>CM062346.1:49527810-52144060 GCA_031216105.1 Dalbergia cultrata
GATAAAAAAAGGCTCTATATAAAAATAAAAAATGCATAACAAAGGAAAAATTGATGACAAAGAGAAAAAAATTGAAGCAATTAGAAAGAAAATTAAAATGAAAAAAAAAATCAGAATTTAACATTAAAAAAATGGCCAAGAAAAATAGAATGAAAACAATAAAAAAGAACATGGTAAAGTTAAGAACATGTTAAAAACTCAAAAAACTAAAAATCAGTGAATAATATAAACTTATCACACGTAAAAGATTTCGCATTTTATAGTTGAAGTTTACAGATTTACATATAATATATTAATATCATAGAAGAAGTGGAAAACATGAGATAAATAACAAAGAAAATAAAAATGCAATAGGACATGAGAAGGAAGATGAAGAAGATGCAAAACATACCTTTGTTGTGAATTGAAATCTTTGTAATATCATTGGACAAACAATAAAAACATAAAAATAAATAGTCAAACAATCACTGAGGTTGCAAACAAAGAGAAGAAGCAAGAAGGAAGAATTTAGCAAGATGAAACATATCGATAGAGCAAACAGATATGTCAAAAACCTCTCATGAGATATATTACATATATATTACATTAAAAATACTTGAAATAGCTTTAAAAGTGACTTTTAAAACGTGAATAATAGACAATCCTATCATTAAATATTGATAATTGTCAATAATATTCTACTAATATGTAATAATTGTAGCTTTAATTTTCCAAAAAAATAATTAATGATAATTTCTTAAAAACTGTGAGTCCTAAATCATTCTAGTTGCGATGCCTAGAAAACTTTCCCTCATAGGAGTCTGGAATATTAGTATTATAGATTATAGATTATAGATTCTATATTTTTTTTCCATTCTTAATGATTCTTAATTTTAATTGTAGATCGTAATTTTAATAATTTTTAATCCCATGAATATATCTTAATGATTCTAATTTTATTGATTCATGTAATATTTAATGATTGTAATATTTGGTTTTATTAATAATTAATAATTAAATTGTAAATTAAGTTAAAAAATCTGTAGACATAAATGTTATGAAAAGTGGGCCCTAAATCATTGTATTAATAAGACGTGTACCCTTAAGCTCTATATGAAAAATATGTGTAATAGTTTCCATGAAATGACTCTCAAATATTATAGTAGTAGATGATAAAGTGTAAAATATTTCATCATTAGCCAAAAAGAATTAGGGCAAAGATCTTCTGAAGTGAGGATCACATTTTAGAGAGTAAAGTAAGAAAATTTTAGTTTTAGATCAATAAAGTTAGAATTGAGGTCTTATTCACTCTATTGATCTAAAGATGACATTGCTCACTTTACTCTCAAAAGTAAGATACTCATTATAAAGGATTCAAATCCAAAAAATTATATAGATAATTTTTATGATAGCTATTGCCTGAATTGCAGATTTTTAATAATATACTAATATATAATTGGATAATTATCTATTTTAGTATTTACATTAATGATTTATTAAAATTAAATAGTTAAAATTACTCTTTATAAACACATTCTCCCAAAAGTATGAATTGTGCATAAAAAAGTTAGGTTGAAAAGACTGAACAAATTATGTCATGATCAAAGTCAGGAAAATGGAAACCAGTTAGAGAAACAACAATAATAATACGGTAAATTATAATCACTTCTCATGAGATTTGTCAAAATTCAATATACCTCTTCTCTAATTATATAATCTACACTAACATCGCCTATTTTTCCAAATTTTAGAATGAGTTGTAGAAAATATCCCCACTTCTTTCATTAAAACCTTCCTCCCATATATCTCTTCATTTCCTCCCCTCCCATGACCTTCGCCTCCATAGCACCACCACCATCACCACCAACTCCCTCTATTAGCCCCACCATGTCTAAACACAAATGATTCAAATGGTGCCCAAAATATGAGTGGCGTTAAGATAAAATGAAGCAATGTAAGGAGCAAAATCGAAACAAAACAAAAATCTTAATGAGTGGCATTAAGAAAGTTTCCCCAATTGAGTCTTTTTTACATAGGCTATAAATTGGTGGAACAAAGAATGGAGTTCGTAAATTTATTTTATTTTATTTTTTGTGAATCAGTTTGATGACAAATGTCTCTAGATATGATGAAATGTCCTAATCTTTGGAGTACTAAGCAGCACTGCCATTGTTTGTTAGGGGCAAGGTGGGGCTAACGCAGGAAGGTGGTGGTGCAATGGAGGTGAGGTGAAGGGAGGAAATGGAGATGAGGGAGGAAGAATTGAATGAGAGGGATGGGGATATTTTTGGTAACTTGTGCTAAAAATTGATAAAATAAAGGAGGTTAGTGTATGTTGGACAACCAAAGAGAAGACTATGTTGAATTTTGACAAATCTTAGAAGAGGTGAATGTAATTTACCTATAATAATAACAATAAGGTCACTGTCTTGAACACGCTTGATACTCAATTTGAGTAATGACAATTGACTAACGCTAGTTACATTTTGAAAACTATTTACATTGTTGAAGGAAAAACAAAACATTATTAGCATATTTTGTTGGCAATGACATATAAATTGCCCTACATGTACAAAACTTGCATGACTAGATTGATCAAGTATCATACACATGACCGATACAAAAAATGATTATGTTATTTGTACTGATACCATGTCAACTCATATCTTATATATCATTAAATAGAGTGTACACTTGATTCAAGTAAAGTTCACACTCCATTTAATGATGGATGAAAAGTAAGTCAGCATAGTGTCTCACATACAATGGGTATAACAAAAAAAAAAAAACATGCCATCCACAAATGGAAGATGTATTCCTTTCTATGCCGGTCAAGAAAACGATGGAGATGTGTGTATAAACCCAAAAGCCAGTACAATAGTTAGATTTAAAAGATAGGGGGAAACTATAATTAATATATTCCCAAGAAAAAATTGTGTAAACCTACCTGAAAATGTTAATCCCTACGTAAAGCATCTTCAAGATCTATTCCACCTCTATGCGATTTTTTTTTCTTTTGAGAGAGAACGTGACAGTGTCATGTTTGTAACATTCTAACCATGCATTAGTTTTTGAAGACATATCAAGAGCTAAGAATTTAACATATTATTATTTAAATGAAAATATTGTTTAAATTACAGTTTATGGAAAGAGAATGAGTTCACGTTTCACAGTTACCTTCTCTTTTACAGGCTCCATTTGACCGATGTGTTTCAATATGATGAAAGTTTTTATTTTTATAGGTTATTTTTATAATTGTCAATTTTTATAGAATTGAATTTAGATGGTAAAAATATATATATAAAATATTCAATTATATATTATCAAATTAGTAAAAGTGTTTGATCTAACCATCGAATATCTTAAAAAATTTTATAAATAGAGGAATATGATTGGATGACCGTGAAAAGCAATTTATTTATTTTAGTAGTACATTAAAATTAAACTCAATCAGATACACTTTTAATATTAAGTAAACAATTGTTTCAATCCTAATATTTTTAATTTGACATTAATTTGGTCCTAACAAAAATTTTGACATCAATTTAGTCTAAATATTTTTAACTTTGTCACCAATTTATTCTTTACATATATTTTGGTTCAATTTTTTAAAAATATTTAATTTTGGAATATTGTTGCATTAACTAAATTTTTAAATAGTAATATTTATGGGATTTAATTTTTATACAAAGATTGTGTAAAAACAAAATTATATCATTGTTCAATTAGGTATTGATAATATAATTGACTCTTATATGAGAACTACTTAAAATTTAAAAGATCATGCAAATTAAAGAATTCAAATAGATGACAATTGAAAAATTAAACTCATACTTATACATACCAAAAGACTTTTATAAAAAATATTTACAAGAATAGAATTTTAAAAATTTATAAGTACTAAGCACATATTCTTATATATTTAGAGACCAAAAGGTAAAACATTAGCAACCAAAACCAAAATTTTTCAAAAATGTTGATAAATAAACTAGCTAGATCACTTTTCATCAGCCACAACTATATATATATATATATATATATATATATATATATATATATATATTTAGGTCACTTAGTAGAACGAAGTAGTAAGGTAAGAGGTTATGATGATGAAATCACAAATCTACTTTCTCCTCCCTTATGCAATCTTGAAGTAGGATGGAATGGATGGTGGGTGCCAGCAAGCACTCCACCAAGGGTATCAGTAGTGGTAGGAGATAGCGATTGTAACACCCCTCCTACTATAGTGCTATGCTCGAGTCATAACATTACAGTAAGTAGTCGTTACCCATAACTTACCTTATTGATTTTATCCGTATTAACCATATGAATTATATACGTATGTGTTGTGCTAAATACGAGCTTTGTGCTAAAAGCTATACTAATTTTTTGCTTTTCGCAATCCTTTCAACGTAATAATCAATGCATAGAAATAGTGGGAATATAATGCGCATCCTAGGAAGTTGGTCACACGATAATTTACATTTTATATCACATCCATAGTAAGTTAAGTTATACAGATATACTTTATACATTCACACCTAATTACATATGTATCATAAACAACCCTACCCTGGCCCTCACAGTGATCACCTAATCCGGGTTAGGGCCTAACCAAAATACAACCAACTATAGACATATGAACCTAATTCCCTCAATTAGTGGCTCATCAAGAGGTCAGCCATAAGAGCCTAAGATAATCAGTTAATGTGAGGGACTCTAAGTCATACTACGTCTATCAACAAGTTGAATACACCGTAATCAGTCAAGCAAGTGGAGAGTAGTGCCCATTAGGCACATCAGCTAGGTAACCCTGCTAGTCCCCACTACCTCCAAAAGGGGTAGAGGAACTAGAAGATGTCTCCTTTGAAGGATCAGACTCAGCATCAATGGCAGGCTGTGGTGGCGGTGGTGGATGAGTCATATACAGCGGAAAAGTAGGAAAATGGGACTCAGGGATCAAAAGTAGGACTCATGACAGTAGTAGCGAATGGGGGAGCAAATAGTACATAAATACGGATACGAGACTCAGCGACCAGGTACAGTGACCCTAACTCCGGGTCATAATGCCACTGCAAGTCAGGCATCTTGAGAAAGAACACGATCGAGGCCATCTATATAAAATACATCACACAGCAGGAATGAGAATCAACAATTCCCAGTATGAAAAACACCAGTCTATTACTCAATGATATTCAACTTAATGCAAAATAAGCAATGTATCTTCAGTTGTTTATATAATGGTCTCATTAGTTAGTGTCATTATTTCCTTTGACTTAATTTTATTAGAAAATTTTAAAGCTTAATGGTAGAACTCATAGGACTCTTCTAATATACTTCTCTTTAGATCATACTGTTAACGATGTAACGTCGTCACGTTACAACCTGATATAGTTCACTAGATGGAGTACGTCTACTACATCTTATTTCAATAGCCCTACTATTCTAAGTACATCCATTTCCTCATAACGATGTAACCCCATCGCGATTACAACCTGATATAGTTCTAAGGGCGTAGCACGTCTATTACTACCTGTGAATCCATGAGCTTACCACTAAACGGTTACATTGCATAAGGTTTATTGTCTTAAGTTTCCTTTCTTCGCGTGCATCTTTATCATTGGTATATAAATTCTCATAGTTGTTGAGTGAGATTTATTCTCTAAATGTTCTATTGTCATACTTTACTTTGAGATTTTTCCTTGAAATCTACTTAAACTCTTATGAAATGTTTTATTCAACATTTCTTAAAAATCTTCTGAAGTCTTGTGAAGTTTTATAAGAAATTTCTCGTAACATCGGATGTACTGGTATTATGTTTTTCTACAAATCTATTAGGTTTTTAATAGATTTTTATACCATCCAAAATGTTATTACAATTCCTAGTTAGTGATAATTCTCGTAAATTTTCCAGCAATTGAACCAAGTTCCAGTGATGGATTTTCGAACTATTTCTACTATGAATTAACATTTCTTATATCAATTAAATCTCTTTAATTCTTTTATAATAATTGTTGTATGTTTTTTTTTTCCTAAAAGTTCATTAGCTTTTATACCATCAAAATTTTAGCCACATTCTTTGGGTAGTAATTCCTCATAAACAACTTGGTCACAAGCTTTCATGATAAATTTTGTTTAAAGTTTTCAAGATGTTATTACTATGAATGACACCCAAATTTTCTTAGATAACAACCAAATCTTGCTGCCCATTTTTCAAGCTTTGATTATTACATATAGCAAGATTATTTTTCAGGCCACGTATAAAATTTTCAGTAAGTTCACAAGAATTGTACTTGATGTATTCTTCCAAGATGTTATTACTATGAATGACACCCAAATTTTCTTAGATAACAACCAAATCTTGCTGCCCATTTTTCAAGCTTTGATTATTACATATAGCAAGATTATTTTTCAGGCCACGTATAAAATTTTCAGCAAGTTCACAAGAATTGTACTTGATGTATTCTTCCATATCTATCAACTTCAATACATGTAGTTGCTGAAAAAAAATTCTGGTTCCAATATGCATGATTCCATCATAACTCAAGCAACCCTAAATCCTAAAATTGGGTTTCAGATTTCAGCACATAAACACAAAAAAAAATAAATGCACTTATCTTAGCAAAATAGCCAAACATCATGAAGTAAAAGACTAGGATGATTTTCTACCTCCCTCCAAGCTTTTTCTCTAGTTTTTTCCTTTCAAATCAACCCTTAACCCCCTATTTTCAACTTCTTGTATGTTGCTGTGAAGTCCAAAGAGCAGGGAAGAACAAGGTTTTTAATTGATCTTGATGTAGAGAAGATGTTTCTTGAAGTGGTTTAGATGTTTACCTAAGAGATTGCTTTGTAGATATGGTGATTTATGGAGGTTTTTCAAAGAGAATGAAAATGAAAAGTTGCAAGAAAGAAGCTTGAACAGACTTGTACGAGAAGGAAGAATTCTCTATAGGACTTGTAGATCAAATTACCTTGTATCAATACTGAAAATATCTATATTTATATGATCATTCTAAGTAAAAATTTATTTAAGATATGATAATGTCCATTAATTGGACCAATTTCAATGTTTTGGTATACTGGTTATTACCATTTTGGTGTACCATTTCTTATAATTTCAGTACTCGATTGACATAAAAAAAAACCTTACCGAGTAAATTTTTTTTATCTCCTAATATTATTTATAAGATCTCATCCTATATTACTGATTAAAATAGTATTATTCTAATTTTTTATTAATATTTAATTAATTTTCATTTTTTTTACCAAATCCTTATATTGTTTCGATCCTAACTGTGTCTGTCAAAATTTTTAGAATCCCTACCGATTACTCCCAATTAATTATTTTATTAGAAAGATATAAATAGGAGAGTCGTTACAGTGGTTAGTGTTGGGGTTTGAATGCATACCTGTTGAATTTGATGGATACCCTTTTAAATAGGAAACCCGAGTGTCCATTATCACTATCCTTATATTTCAGATACATGGGACACGTGACTCCAAGCTGGACAAGGTGAGACTGATTCCAGCACCTTATTGAGCTCGAAACCAGCAGGGCATGAATGCCGCATCTCGTCTTTTGCCTTGTGGCCTTGGGCCCTTGGTGAGTATTTCTCGCAAGACGCTTTTGTGGATTTTTAATCATGGCCTTTACTATGGGATGACCCAATGTTCTTATGAGCCTTTCTTGGTCTTAAGAATATATCATAACACTTAGCTTTTTTATTTTTTGGTAAAATACACTTTTTGGTCCCTCGATTTATTTTTGTTTTTCATTTTGGTCCCCTAATTAATTTTTTGTTTGTCTTGGTCTTCTATGTTGTTTTTATTTTATTTTATTTTGGTCCCCTAACTAGTTTCCTATTCTTTTGGATCTGCTAACTTTTTTATTTTTCATTTTGGTCCCTTAACTCTTTTTTCCTTTTTGTTTTGGATTTAATTTATTTATTTTCTATTCTTGTATAACGTAGTGTGTGTGTGTGTGTGTATAACGAAACTAAAAGAAATAAAATTGAACAAGGTATTTACATTTTTTAATTGTAAAAAAAATAGAAATGAAATAAAATATAAATTAAAAACTAATAAATAAACAAAAAATATTAAATAAAAAAGAATTAAAAAAGGTTCGTGTTATTTTCTTTTGTTTGTTTAATTTTAGTTTATTTTTAATTTCTATTTTAATCTTTGTTTATTTGGGACTGTTGCCATCTATTGGCCTTCACGGCGACGTGTTTTACTAACCTAAATTTGTTGAGTTGATTCTATGGGGTCAATTAATGAATCTAGTTCTAAATTGAAACCTATATGTGATTATTTATCACTTTCCTATTTAACAAAGTTGCTTAATTTGCCTCAGATCTAGGGTTTTAGTTCTGAACTGTGTCACATCATTGTCCATTACAAAATGTTTGTTTGAAAGGAAATAGAGAGGAAGGATTGAGAGAGGAAGGAAAATGGAGAAAAGGAAGTGATCTTCTGTCGTTTTGTATAAAGAAAGTTGGGAGATGAAATATTGAACAGTGTTAGAAAGCATATGGGACCCACCCAAATTTTTTCCACCCCCACGTGGGCAAAAAGTGTGAAAGAATGGAGAGATATTTATATATTTCAAAAATATCTACACTCATTATTTGAATCCATACTCCCAATTTTTTTAAATATTGGTGGCTTTAATATTTTTATTTGAAATAAATTTGATTAATTTATTTTTATTAATATTTTCTTATTTATTAGCTTGTTATTATTCTAAACTTTTTATATTAAAAAATAGTTATATTTTCTGTTTGATATTAATTAATAAAATTATTAAATATAAAATAAAGATACTAACTTGAATGCTTTTATATAAATATGTATATGGTCAATTTTTATTATATTTATTTATATTATTTTGATATATAAATTTATGACAAAATTGTATATCATTTTAATTTTTCAATAATTTTTTAGATACTTTTATAAAAAATAATCTTTTTATTTTTTCATAATATAAAGATAAAAAAGTTATTTGATATCATTGTTCTTTTTTTCCTTTCATTTTTCTATCCAAATAAAAAAAATAAATTAATCTTTATTCTATTTCCTTCCTTTCCATTTTCCTTTCATCCAAACAGAGCTATGGAAAATAAAAATCACCTCAACTTCCTTCCTCTCCATTTCTTTTCACTCCATTTCCTTCCTCTCTATTTCTTTCCTTTGCCAAACAAAGCCTAAGTATTACAAGCATTAATTAATTTGTGCACTAATTTTCACATTTTGAGGGGCACAATTTATATCATTTACCTCATTCCTTGAAGCATTACCATTTTGGGCTAGGAATCATGGTCAAGATGATCCCATATCTGATGGAAACTCGGCAGATTTTGTCCAATCAGTTGCTCTTAGGAGTTAATGTAACGACCTGAATATTTAACATTATTGTGATAAAAATAATTAATTGTGAACAATCTATAGGGATTTTGAAAAATCCAACAGACACAGATATGATTCAATTAACATAAGGATTTTGAAAAAAAAATGAAAATTAAATTTTTATTTTTAAAAAATTTAATATAATAATATTTTAATCAAAGATATAGAATAAAACACTATAATTGGTACAAAGGTATAGAAAAAAAATAAGGATAAGGTAAATAAATATTTTTAACACAATAAAATTATTTGGGTATCAATCGGGTACTAAAATAGTAATAAGTGGTACACCAACATGGTAATAACTGATACATCGAAACATTGAAACTAATATAAATAAAGGATAATATCATATCCTAGATAATTTTTATAAATAGACAATCAAATAAACAGAGATAATTTCAATACAGATATAAGGCAAATCGATCCAGAAAAATATAATTGATTGCTTTCTCTCGAAGTCAGTGACTTTATAAAAAGGAAAAAAGGAAAGAAATTTCATTTCTTCTCAGTTTAGCTCCAGACTTCACGTTCCTTGTTCATTCCTTTGTCCTCCTTTATGTTCTTCATTTCTTTCTCTTTGAAACTCAATTAAAACACCAAAATTCTAAAGGATTCTCTTAGATAAACACAAAACCACTTCAAGAAACATTTTCTCTACATCAAGATCACTTGAAAACCTTGTCTTTTCTTGCTCTTCGAACCACCCAACAGCACACAAAAAGGGGTTGGAAACAGAGGGGGATTGATATTTGAAAGGAAAAACTAAAGATAAAGCTTGGAGGGAGATAGGAAAATCATTCTAGTATTTTACTTTATGTTGTTTGGCTATTTTGCTAAGAAAAGTGCTTGATTTTGTTGAGTTGTTGTTTCAGAAATCTGAAACCCATGTTATGATTATGATTTATGATTGCTTGAGTTGTGAACTTGATGAAATGTATACGCAGTTTACTATTGTTGGCTGAAAGATGATCTTACTATTGGAACCAGAATAAATTGTACTACTTAGACTTGAATCCTACCAATATATCATGTTTGTGCTGAGAGGTTTAAGGGCGAGATCCAAGTTCTGAGATACCAATCTACGTTATAGAGAGGTTTAAGGGCAAGATCCGAGTTTTGAGTTACCAACCAAGGTTACGGACTGGCTTAGGAACAAGATCCGAGGTCCGAGATCTAAACCTAGGTGATGGATTAGTTAGGGACGAGATCTGAGGTACAAACCTAGGTGATGGAGTGGTTTAGGGGCGAGATCCGAGGCCCAAGATCGAGACCTAGGTGATGGATTAGTTAGGGACGAGATCCAAGGTCCGAGATACAACCTAGGCGATGGAGTATTTAGAGGCGAGTATTTCGGGTCAAAATGACCAAAATACCCTTATAGCGTTTTTATGCTGGTATAAGTGCCGTTTGAGCCCAGAAACTTTCTAAAAGGTTTAAAATGATGTTTCTATATGTTTGGGGATATCTGTTTAAGTCCGGTGGTCTTGGGCGGTTTTTGTGCAAAATTACGATTTTGCCCCTAGAATAGTATTTTGAGCTTAGTGATATAATTAAGCAAACCTAAGCCATATTAGGCTCTAATCGAAGATTAATTAATTTTCATAATTAATCTAGAGATAAAATAATTTATTAAAGTTAATTAGAACCTAAGATTGCTTAGATACACCTTAATCTGTTCTAAAAATCAGGATTCTTTATCATGGAATCTTGAATAGTGTTTTCTCTCTCTAATTCCTTAAATTAAGGAATTGTGTTTGTGCACAATCATATCATAAAATGAGTTTTGATTTAGCTAATGATGCAAGACCACTCCTAATCATGTCTTAGTATTCCTAATTACACAATTACCTCATCTAAACACTTTCTTACAAATTTCTAATCAAAAGCTTAATCAAAGAAACACCTAAACACATCACTAAACCACAATTAAATGAAATAAATCCCTCCCCCTTCGCTGCATCATGGGCGAACCTCCTTGTCCTCATTTCCCACACGTTGAATTTGTTTTGCACTCGAAGGCCATGCTTGTACCATACCTAGGCCTTACCTTGAACCATACCTCCAGCCATGCCTCACTATGCCTCAAAGAACAAATCTCTCACCTCATGTTCCATGAGGAAGCTCACAGTTTCCTCTTCCCTCAATGCACCTCCATTTGTTTCATTTCCTTATAAATACACATGCAAATGAACTTGTAAGAACTTTTAGATCATTTGCTAAGTGTAAGTTCCAAAGCATTCTTGCAATTCTCTCTTTTCTCTCAGCTTCAAAGAAGCTCTCTTCATCTTCATCTTCTTCATCCTCCTCCTAGAGCCACCATATCACAACCTCAAACCACCACACAACCACCACCCAAACACCAAAGCTTCCTTCCTCAAACACAAAGCCCACACAAAACACATTCCTTTCCTTTCCTCTTAGCTTGGCCGAACCTTCATTTTCACCTTGAAAGAAGTTTTTCTTCTCATTCTCACTTCAAAGGACCAAGCTTTCATCTTCACACTTGGTAGGGGTTTTGTTTCAAAAGCTTTTCTTTTATTTGATATGAAAAAGTGCTAGTTCTCTCTTGGTTCAAACTCTTTTCCTCTCTTTTTGCTTTTGGTTATGAGACTTGATTTTTAAAAGGAAAGTCTTGAGCTTGATGATGAGGTTTCAAGATAATGGTCTTGAGATTTTCATTTGAGAAACCTCTAAAGCTTGAAACTTGTTATTGATCTTGAAGCATTTTAGTTTTTCCTTTCTTTTCCTTTCCTTAAAGTTTCGATTTTCCTTTCCTTTTTCCTTTCTAGTTCGGTTCTTATTTCCTTTTCTTGTTACAAGTTGATAAAAATGCTAGGTAGCTCACATAATATTTACTTAAGAAAATATAACACTTGTTTTCAAAGAGCCCAAAGCTTACCCTTGTCAACCTTAAAGTTGGCTGGCACGTTCTAGAGTTTACTCTAGATAGGAGCTCTTGGACATAAAATAAAGAATGTTGTGTAGCTTACTCTAGATACTTTGTTTTATGAAATGTTGTTGTTTATTTTGATCTCTTATCCATTTTTCTTGAGCTTGATGATGATGTTCAAACCATGAGGTTTCTTTGAAACCTTGGTACAAAGAACTCTAAAGCTCACTTTGTCTTGTTAGATAAGTGTTGGGTTAAGATTATTTTTATTCTTCTAAAAGTCTTGTATGAGCTCTAGTTAATTTAAAATGAACTTGCACTCATATTTATTTTTATGTCAACACTAAACTTCCAAGAATAAATAATAAGCTTGCATTCTCATATTTATATTTCAAGTCATCACTTAAGCTTTAAAGATAATAACAAGTTGCATCTCATATTTATTTATGCTCTCACTTTATAATGAAGAATAAACCAATGGCATAGCATGTTTAAATTTATGCCATCATCTAAAGAACCTAGAGCTCAAGAACTTGCCCACTATTATCTCAAGTAAAGTTAGGAAAATGGAAGTGTTTTATGGATAATAATTTCAGCCATGTGATGGAGATAGGCCTAGAATAGGTTTTCATCTAGTCATAAGTGCCAATAGCCTATGTTTTAGGATTTTCTCAAGCATAGGTGGATTTATAAAATGTTCTAAATATGTTTTTAAGTTTTAAATCTCAACTATGAGTAAATTAATATAGCTATTGCCCTTACTTATATTTTTATGAAATAAATTAGTTTCTAAAAGAGTTTGAGGTCCTAAATTGATTCCAAGAGAAAACTAGTAACTTGTATGCACTTGAAAATGTGATTTTATGTGATTATGTGACATATATGATTCGGCCACTGCCCTGGAATTTTGGCCACTATTTGATGCTATTTTTCTAAGTTAAAATGTGTAAAAATTATGTTTGAGTGAAGGAAAAATTATTTGGTGAGTGTTAGGAACAACAAGTAACTAAAAAGAATTAGAAATGAGATTTCTATAAGCCTTAGGTAGCGTTTGGTTATTGTCCTGGGACAGTAGAGACAGAGACAGAAAGGCAGTGGAGACGAAGACTGAAAAAGATTGTCTCTGTATCTTGTTTGGTGATACATGGAGACAAGAACAATAAACCATGGTAAAAGACTTTTTAACCCCGTACTTAACAAACACAAATTTTAAAACAAAAATAAAAAGAATTGTTCTCCCTTTTCCCTTTTGTGTTCTGACCACAATTTTTCTCTCTCACGATGCAAGCAGAAGTGTTCTCTCTCACGATGAGAAGAGAATCCCTTTTTCCTTTTCGTGTTCTGACCTTATTCTTTCTCCATTCATGGTGGTGTTCTCCATGGCAACCATGTATTTTCCTTCCCCACCTTCTCCCTCCTATCAACCCCTCTGTATCACGAAATAAATCAATAAATCAAACAAAAATAGAGTCATATAGCTAAACAACAAAAAACCAAAAGGAAATAGAACAATTTAATGTTGCTGAGCTTTGTTTGAAAAAAAAAAGGAAGCAAAGGCACATGGTCATCTTGAAACCAACAAATCAAATCGAAGTTGGTGGATATCCAACGAACCTAATAAGTGAAGATGGTAGCAATGGATATGGAACGAACCTGTGACTTGAGAATGAGCAGCTGACTTCGAACGAGGCTGAGAAGCTGAAGACTGAGAGGCTGAAGGCCAAGATGACTTCGAATCAGCAGCATCCTTCTTCCAGCACAACAGTGGGAGCACGAAGGAGGAGTAGCCTAAATTAGGTTTAGATCTGTCAAGGGCATATGATGTCAATCTGAAATTATTGTGAGGGTAATTTTGGAAGAAAAAATGTTAATTTCCTGTCCCATTCCCATGTCCCCCTCTGTCTCCACTTTGTGGGGGGACACAAAATATAGCCCAAAACTATCTCAAGACAGAGCTAGGCCCCTCTGTCTTGTACTTGTCTCACGCTTCAAACACAATACTGAGACAAAGTGTCTCTATATTTGTGTCCTAGGACACATAACAAACGCATCCTTAGACACAAAAATTATAGATTCTGTTTCAGCATGTTTAATCATAGTAAAAATGGTTCATAATTAGTATACATATGTAGGAATCCCTCATAATTGGTTTAGGAATTGATCTTAGTACTTTAGGAGAAGACAGAACTTAGAAAGGGTCAATGTTGTGACTCCTAGACACCTGTAATTATGATATATAGATTCCTGCACTATGTTGTCTAATGTTGATTTCATTCATAATAATTAGTAAGAATTATTGGTAATGATCCCCTAGGTGCATAAAAGGTTAAGAACGGATACTAGATTAATCAGATGTTAAGCTTAAGACCCGGAAGGCTTAAAAGGGCTTGAAACGCCATAGGACTAATGACATAATGAGTTTATTTATTCAAGTTAAGCTATGTTGATGCATGTGCTATGATGAAACTGTTTATATGACTTTAGTGATTTATTCTAAAATGTGGAATTGAATGTGAAAGTACCTGCACTATGAGTTCTTGTGGCACAAAGCAAATTTGAAAGAAATTCGGTATACAGCAGTTATGCTGCCAAATTTCCATCAAATTTGAGGACTTAGAAAGTTTTTAAAATATATGAGATGCGTCCTAGGTGACACCAGTTTAGCCAAGCACTCCCAGGAAACAAAAATAGGATTTTAAATGTGACATAGCACTGAGACGCATTTTTCCCGCTCTGGTGGGGAGGAGGCAAATTTGTGAGGGTATTGACATCGAGCTTGTCAAAGCAGACAATTCGCTGTGCATTAGATGCTAGTAGAGCGTTTCAAAGAAGGAAATATTCATATGGACTCCCTAAATTAAAGGTTATGATAGGTGATCCTTATGCCCCCTAGCCCATAGTCTAGAAGTTGGGATTATTATGTTTACGCTTATCATAGGATAAGTAAGAGCTAGTGACGACTAGTTAAGGTATGAGCTCATAACCTAGATGATGGTTTAGGGTGGCCCTATGATGCAAAGTATGATGTTTTAATGTCACATAGTTGAGAAAAGAGAAAAGTTTTACATGAGCAGTTACATGCCACTTTATGCCACTTATATGAAGATGTTTCTTGATGTTGTGTTCTATTGATTACTTGCATAATGTATTATCATGCATCCATGCTTTGCTATGTTGCATACATGACATTAAGATTCATTCTAAAATGAACGAACCTTGGATAATTGTGTTTATAAACCTAATAATGAACTTTATGCATGCTCACCATTTTTACAATAAATCCAAGGTTCCTAAGGATGTTGACGATGTCACTTAGATAGGAGGTTCCCTA
Source organism: Dalbergia cultrata (assembly GCA_031216105.1). Lineage (NCBI taxonomy): Eukaryota > Viridiplantae > Streptophyta > Magnoliopsida > Fabales > Fabaceae > Dalbergia > Dalbergia cultrata. The sequence continues at coordinate 49,543,425 of CM062346.1, forward strand.
GTGAGATTCTTCAGTAAGATTCTCACCCCCTTTCTTTCTCTCTTTCTTTCCCATCACGTCTTCAGATTTTGATGGTGACCTTCGTGCTGTTCATCGACACTCCCACTTGGGAGGTTCACTATGACCCTGAGCATCGGTTATACCATTTTGAGGGACGTTGCGCTGTCAGAGTTTTCATGTTCATAGGACGTCCTTTTGCACACCCCATACCCAACTATCGGTTCTCCCCGACATCCCCCAACTATCGGTTATGTGTCCTCGGACACATAACGAGAGGATCCTCCGTACGCATATGACTACATTGGCCGTACGTGACTTCCCCGACTACGTGTTTGTTCACAGTCTTCAGAGGCTGACCCCTCGGAGGACCCACCGACCCACTTGTACAGTGAGAGCTTTGCCCCCACTCCCCCATTCATGAGAGAGGGGAGTGAAAAGACGGTGACTCAGTCGAGGTTGGCCCGAAGGCCTGCCATGTGCCCCCGTCGCGGAGCACACGTCCAGCCACAGCACATGCCCACTCCTGCCGAGTTACGTCAGTGGATTGGTTATGTCCCACCCTTCCCAGGACCTCAGCAGTAAAGGCTCTTGGGGAGTATTAGTGCACACACCACACATAGATTAGAATAAACCTTCTTTTGTTCTAAAGGTTATCCATTTTAGGTGCACTAGGGTAGGGGTGTTATTCCTTTATGCTTTCCTTTGTATTTCTATTTCAGTTGTATTTGCATTTATGTTGTACCGAATTCATCCCACCTTTAACGGGTGGGCAGTTTATTATATTAATATAATATTATCATTGGTGTGCACATGTTTGTCTAATGTTGTGAAGTTATTTGATGATCTTATCTTGTGTTTACTTTTGTATGTGTTATGCTTTATGATAACGATCGTTTATGATATGCGCAGCTCTTACTTTATCATTATGTTTCAAAAAAAATTTTATCTGTATTTTTCGCTAAGTATTTTAAAGAAAGAAAGAAACTAAAGAATAATAAACTAATGGTTAACCTAAATATATTCTAGGAGTATTGGGTTAAAAATTAGGATGTTACAAATATCTCATAAGAGTTTAAGAAGAGAGAGAATGTAAGAAAATAAGCCTCACGCAAAGAGAAAGAATTCAAGAAAATAAGCTTTATGTAATAATCAATTGCTTAGTGGTAAGCTCATGGATTCATGGGTAGTAGTAGACGTGCTACACCCTTAGAACTATATCAGGGTGTGAATACGATGACGTTACATTGTTTATGAGAAAAGGGATGTACCAAGGATAGCGATGCTATCTAGATGAGATGTAGTAGACGTACTCCATCTAGTGAACTATATCAAAATGTAATTGCGACGGCGTTATATAGTTGACAGTATGATCCACATAGAAGTATATCAGAAGAATCCTATGAGTTTTACCATTAACCCTAAACTTTCTAATAAATCTCGCAAAATCAAAGAGAAATTCAGTAGAGAAATGTCATGAGAAGTTAAGATATTTCTGAAGATAATATTTCATGAGGAATTCAGGAGACTTAACAAAAAAAAATCTCAAAAGACTTTCAGAAGATTTTCAAGAGAAGAGTCTCATAAAAATTTAGAAGTCTTAATAGAGAAAATCTCAAAGAGTTCTAGGAGATTTTCAAGAGAAGAGTCTTATAGCAATTAAGGAGACTCAGAAAAGAATATCTCATAAGGTTTAAGGAAATTTCAAAGAAATTTCAAAGAAAAAGTATGAGAAATAGAACTATTACGAAGAGATTCTAATCATCAATTATGAGATTACACAATTGATGAGACCCTTATATAAACATCTGAAAATATACTGATTATTTTTGCATTAAGTTAAATATCATTGAGTGATAGACTGGTGTTTCTTCCACTGGAAATCCTTGATTCTCATTCCTACTGTTATCATTTTTTTTCATAGATGACGATGATGGTGATTATTTTGTGGAATCTCTAGCTAGTGTTGGTAGTCACGGCCAGACCTTTTGATGAGACGATGATAGAGAATTTAGTCAGTACTTTTATTTTCTTTTAGTGAATTTTGAGTAGTACCCTACCTAGACTAAAAGGTTCCTACGAGAACCAGGGCAAGGGTTGACATAGTTATGTATACTATAGATTGGTCATCAGGAATTACAGTATGTATTTTTGCTAATTATTTGTATTCAAATTTTGCAACTCGTGGAGAAAGAGTTTCATATTTGTCATAACAGTAGGCTCATATTTAAATATTGTACATACACCTTTAAAGTTTAAGCAAAGTTAGCGAGTAACAACTACTTACTATAAGGTTATGGCTTAAGCATAACTTTATAGTAGGAAGAGTATTACAGTTGAATGATATAAGCATGCTGAGCATGTAACGTGAAATGCTTCTTTACATTTCTTATTAATCCAAGCTTTAGAGGCAAAACAAAACTGAGCATGTGATTCGTGTGTGAAGCATTTTATAGGTCCTAAACCTTTAAGGGAGGGAACACAAAACATTTTGGTCACAGTGCTGTTTATTTATTTATTTTTTCTTTTGTGATAACGTTGTCTTTTCTTTTATTACTAGGAGTGCTACTTTATTTCTCAACTTTTAAACCTTATCTTGGCTAATTACCATATGTTGCTTTCAGTTAAGTCCAGAACTATGTGGAGACAACAATCCTATTGCTGGATTGATAAGAGTGTTAAATAGCAAAGTGATGGTGCAGAGTTAGGCTTATTTCTCTGAATGTTGCAGTTACAGAAAAACTTCTCGGAGCTGTGATATTATGATATATTTTTGAATTCTTAATATTATGGCAATAATCACAGCATATGCTTTATAGATTCGGAACATGTATAATTAGTGTTGCATTTTGGTTGTCTCGTATAGTATAATTGTCACTGCAGCTTCTTTGATGCCTTTGTTTAAAGAATAATGTTTAATGTATAATAAAATTGCACAACAAATATACACCACACACATTATCACCATTGGATGTGATGTGTGGTCTCCACTTATCCCACTCACTCATAAAATCCAATAGTGATAAAGCATGTGCTCTACTTGTACAATTTTATTATATACCAAACATTACTTTTGTTTAAATTGGTTTGTAGTGCTGAAGAGCCAAGTAAAGATGATGGTATTCATGTCAAGGTTATAGACTTTGTTGGAGATAAGGTGAGCAGATAAATGTTTGATTATAGTGGACTCTTTAATTTTTTGCCTCATTAAAATAGGAGTGAATATTGAATACCAGATATCTTTGTTTAGGTTTTCCCTATTAAAGTTGAACTATTGAAGCCCCAACAGAAATGGAAAGACACATAACTGATCAAATAAAAAAGGTATTCTTAATGCTTTGACTAAATTTTTTTTCATCAAATCGTGTGTTCTGTATTTGATAGTGTTAAATCATATTTGGATGTTGATGAATGTTGTGGTTGCATTTCATCGCATAGTTTAGAAGATGTATCTGGCATAGAATTTACAATGTTTATGGATTTCCTAAAAAGCTTGAGCCTACTTGGAGAAAAGGCTCCACCTAAGAGAATGAAAAAGCTGATTGGAATCATTGAACAACATGCTGTCTTAGACCCACAATTCAATGTATTGCCTTTTTTTTTTTAATAATCTGTTTTATATTAATAGAATATATTTTTTATTTTAGGGTTCTATAATGGCAAACTTAAGTTATAGTTACATGAGTAATATTATTATTTGTTGGTCTCTGCTGTATTTTTTTTTTTTAATTGGTAATTTGTATGCTTCAAACAAAGACCATATTGATAGGCTGATATCATGCCTTCACATTCCATTTGTTGCGGTAAGAAGTGTTTATCCTTTTCATTCTAATTAACGATGAGATAGCAAAATTATGAAATAAATATGAAATTAAATGTTTCTTGCATTGTTCAAATAATGGAGGTAAATGTGCCATGCTTATTGCCTTCCTTTGAACCTTTAACTGCTTGTACTGAAACTGAATCATGTTGTAGTTGTAACATCTTTTTTTAAAAATAATAATAATAATAATAATAATAATAATAATAAAAATAATAATGATAAAATAAAATAGTTTGTGTGTAACAATTTTAAATCATATATCAAATTCAAATATTTTATTGATCTTAATAATTTTACATCAATATTTATTTTAAATATTAGATCAAAATTTTAAAATATTGATATTAACTGTTTAATGTGAGACCATAAATTGTTAGTAATGAACTCAAAATATATTATACTAAGTTAAGAATAAAATGTATTAAGAGTAATAGGTAATAATATGTTAAGTATTAATAATTAAGGTGTATAATTTTTATACAAGAAAAATAATATATACAATATATATATATATATATAAAAGAATAGTGGGGTGCACATAGGCACCGCCACTCACCCATTAACATTTCAACCACAGAAATGAATTACATTGCTGTGTCTTCATATATATATATATATATATATATATATATATATATGTATATATATACGTGAGTATGTGTGTGTGTAAAACAAGGAAAAGAAAGAAAAAGAAGAGAGTGACAGAGAAAGAGAGTGACGAGGAGGAAGAGACAGAAGAGAGAGGAGAGAGAAAGGAAGAGAGAAGAAGGAGAAAGATAGCAAGGATAGAGCTCAAATAGTCCACATAATCTCCATCTGTCAGTCAAATTTAAGGTAGGAATAAATTGATTTATGCAAAATAAAACCATGGTTACAATTATTATTACTATTACTCATTTTATATACTGTCATTTTACATTACAGATACTCATTATTATTTATTATTTTTATTCTTTTATAATTATGGATTTGAATATTGGTTAAAATAATATTAATAAAATTCCCTTCTCTCTCTACCGGTCCCGTCGGTTCACCGCGCTCCGGTTTCTTTTTAATATTTAATTATAAATGTTCCCTTCACTCTCTACCGGTCCCGTCGGTTCACCGCGCTCCGGTTTCTTTTTATCACTAAATTATAAATATTCTCTTCTCTCCCCATCGGTCCAGTGCGGACTACCGCCGCTCCGATTTCTTTATTTATTTTTATGTTTCTTTATATTTATGCGAATTGTTATTTAATTCAAGTAAGTTAAATATTCCTTTTTATTTATGTTGCTATCTGTTCCATTTTGAAATTTATTATATTATTTATATGATATTATATTAATTTGAATTGTCGATATTTATAATTCAATTGGCAACTCTATGGGTTAATACATTTTATTAAGTCATTAATTTATTTTGTTCAATTTATTTATGAATGAATTAATAAATGTTATGCATTGATGTTTTACTATTTAAATTAATTTAAGAGCTCTTATTATAGATTAATTGTATGATTTCCTTATTATGAAATTATGAGCAATAACTATTAAATTAATATGATTTGCCACTAACCACAGTTAAGGCAGAGGGATACACATAAGATCCTTTCATGTTACCTGCCTTGGTTAGAATGGCTAAGAGTTTTGCTTTGTCGTCACGATGAAAGAACAATACGAAAGAATGGGAATTCCCTAAGATAAGGCCTTCAAGTATGTGTGAGATAAGCAAATAGATGAAAGAGAAAATTAAAATAAAGAAATCATAAACATGATAAGATATGCATGACATGTTCTACATGGCATATCTTAATTGATTATGTTCATATAATGTTATTGTAACCATGTGTACTTTCCGTGCAGACACGGCTGAAACCAACCATAGTTCAAATGTTTTAAAACTATTCATTTTCTACTGAGAATTTTCTTAAATTCTCATTTTTCTTTATTTTATTTCTGGTGGTTTCAGATTAGCCAAGTAGCATCGAATGGAAGGCAGCTGCTATAAGTTTATGGACTTGTGTTTAATAAATGTGTGATTGTATGTTGTAATTTTTAGAAATATTCAGTTTGTACCTAATGACACTAAGTTGTCATGCTAGAATCTTATGTTTGTAATATTTTACTTAATGTAAACCATTGTGCTTCATGTATAAAATTATATAATTAGTTTCTAATGCGAGCAGTATTACAGTTATGGTATCAGAGCTCCGTTCTCTAGCTATTACAAAAGTTATATGTAGATTGAGTCTCTTTTATTTACAAGTCATGGCCCTAGTTTCTCTCTGGATGCCTTATAGTATTCTCAATGCACTAAATATACAATATTGAGCCTGATCAACTCAATATTGGGTTATTTATGTACTTGTAGGACTATATGGCATCAGGAGATCAAGAAATCCCAGAAGATCAGAGTGCACCAAATGTCACTCCATCAGGGATGATGGGAGCCATGATGAGTCTAGCTGAAGCTGTCAAAGCCCAGACAGAATCAAATAGGATGCTTTTTCAACAAATGCAAGAGACTCAACATAGGAACAACCATCATAATGGGGAAAATAGTGGAAACCTTACTGGGGGAACACTAGTAACTAATCACAATTACCACGGGCTATCAGAGTTTAGGAAAGCCTCACCACCTTCATTCCATGTGGAATATGACCCAATTCTTGCTGAAAAATGGGTCATGCAATTAGAAAAGATCTTTAGCATTTTAGGGTGTACAGACATACAAAAAGTAGTCTTTGCCACCTATATGTTAGAAGGGGAAGCAGAGCATTGGTGGAGGGGTGCCAAAAGTTTGTTAGAGTCTAGCAAAACTGAAATTTCTTGGGAAGTATTTCTGACCACTTTCTTTGATAAGTATTTCCCTGATAATGTTAAGGATGAGAAAGAGGCTGAGTTTATACAACTCAAGCAGGGAAATTTGACCATAGGTCAGTATGTGGCTAGATTCGATGAGCTTTCCAAATTTTCTTCTTATCTGAAAAGTAATCCGAATGGGCGATGGAAGACAACAAAATTTGAGTTAGGTTTAAGACCTGAGATTAGAGACAAGGTGTCTACTTTAGAGATTAAAGACTATGCCACTCTAGTCAATAAATATAGGATAGCCGAAAAGAGCTACTTAGACCTGGAGTCAGAAAAAGAAAGGCAAAATTTTCTCAAAAGAAAGAGGATGATAGAGGCTCAAAAGGAAAATAATTTTAAGAGTGGAGTGAACCTAGGGAAGGGAAAACAATTTCTGACTAGGGAACCTTTATCTACATGCAGTAAGTGTGGAAAATCTCATGGATCTAAACCTTGCCTTTTTGGACAAAATGTTTGTTACCAATGCGGAAAGCCAGGACACTATATCAAGGACTGCACCAATGGGAAACCATTGAATAACCTTACACCAAGACCACAAACTAAAGGGAGAGTATTTACTCTTAATGGTGAAGAGGCAGTTCATTCTTCTAAGATGATCAAAGGTACATGCTTCATAAAAAATTATCCCTTAATTGCATTGTTTGACTCAGGAGCTACACATTCCTTCATATCTATTGATTGCGTCAAGAAGTTAAAATTGTCTCTATCTTATTTGCCTTTTGATCTGTTAGTTCACAGGAGAAAAAGTTTCTACCTCTTATGCCTATTTACATTGTCCCATTTTAATTAAAGGAATACCTTTTATTATTGATCTTGTTTGTTTACCTTTGTCTGGTGTTGATATCATAATTGGAATGGACTGGATGTCTTCTAATAATATTCTTCTATATTGTCCCAAAAAGCTTGCTTACTTTTGTAATGACCCAGTCAAAAAACAAAATTCCTTTGACACCATTTCCCTCAATGCCACTCAAGTAGATAAGTGTCTCTTGGATGAAGTTCAAGGGATCCTCCTTTATTCTTTAAATACTGAGGTTGAAAAACATATAAACAGCATACCTTTAGTGAGAGACTTTCCAGAAGTGTTTCCTAAGGATATAGTGAACCTGCCACCAGAAAGAGAAGTTGAGTTTTCCATTGAACTAATACCTGGAACAGGACCTCTATCCTTTGCACCTTATAGAATGCCATTTCTAGAGCTTAATGAACTTAAGAAACAAATTGAGGATTTGTTGTCCAAAGGATTCATCAGGCCTAGTGTATCACCATGGGGTGCACCAGTTTTGCTGGTCAAGAAAAAGGATGGGAGCATGAGGTTGTGTATAGACTATAGACAGTTGAATAAGGTCACAATTAAAAATAAATACCCACTCCCTAGAATAGATGACCTATTGGATCAACTTTTAGGAGCATCAATTTTCTCAAAAATTGATTTGAGATCAGGATATCATCAAATAAGAGTAAAGCAAGAAGATATATCTAAGACAACCTTTAGGACTAGGTATGGTCACTATGAATATCTTGTGATGCCCTTTGGACTTACCAATGCTCCTGTAGTATTTATGGATTACATGAATAGGATTTTTAGGCCTTACCTTGACAAATTTGTGGTAGTCTTTATAGATGATATTCTTATCTATTCAAAGACTAAGGAGGAACATGAACAACATCTTAGAATAGTGTTGCAGACTTTGAAAGACAAGCAGTTGTATGCTAAGCTAGAAAAATGTGAGTTTTGGATGCAGGAGGTAAAGTTTTTAGGTCATGTGATCACTCAAGGAGGAGTGGCTGTAGATCCAAGTAAAGTTGAAGCCGTAGTTCACTGGGAAAGGCCAAAGACAGTCACTGAAATTAGGAGTTTTCTTGGATTAGCTGGTTATTACAAGAGGTTCATTAAAGGATTCTCCCAACTAGTTTTACCATTGACTAGGTTAACTAGGAAAAACCAAGCCTTTGAATGGAACTCGACTTGTGAAACTAGCTTTCAAGAGTTGAAAGATAGGCTTACCTCTACCCCAGTGTTAATAATTCCAGACCCTAGGAAAAACTTTGTAGTATATTGTGATGCATCCAAGAAAGGACTAGGTTGTGTTTTGATGCAAGAAGGGAGAGTTGTGGCTTATGCTTCTAGACAACTTAGGTCTCATGAAGAGAACTACCCAACCCATGACCTAGAGCTAGCTGCTGTAGTATTTGCTTTGAAGAGTTGGAGACATTGTTTATATGGGGTAAAGTTTGAGGCTTATAGTGACCATAAGAGTTTGAAATATCTTTTTGACCAAAAGGAATTAAACATGAGACAAAGGAGGTGGGTTGAATTTTTAAAGGACTATGATTTTGAATTAAAATATCATGCTGGCAAAGCTAATGTTGTAGCTGATGCCTTAAGCAGAAAGTCCTTGCACATATCCCTAATGATGATAGAAGAGCATAAGTTACTGGAGGAATTTAGGAATTTAAAAATATCAATGTCCCTACAACCCCATTGCTTATATTTTAGTGAACTTAGAATAGAATCTCATTTGAATAATCAAGTCAGGAATGCCCAAGACAGTGATGAGTTTCTAAAGTCCCTCAAGAGCAAGATTCAAGTAGAACAACTTGAGCATTTCCAACTTGATGAAAGGGGAGCTGTAATGTATGAGGAAAGGTTATGTGTGCCTACTAATGAAGAATTGAGAAATCAGATTTTGGCAGAGGCACATTGTAGTAAATTCACCATGCATCCAGGAACAAGAAAGATGTATCAGGATCTCAAGAAGTGGTTTTGGTGGAATGGCATGAAAAGAGACATAGCTAATTTTGTAGCTAAGTGTCTTACTTGTCAAAAGGTTAAGATCGAACACCAAAAACCTGTAGGATTGCTACAACCACTAGACATTCCTGAGTGGAAATGGGATAGCATATCAATGGATTTTGTTGTAGGATTGCCAAGAACTCCTTTAGGCTATGATGCTGCATGGGTAATTGTAGATAGGTTAACCAAATCTACCCATATTTTACCAATAAAGATTAGTTGGCCATTGTATAGGTTAGCTCAGAGCTATATCCAGGAAATTGTAAGGTTACATGGGGTACCAACTAGCATAGTCTCAGACAGAGATCCTAGATTTACCTCAAAGTTTTGGATAGCCTTACAAGATGCCTTAGGTACTAAACTTCGTTTTAGTACAGCTTACCACCCTCAAACAGATGGTCAAACTGAGAGAACTATCCAAACTTTGGAGGACATGTTTAGAGCCTGTGTGCTAGAGCTGCGAGGAAGTTGGGATACTCACCTACCATTAATAGAGTTTGCCTACAACAATAGTTATCATTCAAGCATAGGCATGGCTCCATTTGAAGCTCTATATGGTAGAAAGTGTAGGTCACCTTTGTGTTGATTTGAAATAGGAGAAAAGAGTTTACTAGGACCTGATATAGTACAACAAACCACAGAAAAGATTAAGTTCATTAAGAAAAAGTTACTCACTGCACAGAATAGACAGAAAAGTTATGCTGACAAAAGAAGGAGACCTTTAGCATTTAAAGAAGGGGACCATGTCTTCCTTAGACTCACTCCCACTATTGGAGTTGGCAGAGTCTTTAAATCCAAAAAGTTAAGCCCAAAATTCATTGGTCCATTCCAAATTCTTAAAAGAATAGGATTAGTTGCATATCAAATTGCACTTCCACCCAATCTTTCAAATCTTCATAATGTCTTTCATGTCTCTCAGCTCAGAAAATATTATTTTGACTCTTCACACATCATAGAATATGAGACAATGCAAGTAAGAGATAATTTAACATATGAGGCTAAACCAATGCAAATCATAGATAGATCTGTCAAAAACTTAAGAGGAAAAGAAATTCCTTTGGTCAAAGTGGTTTGGAAAGGGTTATCACCTGAAGAGGCAACATGGGAACTAGAAGATGAGGTTAAGAAGACCAATCCAGAATTATACGAAACAGGTCAGTGAATTTTGGGGACAAAATTCCTAAAAGGAGGGGAGAATTGTAACATCTTTTTTTTAAAATAATAATAATAATAATAATAATAATGATAAAATAAAATAGTTTGTGTGTAACAATTTTAAGTCATATATCAAATTCAAATATTTTATTGATCTTACTTAATAATTTTACATCAATATCTATTTTAAATATTAGATCAAAATTTTAAAATATTGATATTAACTGTTTAATGTGAGACCATAAATTGTTAGTAATGAACTCAAAATATATTATACTAAGTTAAGAATAAAATGTATTAAGAGTAATAGGTAATAATATGTTAAGTATTAATAATTAAGGTGTATAATTTTTATACAAGAAAAATAATATATACAATATATATATATAAAAAAAAAAAAAAGAATAGTGGGGGGGGGGGGGGCGGCGCACATAGGCACCGCCACTCACCCACAACATTTCAGCCACAGAAATGAATTCTGTTGGCTATGTCTTCCTATATATATATATATATATACGTGAGTGTGTGTGTGTGTAAAACAAGGAAAAGAAAGAAAAAGAATAGAGTGATAGAGAAAGAGAGTGACGGGGAGGAAGAGAGAGGAGAGAGAAAGGAAGAGAGAAGAAAGAGAAAGATAGCAAGGATAGAGCTCAACTAGTCCACATAATCTCCATCTGTCAGTCAAATTTAAGGTAGGAATGAATTGATTTATGCAAAATAAAACCATGGTTACAATTATTATTACTATTACTCAATTTATATACTGTCATTTTATATTACAGATACTCATTATTATTTATTATTTTTATTCTTTTATAATTATGGATTTGAATATTGGTTAAAATAATATTAATAAAATTCCCTTCTCTCTCTACCGGTCCCGTCGGTTCACCGCGCTCCGGTTTCTTTTTAATATTTAATTATAAATGTTCCCTTCACTCTCTACCGGTCTCGTCGGTTCACCGCGCTCCGGTTTCTTTTTAATATTTAATTATAAATGTTCCCTTCACTCTCTACCGGTCCCGTCGGTTCACCGCGCTCCGGTTTCTTTTTATCACTAAATTATAAATATTCTCTTCTCTCCCCATCGGTCCAATGCAGACTATTGCCGCTCCGATTTCTTTATTTATTTTTATGTTTCTTTATATTTATGCGAATTGTTATTTAATTCAAGTAAGTTAAATATTCCTTTTTATTTATGTTGCTATCTGTTCTATTTTGAAATTTATTATATTATTTATATGATATTATATTAATTTGAATTGTCGATATTTATAATTCAATTGGCAACTCTATGGGTTAATACATTTTATTAAGTCATTAATTTATTTGGTTCAATTTATTTATGAATGAATTAATAAATGTTATGCATTGATATTTTACTATTTAAATTAATTTAAGAGCTCTTATTATAGATTAATTGTATGATTTCCTTATTATGAAATTATGAGCAATAACTATTAAATTAATATGATTTGCCACTAACCACAGTTAAGGCAGAGGGATACACATAAGATCCTTTCATGTTACTTGCCTTGGTTAGAATGGCTAAGAGTTTTGCTTTATCGTCACGATGAAAGAACAATACGAAAGAATGGAAATTCCCTAAGATAAGGCCTTCAAGTATGTGTGAAATAAGCAAACAGATGAAAGAGAAAATTAAAGTAAAGAAATCATAAACTTGATAAGATATGCATGACATGTTCTACATGGCATATCTTAATTGATTATATTCATATAATGTTATTGTAACCATGTGTACTTTCCATGCAGACACGGCTGAAACCAACCATAGTTCAAATGTTTTAAAACTATTCATTTTCTACTGAGAATTTTCTTAAATTCTCATTTTTCTTTATTTTATTTCTGGTGATTTCAAATTAGCCAAGTAGCATCGAATGGAAGGCAGCTGCTATAAGTTTATGGACTTGTGTTTAATAAATGTGTGATTGTATGTTGTAATTTTTAGAAATATTCAGTTTGTACCTAATGACACTAAGTTGTCATGCTAGAATCTTATGTTTGTAATCTTTTACATAATGTAAACCATTGTGCTTCATGTATAAAATTATATAATTAATTTCTGTACGAACGAGTATTACAGTAGTAAGGCACTAAATAGGAAAAATTAAGTGCATTGCTATTACTCTTTTGTTCTTGACTGATATTATAATGTTAAGATTATTTTTTATGGTATTTATTTATTTGTTTGTTGATTTATTTTCACGGAAGACTTTGTTTATGTACCCACTAATATTAGAAAATCTCTTCATAATAAGATTATTTTTTAGATAATCTATGCTTTGCTCTGATAAATATATAATTATATATTTTTAGCTTGGTTATTCAATATACACTTTCATATATCTTCAATTTAAACAATTCTACGAAATAATGATTTAGTTTACAAAGCCTTTATTCGTTCAGAATATAATTATGCTCTTTTAAAGTTGATATATTTCGCTAATGTCTCTTGTAAATATAATGTTCTACAGTTGACCCACTCTTTTCATGAAAGTCATAATTTTGGTTGTTTGTGTGTACACACTTAATTATTATTATTATTTTCTATAATGGGAGTTTATAAGATAACAAAAGAAGCTTGACTATTAATTTGTGTCAAGGCACGGCTATGTGTCTATTGGAAGGAGTTGGAACGGGAGGGATTTACTCTCCTTGGTCATAGTTGGCTCCAGGTTTTTACTTTTTATGTGATATGCAAGTGAAATGAAGAAATGGAAGAGGGTCTCTCTTAGTTTCGATGGTGCAATTTTTGTTAGACTTATCGAAAGTTATGCAAGTGGTGCAAACAAATGATACAATGGAATTGTCTCCAGAGTCTCTTTAAAATGAATATGCGAAAATTAGAGGAGAAAGTAAATCCTTTGTAGTCGTAAAATAAGCCTGTAAGGAATACATATTGTAATAATGCCATACAGCTTGAGGGCGCCTGTAACAATGTATATCTTGTTGAGTAAATTCGGTCCCCCTTGGTGTGGTAATAGCTACTTAAGGAGCTTCCAATGTTTATTTTTGTTTAAGAGCATTGCAAGACCAAGGAAAAGCTACATACGGCATTAAAATTGATTTTCACAATACTTATTTAATTTAGAGAAAAACTATTTTAACACCCAAAGGTGGGTGTCTGAAACAGACACCCACTTTATAACCATTGGATGTGATGGATGTCCCCCCTTATTCTTAATATCCATCACATCCAACGGTTAAAAAGTGAGTGTTTGTTTTAGACACCCACTTTTAGGTGTTAAGATAGCACTTCTCTTTAATTTATGATGTTTGTAGCAATAATATATTTTCTTTATTATTTGTTATCACAATTTATCACTCATGAAATTTGTTTCAATAATTGATTTTTTATTTTTAATTACCAATGCATTCTATTACCATTTACTTAATTCGTCTTTCCTAAAAAATATTATATAGAGATATTTCAACAAAGTCAAGTCTCCCGTGCATCGCCTTCTTGTGATATTTGCTTCAATAATAAATTTTCAATATTATTTAGTTAGTTATGTGAATCACAACACTTTTTTTTTTAGATGTGTTATTTGTACTCATTGTTTATGGTACAATGTGTCGACTCACACCATATTTACCATTAAATGAGATATAAACTCTATTCAAGTAGGATCCATACTCCATCTAATAGTGGATTAAATATGAGTCGACATGGTGCTCCACACATAATGAGTACAAATAATATTTTTATGTTTTTATTAATTTTAAAATTCTTTTGGGGAGTGGTTTTAATGATTTAATTGAAACATTAATAGATAAAAATGCTGTATATCCGTATTGTACTACTATATAACAACAGTATATATGTGTTGCTGTCTAGTTCTAAATAGACGTCAATGTAGGTTTGTGTATATGCTTGGAATGAAACAACCCCCTCTTTCCCTTCGCTGAGCATATATTCTTGGCTGGCTAATCATTGCTCTTTCATCAATGCCCCAACCATTTCCGCATTCAAATGTAGATCATTTCATTGGTTTAGAATATCAGGCTCTTAATATGAACGCGCCAGAGAACCCGATGCTTTTTGGGCTGATCTGAAGAGCTCGCTAGGGGAGGCCCATCAAGGCGAGAACCGCGCAACCATCAGGACCTGGAGGGAAATTCAAAATGTCAACTATGGTGTTTAGCCGACCTTATTCCTCGGCTTCGACACATATTCTTTCTAGATCCTCCAAACTTTGAGACTGAGGGGTTGGTGCTAGCCTTGTTCCTGAGCTTCGACACAATGTCTCCAGTCCTCCAAACTTCAAGAGGGCTTGTGGATCGGCCTTCCCGACTCACTTCGTTTGGGCCCTTATCTCCAGGATATATTAACACAATTAGTCTTTCCAATCCTCCAAACTTCGAGACTAGGGGCCTTGTAGACCGGCCAACTTTTGATCGACCTTATAGCTCATTGGGCATCCAAGTTGTTGGGCCTCCAAGACAGACCAAAAATGAAGCTTGATGGGTCTCCTCGAGCAAGCTATTCAGATCGGCCTAAAAAGCATTAGGATAGCCTTGATATTCTAAACCAACGAAATGATCTGCCTTTGAATGGTGAAACGGCAGGGGCATTGATGAAGAGCGAAGATTTGCCAGCCAAGAATATATGCTCGGTCAAGGGAAAGAGGAGGTCAGTTCATTCCAAGCCTGTACACAAACCTACCTACCTTGGCCTCTGCCTAGAGCTAAACAGCAACAATAAGCTTATGAAAAAATAACGATATTATATACTTAAATTTATTTTTTCTATCTTTTTATTGGGATAGGACATTATACTGGTGTCATCTTTATATATAATTGTCACGAATATATTGATTTAGAAGGAGTTTTCTATTGTTTTTATAGTAATATATTATTGTTTAAAATCTTCAATTTTCCCTCCTCCTTCGATTCTTCACCTGATCTTATACAGGAACCACCTCCCAGCAATAAATTCCTTTCTTTCGTGTAAATGCGCATTTAGATATAACTCTAATTTTGGTTTCGTGACTAATGTTCTCACTGAAGCGCTCACATCTGATGCAATTATTTTCTAAAATTGAAATTCAGCCTGTGTTTTACAATCTTCTATTTAACTAAAGTTTCTATTTTGAATTTTTTTTTTAATGCCAACGAATTGAAAGAGGCTGATATGCCTCGCATTTTAAGGATGTAGGATTTTTGTTTAAATAAAAATATAATGGTTTAGTTTTCAATGGATAGAGTAGTACACCCTTTCAAGTTTGTTTTGTTTTTCTTGTTTCTAAATTAAATTAGTAAACTTTGTTTTCCAATCAATCAATTCGTACATATTTTATATGTCCATATTAATATTAGAAATTTGTTCAAACTCTTATTTATAATTAAATGTACTACATTTAAATATCACAAAATAATTCTTAATTACAACTAAAAATTACTTTCACCAGAATGCTTTAAGAATTTATCTATTATCTATTATTAAATATACTATCTAAGTGTTACGTGATAACTACTCATTACAATAAAAGAAAAAGGATTCTTAATATCACGTAGCAATTATTGATTAGAATAAAAAAAAAAAAAGTAATTTTCGCTAAAATACCATACAAATGTATCTATAATCTACTGTCAACGGCAATGAAAGTGGTGTAGAGATCATTAAGGAAATTGCACAACTTTATATGAGGACAACATTGCTTAGATAGTTCAACTAAAGAGAGGAACTGATGTCCAATTTGTTTAAGTGATAGAGTTACTACCTTTGTCTTCTTTGTAGAAGTGGTGCACAAAATTAAAATACACTAATTATGAGATTTTAAGTGATACTTTAAATAGGGGGAGAAATACTGTACTCTTTTTTCCTTGATCAAGGTTTTTATCCCATTGGGTTTTTCCTTGATAAGGTTTTTAATGAGGCAGTTCTACATTCCTACTGTGAGGATACTGTACTTTTTTTCCTTCACTAAGATTTTTTCCCACTGGGTTTTTCTTATTAAGGTTTTAATGAGGCATATCCCTTATGGACATCCAAAGGGAAGTGTTATGAAATATTATTCATTTATGGATGTCCATATATTTAAGTGATTCAGTTAAAATTTGATTATATTAGATAGAATCTGTTATGATTTGATTAGATACTATATCTCTCTTCCTTTGGCTATAAATAGCCTTTTAGATGCTCCATATAGAGCACATTTGAGATTATCAATGAAACTATTCTTTCTTCTCTTCTCCATTATTCTCTCTATTCTTTTTTTTATAACACGTTATCAGCACGACTTTGCTTTCAAAGTGAAGAAGCTCGCGTTAATACAGTGCATGCAACATTCTTCCTTCTAGGATTCTTGGTTTATGGTGGAAATTGGGAGAGCATTTGATACTAGCTACAATTCTTTTTTTAGTGCCATTTACACTTATGGAGGCACTTATTCTTGGTTTATTCTTGCTTTCCCCTATATCATTATTATAGCATCGGTATATGGTGGTGAATAGGAAGACTTGAGGTAAGACATCCTAACCATATTGTTCTTGAATATTATATGTTGAGATTCATCTTTACTGAATAGGTCTTGAGACTAATAAACAAGAAAGTGCTGCATTCCAGAAGAATTGCACAAATCAATTTTTATTAATTGCTTTAATTTTGAATCCTTTTATTTGAATATATCAATATATACTCCTTATACTTTATTCTATTCCTATATCATTCCCAGAAGTGAATGACAATTAATATATACTCTTTCTACTTTATTCTATTCCTATACTATTCCCAGAAGTGAATGGCAATCATTCCCAGAAGTGAATGAGAATTGTACAGAAAAATGGATAATCATTATTCTAATCATTCAAAATTATTCGAGGAAAATATAATAGATTTATTTCTCTATTTAATGAGATTTACATATTCCCAGGAGTGAATATGTCAAAAAATTATTCTTCGAAATGAGTAAATCTATTATTCACACCACCTAAAGTGTGTGACATTCTAAAATAAGTTTATATATTTCCTATAAGGAACATTTTTATATTTATTCCCTGAAGTGAATGTATCTCCAAGGATAATTTTGAGTATTTGCAATATATAATTTTTTTAAAATTTTGAGTATTTATATTAAACACTCATATTCTCTTGACGAGAATAATATAATGGATTTATTTATTTTTCCTTTTCTGCTACCTATATAAAATATTATGTCAAAATATTTTAAAAAATATCTTGCTGATCTCTTTGATAAGGTGCAAAGAAGAGTTGTGAGCCCAATACGATAGCACTTGTAGTTGTATTATTGATAAATATATGTTGAAAAATATTCTTGACTTTAATGTATCAAATGTGCTCCTTAAGCAACACAATCAAGAGAAGGGCTTTACAAGATATCAAATAATGAATTTTTATAAAATAAAATAAAATAAAATTTATGAAATTTGCCTTGTTGGCTCTCGTCCATTTCCTGAAGTGAATGTGACAAAAATATTATAACCCCAGAAGCAGTATAAAAACCGATGGTTTGGCTAGGTCATGATTATTTGTTTGCACTTGGGTGTAGTATCAACCCTTGGTTAAAGCACTGGGCCAAGACTTTGTATTTGTTTTTTTTCCGTGAAAGCTTCCATTAATGGGGAGCACATCATTTTGTATTTGGACCTCATACTTTGGGGGGAGATTGTTGGTTTCAAGTGTGATAAATGTGATGAATGCTATTGCTATGACATCAAAGTAAATTTGGTATATAACTATTGTATATTGAGATATTTGTTTGGTTCTTATTAAGTATCTTTAAAGGAGAATGAGAAAATACAAAAATGATTCTTTTTCAAGATATATTATGAAATCATTTCATGATTAATATGAGCCATTGAGATGTATCTTTTTTATCTTTTATATAAATATTGATTATTGGATTTAATAATGAAAGGTTTTATTAGATGTATTATTTGATACTATTTTTAAGGAATATTTTAGAATATTTTATTTCAAAACTTTTAGTACGGATTGTTCTCAATATTGAATAAAATAGCTATGCTATTCGTGGCATATTTCTTAATTATTAATTATATTTTTAATGTGATATTGTTGATATTTAACATATCATTTACTTTATTGATTTATGTCATATGATAATCTTATATATCATCATGATTAATATATCATGAAATAATAATATATGATTCTAATATTTTTGGGATAATTGTGATATATGTATATTTATATCACCATCATGTCATGACAAATTTCTTTTCACTTACATGATATGTTAATGTTTTGATGACATATTTTGATATTCTCATATTGTAATAAGATAATAAAATCTTAGCTTGATTATTAGTTTTGTGAGTATGATTGAAAGCTCTAGAAGAGCTACTATTATGTTTCTCAAAGAAATAAAATTATTTAGAAATATTAATATCATTGTTAGTAGCAAGATGAACAAAGGCTCCAGAAGAGCTACTATTTTGTTTCCTAAAGAAACAAAAATAATTTTCTACTAGATACGAAAGTAATAAAGAGACTTGGTGAGTCTCAAAGATATTCACTGAAATAGATATCATATTGTGATAGTAAGTGGGGAAAATAGTGAGTACCTCCATATCACAACTTATGCTTTAGGTAAGAAAGTTGCTTTAGAAAATTTTATCTACACTTTCTTTTGGTCTATAGTATTAATATGAGTACAATTGAACCATTATATGCTATTGTAAACCTGATGTTTACTAGCTCGGATGATTTTCTTTTGGCATGACCGGTTGGGACATCCTGAAGCAATAATGATGTAAGAAATTACTGAAAACTCATATGAGCATTTGTTGAAGAACCAGGAGATTCTTCATTTTAATGAGTTTTCTTGTGCTGTGTATTCTCAAAGTAAATTAATTATGTGACCCTCACCAAAAAAGATTGGATTTAAATCTCTTAAATTCCAAGAAGGAATTTAAGTCGATATACATGGATCAATTTATCCACCATATGGACTTTTCAAATATTTTATGATTTTAATAGATGCATCTATGAAATGGTCATATATGTGCTCATTATGATTTCGCAACCTGAAGCTTGCGATATTAATTGGGCAAATTATTATGAGCATATTCCTAATAATCCAATCAAAAAGTTGATCTTGATGATTCTGGTGAATTTATTTCTCAAGCTTTTTGTGCTTGTAGGCCAATGTTATAAATGTTAAACATCTAATTATTTATGTTCATATACAGAAAAAGTTGGCTAGCATAATTAATGTATGAAAGACCTCCAGTTAATTGCTAGACCACTTGCTCATGAAAACAAATCTCCCAATTTCTAGTTGGGCGCATATTATTTTATGACACTTGTTTCTATAAGGCTAATAAATTGCCAATAATTCTCTCTCCTACAATTATTTTGGCATGCAGCCAAAAAGGTGCTGGTTTAAGAACTTTAGAAGTCCAATATATGTCCTACCAAAGAAATTTAGAGATATATGTTGGATATGATTCTCCCATTATGGTCAAATACATTGAAATACAAATGGGAGATGCTTTAAGGCTCAGTTTGTGAGAAATAATGTTTCCAACATCAGGGGAAGAGAGTAGACACAGCTGGAAAAGAAAAACAAATTGCAATGCATCAATATTGTATTTAGATCCTCAAACAAGGCAATGTGAACTAAAAGTTCAAACGATTATACATTTGCAAAGAATAGCAAATGATTTGCCAGATGCATTTTTTAATGATAGAAAAGGATAATTGAATCCTATATACCAGCTGGAAATGCCCCAATCTGAATTGATGTCCTTGTTGGACAATTGGTCAATGTAAAAATCAACGCCAGAAGTGTGGTAGACCAGTCGATTCCAAAAATAAAAATCCTCGAAAAAGAAGAGGGGTAAAGAGGCCAAATGAAATTAAGGAGGCAAACAATACTCTTCCTGTTGAAAAGAATAGAGACATAGTAAGGACATTGTTGTAGTCCAAAAATTTTGATATATTTGGAACGCCAAAAGACATTCAGGTACCTGAAAATAATCGTTGAAAATGATAAGATCTCAATATACTATGTCTCTACAGGAAAATGGTGGAATCGATAAGTAATTATTGTCGACAATATATTTGTATATAATATAGTGCTAAATATTATGCAAGAAAATGAGGATCTTAAGCCAAGAATTGTTAAAAAATGTCTATGTAGAAATGATTGGTTAAAAATGGAAAAAAGCCATGCAGGCTGTAACATCCCCTGCTGCTTTATGGATTGACAACTGTCCCCACAAACCAACACGGGTCTTTTCAGCATGCTTTGTCCTCACTCACACGCTTCCTAGGAAAACTTCCCAGGAGGTCACCCATCCCAAAATTACCCCAGGTCAAGCACGCTTAACTGTGGAGTTCTTTCAGTTTGGGCTACCGAAAAGAAGATGCATCTTGTTGGTATAGGTAGTACAAATCAATTCATATAAGCCCTCCTCAACTGTATAGTCCCATACCTATACAGTCTCAGGATCCCTCTCATTCGGGTGTGTAATCGGTTCATTCATGTACCCCTCCGCTTAGAGGACCTTGCGAGGAGCCGCTCCTTGTCCGTGCCCTCTTTTGCACCGGCGATCACTCCTCATCCTCGTCCCCGGGCGTTACACAGGCTGAATTAGACTCACTTGGAAAATGTGAAGTCTTTGGACCTGTAGTCCAAACACCGGAAAATGTGAAACCCATGGGATACAAATGGGAGTATTTGTGAGAAAATGAAATGAGAAGAATGAAATTATATGCTATAAAACTCTATATATAGCACGAAGTTTCTCACAAAGGCATGGTATAGATTATGGCAAAATGTATTCCCCAGTAGTGGATGCATCAATGTTTTGATGTTTGATTAGCTTATCTATGCATATTAAGCTAAATATGCATATGATAGATGTTGTCACAGCCTATCTATATAGTTCATTAGATAATGATATTTACATGAAAAGTCCTGAAGGATTGAAAATATCAATATCATCTAATGAACATCCCCAGGGTATGTGCTAATCAAGTTACAAAGATCTATATATGGTCTAAAGCAATCTAGACGGATGTGGTATAACCGTCTCAATGAGTATTTGATTAAGAAGGGATTTACAAATGATGTCACTTGCCCTATGTTTATATCTGGATTCATAGTACCTATGTACATTGATGGCTTGAATATCATTGGAACTCCTGAAGAAGTTTCCATAGTCATAGAAGATCTAGAAAAAGAATTTTAGATGAAAGATCTTGGAAAGATAAAATTCTGTCTCGACCTGCAGATCGAGTATTTAACAAACAAAATGTTTGTTTGTCAATGAATTTACACAGAGATAACTCTTATAAAGTTTTATATGGATAGATTGCATATATTTTCTTCAGATGTATTAGTATGCAGGATATTTATCAAATCTGCATAAAGGCATATATCAAACAGGTTTCTTTCAGTTATGGAGACATGATCATATCCTGAAGAAACACAGAATAGACTATAGCCACTATTTCTTTAGATCACAGAAATTAGTGCAATACATGAAGCTCGTGAATCTTTCTAGCTAAAGGCAATGGATTAGCATGTTCAAACTATCATGTAGATTCTCTTGGAAGGAAATTGCACAACTTTATATGAGGACGACATGGCTTAGATAGTTTAACTAAAGAGAGGAATTGATGTCCAATTTGTTCAAGTGATAGAGTTGCTACCTTTTTCTTCTTTGTAGAAGTGGTGCACAAAATTAAAATACACTAATTATGAGATTTTAAGTGATACTTTAAATAGGGGGAGAAATACTGTACTCTTTTGTCCTTGATCAAGGTTTTTATCCCATTGGGTTTTTTCTTGATAAAGTTTTTAATGAGGCAGTTCTACATTCCCACTATGAGGATACTGTACTTTTTTTCCTTCACTAAGATTTTTTCCCACTGGGTTTTTCTTAGGAAGGTTTTAATGAGGCATATCCTTTATGGACATCCAAGGGGGAGTGTTATGAAATATTATTCATTTATGGATGTCCATATATTTAGGTGATTCAGTTAAGATTTGATTAGATTAGATAGAATCTGTTATGATTTGATTAGATACTATATCTCTTTTCCTTTGGCTATAAATAGCCCTTTAGATGCTCCATATAGGGCACCTTTGAGATTATCAATGAAACTATTCTTTCTTCTCTTCTCCATTATTCTCTCTATTCTTTTTTATTTTTTTTTATAACAAAGGTGGATATATTGTCTCTTTCAACCAAGCCTTTCTCATACACGGATCCATCTATTGTCTATTATTTATTTATTATCTACTATTATAATATTTGAGAGTCATTTCATGGAAAGTATTACAAGTGTCTTTCATACAGAGTTTAAGGGTGTACGTGTCATTCATATAGTAATTTATGATCCACTTTTCTTAACATTTATGTTTATAGATTTTTTTACTTAATTTACAATTAAATTATTGATTATTAATAAAATCAAATCTACTATCATTAAAGATTATGTGAATGAATAAACTTAGAATCATTAAGATATATTCATAGGATTACAAATAATTGTGTGATATCAAAAAAATAGAAAAGGGGAATACCTTAATCAGATCAACAAAAAAGTCTCCATTACAACAAAAAATCATGTGATATGACAAAAAAATAAAAACAGGGAATGCCCTTGATCAGATCAACAAAAAGGTCTCTTATTTGCTATGCGATTATACCATGTAGGATCTTTTAATGACAAATCTTTCTGTTTTATTTTTTATCCATTGTTATTAGATTTGATTTTGTTATATCCATGAGATTCCTTTATCTGTCATGTAACCATAACATCGGATAAAGTAAGATATGACCACTATTATTGCTCATTGAATCCCTATATATATATATATATAATAATTGATTTAGGTGTAAAGTAAAAATTTGTTAATTGCATTTGGATCACATTACTAATAATTAACAAGTCTAACAAACTAACAAACGAATTCATTTGACTAAAATAAAAGGTAATGAACCAATTTGTGATTATCTATTCTAATTTGCCTAACACTTAATGAAGGATTTTGTTAAGCTGATCATAGAAAAGAGATGAATTTGTCTCAAAATTTTACAGGGCAGCTTTTTTTTTTTTTCTATCGATCTATTTTAGATTGAAATGAAAGCAAGTATTTGTCATTTGTAAAATTAAACAAAGTAAATAGCCACCTCTAAAAATACAAGGCATCCTCTGTGACTTGCATATCTGTAAAAATAACAAACCCAGTCTTTTACATTTTTTTAGAGCCAGACATTTATTTATACAATAATATATATCAATTGAAAAATATACACAATATTATATATTATTATTATTATTATTATTGTTACAATTATAGATTATAAATATACTATACTAATTTACTCTACTAATATTTCAGACTCATTTTATGGAAACTATTACACATGTTATTCATATGGTGATTTAGGCTTCACATATAATTTATATAGTGATTTAGGCCCCACTTTTCTTAATCTTTATGTCTAAAGATTTTTTAAACTCAATTTAAAATTCACTTATTAATTTTTTATATGAAATAAAATCATATATTACAGTCATTAAAGAATCAAATATTACAATCATTAAAAATTATAATTTGCACTAAAAAAACTCATGTCAATATAATTATGATGTACAATTAAATTAAGAACCATTAATAGCCTCACATTATAAAGATAATATAAAAAATTATAAAGAAAATATTTTCAAAATAAATAAGCTTTAAAATTAGTTTTTTTTTTCTAAAGAAAATGGGTAGGTCAATTTGTTAATGAATTACTAATTAATTGATTTTGATATGATAATAATTCAAAATTCAATTTCTACCAAATTTATTCTTAATCAAATATTTAAGACTCATTTTAATACAAATATGATAACAATTGATATAATACTAATATTTAAGATTCATTACATAAAAAAATTTCCATGCGTAATTCATAGAAAAATTATACCCTATCATTTCAAAATCTTAATACTTAAAGTAAGTTTTTTAATTTAATTTACCTTCTAATTATCAATTGTTTTTTCCAATAATACCTTTATATCTCTCTACCATTAACAAAAGTAATATAAAAAATAAAAAATAACATAAACAAAATTATAATTCAAAATATTATACCATAAAAATTATATATATAATTATAGTATTAATGGTAATAAAGCTATTATATTTATGTTGCATTAGTAGTATTTTTAATTTTTTTTAATAAACCCATAAATATCAATAGGGATTCAAATCTTCATGTGAAATGAGGAATGGAGACCGATGATATATAGGGATGCGGATGAGAATGGAGGCAAAATTCTTAATGAGGATGAGATTACGGAAAAATTTTCTCGCTTCAAATTTAGCACTTTTGAAAATCATAATAAAAAAATTATCTATCTACCTATATCACTTTATTCTATTTAATATTTTACAACTTGAATATTCCAATCTATTAATTCCATAATATTTTTCATACTAATTTTTTTGAAAAAAAAACACCTTTAATTTTTCAACACTAAAATATTTTAAAAAAAATTAATTCCACAATTTACACTTCTTTGATAAGGATACTAAATATTTATTAATTTAACAAATTAAATAATTATATTACTTTTTATTCAAAATAATATTATAATTGATATACTACTCTAATAATTGAGATTATATAAATTATAATTATACCTTTTTTACTAATTATTACACATTAATTATAAAATATATTTTAAAATTGATATTTTAACTTATCAAAAGGATGTACAAGGAAAAGACGTGTAATTGAAATCATATAAATTAAATTTATTCATTATTTTTTAATTAGAAACTATATTTTTATATTTTTATAAATTAAATATTTTAATTTACTAAAAGATATAAACATTTAGAGATGGTAAAAAAAATTGAAAATGGATACATGCAGGAATTACCCACAATGGGAAAGGGAGTTAAGATATATTTTGTCTTCATAGGGACGATCGATAGTACTAAGTTCTCGTTTATTAAACGGGATGTCGACGAGGATATACCTTCATTTTTTTAATAATTTTTATTGTATTTGCATTATTTATTCATATAAATTTTAATTTAGATTATGTTTCATTAATAGTATTTGTTATTATGGATATTTATTTTCAAATTATAAAATATTTTTAAAGTTTTTCTCTTTTTGAAATTTGTTAATAAACTCTTGAATATCATAGGGATTCAAAATTCTTACAGGAAATGGGAAACAGCTACCCATAAGGGAGATGGGAATGAGGATGAGAGGCAAAATTCTAAACAATGATGGGAGCGTGAGACATGTCCCTTTTCTCATGGATACTCATTGTCCTCCCTATAAGTTACTCATGATATAGTAAAATTCTCCATTTATTCACTTTCTTTATTCAACAATTTCAACTTTTGAAATGTGTAAAATTTTCATAAAATAGGCTATTTATTGTTAGTTATAGGTCATTTATCAAGATTTTTTCAACTTTATAAATATGATATTCAAAATAAGATATAAAATAGAATGACACATTTATATTTTATCCACTTATTTGATTATTTAAATATTAACTTACTTTTATGATAAATTTATATAATCAATTTTCAATAACAAATATTTAAATAAATTATCATTTATTTTCGATAATGAACAGTAAACTATTTTTTTATTATTTTCTCGTGCATCACATGAGTCCAATGACTAGTTTATTTATAATTAAATAGACTACATCTAAAGGGAGTGTCAATTGCTATTCCTTTTTTTTATTATTATTATCACTCCATATTTATTGTCTTCATTTGAACTTTTCCTAAAATATCCTTAAATTATTTTAATAGTTAGCCTTTTATTTCCAAAATTAAATTAAGAATTGTGTATTGAAATCTTAATTATCTATTATCACTCTTTATTTATTGTTTTTTATCTTGAAAATATTTCCAAATGCCTAATTATAAACTATACAAATTAACCTTAAATATCAAAATTAATTACAATTAAACTTCTTGCATAACACAAAAAATTCCTCATTTATATATAATGTTTAACTTGAATGTAGTAAACTAAAATTCAAATACTTTATAATTTTTTTGGTTAACGAAATACTTTACAAATCTAATCAAACATAGAGTATAAAAAAAAATTTCAAGTCATATTTTTGCAAAAATAATACACAACAAATTATATAATATTGAAATTTTATTTAAAATAATTTATTATGCAAAGTCTTCGAGAATTTCGACATGAAAAAAAATAGTGAGAAAGATCAATACTATAACTATTCTTTTTGAATCTCTTCATTTTGGCTTTTTACCCATTTAATTTAAAAAATATATTAATTACACATACCTCCTTTTATGAGATTAAATTCAAAATTGTCCTTATTTATTTTTATACTGGAAAATTAGTCGACATACGATAGATTTTTGTTCACATGCGTAAATGGGTGGTGAGCTAACCTATTTATACTGAGATAATACTCTCTTTGTTTCTAAGAAGAATTTCTCTTTTCTAAAGGACGAGTTGAAAAATTTGTCCTAGCAAGCAATTACAACTATCATCATAGTATTAGTGAACCTTATTCTGAGAACTTAAAAATCGGAATTTTCTTATATTAGAACGATAAAAAAAAAGTACAAGTGGAATTAAAGATTGTTGCCTCTACAACTCTAAGCAATACTATCCAGATTTGGGGGAAAAAATGTCTAACCATTAAAATAAGTTTAAAGATATTTTAGGAATAGTATAAATGAAGATAATAAATATCGAGTGTCAATAAATAAAATTGGTTTCCATTAAAATATATATTATCCATAAATAAATAAACTATCTGTAAGTGTCATTACTCTTAATTACAATGAAAAATAAAATTATTCCCGTTAAAATACTCTATATATATATATATATATCTGTAACTAAATGGATTACTTCTAATTACCACATGGCATGCCAACTCTGAATTACAATTAAATAAAAATTATTTCAAATTTACTATTATAAAAATATATCTATTATTCATTTAGTTGTGGACTACCGTTAACTGCTATAAGGCAACTTCTAACTATAATTAAAAACGGAAAATTGTTCTATAGAAATACTTAAAAATCTATCTATTATACATAATTAAGTGGACTATAAGTGTCGCATGATAACTCTTAATAACAAATAAATATTTTTTTTCTCACTAAAAGACTCTCAAAGTTGTCACTCATTTTTTTTTATAAACTAAAATTATAAAAGACATTGCTCTCGCAGTTTGGGAGATGGAGCATTTAAAGTTACTCCATTTTTTAGTAATTGTGCTTTTTGGGATTTGAATTTGTGTCCTTATTCTTATAGGGAATTAAGTTACTTATCACTCGTCCAATAGTTTATTGGTCCCTCAAAGTTGTCACTCTTGTGCAAGTTGTATACTCTCTCATGTTCATAACAATTATCATAAGAGTTGTAACTGCAATTTCAAGTTTCTTATTTTCTATCTCCAATTTTTTATTGGTTAAAAATATTAGTTAATTTTACATGTTTCGGGCTTTTAACTTGATGGTTTAAATATTTGATAAAGTTGACTCATTCTGGAAAACATTTTTCATTGTAGTTGTAACTCAAAAAAGATTCTGCCATCACTTATACGTGTGCCATTAAAAATTTAAAGTCATTCTCCATACACAATTTTACTACTTTTTAATTCTCTTCAATGAAACATTACATGACATACTAGTTAATTAGTGGTTTGTGAACTAAAATACATTTAGTTTAAAATGTTAAACTATATGGAGCTGGACCACATACACACATACACACACACACATAGATATGTATATATATATATATATATATGTGTGTGTGTGTGTGTGTGTGTGTGTGTGTGTGTGTGCGCGCGCGCCCTAATACTATTTAAAATAGACCACATTTGTTAGTGGGGGTAAAACTGTAAATCTATCCTATTATAATTAATGGACAAATAACTCCTTAACTATACATTCTCTCTCTTCCCACCCTCTCTCCCACACCCACTGTCACGATATGCTCTGTAGCTTTTTTTCTTTTTATGCGCCTATTCATCTTCATGTAGTAGAAGCCCTAGTTCTCCTCCATTATCAAAGTCTCTGCATGCTCTGGACTTCCTCCACCAAGTGAGTACAAGAATGTTATTCTTCCTTTCATCTCTAATAGGAACATTAACATGCTTCTCTTCTATTTTGCTTTTTTCAATTAACCCCCATCCAACATAGAAATCATCATTTCCATGAGTTTTGGTTAATTTTAATTTGGCTTTCATTTGGTTTTGGGGTCATGTGTTGGCAGCACTTGATTTTAATGTTTATCCACAGGTTGTTAACTTTCTGACACTACTAATGTTGTTTTCGCTGCACTTTAAGTTCAAGACTTGATAGATATTTGTTTAAGTTTTTCAGAACTGAAAAGAGATAGAAAAAGCGAAGCATGATTCAACCTCCTTTCTAGTGCACTTTCTACCTATACTTTGAATAACAATTTTCAAACACTTATCAAATTAATAGCTCTTTGAATGATGATGGATGCAATACTGTTGAAAATCCTTCTAAGTCTGTAATAAAAGGTAGACCAAGAGGGTCAAGGGTCAAAGGAGAGGTCAAAGTTGCCAAGAAGGTTCACTATTGTCATGTTCCTAATTATGGTGGGACTGATCATGATGCTAGAAATTGTCTAATTAAGAAAAGAGCTACTTAAGTCTTGCCCTCTCAATCTCAAAACAAATGAGTTAACTTTTAATTATTGCGGCAATTTTTTCATTTCTTTTATTTTCACATATATATTGATGCTAATGAGTCTTTTTTTTTTTTATTTGAAGGATGCTAAGAGGTTAGAGAAAGATTTCTTGAATGGGTTGACTAATTCTTTGACAATAAGTTTATTCATCTTGTTCTCAATGGTATTTTTTTTACTATAACAAATTTTGGTGAAAGATATTTTGTAATGGATATAAGTGCTTCTTTGTTAAAATTTCTTATTTTATAATATGATACAAGTGAAGAACAATTTTTTTTTTTGTTGGTTGTAAGCCACATCTTAAAGTTTTACAATGATAGGATGATGTATTAATTGGTGAATGTTTGGTTCCAATATAATTTGTATTGGTTAAAATTTTTATTCAATAAATGCTTTATTATCCATAAAAAAGAACAAATTTATTTAATATAATATTTATGTAAAATATTTAAAAATATCACATTAATATATCTAATTTATATCGATTAAGAAAACATTGAGGCTTATTTGACTTATAACACATAAATAATGTTCCCAAAAGATCTATGAAACAAATGTTTTCTAAAGCTGATTTGTAAAAATATAATATACTACATTACTCATGCAATATGGCAAAAGCACAACAAAGATATGACGTTGAATAAATGTTGCGTGAAGTGGTTGCCAATGCAATTGGCCTGAAGTGGTTAAAAAATAAATACAAAAGAAAAAACCAATGTTGAGGGTGGTAAGTGAGAGGATGTATTGGAAGAGTAGGTAAGAAGAGAAAGAATGTGCAGTTAAAGAGTTATTTGTCCATTAACTGTAATATAATAGACATACAGTTTTATCCCCATTAATAGATGTGGTCTATTTAAATAGCATTGGCTTTTTGATCCAAAATGAAATGAGGAGGGTGCTAACCTACATGAAGATATGGAGGTTAGTAATCCCCTATAAGGTTAGCAATCCCCTATAAACAAAGACACACACATGCCAAACAATACCTTCACTCACCATAACAAATGCTGCGATCACTAAAAGAAAAAAAAAATTGTCTTGCTATGAGAAAGAAAGAGAGAAACCTAGTTTTCCATTGCGTTGGATGGATACATTCACTCATCAGAGTTTTGCTTTCCATTGCGTTGGACAAATGCATTCACTCACTAGAGTTGTCCATTTTCATGAACTTGCGTGGGTCTTGCTGCTTAACAAATAGAGAGAAAGAAAGAAAGGTTTCCATTGCATTAGAAAGAGAACTTCACTCATCAGAGTTCTCCATTTTTGTGACGATCTTGAATGGTTAATTGATTTGTTTTGCTGCTTAAGAAAGATAGATAGAAAGAAAGAAAACATTCCCTTGTGTTAGACAAGGACCTTCACTCATTAGAGTTCTCCATTTCAGTCACGGTCTTGCATAGACCTCGCATCTTAAGAAAGAAAGCGAGGAAGGAAGAAAGAGCAAAAGATAGAGAGCTCTCCTTGGTGTTAAACAGGTTGAGAGCAGACTTCCAAGCTTTTGAGAGTTTAAGGTTCTATCAGTCAGCTTCCATGACGGTTTTGAAATATTACTTCATATTTTTATTTTATAATTTTTACATTTCATTTTCTATGTTTCATTCACTCAAAAATGATGAATGATTTTGGTTGAGTAATTACTAACTAGTATTGACTTCTATAATTTTTATTGGTTTACTTTTATTCTTTAATTTTATTTCATAATTTTAGTATCATTTATTATGTTTATTTATTTCATTTTTATCCAAGCATATATTGTTCCATTGAATATGAAATCACAATAAACTTTTAATATTAAAATGTACCATGGCTGTTGATAGTAATTTTAAAATTAAATATGCATTTAATGCTTTATTGAACAGAATAGAAAGGCACTAAAAGTGCGTATAGAGAATGACTTTAAATTTTCAATTGCACAAGTAAAATTGACAGGAGAATATTTTGTTAGTTATAACTATAATGGAAAATATTTTCCAAAAGTGAGTCAACTTTATTAAATTCTACTGAGATGTAGGTCTTGATTTTTCCTTTTGAAAGACTAGCGAGGTTAGAATTAGGATCGATGACAATGATGGTTGCTCAACTTGCTATTTACTTGATACTATGGAGCAAGAATTAATTAGAGTTGGATGTTGTGACATGCTTTTGATTTGAGTACCTCATCTACAATTAAGGGGCTGTAGGGTGGATTGAATAGGATGAGTAGGTATTATTCAAAGCTTAGTATTACATACAAAGAGAAATATTAACATATGGTGGATGTTTAATAAAATAAAGTAATATGACCTATTTATTCCAAATAATTTACTTGAATCCAAATCTATTTCATTCCAAATAACCTTAGAGAGAAAGATAAGATGAAAAAAAAAAATATAGCATATAACCATCCTAGCAATATTACATTCCTACCTTGCTCCCATGAATAGACATGAGTGTTCAATTACACAACCATTTTGACATATCCAATGAAATACCTTAACAATTGATTGAGAAACATCATGACTGTCTAGCTTATTTGCTACTTTAAATTTCCAAAGCTCTTCTAGTGTTAAGATGTTGTTAAGCACATCTTGGGGGAAAGAGTTATATGATAATTGGGATCGTCCTTTGCATGATAGCAAAATTCTACAGCTGGAATGGTTGCCACAGCCCAACAGTAACATATTGGAAAAAACTAATTAAGATTAAATATCAATGGAAACAAATAACTCACAAATAGATAAAAGAAAACACAATCAAATGTTATAACACTATCGCAACTTCCTTGACATCTAACTTTGGTTACTACTCCTGGTCCATCCCTCTAGTCAATCTCCTGTGTTGATGAAGAAAAAATACAAAATATAATTGTATGAGATATATATATACACATATACACACACACACGAGTGCACATACACACAAAAACAAAATATAACAGAAGTAATATATGAATATATTTGTTCAAGAAGAAATACAATACAAACACTAGCATAACTTTAGTTATTTTCTCTTTTGGTACCATTAGGCAGCTACAACTTTTAGTTAAAGGAGAAAATAACTAAGGTTATGTTAGTGTTTGTATTGTATTTCTTCTTGAACAAATATATTTATATATTTCTTCTGTTATGTTTTGTTTTTGTGTGTGTGTGTGTGTATATATCTCATACAATTATATTTCATACTTCGATTGGAAGTTGTAGCTACCTAATGGTACAAAAGGAGAAAATAACTAAGGTTATGTTAGTGTTTGTATTATATTATCTGATGTTATATTTTGTTTTGTGTGTGTGTGTGTGTTTGTATGTCTATATATATATATATATATATATATATATATATCTCATACAATTATATTTTGTGTTTTTTCTTCATCAACACAGGAGATTGATTGGAGGGATGAACCAGAAGTAGTAACTAAAGTTAGAGATCAAGGAAGTTGTGGTAGTGTTATAAAATTGGATAGTGCTATCTTTTGTCTATTGATAAGTTATTTGTTACTACTGATATTTAATCTTAATTATTTTTTCTCAACTCATTGCTATTGAGCTGTGGTGGCCATTGCAGCCATAGAATCTCACTATCATGTAAAGGACAATCCCAATGATAGTATATTCTTCCCCCAAGATGTGCTTAACAACATCTTAATACTAGAGAAGCTTCAGAAACTTAGAAGCAAATAAGCTAGGCGGTCAGAGATGTTTCTCATAATCAATTGCTGTGTGACCAAAAACTTGTGCCATTCGTGGGAGAAAGGCAGGAGCGTAATATTGCTAGGATGTTAATGTGCTATATATTTTTCGAGTAAAGCATCACTTTGGCCCTTGAAATTGTAAGCGTATTTCACTTTAGTCTCTGAAATTTTGAAATTTACCTTTTAGTCTCTAAAATTGCATTCTGTAGGTCACTTTAGTCCCTGGCCAAATAATTGTCAGTCAACTATTACATTTTGCTGATATGGTATATGAAGTGACACATGCCATGCTAGATGTCACTTAACATGCTATATCATCAAAATGTAATAGTTGACTAACGGTTATTTGACCAAGGACTAAAGCGACCTATGTATTGCAATTTCAGGGACTATAGTGTTAATTTTGAGATTTTATAGAATAAAGTGAAGTAAGCTTACAATTTCTAGAACCAAAGTGACACTTTACTCTGTATTTTCATCTTATCTTTCTCTCTAAGGTTGTTTGGAATGAAAGAATGAAATAGATTTGGATTCAATTAAATTGTTTGGAATTAAGATATGTGATAATCAATTGAATTCCTTTTTGATATATTATAATTTTTAACTTTATATCCGCTAAGTTAGATAGCACATCAGACTTCTGTTTGATTTTTTTTTGGGCATGTTTATGTAATTGAATCATTGGATTTTTATGCTGTGTCATTAGTTTCTTACATTTTTCTATCCTACAGCCAATGTATAGAATTGACAATATCAAGTTTATGGCAATCAGTGATATGAAAAGAATGGTGAAACTTCAGCCAATTGTTGCTACATTACAAGTGACACCAGAATTTAGAAATTTGCGAGTGGTATGTATACTTTTTATTTTTTTACATGTTTTTTATCAACACAATATTTCTCCTTTGATTAGCAAATAACAGTAGTGTGATGAAATGTTGTATTCTTTTACATGGCAAAATATGCCATGGCCCAAAAAATCAAATACATCTCAACGAAAGCAACAATATGCATTATGTGCTTATAGTTGGATATGGAATTAATGGTAGGTGGAGAAAAAAGAAAAGTAATGGATGATAAAAAACTCACAGGGTGAACAGAGGTGTGATTAGGGCTATGGCAAGATCACCTATATGCCATTTTCTTTCAAGGACAATTAATATTGATGGAATCAAAGTAGAATGCAATAGAATGCTGATGTCTTCATTCATTGTTCCTACAAGAGTATTTGCATTGTGAGCCTACATTCCAAGGCAGCTTGTAGGAGTAGCAATATATAGACTTTTGACAATAACAAATTGTTTACAATAATTAACACAATAGTGTTGCTGTTTTCATATAAGATTTTTGACCTTAGAAGTTCATGGTTGTGTACATTAATTAGATACCTCACAAATTTTAGAGAAACTTCAGGGTAGTTCAATCATGTCCACATTAATTGTCACGAGCTGCACAACTTATGATAACAACAGCAACACTCAATGGCACAAAAAGATTTTTGTCAAAATGTACGAATGCTATATTAGTGGAATGCAACCAAGCATGGGCTGTTCACATGCTTGAAAACATAACAAAAAGCGTAAATCAAGTACTCATGAGTTTAAATTTGCACATCATTTAACAAAAAATATCTCGAGCCATAAATCATTTTTCTTACAATAATTAGAGTAACAATACTCAACGGTTGTCAATTTGCATATTAGTATGCTAATATTCATTAAACATCAGTAGTCAATATGCTTGTTACTGTGCATATATTCGTTCTCCTGCCTTATGACTATTAAAGATGAGATTATATATTATCATTAGAGAATTTAGGAAATTCAGCTTATGTATGACACAGTGATCAAATGAAAGCCAAGAAAGATCCTAGATTATTCTCCAGTGGACTTAGTATATAGTTGAATTGGATTAGATCATGGTTCAAATGGCTCAAAAAATCAAGGAATACAAAATTTTAAAATGTCCTCACAATTTATGCAACAAACTCATGTTAAGATTATTTTTCAAAAATGCAATAGTCACACGATATACTAAGAACATTGCATTGATTTTTTATTCCAAATGTTTACATCTATGATTGATAATAATAAACAAACACATCAAATTACCACAAAATACATTACATGAGAAACAATACTTTATACATTGAAAGAAAGATAAAAGAAAAAAATTGGCTCATAATAGATGAAATTCCTGAATTGAACTTCTTGAAAAAAAAAGGGAAATTTTCAATTTTTAATTAAATAATCTTTTAGACAATATAATATGTTATTTTTTTTTATTTAATTTGAATATTTTAAAATTTGAAATTGAGGTAAGTTATTAGCAATAATAAATATAATTGATTTTTTGCACTTTGACTCCAATTTAGTTATCAATCATCATTCTCAGTTTTCAGCTTAATTAGATGTAATAATATTTTATATATGATTTGATATATGTTTTAGAGAATAATATTTGATATAGGATTTGAACGAATTTATTCAGAACTTTTTAGGTTAATTATTTAGAGCTTGTATCTATTATAATAATTGCAATAGGCATAATTAATTATATTTTATTATCAATTACGATTAAGAATTTTTTATTTAATCATTCTTTTAGTGAATATAATATATTATTTCTTTAGATTTTGACCATTCTAAACTTTTGATTATGAGTTTGAGATTAAATCATTCATAGTAATAAGTGTAATTGATTGATTATACTTTATTCCAATTTTGCTAACAATGATGATTACTAATATATATATATATATCATTATATTTTGTTGTAAAGAACAATATTTGAATTAGAATTTCAAAACAATAGTTCTGATTTTTTTTTTGTTCAGGTTATTTGTTTAGAGATTGTGCTAATTATAGTACTTATAATAAGAAAAATTAATTATATTTTATTATCAATCATTATTCATAAATTTTGATCAAATAGATTTTTTAGAGAATACAACATGCTATTTTTTTCAATTTGAAAAATTTTAAATTGTTGAATTTGAACTATGATTAAATAATTAATATTAATAAATATAATTGATCAACAACGACAGTTGGTTGATTATACTTGATTTCAATTTGATTATCAGTTATGATTTCAAATTTTAATTAAACCAAATATATTAATTTTCATATATAATTTTGAAAAGTAATAAAGACTTGTTTTGGATAATTTGCCTAGATAATGTATGAATTATAATAATTGTAATAATTATAATTAATTATATTTTACTACTATTCCTAATTCATAATTTTATATTAAATATTTTATAGAGACTATAATATGTTATTCTTTTTAGATTTGAAAATCTTTAAATTTTTGAATTTGAAATTATGATCAAATTATTAGAATAATAAATATTATTGATCGATTATACTAGATTTCAAATTTATTATCAATCAAAACACCTAATTTTTTTTAAATCATATATATTAATTTTCTTTATATGATTAGATATTTGTTTTAAAGAATAATATTTAATATAAAATTTTTGAAAAGTTATATCAAATTTTTTGTTTGGGTTATTTATTTAGAGAATATAATATGTTATCAAATAATTTTTAGACAATATGATATGTCATCTTTTCTAGAGAATATATTGTATTAGTTTTTTAGATTTGAACATTTATAATTTTTTCAATTTTGAGATTGTGATTAAATCATTAGTAATAATAAATATAATTGAGTTGATCATACTAGATTCCAATTTTATTTTCAATCATGATTCCTAATTTTCTATTAAATCAAATATACTTATTTTCTTTTGAATTAAATTTTTTATTTTAAAGAATATATAATATTTGATATCAGATTTGGAAAAATCAAATAAGATCTTTTTTGTTTGAGTTGTTTATTTATAAACTGTAACAACCAGAGTAATTAAAATAAGTAATTTAATTATATTTTATTACTAATCAAAACTCCTAATTTTCAATTAAATCATTTTTAAGAGAATATAATAACATTTATAAATCTTTAATTAGAAATTGAGATTAAATCATTAGTAATAATAAATACAAATCAAGATTGATACCATCTTAAACAAAACTTCCTTGACCATTTAGTGCAAATTATTACCCCAAAAATTTTGATCCTCCAACAATATTTTCTTATTGGTCAACCACTAAATCAACATTTGATACAAGAACTGATATAAATCAGTGTATAATGATTGAAAAATGCCAATTGTAACATTTGTATTAATAATAAACATAATGATTGTGAATCATCAATAATTATGGTTAGTAATCCAATCCAATAAGTAATTTATGGTTAATTGATTCAACTAACTTTGATTATGGTTGGTTAATTAATTAGTATTCGATTGATTAAGTTTTCTTAATTCTTGCATCTTGATTTTAATGTATAACATTGTAACC
This sequence comes from Dalbergia cultrata, assembly GCA_031216105.1. Lineage (NCBI taxonomy): Eukaryota > Viridiplantae > Streptophyta > Magnoliopsida > Fabales > Fabaceae > Dalbergia > Dalbergia cultrata. The sequence goes on from CM062346.1 coordinate 49,580,803, forward strand.
TATTTATATTGTCTATTTATTTACAAAACATTAAATGATCTACCCAGACATATTGTCTAGAGCTCTCAATCTCTTTTCCCTATTATCCTCTCACAATGTGATCAAGTTATGATTTAGTAGAAGATATAATTGTAGGGATTGGATTTGCTGCCCCACGTAATGCACATGAGAGATGCATGACAATTCTTAAGGCACAGATTGATCAGCTCTATTATATATATGTAAGTTTTTGTATATTATTTTACAAATTATATATATATATATATAAGTGGAAAGCTAATCAATTTCTTAAATAGTTTGTGTGGATACTGTATGATAACTCGTAGATCTAGCAAATCACACCATTATGGGTTCATTTCGAGTTTGCTATTTGGGCATCACTTACATCACTAATCTGATCCCATGTATTGAGTGACATCAGTTTTCCAAGTGACATGTGTAGATCATCCGTTGTGTCTTGGAAAGACAGTCTAGAAGAGTGTGTTGACAGTCTGTCATATCGGTTATAGAAGCTATTATATAGTTGAGGTTTATGGTATCCTTCAGAAACTACTTTTTCACTTTCTGATCATGGTTTCTGAACTCCTCCTTCTAGAAGCTAGGGTGGTTGACCAAATAGGTAGAAGAGATGATATACCGATTTTGAAATTGGGTTTGACTCGAGATTTGAAATTTGAAATTCAAATTTCCCTCATTTTCCCGTAGCATTCAATGCTTTGCAGTGAACTGAGCTTTCTGACATGCACTATTAGTCCATTGATAATTCTTTGGTCTTCTAGTCTTCAATTTGAGCCTTTTGATAATGAATGTCTTGCGATCATGATGATTAAAGGTTGAGTAACATGTTGTTATCAAAGTTTGCATGATTTCTTCATTCTAAGCGTACTTTCTGATGTTCTGTGCTACTTTCTGAAGACCCGTGCCTTAGTTTCTTATTCTTGAGTTGATTTGATTCGATTGATTGCATGATACATGTATACGTTCTTTTCAAGATGTAATGTTCACTTCTATTAAGTTCAATATCTTTACATGAGATAAATCATATTCGCATATGTAAAGTGAAATTATTCTCTCTCAAGTCTGTGTTATGCAACTTGGAAATACCTGTTATGCTTTGTCAAGAAACTCAAGGTAGACATTAGTCATTCTTGAAAGTATTTTCTTTAAATTGGCTTTGTTGTCATTCAAAACAATATAGCTCTAATGCTTTCTTAAGGGTTCTGGAACTTATAATCTCCCCTTTTTTTATGATGACAAACCAATTTGAAGAAAATCTTTTGAAGAGATGTTGAAAGAAATAAAATAAAATATATCTTGATAAGCACATACTCTTTCAAAACATCGTCGATGTTAAATTTCAGTAAGTCTTTTTCTTAAGGCATGTTATGGATGTGTTCAAAATACTTTTATGGCCTATAAGTAACTCAAACAAGAGTTGTTTGAGTTATGATGAAATTTTCTGAATTAAATCAGAGTGCTTTATGAGATGTATCATAGTGATACTAAAGCATATGTCATCATTTGAGTCCTTTGACTCCAACAACTTGACTTTTTGTTATAAAAAGACTTAAAATTTAATGTGCTTGAATAAATAAACAAGTAATACTTGTGATATTTCTTCTTGATTAAAATTTTCATTCAACACATTCTTTTTCTAAGCCCTTTTTTGAAACATATGCTCAAAGATGTATTCATGATAAAACAATCAAAGCATGTATGATTGAGATATAGAAAGGCTAATGCTTAGGTAGTTTTTGATACTCAAAGAAACCTTAATATAAATGATATCAACATATTGTTGTTCAAGGTTTCTGAAGCTCATTAGGAATCAACCCCAATTTTATCATAGTAAAGCACAAGTGAGCTTATTGTTATGAGCTGTGAAACTTTTCTCATAAGTATCAGAGCTTGAAATACTTTGAGAGTTTTTCTTAAAAAAATGTTTATGCTATTTATGCAATCTAGCTCACTGATACATAAATGAAACATATTATACATCATATAAGTGCAGCACACTAAAGAGAGTTCTGAGGCTTACAAACTAATCTTAGTTGTATTTAAGGCATATAAAAGCAGGTTCCTGAAGGTTCTCAGAAACTATTCGTAACTATAAAAGATCAAGTTATTCAAAGCCTTTGAAAAACCTCTCTTATGTATGTTAGAGAAATGTGTTTTATAAAAACAATCATTTTAAGCATATCATATATATCAAAGCACATCAAATATATGTGAGTATCAAAGTAATAATATAAATATTTTTTGCTTCAAAAGATACTTGCCATTGCTAATCACAGATACAGATGTGAGCTAACAATTTTAGCTTGTCAATGAATAAGCAATTTAGACCAGGCGCTTAAAAAATCATAAGCATACATCAACAATCATGATATATGATTAGCTAAGCATGATAGATAGCATTGATATGTATAAGATTTTAAAGAAACATATATGTATTAAAGCATATAAAAAATACTAAGTAAAGAGCATAAACATGATATATGAGCATTTATAATGTATTATATAATCTAAGATAGAAGATTGTCAGAGCATAAGAACATGACAAAAAATTTAGAAAAGTTTCATAAAAGTCAAAGAGTTTCAGAAAGGTAAAAGATGCATTCTTAAAAAATTTAAAATTCTCTAGGCTCACCCTCAGCATAAGCTCTCCCCCTGATTCTCATAGGTTGGCTCCCTTTGAGCTAACTCACTCTGAGCACAAGATTTTCTTCACTTTCTTTTTCCCCTTTTTGGCATCATAACAAAAAGGAGGTGTGTAGGAAACTAGAAGCCACATCATCGACCTCAACGCTTTAACTCTTGAAGAATCTCTTGATTTGTTTGAAGAATCTAAATCAGTAAGTTGTCATTATTGTGCAATATTCTTTCCAAATCATTCAGCCAATTACCGATGAGTTGTTGATTTTCTAGCAGCATTCATATTCGAGGAGAGACTGAAGGAGGCATGGGTTGAGGATGACTAGTTGAAGGTTGATCAGTTTCTTAGGCTGGATTTGAGTCAGGAACAAGTGGTGGAGTTGGCATGGAGGATTGCTTGGCATGAATAAGAGGAAAGTCATCAGTAAAGTGAAGTAGGTCTCAGGAACCACACTTCCCATGTTATCGTCTGATGACTTCCTTTTTGTGGATGAGTAGGGTTCTTCTCTACTTAACCAAATCAGTTTCAGATTCTACAGGTTTGGAAAATAGATCAGGTATGTCTTCACATCCAGTGTCTATCTGGGGTTTTGCAGAATCTTATGAGCTACTATCCAGCATAATTATCATTCTCTTCTCCTCGGAATACTTAGCATTCATGATGGTTTCTCTTATCTTTTTGAAGTGTTATGCAGTTGCACCAATAGGTTTCCTCTTGGCTCTAAAGGAGGATATGGTATAGTTAGTTGCAACTATATATTCATACCATTCATTTGCCAGAAGATAGTTTAGGCATTTGAACACCTTAGTTAACAAAATTCCGTATGGTACATAGGAAGTTTCTATTTCCTTAGTGACACTAGCATTGACCATGTAGTCAAAGATAAGTCTGGGCAGGTGGGCCTATTTGGTTTGCTGTTTCCATTTTTTAGTTTTCAGCTTTTTTAGTTTTTCCTTCACAAAAACTGAAAACTAGAAACAACAAACTAAATAAGCTCAACTTTTCTCATTGTTGGCAAGTAAAAAAAGCAACATACAATCCATTCCCATTAGTAAGTCCATGCTTCCTACTTTTGGATGAATAGAGAATTGAACTAGAATAAGAACCTGCCTAGCTCTGGAGTTTAGCATGGTGACAGTTATCTCACTGGGTAGATGCTCTTGAGAACTTGTGAGACAGTTTGAAAATTCTTCTACCTAGACTCTAAGGATAGTGAACCAGTTTTTGTCAGACGAGCATATGAGTCCCTCGTTAGGTGCATGGGAGATGTAGGAGAGGTCCCTTGTACTCAGTTCTAAGTCTACACCTCTGATATAGGATGTGAGTTTTGATTCATATGCCTGTACCAGTTAGGACTAGAAGGTTGTCACCATTACGGTAAATACTCGATCTGTGATGTTGAGAAATCCTTCCCATCCTTGGAAGGTGATGATTTCTAGCAGAATCATAAAAATAATCATTAATTCTTTGTTGAGCCTCTTTCCTGGTGCTGTAGGATGATGAATGTAGGTATCAACATAATATTGTTGATGAAAAGATTTTCATACATCTAGAGGGTTCCTAGATTGTTACCATCAAACTTCTTTCCTTTACCATATTTGAGATTATTTGGAAAGGAGACTCGAAACTTGAGAGCAATGGTAGAAGAGGAATGATGAGAATTTTGTGATATGATGATTGATTTGAGTTCAGGAATGAGGGTTTGTAGGAATAAGAATATGAAACGGTTGAGAAAATGTGTTGAGGAAGATGAAGATAAAAGTGTGACATGTAAGGAGTGGGTGGTTGATGGGACGTGGCAGACTGAAGGTGAAACGACATGGGAGAGAGAATAAAAAAGAGTAGGAATTATCCCGCCTTTTTCATCCTTCTTTGGAAGGTGTGATTTCCTACTATTGAGATTAATTCCTAAAGAGCTTACTTTTTGATCTCCAGTTTTCACTTTCTGATCCCTTGGAGTGTTATGACATTTTAATTTAAGAGTCATCTTTACACTTTGGATCTCATAAACCAATTATTCCCCATTTTTTTTTATCCTTTTTCTTTTACTTTCTCATTATTTCATCTGCTTATTAAGCTTATAAATAGATCTTCTGAACTTCAAGGAATGAATAGATCTTGTAGACTGATGTTTCTATGAGGTCTTTAGATCAGAGCCATGGAGAAGAGAATACCCAAAAATGTTATGGATGGATGCTTATGCAGATTAAAAACCTTTTGAGAATGAAAAGCCTTTTCAAAGACATACCAAAAGCCGATTTCAAAGAAGGCTTGACATTAAGGACTAGGATCTAGAGTGCTAAATAAAAATCTAACTAGAGTAATAGCACTAGTATTATTAACGAAGATAGAGGTTTTGGAATATCTCAATTAATGATTTTCTGGCTGGTTCCTTATCTGCAGCATTTGGGTTCAACATTTTGCAACAATCTCCATTATTTCCTTTGACATCAAGGAGGGTAAAAATATTCACTGAAAACCTGATGAACACATGATGACTTCACTTTTTTTTTCAAGCATTTAGACTTTGCATTTATTGATTTAGTTTTGCTTTCTTAACAAAGCATCTACCTGACTTTGATTGTTCAAAGCTTCTTCAATATATTTAGGTTCAATGGTGGAGATGAAGGAAAAGTTTGATGATTTTCTTAGGGGCGATCTGGTTTTCACTCGCTTTGAATTGTTTCTAAGAACTCTATATTTAGAGACTATTATTTGGTCAGAAACACTTTTGTAGTTTTTGTACCTTGAAAGTCTTTGGCTTCTTTTCCATTTTCAAATTACTTCTTCTTAGTGTTGAGAAATATCTCTCTGATTTCTTTGAAGTTCTGAGCATGCTTTCTAAAGTGTCTAAGTTTTGGAGTTTTCTTTCTGAAGGTCTGGCTTTCATCTGTTTCCTTTTAGAAGCTTCTTTGAGACTTAAATTCTCAAGACTTTCTTTCAGTTCTTAGAGATAATTTGCAAAGTCCTTCTTGAATGTTTTTCATTTATGAACTTGAGTCATTTAGAGTTTTTAAGCATCTTGCTCCTCATTTTCCCTATGAACCAAGACATAAATTTGAGATAGTCATCGTCTTTTATGCACGATGTAACTTTAATCAGTGATAATGTTCAGTCATACCTGTAGTAAAACGATTTTGATTTTGGCACTCAATCTTCTTGAGTTCACCTTGGTTAGTTATTGAAGGAGAGGAGTCCCATCCTTTCTAACAAATTTCTTCTTCAACAATTATTTATCAGATGGATGTCCCTTTTGTGACATTGAGTATAAGAAACTATGATGATAACTCTTAGATGAGGCCGTATTTCTTTTCCTTTCTTATTTCCTTTTCATATCTCAAACTTATTTTTTTAGGATAATGGCCTCTGACCTTTAAGCATAAGTTTTAAGATTTTAGGACCTTCTGCCATTTGTTTTGGGTTAGATTTCAAAGGCCATGAAGTTTTCTGAAACTCAAAAATAACTTTCTGAGATCTTTCTACTTTAGTTCTGAGATTTTAGCTTCTAAGGCCTAGAGTTTGAAAATCAAACTTGTATTTTCCAAATAATTTGTCTTATCAAACTTAAACAATTTGACTTGAGATATTTAGGAAAAAGAAGTATGCAAGTTAATAAGCAGCTCATCATATAATGCAAGAAATGAGGAGTATATAAGAATGGATTTGGATATTATCATCTTGTATTCTTCTGTTAAACTACACTTATGTCACGACACATTGTTTTTAGCATCTTCAACCTTATCATGACTTACTGACCCATTGCCTTCATATTCAAAGTTGCTCCAGGTGATTATTAAACTTTGTCAAGATTTTCTTTGCCCTTTTTGTCTCCTTTGAGATTGATGCCTTTGCCATTCTTGGCTTAGCCTTATCAGGCTTTTGATTTTTTCTCACAGGCAGTGAGATCTCATCTCCTTTTTCAATCTCAAATTTTTTATTAGGTTCTTCCTTTTTATCAGATGTTTTAGCAACATTCATTGCTTTAACTTTTTGCTGCTTCTGATGTGATGACTTTTAAGGTCAAGGACTTGCTCCTTTTCATCGATTTTTCATGTATTTTAGGGAACACAACTTCTTCCAGTATATGCAATTCATCCCATATTCTTTCGGCTTTGCCTTGCTTTGTCAACCTGCATTGTTGGGATTCCTCACATTGTAAAAGGTGTCTAATTAGATCCCAGAGCCTCATTAGAGAAGGATAATCAGTTAATAGAATGGTTTTATGATGTGTGGATATTCTGTGCCATTTTGTCCTTTTGATTTTTATCCTTTGCAATTGTTGGATTGCTCAACCCCTCAAAGACCTAGCTCTGATACCACTTGTAAGTTGAAAGTGCATGATAATGGGGGTTGACTCGAGCTTTTCTTTAATTCTTCTCCTTATTAATTATCTAAAACTTTGAATAATATAATATCAAGCATTTTGTGTGAAGTGTAGTGGAAACATAGTTAAGTATTTCAGAAAGAAGGTTTCTGAAGCATAACGTTAATAATAGAACACAAGAGAATTTTTAGCGTATGTTAATAGTAAAAATAAAGATATTAAAGAGAAGAAAATATGACACGGATATTTTATATTGGTTCAGCCAAACCTGCCTACATCTAGTACTCAACCTCTATTGAGACTCACTAACCTCTTTCTCAACTCGAGAAAGAAAAAAACTGGATATTATTTACATTAGCCTTCCCAAGCTCTAACCAGTAAGCAGTGGACAACCTCTATTGTCATAAACGGAGTAATTCTTTCCAGCCTCTCCAAGCTAAACCGAGTACTTCTTCCCAGCCTTTCCAAGCTGAACCATAACTTGTAGACAATCCCTACAACCACATTGCAAGTAGTTCTTCCCTGCCTTTCCAAGCTGAATCATGATAAATAGAAGTCTCTACAACTATGTTGCAAGTAGTTCTTCCCAACTTCTCCAAGCTGGACCATGATAAGTAGAATACCTCTACTATCACGTTGCAGGTAGTTTTACCTTATCCCTTCCAAGCTATGTAACACTGATCACTATTGGATAAAAGATACAAAGGTTTTGTGTTTGGGTTAGCACTCAAACTAATCCACACTCGAGTTTCTTACAAATATTCAATAAAATAGACCTGGGATAACTTGAGTGGCTTCTTCATCTCTTCAGAGAAGAATATATGAAACATTTAGGAGCTAAAAAGAAGTTTTTTACACTTCAAGAAAACTGATTGTATGATATGATGAATATTGCAGGAAGTGTGGAGAAATTTTCTTAGAGTTTCCACTCTTATGTATTCAATTCTCTGATAAGCTTTTGAGCACAACATCTCCATTTATAGTGGTCTTCCCTTATGACCATTGCCTTTCATTAGTTTTCTAAGTGACACGTGTAGATCATCCATTGTGTCTTGGAAAGACAATCTAGAAGAGTAGGTTGACAGTCTGTCACATCAGTTGCAGAAGTCGTTGTATAGTTGGAATTTCTGATATCTTTTAGAAACTACTTTTTCACTTTCTGATCATGGTTTATGAACTCCTTTTTCTAGAAGCTAGGGTGGTTGCCCAAATAGGCAGAAAAGATGGCGTACCAGTTTTGAAACTGGGTTTGACTAGAGATTTGAACTTTGAAATTCAAATTTCCCTCTTTTTCCTGTAGCATTTAATACTCCATAGTGAAGTAAGCTTTTTGATGATGAATGTCTTGCGATCATGATGATTGAAGGCTGAGTAACACTTTGTTATCAGAGTTTGCATGATTTCTTCATTCTAAGCGTACTTTCTGATGTCTCGTGCTATTTTCTAAATACCAGTGCCTTGATTTATTGTTCTTGATTGATTTGCTTGATTCCGTGATACATGTATACATTCTTTTCACAATGTAATGTTCACTTTTATTAAGCTCAATCTCTTCACACAAGATAAATCATATTTTCACATGTAAAGTAAAATGATTCTTGCTCAAGTCCGTGTTAGACAACTCAGAAATGCCTATTATGCTTTGTTAAGAAACTCAAGGTAGGTATTAGTCATTCTTCAAAGTATTTTCTTTAAATTGACTTTGTTGTCATTGAAAATAATATAGCTGTAATTCATTCTGAAGGGTTCTGGAGCTTACAATTTGGGCTAGCTATTACTATATCGGTACACATCTGATAGCCACTCAGCACAGCCAACGAGATCACTAGACAAACAGCCAGGTTAATGTTTATATGTGCTTTTAAATTTTAGTTACATGTAAAATATGTCCTATTTTGTTTTGTGTATATTTTATAATGTTAAGTCTAATGTGCAATATGACAATATCTTTTGCAAGGCATTGGAGTATTGATATTCTAATGTATTTGGCACAATATAGTGCCTACTGATGTATTTGCTACTGAATTAGTTAGTTATAATGTAGTACCTACAAATATATTTACTACTAATCTAGTAGGTTATGATGTATGCACCAAATGCTTAGGTAATGATGTAGTGCTTGTAACTTAATTTAAGTAAATTCTTCATATAAAAACCTTCAAACATCTTACAATATAAAAACTAATCAATACACCAAACGATCTTCTACATGATCGTTTACAGGCTACAAAATAAATGCTACACAAAACACCAAATGATCTGGTATATGAACTTTTACAACCAAAAAAAAGAGTACATAATACACCATATGACTTGATCTGCTTTCTAATTGCTTGAGTTGGCCTAATTCGAGCACGTAGCTACTATGGTGGGGCATCATTGCTTGGTTTGACCCTCCTGCCTGCAAGTCTACATCTCTTACCATGTTTGGATTCGACCGCATCCATTTCATTTTGAATTCTTGTTGACACTGGTCGGTCATCTTTAGCTTATCTAAGCTCAAGATTTGGTTGTAATCGAGGTCTATACCATTGTAGCCAATATGCCTCGTTCATAACCAGTGCAAACTCCATTTTGTAGACTTCTAGAACAGTATTCATGTGGTAGACATTGTCAACATAAGTACCCTATTCAACTCGTGCTTCATTATGTGCACAGGTAGCAAGTACATGGCGATAAGGACAATGTAATGCTTAAAATTCTCCGTAATCACAATGTCGAGCCCCAAATCTAACCCTATACATTCTTTGGCTCCAATTCCCCTCAGGTTGTTGCTCCTCTACAACAAAGGACTCATCAAATTATGAAAAATTAGTAACAAATATGTTCCTCAACCTACCACTAGCTGGGCCTCTGCCTGCTTCCCCTCTTCATAAAAAGTGTAGCAAGATGAAAGTAAGTGGCCTTGACTAATGTAGTTATTCATAGATTACAAATACTTTTCAAGACAACATTTATACACTCAGACATACTAGTGGTCACATGAGATATATGTGTCCTTCATCTTGGTCCTACGTCCATTTTCCTAAAGGTATCCTGTCCACCCACGCACCCATTTTTCAGTCCTCATCTTTCACCAGCCCAAAGTAATAGAGAAATTCACTCTAACTTTTTGAGTATAGTATATTGATTAGAACTCATTTTGCATCTTTGCTATTCAATCTTATTACAAAGTTGGATGCAATGTGACAAATGCAATAAGCATGATAAGCATATGGAGGATGCCAACCACTACTTTCTACATCTAAAGCTACTTTGATAGCAACATGCCTGTCAGAAATGATTAGTATGCCTTCCTTGGTGTCACGTGGTACCGAAGATTTGTTTGGAAAAAAGACTAAGCCTTTATCATTTCCCCTTCGACCATAACAAATCCAATAGGGAAAATTTTTGAGTTATAATCATATGCAATTGCCATCAATAGTTTCCCACCATACTTGCCATACAAATGCGTTCCATCGACAGTTGATAAGGGCATTTATGCCACTTATCTTGCTGCAAAACCTTAGCTTTTTGCAAGAAGTTTATTGTGTTATTGATGCAATTAATAAGGATTTTGATTTACTCCTCATTGTGTGATTTTATTAGAATTATTGGCTTTTGCATTGATTTTGGAATAATTTGTAATTACATCCTATTGTATTTGACTTATCTATTTGAGTATGGGTTTGTATCCCGTTGAGCACAAGTTTAGCTCTCTCCTCCCATTTGTCGATTAGAACATTAGTTAGTATAGATGGTGTATAAAAGCTCAAGACATGAGAAACTTGGGCTTAAGTCTCAGTGCGCAAGTTTGTTTTTGTCAGATTTAATTTTACAACTCTGAGATTGTTCGTTCATATATTAAATACTACCTAAGTGTGCTAGTTGCCTTCCTATCTCAAAACTCGAAGGTCATGTCTTCGGTCCTCAGCTTGTTTGTAGCATGTTGGTTAAGTGTGCCCTGATCTCGGGGCATGCATGTTCGGACCCTGGTTTATAACTTCATTGTTTCCGAGATTGTGGCTTATTAGTGGAGTGGGCAGTTCGAAACCCAGAGAACCAGCATTCGAGCCTTGTTAATGGCTTAGTGGCAAAGGTTGCTTCTTGGAGGATAGAAAATCGGCCTTTGAATCCTGGATTCCAAACTCCTTTAATTTTTCCGAGCATGCCATAATACATAGATATTTCATGTAGTCGTACAACCCGAGCTTGTGGAACAGCGGCAGTTTGCACACTTCAAAAATGTCATGGACATGGTTATAATCCCAACCTTCACCGTGCCTTGACAAGTTATATTTTGCTTTCTTGTTTCAAGATGGCTAAATATTGAATGATGCACTAGAGCTGCCACTTAGTTAGACGATTCAATGATAAGGTCAAATCGCGGATATTGTAACGCCCCGATTTTTCTGCTAAAGTGAAAATGACCAAAATGCCTCTGAGGTCATTTTCAGCTCGGAATTCGAGGAAAGCCGACCCGGTAGTACTCTAAGGACAAACTCAATGTTGGAAGGGGATTAGATGACTTGTGTACCTTTTCAGGATCGAAAATCTCGTTTTTCGAGTTTTCAGGTCAAAATGACCAAAACACCCCTGCGGTGTTTTACCCGTTTGCAAGTGCCGGATGAACCCGAAACTTCTCCAGATGGTTTTAAAAGGCGTATTTATGCATTGTGACTTTAGTTTTGGTCCCGAAGGTCTCGGGCAAAATTAATGCAAAATTACGATTTTGCCCCTAGTTTCGTGTTTTTACGCTTAATCGCGTGATTAAGCAAACCTAAGCAATATTAGGCTCTAATCAAAGGTTAATTAATTTTCATAATTAATCTTGAGTCAAAATAATTTGTTAAAGTTGATTATAACCTAAAAGTGCTTAATTACAACTTGAAATCCTATTTTAAATTCAAGATTCCTAGTCATGGAATCTTGAATAGTATTTTTTCTCTCCAATTCCTTAAATCATGGAATTGTGTTTCACATTGTTTATTCACAAATGAGTTTTTAATTCTCTAATGATGTATGAGCACTCCTGATCTTGTCATAAAATCCTTAAACCTCATTCTTAGTCACCTAAACTTAAGCTTAATTATTCCTAACCTTATACCTAAACTAATACACACTTAAACCTATCATTAGCACACAATTAGATGACCAAAATCTCTCTCCCCCCATGCTGTTTGAACCTGGCCGAACCTCCATGCCCTCCATTTCCATCACATGTGCAAAATTTTGACACTCCAAGACCATACTTCCAACTCATATACACCATACCTTGTCATATTTTCAATCAAGCTCGATTTTTCAAATGAATAACTAAATAAAATAAACCATTTTTCGTCATTTATTTGTGGTTGAAAAACAACCAGCCATGCATTGCTTCTAGAAGGATTATTTCATTCAAAATTGATAGGAAATTCACTCAAATCACCTTACTTGAAGCCATGTCTTGTATCATAACTTCCATACTTCAAACCATGCTTGTATGACCTTGTGTAAGAGATACTTTTCTCTTCCTTCCTTCCCAAACTACACGGCCAACCTTCCCCCTCCATGAGCACCCATTTGTTTTCATTTTCTATAAATACCTTGCCTAGAAACACATGCAAACACTTTAGCTCATTTGCATACTTTTAGATTTCTTAGCTTTCTCAAAGTTCTCTCTTTTTCTCTCTAAGTTTCAAGAGAGTTCTCTCTTGTTCTTCATCTTCATCTTCATCCTCTCTTCATCTCATCATCATCTCATAACCTTCAAACACCACCCCAAAGCATTGAATCACCTCCTAACCTCTCAAACACCTCACCTCAAACACAACCTCACTTGAAACACATCTCCTTTCCTTCTCCCTCTCCAAGGCCGAAGCTATCTTGCCCCAAGGAGGAGTTCTTCATCTTGTTTTCCTTTTCAAAGATCAAAGCTTTTAACTTCACTCTAGGTAGGAGTGTTTTTCTAAACCTTATTTTCTTGAAAATGAGTTTTATTTAGCTTTCTCTTGGACTTTCTTTTTGAAACTTTCTTTGTTTTTTCTTTCCTTGATGTTTCGGCCTCTTGGCCTTGATGAGCACATGATAGCTCAATGATGAGAGCTCCTAGATGATGACTATATGTTCATCTCAAAGGAGCCTCTAGAGCTTGAGTTTTTATTTTCTCTAAGTTTCATCTTGATTTACTAACTCAAATGATTTCTAGCTCAAGAACACCTTCACTCTTTCTTGTTTTTCATTTCAGTTTCCTTGTTTCCTTTCCTCTAGTATTTTGGTTTTATTTCCTTTTCTTTAAGGCCTTGTGTTTCTTTGAAATTTTATTTATTTTGAGCTTGATGATGATGTTCAAGAACCTCATAGTTCCTTTGAGAACTTGGTTCAAGAACTCTAAAGCTCTCTTTGTGATGAGATGAGTGTTGGGTTATTATTTTCTAAAGTTTTGTAAGAGCTCTAGATAACCTTAAAATGAACTTTGCATCATGTCTACTTTTATGCTTTGCACATCATATTTATTTTCCTTGTCATCACTAAGTACCAAGATAATAAAGGAACTTGCATAATCATGTTTATATTTCAAGCAATGCATTATCATGTTTATATTTCAAGTCCTCACTTAAATACCAAAGATAATAACAAGTTGCATTCATGTTTATTTTATGCTATCATTTTACTTTCTAAAAGAACCTAAAATAAGTGCATGAGCATGTTTATTTTATGTCATCACTTAAGTAAACCTAGAGCTCAAGGACTTGCCCATTGTTATCTCAAACAAAGTCTTGAAATATGTATTTCCTTAGCTTATGTTTTCGGCCCCTAAGAGATTTATTGTGTACAAGTATTGAAAACTATGTTTTATAATTTTTCTAAGCTTTTATGAGTTTAAGGAATGCATGGAACTAAGTTTTATGAATTTAGGACCTCTTGAGACAAATTTGATTTAGCTACTGCCCCCATAAATATTTTGATGATTTTAGATGTTAAAAATGTTTATAAATGAGTTTTGAAAGTTTGAAAAAGATTCCAAGAGAAACTAGTATATGTGCTTTAGAAATTGTGTTTGATGCCTTTGTATGGAGACTTGGTTTTGGTTCTGCCTTGCTATTTTATGGCCACTGTATGTGCTGTTTAATGATGATAATATGATTAAGTTTGAGTATAATTAATGTTAAAACTCATATGTGAAAGATAAGAGAAGTTAGTAACAAGAAAAGAATTAATTTGAGAGTTCTAGATCCCTTAATGATAGAATTTTCTGGATTTTGTCCAGCAAGGTTTAGTAATGATGATCATGGTTTTAAATTAGTTTAAATGTGTAGGAATGACTCATAATTGGTTTAGGACCTGATCTTGTTGCCTTAGGAGCAAACCGGACTTAGAAAGGGTTATTGTGGTGACTCCTAGGTACTCGTAAAGTTAGGGTTTTAGATTCTGCGTTCTTGAGGTTTAGAGATGTTTGTGATCATAGTGTTGAGTGAGGAATACTTAGATATGAGCCTATAGGTACCCGAGAGTTTAAGTTTTGATGATTTATAACTTAGATTGTGAGTTAAAGACCTTAAGGGTCAATGCATAATACTTTAAGAAATTGTTAATGTTATGATGTTTATATGATGTAATAACACGTTGAGATGTTTATGATGCATGAGGAAATTATTATTTAAGATATAAGGTTTATCATGGCATGAGGTTTTATTGAGGAATATGTTGTGTGATTAACTTGTGGCATAAGTTTCGGTTTGAAGGAAATTCAGTTTAACAGCTGTTATGTTGCTGAATTTCCATCAAACCTTAAAGGGTTGAAGAATTGTTTAAGAGTACCATATGAGTTGAAAACCCTGGTTGACACCAGTTCGGCCAAGCACCCCCAGGAGATTTCTATGTGACAAAGCAATGAGATGTGCTTTCCTGGGTGACACCGATTCGGCCGAGCACCCCCAGGGGAGACAAATTCGTGAGGGTATGAGTAGATGCAGCCTACCAAAGCGGACAAATTGCTATGGCTTAATGCCCACAAAGTGTTTCAAAGAGGGTATATCCTAAGAGAGGTGATCCCTGCCCCCTACCCGTACTTGCGCAGTCGGGATTATTTATTATGTTTCGCTTATTCAGATAATAAGCAAGAGCTAGTGACGACTAGCTGAGGTATGAGCTCATAATCTAGTTATTTTAGGGTGGCCTTATTATGCTAAAGTACCATGATTAATGTCACGAAGTTGAGGAAAGATCCTCTTGATAGTTATATGCCCTTTATGCCACTTGTATGTTTCTTGAGGTTATGATTCATTGAATTATTTGATTGAGGCATTGCCATGCATTCATGGGTCAATATGTTGCATTCATAACATTAAGATGCATGCTAAAAGGAATGGACCTTGGATAATTAGTTTTATAAACTCTAATAATGAACCTTTTATGTATGCACACCTTTTATAATTAAACCCAAGGTTCCTGAGGATGTGGATGATGTAACCCTAGGATAGGAGACTCCTACTGAGATTCTTTAGCAAGAATTCTCACTCTTTTCTGTTTATTCTTTTGTCACATCTTCAGAGATTGATAATGACGTTCGTAGTCTTCATTGACGCACCTGCATGGGAGGTGCACTACGACTCGGACCACCGCTCGTATCACTTTGAGGGTCGTTGTGCGGTTCACGTTTTTGTGTACATGGGACGACCTTTCGCCTATTCGGTGTCGAGCTACTAGTTCACTCCTACTGCACCTTTTGGTGGTGACGACATGATCTTCAAGCATACCCGTCCACGCGATGAGCAGAGACATCATGCTCGTCCATCTGCTTCTGTCGTCCGTGACTTTCTGGAGTATGTGCCACGTTCGAGGAGGTCTGAGATGGACCTGTCTGAGGATTTGCCTACGCACGTCCCTTTGGAGGGTTCTGCACCTTTTCCCCAGTACTGGCGTACGGGGAGTGAGGAGACCGTGTTGCAGCCACGTCTAGCGAGGAGGGCCGAGATGCGTCCGCGTCGAGGAGCTCATGCCCAGCCGGCACGTGTTCCCTTCCCACTCCACTGGCCGATGCCGGAGGAGATCGAGCAGTTCGTGGGCAACATACCCCCATCGCCCGAGCATCCCCGTCGTCACTAGATTCCGGTGGAGAGCCTTACGAGTACCCGAGCCTTCGTGGAGATCCTCCCTTCGGCAGTTCCTTTTGGGAGGGGTTGTAGATTAGTACTCGCAGCTTAGTAGGAGGGCAGCATTTTGGGTTTCATTTCCTATTGTGCCATGTACTTTATGTTTTCTAGTTTTCTATTGTATTTCACTTTCGCTATATTACAAGCTCTGCCCATCCCTATGAGGGTATGACTACTTATGTACTCTAATTATGTTATTAATGAAATGTTTTCTCTGTTATCATGATTGATGTTCTTTTGGTTATATGCTTTACCTCATGATTTCTAATGATTGTTACGCGTGCTTTATATTTCTGTCATTCGACTAGTTAAGTTCGCAGCTCTCACTTTGATTTATATTTTCAAAAAAAAAATTTACCCGTAATTTCCACTAAGTATTTTAATAAAATAATGAAACTAAGAAGTAATAACCTAATGATTAGCCTAATATGTTCTAGAGTATTGGGTTAGGAATTAGGGTGTTACAGATATGGTGTTGCACGATATCAAAAGTTATTTATACTTAGCTTTTTGAAGACTTATCACGATAATATTGCTCCGTAAGCTTTCTCAATAACAAGTTTCCCTATAATTAACTCAGTGTCTTGTCATAACAAGGCGGCCACCCATGAATTTTGAATAGGAGTCTCCGCTAAAGGGTTTTCACTTAAGGTTTCTCTACCTACAAATAATGGTTGAACCATCATCAAGTTCTCCATGCAAAAGTCCCGCCTAAGGGTTACCGCTAAGGGGTCGCCACCAGGGGGCACCTCCTAAGGGCTACGGCTGAGGGGTCATCGCCTAGGGGTTGCCGCCAAGAGGTCTGAGCCTGGAGGTCTCCACTCAACATTTCACCTAAAGGCCTCTACCCAGCAGTCTGCCTAGGTCTCCGCCTTTGTTTATTCTCTTGATAGGTCATCTTCCCTCAATTAGCGTTCTTTTTTCTCATCATAGTGCTTGCTTTTAGTATTTCTTGGTAAGAGACATTAGTCTTTATCCAAAAAGAAGCATAGCTTAAAGTGAAGGGTAAAGAGGAGATTCCACTCATTTAAGTGAGGCCAAGATGGACATTTATCCTCGTGAGGATAAGCTAGAGACTTCACAATTTTAAGTTAGGGTAAAACGGTAAACTTGACAATATAAATAAAAGTGGAGGTGGAATTTCCCTAAAAAAAAAAAAAGGAAAGGGAAACAAATACTTCCATGATTTAATGCTACTTTCTGCAAGCAGCACTGTTACAAGTATCATTTGCGTGAGGGCCAAGCATATTTGTCACAATGTATAGCACAACAAACATGACTAGGAGACGTGACTAGGGTGTCGAGACGGTCATCTTGGTGAGGGTGTCGCTGCCCACAACAAATTAAAAATAGTTTATGTAACCAGTTTACACTAAAAAATGTAGCTATAGTGCAATCCGAGTCATCTCATGTGGAACTGTTCTAACTAACTCAAGAAAATTAGGGTTTTTGAGAATTAGAAAGCAAATTAAATTAAAAGAAGAAATTTGATTAGAGAAATTACCTGCACAAAGGTTTCTTCGGATTAAAATTGTTTAGTCATTTATTCGAGAAATAAAATCGTGATAGTGGTTGCTTCCATTAAAAATGTAAACACATAACAATGGCCTAATTATGCTTAATGGTTACACAATCATATTCCCATCAAGGATTTAACTGGATAAAAGAACTAGTAATTCACTATCAGGATCCTATGAACAAATTTAGTTTAAATAACAATTATAGCAACCTAATTTCTAACGAAATTGATTCCAATCCCTTACCTTATGGATAAGCATCACATCAGAATAACAACTCAAACAAATATATAATTGCGATAATTCACACAATCAATAATTATAAGAATTGACAAAAGGGAAAAGGAAAACCAACCACGATTGCGATAAAAATACAAAAATCTCGTGGACAATTTCAATCTTCAGTCACCCCTGTGCACAGTAAGGGAATTACTCCTCCATGGAAGGGAGTTTCACAGTTGACGTCGAAAGGAAAGCTGTAAAAATTACAATAAGAAAAGCTAAGATAAAATAGTAATAGAGAACCCTAGTCTAGAGAGAAAGTGAAAGATTGTCAATTCTGATCTAAAAACCTAGCCTCAAGTCTGAACGAGAGAGAGTTTTTTTCTGTGTCTGAGAGCGCCCCGTTCTTTTCCTCTTGCCCTTGGCCTCTCCAAAACGCGAAATTTTGAGCCCAGCTGACACGACCCACAAACATATGACCACCTAGGCGGTCCACATGACTGCCTAGGTGGTTTTCTGACTCGTTCCATATTTTCCCCCTAATCACCACCTGGACCGCCTGGGTGGTCCACATGACCACCTAGGCGGTCATCTGATGTGCTCCAAAATTGTCTTCTCTGATTACCGCCTGGGTGGTAAACAGTGTCACTAGGTTCTCAACTCTTGCTTCAGTATACCAAATTGGAAGTCCTTGTTATTAGGAAAAAACTCCAAAAAGAAATTAAAAACATGGGGAACTTCCAAAAATGAGAGAACTCATGAAAAGAAACTACGTTGAAAGCTACAAAATTATTTACTAAAGCATCTTGAGGACAAAGTACAAACTTAATGATTTACATCAATTGAATACAATTCAAATGCAAATTGTTCAGAGTTAAGAAGAAAAATGGGTGCATAAATGTAACCCATCAAACTTCCCCACAATTAAACAATTCCATGTCCTCATGCAAGAAACTTACAAGTAAAGACAAGAGTGAAAATGCAAAATGCCACTATTCCTAAAAATGCATGATGCAAAAGTTTACTTGGTTAGAGAATTGGCTAGATATGGTCACACTACAGCTAACACAATTAGAAAAGCTAAAAATCCAATGATATTTGCTAGTTAAGTCTAGATTACACATGGCAAGAATGAGCTAAACGAGTGTGAAAAAGTTAATCTCACAAGGAAAGTTTATCTTCATGGGTTATGGCTCTTTTCTTTCCAATCTCTTGGTAATGGTTTCCCCACACTTGTGTTTTTGCATAACTAGCTCGCACCTAACTTTTACAAGTCCTGAGTGGGTATTTTCTCATTGTTTTACACTTAGGCTTGAATTGTGCTAATCAACAAAAATAGGAAAACCAGCTCAAATGGGGTAAACAAAGGATATGTTCAAATAAGGTAGGCTATATGGCCAAGTCAGTAAAAAGAATAAAAGCCTCAATCATCAATATGCCCGCAATGTGAAGAAAAGGCTTTAACCAAGAATTAAGCAAGTTCTAGGATTCATTCCGAGTGAGTGCACATACAACAATAATTGCTAGTGATTATAGCAATGTTATCACTTCTCAGGCCAAAAGCTCACAGGTAAATAAAAAAAATTAACTAGTCAAACAAGTTATATTTCATTGCATTACTCATGTGACTATTAGAATGACCAGCATACCATGGGAAGCAAAATAAAGAAAAACTCATAAAGTGCTAGCATAGTTCAACCATCCACTAACCAACTCCCATAATGGTTTTAGAAATGCAAATATACAATGCATGACAAATGAGAAAACATAATGAAAAGTGCAAAGAAAATAAAAGTCAACAAAATAAAAAATAAAAAAGAACCCTCCCCTACTTACAAAAAGACACTATCCTCAGTGCCCAACAAGTATGGTGGTAATAGTTCTCCTCGGAATCCTCATCCTCATTGATCTCCACATCAGGATCGTCCTCCCTAGAATCTGAATCAGGGTCGTCACGCGACTTAAAGCACCTAGCAGGGGGTGCAAGATGGGCTGGAGGTGGTCGCCCACAAGGAGGTGGTGGAGGCGGCTGCTCAAGCTCAACAAGCTAATCAATACCCTGCATCCTCATCTCAAGATGGGTGATACACCGCATAATGCGTTCCTCAGAGGCCTAGATGGACTTAGTAATGTGGGCTCTAAGCTCCAGCTGCATAGAGTCAAGGCGGGCAAGAACAACCTGCATAGGGTCGGAGGGACCAACTTAGGCGGTGGTTCTGACGTTGGTTCCAACTCTTCCATCCCGTCTTCTGTGCGCTCCTGTGTTATATAACTTCTTCACTGCAATCACGGGGCTAGGGGGGCCAACTTCGTCTCTTGGCAAGGTAGGCACCTGTGCCGCTAGGGCTATTTTGGTGACTAAAGCGGGATAAGGAAGCCCCTGGGAAGATTTGCCCTCGTGCATGTGGGACATATGCCAGCGAATGATACCAGGAATATAGATGTGCCTCCTCTCCATCAAGCAATAAACAAGCAATGCCTGCTTCACGGTGATGAGATGGGTATGTCCACATGGTAACATATGAGAGAGCGCTAACCTCGTCCACAGCCAGGACTCAAAAGTGAGATGGGAACTCTTCAAGCTAAATGACATTTGATTGTGAGTTGAATTCCCAGGAGGCATCTTGACGGCCAATGCAACGGAGAACATCGCCCATATTAACCTCCTCTTGCCGAAGCTGGAGGTGTTCATCAGGGGCATCATCTTCAGGGAAGCTGGAATCTGGAGGGCCTCCCCTATATAGCCTGGGGAGCCACTCAACATTGTCGACCCCTAAGATGTATCTCAGTTAACCCCAGGTGATCCCAGTTAGCATAAAATTCATGAACAATGGCAAGGTTGGTGGGCCTTGGTGCCTCCAAAAGAAACCCTCAACACTATTCTTCAATGGTCTCCAAAACGGAAACACTTTGAGTCTCGCGCCCAGAAAAATCAAAAGTCCACTCAGGAAGGAGGGGGCGTCTCCTTATGGTTGACTTAAATTTGTCCTCTGCCCCCCAGCTAGCAAAGCGAAATGTGCCATTGGTGAGTCGAACAACAGGTGATGAAGTGCCCGCCACTCTAGGGCACTTGCCTCTGTTCTGACCATCTCTGGATGCCATGGTACCTGAAAACAAAGCAAACGTGCATGAATCCATTCCAGAAGGCAATGTCAGATTAAAACAATTGAGCACAATAAAACAAAACCCAAATATGCATTTGGATTGAGTGGGTAAGGGGAACCAACCAAACTATAAAATGATGGGTTTGCAAATGATGCAAGGAGTAAGAGAGATCAAGGAAACTAAGTGATTCTAATTTGAAACCAAATAAAGCAAGAAACTCAATGAAGCCTTTCATCAAACATTTGGCAAGCATAACCTTACGCACCTACAAAAACACCACAATGCATATTGAAACCACTCAAAAGAAATCAGACATGCATAGAGCAATAGAAGGAAGTGAAAAGAATCACAAACTTGGAAGAAATGGATAGAAAAATAGCACAAAGATAAAAATAGGAGAAGAACCGCTAGGGAGGGAATGTTGTGTGTGCAAGTGAGAGAAAAGTAAGGGTGTGTGACTTGGTAGCGCTAAAATAGTGCTTATACGGGACAATTTCCACTGCAGAAGACCGCTTGGGTGGTCAAGAGACCTCCTAGGCAGTTGTGTACATGGCCCACTCCCCCCCCCCCCAACTTAAGTTAAACAGTGCATTCTACATTCAGGGATTTTTTTTTAAAATTTTTTTTTTTTGGTTTTTTTTTTTTTTGCGGAAGATCGCCTGGGCGGTATCCAACAGCAATATTTTCCTGCACACTTCACCTTTAACCGCCTGGGCAATGGTAGACTACATGAGCAGTGTCCAGTAAGCGATAAAATGCCCAAGGAGGTACCTGTGCACTAGACTGCTGATATGAGTATAACTTGAAGACATAAATCAAAGACAATGAAATAAAATAAAATAAGAACGAATAAGGGAAAGAACTACAAAACTAACAAATTGTGGGTTGTCTCCCACCCGATACTTTACTTTAACATCCCTAAATTGGACGTTCAAACCCCTGTTAAGGAAGGTATAAAGCCTGAGCAAGCTTAACTTCTGCTTCACCCTCAAGGTCCATGGAAGTTCATGGTACACCTTCAGTCGGTGTCCATTGACTTTAAAAGTTGCTTTAGACTTGGGGTCCAAAATTTCCACAGCATCAAAGAGATATACTTTTATGACCTTAAAAGGCTTATCCCATCGAGACTTCAACTTCCCGGGCAGCAGTTTTAACTAAGAGTTGTAGAGGAGCACCAATTGCCTCTCATGGAACTCTTTTCTCAAGGTACTCTGGTCATGAAACACCTTGGTTCTCTCCTTATACAACCGGCAGTTTTCATAGGCCTCAAATCTTAACTCCTACAACTCTTGCAGCTGCAACTTCCGGGCTTTACCAGCCCCTTCCAAATCCATGTTCCATTGCCCAACAGCCCAGTAAGCTCGATACATCATCTCTACAGGAAAATGGCACGCCTTACCAAAAACAAGCCTAAAGGGACTTATTTCGATTGGCATCTTGTAGGCTGTATGATAAGCCCATAGAGCATCATCCAACCTCACACTCTAGTCCTTTCTATTGGGCTTCACAATTTTCTCTAGGATCCTTTTGATTTCCCGGTTAGACACTTTAGCTTGCTCGTTAGTTTGGGGGTGGTAAGGAGTGGATACCTTATGAACAACCCCGTATCTACGAAGTAGAGCTTCCATGCTCCGGTTGCAAAAATGAGTTCCCTGGTCACTAATAATGGCTCTAAGCATACCAAACCTGCAGTAAATGTGTGAATGGACAAAAGCAACAACTACAGTAGAATCATTAGTGTGGGTGGCAATGGCTTCCACCCACTTTGACACATAATTTATAGCCAAAAGGATGTAAACATAGCCAAAGGAACTAGGGAAATGACCCATGAAATCAATGCCCTAAACATAAAAAACTTCACAAAATTGTATGGGTTGCTGGGGCATCTCATTCCTCTAAGAGATATTCCCTATTCTTTGGCACTGTTTACAAGATTTGCAAAAATTGTAGGCATATCTAAACAAAGTTGACCAATAGAAACCCGAGTCTGATACCTTTCTAGCAGTGCGTTGAAGCCCAAAGTGGCCTCCACTAGCATAAGTATGACAAAATCGGAGTGTGGACTCGAATTCCTCCTGAGGTACACATCATCTGACTACTTGATCACTACAAATTTTCCAAAGAAAGGGATCATCCCATACATAATATTTAGCATCGCTTTTCAGCTTTGCAAACTAAGCTGGTGAAAAATGTGAGGACCTACTCTAGCAACCAAGTAGTTGACAATGTCAGCATACCACGGAACAATAGACACACTCATTAGCTGCTCATCAGGAAAATTATCATTGAGAGGTCTGTTGTCAAGGTCAAGATGCTCAAGCCTACTTAGATGGTCTGCTACTAAGTTTTCAGCTCTAGTTTTGTCTTTTATTTCCAAATCAAATTCTTGGAGTAGCATGCATCTAATGAGCCTAGGCTTGGCTTCCGGTTTCTTTAACAAGTACTTAAGAGCTGCATGGTCTGAGTACACCACTGCTTTAGAGCCTAGCAAGTAAGAATGAAATTGGTCCAAGGCAAAAACATTGACTAGAAGTTCTTTCTCAATAGTGGTATAGTTGGACTGTGTAGCATCCAAGGTACGAGAAGCATAGTAAATAGCATGAGGAACCTTACCTTCACGCTGTGTAAGTACAGTGCCCACTGCATGGTCAGAAGCATCACATATGAGTTCAAATGGCTGACTCCAGTTAGGTGGCTGGATGACTGGAATGGTAGTCAAAGCCTTCTTCAGCCTCTCAAATGCCTCCCTACACTTGTCATCAAAAACAAATTCAACATCCTTCTACAGTAAGGAAGTGAGAGGTTGGGCAATCTTGCTGAAATCCTTGATAAACCTCCTATAAAAGCCTGCATGACCAAGAAAAGAATGAATCTCCCGCACGCATAAGGGTAAGGGAAGAAGGTAATAACTTCTACCTTAGCAAGATCAATAGCAATGCTATTGCTAGAGATTACATGGCCTAAGACTATACCATGTTCTACTATAAAATGAGATTTTTCAAAATTCAGAATAAGGTTGGTCTCAACATATCTTTGTAGCACTCTAGCCAAGCTACTCAAATAAGAATCAAAGGAAGAACCAAAAATAGTAAAGTCATCCATCAATACCTCTATGCACTTATCCAGCAAGTTAGAAAAAATGCTCATCATACACCACTAAAAAGTAACTGGTGTGTTGCAAAGACCAAAGGGCATCCACCTGTAAGCATAGGTGCCAAAGGGGCACGTAACGATGGTCTGCTCCTGGTCTTCCGAGGTAATGTGAATCTGAAAGTACCCCATGTAGCCATCCAAGAAGCAGTAATGAGACTTCCCTGGCAACCTTTCCAACATCTGATCAATGAATGGTAGGGGGTAGTGATCCTTCCGAGTGGCCTGATTAAGCCTCCGGTAGTCAATGCAAACCCTCCAGTTGTTTTGCACCTGGGTAAGGACCAACTCACCTTGCTTATTCTTTACCACAGTGATCCCCGACTTCTTGGGAGCCACCTGCACCGGGCTCACCCATTCACTGTCAGAAAATAGGATAGATGATCTTGGCTTGTAAAAGCCATATCACCTCCTTCTTAACCACATCAAGAATCAATAAGTTGAGCTGGCACTGTGGCTGTCTGACTGGCTTAGCCTCTTCCTCCAGAAATATCCTGTGCATACGGGTGGAGGTGCTAATCCCAATAATGTCATCCAAGGTCCAGCCAATGGCCCTCTTATGCCTCCTCAAGACCACAATCAAATTATCTTCCTGGGCTTTAGAGAGACCATTGGCAATGATGACCGATAATATTTCACCCTCCCACAAGAATGCATACTTGAGGTGGTCGAGGAAGGGCTTTAGTTCTAGCCCAACCAGCTTTGTACTTGTTCTTGTAAGTTTGGACAATTCTAAAATAGCATAATCATCATATCCAGTGGAAGAAATAGATAATATGGGCTTAGAAAATAAAACAGTCTCAGAGATAGGGGTGCTGCTACTGAGTGTATCAATGACAGGGCTCATGGCATTAGCAACAACAGTTTAGAAGTTTTCTCAAAAAAATTGCCCTGTCAAGGATGCATCAATAGTGGTACACTCCCTACACAAATTAGTGGTACTGTCACAGTTACGACATTCAAAATCTGGTACCATCCCCAACAACTTATCAAAATTCTCAGTTAAGCCAATAAATACATCATCTATCAAGGAGTCAATGATATCAATGCTAAAAACATAATGCTCCTCAGGTGGGTGTTTCATGGCATCAGACAAGTAGAACTAAGCCTTCATATCCCCACACTCAAAAGACAAAGTACCAGCATACACATCAATCTTAGTTCTTGCAGCTTTCAGAAAAGGTCTCCCTAAGATCAATGTATGCTCAGTAGCATTAATATCATCTTCCATAGCTAAAACATAAAAGTCTGCTGGGAAAATTAAATTGTTTACCTGGACAAGGACGTCTTCAAGTATCCCATTTGAACTTTGAACGCTTCGGTTGGCCAACTGGACTCTCAATTTGGTAGGCGTCAGCTCTCCCCTACCTAAAGCCTCATAAACTGAACGGGGCATAATACTAACGCCTACCCCAAGATCTGCCAAAGGTTCCCAATAACACAGGGAATATTGAATGTTCTTGGATCATTGTGCTTCATAGGGAGTTGGCCTGGTTGAAGAAGGGAGGAGGCTTTCACCCCATGGTCACTCTCTCCACCTCATTACCCCTCAACTTCCTCTTGTTGGTGCATAAATCGTTCAGGAACTTGGCATATTTAGGAATCTGCCTAATTGCTTCCAACAAAGGAATTTTGACTTCTACCTTCCTAAAAGTATCCAAGAGATCCTTCTCCAACTCCAATTCATTGGGCCTCTTAGGTTTTCCAATTTGCTAAGGGAAAGTAAATGAAATAGGCCTTGTTACCTGATCTTCTGCCTCTTTTTTCTTGGGTATAGGCTCATCTTGCTACACCTCATTTTGAACAACCTTATCCTCTTGGCTCTCAATCACAACATGTTCTAAAGGACCAGCAACCTCAGATAAAACTGTACTAGACCTCAAAGTAATGATAGAAACATTCCCCGTAGGGTTGGGAACTGTCTGTAAAGGAATGGAAGATGCATTCCCCTGTTGGGATTGGGAATTCTCAAGCCTCACAATTGCACTCCTCATTTCTTGCATGGCTTGTTCCTGTTTCCTCTGGGTCTCAATTATCATCTTCATCATCTCCTGCCATGGAGCTTTTGAAAGGGCAGGAGGTGCAGGCAATGTTGGAGGTTGCTGTGGACTGGGAAGCTGTGGTACAGGTGGTGGGTGGAATATGGGTTGGTTATACTATTGCCTCTATTGTGGTGGAACATACTTCTATTGTTGTTGTTGAGGAGCATTGTTCCACCTAAAGTTGGGGTGATCTTTCCAACCAGGTTGTAAGTGTTGTTGTACGAATTGTACCCCTACTGTCCCCCCTGGTTTTGAGGCCTACCAGGAAATATATTACCAGCTGCCACTGAGGTAGGATCTTCCTGTAACTGTGGGCACATGTCTCAAGCATGTGATTTATAAGAGCAAATGCCACGCACCTGTACTATCTTCACTGAAGAAGCTTGGTTTAGTGTATTTTTCTATAGAAATTTTGTAAGCTCATCTAGTTTCTTCTCTACTCTGCTGTTCTCATATGAAGAAACTTCACCCACCTGATGGGTGCTGCTGCTAGCTCCATCAATCATACTCTTCTCCATGACCAACAACCCCTCATAAAAATATTGGATCAAGAGCTGCTGAGAAATCTGATGCTGGGGGACAACTAGCACACAACCTTTTGAACCTCTCCTAATACTCATAGAGAGATTCACCTTGCAGCTGCCGGATGCCACAAATATCTTTTCTGATGGCGGCCGCTTTAGAAGCTAGGAAAAACTTCTCCAGGAATATGCGCTTCATGCCAGCCCAATTGTCAACTGTCCCGTGGAGGATGTAGAAAAACCAATCCTTGGCAGCTCCTTCAAGGGAAAACGGGAAGGCTCTTAGCTTAATATGCTCCTCTATTACCCCTTGAGGCTTCATAGTCGCACAAATAACATGGAACTGCTTCAGGTGTTTGTGTGGGTCCTTTCCAAATAACCCGCGGAACTTGGGTAGATGATTTAGGAGTCCTAATTTCAGTTCGAAGTCACCTCCTTGTTTAGGATAGACAATCCCCAATGGTTGATGTAACGCCCCAATTTTCTGTCTGGGTGAAAATGATCAAAATGCCCTTGAGGTCATTTTCTATTTGGAATTTGAGGATAGTCGACCCGGTAGTCCTCAAATGGTCAACTCAATGTTTGAGGTGGATTAGATGGCTTTTGAATGGTTTCGGGTACAAAACCCTAGTTTTCTGAGGTTTCGGGTCAAAATGACCAAAATACCCCTGTAGCATTTTAACGGGGGTATCAGTGCCGATTGAGCTCAAAACTTCTCCAAATAGTTTTAAATGATGTTTTATGTATTTTGTAGCATCTTTTTAAGCCCCGGTGGTCCCAGGCAGTTTTTGTGCAAAATTACGATTTTGCCTCTAGAATAGTGTTTTTGAGCTTAACAATGTAATTAAGCAAACCTAAGCAATATTAGGCTCTAATCGAAGATTAATTAATTTCCATAATTAATCTAGAGTTAAAATAATTTATTAAAGTTAATTGGAACCTAACATTACTTAAGGAAACTCAAAATCCTTTTCTAGTCTTAATTTTTTGAGAAAGGAATCTATAAATAGTATTTTCTCTTACCTATTCCTCTAAATCAAGGAAACATGTTAGCTTTGGATTCCAAGATAATGAGGTTTGACTTCATTAATCTAGCAAGACCACCTCCTAATCTAGTCTTACATGGCCCTAATTACCTATTTAATTACTTAAACACTTAGTCACAAATCCTTAATCTTGAGCCTAATCAAAAATACACCTAAACATACCCCTAAATGACAATTAGATGAGACAAATCTCTCTCCCATGGCATGATAAGCAACCAGCCACCTCTCCTCCACATTTCTCACATGTTGAATTCAAACACTCAAAGGCCATGCTTTACGCCATGCCTTAGCCCATACCTTTGGCCATGTTTTCCACCATGCCTTGTATGACATTTGAAGAAGATATTTTCTCTTCTCCTCCATGCCTTGAAAGTCATGACCAGCCCTCCACAAATTCACCCCTCCATGTTTTTATTTTTCTATAAATACTTACCTTGTGAGAACTTGGTTTCATTTTTACATATTTGCTAGTTATTGCCTTGAAAGCTCATATTGTTTCCTTCCTTTTTCTCAAAGAACTCCAAGAGCTCTTTTCCTCTCATCTTTTTCATCTTCATCATCTTCTTCAAAGAACCATTCTTTACAACCTCAAACCTCCACACCACCACCATAGATCATCATCTAAACACCGAAGCTTCCTTTCTCAAACACAAAGCTCACATAAAACACAACTCCTTCCTTCTCCTTTGTGCTTGGCCGAAACCATCATCATCACTTGGAGAGGAGTTTTCTTCTCATTATCTTTTCAAGAACAAGATCTCTTTTCCTTCCAAAGAAATTTCCACTTGGTAGGGGTTTTGCTTTTAAAATGATTTTTCTTTATGATGTTGTTTTGGTATGAAAGTGCTAGTTTCCTCTTGGTTCAACTCTTTTTCTTTCTTCTTATTTTTGGTTATGAGGTTTGATTTTTGAAAGGGAAATCTTGAGCTTGATGATGAGGTTTCAATAAAATATTTATGTGATTTTCATTTGAGAAACCTCTAAAGCTTGAAACTTGCTCTTGATCTTGAAGTATTTTAATTTTCTTTTCTTTTCCTTTCATGATGATTTTCGATTTTCCTTTATTCTTTCCTTTGATCTTTGGCCTCAAGGCCTAAGTTTACTCCTCATGATAGCTTGATGATGAGTGTCTCTAGATGATGACTTTGAGTTCATCTCAATGGGACCTCTAAAGCTTGAGTTTTTCTTTTTTTTCTTTAAGTTTTACTTATGTTACTTAGCTCACTAATGATTTCAACTTAAGAAAATAATTATATGGATTTCATTAAGCCCAAGGCCTACCCTTATCAACCTTAAATTTGGCCGGCATGTTCTAGAGTTTCACTCTAGATAGAGGTCTTGGGTACATAATAAAGAATGTGGTGTATTTTCTCTTTTCTTGTAGCTTCGGTTTCTTTTCTTTCCTTTCCTTTGAAGTTTTGTTTTTGAATCTATTTCCTTAAGCTTGATGATGATGTTCAAAGAACCATGAGGTTCCTTGAAAACCTTGGTATTTAGAACTCTAGAGCTTGCTTTATATTGATGAGATTGTGATTGGGATTGTGACTTTGATCCTTTTAAAGTCTTATATGAGCTCTAATGACATATAATAATGAACTAGCATTCATATTTAAATTTATGCCTTGCATAGCATATTTATTTCCTATGTCATCACTAACCTATCAAGAATAAATAAATGAACTTGCATTATCATGTTTAAATTCAAGCTTTGCATTTCATTTTTAATTTTCAAGTAATCGCCTAATCTTAAAGATAAAAATGAGTTGCATCTCATATTTATTTTAAGCCCTCACTTTATTTTTTCTAATAAAGATAAAATGAAGTGCACAGCATGTTTATATTTTTGTCATCACTTAAATATATTAGAGCTCAAAGACTTGTCCCTTGTTATCTCAAGTAAAGATTGTAAATGGAAGAGTTTTGATGAACCTAAAATTTGGCCATGTGATGATGATGAGCTTGGTGTGAGTTTCATCTAGTCACAAAATGTCAAAACCTACGTTTTATAATTTTCTTAAGCTTACATATCTCAAGGAAATAGTTTAAGCATGATTTTATGATTTAAATCCCTCTTGAGATTATTTTGAAATAGCTACTGCCCACATTGGTTTTGTGATGATTTTAATAAATTAAAATGTTTTCTAATGAGTTTTAGAAGTTCTAAAAAGGTTCCACGAGAAACTAGCAAGTCTATGTGTGTTAGAAATAAAATTCTATGCATTATATGATGATGTTGGTCATGGTTCTGTTTTAATGGTTTGCTCACTGTATGATGATGATTTTATGATGTTAGAATGTGAATATTCATGTATATTTGATGTTAGAATTAATTTGAGAAAATTAAGACAAGTTAATAACTAGAAAAGAATTAAAATGAGATTTCTAGAACCCTTAGAAATGAGAATTTAGGATTCTGTTTCAGCATGGGTAAAATTAGTAATAATAGTTTATAATTAGTATAAATGTGTAGGAATCACTCATAATTGGTTTAGGAATTGATCTTGGTACCTTAGGAGAAAACCGAACTTAGAAAGGGTCAAAGTTGTGACTCCAAGGTACCCGTAATTTGTAAAAATATAGATTCTGCACTAATGAGGTTTAGAATAGGTTATAATCATGATGATTACTGAGAACAATTAGTTATGAGTCTATGCATTCATAAGAGATTAAGATCAGATGATTAGAGAACTTAGATTTCAAGTTTAAGACCCTAAGGGTCAAAGCATAAGATACTGTAGGTTCTTTGATGCTATGAGCTTACTAATTCAAGTATGATGTGATGATGCATGTGCTATGATTGTGAGTATGTGAATTTAAGTTTATCATGATTAGAGAAATTGAATATGAAAGTATATGCATCATAAGTCTTATGGCATAAAGGAAATTTGAAAGAAATTCGGTACACAGTTGTTACGCTGCCGAATTTCTGTCAAATTAAGGACTTGAGAATGTTTTTGAGAACCATATGAGATAAAACCCTAGATGACACCGATTCGGCCGAGTACCCCAAAAGATGAGTTTTTATGTGACAAAGCACTGAGATGTACTTCTCCCGCTCCTGTGAGGAGGAGGCAAATTCGTGAGGGTATGAGTCGATGCAGCCTACCAAAGCAGACAATTCGTTGTGCACTAGATGCCAGTATAGCGTTTCAAAGAAGGAAATAACCCTAACCCGCACTCCGGGAGTCAGTGTATTAGGCGATCCTTAGAGATGATAAGTTACCCTATCTATGACCCCATATGAAATCTAGTGACGACTAGTTAGGATTGAGCTCATTCCTAGGTGATAAGTGAAACGGAGTTTTGGTGACCATGATAATATTGCCGAGGCTGGTATTTGGTTGGTTTTTGGTGGCTATGTTAAGAGGGTGGTCTTTAAGAAAAAGAACTTAAGAGTT
This sequence comes from Dalbergia cultrata, assembly GCA_031216105.1. NCBI lineage: Eukaryota > Viridiplantae > Streptophyta > Magnoliopsida > Fabales > Fabaceae > Dalbergia > Dalbergia cultrata. The sequence goes on from CM062346.1 coordinate 49,611,900, forward strand.
CAAGTATGATGTTTTAATGTCACACAGTTAAGAAAAGGGGAAAAGTTTTACATGAGAAGTTATATGCCACTTATATGCTGATGCTTTTTGATAGTGCATTCTATTGATTATTTGCATGAAGTATTGTCATGCATTCATCCAATATCTGTTGCATTCATGTCATTAAGACTCATACAAAAAGATACCCCCTTCGGATAAATAGATTTGAGAAGTTTAAAACCAAACCTTATGCATGAACACCTCTTTCATGATTAAAACCGAAGTGGCTGGGGACGATGACGATGACACGTGTGTTAGAGTTGAAAATCCCTACTGAGAATCTTGAATGAGTTTCTTAGCCCTCTCCTTTCTTTCGTGTCGTCTCCAGACGAGGATAGTGATTTGGTTCGTGACTTCTAGTAAAGCATAGGCATAGGATACACGCTACAAGTCGAATTAGAGGGATGCAGTGGAAGAACATAGATGCCGCTTTAGATATATGTGTGTGTGTGTGTGTGTGTGTGTATTTCTTTTGATGTGATAATGAAACTATGTTAGTATTAATTGATGTATCTATGATGATATGACTAAGTTGTGTTGCTACGTATAACTATTGTATTTTGTGGCTATGAATGATATGAATTCACTCTCTGATATGTTGTGTTTGCGGCAAACGTTAGATTTTATTTTAGCACGCGGCCCATGTTTTGTTTTCAAGTTTCAAAAAGAAAAATTTATTCATATTTTTTGCTAAGTATTTTAAAGAAAAAATGAAACTAAAGGGTAATAAACTACTGATTAACCAAAATACGTTCTAGGAGTATTGGGTTAAGAGTTAGGATGTTACAGCTGATAGTTCAAGTCTTGAGCAGCAAGCTCTTTCAGCGTCTTGTTAACTTCTCCCATGTCACCTGAAACACTAGTAGTAGGATAAGAAAGTTCAGGAGAAAAATTATCAAAATTATTGTCAAAGTCCCTAATTGTATCAGAAGAAGAGGGATTGCCCGATAAATTAACTCTTTCCCTCGCTTCCTTCTTTACCCCTTTGACAGTTTTCTCAATCTCTAGATTAATCGATAAAATGGGAAAATTAGGAAGGGAGCGGGTTATAAAATTAAATTATCATGTCAAACAAATACAACAGGGAACAAAATAAAGATAAATAAAAATTGAAATTAAGCAAACTATGTTTATATATATATATATATATATATATAGAAAATGACAACAATGGAAACTAAAAAGAAAATAAAATAAAATAAAAATTAATTAAAATAAATAAAATAAATATGAAAATTAATTAAAATAAAATAAAGAGCAAAAAGAATCAATTAGCACACTTCCCCGGCAACGGTGCCAAAATTTGGTGAGGGTGTCGCCGCCCACAACAAATTAAAAATAGTTTTTGTAATCAGTTTACACTAAAAATATAGCTATCGTGCAGTCTGAGTCGTCTCACGTGGAAGTGTTCTAACTAACTCAAGAAAATTGGGGTTTTTGAGAATTAGAAAGCAAATTAAATTAAAAGAAGAAATTTGATTAGAGAAATTACCTGCACAAAGGTTTCTTCGGATTAAAATTGTTTAGTCATTGATTCAAGAAATAAAATCATGATAAAGGTTGCTTCCATTAAAAATGTAAACACATAACAATGGCCTAATTCTGCTTAATGGTTACATAATCCCATTCCCATCAAGGATTTAACTGGATAAAAGAACTAGTAATTCACTATCGTGATCCTATGAACTAATTCAGTTTAAATAACAATTATAGCAACCTAATTTCTAATGAAATTGATTCCAATCCCTTACCTAATGGATAAACATCACATCAGAATAACAACTCAAACAAATATATAATTGCAATAATTCACACAATCAATAATTGTAGGAATTGACAAAAGGGAAAAGGAAAACTAACCACGATTACAATAAAAATACAAAAATCTCGTGAACAATTTCAATCTTCAGTCACCCCTGCGCATGGTAAGGGAATTACTCCTCCATGGAAGGGAGTTTCACAGTTGATGTCGAAAGGAAAGTTGTAAAAATTACAATAAAAAAAGCTAAGATAAAACAATAATGGAGAACCTTAGCCTAGAGAGAGAGAGAGAGAGAGATCTAAAAACCCAGCCTCCAATCTGAACGAGAGAGAGTTTTTCATTTTTGTGTCTAAGAGCACCCCACTCTTTTCCTCTTGCCCTTGGCCTCTCCAAAACGCGAAATTTTGAGCCCAGCTAACACGGCCTGCAAACATATGACTGCCTAGGCGGTCTTCTGACTTGTTCCGCATTTCCTCCCCTGATGGTGCCTGGGCGGTCCACATGACTGCCTGGGCAGTCATCTGATGTGCTCCAGCATTGTCTTCTCTGATTACTGCCTGGGCGGTAAAAAGTGTCACTGGGTTCTCAACTCTTGCTTCAGTACACCAAATTGGAAGTCCTTGTTATTAGGAAAAACTCCAAAAAGACATTAAAAACATGGGGAACTTCCAAAAATATGAGAATTCATCAAAAGAAACTATGTTGAAAGCAACAAAATTATTTACGAAAGCATTCTGAGGACAAAGTACAAACTTAATGATTTACATCAATTGAATACAATTCAAATGCAAATTGTTCAGAGTTAAGAAGAAAAATAGGTGCATAAATGCAACCTATCACATCCTCTAAGACGCAACACTACTTCGTTGTAGCACTGCCACTAGTGCGACTAACCACCCTATCAGGCAAGAAATCTTTGGTGTTTCATCATTCCTTCCTCTTCCATTAGAGCACACTTCTTTGCATTGTACAGTTGTTTTCCACACTTCTCTTATTGGAAAATCTTCAAAGCTTGAAAAGAAAAATGAACGAGTGCAAATAGAGGCTCTCGTGGTTAATGAAGGCGTGGGTACTGACGAAGGCGGAAATAAGTAACTGCCAGAGATGTATGGCGAGGTGGTTAGCAAAGATCACGTACAATGCGATGGGCAAAAACGCGTTTTGCCGGTAACCAACTGATACTTTTCTGATGAGGGTAGTCTACAAGGGAGTAAAGAAATCTACATATGGTATTCACCTTGGACGCTTCTTCCTCTCCTTGTTGGGTTGTTTCACCATGATGAAGGTGTCACATGCTTCTCCACAACTTCGATTTAAAAGACAGCATCCCCAAAATAAATGATCACTAGTTGTTCATTTTCAGGAATAACCTTTGCCATTTCTCACAACTCCTCCCCAGTGGAGTCACCATTTGTCATTGTCTAGAGTTTTGGAAATGGATTAAAGAGGTAAAACAGTACCTTAATCCTTGGGTTTGTAAGCTTGTGAGGAGAATATGAGGAGTGGTAAGGGGTAAGAACACACTATCTTAGGTGGCCATGGTAGAGAACAGACTTGGCCAGCCTCAAGAGATGGATAGGGATGATTAGAAACCTTTCCCCTCTTCTCTGAAATAAGGATGCCGGCCCATTCCTCTTCCTTACTGGTTCATTCTCGGCTTTCTAGTGTGAGGACGTCTTTCTATACACCCTGTGCTAGTTCTGGGTAGTACTAAGTGAAGGGGCAATTTTTACTATCATTATGGTTCAAGGGAGCAAAGTTACAGGTTGTGTTCTAGTTGTTGTGCTTTGGCATTGTCGTGGGAGAGGGAGAGTCGTTAAGGGATTGGCCTCTCTTCTGCCTAATGGAGTTAAGTGTGTCTCTACATATATGACCCCGTCTCTTGGCTTTAGGATCAAGCAAAGGGGAGCTCTGCCACTTGCTAGCTATTGACAGAACAGTGGTGTGAACAGGAAGGAATGTTGGGGCCCAATGTACTGTTGATAGGACATAAAGGTATACTAGCTGTCACATGATGACAGGAGTGGGCTTTTTAGACATGGGCTGCAGAGAGCTCCTAAAGGGCTTCAATTGGATGGGTTGCTATACTTGGGTTGTTCTATAATCGTCGTGTAACCAGGTTGGCTTTGTTAATGGGAATGGATTCTCTTCTTAAAGGTTCACTCTTTCTCTCTTACTGACATGGCATCCCTATGTTTAGAAAAGAGGAAGTTTCTCCACCATCTCTTAGGCCACCCTACTGGGCTATACGCCCTTTGCTGGGAATCTCAAGGCCCAAAAGTCTACAAGGCCACAAAAGGGAGTAGTTCCCAAGGCCTTAACATTAGCCATCCAAGTTTATCACATCATGGGGCATCATCCCATGCACCCATGTCCTTGGAATCCACATGCTAGGACCTTTTTCCTCCTTTGACACCATATTGTCATTGCTTTGCTTTAATCACCATCATCAAATTGATTCATAAAAATGGATTAGGAACAATATGTTAATATTAATTGTCATTTGATCATATTTTCATTTTTTCAACTTCTTCTTTTTAAACATTATGTATTTATTGGGGGCAAGAGAAATTGGGTTGTTACTGATTTAAGTCCACATAAGTAAATAAAGACAAGGAAGGTAGATCTAAGCCACAGTTAAGATCTGAAGGCGAAGTAGGGAAGAAGCTCGATGAAAGATTGAAATACATGCGAGCACAAATAATACAAGTTACGTTGAATATGACCATAATAATAATACAAACTGAAGGCATGCAGTAACGTGGGTAGCGGTTAACTTAGGGAGCCGTGACCATGATGTGTATGATACCTAGTTAATAGGATGGCTATGTATAGTTGGAGCTTGAGATGCAAACACAGATAAGATAATCTCATCAAATTTATTATGTTTTAAGTGTCATTGTTTCCTTGCCCCGCAGTATATCAAAAAAAAAAAAGTGCCATTGTTTCCTTAGTTGTTCTTAGTTTTTAGTTTAGTTTTAACTTTATCTTATTTTCATCATTCTACTTTGAGTTTCTTATAAATGAAAATTTTTGTTTTCATTATGTTCTTGTGTTATTCATATTGAATTGATCTTGCTCAAACACTTTCTTCAAAAGAGATATAACACAAAAAAAGGGATTGAATCGTGCCTTGCGATTCTTTTCACTTTTTGAAACAACATATATCAAGTATATGAAATTGAAGGCAGTCAAAATCAAATGTTAGCAAGCTTAAGAAAGTTAGTTTTTGAAATGATTTGAAGCTTAATAGAACTTTAGAAACAGATTAATGATAATTTAAAAGATCACACAATTAAATTAAATCGCTTGCAGAAATTCAAAGAGATAGAGAGAGATATTACTCGAGAATTTTTATATTGGTTTGGCCAAATACTGCCTATATCTAGTTCTCACCAAACTTGTTATGTTTTGCTAAATAACCACTTCCGCAGCATGAGAAAATAAGATATTTTTTGAATAGCCTTCTCAAACTATCTCTAGTGAGCAGTGGGTACACTTTACTCTCTCACATACAAGTAGCTTTGTACTAACCTCTCCAAGTTAATCTCACTTGATTACTATTGAATCAAGGTCCAGTGAGTAATGAATTTTGGTTTTGGAACACTTCAAGAAAAAACACTCAAGCCTCTTAAGATAATACAATATTTGAGGAAATGCCCAAGAATATTTTAATAAAACTTGATAAAAACATAGTATAGTAGAAAATCATTTTCAGACAATTATTTTTGAGGATAAATTAGTCTCCCTTAAAACAAATGCACTCCTGGTGTTATTTATTTATAGAATTTAATTTAAATACACTGATAGTATAAAAAAATTTTACATAATCATTTAATTATGTAATGATATATCAATAAATATGCTTAATTTTCACCTTACTACTTAAAATATTATATAAAATAAGAGATTTAATTAAATGATAGTATAAAACTTTTTTACACCTTATGTGCATATAAATTAATCTCTTATTTATGTCTATTCCGGTGTACTTTTCTTGTAACGCTGGAGTTCCACACTAGGATAATATATAAGATTTGCTATTATTTAGTTGCAGCGTAAATAAGACGTTTCTTGTGTTTTTAATTTTTTGTAAAAGTCAAAAAAGCCGGCGCATAAAAACATTTGCCGTGAAAGAATGCTCTCGGAACTATTGTTCTTCGACTAAATTTATACTTCATCGCTTGAAAAAATAATTTAATATTTAATTTTTAAAACATTGATTATATAAATTTTAGCTTTTAAAAGACCTTATGTCATAATAATAATCAGTTCTTCAATAGAAAATTATATACATGTTAGTCCCTAAAAATTGATTTTATGATGATAATTTCAAGTTGTAAATATTAACATGTTTGACGAGAATATATTTTAAAATTAAAATATATGCATTACTTTTTAAGGGTTAAAGTTGTCAAATGCCCTATTTATAGGGATAATAAATATATTTAACTATTCAACACAAAAGAAAATTGCAGATGGTTTAGTTGTTTAACAAATACTTTCAATAATATTATCTCAACATTTAAAATTTGGACTCTATATTAATACCCTTCACATTTCTCGTTGATATTTGAGTTTGATTCCCATTTTTTTTTTTTTTGGTAAGTGATTTGTAAGCATTTGATGAGACAGAAAGCTTACCCTAAGATGAATCGAGGTGAGTTTTTTCCTTACCAAAACTTTAGGAATCGCAGTTATAGCAAATCCCTTTTACCTTTTTTGCCCTTTAACAACATAGGTTTGCTTCTTGGTCAATTTTTTACTTATAAAAAATATATAATGTGGGCTTAAATTCCATGATTTAGACAGCCCAACTATCCCAAAGAAATTTAGTACTATCGTATTATAAAGTAAAATTTAAAGGGCAATGTTGTTGTGCATCTCCTAAAGCACAATGTACTGTACACCAAGTTATCAAATGACCAAGAGTTAAGAGTTTTCTACACATGAATACACTGCCAATGTACTGTAAAAGACTCAGTTTCTCTTTCACATATCTTTAGGGCTAAATCTGAGCTAACTCGGGCTTGGCAAAGTTTAAGATCAGGTCTTTAGTATTCAACTCAACTTATTAACAATTGACTCTAAAATTATAGTTGATATAATTCGTGAGCTAACTCATTTGGATATAGATAGAATCTTTTAGCTTAACAGGTTAGAATTTTTATAATAAATACATGGCTTATTTACAATATGATTTACATACCATACACATCATTATCAAGTTATGCTAATCAACATGTCATAATACATATATTAATGAATGCACATTATAGTACACAATATATAATACATAATATTATATATATATATACACATATCAACCAAACTCACGAGTTAATGAATCGAATATAGTAAAACTCAAGTTTCGCTCATTTAATATATAAAATGAGCCCAAATTGTTAACTTAAGCTTGAGTTCTGTTTCAGCCCTACATATCGCGCCTCACATAACCCATCGTGTTGGCAATGACGCTGAGTCCCTTGTTGTCGACCATCACATCAGGTTTGCCATCAATGCTGCCAAGGCATATCCTCTGTCATCGATGTTGTCATTTGCTTAAAGTACCATCTACTTGCTGTTGAAAAATCGAGGTCCTACAAAGAGAAAAACAAATAAAGATGCTAAGCCTACAAAGAAAACAAGCAGACAATGATAAGATTGAGCCGTGCATATTTACACTACTATTAAGTATTAAATTATTCCTCCAGTGTACAAATCTCCCGAATAAAACAAGCTTTTTTAGCAAGGCCAGGAACTCAAAAACTGGAACGATGATATGCTCTGATGATCAACCCGAGCAATAGAAGTTGAATCATATTATGAAACTTAAGACTGGTAGTATAGTTATCATGAAATTATTTTTTTCCTATTTCTTCCATACACTATAACTTCTATATGAAAGAGAAGAATTGCAGCCTCAGTATACGATAACAGCGTCAATATGCTTTATTATTCTATTTTGTTATTCATAAAGGAAGATTCTCCAACGTTAGTAGATTAAGGAGGAAAATATTCAAAACAATATCAATAATATTTAAGAAGATTTGATTTAGAAGGGAATCAATAGGACCGGCTATGCATTTTAATAGCGTATACATTCGTCATGTGATTTTGGAAATAATTTCACGAAAACAGTACTATTTTTATTTAATATTTAATGACACGATTTTTTTTAAGAAAAAGATGTAGTATTTAAAATAATATTTAAAAGGTTTCAATCAAGTTCAAGCCAAATAAAATCTTCAGATACTAAATAAAATTAACATTAAATAATTAGATAAATAAATATTTTAGAATATATATTAATTTTTCAAAATCCAACTCAAGCGAGCACCTGGAAGGCCTCAATCATATCACTTAGGGTCATAGCTTGAAACCAAACCCACACGTTAGTGATCTGTGGACTGTGTTAATAGCTGGGGAGTTCATGGGTTTGTGAGAAAGGTTGCGCAGTTGAAGTGTTCGCTGTGATGGCATGGTGGTGGTGCTGAAGATGGCGATCGTTGATGGTACCAAGCGGTGGAGAGCGCTTCATTCATCACACAAATTCAAAAACTACTAAAAATTAAAAGAGCTTCCTTCATGCTCGCGGTTTCGTAAACAATAAAAATAAATAAATAAATTGTATGACCAATTGCAGAAGCAAGCCACGATTTCCCAAACAATGAAAAAAAAGCATGACCAACCACAGCTCTTTTCTCCCTTTACCTTATGTCATTTGCTCCTTGTTTTTCATGAGCAGAGTATATGGATAATCATGTGCACTACTATTTCAAAATAGTCGACATATCCGTATCGAAAAAGTGATTGATATATATGGTACCACTACAAAAAAAAATGAGCATTTTGAACAACATTTTCAACGGTTCTCGTCAATAAAAATGTTGTCAAGAAAAGAAATTTCGACATAAAGTAACCGTTAAAAATACTTATAAACTCTCATCAACAATTAGTGATTGTCAAAAATACCCAAAAGATGTATTTTCGACATGTACTAATTGTTGATAAAAATTGATAAGTATTTTCAACGGTCACTTTATGTCGAAATTACTTTTCTTGACAATACGTTTATCGATACTTTAATGGTCGAGAACCGTTGAAAATACCCATTTTTCTTGTAATATATAAGATATTTTATTAATATATCTTAATTATATTTTACATATTTTTAATTTGATTTACATTGTATCTCCCAATTATACTTGTGTTTGTGTCGGATACATCTAGCATTATGGATGCAATATAGATAAATATTTAAAAAAAAAAGAGAGAAGGAAAAGAATGTATGACCAACTTGAGAAGCAAATGACTATTGACTATAGTTGCTATATATATAGACCTCCCTTTTGTTTTATTTCTTAGGGTTTGGTGAGTACAGATTATCAGCTCCCTTAGCTAGTGCACTGAAAATTTGCTGATTTCTGCATGGCTTCTAGGCTTCTTGGGTCATTTCCTATAGCTTCTTCCATCACCACTGGTACGCGTACATCTTCTTTACTTTCTATTTTGTTTTCGTAATTTTTCTTTAATCCACATACTGAGACCCAGCAGTTGAGTTGGGCTAAAACGGTAAAGAAAAAGGATGCATTTCACCCCATCCCTTATAACAACCAAAAGGGTTGTCTTTGTTTGTATGAGAAGAATAACACGACTTACATAAAGGAACATCCAGAAATAAAAATCAAATTGCGGATCGATTGAAAACGCAGCAGGCTTGAAATTTGAATAGGAGAGTTTTGCCGCCGTTCTTGCCTCCACACATGCTATCCCCTTCATAACCATTCATTATTTTATTTTTTTTATTTTATAATAAACATCTTAACCATTCATTCATTTTATCTTGACTAAGCCTCCAAAACTGTTATTACCAATTTTTCATATCAAACAAATAAGTCCATGAAGAAAAAAAAAACTGACACTTTATTTCTTGACATATGAAAATATGAGATAAATTAATCCCTCTATCAAATAAATAGAGTTGATGTGACACTATTATCGTCCATCTCAGTATCCTAGTCCCTAAAGAAAAAACTGATATTTTACTTCTTGATATTTTAAAATACGAGACAATTTAGTTAATAATAATATGATGTAGATAATTAATAGCTAGCATGACACTTGCATATATCATTCATCACACAGGTCACTCTAATTTGTGAAATGACATCAGTTTTTAGTCTCATTCTAACACTTAAAAGCCTAATTCCATCAATAAATTTCTCTGTAAATGCAATATAAACAAACAAACTAAAAAAGCAAAAAATATGATGGCATTATATTAATCAAAGTGATTAAAATGATAGGGACAAAGAACCATGATAGTTATGTCATAGTAGTCAGTGGACAAAATTGATTAAACGACTAAATTGTCATATGTTTTAAATGGTTAGGGGCTAAAATGTTATTTTTTTCCCTTAAAAAATAATTTTTCCTATACAAAAATTGATATAACCATTTTTGAGTTTACCCTTTTACTTCTTTTTATTATTGTTTCATTTTTTTCCTTTTATTTGTTTAACAGCCAAGGTGCACTCGGAGAAAAAATTCTTCGTCGTCCAATAGCATAAAAGTATTTTTCATCAATGAGTTAATGCTCATTTTAGTTATTGAAATCGCATATGCGAGTCACTTTAGTTCTTAAAGTTTAAAATATGATTAGTTAGTCTCTAACTTCATAATTGTGAATCAGATTAGTCCATGATGAGAAATTTTAACGAGTTACTAGATTGGTCAAAGTAAAAATTGTTATTTTTTGGACTAATTTGATTCGATGATGCAATTTTAAAGCATTGATCTAAATTATTTATTTTTTCAAGGACTAATATGATTCACAATTATAAAGTTAGAGATTAATTAGTCAGATTTTAATTTTAAGGGACAAATTAAAATTATTGACATATGCAATTTTAGGAATTAATAAGCATTAACTCTAAATTCATGTTTAAAGGACTAATATAAATCATTTATATTTTTAAAAACCAATATAATTTATAATTAAAAATATAGGAACTAATTAATCAAATTTTAAACTTTAGGAATTAAAATCACCACATATATAATTTTACAGAGGAAAATGAATATTAATTGTAAATTTGTAACCATCAAGTTAACTGTTCAACAAACGTGTAAAGTAACTACAGTTCTGGACCAAAATATGACATGACCTATCATGAATTCATGAAACAATCTTACTTTCCTAAATTATATTATTATTATAATTAGACAAAACCCTCAATATGCCCCTATTAAATTTCACAATGGATAAATGAGTAAAGTTGTCAAAGTGGACCACCCGACTCATGTAGGTTGGCCCATCATGAATTACAAGCTGAAATGTTGAATTCGGGTTGGCCCACTTTACTAGTGAGTTAGGAAAATGACAATCTGACTTAACCTACTACAGTTGGTAGGTTATGTGGGTTAGCTCATCAAATAAATAAAAAATGAAAAAAAATCAAAAAATCATTTGTTCAAAAACTTAAAAAAAAAAGAGGAAGAAGAATGAGTTGGGGTGGAATGAACAACTTGAGTGAGAGAATGGAGCTGCAAGTATTTTATTTATTTTCTCTTCTTTGGGTAGAAAGTGTGAAAGAACATGAGGTGGGTATGTGGGTTTTGGCCAAATATGAGATAGAAGATTTGGGTTTTTATTAAAAAATGAAGGAACCATCTCAACCCACTCAAACCATGAGTTATACAGGTTGGAGCCCGCTTAACCCGTGGGTTAAGTAGGCTGAGCTAAACTGACACAGTTTTAAATAATCCAATATTTTACCAAACCAACCTATTAAAATAGTGGATTGAGCTGCGTTGACTCACAGGTTGCAACTGATTTTGACAACTCTATAAATTAGTCATTTTAGAAAGAAAATACTTAGATAAGTCAATGCCAATTTAAAATGTTGGATAATTGGTCCTCTAGAAAAAATAGGACAAACAAATCTCTCAAAAATCATGAGAAAAACCAAATCTGTCCATGCACAGATGAACTAATTTGTCCAATTTTTTAAATTGATAGAGACCTTTTAGTTTTGCTTTTTGGAAAGACCAATTTATGCAAACTTTTTTGGAGAGACCAATTTGTCCAATTTAAAATTTAAGAGAGACTAATTTATGCATTTTGTCTTATAATTAATTACAAAAGAGTTTCCATGCTTCCACAAAGTTTTGTTTAAAATTTATAATTACATATTATTATTTAAATTATAAATATCTAATGTATACTTAAATTTTTATTTCTCTAACCATGAGGCCAATGTAAAATGATAAGGGCTTTCTTATTCCTTAATCAAGTGTTGAAAGTTTGATTCTCACCTTGGGAGTGGAGCAACTTTAAAACTTGTAGCCAGTGTCTACCCCCATAATAGGTCTATAGTACACAAAGGGATTAGTCATTACATCCGGTAGTTGATATCTTAGGAAACCAGAAAAAATATTTATTTCTTTATTTTGTTAGCTAACTTTTGCATTAAACCAAATTAATTAAAGAGTGAATAACCAAATTATTCCTTAAAAAATATAATACAGAATAAATTGGTTACTCAAGAAATAAACATATTTTGTGATCCTTCACAATTTAAAATATATGACAAGTTAGTCTCTCCTTAATATTTCTATTTTTTTTATCTATATTTTTATGAGAAACCAATTAAAACTAGTTTACAAATGTCAGATATTAATTTATCCTAAATTTCTTTTGAAAATATTGGGAAGGGACTAATTTGTAGTATATTTTAATTTTAATTATAAGCAGGGATGGACCAAGAAAAAGTTTCATTGAAGGACCACAAAGAATAAATTATATCATCAAATAAGCATTATAAATTAAATCTTTTGAATGAATAGCACTCAATATTTATTTTAGAGTTGCTTTTTTTTTTGTCATAATTCTTCTTTTGTTTCTTTCAATCTAATTTTTTTGTTCCATTGTCAATAAATAAACGAATAGTATGTCAAATATGTCTCAAAGTAATTATATCAAGATAATTTTACCATAGTTTTCAATTTTGTCTCATAAGCCGATTGATAAATTTAAAAGGAATTAGTAAACTTTGTTTTGAATGTATGTGAAAAAATAGAAGTTTTATAAACTCCTTATATTTTTTTATATATACAATATATTTTTATATTTTGAATTTTATATATATAATTTTTAAAAATGAGCCCTCCATGTATCCGTCCATGATTATAAGGAACCACAAAGTATATTTTTATTCTTAAGAGATCAATTTTTTTATGCTATTTTCTTGATAATTAAGGTATATTAATCAATTCTCAAGAATAATTTTTTGAAAATAATTTATTTTCATATTTGTTACAAGTTTTATAAAATTATTTCTAGGTACTAATTATTCACAAGAAAGAAATATTCCCATATTATAGTAAAATTTCATTCCCATGTTGAATATAACGGTGAGTGTAAAACATCCCTACGACATGAAAATGGTAATTATTGAGTGCAAATCATAAAATATCTTTCAATAATAATGATAATTAATGGTAATAATAGTAATAATGTTAAATGTGTTAGGGGTATTTTGAAAATTATGATATATATTCTTGGAAATATATATTATAAAATAAACAAATTTTAAATTTATTCCTGAAAATCTCAAAAAAAAATCCCAAAAATATTTAATGCTAAATAAACAAGTTTTTAAAATATATGAAATAACATTCCTAAAATTATCATTCTCAAAAATATAATTTATGAAAATGTAATTTCAAATATTAAAACAAGCGCCTCTTAATTAACAGTGCAGTCAGGTAATATTTAATTTAGGGTGCAACCCATGCATAGGCCAAAAACAAGTACATTATTACTTGATTCCCCAAGTTCTCCTAGTATGTTTCACTTTAATGAAACTTTTTACTGAAGTGTTTTTTGTATACAAAATAAATTGATTAATTCATGCCAACTTTTACTTTATTAAAGTAAAATAGAAAGAAGCCACTATTATTAATCTAGTTATGAAGAATTTGGGTAATGTGTATAAAGCCCTAGATTCAAACCTTGTTATAATCATGTAATTTTTTAGAAATGCAAAAAAAAGAAAAAAAAAGAAAAGAAAGGAAAATCAAAGAAAACCATATATAATTTATAAATTTTTCTTCCGTATCTTTGTTATACTTGATATGATTGTTTTACATTTTCTATCTTGCAATTTTGTTAACAATGAATTCAAATTATTGTTATTATGAAAACATGTAATAGCTACAAATAGTCAATGGTCTAATTAATTATTCCTCAAAGAGATACTGATGTATTGAATAGTTTACTGTAATACTATTTTTAATTTGTGTTTTTTTGGTAGATATTCTACTTTTAGTTTGTTTCTTTTAAAATAAATATTCTATATAATATGTTATGAAAATATGAGAAATGATTTATTTACATCGATGTAAGACTTGAAATATATCTTGTATCTTCGTTAACTTTTTATTGAAGAAATTTTTGCAAAGCCCAAACTGTTATATATAAAATTTGTATGCTATACCTAATCTCTATAAAATTTTATATTCATCTGAAATTGTTTAATATATATATATATATATAAATCAATCTAATAAATGCTTCTTAAATATATGCAAATAAGAATTATTTGATCACAACTGTATATGTATCAATTTTTTTTAAAAACTTTTGACACAGACAAACAACATAATATGGCATATAATTATAATTCAACGTTTGAATTGACAAAAATTATATCATATAAAATGTTATTCAAGGTATATAAGTGCATCAAATCTTACACCGATATCAATGAACCCCTCCTCTATAAACATATAAATAGATTCTTACCATGGTTTTATGTTGTTTTGTAAAGATTGGATGAAAATATTATTGAAAACACAATGTTAATGTTGGAGATTTCCACATTGAAAAAAAGGAGCTTTAAAAAAAACTACGAGATATTTTTATTAATGATGGCTACACATGTAATATATATGAAAAAAATGGCTATTCACAATTCTTTTTTTTCTTAATATTTGCTCAATAACATAAGGAGACATTGGTAGGTGGAAGTTGCAGCTTGAGGAGTAAAACTTGCGCCAACAATTATAGTACAAGTAAGTATCATATATTCATCTTCTAATTGACTTTATCTTTCTATGTAATAACTACATGAGCATCTTAATATTCTTGAAAATTTCCCCCTTAATCCTCTACCAATCTATCTGTCTTTAATGCACCTTTATTAAAGTTTTGTGATGGACCTACTGGATTTACTTTCTTCGGCCCAAGAAAATATATTCATGTTTTTTCTCTAAAGTATTCACAATTATATGCACATAATATCATCACCAAACCCACATAGTATAAATGAGATCAATTCATTAAAAGTTCGTCATAATCTCAGCTAGTTTAGCATGCTGTCTAGAATTTAAAGGTTTAACAAAATTATGGTCAAATTATTGAACATCATCAAAATAGAGCAAAACCATTTTTCAGAGATAATTCAATATGTCTATGAGATACTGTAAAAGTTTCAGAGAAAAATAAGGTCCATATCTATATTAACAAAATTATGCAAAATCAGTACTCAAAATTGGTTGTTCAAGCATAAACCTTGACCTTCTCAATTTTCAAACTTTTAAAAACAGCAAAAGTCTTCAAATGAACTCAAGAAAAATATTGGAGATGCCTCTACATGTTAGCTTCATCATATAAAAGTTTTACTTCAAAATCCTATATCTAACTACGTAAAAAAAATCGTGTATTTTCACCTACATGGTTAAAATCTGAGTTTCTAACACACAACTTAAAACTTGTTTTAAGAAGAAGGATTTTCTAACAACATCAAATTATTCCATCTAATTAAACAATTCAATATCTATGTATGAACATTCAATCAAACTAAAAATTTCATGCTTAATCATTAAAATAATTACAAAACTAGTTTTGAAAAGAAAAAGGCTAAAAGAAACCCTACTTGACTCTTATAAGATCTTGTTCTTGTCTTGGCTTTCCTTAAGAGGTTTCACACCCAGTTTCAGTCTAAACCAATCAAACCCTTCTTAAAAATAGCAAGAACAATATCTACAATTTATGGTGAGATGAGGTGAGGATTCTCTGTAGAGGATTAATTTAGGGATTACAAGAGGTAGGTGATAGTTGATGCTTTGGTTATGGCATTTTGGAGTGTAACTTAGGATTTCAAACTAGGGTTTGGTGTTTGAGGAAGAAGATGAAGAGGCCTGTAAAGGGGAGGTTTGGCCAAAATCTTGGGAAGAAAACGGATGAGAATGGTGTTTTTGTATCATTTATTACATGTTGTGTATTGAAATTTCTTTCCACCATAATTATTATTTTCTTGTAACAACATTGTTATTTTATGTGGTTGTTGTTACTTCTTGGCCAAAGACAATAGTGTGGCCATTTCTTAGCCACACATTTGTCAAGTGAGGCAGCAAAATTGCACTGTAAGTTTCACATCGTGTAAGAAACCAGACATTGAAATTTTACTGAATGGGTAAAATACCATCCTTAGGAAAATAGATATTGCCTTGAATTTATAATCATTTCTAACCTTGATTCTATCTTTTCTCAATTGTGGGTGTATACTAGTTGTGCTTCTAGGATTTTGGTTGTCTGGGAAGGCCCATGGGGCATTTCAAAGTCACTATTCACCTTTTCTTTTTTTTTTTTTCCTATGTAATTCTCTTTATGACTAATTTCATCAGAATTTGTTAAATTATGATTAATAAAATTCAGATACAAGTTTTGAAATAACTTCAAGTGTTACATTATCACCCACCTTAAAAGAAAACTTTTGCCTAAAAAATTTTACACCTGGAAACAGTTCTGGGATATTCTTCCTCATATTTGATTCTAGTTCCTAAGTGCACTATTCATTCCTAGCCTTCCCCAAGGCACTTTTACCAATGGCACTGATTTATTCCTAAGTTGTTTTACTTCTTTTCCACTGATCTGAATCGAAGGTACTTGAAATGTAAGGTCATCCCTTAACCGTATAGATTCGGGTTCTAATACATGACTTGGATCTAGATAGTATTTTCGAAGCTCGAATATATAAAAGACATTATGGAGGTATGTCAAATAAGGGGATAAATCTATCTGATATGCAGCTGGACCAATAAGTTAAAGAATTTGGAAAGGACTTATAAATTGGGGTGATAACTTCTTAACTTTCAGGGCTCTACCTATACTTATAGTAGGGGTGACCTTCAAGAATATATGTTCTCCCTCTTGGAATTCTGGAGGTTTCCTTCGAAAATTAGCATAACTCTTTTTCTGGCTTTGATTAGTAAGAATCTTGTTTTGAATCTTTTGTATTTGTTCAGTGGTTTGATTGACAAGATCAGGCCGTAACACTTTTGCCTTTCCCGAGTCATACCAACATAAAGGAGATTGGCATTTTTTGCAATTCAAAGCTTCACATGGAGCCATGCCAGTACTGGCATGATAGCTATTATTATAGGAAAATTCCACTAGTGATAACAATTTATCCCAACTTCCTTTTTGTTTGATCACACACACTTTCAACATATCCTCCAAGGTTTGTATGGTTCGCTCCAAGGTTTGTATCAGTTTGGGGATGATAAACAGTGCTTAAGCAAAGCTTGCAACACCCTAATTCTTAACCCAACTTTCTAGAATACATTAGGTTAATCATTAGGTTATTACTTCATAGTCTCATCATTTTATTAAAATACTTAGCAGAAATTACGGGTAAATTTGTTTTGAAAATATAAATCAAAGTGAGAGCCGCGTTCTTAGTTCAATCGTAAGACAGAAATGTAAAGCACGATTAGCAAGCAGAGAGTAACATGGAAATTAAGGACAAGTAACGACAGAGTAATGACCACCATAATAACAGAAACATTTCATTAATAACATAATTAGAAATACATATGTAGTCATACCCTCATAGGGATGGGCAGAGCTTGTAATACAGTGGAAATAAAAATACAACAAAAATAAGAAAGCAGTAAAGTACATGGTGCGACGGCAAGGTAAAAACCAACTACTCTACCCTCATACCAAGCTATGAGTGCTAGGCTAAAACCCCATCTCGAAAGATACCGTCGAAGAGGAAAATCCTCATGACTGCTCAGGCACTCGAATAGCTCTCCGATGAGGTCTAGTGACGACGGGGGTCCTCAAGTGATGGAGACAAGTAATCGGGGAATCGCTCGATCTCCTCCTGGGTAGGCCAATGGAGTGGGACCCGAACGCGAGTCGGCTGTACATGAGCTCCTCGGCAAGGGCACATCTCGGCTGTCCTTGCCAAGTGTGGCTGCATCACGGTGTCCTTGCTGCCCTCTTGCCTAAACGGGGGAAAGGGAGTAGAACTCTCCGAATAGACATGCATCGGCGAATCCTCAGACGGATCGGTCTCCGACCTCCTCGAGCGAGGCACATACTCCGGGTAGTCACGAACAGCTGAGGCGGATGAGCTGGCACGATGCAACTGCTCGTCGCGAGGGCGGGTGCGCTCGAAGATCAAGTCATCGCCACCAAAAGGAGCGGTAGGAGTGAACTGGTAGCTGGACACTAGATAAGCAAAAGGTCGACCTATGTACACAAAAATACGAACGGCACAGTGACTCTCGAAGTGGTAGGAACGATGCTCCGGGTCGTAGTGCACCTCCCAAACGAGCATGTCAAAGAAGACCACGAACGTCACCATTGCTCTCTGAAGATGTGACGGAAGAAAGAGAAAGGAGAGAGATGAGTGAGAATTCTTACTAAAGAATCTCAGTAGGAACCTCCTACCCTAGGGTTACATCATTCACATCCTCAAGAACCTTGGATTTAATTATAAAAAGGTGTGTATACATAAGAGGTTCATTATTAGGGTTTATAAAACCAATTATCCAAGGTTCATTCCTTTTAGCATGCATCTTGGTGTTATGAGTGCAACATATTAAAATATGAAGGCATGGCAATGTCTCAAACAAATAATTCAATGAATCACAACTTCAAAAAGCATACAAGTGGCATAAAGGGCATATAACTTTCAAGTGGATATTTCCTCAACTTTGTGACATCAATCATGGTACTTCAGCATAATAAGGCCACCCTAAAATAACTAGGTTATGAACTCATACCTCAGCTAGTCATCACTAGCTCTTGCTTATTATCTGAATAAGCGAAACATAATAAAATAATCCCAACTATGCAAGTACGGGTAGGGGGCAAGGATCACCTCTCTTAGGATATACCTTCTTTGAAATGTTTTGCGGGCATTTAGCCACAGCAATTTGTCCGCTTTGGTAGGCTGCATCTACTCATACCCTCACGGATTTGTCTCACCTGAGGGTGCTCGGCCGAACCGGTGTCACCCAGGAAAGCGCGTCTTAGTGCTTTATCACATAAAAATCTCCTGGGGGTGCTCGGCCGAACCGGTGTCACCCAGGGTTTTCAACTCATGTGGTACTTTAAAACATTTCTTCAACCCTTTAAGGTTTGATGGAAATTCTGTAGCATAACAGCTATTAAACCGAATTTCTTTCAAACCGAAACATATGCCACAAGCTAATCACACAACATATTCCTCATTTAAATCTCATACTATGATAAACTTCATATCTCAAACAATCATTCCCTCATGCATCATAAACATCTCAACATATTATTGCATCATATAAATATCATAGCATTAACAATTTCTAAATGTCTTATGCATTGACCCTTAAGGTCTTTATCCCACAATCTAAGTTATAAATCATCAAAACTTAAACTCTCGGGTACCTATAGGTTCATATCTAAGTATTTCTCATTTCACACTATGGTCAAGAACATCTCTAAACCTCAAAGATGCAGAATCTAAAATCCTAACTTTACAGGTATCTAGGAGTCACAAAAATGACCCTTTCTAAGTCCGGTTTGCTCCTAAGGTACCAAGATCAAGTCCTAAACCAATTATGAGTCATTCCTACACATTTAAACTAATTTAAATCCATAATTATCAATTCTAAACCTTGCTGGACAGAATCCAGAAAATTCAAACATTAAGGGATCCAAAACTCTCAAATTAATTCCTTTCTAGTTTCTAACTTCTCTTATCCTTCACAAATGAGTTCTAGCATTAATTATACTCAAACATAATCATATTATCATCATCAAAATAGCATATACAGTGGCCAAACACAGCAAGGCAGAACTGAAACATACATCTCCATAAAAAGGCATAAAACATAATTTCCAAAGCACATAAAATGCTAGTTTCTCTTGGAATCTTTTCAAGACTTTCAAAACTCATTTATAAACATTCTTATCATCTAAAATCATTAAAATGTTTGTAAGGGTAGTAGTTAAATCAAATTTATCTCAAGAGGTCCTAAAGTCATAAAACTTGGTTCTATACATTCCTTGAACTCACATAAGCTTAGAAAAATTATGAAACATAGTTTTCTACACTTGTAACCCACAAAACCTTTAGGGGCCGAAATCTCAAGTTAAAGAAATAAATATTTTCAAACCTTTGTTTGAGACAACAATGGGCAAGTCTTTAAGCTCTAGGTTCTCTTAAGTGATGACATAAAAATAAACATGCTCATGCACTAATTTTAGCTTTTCATTAGAAAGTAAAGTGAGAGCATAAAATAAACATGAGATGCAACTTATTATTATCTTTGGTATATTAAGTGAGAACTTGAAATATAAACATGATAATGCAAAGCTTGAAACATAAACATGATAATGCAAGTTCATTCATTATCTTGATACTTAGTGATAGCAAGGAAAGTAAATATGATGTGCAAGGCATAAACATAAATATGGATGCGATATTCATTTTAATCTCATCTAGAGCTCTTACAAGACTTTAGAGATACAACCCAACACTTATCTCCTCACAAAGAGAGCTTTAGAGTTCTCGAACCAAGTTCTCAAAGGAACTATGAGGTTCTTGAACATCATCATCAAGCTCAAAAGAAATAAACTTTCAAAGAAACACAAGACTACAAAGGAAAGGAAACCAAAATCGAAATATTAAAGGAAAGGAAATGATGAAATCGAAACCAAAATAGCAAAACAAGTAAAGGTGTTCTTAAGCAAAAATCATTTTGAGTTAGAGAATAAAGATGAGACTTAAAGAAAGTAAAAACTCAAGCTCTAGAGATTCCTTTGAGATGAACACATAGTCATCATCTAGGAGCTCTCATCATTGAGCTATCATATATCCATCAAGGCCTCATGGCAGAAAACAAGAGAAGGAAAGCAAAGAAAGTTTCAAAAAGAAAGTCCAAGAGAAAGCTAGGAAAACTCATTTTCAAGAGAAACAAATTTAGAAAAACACTCCTACCTAGAGTGAAGATGAAAACTTGAACTTTTGAAAGAAAAAGAGATGAACAACTCCTCCAAGGATGTTGATGATGATTCGGCCAAGGGGGTGAGGAAGGTAAGGAGGTGTGTTTTGAGTGAGGTTGTGTTTGAGATGAAGTGTTTAAGGGCTTAGGAGGTGTTTCA
The DNA here is from genome assembly GCA_031216105.1 of Dalbergia cultrata. Classification (NCBI taxonomy): domain Eukaryota; kingdom Viridiplantae; phylum Streptophyta; class Magnoliopsida; order Fabales; family Fabaceae; genus Dalbergia; species Dalbergia cultrata. The sequence continues at coordinate 49,633,148 of CM062346.1, forward strand.
AGGCTATGGGGTGGTGTTTGAAGGTTATGAGATGATGATAAGATGAAGAGATGATGAATATGAAGACGAAGAACAAGAGAGAACTCTCTTGGAACTTAGAGAGAAAAAGAGAGAACACAAAGAAAGCTTAGAAAACTAAAAGTGTGCAAATGAGCTAAAGTGTTTGCATGTGTTTCTAAGCAAGGTATTTATAGAAAATGAAAACAAATGAAGTCTCATTAAGGGGGAGGAGTAACCGTAGCAATGGGAGGGAAAAGAAGAGAAAAATATCTCTTACAAGGTGTCATACAAGCATGGTTTGAGGTATGGAGGTTATGATACAAAATATGGCTTCAAGTAGGGTGATTTGAGTGAGTTTTTCTTTTAGTTTTGAATGAAATTAGTCTTCTAGAAGCTAGACATGGCTGGAAGTTTTTCAGCCACAAATAAATGAGGAAAATGGTTTATTTCATTTAGTTATTCATTTGGAAAATCAAGCTTGATTGAAAATATGACAAGGTATGGTGAGTATGACTTGAGGTATGGCTTTGGAGTGTCAAAAATTTGAGCATGTGATGCATATGGAGGGGGATGAAGCTTCAGCCAGATTAGCAGCAAGAGAGAGGAAGAAAAATCTCTCATGTAATTGGGTGTTAATGATAGGTTTAAGTGTAGGTTAGCTTAGGTACAAGGTTAGGAATAATTAAGCTTAAATTTAGGTAACTAAGAATGAGGTTTAGGGATTTTATGACAAGATTAGGAGTGCTCATACATCATTAGAGAGTTTAAAACTCATTTAGGAATAAACAATTGGAAACACAATTCCATGATTTAAGGAATTGGAGAGAGAAAACACTATTTAAGATTCCATGACTAGGAATCTTGAATTTAAATAGGAATTCAAGTTGTAATTAAGCACTTTTAGGTTCTAATCAATTTTAATAAATTATTTTGACTCAAGATTAATTATGGAAATTAATTAACCTTCGATTAGAGCCTAATATTGCTTAGTTTTGTTTAATCACGCAATTAAGCGTAAAAACACGAAACTAGGGGCAAAATCATAATTTTGCACTAAAAATGACCTCAAGTCACAGAATACATAAAAACGCCTTTTAAAACCATCTAGAGAAGTTTCGGGTTCATTCGGCACTTGCAAATGGGTAAAACACCGTAACACCGTAGGGGCGTTTTGGTCATTTTGACCCGAAAACTCGAAAAACGAGATTTTCGATCCCAGAAAGGTATACAAGTCATCTAATCCCCTTCCAACATTGAGTTTGCCCTTCGAGTACTGCCGGATCGGCTTTCCTCGAATTTCGGGCTGAAAATGACCTCAGGGGCATTTTGGTCATTTTCACTCTAACAGAAAATCGAGGCGTTACAAAGCTCAGCTCCAAATGACTTTTGGAGGGCTCCCCAAAATCTTGAAGTAAACTTTGGGTCTCGATTGGAAACTATAGTATAAGGAATATCGTGCAATCGTACTATCTCTGGAATGCATACATGAGCTTGTTTCTCTAAGGGATAATTAGCCTTAGTAGGTAAAAAGTGTGCAGACTTAGTTAACATGTCTACTTTACCCATATGGCAACATATCATAATGATGTTCTAGGTAAACCCAATACAAAGTGCATTGAGACACTCTCCCACTTCCACTAAGGGATCTCTAAAGGTTGAAGTGTTCTTGCCAGATTCTGATGCTATATTTTGACTTTCTGGCAAGTAAAACATTTCCTGACAAAATTTGCTATGTATGATTTCATCTTTGACCACCAAAACATCTTCTTGGGACTTGCATGCATCTTGCTTGTTCCAGGAAGCATGGTGAAATTACTCTCATGAGCTTCTTCCAAAATTCTTTCATTGAGGTTATCACTTGCAGGTTCATATATCTTACCTTTATACATCCATATTCCTTGCTCGTCCTGAGTAAATCTTGTCAATTTTCCTACTTGAACCAAGTTTAGAGTCCCTTGGAATTCTTGGTCATTGCGTTGTGCCATCAAAATCAGATCCTTTAATTCACTAGTCATCCTTATCTGATTAAATGAAATGCTCTTGGGAGTTATAGAAATCCCTAGATTGAGATTCTTAAAGCTCTCTACTAGGTCTACCTTTTTAATTTTCATCCATGCCACGTTTAGAGATTTCCTGCTTAACACATCTGCCATAAGGTTAGCCTTACCTAGGTGATAATTCAAATCAAATTCATAATCCTTAAGGAATTCCATCCACCTTCTTTATCGTATATTCATAATCCTTTGTCCCATATTCAGCTCCATCCACCTCTTGTGATCAAAGAAAACTTCAAATTTTACTCCATAGAGGTAATACAGCCAAATATTTAAAGCAAAAGCCACAGCTTCAAGTTTGAGGTCATGAGTTTCATAGTTCACCTCATGTGGTTTTAACTGTCAAGAGGCATAGGCAACCATATTGAGGTTTTGCATAAGTACACACCTTAATCCCTTACTAGAAGCATCACTATATACTTCAAATGGTTCATGAGAATCAGGTAATACCAACACTAGTGTTGTAGTTGGCCTTTGTTTCAACTTTTGGAAACTCCTTTCATATTCAAATTTCCACTAGTATGAGGCATTCTTCCTAGTCAACTTTATCAGGGGTAGGACTATCTGAGAGAAACCCTTGATAAATCGTCTATAATATCCAACTAAGCCTAAGATACTTTGAATTTCTATAACTATTGTCAGCCTTTCCTAACGGATTACTGTCTCAACCTTGCTTGGGTCTACCGATATTCCCTTTTATGACACCACATGTCCTAGGAATTTGACTTCCTCCATCCATAACTTACACTGTGACAACTTAGCATAGAGCTTTCGCTTCCTTAAGATTTGGAGCACTATCCTAAGGTGTTCGACATGTTCTTCCTTAGTCTTCAAATAGATAAGTACATGATCTATGAAGGCAACTACATACTTATTCAAGTAAGGTTGAAAAATTTGATTAATGTAATCCATGAAAATAGCCAGAGCATTGGTTAATCCAAATGACATTACATTATACTCCTAATGTCCATAACGAGTCCTAAAAGCTATCTTGGGAATATCTTCATCTTGAACTCTAATATCATGGTATACCAACCTTAAATTAATCTTTGAAAACATTGTTGCCCTTCGTAGTTGATCCATAAGTTCATCAATTCTTGGCAAAGGATATTTATTCTTTATTGTTACCTTGTTCAGTTGCCTATAATCAACACACAACCTCATACCTCCATCTTTCTTCTTTACTAAAAGAATAAGAGCTCCCATGACGAAGCACCTGGTATGAGGAATTGCTTCTTTAAAAGCTCTTCATTTTTTGTCTTCAACTGTGCTAGTTCAAAAGGAGACATGGCGCCAGTTCCTGGGAAAATAGAGATAAGGCCTATTCCTGGCGCCAGTTCAATAGAAAATTCAATTTCCCTTTTTAGAAGAAATTTCAGAATATCCTCTGGGAAAATGTCTAGGTATTCCCCAACTATAGGAATTTCATCTAACTTTTTCTCATTTTTAGCCTCACTTGCCAAGAGAAGATCATATCTTTGACTCTCAGTTTTTTCGGGGTTTGACTCTATGGAATTTAAATAAAAAAATATAGGAGTCATAGGTTCAGCAAATAAAGCTGAACAAAATGAAACAACTTTATTAGAACAATTTAAAAGCACTCGGTTGGCTGAAAGCTAATTCATACCTAGAATTATATATAAACTAGATAAAGGAAGGCATATTAAGTTAAACACAAACTCCCTGCCATTTATTCAAAAAGAAAGGTCCATACATATTTGACTAGTTCTAATAGACATATCAATAGGGGTGGAGATCATCAAATCATAAGGTAGTATAGATACAGGTAGTTGTAACTAATGTACACAATCATCATATATAAAGGAATAGGTAGCACCCAAATCATACAGCACATTTAAGATGTTACCATCAATTTCGCACTTGCCTTGGATCAGATCCTTGGATTGAGAAGCTTCCTCAGCATTCAGAGTAAAAATGCATACTTGATGTTGTGGCTTGGAGTTAGGCTACTGATTCTTGGTAGGGCACTCATAAACTCTATGTCCTAGTTTACTGCAACCAAAACAAACATTTTGCCCTGCTAAGCATGGTTTGTTCTCTTGATTCTTTCCACACTTTGAGCATGACCTTGGCTACTGTTGTAGTTTCCCTCTATTGTGATTTAGTGGAAATCTCCATCTTGATTGGTAAACAGCTTAAACTTTTGGCATTGTGATGCTAATCTTCTCTTGGAGTTGTTGTTTGTAGACTTAGAGATTGATAGCTTCCGATTGTATCTTCCTACCAATTGACATTTGTCCACCAAGGCCACATAGTCTCTAATCTCTAAACGACCGACAACAACATCAATATCCTCTCATAATCCACCTTCATATTTGATACACTTCTAGGTCTCATCGGTATCTCATTGGTAGATATTAGAGAACTTAAATAATTCTTCAAATTTTGTAGTATACTCTGTAACGCTCATATCTCCTTTGCATTTCTGATTGATGCAGGAAAGTACTTTTGGTAGAAGGCTTACTTGAAAATATTCCAAGTAATTGCAATATAGGAAGCCTCAAGCAATCTTCTAGTTCCATTCCACTAAAATTTAGCATTAGCTACTAATATGTAGGTAACGAAGGCCACCTTCCGATTCTCTATATAGGCCAGCACTGAGAAAACTTTCTCAATTGCTTTGATCCATTCTTCTACCTTACCGGAATTGAAGGCTCCTCTAAAAGGCATCAGGTTAGCATTCCTAAATTCAGCAAATTTCTGATACTCTACATCCATCTCTGCTCTTTCTGGATTCCTAGTTGGATTTCCCTCAATAATTTGATCCAATCTCTCCATCTTCCTGTTGGCCACCACAACTTGTTCTCTTATTGTAGTAGCTATTTCACAAATAGTGTTTATCATTCCTACTTTATTCTTGTTCGCATCACCCTAATTATTCCTACTATGCTTGTTGGAAGCCACTAGTCCCTGTCACACCAAACACAATTATTCAGTTGATCAGGCTCAATATCAAGCTAAGTGCAACAATAACCCATAACATCCATAACTAGCAATCATGCATACTAAACTTTAGATCTAACTTAAATAATCAAAATTTAGATTGCATGATATTCACTAACATGCTCAAAGTATGTTGAAGCGTAGATAGTCTACTCCTCAGGCTGTATAAGGATAAACCACTCTAATACCAAATTATAACACCCCTTAATTATAGTGTTTCACTAGACTTCAACACTGTATCCAAGAGTGTGGTAGTACATATTATATTCATATGCCATATAATAATCTATTTGTTGTATTCTAAATTCTCCATGATGTAAAATATTTCTTGATCATATTCAAATAGTATAAAGTATTAGAACTTGGTGATATATAGTTGGAATCTTATGATTATGGAGAAAATAATGTATAAATGAGTATCATTAGATTTTCTCAAAGTACTAATACCATCAGTATATTCATTTATATACAATTAGGCAAACATGCCCTTCTTAGTATAGGTATAGTATACAATCATCCACTAGTCATAAGGCATATTTCATAAAGTCCATGCAGGGACTGCCAAAATGCATCAAAATACAAAACAAGTACATGCTCCAAAATAAAATTTATCAAAAGAACATGTACACAACAATTTCTATCCAAATTGTGGGATATGCAAGTGTGAAGGCCAAGTCTAAAAGAAGGTCGCAATGCTATTCTAGATGTGGGGTCTCAAGGACAAACATGAAGGATGCCATCTCTAGAATTTGAGGTAAACATAGAATACACAAACATGGATGAAAATTATAAAATTCTCAGAGGGTACTCCTATACATATATAATAGTCATCATAATCTACCCCAACTTCTTTAGTTTAATCATGAAAAAATTTCATGCTAGTAGAATAACTAATAAAGTTATTTTATCCTTTAAAAGTCTTTACCTGAAGGAGGCTCATTTCATTCAATCAATATCCTTTATTGTATATGATACGAAGCTGAGATGTAACCATTCTAATCTCAATAAAATAATAGACTCATTTACTTAGCACATAGTATATAGGACTACTTAGGACAATTGCTACTTTAACTTGTCTTGGCCCTTGATCTATGGTAGGTTATTCTACTCCTGGGTAATAGATTGCTTTTCAAAATTAAGCTCATTCCTATAAATGATAATTGGATTTACTTTCTCCAATTCTCACACAGACCTATTCCTAGTCAGGTTTAATTTCCTTGAGTCAATTCAACGGTGGTCAGGTTTATTTTTCCTGACTTGCCAGATTTACTTTCTTTGGCCCAAGAAACCATATTCATGATCTTTCTATCATATAGAGGCAGTTGTCAAAAGTATTCACAATTATATGCACATAACATCATCATCAAACTAACATAGTATAAATGAGATCAAGTCATTAATATTTCATCATAGCCTCAGCTAGTTTAGCATGCTGTTTAGAGTTTCTAGCTCTAAGCAAATTATGGTTAAGTTATTGAACATCATCAAAACAAAGGAAAACCATTTTTTTGAGATAATTCAATATGTCTATGAGACCCTGTAAAACTTTTACAGTAAAATAAGGTCTCTATCTACATTAACAAAATTCTACAATTGCAGAGGTTAGAAATCACCTAATTCAAGTCTACAGTAAGAATTCCTAATTTTATTACCATATCACATAAACTGAATAACTTATATAAAAATTATAGTTGGACCTCAAGTGTCTACAACAACTTGTAAAGTTTTCAAGTCGAAATTCGATCATTTGGTATAGTAACCAAATTAGACAAAATTATTACTCAGAATTGGTTGTTAAGGCAGAAACCTTGACCTTCTCGATTTTGAAATTTTTAAAAATAGAAAAGTCTTCAAATGAACTCAAGAAAAATACTGGAGATGCCTCCACATGTATATTAATCATATAAAAATTTTAGGTTAAAATCATGTCTCTAACTAAGTAAGAAAAATTGTGCATTTTCACCTGCCTTGCTAAAATTTGAGTTTCCAGCACACAACTTAAAATTTGTTTTGACAAAAAGGATTTTCTAACAACATCAAATCAACCACCCAATTAAACACTTCAATATCTATTTATGAACATTCATTCAAACTAAAAATTTCAAGTTCAATCATTCAAATAATTCTAGAATCAAATTTGAAAAGAAAAAGGCTAAAAGAAACCCTACTTGGCTCTTATAAACTCTTGCTCTTGTCTTGGCTTTTCTCGAGAGTTTTGCACCTAATTTGTGATCTACACCATTCAAACCCTCCTTCAATATAGCAAGAACAACATCTACAATTGATCATGAGGTAAGATGAAGATTCTCTATCGATGATTGATTTAGGGATTACAAAAGGTAGGTGATAGTTGATGCTTTGTTTATGGAGTTTTGGAGTGTAACTTATGATCTCAACCTAGGGTTTAATGTTTGAGGAAGAAGAAGATGAAGAGACAAAGGAGAGGCTTGGCCAAAATATTAGGAGAATGAAGGATGAGAATGGTGATTTTGTATCGTTTATTACATGTTTTGTGTTAGAATTTCTTTCCACCACAATTTTTATTTTCTTGTAACAACATTATTATTTTATGTGGCTATTATTACTTCTTGTCCAAAGACAATGGTGTGGCCATTCTTTAGCCACAAACTTGTTAAGTGAGGTGGCAAACTTACACTTCAAGTTTCATATGGTGTAAGAAACTACACATCGATATTTTACCGAACGAGTAAATTATCATACTCAGCAAAACAAATATTGCCTAACATTTAATTCAGGTTTTAAAATTCCATTTCTAACCATTTATAACCTTGATCCCATATTTTCTCAGTCTCGGGCATCTCTTAGTCTCGGTTCTAGGAGTTTGGTTGTCTCGATGGGCCTGCAGGGCCGTAAAGTAATTATTCATGTGTTTTTTCTTTCTACCATGTCATTCTCTTTATGATTAATTTCATCAGAATTTGTTAAATTCTAATTAATAAAATCCAAATAAAATCTTGGAAACAACTTCAAGTGTTATAGTTGAAGGCAAGTTTTATTAGAGCGATTCGGTACAAAACCTAGCTATCTAATGTTACGTTGGTAAAAAAAAAGTGTAAAGGATCCTAGTAGATGTGCATTGATTTCATAGATTTAAACAAGGCCTACCCCAAGGATTTGTGTCCTTTGCCAAGCATTGATAAGCTTGTTGATTTGGCTGTAGGTTATGAACTCCTGAGTTTCATGGATGCGTATTTTGGATATAACCAAATCAAAATGCACCCTGATAATGGGGAGAAAATGGCTCATGACTGATAGACTGACCACGTGATGCCTTTTGGCCTAACAAATGCTGGGACATCATATCAGAGGCTAATGGACAAGGTGTTTAAGCAACAGGTTGGTTGAAACATCAACGTGTTTTTCGATGACATGGTGGCCAAAACATTGAGCACATGCAACCATTATTCCGATCTTTAGGAAGCTTTTTGTTAGTTGAGAGCACACAATATGCATTTGAGCTAGAGCAAGTGTACGTTTGGGGCTTAGGCCGGTAGTTTTCTAGGGTAGATGCTTATCAGGAGGGGAATAGAGATTAACCCTAAAAAGTGCAAGCAATGATAGACATGAAGAGCCCCATGATGGTGAAAGAGGTCTAGCAATACATAGACTTGACCTTTACCTCGAGCAAGACAGCAATAGGATCCAAAGTGAGTTGGTTCTTAGTTGCATTTATTTACTAGACTTACCTGAACCAAAATTTTCATGACAACACAAAGATATGAACAAATAAACACCCCAGGGCTAGCTACCCATACACATGCAAAGAAAATACATCAAGTAAGATGAGATCACACCCATTTGAAGTCATCTCCAAAAAACCACTCTTAGTATGTCACTTTTTCATGTATCTCCCTATGTAACCACTCACCTTACAAAGCATATCACTCTAACACATTACTAGGTTTGTCACTAGTGTTCTTAAATTTCAAGTTCAAATGAGAATTCTTTTTTTTTTGTTATTGCTAGACAAGAAATCTAGAGGTTCATTATATCTTGGGGGAGTATTGTAATTAATGTAACAACAAATATGTATGAGGGTAAATATTTCTGTAAAGAAAGCAAAGTGATTCGTGCTTTGAAACCACAACAATATTAAGGTTTTTGATCATATTCTACTCCTTTTTTCCTAACAATTTTAGAGAAATATTTTTCTTGAAGATGGCTCAAAATCAAATTAAGAATTCCAAGGTCATGAATCAAGAGTTCATTAACTTGGATTAGTTTGATGGAACTAATTTTGAACCATTGGGAAGACAAAATGATGTTTCTCCTTAAGGTATTCAATCTTGCCTATATTTTTCTATCTAGACACTGCACCGATTCTCAATGCCATTGAAGATGCTACCAATAAAGAAAAGGAAATCATGGCCTAGTTGAAGAAAAAATGTTATGAGAATACTTTTTCTTGTCGAGGACACATTCTCAACACTTTATTAGATAGACTTTATGACCTTTACATGTCAATTCAATCATCACTCGAGATTTGAAAGTCTTTAGAAGAGAAGTACAACAATGAGAGAGAAGGTATAGATAAACTCATCATGTTGAAATATTGAGTTTAACATGGTTGATGATGTGCCTATATCATGAATCATGTTCATGAGTTATAAGTCCTAGTAATTAGACTTCGTGATCTACAAATGTTAAATTGTCTTCAACTTAGAATGACTATAGGAAGAAATTGATACGTCTTGGTGAAGATTTCTCAGTTGAAAGACTACTAAGCCACTTATGTGTAGAATAGGAAACTCAAGAATATGATGTTGTGTATCTTTCTTAAGGTTCTAAAGTGAATATTGTTGGAGAAGAAAAGGTTAATAGAGATAAAAGAAAGAAACCCATAGTTGATATGAAGCAAGATAAAAATAGACAAAGAATGCTAGCATTGGCATAAAATAGGGTAACAAGTTAAAAAAAAAAGCATGAAGTTCTAAGGCCAACTTAGTGCAAAATAGGACTTGGTTGCTATGATAACTGAAGGGGTTCAATCCATGCACGATGATATGATATGAGTTTTTGCTAGTCTTTTGTGTAAGAGAGATTCAAAATTGTAATAGAATCCAAAAAATGATCTTGCTTAAGAATGATATATATGTAGGTAAATGGATATAGAGGTATACTTAAACTTGGTGTTAATATTAATGATAAAGTGAATCTTTCTATGTATGCTATTGATTCTTCTGATTTATAGCATTATAATATTTAAAACAAGTCAATGTAAATGAAGATTTAGCACAGGAAGAGGGGGTTGAATCGTGCTTTCAAATTCTTTTACTTTTTGAAAAACTTAAACAAAGTCTATCTAGTATTTAAAACTTGAAGATAGTATTTTCTCTAGTTCATAAATCTCTTTTTGAGCTTTCTAACCCTTGTCAGAAACTTTAGTTTCTAAAGCCTTTAACTTAACATTTAAAAACTTATTTTCTCTTTCAAGTTTATCTTTTCAAGCCTTAGATTCTCATAATCCATTTTCACTTTCTCAAGTTCTAAAGATACATTCTGATGGTTCTCTTTAAGAGAAAGATAATGAGAAGTTAATGTTTGAGAATTTTTTGATAGTTCATCATATAATTTGAAAGTTCATCATATAATTTGAAAGTTCATCATTAGAAATTTAGTTTCTAAGGATTCTTTTACCTTTGTTTCCTCTTTAGAAACATAGTTAGCCATGAAGCATAAGTTGGCAACATCATCTAGCTTATCTTGGGTTTTTGAACCTTCTTTCTCATCTTCAGAATCACTCCATGTTGCCAACATTCCCTTTTTCTTGGGAGTGAAATTCTTTCGTGATCCCTTAAGATTAGGAAAATCAGTTCTGAAGTGTCATTTCTTACCAAAGTGATAGTAATTCACATTTTTCAGCTTTCATTTGCCGTTCTTGTCCTTTTTGAAGTTGGACTCCTTTTTGTTTTTGAGTATACTCTTTTATTCTCTTGACATTTTTCTCACAAGCATGGAAATCTCATCTCCATCCTCTTCTGAGTCATCTTCCTCATTAGAACCCTATGTAGCCTTCATTACCTTCCCTTGGTTTTACTTTTTGTAAGAGGTCTTCAGAGCCATCAATTTGTTTTCTTCATGGATTTACCATGAGCTTCAAGGAGCACAAATTCATGAGTTTTGAGAGACCCAATAAGAGTATCTAAACTAAGAGTCTGAAGATGCTTAGCTTCAGTGATGGTAGTGACCTTAGAAAGCTATTTGGATAGGAGACTTCTCAAGATTTTATAAATATCTCGAAATTTGAGTGTCTTTTACTAAACCCTTTGAGTTGGTTGTTGATATGCATGAATATGGTGGCTATTTAATCAATGTTTTCATGCTATGAACTAGCATACTTATCTTTGTCTTCTTTACTTGATTTGTTCCCTCATGGAGCATATGCAGTCTATCCCAGATTTTCTTTGCTGTGTCATAAGAAATTATTTTGTCATATTCTACTTTTCTTAGAGCACAAGCAAGGAGGTACTTGACCTTGGAGTTCAGTTGAACTCTTAACTTTGTGTTGATTAATCCATCTATTTTTTTGGGATTTCTCTCGAAGTTGAAGGTCCACCTTCATTATCTCCAACGAACACATTTCCTGGCACTTTTTTTTTATGGGAATGTAGTCACCTTCTTATATTATCTCCTACAAGTCAAGACTTGCATACTTGATGAATAGCTCCATTTTGTCTCTCTAATAGGCATAATCATTACTGTTAAAGAATGAAAGTCTGTTTATGGAATTTCCCTCAGCAATGTATACATTGTTATATGCCATCTTCTTCAAGGATCTTTCCTCTGTAATAATTAGGATGCTTAACCACTTAGAGGACTGAGCTCTGATGCCAAATGTAATTGAAGATATAGCATGAGAAGGGGGTTGAATCGTACTTTCAAATTCTTTTACTTTCTGAAAACTTAAACAAAGTCTACCAAGTGTTTTAAACTTGAAAGCAGCAAAAAACACAAGTTAATCAGCTTTAGAATGTTACTTTCTGAAGTATCTAGAAACTAAACAAATATTTCAAAAAGATGTTTGATCAAGAATAAATGTTCGCAAAGCAAAATGAATAACACATAGTAATTTAAAGAGCTAAGAAAATAAGAATATCACACTAGATATTTATACTAGTTTAGCCAAACATTGCCTACCTCTAGTTCTCAACAAATCTGTTGAGGTCCACTATCAACCATTGTCTTAACTTGAAAAAAGTAAGATATTCTTTATAGCTTTCTCAATCTATCTCTAGTGGGCATTTTGTACAATCATCCCTCACTCACAAGTAGTTTAATCCTAGCCTCACCATGCTAATTTCATTCTGATCACAATGGATCAAGGTACAAGGGATACAAGGTTTTGGTGTTTAACTCTCCAAGACACTCAAGTTTCCTAAGATAAAGAAATGGTTAAGGAAACAACTTGTGAGACTTCTTTCTAATCTTCCTAAGAAGAATGTTTGCTAAGATATACAAGAAAGAAGATTTTTTCTTTAAAAAATTGAATTAAAAAATGGGAATGAACTTCAAAAAGTATAACTATAGCTTAAACATTGAAAGTGCAAAAGTTCCTTCAAGTTTGCAGGCCTCCCTTTTTATTCTTGGATTTGACTTGGATAATTTTCCCCTTGATCTTTTCTCTTTTTAACATGTGTTAATTAACCTTTGTGTGTCCTAGGATTTGTCTTCTAGAAGTATAGGCTAAGTTGTGTCAGTACTGGCTTTGTAGTGTAGAATCCATTAATAAATGTTTCTGAACAATACTTTAGAAACTAAATTTTCATTTTGAACATAGTTTCTAAACTTTTCTTCATGTGAAGTCCTTCTAAAACATGGTGAGTATCCAAGCATAAAGTTGATATGTCACTATCATTATTTTATGAGTTTTTGACTTCATTTGAAATTTGTAACACTCTAACTTTTAACCTAATACGCTCGAGTTGCATTCTGGTTAATTATTAGTTGTTACGCCTTTGTTTCAAAAATTAACTTATTCTTCTTTAAAATACGAGTAATAAAAATACGCCTAATTTTTTTTTTTTTGAACTTTAAAACCAATGCGAGCCATGTGTGTATGTAGATATCGGTCAATACATGCATAATAATAGCAAACATATAAACCTCATCATAATAAATACACAAGCCATAGCATAACATAACATATATCAAATTATCGTATCATAACCATAACATAATAGCGATGTCCTATATACATAAAGGACATCCAAAGGTATTAAATCCACTAATAAGGACACATACACGAAACCAAAACTAAATATGGTTATCACCAAACTAGACTAGCCTTCGCTATATGTCCATTGAAGGACTAGGCTACGCAAAAGTATAAGGGGATGAAAAGGAAAGTTGTTTTCATGCTTCCACTGCGACCCTTTGATCCGGTTCGTAGAGTATCTCCCACGTCCATGCCTCACGAAAAATTATGAGCAACGCCATTATCCTCGTCTGGAAATGACATGGAATAAAAAGGAAGGGATGAGAAACTTATTCAAGATTCTTAGTAGGGCTTCCTGACTGTAACACAAGTGTCATCATCATCGTCCCCAGCCACTTCGATTTTCATTATGAAAGAGATGTACATGTATAAGGTTCAATTTTAATCTTCTTAAAATCTTTTATTCGAAGTGGGTGTCTTTTAGCATGGGTCTTAATGTCATGAATGCAACAATTATCTCATGTATGCATGACAATACCTTAGGGGCATAAGTAACACAAGCAATTAACACAAGCATACAAATTTATAACTCAACATAATGCTAAGTATATAAGCAGGAGGAAAGTTAGAGGACTAGAGTCACTTAGCACATATCACATGATTAAATGCACTGATGTAAGAATGAGATAAGATATGCATATGCACGTTTTCTTTACTTTCATAACTGAACTCTTTAGTTCTTTTCATAATAACCACCCTCTTAAGTAACCATCCTAAACCAACCATCTTACCTTCCCCGGTGATTTTATAAAAGCCACCAAAACTCCCAGCTTGCTGATCGCCTAGGATGAACTTAACCTAACTAGTTGTTGCTAGATTTAATCTGGAGTAATAGAGGGGGTAACACATCACTTCCTTTCTTAAACTCATCATGCGTATGTAATCTTTTTTGTATCACCTCTCATAACCTTTAATTCGGGGAGTCTAGAGGATCATTTCCATGTGTTTTATGCCACCTTAAATTAACATATTTATTTAGAGATGCAATCATAATCCATGATTAAAATTATCATTTATACATATCATGTAATATATCATGCTAAAAAAAAAAAAAAGATCTCATCAATTATCTAAGTTTGCAAATTGGCAGAAATTCAGCAGCATAATAGCTAGAAATTGGATTTTTTCGCAAATTGTTTCATACCATTTATCCACACAGATCATGCGTCTCAATAATTCAGACATATTCATAGCATGCCATAGAAGTCACATAATCATTTCTCACTTTGAAACATCCATCAGCACATAAAGATCTCAATTTCTTTGTAAAGTGAATAAACATGCTCCTAACTTTTGTGCCAGAATCAGGGACTGGACTTAGCTAATGCACATGTTATGCTCTTAGCAATTCATAAATAAACATATATTCAATTGAAATTCTAACTCTCATTTCGTCTTTCAACTTACATTGTTTTACACCTTTGATCCTTACAGGTCTTAACTTAAGATCTGGCTAACCTAGCATCTAATATACATATTTTATGCACCTAAGGGATCACAACTAACAATTCCCACTAATTTTTATGCTTATGATCAATTCCAAACAGCCTTATGCAGAATGGGCAAAATCTCTATGTCTCGATTACGGGTGTCTAGAGGTCACGTCTTTGACCCTTTCTAAGTCTCGACTTTTCCTAAGGTACTAACACTAATTATTACTACCTTTAGGAGTTAATCCTACACTTCTAAACACTTCTAAAACAATTTTATCTCTAATTTAATCATCCTAAAACAGTAGCCATATTTTAGTTTTCTAAGGGATCTAGAACTCACATTTTTCATCTTTTCCACTTACTAGTTGTTCCTAACACTCAAATAATTTTTCTTCACTCAAACATAACTTTTACATATTCTAACACATTGAAACAGCATCATGCAGTAACCATAATAGCAAGGTGGTGGCCAAAACATATATCTCAAACAATCACATAAAATCACATTTCTAATGCATATAAGTTACTAGTTTCCCTTGGAATCATTTTATATCCTCAAAATTCTTTTCAAAACCAATTTTTTTTCATTAAAATCATAATAATATAATGCTACGGTAGTAGCTATTTTAAATCACTCTTGAATGAGTTTTAAATCATAAAAAGTCATACTCAAAGTATTCTTTGAATTTTTCTATACTTGAGAAAGTCTTAAAACATAGTTTGTTGGTCTTTGTGACTAAATGAGACTTATGCTAAGCTTGTCATCATCACAAAGGCGAATTTAGGATCCATAGAATGGTTCCATTTTCCAAACTTTACTTGAAATAAAAAAAGGTAAGTCTTTGAGCTCTAGGATCTTTAGGTGATGACAAAAACTTAAACATGCTATGCACTTTATTTTATTCTCCATTATAAAGTAAAGTGAGAGCTTTAAAGTAAATATGAGATGCAATTTCATTATTATCTTTAGAGTTTAAGTGATGACTTGAAATATAAACCTGAAATGCAAAGCTTGAAATTTAAACATGAGAATGCAAGTTCATTTCTTTATTCTTGAGATTTTAGTGATGACAAGGAAAAGTAAACATGATATGCAAAGCCTAAACTTAAACATGGATGCAAGTTCATTTTATTCTTTGCTAGAGCTCATTCAAGACTTTTAAAGGAATATAAACCTCAACCCTAAAGCTTATCTTAATAAGACAAAGTGAGCTTTAGAGTTCTTTGTACCAAGGTTTTAAAGAAACCTTGTGGTTTGAACATCATCATCAAGCTCAAGGAAATGGATCAAGAGATCAAAACAAATCACAACCTTTCTTGAGATCCAAAATCAAAACAAGGAAAAAGGAAGAAGGAAAACCGAATCCATAGAAAAAGAAAAAGAAAGGAAAATCGAAATATGTTAGGATCAAGACAAAGTTTCAAGCTTTAAAGGTTTCTCAAATGATAACCACAAGATCATTATCTTGAACCCTCATCATCAAGCTAAAATTTTCCTTTCAAAACCAAGCCTTACAGTCAAAAATAAAAAGAGAGGAAAAAAGCTTAAACCAAGAGAAACTATAACTTTTCATATCAAAACATAAATGTAAAAGATAAAACTTTTAGAAATAAAACCTCTACCAAGTGGTGTCTCTTTGTTGGAAGGAAAAGAGCTTGTTCTTTACAAAGAAATGAGAAGAAAAACTCTTCTCCAAGGGGTGATGTAGGTTCGACCAAAGGATGAATAAAAGGAAGGAAGTATTTTTGCGTGAGATTTGTGAGTGAGAATGGAAGCTTAGGTGTTTAGATGATGATTCATGGAGGCTATGTGGTTGTTTGAGGTTGCAAGATGGTGGTTCTTGAGGAAGATGAGAGGAAGGAGAACTCTTGAGTTCTTTGATAAAAAGAAAGAAAGCTTAAAGGAATTTCTTAAGACACAAACTAGAAAATGAGCAAATGGAACCAAGTTCTATTAAGATAGGTATTTATAGAAAATTGAAACATGAAGGAGTGAAATGGAGGAGGAGTGGCTGTAAGGTATGAGCCATGGGGGAGGAAAATATCTCCTTCAAATGGTCATTCAAAAGTAAAGCTAGGTATGGCTCAAAGCATGGTTCAAGGTATGGCTCAAAGTATGGCTCAAGGTATGGTTCTTTGTGTGTGAAATAATTCAACATGTAAAGAATATGGGGAAGTGGCTTCGGCCATGTGTAGCCAAGGGGGGGAAGGAAATTGTTTCATCTAATTGTGGTTTAGTGATGTGTTTAGGTGTATCTTTGCTTAAGCTTTTGATTAGGAGTTTGTAAGTAAGTGTTTAGGTAAAGTAATGGGTAGTTAAAGATATTGAGACATGATTAGGGAGTGGTCTTGCTCCATTAGTGAAATCAAAACTCATTTTATCATATAATCATTCACAAACATAATTCTTTAATTTAAGGAATTGGAAAGAGAAAACACTATTCAAGATTCCATGACATAAAATCTTGACTTTAAGAAAGAGTTTTATGTTTATCTAAACAATCTTAGGTTCTAATTAATCTTAGTAAATTATTTTGACTCTAGATTAATTATCGAAATAAATTAATCTTTTATTAGAGCCTAATATTGTTTAGGTTTCCTTAATCACGTCATTAGGTCCGTAACGCACTATTTCGGAGACAAAACGATAATTCTGTACAAACACAGCCTGGGACCACCCGAACTTAAACAATTATAATCAAACATATATAATTAGCATTCCAAACTCTCGGGAGAGATTCCGGGCTCAAACGACACTCGTACCTGCCTAAAACGCTATAGGGGTATTTTGGTCATTTTGAGTCGAACGTTCAGAAATGAGATTTTCATCTCTATCATCAATTACAACCTGTGTAATCCCCTTCAAGCATTGAGTTGATCCTTCAAGGACCGCCAAGTCGGCCATCCTTGAATTCCGGGTAAAAACGACCTCAGGGGCATTTCTGTCATTTTTGCTCAAATAAAAAAATTGGGGCATTACAAAATTCAAATAACTTTCAGTTTCACATGATCAATTATAGTTTCTGGTGCATGTAGTGCTTTTTGAATACTTCTACACTTTCTAAGCCTTTTATGTTGTATCTGAACTTCTCTCTAAGATGGATGATGATCTTTAGATAGTGTTGATGGCCTTCAAGGATGATTATGTGCTTAATATGATCATGACAAATCACTTTCTAAGATAGTTATGCCATTTTCTAAAGTCATGAACTACTTTCTGGAGGTCTAGACTTGCTTTCTTAATATACTTATGTACTATAATTCATTTTCTGAACAATTTTTCATGCCCTTACGAAACTAAATCTCTTTAAATGAGATTTTAATCATGTTAAATCATGATGATGTGAAAAATATTTCATGAATTTAATTATATGTATATGGGAGTTGACCTATTAAGTACTATAGAAACTCAAGCAAATCATTAATCCTTTCGTCAAAATATTTTAACAAAATATGCTTTGTTGTCATTAAAAAATCAAGCTGCAATAGCTTTCTCAAGTGTTTTGGAGCTAAAAGTCAATTGAATTTATGAAATAATAATAATATTGATCTTAGTAATTAATAAGGATTTTAATAAAAAATGTGAGATTTGCATACAATCCATAATTACTAATAAAAATTTCCTAAACTTGAAAGAAATATACATTTACTAGAACTAATACATAGTGATAGTTGTGAATTAAGTAGAAATATTACTAGAGGGTGAAAAATGTAAGTTACAACCTTTGTTGATGATTGTTCTTGATTTTCTTTTGTGTATTTGATAAGGAAAAAAGATGAAGCATTTGAAATACTTAAGAAGTCATGGAAGCAGAAAATATGCATCACAAGAAAATAAAAGCTCTTCTTAGTGGTAGGGATAAGGAATATTTTGTAGTGACTTTGATAATTTTTGTGAATTAGATGGTATTGTGCATGAATCTTTTGCTCCATATACTTAGCAACAAAATGGTTTAGCTGAAAGAAAGAACTATAACTTAGTGGATATGGTTAATTCAATGTTACTATATGCTAAGTATGGAGCAATGCATTATTGACGGCATGTCATATTCATAATATAGGGTTCCTTTAAGATATAGAGAAGTTCCTCCCTGTGAAATATGGAAGAGAAGAAAACCAAATTTAAATAATTTAAAAGTGTGGGAATGTTTAACCTTTTATCGTGTTCGATAAAAAAATAACTAAATTAGGGCTAAAAGCCATAAATGGTATAATCAAAGGCATATAGAATTTTAGACTTAGTGCCTAATATAGTTGTTGAATCAAGAGAGGTAGAATCTACTAAAATTAAATTCATCAGTGATTTAATCCCTAATTTGAAATATCCCTAAAAAGATATAAAAATTTCACAAGAAACCATTGTAGATCAATGCTTACAGGATGTAAGTACCTATTTAAAAGAAAGTATAATATAGATGGTCACTACAAACCTTTAAGGCGGTTGGGAGTTAAAGTGTTTGGACAAAAAGAAAGTCTAGACTATTTTGATACTTATGCACTTGTGGCAAGAATGACTCTATTAGAACTCATGCAGTATTAATATCCATTTATAAGCTTCACGTGCATCAAATTTATGTTAAAATGACTTTTCTTAATTAAGATCTTAATGAAGAAGTTTATATGGAACAATAAAAAATCTATGTGTTGCTTGAAAATGAAAAGAAAGTTTGTAAGCCTGCTAAGTTTTTACATGGCTCAAAATAGATGCCTAAATAATGGCATGAGAAGTTTGATTTTGTAGTTTTATCAAATAGCTTCTCACAAAATAGTGCAGATAGTTGTACATACTCCAAATTTATTAAGGACTATGGAATAATAATCTGTCCATATTTTGCTGATATGCAAGTGTTATAGAAAGTTTAATATATGCAATACATTGCATAGACAAGATATAGAATTTGTTGTGTGCAACCTATCGAGGTTTACAAGAAGACCAAGTAACCAACATTGGAAAGTTGTAACAAGAATTCTTGGTTATCTCAAGAAAACTAAACACTTAGGATTACATTACAGTTATTATCCTACTATGCTGGAAGGTTGTTCTAACACAAGTTGGACGACAAATCTAAGTGATAATAAATCCACTTTTGGATGGATTTTCATCATAAGTGGTGGAGCTATAAGTTAGGCATCAAAGAAACAAACATGTATTTCACATTCTACTCAGGAGGCTGAGTTTGTAACTTTATCAGCCAGAGGTAAAGAAGTGAAATGACTTAGGTATTTACTATTCTTAAATTTCAGCTCCAAGTGAAATTTCTTATAATTATTAGACAAGAAGTTTAGAGGTTTCATTATATCACTAGGGGGAAGTATCATCATCGACCCAATAGCAACTACATATAGGGCCAAATATCTCTATAAAGAAAGCGAAGTGATTCGTGCCTTGAAACCACAATAATATTGAAGTTCTTGATCATCTTCTATACACCTTTTGCCTAACATTTAATTGATAAAACAACATGACAATGTCAAGTTTCAATCCTTATCTTTGAATTTTGTCAAATTTCAATCCTCACTTTTGAACATGTAAAAGATTTCAAAAACTAACATGATGAGTGGTCATGATTTAATATGACACCAAAAAGTAATTGATAGGATCCATTTCATATGTATTGTTTATTGTTTTTGGTCAATAGTAATCCTTGCTATTGTGTTGTGACTATTTATATCAATCAATGAAATCAAACATTCTAAACCAAAAAAAGAAAAAAGTTAGTCTAAAAGGAAGTTTGATTACAATGGCTTAGGCAAAAATTTGGATTATTGATGATCCAGCAAGTTGTAATCGCCTATATAAAAAATAAAAATATGCAAAGGTCTATATTAAACAAGACCACTATTACATAATAAGCCATAGAAGTGTATCATTAGGCTCATTTGGTTAAAATTATGAAAAGAAGTTAAAATAAAAATGGATTGAGCAATTCTAGAATTTTTTTTTTTAATTTGTTGAGCAATTCTACTTGGTGCAAAACCAAATTTAATGAGAGCATATGAAGTGAGTTGGAGCAATCAATTCTTTTATAACCATATATGGGGGGTATAATTTGTAAATGCAACTACATCAAAGAAGATAGCATCCCAAAACCATTAGAAAAAGTAAAACAGAGAAAATAACTTCCCAAATCCATTCACACTACACTTTTGCATGAAACTATTCATACCATCCTGCATTTTGATTGTATATTTGGTTGGATTTTTCAATAAAAATAGAAATATAAAATAATCAACTTTTCTATTTTTTTTTTGAAGTGGATAGGTAGTAACTTTTCTTAAAATCAATAAATGAATTCATCATGTTTCTAAAATATTCTTGGCCATTTTCTAGAATGAAAAAAAAAGAAGATATTCTCATCTTCTTCTTAATATTGAAAGTTATATAAATGTAAGATAATCCTCATGCATGATAACAATAATGATGATGATAATAATATACACTTTTTTCACTGCTAATAATAATACTCCTTTTCTATAAATCTAAGACTTGTTTTTATAAAAATAAATATTTTATTAACTTTAATTTTTAATTGATTGTATATTTAATATAATGGTTTTAAATTGAATGCAATGAATATCAATTAAACATAATTTTTAAATTATTTATTGTGTATGAAAAATATTGTTTTAATCTAACCATATTTCTTGATACTTGAATTTTGATGTCCTCAATTATAATTTTATATTTGGATAACACTTCTAAATTTATTGTATGACAAAACCCTAAGTTTAGTCCCTCAAAAATTTCAAACAGAACAAATTGGTTCTTGTAAAAAAAAATTCTCAAATTAGTCCCTACAAAATTGAGTTGTTGAACAAATTGGTCCCTATAAAAGGCTCAAATTGATCCCTGCTAAATTAAATAGTTGGATAAATTGGTCTTTGTAAAATTGAATAATCATCCAAGTTAGTCCCTCTTTTAAGTTGGGATAGGAGGACTAACTTGTCTAATAATTAATTTTTGCAGGGGCTAATTTGAGAGTTACTTTTTCTAGGGACTAATTTGTCAAACTATTCAATTTTCATGGACCAATTTTGGAGTATTATTTTTATAGGGACCAATTTATCCAACTTAAAATTTCAAAGAGGCTAAAATGAGGGTTTTGTCTTATTATATTAAAATAACTTAACAACTTAATAATTTCTAATTATTATAAAAGTATTTTTACAATTATACCTAAATAAAAAACTATATTCCTATTTTTACTTCTGCTTATTCTTTTGAAAAATACTTTTACAAAAGAATTAACCAAATTGACCTAGACTATACAAGACAATTGTTTCATATTCATAACATAAGCAATAGGAGCATGCCATTGTTAGACGTCCGGTTATTAGGTGATCGATTTAACAAATAAAATTTATTAGATTGTGAAATGGCATTGGTGGACAGCTTGTGGGTTCCACATCAAACAACATATGGCTACACAAAAGAAACTGCTAGGCTCAACTACAAACCAACCTAGTAGGATTTTGGAGCATCCCACATTATGTGTATGGATCACAATGAGCAAACAATGTTTTTTTGACTTTTTTTTAAAGTAAGAAGAATTGATGAAGGAAGTAAGTATTTTAATCCATTAAGATTTCGAGTAAGTCCTCTAAATGAAATTTTTTTAGGAGACTTTTATCGCTTTCAGAGACCTCAATTGAGACTGGATTAGTTAGGTTTCTAGTAATATAGTTTGAATATTGGTGATTCCATCATTTCATCCAAAATTTGCAAGACAAATATGCTTAATTGTGCAACCAAACAACAAAACATTTGAAGTATGAGAAGTTCTTACATTTAACTAAAGTGTCACATGGATTTGCTCCATATCCAATTGTGGGGCAACATTCCCCCAAGAGAAGTGTTGTTTGTCTTTTGAAAAATTTGAGTCACATAAGAGAACATGAAAGGAGATAGGTCATAGTTTTTCATTAAAAATGTTTGATATTTGATATAGCCTTATACTTCTAAAATTTATTTCATTTTAAATGAATGAGTAATTACATTTTAATTTTTGTTTCTTTGTTAGTGCTACCTACTAAGATCCCATATTTGGTAATTTAGGTTCATTTGTAACAAGAGTTCTGTGGCACAAGGTCGGGAAACTCTCAACAGAATATTGTACAATGATATCTCCACAGAATAATTTGAATCATCATTTCAAAAGCATTGAAGTAGGATCTAAGTGTGATAAATGTGAGAGAAAATATTTTATGAATGCAACCTCTACAGAATCACATGAATCTGAACTGCTAGCTCCTATTTCAAAAAGCATTTTGGAGTCTATCAAAGATGCCATAGATCTTATTCGCAAGCTTCTTAGGCCATATGCAATTATTACCACGGTTTGGTTATTTCTTTTCCACCATAAACCTAGAAAGCTACTATTCAACTATTATTGTTAATCCACTTTTGAATCTTCTAAAAGGGCTTGTTTGTGTTTGCACAGGTATTAGGCATACTATCTGTATCTCTCCTTGCAGTGGAAAATTTATCAGATTTATTTCCAACATTTTTTATTGGCTTGTTCCAGGTGAGGGGTTCAAATATGTTGATTGTTAAAAAATTCAAGAAGAAAAGACATTCAAAGCAATAGTGTTATTATTTATTTTTAATATCATTTTATCCTTAAATGATGAAAAAACCCACTCAAAAAGGGTACCCACGAGATATTACCCACAATGAAGATAGGGGCATGCACAAGTTTAGTCCCTACTAGGATGGGTCAGAGTCCTCATTCATTAAACGAGGTGGAAATGGGGAATAAAGTCCCCCCATAGAGACCCACCAAATTCCCATTATATGAATCATTTAAAAATATATAAATATATGCTAAGAAATCTTATGTATGTGTTTTTATTACAAATTTGGATTATGTTGTATTAGTAGTTTTTGTTATTATTGATATTTATGTTTCAAATTTGCAAATATTTTTGTAATTTTTCTTTTCTTTGGATTTTTTTAAACAGATTAAGTAAACTTATGTATACCCTTGTAGATTCAAATGTGAATGGCTAATAATGACCCGTGACAAGGTTAGGGATGGGGACAGGGGGCAAAATTATAAATAGGGATTTGGAGCGAGGAACATTTCCTTGTCCTCAGGGATACCCATTGTCATCCCTATTTTTTTCACTAGTCAAACAAAACTTAACTCACCAAAAAAACACATCTATAAAAGTATAAGGGTAAATCACAGATAGTGTAACATTCTCTCAAATACAACATCATCCTTAAGCCATGATATTATACTCAGGAGTTATTACTTATAAATTTAGCAAACCTTGCCTAAGTAGCTATAATGAATTGGAGTGAATCAAGCAGTGACTAGATCATAATTCTATTAAAAAATACAAAGTCAAGTACAAAAAGAAGCTCTTCTATAAGCTTTAATACACATATGTTATCTATTATGTTTACAAATATATACATATAACTAAGTACAACAGATACAAGTCTCTACCACTAAACTATTGCAATTCCAATTTAATCTTTCTTGTAGCGGCTTCACTGTTCTTTGGATCAACTTGAAGATAACACAGGAACAAAAACATATAGGGGTGAGAATTCTAAAATTCTCAGTAGGGCATCCCCAAAACATATACTAAAATCTATGTCATCGTCGCCACCCCAGCCACTTCAGTTTATTAAGAAAATTTGATCATGCAATATATATTAAAGATTCATTTTAAAGTTCTAAAATCATCCTTCCAAAGTGGATTCATTTTATTATCCAAATGGTTTTTTTTTATTCTTCGTTCATCTAAATGGGTTTAGGTCAAATAAAAAATATGATTTTAGAAAAACAAAAATTCTTTGCATGAATGGAAAAGAAATAATTAGTAAAACTTCTATTTTTAAATCCATGCAATAGCTTGTTATGTAGAAGTCCACCACCCTCAAAGTTTCACAAAAGTGTAAAGGTTGTTGTGTAGTTTACATTATCCTAAATTTTGTGCAAAGGAAGATTTTTTTTTAATTTTATTTTATTTTTAATAAAATCCACTCAATACAGAATAATTTTCTACAACAGTAACATGACTTTGAGTTTTTCATTGTACTAGAGTATACATCGGCATAGGCCACACTTGATAAATCAAAATTAATTTTTCTTTAGATTTTGTTCTTCCTTTTTTATTTATCTAGATGTATTGGAGTTGTGGATTAAGTTTCCACAATTCACTAATCATAATTAGACTTTCAAACAAAAAAAATTTTCAAAGACTAGTTTTGCAATCAAATATTTTTTTTTTATGATTTTCCAATAATAAAAATTGATAACGACTTTATTTTGAAATTTATTTATTCAAGAATAATTTTTATGTCATTTTTGTCCTAGTTCTCTCTAGGAATGTTGTGATAGTACTAAGCAAGCATGTGGGATTAGGGAGTCGACTATCGAAGGTGTAAGGGAAATAGCAGAGGTAGGAGGTGAAGAGAGTGGAGGTGCACCTATTAAGTGAAAAATCTTTTTTGTACTAAGATGATGAATGGAATGGGGCCAGATTCTGAAAGATTAATAGGTGATCTCTTGGAACAAATGCTTGCACAATTGGATTTTTAGAATGACCTACCAAAGGTTGTCTTTGGAGATTTCATAATGAATTACTTTGCATCTCTATGGTAGGAGGCCTTAGTAATGCAACTCCTAGGAAGGCAATTGGGATATACAGCTATGCATAAGAAACATTGTGTTTTTGGAACTTCAACAAGGTTTCAGCATTATAGATATAGGGAATGCATTTTATATGGAGAAGTGTGACATGCCTTAGGATTTGGAGTGCATCAAGGGCTCTTACCACAATGGTTTCAAGTTTGGCCTTATCGAAGAAGGGGATAGAATATATGCTACCTAATGCGGATGAGGCCTTGTTTTTTTGTGGGTAATAGGCAAAATTCTCAAATGATTTAAAAAGATTTGACAGTACAAATTCCACTTGTGGATCAGTTGAAGGCAATCATAATAGTGGTTTTTAAAATAGGGCCAAATCAAGGCACGTCACATGCAAGATCCATGCATAGTGTAGTGTGGGTCTCAAGGGGATCTTCAACAAAAATAAATGGGTCAAGGAGAACATGCCCAACAGAGCAGCAAATAAAGATATTGAAATTGCTACACTAGGCCCCTTCAACTTTGCGGCTGTGAGGCCTAAGTTAGTGATTAAGGGTGGTCATATGGTTAAACCTGGGGTGCCCTAAAGTGCAAAAGAGAAAACAACCCCAAGCTCACATAAAATGGGAGCAAAACTTGAGGAGTTTAAAGTTGCTACGAGGATACATGCCTATGATGATGGCATACTAAAGAAAGATGTTCGCCTCCAAGAAAAGTAATGTGGAAACACTACATTAGTAAAGGAATTTCCAAGAGCTAAAAAAATCATTAATAGATCCTACATAGAGGTTAGAAAACTAAAAACAACTACTTTTTGCAAAAATGTAGGAAAAGCTCTAAACAAAAGATGAACAATGGCATCATGAAATAGTTTAATAAAGGTAAACATTGTGGAATATATTTGGGGTTCACAGTTGTAACACCCTAAATTTTTACCCCTTAACACTCAAGCTGTGTTAATGTTAATCTTTAATTATTACGTTTTGCTTTTATAAATTTTTCGAATAAAATAAGTCATAAGAAAAATAGCAGTAATAATTTTTTTATATAAAAATCAAACTAGAAGCCTTGAGCATAGATAAGTCATGTACAATATTTATTTTGCGAAAGATAACTAATATATTCACAAATGCATATGAATCATCCAATGTCTAAATAATATATATTATGAATACACAAATAAATCGAAACAATATGTCATAAATACTAAATAAGTAGCAAAAACAATAAATATTTTCTGACTAATAGTGGTCCGATAATCAATAAAGTAATTAAACTTATAAAGGAAGTATAACTCATCTAAATAAGCCTCATGGGCTGAGATAAAATCCTAGCTACTCCCGTAATTAGAAACAAAATCCTATATACTTTCTTTGAATGTTCTCCTTCGAAGAATCTTTAGTTACTTGCTTCTTGTATGGAGATGACATGGAAATAAAATAGGATGAGAACTCGAAAGTTCCCAGTAAATGGCACAAAATAAGGTGTCACTGAAATCATCTCCAGCCACCTCAGTTTATTTTTAAAAAGAGACATACATCAAATTCAATTAATAAGTTCCAAAAATTATTATATGAGGTAGATGTATCTTTTAAGATGGTCTTTCTTAGTATTGGATACAATATTGTGTTTTATGTATGCATCACAATATAAATGAATACACACATACATATGAAATCACATTCGATCGCATAAAAGTATTTATTTTAGTATTTTTGTTTTCCTTCTTTTTCTCTATTCATCCTTTTTTTTAAACATTTGTTCTTTATTCATCTCTTTCATTATACATATTCTTCTTTATTCACTTCTTTCATCATACATATCTTTCTTTATTCACCTAGTTTATCCAATTAGTGGGGTAATGAACTCATGCCAAAAGTCAATCGTCATCAACAAATATAGTGAGGTTAAACGGGGTGTTAGAATAATGGGGATCACCTCCTTTTATCGAGGATTATTTCCAAAATAGTGGGGCTGAGTCCAACATCTTTAACATTTTATATCATAGTAATACTTTATCAATGGAGACTAAGTCCAATACCTTTAAAATTTTATATCACATCAATATTTTTATCAGTGGGGACCATGTCCAATATCTATATAATACTTTCTTTTAACATAGGTACACATAATGAAATCATACATAACAAACAATATTTGACTCATAACATATGCAAATTTTTTATTTTTATCATGTAATAGCATCATATATCAATCCGTAAAATGTCATAACCATGTAGTCTCTCAACACACAAACAAGGCTGAATCACTATGTGTGCAATCTAGCACCAAACATTTAATATGTTCATGCTCATGTACAAGTAACATAATATCCTGTCCATAGATTTCATATCATTTAATCATTTGTATTAATCATCAACAATCATAGTCATCATAATCATCATTGCTTCATGCCAATCACACTTTCATTGGCTTTGGTTGTTCAAAAGACAACACTTAACACAACTTGCACTTCATTTATTCCATTGATATAATAAAGGCAACAACTTTTCAAAAAGTTAGTGTTAAAAATAAATCTAAAATGGTTAGTAAATGGCATGATAAATTTCTAAAAGCAAATCTAGGATATAACTCAACATATTAAGATTCATGTGTAGAAAAAATGGGTAAAAATGGAGATCTTAGATAGGATTATAAAATTGTACAAGTCAATGCTCAGAACACATTTTCCAACAATACAAAACCAAAATTCCTGAACTTTAGACCATAGCAAAACATCCCAGAACTGCCCATAAAAATTCATAGGAAAATCTCAAGAGGTTAATAACACCATGTAAAAATTTCAGCATAAAATTTCTTCTTTTGATAGGATAAAAAAAATAGAAAAATTTACAGCTTGCTAGGGTGCTTATAGGGACAATTTTGGTTTTGCAACTTTTAAGAATAGTAAATGATCATGTTTGCTCTCGTAAAATTTTTTGGAGTATTCTTATATGTTAGCTACATCTCAATAAAAAAATTAAGCTCAAAATATCATCTACGGGTAAATTTAAAGATTCATTCAAGTTTACTGCCAGGGCATAAAGCTAAATGTTAGCAAGTCACACTATTTACAAAGTGATATAAGTACTTCTTAATTAACTCAGTTCAACCCCAAAATTAATTATAACTCAAAAAAATCAATCCCTTTTATTCCAAACATAGAATTTCCAGCTACACTTCATTCTAAAACTATAAATTACTCATTTCAAAACAGACAATTCATTAACGAAAATTTTAGCAGCTTCATTTAATCCATTTAATGTGCAGAAAATTGAATAATGTAAGCATAAATCCCTATCTCGAGCGATGAACTTTATGATACTGAGTTTTTAGAAACTCCACAAAGTTTGAAATGAAGTAAAAGTTCTCCTCCTTGCTTCCTTCTTGCCCTAAATCGAAATTGCCACAAAGAATATGGAAATACTTGATCTCTAAAATGCATAGGGTTTACATGTATAAAGAGAATTTTGAACCAAGATGGCCGTTCAAGTTCTAGATATTGACAGTGGTAAGGGATAGAGAATAAGTGAAAAATAATGATATAGAAGATGAGATCTCAAAGAGGGTGAGAATAGTAGGAGGCTGAAATTGCACTTGTAAAGATAAGGAAGTTTGCTAACTTTTTCTTATATAATGGGTACAGTTAGGATTTGTGTGTCTCTCTCCCTTTTTCTTAATACAAATTATTTGGGTAAAAAAATAACTATCTAAGATTAAATTTAAATTTATAGATAATTTTTTATCTTTATCTTTATTTTTATCTTTTATCATCATCATCATCATCATCTATATTCTCCTATTATTATATATATATATATATATATATATATATATATATATATATATATATATATATATATATATATATATATATATATATATATTTTAAATATTAAGTTTTTTGTAATATATTACCTTTAGTATTAGTACTACATTTATTATGATATATATAATATATTCTTTAGAGAGATTATATCTTGTAGTTAGTATGATCATAATCTGTAGAGATTTGAAGAGAGATTATTATTTAAAATTTGAAACTAAAATATCAATCTTTTAAAATTTTGCACATTCTCTCATAATTAAAATATTAGTTGGTTGTAGTATACTATTGATCTTCTAAAATCTTATTTTTAATTCTAATTCTTAAAATTAACAAATTTATTAAATGTTTAAAGTTACATTTTTATCATTCATCTAATTAGGTTGACTTTTCATGATTGATGGAACTTTTGCTCATTGATCAATTAATACTTGATTAATTTATTAATTATTTATTCTAATAACTCATAAAAATAAGGCAATTAATATAAAAAAATTAAGAATGTTACAATAGCCCCATCATAGGGGCTTATTGACAAAGTTAATATGAAGTTCAAATAACAATGATCCCCTATAATGAGAGTAAAAAACATGTGACAATGTTATTAGGAAGAGATACCAATATGATGAACTCGAAGAAGGGTCCAAAAATCACATGAGCATTGGTGGCAATTGTCTTGTTCATCTCGTTATGTTGTCTTGTTTGAAAGCAATTATTGTATTCTTTTTGGCTATTACTCTCATGTTAGTGCCTCCAGCTCTTGGCTATCTATCTATAATTATTCATTATGGTTTGCCATCATTTTGGCCCTATAGTTGTTGGACATCCTGAGCAACAAAATTGAGGTTGTTCTTATTATCACGTGAAATTGTGTTATGGCATCTCACTACCATATGATCGGTGCCTATATCTTTTTTTCCCCATAATCAAACCCTTCTAAAAGAGTTCATGTTGGAGATCAGTGGGTCGAGTTACTACTATGGGTCAAGGAATAGGCATATAATTTGTAAAGTTTGGTTATACATACAAACTTTGAAACAATATACTAGCAAGACTTGTATGCGTTGGCAACAAACTCAATGTCAAAGAGAAAAGACTAAAGTTCTAGTCTTTAATTAAATTTTGTTGAAATGCCAATTATTTTGTAAAATTAAAATAACTTTAAATTATGAAATTATAACTATTTTTTTTTCTTGGAGCCACACAGGTGAAGGATTATAATCTCATATAAATGTTTAAAACAATCCATATAATTAACGAAGAAAATAAGTAGTTGATATTAGCTTTTCATTTTCACTTTTTACAATTTTGTGCCGTATAACATTTGATTTATTTTATCATCTACTCCTTTCTTTGTTTTGTTATTAATGTACTTAGAAAAAAGTAAATTTTCTCCTTTACATGAATTTACTTTTTGAAATGCTTTATTAATGTTTTCTTTTTTTCCATTTTCAGTATATGGCAGGTTTCTTATGCATGGATGTGTATCACTCTGCCTTAAATGAATTAGCTGATGTTGAAATAGATAAGGTATGAACTCACTAATAGAAATAAGCATTTTTGATGGACAATAAATGTTTTTTTTTTCTCTTGTGGAATTCTTATTTCAATTTTTAGTTACGTAACTATGATTATTGTAGAAATATTTTTTCCTCAATAGACTCAGTAACGTAGAATATTCAAATATCTTTGTGGACTAGGTGAACACATGTACATGAATTTTGTGCATAGTGAAAGAAAAATCTTTTTGGTTTACATTAATAAATTTATTTTATAATATTTTCATGAAAGCGCTGATGAAATAGTTCACAAGTAATAACCCTAATAAATATGCGATATACACTACATAGGGTATTGAAATTTAAATTATAATTTTTAGTTTGCTAGCTAAAAGTAGGCGTAAAGGGCTTTAGGCCTATTATTACCACACTTCATAATAGTAAAATTTGGGAACTATATAAAGATGTTAAGTCCAACATAGAAGAATTACTAGTGAGACCTTTGGGATGATCATATCTTGTGGAAATAGGTCGACTAAGGATGACAATTACTACCCTATCCGTAGGTACCTGCCCCTTTCTAACCTAGTTAGGTTTGGTGTTAAACTTGCCCCCTACTAGAGTAAGCAGTCACAGAGTAGGTTTGGGTTTGGGTTTGAGAAAATCTTACCATTACTTGTCCACCCACACCTTATCTATTTAAAAATTTAATAATATAAATATATATATATATATATATATATATATATATATATATATTATGAATATAATTATATAATTATATATAAATACACATAAATATATTTTTGGAAAAATAACAAGTAGGGTAGGGGCGAGTTAGGACTACTTTAATCAAGGTGCAGGGGTGGGGTCAGTTTGAGCCAAAACCTACCCCAACTTACCTTATTGTCATTCGTAAGGGCATCATCCATTTACAAAGTCATGACTCTGTTAAAGAAAACTTAGGATCCATTCGGTACATAGTATAAGGTTTGATAGTATTACTTAATACTATAAGGCCAATTCTTATCACATGTTTCGTGTAACATATGACAATATAATATTACATGGTTAAGCCATTTTTATCGTATGACTATAGGATTAAGTTTTTAGGTGGCAAGAGGCCTAATAATACTTGATAATATTAATTTTACTAGCCAATTCCAAATTAACTTTGACTTACTTTTCTACATCAAGAGCTCAATAAAATTGTTGATAAGTCCTACATAGCTGCCTACTATACCAACTTATCGTTGGTTCCGCCTGCCATCCCTTATTACTATTGGCCCTATTTTGGACACCACTCGCTGCACTCCACTCACTGCCTACCTACTACTCATTCTTGCTCGCCACCTACCACCCTCTAGCACCGATGTCGTTTGCTACCTATCGATCCATGCCCACCCACTCGTCCATTGCCGATCATGTGGCACTCCAAACAATGGATAGTATAAAAACTTATACAATTGATTTCTTATATTATACTATCATGCCTAATACTATCAGGCTTTATCATGCACAATGCACCAAACATGGCCTTACTTCATTAATCACATGATATCCTAAAGATTTGATACTAACTTTGTTATGAACCAAACTCAAGTTGTACCAGTGCACATAGTGCATCCATACTCTTGCAATCCTTCTTACAATTTCAGAGGAAAATAGATAAACTTTACCTTGTTTAATCAACATTTCCTAATTTCATAAACTTGTTCAAGTCATCTAAGCGTACTAATCCACAACACACAAACACAAAATCATTTTATGAACCAAATCCAACATATCTCACATCATTTTGAAGAAATCCATAGTTCAAGTTTACTATTACATGATAGCTTTAGTAATAAAATATCTCAAACCATTCTTACAATAATCTCAAAGTAAACTAAATTACGAGTCTACCTATGATTAAATGCAGCATTACATCGTGAAAAAAAATAACAAAAGGGAATAGTAGGGTCCTTTAACATCCGTCTAATTTTTAGTTTGTACCTAATACTAGCTACTAATTTGGAGAAAGAGCAGCATTTGGATCGACTCATTATCTAAATAAAAAAGGAAACCAAAAAGTGAGTCGTAAACTCAGTGCGAGATTATTTATTTATGACATGCATAGGACAAGTCAAATTTTATCTAGAAAACCAATAACATCTAAAGTAAATACCTAACATAGTGCATATACGTACAAAAGATGAAAATTTTAAAACTTTCTCAAGCCTGGGGAGGTTGTCATATTATAAAATAGTTCATACCTTGGCATTACATATCATCATACCTAGAGAGATTAAACATATTCGGGTATACCGGCAAAGTGTATCAAGGCTAGCAACATCGCCACTGTGGTACAGATCGAGCTACACATGGCTAATGATGTTGCTGTTAGCTATATGTTTTTGTCATATATAAACTCTTATTAAAAAATAGTTTCCTTAATAAACTAAGCAAAAATAACATATATGCCATATCTTTTATGATTTCTGAATTTGAGCAACAATCATTTTCTTGATCAAGTAATTAATTAGATATTCTAGCTCAAGAAAAACAAATAGACATCCTATGCACCATTTTTTTAAAACCACGAGAAACACACATATATACACACATATAGGCCCCATGTAATCAATTAAAAGGTGTTATAATTGATTACATCCCTTAAAAACTTAATTTTGTGGGAGAACCAACCCATTGAATATTTGTTTTGTAATCAATTGCCATTAGTCTAGACTTGTAAAAACTACATGTTATAGAAGAATTAGGAGCGAGCAAACAATTTTATACACTTAGTAACTAATTCCCAATCACCACCGCTTATGCTTTTTTTTCTAAGATTCCACAACTCCTCTAAGGCTAGCATGTTACAGTTGTAGTATAATGTACATGTTTTAACACCACGATATTAGGATAAAAGATATGTTATTCGCTCTCAGGCAAAGATAACAATATATATTTTTACTCTTGAAATTTTGTTTGTTTATTACACACTAATTAAATTATTTATTACCTTATTATTTACTTATGACATTTCATTTCTCAATTTCTTCAACAATTAGTGCTCTCATATACTCCATCCATTACTTATTAATAGTCACCTCAGAAAATTATGACAAACTAAAACATTAAAAAGTTAATATATCTAGCTATACTTGAATGCTTTAATTTCAAGAAGTGGAAATGTAATATTAAGCTTGGTTAGGACATTATGAACTTGGCCCTTGCTATTCAAGAAAGAGCTAAATAAATCCATTAATAATAGCCCACCTTCAAAGGCAAGACATACTATGCCAAGTACGATAGAGAAAATCAAATTATTCTAATTGCTACACAAAAGAATATTATTGAAAACTCACTTTGTAGTTCATCGAAAACAACCAATATAAAAATTTCTTAGATGCATTGAACATTGTCACTACACCAACAAAGTCTCTATCATGTTATCATTCTCTACCCTTATCCACTCCTCACTTAACAGTTGCATCAAGCTTTGCAACAGAACCACCAGAATCCTCCATTGCTTGAGCTCTATCATGGTTTCTTATTGAGACCTCACCACCTCTATTTTTTTTTTTTAAATCTAGGACTTAGGCAACCCTTGGCACCCATTCACCACTTGCCCTATTTGTCAATTCGTAACTGAATTTGCTTTTACAAATCCATAATTAGGAATCCATATCATCACATGTTAGATCAAAGATATGAAAAAGGGTAAATGGGACAAATGTACATAGGAAATATTGGGAGCATGTGCCCTATAAAGATTATTTTAGAGTTTTGTAATAGTGTGTGTGTGTGTGTGTGTGTGTGTATTGCCTCGTTATTTTATTAACTTCGACCATCATATTAAGATAAAAAATTATGTTAAACTTCTTATTATGTATATTTTTTGTATTTCCCCCATAGCCAAAATTTTTAGGATCCATCACGAGGGGAACATATGCTTCCATAACCTTCTAATTCAAATCATTTTTCACTTTATCTACTGTGATTACTTTTGACAAGCAATACAAAAAAGTCTTGTAACTAGTTATCTCATAAATTTGGGTTTATAAAATATTTCCAATTTCTCAGGTATTTTTTTCAAAATGTTTCTTTTGCTTTATACTATTATGCTTCCATACATCATGCAATTTTGATAAGACAACTATTATTAACTATCAAGATAAAATATCTGAATTGGTCCCTTAGAAATGTATCAAGGGCAAATTAGTCTCTTGTTGTTGAAAGTCCCAAATTGGTCATTCACATTTCAAAACATGGGACAAACTAGTCCCTTCATGTAGTTCCATAAAGTGCTTTTTAAATAATACGATCATGTAGAGAGGGACAAATTGTCCTATGTTTTGGAATGTGAGGGATCAATTGGGGATTTTCAAAATCTAAAGGACTAATTTGTTCCCTTCTACATTTCTAAGGAATCAATTTGGATATTTACTCAACTATCCAAAAAGTTCAACAAGGGTTAAAGGCCAAACCAAAGAGGATGGCAAAATAAGCATCTCCAATAAGGGTGGGTCATTACAGGTTGTTAGGGTAAAATAGATGGATGACGGATAAGAAGGTTTAGAGAAAGAGAATTATGAGTTATAAAGCTTGTGTCATGAGATTTCATTAGTGGATTATAATATAAGTGATTCAATTTAATTTAAAGGTTAAAAATCTAGTTCTCATTTCTCACTTAAAATTGAGTAAATATTCTATTTGGTTCAAAGATTTTACAGCATTAAGTTGGTCTTAACAAAATTTTTGACATCAATTTAGTCCTAAACTTTTTTAGTTTGACATCAAATTGGTATCACTATGAAATTAAACTAACATTAGTTAACCTTCAATCTACTTAGCTTTCATCTATTTTCATATACCTCCATGTCATCAAATCAAAATTAAATAAAAAAAAGGTGAAATGCTCTACTCTTATGATCCAACCTCATTGAACCCCTTCTTCTTCAACGAGCATCAACAACTTTGACTCCCCAACGAAGAACAACTCCACCTTTATCCACAACATCCTCTGCCATGAATAGATGATGTAATTTGTGTCTAGATTACTGAGTGAAAGAAAGAAGCATAGGGAGATTGCAGAGCAAAACTTGAAATGGATCCAGCTTAGCTGCATTTGATTAATCAACAAGTAAAAAATAGCAAAGAGATAAAGAAGGCAAGGAACATAGATGATGATGAGTGGTGGTGAACCACATTCAGTAGTAAGGATGACTAAGGTTGCATGGCAGAGTAGAGGAATTTGGTTGTTATTTATGATGGGTGTGGGTGAGGGACGATTAGGGTTGAGGTTGCAAGTGGCGGCATGTGGCAATTGCGATGAGAGAGGCATAAGGCATTGGTAGCTTACCATAGGAAGATAGAGAAATGGATTAAAAACGTATGGATGAGATAGTTCTATCACAATTAAGTGGGCAAAGATGTAAGGACAACAATTAGTTATTTGGATAAGTTATTATAAGTCAATTGAAAACTAGCTATGTAGATTTTGATCTAGTTCAAAACCAATTTTGGCACCTTGAACTAAGTTGGTTAAAAAACCAAACCTGTTTAATGGTTTAAAGTAAAAATAGTTTTCCTATTCTAGTTTGGTTTATTTACCTACCCCTATTGGCCATAATGTTTCCTTGTCACAATCATCACTCTCACCAGCCATGACTTCTCCACTTACTACTTTGTCATCCAAGGATCATACTTGCCTCCCACCATCTCCATGCACTTGCCACCTTCTAATAGATTTTTACAATTAGATCTTTAATTAATATTTTGGCACAATCATCCCATGGAAGATCCCATCTCTTCACTTCACAACCCCACAATGAATCACCTTCTCACGGCTAAACACTTCGACCAAGAAAAAAAAAAAAACTAAAGTTGATTCGGTCATGGTGGGAATTGACATCTCTCTGAACTAGATTGCTAAAGAAAATGTATCACCACTGCCAACCTTATTCTTACTTTAAGCTATAATTGCAATAAGGGTTTATTTAACCAACGTCTTAGGGCATTAGCTATTGTGTTCTATATACTATTCTAGTCTAATATATATAAGCAAACTAGGGATCCATGATAAAAATCCTCCTTTTCCCTTCTCTTTGTCTTGATAATGTGAGAGTAACATATGAGAACAAGAATGGAAAGAATAGAGAAAACTTGGGGAGGAAGAAGATGTATTCAGTTGAAAATGAGAAAGCTAAAATGAAATCTTACGCAGACAAAACTTCTTACACATATATATACCTCTCTTTCAAACAAACTAACAAACTGCAACAATGAGTCAAGTGTTCCATGTGCACCATTTTTATTATTATCCAATACCCCCTACAAGCTAAGGAATAGATATCAAGCATTCCTAGCTTAGAGTAATGTTGCTGGAATAGGTTCAAAGGAAAGGTTTGGTTAAAACATGATCAATTTGATTATGAATGGTGATAAGACAATGGTGAATCAAATAAGTATTTAGTTTTTCCCTAGTAATATGACAATCAATCGCTACGTGTTTGGTTCATTCATGGAAAATCGAGTTGCTTGCTATGTGGATGGTAGAGAGGTTGTCACAGTACAAGTAAACATGGATGGGAAAAGAAACCTACAGGTTTAGGAGATAAACTAGCTATTAAAGCTCATATCTAAAGGAGCCAAATGATATTTAGGTTCTAACCTAGCTACAGTACTTTCTTTCTTGCATTTCTTAGAGACTAAGGTTGACTTACAAGAGTCTTTCTAGCTACCTTAATCTGAGTTAGAAAATCTTGACAGCACAGAGGATTATTAGTGAAAAAAAAAAAACCTTTACCTAGAGCACTCTTTATGTATCTAAGAACCTCTACAATAGCTTGATAGTAAGAATCCACAGGCTTTGCAAAACATTGACTAAGTTGTTGCATAGAAAAGGTCAAGTAAGTGATCAAGTATAGCGGTCTTCCTACCAATCTTCAATATTCTACTACATCATGATAAGGGGCTATTTGGTCTTGCTATAATTTACAACTACTGTCCATGGGGACAAAGGTCTGTAAGCCAACATTCTAGTCTTAGAGAAGATGTCTAAGGAATATTTTCTTTGACAAAGATGTATGCCCTTTGATGATCTAGTAATTTCAAGGCATTCTAGTATCAAATAGGAGCTCCTTGGTCTTACTACAATTTATGTATATTGTCCATGGGGGTAAACAAAGGTCTACATGCCAATATTCTAGTATTAGATAGGATGTTTAAGACTTATTTTCTTTGATAAAGATGTATCCTTATTAACAATCAAGCAATTTCAAGACCCAAAATTATTTTACTAGTTCAAGATCTTTGATTTTGAAACTTGTGTTTAGTGATTTCTTGATTCTATTAATATCTTCAAGATCATTGATGGCAAGTATAACATCATCTAGATATACAAGCAATCTGTAATAGAA
Source organism: Dalbergia cultrata (assembly GCA_031216105.1). Lineage (NCBI taxonomy): Eukaryota > Viridiplantae > Streptophyta > Magnoliopsida > Fabales > Fabaceae > Dalbergia > Dalbergia cultrata. The sequence continues at coordinate 49,671,170 of CM062346.1, forward strand.
ATACCAGCTCTCTTGGTAAATAGAGAATGATCAAATTGTGATTGAACATAGCCATAAGAGATAAGAGATAATATGAGCTTTGTATTCCATTATCTACTAGCTTTTTTTAAACCATAGAGTGACTTTATTAGTTTGTATACTTGGTCATGCAGAGATCGAATAAGGCTAAGAGGTAGGTCTTGTAAACTTCTTCATAATGGTCTCCATGAAGAAAAGGATTATTCATATCTAGTTGGTGCAAATACCAATTGGAACATGCAAAAAGAACTAAAAGGATATGAACAGTGGTCATCTTGGCTATTATGGAGAAAGTATCCAAGTAATCTACCTCTTTTTGTTGTGTGAAACCATTGGCTATAAGCTTAGCTTTGTACCTTTATATAGATCCATTGGCTTTGTTTTTAATCTTGTAGACCCATTTGCAACCAATGAGAACTTATCCTATTGGAAGAATTGTGCACGTTCAAGTTTTGGTCATTTCAAGAGCTTGAAGTTTGGAGCTCATCTCTTTAGAACTCATGTTTAGTAACTTCATGATATGCTTTGCACTCAATCTAGAAAGAAATGGAGATAATGTGTAACATCCCCTGCTGCTTTATGGATTGACGACTGTCCCCACAAACCAACACGGGTCTTTTCAGCATGCTTTGTCCTCACTCACACGCTTCCTAGGAAAACTTCCCAGGAGGTCACCCATCCCAAAATTACCCCAAGTCAAGCACGCTTAACTGTGGAGTTCTTTCAGTTTAGGCTACCGAAAAGAAGATGCATCTTGTTGATATAGGTAGTACGAATCAATTCATATAAGCCCTCCTCAACTGTATAGTCCCATACCTATACAGTCTTAGGATCCCTCTCATTCGGGTGTGTAATCGGTTCATTCATGTACCCCTCCGCTTAGAGGACCTTGCGAGGAGCCGCTCCTTGTCCGTGCCCTTTTTGCACCGGCGATCACTCCTCGTCCTCGTCCCCGGGCGTTACATGCCCACCGACTTCACTTTGGTTAGTCCCAGAACCACACCGTCTTGGGAGAGGTGCAGGCTCGATACCATTTGTAACATCCTGTTTGCTTTATGGATTGACGATTGTCCCCACAAACCAACACGGGTCTTTTTCAAAGATGCTTTGTCCTCACTCACACGCTTCCTAGGAAAACTTCCCAGGAGGTCACCCATCCCAAAATTACCCCAAGTCAAGCACGCTTAACTGTGGAGTTCTTTCAGTTTAGGCTACCGAAAAGAAGATGCATCTTGTTGATATAGGTAGTACGAATCAATTCATATAAGCCCTCCTCAACTGTATAGTCCCATACCTATACAGTCTTAGGATCCCTCTCATTCGGGTGTGTAATCGGTTCATTCATGTACCCCTCCGCTTAGAGGACCTTGCGAGGAGCCGCTCCTTGTCCGTGCCCTTTTTGCACCGGCGATCACTCCTCGTCCTCGTCCCCGGGCGTTACATAATGTAGGCTATATGGGAAGGAGATAGATTATAATAGGAAACAATATTAGATAAAGGATGCCTAACATTGGAAAAGGGATATAGATTAGGTGTTATGGAGAGGTTATAGTGGTAGTCATACAAGTATTGTGGTTTGTGTTTTGTTTAGTAGAAACTCTTAGTGAAAACTATTGGCCAGGCATGACAGTAGGAGGGTGACTGTCAGAGGTGACAGTAGTAGGTTGAGTCATAAAAGTAGGTGTAAGTGGATTGATGGCGAGTGCCTAATCAAGGTGTAGGAAGAAGCATTGGTAGGATATGTGTAGTTGTCAATTTCAATTGACAATAAAGGAATAACAATTTAGTTATTGTGTTGACATTAGTTAGTATATGGTTCTAAAAAGGGAAAAATAGCTTCATGGAAAGTTAGATTAATAGTTTTGTATTATTGATATCATATAATAGATATCTTTTCTACTTATATGATAAGCTAGGAATGTGACTTTTCTTACTTTAGGGACAAACTTGTGCCTATTGGCCAAGATAATGGAAGAAAGACATCCAAAACCTGAAAGTTTAAAATTTAGGTGGTTTATTATATAACTTTTCAAAGGGTGAGCAATTAGCTAAAACTAGTGTAGGCAACAAATTGATAGGGTATATAGCATGAGCAATGACAAAAGACTAGGAAAGTTTTGGAAGCTTAGCTTGGAACATAAGGGATCTACCAACATTTATGAGAATTTGGTATTTTCTCTCTACTACACCATTTTGTTGTGGTGTTTCTACATGTGATTTGATGAATAATGCCTCTTTGAGCATAGAATTTTGGCATTCTATATTCTAATCCATTGTCACATCTCAAGACCTTTATTTTAGAGTCAAATTGTATTAAAATAGAGTTAGAGAAGTTAATCAAGTGTTTTTGAGCTTTTCCTTTGTTAGTCATAAAGGGAATCTAAGTGTTTCTTGTAAAATCATTAACAATGAAGATAAAATATCTATACCTGTATAAAAAAAAAGGGTCCCAAAAGGTCCCAAAATGCCTACCTAAATGAGTTGAAATGGAAAATCAAATTTTATTGTTCTAATGGGATTACATATATTGATGAATCATCCTCTGCCCATCAAACCTTAGGTTTTGGTGCAAGAGTTATAGGTTTTTGTAGGAGATACAACTCATTCCATAGCCTAGCTAAACTAATCCTCTTCTAGGCAAGAGTGTTTTTAGGGTCAAAAGTTAGTCTATAGTTCAGTTTTTGAATTAGTTTTCCAATTGAGATGAGATTATAGGTGAATTAGGGTATATATTGGACATTAGAAAGATAAAAATACTAAAAAAAATGAATGGTGTTAGCATATTTAGTAGTAATAGAATTGCCATTAGGGTAGTTTAACATAAACACATTTAATCTATTAGTAAGCAAAGAGCACATTGGATTAGAAGAGAATATGACCAATAGCACTAGTATCAAGAATCCATACACATTTTAAAGTATTGGCCATAATACCTTACGTAAGAGGATTAAAATTATTGGATAGACTTATATCTTTGACAACAAACTCATAATTGTTAAAGGTCATAGATTATGAAACGTGATTGAATGAATGATTAAAATGAAGCCGTTTTGAGTTTTGAAGCAAAGCAATGAGATCTTGTTGCTCTTAGGTTATGATTGCATTCTCACAATTTCTTCTAGAAGGCTCTCAGCAAGTAACATTTGAGATCCTTCAAGACAGACACAATGTGATGATCTTCTAGGATTCTTGAATTGAAATTCGAAAAGAAACCCATGTTTCCTACAAAAAGCTTCCACGGTATGACCCTTCCAATTATGAAAGGTATAGGTTTCAGTTGAAATGAGAAATTGCCAAATTTATACTAGCCTATTCTATTCTAAGCATTGTCAGAACCTTTCATAGTTACAAAACCTTTGTCAAGAATGGCAGCAACAAACTTGGAAACTTATTGAGAAATGAGTTGTCTTTCTTATTGGACAATCAATAAGAACACCTTGTTGATAGAATGGATGAGGTCCACTAGAAAGATTGATGACCTTAGAGTAAAAAATTGGTCCCCTAAGTGTAACACCTCTCCTACTATAGTACTATGCTCGAGTCATAACATTATAGTAAGTAGTCGTTACCCATAACTTACCTTACAGATTTTACTCGTATTAACCATATGAATTATATACATATGGGTTGTAATAAATATGAGTCTTGTACTAAAAGCTATACTAATTTTTCGCTGCTTACAATTCTAGGAAGTTGGTCACACAATAATTTACATTTTATATCATATCCATAGTACGTTAAGTTATACGAATATACTTTATACATTCACACCTAATTATATAAGTATCATAAACAACCCTACCACAGCCCTCATGGTGACCACCTAAACCGGGTTAGGGCCTAACAAAATACAACTAACTACAGAGATAGATAAACCTAATTCCCTCGGTCAGTGGCTCATCAAAAGGTCAGACATAAGAGCCTATGATAGTCAGATAATATGAGCGATTCTAAGTCGTACTACATCTGTCAACAAGCTGGATACCCGTAGTCAGTCAAACAAGTGGAGAAAGTCAGGCATTTCGAGGAAGAACACGATCAAGGCCATCTATATAACATACATCATACAGTAGGGATGAGAATCAATGATTCCCAATAGGAAAAGAACCAGTCTAATACTCAATGATATTTAACTTAATGCAAGATAAGCAAAGTAACTTCAATTATTCAAACAATGATCACATTAGTTAGTGTTATTCTTTCTTATGACTTAATTTTATTAGATAATTTGAAAACTTAATGGTAGAACTCATAGGATTCTTCTGATATACTTCTCTTTGGATAAATCGTCTTGGCAACTTGTGTAACAGTCGCTACTACACTCTGATATAGTTCACTAGATGGAGTACATCTACTACATCTTATTCTAGATAGCCTTGCTATCCTCAGTACATCCCTTTTCTCATAAACGATGTAACGCCGTCGCGTTCACACCCTGATATAGTTCTAAGGGCGTAGCACGTCTACTACTACCCGTGAATCCATGAGCTTACCACTAAGCAATTTTCATTGCATAAGATTTATTCTCTTAAGTTTTCTTTCTTTGCGCGCATTTTTATCGGATGTATAAAATTTCTCATAGTTGTTGAGTAAGATTTATTCTTCAAGAATTCTATTTTTCATGCTTTCTTTTGAGATTTTTCCTTGAAACTTACTTAAACTCTTATGAAATACCCTATTAAAATCTCTTGAATAAATATAATGTCTCTCTTTAACTTTTAGGAGATATTACCCGTAACATTTGGTATACTGTTGTGATGTTTTTCTACAAAGCCTACCAGGCTTTTAATAGATTCTATGCCATCAGAATTTCTATTACATCTTTTGGTTAGCAATAATTCTCATAAATTTTCCAACAATTGAACCAAGTTTCCTACTATGGATTTCAAACTATTTCTACAATGAATCAACATTTCTTGGACATTAATTGCTCCTAAATTTTGAAAATACACAACCCAAGTCTTACTACCACTTTTTCAAGTTTTGATTATTATGTATAGCAAGATCATACAACATAAGAATTAGTACTGTAAAATTTCCAGCACCTATAATTTCAGCACATACACATTTAAAGCGCCTACTATATCATCAAAACTAAGAATTGATGCTGTAAAAATTTCCAGCACCTATAATTTCAGCACATACACATTTAAAGCACCTACTATATCATCAAAACTAAGAATTGATGCTGTAAAAATTTCCAGCACCTATATTTCGATACACAAGACTTCATAATAGTCCAAGCACTCAAAAATTATAAAATTCTGAAATAAAATTCTGGTTCCAAGAATAGTTTCTAAAAGAATAAAAATTCTGGTTCTAAGGTTGGTTTCTAATAAAAATTCTGGTGCTAAGATTAGTTTCTAAAAGAATAAAATTTCTGGTTCTAAGGTTAGTGATGCCCATGAATAGGATTTTCAGCAAATCCACAAAATTGTAATTGGCATATTCTTCTACATCTATCAACTTCAATACATGTAATTCCTAAAGAAAAATTCTGGTTCCTATAGGAATGATTCATCATAAATCAAGCACTCCTAAATCCTCAAATTTGGTTTAGATTTCAGCAACAATAAATTCAACAAACTCAAGCATTTATCTTAGCAAATAGCAAAACATCATAAAGAAAAGACTAGGATAATTTTCCTACCTTCCTCCAAGCTTTTCTCTAGTTTTTCCTTTCAAAACAAACCTCAAACCCCTTTGTTTCAGCCCTAGATTAAGCTGCCATGAGAACCAAGTGCAAAGAAAAAATAAGGTTTTCAATTGATTTTGATGTGGAGAAGATGTTCTTGAAGTAGTTTAGATGCTTACCTAAGAGTATTATTTGCAACTATGGTGATTTGATGAAGTTTTCTTCAAAGAGGAAATTTAGAGAATGGAGAAATGAAGAAAAGGAAGGCAACGAAGGAGTATGAAGAGGAGAATGTGTGTCTGGAAGAAGAACCGAGAAGGAGTTGAAATTTCCTTACTTTTTTCCTTTTTATTAATTCCTTAACTTGGAGAGAAAGTAAGGAAATTAAAATTTCCTGATCAATTTGCCTCCTATCAGTATTATAAATATCTATATTTATTTGATTATTCTGACTAACAATTTATTTGAGATATGATAATGTTCATTAATTTGATTAGTCTCGATGTTTCGATTAATGCAGGTTATTACCATTTCGGTGCACCGTTTTTCATTTTTTCAATACCCGATTGACATAAAAAACTTTACCGGGTAGAATTATCTTTTTAACATTATTCTAATTTTTTCTATGTCTTAATATCATTTATAAGATCTCATCCTATATTACTGATTAAAATATTATTATTCTAATTTTTATTAATATTTAATCAATTTTTGTTTTTTTTTTTACAGAATCCTCATATTGTTTTGATCCTAACTGTGTCTGTCAGAATTTTTAAAATCCTTTCCGATTTCTCTCAATTAATTATTTTATAAAAAAAAATATACAAATAGGAGAGTCGTTACATTCTACCCTCCTTAGAAAAATTTTGCCCTCAAAATTTAGTACCTGTGAAAAGTGCAGGATAGTCTTCTCGCATACTGGACTCTAACTCCCACGTACACTCCTTGGATCCTTCTTTTCCCCACGCAACTTTGACAAGAGAGACAGACTTCCCTCGAAGTTGTTTGACGCTTCTATCTACTATTTGTGCTGGTGGTAATTCAAAAGTTAAGTCATCCCTTAGCTGTAGTGATTCAGGTTCCAGTACATGACTAGAATCAGGGTTGTATTTTCGAAGTTGTGACACATGGAATACATCATGGAGGTTTGAAAGATGTGGAGGTAAAGCTATCCGGTATGCTACTGAGCCTACACGACCTAAGATTTGAAATGGACCTATAAAGCGAGGATTTAACTTCTTGACTTTAATAGTCCTACCTATCCCGGTCGTAGGGGTAACTTTCAAAAATACATGATCTCCTTCCTGAAACTCTAACGGTCTCCTCCTCTTGTCAGCATAGCTTTTCTGTCGGCTCTGAGCAGTCAAAATCTTACTTCGGATCCTCTTTATTTGGTCGGTAGTCTGTCGGATGAGGTCTGGTCCCAAAAGACTAGTCTCGCCTGATTCATACCAACAAAGAGGTGATTGACACTTCCTCCCATACAGAGCTTCATAAGGAGCCATTCCGATACTTGCATGGTAGCTGTTGTTGTAGGAAAATTCGATCAGTGGCAGACAGTTGTCCCAACTCCCACGATGTTCTAACACACATGCTCTTAGCATATCTTCCAATGTTTGTATGGTCCTTTCAGTTTGCCCGTCAGTTTGGGGATGATAAGCCGTGCTCAAACAAAGTTTGCTTCCGAAAGCTTTCTGGAAAGCTCCCCAAAATCTTGAAGTAAATCGCGGATCCCGGTCTGAGATTATAGTAGAAGGAATGCCATGCAGCCTCACAATCTCCTCTATATAGAGTTTAGCCAATTTCTCCAGAGAATATGAGACTCTGATAGGTAGAAAATGTGCAGACTTAGTTAGTCTATCCACTATAACCCAAATAGCATCATATCCCGACGGTGTTCTGGGTAATCTGTCACAAAATCCATGGAAATGCTGTCCCATTTCCATCCTGGAACTTCAAGGGGTTGTAGTGTACCTGGTGGCTTCTTATGCTCAGTCTTTACCTTTTGGCAAGTCAAACACTTAGATACTTTTTCTGCTACATCAGCCTTCATCTTTGGCCACCAGAACATCTTCTTAAGATCGCTATACATTTTTGTGACTCCTGGGTGTACAGAGAAATTACCTTGGTGAGCCTCTTCGAGAATATCACGACGAAGACTTCCCATTCTTGGTACACAAATCCGCTCTTGATACCTCCATATCCCATCTTTATCTCTGGCAAATCCATTCTGCTTCCCAGATTGAACTAAGACCATGGTTTTCTGAAATTCTGAATCTTCTTGCTGAGCTCGTGAAATCTCCTTTTTGATGTCACTTGTGATCCTAATTTGACCCAAATAGAAACTTTTAGGCCCCTCTTCTACCCCCAATTTCAGGTTTCGAAAAGTCTCTTCCAACTCTGTCTCCTTAATCATCATCCAAGAAATACTCAAGGTCTTTCTGCTGAGAGCATCTGCTACCACATTTGCCTTTCCTGGATGGTAACTTAGATCAAAGTCATAATCTTTCAAAAATTCCATCCACCTACGTTGCCTCATGTTCAAGTCCTTCTGATCAAAAAGATATTTAAGACTCTTGTGATCAGAAAAAACTTCAAACTTGACTCCATAAAGATGGTGTCTCCAAATTTTCAAAGCAAATACCACTGCTGCTAGTTCAAGATCGTGAGTAGGGTAATTCACCTCATGCAACTTCAATTGCCTTGAAGCATAGGCCACCACATTTCTATTTTGCATTAAAACACACCCTAAACCTTTTCCTGACGCATCACAGTAGACCTCAAATGGACCATGTGGATCTGGCAAGACCAACACTGGTGCTGTTGTCAATTTCTGCTTGAGTTCTTGAAAACTCTTCTCACACTCCATTGTCCAAGTCAACGGTGTATTTTTGCGAGTTAACTTTGTCAAAGGCAATGATATCTGGGAGAATCCTTTGATGAATCTTCTGTAATACCCGGCTAATCCTAAGAAACTTCGAATTTCTGTAACAGTGGTTGGCCTTTCCCACTTTAAAACCGCTTCAATCTTTGTTGGATCAACTGCGATTCCTTCCCGTGATACGACATGGCCAAGAAATTTTACTTCTTTCATCCAAAACTCGCATTTTGACAACTTGGCGTACAGTTTCCGCTCTTGCAAAATCTGTAGCACTGTTCGGAGGTGCGTTTCATGTTCCTCCTCAGTCCTTGAATAGATGAGAATATCATCTATAAAGACAACCACAAACTTGTCGAGGTAGGGTCGGAAGATTCGATTCATGTAGTCCATGAAAATTGCCGGGGCATTCGTTAATCCGAAAGACATCACTGTATATTCGTAATGCCCATATCGTGTTCTAAAAGCAGTCTTTGGAATATCTACTTCTCGAACTCGAATCTGGTGATACCCCGATCTCAAATCAATTTTGGAGAATACTGTCGCTCCCCTTAATTGATCCATGAGATCATCAATCCTTGGAAGAGGATACTTATTCTTGATCGTCACCTTATTCAGTTGCCTGTAGTCAACACATAGCCGCATACCTCCATCCTTCTTTTTCACTAAGAGTACAGGAGCTCCCCACGGTGATGCACTGGGTCGGATAAAGTGTTTACTCAACAGCTCTTCAATTTGCTTCTTTAATTCCACTAATTCTAAAGGAGACATCCGATAAGGAGCTATGGAAATTGGACCGGTTCCTGGTACCAAGTCAATAGAGAACTCTATCTCCCTTTGTGGGGGAAATGCTGGTATATCTTCTGGAAATACATCAGAGTATTCTCGAACTACTGGAATCTCTTCTAATTCCTGCTCACCCTCTGCTACACTAGTCAACAAGAATACGTACCCCTGTCTACTAGACTTTCCACATCCTAATTCTAAGGAATTTATGTAAAAACACAGGGAAACCTTTTGTTCCGAGAGGATATCTGATGGGAATACTACTGTCTTATCATAACATCTTAACATCACACGGTTGGCAGAGAGCCAATCCATGCCAAGAATAAGATCAAGACCAACTAATGGCAAGCAGACTAAGTCAATTATGAATGTCCTACCCTCAACTTGAACAAGAACGCTCTTACAAACTTGACTCGTCTTTACAGGTTTATTAGTAGGTGTGTGGATAGCCAAATCATGGGGTAAATCAGATATAGGCAATTTTAGAAAATGCACACATTTCAAATATATAAATGAGTGTGTGGCTCCTGAATCATACAGTACTATTAGGGACTCTTGATTAATTCTGCACATACCTTGAATGAGTTCCTCAGATAGTGTAGCTTCTTCAGCATTCATAGTATAAACACGTCCCTGTTGTTGTGGCCTAGAAAAAGGCGATAATTGTCTAGTTGGACATTCTCCGCTCATATGACACAGCTTTACTGCGATAGCAAACATTCTGTCCAAATAAACATGGTTTATCACCATGATGCTTTCCACATTTCGGGCATTCCTTGTTAGTAAACGAACTCTGTAGCTGCTTCCCTTTTCCATTCCCATGAGGAAAATCCCTTCGTGGCGGAGGGACAGGTTTAAATCTAGGGCCTTGCGGTGCAAACCTCCTCCTATTATCATATTGCTTTGCTCGGGATATAGTCAACTTCTTAGAGTATTCTTCCACTAGAGTGCTCTTATTTACCAATGTAGGGAAATCTCTAATTTCCATTGGTCCTACCGTCATCAAAATATTCTCTCGCAGACCCCCTTCATATTTCACACATTTCCACTCCTCATTGGGGTTCTGCTGGTAGATGGTAGAAAACTTACATAATTCCTCAAATTTAGCTGTGTATTCAGGCACAGTCATATTTCCCTGTTGAAGTCTCAGGAATTCCAACTCCTTTGCATTCCTTACAGAAACAGGAAAATATTTCTTATAAAAGGCCTCCTTGAACACCTCCCAAGTAATCTCAATACCAACTCCCTCCAAAAGCCTCCGTGTTCCAATCCACCAGGAATTTGCATCAAAGACATCGACAAAAGCGACAAAGATTACCTTACATTGATTTGAGCAATCCAAAGATCGAAAATATTTTCTCAATTATGCGCATCCATTCTTCTGCCTTGTCAGGGTTCACAGTTCCCCTAAAACGAGGTGGACATGCCTTTTGAAATTCTGAGAACATTAACCGCTCATGGCCATTTCCATTGTCATCTCCTTGACCCATTTCTCTTCCCAGCGCCTCCATCATTCGATTGGCAGCCATTGCTTGTTCTCGAATAGCTTGGGTCATATTCCGAAAATCTTGCATAAAGACTGTTGTGTTCTCCTCAGGTATGTCATCGTGGTTATTGTTAGTCCTAGAACGCCTACCTGAAGCCATTAGTTCCTGTCACACATAACAAAGACATCGAGGTGATCAGACTCAACACAAAGCTAAGTGCGACAAAACTAAGTACTTCAAAGGTAAACAGTCATGCATATAAAATTTTATTCCTTATCTAATCAGATAAGATTTTATTGCATGACACTAAAATCTCAGAGAGTGCCTTAGAAGCAAGTCAGACCATCCCCAGGCTCTAATAGGATGAACTTCTCTGATACCATTAAATGTAACACCTCTCCTACTATAGTACTATGCTCGAGTCATAACATTATAGTAAGTAGTCGTTACCCATAACTTACCTTACAGATTTTACTCGTATTAACCATATGAATTATATACATATGGGTTGTAATAAATATGAGTCTTGTACTAAAAGCTATACTAATTTTTCGCTGCTTACAATTCTAGGAAGTTGGTCACACAATAATTTACATTTTATATCATATCCATAGTACGTTAAGTTATACGAATATACTTTATACATTCACACCTAATTATATAAGTATCATAAACAACCCTACCCTGGCCCTCGCAGTGACCACCTAAACCGGGTTAGGGCCTAACAAAATACAACTAACTACAGATAGATAAACCTAATTCCCTCGGTCAGTGGCTCATCAAAAGGTCAGACATAAGAGCCTATGATAGTCAGATAATATGAGCGATTCTAAGTCGTACTACATCTGTCAACAAGCTGGATACCCGTAGTCAGTCAAACAAGTGGAGAAAGTCAGGCATTTCGAGGAAGAACACGATCAAGGCCATCTATATAACATACATCATACAGTAGGGATGAGAATCAATGATTCCCAATAGGAAAAGAACCAGTCTAATACTCAATGATATTTAACTTAATGCAAGATAAGCAAAGTAACTTCAATTATTCAAACAATGATCACATTAGTTAGTGTTATTCTTTCTTATGACTTAATTTTATTAGATAATTTGAAAACTTAATGGTAGAACTCATAGGATTCTTCTGATATACTTCTCTTTGGATCGTACTGGCAACTTGTGTAACGCCGTCGCTACTACACTCTGATATAGTTCACTAGATGGAGTACATCTACTACATCTTATTCTAGATAGCCTTGCTATCCTCAGTACATCCCTTTTCTCATAAACGATGTAACGCCGTCGCGTTCACACCCTGATATAGTTCTAAGGGCGTATACGTCTACTACTACCCGTGAATCCATGAGCTTACCACTAAGCAATTTTCATTGCATAAGATTTATTCTCTTAAGTTTTCTTTCTTTGCGCGCATTTTTATCGGATGTATAAAATTTCTCATAGTTGTTGAGTAAGATTTATTCTTCAAGAATTCTATTTTTCATGCTTTCTTTTGAGATTTTTCCTTGAAACTTACTTAAACTCTTATGAAATACCCTATTAAAATCTCTTGAATAAATATAATGTCTCTCTTTAACTTTTAGGAGATATTACCCGTAACATTTGGTATACTGTTGTGATGTTTTTCTACAAAGCCTACCAGGCTTTTAATAGATTCTATGCCATCAGAATTTCTATTACATCTTTTGGTTAGCAATAATTCTCATAAATTTTCCAACAATTGAACCAAGTTTCCTACTATGGATTTCAAACTATTTCTACAATGAATCAACATTTCTTGGACATTAATTGCTCCTAAATTTTGAAAATACACAACCCAAGTCTTACTACCACTTTTTCAAGTTTTGATTATTATGTATAGCAAGATCATACAACATAAGAATTAGTACTGTAAAATTTCCAGCACCTATAATTTCAGCACATACACATTTAAAGCGCCTACTATATCATCAAAACTAAGAATTGATGCTGTAAAAATTTCCAGCACCTATAATTTCAGCACATACACATTTAAAGCACCTACTATATCATCAAAACTAAGAATTGATGCTGTAAAAATTTCCAGCACCTATATTTCGATACACAAGACTTCATAATAGTCCAAGCACTCAAAAATTATAAAATTCTGAAATAAAATTCTGGTTCCAAGAATAGTTTCTAAAAGAATAAAAATTCTGGTTCTAAGGTTGGTTTCTAATAAAAATTCTGGTGCTAAGATTAGTTTCTAAAAGAATAAAATTTCTGGTTCTAAGGTTAGTGATGCCCATGAATAGGATTTTCAGCAAATCCACAAAATTGTAATTGGCATATTCTTCTACATCTATCAACTTCAATACATGTAATTCCTAAAGAAAAATTATGGTTCCTATAGGAATGATTCATCATAAATCAAGCACTCCTAAATCCTCAAATTTGGTTTAGATTTCAGCAACAATAAATTCAACAAACTCAAGCATTTATCTTAGCAAAAAGCAAAACATCATAAAGAAAAGACTAGGATAATTTTCCTACCTTCCTCCAAGCTTTTCTCTAGTTTTTCCTTTCAAAACAAACCTCAAACCCCTTTGTTTCAGCCCTAGATTAAGCTGCCATGAGAACCAAGTGCAAAGAAAAAATAAGGTTTTCAATTGATTTTGATGTGGAGAAGATGTTCTTGAAGTAGTTTAGATGCTTACCTAAGAGTATTATTTGCAACTATGGTGATTTGATGAAGTTTTCTTCAAAGAGGAAATTTAGAGAATGGAGAAATGAAGAAAAGGAAGGCAACGAAGGAGTATGAAGAGGAGAATGTGTGTCTGGAAGAAGAACCGAGAAGGAGTTGAAATTTCCTTACTTTTTTCCTTTTTATTAATTCCTTAACTTGGAGAGAAAGTAAGGAAATTAAAATTTTCTGATCAATTTGCCTCCTATCAGTATTATAAATATCTATATTTATTTGATTATTCTGACTAACAATTTATTTGAGATATGATAATGTTCATTAATTTGATTAGTCTCGATGTTTCGGTGTACCGGTTATTACCATTTCGGTGCACCGTTTTTCATTTTTTTCAATACCCGATTGACATAAAAAAACTTTACCGGTAGAATTATCTTTTTAACATTATTCTAATTTTTTCTATGTCTTAATATCATTTATAAGATCTCATCCTATATTACTGATTAAAATATTATTATTCTAATTTTTATTAATATTTAATCAATTTTCGTTTTTTTTTTTTTTTTTTTACAGAATCCTCATATTGTTTTGATCCTAACTGTGTCTGTCAGAATTTTTAAAATCCTTTCCGATTTCTCTCAATTAATTATTTTATAAAAAAAAAAATATACAAATAGGAGAGTCGTTACACTAAGCCTTTTAACAAATCAAGAACTTTGTCTTCTTGTCATTGTTCTTAACAGTATTGTGAAAGACACAATAAGTTCCATAGATGTAGGGGTAGGGGGCTGAACTTATCAAATTCATCCCATAACATCTTCAATTCAGTGAAATATGCCTTGAAAAATCTTTCTTCTTGCTTGATACATGTGATATCTTCTTGGACTTGGAAAACTTTGAAAACATCTACCTTAGTGTACCTTTCTTTTTAGTCATTCTAAACCTCAATAACATTCATAGCCTTATCAATAACGATGCACTTAGCTATGCTAGAAGAAACTAACCTAAAGATCAATAATATGAGGATGGAATTACATTTTTTTTTTTTTGTGTAGCATAATCTGGATCATTCTCTCCATGGGTTAGCAAACAACCATCAAAGAATTGGAGCCAATTCTTATACATAAATACTACCTTCATGGCCCTACTCCATGAATGGTGGTAAAACTAAGGCCAAACTTGGATTTTCATTAGGATGAATGTAATCAGGACTAGAGGGATCATTATTTGGGTCTGCTATTGGAGGAGCAAGATCTAGGAATTTTAAAGGAAATTTCTAGAAAGAAGATGATGTATAGTAAAAGGCTTTATTCTAATACCATCTTGATAATATGATAGTAACATATGAAAACAAGAACTGGGGAAGGAATAAGATGTATTCAATTGAAAATGAGAAAACCAAATTGAAAGCTTACACAAATAGAACTTCTTACACATATATATACCGCACATTCTAACTAACTAACTAACAAACTGCAATAATGAGTCAAGTGTTGTGATGTGCACTACTTTTATTATAATCTAATACTTTACCCATCACCTCAACCTTTTATTGCCATGTAAATATAACAGAAAATTTTGGATTTTTCTAATTGGTGGAGGTTTAGAGCTACAACTTGGTCCAAAATGTTTGAACTTTTGCTTTGTTGGTGTTTAATTTTTTTTTATTCTTTTGGAGTAAGGGTAATAACATGTAGATAAAAGTGGTTTCATATGCCCTATGTTTTCTAAAGAGGATGTTGATAGTGGCATCATGGCAATCTGCTAGAGTGATAAATGTGTAGCAAAGGAAAAGTACAATGGCAATAAATAGAATTAAAAAATTAGTGAGATCAAACTTGTTATTTTTAGATATAAACAGGTTAGGACTAATGTTAGTCTTAAACATGCATGGACTAATAAATAAAGACCTGTGATAAAGGTAATAGCTATTAACGACATAGAGTAGAGTGATTTAAATGTCTAAAAAGTAGGTGTTGTACCAATCTTAGGAGTGAAGGGCAATTATAGAATGGGGCCAATGGCCCTCCTAAAATTTTTAGTTTATTCTATAATCTATTCATTTTTCTAAATTTGGCCGCTCTAAAAAATTGTTTAGTTAATTTTTATCTTTGTTTTTAATTAAACTTGATGGATATAATAAACAATATTTTACAAAAAAATTGTATGTTTCTCTTGAATTTTGATTGTAAAATATTATATATATATATATATATTATGATTGAATTTTTAACAGTCAAGCTCTGCCTGCTCAATGGACACTTGCTTTATTACCATTGAATGTGATAGATGCATTGAATAAGTGGAGGCCATCATCACATTCAAAGGTGATAGGACACCTATTTTTTGGGTGCTCAAATAACATTTTTGTAAAGACATGCACATCAATTTATAAAGTACTCTCGCTACTTATTTTTTCAAGTGATATATAGGTAGAAAATATATAATCTTTATATGTTACTAACTTTGCAAATTGGTTTTCTTATTTTTTTTATTTGTATTACATTTTTTATTGCAGATCAATAAGCCACATAATCCTCTGGCATCTGGGGATTACTCTTCAAGGACTACTATCATTGTCGCTGCATCATTTTTACTTATGGTACCATATATTGAATTATCACTTTTAATAACTTGGATGCTCGTCATGTCCCCTCACTTGAATTTCATCTTGTCAATAAATACAAATTTTATTGTAAATTTGGTGACAAAAATATTTAGAGTAAACACTCAAATTAATCCCTTCAGAATATTATGTTAGACAATTTGGTCCCTCTAAAAAATAAATATATTTCGTGTAGTCCCTCAGGAATTGAAAGACAGGACAATTTTGTCCTTCTGTAAAATCTTTCTAATAAACCTTAATAGGATGACATGTATGGCATGTTAAGTCAATGGTGTGGTATGTTATATTACATATGGGAATCACACTCACATCCCTTAAGCAACACAATGTTTGTTTCAATGTTTTTTTTCTCCCAAAACTTAGAACATGATCTAAGAAAAGTCATTTCTTGAATCTTGAATACAGAAAATGATTCTTGAATCATTCCAAAATGATTGCATTTGGATGTAAATGTGTCAATTAATGTGATTCATCAATGTTATAAGCATCACATGTGTTATTCAATTAATAGAGGGACTAATTTGTCTTACTTTTCAATTCTTGAGGGACCATTGGTGGAATTTATTTTCTTGGAGGACCAAATTGTCTAGCATAATATTCTTGAGGACTAAGTTGGATCTTTACTCAAATATTTATCTACATACATTAATTTTGGAGAATAATGGCTCTCCCATATGTCTATTACTATTCCCAGTGCATTAAGTTTTATTTAATTTAATCAAAACATCGTTTTTCTTTCTTATTTATATGAATAGTTATTATAAATTATTTATTAGTCATCATAATGTCATCAAGAGTTATTATTTTTAATTTGATTGAAAAGTAGTATAATTATTTTAAATATTTAATATGTATCTCATTTTTTATTTTTATATAATAATCATAATAACTAAATATTATAGGTACTTAAAGTTAGCATATTTAATATATTTTTTTATATATTGAATTATTTTGCTTAAAATTTTCTTAAAATAATAGATATCTACATAAATTAGTAATGGATATTTTAGGAACAAAAAAGAAAAAAAAGAAAAAAAAATTAATAACAACAAAGTAAGAAAATCATAATATACTACACATAGACTAGTATTTTTTTAACATATGTTGTTTATATTATTTTCAAAACTACCAAAAGAACATTGGGATTTATCATCAATCATTTACTTTTTACTATACTATTTTTTTAAATCTCTATTGTTAAAAATTTAATATATTAAATTAGTTATATATTTAATTTGTATGTTTTACATTAATAGTATATTGATGGGCACAAGTATGCAGTTTTTAATTTTACTATTGAATTTATTTAATAGAAAGATAAATTGGGTAAGTGAGTCCACAATATAGTAGTAGGGTCCTACATATCTCAATGAGCTATGAGAGGTCATGAGTTTGACTCCCATCCTCAACTTTTATTTCCTAATATCTTTATCCAAAATAAAATATTTTAGACCTTTATACTATTCAATTGTACATTGAAAAATTAATACTTTTAAACTTTTTCTTATATGGGTAAGTAATTACTTTAATATATCAAATTATATTCATTTTCAAGATTATGGATGATAGAGAATATATATATTAAAAATTATAGTCAATAGTAATGACTCATGATATTATTTGTTTACTTAAGAACTTTTAATTATATAAACTCTAAACGTAACAACATAAGGTATGTGGTTGAATGTCGCACTTTTTTAGTACATCTTGATTCTTGTTCATTTTGTTTGTTGTTTGTTTTTCAAAATTACTCAATATTATATTATTTAGATAATTATGGAATAAAATATAAAAATAATATTTGCATTTAAAAATTACATTACATAAATTAATCATAAATACTTGTTATAACTACTAACCATCTAAAAGTAGAAAAAAATGAGATAAATATTAAATTTATGAATAATTAAATTAATAATAGTAACTATGGCAATATTACGATAACTAGTAGATAGTTTGTGTTGACTATTCAAATCAATATAAAAAGAAAGGTATATGGTTAAACTAAACAAAAATTTAACCATCAAATCTTTATTTCTTGATGTTGATACAATTTGATCTTGGGAAAAATATTAGATCCTTCATGGTTTTCTAATAGTTGTTAAATACGCTCATACTTTTCTTTCTATTATCTTAAATTTTGAATTTTCACTACAACTTTTCGTGCATGTATACCTCAAATTTAGGAAGAGTGAAACTCAATAAAGAGTTGGATAAGAGAAGAAAACAATTAGGAGCTCCCTTATAAGAAGGAGAAAGTTCGGTTGTTACTCCTTAAGATATTTTATAGTATATTGTCAATGTGGGATGAATGCTAAGGCACGGATAGGAAGTTTAAGTAAGAAACTTGTGGCAAGACTTAAAATAGGGCAATTTTCTCATGTGCATAATAAGATAAGTTAGAAAGATCGCATGTTACTTCATGTCCTACTCATTAGGTAATTAATCACTTGTTTGAGTGTTAAAAATATATTATATAATTATGGGGAAATTTTCACATGCTAACAAGCATTTTTAAGGAGTATATTTTCTCAAAACCCTTTTTTTTTTTTTTAGTCATACAACTCTTAGTGGAGATCATTTATACTATGTTAAATTTTAGGGATTTCAATTATACTATTAATGAATAAAAAATGTCATCTTGTGCTTATATATTATTGTCGATAACAAAAGAATATCGCTTAGTTAAATGCTTTGAACCTTATGTATTGACAAGGACTAACTAGTGTGTCTCCAACTAATTTTATATTACAATGGTAGAATTGCTATTAAGATTTCTTAGTGATGAAAGGATTTTTTTATGCAAGGAAAGGCGTAAGGTTGTTTGGAATTTAGAAAAGAAACAGAAAAATTATGCATGTGATTATTCTATGTTGTGGTATGGTCCTATTGTTTGCAAGGGATTAGAATATTTTAACCCAAAGTAAAAAGATCCATTGGTCTAATATGGGCTTCCTAACCAAATTTAGACACGTGTATTGGTTAAAGAGATTGTATTCATATTTCCCTTATCATTTTGTGTCCGTGGCTTTTACAATGGAATTAGAACATAGAAGAAAGTTAAGTAGGGTTGTAGCTGACTTACATGTACAAAAGAGTAAGGCTAAAGGATGTGCAATTGTTTAAAGATAGCTAGCCTACATATAGGTTGATCTGTCATGAGTTCATTCCACTTTTTGCGTTGTGGTTATAATACTATTTTGGTTTCTTAGTGCCACAAGTGTTTGTACATGCTTTACGTTCCTTGTTTACCTTGATTAGTCTTCAAGAGTTCCATTTATCTTTGGAGAAATGTTGTTTGACCAACTTTCACCTTATACACCATCTAGACACCTAATCTGTCACTATTGAATTTTGTAGGACACATATTTAAAGATAAAAGCTATTGTTTCCCATCCTTGGATTTAAATGGGTTATCTAAAAATTGTCTCATAAAGTTGAACATGTAACAAAACTCAGAGTTTTGTAATTTGGAATCTATTGTAGAGAATTATAAAACAAAAAAAAATCTAGCAATGAAATTAGATTTGGAATCTATTGCAGTGAATTATAAAACGAAAAAAAAAATCTAGCAATGAAATTAGAATCTCTATATTTTAACATTTAATTTTTCATCTTTTTAAAAAACAAGTGTATAAATTAACTTAATGGTGGTTAACCTAGAAAATAAAGTAACCTAATAATGAGTATGGATGAACAATTTTTGGGGTGCATGTGGATACTAACTTGCCTCTATGATAATGCTTGTACTCTCACTTTTATTGTTCAAGATAAGTGTGGTTAATTAGTATCTTCATATGAATGCCTCTTTTGGGGTTGAAGCATGATCGAACCTTTAACTAGTTAATTATTAAGGCTTTGATACCATGTAACCATCTCTCCAAAATGTTTAAGCTAACGATTGGGGGACCATGAATGATTTTATATGTAATAGTTAGATAAGCATTTTACTGGGGATGTTCTTTATATGATTGTTAATGTCTTTAGTGTTCTTTGACATGCATTGCTTTCGAACGTAAAGATAAGTGTCGTTAACAAGTTAAATGAGGCTTATCATTTTGTTTTGTTTTTCCTTGTAGAGTATAAGTATTGGATGGCTTGTAGGATCATGGCCATTAAGGTGGAGTATTCTTACTAATGCTGTCCTTGCAACTGCATATGCAGTGAATGTGAGTATATCAACCCATTTGTGCCAACAAGAAAATTACAAAAAAAAGTTGTGTTTAACCCTTTTAATCTACTTAATATTATTTTTTATGAATATATAAGGTTATAAATATACAATGTGCCATTTTTCTTATATACATTGTGATGATATCTATATTGCATGTAAGACCCTAATAATTAACTTCTTATGCTTATGACATAATCAATCAATTATTACTTAATTATGTTTTGATTTCACATGTTAAATTCCCTTTAAAATACTTGTAGTGGAAGATAACAAATTTTTTTTTTTTTTAAAACTTAAAATGGCAGGAGCCTTACTAGTTAGTGTAAAAAGGTGAATCATTACTATAACATGTAAAATTTCTCACACACAACATGACAACATTTCTTGGACATAACCATCAAGCATTTCAAAATTCATGCACACAGTCTTAACTGTCACATAACATGATCAAAACTTCATCATATAGTGCATCATAAAGGGCATGGGATCCATAGAGGACTACTACACCTATTATAAACCATGTCTAACAAAACATAAATAAATCCTAAGCAAATGCTAGTATTAAGACCCAATCTCAAATAAAGTTATATATAATAATAGAAAATTTCAATAAATAAAGGAAACATAAATCAAAAGGTCAATACTCTACATGCTCAAAAATAGGAATGACAGATAGAAAATGAGGAGATTTTGCATCCAAATTTACAACCATGAGCTAAATTCTCTATCCAACTCAAGGAGATCTTGCATAGATGCTCGCAAGGTCGTCTGAAGATGACACAGAAAACAAGGAAAACAAGGTCAGTATCCAAAGGAAACTAAGTAGATTTAAGAAAGCAATTAAATGTTGTCATTATTGTTCTCTGGCCACTTCGGTTTATTTATCAAACAAGGAGGCATGCCAACGTTCATTTATTAAGTTTGCATATATAATTTCTCAAAGTGATGTATCTTTGAAGATTTATGATAACCTTAATAAATTAATGACATAAATAGAGATGTGCGATAAGGACAAGCATTTAAACACGCATAACATGGATTCATGCTCAATGTTGAAAGGATTGCATAGTATTTCACACATCTCATATATAATTCTTCTAAATGCCATACTTTACAAAGTTTTTGCCTTTCTCATGATCACCTTATACCACCCACAACACCACCTCGGTGAAATAACATGGTTTCCAACCTACTTATAAGATTTGATTTGGGGAAATTTAGACTGCACCATCACTTTCTTTCTTAAACTCTCATGTCATGAACATGCAAGCAAAATGAAATCTCATAGCTTAAAAATCAAACATAAAGCATTCACATGAAGTTTCATGCACGATTATGGAATAGATAGTTTTCACATTCTCAAGTTTAAATGTTAAAACTTAAAATTTCACATAGTTGTCATGACTTCACACATTAGCATGAGCCAAGTTATGGCTCATAACCCTTAGAAGTCCTTACTAATCACATAATATATGTCACATAACCATTTTAACTCACTGATGCACCATTCACACACACAAGAGAGCGTTATAATCCAATCCATGTACATCACAATCCTAAATAAATACCGAAGTCAAAGGACTAGCCTTAACTAAAGGATTCCCTAACAGATCCATGTTCATAATAAGAAAAGGCATAAGATTTAATTCTAAATTATCAATGAAGATGTTTAGGCCCAAATACACATATAAGATCCAATCTATGCCAGACAACCAAAATTCCATTTTTCTCTTTTAAAACCCATATTTACATGTCAGAATAAATATCCAATCATTAGAACATGACAATGAAAACCCCAAACCCCATTGTCTCATAAAAAATGGCCACTTTGTATGAAAAGAATGGTGTTGTTAATATTTTCTAGCAACTCCAAGCATTTCAATAAGGCTCCTACTCCCATTTTTGCCTCTTAAAAGAAACAATGTACGAGTAATCAAACTAAATTGAAGCACCCCCAAAATTCCTAACCAAAAATTCATTCAAACATAATGCTCCAACTAATTTTCAGCACACTACAACTAAACACAAGAATCTAGTTCATGAATCAACTTATTTTTAATAATTTACCAAGGAAAACAAAGCAAAACCTTTAACCCCAACGTAAACTACTGTTGGCTGAATTTAAACCATTGGAGGCCAAAATAAATTTTATTTTTCATGCTCCCAGTGCAACCTTTAGAACCCTTGGAAAAGCTTTAAATAGCTTGGTTTTGAGTGACAACAAATCAATCTCTGAATAAATCATTTGAGAAAGATGACTAACCGTGTGTATGAGTGCTATTGAATAAGCACAAGCCTTTATATTACCACTTGTGCATAAATTCTTTGAGAAAGCTACTAAGAATGTTAAAATGCAACTCAAAATCCATACTCAGTGTTAAAATGAATTAAACTTCACATTTTTTGGATGGGTTTAATACATAACATGTCTCAGAAAGTAATTGAAGTGTCAAGAAAGTTGTAATGCACTTTAGAAAGAATGTTTGCACTATTATTAGGAACTTTCATGTGATTAAAAGGATGACATCACTTTAGAAAAGAACATGTTAGCCTGAATTTGAGTTAAATGCCTTAAGAAAGATTTTTATCCATCAAGAAACTTGTTCATGCTTAGGTTCTTTAGAAAGATCTTCCATTAAGTCGCATCACAAATATGAAAGGACAATGTACTGTTACAACCATTATTGGTATTGTGACAGTTGCAAAAGGAGAGATTGCTAGCAAGAAAACTTTGAAAATTCTCTTTATATGCAACACTAGAAGAACATGTGTAAGGTGGTCTAACATTCAAGGAACAAAAAATTATTTTCAAAATGCCAACTATAAAAGGATAATTATTTGAAGATTGAAGGCTACTAAACTATTTTATCAATCCTTAAAATCTTCATCTTTAGAAATACTTATATTCTTTTAGAAGCCTTGTTACACATTCTCTGCTTACCAAATATTCTCCTTTATGAGTTATATCTTTGTAAGAAGTCATTTAAGTGACTGTAAAGTCTTATTGAAATATTTTGAGAACTTGAGTGTTATTCTAGGTAAGTGTTATACAAATACAAACCAAAAAACAATCACATCTTGTAACCTTGTCTAGCTTGGAGAGGCTGGGATAAGACTATTTATGGGCATCTTAAGAAGATTAAAGAAAGACTAACTTTCTAAAGAACTAACTTTGCTTTGGCTTTTCTAATTTCAAAGAACTTAAGAGTATTTTGTTTTTAAAGTTTTTAGAAAGTGTTTTTAGTTTGCACAATTGAACCCCATACTTGTCCCTTTGCTTTCACTTATACTTGGCACTAGAGCCTAGTTCTCCAAAAGGGTTGAGTAACTTAACATTAAGAAAAAGATCCTTAGATGAAATAGCCTAATAGACCATGCACATTGCTGAAGCTCACTCAAATCATCATTATCTGAAAGACAAAATAAAGTCATTCACTAAGTCAAGTAGCTTGGATATAAGGAATATCATTTAAAATGGCGACTACATCCCAACATAGGATGTCCAACATAATGTCTTTGCTGAACATGATTAGCAAAATACTTAAGTGTAGCTAAATTCAGAGCCATGTATCTCTTAACATGTGCTTTGAGTAAAATAGGGTATGTCAAGATCATTGCTTGTGATACTGCAAAAGAAATATGGGATGGACATGAAATACTACACGAAAGAACTAACTGTATTAAGAAAACTCAAATTAGCGAGCAAGTTCATCAATATGAGATGTTCAAAATGTTTGAGCATGAAAATATTGACGAAATGACCATTAAATTTTTACATGTCATGAATTTGTTAAAAGGGCTTAGCAAAAGGTATACCAATGTTGATATGGTTAGAAATATCCTTAGGAGTTTACCTTTTAGACGATTTCTCAAAGTTACTACAATAATTGAAGGTAAAAAGCTAAAAGCTTTGAGTTTTGATGCTCCTATAGGGTTTGTAAAAGCTAACAAGGTTGAGCTAAATGACGCTCATCAAACAAAAACACATCCATCACTCTAAAGTCTTATTAAAAGAAGCAAAACTTGGGAAAATTTTTTAAAGTTTCTAAGGAATCTTTTAATGAGGATATTTTTGAAGAAAATTTAGAAGATGATAATGATGAGATGTACTTGATAGTGAGAAAAATGAAGCAATCCTGGAAAGGCATACTTAAGAAAGAAGGTCAAACTACCCATAGATTTTCAACTCAAGGCATTTGTGACCACATTTGCTTTTCCCTAGTGGTACAAAATGGTGAAATCATGATCCTTAAGTAGTTCTGTCCACCTCAAATGTCTTAAATAAATATCCTTACATTAGAATGTATACTTCAGGCTTTTGTAGTCTATATGTATCTTACAAGTTTCACTACAAAGGTAGTGTCTCCAAATCTTGAAGGTAATGATAATTGTTGCGATTTCCAAAACATATAGAGGGTAGTCAAAATCATGCCTCTTGAGTTTTTTAGAGCTATAAGCAATAGCTCATTCATGTTGCATGAGGAACAACCAAGTCCTATCCTAGATGCATCATAGCACATGGAATAACATCCAGATCCAAAGTGAAAAATGAGCATGGGAGCAATTTTTATGCATTGTTTGAGCTTTTGTAGGCTTTCCTCACATGCTTTATAACATTATAATTGAACCCTTTCTATGCTAGTCAGTTTAGAAGGGCTGCTATTTTGGAGAAATCCTTTATGACGTGCCTATAGAACCTTGCCAAACTAAGAAAACTGGGATCTACATCACATTGGCAAGCCTTGACCATTTTGAATAGTTTCCATCTTCCTCTGGTTCACCATAATTCCTTCCTTTGATACAACATTTAGAGAATTTCACATGTAGAGATTCCTCAAAATCTATAAGACAATCCTTGTGTGAAACTCATGCTCTTTCATACTCTTAGAGTACATTGAGAAAGACTTCAACACTTATGAGCCCAGCTCCACTAGGCATGACATCGTTCTAGACTCCAGCCCACCTTGAGAGCCCAGCTCAACTAGGCATAGCATTTTCCTTATTTGTTATATTTTCTATTTCAGTTACATTTTAATGTATTATAATAATTGCATGATTTGTAGGATAAATGCATTATAATTATCACATAACACATAATATGTTACACATAATTCACTTAGCAATCAAGATAATGGACTATAAGCACCTTGTTTACTCACAGAATTAACCCTTTGGCACGTGTTGGGCAAGCTCAAATTGAAAATAAAAATTATTTGGTAAAAATAGTAGTATGGACTACAACTCGAATCATTCTCACATAGACACTAATATTAATTAATTGAAAAATATGGTTCATTGTTGAACACATCAAAATCAGCAAGCATAAAAATATGTAATTAATGTGCTATTAATTAAGATAAATTGGTAGACCATCCAAACAACCCTTGTGATTCTTCTAGAGACTTGTAGGCATTCAACTAACATAAAATAGATCAAACAATTAAAAAATAATCAATTGATGATACCAAAAAGGATTCCTAATCAAAATCAATGTGTCAATATCATTCAAATCAATAACAAATACAAATATGAGATAAGGAATTGAAAAACACATAAAAAAATATTAACAATTAAAGATAAAGATTCATGCTTACAACTAAGCAATCTCAAAGACTCCTTGAGCCAGCTAAAAAATTACTCCTCCATGGCTATGTAGGAATTTCCAATAAAATGTTACGAATAGAGAAGAGAAAAATTGCTAGAGAACAAGAGAGAGCAATCCCTTTCTTAGAGCAAGACAGCTGCAAAATTATGAAAATAAAAGATTGATAAAAAAAAAAAGACTAATGAAAAAGTGTGTATGTCGCACTACTAGCTCTGAACCCTCACTTGACACTCAAATTTGCCAAATTAGCTCTTGGTTTCTTCGTGAAAGTTGTCAATATAGATACCTTATTTGCCTTATTTGGATTTGGGATGCATAAGTTATGATCTAATTATTGCACATTCCTCAACTTCTAATAACAATAGCTTTTTTTTTACTTCGACCCTATATCTTTCCATTATGCATATGAATTAGCTTTCTCCTTTTTTTCAAATTTATAGATCTTTCTCTTAACTGTCATATAGTATAAAGTTTGTAATTTTCTGATGTCTATAACTCAAGATATGCCCAAAATATAGAAATAGTTAAAATCCCGATAATACTAAAAATACAATTAAGCCCAACTGGAACCCAAGCTTATAAAATATATCCAATATTAATCCATTAAGCACAAAAGATACATAAAAGACTAAATAAAGGGCAAATTAATATGTCAAAATCTTACTTATCACCTTCTAAAAGAAAATTGACTTCAAGTGAGCACCAAACAAAATCTATGTATCACTAGGACAATCTAGCATCACAAACACAACAAAACAAATTTTTGTGAGCTATAAATACAAAGATTGCTAAGAAATAACTCAAAGGCATTAAAATCCCCAATTTCAAGCTCTAGATCTTTGAAAACATGCCAAAAATTCCTACCTTGAGCACTAAAATAAAAAATGGAAGGAAGATTTGGGTGTTGAAAACCTTGCCTAGATGGGTAGAGAAGATTTGGAATAATGGATGTTCTCCTTTACACCTTTTCTAGCACTCAAAAATGTTTTTTTCTTTTCTTTTCTTTTTACTAGGATCTAAAATTATATTATTTTTTTAAGAAACTTACCAATATCTTATCTTTTCACATTCATGTCAAATGTTAATTTGAATGCCTCAGAAAAATAAAAATCCTATGTAAACATTTCAGATGTTATCAAATGGATTTTATTCAATTTGTAGCCAATGGCTGTGAATATATTATGATGGTTTAAAGACATTGGTTCACACTTTTAGATGTCCTCATATTTGGAAAATTTGTTTAATGACGACTACATTGTTAGTTGTTTTTATAATAACTTTGTTATCTATGAAACCTTTCAGTTGCCCTTCTTGAGATGGAAGAGATTTACACCACTTGCATTGGTGTACACGATAGCTCATCCTTTGACAGCACTCTATCTTGCATTTCTTCATATGAAGGTGTTCTCATACTAAACTATGCTCTTTCAAGACAAATGGTTTTAGATGTGCATGTATTTGCTTTTGACATATAATGGCAACAACCAATTTGTATATCACATTTTTAGGTTAGGTTATTTAAATTCATAATAAACTATTCAAAACCAACATCTAAGAAAGAATAAAAAAAAAGGAAAAAAAAAAGTAAGGGACATTTTTTAGCTAGCAATAGTAGTGTTGTTATGTTGTTGCATGGTTTGTGATAGTTATATATGCTTCCTATCTAGAAAATTAGTTTTAAGGAACTCTGATGTGGTTTTTGTTCAAATACATTCGATATTGTTCAGACCCATGTGCTCAAGAGGATAGCTATCTATCCAAGATCATTGATTTTTGCTCTTGTAATCAATGTTGTGTACTCTACAGTTATAGGATTGGCCAAGGTATAAGCTTCTATGTTCTTAAAATAGCCATTTGTTTCTAAACACCAACCTCATGTTTCAATGAGCCTATATACTTGATGTAACATCACATATTTCTTGGAATGTAAATAGGATATACCTGACATTGAAGGAGACAAAGTAGGAGGAATCCAAACTTTGGCAGTACGGTTAGGTCCTCAGCGGGTATTTTCCTCTTATGCAATATCTTGTAACTAGGTTATGGTATCATATACCATATATTTGTTATTAATTATTCTTTTTCTAGGTATTTTGGTTTTGTGTTTCACTTCTTGAAATAGCTTATGGAGTTGCCATCCTCGTGGGAGCAACCTTTCCCTCTTTATGGAGCAAAATTGTCATGGTAATATGTTATTTATCAATATAGCTTTCAATTATTGGCATGTAATATCCTTCTTCCTCCAAAACAATTAAAAACTTATATGCAGGGAAGTAATAGTATGATTTTAATTAATTAAGATATTTGAGCAACAATTATAATTTTTTCTAATTGAAGTTAGCATAGAATGCTAAGAAAACTATTATTTTATATATGTTTTTGTTGTAACTATTAAAGAAATATTTTGAGATATCCCTTAAAAATTCATTGAGAGTAGGCCTATCCCAAACAATCTTTAATGAATTAATAATTTAAAAGATATTTCAAAAGGCAACATAAATAATATTACTCTAATTCTATATAATCCCCTTCTTTCTTGAGTTAAATATTGACTTCATAGCAATGGATTAATTATAATAATTTAGTATTTGTTTATTTTCATTATCTCTTGAAGTTTTGAATTAGGGTACTCCTTCTAAAGATGATAAAAGTACAAGAATGGTAGTTTAATTGACAATTGTGCTCTTTGAATTTTAAACTTTTCTACACATAATCATTTTTCTTAACCTTTTCTCATGTATATTGGCTATTGAAAATATCCTCATGAAATACTAGGTGCTAGTCAAGAAAGGTAACCCTAATTTCTAAAAACTATCTAATACTATTTATAGAAGAAAAACCTTGAATTGATTCTATTATTTGGATTTTGATATTGCCATTTGAAAAAGTGTTTTGAGAAGAAGGATTGAATCATGAACTAATTTTATAACTTTTTCAGTCTTGAAAATTTAAAACAAACTCTCTGAAATACTAAACTTGGAAAACAGAAATATTTGTTAGTTACAGAAAGTTATTTTTCTCAATAACACTTTCTAATAAAAGCACATTGGAATAAACAACATATTTAACAAATATTCAATTGAAGGCAAAGGAAACTTAAAGAGATAAGGATACAAATATCACACAAGATGTTTTATCCTAATTGAATCAAACTACTTACCTATGTCCATTCTTGAACAAACAAGTTAAGATTTTTACTATGAGTATTCTAGTAAAAGCTTCTCAAAACTTGAAAACCAAGTATTATTTTCCCAAATTCCCAAAGCTAACTACCTTGAGTATTCTGTCACCTACCTTTTCCAATCTTACTAACAAAAACAACTGCTTGGTCAAGGTACAAAGGTTGAATAAAAGGATTACGTTTGGATACATTTAATCTCTAATACTCATAAGTGTATATCTCTGTTATGTACATGAGTGAGTGATTTCTCAATAATCTCACTAGAAGGATATCTTCTAATACAAAGTCAGAGAAAATTTTGTTAAGAGGCTTTTAAAAGACTTTTTTCTAGTTTCCTCTTAAGGTTA
Organism: Dalbergia cultrata; assembly: GCA_031216105.1. Classification (NCBI taxonomy): domain Eukaryota; kingdom Viridiplantae; phylum Streptophyta; class Magnoliopsida; order Fabales; family Fabaceae; genus Dalbergia; species Dalbergia cultrata. The sequence goes on from CM062346.1 coordinate 49,700,581, forward strand.
AGAAAGATGGAGAAATTGAATAACATTATTTCATTAGCATTTTCTTTCTAGAATAATTGCATTAAGCCAAAATCAACTTCTTCTTATTATTCAAGACTTATATAAACCTTCAAATTATAGTTATTGGCACTCATAGTCTAGGTCTATGCAACATTTGATCCATTGGTCAACGTCTAATGAAAGAAGAGGTTTCTTAGCAAGCAAGGACAATACTAAAAAACAAAAAAAGATCCATTTGGGTCATCTATCTCTATAGTATTTCATCATGCCTTTTGAATAGTGTCTTGTCACTTTTGATCTTGTGAAGATCCTCAAAGAGATGTTTTTTTCTAGATTGATATCTTCATCTTCATTGAAAAACTTTCTAGAAATGATCATTCGGGTCACAACCTTTTTGATACATCCTTTTGATGTTTTTATGATCCTGCTAATGATTGGTTTTCTTTTTGAAAGGTTAGTATAAATTTTTCTAAACATTTGAATGGCCTTCTTTTCATAATAGGTGTATATTCCTCCCATGTAAAGCATTATTTTATTGAATAATATTGTTTATGATTTAAAGAATTACTTAGAGGAGGAATAATATATTGGTTATCTCTCTTAAACATGTTAGAACCGTTTGCATATTCAAACACTTAACAATTACATTAGTTCTTTACAAAAGATTTTCATAGGATTGGTTTGTTTTTACTCAAAAGCTCAAGGGTTATATAAATAAAACTTATATATATATCAAAAGTAACCTTTGAAAGATGTTAGAGCTTACTTATTTTTATGATAGTATGCAATAATATTTCTGTTAAGATAATGACAACAAGAATATGAATTATATGAAACTAAAACTATACTAAATATTATTGATTTGAGAATACTTGAAGTATAGTGATGTATAATAGTCTTATATACACAAAGGCTAAACAAAAGCTATTAAAGACATACACAAATAACTAACCTATAACAAACTATCTGTTAGCCAACATTTACACGTGATGAAAGTATTATTGCATGTGATATTTTATGTATCTTATCAGCCCCCCCACAAACTCATGAGATGAAAGAATTTCAACTATAAGTTTGCATCTCAAATAGAGGAACTGTCTGCTTGAGACCAGTTTGGTGAGAATGTCAGCAGCTTGTTTTTTAGAAGGGATGTGAAAGACTTCAACATGTTGTTGAGTTACATGATCATGAACAAAATGAAGATCAATCTCAAAGTGCTTAGTTTGATTATGAAGAATAGGATTGGCAGCAAGCATAACAGTACTCAGATTATCCCAGTAGATCTTTGGTATGGCTGGAAGAGTAAAATGAAGTTCAAAGAGCAAGGACTTTATCCATGAAACTTCAGCAATGACAGATGCCAAAGAACGATATTCTGCCTCTGTTCTTGATCGTGAGACAACAATTTGCTTCTTAGATAACCAATAAATTATATTAGGGCCAAAATATATGCAAAATCCAGAAGTTAAGCGCTTATCATCAGGGTCGGGGGCCTAATTGGAATCAGAAAAAGCAGTGATAGAAAGAGAAATGGAAGGCTAAAACAGAAGGCCATGAGTTGAGGTGCCTTTTAAGTATCTAAGTATGCGTTTGACTACCTTCCAATGTGAAATAAGAGGTGAATGCATGAATTGGTAGACTTTGTTAACTGAGAAAGCAATTTCTGGGCAAGTAATAGTAGCATATTGAAGGCTGCCCATAATAGAACGATAGAGAGTAGGATTGTCAAAATGATTTGAACCAAGTTTGGTGAGTTTAATACCATAAGTAATCGAGGTTGGAATGGGTTTACTGTTATGTAGGCTAGCTCGAAAAGGATGGTCATTGATATATTTGGTTTGATAAAAATGTAAAGAACTATTTGTTGGGCTCAATGCCTAAAAAATAATGCAACTGACTAAGATCTTTTAAATAAAAAATGTTATAACTGAGGGTGAAGAACCAGTAATGAGAATATCATCAACATAAATAAGGATAAATATAATGTGATGGGGGGTGGACTTAATAAAAAGAGAGGGATCACAGGTGGTGGAATGAAAACCAAGATAAAGTAAAGTTGAAGAAAGTTTGGCAAACCAGGCTCAAGGGGCCTATTTAAGTCCATAAAGAGCTTTGTTAACTTACAAATAAGATGAAGGTCGCCTACTTGAAAGCCAACAGGTTGATGCATAAAGAAAAGTTCACTGAGATCACCATTTAGAAAAGCATTTGTAAAATAAAGTTGATGAATTGGCCAGTTGGAGGAGATAGCAATGGTAAGTAAGATTCGAATTGTAACTAGTTTGATGACAGGACTAAAAGCCTCATGAAAGTCAACACCTTCTTGTTGGTGGTATCCTTTTACCACTAGCTGAGCTTTATGCTTGAAAATGGAACCATCAGGATTGTACTTGATTATGAAAATCCATTTACATCCTATTAGTTTATGATTAGCAAGTAAAGGAACCAAGGACTAGGTGTGACTTTTTATTAAGGCATTATATTCAGATTGCATGGCTTGTTGCCAAACAGGTTATGAAAGAGCTTTTTTTGCAAAGCTTGGTTCAAGAGAAGTTACATAAGTCTTTGGTTTAAAAATGCCAGCCTTGGTTCTGGTAATCATAGGATGTTTAGAAATTGTTGTTAGAATGGATAAGGTTATAGTTGGTCTGGTCAAGATACACAAGTAATTGAGTTAGTGAAGTAGCTTGGTTTGATGATGAAGTATCAGGTTCAAAGGAAGAATAAGGGGTGTAGCAGACCTGCAAAGAGGTGAAGAAACAGAAACAGCAGGTACAGATAATAAAAAGGGAACAGATATAGATGAAACCGATTTGGGAGTATAATAAGAATGGGAAAGAGGAGTAAAAGATGTATGAAAAGGAAACAAGTGTTCATTAAATTGCACATGTCTTGAAATAAAGATTTTGCTGGAAAAGTGTAAACACCTACAACCTTTGTGATTTGGACAATAGCCTAAAAATGTACACTGTGCAAGATCGAAAATCAAGTTTATGATTGTTATATGGTCTTAAAAGTGGACAGCAAGCACAACCAAAAATTTTAAGTGAATTGTAAGTAGGAGGATGAAGAAAAATTTAGCATAAGGAGATGTATGCTGCAGAATAGGAGTAGGTAGTATGTTAATGAGAAATGTAGCAGTTTCAAAGGCTTCATACCAGAATTTTAGAGTAAGAGATGTATGAGCAAGTAGTGTGAGGCCCATTTTAGTGATATGACGATGTTTTCTCTTAGCACAACTATTTTGTTCATGTGTGTGAGGACAACTGAATCTATGCACAATGCCTTGATCATGCAGAAATTTAGAGAACTTAAGATATTCCTTAGCATTATCAGTTTGTAAAGCTTTAAGTTTAGTATTAAGTTGCAATTCAACCATTGTTTTAAACTGAAGAAAGGTAGTAAAAGCATGAGATTTATGTGATATAAAATAAATCCATGTGTAACGAGAGTAAGCATCAACAAAGATGATATAATATCGAGAGCCATTAGTAGAAAGTAAGGGAGTAGGTCCCCATATATCAGAATATATCAATTGCAATGGGGTAGAATATGCAGTAAGAGAGGGAGAAAAGGGAAGTTGATGAGCTTTGCCAAGACAACAAGCATGACATGGATCAGGAATTTTATTAATGTCAGGACTTATATTACAAAGAGAGATACATGCTGAACAATTTTATTAGATGGATAGCCTAACCTAGCATGCCAATCTACAAAATTTAGAAGTAGTAGTATTGACAGAATTAAAAACATTAATAGGAATGGATTTACTTATACAAGAAGTGAAATCAGATTTAGGTATAGTTGTCAAGTCTGGGAAGTAGTACATGCCATTCTTAGGTAATCCTTGTAAAAGAATTTCCTTGGTTACCTAAGACTTGATCAAACATTTGTGAGCATGACATTCAAGAAAGACATTGTTGTCTAAGACAAATTGAGAAACACTGAGTAGATTCTTGGTAATGTTAGGTACATATAAGAAATTATTGAGAATAAAAATTTGTTTAAAAGATAAAGAGTGCAGCAAAGATTTTCCAAGATGAGCAATAGAAATAGCTTGACCATTACCTACTTGCACTTGTTCTGTTCCTGCATAGAATGTGCTAGTGTTGAGATTGTTGAGGTCGGGAGTAAGATGATTGGTGGCACCAGTATCTAGTTACCATAGTGGGTCATAGACAGTGGAGAGAGTGGCTAGGAGTCCAGGAAGTGAATTATGTAGGCTGGAAGAAGGTATGGAAAGTGCAGCAGCTAAGTAATTTTGTGCTTGATAAGAGGAAAGATATTGAGAAAATGGAGGTGGGGTATTTTGCTATTATGAAAGAGTGAAATTGGGATTGAATTGATGGAAACAATTCCAAACACTATGACCAAATCTATTACATAATTGGCATTGTAGATTGGAAGAAGATTGTGAATGACCACTACCTTTACCAAATCTACCTCTGCTGTGGCCAAAGCGACCACAACCTCTAGAAAGAAAAAACTGAGTAGAATTAAGACTTCTTCTACTGGTTTGAACAAAGTTAGCTTGAGTTAGGAGAGGACAAAGATCAATTTTATGAAAATTTTCAATTATTTCTTTAACAACAAGAAGTAAAGATTCAACCTTAACAACTTGATAAGGTTCAAGTCAAGAGAAAAGGGATGTAATGAAAGGACTATATTCCTCAGGTAAGCTATCAAAGATGGCTTCAAGATGATTAAAGGTAGTGACATTTTCTCCTATGGCAGTAAGATGATCAATAATTTTCTTGATTCAAAGAAGATAATCTTGCATAGAACCTGTTTTCTTGGTGCTTCTGAGTTGAATTTTGAGTTTGCTGATATGAGCCTTGGTTTGAGCTATAAATATGGCTTCGATTTTGCTCCACACTTGATAAGAGGTGGTGCATCCCACCATTTGAATTTGCAGAGAAAGGGAAAATGAGGCAAGGAGCCAAGATAAAAAAAAAGACTATCTTGTTTTCTCTATTTGGTAAATACAGGATTAATGGAATGACAAGATACATCTTCATTTGTGAGAAATTTCTTTGGAATGGTTGTATCTTTGATGAAATCTTCAAGATCATAACCAATGATGGTAACCAAAGCCTCTTGTTGCCATGGTAGATAATTATCTTCATCTAGTTTGAAGGAAACTAGATTCGTAAAAGTTTGAACAGAATAAGAAGAAATGGAAGATGGAGAAGAAGTGACAGTGGAAGATGATGGAGCCATGGATCAAGAAAAGCTCATGATACCATGTTAAGATAATGATAGCAAGAATTTGAAGTATATGAAACTGAAACTATACTAAATATTATTGATTTGTGAATATTTGAAGTACAGTGATGTATAATAGCCTTATATACACAAAGGCTAAATAGAAGTTGTTAAAGGCTTATACAAATAACTAACCTATAACAAATTATGTGTTAGCTAATATTTACACGTGATGAAAGTATTATTGCATATGATATTTTATGTATCTTATCAATTTCTAAGTTATGGATGAAGTGTTGCGATCATGATTAACCTTTCTCAACTCTTGTGAAGTATATTGCATTAAGTTTGATGATTTCTATGATTCACTGGTCATATCAAATCTTAACAAAATGTAACGAAAGATATAGATTTGAAGTGCTTTGTGCATCCATCTTAACTAATTCATGTTCAACACAAAGTTAGGGTAGTTTAAACTCCAATTGAATTTAATATCAGCAAATTCAATGAAGAAAATGTTTGTACTAAAATATGGAAAAACATCCCTTTCATAGTTATAGATATTGTTATTGAGTGAAATTGGACTTGTTTGATTATTTTAGTAAAGTTTGACCTTTTTTTTATCACTTTTAATTTATTAGGTTTTTCCACATGCCATTATGGCTTTTGTCCTCTGGTGTAATGCCAAATCCATAGATTTGAAGAGCAAAGATGCCTCACAATCCTTCTTTATGACTATTTGGAAGGTAAGGAATAGTTTTATAATTGTTTTTCAATTGGCAAATCAATTTTAAATTTTGAGATTAATACATTTTACTTCATAATGTACTTCTATATGACTCTTTTTCCATTGCCTCAGGAAATTAAACTTTTTTCCCTTTTACTTCAATGAAGAGTGTATTCAATTAAATTCATTTTTACAAAGAACAATTAAATTATAAACTAAATTTTAAAAAATGTTATTTATCTTATAAGTGTGCTTATAGTTTTTGGTAATTGTGATATAGATAGAAAGTAACAAATCATTTCCCTTACTCAAGCTTTATCTATTAGAGCTTAGTGGTGGTTAGTGTCAACTAGTTGAAATTTTAGGTTTTACAGCATAGGAAATTATGTTGCTTAAATTGCTAAGGAAACAATTAAATTGGAGGTGTTGTTTTTCTATTGGAACTACAAAATCCATTTAATTTCCTTACAAGTAAAAGAGATCACTTATAAAATACTATGTTTTGAATATTCAGTGTTAATCAAATGTATCCATATAATTAGACATGAGTTATTGTTAGTTTACATTATGTTGATCATTTGACTCCATCTTGTTTTGTTACAGCTTCTTTGTGCTGAATTTGTTGTCATATCTCTTGTTAGATGAAGAAAAAAATGGGGTTGTTGATTCAATAAATGGTGCTGCCTTTGTCTTATGCCATCATGAAGTCTACTATAATTTGAGCTAGATGCCCATCCACGCAAGTTGATTTTGTATAAACCTAATAAAAACTATGAAATATATATAATATTACATAATAATAAAACTATTGTTGTTCTTGGCCGATCATACATGTGATTTTTTTTCAAATAAAATAGGATAATTAACAAAGTACCTTTGAAGTTTCATGGTCTTGCATTACATCACAAGCTATGATGAAAGTTGCACCTAACCCTATATGTTAACCCAAGCTAATAGATAAGTAAGAACATTTATTAACTAAGGTTACTTATTTTAAGAGGGAAAAGGAAAAAAGCCTACCGTCAAGAAAAGTATGAGTGTTTGCAAATCAATGTGGTTCAACATATACTATTTTTTTTTTATTAATCTAGACTTGATCTCTTTTGATTGATTTTTTGTGAAAAAAAAAATTGCATGGAAAAATGAGAGCCACATGCAATTCTCGAATTCTACATACTTATGAGAGATAATTGTGTCATTAAAATGCAATTACAGACTTAATAGTATATATTTCATTATATATTCAGAACTCTTTATGAAGAACAAGCTTCAAGGGCTTTCCTACCATCAACAAGAATATTTTGTTACAAAAATAATACTTTCAATGTATGCTAAACTTTAGAAATATAGCAGCATATTTAATTTTGCATTTTACGATGGAGTATCCCTTTCCATAACTACTAATATTTTTACAAATGCATGTTTAAACGTAACCCATATCAATTAAAATAGTTAAACTAATCAAATTGAAATTTTTTTTATAAGACCAGTTCTTGTTTTCTTAAAAGTCACCTGAATAGATCCAATTGTACAATATTTATAGTTAAATCTATACTTTCACTTATTGCAATTTTAGGTTATTGAACAATTTTATTATTTGTGTATCATTTTCACTTTAAAACCATTTTATACACATCAAACGAGTTATTTTATTTTTCTGTTTATTCATTTTATATTGGCTTAGGATATCTTTAGTTTCTTGTCAATATCCATATCAGGCTGTAATTGAAGCTTAGTGAGCCAACAACCATTAAGAAACCTAATTGGCATTTCACATAAAATTAGAAAACATACCCCTTAAAATTTGAACATTTACTTAATATACTCCTGTGAATTATGTGTTTACAATCTATACATCAATTCCAAATATGTTTAACATTCAATAATAATTTCATATGTATTAGCTCTAGAACCCTTTAGAAAGTATTAGCTTGGAGTTTTGAATGACAAAAAAACCAATTTCATATGTAGCATTTTCAGGATCATTCTCATATACATATTAGTTCAATCGATGAGTAAATTTGTCAAAATTTCATGTTTTAACATGATTATAATCTCATTCAAAGAAAATTACAAGATGTGAAAAATAGCACTAAGAACGAAATTGTATATGTTGAATACACGAACCTGGTTCAGATCTTCAGAATACTATTCACGTATTCAAAAAGTACTGTTCAAATGAAGAAATAATTTTTTTAATCAAGTCCTGCTCACTATCTTCAATATTGATGATAAGATCACCAACAAGCTCTGATTGATGAAATGAAGAACAACATGAACATCATAAACTGAAAGCGCATATAAAAAAGCACGTGGTCTTAGAAACCATGTAGACTTTATAGAATAAAAGGTCAAATTCAAATTTCAAATTAAAGTCAACTGTCAACGTGGTTGATAGTGACATCTCCTTTTCACTAGGTCAAACTATCCGAACTTTTGGTAGAAAAAGGTCTGAAACTATGTTTAGAAAGTAAAACGTAGCTTCTAAAATATCACTAAGAAACTATCTATTTGAGAATGGTCTTTGTGCCAGCAAAAAGTAGCCCTGACACAGCTGAGCTATTATTCAAGATGGCTTTTCCCAAGACACAAAAAGTAGATTTACACGTGTCAAGTGGAAACAAAACCAAGGGGCAATGATCTAATTTGTAGATCAAGTATATAAGGATGTAAAGTTCTTATAAATGAAGACTTTTGAAGATTCTATTTTTGAAGAGTGCTAAAACATGAATCCCTCGTCTTCTTCTGTAAAGATCTTTTTGTTTTGAACTAAGTTTCAGTTCTTTTATAAATCTTTTTTCTTGTTTTGATTAGATAACATCTTCTTCTCAGGAGGAATTTTCAAAAAGAAGTTATTCAAGCTTCCAGTTCATACACTGTTTCAAAGCTTCTCAAATTTGATCTAGAAAATATGGTAAATGGTTCCAAGAATGTTGATAAGATGCTTGGAGGTCAGAGATCATATTTTCAAAAAAACTAGATTGGGGTATGAGAATGCCATGGATAAAAGTAGTAAAGCAACCTTTTCAAATAAAGTCAAGAAGAAAGTATCCTGTAACTTCTTTCATAAGAAGAAGCATCCACCTGAAAGATTTTTTTTAGAAGAAAAGTTTCAAAATAGGTTGGAAAACTAACCCCCGCCCCCAAAGAAAACTAACATAAAAGGATCTCAGAAAATATGGGTATCTTAAACAAAAACTCTCTTTGTTGCAAGTGTGCCTATGAATACATGTTAAGAAAGACACAAAGTAGTACATAAAGAGTGGCTACTCCAAACATATGTCAGGAAGTAGAAGATGGTTTAGAAACCAAAAGCTGTAACATCCTTCTAAGTACAACATCATCCTTAAGTCATGACATCATATTCAAGAGTTGTTACTTATTAATTAGTGAAGCTTTTTTAGTTAGCTATAGCGGGATTTATCATATCGTGAAATAACTAAGTCGTGATTCTATCGAAATATATAGCAAAGAGACAAAACATTTGTTGATTACAAAGTCAAGTACTAAAGCAAGCTCTGCTATGATCTTTAATACACATATGGTATCTCTTATATTTGCAGACATATACCTATAGCTAAGTAAAATAAATACAAGTCGTAGTATTAAACTACTGTAACTCCAATTCCTTTCAGGTGGCGACCTCACTATTCTCATGATCAACCTGGAGACGACACTGAAACACAAAAACACATAGGGTTGAGAATTCTAAAATTCTCAGTAAGGTATTCCCCAAAACAAACAATGAAATTAATGCCATCATCATCGTCCCAGCCACTTCGGTTTATTAAGAAAATGTGAGCATGCAACATATATCAAAGGTTCATTTTAAAGTTCAAAATCCATTCTTCCGAAGTGGGTCTCTTTCATTTTTCAACACCTAATATGCATATATCATACTACTCGATATTGATGGCATATAAATTGGATTTATATTCTCCAATTCTCACACAAACCTATTCCTAGCAAGGTTTACTTTCCCCGACTCAATTCAAGGGTAGTCAAGTTTACTTTCCCTGACAGACTGGATTTACTTTCACCAGCCCATGGCATATAATCTCATTCTTATCTTCATAGTCAGGTTCACTTTCCCTGACAAATCGGATTTACTTTCTCCAGCCTAAGATAGATAATTTCATGTTTTTCTTGATAGTCAGGTTTACTTTCCTCGATAAACCAGATATACTTTCTCCAGCCTAATAAATACAATCTTATACTTTTCTTTCATATGTAAGCAATTGTAATAAGTATTCATATTCATATGTGCCTAATATCATGAATAAGCCCACATAACATAAATGATATCAAACCATAAATATTTTATCATCTATTTAGCTAATTTAGTATGCTGCCATGATTTCAGTTCTAAAGGCAATTATGGTTAAATTATTAAACATCATAAAAACAGAGCAAAACTATTTTTCAAAGATGATTCAATGTATCAAGGAGTCCTTATAAAAATTTCAAGGCATGAAAAAGGCCTCTAAGTATATTAATAAAATTTCACAATTTTAGAGGTCAGGAACTACACAGTTTCAACCAACAGCCAAATGTTTCAATTTTTTTACCCTATCAAACGAACTCCAAACTTTGTATTAAAAATTAAGCTTAGACCCCAATATGTCCTCAACATCCCGTAAACATTTCAAAGAAAAAATCAATCATTTGCTAGGGTAAAAAAATTAGACAAAATTTAGTACTACAAACTGGACTGGCTAGGTAGAAACCCCAACCTGTTCGATTTTTTATTTATTTTTAAATAGAAAAAGTGTTAAGATGAGCCAAGAAAATTATTGGAAACTCTTCCATATGTTAGCTTTATCATATAAAAATTTCAGATCATAATCATGTCTCTAAATCAGTAAGAAAATCAAAGTTTTTCAGCTACTTACTCAAAAATGGGATTTTCAGTAGCCAGGGTCGGAACATGTTTTAAGAAAATAGCTTATCTAACTTCATCCAAACCCTCTAACAACATTAACAAACCAATATTCATGTATAATCAACAAATAAAACCATGAATTTCGGACTTATTCAATCAAGAAATTCTAGAGTAAAATTAGAAAGAAAAGTGGATTGTTCTTATCATTATTATGTCTATTGGATTTTTGAAATAATGACTAGTAAAGTTCAAATTAATTTTTTATCGTGTTACAAAAGCTAAAAGATTCAGGTTTTGTAAAATTTGCTGATAGAGGCAAAGCCAAAATCACGGGTATTGGAAAGGATGACTTTCACCAAATCTCTTATATTTTACTAGTTGATGGCCAAGCACATAATTTGTTAAGCATTAGCCAATTTTGTGATCAAGGCTTTAATGTTTGGCTTAATGCCAAGGCATGCCATGTAATGAGTCTTCCTTTTGGACAAGTCATTTTATCTAGCAAGAATGATAACACTTATGTGTTATTCTTGGATGATCTTCTAGATTAAGATACAAGATATCTTGCATTCTTCATGGATGAAAAGTGGCTATGGCATAAGAAGCTTGGACGTGCTCGTATGAAACTAATTTCTAAGCTATCTTAGAAAGAGCTTGTTAAAGGCTTGCCAAGGATCATTTATGACAAGGATTCCACTTGTGATTTCTATGAGAAAGGCAAGCAAACTAAAGCTTCTTTCCATAAGAAAAATGTAGTTTCAACCACCAGGCCACTTGAGCTTTTCCATATAGATCTTTTTAGACCAACCAAGGCTGCAAGTCTTGCTCAGAAAAAAATATTGCCTTCTCATAGTGGATGATTACTCCAGATTTACATGGTTATTTTCATAGCTTCAAAGAATGAGGTGGCCAAGAAATTCAAAGTTTTTGAAAAAAGGGTTTATATTGGAAAAGATTCTCAAATTACCTTTATCAAATCATGGAAGAAAATTTGAAAATCATATTTTTGAAATGTTTTGTGAAAATCATGGCATTTACTATGAGTTCTCTACTCCTAAAACTCCCTTACAAAATGGGGTAGCTGAAAGGAAAAAATAAGAGCTTGCAGGAAATAGCTAGAGCCATGCTTTTGAAAAGATATTTATCAAAAGGTTTTTGGGTAAAGGTTGTTAACACCTCTTGCTACATTCAAAATAGAATTTTTCTCAAGCCAATTCTCTAGAAAAATCCTTATGAGCTATGGAAAAGAAGAAAACCTAACATTTTTTATTTCCATGCCTTTGCATCTAACTGTTTCATACTTAACAATAAGGACAAGCTTGCCAAGTTTGATCCTAAGTCTGATGATAGAATTTTCTTGGGATATTCTTCAGTTTCTAAAGCTTATAGGGTATACAACAACATAACACTTTGTGTTAAGGGGACTATCCACATCAAGTTTCAAGAGTATAAGAAGGACTTTGCAAGTAATCTAATCACTCTAGAAGAAGAACTTAAGAAATTAAGTATCAAGGACCCTCCCAGGCAAGAAAAAGCACAACCTTCAGAAAGTAAGCTCCAAAACATTACAAATTCAGAAGGCTTACTCAAAACATCAAAGCCTTTAGCGAGCAATACTTCTGAACATGAATAAGAACAATCTAAAAAGGGTAAAGTCACTATAGATCAACAAGAATAAAACTATAGAGGAGTTTCTGATTTAAGAACAATTTCATAGGACAAAGTTCTTGGAGACATTTCAATGGGTCTAAGAACCAGATCTTCACTCAAAAATGAGTCTAACTGTGCTTTTATATCCACTGTAGAACCTAAATACATTGAAGATGCTTTGAACGATCAAAGTTGGGTTGATGCTATGTAAGAAGAACTGGATCAATTTGAGAAAAGCAAAGTCTGGACACTCATGGAGAAACCTAAGGGAAAGACCATTATTAGAACTAAGTGAATGTTCAAAAATAAGCTGGATGAAGCTAGAAAGGTCATTAGAAACAAAGCAAGTTTGGTTGCACAAGGTGATAATCAATAAGAGAGAACTGATTATGATAAAACCTTTGCACTAGTAGCAAAGCTTGAGGCCATAAGAAAGCTACTTGCTTTTGTAGCCTTCAAGAGATTCTCTTTGTACCAAATGGATGTGAAGTATGCCTTTATAAATGGATTCCTTTTTGAGGAAGTCTTTGTAAGGCAACCTCCAAGCTTTGAAAGTGAAACCCATTCAACTATATCTTTAAGTTAACAAAGGCACTCTATGGTCTGAAAAAAGCTCGTAGAGCTTGGTATGAAAGACTAAGTGCCTTCCTACTTTAGAATAGGTTCAAAAAAGCTAATGTTGACATAACCTTTTTCACTTTACATCAAGATAATCACTTTCAAATAGTCCAAATATATGTTGATGGCATCATATTTGGTGCCACTAATCATTCTCTTTCTGAAAAGTTTTCAAAATTAATTCAAAGTGAATTTGAGATGAGCATAAGGGGTGAACTAAAATTCTTTCTCGGTTTACAAATAAAACAACAAAAAGAGGGAACCTTGATCCATCAAGAAAAATATACAAAAGAGCTTTTGAAAAAGTTTAATATGGATCAAGAAAAACCCATAAGCGCTCTTATGCATCCATCTCAAGTCATAGATGCATATCAGAATGGTGAAAAGGTGTCAAAAAGTATTTATAGAGGAATAATTTGCTCACTTCTATACCTCACAGCAAGAAGGCCAGACATTCAATTAAGTGTAGGCATTTGTGCTAGATTTCAATATAATCCAAGGTAGTCACACTTAACTGCTATCAAGAGAATTCTAAGATGTTTAGTAGGTACTACTAATCTCGACTTGTAGTGTGAGAAGGGAATATCTAGAAAATTTGTAGGTTTCTGTGATGCTGACTATGCTGGAAATAGGGTAGACACAGAAAAAGTATAAGTAGATGTTGTTGTTTCTTTGGCAAAACCTCCTCACTTGGTCATGCAAGAAGCATAACACCATAACACTCTGAACTACTGAAGCTGAATATGTGGCTATTGCAAACTGCTATACTCAAATGCTGTGGATTAGAAACTAACTGGAAGATTATCATTTGAGGTATTCCAAGATCCATATCCTATGTGATAATACCAATGCTATTAGTCTTGCAAAGAATCCTATTTAGCACTCTAGATCCAAACACATTGATATAAACATCACTTTATTAGAGATCATGTTTAAAAAGGTGATGTTGAGTTAATGTTTGTGAATATTGAATACTAAGTGTTGATATATTCACTAAACCTTTAGTTGAGGATCGCTTTTGCTTTTTAAAAAGGATTTTAAAGCTCAAAAGTTTTTAAAATTTGAATAACATGCATATCATAAGAACCTTTAAAGTGCACTCTACAAGACTTGACTTGAGGCCTTCAAAGAAGACTATCTAGACAAGTTCAAAAAGTTAATTTGCAAGACGGAAAAAAGAACAGAAGTTTAGAAAATGGAACATAAGCTTATAATTCATATCAAAGGTTTAGAAAATGGTTTAGAAAGTCATATAGGTTTAGAATATGGAAGATCATTAATAAACAACAGACTCAAAAAAGGTCTGAAGATTCAGATTCTCATCCTTTGGCTCAGAAAGTGAAACAAAGTCTCAGAAACTACCCTTCATGTTCAGATACCATATTCAGTTTTTGAATAGATATTAATGGCAGAATAATATCCATATTTTTTGAGTTTCTCTCTCCTACATTATTTCAACTTCCAGACTTTATGTCACGTCTCATTAATAACTGCCACGCCTCTCATCTCTCACTTAAAAATCCCTCATCTTCATCCTCAAACACTTTGGATAAATATGTCTACATGCATGCACAGAGCCATGGTTTTGAATGGGTAAAAAAGAAACAAGTGGGTTTTTGACAGTTTGTGGAAATTAGGTATTTAAGATCTCAATTTTAGACCTTTTAGTGTGAAGAAGAAAATTTAAAATATTAGTTTCGAAAATAACATTTTCATTTAAATGAGGTTTTGGAAATTTAAAGATTGGCAATGTAATATTCTAATTTTTAACGTCTTGTGCTCAAGTTGTGTTAAGGTTAATCACTGGTTGTTACATTATGGCCTCAATTTTTTCTTCAAAAATAATATATATGAAAAATACATGTAACATTTTCTTTAAAATGTTTAATTAATACATGAGCCTTTGTACATAAGCCATAATGACTGCTTACACTCGTTAAATCATGAATCATAATTAATCAAGCATATGTGATAAAACACTGACATATATCCAATTAATCTCAATCCATCATAACATATCCTAGAGATAAACATTATCATGTAAATTGTCTAAATACATTTCTTACATAAAGTATCTAATAAGATATGTGACAAACATAGTAAACTTGTCAATCCCTCTAGTCACTTAATAAATGCATATACATAAATGTGTTCTAAAATCAAAATTGTAAAACTAAATCCATCTAGCTAAAATAAAATTATTGTCCTTTTAGTCGCTTCATTGCTTACTTAATCTTTCCATTGTGGGCCCCTGATGTGAGCTATTGCAACTCACAATAAATTATAATTTATTTAATGCTAAGTTGCACCAAGAAAATGTAGTAAAAAGACACAGCCTAGGTCATCTCTCAATGAGGGTTTTTCAATTAGTTGGGAAAGTTGGGGTTTTAAGAATTAAAACAAGGCAATTAAATTTGATTGAGAAAATACAATGATTAAAAGGCACTAGTACAAGGTATTCCTGGGATTGGAATTAATTATCATTGACCAGATATTGAGCATATTAGTGGCTATCAGTAAATATTTGTCAGCAATTATACTAGTGATCGATCAACCTGTAGAATCTGACTAATGCAAATAACTAATAAATGATGTCTAAGTTTATTTAGAAATCACATTGATTTAAAGAACCAATAGCTATAGCCTAATTGCCAATCGGAAAGTTAATTCTAATACTCTCCTTCAAACATAAACCAATGGATCCATCAATTTATGCCTAAAGGATTTCCCTAAACGATGATTACTAATTTAGTTTTTCCATTAAAAATTGTAACAATTGCAACAATAATTATAAGAATAGAAACTGCAGAACATTTAGAAAAATAATGCATATAATATAAACAGAGGGTTTCAAACAACATCCAAATCCATTCGAAAACCTCTACACTAGTAAGAAAATTTACTCCTCCATCCTTGGAGGATTACAACAACGAAAATAAAAGAGTACCTGAAAATAATAGCAAGGATCCTTGCCATAATCTCCAAGAACAAAGCCAATTCACTAATGCAATCTTTAGAGAGAAAAAAGTAGAGAAGTAGATGCAGAGAGATGTAGAGAAAGAAAGTGGCTGCCTA
Organism: Dalbergia cultrata; assembly: GCA_031216105.1. Taxonomy (NCBI): domain Eukaryota; kingdom Viridiplantae; phylum Streptophyta; class Magnoliopsida; order Fabales; family Fabaceae; genus Dalbergia; species Dalbergia cultrata. The sequence continues at coordinate 49,716,738 of CM062346.1, forward strand.
AACTATGCAGCAAAAACTAAAACAAAAACTAGGGTAAAAGTATGTATCAATCCCTTAAATACTACTCTCTAAGATAGCCCAAAGTGGGGTCTAAAAATATATTAATCATTTGCAATCCCATTGTTGTACTAGCGATGTAGCACTAAAAGGAGTGTTGTAGCACTCTCCAAAGAGTGTTGCTTGAACATTCCTGATGCTGACTTTGCCGTGCACTACAATGCTAAATGAGAGATACAATGCTCACCCGAATATGAGCTTCCACACTTTTTCTTCCTCTTTGCTCCAATCTCCTTCTAGCGAGTTCCCATCATTGTTCTTGACACTTTGCACTTGATCCCAAGCTCCTATACACAAAACTATACTAAAAAAGATAAGTTAAACGCAACAGGGTGTAATTACAAATTATTCCAAAATCAGTGCAATAGTTAATGATTCTTGTGAAAAATCAAAATCCTATTTAATCACATCAATAAATCATCAAAACTTATGCAAAAAGATAAGGTTAAGAAGCAAGATAAGTAGCATAAATACCCTTTATCAAAATCCCATACACAGAAAGCTTTCACATGTCCTTCTATAAAACTAAGATCAAAACAAGGCATGGATGAGAAACAATATATGAAGATTAGACAAGACTCCTAACTCTAAAAATACATGATGCATGAAAATAAATGACAATACACTAATCCAATGAACCTAGAGGCACAATAATAAGGTTCCACACTAACACTTAAGGGCCTATTTGGTCTGACTTTCCAATTTTTTAGTTTTCATTTCCAATTTTCCAGATTTTGTGAAGGAAATACTGAAAATTCTGAAAACTACAAATTCTAGTTTTAATTTTCATTTTCAGTTTTCAGTATTTCCTTCACAAAATCCAAAAAACTAAAAACTAAAAGTGAAAACTGAAACCAAACAGACCCTAACAGGATCACAACAACCAAGGCATAAATAAAGACATAACACATAAGGTAGAAACCACAGATAATTCATGGACCAAGTACAAAAATCCTCTCAAGGTCAATGTTTGCTAATCATTCACTCAAGTGTTTTGGGTTATGATGCACACTCAATCACCTCAAATGCAAACGCATTACCATAGGCTTGCTATGGGTCTCATTCTCCATTTGTTACACACACATGCACACTATAACCTCTTAGCATATAATGAAGTATGCTTGAGTTGTACTTGGATGTAACGTTAAAGGATTACTCATTAGGACCTTAGCTTAACCTTGACCATTTGAAAATACTTACTAGAAAATATCGGCCAAATATTTTGTTCTTTTAAAAAGACATTACCTTAAAAAATAGAAGCCATTGCGCGTAAATGGCATTCAACACCAAATCACATAATTATATATGAACATACGACATAATATTATCTTCTAAACACTAGAACAATCTCAGGGCCATCACATGAAATACCTCAATATAATAGATAATATAGCATAAGAGCATCCACAGCTCACAAGATATCCGAATATGTATAATAATGCCACAGTACCGAACAACCAAATTATCTACTGAAGCAGAGATACATAGTGAGAAAATGCCTAATAGATAAACATGTCAAATGGCCACAGGGGTCCGACATACATTAATCCAAACCAAAATGATAGTCATATGTCAGGAGATATTATAGGGTAAATATCTAATAATAATCCTAACAATGTCTCCAGTATAGTTATCCATGTTCATACTCGAGCTCAAAAATCAGTTGCCAACACGTCCTGCTCATCTAGAGATGTACATGGAAATTTGAAGGGGGTGAGAACGCTAACAAATCTCAGTAACAGTAATGCATACATGGTATCATCATTGTACATCTCTGGCCCACTTGGTTTATTATAGAAAGGGGTGTTGCATGCTACAATGCAGTCTAATTTTAAGGTTTTCACAATTGCCATTATCAAGTGGATATTTCATTTTAATATGGTCTTGATCATGAATGCATCAAGTTAGATATGTATATGCTTGATCATGGTTTCACATTAAAATTTAATTTTCATGAAGGCATGCATGCATGGAAAGAATAACATAACATTTTGACAACATGCATGCATGAAAAGAGACAAACATAATCCTATACAAATACATACATGCATGAATGAAGCAAACATAAACAATGAGTAGGTACAAGACCACAAACATTCTTTGAACATGGTTCAATTTTATTTATTCTTTCACCTCTCAGTGATTGTAAGCTTATACCTAACATATATAATGCGATCAACCATCGCTGACCTCGATCAATACCGAACCTTGACTAGTCATGGATAATATTCATCATTATGATGTATAAATATGATTAGTCATTACTGAACCTTGATCAATGCTGAACCTAGTATAAGGTGTGTGAGTTCTCTTTTAGGCATATAGCCATTCATTCTTACATTCTTCATGGTTCGTGCCATGGTGTAATACTTAGTACATCTAGTAGTCTTTACTTGCTCTTCTTTCCTTACTTTGCAAGTAGGCTCACAAATGCACTATGCAGTACACCACAACAATGTCCCAAGCTCATGATTTCCTTTATCCATGTCTTATTGTGTACTTGACTTAACACATTCTATTAATGAGACTCATTCAAGAATAATTACAAACAATGCTTAGAATAAATGCATATGTAACCAGTCCAGCTAACAATATCCAGTATGACAATCAACACCACATATTTCACTAATGCATCTTGGTCAAGTATGACACAACAATTATTCACAATCCAAACAAGCATGGTAACCAAATTGTCACGACCCAATTTGGGAACGTGACCGGAACGTGAGGAATCCCATCTCCATGTAAGCCTCGTGACCTCTGAGTCCTCTTTATATGCATATAATAATAATAATAAATTCATTTATAAAACATCATTTCATCTTTAATAAATCTTTAGCTCTTTTGAAATCAAACTCATCATCAATAACATATTATAATTAAACTCTAAATCTACCTTTGTAATACAAAATATATGAGTTACTCTCTATACAAAATATCCATGAAGACTATAATCATGTAAATACAAAATGATCATGATAAATCAATGCAAATCTATCTCTAACCAAAAAGCAAAAGACACTTTACTCCGAAGTAAAGCTTACCAATTGGAAACCTTTACTGCTGGGGAGAAACTGGCTGAGAGGGACCCATAGCAGCTAATGTATCTATAATGGAAAAAAAGATAGGGGTGAGTTTCATCTAAAACTCAATGAGTGAATTCTCACCTGTAACCCCTTTCATGGGACAACAACCAAGATGTATAAAAATCATAATAGTACTAATAATCAATAACAATAACAACAATAAAACAAATTCTAATACTATTTCTAGTAATCCCATATATAAACATATAAAACAAAGCTCTAAGCTCCCGATACGTGCTCAGAAAGGCAAATTGGACACTTTAGCACTGGAAGAACAGATGAGAATTGTAGCCTGCCCATGGGACCTATTACAAAGACGTCAGCTAAAAGGATTTAAAACAACTTTGGAAACTTGGCTAAATCATTTGCTGAAGAGATGCATCAAGAATTAGTCAAGACTCCTATTGGCAATTATGGACAGCCCAAAATATTATTAGTGAATTGGCATTGATAAAATATTTTGGTCATGTTAAGCCAAGTCTTTTTATTTAGTTTATTAGTTTTTATTTAAAAAAAATGTTCAAGACTTATTTTATTTTTATGATTGTTAAGCCCAATTGGCAGTGTAATAATTTGGGCCTAGTCTAGTAGGTTAGAAAATAAGTTTAACCTGAATAAGACGTATACATACCTCCAAACTTGGTAGCCACTTTTTCAAGTTTGAGTTTGAATGAAATTTCTCAGTTTCTCTTAAGAAACTTTCTGCATACAGGGGAGGTAGAGTGATTCCCTTGGCTTGTTGCATCAGGAAGTTGAATAGAGGATTACAAGGTAGAGTGATTCCCTTGTGATATTTTATTTGACTTTCAATCATATCTTCCATATCAATTGTGTGTTGGGGTTTCTGGGTCTTAATATCCACGGGGTTCCACATCATTTGGTATCAATTTCAGGTATTAGATAAATTCCTATTTGTCTATTTTGAATTCTTTCGCTCTCAATTTTGTCATCATTTTCGTCAATTTTTATTCAATTTGGGTTTCCAGTTATTGCCTTGGCTGTTTTGTTTTCATCATCACGTTCTTATCCTTCACTTTGTTTTGTTTAGTTTTCGTTTCAAATTTAAATACAAAAAAAATTTAAAAAAAAAATACTTCTTCGCGTTGTTGCTCCCGTCCACTGTTTTACATTCAATTTCAACTCTTATCCATTACCTTTCCTTTCTCTTAGTAGCATGAAGCACCTGCACTTTCAAAAACAAAAAAAAAGTAAAAAAAAAAAAAGGAACACTGCCCAAAAAAAACCAAAAATAAAGTTTTTGCAGCATATATATATATATATATACACACACACATTTTAGGATTTTTTTATTCTTTTTATTTTTCTTTTCTTTCCTTTTAATTTTGGTCCTTCAATTTTTTTATTTATTTTGTTTTATCCTTTTATGTCATTTTTTTCCCTCTTTTTTGAGTTGATCTTTTTATTTCTTTCTACTACTTTGATTATTCCTTGTGCCATTTGAATATTACTTAGGACTTTATCTTGTTTGAGTTTGTTTGGTTTCTAACATGCAACATTTATAAGGGGTCTAGAGAGTGGTAAAAGACAAGAGTGGTGAGTACAAAAGAGGATAAAAGCCATATTGAGTGCAAACACGAGTGTCCACTTTTGAGTGGAATACGTGAGTGAGTGCTTTGTGAGGTTGTCTATTTTATCACTTTGCAGGTTGTTCGAATGGCTCACAACACATCAAAGAGTGACACTGAGGATAATACAATCTCTGACATGCAGCTCATGCAGAAGATCTTCAGCAAATACAAAATAGATTGGATGATATGGATACACGACTGAATAAGGTGTCACAAACTAAGGCCAAGGAGGGTGGCAAGTTTTTTACAAGGCATCGACATCGTCACAATGATCCCTACTGTAAGCATTCTGAGGAGGAGTTTGATGATGATGATTCAATTGGAAATATGAAGTTTGGGAATAAAGGGCAACTGGACAACAACATAAATACTATCAAGATGCAGATACCACCATTTAAGGGAAAAAATGATGCTGAAGCATATTTACAGTGGGAAGGGAAGATAGAGATGATCTTTGCTTGCCACAATTAGTCTGAGAGGAAGAAGGTTTGTTTAGCTGTAGTAGAGGTTTCTGACTATGCTCTAATTTGGTAGGATGAGCTGGTGAAGTCCAGGCAAAGGAATGGAGAGCCTCCTATTGAGACATGGAATACCATGAAGTATCTCATGAGGAAGTGATTTGTGCTTTCTTACTACTATAGGGAGGTGCATCACAGGTTGCATAAGCTCACACAAGGTTCACAGTTAGTTGAAGACTAACATAAAGAGATAGAGATGCTTATGATCAAGGCCAATATAGAGGAAGATCCAGAGGTAACTATGGCAAGGTTTCTTGGTGATCTTAACAGGGAGATAGCTGATGTGGTTGAGTTGCACCATTATGTGGAGATGAAAGATTTGGTTAGCATGGCAATGAAGGTGGAAAGGCAACAAAAACGACAGACATCAAAACCATTTTTGAATTTCACCTCCAAATGGGGTTCCAAATGGTCTCGTGATCATGAGAAAAAGAAAGTCAATGGCTCCAATTCCAAGGAGTTGGTTTTGGATTCAACAAAGAATAAAGGTATTCCTCATTCCTTTTCATCTTCTTTTACTACTAGACACAAAGATATTAAATGTTTTCGGTGTCATGGTTTAGGTCCTTATGCTGCTGATTGCCCAACAAGAGAATGATGGTTATTAGGGAAGGTGATGTTATGTCTGAATCTGATCATGGTGCTGATTTTGATCATGATAGTATGCCACCTTTGGAGGATTGTCCTGATGGTGATATGGAGTATGTTGTGCAGGGTGAATCTCTTGTTGCTAGGCATGCTTTAAATTTGCAAGTAAAGGAGGATAGCCTAGAGCAAAGAGAAAACATCTTCCATACTAGATGTCTAGTTGGTGGCAAGGTGTGCAGTTTGATTATTGATGGAGGGAGTTGTACTAATATTGCTAGTACTGTTATGGTGGAGAAATTGGGGCTGAAATGTGTTAAGCATCCTACTCCCTATAGATTACAGTGGTTGAATGATAGTGGTGAGTTGAAGGTCAATAGACAAGTGAAGGTTGCTTTCTCTATTAGGAAGTATGTTCATGAGGTGTTGTGTGATGTAGTACCTATGTAAGCCAGTCACATGTTGTTGGGGAGACCTTGGCAATATGATCGACGTGTGCTACATGATGGCTTCAAGAATTGATACTCATTTGAGCATAAAGGTCACAAAATTATTCTTGCACCATTATCGCCCAAGGAGGTCTATCTTGATCAAGTGAAGCTTTACCAAACTACTTTGGGAAATATAGGAAGTGAGGTCACTAAAAAGTAGAGAGAGAAGAGGCCATAAGTGACAAAAGTAAAGACAAAGGCCCACTGGTGAGTGAAAACAAGGAAAATGTGACAAAAAAGAAAAGAGTGACAAAGTTGAGAACAAATTATGTTTCTATGCAAGAGAGAGAGATTTAAAGAGTGCTTGGTTAGGCAAGAGAGCTTTGATTATGATTCGGTTTAGGGAAGTTTTACTATCTGACACCGACCTTAACCCAAATTTGCCTAGTTGTTTTGTTTCTTTATTACAGGAGTTTGCAGATGTGTTTCCTACTGAGGTACCAAGTGGTTCGCCACCATTGCGTGGAATTGAGCACCAAATTGATTTTGTACCTGGTGCTAGCATTCAAAATCGACCTGCCTATAGAAGTAATCCTGAGGAGACAAAGGAACTTCAAAGGCAAGTGGATGAGATACTAGCCAAAGGGCATGTGAGGGAGAGCATGAGTCCCTGTGTAGTGCCAGTGTTGTTGGCTTCAAAGAAAGATGGCACTTGACGGATATGTGTTGACTATCGTGCAGTCAATAAAATCTTAGTAAAGTATCGCCATCCTATCCCTAGGTTAGATGACATGCTTGATGAGCTTCATGGTGCATGCATATTCACTAAAATTGATTTAAAAAGTGGATATCATTAGATTCAAATGAAACCAGGGGATGAATGGAAGACTGCCTTTAAAACAAAATATGGTCTTTATGAGTGGTTGGTTATGCCTTTTGGGCTAACAAATGCACCTAGTACTTTCATGCGTTTGATGAACCATGTTTTGAGAGATTTCTTAGGCAAGTTTGTTGTTTATTTTGATGATATTCTCATTTATAGCACTTGCCTAGATGATCACATTTTGCATGTTAAGGCTATCTTAGAGGTGTTAAGGAAAGAGAAGTTGTTTGCCAACCTTAAAAAGTGCACATTTTGCATTGATAAAGTTGTCTTTCTTGGTTTTGTTGTGAGTGCACATGGAATTGAGGTTGATGATGATAAAGTGAAGGCTATTCGAGAATGGCCAACGCCTAAGAGTGCTTCTGAGGTAAGGAGTTTTCATGGTTTAGCTGGATTTTATCGTAGATTTGTGAAAAAAATTTCTACCATTGCTGCTCCTCTCACAGAAGTCATCAAAAAGAATGTTGGGTTTAAATGGGAAAAGGAACAAGAACTTGCATTTAATACTTTAAAAGATTATTTGTGTTCTGCTCCTATTCTTATTTTGCCTAGTTTCGATAAGACTTTTGAGATTGAATGTGATGCTTCTGGGATTAGTATAGGTGTTGTTTTGATGCAGGAAAAATAACCCATTGCTTTCTTTAGTGAAAAGTTAACTGGAGCTCACCTCAATAATTCCACCTATGACAAGGAGTTGTATGCTTTGGTTAGAGCTTTGGAGGTCTGGCAACATTACTTGCTTTCTAAAGAGTTTGTGATTTACACGGATCATGAATCTTTGAAGCACTTGAAGGGGCAAGGAATGCTTTGTCTCGCAGGTATGCTTTATAAAGAGTTTGTGATTTACACGGATCATGATTAGTATTGGTTGCTGATGCTTTGTCTCGCAGGTATGCTTTGATCACTGCTCTTACATCTAAGCTATTAGGATTTGAACATTTGAAGGAATTGTATACCACTGATTCTAATTTTTCTGGTATTTATACCTTATGTGAGCATGGTGCATTTAACAAATTCTATAGGCATGAAGGCTTTCTATTTCATGGCAATAGGATTTGTGTGCCTATTCGTTCTGTTAGGGAATTGCTTGTCAGGGAGTCACACTGTGGTGGTTTAATGGGTCATTTCGGTGTGCATAAGACTTTGGGTGTGTTATCTGAGCATTTTTATTAGCCACACATGCGTAAAGATGTTGAAAAGATTTGTGCTAAATGTATTGCATGTAAGCAGGCTAAATCTAAGTCTATGCCACATGGGTTGTACACACCATTACCTATTCCTACCCATCCTTTGGTTAATATATCTATGGATTTTGTTCTTGGGTTACCTAGAACTAGGAAAGGCAAAGATAGCATTTTTGTTGTGGTGGATAGATTTACTAAGATGGCTTACTTTATTGCATGCCATAAAACTGATGATGCCACTAGCATTGCTGATTTGTTCTTTAGGGAAGTTGTACATTTGCATGGTGTCCTTAGAACCATTGTTTCTGACCGTGATGTCAAATTTTTAAGTCATTTTTGGAAAGTATTGTAAGGAAAGTTGGGGACTAAACTGTTATATTCTACTACTTGTCACCTACAAACTGATGGTCAAACTGAGGTGCTAAATAGAACATTAAGGACTTTATTGCATGCTGTTGTTGGTTAAGAATTTGAAAACTTGGGAAGATTGTTTGCCTTTTATTGGGTTCGCTTATAACAGGACTATTCATTCTTCTACAGGGTTTTCTCCTTTTGAGCTTGTGTATGGTTTTAATCCTTTAATTGTTTTGGATTTAATGCCTTTGCCCTTGAGTGATCTTGTTAGCTTAGATGCTAAAAATAAGGCTGAGAAGGTTAAAACAATGCACTTAAAAGCACGTGAATTGATTGAAAGGAATAACCACGTGACAACTGCAAGAGTTAACAAGGGACGGACACAAGTTGTCTTTCAACCTGGTGATTGGGTTTGGGTTCATTTGAGGAAGGAGAAGTTTCCTTGCCAAAGGAAATCTAAACTTGGTCCAAGGGGAGATGGTCATTTTCAAGTGCTCGAAAGGATCAATGACAATGCTTATAAGATCGACCTTCCTGGTGAGTACAATGTGTCTGTTACTTTTAATGTTTCTTACCTTTCTCTGTTTCATATGGATGCAGATTCGGGGACGAATCTTTTTGAGGAGGGAGGTAATGATACGTGCTCAGAAGGGCAAATCAGACATTTTACCACTGGAAGAACAAATGAGAATTGTAGCATGCGCATGGGACCTATCACAAGGGCATCAGCTAAAAGGATTCAAAACAATTTTAGAAACTTGGCTAAATCATTTGTTGAAGAGATGCATCAAGAATTAGTTAAGACCCCTATTGGCAATTATGGACAGCCCAAAATATTATTATTAGTGAATTGGCATTGATAAAATATTTTGGTCATGTTGGGCCAAGTCTGTTTATTCAGTTTATTAGTTTTTATTTAAAAAAAAATGTTCAAGACTTATTTTACTTTTATGACTGTTAAGCCCAATTGGTAGTGTAGTAACTTGGGCCTAGTCTGGTAGGTTAGGAAATAAGTTTAACCTAAATAAGAGGTATAAATACCTCCAAACTCGGTAGCCACTTTTTCAAGTTTCAGTTTGAATGAAATTTCTTAGTTTCTTTTAAGAAACTTTGTGCATACAGGTGAGGTAGAGTGATTCCCTTGGCTTGTTGCATCAGGAAGCTGAATAGAGGATTATAAGTTAGAGTGATTCCCTTGTGATATTTTATTTGGTTTTCAATCCTATCTTCCATATCAATCGTGTGTTGGGGTTTCTAGGTCTTAATATCCACGGGGTTCCACATCAACTCCTTTGAGTCACAGTCAATAATACTCTGAACTTGATAAATATGCATAAGAATAATAATAATAACTTTTTGTAAATATCTCTATGCTCTACTAGGTCTCGATTCGCTATGTTCTTTAGAAGCTCTGCCTCCATGGCAGTTAATAAGGGGTTTACTTCCATGGCTGTTAGATAAGGTTGCCTCCATGGCTATTTATTTAATATTGCCTCAATGACTGTCTAATTGTCTTCATGGCCATTTAATGCTATTGCCTCCATGGTTGTTTAATACTATTGCCTCCATGGCCTTCAGTAAATCTCATTATACATAACTCAACAGAAATAAATAAAATCAATAATACAGAAAATTCCATAACTAAAAGGTGGGTGCTCAGTCCTTAGTGAACAAGAGCCCTTGAATTCTTGGTACTTTGGGAGTTATGGATTCATATAACTCTAACAATCTGACTTTAGCATAACTATGGCTGTGAAAATCAAGCCCAAGGGATCACTGCTTGTAGGCATCCTAATTTCAAGCCCACATAATATGTATCTGGTAGTTGCTATGAATCATATTGAATTTTGTACCTTTTGGTACCATAAAATAGAAGTTCTAGGTTCAAATCTCAAGCTAACATATTTTTTCCATATACTTGATAACTCTAAAATAATAACAACATATTTCTTCATAAAGCTAAATCATACTTTATTCAACATATCTCGACTTAACATTTTAATAATATGATTTCTAAAATTCCAAGTCTTAAAACATGGCAATACCATAAATATATAATACATCTTTTCACAGTCTAGATAACTCTAATGTGTACTCCAAAACCAATAGGGTAACAAAATCATAATTTGCTCTATATATATTTATTTTCTCTAAAACTCTTTGTCAGCTATTCTCTGATTTAAACTCTATCCTATATGTGTGTGTGTGTGTGTACCTTACTCTTGAAATCATCTTGGTAATTCATAAGTCTCCAATATGATTATATTCATAATCTAACTCTCTATCGAAAGTCTTTTTTTTTCTTTATTTTTGCAACAAATGGTCCCATGAGTCTCTTGAAAAAAATATAATTCATGCACTTGAAAAATCAAAATCTCACAACCTAACGAAACCAATAGTGGCTTATAATCTCTTTATAATAATTTCTAAAATCATGCAATAGTTCTACAATGCAAGCAAAATAACTATAATGACCAAAATAAAGGTCACATGATTGAACCCACTCACCTGGAGGGGAGGAAGAGATGGTGCCACCACCAACTAAGCTTCGAGGAGTCGGGAGGACACCAACATCTACTATAAAAATCATAGAACTCAATATCAAACCCCATCAACCTCTAGATAACTCTAATCTAGCTCTAACATTATTGGGGGAATACTCCCAATTGACAAAAATGAGCGAAATAGTAAGCACAAACCATGGAACATAAGAAGGACAGGAAGGAGATAACAAAAACCAACATAAACCCTTACCTTTGATCTTGGAGAATGAAGATTTGATGAGGCATTGAGAGAGGAATGTAGGAAAAAGGGTTTGGGAGTGAGGGTCTCTGGTTTCTGTCCCAAAAACCTGAGCCTAAAGGGTTTCTAAAAGGATATAAGTCATTAAACCAAAACTGTGTCATTTCAGGTAGTGTTCTACTCCAAAGTGACCGCTATAACGGTCAGGGCATGTGCGCTCACGGAACCGATCATTTATGACCACTATAGCGGTCCTCAAACCACTAAAACCCATGCAAGCCAACCCTGTGACCACTATAGCAGTCCTGGACTGCAATAGCAGTGACAGCAACCCCCAACTTCTGCATTTTTTCTGTCATTTGCACCTAGGTCATCTCAATACTCACTTATTTAATTTAAATAAGTTAATGTCGTCATTTATTTTACTCTCCATTGACTTTAAAACATAAATGTAAATAAGGAAATACCCCCCATTTGGATTCAAATAAAATATTAAAAAAAAATCAAAACCCTAACCAATCAAAATCCAATTTTTGAGTTCTAGTTCAAATTCGGGAATTCTTATGATTTTCTAAACTTGTGGGTTAAAAACGAAACAACTAGAGGTTTCCTAAAATTCGTTAAAAATCACTCGTTAACTTATTTTTCTCTAGGGAACAATTATCGAGACTTTTGATCCCAGGAAATATAGCTATATCATATAGCCTTCCAAGGAGGTGTACGGCCCGGACTTAGCGAAATCCAAGATCCGGCAACATGGATGGGTCCTAGAAAATCTTAGGACTGTATGGAACTTGTCTACTGACACGTGTATACTGAGTATTAAACAAATGAAATAAATAGTCACAATTCACCCAAAAGATATCCAAGAATTGTCAGTGCATTGGAAATCATAGTTATAAATCTCATCTACTAAATCAATTTGAGTTTGATTATAAAAGTAGTTTGAAAAACACATTTTGCCTCTTCCCAAGATGTATGATTACCATGGCCTACCCTCCTTTAGGGTACAAGTTCAAAAATTTGCTTTTATAAACTTATAACTTGTAGTTTTACAAATTAGCCCCAAACTTTATAAAGTTTACAAAATAGCCCCTATCTTAATCTTTTCATCCAAAAACAAATCTTTCATCCTAAGTTTACTAAAATTACAGTCCTGCTCCTGAAAATTTAGAGTTTACACAAAACCTGCCAAACTTATAAGAAGTTGCATTTTGACCTCTACACTTTACTAAAATTACAAAATCACCCCAAAACTCATTTTTTTCGTCCAAACACATACATTACTATTCCAAAACCCATTTTATTCAGTTTTGCACTAAAAAACTCAATTTTTGCATTCAAGTCCCTAAACTTTGCAAAATTACATTTTTACGCCTATACTTCACTAAAATTGCAAAACAACCTCAAATCTCTTCTTCTTTTTTTTTTTCTTCCTAACACCCACATTACTATTCTAGAACCCATTTCTATAGTTTTACATCCTAAAATTCAGTTTTTGCATAAAAGCCCCTAAACTTTGTTACATTTTAACCCTAAAACTACTACATAATCACAAAAATCACATGTGCAAGCTTTATTCTTCATGAAGATTCCAAATATAAGGTTAGTTTTAAAAACAAAGTTTTCCATCTAGGTGAATAGGCCTTGGCCGAACCTATATACCCAAAAATCCAAGCTTCTACAAAACTTTGAAACATGCATGGATGTGCTCCTTTTTATGTGTAGATTCTAAATATAAACATAGTCTTTGAAAGAAAACATTACCAACATAATAAACCCTATAAAACAGTGACCTCACTCAAAAATACTAAAGTTTACTAAAAAATTTCACAAAATACATAAAAGTGACTCTTTTTAGGTGTAGAATAAAGATATGGTGTTGAATTTTGAAACAAAAATATCTATGCATAACAAATGAAGGAGGCCAAAACTAGAAGGAGAGGAAATGATGAGCTCTTCAAATATTTTTAAAAGAAAGGAAGAGTTTTCAGCAAAATAACCAATTTTCAAACACAAACATTTATCAAAACTCAAACCTTTTTTACAAAAATTAGAAAACAAAGTAAGAAAATAAGTTTGAACATAAACCCCTACCCAAAAGAGAGTCTTTGTTGGAGATCAAGGCAGCCATAAGCTCTTTGAAGCTTAAGCTCTCAAGAGAGGAAGCAAAATTCTCTTCTTTTCTCTCAACAACAATTTGGCCTCTTAATGAAAAAGTATGAGGATTTTTCTTGAAAAAATAATAGTGGATTTGGGTTTTTTGGGTGGAAGAGGTACGGAAAAGAGTACTTGTTTGTTGGATTTGGTGGAGAAATGAAGAAGTTGTGAGGTTGGAGATGATGGAGGAATGCAAGTTGAAAATGAGAGAAAATGGGAATAGAGTGTTCTTTAAAAAAAATTGGAATAGTGCATAATAGGGAGGGCGGTGGCAGTACTTCATGGTAAAAAAGGAGTGGTTGGATTAGAGTTAAGGGTATTTTAGGAATTAAGCAAAAAAAAAAAAAAGTACGGGTAGATTAGGTAGAAAGGGAACTAATGTAGAGTAGTTTAGTAAAAGCAATGGTTAAAGTAGGATTAACTTGGTCTAACCAAAATTAATTTGAATTAATCATCATTAAAGTGTCATTAGTCATAATAAAGTAGTACTTTGTCTTTAATTATATCATAAAATGTAGTCACTATAAGACAAGTGTAGTGGGTGGTGACATCATCATGTTCTCTTTTGTTTTTAAGAATGAGATTAAGTTTCCTTAATTGTTTGACGCGAGTTGTTGCAACTTGTGACAAATTAAAATTTATAAAGTGCTAAGTTGCACCAAAAATGTAGTCAAGAGCACAACTCAGGTCATCTGACAAGGAAATGTTCTAATCGATTCAACAAATTAGGGGATTTTTGGAATTATTGAAAGCAAAATTAAATTGAGAAAATATGATGAGAAGAATTACTTGCATAAGGATTCTGTCAGATTAAGAGTTGTTCAATCATTGAGTCAAGAAATAAATTCATGATGGTGGTTACTTTCATTATTCATGCTATCACACAATAATGATGTAATTCTACTTTGCAGTCATACAATCGCACTCCCGCTAAGGGTTTGGCGAACATATGAACTAGTAATTCACAATCGTGATTCTATGAGCCTATGACAGTCTGATTACCAATTACAGCAACCTAATTTCTAACGGAGTTAATTTCAATCTCTAACCAATTTGGATGTAATTAAATCAATCGATCCAATACCCCAATGGTATCTAGATTATGCACGCAAACGAATACACAATCAAATAACTCTCAAAAATGTAACATCAGTACTATAGAACATATTAGGTTAATCATTAGGTCATTACTCCTTAGTCTCATTCTTTTATCAAAATACTTAGCGAAAAATATGCATAAATTTTTCTTTTTGAAACTTGAAAACAAAACATGAGCCACGTGCTAAAATAAAATCTAACGATTGTCGCAAACATAACAGAAGAGTGAAGGAAAGCATATCATCATTAATCACAAAGTACAAATGTTACACATATCAATACAACATAGTCAAATCTTCATAAGTACATTAATTACTACTAACATAGCTTCATTATCACATCAAAAGAAATACACATAAGTAGATCTAAGCGACATCTACGCGTATCCGTTGCACCCCACTAATCCGACTCATAGCGTATGCCGCATGCCCATGCCTTAGTAGAAGTCACGAACCACGTTACTATCTTCGTCTAGAGACGACATGGAAGAAAAGAGAGAGAGGGATGAGAAACTCATTCAAGGTTCTCAGTAGGGATTTCCAACTTTAACACACGTGTCATCGTCATTGTCCCCAGCCACTTCGATTTTATTTATGAAAAGGTGTTCATGCATAAGGTTTGGTCTTAATCTTCTCAAATCTATTTATCTGAAATGGATGTTTTTTAGTATGAGTCTTAATGACATGAATGCAACAGATATTGAATGGGTGCATGCTAATACATTATGCAAGTAATTGATAGAACACAATCATCAGAAAACATCAACATATTAGTGGCATAAAGTGACATTAAAACATCATACCCATTTTCATACTTAAACTCTGAAGTTCTTTTTTCTCAAGACCACCTTCATATCATGTTCACCATAATCCAACCAACATACCGACCCGACGATATTATTCTTGGTCACCAAAAACTCCCTCTCACCTATCGCCTAGGAATAAGCTCAATCCTAACTAGTTGTCACTAGATTTAATATGGGCAAAAGAAGGGGTAACTTTATCATTTCTAAGGATCACCTATCCTAGGATCTTTCCTTCTTTGTGTAACGCCCCGATTTTCTATTAGAGTAAAAATGACCAAAATGCCCCTGAGGTCATTTTCGGCCCGGAATTTGAGAAAAGCCAATCCGCCAGTACTCAAAGGGCAAACTCAATGTTGGAAGGGGATTAGTTGGCTTGTGTACCTTTCCGGGATCAAAAATCTCGTTTTTCGAGTTTTCGAGTCAAAATGACCAAAATGCCCCTATGGTGTTTTACCCGTTTGCAAGTGCCGGATGAACCCGAAACTTCTCTAGATGGTTTTAAAAGGTGTTTTTATGTATTCTGTGACTTTAGTTTTGGTCCCGGAGGTCCCGGGCGAAATTAGTGCAAAATTACGATTTTGCCCCTAGTTTTGTGTTTTTGAGCTTAATCGCGTGATTAAGCAAACCTAAGCAATATTAGGCTCTAATCGAAGATTAATTAATTTTCATAATTAATCTTGAGTCAAAATAATTTATTAAAGTTTATTAGAACCTAAGAATGCTTAATTACAACTTGAAATCCTATTTTAAATTCAAGATTCCTAATCATGGAATCTTGAATAGTGTTTTCTCTTTCCAATTCCTTAAATCATGGAAATTTGTCTACCTTGTTTACTCATAAAATGAATTTTTAACTCTCTAAATGTGTATGACCACTCCTTAACCTTGTCATAAAACTCTTAAATCTCATTCTTAGTTACCTAAACTTATGCTTAATGATTCCTAACCTTGTACCTAAACTAATACACACTTAAACCTATCATTAATACACAATTACATGGAAGATTTTTCCTCCCTCCTTGCTGTCTAGGTCTGGCCAAAGCATCCTCCCCCATTTTCCATCACATGCTCAAATTTCTGACACTCCAAAACCATGCTTCCACCTCACCATAAACCATACTTTGTCATACAAACACCATGCCTTCATTCATGCTTCATATGACCACTTTTAGAAGACTTTTTCTCTCATTTTTGTGGCTCAAATTCAGCTAGCCCTCCTTACCTTCTAGAAGGGTTATTTTAATTTCAAACAAAGGGAAATTACCATACTTGAAGCCATGCTTTGCATCATAACTTCCATACCTCAAACCATGCTTGAATGACAAGTTGTAAGAGATATTTTTCTCTTCCTTTCCCTCCTTTTTTGCTACGGCCAAGGCCTCCTTGAGTGAGCCTCAATTGTTTTGTTTTTCTATAAATAGGTGCATTAGAAGAACTTGCAAACACTTTAGCTCATTTGCAAACTTTTAGTTTTCGAAGCTTTCTTAAGTTTCCTTCCTTTTTCTCTCAAGTTTCAAGAGAGTTCTTCTTTTCTCTTCATTTTCATCCTCTTCATCCTCTCATCACATAATCATCTCATAACCTCTAAACACCACCTCACAACCTTGAATCACCATTAAACCTCTCAAACACAACCTCAATCAAAACACATCTCCTTTCTCTTTTTCTCTTGAAGGCCGAATCATCATCATCCTTCAAGGAGGAGTTGTTCATCTCATTTCCTTTCCAAAGTTCAAGCTTTTATCTCCACTCTAGGTAGGAGTGTTTTCTAAACATTTTGTTTTTCTTGGAAATGAGTCTTTCTCTAGCTTTCTCTTGGATTTCTTTTTGAAACTTTCCTTTGTTTTTCTTCCTCTTAGTTTCGGCCAAGAGGCCTTGTTTGGTACATGATAGCTCAATGATGAGAGCTCCTAGATGATGACTAAGTGTTCATCTCAAAGGAACCTCTAGAGCTTGAGTTTTTATTTTCTTTAAGTTTCATCTTTACTTTCTAACTCAAAGTGATTTTAGTCCAAGAACACCTTTACTTTTCCTTGCTAATGGTTTCGATTTTCCTTGTCTTTCTCCCTCACAAGGTTTCAATTTTGGTTTCCTTTTCTTTGAGTTTATATGTTCTTTTGAAAGTTTGTTTCTTTTGAGCTTGATGACGATGCTCAAGAACCTCATAATTCCTTTGAGAACTTGGTTCAAGAACTCTAAAGCTCTCTTTGTAATGAGATAAGTGTTGGGTTGTTTGATCTCTAAAGTCTTGAAAGAGCTCTAGATAACATTAAAAATGAACCTTGCATTCATATTTATGTTTATGCCTTGCACATCATATTTACTTTCCTTGCTATCACTAAGTATCAAGATAATGAATGAACTTGCATTACCATATTTATGTTTCAAGCTTTGCATTATCATGTTTATATTTCAAGTCCTCACTTAATATATCAAAGATAATAATGAGTTGCATCTCATGTTTATTTTATGCTCTCACTTTATTTTCTAATGAAAGCTAAAATAAGTGCATGAGCATGTTTATTTTTATGTCATCACTTAAGAGAACCTAGAGCTCAAAGACTTGCCCATATGTCTCAAACAAAGACTTGAAAATATGTGTTCTTTGGTCTTTGATTTTTGGCCTTAAGAGGTTTGGTTTGTTACAAGTATCAAAATCTATGTTTCATAATTTTTCTAAGCTTATATGAGTACAAGAAATGTCTAAAACAAGGTTTTATGAATTTAGGATCTCTTGAGGTAAATTTAGTTTAGCTACTGCCCTTACAAATATTTTGATGATTTTAGATGATAAAAATGTTTATAAGTGAGTTTTGAAAGTCTTGAAAGGTTCTAAGAGAAACTAGTATTTTATGTGTTTTAGAAACCAAGTTTTATGCCTTTGTATGGAGATGTATTTTCGATTCTGCCTTGCCATGTTATGCTCACTGTTTATTCTGTTTGGATGATGATAACATGAGTATGTTTGTGTATAATTGATGCTAAAATTCATATGTGAAAGATTAGAGAAGTTAATAACTAGAAAAGAATTAATTTGAGAGTTCTAGATCCCTTAATAATTGATTTTTCTGGATTCTGTCCAGCAAGGTTTAGAAATGGTAATCATGGATTTAAATTAGTTTAAATATGTAGGAATGACTCATAATTGGTTTAGGACTTGATCTTGATGCCTTAGGAGCAAACCGGACTTAGAAAGGGTCATTGTTGTGACTCCTAGGTACCCATAAAGTTAGAATATTAGATTCTGCATTCTTGAGGTTTAGAGAAGTTTATGATCATAGTATTGAGTGAGGAATACTTAGATATGAGCCTATAGGTACCTGAGAGATTAAGTTGTGATGATTTATAACTTAGATTGTAAGTTAAGGACCTTAAGGGTCAATGCATAAGACATTAAGAAATTGCTAATGCTACCATGTTTATATGGTGTAATAACATGTTGAGATGTTTATGATGCATGAGGAAATGATTGTTTAAGATATGAAGTTTATCATAGCATGAGGTTTAAATGAGAAATATGTTGTGTGAATGGCTTGTGGCATAAGCTTCAGTTTGAAGGAAATTCAGTTTAACAGCTGTTATGCTGCCGAATTTCCATCAAACCTAAAAGGGTTGAAGAAATGTTTTAAAGTACCACATGAATTGAAAACCCTGGGTGACACTGATTCGGCTGAGCACCCCCAGGAGATTTTTATGTGACAAAGCACTAAGATGCGTTTTCCTAGGTGACATCGGTTCAGCCAAGCACTCCCAGGGGAGACAAATCCGTGAAGGTATGAGTAGATGCATCCTACCAAAGCGGACAAATTGCTATGGCTTGATGCCCGCAAAGTGTTTCAAAGAGGGTATATCCTAAAAGAGGTGATCCTTAGCCCCCTACCCGTACTTGCGTAGTTGGGATTATTTTATTATGTTTCGCTTATTCAGATAATAAGCAAGAGCTAGTGACGACTAGCTGAGGTATGAGCTCATAACCTAGTTATTTTAGGGTGGCCTTATTATGCTGAAGTACCATGATTGATGTCACAAAGTTGAGGAAAGATCCACTTGAAAGTTATATGCCCTTTATGCCACTTGTGTGCTTTCTTGAAGTTGTGATTCATTGAGTTATTTGATTGAAGCATTGCCATGCATTCATGTTTTAATATGTTGCATTCATAGCATCAAGATGCATGCTAAAAGGAATGGACCTTGGATAATTGGTTTCATAAACCCTAATAATGAACCTTTTATGTATGCACACCTTTTATAATTAAACCCAAGGTTCCTGAGGATGTGAACGATGTAACCCTAGGATAGGAGACTTCTACTAAGGTTCTTTAGTAAGAATTCTCACTCCTTTCTCTTCTTCCTCTTTCTTCCGTCACATCTTCAGAGGTCGATGGCGACATTCATGGTCTTCATTGATACGCCCGTCTGGGAGGTGCACTACTACCCGGAGCATCGTTCCTACCACTTTGAGGGTCGCTGTGTTGTTCATGTTTTTGTGTACATGGGTCGACCTTTTGCTTATCCGGTGTCTAGCTACCAGTTCACTCTTACCGCTCCTTTTGGTGGTGATGACTTGATCTTTGAGCGTACCCGCCCTCACAACGAGCAGATGCGTCGTGCCCGCTTGTCCGCCTCAACTGTTCATGACTACCTGGAGTATGTGCCTCGCTTGAGGAGGTCAGAGACCGATCCATCCAAGGACTCACCGATGCACATCTATTCGAAGAGTTCTGCTCCCTTTCCCCCGTCTAGGCCAGAGGGGAGTGAGGATACAGTGATGCAGCCACGCTTGGAGAGGAAAGCCGATATGCGCCCGCGCGGAGGGGCTCACGACCATCCGACACGCGTTTTTTTTCCTACTTCAGTGGCCCACTCAGGAAGAGATCGAGCGGTTCCCCGATTAGCTACCTCCATCACCCGAGGACCCCCGTCGTCACTAGACCTCATCGAAGAGCTATTCGAGTGCCCGAGCAGTCATGAGGATCTCCCCTTCGATGGTACCATTTTGGGAAGGGGTTTTAGTCTAGTACTCATAGTTTGGTAGGAAGGTAGTGTAGTTGGTTTTTCTTTTGCCGTCACACCATGTACTTTACTGTTTTCTTGTTTTTGTTGTATTTCCATTTTCTCGTGTATTCCAAGTTCAGCCCGTTTCTATAAGGGTGTGACTACCTATGTATTCCAACTATATTATTATTAATGAAATGTTTCCTTTGTTGTTATGATTGTTGCTCTATTGATACTTGCTTTAGCTCTTGTGTTTCCTTATGATTGATGTTTATGCCTTTCGTTTAGATAAGAGTGCGGCTCTCACTTTGGTTTATGTTTTCAAAAAAAAATTTTACCCGTAATTTTCGCTAAGTATTTTAATAAAATGATGAGACTAAGAAGTAATAACCTAATGATTAACCTAATGTGTTCTAGAAAGTTGGGTTAAGAATTAGGGTGTTACACTTTGAAACGCTCTACTGTTGACTAATAGATAGTGATATTGTCCGTTTTGGCAAGCTCAATGTCAATACCCTCACCCTCACGGTTTTGTTTTTCCTAGGGGTGCTCGACCGAACCGGTGTAACCCAAGGTTTTAATCTCACAAGATTCTTCAAAAACATTCTCAAATCCTTTAGGTTTGACGGAAATTTGGCAGCATAACAGCTGTATATCGAATTTCCTTCAAACCGACTTTATGCCACAAATCTCACAACACATGCATTTCTTATTCAACTTTCTTAAACATGATAGACATAACAACTCAATCAAACACTCATTATAGCTCATATATCATCAAAACATATGCATCAAAACATCGTACTTGCAAAATCAAACTCAAAGCATTAAAGATCTCTTAATGTCTTATGCTTTGACCCTTAGGGTCCTTTAACTTGAAATCTAAGTTGTCTACCATCACAACTTAAGCTCTCGGGTACCTATAGGCTCATATCTAAGTATTCCTCACTCAATTCTATGTTCGTAAACAATTCTAAACCTTAAGAGTGTAGAATCCATAATTTACACTTTATGGGTACCTAAGAGTCACTACTTTGACCCTTTCTAAGTTCGATTTGTTCCTAAAGCATCAAGATCAATTCCTAGACAAATTATGAGTAGTTCCTACACATTTAAACTAATTATAAACAATTAATTCTAACTTATATCCTTGCTGGACAGAATCCAGAAAAATTATATTTCTAAGGGATCTAAAAGTCTCATTTTAATTCCTTTCTAGTTACTAACTTATCTTAACTTTCTCAAATGAATTTTAGCATCAATTACACATGATCATACTCCTTTTATCATCATCAAAACAGCATCATATAGTGAGTAATCAAGCAAGGCAGAACCGAAAACATCTCCATCAAATAATGCATAGAACTTCATTTCTAAAGCACATAAATTGCTAGTTTCTTTTGGAACCTTTTCAAGGATTTAAAGACTCATTTGAACACACTTTATTTCATTAAAATCATCATGAACTAGCATAGAGGCAGTGGCTAATTTAAAATAAATCTCAAGAGAATTTAAAATCATAAAACTTTGTTCAAAACATCTCTTGAGCTTATCTAAACTTAGAAAAATCATGAAACATAGGTTTTAGCACTTGTAACTAGATGAATCTTATTCCAAGACTCAACATCATCACAAGGCCGAAATCACAGAGCTAAAAGACTTATATTTTCAAACTTTGTTTGAGAAAATAATAGGTAAGTCCATGAGCTCTAAATCCTTTAAGTTATGACATAAACATAAATATGAAATACACTTTGTTTTAATCTTTATTAAGTGGTGAGAGCATAAATGAACATGCTATGCAAATCCATTATTATCTTAGAGATTTAGTGAGAACATAAACATAAATATGAAGATGCAAGTTTATTCTTTAATCTTGAGCATTTAGTGATGACATAAAAGTAAATATGGATGCAAGTCCTTTTTTTTTTTTATCTTAACTTAGAGCTCATATGAGACTTTTAGAGAGAACCAAAAATCTCAACCCAACACTTTCTCATCAACAAAGTGAACTCTAGAATTCTTGAACCAAGTTCTCAAAGGAACTTCATGGCTCTAGAACATCATCATCAAGCTCAAAGGTAGATGAACTAAGAAGCCAAAATAAATAACAACATTTCATCAAACTTGTAAAGGAAAGGAAATGAGAAGCAAACTAAGAGAAGAAAAGGAAACCAAAAACCAAAAGAAAGGAAAAGAAAAGAGAAGCTAAAATGGTTCAAGATCAAAAACAAGATTAAAGCTTTAGAGGTTTCTCAAATGAGAATCTCAAGATCATTATCTTGAAACCTCATCATCAAGCTCAAGGAAAAAGAATCAAAAGATCAAAACACATAACACCACTATTTTTAAAACCAAAATCAAGATGAGAAAAGGAAGAGAAGAACCAAAAATATAAAAGGGAAGGAAATTTGAAACCTTGAACAAGGAAAACAAAGGAAAATCTAAGATGTTTCAAGAGTCAAGAACAAGTTTCAAGCTTTAGAGGTTTCTCAAATGAGAATCACAAGACCATTATCTTGAAACCTCATCATCAAGCTCAAGTTTTTTCTTTTGAGAACCAAGTTCCAAAATAAAAATAAAACAAAGAAGAAAAGAATGTGTTCCAAGAGAAGAACCAACACTTTTTCATCTCAAGCATCAAAAATAAAAGAAAAGCTTTTGGAACAACAACCCCTACCAAGAGTGAAGATGAAAGCTTGGTCCTTGGAGTGAGAATTAAAAGCAAATCTCCCTTCAAAGGGGAGAGGAAGTTTCGGCCAAGCTCAAAGGAAGAGGAAGGAGTTGTGTTTAGGAAAGGAAGCTTTGGTGTTTAAATGATGATCTATGGTGGTGGTGTGATGGTTTGAGGTGGTTTATGGTGGTTTGTGGTGATGGAAGGAGTTTCTAAGTGGTGGAGAAGAACTTGAGGTTGAGAGAAAGTAAGAAAGTTTTTTTGGTCACAAACTCAAACAAAAAAGCAAATGGTAAAAGTGTGGGATTTATTTACACTTTGCTATATATATTATGGGTTCAATTTTGAAATGTGGAGGTGAATTTGGGGGAAGATATGCACGAAATTTTGGAGCTTTGAGGGAGAAAATATCTCCTCAAAGTGGTCATTTAAAGCATGGATGAAAGCATGGTGGATATGACTCAAAGTATGGTTCAAGGTATGGGCTAAGCATGGGCTTTGAGTGCAAGAATTTTAACATGTGGGAAACATGAGGAGGAGTGCATTTTTGGCCACCATGTGATTGCCCATGGGGAGGAGAAATTGTTCTCCTAATTGTGTGTTAATAATGTGTTTAGGTGTAGCTTAGGTTATGCTTAAGATTAGGAATTGCTAAGCAAGTGTTTAGGTGACTAAGAAGGTAATTAGGGCCATGTGAGACTAGATTAGGAGGTGGTCATGATAGACTAATGAAGTTAAACCTCATTAACTTGGAATCTAATGGTAACATACTTCCTTGATTTAGGGGAATAGGCAAGAGAAAACACTATTTCTAGATTCCTTTCTCAAAGAATTAAAAACTAGAAAAGGATTTTGAGTTTCCTTAAAAAATTTTAGGTTCTAATTAACTTTAATAAATTATGTTAACTCTAGATTAATTATGAAAATTAATTAATCTTCAACTAGAGCCTAATATTGCTTGGGTTTGCTTAATTATGCGATTAAGCTCAAAAACACTAAACTAGGGGCAAAATTGTAATTTTGCACAAAAACTGCCCGGGACCACCGAGACTTAAACTGATGTCATGAAATAAAAATCATCTGGAGAAGTTTCGGACTCATCCAACACTCATACCCGCGTAAAAACGCTATAGGGATATTTTGGTTATTTTGACCCGAACCTTCAAAAAATGAGATTTTCAATCTCGAAACCACTCAAAGGTTATCTAGTCCCCTTCAAACATTGAGTTAGCCCTTCGAAGACTGCCAGGTTGGCTATCCTCGAATTTCAGGCCGAAAATGACCTCAGGAGCATTTTGGTCATTTTCACTCAAACAGGAAATTAGGGCGTTACAAAAAATACAATTGCAATAATCATCACAACTAATATTTAAGAGAGAATATAAGAGGGAAAGAAAAACCAACCATAAATTGCAAATAAAAATTGGAGTCTCAAGAACAATCTTAATCTTCAGTCATCCTTATGAATGGTAAAGAAATTACTCCTCCATAGGGGGAGTTCACAACCAACGTCAAAGAAAAATGATCAATTCTAACCTGGAAAATACTAAAATTCAACAATGATTTGGAATTACTTGCACAAGAATTATGTCAGATTAAGAGTTGCTCAATTATTGACTCAAGAAATAAATTCATGATGGTGGTTACTTTCATTATTCATGCTATCACACAATGATGATGTAATTCTACTTAGCAGTCATACAATCGCACTCCCACTACGGGTTTGGCTAACATATGAACTAGTAATTCACAATTGTGATTCTATGAACCTATGATAGTCTGATTACCAATTATAGCAACCTAATTCCTAACGGAGTTAATTTCAATCCCTAACCAATTTGGATGTAATTAAATCAATCGATCCAATACCCTACTGGTATCTAGATTATGCACGCAAATGAATGCATAATCAAACAACCCTCAAAAATACAAATGCAATAATTATCACAACCAATATTCAAAAGAGAAGATAAGAGGGAAAGAAAACCAACCATGCATTGTAATAAAAATTGGAGTCTCAAGAACAATCTTAGTCTTCAATCATCCTTGTGCATGGTAAAGAAATTACTCCTCCATAGGGGGAGTTCACAACCAATGTCAAAGAAAAATGATAAATTATAACCCAGAAAATACTAAAATTCAACAATGATTTGGAACCCTAGCCTAGAGAGGGAGTAGTGAGAGAGAGAGAGTTCGAAAGTTCTAAACTAAAAATAAAAATGAAAGTCATCCGCTAAAAAGTCTCCAAAATGGAGTTAAAATCCAAAGCCCAAAACAGCGTACAAAGTCATGTAGGAAAGTGGAATGGAAATCAATTATGGGCACTATAGCGGTCCTGTCCATTTGCTCATGAGCGCTGCAGCCAATTTGTCTCTCTGGTGACTGCTACAATAGTCATGTGCTTGCTCAACACCGCTTCGTATACTTGCAAACCCATTTTGAGGCCTAAACTATTCGAATTAGCTCTTGTCTCTAAAGTTGAACAAGCTTTCCAATGCCGCAAGAATCATGTCAATCAAACATCTGTAGCTCCAAATATTCACAAAATACCAACTGAGGGTAAAATTAGACAGCATCATAACATCATAAACCTTTAATTTTGCAACTTGGAAAGTTTCTGCCAGCAAATAACACTCACAAAATAGGGTTAAAAGTACAAAAAGCTCCAAAATATATTTATTTATCAAAATGGTGAAAAAAACCATAATTTTATTCAATGATACACTATTAGGACCAAATGCAAATCTACCAAATGTTTACCAATTAAGCATATAAATAATGCAATATGCCTAGAGTTGAATAGGAAATGGGGTGCATGAATGCAACCCATCATTGTTCCTAGGCCTCAATTAATTCAAAATAATTATTTTAACCCAAAATTAAGTAATAAAATAATTTATATTTAATTAGAGCCTAATATTGCCTTTATGCCCTTAATTACTTTAATTAACTTAATTGGCACTGACTATGGGCAAAAAGATCATTTTACACAAAAACTTTCTAGGACTCACCCAAACATCAAATATCCCTTCAAATTAACACATCTAACTCCCGAGTGGTGACAGGGTCCGATCATCACTTAATCCCGCGTTAAATTACCTTAGGGGCATTTTAGTAATTTTGTGCATAGGAAAAATTAGGAATTGTGATTTTTGCACTGATTATCATCTAAAACACGTATAGTCCCCTTCAAATATTAAAATAACCCTTTGAGGATGGCCAGGACTGGCTGTCCTTGATTATCATGCAAGAATGACCTTAGAAGCATTTTGGTCATTTTTCATAGAAGGGAAAATCAAGTCATCATACATAGTGAATCAAGAGGATTTACCTCTTGTTGAAATGGGGCTTAGGTGAAAATGGGTAAATATGTAGGCCAATAAAGCTAAACCTCTAGTCAAAGGAGGACAAATTCATACACCAAAAGCACAAGTTCCTCACCACACAAGGGCGAAAAAAGGAAAGAAAGTGATGGGGGACCCACCCCCTAACCTAGAGTCGCTAGATAGGAAAGTTATAGACACCCTTCCATACTTTGTGTCTGGAGTGCTTAATTTCCTCTGCAGTATTGGGCTTTGGTGGTATTTATCATCAACTTTTGGGACCTGAGACTCTCAAGGAATCTTTTCCATTCTTCGGTTATGTATGGAAAGATAGAAATAAAATGACTACAATTTTAGGCATTCACTCTTGTTAGGCATAGGTGTTTTCTTCTAGTATTCAAGGCTCTTTATTTTAAGGGTATATATGATACCTGGGCTCTCAAGGGAGGGGGAGGGAGAGGGATGTAAGAAAAATTACCAACTTGACCCTTAGCCCAAGTATTATATTTGGTTATTACTAAAATCACCTTTTGGTAAACCAGAAAAGTGTGGGTAGAAGCGGATCTAAATGTTGGCTAGGTAAGTGTCTTGTAGTAAGAGGAGTAGTTATGAACCCTATAGATCATCCCTATAGGGGTAGTGAAGGATGGGCCCCAATTGGTAGAAAAAACCAGCAACTCCTTGGGGTTATCCTACACTTGGAAGAAAAAGTAGAGAAAGGAATAAATATAGTGATAATTTGATTCTTCATCGCCAAAGTAAATAGTAGAGTAACGAAAATTGAATTTTTTTTCACTGTCTTTACAAAAAAAAAAAAGAGTAATTAACTATATATATATATATATATATATATATATATATATATATATAGTGATTTTTTTTTAATTGCGATCTCTTGGCAAACAACAAGAATTGAACCCGCGCATAGTGGATTCATAATCCACTGCCTTGATCCACTTGGCTAAATCCGCCCTTGATAAAATCTCCTAGACTAAACAATTTATACTCTTTTCTTTTGTTATTATTTTTCTGTTTCTTCTCTAACTTTAGTTTTTACTCGTTTCCTAAAATAAGATAAGATGGGATACAAAAAGAAAAATAATGGAAGCATTCATTTTTTTTCAACATATGAGTTTGCAATGTAAAAATAATAAAGCAAAAGAGCAATAGAAACTCTGTTGATATTGCTCTTTTACTTTAAAACACTTGTATCCTTTAAGATAAAACTATTATCCATTTATAAATGGAGCCTCAATCAAATCTAGGTCTAGAAGGAAGTTATGAACACTATCTTCATGCATAACTTCCATACCAAGGTTAGCTCGGTTAATAATATTAGCCTAGGTATTTATTACATGACCTTGACTATCAACTACAATTGGTTGAAATTGAAACCATTTAAATTGAAAGGTATAGTGCTGATACCTAATGCAGTAAACTAGGTACCTACTACAGGCCAAGCAGCTAGGAAGAAATGTAAAGAATGAAAATTGTTGAAACTAGCATATTGGAAGATCAATCGGCCAAAATAACCATGAGCAGCTACAACATTGTAGGTTTCTTCCTCTTAACCAAATCTATAACCTTCATTAGCAGATTCATTTTCTGTAGTTTCTCTGAGATAGTAGATCTAGTTTTGTTTTATTAGAATTAGGAAAATAGATAACCCAAGCAAATTCATTTTACTTGACTTTTCTTTGTTTCCGAAGTAACTCTCATCAACTAGCACTATTTTGATGTAAACCTTTAACAGTAATTCATCAAATTGCTTCTTGATCTAAATATATATATGGTTTGTGCCTACTGTCTATATCAAAAAAATCTTGTTCCTTTGAACATGAAGAAATAAAGTGTTAGTAAGAATATGCATGAAAAGGGGGGGTTAAATCGTGCTTTCTTCAAATCCTACTTCAAACTGAAACTTTTTAACAAATCTTATCAAGTTAAAAACTTGAAAAGTAGTGGAAGATTGGTTAGTATGTTTAGAAATCAACTTTCCGATTAAAAACAATTTAAAAAGGGCTAACGAATAATATAAGGAAAGCTGAAGGCACTTAGTTGAATTAAAGAGCTGAAACTAAACTAAGAGAGAATAGAATATATCGGTTTAGACATTTTATACTAGTTCGGTGAATACTTGCCTACATCCAGTTCTCGGTAATCACTGAGTTCCACTAAGCCCCCTCAACATGAGGAAATACAAATACAAGATAGTCTTTATCGTAGCCTTCACAAGCTCTTACTACCGTCAGTAAACTTCACTTACTGACTCACACCAACAAGTAGTTTTACAGTATCCTCTTCAAGCTATTTTCCTTTTGATCACTACTAGATCAGGGATACAAATAAACTAAAGATGATGATTGGCTTAAACACTCTTTCACTCAAGTTTCTTTATGGATGTGGCACAATAAGACTTGAATATTCTTGAGTGACTTCTTTCTACTGCTTCTTCTTTTTAAGAACGTATATTCACTCATAAATTGTAGACAAGAAGATTTTTAATGTATAAAGGATTATAGCAATAGAAATTTTCAACGGGAGGATTTTGCTAATTTTCAATTTTTTTTCCCTATTCAAGTATATTTTTCTGAGAGCTCAGTCATCTATATTTATAGATGATTTTCCTTTGTTACCGTTGCCCCTTGATCATTTAAACAATCAACATGTGTTGAGCATCAGACTGAGTATTCGAAAAATAATCAAGATGAGTAGCTTGTCTGGTGTCAGAGTTCCTTTTGCAAAGGTCGTTGATAAGTCGAGGTTTCTAAAATCTATCAGAAATCGTTTTTCCACTTTCTGAACATGGTTTCTGAAATTGTTAATAAATCTTTTGTCAATTGATCAAGAGTGCTTTTCCGAGATGTTGTCTTGGTTAAGAGAGACTGATTTGACTTTAAATTTAAAATTCAAATGTGGTCGCTTTCCCTCCCTTTTTTATGAGTTCAACTTTCTGATGAGCACTGCTAGTTCCTTATTGATTTAATTTTCTTCAATCTCGATTTTTGATGATAAATAGTTCATAATTACGATAATTGAAGATTGAGTAATACTTTGTTACCAGCTTCTTATATGTTTTCTTCATTTGTTGTAGTTCTTTCTGAAGATCAGTATTACTTTCTAACTGCCATTTCCTTGATCTCGTTTCGACAGATCTATTTCATTGATACATATGACCAAATTCTGCTTGATGCATATTTTCTTCTTTTAAGTTTTCTCATGACTTGACGATTATAAGCTTTGTAGAGTGAGATCACTTTCTCTTACTTTCTAATTGTGTATCTTGGAAAATCTGGTATCTTTAGTCACGATAGAAACTCAAGGTGGCCATTAGTCATTTTCAAAATATTTTCTATAAATTGGCTTTGTTGTCATTCAAAACCTTTTAAGCTCGTACTTTCTGAGTACTTTCTGAAGGGTTCTGGAGTTTACATAAAGAAGTTGTTGCAATTACCGGAAATACTTGGCCTACTGAAGGCACAAAAAAGGAGGGAAAGTTTATCATAAAATGGGTACCTCGATTTAATATTTGTACCTATTATATATATTTATATAAAACTCACATCATATATATTCATTTTTTTTCTTATATTGTTTTATAAAGATAGTCTCTAATCACTAGAATTCAAATATACTTAGTATAAGTATATTTGATAAATTATACTAAGTATAGCTAAGTTAACATATAGAATATATATGTTCTATATTATGTATTCAGCTGCTTGTGAACCTTCGGGTACTGCTTTATTCAATGTTTGTTCAATTACTCTTTTACCCACAAATGCAATGTAAGCATTAGGTTCGGCAATAATGACATGCCCCAACATGCCAAAACTAGCTATCACCAAATTTATTGAAAAATGTTTCTATTTCGATACAAGTAAGAAACAATCGGACTCTAGGAAAAGATAAATAATCCATCCTAGAATCTCATTTTCCCTATTTCGATTTCTACTATGCTTAATATTCTATACCTATTCTTTTTTGTTTAGTATCAAGTCGAATTTGCTTATTTTATTACAATAAAAAAAACTAGTAATTGTTTTCTATTCTAGGAGACTGAAATATGAAAACAATGACATACTCATATTGCTTTAATAGGGTCAAAAAAAAATTAAATAGTCTCCTTCACTATATATATATATATTATGATTGACTAGTACTGCAGTACAAGGAGAATTCTCTAAATATGGTAGAGAAAAACTCGAAAGAATAAAAAATGGTCCTTTCATAAATTTTGGATTATACATAATAAAATTATACAGAATTTATCAACTAAAATTAAGTTCATTTTACTACCTTAATATGTTGATATATTTGCGGACCTAGAAATTAGAAATTCATCTCAGAGAATTGCACCTTCTCAAATTGTTTTTTTTTTTTAAGAACCAAAAATATTTTTGCCAAAATAATAGATGCCAAGAAGAACAAAAGACCTTGGACACATAATGGATCTTGAAGTACTATTTCTACATCCCCCTCTTTTTTTCTATTTCTTATTTTTAGTTTAGAATAGAATTCATATTCTACATAAAAAAGAAATTCCAAATTAGTATGAAAAGTTATTAACAAAACATAATTCAAATTCAAATTTATTTGAATTTGAATAATAATATTTCATTCTCGAATATGAATTCGTTTCGTTTGTTTTCTTGATTCTACTCTTTTTTTTCAACACTAATATTGACAACAGTGTACCAAACAAATATAATCCGATCGTTAATCAATTGATTGATTTATTCACATTACAGAGGCTTTTTTTTTTCTTTTTCAATTATATCCACACATCCTACATTTTGGGGGGAGGGAGTTGCTAACCCAATGGTAGAGAACTCGACTTTTAAGTACGACTCCATTTTTTACACATTTTTCTGAAGGATTGTTTTATCCATACCCTCGATAGCATTTGTAAGACCACGACTAATCTATAAAGAAATGGATGGAAAAAGCAGCATGTCATATCAATGGCTAATTTGGAATATTTGATCCGATCATATTTTTATTTTAATTCTCAAATTGGAACAAAAAAAAATTCATTTGGGTTTAATTAATAAACGGATAGAGCATGGAAACTCCAATTATAGGGAAGCAAAAAGTAATGAGCTTTCATTTTTTCATTTGAATGATTGCCCCATCTAATTGTACATTAAAAATATATTAGTGCTTGATGCGGGAAAAGCCTTTCCCATGAATGGATTTTTAAGTTTGTTATGAGTCCTAACTATTAGCTATTCTCCATTATGAGGTGGCAATAAATTTGCAGAAGAAAAAGTATATTGATAAAGGTTTTTTTTTTTCCAAAATCAAAAGAGCAATTGGGTGGATAAAATAAAGGATTTCAAACTAGCTTGCTATCCTAGAACAATCAGATGGAAAAAGCGAGTGCAGAGAATTCATTTTATTTTCTAGGTATTTATTCATATTCATTCTAATTCGAATATAATAATAATAATAATAATAATAACAATAACAATAATATAATAAATACCCAGTTTTGACTGTATCACTATGTATCATTTGATAATCTAATGAATCTTTGATCCTTTGACAAAATCGAATTTTAAAGATGGAGGACTATCAAATATATTTAGAACTAGATAGATCTTGCCAATCGAACTTTCTATACCCATTTATAGTTCGGGAGTATATTTATGGACTCGCCTATGGTCATGATTTAAATAGAAATAGATCCATTTTGGTGGAAAATGTGGATTATGATAAGACATCTAGTTTACTAATTGTAAAGCATTTAATTACTCGAATGTATCAATAGAATCATTTGATTCTTCTTGCTAACAATTCTAACAAAAAAAAAACTATTTTGGGGTTATAACAAGAATTTGTATTCTCAAAAAATATCAGAGGGTTTTACCGTCATCACGGAACTTCTATTTTCCAGACAATTAAAATTCCATTTTTCTAAAGAGTCGAAAATGATAAAGTCTTTTAATAAATTGCAATCAATTCATTCCATTTTTTCCTATTTCAAGGATAAATTTATATATTTTAATTTTGTTTCAGATGTACAAATACCCTATCGTATTCATTTGGAAATCTTGGTTCAAAGTCTTCGATACCGGGTGAAAGATCCCTTATTCTTTCATTTATCAAGATTGTTTATTTATGAGTATTGTAATTGGAATAGTCTTATTACTTAAAAAAAACTTATTTATACTTTTTTAAAAAGTAATCGAAGAATTCTCTTGTTCCTATATAATTTTTATGTATGTGAACATGAATCCATCTTCCTTTTCCTATGTAAGAGATCCTTTATTTACGATTAAACTCTTTTATCATTATTTTTTAGCGAATCTATTTATATGCAAAAATCATACACTTTGTCCAACTTAAACACAATCACAGGCCTTTGAATTGCAATGTAGCACACCTTCAACCAAACTTTTCAAAAGTTTTTTTTCTTCAATCAATCTTGCTTTTTATTTTTTTTTTAATTTCTTTTTTGGCCACTCATGAACACACATTATCCTTCCTCCACACTTAAATTGGGTCATGTCCTCATGCTTTCCCACACACTTATGCTCAAGTATATATAAGAATTGCACAAATGCTCTCCTAAGCCTAAAAGGTTAGGGATTTTCATGGTTTTTCACTTTTGACCAAGGATTTGCTAAAACAAAAGGATGGTCAAGAAGGCTCAAAAGGGCTAAAAGAGCTAACATGCAAATGGTGACTATATGGGCAAGTGGCGAAAAACAAGAAAAATGCCTCAATCACATTCAAGCATGCACATGGAAACATATTTTCAAACAATACCCTAAGTAAGTTCTAGAATGCAAATCCAAAGAGGGAAACACACATAAACAAATAAGCATGGCACATGATAGTCCAGTCAAAGGGGCTCAAAATCTCACAGGTGAAAGTATATGTTCTAAATTCAAACAACATAGTGAATTCACCAAGCATGCAATACAAAATAAAGTCAATGCCAAGCAAGTCAATATAGTGCATGTGGTGTTAGCCTATGCGTGTAACCTCTAAGTGAAAGGAATTTTGTAAGACATAAACAAAAATAAATATCATGCAAGACTCAAAACAAAAATGAAAATAAATAAAATGCAGAAAGAGAAAAGTAAAGGAAAACCTCACAGTGGGTTGTCTCCCACCCAGTACTTTGCTTTAACATCCCTGTGTTGGATGGACAGGACCCTCAAGTAAGGTGTATAACTTTAATCTACACAATTGCCATCTGAGCCCCAAAATCCTTGGAGACTTCATGAATCAGTCGATGCCCAACAATCTTATAGCAAATCTTGGTCCTGGGGTTCTCCAACTCAATTGCACCACTAGGGTGCACATAGGTGACCAAGAATGGTCCCTTCCATCTAAACTTTGGCCTCCCAGTCATCAATTTTGCCCAAGGCTCATGTAGCAAGATCCTTTGCCCCTTACAGGCCTTCCTTCCCAATATGGACGAATCATGAGGCACCCTTGAAACTGATAACTTATGCTCAAGTGGTGTACCTGTATCTACAAGCTTAGAGTATTCTAGCACAGCAAGCTCATTAAATCCCATGGGAAAAGAAAAATAAAAAAAGGGAGGATGGGCCTCCTTACTAAGCAAGCTAGG
Source organism: Dalbergia cultrata (assembly GCA_031216105.1). Classification (NCBI taxonomy): domain Eukaryota; kingdom Viridiplantae; phylum Streptophyta; class Magnoliopsida; order Fabales; family Fabaceae; genus Dalbergia; species Dalbergia cultrata. Next base: position 49,750,810 of record CM062346.1, read on the forward strand.
TTAGCAATGGCAACGTTACCCAAGAGGGGGTGAATTGGGTGGTTTGAAAACTATTTCAAATTTAGGAAATAATTCAATTTTATGTACTAAAATTATGCAGGTAGTAGGATGATTGTTGACAGTATATAAATATTGTAAATTACTCAAATAGAACTTGTTTGATGAAGGAATTACGAGAATTACGGGTATTAATAAGAATAATGAAGATGATAAATTATATTTGGAATAAAGTAAAAGGTTAAAGGAAGAAAGATGAAAACTCGATTTATACTGGTTTAGTCACCTCTTGTGACCTACATCCAGTCACCAAGCCAATACTTGAGAGTTTTCACTAAACTCCAAGTTTCAAGCCTTTACACCAAAGAGCACTCTCACATGTTGGGATCCCTTATCATTTGTGTTTGAGTATCAAGAATAAAGAGATACCCCACTCTTGTTCTAACAAGGGATGCCTCACCCCTTACACATAAAAACTCACTTACATATACAAAGTATCACTCTCTATGTAGAGGAGATGATACAAATTGAAGCTCTAAAAGGTTTCTCAAAGGATAAGATTTTTTTCCATAAGTTTGATGAAAAGATAAAAGATTGAAAAAAATTGTTAATTGATCTTTTTAATTTGTTGTCTATATTTGTTGTCTATGTCTTAAAATATGTTAAATGATGAGTATTTATAGACAAAAATTTGTGTAAACTATTAGGGATTAATCCAAAATATGTGTCTCTTCAAAACACACCCATTTGCACATTTCTAGGTTTGGTAATTGATTACATAAAGTGGTAATCAATTACACAGTTCAAATTTTGAATTCTAGCAATGGTCATGTTCTGGCAATTGATTACCTAAACTGGTAATCAATTACAATAATCAATTACATGACATAGGGATCAATTACAAGCATTCCCGAATTTATCTGTGCAATGGTTAAGAATGGTGATTGAGTAACAAGTGTTATCTTCACAATTATTGGATCATAAGGATTTACTGAGGGGCCTAGTGCCAACTTGAATTCTGTGCAAGAATGATTTTCTCTTTTAAATAATTTATCGATCAAATTTGTTTTCACAAATAAATTAACTAACCCATTTTATTTTATTTCTTAACTAAAACTTGTTAATACATACTTATTTTTTAAAGAATTACGTGGCTTTGAGTTCCACATTCTACCAAAGGATACGTAGGAGCAGGAATTCTCTATCAAGCCAAACTTTAAATTTTCATAATTTTGTCTTTGATTTTCGTTATTTTATTTCCTTTGTTTGTAAATATTTTAATCTAATTTTTTCATTTATAATTTTATATTTCAAGTTATTCTAATCTGTACAATTAGTTTTTAGGTAACTGTTTTAGGACGGATGTATCAGGGATGATGTGGGGTTTAATCTTCAGCTTTTCCTATACATAAACAGACTCCCAAATCTAACTCTGTTTTAGCATACCAGTTTAAATTTTTTAACAAAAAGGTTTTCCCAATGGTTTTCCTTAATAAACCTTGATGATGACTCCATCAAAATATTTTTCACCACCTCGTTGCTTTCTCAATTGCGATAGATGGCGAGTCCACTGGGGAGCTTAGAGAGTCAAGCCCATTAAAAGTGTTAATTGTGCAAATTTTATAATTTAGACCATATTTTATTTACCTATTGTTTGACTAACATTTGATTTACTACATTTTGTTATTGTATATACGAGCCTTAGGCTACATGACAATTGTGTTGTTTGAGTGTTAACTTTTCCTTGCATTCATATGATTAGTTTGCATATTTGCTATGTGTTTAGGACACATTATACCTCACACACTTTTGGGCTCTATACCCGAGCCTATGCGAGCCTAGGAATTAGCAATGTCTCGGCATTTGTTCTTGAGGGGTCTTATACTCACTTGATAATTGCTGATTCATCACTCAGATTGTTACTAGTTTTATAGATTGATCATATTGAGAGGGTTCATCCCTACTTGTGGTTAATTTATGAGCTAGGTCCTTATTATTAAATAAGGGCAATCTGGGGACTTTTGGCCTTTAAATCTATAGCATCGACCTTGAACCTTGCACTAATAGTGCCTAGGATGAGAAGAAAGACGTGTTCCAATCCTATGGTAGGCTTTTGTTGAAAGACCCGAGGGCTTGTGTCGTTTTTGTTGCTTAATGGCTTTTGATTATAGAGTTATCCTTTGTGAATATACATTTACCTTCAACTCTCCTTTTCTTTGTTCATGCTTTTCGGTTCAAAATTGTAAATAAAAATTTGTTTCGTAATTTCACAGCTTGATCTATTGTGTTCTTCATCTCAAAAAAAAAAAAAAAACCCTTTTAGTCTTGCAAAATGTAAATGTATGTTTTAAAATTTATGCCTTGCATTCTAGCCTTAAAAAAAAATCATTTGCGTGGTTTTTTAAAAAATACAAAAAAGTTAGTCATGCATTTCGGTAAAAAATATATATATATTCAAAAAAAATTTTCCTTAAAAATTTTTTTTCCTCCTCTGAAACAATTTTTTTTCATAAATTTTTTTTCTTGCATTCTTGTCTAAGAAAAATGTTAAAAAAAATTTTGCTATAATTTTTTTTAAAAAAAGCCCAAAATAACTTTGCATTCATGTTTTCTTAAGAAAAGAAAAAGAAAAAGAAAGTTCAAAAATAATTTGTCCTTTGCATTTGAAAACATTAAAGAATGTAGAGGTTGAATTAGCATTTTGAAGCCTCTAGCTCCTATTTGTTTTGAGATCTTTCACCATTGTGTCATAGCTTAATTATACTTGTTCCCCTCATTCAAACCCATTCTCACCAACTCACCAATCAATTATTCTTACCCACATCAATAAGGCAAGTAAACAAATTTTAATTCAAATCCCATTCAAAAGGGCAAAAAGGTGATTCCAAAAACATTTTCAAAATCCTTTTCTCAAGTGGCAACCTTGAATTTGCAACGTATGGGGCTTCCAATCATGTAATGAATTTTGGTTAACTTTCAAAGTCATCATACAAAGCTTATGGGATGAAAGAAAGTTCACTTTTGTCTTAGCCCATGGATTAAAGAAGGAGTTGAGATTGAGAGTTGAATTTGCATGTCGACTAGTGTTTCATTAATTGGTGCTTTTGCTTTTTATGGATGGATTTTTATTCTATGGTATAATTCCATTTTAAAAAGGTGCATCAATTTCAAGAAAATAGAATAAAAAGAAAGAGAAATCTTATTTTAGCATTAAATTTGTGAAAATAAGCAATCATAATTTGAAATGAAGTTTGGCCATTGTTCTTTATCTTTTTTTCAAAAAAAAAAAAATCAGCATCCCTTGTTACTCTGTTTGAGCCTAATTTTCCCTTTTTTTTTTTTACTTCTGATAACCTGGACAAGGATCACCCAATACTAGGAGCTAATATGCAATAAAGGTTATTTGGTTGAATTTCTTCTTTGTTCAATTTGCGATTAAAAAGAAAAGAAAATAACCAAAAAAAGCAAAAACTAGAGAGAGAAAGAATACCATAAAAAATTTGCCTTCAGAATGAAACTCCATTTATGATTCTCAATTGTCGTTGGTAGAGGACGTCATCATGCTACAATTGATCCTTTATTGTAATTAACCCTTAAACTCTTGTTTGAGTCATTAATACCCTTTTGTTCTTAAACTTTTTAACCTGAGTCACATTACAAGCCTAATAAAGTCCATCCTGATCAATGATTGATTGCTTTTATTTTCATAAAATTAATTTTGAAACAAAAAAAAAGATAGAAAAAAGAGAAAGAAAGAAAAAGAAAATTGATTGATACACCTTCATAATGGAAGCAAAAGTTTGAGCAAGTTCACGAAAGTTTTAAGCAAAAGGCAAGATTTCAAGGACCTCTAGAATCTCAAGAGTTCAAACTTAGGGGCTATTTTAAGGTTATTCATTGGAAGAATTTGAAAACTGTTTGAATCGCTATTTGCTCAAAACAATGCTTGTCAGCTTGGGAAACTCATTCCACATTGCTTATCCTTCCTAACCACCTTCCTAAAGGACCCTGATATTCCCTCTGCTCATAACTCTATATGCATTGTCCTTGTGCAAATAAAAAATAAGTTGTGGCATAATGGTGAATGCTTATGGATTCTTCCATTTGGAATGTAACTTTCTCTAAATTCTTCAATGACTCTGTTTGAATGACAATTATCTTTTCGAAAAAAAATAAGAAAAAAATATAAAAATCAAGTTTGAGCTTTCAGCTTTGCATTGCATATTTTTACTCACAATTAATTTACATTAGTTTGTGCATCATTTTTAGGTATTGAGAAGCCAAGTTTTCCCTACTTTTCTTCCCAGGTATTGTGACGTCTGGTTTATCTTTGTAGGTATTGAGATGCCTACCTTTCTTTTCTCAGGTATTGTGAGGCCTAATTTATCTTTGTAGATATTGTGACACATACTTTTCTTCTCAAGTATTGTGATACCTAATTTATCTTTGTAGGTATTGTGAAACCTACTTTCTTTCCCAGGTATTGTGATGTCTGTTTTATCTTTGTAAGTATTGTGAAACCTACTTTTCTTCCAGGGTATTCTGACGCTCAATTTATCTTGTAGGTATTGAGACTCCTACTTTTCTTTTCTTAGGTATTGTGAGGCCTAATTTATCTTTGTAGGTATTGTGAAGCCTATTTTTCTTGATGAGTATTGTGAGGCTAGGTTTATTTTTGTAGGTATTAAGACACCTACTTTTCTTTTTTCAGGTATCGTGAGGCCTGATTTATCTTTATAGGTATTATGAAGCCTACTTTTCTTCCTAGGTATTCTGACGCTTGGTTTATCTTTGTAGGTATTGTGACACCTACTTTTCTTCCCAAGTATTGTGACACCTGGGTTATCTTTGTAGGTATTGAGATGCCTACTTTTTCTTTTTTGAGGTATTGTGATACTTGTTTTTCTTCGTAGGTATTGTGACGTCTGCTTTATCTTTGTAGGTATTGTGACACCTGCTTTTCTTCCTAGGTATTGTGACACTTGGTTTATCTTTGTAGTTATTGAGCCGCCTATTTTTTTGTTTTCTCAAGTATTGTGAGGCCTGATTTATTTTTCTAAGCCTACTTTTTCTTACCATATATTGTGATACCTGATTTATCTTTGTAGGTATTGTGAAACTTGATTTTCCTTTGTAGGTATTGTAAGGCCAACTTCTTTCTTCTTTTTCTAGTTTTCTGTCTTAAGTCTTTTTTGTTTTAATCTTTGCTTCAAATAAAAACTTAACTTGAATAATAATTGATTACTTCTTTACTTTGATTGTCCTTTTGATTAAAAGGTCAATCAAAAGGGGGTTAGCACCAATTTTTTATTAAGTTAAAAAAAATATATATATATATATATATATATAGTAATCAATTTAATTTAATTTTAAATGTCATATTTAATTATCAACATTATGTTTTTTGGCCTCATATCTCCCTTTTTGGAGATTTTGTTATTTTATTTTGCATATTAAAAAAAAGAAAAAAAATCAAGTTTCTCTTTTTTTTTTGCATTAGTTTGTTTTCTTGGTCCAACAATAGCACATCACTTTCATCCCTTTTTTTTTTAAATTAATTTTTTGTTGAAAAAAAAAGAGTCAACCTGTTACATTTTATTTCAATTATTTTAGTTTTATTTCAATTTTATTTTGACTTGAAAAAAAAAAAGTGAACGCACCCAACAAAAGGAAAATAAGAGTGAGTCAAATAAGTGGAGTGGTTGCATTCGTTCTCCTCTTAAAACATATCACAAACAAAGGAAATTCAGAAAAGAGAAGTATCGAAAACAAACTTTTTAGTAACAGTGGCTCAATCAAATCCCTGAAATCCTTCAATCAGATCAAGTATCACCTACCATTTTTTAAAAAATTTAACTAAGAAGTGTGTATAAAATAGGACTAAAATTTACAGAGTGGGAGGGGGTAAGAAACCATTTTGTTTTCAATCACAGTGACAGCACATCCTCATCTTTTCCACTATCATCCGCCACCACCATCATCACCACATAGAACTCATGTCCCTCCACATTCATCATTAACCATAATATGATTGTCACCATCATAAACACATCACATAACCAAAATCACCATTATCATCCACCATCCATCTTCCAACAAGCCATTGAAACATAATAATAATAATAAAAAAAAGAGCCATAGCCACCATTATCATTTTAACTCACCTTTATCATAGTACAAACCCATAAACTGAAACCTAATCACAGCAGCACCACGCCGCCACTATGAACTAGGCCAGTCTCCGTTCATGCGCCGCCGTGAAGAGCCCTGCAGTGCCGTGGCCTCGCCCTCCGCACTACTACCAGGGAACACCATGACAGCCCTGTAACAAGCACCACAGCGAAGCCATCGCGAGGAACGCGCCATCCACCAGCACCCATCTCGCATCTCTGCCAGGACTTAGACGTCCTTGGAGCAGCCCAAACCGCTGCCGCACTGGTGCCCCTCTCTGCTCGAACCGCGAACCACCCTTCACCTCGAACCAATACCGCCACCCAGCCTAGCCGTGGTGATCAGCCACCTGCAACGCAGCAGCGATCTAGCCACGGTAGCCCATTGTCGTCAAGTCCCGTCTGCTGCGAAGCCCGTTGCCAGCTCCTCTATGTTAGCCTCTGTTGCTCTTTTTCCAATTTGTGTTAGTATTAGGTTAGAGTAGTTGGGGTCAAGGTCCTTTTTGTTTAGTCTTTTTTTTTCTCCTTGCATTAATAGATTTTCGTCCTTTTGTTTTGGTAAATCATTGGGTTAGATAATTTTTTGAGCAGAGCCGAAGAAGTGTTTTGTCTGGATTAGTCTTTTGGGCCTATTGATGAATTGGAGTCTTTGGTGATTTTGTTTTGGGGTGTTTCGTATTTTTGCTTTAAAGAAAATTGTTTCTTTACAAAAATGATTTATTAATTACCGAAAAATAGATTGGGGTGTTTGGGCTAGATGTGTTTTTAGTTTGGGCCATGTCTGTTTGAATGTTTTAAATAAAAAAAACTTAGGCAGTTTAATTTTTGAGTCTATTTCTTTTTTTAAAGCAAAATAATAATAATAATAAATAAATAAATAATGAAAAAATAAAATAAAAATATTTTTAATCAGTGCAATAGTTAAGAATGGTGATTGAGTAACAAGTGTTATCTTCACTATTATTGTATTATAAGGATTTATTGAGTAACCTAGTGTCAACTTAAATTTTGTGCAAAAATGATTTTCTCTTTTAAATAATTTATCGATCAAATTTGTTTTCACAAAAAAAATTAACCAACCCATTTTATTTTATTTCTTAACTAAAACTCATGAACACTTACTTATTTTTGAAAAACCTACATGGGTTTGAGTTCCTCATTGTACTGGAGGATACGTAGGAGTAGGAATTCCCTGTCAAGCCAAACTTTAAATTTTCATAATTTTGTCTTTGATTTTTTTAATTTTATTTCCTCTATTTGTGAATATTTTAATTTATTTTTTCATTTATTTGTGAATATTATATTTATTTATCTTTTTGGATAAATTTTATATACTTTAAGTTATTCTAATTTATACAAGTAATTTTTGGGTAACCATTTAGGATGAATGTATTAAGGGTGCTATAGGGTTTAGTCTTCACCCTTCCCTGTACATAAATAGACTCCCGAATCTAAATTGATTTTAGCAGACCAGTTTAAATTTTTTAACAAAAAGATTTTCCCAATGATTTTCCATAATAAACCTTGGTGGCGACTCCATCAAAATATTTTTCAATATTTTTCGCCGCCTCGTCGCTTTCCCAATTGCGATAGATGGCGAGTCCATTGGGGAGCTTAGAGAGTCAAGCCCATTAAAAATGTTAATTGTGCAACTTTTATAATTTAGACCATATTTTATTTACCTACTGTTTCACTAACATTTGATTTACTACATTTTATTATTGTATATATGAGCCTTAGGGTAGATGACAATTGTGTTGTTTGAGTGTTAACTTTTCCTTGCATTCATATGATTAGTTTGCAGATTTGCTATGTGTTTGGGACACATTATACCTCACATTTTTGGGCTCTATACCCAAGCCTATGCAAGCCTAGGAATTAGCAATGTCTCGGCATTTGTTCTTGAGGGGTCTTATACTTACTTGATAATTGTTGATTCATCACTCAGATTGTTACTAGTTTTATAGATTGATCATATTGAGAGGGTTCATCCCTACTTATGGTTAATTTATGAGCTAGGTCCTTATTATTAAATAAGGGCAATCTGGGGACTTTTGGCCTTTAGATCTATAGCATCGACCTTGATAAAGTTGGACTAATAGTGCCTAGGATGAGAAGAAAGACATGTTCCAATCCTATGGTAGGCTTTCTATTGAAAGTCCCAGCGGCTTGTGTCATTTTTATTGTTTAATGGCTTTTGATTATAGAGTTAGCCTTTGTGAATAAACATTTACCTTCAACTCTCCTTTTCTTTACTCATGCTTTTCGGTTCAAAATTGTAAATAAAAATTTGTTTTGTAATTTCACAACTTGATCGGTTGTTTTCTTCATCTTAAAAAGAAAAACCTTTTAGTCTTGCATAATGCAAATGTATGTTTTAAAATTCAAGCCTTAAAAAAAAAAACATTTGCATGGGTTTTTCAAAAACAAAAAAAAGTTAGTCATGCATTTCGATAAAAGAAATATACTCAAAAAGAATTTTGCCTTAAAATTTTGTTTTCTTTCTTTGAAACAATTTTTTTCTTTGTAAATTTTTTTTCTTCCATTCTTGCCTAAGAAAAATGTTCAAAAAAAACATTGCTATAAGTTTTTTTTCTTAAAAAAAAAGAAAAAGAAAGATAAAAAATAATTTCTCCTTTGTATTTAAGATAGTTGCATTTGAAAACATTGAAGAATGTAGAGGTTGAATTAGCATTTTGAAGCCTTTAGCTCCTATTTGTTTTGAGATCCTTCACCGTTGTGTCATAGCTTAATTATACTTGTACCTCTAATTCAAACCCATTCTCCCCAACTCACCAATCAATTCTTCTTACCCAAATCAATAAGGCAAGCAAACAAATTTTAATTCAAATCCCATTCAAAAGGGCAAAAGGTGATTACAAAAACATTTCCAAAATCCTTTTCTTTGGCAACCTTGAATTTGCAATGTATTGGGCTTCCGATCATGTAATGAGTTTTGGTTAACTTTCAAAGTCATCATACAAAGCTTATGGGATGAAAGAAAGTTCACTTTTGTCTTAGCCCATGGATTAAAGAAGAAGCTTGAGATTGAGAGTTGAATTTGCATGTCGACTAGTTTTTCATTAATTGGTGTTTTTGCTTCTTATGGACGGATTTTGCTTCTATGGTATAATTCCCTTTTTAAAAGGTGTATCAATTTCAAGAAAATAAAATAAAAAAGAAAGAGAAATCTTGTTTCAGCATTAAATTTGTGAAAATAATCAATCATAATTTGAAATGAAGTTTGGCCATTGCTCTTTATCTTTTTTTTTTTTTAAAAAAATAGCATCTCTTGCTACCATGTTTGAGCCAAATTTTCCCTTTTTTTTTTTTTTTTGGTAACCTTGACAAGGATCACCCAACACTAGGAGCTAATATGCAATGAAGGTTATTTGGTTGAATTTCTTGTTTATTCAATTTGCGATTAAAAAAAAACAAAAAAAAGCAAAAATAGAGAGAGAAAGAAGACCATGAAAAATTTGGCTTCAAAATGAAACTCTATTTATGATTCTCAATTGTTGTTGGTAGAGTACGTCATCATGCTACAATTGATCCTTTATCATAATTAACCCTTAAACACTTGTTTGAGCCATTAATATCATTTTGTTCTTAAACTTTTAACCTTAGCCACATTACAAGCCTAATAAAGTCCATCTTGATCAATGATTGAAGGGAAAAAAAAAAAAAGATTGATACACCTTCATAATGGAAGCAAAAGTTTAAGCTAGTTCATGAAAGTTTCAAGCAAAAGGCAAGATTTGAAGGACCTCTAGAATCTCAAGAGTTCAAACTTGGGGGCTATTTTAAGGTTATTCATGGGAAGGATTTGATCACTATTTGCTCAAAACAATGCTTGTCAGCTTGGGAAACTCATTCCACATTGCTTATATTTCCTAACCACCTTCCTAAAGGACCCTGATATTCCCTCTACTCATGACTCCATACCCACTATCCTTGTGCAATTCAAAAATAAAATTGTGGCGTAATGGTGAATGCTTATGGATACTTCCATTTGGAATATAACTTTCTCTAAATTCTTTAATGACTTTGTATGAGTGACAACTATCTTTTTGGAAAAAATAAAAATATAAAAAAGTCAAGTTCGAGCTTTCAACTTTGCATTGTATATTTTCATTCACAACCAATTTACATTAGTTTGTGCATCATTTCTAGTTATTGAGAAGCCTACTTTTCCCTACTTTTCTTCCTTGGTATTGTGACGGCTGGTTTATCTTTGTAGGTATTGAGACACCTACCTTTCTTTTCTCAGGTATTGTGAGGCCTGATTTATCTGTGTAGGTATTGTGATACCTACTTTTCATCTCAGGTATTGTGACGTCTGATTTATCTTTATAGGTATTGTGAAACATACTTTCTTTCCTTGGTATTCTAAAGCCTACTTTTCTTTCAGGGTATTTGGACGGGGTTTATCTTTGTAGGTATTGGGACTCCTACTTCTCTTTTCTCAGGTATTGTGAGGCCTTATTTATCTTTATAGGTATTGTGTAGCCTATTTTTCTTGACAGGTATTGTGAAGCCCGGTTTATCTTTGTAGGCATTGAGATGCCTACTTTTCTTTTCTCAGGTATTGTGAGGCCTGATTTATTTTTGTAGGTATTGTGAAGCCTACTTTTCTTCATAGGTATTGTGACAGTTGGTTTATCTTTGTAGGTATTGAGACACCTACTTTTTCTTTTATGAGGTATTGTGACACTTGCTTTTCTTCTCAAGTATTGTGACGCCTAGTTTATCTTTGTAGGTATTGTGACGCTTGCTTTTCTTTTTAGGTATTGTGACACCTACTTTTCTTTTATCAGGTATTGTGAGGCCCGCTTTATTTTTGTAAGCCTACATTTTTTTCCTAGGTATTGTGATGCCTTGTTTATTTTCGTAGGTATTGTGAAGCTTGATTTCCCTTTGCGGGTATTGTGAGGCCAACTTCTTTCTTCCTTTTTCCAGTTTTATGTCTTAAGTCTTCTTTGTTTTAATATTTGCTTCAAATAAAAACTTAACTTGAACAAAAATTGGTTGCTTCTTTATTTTGATTATCCTTTTGATTAAAAGGTCAATCAAAGGGGCTATTGTCAGCACCTAATTTTTTATTAAGTTAAAAAAATATACATAATAATCAATTTAATTCTATTTTATTTTTAATTTAATTTCAGATGTCATATTTAATTATCAACAATATGTTTTGTGGTCTCATATCTCCCTTTTTTGAGATTTTGTTTTATTTTTTTTATTTTGCATATAAAAAAAAGAAAAAAAAATCAAGTTTCTCTTTACTTCTACATTAGTTTGTTTTCTTGGTCCAACAACAGCCCATCAGTTTCATCCCTTTTTTTGTATAAAAAAAGAGTCAACCTATTTCATTTTAATTCAATTATTTTAGTTTTATTTCAATTTTATTTTGACTTGAAAAAAGAAAGGACAAAAAAAATAAAAAGTGCACGCACCCAATAGAAAGAAAATATGAAGAGTAAGTCAGATAAGTGGAACGCTTGCACCAGTTCTCCTCTTAAAGCAGATCACAAACAAAGGAAATTTAGTAAAAAAAGGAGCACGAAAATAAATTTTTTTAGAGACATCGGCTCAATCAAATCCTTGAGATCCTTCAACCAGATCAAGTATCACCTACCATTTTTGAAAAATTTTACCAAAAGTGTGTATAAAAGAGGACTAAATTTCACAGAGATTGAGGGGGGAAGAAACCATTTTGTTTTCAATCATAGTGACGGCACATCCTCATCTTTTCGACTATCATCGGCCACCACCATCCTCCTCCATCATCACCGCATAGAATCCATGTCCCTACACCTTCATCATTAACCACAATATCATTGTCACCATCATAAACACATTACATAACCAAAATCACCATTATCATCCACCATTCATCTTCCAACAAGCCATTGAAACACAATAAATAAATAAAAAAGAGCCATAGCCACCATTATCATTTTAACTCACCTTCATCATAGTACAAACCCATAAACTGAAACCCAATCACAGCAGCACCACACCGCCACTGTGAACCAGGCCAGTCTCCGTTCGTGCGCCGCTGTGAAGAGCCCTGCAGTGCCGCGGCCTCGCCCTCTGCACTACTGCCAGGGAACACCGCGACATCCCTGTAACAAGCACCACCGCAAAGCCATTGCGAGGACCGCACCATCCACCAGTTCCCATCGCGTATCACCGCCAGGACTTCGACGTCTTTGGACCAGCCCAGACCGCTGCCGCACTAGTGCCTCTCTCTGCCCAAATCGCAAGCCACCATCCGCCTCGAACCGATCCTGCCACCCAGCCTAGCCGTCGTGATCAGCCACCTGCAGCGCGGTAGCGATGCAGCCACTTGCCATCAACTCCCCTCCGCCACGAAGCCCGCTGCCAGCTCCTCTCTGTTAGCCTCTGTTGCTCTTTTTCCAATTTGTGTTACTGTTAGGTTAGAGTAGTTGGGGTCAAGGTCCTTTTGTTAAGTCTTTTTTTTGTTGCTTGCATTAATTGATTTTCGTCCTTTTGTTTTGGTAAGTCATTGGCTCAGATTATTTTTTGAGCAGAGCCAAAGAAGTGTTTTATCTGGATTAGTCTTTTGGGCTTATTGATGAGTTGGGATATTTGGTACTTTTGTTTTGGGGTGTTTGGTGTTTTTGCTTTAAAGAAAGCTGCTTCTTTACAAAAATGTTTTATTACTTAGTGAAAAATAGATTGGGGGTGTTTGGGCTAGATGTGTTTTTAGTTTGGGCCATGTCTGTTGGTTTTTCTTTTTAAAAAAAAGACCATAGGCAGTTTAATTTTTGAGTCTGTTTCCCTTTTTTTAAAGCAAAATAATAATAAATGAATAACGAAAAAATAAAATAAAAAATAAAGATAAAAATATTTTTTATCCATGCAATGATTAAGAATGGTGATTGAGTAACAAGTGTTATCTTCATTATTATTGGATCATAAGGATTTACTGAGTGGTCTAGTACCAACTTGAATTCATTGCAAGAATGATTTTCTCTTTTAAATAATTTATCGATCAAATTTGTTTTCACAAATAAAATTAACCAACCCATTTTAAAGACTTATATGGTTTTGAGTTCCTCATTTTACCGAAGGATACGTAGGAGCAGGAATTCCCTATCAAGCCAAACTTTAAATTTTCATAATTTTGTCTTTGATTTTCGTTATTTTATTTCCTCTATTTGTAACTATTTAATTTAATTTTTTCAATTATTTGTGAATATTATATTTGTTTATCTTTTTGGATAAATTTTATATGCTTTAAGTTATTCTAATTTGCACAATTAATTTTAGGATGGATGTATCAAGGGTGCTGTGAGGTTGAGTCTTCACCCTTCCCTATACATAGATAGACTCCCAAATCTAACTCTGTTTTAGCAGACCAATTTAAATTTTTTAACAACAAGGTTTTCCTAATCGTTTTCTTAATAAACCTTGGTGGTGACTCCATAAAAATATTTTTCAATATTTTCCGCCGCCCCATCGTGATCCCGATTGCGATAGTCTTCAAAATAATGACATGGGCTTGAACTGATATCTTAGTCTTCTTTTGATTTGGACGATATAATTTTTAATTGTTCTTGCATTTCTTCCTCTGATGTGGTTGCTGCCCTTACCTTTTTTTTGGGCCCAGTTAAGGTCAAGTCATCTTATTCTTCTTATATAGACTAAACACTGAACCTTCGTCTCTAACAATACCCTCATTTTCAAGATTTACCTTATCCTCAAGGTGGAAGCTAGGGAATTGCTGCTGAATGTCAGTTTTCTATTCCCATGAATTCATGAACTCTAGGAGGTTTGCTCAGTTGATCATGAGCTCTTGTTGTCCTTGCAAATGACGAGGAAATGCAATTGAAAAGCAAACAATGCAGCTAGAGAGACTTCCACCAGTGTCCCAAACCTTGAAAAAGGAAGAGGAATTGTGTGCTTGTAGATATGTACAACTGGGTTCCACATCTTAAAGAATATACTCTCCTCTGGTGAACATAATCCATGCTTCACAGTAAGATAGTTTCCAGCAACTCTCCAACAATTAATTTCTCTTAACTTAAGCTCTACTACCTATGATGGAAGTAAGAAACCATACTTTTTCAAAGCATGATGCATAAAAAATGTTCCAGGGAAGATCACTGCAATATCAACATTCAACCTGCTCACAAATGAGCTAACATAACCTCCTCTTAACCATTTTCACCTTGAATAAAGAAAATTAGGCTGCTGCCCCGCATCAGTAAACTCTTCAACTGTTATAAGTATATAGTATCACCCTTTATTTCACGTTTAATTAATAAAAGCATTAGGTTTTCACTGCGTTTGAGATGTGTCATTCAGTTTATACATCAATGGATTGCACTTTCATGTTTTTACTTTTCTTGCATGTTGTGAGGTTCCTAGTTCTATCTCAAATTGAATGGACTACTATGTTTTCCTTTTTGTGCTGGTTGAAGGGACATCTCATCTCCTTATAATTTTCAATTCGTTATCTCAAGTGAACATTTTATTATATTCTGTCCACATTTTTGTTCTCTTAAAGCGAAATGCTATACCCTAGACTTCTCTGCAATTCAGCATGAATTTCACACGTGGAAAGGTAGAGGGGGCATTGATAAAGTGGATTGTCAGCATTGGCCACTAATTATATGATGTTCCTTAGGATTGACTCGTTTTCTAGATGTTCTCCAGCATTGTCTTTGTTTAATAAGTGACGGATGTTTTATTTGGACAGTAATCTCCTATTTTATGTTTTGCTATGAATAATTATCTCTACATACCATATTTACTGACTATTGAATTTCTACGCCATGTAGGATGTGCTATGTATTGTCTCTATGTTCTAGTTAATCACTATCCTATCGACATCAGGTGTATTATATCATCCTCTTTATTGAAGAAATCTCGCGAAATAAGCCTCACATTTTTTTTGTAAGTTTTTTTAAGTACATATATATGATTAATTTTGGTAAATTAATTTAAAAGTTTCGAATTTTTCAGCAAAGCTGAAAGATAACAAACTAATAGAATTTAAATGCGAATACACCGTAGCTACTAAGGTGTTACAGATTGAATTTTCATTTTTCTATATTTTAATAAATTAGATAGTAGCACACATGATAAGCCACAAAAAACTACAAAATATTAGTAACCTTAACTTTTTTAAGGGTACCAGATAAATCCCCAAAAAGATTAATAAGGTTAATAATAAAATTATAATATTTTCATATATTTTTTTACACACACATATATAAAGTAAAAATATTTTTTAATCATATTTTACAGGTAAGTGGGCCTAAGCAAATTTGTCCCCTTGTTATAGTTCTATTTACATGTTGGGGGTGACATACATAAAATTCATGATGTTTAAAATGCCAAAGAACGAAAGAATCCTAAAACTGTAGAAGATTAATGGTTGCAAAGAAATTTACATTCGATTTGGGAAATTCTTATTGGAACTAAGAAAATAAACTTGGAAATATTAAACATTAAAATCTTAGTATCTTATCTGGGAAATTTAAAAAATTAATATGTTCAATAGTTGTCATGCATACTGATGCTAGAAAAGAATATTACTAAAGGATACCAAGGAAATCCAAAGGTATGTCTAGTAACGTTCCAAACAATAAATGCTGAAGACATTGATTCTGCATCAGATCATACCTGTTCCTGTGCAGCAACCACATCAAAACAGCATTAAGTTATCATTCTGCCTCTGGAATTGAACATTTAATCTTCAATTGATAAAAATCAAACATCACAATCTGGGTGCATTTGTTTGGGACTCTAGAAACCCGAAATAACTTTTTTCTCCAAAAAAAATAACTTATTATATATTTGAATAATTTTTAAAGAATAATCAGAAAATTAAAAAATCAGTTTTTAGCTTTTTTATAGAAGCTAAAATGAGTAACTTTTGAAAGAAAAAAAAAAAATAATTTTCAGCTTTTTCAATTAAATAAAAAGTTTAAGTTTCGTAATTACTTTTTTGAAAATCTAAAACAAACGCATCCTCAAGCAGATGCCTTCAACAATTCAAAAACAAAAGTGCAAAATGTAACTCGGCTAACAAAACAAAGGCTACATAAACAGCAATTTTTCACTCTAAGAGCGGAGAACAATAATAGTGAGCATCTTTCTGAGTAGAATTTTGCACTGAAACACCCTACTGAACCAAATCTAACATGTCCTGTCCCAATCAATTGGAAGCAGAAAACTATATCAGATCACCCTGCAGGCTCCACTAACCCACACAAACTATTTCAATTCAAAGTCATTTTCACAGATTATAGCATTATAATATGCCCTTGGTCTTCTATTAGATTCAGTCACACCACCAACTTGCTGCACTCTAACATAAACCTAATGACACACATACATTCTATTGCATCAGAATCAGGCTTCAAGAATTATCCACCAACAGCATAACCGCTGATTTGACAATGCTCCAACAACTTTAAATATCTGAGAAAGAACACTCTCTTGTATCTTCCCAACTATCTTTTCAAGCAAAAGAACGCCTCCACCACAATCTATTTTAAACATCTCCCAATGCTAAGATATATGTCAATTAGGCTTCAGTTTAACATGCCAAACATAACTGACAAAATTATTTAACTTGTAACATGCACACCATAACGGCACATGTATATATATATATATTAACCTTCTTAGCACATAGTTGATAACAATTTCACAAACAATATAAATAATTGCCCTTCATGTCTACACAACAATGAACCACCGATTCTGCTACTCTTAGTCTTTACAGACTTCTTGTGTCATTGACATGGAGATCACCAATGTTAGAACTAGTACCAGTAAGGAAAATATAAGACAAGTTTTCTGGGGTGGCTGAAGCTTCAAGGTCAAAGGTCAGCCACTGTATTTTTGTATTTCAGTAATATAGATAGCAGATATGAAAATGACAAAGGAAAAGTAAAGGACCTGAGCATAGAGGAGCACTTCAGCCTCTATGGTCCTATTCTCAATTCTGGTCTACCCTTTCCCCAATCCCACTACATGGTTATAACCTCAAACCAAAAAAATCTCACAGAATCATAATTCTCTTCCCTATTCAGCATGCATGACATCACTCTCAGCACACATAACAACTTCCTATTTTATCCTTGTTAGATATAAGGAAATATTTAGTAATATCTCCATTATATCTTAGAATATTTCACATAATATTTTAGATTGATTTAGATTTATTTAGGTTGATTCTATCATTATGTTTAGATTTTACCTTTGGCTTATAAATATGATTGCCTCAATGTATTACATGTTAACACATAATATCAATATATTTTCAGATTACCATAAATCTCTATTATCTTTTTTTCCACTATCTAAAACCCTCAATTTCAACAGTCCTTACCTTCTTTTTGGGCCCAGTTAAGGTCAAGTCATCCTATTCTTCTTACGGACTAAACACTGAACCTCGGTCTCTAACAATACCCTCATTTTCAAGATTTACCTTATCCTCAAGGTGGAAGCTAGGGAATTGCTGCTGAATGTCAGTTTTCTATTCCCATGAATTCATGAACTCTAGGAGGTTTGCTCAGTTGATCATGAGCTCTTGTTGTCCTTGCAAATGACGAGGAAATGCAATTGAAAAGCAAACAATGCAGCTGGAGAGACTTCCACCAGTGTCCCAAACCTTGAAAAAGGAAGAGGAATTGTGTGCTTGTAGAAATGTACAACTGGGTTCCACATCTTAAAGAATATACTCTCCTCTGATGAACATAATCCATGCTTCACAGTAAGATAGTTTCCAGCAACTCTCCAACAATTAATTTCTCTTAACTTAAGCTCTACTACCTATGATGGAAGTAAGAAACCATACTTCTTCAAAACAGGATGCATAAAAAATGTTCCAGGGAAGATCGCTGTAATATCAACATTCAACCTCCTCACAAATGAGCTAACATAACCTCCTCTTAACCATTTTCCCCTTCAATAAAGAAAAGTAGGCTGCTGTCCCGCATCAGTAAACTCTTCCACCATTTGGTCAACAGCAACAACAAAGCCTTATCCCACTAAGTGGGGTAGGCTACATGGATCAAGAAATGCCATAGAACTCTATCATACATCATCTTCATTTTAAAACCTTTTTATTGCAAATCCTTTTTGCATAGCTGGTCCCAAGCCTGGGTAAAAGAGGAGGGTTGTGTTAGGGCATCGACAATAGCGTAAACATTTTTGTCGAATCTCTATGACATGGATCAATGTCACGACCCAACTTATAGTGTCACCGGCGCATAAGGAACATGTTCCTTAGCAAGTCTTTACCTACAAACCATTCCAAAAAAAAAAAGGCAGAATCTCCCCTCTTTTTCAATCATTCCCCAATTTCAATAATACTTACAAGTTCAATAACTCATCCATTCTCAAAACTAAGTAAATCCAGCTCTTAAGTTCAGGTATAAAATCAATTATCACAACTCTTTTGAAACTTATTTTACATAACCAAACATATACATATACATAACTCCAAATGTAACACTAAACATAGAATCCGAGGATCCTGCCTATGATGTATGGAGTGACTAACATACTACTAGACCATGTTTGAAAAAGTATTTCAACAATAAAAGAATGCCTTCTCAAGAAGGCTCACCACTTTAGTATCGAATAACAGCTAAGCCAGAGAATAAAATCGTATTAGCATCTGCATCTGGAAAAAAAAAGAATGAAGAACAACGGGATGAGTTTTGTAACTCAGTGAGAGATAACATATCCGTAGTTTACTAAATGCAAGCATAAAACAATATAGACATAATAAAATATATGTAATCGTAAGAATATGGTTTTGACCATAACATGAGATTTTTAAGTATAAAAAAAAAAGTTACTAAATACCCTTTCTCACTATATTCACCAATTCCTCATTCTAACATAAAATTAACTTTAGAATCAAATACTCAATTACTCAGGAGAGTTACATAACAAGCATAAATTTTATTTGGAGAGTAATCTCAACCCGTCAATCGCAAGGTTTATTATTTCTCAAATAAGGTTCCTTCAAATTTTATTTCACTAAGAGAAACTATGTGCACATAAGCCGTTACATCTCTTCGCTACGGCAAGCGGTAATGCCATTATATCTCTTCGCTATGGCGAGCGGTATTGCCATTATATCTCTTCGCTATGGCAAGCGGTATTGCCATTACTTCTCTTCGCTATGGTGAGTGGTATTGCCATAAATTCTCTTCGCTATGGCTAGTGGTAATTTCATCTTAGAACTCATTATGGTTTTCTTAAGTTTTTATCAAACTCAATTTACAATTGTGAAATTCAATTTTCATATTAATCTAATATTTCAGGTATCAAATATCATAAATTTTTCCAATGCACATTGAAATAACATATGACAAAATCAACAAAGAAAGCTAGCAATAATTTCACTTAATCATCAAGTCATATTTAATAGTCATCATATCTAAGAAAATCAACAAATCAAACCAACCAAACACAAGATCATCAAAACCTTCACACTTTATTTCATCAATAATTTTCAATTCAAATTCATAATTTCTCAAGTAACTTCATGACTATTTGTGAATAAAATCCACTAAGTAAATATAAAACACTTTAATAGCATCTTTATAATTAAAATGTGCTATGCAAAAAGTAAACTACAGATATATTATCTACTCATAACAATGGTTCCCAAGGAACCATAGAATACTCCTTGAGCTACCAAAATCCCCAATTGGCGTCCGTTTGCTCTACAGTTCTGAGAACAAGATGATAACAATATATGTGAGCTAACAATATCACCAATTTACACAAATTAGCTCTAAATTTCAAAATCTCCAATCATTCTAAACCTAGGGTTCTAAAACCCCCAAATCTACCATGAACAATCACATAGGGAGGTCAATAGGATTAATGAGGCAATATTGACACTTACCCACTACACCAAGGGGAAGAATGGAAGGAGGAGACACTAACACAATCTTGGCCATCATTGGTTCCTTTGCTGGAAATAGAAACCGTGAGCAAGAGGGCAAGGAGAATGAGGGAAATAAGGCGCAGCTAGTGAGGGGGCAAGCTGGAGGCATTGATGTTGGCACTAGCTGCAGCATGATGGGTGTGGGGTGCAGCTTGGGCTGGCAGAGGGAGATAAATGAAACCAGAAAGGGGGAGAGAGAGAGAGAGAGAGAAAAAGAAGGAAATGGAGAAGAGAATTGAGAAAGGAGAAGCCACGGGAAGGGAAGGGAAGAAAAGAAAAAAAAGAGTGGGAAAGGGTCTATGGTGTTCTAACCACTTAAAGTGCTTGGATGGACCTTCCATTCTTTTTTTTTTTTTTTTTCCAGTTATCACAATCAAAGGCCTTTTGATCAAGTCCATGAAAAACCTTGTCATATAAGAATTCATAAGCCCATGCACAACCATGAGTATATTGTTGCCTTGTTGCCCAATTCCCATATGTGAGTAAAGGATTTGGCTCCTCTAATTTGAGAAGATAGTTAAAGTGTAAAAGTGAGGGTTGTCATCAATAATCAGATCACCATTACACCTCTTTGCTACAAGCTGGATGTATGAAGGCATTGACTCGACAGAGAATCAAAAGTCCCTGAGTGCCAAGGAGAGTAGACCATTAAAAGTGCTTGCCCTTACAGGCATGAACTTTTGATTAATGTTAGAGCTTGAGGAAGAACTTCACCCTTGCCAACCAAACTGACCCTGGGACATGTACTTTTGTCACCAATTAACGCATAGCAGATTTCTAGGATAACAGCCACCAAATACAAATTAGAAACCCTAATTAATTTTCATAGTTCAACACTAATTTCATAAGCAGAAGAATCCATCTTATCACTAGCAACTACAAATGAATATAAGGTCCCAAGGTTGCTGGCCATAGCGCACGATTAGCTTTTCACAAGAATGCAGTTAGCTCTCCGATTACATCTTCCAGAACACATGACAATTCCTCCTGTCATGGAGAAATAGCAATGACAGTGAATGCCATGACAACTACACTTGAGATATTTCTTTCCCCATCCAACCAACAAATGCAAGGAGACATGCAGGGAATTTTTCATTTAGATGATTGCCAAATGTGGACACAATGAAGCCCCTTTGGTAGATAGTCCACTCCTCACCCTCCTGACCCTGATCTTAATTTCTTGAGCATGGCAAAATGCTATTATATGATCAAAATTCAAAACCATTCCCCTTAATGATTGAATACCAAACACGAGCATGTTCTCTATATAACTGCAAAACATTTGCATTGCATTGACCTTGAAATATCACTCGCTAACAGTGGACAAAACAAAAGCAAAAGGCTCCTCCCTTATTTGGCTAGTAATTGCCTGTCCTACTTCATGGTGCCTGTGGGGAAAATGCAAAATTGGCCTGCAAAGAGATGAAATCAATGTTGAGGTGAGTGTCAATGAAGATTGTGTGCTTAACAAGGTTGGAGCCTTGAGGCCCTGCTGTGCGTCGATGAGTTGGTGGTTTGGAGATCAAAGATTGAGGACATGGTCGTAACCCTTTCCCTACTATTCTCATTCTGAATACGCTTTCAGCATGCGTTTTTCCTTATTTTGGGCCTAGCCCATTAACTTCATGATGGCATTCACTAAATCAAACCAGAAACTCTTCACCTTCCACTTGTGGGCCTGGCCCAATAGCTCCAGGGAAGAACATGCTTGCTGGCTTTTCATTACTGCCCTGCTCCTTTTCTCCTTCTCCTTACTCACATCACCTCCGATGACAGTTTGTCTTGTCGTCATCTCTGCGAATGTTGCAACAACTTTCGAATCAAGTGGCTTTAGTGGTGAAAATTGGGTTAGAGAGCATAGCAACCCAAGATTCATTGCAACCTCTAAGCTCTCTTCCTCCATCAAGGTTGCTTCTCTTCCACTACAAAGGTCGTCTCCAACCGAGCCCCACCATCAGGTCATCCTTTACAGTTGTCGGGAACTTCATCCTATTTATTATCATCTTAATCGGATTTGTTATCAGTAGGTTTCTGGTCTATAACCCTCATATTCCACATCGGTTGTCGCACTGATCATCAAGGCCGCTAACTTACCCAACATTGGATTATCCTTTCTCCTTAATTATGATTTCTTGTCTCTTCAACAAGGATCTGATTGGATTGCCTATGGCTCTAGCTTGAAAAAGGCAAAAAAAAATCTTCCTTATATTTTTTCCAAGTGGAAAATGGTACTTGATCCTCCCACCACTGGCAATATATGAGTGCTTCACCTTTCATAGCCACCCTCACTAGCTTCATTTTGCCATAATCTTCTACTCTATTCATTCAAAAATAGTACTCCGCTTTAGCTATCCACCAACAGGCATCATCACCCAGAAAAAAAACAAAAAGGCAACTCAAGTCACCTTCCTACCTCCTCCGGTCTTCGGTGGTTGCTATTTGGCTCCATTCTCTTACCCCTCTCTAACCTGTAGGTTGTTCTTCTGTCCCTCCAATACTCTAATCCATTGCAGCAGCACGTGATGAATCCATCTCATAGGGCTCCGAAGAATGGGAGCTTTGACACCTAGTTTCAGTAAGGAAACCAAAATAACAGAAAAAAAGGTGCTTTTCTGAATAATAGGATGGCTGAAGCTTCAAGTTGAGACCTCAGTCACTGTATATGTATTTCTGTGATATAGATACATAGCAAATATGAAAATGACAAAGGAGAAGTAAAGATCCAGGCCATAGAGGAGCCCTTTAGCCTGTAAGGTCCTATTCCTAATTCTAGTTTACCCTTCCCCCTACCTACTAAATAGTTATAACCTCTCACCTTTAACAAATCTCACAGAATCATAATCATCTCTCCAATTCAGTGTGCATGACAGCATTCTCAGCATGCATAACAACATCCTATTTTGTCCTTACCAATACCTTCCTTTTACGCCAAGCTGAGGCCCAATCTTCCTATTACCTATTATTATTAAAAGACTAAACATCACCAATCCTGGTTCTCTAACAACCAACACAAGAAAGAAAAGACTAACAGGTACATTGTGAGTAAATCGCTAAACCACCAACAGTATTGAGATTTTAGATTCACTTCGGGATGCCATGCAACTTACAACAATGACAATTAACAAGGCAGCACATGAAATATTCTATGCAATGATGACTAAACCTCTCACAATATACTCCAATTTCCAACAATTTATTCAACACACAACCACTTGTCATAATATCTCCCGCCACAATTCTACTTACACTTAAACTACCTCTTAACCACTTGCTTGTGCTTGCTATTATAAACTAACTCTTAAAACATATTTGAATCATTTATTATGAGGCCTAGAGCAAAAAGCAGGTCCTAACTCCATTCAAATCACTAAACACTCCATCTATAGTTCAATTGTTCCGTTCAAAGATCCCTATAACCATAATGCCCTCTCGAAGATAATTTTATACCTATATATCCATGATGACCATTCAGTTACATACAAAAGAGTACACATTTCTCCTTCGTAAGAACCATATCCCATAAACCTAAAAATCTCCATTCCCATACGAGGCATCAGCTCCTCCCAATTTTTATAATTCCCCCTATTTTCTCACTATCCTAAAATTGATTCCCCCTCTTTTTGACTCCACCATCCCCCATGGACCAATCAACTATATATTTCCCATTATCAGCCTTTAATAAACATCACAAAGTTCCCCCCATCTCCCATTCCTCTATTCCTCAATTATTTCAACATAAAATCTCACGAGGAAGAATAGAGCACGACTTTTGCTTGAACTGTTGTTCTCATCGTAGATCGATAACGTGTTGACTAATTTTAATTTCATAATTCAGTGGTTGTGAACCAGATAATGCATTTGGTTTTGGAGTTTAGCTTAACCTTGACAATATCCTCCCTGGAGGCACAAACAATGCAGCATCAAACAAAGCATTTTGATTAATTCAATTGCCATTTTATTGTTTAGAAAAGATCATGTTGTATTAGGATGGCTTAAGTTGGTGTCCTGTTTCATTTATTTATTTCATTTATAGTTTTATCTACAAATAAAAAGAAACAAGCAATGTTTTCTAGTCATATATGAAGCGCATGGTACATATTAGTAAGTGTTTGTCTTTGAAAGAGCATTTAAAAGCCGAAATAAAACAAAAAATCAAGACCACGAAAGAGACAGTGTTTATGTAACTCAACCATCTCAACAAACTAGACTTCTGATCCCCAGTCATACAGTTTATGCCAGAGTTTGGCGTGAAAGGTTTGAGATGTGCCATCTGAGAGTGCTGCGAAGGTTATGTAATACATTGTGCCGGCGACACATTGATCATTTTCCTTGATGAGGTGATCAAATTCGAAACTAGTTGACAGTTTTTTTTTATGTTTGTTGGTTTGTTGTTTTTACTCTGATACTTATATTTATTTATTTTATTTTCAACTACTCGAGCTTCTTTTTATTTCTGCTCTGATACACTCATTTCAAGTTATAACTCTGATATAATTACCTTTGCTTCCTTATTTACTTGCTCTATATATGTATATACTACTTATCTAATTAAGCATACTATGATGATGTATGAGCGTTATTATGGCTAATTGATCAAATATCTTAGTACATCTATCCTTGTCTTTGTTTCCTTAAGCTTTTAAGATATTGTGTTTTAATGCTTAGTTACATGATGTGTTATGTGTGCGAGCCTACATGAAAAGCATGTCATATGTTTCAAACTTTGTATTAATCTTTTTTTTTGCTCTTATACTTATGTAAAAAGGTTCTTAGCTTTTAACAAAAAGCTCATTTATGCTTTACTTTAATATAACGGGGATAGGTCCCTGATGAACTTTTGAAACATCTTGCTGCAATATGTTGATTAGATTACATTAAGGTTTCTTTGAGTGTCAAAATCCATATATGTATCGATTTGTTTTTCATGCATCCTCTGATCCATTTTCTCATATATATTTGAGCATTCGGCTCAAAAATATTTTTGGATAAAGATATGTTGAATAAAAAAATTAATCAAGAATAAATACCACATGTATTATTCTCTTTGTCGCAACCGGGATCGCGACGGGGACGGCGAAAAATGATTTTTTGATTTGAAATGGAGTCGCCACCAAATTTTTATTTAATTGGGAAAAATTATGGAAAAAACCATTTAATTTAAAGAAAATGATCTTTGAAATCAGATCTGAATTCGGCAGTCGGTTATGCTTAGGGAAGGGTAGGAACTTAATCCTATAGCACCCCTAATACACCCGTCCTTAAACGGTACCTTAATTAATTGTGCAAATTATTAATAACCTTTCAAAATATTTATTCACACTTTTATTTTAAGAAAACTATAAAAGAAAATCTTTCTTAAAATAAGAAAATTTTGGAGTACCAAACTGTCACAGCTCAGGTATCCGTAATATTGAGTTAATAAGCCGTCACAGCTAAATTAACATTTTATTCAAAATAAATATTTAACAAATAATTGATTAATTTAAAATTTAAAGAATAAAAAGGTATTAAAGAAAATATTTACAAGTAATACAAATTATGAAAATCTAATTTTTGTTTGAAAATTTAAAACATCAAGCTGTCACAGCTCAGATGTTTAACTGAGTTAATAAGCCGTCTCGGCTAAATTAACTTCTTTATTTGAAATAAAATATTTAATAAATAAATGACTAACTTAAATTTTAAAGAATAAAAAGGTATTAAAGAAAATATTTACAAGTAATACGAATTATGAAAATCTAATTTTTGCTTGAAAATTTAAAACATCAAGTCATCACACTCGGATGTTTAAGCGAGTTAATAAGCCGTCACGGCTAAATTAACATCCACATTTAAAACAATTTGATTATTAGCTGAAATTGAAAATAATACTAATAATAATAGACAATAAATATTTATAAATAAACAAAAATAATAATTAATATTTACAAAAAAAAAAATGAAATAACATAAAATGACTTAATAAAATCTGATTTTGACTTGACACGAATCACCTGCTCCTACGTATCCTCTGGTGCGATGAGGAATTCAAAGTCACGTAGTTCTTTATTAAAATGGGTGTCGTTAATTGATTTTATTCATGACAACTGATTTTCAGAATATCAAACTGTCGCAGTTTAAAATATTCTTCAATCATGGAATTAATAAGCCGTCACGACTTAATTAATCCAATTTTCAAAGTGTAGTATGCTATCTTCGTAAAAAAAATAGCAAAATACTCCATAATTTTTTAAAACTCACATTAAATAGCATCTTAAACTTATTTAAAATTTAAACTAATATCAAGTCATTACAAATTTAAAATACTCAGAAAGATAGAATTAATAAACCGTCACGGTTAAATTAATTCTATTCTCAAAAGAGAAATATTGATTAATCACAAAATTAATTCTTTTTATTAAAACAAAAATTTCATCATCTAGCTTCCCTTTTATTGAACTAGCCCAAATACTTACACTCACTCTCACCATTTTTTTTTAGACTAAACAACCCAACGTTTTTTTTTTTTTTTTTTTTGAGACACAGACCCATATTTCTTTCCAAATAAGAAGGAAAACCTTAAAGCCCAGTCCTATACTCCACTTAACAACCATAACCCACAATCTCTCTGAAGGCCCACGGTTCCCTTCCCAACTATCCTAAATAACAAACTTGACCCAAAAAGGAAAAGGAAACCAAAACTCCCCCTTTATTCATGCCACGGTCCAAAAGCGGGTTTTTAAATCACATAAGGCAAATACATATAGCTCAAATAATTAAAATGAAACCTCTCCCCACTTACCAACAAAACCACATGACCCATGTTGAACATAAAGTAAAACATAGTGCAATAAAATATGATATAAAGTTAGCAAGACTTCACGAGCAGCATCTGGAACAATTGGGCATTTTGGGTTCATCACTCACACAAACACACTCACACGTGCAGGAGAAATTTAGAGAGAGAAAGGATAGCATGCAGAGGGGGAAGGACCGCGGCTTGAAGGTTGGCTTCGTGCGGATCTGGGCAGAGGTGTAGAGGAGATGCGGACTTCGCGTCTGGTGTTGCTCATGAGCTTGGTGGCGCGGAGGTAAGGATGGACCAATGAATGGCAGAGAGATGGAAGCAAGGAAGAGGACCACCTTCGCGGTTTGGGTGGCCACGGCGTTGCTGTCAAAGTGGAGGGCGGTTTGAGCTACGGCGGCCTGCACAGCTACGTGGAGGCTGGCTGGAATCGCGAAGAGGAGGGAGTGGAGGAGCGCGAAACCGTGGAGGTGAGGGGTTGCTGTTTTCTTTCTTTCTCTTCTCTTCTCTGATTGTTATTGCTTGATGATGCTGGGTTTTGTTTTTGGTTAAAATGATAGTGGTAGAGATGGTGTGATGATGGTGGTCCGAGGATGAGATGGCTGGGATGGTTTTTCTCATGGACGTGGGGGAGTCATGGTTATCAAAACTACCTTCCCCTGATTGTGAGAGTGATGATGTTGAAGCTAATAGCCATCCCCCCCTTTTTTTGTTCCCCCCTTTCTCTTTGTCCTTCCCTTTTGCTTTTGTAAACAAAGTTTGATTTTGTACCGCTCTGGATGAAGGAAAACTATTAATTTAATAATTAATTTTTTTTCATGCTTCTGCAGTTTGCCCATCACGTTTTGCTCGAGTGTTTTAGTAGAATGGAATTCAGGAGATAGGCAATGCAGGGAATGGGGGGAAAGTACCATGTCTGCCACTTTACTTTTCATTATTATATGTTTTGTCAAACAATTGGAAATGGGCTGATACAATATAAAAAATGAATCCACTATTCCTTGTCTAAAAACCAATTAGACACAAACTCAGGACAAGAACGATGTCAACAAGACCCGGACTGGCATTTTTCAATTTTTGTGTTTGTTTATTTATTTATATTTTTTGGTTCAAAAAATAAGAAAAATGAAAGATGCAGGTTTTTTGGTTTTTTTGTTTTATGTGTCGAACAAAAATTGAGTGTTCACAGTTGCCCCTCTTTGCTCATTTCTTATAAGAGAATACTAAAAACATAAGTTTTTCATATTGTCCTTATAAGGAATGAGTAAAGACATGAACATTGATTTTGTTCGGCAATGCATGAAATTGAGAATAGCGAGAAGGTCTGAATTTAAATGGCAAAAGAAATTAAATGCTCATGAGAGGTATATGTAATGCAATGATGTAATTCAGAAACCATGATGTATGAATGACATGAACTGTGAAACTCATGTGGGACAGACAAAGAGATAAAAATCAACAGAGGTTGATTGGAAATTCAAAAGTCAATAGGGGCTGCCAGGTAAATAAAAACTCTTGTGACCAACTGGATATGGGTCAATAAGCAACATGAAATCAAAAAATTTTGCGACCACCTGGATATGGGTCAACGACAATAGGAAATTAAAAAGCAGTGGCAATTTGAGGTTGACTGGAAAAATAAATGGCAATCTGAGGCCGACATGAAAGTAAATTGGCAATCTGAGGTCGACATGAAAGTAAATTGGCAATCTGAGGCCGACTGGAAATGTAAATTGGCAATCTGAGGCTGACATGAAAATAAATTGGCAACCTGAGGCCGACTGGAATGTAAATTGGCAATCTGAGGCTGACATGAAATGTAAATTGGCAATCTGAGGCTGACTAGAAAATAAGTTAGCAATCTGAGGCCGACATGAAAGTAAATGGGCAATCTGAGGCCGACATGAAAGTAAATGGGCAATCTGAGGCCGACTGGAAATGTAAATTGGCAATCTGAGGTCGACATGAAAGTAAATTGGCAATCTGAGGCCGTCTGGAAATGTAAATTGGCAATCTGAGGCCGACTGGAAAATAAATTGGCAATCGTGGAAAACAACGATTTTCACATTATCTCTCTTTTTTTTTTTTTTCAGGTTGTATGCACAAGTCATCAATTTTCAGTTTATTTCAGAAAAACTAACCGTAACCAGATCAAGCAAACCTCAAAGAAGACTATAACCGATCAAACTCGTAATTCACACACTGGACTTTCTGGCGTAAACTTTCTTTTCTTCTGTAACTTTGATTATTTCTTTCTCTTTCCCTTTTTAAGATGATGATTGCTTTTCTGCCAAGTTCGACTGAAACTTCTGAATTTTCTTGGTGTGATGCTAGCCATGGATGAATTGCTGTAAGAATTATTAGGCTGTATAACTTTAAACTTAAATTTATGCTTACTTGAGACATCATAAATAAACATGCATTTAAAGAGGAAGCAAAAAGATTGGATGAATAAACATTTTTATTGCTTGGTGTATTGGATGGTAAAATGTTTGAAAGGTGGGAACAACATAAAAACGAAAGACAAGATTGTGAAATACATGAAATTTTGCCCCAGTGTAAGTTCTTTGTGGTTCAATCAATCCACTTCTTGCAGCAAGTTGAACACCATAGCCATGATCTTTGATGATGTCTTCAAACCATTTCTTTTTTCAAAAAATTGCCCCGGTTTCAGTCTTGCTTGATTCATTGGACAAATTCAACAACCAAAATTGCCCCAGTGTAAGTTTCCTGAGCTTATGCTTAACTTTTTGCTCTAACTTTTGTCTAGGCCGCTCTTTCGAGTTTTTGACCTAGCGAGCTTTTCTTTTCTTCTCTTTTCTATTTTTTTCTTTTCATTTTACCCTAACTTTTGCTTAGGTCGCTCTTTCGAGTTTTCAACCTAATGTGCTTTTTCAAAGATATTTTCAAGCATAGAACCTTTTGACTGCATCAGCATTGATTGGTTTAGGCAATTCTTGTCCATCCATGTTTTGTAAAATCAACACCCCTCCTGAGAATGCTTGCTTGACAATGTAAGGACCTTCATAACTTGGAGCCCACTTGCCCCGTGCATCTTCTTGATTAGGGAGAATTTTCTTCAAAACCAAATCTCCTAGACAAAAATCCCTAGGACGGACTTTCTTGTTAAAAGCCTTAGCCATTCTGCTTTGGTATAACTGGCCATGATAGATAGCTGCTAGTCTTTTCTCTTCTATCATGTTCAACTGTTCATATCGAACCTTCACCCATTCAGATTCTTCTAACTCAGCCTCCATTAGAACCCTTAATGATGGGATTTCCACTTTGATAGGAGATACAGCCTCCATTCCATACACCAGTGAGAAGGGAGTTGTCCCTGTACTTGACCGTATGTTGGTTCGATATGCATGCAAAGCATATGGCAGCATTTCATGCCAGTCTTTGTAATTCACCACCATCTTAGCGATGATTTTCTTGATATTCTTATTTGCAGCTTCAACCGCACCATTCGTTTGAGGCCTATAAGGAGCTGAGTTATGATGCTTGATCTTGAAAGTTTCAAAGAACTTTTGAACTTCAGCACCATTGAGGTTTGGAGCATTATCGGTGATAATTCTTTCTGGAATCCCGTACCAACAAATAATGTCTTTTTTGATGAATCTGATAAACACTTTCTGCGTGATATTGGCGTATGAAACTGCTTCCACCCATTTAGTGAAATAGTCTATCGCCACCAAGATGAAACGATGACCATTGGATGCTTTGGGGTTAATTGGGCCGATGACATCCATGCCCCACATTGAGAAAGGCCAAGGAGATACCATGTTGTGTAATGGAATTGGAGGAGCATTGACTCGATCTGCATATGTTTGACATTTGTGACACTTTCGAACATAACTGATGCAATCGTTCTCTATGGTAAACCAATAATATCCACTCCTTAGGATCTTGCGTGCCATCATATGCCCATTAGCGTGGGTTCCACAGATTCCTTCATGGATCTCAGTCATAATCATTCGAGCTTCATGAGCATCTACACATCTGAGGAGAGTAGTGTCATGATTCCGCTTGTAAAGGACTTCACCATTTAGGAAAAAGGCCATGGCCAATCGTCGAATTGTTTTTCTTTGTACTTCATTTGCTCCAGTCGGATATTCTCCTTTTTGAATGTACTGTTTGATGTCATGATACCATGGTCGGCCATCTGGCTCAATCTCCACGCTGTCACAATAAACCGGTTCAGCTTGCACCTCTACATGAATAGGTTGTACATTTGCTTGGACCTCCAATTTAGTCATCACAGCCAAGGTCGCCAAAGCATCTGCAAATTGATTCTTGTCTTGAGTCAAATGGGTGAATGATATATCGTCAAAGTGCTCAATTAATCGAGACAAGTACTTCTGATACGGTATCAATTTCGGATCCTTTGTACGCCATTCCCCATTAACTTGGTAGATTATGAGTGCAGAGTCTCCAAAGACTTTTAATTCTTTGATTCCCAAGTCAATTGCCACTTGCAAACCATTTGCACATGCTTCATATTCTGCAATGTTGTTAGTGCATTCAAAGTCTAGTTTGATGGAGACTGGGTACTGCTTTCCAGCTGGTGATACCACTACAACTCCTATTCCACATCCATTCATGTTGACAGCCCCGTCAAAGTACATTTTCCATATATTCTCCTCTTCTATCTCATCTTTTTCCACTGTTAACACCTCACCATCGGGGAATTCAGGCATGATAGGCTGTATATCCTCAAGAGGATTTTTAGCTAGATGATCAGCAATTGCACTTCCCTTGATGGACTTCTGAGTCACATATATGATATCAAATTCAGACAGCATCACTTGCCATTTTGACATTCTCAACGAAACATGAGGACTATCAAATATGTATTTCAATGGATCCATTCGAGAGATTAACCAAGTAGTGTAGTATAACATGTACTGCCTCAACCTCTTGGATACCCACACTAATGCACAACAAGTCTTTTCAATCGCCAGATAACGGGATTCACAGTCATTAAACTTCTTGCTCAGATAATAAACTGCCTGTTCTTTCTTTCCGGACTTATCATATTGACCCAACATTGCCCCCAGTGACGTGGGCAACACTGTGAGGTACAATATTAAAGGACGGCCCGGTACAGGTGGGGCTAGAATTAGAGGCTTCATCAAATAGATTTTTATTTTATCAAAAGCTTCTTGACATTCTTCATTCCACTCCCCAGGTTGATGTTTTCGCAGCAGCTTGAATATAGGCTCACAAGTACTAGTCAAATTGGCAATAAATCTAGCAATGTAATTGAGCCTTCCAAGAAAACTTCTCACTTCTCGTTCAGTTTGGGGAGCAGACATTTCTTGTATCGCCTTTACTTTGTCAGGGTCCACTTTGATTCCTTCTCTGCTAACAATGAATCCCAGTAACTTCCCTGTAGAAGCTCCAAAAATGCATTTATTCGGGTTCAACTGCAACTTATATTTTCTGAGCCTTTCAAATAGCTTTCGCAGAACTGTCACATGACTTTCTCCCTTCTTAGATTTGGCGACCATATCATCTACATACACTTCAATCTCTTTATGCATCATGTCATGGAACAATGTGACCATAGCACGCTAGTAGGTAGCACCGGCATTCTTCAATCCAAACGGCATGACTGTATAGCAAAATGTTCCCCACGGTGTTATGAAAGTAGTTTTTCCTTTATCATGATTATCCATGGGAATCTGATTATACCCAGAATATCCATCCATAAAGGAAAATCGGTGATTTCCAGCAGTATTATCAACAAGGACATCAATATGGGGTAGAGGAAAATCATCTTTTGGGCTAGCCTTATTCAAATCCCGATAGTCTACACACATCCTGACCTTCCCATCCTTTTTAGGTACAGGTACAATATTAGCCACCCAATCAGTGTGTCTTGACACCTCTAAAAACCCAGCCTCCAGCTGTTTAGTCACTTCCTCTTTAATCTTTAATGACATGTCCGGTCGCATTCTTCTCAACTTTTGCTTCTTCGCTCGACCGGGATACAAAGGGATCTTGTGTGAAGCAATCTCTGGGTCTAACCCTGGCATATCATGATAGGACCATGCAAACACATCCAGGAATTCCTTAAAACAATGCAACCATTTCTGTGCGTTCAGGATTTTCCACTATTTTCAGCTCCTTTTTGTCTTCTTTGGTGCCCATGTTAATCACCTCGAACACCTCATCGTCTAAGTCAAATCCTTTTTCTGAATAATCTAGGAGATTTGAAAACTGCTCAACAACTTCTTTGTCATCCTCGGACTCATGGTTATCGCAGTAAATTGCAGCAAGAGAATCAATTGATAAGCTCCCAAATTCCTTTTCATGTGGCAAAATTTCTATGACATTCAAATTCCTGGAAAGTAATTGCAGTGGATTGGAATGCTAAACCAAATGGTGGCTTATAAAACAGCATGGAAAATGCAAATTAACGAGCTGAGAGTGGTAAGGGAAAAACATAACAGAAAAGAGAAAGCAAAAGGAATAGAAGTAGAAACGAGGCAAATGGAAAACATAGAGAAAGATTATCGAAAATCATGCAAATTCATTCAAATGATGTCTCTGAGTAGCATAAAAAAAAGCATAAATAATTCTTGAATAATACAACCCAACTAATTACTTTTCAGCAATAACATCAAGCATTAGTTCGCCTGTCCAGTTCATCAGCATTTCATCATTGCTAGCAGCATGAATCTTGTTGTTTTCCTCAATTTTCTCAGCATCCAAGGTGTTGACAGTGGAGAAATAACAAGGAGAGCGAACTTCACCGGCCATAATCACTTCAGCTGGACCAGGGAATGTCTCCTTTAAGTGAGGAATCAGCTTCATTTTCCCTTTTGATTTATTCTGTTCCAGAGCCAAGGTACTCATCTTATCATCCATAGAGGTCTCATATCCTAGACCAAATCGGTTAGACTTCTCTGGCACTGATATGGGAGTTTGGGTGCCTTACAACTGTGGTCCTAGTCCTTTTCCTTCCAGATATCCACTCTTGACCATGATGTGAGCCACTACCTAATTTTGTATTAGGGCCTTATCTTGCTCTTGTCTCAGCCCTACTGCCTCCAGTTGTGCCATGAACTGCTCTCCACTAGCTCCACATTTTCAACATATGGCAATGTCACTGGTTTGGATACTAGGATCTCTTTTTCTCCATGGATTGTGATGACCGACCCATTCTCAATGTATTTGACCTTCTGATGCAAGGTTGAAGGGACAGCACCAACACCATTTATCCATGGTCTTCCAAGCAGCATATTGTAGTCCGACTCGATCTCCATTACCTGGAATAACACTTCAAATTTGCTCGGACCGATCTCCAATAACAACACCATCTCCCCTAGGATGCTTTTCTTTGTTCCATCAAAAGCTTTCACTACCATGATCTGTGGCAATATATCATCCTTACTTATTGACAAGTAGCTTAGAGTCGATACTGGTAGGACGTTCAATCCTGATCCTCCATCAATGAGAACTCTGGGTACTATATAACCTTCACATTTGAGGGTTATATACAGTGCTCATGGGTTGGATTGTGACACAATTTCTTCATATGAGAACGTGATCATGTTAGCACGTTTCACTGGATCCACCATATTCACCATGTTCTCTAACGAAATATCTGGTTTAACATAAGCTTCCTTCAAAACCTTTACTACTGCCTTTCGGTGAGGTTCGGATGATAAGATTAATAACAAAAGAGATATTCTGGCAGGAGTTTTCTTCAGTTGCTCTAGAATATCCTATTCACTTTGTTTCATGATCTTTAAAAATTCCTCATATTCTTCTTCTTCTTTTTCCTTTTTTCCAAGATTCCTTTCATCAGGAAACTTCCCCTTTTCCAGCTCTCCGGGCCCATAAACTCTTCCGCTTCTTGTTATTCCTTTCACCTCCATGAACCAGTCACTTCTTCATTTTCTTGAGCCTTTGAGGTTTCCCCTATGTCTCCACTTGTCTTGACCTGAGTCTCATAATTCCAAGGAACAGCACGTGTTTCTTCATAACTGAAAGGTGTTGGTGTCTTCACAGTGATCACTACTTTTTCAGGTTTTGGAGTTTGATTAAGTGGAGGCACTTTGAGTACAAAACGCTCAATTACATTTACTTGTTCAACAGAATTCTGCTTCTTTTTTGCCTGTATCACACCTAAAGTGAGTAGTTCTTGTACACGCACTTTGAAATCTCAACAATTCTCAATATCATGTCCAAGACTTCCACAATGGTATGCACATCTTGATTCCATATCATCTTTCTCCTCTTCTTTTATCATAGAAGCAGGTGCTGTGATGTTATAATTAGCTTCCTTCAACGTAATAAACACTTTCTCCATAGGTGTTTGGAGACTCAAAACCTTTTTGATCAATTGTTTCTCCACTTCCAAGGCATTCACACGACTTCCTCCTTCATGATTCAGGATCGGGTTATTAACAATATCTGGCTTTGGATCTTCCTGGAGATCCAGTCTCCCGCAAGCAATTAGTCTTCTCACTGCCGTCTTAAAACCTTCACAATCTTCAATCGAATGTCCAGCAACATCCATATGGTATTTGCAAGTCAGATTTGGATTGTACCAAGTCGGAAACGGAGGTTGTAATGGGTGCACAGGGTATGGTGAAATCAAATGAGCATCAAATAACCATTGATAAAGGTCAGCATTGGAAATGGCTAACTTTGGAAAAGGTGGTAGGTTTGGGAAACGATTGCGATTTTGGTTTTGAGAAATGGGTCGAGGTGCTGTGTTTAGGAAGTTCTGAGGATGTATGGTTGGATATGTTGGACGGGCGGGTCGGTATGGCCGTATGTGGATGTTGTTGACTTGAGGCTGGTGGTATGGGGTGGGATTTGTGGTTTGGTAGTGTGGGTAAGGAGGGATGGATGACATTTGGGGTCCTGAATATGTGGATGCATATCTTGGGGTGAACGGCTGCTGACCTTGCACATAATTTACCTCCGTCTCTCTCTTTCTGGGCGGGAATCCTCTCTTGGTGTCTTCACTGCTCACTGGGAGCTTGCCAGCTTTAGTCAAGCTCTCAATTCTTTCTCCAGCGGTTATTAACTCAGAAAAATCTCTGTATGCTGCTCCCGCCATTGCCCCGATGTAAGGAGACCCTAGAGTTGCTAGGAAGTATGAACACATCTCGGATGAGATGAGTGGTGGTTGCACTTGAGCGGCCAAAGCCCTCCATCTTTGAGCATATTGTTTAAAGGGTTCATCTTTCTTCTTTTGCATTGTACTCAGCTGTTCATGGCTGGGCGCTATTTCCAAGTTAAACTTATACTGGTTCATGAATTGGTCAGCCAGCTCTCCCCAACAGGAAATCTTTGTATGATCTAACTGGATGTACCATTCTAGAGCCGGTCCGGTCAAACTCTCGTGGAAAAAGCTAATGATAAATTTTTCATCTTTGGACCAGATTGATATCTTGGTACAATAACTCTTTAAATGGAAGAGTGGGTTGCCAGTTCCATCATATTTCGAAAAATCAAGAATTTTAAAATCTTTAGGGACAAATGCGCTAATAGGAGGGCAAAGTTGCTCAATCTCCATGCAGCCATAATTGTTTGGCCTTTGGATTGCCTTAATTTGTTCCTGAATTTTTTCCATCCATTCTTCTCTCGACTTGTCCTTCTCTGTTTCTGCACGATTATTCCCCGAGGAAGAGAGTTGCCTTGGGATGACATTTGGAGGCTGCTCCCAAATGTGGGTAGCGTGCCCATGCCCTTCAGCATGTGTATTCTCTACCGCGTGATATCCTTCTCCAATGGGAATAGTAATAGGCATTGTCGGTGGTGGTTGTTCGCAGGGATTATCATTCACCCCTTGCGTGACATTTAGAGCTGCATCCGATACCACAGGTATGGTTATCGTCGTAGCACTTGGTTGTACACCTCCTGAGTTTTGGTGGGCTCTCAATAAGTCTAGTGACTCCGTCATAGCCCGCATCATCTCCTCCATTCTTCCCTGGTTACTTGACAACTCATTCAGTCTTCCTCTCACCGCATCAACTTCCATGCTTAAGTTTCTTCCGGGTTCAGAAGTAATTATAGCCGAGGTGGTTACAGCTGGAATAGCTCTTCCCGCTTCAGAAGTAATTGCAGACGGGATGGTCCTTCCTGGTTCTGTGTTTCTGCCGGCTATCTTGGTTCGAGCTCTAGTATTATGAACACGAGTTAGATCGGTACTTTCTTTCCTTGGGCGCCCAATGGTTGCGATGTTTCACCTTTATTAAAATAATAATAATAATAATTTAAATAAAAAAGATAAAAATATTGCAATTTGTTAGAGACTATCAATCGTGCTGAGTCTTGATGTGAGTATCTTCAGTTACAACTTTTCCCAGAATGTCTCGTTCAAAGGTACCAAGTTATCTTTAATGGATATTGCCATAAGACCAAAACAATGAAACAACCATTCATTCATCAGAGGAGTAGATTACAATCATCATTTTTTTTGTTACATCCATTCCCAGAAATGATAAAAGAAGTACATCATAAAGCCAGATATCGATCCCTAAAAATATCATCACCAAAAAGGTAATGCGTCTTCAGCTTCTTTCGGCAATTATTTGTTTCATCCTTCTAACCAAATCCTTGCCGTAGCTGACAAAGTTGCGCAGTCCAGTTGGGGTCTTGAAAGGAATAATTTCTTGCTCAGCTATTTCCAGGTATCTTGGAACGTCTTCTATTGCTGTGTTAGCTAGCCACGACTTTGAAAAACGAATCTTCAACTCATGAATGACATGACTTTGGTATTGCACCTCAAATTCCAAATCTGTAACTCTTTTCTTTTCTTCTCCTAAGGCAGCCTGAAATTTCGTGGTCTCATTTTTCATGTGTTGTTTTAGTTCCCTAATCTTCCTCTGGTATTCCTTGCTTATCTATCTTATTTCCTGTTTCATTTGTTCCCCTCCTGCTAGTGCAGCTTCCTCAGCGATTTTGGCATTCTGAAGCAGCTTCTTTAATTGTTGGTTTTCAGCTAATGCTCGATCACGCTCTTGCCTTCGAAGGCCTAGCTCTTTATTAGCAGCTTGGAGGCATTCCTTGGTCTTCATCATGTGGTCGTGCCCAATCTTCAACTTCTTACTTGTTCCTTCCAAAATTTGATCTCTTTCGGCACTTTCTCGTTTCAGAACTGCATAATTATGGTGAACACCTTTCAATTCGACCTCAATTTGCGTCTTTTCTTGCCTGATCTTGTCTAGCATTTCCTTCATTTCTCTGATCCCTTTATTTTCACCAGAATATGGGGATGATTCTTTGTCGGGAGGAGTGGTTGTCAAAACTCTGAATGGCAGCTTAACCTCTTGAGCCCTGTTTTTCACCCATTGACGGTAGCTTTCTTTTACTACGCAGCTTCTAACTCCCAATTCTTTTCCTTTCCTGACAACATTATTCCAAGCAGATCGAACTTTCTGTAGTAGGCCAATATCATCAGAGTCCAAGTAATATAAGGCAAATGGAGTGATTGCAGCTTCCAAAGGTGGTCCCATCATGGGGTAACCAAGTTGACGCAATACCAATACTGGATTGTAATTTATGCATCCTCGAGTGCCCATGAGGGGAACATTTGAGAAGCTTCCACACTGACAGATCAAAGTCTGCCCATCCTCCCACCAAGGGTACCATCGGATCATCTTTTCATTTAATTTGGCCAGGTCTTGAGCCCATTCTTGTTCGCTTTTCTTCTTAATACGATGCATTTTTAGATCTTCAATCGGACAGGGCGCCTTGTAATTTCTCTGGAATATATGTGCAGTGGCCCATACATACAACATTGGCAGACAGCATAAAATTCTTTTGCCATTCCTCTCATAGCAAAAATTTAAGGTACAATAAACATCTGCCAAGAGGGCTGGAACAGGATTATGACCATGAAATTTTCGAGCCAGAAATACATCAATAGCCGCGAAGTCCACAAAGCCTTCAATATTTGGAAACAAGACAGTGCCATAAACAGTGAGTGCTAGTATATCTGAAAAAGTATCCCAATCCTCAGCTTCAGCCAAGCGGTGCATATGTCCTTCCAAGTAATCCTTTGAGAATCCATTGGTCCCATTTCTACACTTTTGAGCTTCCTGCAAATCCCTTACATTGACCTTTAAGACAGCTGCTACTGTATGTAAGGATGGATAATGACCTTGGTAGTGATAAGGTTTTTCCCCTTCTAGTGGTAACCCCAAGATTTGCTCAAATTCTTCAAGAGTTGGTGCCAACTGGAAGTCTTGAAAAGTAAAACATCGGAGAGGAGGATCATAGTACTGTGCCAATGTTGTGATTGCCTCTACCTGTTCTTCCACCTCTAACAGATTCAAAATTTTTCCATACTTCTTTGCGAGAGAAAAACGTTGTGGCATGCTCAATAGTTGACCTAGGGATCTCAGACCTTCTATGTCAGGCTTCTTAGCTTTAAGATGTAAAGTCTTTTTCAATTTTTCTCCCTCATGATTGTTTGATCTCATGTTTGTTTCCATTTTCCAAAGATACTCACAAAAAGCTTCAATATGATTCTCTAACAAATCTGGTAAAACAAAGAAAAAAAGAATGATGATTTTTTTTTTACTTAAAAGGAAAAGGAAATAACAAAAACTTTGAG
Organism: Dalbergia cultrata; assembly: GCA_031216105.1. Lineage (NCBI taxonomy): Eukaryota > Viridiplantae > Streptophyta > Magnoliopsida > Fabales > Fabaceae > Dalbergia > Dalbergia cultrata. Next base: position 49,790,304 of record CM062346.1, read on the forward strand.
CATGTTAAAGAATTTATGTACAAAGAAATAAATTAAAGAAAGAGTATGCTCTCTTTGTGTCCTATTTGAGTTGAGCTCTGGAGGTCAATCTATAGCTCTATGGTTATTCTACTTTGTGAACACTTGCAACAGGTGGATCTATATACTCAGGATTCTACGGCCTCTAGAGTTAAGGCTCATTTCGGAATATTATCCACAACAGCAGGTAAACCGCTAGGTGTGGAATATTCACAAAAGAGTCACACTCTAGACGAGATTTTCACGATAACCAAACAGGATGAACATCCAAAATGGCTACCACTACACAATCTCTTACCTATCTCAAGTTGCACTCAGACCCGGGTATAGGGCCCCACTCGTGTGTGATTAAAGTGTGAGTGTTGTGTGTGAAGAAAGCATACAAACCTGGAATCCTAAAACTACCCATGACAACACCTGCAAAATACACATTATAGAATAACAGTCTTCTATCCTATAGTGTAAAGAAACCAAAATAAATATATACAAACAGAATAAAAGTCTTCTATCCTAGGGTGGTCACAAAGAAACAAAGATAAACAAATTTGTACAAATAGAACAAAGAGTCCTCTATCCTAAGGTGCTCATAAAGAACAAAATAAATATATACAAATAGAACAAAAGTCTACTATCCTAGGTAGTTACAAAGAGACAAATATATAAAAATATGTACAAAGACAGTGATAAAAATAAATCCAAAACATAATGATGACAAAATTCTATATACAAAATAAAATGGAATAAAAGGAAAAAGTGAGGTTAAAATAATATGCACAATCAATTATATCAGGCCTGACTCTCGCATTCCCCAGTGGAGTCACCATCTGTCGCAACCGGGATCGCAACGGGGACGGCGAAAAATGATTTTTTGATTTGAAATGGAGTCGCCACCAAATTTTTATTTAATTGGGAAAAATTATGGAAAAAACAATTTAATTTAAAGAAAATGATCTTTGAAATCAGATCTGAATTCGGGAGTCGGTTATGCTTAGGGAAGGGTAGGAACTTAATCCTACAGCACCCCTAATACACCCGTCCTTAAACGGTACCTTAATTAATTGTGCAAATTATTAATAACCTTTCAAAATATTTATTCACACTTTTATTTTAAGAAAACTATAAAAGAAAATCTTTCTTAAAATAAGAAAATTTCGGGGTACCAAACTGTCACAGCTCAGGTATCCGTAATATTGAGTTAATAAGCCGTCACGGCTAAATTAACATTTTATTCAAAATAAATATTTAACAAATAATTGATTAATTTAAAATTTAAAGAATAAAAAGGTATTAAAGAAAATATTTACAAGTAATACAAATTATAAAAATCTAATTTTTGTTTGAAAATTTAAACCATCAAGCTGTCACAGCTCAGATGTTTAACTGAGTTAATAAGCCGCCTCGGCTAAATTAACTTCTTTATTTGAAATAAAATATTTAATAAACAAATGACTAACTTAAATTTTAAAGAATAAAAAGGTATTAAAGAAAATATTTACAAGTAATAAGAATTATGAAAATCTAATTTTTGCTTGAAAATTTAAAACATCAAACTGTCACAGCTCAGATGTTTAACTAAGTTAATAAGCCGTCACGGCTAAATTAACATCCACATTTAAAACAATTTGATTATTAGCTGAAATTGAAAATAATACTAATAATAATAGACAATAAATATTTATAAATAAACCAAAATAATAATTAATATTTACAAAAAAAAAATGAAATAACATAAAATGACTTAATAAAATCTGATTTTGACTTGACAGGAATCACATGCTCCTACGTATCCTCTGGTGCGATGAGGAATTCAAAGTTACGTAGTTCTTTATTAAAATGGGTGTCGTTAATTGATTTTATTCATGACAACTGATTTTCAGAATATCAAACTGTCGCAGTTTAAAATATTCTTCAATCATGGAATTAATAAGCCGTCACGGCTTAATTAATCCAATTTTCAAAGTGTAGTATGCTATCTTCGTAAAAAAAATAGCAAAATACTCCATAATTTTTTAAAACTCACATTAAATAGCATCTTAAACTTATTTAAAATTTAAACTAATATCAAGCTGTCACAGCTAAAATACTCAGAAAGATAGAATTAATAAACCGTCACGGTTAAATTAATTCTATTCTCAAAAGAGAAATATTGATTAATCACAAAATTAATTCTTTTTATTAAAACAAAAATTTCATCATCTAGCTTCCCTTTTATTGAACTAGCCCAAATACTTACACTCACTCTCACACCATTTTTTTTTAGACTAAACAACCCAACTTTTTTTTTTTTTTTTTTTGAGACACAGACCCATATTTCTTTCCAAATAAGAAGGAAAACCTTAAAGCCCAGTCCTATACTCCACTTAACAACCATAACCCACAATCTCTCTGAAGGCCCACGATTCCCTTCCCCACTATCCTAAATAACAAACTTGACCCAAAAAGGAAAAGGAAACCAAAACTCCCCCTTTATTCATGCCACGGTCCAAAAGCGGGTTTTTAAATCACATAAGACAAATACATATAGCTCAAATAATTAAAATGAAACCTCTACCCACTTACCAACAAAACTACATGACCCATGTTGAACATAAAGTAAAACATAGTGCAATAAAATATGATATAAAGTTAGCAAGACTTCACGAGCAGCATCTGGAACAATTGGGCATTTTGGGTTCATCACTCACACAAACACACTCACACGTGCAGGAGAAATTTAGAGAGAGAAAGGATAGCATGCAGAGGGGGAAGGACCGCGGCTTGAAGGTTGGCTTCGTGCGGATCTGAGCAGAGGTGTAGAGGAGATGCGGACTTCGCGTCTGGTGTTGCTCGTGAGCTTGGTGGCGCGAAGGTAAGGATGGACCAATGAGTGGCAGAGAGATGGAAGCAATGGAGAGGACCACCGCGGGTTACACGTGAGCTTCACAGTTTGGGTGGCCACGTGTTGCTGTCAAAGTGGAGGGCGGTTTGAGCTACGGCGGCCTGTACAGCGACGTGGAGGCTGGCTGGAATCGCGAAGAGGAGGGAGTGGAGGAGCGCGAAACTGCGGAGGTGAGGGGTTGCTGTTTTCTTTCTTTCTCTTCTCTTCTCTGATTGTTATTGCTTGATGATGCTGGGTTTTGTTTTTGGTTAAAATGATAGTGGTAGAGATGGTGTGATGATGGTGGTCCGAGGATGAGATGGCTGGGATGGTTTTTCTCATGGACGTGGGGGAGTCATGGTTATCAAAACTACCTTCCCCTGATTGTGAGAGTGATGATGTTGAAGCTAATAGCCATCCCCCCCTTTTTTTGTTCCCCCCTTTCTCTTTGTCCTTCCCTTTTGCTTTTTTAAACAAAGTTTGATTTTGTACAGCTCTGGATGAAGGAAAACTAATAATTTAATAATTAATTTTTTTTTCATGCTTCTGCAGTTTGCCCATCACGTTTTGCTCGAGTGTTTTAGTAGAGTGGAGTTCAGGAGATGGTTAATGCAGGGAATTGGGGGAAAGTACCATGTCTGCCACTTTACTTTTCATTATTATATGTTTTGTCAAACAAGTGGAAATGGGCTGATACAATATAAAAAATGAATCCACTATTCCTTGTCTAAAAACCAATTAGACACAAACTCAGGACAAGCACGATGTCAACAAGACCCGGACTGGCATTTTTCAATTTTTGCGTTTGTTTATTTATTTATATTTTTTGGTTCAAAGAAATAAGAAAAATGAAAGATGCAGGTTTTTTGGTTTTTTTGTTTTATGTGTCGAACAAAAATCGAGTGTTCACACTCTTTATTCAAAGAAGATGTTCTTTTCAGGAAGATCACAATGACTAAAATTCAAGCTATATCTAGAAAGCCTAAATGAGCACAACCTTGCCTCTAGCTTTTCTTTTTCTCTGATAGTCATTTGAAAAATCCTCTGAGTAACGTTAGAAGTCTCGAGAAATTAAAATAGCCTTGATTTAGGTTACTTAAGGCGATAAAATGTTTTTATATACTTCTTGCCTCGTCGAGTGAAATAAACCTTATGAAAATCACACATGATGATGATTTGAAATAAATGCATTGCATATATTTTCCTTTATCATGTTTCTTTCAAAAATCTATTCAAAAGATATTCTTCAATTTGGTTTATCATAAAAAAAAATAAAAATGGGGTGATTGTTAGCCCTAGAACCCTTCAAAAGCACTGGGAATACATGTTTTGAGTGATGACATAACAAATCTTAAGAAAATATTTTGAAGAATGACTAATGATTTTCTTGAGTTACTTGATATAGCAAACAGGGCACTCCATATGCATAATACATTCTCAAAGCATAAATAATTTCACTCTACATGTGGAAAGATGATTGTATCTCATGAAAAAAAGATAAAGATTAAATGTATGTGAATATTATAACGTGAAATAAACATATGTGTGCCTAACGAATTGAAGAAGTCTATCATACATAAGAAATGAAGGCATAGATCTTCAGAAAGTAGGACGTGACTTCAGAATGTATAGCTAAAATGAAGATTTTAAGACAACTCCAAAGCATATATGTTCTATGACCTTCAATCATTATGATCGAAATCTTCTCAATGTTTTCAAGCTTTGATTAAAAACCTGAAGATCAATGATACATCATTGAACTGATACCGTACTTCAGAAACCTTATTCTATAGTGAAGCGGTGCACTCTACAGGAAAAGGAGTGAAATTCAAAATTTGAATTTGAAAGTCAAGAGCAATCAAATATTGACGCATCATATCTTCTGCTCAACAACTCCATCTTTTAAAAGGAAAGGTTCAGAAACCTTGCTCAGAAAGTAAAAAGTAGTCTATGAAGATAGCTCAGAAACCTCTATCTTACAACGGCTTCTGGAACAACTTTAACAGAATAAACGGCTACTCCTCTAGACTTTTCTTCCAAGACACAAATAAATGGTCAACAAATGTCACTTGGACAATTAATCAAGGGCAATGGTACAAAATGAAGACCATCTATAAATAGAGATGCTGGGTTTTCAAAGAGATCATCTGGTTTTTCATACAAGTATTGAAACGCTGCAAATATTTCTCCTCATATGTGAAGTTTATTACTTCTTGTAATCAGTTCAATGTTTGTAAAAAATTTTCCTAGGTCTATTATTGTATATCTTAAGAAAACTTGAGTGTAGGTTAGTTTGAGCTGCAAAGCCAAACACAAACCTTGTAACATCAATCCATTAGTGATCAATGTGAGATAGCTTGGAGAAGCTAAGATAAAAATTACTTGCAATGCAACAGTAAGGAGTTCTTGCTAGTCATAGTTTAATTTGGAGAGACTAGTACAATATTACTCGATTTAACTTGGAGAAGCTAGTACAATACTACTCAAGTTAGATTGGAGAGACTAGTACAAGACTACTAAGGGTTCAGCTTGGAGAAGCTAGTGAATAACTACTTGGTTTGTGATAGTAGGGGTTATTTACTAGTCACATGTTATAGTTTAGGAAGGCTATTGTAAAGGCTATTTGGTTTGTTTCTTTCTCGGGTTGAAAAAGGTTTTAGTGAAACTCAACGGTGATTGAATACTAGATGTAGGCAGGTTGGCTGAACTAGTATAAAAATCTCTGTGCAGTATCTTTTTCTCCCTTATTCTTTTACTTTTGCTGTCCAAATTTCATTATTTAATATCTATTTAATGTTTATCTTTTTAGCTTACTTGTTATTGGCATTGTATTTTCAGAAAGTTAATTTCTAAAATATTTAACATTGTTTTCGCTGTACTTCAAGCTCAATGCTTGATAGTATTATGTTCAAAGTTTCAATTGCAAAAAAAGTGAAGAAAAGAAAAACACGATTTAGCCTCATTTCTCGTGTACTTTCCTACCTACATGTGGAACAAAGTGTACTTGGTGGCTAGCTTATCATAGGATGTGGCATCAGTTATGGGATCAATGTAGAGAACGAGTAGTCCCACATCATCATGCTCTTAGTTCAGTCCAGTTTCCTTCACTGGAGTACTTTGATTGGTATAGTCGTGTTACATGTAGGGTTTTGTCAGGTGAGCAGGTGTTTTGCGACCCCCGACATGTGGAGCTACTAGTTGATACACCACCTGATGTCGTACTGGTGCTTATTGCATATATGCCTCCTGATGCTCCAGATCAATGTTGGCGAGCTTGCAAGATGGGAGCAGGGAATCGTACTAAACATATTCATGGCTAGGAGGACAACCATGATGAGGATGATGATGATAGTAGTATAAGTTCATAGATGGATCGGTCTAGGTCTAGTGGTCACAAGATGGGTGCTCCTAGTCATGAGTACATGGCCAGGCCTAGCAGTCACAGCGTGGGCAGTCTTAGTCAGTAGCACATGGCCAAATCTAGCTTTCACATAATGGGTAGTCTTAGTCAAAAGTACATGGCTGGGTCTAGTTCACACACAGCGGTTGCATTTGGGCATGATTACATGGTCGGTTCTAGTTCTCATGAATAAATCCCCAGTTTGGACTTGTAATCCATCCTGATGTATCAATTCTCTACGGGTTTAAGCCCCATGCTTGTTTAGATGGACATGGCTATATATGAAAGGTTTCTGAACCACAGCCCGTTATCAGGTCTATATTCCATATTAGCGCAGAGATGTTCAGATGATACACCTACATTACACCATCAGCCCTTAACCACTATGAGTCCCATGATTATAGGCTATGACTAGCTATCCTTTGATCTCTTTGGTGGGACTCCTCCATCAGCTTTTATGGCCACATACATATCACAAGACCTTGGAGGTAAGAAGCATGGGGGCGATGAGCATAGAGACGAGGAGAATGAGGGTTATGAACATAGGGGCAGGAAGCATGTAGATGGGGAGCTTAGGGGCAAAGAGCTTGGCCTATGGGAGATTTAGGCTACTTACTGCCATATCGGTAAGCATCTAATAGTTGCTCAACACAGCCAACAAGATCACTAGACAGACATAGTTGCATGTAAAATATGCCCTATTTTGTTTTGTGCATATTTTATAATGTTAAGTCTAACTTGTGTAATATGACAATATCTTTTGTAGGGCATTGGAGTATTGACATTCTAGTGTATTTGGCAATAATATAGTACCTACTGATTTATTTGCTACTGAATTAGTTGGTTATGATGTAGTACCTACTCATATATTTACTACTGATCTAGTAGGTTATGATGTATTCACCAAATGCTTAGGTAGTGATGTAGTGCTTGTAACTTAATTTAACTAAATACTTCATTAAAAACCTTCAAACATCTTACAATATCGAAACTAAGCAATACACCAAACAATCTTCTACATGATCGTTTACAGGCTACAAAATAAATGCTATGCAAAACACCAAATGATCTGCTGTATGAACTTTGACAACTTACAAAATGAAAAGTACACAATACACCATATGATTTGATCTGCTCTCTAATTGCCTTAGTTGGCTTAATTCGAGTAAGTAGCTACTATGGTGGGGCATCATCGCTTGGTGTGACCTTTCTGCCTGCATAATCCACATCTCTTATCATGTCTGGATTCGACCTCATCCATTTCATTTTGAATTCTTATTGACACTGGTTGGCCATCTTTGGCTCATCTAAGCTCAGGATTCAGTCATAATCAAGGCCCATACCATTCTAGCCAATATGCTTCTTTTGTAATAAGTGAAAACTCCATTTTGTAGACTTGTAGAACAATATTCATGCAGTAGACATTGTCAACATAAGTACCCTATTCAACTTGTGCTTCATTGTGTGCATAGGCAGCAAGTACATGATGACAAGGATAATGTAATGCTTGAAATTCTCCGTAATCACAATATCGAGCCCCAAGTTTGACTTTATAAGTTCTTTAGCTCCAATTCCCCACAAGTTATTACCCCTATACAACAAAGGACTTATCAGATCATGAAAAATTAGTAACAAACATGGTCCCTAACAATTGCCTATTCTTGTGATATGCTCGCATCAAGGCTTTAGAGAACTCCCCACTTGCTATTAGTTAGGCTTCTGCCTGCTTCCCCTTTTTCACAAATAGTTTAGCAAGATAGTAATAAGTGGCCTTGACTAATGTAGTTATTGGAAGATTATGGACACCCTTCAAAACAGTATTTATACACTTAGACATATTAGTGGTCATATGACAACATCTACATCGACTTTCCTAACAGTATCTTGTCCACCTATAACCCATTTCTAGATCCTCATCTCTCACCAGCCCAAAGTAAAAGAGATTTTCACTAAGTCTTTGAATATGTTGCATTGATTAGAGCTTGTTTTGCATCTTTGCTAATAAATCTTATTGTAAAGTTGGATGCAATGTGGCAAATACAATAAGCATGATAAGCATATGGAGGATGCCAACCATTATATTCTGCATCTAAAGCTACTTTGATAGCAACATGCTTGTTAAAAATTATTAGTATGCCCTCCTTGGTGTCACATGGCACCGAAGATTTGTTTGGAAAAAAGACCAAGCCTTTATCGTCTCCCTTTCGACCACAGCAAATCCAATAGGGAAAATGTTTGAGTTACAATCTTATGCAATTGCCATCAATAGTTTCCCACCATACTTGCCATACAAATGAATTCCATCTACAGTCACAAAACACTTGCAATGTTTAAACAGGTTTATACGTGGTAGGAATGTCCAAGACAGACAGTGAAATGTATGGTCAATGTAACATCCTTTCAAGTACAACCTCATCCTTAAGTCATGATATCATACTCAAGAATTGTTACTTATTAATTAACGAATCTTTTTTAATTATCTATAGTAAGAAATCAATCGGATCGTGTAGTAACTAAGATATGGTTCTATCAAAATATATATTAAAGAAACAAAGTATTTATTTAATACCAGGTCAAAATACAAAAGGAAGATCTTCTAAGAACTTTACGGTACATTTGTTTTCCTTTATGTTTACAAACATATGTATACATCTAAGTATAATAAACATAAATTTATGCCACTAACTACTACAAGTTTCAATTGATTCCTTTCTGTAGCAACCTCACTATCCTCTGGATCAACTTGGAGACGACATGAGAATACAAACACATAGGGGTGAGAATTATACAATTCTTAGTAGAGGATCCCCAAAATATATAATGAAACTCACGTCATCATCATTGTCCCAGCCACTTCGGTTTATTAAGAAATTATGAGCATGCTACATATGTCAAAGTTCATTTTAAAGTTCAAAAACCATTCCTCCGAAGTGGGTTTCTTTTATTTCTCAGTCACTCAATATATATATGTCATACTACTCAACATTTTCAATCACTTAACATACACCTAGCATCCTACTTAATATCAAAGAAGCTCATTCGCAACTTTACGTGCCCTCGGTACATCATAAGGGAACTTTTCGTGCCTTTTACCCACTAAAGAGGACTTCTCCGTGCCCTTTTACCCACTAAAGCGGATTTGCCCGTGCCCTTTACAAATTAAAGGCCTTTTTTCTATGCCCTTCTGCACATTAAAGGGGACTTTCGCATGCCCTTTACACATTAAATGGGACTTTTTATCTACTTAACATATAAATCACCATCAAGCTCATAAAAGCATCTATTCACAATGTAATTTCAATGATCATCTTTCAGTTTTTTGAATGCATGCCCATGTCACATATAAATGTTTATTCACAATGAAATGCTCATCTATTCCTCATAAATGAACCTTTAAATAATATAGCATGCATTGACACTGATCATACCTGGGTCATAAGTCATTTTATTTCCAAATCAAGATTCTAATTCATTTCCAGCACCTTCACAAATTTTTACCTCAAGTACCAAAAATTACTTGTCATGTCAAATAACCGATTTCATGTCCACAAAATTTCCTATAACACCTCAAGGTGTATTCAATGTCCTATAAAAATTTCAGAGCAAAACAATTTCTCTAACTATGTCAAAAAAGTTCTACAAATTTTGTGGTTAGAGACCACTTAACCTCAACTCATAACTTAAATCTCATAATTTTTAACCCTATGAAATAATTAAATAAACTCAAAATAAAAATCAGGATTGAACTTCAAGATATCGCCAATATTCTATAAAAATTTCAAAGGAAAATTCAATCATCTGCTATGGTAACAAAACAATACAAAATTGAAGCTTCAATTCCCATAATCTAGGCAGCATAGTTACAATCTTGGTTCTTGATTTTTTTTCAGCCAATAAGAGTTTTTATCATGCACCACAAAAATTCTAAGAGTTGCCTTAGGATGTTAGCTTTAACATATAATTTTTATAGCTAAAAGTACCCACAACAACATTAGAAAGTTCGTGATTAGTGGCTATCTATACAAAATCCAAAAATCTAGCAGCATGGTTCAAAATCTCTTTTTACAAAAATGATTGTTCACAATATCAAACCACTCCACCAAAATAAATATATCAATGTTAATATGTTATCATCCAATAAAACTAAAAACCTCAGGCTCAATCAATCAGAAATTGGAAACGAAAGTAGATAAATAAAGCCCTACTTGTCACTAGAAGATCTTTGCACTTTTCTTGTTTCTTCCAAGTACTTTTCTTCCTTAAAAACCTCCTCAAACAGCCCTTAATACTTTGAAAATAGAGGTATATGATATCACAAAGTGGAGATTAGTGATGAGTCAAAATTCTAATCGGCTAGTTTTGTAGGTATCGAGGTGTAGAACAAGTTTAGTGAAGGAAGTTGAAAGTTTTAACAATTCTAGGCAAGTGTTTTTGAGGTTAGAACTCAATTTTGGAGCTCTTGAGAAGATGAAAATAGTGGTTATTCTTTCTCCTTTTTCTGGCTGAATTATGCTTGGCTTGGTGGAAAAGTTTGGTGTGATATTTATCTTGTACTAAAGCTCAATTATTATATAGTATAAATGTGTAATTCCTTAAAGAAAAGAAAAAAAATGAATAGCTAGGATTTAATCTTGTAAATCAAGATTAAATCTTAGCCTTTCACTAAGTTAAAAGGGATATACATTATCCTTTCATAAAGATTAAACTATTTTTTGGTATTAGAAATCGTATACCGAAATTTCACCGAACAGGTAAAACGCCATACTCGAGAAATCAATTATTGTCCGAAAATTAATTCTAGGTATCAAATCTTTATTCTTATCCATTTCTAGTCTTAATACTATAATTTCATACTTTTCGGGCATCTCTGGGCCCCAATTCAAGGGTTTCGGCTGTCTTGGCAGGCCCGTGGGGCCTACTAGATTACTATTCATTTTTTTTTTTGTAGATCTGTTGGATCATTCTCATCATTGCTATGTTTGTCAAATTTTTGAAATTCTGACTAGTAAAGTTCAAATTAATTTTTAAATAATTTTTAGGGTGTTACATTACCACCCAACTTAGAAAGAATTTTGTCATCAAAATTCATTTGAAAACAATTTCAAAAGACAAATTCATGAATCAAACAAAGAATTCACACATAATTTAAATAATTCAATCAAATCCTAAACATTCCTTCCTTAGATTGGACTTTTGGATGGTGACGTCCCTTCATCACTTATGGTGAAGACCCTACTCTGGTTTTGTGGCTTTGTAGTTGGTTTTGAATTTCTATTTGGACACTCCCTCATTATATGTCCTTTCTTTCCATAGTGATAGCATACGTTCTATTCAGCCAAGCAAGGTCTACCCCCCATGGTTCTTCCCATATTTTGGACAATCTTGGCTCATGGTTGATTCTTGTTGTTGTTTATCCCCATGCATATTGGGTTGAAACAACTTTCTTTGGGGCAGGGCCTCTTCATTATCTTCATCTTCAGGTGCCAGTCTTTTATTAGAAGTGTTCTTAGTAGATTACATGATTTCTAACTTCCTGTTAGAGTCCTCTGTACGACGACACTTGTTTACCAAGGTTGCATAATCCCGAATCTCTAAGAGTCCCACAGCAGTTTCAATGTCCTTACATAACCCTCCTTCATACTTCACGCACTTCCAAGCTTCATCGAGATTACATTGATAGATAGTGAAAAATTTACAGAGCTCTTCAAACTTTGCTATGTACTTTACTACACTCATAGATCCTTGCTTAAGCGTCATGAACTCCAGCTCTTTTGCATTTATCACCAAAATAGGAAAATTCTTGTGGTAAAAAGCTTCCTTGAAGATAACCCAGGTGACTTCAGTCTGAGAAGCTTTGAACAAGCCCTTTGTGCTAACCCACCAAAATTCTGCATCTGCCTCCAGCATATGAGTAGCAAAAGCCACTTTCTAGATCATAGTGCAAGGAAGAACCGAGAAAATCTTTTCTATAGCCTTGATCCATTCTTTTTCTTTATTTGGGTTGAAAGTTCCTCAAAAAGGTGGAGGATTTTCTTTCCTAAATATAGCAAACTTTTGGTATTCTATACCCACTTCTGCTCCTCTAGGGTTGCCAACTGGATTGCCTTCGGCATATCGGTCCAACCTTTCCATCATCCTATTGGCTATTGCAGCTTGTTCTCTCATGGCAACCGCCATTTTATGGAAAGTGTCCATTATACCTGCTTTGTCTTTTGCACCGTTCTTAGTACGCCGATATGAAGTCATCGGTTCCTATCACACCAAACAAGAATTATTGAGTTGATCAGGCTTAATACCAAGTTAAGTGTGACAACAACCCACAATATTCCTAACTAGCAGTCATACACATTTTTAGAATTATAATTCATTTACTAAGGAAGCATAGCCAGTCCATTCCTTAAGGTCCTACAAGGATGAACTGCTCTGATACTATAATGTAACATCCTCCAAAGTACAAGTTCATCCTTAAGTCATGATATCATACTCGAGAGATCACACTCGAGAGTTGTTAGTTCTTAATTATTGAACTTTTTTAATTATCTATAACAAGAATCGGTCGGATAGTATAGTAACTAAGTTGTGGTTCTATCAAAATATATAGCAAAGAAATAAAGTATTTGTTTAATACCAGGTCAAAATACAAAAGGAAGCTCTTTTAAGATCTTTATAGTACATTTGTTATCCTTTATGTTTACAAACATATGTATACATCTAAGGATAATAAACATAGATGTTCGCCACAAAATACTGTAAGTTCCAATTTATTCCTTCCTATAGCAATCTCACTGTCCTTTGGATCAACCTGGAGATGACATGGGAACACAAACACATAAGGATGAGAATTATACAATATTTAGTAGGGCATCCCCAAAATATATAATGAAACTCACGTTATCATCATCATCCTTGCCACTTCGGTTTAATTTCTCAGTCACTTAATATATATATATATATGTCATACTACTCAACATTTGCAATCACTTAACATACACTTAGCATCCTACTTAATATCAGAGAAACTCATTCGCAACTTTACGTGCCCTCAGTATATCACAAGGGACCTTTTCATGCCCTTTACCCACTAAAGAGGACTTCTCCGTGCCCTTTTACCCACTAAAGAGGACTTGCCCGTGCCCTTTACACATTAAAGGGGACTTTTTCGTGCCTTTTTACACGTTAAAGGGGACTTTTCTATGCCCATTTACACATTAAAGGGTACTTTTCATCTACTTAGCATATAAATCACCATAAGCTCATAGAAGCATCCATTCATAATATGATTTCAATCATCATCTTTCAGTTTTCTCAATGCATCCCCAAGTCACATATAAATGTTTATTCACAATGCAATGCTCATCTATTCCTCATAAATGAACCTTTAAATAATATAGCATGCAATGACACTCATCATACTTGAGTCATAAGTCATTTTATTTCCAAATCAAGATTCTAGTTCATTTCCAGCATCTTCACAGATTTTTAACTCAAGTATCAAAAATTACTTCTTATGTCAAACAACCGATTTCATGTCCACAAAAATTTCCTATAACACCTCAATGTGTAATCAATGTCTTGTAAAAATTTCAGAGCAAAAACATTTCTCTAACTATGTCAAAAAAATTCTACAAATTTTATGGTCAGAGACCACTTAACCTCAACTCAAAACTTAAATCTCATAATTTTTTACCCTAGGAAATAATTAAATAAACTCAAAATAAAAATCTATAAAAATTTCAAAGGAAAATTCAATCATTTGCTATGGTAACAAAATTATACAAAATTGGAGCTTCAGTTCCAACAATCTAGGCAGCAAAGTTAGAATCTCAGTTCTTGATTTTTTTTTTCAGGCAGTAAGAGTCTTTATCATGCACCACAAAAATTCTAAGAGTTTCCTTAGGATGTTAGATTCAACATATAATTTTTATAGCTCATAAAAGTACTGACAATAGCCTCAGAAAGTTCGTGATTAGTGGCTATCTATACAAAATCTGAAAATCTGCACCATGGTTCAAAATCTCTTTTCACAAAAATGATTGTTTACAACATCAAACCACTCCACCAAAATTAATATATCAATATTCATATGTAATCATCCAATAAAACTAAAAATCTCAGGCTCAATCAATCAGAAATTTCCAGAACAAAATTGGAAAGAAAAGTGGATAAATAAAGCCTTACTTGTCACTAGAAGATCTTTGCACTTCTCTTGTTTCTTCCAAGTGCCTTTCTTCCTTCAAAAAATCCTCAAACAACCCTTAATACTTTGAAAAGAGAGGTATATGGTATCCCAAAGTGGAGATTAGTGATGAATCAAAATTCTAATTGGTTAGTTTTGTAGGTATTGAGGTGTAGAACAAGTTTAGTGAAGGAAGTTGAAAGTTTTAACAACTCGAGGCTAGTGTTTTTGAGGATTGAACTCAAGTTTGGAGCTCTTGAGAAGATGAAAATGGTGACTGTTCTTTCTCCTTGTGCTGGCTGAATTATTCTTAGTATAAATGTGTAATTCCTTAACAAAAAAAAATGAATGGCTAGAATTTAATTTTGTAATTCAAGATTAAATCTTAGCCTTTCACTAAGTTAAAAGGGATATACATTATCCTTTTATAAAGATTAAACTATCTCTCGTTGTTAGAAATCACATACCGAAATTTCACCAAACGGGTAAAACAATGTACTCGAGAATCAACTATTGTCCAAAAATTAATTCTAGTTATCAAATCTTTATTCCTATTCATTTCTAATCTTAATACTATAATTTCATTGCTTTCGGGCATCTCTGGGCCACAATTCAAGGGTTTCAACTATCTTGTAGGCCCATGGGGCCCACTAGGTTACTATTCACTTTTTTTTTATATATCCATTGGATCATCCTCATAATTGCTATTTCTATCAGATTTTTGAAATTATGACTGCTAAAACTCAAATGAATTTTTAAATAATTTTTAGGGTGTTACAGTCAACCAAATCACCAACATAATAAGGTAAAGTTTAAATTTCAATGATTGTACCTGGCATAAATGATTGCAAAGCCTATAGCCATTTGGGAAGCTCATTGTACAACTCCTCCCAATCACCATAAATCTGGACAATGGCCTTTTGCTTTGCTAGCCATGCTTTCCTTTATGAAACGTGGAATTTGTACTTTGAATAAATTGAGGCTTGCAATGTCCCGATAGGAACCATTGGAACAGCTTCAACTATAGAATGGATGCTAGCAACGATAACATGAATATCCAACTGAGAGTGTTTTGTGAAATTCTGACAGACAAATAAGTATGTTCCTCATTGTACTTAATCTCCCACAATCCTTTCTTTCATCTATATATAACACGAATGCTCCAATTATACCCTCTTAAAAATGCTTGCATTGCCCCTAATATTTTACTTGATCTGACTGACATACCTTGTACTTAGCTCCATTTAAGATGCTATAGTTTTTTACCACAAGTAGTACAGATTCTTTGTTTGGAAACTGTTGGCCTTTATGGAACTTATTCACTCTATGTAATCCCATCATGGCGTTATCATCCATATTTCTCATTTGCATTGCTTCTATATTTAAACTTGAATAGTAACCAACTCGTTGACTTTCATATTGTGTTTGAGTTTAGGTTGTTGACAGTTGGCCCTGGGTAAGAGGCATTACCTCTTCTATATCATCTTTGAACAACTCTGTAAAATTTAAAGTATATTTAATATTTTATTCAAGTTTTGCAATACTAAATAGCATATAATTCAGAGAAGTAAAAATTAAATAATATAAAAATAAGATACAATTGCATAATTATATTTGTTGTCCCAAATCTAGAATTCAAATCGTATAATAAAATACAAAGTATTACAACTATTAAAGTTTAATAAAAAGGAATTTGAGTTATTACCTTCATTCGGGTCCTCTTCGAAATCCTCCTCATTAGGAATATCATTATAACTCGAGTTGGTCCAATTTGGGCCAAATCTCTGCTGACATTCATTTCAAAGTTTTGGCCACCTATTGAGTCATTATCATTTTCAGTCATACCATTTTCATTATGCACTGGATTAGAAATCACAAATGTTAGAGAATGTTGGACTAATGACATTTCAACAAATGCTGGATCAGCAGGAAACCCCCAGAGCTTAAGCTCAAGTCTCTGAGAGTTATGAATACCTCTATAACACTAAGATTGGGAAATCGAGCATGACAATTAAACATCATCCCGATGTCAACATCAGTTTAAATCAAACAACTTGCAAAGCGTAATGCACCTTGCCATACCAACAATAGCAGCCGATACAACATCTAGATTATTTGTTTGTTTTGCTGGTGTAACTTGTGAAGGATTTTGTCATAAAACTCAGAAATAGTCATGGATAAACAAACAATCACAAGTATTGGATTTTGATAACAAAACTATATCTCATCTTGTGTATTTTGCATTATTTAACAATATTAGTGAATAAGAATATAACCTCTCGTCGCCATTTCTCTCTCACAATCTCACAAAACCTGATCTCCTAATTTCATAGCATTTTTCCTCTCACTATCTTCAAAGCACACAGAGAGAAGCTAAAATGCTGAGTTTATATATAGAGAGATGGAGAAGGTAGGGAGCCGTTGTGAGAGGTAATGAAAGAACATAAGGGTATAATATATTGTTTTTGGGGCTCTTTCTTACAGCCAAATTATAAAGTGGGCCCATTTATATTTGGGTCCATCATGGACCTCTAATTACTAATCATTGAATAATTACCATTTTTGTTGGATAGTTTAATCTAATGATCAATAAATAGGTGGTCCATGATGGACCCAAACATATAGGGTCCACCAAAAACCTCAACCTTTCTGACATGGGGCCTGCAACTTGATGGTCCTTGTTACATGAAATTTTAAAAATAAATAAACTTTCATTTTTACCCTTGTTTTGTTATTTCTTTTCCAACTCTCTCTCTCTCTCAATTCCACAAAAACACTTCCAACCCAACAACAATAACACGAATCAATTGCTCTCAAAGCAAGTCCCAAGATTTTCCTTCAAAGCTTGATAAATAAAGTTTCAACAAAGCAAAAAAATCTCAAATGGGAATGGAGTGTCGACCATGAAGTTTGCCCTTCAGGTGTTGTGCTTTGATGGGATAACAATCTAAACAAATGTGCTTTATTTGAAGGGGATGAAAATCCATATAGAAAAGCTTTGAAGGGAATGAAAAATCAAAATAAAATCCCAAATCCATGAGCAATTCAAGCAGAGACTACCATGGCAATTGAAAAATCAAGATAAAAACTCAAATAGAACGTTTTATTCCATTTACTATAGGCAACGAGTTGCAATCCATTGTGGGCTTTGGTGTTAAAGGGAAACATTAAAGCAAGAAAGAAACAACATACTATGAGTAGTTTGATGGGGCCATGGCTGGCAGTAGCTCCTGGGAGGTAAGACCAATGGTGGCACTATACCAAAATGGGTAGAGAAGGAGAAAGAAAGAAGAAAGAGAATAGGTAAGATGGTAAAATTAATTTTTTTACATATATTAAAATATAAATTTAAGATATTATAAAATTATTTTTTATAACAAAATCATTTTAAATTTAATTTTAAATTATGATTTTAATTATAAAAATATGTGGACCATCATAGTCCATAAGTGAAGAAGTCCCATGTTAAAATGCTCCACACTTGTTAAAGATATTCTAATTTATTATACTGAATATGATATTTTTAAAGTTTATAAAATTATATGTAATTACTTTCAATAAATTTAAAATTAAATATTTCTTCTTGATGATGTGATATTAAATTTCACTTTAACTTATTGCATTCATTGACTTATCAAAATGATCCCACGCGTAAAGATGTAATCGAGCCACATCCGTTACTAGTTAGTACTCCCTTCTCCTTGAATAACTGTGCAATTATAGATGTTTACTGCAATTAAGAAAATAATTAATAAAACATCAATGTTAGTAAAAATTATAAATAGTTTATTAAATTGCCCTTGAGTCTTTGCAATACTCCAACTTCTCTCCTTTTTCACTAATGAGTCAATTGTATTTAATAGGAATATTATTGGTAAAAAAAATTAATACTACCTAAAATTTTTAAATAGGTAATGATTTCTAGGCAAAACTAATTTTTGAAATGGATAATTATTCAAGAATAAAGGTGGTAGTTATTTGTAATATTGTGGAATAATTGAGTAATTAACTAATAATTGAGGAAGTTGAAACTGGGAGAATGATAATGTTTTATATTAAAAGAAAATTTCAAATCTTCTTTGTGATTGAAGATAATAAGCCTTGTGCAATATAAAATATAAGGAGGGGCTATTCTCACTCCCTATTAATGGGTTGCATTCAGGCATTTCCTAAGTCAACTATCACTCCTATTAGTCTTTTTTATAGTACGTGAAAATTCAACTATCATTTCTTCCTTTCATCTTTGCAGGTAGAAGTTGTATCACCCTAATATTTAACCTAACATGCCTAGGACGCGTTCAAGTTAATTATTAGTTGTTACTCTTTTGTTTCAATTCTTATCTCTTGACTTGGAAATACTTTGGTAAAAATATGGGTAAATTTTTTTTTTGAAACTTGTTAAAACAACATGTGAGCCGTGCGTATGAGTAAAACACGTATGTCATCGACCTAATGGGAAATAAAAACTCTTCATGGACATATATAGAATGTAAACACAACGATCTTATGAACATAATCATGTCGTCATATATATATATATATATAGGTAACATAAGTATTAACCGTTTCCTGACTCACACCAAAACTAAACCCTTAAGATAATATTATGCCCACTAATAGGGGTTAGGCCAAGTACAGTCATCCAAAGAAATACACACAATATGTACATAGGAACTAATGTAATCCTTCTAAGGCCTCTCCTACTACTCCTCTTACTGTGAGCCAAACCTACGAGTAAGGTCAGTGGGAGTAGCGAGACGACCCACGAGATGAACATGAGCTCCTCGGCATGGATGGGTGGCTTCTCTACCAGTGTACTGCACTCTCTTCATAGGTTGTGTCACTGTGGCCTCTCCATCTCTATCAATTCCCACATCCTTGGGAATGGTGGGTGCAGAGCCGCCTGAAGAGTGCTGGGAAAGGGACTCCTTCGATGGATCTGACCATGGTTCAGTAGGTCAAGGGGGTGAACGGGGTGTGTAGATAGGGAAGTCATAGACAACAAATGTGATAGTATGGCCACGAGGAAACTGCTCCGTGCACGGACAGGCACGTTCGAAAGCAAGATCATCAGTGAAAAGAGTAGCGGTGGAAAACCAAAGGCTAGTGACTGGGTGTGCGAATGGACGATTCAAGAAAATGAATAGACAGACGACACATCAACCCACAAATTGATAAGACTAGTTGGTAGGATCAAAATGCATTTCCCAGGTGGGAGTCTCAATGTAAATCACAAACATGGCCATCACCCTTGGGAGATGAGATGGAAAGAAAAGAGAAGGAATAAGAAACTTGAATAATGATCACAGTAAGGCTCTTGCCCCTAATTAGGTGTCATCGTCTTTGTCTTCAGGAACCTCGGGTTTCATTATGAAAATAGTGGACATTATAAGGCTTATTTGTTAGTTTAAAAGCTATCATCCGAGGTTCATGTCTTTTAACATGATTCTTAATTGTTAAATCACTCCTCATTATGAATGTACATCAAGGCCATATGCAATACATTACAAAATCACAATAATTCGACATGGCAGAAAGAACATAAACTGTCAAAGTACAATATTTTCTTATTACTATTTTAGGTGACTTGACTTTCTTATTCTCTTTGAGAGGGCCACCCTAATGTTCTCTTTTCTTGAGATTTCTAGGTTATGTGCTCATACCTGAAACTAGTCATCACTAGTTTCTACTTACCTTTTGATAAGCTACTTATCATGTGATAAGTTTAGTTACCGACTCCCAAAGTACGGGTTAGGGGGCCTAACGATCACGAATCATAACCATTAACTCTTGGAGTCTATATGGTCGTTTCCTTTTGTGGATCACCTCTTATAACCATTAATTCCTGGAGTCTAGAGGTTCATTCCCACATGTTTTATGTCACTTTTAATCTTAGTTTAGGATCACCTCTCATAACCATTAATTCCTAGGGTCTAGAGGATCATTTCCATGTGACCTGTTTCATCTTAACATGTTACTTAGAAATGCAAATATGAGTATATAAAATCATGGCTATTATCATAACTTAACATTTAACATTTCATGCTCATAAAACATATCAATCATGTATCTCACTTATTCATTTATCATCATATCATGCCACAGATCATCATAACTCATAATAGTGTTTTATAAATTGAACCTCATTGCACAATTTTGAGAAATGAATGACAATTGCTCCATTTTTCAATAATTAAATCTTGTTACAATTAACCCGTCTCCTTGAGTTAGGTTGTTTTTTTTTTTTTTTGTGTACAGGAGCATTGCATGGAGTGAAAAGCATCAAGAGCAGGAGCCAAGACTGAAAGAAAGAAAAATTGCAAGAGCTCGCCATTCGGGTGAGCACTGCAGCGCTAAGAGCGCTTGGCAGAGAGCACGAATGATCAATTTTGGAAGCAGCCCGTTTTGGTGAGCCTTGCATCGCTTTTACGATGACTTGATTTTTTCCTGCTGTCTTGGGCCAATTTCTTTTGGGCCCTTTTTCTTGGAAGCAATAGTAAACGTGAAGGGGGAGTAGCAAACAGTACGTAGGGTTTTAGTTTTAGGATTGGGAGCTCTCTCTCTCTCTCTCTCTCTCTCTTACCTCATCTATCTCTAGGTTTAGAGGCTTCCGTTTATAGTTTATTTTGAGTTTTCCAACATTGTAATTTATAGTTTTTCTTCAATATTTGACTGTGAAACTTCTCACATGGAGGAGTAATTCCATTACCACGAATAAAGACAATTGAAGATCTGAATTGTTCTTGAGGTTTCCGATTGTTAATTTTAGTTCATCGTTGGTTTTTTACCCTCATTGTTTTCTCTTCTAAATCTTAATTACGCTGATTAATGTGATTATGTTTTTAAGAGTAGTTGATTATGTATTCATTGTTTGCATAATCTGAATATCGTTTGGGAAATTAGGTCGATTGATTTGATTAATTCCAATTGGTAAGGGGCTAGAATTAACTCCGTTAGGATTTAGGTTACCACAATTGATAACTAAATTAACATAGGATTATAGGGTCATGACTGTGGTCACTAGCTCTTGTGTTAGTTGAACCCTTAGTGGGAGTATGTTCGTATAACTATTAAGTAGAAGTGCGTCGTCTTTTGTGCGAAAGCATAATTTACGTAGGTTGTCACCATCATGAATTTATCCATTTTAAGCGGTGATAGAACAATTATTGATCTGAAGAAGTCTTATGCAGGAAACTTTTGCATTAAAATTTCTTCTTGATTTAATTTGCTGTTGACAATTTTGAAAACCCCAATTTCAGTAGAATCAATTACATTGCTTCCACGTGAGATGACCCAGATTGTGCCCTTACTACATTTTCAGTGCATTTCAGTAACAAATATTTTTTTTAATTTGTTATGGGTGGCGACACCTACATCACAACCCAAACTCCCTTCCTTTCCCACCATATGAAGAACACACACATACAATAAAAGAAAAGGAATCTAGATTGAAAATGAGGGGAACAACCAGGGATGGGTCTGCCATATTTGGGGACTTTAAAGTTGAAACATGGGTCTTGTAAGGAAAAGCTTGCTCAGACACAAACAAGGGATTTAGGGGTTTAATTTTTCTTTCATTTGGAGGGGGACACACACATACACTCACACCACAAAAGACACACACACACACAGCGCGAGAGATAAGGACGCATGTAGAGGTCTCGAGGTTAGCCACCACCATGAGGGGAGGTGCGCGGCTAGGATAGGTTAGGTGCACAACGAAGGGCTATCCTAGTTCACAAAGTGCATAGCAAAGGTAGCAGCATAAGGAGGTTTGCAGAACGTAAAGGGGGGAGCTGGCCACCATGGCTGAGGGGGTAGATTGGCCAAGGGAAGGCCGCGACCAACTTAGCCTCCTCATTTTAGGTTCGATTTCTACTCACTCGATGGTTTTTTTACTGGAATCACAATTTGATTTTGGCTACTTTTGTAACACCTTAATTTTTAACATAACTTTCTAGAACACATTAGGTTAATCATTACGTTATTACTTCTTAGTCTCATCATTTTATTAAAATACTTAGCGGAAATTATGGGTAAATTTTTTTTTTGAAAACATAAACCAAAGTGAAAGCCGCGCTCTTATCTAAACGAGAGACGTAAATATCAATTGTAAGGAACACAAAATCTAAAGCAAGTAACAATAGAACAATGGTCATTACAACAAGGGAAACATTTCATTAATAGTATAGTTAAGATACATAGTAGTCATGCCCTTATAGGAATGGGCTAAGCTTGCAATACATAGGGAAAATGGAAATACAATAGAAATACATAAAACAAGGAAAGCATAAATAAATCACAACTACCTGAGTGTACCTAAAGTGGATAACCTCAAGACAAAAGGAGGTTTATCCCATCTATGTGAAAGTGTGTGCACTAACCCTCCCTTATGACGTCGGCTACTGGAACCCGGGGTATGGCGAAACATAACCAATCCACGGACGCAGTGTGGTAGGAGTAGGCACACGTGAAGACTGAGCATGAGCTCCTTAGTAAAGGCGTTTCTTGGCTCTCCTAGCCAGCCTCGGCTGTGTGACAGTCTCCTCACTCTCGCTTCGCATGAATTGAGATGTAGGAGCAGAGCTCTTGCTATAGATATGCATCGGCGGGTCCATGGAAGGGTCGTCCTCTGAACTAGGAGACCAAGGCGAATAGTCCTGGAAGTCTCGAGGCATCGAATCACCAGTATATGTCTGCAGAATCCTCTCATCTCACGTCCGGGCACGCTCAAAAACCATCGCGTCATCGTAGGGCGACATCAGGGAGAAGCGGTAGCTCTGTACAGGGTGTGCAAGGGGGCATCCGCTGAACATGAAGACTCGTCCTGTGCATTTCCCCTCGAAATGATATAACCCGTGGTCCGGGTCAAAGTGAACTTCCCAAGTCGGCGTTTCGACAAAGACCACAAACGTCGCCATCGCTCTCTGAAGATGTAACGGAAGAAAGAGAAGGAAGAGAAATGAGTGAGAATTCTTATTAAAGAATCTTAGTAGGAGTCTCCTATCCTAGGGTTACGTCATTCACATCTTCAGGAACCTTGGGTTTATTTGTAAAAGGTGTGCATACATATAAGATTCATTATTAGGGTTTATAAAACCAATTATCCAAGGTTCATTCCTTTTAGCATGCATCTTGATGTCATGAATGCAACATATCGAAACATGAATGTATGGCAATACTTGAGCATATAAAACAACAATTAAAATCATATAGAAATAATCCATGTGGCATAAGGGCAATAACTTCTCAAATGGAACTTTCATCAGTTTGTGTGACATCATTCATGGAATCTTTAGCAATGTAGAGGCCACCCTAATAATAACTAGGCTATGAGCTTATACCTCAACTAGTCGTCACTAGCTCTTGCTTATTATCTAAATAAGCAAATAATAAAATAATACACCCGACTACTTAAGAGTACAAGATAATGGGGCTAGGGAACTTCTCTCTTAGGATATACCCTCTTTGAAACGCTTTACTGGCCTCGAGTGCACAGTAAATTGTCCGCATTGGAAAGGCTCATGTCCAGACCCTCATGGATTTGCCTCCTCCTCACCGTAGCAGGAGAAGTACGTCTCAGTGCTTGTCACATAAAATCTCCTGGGGGTGCTCGGCCGAACCGGTGTTACGCAGGGTTTTCAACTCATGAGGTACTTTAAAACATTTTTCAACCTTTTTAGGTTTGACAGAAATTCGACAGCATAACAGCTGTTAAATCGAATTTCCTTCAAACCGACATTTATGCCACAAGCTAAACACAAAACATATTTCTTATGCAATTCTCATGTTCATAATAGACTCAACATCTTAAGCAATCATTTCCTCATGCATCATATACATCACAACATCTCATTGCATCATCATAAAATTCAAGACTTCTTAGTGTCTTATGTATTGACCCTTAAGGTCCTTAACTCACAATCTAAGTTATTAATCATCACAACTTAGTCTCTCAGGTGCCTATAGGCTCATGTCTAAGTATTCCTCATTCAACACTATGACCATAAACATCTCTAAACCTTAAGAATGCAGAATCTAAAATTCTAACTTTACGGGTACCTATGAGTCACAACAATGACCCTTTCTAAGTCCGGTTTGATCCTAAGGCTTCAAGCTCAAGTCCTAAACCAATTATGAGTCATTCCTACACATTTAAACTAATTTAAATCCATGATTATCATTTCTAAACCATGCTGGACAGAATCCAGAAAAATCAATCACTAAGGGATATAGAACTCTCAAATTAATTCTTTTCTAGTTACTAACTTCTCTAATCTTTAACATATGAATTTTAGCATCATTTATACACAAACATACTCATGTTATCATCATCCAAATAGCATAAACAGTGAGCATAACATGGCAAGGCAGAACCGAATTCATCTCCAAACAAACAAGGCATAAACTTGATTTCTAGAACACATAAAATACTAGTTTCTCTTGGAACCTTTCTAAAACTTTCAAAACTCATTAGTAAACATTTTTATCATCTAAAATCATCAAAATACTTGTAAAGGCAGTGGCTATTTTAAACTAAACTCAAGAGGTTTTAAATTCATAAAACTTTATTCTAAACATCTTTGGAACTCATATGAGCTTAGGAAAATTATGAAAAATTGATTGTAGTACTTGTAACAAATCAAACCTTCTAAGGTCGAAATCAAGGAACTAAGAAACATAAAACTTTCAAACCTTTGATTGAGATAATAAAGGGTAAGTCTATGAGCTCTAAATCTCTTAAGTTGTAACATGAAAGTAAATATGCAATGCACTTTATTTTAGTCTTTATTTAGAGGTGAGGACATAAAATAAATATGCTATGCAACTCATTATTGTCTTAGAGATTTAGTGAAAGCATAAACATAAATATGGAGATGCAAGTTCATTCTTTAATCTTGAGCATTTAGTGATGACATAAAAGTAAACATGGATGCAAAGTCTTTTATCTTAACTTAGAGCTCACATGAGACTTTTAAAGAGAGCTACAGACCTCAACCCAACACTTATCTCATCACAAAGAGATCTATGGAGTTCTTGAACCACGTTCTCAAAGGAACTAGGTGGTTCTTGAACATCATCATCAACCTCAAAAGAAACAAACTTGTAAAAGAAAATAAAACCTCAAGGAAAAGGAAACCAAAACCGAAACCTCAAGGTAAAGGAAATAAGGAAGCCGAAATCAATAGCAAGGAAAAGTGAAGGTGATTCTTGAACTAAAATCATTTAGGTGAGCAAATGAAGATGAAACTTAAAGGAAATAAAAACTCAAGCTCTAGAGGTTTCTTTGAGATGAACACATGGTCATCATCTAGGAGCTCTCATCATTGAGCTATCATGTAAATAACAAGGCCTCATGGCCGAATACAAGAAAAAGGAAAACAAGGAAAGGTTCAAAAAGAAACCAAGAGAAAACTAGAAGAAGATCTCATTTTCAAGCAAAACAAAGTTTAGAAAAACACTCCTACCTAGAGTGAAGTTGAAAACTTGAGCTTCTCAAAAGTGATGAAAAGAGCAACTCCTCCTTGGGTGGCAATATGGCTTCGGCCAAAGTAAAGAGAAAGGAAAGGAGATGTGTTTTGAGTGAGGTTATGTTTGAGGTCAAGTGTTTGAGAGGTTAGGAGGTGATCTAAGGTTGTGAGGTGGTGGTTTGAAATTATGATGATGATGATATGAAGAGAGGATGAAGAAGATGAAGATGAACAAGAAGAACTCTAAGAACTCTTTGAGAGAAAAGAAAAGAACTCAAGAAAGCTTGGAAACTAAAACTTTGCAAATGATCTAAAGTGTTTCCAAGTGCTTCTAAGCAAGGTATTTATAGAAGAATGAAACAAATGAAGTCTCATGGAGAGGAGGGGCTGGTCGCGTGGTTTGGGAGGCAAAGGAAGAGAAAATATCTCTTACAACTTGTCATTCAAGCATGGTTTGAGGTATGGAGGTTATGGTGCAAACCATGGCTTCAAGTATGGTAAATTGAAGTGAAATTTCTTTCAAATTTGAAATGAAATATCTTTTCTAGAAGCAAGGAGGGCTGGCTGAATTTGAGCCACAAAAATGAGGGAGAATAGCTTAATTTATTTAGTCATTCACTTAGCAAATCAAGCATGGTTGAAAGTATGACAAAGTATGGTATAAGTGAGGTGGAAGCATGGTCTTGGAGTGTCAAAAATTTGAGCATGTGATGGAAAATGGGGGAGGAGTGGCTTCGGCCAAAATGGGCAGTAAGGAGGGAGGAAAAATCTTCCATGTAATTGTGTGTT
Source organism: Dalbergia cultrata (assembly GCA_031216105.1). Lineage (NCBI taxonomy): Eukaryota > Viridiplantae > Streptophyta > Magnoliopsida > Fabales > Fabaceae > Dalbergia > Dalbergia cultrata. The sequence continues at coordinate 49,817,015 of CM062346.1, forward strand.
AATGATAGGTTTAAGTGTAGATTAGTTTAGGTACAAGGTTAGGAATCATTAAGCATAAGTTTAGGTAACTAAGAATGGGGTTTAAGAGTTTTATAACAACGTTTAGGAGTGCTCATACATCATTAGAGAATTTAAAACTCATTTATGAATAAATAATTGAAAACACAATTCCATGATTTAAGGAATTGGAGAGAATTCACTATTCAAAATTCCATAACTAGGAATCTTGAATTAAAAATAAGATTTCAAGTTGTAATTAAGCATTCTTAGGTTCTAATCAACTTAAATTAATTATGGAAATTAATTAATCTTTGATTAGAGCCTAATATTGCTTAGGTTTGCTTAATCACGCGATTAAGCTTAAAAACACAAAGCTAGGGGCAAAATCATAATTTTGCACTAATTTCGCCCGGGACCTCCGGGACTAAAACTGAAGTCATAGAATACATAAAAACGTATTTTAAAATTATCTGGAGAAGTTTTGGGTTCATCCGACATTTGCAAACGATAAAACACCACAAGGTATTTTGGTCATTTTGACCCGAAAACTCGAAAAATGAGATTTTCGATCCCGGGAAGGTACACAAGCTAACTAATCCCCTTCCAACATTGAGTTTGCCCTTTGAGTACTGCCGGATCAGCTTTCCTTGAATTCCGGGCCAAAAATGACCTCAGGGGCATTTTGGTCATTTTCACTCTAACAGAAAATCGGGACGTTACAACTTTTGGTTATAGTGGTGTTGTGAGATGGATCTCTAGGTTAGGTGATGATAATGGTGGTAGAATTTGGTTCGAGACTTTGCGTGGTGACCACCATAAGTGGAATTGCTCGCCCTTTCTCTATTTATTACCTTGGTCCTTAATTTTTATTATTCTTTGCTGCTATTGTAGGACTATTTGGACTATATTTACAAACTGTTTGGACTGTATTTGATGGGATGTTAGAATTTTTTTAGATTGATTTTCTAATTTGATTTTGCTGATGGTTGTGTTGGTTTCGTGTAATGCTAGTACATGGGTTCTTGTTCTTGGTTTTTATTTTGAAAAATCTGGACTGCATTGTTTATACTGGACTGTGGCTACTATGTTGGAGTTTTTTGGGATTGATTTTTCTGTTTTTGGTTTATAAATAATGGGTAATGCATGGTTGGTTTTTCGATTATGATTTGAGGGTAGTTCCAAGAATTATTTTTCCTTTGGCTAGGGTTTGATGATTTTGATTGTGGATAAGGGAATTTTGGTTTTGAAGGTCACTATATTTTGCTAGGATGATGAATGGATTCTGAGTTAAGCTAGCTAAAAATAAATGGCAGACAAGATGACAGAAAAAAAAAAAGAAAGATGAAATGAGTTTTTGATTGCTTACTTTTCCTAGTGTTTTGACCTCTAACGCTATGGTTTTTCTTTGGTCACTCTTAGAATCTTGAAGGCAGACAACTCTCTCCCTTTTCTTAATGACTAAAATAGAAATTGAAAGTGTAGTGATGAGAGTGTAGAGGCAAAAGTTGCAGATTTTTCCTTTGGATGAGGGGTTGTTTTCCTTCATCACTTCATAGCTTTCTTAAATACTAATGCTTTTCTTGAATTTGTTCTTTTGGTAATCAAAATTTTATTCTATGTTTTACAGGAGAGCATATGGTCCTATTCCCCATGATTCAGTCTTACCATCATTCACGTTTTATTGTCTGGGTAGAGTGCTCATTATTTTAGTGAGTGGAGAGCACAGGGGATGGAGAAGAAATGTTATGTATTTGCTATTGTTTAAAAGAGGAGGTGTTTTATGTTTTAATTATTAGGAAAGTATGTGCTGTGATGTTCGGTAAAATTTGTTAAGGCACGTTGCAACAAGGTACCCAGGTGGCTTCTACACAGTTTATGATGGGATGCTAAACACCTCAGTTACACCTATGATACTTTACATGCTAACAACTTAACTTGGTGTTATAACACATATACACGTCATCACCTCAGGAAATACATGCATATGCACATCTATCTTGGTATTGTTATTGGCAAGATTATAATCATCATATTTCCTCATTACTAAAATTTTATACACATCTTATTATGATTGTAAAATTGTTAAGCAAATATGTAACAGTAGCAATCTATCAATAACTTAGTATATATATATTTTTTATGTTTTTATTTTTAAAGTTTTCAAATAACAATTATGGAAATTGAATTCTTTTTTATAATAAAAAATACTATACTCATATAAAATTTCATGCAGGGAAGGATTAAGTTCTAATTGTGCAAGCACCAAGTATTTGATTCTTCTCAAATAAGAAAAACTAAAAAAAATGGCTATTAATATTTATAGTCTTTTAGTAGAAAGTCACGCTAGAAGCTATGTGCAATTAATTCTTGCTATATGCATAAATAGTTTAGACTATGTGATTTATGAATACCATATATTCAATTATGTTAAGTTACCATGTTTATATAATGAATAACTAATTACTCAATTATCACAGTGTTACTATAAAGGTAATGTGTGTGCTATAAAAGTGAGTAAATATGCTATTCATTTGAATAAGTGTTCAAGGAAAATGAATGAAGAGGCTATAAAAGAATTTCCAGTGTTAGAAAATATGCAAATTTCGGATTTCCTTAATTAGTTATTTTAGCTCAAGATTAACAAGAAAATTTAATTTATCCTTCATTGGTGCCTAATACTATATTTCCTTAAGCTTAATTAGCATTAATTTGTGGTGATATGATAATTTTACATGGAAATTTAGAGAATTTCGCGCTAAAATTTGCCTTATTGAGGATAGCCTAGACCAGCCGTCCTCGATTCTCATGCAAAGTGACCTCAAGGGCATTTCAGTTATTTTGCACAGTCGAAAAGAAATCGGGGATTTACATTTCTCCCCTCCTTAAAAAGAATTTCGCCCTCAAAATTCATTACCTCTAAATAGCTCGGGGTATTGTGACTTCATCTCTGACTCAAACTACCATGTGGATTCTTTTGCCCTTCCTTGACCCTAGGCCACCTTGACCAAAAGCACAATCTTATTCCTTAATTGCTTGACTCGTTTGTCAATAATTTTCATGGGCGGAAAATTAAGGTCAGATCCTCCCTTAATTGTACTTGTTCTGGCTCTAGCACATGACTAGGGTTGGATTGGTATTTTCTTAACTGAGAGACATGGAACACATCATGAAGGTTGGACAAATTTGGTGGCAAGGCTATTCAATATGCCATCGACCCACTCTATCAAGAATTTCAAAAGGACCAAGAAATCTATGGCTTAACTTTTTGACTCTCATGGCCCATCCTATGCCTGTCGTTGGGGTGATCCTCAGGAATACATGCTCTCTCTCTTGGAATTCCAATGGCTTTCACCGTTTATCTGCATAGCTTTTTTGTCAACTTTGAGCAGTATGGATCTTGTCCTTAATCCTTTTGATTTGTTTTGCTATTTCCTTTACAACTTTGGGTCCTAACATACTTTGTTCACCAGGCTCACACTAACACAAAGGGGATTGGCACCTCCTTCCATACAATGCCTCATACAGTGCCATACCGATGCTTGCATGATAACTATTGTTATATGCAAACTCGATCAAGGGTAAGTATTTATCTCAGCTTCCTCTTTGGTCCAAAACACATGCTCTCAACATATCTTCTAAGGTTTGTATGGTCCTCTCTGATTGCCCATCCGTTTAAAGGTGTTAAGCCCTGCTCAAGCACATCTTTGAACCAAATGCCTTCTAAAAAGCTCCCTAAAAATGCGATGTGAATCATAGAGCATGATCTGAGATTATCATCGACAGTACTCCATGCAACATCACAATCTATTGGATACACAATTGGGCCAGTTTGTTCAATGAGTATGTCGCCTTAATGGATAGAAAGTGAGCTGACTTCGTTAGTTGATCCACAATCACCCATATGAAGTCATGGCCAGCTTGGGTCTTGGGTAAAGTTGTCACAAAATCCAATAAGATAATATCCCACTTCCATTCAGCAATCAAAAAGGGTTGTAACATTCCAGAAGGTCTTTAATGCTTAATTTTTACCTTTTGACAAACTAAACACTTGCTCACCCATATGGCCGCATCTCACTTCAATTTGGGCCACCAAAACATCTTCTTCAAATCGTGATACATCTTGGTGGTACAGGGTGAATGGTGAAATAGCTCTTATGAGCCTCCTCCAAAATCTCCTTTCATAGGTCATCACTAGCCGACACACAAATTTTGCCTTCAAACCTCCATAGTTTATCAGTTCTAAGGGCGAATCCCTTCAACTTTCCTGCTTCTATCGCCTTTAAGGTCTCTTTAAACTCCTCATCCGCTTTTTGGGCTCAAGTGATTCTTTCCTTGAAGTCATTGTCACACTGAGATGACATATCCTCATGCCTTCAGTGGTCAGTGTCATCCCTAAGTTCAGGTCTCTAAACCTCTCAATCAACTCCACCTCTTTAACCAACATCTTAGACAAGTGTAATGACTTTCGTCTCAAGGCATCGGCCACTACACTAGCCTTACTTGGATGATAGTTTAACCCAAAATCATAATCCTTCGAGAATTCCATCCACTTTCTCTGTCTCATATTCAATTCCTTCTGATCAAATAGGTACTTAAAACTCTTGTGATTAGAGAATACCTCAAACTTTACTCCATACAAGTGCTGCCTCCATGTCTTCAAGGTGAACACTACAGCAGCTAATTCAAGGCGATGGGTGGGGTAGTTTTCTTCGTAAGGCTTGAGTTGTCTTGATGCATAGGCCACAACTTGCCTGTTTTGCATCAACACACAACCTAAGCTCTTTCCTGAGGTGTCACAATACACTTCAAATGGTGCATTGTGGTCAGGTAAGACTAACATTGGGGTTGTGGTTAACTTTATCTTTAGCTCTTGAAAGCTCTTTTCATACTCGAGAGTCCATGAAAAATGAGTATTCTTCCTAGTAAGCTTAGTCAAGGGTAAAGAAAATTGAGAAAATCCCTTAATGAACCTATGGTAATATCCTGCTAGACTTAAAAAACTTCATATCTCTATCATTGTAGTAGGTCTTTCTCAGCTCATAATGGCCTCTATCTTATTAGGGTCTACTGCGATACCTCCTTTTGACACCACATGTCTTAAAAATCTCACTTCTTCTAGCCAGAATTCACACTTAGGTAGCTTCATGTACAACTTCTTTTCCTTCAAAATCTCCAAAACTATACTCAAATGACGCTCATGCTCTTCACGAGTCTTCAAATAAATGAGTATGTCATCTATGAAAACAACCACGAACTGGTCTAAATAGGGACTAAAGATCTTAGTCATGTAGTCCATGAAAATAGTAGGAGCATTGGTCATACCAAACGACATAACTTTGAACTCGAATTGGCCATACCGGATCCTAAAGTCAGTCTTGGGTATGTCCTTATCCCTTACTCTAATTTGATGATATCCCGACCTCAAGTCAATTTTCGAGAACACTACTGCTCCTTTCAACTGATCCATCAAATCATCAATCCTAGGCAACAGGTACTTTTTCTTTACTGTCAGTCGATTCAACTGTCTATAGTCTATGCAAAGTCTCATAGTCCCATATTTCTTTTTAACAAACAAAATTGGGGCTCCCCAAGGTGATGCATTGGGTCTCACAAATATCTTCTCTAAAAGTTCCTCTAACTAAGTTTTCAACTCAATCAATTCTAATGGTGACATCTTGTAGGGTACTATAGAGATGGGCCCTGTCCCCAGGACCAACTCTATAGAGAATTATATCTCTCTTATCAAAGGGAACTCAGGTATCTCATCCAATATGTCTCATTATCAATGTCCTGCTCAAGGTCTACCTCGCTAGTGGCTAAGAGAACATATCCCTTACTTTTTTTCCCAATAATAGTTTACTTCAATAGCATTCAAATAAAGTTTTAAGGATCTACTAAACTCACTAGGGATAGAGAGGAAGATTACAGATTTTGTATAACAGTTCGACATTACACGGTTAACATAAAGCCAATCCATGCCGAGAGTTATGTCTAGGCCATAAAGGAACTAAATCTAGAATAAAAGGCCTACCTTCAGCAATGATGTGACAATCTAAGCAACATTTACAGGTTCTAGCAGGTTTACCAATGGCAGTAGAAATAGACAAATTGAAAGGAAGTTCCGTTGCGTACAAATGCAAGGACTTAACACTTTCATATGATATAAATGAATGGGTTGCATCAGAGTCATACAATACAATTAAGGTTCTACCTTTTATTTCACACTTACCCTCTATGAGGTCACTGGACTTTGTCAAGTCTTCCACATTGAGGGTAAAGACCCTCCCGTGGTGCTGTGGTCTGGAGAGGTCGAGTTCTTCTCAATACACTCCCTAGCATTGTGATCAGGCTTCACGCAATTGTAACAAACTCCTTAACTAGCCAAGCAAGGTCGATCTTTGTGTGGCTTCCTACATTTGGGACATAATACAGCAGGTGCAGGCCTGGGGGGGTGCAACCGGGACTCTTTAGGATGCCTTGCCCTTGGGACCACCTGATCCCCCGTGATGAAGATTGTTCTTGGGGGCTTATGGCCTGAACTGTGGCTTGGATTACAGCCTAAACTGTGGCCTAGGTTGCAACTTAAGTCTCAGAGCTTGCGGTGTCATCCTATTGGTGAAATCCTCTATCCTTGATACGTGCAATTTCTTGTGGCCTTCCTCAAGGATACGACATTTGTTGACTAGGGTAGGGAAGCCCCTAATCTCCACATGTGCAAAGGCGACATTGATTTTTGCCTTCAGCCTAACTTTGTATTTGACACATTTCTAGATTTCATCGGGGTTCCCTTGAAAAACCCTCGGGAACTTAATTAGCTCTTCGAATTTTGCAGTGTATTGAGCAATGTTCATCTCTCCTTGGGTCAGCTGCATGAATTCTGGATCCTGGGCATTTCTTGCAGATTCCAGAAAGTACTCTTCATAGAAGTAGGTCTTGAACAATTCCCAATTGATCATAGTGCCAAAAGCCTACAACAATCTTCTAGTGCCAGTCCACCAAAATTCAGCATCTGCCTCTAGCATGTAAGCAGCAAAGGTCACTTTCTGCTACTCGGTGCAAGTGATCACTAAAAAGACCTTATCCATGCTTTTAATCCACCCGTATGCTTGGTTTGGGTTCAGATTCCCTCAAAACGGTAGCGAGTTTGCCTTGTGAAACTTTCCAAATCAGGCATACTCGAGACCTTTAGCAGTGTTAGGGTAGTGACAAGCTTCACCCTGGCAGTCCATCCTTTCAAACATAATTTGCATAGCCCTTGCCATGTCCTTGAGAGCTCCAGTAATCTCGTTACTCTGATTGCCTCCGCCCAGGGTCCTATTCTATTGTGGTCGTACCATCGGTCCTTGAGCACATAGAACAACAAACACTGAGGTGATTAGGCTCAATACTTTATGCAAAATGAGCTAGTTACCACGACACATACACGTACAAGGGGTCATGCATCTCTATCCTATAGCTTACCTTAAAAAAGCACTACACATGACATAACTAACGCATCATGCTTTAAGAAGCATAGTCAGCCTAATCCTCAGGCTCCATGAGAACCAAACTGCTCTGACACCAAAATTGTAGCACCCTAATATTTAACCTAACACGCCTAGGATGTGTTCAAGTTAAATATAGGTACTTTTTTTTCGAACCTTTTTAAAACAACATTGGAGCTGCACATATGAGTAAAACACGTCCATTGTCTATCATGACCTGTAGGGAAATAAAAACTCTTCATGGACATATACATAGTGTAAACACAACAATCTCATGAACAAAAGCATTAATCGTTCCCTGACTCATACAAAAACTAAACCCTTAAGATAATATTATGCCCACTAATAAGAGTTAGGCCAAGTATAGTCATCCAAAGAAGAACACACAATATGTACATAAGAACTAACGAAATCCTTCAAAGGCCTCTCTTACTATTCCTTCTACTGCGAGCCAAAGCTACGAGTAAGGTCAGTGGGAGTAGCAAGATGACCAACGGGATGAACATGAGCTCCTTGGTGTGGATGGGTAGCTCCTCCACCAATGTACTGCACTCCACTCATAGGTTGTATCACTGTGGCCTTTCCATCTCTGTCAATTCCCACATCCCTGGGAATGGTGGGTACCGAGCCACTTGATGAATGTTGAGAAAAGGACTCCTCTGATAGATCTGACCATGGTTTATTAGGTTGAGGGGGTGAATGGGGTGTGTAGATAGGGAAGTCATGGATGGCAGATACAACAATGTGGCCACGAGGAAACTACTCTGTGCACGGACGGGCACATTCAAAAGTAAGATCATCGGTGAAAGGAGTAGCAGTGGAAAACCAAAGGCCAGTGACTGGGTGTGTGAAGGGATGGTTCAAGAAAATGAACAGACAGACGACGCATCAACCCACAAAATGATAAGACTGATTAGTAGGATCAAAATGCATCTCCCAGGTGGGAATCTCAATGTAAATCACGAATGTGGCCATTGCCTCCTGAAGACGAGATGGAAAGAAAAGAGAGGGAATAAGAAACTTGAATAAGGATCCCAGTAGGGATCTTACCCCTAATTAGGTGTCATCATCTTCGTTTTCAGGAACCTCGGGTTTCATTATGAAAATAATGGGCATTATAAGGTTTATTTATTAGTTTAAAAGCTATCATCCGAGGTTCGTGTCTTTTAACATGATTCTTAATTACTATAAATACATCACATGTCATCATGAATGTACATCAATGCCATATGCAATACATTACAAAATCACAATAATTTGATATGGTAGAAAGAACATAAACTATCATAGTTCAATCTTTTCTCTTTACTATTTTAGGTGACTTGACTTTCTTGTCCTCTTTGAGAGGGCCACCCTAATGTTCTCTTTTCTCGAGATTTATAGGTTATGAGCTCATACCTTAAACTAGTCATCACTAGTTTCTGCTTACCCTGTGATAAGCTACTTATCCTGTGATAAGTTTAGTTCCTGACTCCTAGAGTACGGGACAGAGGGCCTAAAGATCACCAATCATAACCATTAATTCTTGGAGTCTATAGGGTCATTTCCTTTTGTGGATCACCTCTCATAACCATTAATTCCTAGAGTCTAGAGGTTGATTCCCATGTGTTTTATGTCACCTTTAAACTTAGTTTAGGATCACCTCTCATAACCATTAATTCCTGGGGTCTAAAGGATCATTTCCATGTAACCTGTTTCATCTTAACATGTTACTTAGAGATGCAAATATGAGCATATTAAATCATGGCTATTATCATAACTTAACATTTAACATTTTATGCTTATAAAACATATCAATTATGTATCTCAGTTATTCATTTATCAACATATCATGCCACAGATCATCATAACTAATAATTTCAACAGTCTAGGTACAATTTTGGAAAGAAAGGAATCAAATAACTCATGATTTAACATTTTATGTACAAGAATAAAATTAAAACAAGAAGAATGGAATAATAATATTATAGGAGAACAAGGTTTTAAGGAAAATTTAATTTTGGCTTAATAGCTGTTAGCTACGCTGATATATCCACCAGTACAATGAGGAACTCAAAGCATGTTGTTCTTTATAAAATATTCAGTGGTTGATAGATTTTACTTTCTTTGAAAGTACAAGCAAAAGCAGCATATATAATATTTCTCATACAGTCTTTAATTATAATAAACAATCCGTAGCATAACATTGGCATCATATACAACGCTTAGTGTAAAATATATAGGCTAAAATAAAACAATGAAACAATTACTACTTAACAATATATCCTTTAAAGAATGCTACACGAAACCTAGTGTTAAAATTGACCTACTATATATATATATATTTAACCTAGCATTAAATATTCATTAATAATCATATGCTATTTATTTTGAGAGTTCATTATAACCTCGCTAATCATAAGATTTACACATAATGATAACGTCATGTTAATATGCATAGTCTAAAATACATATGTATATGCTTAATAGAAGAATATAATGCTACAATTAAAATATATCAACATAGTGCAACAACGCTATTACCATAAATAAATACTTCTCATATATAATGAACAACAATGCAAGATTAATCAAGGGGCCAAATAAGTACAGACCAAATTATGAAACAATGAAAATTTAAAAGCTGAATTGAGCCTAAAATTAAACAAACTCAATTATCTTTGGAATCTTAGCTTCCAAAGAGAAAAACTTAACCCAAATGCCTCTAATCCTAAAATAAAAAATGAAGCCCAAGAATGATGACCTAAGATTATTCTTTTTGTTTAAGCCTTTGAGCCAAAATCATTTGAAAAATTTTACTTGATGTCAGAACTATTTTTTGAAAGGATTACATTAATTTAAAAGCAATTCTAACTAAATCGATTTTGATAATTCATTGCCGAACACATTCTTAGCATCCTCGTCTAATTAACTAATCTGGTAAAATTGGCTTTTCTAAAAAAACTGAATAAAGAGAAAAAGAAAAAATGAGAGGGTTTTCATAAGAAGAAATAAATGGAATGAAGAAAATGTGGAATACAATGGACACAATGCATTGCCATTGTCAAAGCTATATTGTGTCCCACAACTCCACCAACTTACCCAGTACTACACTAGGCTTTGGCTTATATAAATCCTGAAATTCTCAATTACCACAAACTGATAATTCAAAAGCAGAGACAACAGTTATTGTTCATAAAAAATGGTTCTTAACTGGAAATGTCCACACATTCCCACTTGTTTATATTTGTTTAAACAACCTAAACTCCTTTCCTTTCTAGCCACATGAATGACACACATATAAAATAAAAGGAAAGGAATCTAGATTGAAAATGAGAGGAGCAACAAGGGATGGGTCTGCCATATTTGGGGACTTTAAACTTGAAACATGGGTCTTGTGAGGAAAAGCTTGCTTAGACACAAACAGGGGATTTAGGGGTTCCATTTTTCCTTTATTAGGGGGCAGACACACACACACTGACACCACAAGACACACACAGAGCACGAGAAAGAGGGATGCATGTAGGGGGTCTCAAGGTCAGCCACCATCGCGATGGGAGGCACGCGACGAGGACAAGCCAAGTCCATGACAAAGGGCTATCCTGGTTCATCAAGTGTGCGGCGGAGATGGCAGTACAAGGAGGTTTGCGCGACATGGAGGGGGTAGCTGGCCACCGTGGCTGAGGGGGCAGATTGTCCAAGGGAAGGCCGTGACCAGCTAAGCCTCCTCATTTCAAGTTTGGTTTCTACTCACTCTATGGTTTTTGACTAGAATAACAATTTGATTTTGGCTACTTTTGGTTATATTGGTGCTTTGAGGTAGATCTCTAGCTTAGGTGATGATAATGGTGGTAGAGTTTAGTTCGAGACTTTGCGTGGAGACCACTAGGAGTGGAATTGCTAGCCCCCTCTCTGTTTCTTACCTTGGTCCTTAATTTTTATTGTTCTTTTCTACTATTGTAGGATTGTCTGGACTATATTTGTTGTTTAGATCGTGGATGTGATGTTGGAATTCTTTTAGATTGATTTTCTGATTTGGTATGTGTTGGTTTCGTAAAATGCTAGGACATGGGTTCTTGTTCTTGCTTTTTATTTTGAAAAATTTGGACTGCATTGTTTATACTGGACCAGGGCTGCACAACGGATGGAGAAGAAATGTTATGTATTTGCCGTTGTTTAAAAGATGAGGTGTTTTATGTTTTAATTATTAGGAAAGTATGTGGTGTCATGTTCAGTAAAATTTGTTAAGGCACGTTGCAACAAGATACCAGGTGGCTTCTACACAGTTTATGATGGGAGGCTCAACACCTCATGGTTACACCTGTGATACTTTACATGCTGACAACTTAACCTGGTGTTATAACACATATACATGTCATCACCTCAGGAAATATATGCACATGCACATCTATCTTGGTATTGTTATTGGCATGATTATATTCATCATATTTCCTCATTGCTAAATTTTTATATGTATCTTGTTATGATTGTAATATTGTCTAGCAAATATGTAACAGTAACAATCTATCAATAACTTAGTGTGTGTGTGTGTATATATTTTAAAGTTTTCATATAACAGTTATAGAAATCGAATTCTTTTTTATAACAAAAAAAATATCGTACTCATATAAAATTTCATACAGGTGTGGCAAGCACCAAGTATTTGATTCTTCTCAAATAAGAAAAACTAAAAAGAATAGCAATTAATATTTACAGTTTTTTAGTATAAAGTCATTTTAGAAGCTATGTGCAATTAATTCTTGCTATATCTATAAATAGTTTAGATTATGTGATTTATGAATACCATATAGTCAATTATGTTAAGTCACCATGTTTATATATGAATAACTAATTACTCAATTATCACATAGTGTCACTATAAAGGTAATGTGTGTGCTACAAAAGTGAGTAAATATGGTATTTGTTTGAATAAGTGTTCAAGGGAAATGAATGAAGAGGCTATAGATGAATTTCCAGTGTTAGAAAACACGCAAATTTTGGATTTCCTTAATTAGTTATTTTAGCTCAAGATTAACAAGAAAATTTAATTTATCTTTCATTGGCGGCTTATACTATATATATATATATATATATATATATATCCTTAAGCTTAATTAGCATTAATTTGTGGCAATATGATAATCTTACATGGAAATTTCTGAGAATTCCCTAGATTAATTTGCCTCACTAAGGATAGCCTAGATCGGCCGTCCTCGATTCTCATGCAAAGTGACCCAGCAACCATTTTTGTACAGTAAAAAAAAATTGAGACATTACAAAAGTAGCAGAACCATTTTCAAAGCCAAAACCACTCACCATCACCGCCACTCATCCTCATTGACCCATTAACCTCTACGAACAATGAGCCATGTTAAGCTTAGGACCCTTATCGTCGACAACACTGCAGCCTCTGTCTTCGTTGACAACGTCGAGTCCAGTACTTGCATCGTGGACAACAACACAGTGACCTATGTCATTGTTGGCAACCTCGTACATGACCTCCGTTGTCGACATTGCCCACCTAGCCTGTAAGTAGCTGTGATAAGACTTTTTCTTTTGGATGTTTCAAGATTGATATTTTCTTGTTTTCTTTTTAGGTCAAAAGTTTTTTGATTATGTTTCTTATTATTTGGGAATCATGCATTTGTGTCTAAATGAGATGCACTTCATTTTATTTTTTTTTTTTGTGTTTTTGAAGGATGGAAATTCACATTGAAGAATAAAGCAGTTTGGATCCTGGTTATGGAGATAGTTTTGAAGCTGAGATGAGTTCATATTTCCAAATGATTATTTATGGTGATAAGCATGAATTTCAGCCCAATTGATTTTGTTATTAAGTGATTAAGATGATTAGTTTGTTTTATCTGATTGCATCGTTTTTGTTATCAATTGCTATAATGTTGTTAGATTTTCTTTTGTTCTTATTGTTTCTATTATCAGTTGCTCTAAGGCTATTTGAGCAATGTTTCTTATAAAAAAAGAAAGTCTAAGATATATAATTGTTCAATATAGGTATTATTGTACAGAAAATCATGTGGAAAAGGATTATCTTCATCTTCAAGAAAAAAATTATAATAATTGAGAAAAGCTTATTCGTAGTATTGGTCTTTCACAAGGATGTGCAACAACAATAAAAAGATCCTAAAAAGATTATTATGTCATCATTGGATGCAATAGGGGAGGCACTTATAGGAATAGGAATAATGTTCCTTTAGAGGAAAGGAAGAGAAAGACAGCATCTTATCTCACATATTGTCCATGTCAGATCTGTGGAAGGAACAACAAGGACAATACTTGGAGAGTTAAGATAAAAGATTTATCACATAATAATGAAAAATCAGATGATGTTTCAAGACATCTTTATGCTTGTCATTTTTTTAGAGGAAGAAGTTGATCAAATTAAAGAAATGAGATGGCCGACATCATAAAGGAGAGCTTGGCTGGTTGAACAACAATCCAAGCTTTACTTGAAGTACTTAGGGATGGTGGTTTCTTGTGTAAACTCTAGAACCCTTCAGAAAGTACTCAGAAAGTATGAGCTAAAAGGTTTTGAATGACAACAAAGCCAATTTAGGAAAAATGTTTTGAAGAACAACTAATGGTTACCTTGAGTTTCTTGACAAAGTATAACAGGTAGATTTGGTTTGTATAACACGAACTTAAAGCAAGATTAATATTTTACTTTGCATGTATAAGCATGTTATATCTCATGGGAAGAGATTAAGTTAAATAGAAAGTGAATATTATGTCAAGCAAAGTACGTATATACCGATTAAAGCATAATATGAACTTAAAGTAAGAATAATGTTTCACTTTGTATGCGCAAGCATGATATCTCTTGGAGAAGACTAAGCCTAAAAGGAAAGTGAATGTTATTTCAAGCAAAGTACGTATTCATGGTTACAGACCAAAAGCATAAAGACATACTTGAATTGAGAACAATTTCACTACACATGAGCAATCATGTTTTATCTCATGGAAGGAGATTAAGCTTGAAAGAAGTGAATATTATCTCGTGCAAAGAATGTGTAATGCTTGAGGACTGAAGCTAATCAAGTTAAGACCAAGAAACCAAGGAAAGGATCTTCAAAAAGTACCACAGGACATCAGAAAGAACACTCAGGATGAAGAAATCAACTCGTGTTCAAGAGCAATGTGTTACTCAGTCATCAATCACTATAATCGCAAAGAAATCATCATCAAAGAAGCAAGATTGAAGACTAGAAGATCAAAGAAAGATCAAATAGATTAATTATGACATCATAAAGCTCACTTACGTGTGGAGCACATAATACAAAAGGAAATGGAGGGAAGGTTGCAAATTCAAATTTCAAATCTCGAATCAGATCCAGTTGTATAATTGGTACGTCATCTCTTCAACCAAAATTGATTCATGATTCTAGCTTTTCGAAGGAGCAGTTCAGAAACCTCGATCAGAAAGTAAAAAGAAAAGAGGACATCAAAAACCTCTTTAATGCAATGGCTTCTGCAACCGATGTAACAAATCTATCAACCTACCTCTCTAGACTAATGTTCCAAGACACAACTGATGATTTACACATGTCACTTAGAAATCTGATCAAAGGCAACTATCATGAAGAAAGACCTATATAAATGGAGATACCATACATGAATGTCAAAAAGACAGTTGCGATGACATAAGAGTGAAATCTTTGGAAAGATCTCTCCACACTTCTGTGCTATTCATCATATTATGTAATCAATCATTTTGAAGTGTAGAAATCTTCTTTCTTTGTTCTGTATTGATTTGTATACTCTTCTTATGAAGAAATGTGAGAAAGAAGTCGCTTATATTTCCCAGGTGTGTATTAGCAAATATTCTTAAGGAAACATGGGTGTAGGTTAGTTTGATTGCCAATCCAAACACATAACCTTTGTAACCTTAATCCGTTAGTGATAAGAGTGTGACATAGCTTGGAGAGGCTAAGGTAAAACTACATGCAACATGATAGCAAAGGTATTTGCTCATTACTATTCAACTTGGAGAGGCTAGTTCAGAACTACTCGATTCAACTTGGAGAGGCTAGTAGAGAACTACTCGGTTAGTCATAGTTGGGATTGTCCATTGTGCACTGTGAGAGCTTGGGAAGGATATTATAAAGACTATCCAGTTTACTTTCTCAAGTTGAGAAAGTAGTTGTTAATGGAATCTCAGCATCTATTGAGTACTAGATGTAGGTAAGTTGGCCAAACCAATCTAAAATTCTCGTGTTCATTCTCTCTTCCTTAATCTCTTATCTTTATGTTATGAGCTTTATGTTAAATATCGATTCAGCCTCATTAAAGCTGCATAAAAAAAGTTAAGCCTCAGAAATCTACTTTCTGAAAGATATAACTACTATTCTGCTGCATTTCAAGCCATATGCTTGATAGTATTGTTTATGTAAATTGTTTCTGATCAGAAAGAAGGCTTTAGAAAGCATGATTGAACCCCCTCTTCTTATGCACTTTTTTACCTACAAGTAGTATCAAAGCTAAGCATCTGAGGGGTAGAGTAGTTCAACTATTGCAGAAGACAAAAATCAAAGGGATAAAATGAAGGTTGAAAATGCATTTTCTTATATTACATGACATGAGTGATAGCTTATAGAAGCATATAACATCCTCCCAAGTACAACCTTATCCTTAAGTCGTGGCATTATACTTGAGAATTGTACTTATGAATTTGCAGACCTTTCTTAATTATCTATAGCAAGACTCGTATGCTAACTAACTCGTGGTTATATATATATATATAACAAAATACTTATTTAATACAAGTTAAGCACAAAAGGAAGCTCTTCTATTAGCTGTAGTACACATATATTATTTTCTATATTTACAGGCACATGTATATAGCTAAATACAATAGATACAAGTTTCCATTACTAAACTATAGAAATTCAAATTTAGTCTTTCTTGTAGCAGCTTCACTGTTCTCTGGAATCAACCTAAAGACATCACGAAAATACAAACACATATGGGTGAAAATTATAAAATCCTCAGTAGGGTATTTCTCCAAATACATAGTCGTAATGTCATCATCATTATCCAAACCACTTCAGTTTATTTTAAAAAAAAGTGATCATGCATTAAATTATAATCATTCATTTTTAAAGTTCCAAATCATACTTCCGAAGTGGGTTGCTTTTAAAGTAAAACACTCAGTACACATTAACCATAGGTTTATAATCATAGTAAATAAAATTAAACAAAATGATTTGATATGTTATAAATATGTATATATCCAATGTAGTAAAACTATCTTTAATTGCCCTTGATAAATCGAAGAGGATCTCATCTCTCTTTATATGCCCTCGACAAGTCTAAGAGGATCTTATCTCCCTTTATATGCCCTCGACAAGTCGAACAGGATCATAAAACTCTCTATATGCCCTCAACAAGTCGAAAAGGATCACATGTTTATTTATTTTCCCTCGATAAGTCGAAGAGGATCTTTGGTTTCTTTATTTGCCCTTGACAAGTCAAGAGGATCTCATTTTATTTCTTATAGCTATAAAACTTAATTCAGTGTATCACTCACTTTTCTTTTTCCAATTGCATGCATAAAACACATATAGGCATTCATTCACAATGTAAATTCAATTATGCCTCAAACCAATCCTTAAAGTCACTAGCATGCTTTTATATATATAGACTTGAACAAAATGTCATTATGTCGCCTATATAATCCATTTGCACTAATACAGCACCTGGGCATATTTCACAACTTGGTAGCACAAACATCAAACAATCAATTAAGAGGCTATAAAAATTTCCTATGACACCTCAATATGTCTCCAAGATCCTGTAAAAATTTCAGGGCAAAAAGAGTTCTCTAAGTGTGTCAAAAAAATTAGACATATTTGATGGGTAGAGACAATTTATTGACAGCTCAAACCAGAATTCTTGTAATTGTTAACCCTAGCAAATGGTGACATCAACTCAAAAGAAAAATCATAGTTACACTTCAAGAAGTTATCAACTCCATGAAAAAATGTCAAAGCGACAATCTATCATTTGCTATGGCAATAAAATTGGACAATTTCATAACTCCAGTTTCAATAATCTAGACAACACAAGTACTATTTCGGTCTCTGAATTTTTTAATGCATTATAACTTAAAAACAATACTCAAGAAAATTCATGTATTTATTTTATATGTTAGTTCCAACATATAATTTTTCCAACTCCTAATAATGACTACAAATATGTCTAAAAATTAGCAAAATTTCACTGTCTGCAGCCAAACTGAAAATCCAGCAGCATAACCCTAAATCTCTTTTGACAAAAACGATTTTATCATCATCCAAACACATAATTAAAATTCATACATCAATAACCATATATCATCAATCAATTCAATTAAAAACTTAGGATAGAACCATAGCAGAAATGTTAATCATAAATTTTCAAAGAAAAAACCAAAGAAAACCCTACTTGGATGGCTTTAGTGATCTTAACTCCAAGGATGATCCAAAAGATGATTTTGTTCACTTCAAGGTCTTATAACCCACACCAAAAACTTCCTTATATAGTAGAGTATGATTTCTCAAGGTGGGAAATGGTGTGGGATTGAAATTTTAATAGGTTAGATTGGAAGATCTTGATGAGTGGAATAAGTTTAGTGAAGGGAGTTTGTGAGTTTATCAAGTGTAGACAAGGATTTTGGAGCTTTAAAATCAAGGTTCAAGCATTTTAAGGAAGCAAAAATGGAGTTTTGGCTGTTTTTCTTTGCTGGCCGAGAACAAAATTGGCTTCTTAGAGAAGAATGAAACTTGTATTTATCTTGTAATTAATGTAGGGATATTATAATATATCGTTGGATAATTCTTAAAGAAAGAAAGTAAGATGGATGGCTTGGATTTAATCTTGTAATCCAAGATTGAATCTTAGCCATTCATTTAATTTGAAATAGATAAGCTTCTTCATTTTGTAGAGATTAAACTAGTTTTCAGTGTTAGAAATCGTTCACCGAAATTTTACGGAACGGGTAAAACAGTATACTCGGGTAATCAAACATTTCCCAAAAAATAATTCTAGGAATAAAATATTTATTCCTACCCATTTCTAATCTTAATTATATAATTTCTCAGTTTCGGGTATCTCCGAGCTCCAATTCTAGGGTTTTGGCTATTCCGGCAAGCCTATGGGGCCGACTAGTTACTATTCATATTTTTTTTTTGACAGATCTGTTGGATCGTCCTAATCATTGCTATGTCTGTCGCATTTTTGAAATTATGACTAGTAAAGCTCAAATTAACTTTTAAATAATTTTTAGGGTGTTACATTACCACCCACCTTAGAAAGAATTTTTCCCTCAAAATTTATTTGAAAACAATTTCATAAGACAAATTCATGAATCAAACAAGGTATTCTCACATAGTTCAAATAATTCAATCAAGTCCTAAACGTTGCTACCTTAGATCGGATTTGTGGGTGGTAATGGCTCTTCAGCACTTATGGTGAAGACTCTACTCTGGTGTTGTGGCTTTCAAGCATGTTTTCGATATCTTTCTGGACACTCCCAAATCTTATGTCCTGATTTCCCACATCGGTAGCATACATTTTGTCCAACCCTACAAGGTCTACCTTCATGGTCTTTCCCATATTTTGGGCAACCTTACTGCACCATTGACTTCTGTAGTTGTTTATCCTCAAAAGGAATTGATCGAAACTGCTTTTTTTGGGGCGAACCCTCTTCATAGCATCGGTCTTCAAGTGTTAGTCTTTTGCTAGAAGTGTCCTTAGTAGATTGAGCGATTGCTAACTTCTTGTTAGAGTCCTCTGCACGTCGACACTTGTTTACCAAAGTTGCATAATCCTAAATCTCTAAGAGTCCCACAACAGCAATGTCCTCATGTAATCCTCCTTCATACTTCATGAACTTCCAAGCTTCATCAGGATTACGCTGATAAATAGTGAAAAATTTGCAGAGCTCTTCAAACTTTGTTGTGTACTCTACTGCACTCATGGACCCTTGCTTAAGTGCCATGAACTCCAACTCCTTTGCATTTCTCACCGAAGCAGAGAAGTATTTGTTGTAGAAAGCTTCCTTGAAGATCTCCCAGGCGACCTCAGTATCAAAGGCTTCAAATAACCCCTTGGTGCTAAGCCACTTTCTGGATCTCAATGCAAGGAAAAACCGAGAAAATCTTCTCCATTGACTTAATCCATTCTTCTGCTTTATTTGGATTGAAAGTTCCTCGGAAAGGCGGAGGATTTGCTTTCCTAAACTCAGTGAACTTTTGGTATTCTATGTCCACTTCTGCTCTTCTAGGGTTGCTAATTGGATTGCCTTCGACATATCGATCTAACATTCCCATCATTCTATTGGCTGCTGCAGCTTCTTCTCCCATGGCAGCCACCATTTCACGGAAAGTGTCCATTATACCTGCTTCGTCTCTGGCACCGTTCCTAGTACGCCGATTTGAAGTCATTGGTTCCTATCACACCAAACAAGAATTTTTGAGTTGATCAGGCTTAATACCAGGCTAAGTGTGGTGACAACCCACAACATTCCCAACCAACATTCATACACATGTATAGAATTATAATGCATGACATTTACTAAGGAAGCATAGCTAGTCCATTCCTCAAGGTCCTACTAGGATGAACTGCTCTGATACCATAATGTAACATCCTCCCAAGTACAATCTCATCCTTAAGTCGTGGCATCATACTTGAAAGTTGTTACTTATAAATTTATGGAATTTTCTTAATTATCTATAGTAAGAATCGATAGAATCGTATACTAACTAACTCGTGGTTATATCAAAATATATATATGTATAAGAAACGAAGTACTTATTTAATACAAGTTAAGTGTAAAAGGAACCTCTTCTATGAGCTGTAGTACACATCTATTATTTTCTATATTTACAGGCACATATATATAGCTAAGTACAACAGATACAAGTTTCCATTACTAAAAGATAGAAATTCCAATTTAGTCTTTCTTGTAGCTGCTTCATTGTTCTCTAGAATCAACCAGGAGACAACATGGAAACACAAACGTGTAGGGGTGAGAAATATAAAATCCTTAGTAGGGCATTTCCCCATATACACAATCATAATGTCATCGTCATCGTCCCAACCACTTTGGTTTATTAAAAAAAAAAAGTGATCATGCATTAAATAATAACTATTCTTTTTTAAAGGTCCAAATCATACTTCTGAAGTGGGTTGCTTTTTAAAGAAATCACTCACTTAGTACACATTAACCATAGGCTCATAATCATAGTAAATAAAATTAAACAAAATGATTTGATATGTTATAAATATGTATATATCCAATGTAGTAAAACTATCTTTAATTGCCCTTGATAAATCGAAGAGGATCTCATTTCTCTTTATATGCCCTCGACATAGTCAAAAGGATCTCATCTCTCTCTATACGCCCTCCACAAGTCTGAGAGGATCTTATCTCCCTTTGTATGCCCTCGACAAATGGAAGAGGATCTTAAAACTCTCTATATGCCCTTGACAGGTCGAAAAGGATCGCATGTTTATTTATTTGCCCTCAACAAGTCGAAAAGGATCTTAGGTTTCTTTATTTACCCTTGACAAGTCAAGAGGATCTCATTTTATTACTTATAGCTATAGCAATGGAACAAGGATTAACACACCAAAAGAAATATTTTCATTAATACCATAATTTAAAGATACATGTAGTCACACCCTTATAGAATCGAGCTGAGCTTGTAATGCAAGGAGATAATCAAGAAAGCAGTAAAGTACATGGTATGATGGAAAATAAAAACCTACTACACTACCCTCCTACCAAAGCTATTGGTGCCAAACTTAAACCCCCTCTCAAAGGGTACAGCTGAAGGGGGAAAACCTCGTGACGGCTCCAGCACTCGAATAGCTCTCCAACGAAACTGCTGACGGCGAGGATCCTCAGACAATGGAGGTATGTAACCGGTGAACTACTCGAGCTCCTCCTGAATGGGCCAGTGGAGTGGAACACGAACGCGGGTCGGCTGAACATGAGCCCCTCGGTGAGGGCGCATTTAGGCTCTCCTCACCAGGCACGACTACATCACGGTATCCTCACTCCCTTCCCGTCAGGGTGGAGGAAAGGGAGCAAAGCTCTCCAAATAAACATGCACCGGTGAGTCCTCGGATGGGTCCGTCTCCGACCTCCTCGAATGAGGCACGTACTCCGGGTAGTCACGGATAGCTGAGGTAGATAAATGGGCATGACAAATCTGCTCGTCACGGGGGCGGGTGCACTCGAAGATTAGATCATCGCCACCATAAGGAGCAGTAGGATGAATTGGTAGCTAGACACTGGGTAAGCAAAAGGTCGTCCCATGTACACAGAAACACGAACAACACATCGACCCTCGAAGTGATAGGAGCGGTGATCCGGGTCGTAGTGTACCACCCAGATGGGCGTATCAATGAACACCACGAAAGTTGCCATCGAGCTCTAAAGATGTGACGGAAGAGAGCAAAAGGAGAGAAAGGAGTGAGAATCTTACTAAAGAATCTCAATAAGGACCTCCTATCCAGGGTTACATCGTTCACATCCTCAGGAAACTTGGGTTTATTTATAAAAGGTGTGCATGCATATAAGATTCATTATTAAGGTTTATGAAATTAGATTATCCAAGGTTCATTCCTTTTAGTATGCATCTTAATGTCATGAATGCAACATATCAGAACATGAATACATGGCAATGCTTCAAGCAAATAACTCAACAAATCACAATGTCAAGAAGCACACAAGTGGCATAAAGGGCATAAAACTTCCAATGGAACTTTCCTCAACTTTGTGACATCAATCATGGTACTTTAGCATAATATGGCCACCCTAAAAAAATCTAGGCTATGAGCTCATACCTCAGCTTGTCGTCACTAGCTCTTGCTTATTATCTGAATAAGTGAAACATAACAAAAATAATCCCTACTCCTTGAGTACAGGCTAGGGGGCTAGGGATCACCTCTCTTAGGATATACCCTCTTTGAAATGCTTTGTGGGCATCAAGCCATAGCAATTTGTCTGCTTTGTTAGGCTGCATCTACTCATACCCTCACGGATTTGTCTCCCCTGGGGGTGCTCGACCGAACCGGTGTCACCCAGGAAAGTGCGTCTCAATGCTTTGTCACATAAAAATTTCCTGGGGGTGCTTGGCCGAACCGAGTGTCACCCAGGGTTTTAAATCTCATATCATACTTCAAAAACATTCTCTAGTCCTTTTGGTTTTGATGGAAATTCGGTAGCATAACGGCTATAAACCGAATTTCCTTCAAATTGTCTTTATGCCACAAGCCTACATCACATACATATTTCTCATTACTTTCATGCTCATGATAAACTTAATATCTCAATAAATCATTTCATCATAGCTCATGTATCATCAAAACATATACATCCAAACATCATACTTGCATAAATCAACTCATAGCATAAAAGATCTCTTAATGTTTTATGCTTTGACCCTTAAGGTCCTTTAACTTGAAATCTAAGTTGTATATCATCACAACCTAAGCTCTCGGGTACCTATAGACTTATGTCTAAGTATTCCTCACTCAATTCTATGATCATAAACAATTCTAAACCTCAAGAGTGCAGAATCTATAATTCATACTCTACGGGTACCTAGGAGTCACAACATTGACCCTTTCTAAGTTTGGTTTGCTCCTAAGGCATCAAGATCAAGTCCTAAACCAATTATGAGTAGCTCTTACACATTTAAACTAATTATAAACCATGATTCTTAATTCTAAACCTTGCTGGATAGAATCCAGAAAATTATATTTCTAAGGGATCTAAAAGTCTCAAATTAATTCTTTTCTAGTTACTAACTTGTCTTATCTTTCACATATGAATTTTTGCATCAAATATACATGAACATACTCATATTATCATCATCAAAACAGCATAAAATAGTGAGCATAGCAAGGGAGGCAGAACTGAAATTATCTCCATCATAAAATGCATAAAACATCATTTCAAAGACACATAAATTGCTAGTTTTTCTTAGGGCCCTTTTAAAACTTTCAAAACTCATTAGAAAACATTTTTATCTTACTAATATCATCAAAATGCCTCCAAGGGCAGTAGCTATTTCGAATGAGACTTGAAAAGATTTAAAATCATAAAACTTTGTTCGAAATATGTCTTAGGCTTATCTAAACTTAGAAAAATTATGAAACATAAGTTTTAGTATTTGTAATCATATAAACCTCATAAGGCCGAATTTAAAGGAGCTAAGGAACATATGTTTTCAAGTCTTTGTGTGAGATAATAATAGGTAAGTCTATGAGCTCTAAATCTCTTAAGTAATGGCATAAAAATAAATATGCAATGCACTTTGTTTTAGTTTTTATTTAGAGGTGAGAACATAAAATAAATATGCTCTGCAAACTCATTATTATCTTAGAGATTTAGTGAGAGCATAAACATAAATATGGAGATGCAAGTTCATTCTTTAATCGTGAGCATTTAGTAATGACATAAAAGTAAATATGGATGCAAGTCTTTTATCCTAAACTTAGAGCTCATATGAGACTTTTAAAGAGAAGTAAAAATCTCAACCCAACATCCATCTCATCAACAAAGTGAGCTTTAGAGTTCTTGAACGAAGTTCTCAAAGGAACCACATGGTTCTTGAACATCATCATCAAGCTCAAAAAGAAGCAAACTTTAAAAGAAAGCAAGACTTTAAAGAAATAGAAACCAAACAACATTATTTTCTTGATACAAAGTAAATATAGAGATACTCTAAAAATTTTAACAAAATTTTTGAAGTGAAGACTATGGAGGCCGAAACTATGAAGGAAAAGAAAAGGAAAGAAAAACCAATACTTTGCTAGATCAAGAACAAAACTCAAGCTTTAGAGGTTCCTTTGAGATGAACACAAGGTTATCATCTAGGAACTCTCATCATCAAGCTATCATGTTCATAAAGAAGCCAAGGGGCCGAAATGAAAAAGAAGAGAAACAAGGAAAAGCTTTAAAAGAAACCAAGAGAAACTTTGAGTAAAACAAAGTTTGAAAGCAACTCCCTACTAAGTTAGAAGATGAAAATGCTTGACCTTGGAAGGAAATGAAAAGGGAAACTCCTCCTTGAGAGGTGATGAGAATTCGGCCACCAAGAGGAAAAAAGGAAAGGAGATGTGTTTTGAGGAGGCTTGTGTTTGAGGTTGAGTGCTTAAGTGTTTAGGAGCTTATTTGAGGTTGTGAAGTGGTGGTTTGAGATTATGAGATGATGATGTGAAGAGAGGATGAAGATGAAAAGGAAAGCTCTTAGAACTTGAGAGGAAATGAAGAACTCACAAGAAATGCAAAAAGGCTCAAACTTACCAAATGAACAAAAGTATCACAAGTTTTTCCAAGGCACCTATTTATAAAAAATAAAGCAATGAAGGCTCATCCAAGGAGAGCCTTGGCCATAGCTTTGGAGGCAAAGGGGGAGAGAAAAATATCTCTTACACAATGTCATTCAAGCATGGTTTGAAGTATGGGAAGCATGGTGCAAAGAATGGCTTCAAGCATGGTGTTTTGAGGTTATTTTCTTTCAAATTTGAAATAAAATAACTCTTCTAGAAGGCAAGGAGGGCTGGCGGTTTTTGAGCCACAAAAATGAGAGAAAAAGTCTTCTAGAAGTTGTCATATGAAGCATGGATGAAAGCATGGTGTTTATGACTCAAAGAATGGTTCATGGTGAGGTAGAAGCATGGTTATTTTGAGTGTAAGAATTTACACATGTGATGGAAAAATGGAGGTATAGGTTCGACCAGATTGCATCAACCAAGGGGGAGAGAGATTTGTTCATGTAATTGTGTGTTAATGATAGGTTTAGATGTGTATTAGTTTAGGTACAAGGTTAGAAATTACTAAGCACAAGTTTAGGTAGGTAAGGATGTAATTAAGAATTTCAAGACTCAATTTAAGGAGTGCTCATACACAATTAGAGGATTTAAAATTCATTTTATGAGTAAACTATGTAGACAAATTTCCATGATTTAAGGAATTGGAGAGACAAAACACTATTCAAGATTCTATGACTAGGAATCTTGAATTTAAAATATGATTTGAGTTTAAATTAAGCAATCTTAGGTTCTAATTGGCTCTAATAAGTTATTTTGACTCTAGATTAATTAAGGAAATTAATTAACCTTCATTTAGAACCTAATATTGCTTAGGTTTGTTTGATCACGCGATTAAGCTCAAGAACACAAAACTAGGGGCAAAATTATATTTTTGCACAAATTTTGCCCGGGACCACCGGGACTAAAACTGAGGTCACAGAATACATAAAAACGCATTTTAAAACCATCTGAAGAAGTTTCGAGTCCGTCCAGCACTTGCAATCGGGTCAAACACCAAAGGGGTATTTTGGTCATTTTGACCCGAAAACTCAGAAAATGAGATTTTCGATCCCGGAAAGGTACACAAGTAAACTAATCCCCTTCAAACATTGAGTTAGCCCCTCGAGGGCTGCCGGGTTAGCTATCCTCGAGTTCCGGGTCGACTATCCTCGAGTTCCGGGCTACCGGGTCGACTATCCTCGAGTTCCGGGGCGTTACACATTTAGGCATTCATTCACAATATGAATTTAATTATGCCTCAAACCAATCCTTAAAGTCACGAGCATGCTTTTATATAAATAGACTTGAACAAAATGTCATTATGTCACCTATATAATGCATTAGCACCAATACAACCTTGGGCAGATTTCACAACTTGGTAACACAATTTGATTTGCATATCAAACAATCAATTCAAAGGCTATAAAAATTTCCTATGACACCTCAATGTGTTTCCAAGATCTTGTAAAAATTTCAGAGCAAAAAGAGTTATCTAGTGTGTTAAAAAAATTAGACAAATTTGGTGGGCAAAGACCACTTATTCATAGCTCAGACTAGAATTCTTGTAATTTTTAACCTTAGCAAATGATGAAATCAACTCAAAAGAAAAATCACAGTTACACTTAACATTATCAACTCCCTATAAAAATTTCAAAGTAAGAATCCATCATTTGCTATGGTAATAAAATTTGAGAATTTCACAACTCCAGTTTCAATAATCTAGATAGCACAAGTACTATTTCAGTATCTGATTTTTTTAAGGCATTATAACTTAAAACCAGAGCTCAAGAAAATTCATGTATGTAGTTCAGGATGTTAGTTCCAACATATAATTTTTTCAGCTCCTAAAATTGACCACAAATATGTCAAAAATTCATGAAATTTCATTGTTTGCAGCCAAACTAAAATGCCAGCAGCATAACTCTAAATCTCTTTTGACAAAAATGATTTTTATTGTCATCCAAACACATCATTAAAATTCACACATCATTAACCATATATTATCAACCAACTCAATTAGAAATTTTGGTTAGAACCATAGCAGAAATATTCGTTATAAATTTTGAAAGAAAATACCAAAGAAAACTCTACTTTGATGGCTTTAGTGATCTTGGCTCCAAGGATGATCTAAAGATGATCTTGTTCACTTCAAGGCCTTATAAGCCACACCAAAACTTCCTTTTACAGTAGAGGATCATCTCTCAAGATGGGAAATGGTGAGGAATTGAAATTTTAATTAGTTAGATTGGAAGATCTTGATGAGTGGAATAAGTTTGTGAAGGGAGTTTGTGATTTTATCAAGTGTAGACAAGGATTTTGGAGCTTTGAAATCAAGTTTCAAGCATTTTGAGGAAGCAAAAATGGAGTTTGGGCTCTTTTCTTTGCTGACCAGAATAAAATTGGCTTCTCGGAGAATAACGAAACTTGTATTTATCTTGTAATTAATGTAGGAATATTACAATATATCATTGGATAATGCTTAAAGAAAGTAAGTAAGATGGATGGCTAGGATTTGATCTTGTAATCCAAGATTAAATCTTAACCATTCATTTAATTTGAAATAGATAAGCTTCTTCATTTTGTAGAGATTAAACTAGTTTTCGGTGTTAGAAATCGCACACCGAAATTTTATGGAACGGGTAAAACAGTGTACTCGGTTAATCAAACATTGCCCGAAAATTAATTCCAGGTATAAAATATTTATTCCTACCTATTTCTAATCTTAATTGTATAATTTCTCAATTTTGGGCATCTTCGGACTCCAATTTTAGGGTTTCAGCTGTTCCTGCAAGCATGTGAGGCCAACTAGGTTACTATTTACTCTTTTTTTTTTACATTGGAGGAGTTGATGTGTTAAGATTAATAGTCATTTGATCATATTTTCATTTTTTTTTAACTTTTGCTTTTTGGTCTGGACATTTTTAAACGTTATGTATTTATCGGGGGCAAGAGAAATTGGGTTGTTACTTATTTAAGCCCACTTATGTAAATAAAGACAAGGAAGGTAGATCTGGGCCACAACTAAGATCCGAAGGCGAGGTAGGGAAGAAGCTCAATGAAAGATTGAAACACGTGCGAGCACAAATAATACAAGTTGAATATGACCAAAATAATAATAATAATAATAATAATAGTACAAGCTGAAGGCATGCAATAACGTGGGTAGCAGTTGACTTAGAGAGCCGTGACCACGGTGTGTATGATACCTAGTTAATAGGATTGCTATGTGTAGGTATCATTGTTTCCTTAGTTGTTCTTAGTTTTTAGTTTAGTTTTAACTACTTTATCTTATTTTCATCATTCTACTTCGAGTTTCTTATAAATAAAAGTCTTTGTTTTCGTTATGTTCTTGTGTTATTCATATTGAATTGATCTTGCTCAAACACTTAATGTACAAGAGATATAGCAAAAAAAAGGACTTGAATCGTGACTTGCGATTCTTTTCACTTTTTGAAACAATATATATCAGGTATATGAAATTGACGGCGGTGGAAATCAGAGGTTAACAAACTTCACAAAGTTAGTTTTTGAAGTGATTTGAAGCTTAATAGAATTTTAGAAACATATTAGCGATAATTTAAAAGATCACACAATGAAATTAAATCACTTGCAAAAATTTAAAGAGATAGAGAGGGAGAGATATTAGTCAAGAATTTTATACTGATTTGGTCAAATGCTGCCTATATCTAGTTTTCATCAAACTTATTGAGTTTCACTAAACAACCACTCTCGCAACCAGAGAAAGTAAAATAATTTTTGAATAGCCTTCTCAAACTATCTCTAGTGAGCAGTGGGTACACTTTACTCTCACATACAGGTAGCTTTGTACTAACCTCTCTAAGTTACTCTCACTTGATTATTACTGGGTACAATAAGTAATGAATTTTGGTTTTGGAACACTTCAAGAAAACACACTTAAGCCTCCTAAGATAATATAATGTTTGAGGAAATTCCAAGAATATTTTTATAAAACTTGAAATATACATAGTATAGTAGTAAAATCACTTTCAAACAATTATTTTTTAGGATAAATTAGTCTCCCTAAAAAAAAATGCACTCCTATTGTTATTTATTTATAGGATTTAATTTAAATACACTGATAGTATAAAAAAATTTACTTAATCATTCAATTATAAAATAATACATCAATAAATATGCTTAATTTTTACTTTATTACTTAATATATCATGTAAAGTGAAAGATTTAATTAAATAATAGTGTAAAACTCTTTTACACCTTATGTGCATAAAAATTAAAATCTTATTTATGTCTATTCCGCTGTACTTTTCTTGTAACGCTGGAGTTGCACACTAGTATAGTATATAAGATTTGCTATTATTTAGTTGCAGCGTAAATAAGATGTTTCTTGTGTTTTTAATTTTTTATAGAAGTCAAAAATGCCGGCGCATAAAAATATTTGCCGTGAATGAATGCGCTCGGGACAATTGTTCTTCGACTTAATTTTTACTTCATCGCTTGAAAAAATGATTTAATATTTAATTTTTAAAACATTGATTGTATAAATTTTAGCTTTGAAAAGACCTTATGCCATAATAATCATTAGTTCTTCAATAGAAAATTATATACACGTTAGTTCCTAAAAATTGATTTTATA
The DNA here is from genome assembly GCA_031216105.1 of Dalbergia cultrata. Lineage (NCBI taxonomy): Eukaryota > Viridiplantae > Streptophyta > Magnoliopsida > Fabales > Fabaceae > Dalbergia > Dalbergia cultrata. The sequence continues at coordinate 49,846,418 of CM062346.1, forward strand.
ATGATAATTTCAAGTTGTAAATATTAACATGTTTGACGAGAAAATATGTTAAAATTAAAGTATATGCATTATTTTAAGGGTTAAAGTTGTGAAATGCCATATTTGTAGGGATAGTAAATAGATTTAATTATTTAACACAAAAAAAATTGTAGATGGTTTAGTTGTTTCACAAATGCTTTCAATAATATTATTTCAACATTAAAAATTTGGACTCTCTATTAATACCTTTCACACTTTTCGTGGATATTTGGGTTTGATTCTCATATATTTTTTTTGTTGATAAGTGATTTGTAAGCATTTAATGAGTCTAAAAACTTTCTCTAAGATGAATTGAGGTGAGTTTTTCCCTCACCAGAACTTTAGGAATCACAGCTTTAGCAAATCCCTTTTACCTTCTTTTCCCTTTAACAACATAGGTTTGCTTCTTGGGCAATTTTTTATTTATAAAAAATATATAATTTGGGCTTAAATTCCATAATTTAGACGGCCCAACTATCCCACCAAAGAAATTTAGTACTATCGTATTATAAAGCAAAATTTAAGGGGCAACGTTGTTGTGCACCTCCTAAAGTACAATGCACAGTACACCAAGTTATCAAACGACCAAGAGTTGAGAGTTTTCAACACACGATTACGTTGCTAATGCACTGTAAAAGACTCAGTTTCTCTTTCACATACCTTTAGGGCTGGAAGTGATCCAAGCTAATTCGAGCTAAGCAAAGTTCAAGACCAGGTCTTTAATATTCAATACAACTTATTAACAATTGACTCTAAAATTCTACATCAAGCTCGACTTGCTTAAAATTCACTGAGCTCGAGATAAGTCATGAGCTAACTCATTTTGGCTATGGATAGAATCTTTTAGCTTAATAGGTTGGAATTTTTACAATAAATACATGGCTTATTTACAACATAATTTACATGCCATACACATGATTATCAAGTTACGCTAATCAACATGCCATAATTCATATATTAATGAATGCATAGTATAGTACACAGTATATAATAAAACATATAATACATAATATTATATATACATACACACACATATCAAGCTAGCTCATGAGTTAGTGAGTCGAATATAGTAAAAACTCAAGTTTGGCTCGTTTAATATATAAAATGAGCTCAAATCGTAAACTTAAGCTTGATTTATGAGCTCTTTCAGCTCTACATATCATATTACCATGTCACCCATCCTGTTGGCTATCAAATTATCTTCTTGGGTCTTAGAGAGGCCGTTGGCTCTGATGATAGGCAATGTTTCACCCTCCCCTAAGAATGCATACTTGAGGTGGTTAGGGAGGGGCTTCAATTCTGGCCCTGCTAACTATGTAACTATTCGCGTAAGCTTAGACAATTCTAAAACAGAAGAATCATCATATCCAGTTAAAAAACAGATAATATAGGCTCAGAAATCAAAGTGGTCTCAGAAATGGGGGTGTTTCTACAAGTGTATCAATGACACGGCTTGTGGCATTAGCTACTAAAAAATTTGTAGTTTTCTAAAAAAATTGCTCATTAAGGATGCATCAATAGTAACATACTCCCTGCACAAATTGGTGGTACCATCACAATTAAGGCATTCAAATTCTTGTACCATCCCCAACAACTCATGAAAATTCTCATTCAAGCCAACAAATACCTCATCAATCAAGGAGTCAATGACATCAACGCTAAAGACAGAATGCTCCTAGGGTGGGTGTTTCATGGCATTATATAAATAGAACTGAGCCTTCATATTCCCACACTCAAAGGACAAGGTACCCACATACACATCAATCTTGGTTCTTGCAATTTTTAGAAAAGGTCTCCCAAAGATCAAAGTGTGCTTAGTAGCATTGATATCATCCTCCATAGCCAAAACACAAAAGTCTACTGGGAAAATTAAATTGTTTACCTGGACAAGGACATCTTCAAGTATCCTATCTAGACTTTGAATGCTCTGGTTGGCCAACTAGACTCTCAATCTGGTAGGTGTCAGCTCTCCCCCACCCAAGGTCTCATAAATTGAACGAGGCATAATACTAATGCCCGCCCCAAGATCTACCAAAGCTTGTCCAATGTGAAGATTCCGAATGATGCAGGGAATATTGAACGCATCTGGATCCTTGTGCTTTATAGGGAGCTGGCCTGGCTGAATAAGGAAGGAGGCTTTCACCCCCATAGTCACTTTCTCCATCTCATTGCCCCTCAACTTCCTCTTGTTGGTGCATAGGTATTTCAAGAACTTAGCATACTTAGGAATTTGCCTAATTGCATTCAAATTAAAAGAGGGATGTTTACTTCTACCTTCCTATAAGTCTCCAAAAGGTCCTTTTCCAACTCCAATTCATTGGACCTCTTAGGTCTTGCAACTCATTGTGGAAATGGCAATGAGATGGGTCTTGTTACTTGCTCTTTTGCTTCCTTTTGCTGGGATGCAGGCTCATCTTGCTACACCTCTGGTTGAACTGTCCCCTCCTCCTGACTCTCAACCACTACCTGCTCTGTAGGACTAGTAACCTCAAGTAAAGCTGTACTAGAGCTCAAAGTAATAGCAGAAACATTCCCTTTGGGGTTCAGAACCATTTGAAAAGGAATGGTAGATGCACTTGCTGAGATTGTGAATTCTCAAGCCTCACAATTGCATTTCTCATCTCTTGCATGGCTTGTTCCTATTTTCTTTGTGTCTCAATCATCATTTTCATCATCTCCTACCATGGTGCGTCTGAAGGGGCAGGAAGTGCAAGTAGTGCTGAAGGTTGCTGGGGGCTGAAAAGCTGTGGGACAGGTGGTGGGTGGAATGTGGGCTGGTTATGCTGTTGCCTCTGCTATGGTAGAACATATTTCTGTTGTTGTTGTTGAGTAGCATTGTTCCACCTAAAATTGGGGCGATCTTTCCGACTGGGGTTATAGGTGTTACTGTATGAATTGTACCTTTGCTATCCACCCTGGTTTTGAGGCCTACTAGGAAATATGTTACCAGCTGCTACTAAGGTGGGATCTTCCTACAGCTGGGGACACATGTCTAAAGTATGTGACTCATAGGAACAAATACCGCATACCTATATTGCCTTAACTGGAAGAGCTTGATTTAATGAAATTTGTTTTAAAAATTATGTCAGCTCATCCAATTTCTTCACCATCCTACTACTCTCAACTAAAAAAACTTCACCCACTTGACAGGTACTACTACCAGCTCTGGACTTAAACTGTTGAGAGTTCTCTGCCATGTTCTCAATAAGAAGTCTAGCTGTAGCAGGGGTCTTGTCAACTAAGACACCCCCACTGGAAGCGTCGATCATACTCCGCTCCATAACTAGCAGTCCCTCATAGAAATACTGAATGAAGAGCTGCTCTGAAATTTGATGCTAGGGGCAACTGGCATACAACCTCTTAAACCTTTCCTAGTACTCATAAAGAAACTCATCCTGTAGCTACCGAATGCCACAAATATCTTTTCTAATAGCAGCTACTCTGGAAGCTGGGAAGAACTTCTCTAAGAATATACACTTCATGCTGGCCCAGCTGTCAACTGTCCCATGAGGAATATAGAAGAACCAATCCTTGGCAGCTCCTTCAAGGGAAAATAGGAAGGCCTTCAGCTTGATTTGGTCCTCCGTCACCTCTTGAGGCTTCATCGTCACACAAATCACATGGAATTGTTTGAGGTGTTTGTGTGGGTCTTCCCCAGACAACCCATGGAACTTGGGCAGATGGTGCACTATTTGGGGTATACAATCCCCAATGGTTGGTAATTTAAGTCTTAGGCGACGAGCTCCTTCAAAGTTCTGTTAATTTCTCATATGTTACCTGACACATTAACAGCAGGATCAGAAAGTTCAGGAGAATAAAAAGAAGAATTATTAAATTCCCTAGTTGTATCAAAAGAAGAGGGGTTCCTTGATAAATTAATTCTCTCCCTTGCGACCTTCCTAAGCTATTTAGCTATTTTCTCAATCTCCGGATTAATCGGTAGTATGGAAAAATTAGAAAGGGAACGGGTCATAAAATTAAATTATCACGACAACCAAATACAGGAGGGAACAAAGAAAAGATAAGTAAAATTAAAATTAAATAAACTGATTTTTTTTAATAAAAAGAATCATACAAAAATTGAAACTAAAAAGAAAATTATTAAAATAAATAAACATGAAAATTAAATAAAATAAAATGAAAGAAATAAAATAAAATAAAATAAAGAGCAAAAAGAATCAATTAGTACACTTCCCCGGCAATGACACAAAAATTTGACGCGAGCTCTCGCTACTCGCAACAAATTAAAAAAGAATTAAAATACTAAATCACACCAAAATGTGGACAAGGTGCAATCCAGGTTGTCTCACTTGTAAGTGTTCTTATTGATTAAAAAATTCAAGGGGGTTTTACTCAATGTTATTGAATAGAGTTAAATTAAAGGGATTAAAATAGCAAAAAAAATTACCTGCATTAGAATTTCCTCATATTAAGAGATGTTCAATCATTGATTCAAATGATAAATTTGTAATGTTTGTTGCTTCCATTAATCACATTTTCATATAAAAAAAGGGTATAATTCTACTTAACGGCTATGCAATCGCATTCCTGTCAAGGATTTAACTGAATACAAGAACTAGTTATTCACTATTATGATTATATGATCCTAATTCAGCTTAAACACCAATTATAGCAACTTAATTTCTGATGAACTTAATTCAAATCCTTGACGCAATGTAATCATACAATGAAACAACTCTCAAAGATTTAATCATAACAATCCATACAACTAAAATTAAGAGAGATGATAAAGAAAAAGGAAAACCAACCACAAACTACGAATTAAACAGATATTCTCATGAACAACTCTTAATCTTTAGTCATCCCTATGCAAGGTAGAGAAATTACTCCTCCATAGGAAGAGTTTCACAATCAATATTAAGAGAAAGCAATAAAATTACAATTCTGGAAATTGAAAATAAAAAATTATCTACGAACCTTAACCCTAAGAGAGAAAGAGAGAGGTTGAATTCCAGCAAAAAAAAAAAAAAGCGTCTATCTTCAGTTTGGCGCTTCCCCACTGTTTCTTTCTTGCCATTGGCCTTTCAAAGACTCGAAATTAGGGCCTAGCTGACACGATCCACAAGCACATCACTGCCTGGGTGGTCTATAGACCGCCCGGGTAGTCTTTCGAAGCGCTACCAGAATTGTCCTCCTTCTGATCATCGCCTAGGTGGTCCTTCCATCGCTAGGGCGGTGATCAATGTTGCTGAGTTCCTTATTTTTGCTCCAATGCACCAACCCGGAAGTCCCTGTTACCAAGAAAGACTCCAAGAAGAGATTAAAAGCACAGAGAACTTCCAAAGTATAAAAATTCACTAAAAACTATGTTGATAGCTACAAAATTATTCAATAATGCATGATGAGGGCAAAATGCAAATTTATTGATTTAACATTAATTAAATACAATTCAAATGCAAATTATTCAAAGTTCAAATGAAAAATAGGTGCATAAATGCAATGCATCAGATGCTGGTACATAACTACTCGATTAGTCACAGTTGGAGTTGTCCACTATGCACTGTGAGAGTTGGGGAAGGCTATTGTAAAAACTATCAAGTTTACTTTCTCAGATTAAGAATGTTGTTGTTAATGAAATCTCAACATCTGTTGAGTACTGGATGTAGACATGTTGGTCGAACAAGTATAAAATTATCGTGTTCATTCTATCTTCCCCGATCTCTTATTTTTATGTTATGAGATTTATGTTAAATATTGATTGAGCCTTGTTAGAGCTGCATCAAAATAGTTAAGCCTCAGAAATCTACTTTCTGAAACATCTAACTACTGTTTTGATGCACTTTAAGCCTTATGCTTGATAGTATTGTTTATGTAAATTGTTTCAGATCGGAAAGAAGGTTTCAGAAAACACGATTCAACCCCCCTTCTCGTGCACTCTTTTACTTACATCTTGTACAATGCTAAATATGACCAAGATCGTCATTTGACTCGCATATTTTTTGAGCATCCAATCTCAATTACATTGTCAAGAAGCTATCTAACTATATTTGTAATGGACTGCACTTACAAGACCAATTGGTATAAGATGCCATTGTTGGACATTATAGGAGTATTGAGTTTTAACACATCATTCTACCCCTATTTTGTCTTCTTACAATGTAAAGAGGAAAATGATTATGTTTGGACATTAACGTTGTTTGGAAAAAAATGTTGGGAAGCGATATTTGTCCATTTGTTATTATTTATAATCGAGAGTTGTCCCTAATGAATTCAATAAAAGTTGTTTTTCCAAGTGCTATTAATCTTCTGTGTGTTTAGCATATCGAAAAGAATATTCTTGCAAATTGCAAGCATCATTTTGAGAAGGCAAATGACTGGAATATGTTTCTTTCCACTTGGACAGATTTGATGGATTCTCCAAATGAAACTTCATTTTATGAAGGTTGGAATAAGTTAGCTCTTAACTTTGTTTTGAACACTTGGTTTCCTCACAAAGAGAAGTTTGTAAGTGCTTGGACAAACAAATATACTCATTTTGGGAATCGTGTTACTTCAAGAGCTGAGGGTGCACATGCGACTTTAAAAAGATATCCTCAAGTTTCCACAGGTGATCTTGGCACAATAAAGGACAAGACATGACATGCTATTGCAAATCAATTTCAAGAGATCAAAGCTTGAATCTCCAATGAAAGGATTCGTGTGCCTCACAAGCTTCGTATCCCTTATTTTACTAGTCACTTGTGTATCTAAATTTGTATTGGAGAAGTTCTTAAGACAACATGATTTGGCATTTTCTGAGTCTCTCAACTGTCTATAAAGACCAATTCTCAAAGATAATGGGTCTTCCTTGTGCACATCAAATAAGGGAGAAGAAAGTAGAAACTTTGGAACTTGATGATATACATTTACAATGGAGAATTGATAAAAGATCATTTTCTAGACTGGATAAGAGGTGCATAAGAGGTTAGAAAATCAGGAACAACTATGGGGAAAACTTCTTGAAGGATTGGACTCAAAGTATAAACTATTACCTCCAACTCACAAGGAAGATATACAAAAACTACTTACTTTTTGCTTTTGCTCCTTTGATTCTTGAGCCTCAAGTTCAACCACACAAAAGGTTTTTCAACATGTTCAAGGAAAAAGGGAAGGTACTAATTCTACTAAGTGTGATCCTTTGGCATTTGAAAGAGAAGAAAAATATAAATAAGGGTAACATATGTAGAGATGGTGGTCATAATTGTTGTACTTGCGTGTGGAGAACTATGTATGATACAACTAGCTCTTCCTTGAAGCAAAGTGGTATCAACACATTGCAAAGTGCAAATTCTTAAATACATCTATTAAAAGGAACATTATGCATCATCTCTATGACGTGTTTGTTTTATTTGATACTTTAATTTCTTTTGATGAGATTTAATAATTGTTGTTGTAATTTTCTATTTAACTATTTGCAGCCGTGATTGATTTGGAATGGTGGGCTTACATGTTTTTTCATGTCAGTGTTTTGAAAACTGGTTTAGTATGGTAAGTATATATGACATTATCTACTGTTTTCTAAGTAATTTAATCAAGTTTCTCACTTACCTTTTTTTTTTTTACATATTTTTTGGTACTGCAGGGACACATCACTTGAAGACTTTTGATGATTTTTTTTGTTTTTGGAATTCAATATTGCAAAATTTATTTTAGGCTTTTCTTTTGCACTAGCAAGACTTGAAAAAATATTATTAAATTTGCAAGTTATTTAATTTTGTTTCAGTACACTAGTATATTTGCAAGTTTTATTACTGCATAGTGGGGGCCTATTCACAGTCCCTATTCTTGTCAAGTTGCTTAATTTTTGGTTTTTTGTTCCACGTAAGGCTTCTTAATTTAGTTAGAAGAATCAAAAAAATAAAAAGCTCAAATTACTAAAAAGGCCTAGGGACATTTTAGGAATAGTATAAAAAATATGTGATTAATAGAAAGTGGCATTAGACATATGACAATAGCCACTCCCTAAAATATAATGTAGTAACTAGTTGAAAAGCCAGATACAGCTGTTGTCGACAAGTGGATCGTTTAAACCCAACCTCCAAATTGGATGACTCACTGTCTTCTAGCAGATAAGATATTGCTTTCTTGTCAATGAACAAAGTTTTTGCTTGTTCTTGTTCTAGTAGCACCAAAAATTAAACGAAGATAAGGACAACAAGAAATGAATCTGGTAAATTATTCTTGAAATTATGTTTGTAGTCTTTAATATTGTGGAGTCACAATGACTTCATTCAAATAATACATGTACAAATATAAACAAATAAGGATATATATACAATATAGGAAAAGGTTTAAGGGAGAGGGATGATTAATTACAATGAGAGTGCTTTTAGCAGACATATTGGGTATTGATTTGTTGAGGAATTAGTGTACTTCTTTTTTTCGCCTTTCTTCTTTCGATAACTCCAGAAATTAAAATAAATGAAGAAAAGATTTGTTTGTACTAGAGTACTTTTAGAATTTTGTTTGTAACCATTAATATTGTGGAGTCACAATGATGAGATTCAGAATAATACATGTACGATAGATAATTTCCGTGTATTACACTATTTTGTAAATATTTTTGTAAAACTATATTAATAAGATCATCCTTTTGAGAAATATGTAATATTAATATTAATTAAAAATTGAATTTGATAATAATATACATTTTTTTTCATAATATTATATATATATAATATATATATATATATATATATATATATATATATATATATATATATATATGTAATCTTTTCCAGTTGTAAAAATTCTCATACAAGCTCATTAAAAGAATCATATATTACGTGAAAAAATATTCTTATTACATGAGAGGAATTGATGTGTTAAGATTAATAGTCATTTGATCATATTTTCATTTTTTTAACTTCTGTTTTTTGGTCGGGACATTTTTTAAACGTTATGTATTTATTGGGGGCAAGAGAAATTGGGTTGTTACTTATTTAAGCCCACATAAGTAAATAAAGACAAGGAAGGTAGATCTGGGCCACAACTAAGATCTGAAGGCGAGGTAGGGAAGAAGCTCAATGAAAGATTGAAATACGTGCGAGCACAAATAATACAAGTTGAATATGACCAAAATAATAATAATAATAATAGTACAAGCTGAAGGCATGCAATAACGTGGGTAGCGGTTGACTTAAGAGGGCCGTGACCACGATGTGTACGATACCTAGTTAATAGGATGGCTATGTATAGGTGTCATTGTTTCCTTAGTTGTTCTTAGTTTTTAGTTTAGTTTTAACTTGATCTTATTTTCATCATTCTACTTCGAGTTTCTTATAAATAAAAATCTTTGTTTTCATTATGTTCTTGTGTTATTCATATTGAATTGATCTTGCTCAAACACTTTCTATACAAGAGATATAGGGCAAAAAAAGGGTTGAATCGTGCTTTGCGATTCTTTTCACTTTCTGAAACAATATATATCAGGTATATGAAATTGAAGGCAGTGGAAATCAGAGGTTAACAAGCTTCACAAAGCTTTTGAACTGATTTGAAGCTTAATAGAACTTTAGAAACATATTAGCGTTAATTTAAAAGATCACACAATGAAATTAAATCGCTTGCAGAAATTTAAAGAGATAGAGAGGGAGAGATATTAGTTGAGAATTTTATTCTGATTTGGTCAAATACTGTCTATATTCAGTTCTAACCAAACTTGTTGAGTTTCACTAAACAACCACTTTTTCAACCTGAGAAAGTAAAATAATTTTTGAATAGCCTTCTCAAACTATCTCTAGTGAGCAGTGGGTACACTTTACTCTCATGTACAGGTAGTTTTGTACTAACCTCTCCAAGTTAATCTCACTTGATTATTACTAGGTGCAATAAGTAATGAATTTTGGTTTTGGAACACTTCAAGAAAAAACACTCAAACCTCCTAAGATAATACAATGTTTGAGGAAATTCCAAGAATATTTTTATAAAACTTGAAATGTACATAGTATAGTTGTAAATCACTTTCAAACAATTATTTTTGAGGATAAATTAGCCTCCCTCAAAACAAATGCACTCCTATTGTTATTTATTTATAGGATTTAATTTAAATACATTGGTAGTGTAATAAAATTTTACACAATCATTCAATTATGTAATAATACATCAATAAATATGCTTAATTTTCACTTTACTACTTAAAATATCATGTGAAATCAGAGATTTAATTAAATAATAGTGTAAAACTCTTTTACACCTTATGTGCATAAAAATTAAACTCTTATTTATGTCTATTTCTCGCTGTACTTTTCTTGTAACGCTGGAGTTGCACACTAGTATAGTATATAAGATTTGCTATTATTTAGTTGCATCGTAAATAAGATGTTTCTTGTGTTTTTAATTTTTTATAGAAGTCAAAAATGCCGGCGCATAAAAATATTTGCCGTGAATGAATGCGCTTGGGACAATTGTTCTTCGACTAAATTTTTACTTCATCGCTTGAAAAAATGATTTAATATTTAATTTTTAAAACATTGATTGTATAAATTTTAGCTTTGAAAAGACCTTATGCCATAATAATCATTAGTTCTTCAATAGAAAATTATATACACGTTAGTTCCTAAAAATTGATTTTATAATGATAATTTCAAGTTGTAAATATTAACATGTTTGACGAGAAAATATTTTAAAATTAAAATATATGCATTATTTTTTAAGGTTTAAAGTTGTCCAATGCCATATTTATAGGGATAATAAATAGATTTAATTATTTAACACCAAAAAAAATTGCAGATAGTTTAGTTATTTCACAAATGCTTTCAATAATATATTTTAACATTCAAAATTCGGACTCTCTATTAATATCTTTCACACTTTTCGTTGATATTTGGGTTTGATTCTCTTTTTTTTTTTTTTTTTTTTTGCTGATAAGTGATTTGTAAGCGTTTGATGAGTCTGAAAGCTTTCTTTAAGATGTATTGAGGTGGGTTTTTCCCTTACCAAAACTTTAGGAATCACAACTTTAGCAAATCCCTTTTACCTTCTTTTCACTTTAACAACATAGGATTGCTTCTTGGTCAATTTTTTATTTATAAAAACTATATAATTTGGGCTTAAATTCCATAAGTTAGACGGCCCAACTATCCCACCAAAGAAATTTAGTACTATCGCATTATAAAGCAAAATTTAAGGGGCAATGTTGTTGTGCACCTCCAAAAATACAATGTATAGTACACCAAGTTATCAAACAACCAAGAGTTGAGAGTTTTCCACACACAAATACGCTGCCAATGCATTGTAAAAGACTCAGTTTCTCTTTCACATACCTTTAGGGCTAAAAGTGATCTGAACTAGTTCGGGATAAACAAAGTTCAAGATCAGGTTTTTAATATTCAACTTAACTTATTAACAATTGACTCTAAAATTCTAGATCAAGCTCAACTTACCTAAAATTCACCGAGCTCGAGATAAGTCGTGAGCTAACTCATTTGGACATGGATAGAATCTTTTAGCTTAATAGGTTGGAATTTTTACAATAAATACATGGCTTATTTTAAACATAATTCACATGTCATACACATGATTATCAAGTTACGCTAATCAACATGCCATAATTCATATATTAATGAATGCACAGTATAGTACACAATATATAATAAAACATATAATACATAATATTATATATACACACTCACACATATCAAGCTAGCTCACGAGTTAGTGAGTCGAATATAGTAAAAACTTAAGTTTGGCTCATTTAATATATAAAATGAGCTCAAATTGTTAACTTAAGCTTGATTTATGAGTTCTTTCAGCTCTACATGTCGCACTACCACGTCACCCATCATGTTAGCAATGACACTGAGATCCTTGTTGTTGACCACCAACATCAGGTTCGCCACCTTATGCAGTATTAAAAATTAAAAGAGATTCCTTCATCGCTCGCGGTTTCGTAAACAATAAAAAAAAAAATGTATGATCAATTGCAGAAGCAAGCCACGATTTCCCAAACATTGAAAAAACGCATGACCAACCGCAGCTCCTTTCTTCCTTTACCTTATATAATTTGCTCCTCATTTGCTCCTCATTTTTCATGAGCAGAGCATATGGATAATCATCTGCACTACTATTTTAAACTAGTCGACATATCTATGTCAACAAGAGATTGATATATATCATATAAGATATGTTATTAATATTTCTTAATTATATTTTACATGTTTTTAATTTGATTTACATTGCATCTTCCTATTGTACTTGTATTTGTGTCGCATTGGATACATCTAGCGTTATGGATGCAATATAGATAACTATAAAAAAAAAAAGAAGGAAAGGAATGTATGATCAACTTGAGGAGCAAATGACTATTGACTATAGTTGCTATATATATAGATCTCCCTTTTGTTTTATTTCTGAGGGTTTGGTGAGTACAGATTATCAGCTCCCCTAGCTAGTGCACTGAAAATTTGCTGATTTCTGCATGGCTTCTAGGCTTCTTGGGTCATTTCCTATAGCTTCTTCCATCAACATTGGTACGCGTACATCTTCTTTACTTTCTATTTTGTTTTCGTAATTTTTCTTTAATCCACATGCCAAGACCCAGCAGTTGAGTTGGGCTAAAACGGTAAAGAAAAAGGATGCATTTCACCCCATCCCTTATAACAACCAAAAGGGTTGTCTTTGTTTGTATGAGAAGAATAACATGACTCACATAAAGGAACATCCAGAAATACAAACCAAATAGCGGATCGATTGAAAACGCAGCCGGCTTGAAATTTGAATGGGAGAGTTTTGCCGCCGTTCTTTCCTCCACACATGCTATCCCCTTCATAACCATTCATTATTTTATTTTTTTCATTTATAATAAACATCTTAACCATTCATTCATTTTATCTTGACTAAGCCTCCAAAACTGTTATTACCAATTTTTCATATCAAACAAATAAGTCCATGAAGAAAAAAAAAAACTGACACTTTATTTCTTGACATATGAAAATATGAGATAGTTTAGTCCCTCTATCAAATAACTCTATTAAACATTGTGGCCTAGGCCATTAATATAGATGATGTGATACTGTTATCATCCACCTCAGTATCCTAGTCCCTAAAGAAAAAACTGATATTTTACTTCTTGATATTTTAAAATATGAGACAATTTAGTTCATAATAATATGATGTAGATCATTAATAGCTAGCATGATACTTGTATATATCATTCATCACACAGTTCACTTTAATTTGTGAAATGACATCATTTTTTAGTTTCATTCTAACACTCAAAAGCCTAATTCCATCAATAAATTTCTCTGTAAATGCAACATAAACAAACAAACTAAAAAAGCAAAAATATGATGGCATTATATTAATCAAAGTGATTAAAATGATAGGGACAAAGAATCATAGTTATGTCATAGTAGTCAGTGGACAAAATTGATTAAACGACTAAATTGTTATATGTTTTAAATGGTTAGGGACTAAAATGTTTTTTTTTTCCTTAAAAAATAATTTGTCCTATACAAAAATTGATATAACCATTTTCGGGTTTACCCTTTTACTTCTTTTTATTATTGTTTCATTTCCTTCCTTTTATTTGTTTAATAGCCAAGGTGCACTCGGAGAAAATATTCTTCGTCCAATAGTGTAAAAGTATTTTTCATCAATGAGTTAATGCTCATTTTAGTTATTGAAATCGCATATGCGAGTCGCTTTAGTTCTTAAAGTTTAAAATATGATTAGTTAGTCTCTAACTTCATAATTGTGAATCAGATTAGTCCACGATGAGAAATTTTAATGAGTTACTAGATTGGTCAAAGTCAAAATTATTATTTTTTGGACTAATTTGATTCAATGATGCAATTTTAAGGCATTGATCTAAATTATTTATTTTTTCAAGGACTAATATGATTTACAATTATAAAGTTAGAGATTAATTAGTCAGATTTTAATTTTAAGGGACAAATTAAAATTATTGACATATGCAATTTCAGGAATTAGTAAGCATTAACTCTAAATTCATGTTTAAAGGACTAAAATAAATCATTTATATTTTTAAAGACCAATATAATTTATAATTAAAAGTATAGGAACTAATTAATCAAATTTTAAACTTTAGGAATTAAAATCACCACATATATAATTTTACAGAGGAAAATGAATATTAATTGTAAATTTGTAACCATAACTCTTCAACAAACGTGTAAAGTAACTATAGTTCTGCACCATAATATGACAGGACCGATCATGAATTCATGAAACAATCTTACTTTCCTAAATTATATTGTTATTATAATTAGACAAAACCCTCAAATATGTCCCTATTAAATTTCACAATGGATAAATTAGTAAAGTTGTCAAAGTGGACCACCTGGCTCATGCAGATTGGTCCACCGTGAATTACGAGTTGAAATATTGAATTCGGGTTGGCCTACTTTACTAGTGAGTTAGGAAAATGACAATCTGACTTAACCCACTCGAGTTGGTGGGTAACGCGGGTTAGCTTGTCAAATAAATAAAAAATGAAAAAAAATCTAAAAATCATTTGTTCAAAAACTTAAAAAAAAAAAAAAGGAATGAGTTGGGGTGGGGTGAACAACTTGAGTGAGAGAATGGAGCTACAAGTGTTTTATTTATTTTGGCTTCTTTGGGTAAAAAGTGTGAAAGAACATGAGGTGGGTATGTGGGTTTTGGCCAAATATGAGATAGAAGATTTGGGTTTTTATTAAAAAATGAAGGAACCATCTCAACCCACTCAACCCATGAGTTATATAGGTTGGAGCCCACTTAACCCGCGAGTTAATAAGTAGGCTAAGCCAAACTAACACAGTTTTAAATGAGCCAATATTTTACCAAACTAATCTACTAAAATAGTGGATTGAGCTATGTTGACTCACTGGTTGCAACTCACTTTGACAGCTCTACAGATCAGTCATTTTAGAAAGAAAATACTTAGATAACTCCATGCCAATTTAAAATGTTGGATAATTGGTGCTCTAGAAAAAATAGGACAAATTAATCTATAAAAAATCATGAGAAAAACCAAATTTGTCCCTGAATGGATGAACTAATTTGTCCAATCTTTTAAATTGATAGAGACCTTTTAGTTTTTTTTTTTTTGGAAAGACCAATTATCCAAACTTTTTTTGGAGAGACCAATTTGTCCAATTTAAAATTTAAGAGAGACTAATTTATGCATTTTTCCTTATAATTAATTACAAAAGAGTTTCCATGCTTCCACAAAGTTTTGTTTAAAATTTATAATTATATATTATTATTTAAATTATAAATATCTAACGTATGCTTAAATTTTGATTTCTCTAACCACGAGGCCAAAGTAAAATGATAAGGGCTCTCTTCTTCCTTAACCAAGTGTTGAGAGTTTGATTATTGCCTTGAGAATTGAACAACTTTAAAACTTGTAGCCAGTGTCTACCCTTATAATAGGCCTACAGTACACGAAGGGATTAGTCATTGCATCTGGTAGTGGATATCTTAGGAAACCAGTATTAACCAAATTAATTAAATAGTGAGTATCTAAATTATTCCTTAAAAAATATAATATGAAATAAATTGGTTACTCAATAAATAAACATATTTTGTGATCCTGCATAATTTAAAATATATGATAAGTTAGTCTCTTCTTAATATTTCTATGGACTTAATTTTTTATTTATATTTTTATGAGAAACCAATTACAACTAGTTTTCAAATGTCAAATATTAATTTATCCTGAATTGCTTTTGAAAATATTGGGAAGGGACTAATTTGTTGTATATTTTAATTTTAATTATAAGCAAGGATGGACTGAGAAAAAAGTTTTGTTGAGAGACCACAAAGAATAAATTATATCATCAAATAAGCATTATAAATTACATCTTTTGAATGAATAGCACTCCATATTTATTTTAGAGTTGTTATTTTTTTTCTTACAATTCATGTTCTCTTATTTCTTTCAATCTAATTTTTTTTTGTTCCATTGTCAGTAAATAAATAAATAGTATGTCAAATATGTCTCAAGGTAATTATATTAAGGTAATTTTACCATAATTTTTCAATTTTGTATCGTAAGCCAATTGATAAATTTAAAAGGAATTAGTAAAATTTGTTTTGAATGTATCTGAAAAAATAGAAGTTTTATAAACTCCTTATAATTTTTTATATATACAATATATTTTTATATTTTGAATTTTATATATATATATATATATATGTGTGTGTGTGTGTGTGTGTGTGTGTGTGTGTAAACTGAGTCCCCCTGTATCCGTCCATGATTACAAGGAACCACAAAGCATATTTTTATTCTTAAGAGATCAATTTTTCTAATGTTATTTTCTTGATAATTAAGGTATATTAATCAATTCTCGGGAATAATTTTTTGAAAATGATTTATTCTCATATTTGTTACAAGTTTTATAAAATTATTTCTAGGTACTAATTATTCACAAGAAAGAAACATTCCCATGTTATAGTGAAATTTCATTCCTATTTTGAATGGTGAGTGTAAAATATCCCTATGACATGAAAATGGTAATTATGGAGTGCAAATCATAAAATATCTTCCAATAATAATGATAATTAATGGTAATAATAGCAATACTATTGAATGTGTTGGGGTATTTGAAAGTTATGATATATATTTTCGGGAATATTTTATAAAACAAATAAATTTTAAATTTATTCTTGAAAATCTCAAAAATATTTAATGCTAAACAAACAAGATTTTAAAATATATGGAAATAACATTTCTAGAAATATCATTATCAAAAATATAATTTATGAAAATGTAATTTCAAATATTAAAACAAAACACCCCTTAATTAATACATGCGGCCAGGTAATCTTTAATTTTGTGTGCAACCCATACATAGGCCTAGAAACAAGTACATTATTACTTGATTCCCCAAGTTCTCCTAGTATGTTTCACTTTAATGAAACTTTTTCCTGAAGTGTTTTTTTTTATACAAAATAAATCGATTAATTCATGCGAACTTTTACTCTATTAAAGTAAAATAGAAAGAAGCCACTAGCATTGATCCAGTGAAGAAAAATTTGGGTAAAGTGTATAAAGTCTTAAGTTCAAACCTTTTATAATCATTGTAATTTTTTAGAAGTGCCAAAATAGAAAAAATAGAAAGGCAAATCAAAGAACTAAAATATGCTATATAAAACCATATATAATTTATAAATTTTTCTTCCGTGTCTTTTTTATACTTGATATGATGTTTTACATTTTCTATCTCACAATTTTGTTAACAATGAATTCAAGTTATTGTTATTATGAAAACAAGTAACAGCTACAAATAGTCAATGGTGTAATTAATTATTCGTCAAAGAGATACTGTATTGAATGATTTATTGTAATACTATTTTAATTTTTTATTTTTTATTTTTTGGCAGATATTCTAGATTTAGTTTGTTTCTTTTAAAATAAATATTCTATATAATATATTATGAAAATATGAGAAATGATCTATTTACATCGATAAAGACTTGAAATATATCTTGTATCTCTGATAAATTTTTATTGAAGAAATTTTTACAAAGCCCAAACTGTTATATATAAAATTTGTATGCTATAGCTAATCTCTATAAAATTTTATATTCATCCGAAATTGTTTAATACATTTTTCCTATATATATATATATATATATATATAAAAGTCAATGAAATAAATACTTCTCAAATGTATACAAATAAGAATTATTTGATCCCAACCATATACGTATCACTTTTTTTTTAAAAAAAAAAAATTGACATAGACAATCAACATAATATAGTATATAATTATAATTAAACGTTTGAATTGACAAAAATTATATTATATAAAATGTTATTCAAGGTATAAGTGCATCAAATGTTAGACCGATATCTGTATATCAATGAATCCTTCCTCTATAAACATATATACAAATTCTTCCCATGGTTTTATGCTGCTTTGTAAAGATTGGATGAAAAAAAATATGATTGAAAACACAATGTTAACGTTGGAGCTTTCCATGTCCAAAAAAATGGAGCTGTAAAAAAAAACTACAAGATATTTTTACTAATGATGGCTACACGTGTAATATATATGAAAAAAATGGCTACCATAATTCCTTTTTTTTTTTCTTAATATTTGCTTAATAACATGAGGAGACATTGGTAGGTGGAAGTTGTAGCTGGAGGAGTAAAACTTGTGCCAACAATTACTGTGCAAGTAAGTCTCATATATTCATCTTCTAATTGACTTTATCTTCCTATGTAATAACTACATGGGCATCTTAAAATTCTTGAATTTTACCTCATCAATCCTCTACCAATCTATATCTTTCTTTAATGCACCTTAATTAAAGTTTTGTAATAGACCTATCGGATTTACTTTATCCGGCCTAAGAAAACATATTCATGATCTTTCTCTAAAGTATTCACAATTATATGCACATAATATCATCATCAAATTCACATAGTATAAATGAGAGCAATCATTAAAAGTTCATCATAGTCTTAGCTAGTTTAGCATGTTGTCCAGAATTTCAGGCTCTAAGAAAATTATGGTCAAATTATTGAACATCATCAAAACAGTGCAAAACTATTTTTCAGAGGTAATTCAATATGTTTATGAGACCATATAAAAGTTTCAGAGCAAAACAAGGTCTCTATCTACATTAACAAAATTATGCAAAATCAGTACTTAGAATTGGCTATTCAGGTAGAAACCTTGACCTTCTCGGTTTTTAAACTTTTAAAAATAGCAAAAGTCTTCAAATGAACTCAAGAAAAATATTTGAGATGCCTCCACATGTTAGCTTCATCATATAAAAGTTTTACCTCAAAATCCTATCACTAACTAAGAAAATCATGTATTTTCACTTGCTTGCTTAAAATCCAAGTTTCCAGCACACAACTTAACATTTGTTTTGAGAAAAAGGATTTTCTAACAACACCAAATTATTCCACCTAATTAAACACTTCAATATCTAGTATGAACATTCAATCAAACTAAAAATTTCATGCTCAATCATTCAAATAATTCCAAAACCATTTTGAAAAGAAAAAGGCTAAAAGAAACCCTACTTGACTCTTATAAGATCGTATTCTTGGCTTGGCTTTCCTTAAGAGCTTTCACACCTAGTTTTCAGTCTAAACCAATCAAACCCTCCTTAAAAATAGAAAAAACAACAACTATAATTTATGGTGAGATGAGGTGAGGATTCTCTATAGAGGATTGATTTAGAGATTACAAGAGATAGGTGATAGTTGATGTTTTGGTTATGGCATTTTGGAGTGTAACTTAGGATTTCATACTAGGGTTTGGTGTTTGAGGAAGAAGAAGATGAAGAGGGCTATAAAGGGGAGGTTTGGCCAAAATCTTGGGAAGAAAAAGGATGAGAATGGTATTTTTGTATCATTTATTACATGTTGTACGTTGAAATTTCTTTCCACCACAATTATTATTTTCTTGTAACAACATTGTTATTTTATGTGGTTGTTGTTACTTCTTGGCCAAAGATTAGTGTGCCATTTCTTAGCCATACACTTGTCAAGTGAGGTAGCAAAATTGCACTGCAAGTTTCATACTGTGTAAGCAACTAGACATCAAAATTTTACTGAACGGGAAAAATACCATAATTGGGAAAATAGATATTGCCTGAAATTTATAACCATTTCTAACCTTGATTCTATCTTTGCTCAATCATGGGTGTATACCAGTTGTGCTTCTAGGATTTTGGTTGTCTGGGAAGGCCCATGGGGCTTGCAAAGTCACTATTCACCATTTTTATTTTTTGCTATGCAATTCTCTGTATGAATAATTTCATCAGAATTTGTTAAATTATGATTAACAAAATTCATATACAAGTTTTGAAATAACTTCAAGTGTTACATTACCACCCACCTTAGAAGAAAACTTTTGCTTGCAAAATTTTGCACCTCGAAATAGTTCTGGGTGATTTTTCCTCATATTTGATTCCAGTTCCTAAGTGTCTCAATGCACTTTGTACTAGGTTTACTTAGAGCAAAAAAATACTTGGTTGCTATGATAACTGAAGGGGTTCAATCCATGCACGATGATATGATCTGAGTTTTTGCTAGTCTTTTGTGTAAGAGAGCATTCAAAAGTGTAATAGAATCCAAAAAATGATCTTGCTTAACAATGATATATATGTAGGTAAAGGGAAATAGAGGTATACTTAAACTTGGTGTTAATATTAATGATAAAGTGAATCTTTCTATGTATGTCATTGATTCTTTTGATTTATAGCATTATAATATTTAAAACAAGTCAATGTAAGTGAAGATGTAGCACGAGTAGAGGGATTGAATCATGGTTTCAAATTCTTTTACTTTTTGAAAACTTATACAAAACTTATCAAGTATTTTAAACTTGAAGATAGTATTTTCTCTAGTTCATAAATCTCTTTTTGAGGTTTCTAACCCTTGTCAGAAACTTTAGTTTCTAAGGCCTTTTTAAGGCCTTTAACTTAACATATGAAAACTTATTTTCTCCTTTAAGTTTATTTTTTTCAAGCCTTCGATTCTCATAATTTGTTTTCACTTTCTCAAGTTCTAAAGATACATTCTGATGGTTCCCCTTGAGAGAGAGATAATGAGAAGTTCACGTTTAAGAATTTTCTGATAGTTCACTATATAATTTGAAAGTTCATCATTAGAAATTTAGTTTCTAAGGATTCTTTTACTTCAGTTTCCTCTTTAGAAACATAGTTAGCCATGAAGCATAAGTACTCGCAACATCATTTAGCTTATTTTGGGTTTTTGAACCATCTTTCTCATCTTTAGAATCACTCCATGTTGGCAACATTTCTTTTTTCTTGGGAGTGAACTTCTTCTATGGTCCCTTGAGCTTAGGAAAATTAGTTTTGAAGTTTCATTTCTTACCAAAGTGACAGAATTCACATTTTCTAGCTTTCTTTTGCCCTTCTTATCCTTTTTGAAGTCAGACTACTTTTTTCTTTTTGAGTCTACTCTTTTATTCTCTTGACATTTTTCTCACAAGCATGGAAATCTCATCTCCATCCTCTTTTGCATCTTCTTCTGAGTCATCTTCCTCATTAGAACCCTCTCCAGCCTTTATTACCTTCCCTTGGTTTTACTTTCTGTAGGAGGTCTTTAGAGTGATCAATTTGTTTTTCTTCATGGATTTACCATGAGCTTCATGAAGCACAGAACTTCATAAGTCTTAAGAGACCCAATGAGAGCATCTAAACTAAGAGTCTGAAGATCCTTAGCTTCAGTGATGGCAGTGAGCTTAGGAACCCATTTGGATGGGAGACTTATCAAGATTTATATCAATATCTCAAAATTTGAATATCTTTTACTAAAACCTTTTGAGTTAGTTGATGATATGCATGAATCTAATGGCTATTTCATTAATGTTTTCATGCTCAATCATCTTAAACTTTTCATATTGATGAACTAGCATACTTATCTTTGTCTTCTTTACTTGATTTGTTCCCTCATGGAGCATATATAGTTTGTCCCAAATTTCCTTTTCTATGTTACAAAAAAATTATTTTTTCATATTCTACTTTGCTTAGAGCACAAGTAAGGAGGTACTTGACCTTGGAGTTCATTTGAACTCTTACTTTGTGTTGATTAATCCATATATTTTTTGGAGATTTCTCTAGAAGTTGAAAGTCCTCTTTTCTTGTTTCCAACCAACACATTTTCTAGAATTTCTTTTATGGGAATGTAGTCACCTTCTTGTATTATCTCCTATAAGTCAAGACTTGCATACTTGATGAATAGCTCCATTTTTTCTCTCTAACAGGCATAGTCACTACCATCAAAGAATGAAGGTCTGTTTATGGAATGTCCCTCAACAATGTGTCCATTGTTATATGCCATCTTCTTCAAAGATCTTTTCCTTTGTAATAATTAGGATGCTTAACCCCTTAGAAAACTGAGCTCTGATGCCAAATGTAACTTAAGATGTAGCATGAGAAGGGGGTTGAATCGTGCTTTCAAATTCTTTTACTTTCTTAAAACTTAAACAAAGTCTATCAAGTGTTTTAAACTTGAAAGTAGTGGAAAACACAGGTTAATAAGCTTTAGAAAGTTACTTTCTGAAGTGTCCATAAACTAAACAAATATTTGAAAAAGATGTTTGATCAAGAATAAATATGTTCACACAGAAAAATGAATGACACATTATAATTTAAAGAGGTAAGGAAAGAAGAATATCTCACTAGATATTTTATACTGGTTTAGCGAAACATTATTGCCTACCTCCAGTTCTCAGCAAATCTATTGAGTTCCACTATGAACCATTTTCTTAACTTGAAAAAAGTAAGATATTCTTTATAACTTTCTCAATATATCTTTAGTGAGCATTTTGTACAATCAACCCTCACTTACAAGTAGTTTAATCCTAGCCTCACCATGCTAATCTCACTCTGATCACAATGGATTAAGGTGCAAGAGAAACAAGTTTTTGGTGTTTCACTCTCCAAGACACTCAAGTTTCCTAAGATAAATCAATGGTTAAGGAAACAACTTAAGAGACTTCTTTATAATCTTCCTAAGAAAAATGTTTGCTAAAATATACAAGAAAGAAGATTTTCTCTTTCAAAAACTGAATTAAAAAATGAGAATGAACTTCAGAAAGTATAAGTATAGCTTAAACATTGAAGGTGCAAAAGTTCCTTCAAGTTGGCAGGCTTCCTCCTTTTATACTTGGATTTGACTTAGATCATTTTCCCCTTGTTCTTTTCTCCTCTTAACATGTGTTAATCAACCTTTATGTATCCTGGGATTTGTCTTCTAGAAGTATGGGCTAAGTTGTGTCGATACTGGCTTTGTAGTATAGAATCCATTGATAAATGTTTCTGAACAATACTTTAGAAACTAAATTTTCATTCTGAACGTGGTTTCAAAACTTTTCTTCATGTGAAGACCTTCTAAAACATGGTGAGTATCCAAGCATAAAGTTGATATGTCACTATCATCATTTTATGAGTTTTTGACTTCATTTGAAATTCAAATAACTTTCAGTTTCACATCCCCCCAAGTATAGTTTTTGGTGCATGAAGTGCTTTTTGAAATACTTCTACACTTTCTGAGCCTTTTATGTTGTATTTGAACTTCTCTCTAAGATGGATGATGATCTTCAGATGGTGTTGATGGCCTCCAAGGATGATTGTGTGCTTTATATGATCATGACAAATCACTTTCTAATATAGTTATGCCATTTTTTGAAGCCATGAACTACTTTATGAAGGTCTAGACTTGTTTTCTTAATATACTTATATACTATAATTCATTTTCTGAACAATTTTTCATGCTCTTAAGAAATTGAATCTCTTTAAATGGGATTTTAATCATGTTAAATCATGATGATGTGAAAAATATTTCATGAATTTAATTATATGTATATGAGAGTTACCTATTAAGTCCTATAGAAACTCAAGCAAATCATTAATCCTTTCTTCAAAATGTTTTAACAAAATATGCTTTGCTGTCATTCAAAAATTAAGCTACAATAGCTTTCTCAAGAGTTCTGGAGCTAAAAGTCAATTGAATTTATGAAATAATAACAATTTTGATCTTAGTAATTAATAAGGATTTTAATAAGAAATGTGAGATTTCATACAATCCATAATTACTAATAAAAATTTCCTAAAGTTGAAAGAAATATATATTTACTAGAATTAATACATAGTGATATTTGTGAATTAAGTGAAAATATTACTAGAGGATGAAAAATGTAAGTTATAACCTTTGTTGATGATTGTTCTGGATTTTCTTTTGTGTATTTGATAAGAAAAAAAAAGATGAAGCATTTGAAATGCTTAAGAAGTATATCATGGAAGCAGAAAACAAGCATCGCAATAAAATAAAGGTTCTTCTTAGTGACATGGATAAGGAATATTTTATATTGACTTTGATGATTTTTGTGAATTAGGTGTATTGTGCATGAATCTTCTGCTCTATATACTTAGCAACAAAATGGTTTAGCTGAAAGAAAGAACTATAACTTAGTGGATATGGTTAATTTAATGCTATTAAATGCTAAGTATAGATCAATGCATTATTGATGGCATGTCATATTCATAATATAGGGTTTCTTTAAGATATAGAAAAGTTTCTCCCTATGACATGTGGAAAAGAAAAACTAAATTAGGGCTAAGAGCCATAAATGGTAGAATCAAAGGCATATAGAATTTTGGACTTAGTGTCCAATATAGTTGTTGAATCAAGAGAGGTAGAATCTATTGAAATTAAATTCATCAGTGATTCAATCCCCAATTTGAAATATCCCTAAAAAGAAATAAAAATTTCATAAGAAACCACTGTAGATCAATGCTTACAGGACATAAATGACTATTTAAAAGAAAGTACAATATAAATGGTCATTACAAACCTTTAAGGCAAGGTTGGTACTTAAAGAGTTTGGATAAAAAGAAAGTCTAGACTATTTTGATACTTATGCACTTGTGGCAAGAATGACTCTATTATGACTCTTACAGTATTGGCATCCATTTATAAGCTTCATGTGCATCAAATTTATATTAAAATGACCTTTCTTAATTGAGATCTTAATGAAGAAGTTTATATGGAACAATAAAAAATCTATGTGCTATTTGAAAATGAAAAGAAAGTTTGTAAGGCTGTTAAGATTTTGCATGGCTCAAAACAGATGCCTAAATAATGGCATGAGAAGTTTGATTATGTAGTTTTATCAAATGGCTTCTCACACAATAGTGTAAATAGATGTACATACTCCAAATTTATTAAGGATTGTGGAGTAATAATCTATCCATATTTTACTGATATGCAAGTGTTATAGAAAGTTTAATATATGCAATACATTGCATTGACAAGATATATCATTTGTTGTGTGCAAACTATCTAGGTTTACAAGAAAACTAAGCAACTAACATTGGAAAGCTGTAACAAAAATTCTTGGTTATCTAAAAAAAACTATACACTTAGGATTAC
Organism: Dalbergia cultrata; assembly: GCA_031216105.1. Lineage (NCBI taxonomy): Eukaryota > Viridiplantae > Streptophyta > Magnoliopsida > Fabales > Fabaceae > Dalbergia > Dalbergia cultrata. The sequence continues at coordinate 49,871,307 of CM062346.1, forward strand.
ATTACAGTTATTATCCTACTATACCAAAGGTTATTCTAACACAAGTTGGATTACAAATCTAAGTGATAAGAAATCCACTTTAGGATGGATTTTCATCATAAGTGGTAGAGCTATAAGTTAGGCATTAAAGAAATAAACATATATTTCACATTCTACCCAAGAGGCTGAGTTTGTAACTTCATCAGCCACAGGTAAAGAAGAAAAATGACTTAGGTATTTACTATTCTTAAATTTCAATTTCAAGTGAAATTTCTTATTATTATTAGATAAGAAGTTTAAAGGTTTCATTATATCATTGGGGGGAGGGGGGAGTATCATTACAGTAGCAACTATATATGGGGTCAAATATCATTATAAAGAAAGCGAAGTGATTCATGCCTTGAAACTATAATAATATTGAAGTTCTTGATCATTTTCTATACACCTTTTTCCCTAACATTCAATTGATAAAACAACATGACAACGTCAAGTTTCAATCCATATCTTTGAATTTCGTCAAGTTTCAATCCTCACCTTTGAACATGTAAAAGATTTCAAAAACTAACATGGTGAATGGTCATGATTTAATATGACTCTAAAAAGAAATTGATAGGATCCATTTCATATGTGTTGTTTATTGTTTTTGGTCAATTGTAATACTTGCTATTGTGTTGTGAATATTTCTATCAATCAATGAAATCAAACATTCTAAACCAAAAAAAAAAAAAGTCAGTCTAAAAGGAGGTTTAGTTACAATGGCTCAGGCAAAATTTGGATCATTGATGATCCAGCAAGTTGTAATCACCTATATAAAAAATAAAAGTATGCAAAGGTCTATATTACACAAGACCACTATTACATAATAACCCATAGAAGTGTATCATTAGGCTCATTTGGTTAAAATTATGAAAAGAAGTTAAAAGAAAAATTTATTGAGTAGTTCTAGAATTTTTTTTTTATTTGTTGAGCAATTTTACTTGGTGCAAAACCAAATTTAATGAGAGCATATAAAGCGAGTTGGAGCAATTAATTCTTTTATAACCATATATGAGGGTTAAAATTTGTAAATGCAACTACAGAAAGAAAACACCTTCCCAAAACCATTAAAAAAGTAAAACATAGAAAATAACTTCTCAAATCCATTCACACTACACTTTTGCTTGAAACTGTTCATACCATCCTGCATTTTGATTGTATATTTGGCTGGGTTTTTCAAGAGAAACAGAAGTATAAAATAATCAACTTTTCTATTTTTTTGGAAATGGATAGGGAGTTGCTTTTCTTAAAATCAAATGAATTCATCATGTTGCTAAAATATTCTTGGCCATTTTCCAAAATGAAAAAAAGATATTCTCATCTGTTTCTTAATATTGAAAGCTATATAAATGTAAGATAATCCTCATGCATGATAACAATAATGATGATGATAATAATATACTCTTTTTTTGCAGCTAATAATAATACTCTTTTTCTATAAATTTAACACTCTTTTATTAAAATAAATATTTTGTTAACTTTAATTTTTAATTGATTATATATTTAATATAATGGTTTTAAATTAAAAGTAATGAATGTCAATTAAACATAATTTTTAAATTATTTATTGTCTATGAAAATATATTTTTAATCTAACCATATTTCTTGATAATTGAATTTTGATGTCCTCAATTATAATTTTATATTTGAATAACACTTCTACATTTATTGTATGACAAAACCTGAGTTTAGTCCATCTAAAATTTCAAGTAGGACAAATTAGTTCTTGAAAAAAAATATTTCAAATTGGTCTCTACAAAATTGAATTGTCGAACAAATTGGTCTCTAAAAAAAGCTCCAATCGATCCCTACTAGATTGAATAGTTAGATAAATTGGTCTCTGTAAAATTGAATAATCAACCAAGTTAGTCCCTCTGTTAAGTTAGGCTAGGAGGATTAACTTGTCTGACAATTAATTTTTGCAGGGACTAATTTGAGAGCTATTGTTTCCAGGGATTAATTTGTCAAACTATTCAACTTTTTATGGACCAATTTTGGAGTTTTATTTTTATAGGGATCAATTTGTCCAACTTAAAATTTTAAAGAGACTAAAATGAGGGTTTTGTCTTATTATATTAAAATAACTTAACAACTTAATAATTTCTAATTATTATAAAAGTATTTTTACAATTATACCTAAATATAAAATATATTTCTATTTTTACTTCTGCTCATTCTTTTGAAAAATACTTTTGTAAAAAATCTAACCAAATTGGCCTAGACTAGACAAGACAATTGTTTTTTATTCATAACATAAGCAACAGGAGCATGCCGTTGTTAGACTGTTTGGTTATTAGGTAATGGATTTAACAAATAAAATTTATTAAATTGTGAAATGACATTAATGGGCAGCTTGTGGATTCCACATCAAAGAACATATGGCTAAACAAAAGAAACTGCTTGGCTCAACTACAAACTAACCTAGTAGAATTTTGGAGCATCCCACATTATGTGTGTGGATCACAATAAGTAAACAACAATTTTTTTTTAAAGTAAGAAGGATTGATGAAGAAAGTAAGTATTTTAACCCATTAACATTTTGAGTAAGTCCTCTAAATGAACTTTTTTTAGGAGACCTTTATCCTTTTCAAAGACATCATTCGAGACTGGATTAGTTCGGTTTATGGTAATATAGTATAAATATTGGTGATTCCATCATTTCATGCTAAATTTGCAAGACAGATATGCCTAAATGTGCAACTAAACAACAAAACATTTGAAGTATGAGAAGTTCTTGCATTTAACTAAAGTGTCACATGGATTTGCTCCATATCCAATTACATAGCAACATTCCCCCAATAGAAGTGTTGTTTTTCTTTTGAAAATATGAGTCACATAAGAGAACATCGAAGGAGATAGGTCATAGTTTTTCATTAAAAATGTTTGATATTTGATATAGCCCCATACTTCTAAAATTTATTTCATTTTAAATGAATGAGTAATTACGTTTTTATTTTTGTTTCTTTGTTACCTACTTAGATGCCATATTTGATAATTTAGGTTCATTGGTAACAAGAGCTCTATGGCACAAGGCTAGGAAACTCTCAACAGAATATTCCACAGTGACATTTCCCCAGAATAATTTGAATCATCATTTCAAAAGCATTGAAGTAGGATCTAAGTGTGATAAATATGAGAGAAAATATTTTATGAATGCAAGCTCTACAGAATCACATGAATTTGAACTGCTAGCTCCTACTTCAAAAAGCATTTCAGAGTCTATCAAAGATGCCATAGATCTTATTCGCAAGCTTCTTAGGCCATATGCGATGATTACCACGGTTTAGTTATTTCTTTTCCACCATAAACCTAGAAAGCTACTACTCAACTATTATTGTTAATCCACTTTTGAATATTCTAAAAGGGCTTGTTTGTGTTTGCACAGGTATTAAGCATAATATCTGCGTCTCTGCTTACAGTGGAAAGCTTATCAGATTTATCTCCAGCATTTTTTATTGGCTTGTTTCAGGTGAGGGGTTCAAATACATTGATTATTTAAAAATTCAAGAAGAAAAGACATTCAAAGCAATAATGTTATTATTTATTTTTAATATCATTTATCATTAAATAATGCCTATTATTTTAGTGAAAAGATACTATCTAGCTCCTATATTTCTCATAGGGATGAAAAAACCCGCTCAAAATGGGTACCCATGAGAGATTAACCACAATGAAGACAGGGACATGCACAAGTTTAGTCCTTATTAGGTTAGGTCGGAGTCCCCATTTATTAAACGGGGTGGAAATGGGGAATGAAGTCCCTCCATAGAGACCCACCAATTTCCCATTATATGAGTCATTTAAAAATATATAAATGTATGCTAAGAAAATATTATATATGTGTTTTTATTTATTACTAATTTGGATTATATTGTATTAGTAGTATTTGTTATTATTGGTATTTATGTTTCAAATTTGCAAGTATATGTGTAATTTTTCTTTTCTCTGGATTTTTTAAAACAAATTAAGTAAACCTGTGGATACCCATGTAGATTCAAATCTGAACGGCTAATAAGGACCAGTGACAAGGATAGGGATGAGGACGAGGGGAAAAATTATAAATATGGATTTGGAGCGAGGAGCATTGCCTTGCCATCAGGGATGCCCATTATCATCCCTAATTTTTTGACAAGTCAAACAAAACTTAACTCACCAAACAAACACATCTATACAAGTATAAGGGTAAATCACAGACAGTGTTATATCTTCCTAACTACAACATCATCCTTAAGCCATAACATTATACTCAGGAGTTGTTACTTATAAATTTAGCGGACCTTGCCTAAGTAGCTATAATGAATTAGAGCAAATCGAGCAATGACTAGATCATAATTCTATTAAAATATATAACAAAGAAACAAAACATTTATTAAATACAAAGTCAAGTACAAAAGGAAGGTCTTATATGAGCTTTAATACACATATGTTATCTGCAATGTTTACAAATATATACATATAACTAAGTACAACAGATAAAAATCTCCGTCACTAAACTATTGCAATTCCAATTTAATCTTTCTTGTAGTAGCTTCACTGTTCTCTGGATCAACCTAAAGACGACATGGGAATACAAACACATAGGGGCGAGAATTCTAAAATTCTCAATAGGGTATCCCAAAACATATACTAAAATCCATGTCATTGTCATCGCCCCAGCCACTTCGGTTTATTAAGAAAATGTGATCATGCAATACATATTAAAGATTCATTTTAAAGTTCTAAAATCATCCTTCCAAAGTGGATTCATTTTATTATCCAAATGGTTTTTTTTATTCTTTGTTCACCTAAATAGGTTTGGGTCAAGTAAAAAATGTGATTTTAGAAAAAAAAAATTCTTTGCATGAATGAAAAAGAAATAATTAGTAAAACTTCTATTTTTAAATCCATGCAATAGCTTGTTATGTAGATGTCCACCACCCTCAAAGTTTCACAAAAGTGCAAGGGTTGTTGTGTAGTTTACATTATCCTAAATCCTGTGCAAAAAGATTTTTTTTATTTTATTTCATTTTTAATAAAATCCACTCAATACACAATCATTTTCTATAACAATGACGTGACTTTGAGTTTTTAATTGCATTAGAGGATATGTTGGCGCAGGCCACACTCGATAAATCAAAATTAATTTTTCTTTAGATTTTGTTCTTTCTTTTTTTTTTTTTTTTATCTAGATGTACTAGAGTTGTGCATTATGTTTCCACACTTCACTAATCATAATTAGATTTTCAGACTTAAATAGTTTTCAAAGACTAGTTTTGCAATCAATTTTTTTTTATTGATTTTTCCCATAATAAAAATTGATGGCAACTCTATTTTGAAATTTATGTATTTCAAGAATAAATTTTATTTGTCATCTTTGTCCTAGCACTCTCTAGGAATGTTGTGATAGTACTAAGTAAGCATGTAGGATTAGGGAGTCGACTATCGAAGGTGTAAGGAAGATAGCAGGGGTAGGAAGTGAAGAGAGTGGAGGTGCACCTATTAAGCAAAATGTCTTTTTTGTAATAGGATGATGAATGGAATGGGGTCACATTCCAAAAGATTAATAGGTGATCTCTTGGAACAAAAGCTAGCACAATCAGATTTTGAGAATGACCTGCCAAAGGTTGTCTTTGGAGATTTCACAATGAATACCTTTGTATCTCCATGGTAGGAGGCCTTAGCGATGTAACTCCTAGGAAAGCAATTGGGATATATGGCTATGCATGAGAAACATCGTGTTTTTTGGAACTTCAACAATGTTTCAGCATTATAGATGTAGGGAATGCATTTTATATGGTGAAGTGTGACATGCCTTATGATTGGGAGTGCATCAAGGGCTCTTGCCACAATGGTTTCTAGTTTGGCCTTATTGGAGAAGGGGACATTATATGCACCACCTAATGTAGATGAGGCCTTGGTTTTTGTGGGCGATAGGCAAAATTCTTAGACGATTCAAAAAGATTTGACAGTGCAAATTCCACTTGTGGATTAGTGGAAGGAAATCATAATAGTGATTTTTTAAAACAGGGCCAAATCAAGACACGTCACATGTAATATCCATGCATAGTGCAGTGTGGGTTCCAAGGGGATCTTCAACAAAAAAAAATGGGTCAAGCAAGGAGAACATGCCCAATGGAGCAGCAAATAAAGATATTGAAACTGCTACACAAGGTGCCTTCAACTTTGGGGCTGTGAGGCCCAATTTAGTGATTAAAAGTGGTCATATGGTTAAACCTGGGGTGACCCAACGTGCAAAAAAGAAAATAGCCCTAAGCTCACATAAAATGGGAGCAAAACTTGAGGAGTTTAAACTTGCTACAAGAATACATGCCTATGATGATGGCGTACTAGAGAAAGATGTTTACCTCAAAGTAAAGGAATATGGAGACACTACACTAGTGAAGGAATTTTCAAGAGCTCAACAAAATTGTTGATAGATCCTACATAGAGGTTAGAAAACTAAAAGCAACTAATTTTTGAAAAAATGTAGGAAAAGCTCTAAATAAAAGATGAACAATGGCATCATTAAATAGTTTAATAGAGGTAAACATTGTAAAATATATTTGGGGGTCACAGTTGTAACACTCTAAATTTTTACGTCTTAACTCATGTTAATGTTAATCTTTAGCTATTACGTTTTGGTTTTATCAATTTTTCGAATAAAATAAGTCATAAGGAAAATAGCAGTAATAATTTTTTTAATATAAAAATCAAACTAGAATCTTTGCGCATAGATAAGTCATGTACAATATTTAGTTTGCAAAAGATAATAATACATTCACAAATGCATATGAATCATCCAATGTCTAAATAGTATATATTATGAATACACAAAGAAATCAAAACATTATGTCATAAATACTAAATAAGTAGCAAGAACAATAAATATTTTTTGAGCAATAGTGGTCTGATAATCAATAAAGTAATTAAACTTCTAAAGGAAGTATAACTCATCTAAATAAGCCTCATGGACTAAGATAAAATCCTAGCTACTCTCATAATTACAAACAAAATCCTATCTACTTTCTTTGAACGTGCTCCTTCAAAGTGTAACAGGCTATGCTACTTTATAGATTGACGATTGTCCCCACAAACCAACATAGGTTTTTTCAGCATGGTTTGTCCTTACTCACATGCTTCCTTGGAAAACTTCCCAGGAGATCACCCATCCCAAAATTGCTCCAAGTCAAGCACGCTTACCCATGAAGTTCTTTAGTGATGGGCTACCGAAAAGAAGAAGCATCTTATTCGTATAGGTTGTACAAATCAATTCATATAAGCCATCCTTAACTATATAGTCCTATACCTATATAGCCTTAGGATCCTTTTCACTCAGGTTTGTAATTAGTTCATTCATGTACCCCTCCACTTAGAAGGCCTTGTGAGGAGTCATTCCTTATTCATGCCTTCTTTGCACCGGTGATCACTCCTTGGACGTTACACAAAGAATCTTTAGTTACTTGCTTCTTGTATGGAGATGACATGAAAATAAAATAGGATCAGAACTCAAAAGTTTCCAGTAAAATACACAAAATAAGGTGTCATTGAAATCATCTCCAGCCACCTTAGTTTATTTTTAAAAAGACGTGAACATACATCAAAATTCAATTAATAAGTTCCAAAAATTATTATCTGAGGTAGAGGTATCTTTAAAGATGGTCTTTCTTAGTATGGATACAATATTGTGTTTTATGTATGCATGACAATATAAATGAATACATACATACATATGAAATCACATTTGATCGTATAAAAGTATGTGTTTTAGTATTTTTGTTTTCCTTCTCTTTCTCTATTCATCCCTTTTATAAACATGTATTCTTTATACATCTCTTTCATTATATATATCTTTATCCATCTTTTTCATTATACATATCCTTCCTTATTCACCTTTTTCATTATATATATCTTCCTTTATTCGCTTAGTTTAGCCAATCAGTAGGGTAATTAACTCATGTCAAAAGTCGATCATCATTAACAAATATAGTGAGGATAAATAGGGTTTAGAATAGTGAGGATCACCTCTTTTTATTGAGGATTGTTTCAAAAATAGTGGGGTTGAGTCCAACATTTTTAACATTTGGTATCATATTAATACTTTATCAATGGAGACTGAGTCCAATACCTTTAACATTTTATAGCACATCAATACTTTTATCAGTGGGGACCATGTTCAATGTCTTTTCATATATATATATATACACACACACACACACAAACACACATACACACATGCAATACTTTCTTTTAACATCATAGGTACACATAATGAAATCATACATAACACAACATTTGACTTATAACATATGCACATTTTTTATTACTGTCATGTAATCGCATCATATATCAATCCTTAAAATGTCATAACCATGTAGTCTTTCAACACACCAATAAGGTTGAAATACTATGTGTGCAATCTAGCACTAAACATTTAATATGTTCATGCTCACGTATAAGTAACATAATATCCCTTCCATAGATTTCATATTATTCAATCATTTTTATTAATTATAAATAATCATAGTCATCATAGTCATCATTGTTTAATGCCAATCACACTTTCATAGGATTGGCTTTTCAAAAGACAACACTTAACACAACTTGCACTTCATTTATTCCACTGATATAATAAAGACAACAACTTTTCAAAAAGTTAGTGTTAAAAATAAATCTAAAAAGGTTAGTAAATGGCATGATAAATTTCTAAAAGCAAATCTAGGATATAACTCAACATATTAAGATTCATGTGTAGAAAATATGGGTAAAAAATGAGATCTTGGATAGGATTATAAAATTGTACAAATTCATTGCTCATAACACATTTTCCAATAGATAGAATCACATTTCCTAAACTTTAGACCATAGAAAAACATCCTAGAACTTTCTATTAAAATTCATAGGAAAACCTCAAGATGTTAATAACACCATGTAAAAATTTCAGCATAAAATTCCTTCGTTTGATAGGATAACAAAAATACAAAATTTACAGCTTGCTAAAACAAGTATAAGGTGCTTACAGGGACAATTTTGGTTTTGCAAGTTTTAAGGATAGTAAATGATCATGTTTGCTCTCATAAAATTTTTTGGGAGTATTCCTATATGTTAGCTGCATCCCATGAAAAATTCAGCTTAAAATATCATCTAAGGTAAATTTAAAAATTTATTCAAGTTTACTGCCAGGGCATAAAGCTAAATTTTAGCAAGTCATACTATTTAGCAAAGTGATTTAAGTACTTCTTAATCAACTTAGTTCAACCCCAAAACTAATTATAACTCAAAAAAATCAATCACTTTTATTCCAAAACAGAGAATTTCCAGCACATTTCATTCTAAAACTATAAATTACTCATTTCAAAATAGAAAATTATTAACAAAAATTTCAGCAACATAGAAAAACTTCATTTAATCCATTTAATGTGCAGAAAATTGAATAATGTAAGCATAAATCCGTACCTCGAGCGATGAACTTTATGAGACTAAGATTTTAGAGACGCCAAAAAGGTTGAAATAAAGTAAAAGTTCTCCTCCTTGCTCCCTCCTTGCCCAAAATTGAAATTGCCACAAAGAATATGGAAATACTTGAGCCCTAAAATGCTTAGGGTTTATGTGTATAAACAGAATTTTGAACCAAGATGGCCGTTCAAGTTCCAGGTGGATATTGACAGTGGGAAGGTATAGAGAATAAGTGAAGAATAATGATGTAGAAGATGAGATATTAGAGAAGGTGAGAATGGTGGGGAGGTCGAAGTTGCAACTGTAAAGAGAAGGGAGATTGCTAACTTTTTCTTATATAATGGGTGTGGTTATGATTTGTGTGTGTGTCTCTCCCTTTTTCTTAATACAAATTATTTGGATAAAAAAATAACTATCTAAGATTAAATTTATATATAATAGATAATTTTTATCTTTATCTTTTATTATTATTACTATCATCATCATCAACATCATTTATATTCTCCTATTATTATCATTATTATTATTATTGTTATTATTATTATTATTATTATTATTAGTATTTATATACATATTATATATATAAGGTAATAATATACATCGTAAATAAACTATATATATATATATATATATTTATTTATTTATATTAAGTTTCTTATAATATATTACCTTTAGTATTAATATTACGTCTATTTTCATTTATTATGATATATATGACATATTTTTTAAAGAGATTATATCTTGCAGTTAGTATGGTCATAATTTGTAGAGATTTGGAGAGAGATTATTTTTTAAAATTTGAATCTAAAATATTAATCTTTTAAAATTTTTCACATTATCTCATAATTAAAATATTAGTTGGTTGTAGGATACTATTGATCTTTTAAAATCTTATTTTTAATTCTAATTCTTAAAATTAACAAATTTATTACATGTTTAAAGTTATATTTTTATCATTCATCTAATTGGGTTGACTTTCCTGATTGATGAACCTTTTGCTCATTTATCAATTAATACTTGATTAATTTATTAATTATTTATTCTAATAACTCATAAAAATATGGCAATTAATATAAAAAAATTAAGAATGTTATAACAGGCCCATCATAGGGGCTTATTGACAAAGTTAATTTGAAATTGAAATAACAATGAACCCCTATGATGAGGCTCAAATACATGAGATAATGTTATTAGGAAGGGCTACGAATATAATGAACTCAAAGAAGGGTCCAAAAAGCACATAAGCATTGGTGGCAGTTGTCTTGTTCTTCTCATAATGTTGTCTTGTTTGAAAGCAATTGTTGTATTCTCTTCGGCTATTACTCTCATGTTAGCACCTTAAGCTCTCAGCTATCTATCTGTAATTATTCATTATGGTTTGCCACCATTTTAGCCCTATAGTTGTTGGACATCCAGAGTAACAAAATTGAGGTTGTTCTTGTTATCATGTAAAATTGTGTTATGGCTTCTCATTACCATACGATCGGTGCCTATATCTTTTTTCCCTATAATCAAACCCTTCTAAAAGAGTTCACGTTGGAGATCAGTAGGTTGAGTTACTACTATGGGTCAAGGAATAGGCACATAATTTGTCAAGTTTGGTTATACATACAAACTTGAAACAATATACTAGCAAGACTCATATGTGATATCAATGAACTTAATGTCAAAGATAAAAGACTAAAGTTCTAGTCTTCAATTAAATTTTGTTGAAATGCCCATTATTTTGTAAAATCAAAATAACTTTAAATTATGAAATTAGAACTATTTTTTTTCTTGGAGCCACACTAGTGAAGGATTAAAATCTCATATAAATGTTTAAAATAATTCATATAATCAACAAAGAAAATAAGTAGTTGATATTAGCTTTTCATTTTCACTTTTTTCAATTTTGTGCCTTATAACATTCAATTTATGGTATTATCTACTCCTTTCTTTGTTTTGTTATTAATGTACTTAGAAAAAGTTATATTTTCTCCTTTTCATGAAGTTACTTTTTGAAATGCTTTATTAATTTTTCTTTTTTTCCATTTTCAGTATATGGCGGGTTTCTTATGCATGGATGTGTACCACTTCGCCGTAAATGAATTAGCTGACGTTGAAATAGACAAGGTATGAAGTCACTAATAGAAATAAGCATTTTTGTTGGACAATAAATGTTTTTTTTCTCTTGTGGAATTCTTATTTCAACTTTTAGTCACATAAATATGATTATTGTAGAAATATTTTGTCCTCAATAGATTTAATAACGTAGAATATTCAAATACCTTTATGGACTAGGTGAACACATGTACATGAATTTTGTTCATAGTGAAAGAAAAATCTTTATGTGGTTTACATTAATAATTTTTTTTATAATATTTTCATAAAAGTGTTGATGAAATAGTTCACAATTGATTAACCCTAACAAATATGTGATATAAACCACATAGGGTATTGAAATTTAAATTATAATTTTTACTTTGCTGGCTAAGAGTAGGCGTAGACGGCTTTAGGCCCATTATTACCACACTTCATGATAGTAAAGTTTGGGAGCTATATAAAGATGTTCAGTCCAACTTAGAAGAATTATTACTGAAGCCTTTGGGATGATCATATCTTGTGGAAATAGGTTAACTAAGGATGACAATTACTACTTTATCCGTAGGTACCTCCCCCTTTCTAACCCAGTCAGGTTTATACAATAGTATATTATATATATATATATATATATTTATGAGTATAATTATATATAAATATACATAAATATACATAAATATATTTTTGAAAAAATAGCGAGTAGGGTAGGGGAGGATTAGGACTATTTTAATCAAGGTGTTGGGGGGGGGGTTAACCCACCCCAACTTGCCTTATTGTCATCCCTAAGGGCGGCATCTATTTGCAAAGTCGTGACTCTGTTAAGGGAAAATTAGGCTCCATTTGGTACATAGTATAAGGTTTGATAGTATTTCCTAATTACTATAAGGCCAATTTTTATCACATGTTTGGTGTAGCATATGACAGTATAATGTTACCTGGTTAAGCCAACTATAGGATTAAGTTTTTAGGTGGGAAGAGGCCTAATAATACTTGATAGTATTATTTTTACTAGCCAATTCCAAATTAAATTTGACTTACTTTTCTACATCATGAGCTCAACAAAATTATCGATAAATGCTACATAGTCGCCTACCATACCAGCCTATCGTCTACCCTTGATTACCACTGGCCTTATGATGGACACCACCCACCCCACTCCAGTCACTACCTGCCTTCTATTGATCCTCACTCGCCTACCACTGCTCACCACCTACCACCTTCTCACACTGATGCCATTTGCTACATATTGATCCACGCCTGCCCACTCATCCATTGTTGATCATGTGGCAATCCAAACAATGGATAGTATAAAAACTTATACAATTGATTTCTTATACTATACTATTAAACTTTATACTATCATGTCTAATACTATCAAGCCTTATCTTGTATGATGCACCAAACATGGCCTTACTTCATTAATCACATGATAACCTAAAGATTTGATATCAACTTTGTTATGACCTAAACTCAAGTCGTACCAGTGCACAGAGTGCATCCATACTCTTACAATCCTTCTTACTATTTCAGTGGAAAATAGATAACTTTACCTTGTTTAATCAATATTTCCTAATTTCATAAACTTGTTCAAATCATCTGAGTATACTGATCCACAACACACAAACACGAAATCATTTTATTAACCAAATCCAACATATCTCACATCATTTTGCAAAAATCCATAGTTCAAGTTTACTATTACATGATAGCTTTAGTCATAAAATATCTCAAACCATTTTTAAAAGAATCTCAAAGTAAACTAAACCAGGAATCTACCTATGATTAAATGCAACATTAGATCGTGAAACAAAATAGCAAAAGGGTATAATAGGGTTTCCCCAACATTAGCCTAATTTTTAGTTTGGGCTCACTACTAGCTACTAATTTGGAGAAGGAGCAGTATTTGGATCGACTCATTATCTAAATGAAAAGGGAAACCCAAAAGTGAATCATAATCTCAGTGCGAGATTGTTTATTTATGACATGCATAGGACAAGTCAAATTTTATCTAAAAAAGCAATAACATCTAAAGTAAATAGCGAACAGAAAGATTGAAATTTTAAAACTTTCTCAAGCATAGGGAGGTTTTCATATTACAAAATAGTTCTTACCTTGGCATTACATATCATCATACCTAGAGAGATCAAACATATCTAGGTATATTGACAAAGTATATTAGGGCTAACAACATCACTACTGCAGTACAGATTGAGTTACACATGGCTAATGATGTTGTTGTTAGCTACATGTTTTTGTCATATATAGACTCTTAAAAAAAATAGTTTCCTTAATAAACTAAGCAAAAGTAACATATATGCGATACCTTTTCTGATTTCCAAATTTGAGCAACAATCATTTTCTTGATCAAGCAATTAATTAGATATTCTAGCTCAAGAAAAACTAACAGACATCCCATGCACCATTTTTTTTTCAAACCACAAAAAACACACACACACACACACACACATAGGGCCTATGTAATTGATTAAAAGGTGTTATAATTGATTACATCCTTTAAAAACTTCATTTTGTGGGAGAAACAACCCATTGAATATTTGTTTTGTAATCAATTGCCATTAGTCTAGACTTGTAAAAACTACATGTTATAGGAGAATTAGGAGCGAGCAAACAATTTCATACCCTTAGTAATTAATTCCCAATCACCACCACTTAGACTTTTTTTTTTTTTTTAGGTTCCACAACTCCTGTAAGCCTAGCATGTTACAGCTGTAGTATAATGTACATGTTTTAACACCACGATATCAAGATAAAAGATATATTATTTGCTCTCTGAAAAAGATAACAATATATGTTTTTATGCTTGAAATTTTGTTTTTTATTACACACTAATTAAATTATTTATTACCTTATTATTTACTTATGACATTGTATTTTCTTAAATAGTCTTCTTTTCTTGAACAACAACAATTAATGCTCTCATATACTCCATTCATTACTCATCAATAGTCACCTAGAAAAGTTAAGACAAACTAAAACATTAAAAAGTTAATATATCTGGCTAAACTTGAATGTTCTAATTTCAGGAAGTGGAAACGTAACATTAAGCTTGCTTAGGACATTATGAACTTGGCCCTTGCTATTCAATAAAGAGCTAAATAAATCCATTAATAATAGCCCACCTTCAAAGCCAAGACATAATATGCCAAGTAGGAAATAGCAAATCAAATTGTTCTAATTGCTACACAAAAGAATGTTATTGAAAACTTACTTTGTAGTTCATCGAAAACTGCTAATATAAAGTATTTCTTAGATGCATTGAACATTGTCACTGTACTAGGAAAGTCTTTATCATGTTATTGTTCTCTGCCCTCAACTACTCCTCACTTAAACGTTACATCTAGCTTCGTAACATAACTGCCATAATCCCTCATTGCTTGAGCTCTATCATGGTTTCTTATTGAGGCCTCACCACCTCTATGTTTTTTTTTTTAAAATCCATGACTTGTGCAACCCTTGACACCCATTCACCACTTGCACTATTTGTCAATCCATAATTGAATTTGTTTTTGCAAATCCATAATTAGGAATCCATCTCAGCCCATGTTAGATCTTAGATATGAAAAAAGGTAAATCGTACAGATCAACATAGGAAATATTAGAGGCATGTGCCCTATAAAGATTATTTTAGAATTTTGTAATTGTGTGTGTGTGTGTGTGCATATTGCCCCGTTATTTTATTAACTTCAACCGTCAAATAAAAAAAATTACATTAAACTTCTTATTATGTATATGCTTTGCATTTCCCCCATCGCCAAAATTTTTAGGATCCATCACGAGGGGAACATGTTGCTTCGATAACCTTCTTATTCAAATTATCTTTCACTTTATCTATTGTGACTACTTTCAACAAGCAATGCAAAAACAATCCTATAGCTAGTTATCTTGTAAATTTGGGTTTATAAAATATTTCCAATTTCTCAAGTTATTTTTTTCAAAATGGTTCTTTTGCTTCATACTACTATGTTTCCATACATCATGCAATTTTGATAAGATAAATATTATAAACTATCAAGATAAAATATCCAAATTGGTCCTTTAGAAACGTATCAAGGACAAATTAGTCCATTAGATGTTGAAAGTCCCAAATTGATCACTCACATTTTTAAAAAGGGACAAAGTAGTCCATTCATGTAGTTCCATAAAGTGCTTTTTAAATAATACAAACATGTATAGAGGGACAAATTGTCTTATGCTTTGGAATGTGAGGGATCAATTTGAGACTTTCAAAATCTAAAGGACTAATTTGTCCCCTTATACATTTCTGAGGAACCAATTTGGATATTTACTCAACTATCAAAAAAGGTCCAATAAGGGTTAAGGGCCAAGCCAAGGAGGATAGAAAAATAAGCATCTCCAATAATGGTTGGTCATTACGGGTTATTAAGGTAAGATAGATGGATGATGGATAGGAAGGTTTAGGGGAGAGAGAATTACGAATTATAAAGCTTGTCTTATGAGATTTCATTAGTGGATTTTAATATAAGTGATTCAATTTAATCTAAAGGTTAAAAATCTAGTTCCATTTCTCACTTAAAATTGAGTAAATATTCTATTTGGTTCTAAGATTTTAAGGCATTAATTTAGTCCTAATAAATTTTTTTACATCAATTTAGTCCTAAACTTTTTTAATTTGACATCAAAATGGTATCACTGTGAAATTAAACTAACATTTGTTAACCTTCAACCTACTTAGCTTTCATCTATTTTCATATACCTCCATGTCATCAAATCAAAATTAACCAACAAAAAAAAAACTGAAATGCTCTACTCTTATGATTCAACCTCATTGAACCCCTTCTTCTTCGACGAGCATTAACAACTTTGGCTCTCTAACAAAGAACAACTCCGCCTCCATCCATAACATCCTTTGCTGTGAATAGATGATGTAATTTATTTCTAGATTACTGAGTGAAGGAGAGAAACAAAGGGAGATTGTAGATCAAAACTTGAAATGGATCCAATTTAGCTACATTTATTTAATCAACAAGTAAAAAAGAGCAGAGAGATAAAGAAGGTGAGGAATAAAGATGATGATGAGTGGTGGTGAACCACATTCAGTGGCAAGGATAACTAAGGTTGCATGGAAGAGTAGGGGAATACAGTTGTTGTTTGTGATGGGTGTAGGTTAGGGACGGGTAGGGTCGAGGCTACAAGGGACAGCATGTGGTTATTGAGGTGAGAAAGGCTGAGGCCATTGGTGGCTTGCCATAGGAAGATAGAGAAATGGATTGAAAGAGTTTGGATGAGATAGCTTTATCATAATTAAATGGGCAAATATGTTAGGACAATGATTGGTTATGTGGAAAAGTTATTATAAGTCAATTTAAAACTAGGTATTTTGATTTGGATCTAGTTCAAAACAAATTTTGGTACCTTGAACTAGGTTAGTTAAAAAACCAAACTTGTTGATGGTTTAAAGTAAAAATGGTTTGCCTATTCCAATTTGGTTTATTTACCTACCCAACAGACAACAATGTTTCCTTGTCACCATTATCTCTTTTACCAGCCACGACTTTTCCACCTACTGCTCTATCTTTCGAGAATCATACTTGCCTCCCACCATCTCTATGCATCCGCCACCTTCTAATAGATTTTTTTAAATTAGATCTTTCCTTAGTATTTGGCACAATTATCACATGTAAGATCCCATCTTTTAATTTCACAACCCCACAATCAATCACTTTCTCACTACCAAACACTTTGACAAAGGCAAAAAATTAAACTAAAGTGGATTCGATTGTGGTGGGACTTGACATCTCACTGAGCTAGCTTGCTAAAGAAAATGCATCACCACTACCAACCTTATTCTTACTATAAGTTGTAATTGCAATAAGGATTTATCTAACCAATGCTCTTAGGTCACTAGATATTGTGTTCTGTATACTATTCTAGTATAATATATATAAGTAGATTGGGGATGCATGATGAAACCCTTCTCTTCCCTTCTCTTTGTCTTGATAATATGAGAGTAACATATGAGGACAAGAATTGAAGGAATAGGGAAAACTTAAGGAGGAAGATGTATTCAATTGAAAAATGAGAAAACTAAAATGAAAGCTTACGCAAACAAAACTCCTTATATATATATATATATATATATATATACACCTCATTTTCAAACTAACTAACAAACTGCATAATGAGTCAATTGTTGTCATGTGCACCATTTTTATTATTATCCAATACCCCCTACAAGCTAAGGAACAAATATCAAGCATTCCTAGCCTAGAGTAGTGCTGCTGGAATAGGTTCAGAGGAAGGGTTTGGTTAAAACATGATCAGTTTGATTATGAATGGTGATAAGACAATGGTGGATCAAATAAGTATTTAGTTTTTCCATAATAATATGACAATCAATCTCTATGTGTTTTGTTCATTCATGGAAAACCGAGTTGCTTGCTATGTGGATTGTAGAGAGATTGTCACAGTACAAGTAAACATGTGTAGGAAAAGAAACCTACAAGTTCAGGAGATAAACTAGCCATTGAAGCTCATAGGTAAGGGAGTCAAGAGCACGATATTCAGCTTCTAACCTAGCTATAGTTCTTTCTTTCTTGCATTTCCAAGAGACTAAGGTTGACTTACAAGAGTCTTTCTAGCTAGCCTAATTCGAGTTAGAAAATCCTGATAGCACAAAGGATTATTAGTAGAAAAAATAAACCTTTACCTAGAGCACTCTTTATGTATCTAAGAACCTCCACACCAGCTTGATAGTAAGAATCCACAAGATTGCAAAACATTGACTAAGTTGTTGCATAGAAAAGGTCAAGTCAATTCTGGAAGTGGTTGAGTATAGCAGTTTTCCTGCCAGTCTTCAATATTCTGCTACATCATGATAAGGAGCTCCTTGGTCTTGCTATAAGTTACAGCTATTGTCCATGGGGATAAACAAAGGCTTGTAGGCCAACATTCTAGTCTTAGAGAAGATGTCTAAGGAATATTTTCTTTGATAACGATGTATGCCCTTTGAT
Source organism: Dalbergia cultrata (assembly GCA_031216105.1). Taxonomy (NCBI): domain Eukaryota; kingdom Viridiplantae; phylum Streptophyta; class Magnoliopsida; order Fabales; family Fabaceae; genus Dalbergia; species Dalbergia cultrata. The sequence goes on from CM062346.1 coordinate 49,889,825, forward strand.
GATCTAGCAATTTCAATGCATTCTAGTATTAGAGAGGAGCTCCTTGGTCTTACTACAATTTATACCTGTTGTCCATCGGGATAAACAAAGGGCTACAGGCCAATATTCCAGTATTAGATAGGATGTTTAAGACATATTTTCTTTGACAAAGATGTATCCTTATTGATAATTGAGCAACTTCAAGATCTAAAATTCTTTTACTAGTTCAAGATCATTTATTTTGAAAATTGTGTTTAGTGATTTCTTGATTCTATTAATATCTTCAAGATCATTCCTAGCAAGTATAACATCATCTAGATATACAAGCAATCTATAACAGAAATACCAGCTCTCTTGGTAAATAGAGAATGATCGGATTGTGATTGAATATAGCCATACAAGATAAGAGATAATGTGAGCTTTGCATTCCATTTTCTGCTTGCTTCTTTTAAACCATAGAGTGACTTTTTTAGTTTGCATACTTGGTCAGGCTGAGATCGAATAAGGCTTAGGGGTAGGTCTTGTAAAATTCTTCATGAAGGTCTCTATGAAGAAAAGTATTATTCACATCTAGTTGCTACAAATACTAGTTGGAATATGCAACAACAACTGAAAGGATATGACCAATGGTCATCTTGGCCATTACGAAGAAAGTATCCAAGTAATCTACCTATTTTTGTTGTGTGTAACCCTTAGCCATAACCTTAGCTTTGTACCTTTATATAGATCCATTGGCTTTGTTTTTAATCTTGTAGACCCTTTTGCAACCAATGAGAGCTTTTCCTATTAGAAGAGTTGTGCACGTCCAAGTTTTGGTCATTTCAAGAGCTTTAAGTTTAGAGCTCATTGTCTCTCTTCAGAACTCGTGTTTAAGAGCTTCATGATATGCTTTGCACTCAATCTAGGAAGAAATGGAGATAATGTAGGCTCTATAGGAAGGAGATAGATTATAATAGGAAAGAATATGAGATAAAGGATGCCTAACATTGGAAAAGGGAGATAGATCAGGTGTTATAGAGAGGTCATAGTAGTAGTCATGCAAGTATTGTGATTTTCATTTTGTTTAAGGGAAATTCTTAGTGCAAACTGTTGGCTAGGCATGATAGTAGGAGGGTGACTGTCAGAGGTGATGGTAGTAGGTGCAATAATTTTAGGTGATTGAGGCATAAAAGTAGGTGTAAGTGGAATGATGGTGCATGCCTGATCAAGGTGTTGGAAGAAGTGTTGGCAGGATATATGCAGTTGTCAATTTCAATTGACAATAAGGGAGTAACAATTTAGTTATTGTGTTGACATTAGTTAGTAGATGGTTCTAAAAAAGGGAAAAGTAGATTCATGGAAAGTTACATTTCTAGAAAGGAAGAGTTTTGTATTATTGATATCATATAATATATATCTTTACTACCTATATGATAAACTAGGAAGATGACTTTTCTTAGTTTAGGGACAAATTTGTGCCTATTGGCCAAGATAATGGAAGAAAAAGAAAGACATCCAAAACTTGAAAGTTTAAAAAATCAAGTGGTTTATTATATAACTATTCAAAGGGTGAGCAATTAACTAAAACTAGTGTAGGCAACAAATTGATAGTGTATACGGCATGAACAAGGGCAAAAGAGCAAGAAAGTGTTGGAAGCTTAGCTTGGAACATAAGGGATCTGCCAACATTTATGAGAAATTGGTGTTTGCTCTCTACCAAACGATTTTGTTGTAGTGTTTCTACACATGGTTTGATGAATAATGCCTCTCTGACCATAAAAGTTTGGTATTCTATGTTCTAATCCATTGTCATATCTCAAGACCTTTATTTTAGAGTCAAATTATATTGAAACAGAGTTAGAGAAGTTAATCAAGTGTTTTTGAGCTTCTCCTTTGTTAGTCATAAAAGGAATCTAAGTGTTTCTTGTAAAATCATTAACAATGGAAATAAAATATCTATACCTGTAAAAAGAGAAGGTCCCAAAAGGTCCCCAAATGCCTATATGAATGAGTTGAAATGGAAAACTAGATTTTGATGTGCTAATAGGATTACATATATTTATGAATCATCCTGTGCCCATCAAACCTTAGGTTTTGGTGCAAGAGTTATAGGTTCTTGAAGGAGATACAACCCATTCCACAACCTAGTTAAACTAATCCTCTTCTAGGTAAGAGTGCTTTTACAGTCAAAAGTTAATCTATAGTTTAGTTCTTGAATTAATTTTCTAATTGAGATGAGATTATAGGTAAATTAGGGTATATATTGGACATTAGAAAGATAAAAATAGTTAGAAAAGTGAATGATATTAGCATATTCAGTAGTAATAGAATTGCTATTAGGGTAGTTTGACATAAACATGTTTAATCTTTTGGTAAGCAAATAGCACATTGGATTGGAAGAAAATATGATCAGTAGCACCAGTATCAAGAGTCCATACACATTTTAAAGTATTGGCCATCACACCTTATGTGAGGATTAAAATTATTAGATAGACTTATGTCTTTGAAAACATAATTGTTAAAAGTCACAGATGATGAAACATGATTGAAGGAGTGATTAAAAAGAAGCCCTTTTGAGTTTTGAAACAAAGCAGTGAGATCTTGTTGCTCTTGGGTTATGATTGCATTAGATTTCACATTTTGTTCTGGAAGGCTATCAGCAAGTAGCATTTGACATCATCCTTCAAGACAGACATAATATGCTGATCTTCTAGGATTCCTGAAATGAAATCCTAAAGGAAACTCATGTTTCCTGTAACAATTTTCCATAATATGGCCATTCCGATTACAAAAGTTATAGGTTTTGTTTGAAGTGAGAAATTGCCTATTTTATACTATCTCCTTCTATTCTAAGCATTGTCAGAAGCTTTCATAGTTACAAAACCTTTGTCAAGAATGGCAGCAACAAACTTGGAAACCTGTTGAGAAGTGAGTTGTCTTTCTTATTGGACAATCAGTAATAACACCTTGTTTATAATGTGGATGGGGTCCATTAGAAAGATTTATTACCTTACAGTAGAAAATTGGTCTCCTAAGCCCTTTAAGAAATTGAGAACTTTGTCTTGTCATTGTTCTTAATTGTTTGGTAAGAGACACAATCAGTTCCATAGGTGTAGGGGTAGGGGCCTGAACCTATAAAATTCATCCCTTAACATCTTCAATTCAGTGAAATATGCATTGAAAAATCTTTCTTCTTGCTTGATACAAGTGATATCTTCATGGACTTGCAAAACTCTGAAAACATCTACCTTAGCATACCTTTCTTTTCAGTCATTTTAAACCTCAATAACATTCATAGCCTTATCAATAATGATGCTGTGACACCTTAACTTTTAACCTAATTCGCTCGAGTCGCATTCCGGTTAATTATTAGTTGTTATGCCTTTATTTCAGAATTTAACTTATTCTTCTTTAAAATACAAGTAATAAAAATATGACTTTTTTTTTTTGAACTTTAAAAGAAACATGCGAGCCACGTGTATTTATAGATATCGATCAAATACTCACATAATAATGGCAATCATATAAACCTTATCATAATATAGGTATAAACCATAGCATAACATGACACATACCAAATTAACATATCATAACCATAACATAATAGCAACGTTCCATATATATAAAGGACGTCCAAAGATCCTAAGTCCACCAATAAGGGTTGTACATACAATAGACCAAAGCTAAACATGATTATAGTAAAACTAGGCCAGCTCCTGCTACATATCCATAGAAGGACTAGGCTACACAACAGTATAAAGGATATGACAACTCTAAAGCTAATGCCCAAGGGAAAGCTATCTTCGTGCTTCCACTACAGGCATTTGGTCCGGCTCGTAGCATATCTCCCACCTCCATGTCTCAGGGAAAACCACAAACAACACCATCATCCTCATCTAGAGATGACACGGAAGAAAAAAGAGGGATGAGAAACTCATTCAAGATTCTCAATAGGGCTTCTCGACTCTAACACAAGTGTCATCATCAACGTCCCTAGCCACTTTGGTTTTCATTATGAAAGAAACATACATGCATAAAGTTCAATTTTAATCTTCTCAAAAATCCTGTTATCCAAAATGGGTGTCTTTATGTATGGGTTTTAATGCCATGAATGAAACAGATATCTCATGTATGCATGACGATACCTTATGAGCATAAGTAACATATATAAATAACACAAGCAAACTCCCAACATGAGTTGGTAACATACAAATCTAAAACACAACATAATGTCAGGTATATAAGCAGGAGATAAGCTCAAGAACTAAAGTCACCTAGCACATATCACATGATGAAACGTACCAATGGAACAATAATGTAATATAGGTATATACACCTTTGCTTTACTTTCTAATAATTGAACTCTCAAGTTCTTTTCTTAATGACCACCCTCTCTCAAAACCATCCTAAACTAACCATCTCACCTTCCCTAGTGATTTTACAATAACCACCAAAACTTCACCCCACTGATCGCCTAGGATGAGGTCAACCTAACTAGTCGTCGCTAGATTCAATAAGGGGTAATAGAGGGGGAAATACATCACTTCCTTACTTTAACTTAACTTTCTTATCATGAGTATACAACTTCTTTGGATCATCTTTCATAACCATTAATTCCTGGAGTCTAAAGGAACATTTCCATGTGTCTTATGTCACCTTTAATCTTAGCATGTTAATTAGGGATGCAAACATAAGCATATAATTATAGATATCATCATAATTTGTTATTTAACATTTCATGCTCATAAACTTCATAAATTTTTCTAAGTTTACTAATTTAGTGGAAATCCGGCAGTATAACGGCTGGGAACGAAAATTTCCCAAATCTATTTTAGGTCATATATCATCTCAAACATGCATTTAATCATCTATTCATATTCATATCATGCCACAATTAATCACATAAACATGCCTTACTTTCATATAGCCGTAAGTAGGCATCATCATCATATTGAAAAGTAAACATGCTCCTACCCAATATGTCGGAATCAAAGAACGAGCTTCGCTAATGCATATGCTATGCTCACAGAATATATATATATATATATCATTTTTTACCTTTTCTAATTATCGGTTTTTCCTAAAAAGCTAAAAAATAATTCTTACCATTACTAATATTAATTTTTACACTTATAATCATCACTAAATAGAATTTTTATAGAATTAATTGTGTCAAGGCAGTAGCTCAAAATTTTAATTCCTAGAGGCCTTAAAATCACACTTTTGATCCTTTCTAGTTACTAATCTTTCCTATAATGCTAGAAATAACTTTTACCTCAACTATTATAAATTTTTGCACATTAAAACACCTCCAAATAGCATCATATAGAATTATTAATGTCCATACTCTAGCTAAAATTTTAATTTCTAGAAGCATTAACAATCACATTTTTAATCCTTTCTAATTACTAGTTTCCCTTAAGATGTTAGAAATAGTTTTTTACATCAATTAATAATGATTTTTACACATTTAAACACTTCCAAATAACACTTCACATAATTTATAATACCAAGGCAGTAGCTAAAATTATGGCTTCATTAATAAAGTTTTGTTCATAAAACTCGTATCTTTTGAGTCTCCAATACTTTCAAAAATTTCTTACATAAACAAGGCACAAGATTTGAACCTTAAAAACAAAATAAATCCATTATAAGTCCAACTCCATGGCATGGCCGAATATGTGCATAAAAACATAGCCATGATAAAAAAAAATTTTATTTAAGATCTAAAGGCAATTCTTGAGCTTTAGAGATTTAGGTGATGACTTGAATCATAAGCATGCTATGCAATCTCATTTTTAGCCTTTAACATTATAAGGTGATGACTTGAAAAATAAATATGATGCGCAAGACTTGAAATATAAATATGGGATGCAAGTTCATTTTTAAGTCTTTAAGATTAGGTGATGACTTGAAATATAAACATGGAATGCAAGACTTGAAATTTAAACATGAGAATGCAAGTCCATTTCTTTAGTCTTCAAGATTTTAGGTGATGACTTAAAAATAAACATGATATGCAAGGCATAGAAACATAAACATGAGATGCAAGGGCTTTAAATTTAAACATGAGTGCAAATCTATTTATTCTCTTATTAACTCAAAGCTCAAGACTTTACAAGAAACAACTCTTGACCCCAATCAATCTTAAACAAAGTGAGCTTTAAAGTCCTTAATCATGATGGTTCCAAGATCCTTATTTCCTTGGACTCACCATCAAGGTCAAAAGAAGGTCATCAAAGAAACTAACAAGCATTTTATTTCTTATGTTCTCTTAGAACCAAAATCAAAATCCCAAGCTCTAGAGGTCTAATACATGGTGGTTTCACAACCACCATCAAGATCCATCATCATCAAGCCATGGTCTTAAACATCCAAGAAAAGTTAACCAAGGAAAACCTAACAAATATTCCATTCCTCATACTCTGAAAATCGAAAACTAGAGAACAAAACCTTAGGCTTTAGAGGTCATAAACATGGTGGTATCAAAACTTTCATCAAGATCCATCATCATCAAGCCATGGTTTTTAACCATCGAACAACACCCAAAATAAAAAAATAAAGAAAACAAAGAGGACAACTTCAACCATTTTTCTCACATCAAAACCAAAATGGAGAGAAAGAAAAAGAGCATGAACTTTGCCATTCATTCACCATCAAAACCGAAAAGGAAGGAAAAGAAAAAGAGGAGAACTTGTCCATTTAACCAACAACAAAATCGAAAATGAAACAAAGAAAAAGAGATGGAACTCAAACCAAAATCCTTATCAAGGTTGTTTCTTAGTTGGAAATGAGAAAACTTGACTCTTTGTGTTGAAATGAGAAGAAAAAAAATCTTCTCTTGGAGCTTGATATGGTTTCGGCCAAAGGGGAAAAGAAATGGAAGGATGATTTTTCTTATGTCTTTGATTTAGGAAATGGAAAGTATATGTGTTTAGAGGTTTATCTACAGTGGTGTTGTGGTGGTTTGGTGTTTGTAGCTTGAATGGAGGTTGAGAATGAAGTCTCTTGGAGGTGGAGGAAGAAAAAGATGATAGCTCTTGGGTTCTTGAGAGAAATAAAGCTTCTTTGGACAACTTAGTGAGGAAATCTTCAATAAAAAAGCAAATGGTAAAAATGAAGATTTTTGGGAGTGTGTGAGTATTACAAATTTGAAATATGAGAGATAAATGAGGAGGGGCAAATCCCACCTTTGGGGGAAAAATTTTCATTTTCATGTGTGTTAGACATGAATTAGAAGTAGATTTAATTAGGCAAAGGGTTAGGGATTGGTAATTAAGTGTTAGAAGTTGTAATGTGGTGATTAAGGTTTTTCAAGACAAGATGAAGGAGTAGTCTTACACCTTTAGTTGAAATAAGCATAATTAAATTTGAAATTCAAAAGCCAACAAGTTCCCTGATTTTAGGAAAATTGGGAGAGAAAACACTATTCACTTTTTAACTTTCTTTATGTCTTATGAATCCTTTGATTAAGAATGAGATTTTGAATTTTCATAAGCAATCTTAGGCCTTAATTAACCTCAATTAATTATTTTAACTCAAGATTATTAATTAAAATTAATTTATCTTTAATTAGAGCCTAATATTGTCTAAATTTCCTTATTTGCTCAATTAAGCTCATTTTGCACTAACTACGGGTAAAATGGTAATTTTCCATGCAAACTTGCCGACACTACCCAAACCTTTCCAGACATTGTTCATTCCTTATAATTGACATTTCTAACCTTCGGGTAATGACCGGGTTTAGTCGGCACTTAATCCCGTATTAAATCAGTGCAGGGGTATCTTAGTTATTTTGCACACAAGAAAGACCGGAGTTGAGATTTTCACCACTATCCTATCTTTAACACATCTAATCCCATTCAACCATTAAATTAACCCCTTGAGGATAGCCTAAGTCAACCGTCCATGATTTCCGGGCAAAAATGACCTTAGGGGCATTTTTGGTCATTTTTACACAGGAAAAATCACGAATTGCGATTTTCACACAGATTGCTATCTAATCCTTATGTGACCTATTCCTATTATTAAAATATCCTTTTGGGGGTGGCTGAGGTTGGCCGACCTTGATTTTTCACACAAAAATGACCTAGGGGCATTTTGGCTATTTTTTGCTAAGTAGGAAAAATTGAGGCGTTACAGATGCACTAAGCTATACTGACCTAAAGATCAATGATATGAGGATGGATTTACATTTTTTTTTGTGTAGCATAATATGGATCATTCTCTCCACAGGTTAGCAAACAACCATCAAAGAATTGGAGCCAATTCTTAGACATAAATGCTACCTTCATAGCCCTACTCCATGAATGATGCTGAAACTAAGGCCAAGCTTGGGTTTTCATTGGGATGAATGTAATCAGGACTACAGGGATCATTATTTGGGTCTGCCATTGGAAGAGCAAGATCTAGGAATTTTAGGGGAAATTTCTAGAAAGTAGATAATGCATAGTAGAAGGCTTTAATCTGATACCATCTTGAAAATATTATAGTAACACATAAAAACAAGAATGGAATGAGCAAAAGGAACTTGGGAAGGAAAAAGATGTATTCAATTGAAAATGAGAAAACCAAATTGAAAGCTTACACAAATAGAACTTCTTACACATATATATACCACACATTCTAACTGACTAACAAACTGCAGCGGTGAGTCGGATGTTGTCATGTGCACTACTTTTATTATAATCCAATACTTTACCCACTGCCTCAACCTGTTATTGCCATGTAAATATAATAGAAAATTTTGAATTTTTCTAAGTGGTGGAGGTTTAGAGCTAGAACTTGATCCAAAATGTTTGAACTTTTGCTTTGTTGGTGTTTTTGTTTTTAATTTTTTTATTCTTTTGGAGTAAGGGTAATAACATGTCATATATAGAAGTGGTTTCATGTGTCCTATGGTTTCTAAAGAGGATGTTGATGGTGCCATCATGACAATCTGCCAGAGTGATAGATGTGTGGCAAAGGAAAAGTACAATGACAATAAATAGAATTAAAAAAATTAGTGAGCTCAAACTTGTTCTTTTTGGATATAAATAGGTTAGGACCAATGTTAGTCTTAAACATGCATGGACTAACAAATAAAGACCTGTGATAAAGGTAATAGCTATTAAAGACATAGATTAGTGTTATTTAAATTCTAAAAAGTGGGCGTTGTCCCAATACTAGGGGCGAAGGGTAGTTATAGAATGGGGGCAGTGGCCGTCCTAAAATTGTCAGTTTATTCTATAATCTATTCATTTTTCTTAATTTGGCCCCTCTAAAAAAATTATGTAGTTAATTTTGATCTTTGTTTTTAATTCAACTTGATGGATATAATAAACAATATTTTACAAAAATGTGTATGTTTCTCTTGAATTTTGATTGTAAAATATTTATTTCTTTTGTATATTATGATTGAATTTTTAACAGTCAAGCTCTACCTACTCAATGGACACCTACTTTATCACCATTGAATGTGATGGATGCATTAAAAAAGTGGAGGTCACCATCACATTCAAAGGTGATAGGACACCTATTTTTTGGGTGCTAAAATAATATTTTTGTAAAGACATACACATTGATTATAAAGTATTCTCGCTACTTATTTTTTCAAGTGATATATAGGCAGAAAATATATAACCTTTACATGTTACTAACTTTGCAAATTGGTTTTCCTTTTTTTTTAATTTGTGTTACATGTTTTATTGCAGATCAATAAGCCACATAATCCTCTGGCATCTGGGGATTATTCTTCAAGGACTACTATCATTGTCGCTGCATCATTTTTATTTATGGTACCATATATCAAATTATCACTTTTAATAACTTGGATGCTCATCATGTCTTCTCACTTGAATTTCATCTTGTTAATAAATGAAAATTTTATTGTAAATTTGGAGAGAAAAATATTTAAAGTAAACACCTAACTCAATCCCTTCAGAATATTACATCACACAATTTGGTCCCCATAAAAAATAAATCTATCTTGTGTGGTCCCTCATGAATTGAAACATAGGAGAAGTTTGTCCCTCTGTAAAATCTATCTAATAAACCTTAATAGGATGACATGTATGGCATGTTAAGTCAATGGTGCGGCATGTCATGTTACATATGGGAATCACACTCACATCCCTTAAGCAACACGATGTTTTTTCAATGTTTTTTCCCCCCAAAATTTAGAACATTATCTAAGAAAAGTCATTTCTTGAATCTTTAATATAGAAAATGATTTCCTAAATCATTCCAAAATGATGGCATTTGGATGTCAATGTGTCAGTTAATATGACTCGTCAATGTTATAACACATCACATGTGTTATTCAAATAATAGAAGGACTAATTTGTTTTACTTTTCAATTCTTGAGGGACCATGGACAGAATTTATTTTCTTGGAGGACCAAATTGTCTAGCATAATATTCTTGAGGACTAAGTTGGATCTTTACTTGAATATTTATCTATATGCATTACTTTTGGAGAATAATGCCTATCCCATATGTTTATTACTGTTCCCACTGCATTAATTTTTATTTAATTTCACCAAAATATCCTTATTCTTTCTTATTTACATGAATAGTTATTATAAATTATTTATTAGTCATCATAATGTCATCAAGAATTATTATTGTTAATTTGATTGAAAATTAATTTAATTATTTTAAATATTTAATATGTATCTCATTTTTTATTTTTATATAATAATAATAATAACAAAATATTATAGGAATTTAAAGTTAGCATATTTAATATATTTTTTTATATATTGAATTATTTTGCTTAAAATTTTCTTAAATTAATATATATCTACACAAATTAGTAATGGATATTTTAGGAACAAAAAAGAATAAAAAGAAAAAATTAATAACAATAAAGTAAGAACATCATAATATACTACACACATACTGGTATATTTTAACATCTACTATTTATATAATTTTCAAAACTACCAAAAGAACATTGGGATTTATCATCAATCACTTACTTTTTACTATACTTTTGTTTTTAAATCTCTATTGTTAAAAATTTAATATATTGAATTAGTTATATATTTAATTTGTATGTTTTACATGAATAGTATATCGAAAGATAAATATAATGAGCGCCAGTATGGACTTTTTATTTTTACTATTGAATTTATTTAATAGAAAGATAAATTAGGAAAGTGAGTCCACAATATAGTAGTAGGGTCCTACATATCTCAATGAGCTATGGGAGGTCATCAATTTGACTATCATCCTCAAATTTTATTTCCTAATAACTTTATTCAAAACAAAATATTTTAGACCTTTGTACTATTTAATTGTCGGTTGAAAAATTAATATTTTTAAACCTTTTCTTACATGGGTAAGTAATTACTTTAATATATCAAATTATATTCATTTTCAAGAATATGGAAGATAGACAACATATATATATATAGTCAATAATAATGAATCATGATGTTATTTGTTTACTTAAGAACTTTTAATTATATAAACTCTAAACGTAACAACATAAGGTATGTGGTTGAATATCACAATTTTTCACTACATCTTGATTGTTATTCATTTTGTTTGTTGTTTGTTTTTCAAAAAATAGTCAACATTATATTATTTAGATAATTATGGAATATAATATAAAAACAATATTTTCATTTAAAAATTGTATTAAATAAATAAATTATAAATAGTTGTTATAACTACTAACTATCTAAAAGTAGAAAAAATGAGATAAATATTAAATTTATGATAACTAGTAAATAGTTTATGTTGACTATTCAAATCATTATAAAAAGAAAGGTATCATGGTCAAACTAAATAAAAATTTAATTAAATAGGAGTGTCAATAGATATAGAGAATAGTAGCAATAGCTACTTTCATGCTTTTTATGCACAAGATTTCCTATCACGAGAATTTATGGGAACTATGTCCTTTGTTCAATCAAAACCTTTTCTTTTTTATTTCAAGATTTTTTTTGTTTACATTATTTTTTGTTAAACATCAAATCTTTATTTCTTGACGTTGATACAAAAATTTGATCTTGGGAAAAATATTAGATCTTTCATGGTTTTCTAATAGTTGTTAAATATGCTCACACTTTACCTGTTATCTTGAATTTTGAATTTTGACTACAACTTTTCATGTATGTATACCTCAAATTTAGGAAGAGTGAAACTCAATAGAGAATTGGATAAGAGAAGAAAACAATTAGGAGCTCCTTCATAAGGGGAAGCAAGTTTGGTTATTACTCCTTAAGATATTTTATAGTATGTCGTTAATGTGGGATGAATGTTAAGGTAGGGATAGGAAGTTTAAGTAAGAAACTTGTGGCAAGACTTAAAATAAGGCAATTTTCTCATTTTCATAATAAGATAAGTTAGACATATCGTACGTTACTTCATGCATATATACCCTGCTCATTAGGTAATTAAACTTGTGTCACTTGTTTGAGTGCTAAAAATATGTGATATAATTATGGAGAAAATTTCACATGCTAACAAGCATTTTTAAGAAGTATATTTTCTCACAACCTTATTTTTGTTGGCATACAACTCTTAGTGGAGATCATTTATACTATGTTAAATTTTGGGGATTTCAGTTATACTATTAATGAATAAAAAATGTCATCTTGTACTTATTTATTATTGTATATAACAAAAGAATATCCCTTAGTTAAACACTCTAAACCTTATGTATTGACAAGGACTAACTAGTGTGTCTCCAACTAATTTTATATTATAATGTTAGAATTGCTATTAAGATTCCCTAGCAATGAAAGGATTTTTGTATGCAAGGAAAAGCATAAGGTTATTTGGAATTCAAAAAATTATGTATGTGTTTATTCTATGTTGTGTTATGGTTACTATTGTTTGAAAGGAATTAGAATATTGTTTCCCAAAGTAAAAAGATCCATTGATCTAATATGGGTTTCCTAATGAAATTTAGACATGTGTATTGGTTAAAGAGATTGTACAAAGATTTCCCTTATCATTTTTGTGTCTATGGCTTTTCATCTACAATGGAATCAAAACATAAAAGAAAGTTAAGTAGGGTTGTGGCTGACTTGCATGTGCAAAACAGTAAGGCTGAAGGATATGCAATTGTTGAAGGATAGACACATTCTAATGTGTGGTTTAACTAGCCTACATGAGTTCATTCTACTTTTTGTTCTATGGTTAGAATACTATTTTGGTTTCTTAGTGCCACGGTGTTTGTACATGCTTTAGGTTCCTTATTTACCTTGATTAGTCTTCAAGAGTTCCATTTAGCTTTGGAGAAATGTTGTTTCACCAACTTTCATCTTGTACACCATCTAGACACATATTTAAAGATAAAAGCTATTGTTTTCTATCCTTGGATTTAAATGGGTTATCTAAAAATTGTCCCATAGAGTTGAACATGTAACAAAACTTAGAGCTTTGTAATTTGGAATTTATTGTAGTGAATTATAAAAACAAAAAGAAAAGCTAGCAATGAAATTAGAATCTCTATATTTTGACATTTAGTTTTTCATTTTTTTAAAAAATAAGTTTATAGAGTAACTTATGGTGGTTAACCTAAAAAAATAAAGTAACTTAATGATGAGTATGGATGAAATTTTTGGTTGCACATAGTTACTAGCTAGCCTCTATGATGATGCTCTTAGTTTCACTTTTATTGTTCAAGATAAGTGTTGTTAGTATCATGAATCTTGTCCAAAAACTTAAGTTGATAAGTTGAGTAAGACATAAATGGTTTAAAATGTGTCTCTTCATATGAATGCCTCTTTTGGGCATGAAGCATGATCAAACCTTTAACTAGTTAATTATTAAGGCTTTGATACCATGTAACCATCTCTCCAAAATGTTTAAGCTAACGATTAGGGGACCATGAATATTTTATATGTAATAGTTAGATAAGCGTTTTACTAGGGTTGTTCTTTATTTGATTGTTAATGTCTTTAGTGTTCTTTGACATGCATTGCTTTCTAATGTAAAGATAAGTGTTGTTAACAAGTTAAAGGAGGCTTATCATTTTATGTTTTTTCTTCTTTGTAGAGTGTAAGTATTGGATGGCTTGTAGGATCATGGCCATTAAGGTGGGGTATTCTTACTAATTTTGTCCTAGCAACTGCATATGCAGCGAATGTGAGTATATTAAACCATTTGTGCCAACAAGAAAATTATCAAAAAAAGTTGTGTTTAACCTTTTTTATCTGCTTAATATTTTTTAATGAATATATAATGTTATCAATATACAATGTGCTCTTTTTCTTTGTACATTGTGATGATATCTATATAGCATGTAACACCCTAATAATTAACTTCATATCCTTATGACATAATCAATCAATTATTAGTTAATTATTCTTTGATTTCACATGTTAAGTTCCCTTTAAAATACTTGTAGTAAAAGATAGCAATTTTATTTTTGAAAATTTAAAATGGTAAGAGCCTCACTAATTAATGTAAAATGGTGAATCATTAGTATAACCTGTAAAATTTCTCACACACAACATGACAACATTTCTTGGACATAACCATCAAGCATTTCATAATTCATGCACATAGTCTTAAATGTCACATAACATGATCAAAACTTCATAATATAGTGTATCATAAAGGGCATGGGGTCCATAGAGGACTACTACACCTATTACAAACCATGTCTAACAAAACATAAATAAATCCTAAGCAAATGCCAATATTAAGGCTCGGTCTCAAATAAAGTTATACATAATAATAGAAAATTTCAATAAATAAAGGAAACATAAATCAAAAGGCCAATAGTCTACATGCTCAAGAATAGGAATGAAAGATAGAAAATGGGGAGATCTTGCTTCCAAATTTCCAAGCATGAGCTAAATCCTCTATCCAACTCAAGCCGATCTTGCATTGATGCTCGCAAGGTCGTATGAAGATGACACAGAAAAAAAAAAAAGAAAACAAGGTAAGTATCAAAAGGAAACTTAGTAGATTTAAGAAAGCAATTAAATGTTGTCGTTATTGTTCTCTGGTCAATTTGGTTTATTTATCAACCAAGCAGGCATGCCAAGCTTCATTTATTAAGTTTGCATATGTAATTTCTCAAAGTGATGTGTCTCTGAAGATTTATGAAAACCTTATAAAATAATGACATAAATAGAGATGTGTGATAAAGACAAGCATTTAAATACGCATAACATGGATTCATGCTCAATGTTGAAAGGATTGTATAGCATTTCAGATAGCTCATATATAATTCTTTTAAATACCACACTTTACAAATTTTTTGCCTTTCTCATGATCACCTTATACTACCCACAACACTACCTCGGTGATATAACATGGTCTCCAACCTACTCACATGATTTGATTTGGGGAAATTTAGACCACACCATCACTTTCTTTCTTAAACTATCATGTCATGAACATGCAAGCAAAATGAAATCTCATAGTTTAAAAATCAAACATAAAGCATTCACATGAAGTTTCATGCACGATTATAAAATAAATAGTATTCACATTCTCAAGTTTAAATGCTAAAACTTAAAATTTCACATAGTTGTCATGGCTCAAGCTCTAAGGTGCATATGGAATACTCTTCACTCATTCTAATGCTCCAAACCTTACTCACATTGGCATTAGTGAAGTTATGGCTCATAACCTCTAGAAGTCTTCACTAATCACATAATATATGTTACATAACCATTTTAACTCATCGAGGCACCATTCACACACACAAGAGAGCGTTATAATCCAATCTATATACATCACAATCCTAGACAAATAATGGAGTCAAAGGACCAGTCTCAGCTAAGGGATTCCATAATCAAAGCCATAATTCACAGTAAAAAAAGGCATAATATTTAAGTCTAAATAATCAATGAAGCTGTTTAGGCCCAAATACATATATAAGATCCAATTTATGCCAGAGAACCAAAATTCCATTTTTCTCTTTTAAAACTCATATTTACATGTCAGAATAAATATCCAATCATTAGAACATGACAATGAAAACCCTTGGAAAAGCTTTGAATAGCTTGGTTTTGAGTGACAACAAATCAATCTTTGAATAAATCATTTGAGAAAGATGACTAACTGTGTGTATGAGTGCTATTGAATAAGCACAAGTCTCTATATTACAACTTGTGCATAAATTCTTTAAGAAACCTACTAAGAATGTTAAAATGTAACTCAAAATCCATACTCAGTGTTAAAATGAATTAAACTTCACGTGTTTTGGATGGGTTTAATACATAACATGTCTCATAAAGTAATTGAAGAGTCGAGAAAGTTGTAATGCACTTTAGAAAAAATGTTTACACTATTAGAAGGAACTCTCATGTGATTAAAAGAATGACATCACTTCATAAAAGAACATGTTGGTTTAAATTTAAGTTAATGCCTTAAGAAAGTTTTTTATCCATCAAGAAACTTATTCATGCTTAGGCTCTTTAGAAAGATCTTCCATGAAGTTGCATAACAAATATGAAAGGACACTAGTCCTGTTACAGCCATCATTGGTATTGTGACAATTGCAAAAGGAGATATTGCTAGCAAAAAAAGCTTCGAAAATTCTCTTTATATGCAGCACTAGAAGAACATGTGCAAGGTGGTCTAACGTTCAAGGAACAACAATTATTTTCAAAATGCCAACTATAAAAGGATAATTATTTGAAGATTAAAGGTTGCTAAACTATTCTATCAATCTTAAAAACCTTCATCTTTAGAAAAAGTCATATTCTTTCAGAAACCTTCTTACACATTCTCTACATACTAAATATTCTCCTTTCCGAGTTATATCTTTGTAAGAGGTCATTCAAGTGACTCTAAAGTCTTATTGAAATATTTTGAGAACTTGAGTGTTATTCTAACTAAGTGTTATACAAACATAAACCAGAAAACAATCACATTTTGTAACATGGTCCTAACTTGGAGAGGCTAGGATAAGACTATTTATGGGCAGCTTGAGAAGATTAAAGAAAGACTACCTTTCTAAAGAACTAACTTTGCTTTGGCTTATCTAATTTCAAAGAACTTAGGAGTATTTTGTTTTTTTAAACTTTTTTGAAAGTGTTTTTAGTTTGCACAATTTAACCCCCCCTTCTTGTCCTTTTGCTTTCACTTATATTTGGCACCAGAGCCTAGTTCTCCAAAAGGGTTGAGTAACTTAACATTAAAGAAAATAATCCTTGGATGAAATAGCTTAACAGACCATGCACATTGCTAAAGCTCACTTTAATCATCATTATTTGAAAGACAAAATGAAGTTGTTCACTAAGTCAAGTAGCTTGGATATGTGGGATATCATTTAAAATGGCGACTACATCCCAACACAGGATGTCCAACACAATGTCTTTGCTGAACATGGTTAACTAAAGACTCAAGTGTAGCTAAATTCAAAGCCATGTATCGCTTAACTTGTGTTTTGAGTAAAATAAGGTATGCCAAGATCATTGCTTGTGATACTGCAAAGAAATCTGGGATGGACATGAAATACTGCAATCATATTAGCAAGCGAGTTCATCACTATGAGATGTTCAAAATGTTTGAGCATGAAAATATTGATGAAATAACCATTACATTTATGCATGTCATGAATTTGTTAAAAAGCCTTGGCAAAAGGCATACAAATGCTAAGATGGTTAGAAAGATCCTTAGGAGTTTACCTTCTAATGATTTCCCAAAGTTACTGCAATAATCGAAGCTAAAGGGCTAAAAACTCTGAGTTTGGATGCTCTTATCGGGTCTATAAAAACTCATAAGGTTATGCTAAATGAGGCTTATCAAAGAAAACAAATCCATAACTCTAAAGTCTTCTCACAAAAAGCAAAACTTAGGAAATTTTTTTGAAGTTTCTAAGGAATTTTAGGATGAGGATGCTTCTGAAGAAGATTTAGAAGATGATAATGATGAGATGTCTTTGCTAGTGAGAAAAATGAAGCAAGCCCGGAAAGACATACTTAAGAAAAAAAGGTCAAACTACCCTACTCAAGGCACTTACCACCACATTTGCTTTATCCCCAGTGGTACAAGATGGTGAAATCATAATCCTTAAGTAGTTCCATCCACCTCAAACATCTTAAATAAATATCCTTACGTTGGAAGATATACTTCAGGCTTTATAGTCTATATGTATCTTACAAGTCTCACCACAAAGGTAGTGTCTCCAAATTTTGAAGGTAATGATAATTATTGCCATTTCCAAAACATATATAGGGTAGTCATACTCATGCCTCGAGTTGTTTACAGCTATAAACAATGTCTCATCCATGTTGCATGAGCGACAACCAAGTCCTATCCTAGAGCATTATAACACATGGAATAATATCCAGTTCCAAAGTGAAAAATGAGCATCGAAGCAATTTTTATGCATTGTTTGAGCTTTTGTAAGCTTTCCTCACATGCCTTAGAATATTATAATTGAACCTTTTCTATGTTAGTCAGTTTAATATGACTGCTATTTTGGAGAAATCCTTTATAAAGCGCCTGTAGAACCTTGCTAAACTAAGAAAACTCAAATCTATATGACATTCGTAAGCCTTGACCATTTTGAATAGTTTCCACTGCCCTTTGGTCCACCATAATTCCCTCCTTTGATACCACATGCCCTAGAAAAGTCACTTAATCTAACCAAAATTCACACTTAGAGAATTTTACATGCAGAGGTACCTCAAAATCTATAAGACAATCCTTGGGTGAAACTCATGCTCTTTCGCACTCTTAGAGTAAACTGAGAAACACTTGACCACTTTGAGAGCCCAGCTCCACAAGGCATGACATCATTCTAGATTCCAACCCACCTTGAAAGCCTAGCTCGACTAGGCATAGCATTTTCTTTATTTGTTATATTTTCTATTTCAGTTACATTTTATTGTAGTTCAATAATTGCAAGATGCATAGGATAAATGTATAATAACTATCACATAACACATAATATGTTACACATAATTCACTTAGCAAGCAAGATAATAGTAGTATGGACTACAACTCATATCATTCTCACATACACACTAATACTAATTAATTGAAAAATATGGGGGTTCAACAAATAAAAATCAACAAGCATAAAATATGTAATTGATGTGCAATTAATTAAGATTAATTGGTAGACCTCCCAAACAACCCTTGTGATTCTTCTAGAGACTTGTAGGCATTCAACTCAGACACAATAGATCAAACAATTCAAAAATAATCAATTGATGATACCAAAAAGATTTTCTAATCAAAATCAATGTATCAATATCATTCAACATCAATAACAAATACAAGTATGAGAGAAGGAATTGAAAAACACATAAAAAAATATTAATAATTAAAGATAGAGTTTCATGCTTACAACCAAGTAATCTCAAAGACTCTGTGAGGCAGCTGGAAAATTACTCCTCCATAGCTGTGTAGGAATCCACAATAAAATGTTATGAATATAGAAGAAAAAAATTGCTTGAGAACAAGAGAGAGCAATCCTTTTCTCAGAGCAAGACAACTACAAAATTCTGAAAATAAAAGATTGAAAAAAAAAAACTAATGCAAAAGTGTGTATGTCACACTACTAGCTCTGAACCCTCGCTTGACTCTCAAATTAGCCAAATTAGCTCTTGCTTTCTTTATGAAAGTTGTCAACATAGATACTTTATTTGCCTCATTTGGATTTAGGATGCATAAGTTATAGTCCAATTAATGCACATTACTTAGCTTCTAACAAGAATACCTTTTTCTAACTTCAACTATGTATCTTTCCATTACGCATATGAATTAGCCTTCTCCCTTTTTTTAAATTTATAGAGCTTTCTCTTAACTGTCATATAGTATAAAGTTTGTAAATTTCTAATGTCTATAACTCAATATATGCCCAAAATCTATAAATAGTTAAAATCCTGATAATGCTAAAAATACAATTAAGCCCAACTGGAATCCAAGCTTATAAAATATATCGAATATTAATCCATTAAGCACAAGAGATGCATAAAAGACTAAATAGGCAACTAATTAATATGTCAAAATCTTGCCTATCACCTTCTGAAAGGAAATTGACTTCAAGTGAGCACCAAACAAAATCTATGTATCACAGGACAATCTAGCATCACAAACACAACAAAAAAAATTTTTGTAAGCTATAAATATAAAGATTGCTAAGAAATAACTCAAAGGCATTAAAATCCCCAATTTCAAGCCTTAGATCCTTCAAAACACTCAAAAATTCAAACCTTGAGCACTAAAATAAAAAATGGAAGGAAGATCTAGGTGTTGAAAACCTTGCCTAGGTGGGTATAGAAGATTTGGAATAATGGGTGCTCTCCTTGACACCCTTTGTAGCACTCAAAAATGTTTTTCTTTTCTTTTCTTTTTTGCTATGGTCTAAAATTAAATTATTTTTTTATGAAACCTACCAATATCTTGTCTTTTCACATTCATGTCAAATGTTAATTTGAGCGCAT
Organism: Dalbergia cultrata; assembly: GCA_031216105.1. NCBI lineage: Eukaryota > Viridiplantae > Streptophyta > Magnoliopsida > Fabales > Fabaceae > Dalbergia > Dalbergia cultrata. The sequence continues at coordinate 49,910,139 of CM062346.1, forward strand.
CAGAAAAATAAAAATCTTATGTGAACATTTCACATGTTATCAAATAGATTTTGTTTAATTCGTATAAGCCAATAGCTGTGAATATATTATGAGGGTTTAAAGACATTGGTTCACACTTTTAGATGTTCTCATATTTCAAAAATTTGTTTAATGGTGAGTACATTGCTTTTATAATAACTTTGTTATCTATGAAACTTTTCAGCTGCCCCTCTTGAGATGGAAGAGATTTACACCACTTACACTAGTGTACACGATAGCTCATGGTTTGATATCAATCTATCTTGCACCTTTTCTTCATATGAAGGTGTTCTCAGACTAAACTATGCTCTTTCAATACAAATGGTTGTAGATGTGCATGTATTTGCTTTTGACATATAGTGGAAACAATCAATTTTGTATCCCATATTTTTAGGCTGGGTTATTTAAATTCATAATAAACTATTCAAAACCAACATCTAAGAAAGAATTAAAAAAAAAAGAAAAAAAAAGTAAAGGACATTTTTTAGCTAGCAATAGTAGTGTTGTTATGTTGTAGCATGGTTTGTGATAGTTATATCTGCTTCCTATCTAGAAAATTAGTTTTAAGGAAGTCTGATATGGTTTTTGGTTCAAATACATTCGATGTTGTTCAGACCCATGTGCTTAAGAGGATAGCTATCTATCCAAGATCATTGGTTTTTTCTCTTGCAATCAATGGTGTGTACGCTACAGTTATAGGATTGGCCAAGGTATAAGATTCTATGTTCTTAAAATAGCCATTTGTTTTTCAACATCAACCTCATGATTCAATGACCCTATATACTTGATGTAACATCACACATTTCTTGGAGTGTAAATAGGATATACCTGACATGGAAGGAGACAAAGCAGGAGGAATCCAAACTTTGGCAGTACGACTAGGTCCTGAGCGGGTATTTTCCTCTCATGCAATATCTCATAACTAGGTTATGATATCATATACCATATATTTGTTATTAATTATGCTTTTTCTAGGTATTTTGGTTTTGTGTTTTACTTATTGAAATAGCTTATGGAGTTGCCATCCTCGTGGGAGCAACCTATCCTTCTTTTTGGAGCAAAATTATCATGGTAATATGTTATTTACCAATATAGCTTTCAAATATTGGTGTGTAATATCCTTCTTCCTCCATAACAATTATAACCTTATATGCATGGAAGTAATAGTATGATTTTATTTATTAAGATATTTGAGCAACAATTATAATTTTTTCTAAAAGAAGTTAGCATAAAATTGTAAGAAAACTGTTATTTTATATATTTTTTTTTATTGTAACTATTAAAGGAATATTTCAAGATATCCATTAAAAATTCATTAAGAGTAGGCCTCCACTTTTATCCCAAACCATCTTTAATGAATTAATAATTTAAAAGATATTTCAAAAGGTAACATAAATAATATTACTCTAATTCTATATAATCCCTTCATTTCTTAAGTTAAATATTCACTTCATAGCAATTGATTAATTATAATAATTTAGTATTTGTTTCTTTTCATTATCTCTTGAAGTTTTGAATTAGGGTACTCATTCTATAGATGACAAAAATACAAGAAGGTAGTTCAATTGATAGTTGTACTCTTTGAATCTTAAACTTTTCCACACAGAATCACTTTTCTCAACCTTTTCTCGTATTTATTGGCTATTGAAGATATCCTCATGAAATAATAGGTGATAGTCAAGAAAGGTAATCTAAATCTCTCAAAACTATCTAATACTATTTATAGAAGAAAATTCTTGAATTGATTCTATTATTTGGATTTTGATATTGCCATTTCAAAAAGTGTTTTGAGAAGAAGGATTGAATCATGAACTAATTTAATAACTTTGTCAATCTTGAAAATTTAAAACTAACTCTTTGAAATATTAAACTTGGAATATAGAAATATTTGTTAGTAGCAAAAAGTTATTTTTCTCAATAACACTTTGTAATAAAAGCATATTGGAATAAACAACATATATAACAAATATTCAATTGAAGGCAAAGGAAACTTAAAGAGATAAGGATACAAATATCATACAAGATATTTTATCCTAATTGAATCAAACTACTTACTTATGTCCACTTCTTAACAAACAAGTTGAGATTTTCGCTATGAGTATTCTAGTAAAATCTTCTCAAAAGTTGAAAACTAAGTATTATTTTCCCAAATTCCCGAAGCTAACCACCTTGAGTATTCTTTCACTTAGCTTTTCCAATCTTGCTAACAAAAACAATTGCTTGGTCAAGGTACAAAGGTTGGATAAATGGATTATGTTTGCATACATTTAATCTCTAATGCTCATAAGTGTATATCTCTATTATGTACATGAGTGAGTGATTTCTCAATAATCTCACTAGAAGGATATCTTCTAATACAAAGTTAGAGAAAATTTGTTAAGAGGCTTTTAAAAGACTTCTTTCTAGTTTCCTCTTAAGGTTGAGAAAGATGAAGAAATTGAATGGTATTGTTTCATTAGCATTTTCCTTTCAAAATAATTGCATTAATCCAAAATCAACTTCTTCTTAGAATTCAAGACTTATATAAACCTTCAAATTATAGCTATTGGAACTCATAGTCTAGGTTTATGCAATATTTGATCCATTGGTCAAAGTCTGATGACAGAAAAGGTTTCTTAGCAAGCAAGGACAACACTAAAAAACAAACAAAGATCCATTTGGGTTATCTATCTCTATAGTCTGTCATTATGCCTTTTGAATAGTGTCTTATCACTTTTGATCTTGTGAATATCCTCGAAGAGATTTTTTTTCTAGATTGATATCTTCTTCATCTTCATTGAAAAGCATTCTAGAAATGATCATTCAGGTCACAACTTTTTGTATACATCCTTTCGATGCTTGTATAATCCTTCTAATGATTGGTTTTCTTTTTGAAAGGTCAGCATAATTTTTCTAATCAGTTGAATGGCTTTCTTTTCATAATAAGTGTAGATTCCTCTCATGTAAAACATTATATGATTGAATAATATTGTTTATGATTTAAAGATTGACTTAGAGAAGGAATAATATATTGGTTATCTCTCTTAAACATGTTAGAACTATTTCCATATTCAAACACTTAACAAATACATTAGTTCTTTAAAAAATATTTTCATAGGATTGGTTTGTTTTTACTCAAAAGCTCAAGGGGTATATAAATAAAACTTACATATCTCAAAAGTAACTTCTGAAAGATATTAGACCTTACATATTTTTCATGATAGTATGCAACAATATTGCTAGGTCATGGATCAAGTGCTGGGATCATGATTAACCTTTCTCAAGTCTTGTGAAGTACATTGCATCAAGTTTGATGATTTTTTATTATTCAGTGGTCATGTCAAATCTTAACAAAACGTAATGAAAGATATAGATTTGAAGTGCTTTGCGCATACATATTCACTAATGCTTGTTCAACACAAAGTAAGGGTAGTTTAGACTCCAATTGAATTTAATATCATCAAATTCAATGAAGAAAATGTTTGTACTAAAATATAGAAACACATCCCTTCCATAGTTATAGATATTGTTATTGAGTGAAATTGGACTTGTTTGATTATTTTAGTAAAGTTTGAACTTTTTTTTATCACTTTTAATTTATTAGGTTTCTGCACATGCCATTATGGCTTTAGTCCTCTGGTGTAATGCCAAATCTATAGATTTGAAGAGCAAAGATGCCTCACAATCCTTCTATATGACGATTTGGAAGGTAAGGAGTAGTTTTATAATTGCCTATCAATTGGAAAATCAATTTTAAATTTTGAGATTAATACATTTAACTTCATAATGTACTTATATATAACTCCTTTTCCATTGTCTCAAGAAATTAAACCCTTTTCCCCTTTACTTCAATGAAGAGTGGATTCAATTAACTTCATTTTTACAAAGGACAATTAAATTATAACCTAATTTTTAAACAATGTTATTTATCTTATAAGTGTGCTTATAGTTTGTGGTAATTGTGATACAAGTAGAAAGTAACAAATTATTTCCTTGCTCTCAAGCTTGATTTATTAGAGCTTAGTGGTGGCTAGTGTCAACTAGTTGAAATTTTAGGTTTTACAACATAGGAAATGATGTTGCTTAAATTGCTAAGGAAACAATTAAATTGGAGTTGTTGGTTTTCTATTGGAACTACAAAATCCATTTAATTTCCTTACAAGTAAAAGATATCACTTAAAAAATACTATGTTTTGAAAATTCAGTGTTAATGAAATTTATCAATATAATTAGACATGAGTTGTTGTTAGTTTACATTATGTTGATGACTTGACTACATCTTGTTTTGTTACAGCTTGTTTGCGCTGAATTCATTGTCATATCTCTTGCTAGATGAAGAAAAAATGGTGTTGTTGATTCAATAAATGGTGCTGCCTTTGTCTTATGCCTTAATGGGGTCAACTATAATTTGATCTAGATGCCCATTTACGCAAGTTGATTTTGTATAAACCTAATAAAAACTATGAAATAGATACAACATTACATAATAATGAAACTATTGATGTTCTTGGCCAATCATACATGTAATTTTCTTTCAAATAAAGTAGGATAATTAACAAAGTACCCTTGAAGTTTCATGGTCTTGCATTACACCCCAAGCTATGATGAAAGTTGCACTCAACCTTATACGTTAACCCTAACTAATAGATAAGTAAGAACATTTATTAATTAAGGTTACATATTTTAAAGGGGAAAAAAGAAAGCAACCATAAAAATAAGTATAAGTGTTTGCAAATCGGTGTGGTTCAATTTTGTGTTAAAAATCAAATCAATCAAAATATACTTGGATTGGATTGAATTTAAAAATTTAAAACAAGCCAATATCTAATCCAATCTATTTTTTACAAATGCATGTTTAAATGTAACCCATATCAATTAAAATAGTTAAACTGATCAAATTGGAATTTTTTTTTATAAGACTAGTTCTTTGTTTTCTTAAAAGTCACGTGAATAAATCCAATTCTACATTTAATAATATTTATAGTTAAATCTATACTTTCACTTATTGCAATTTGGATTATTGAATAATTTTATTATTTTTGTATCATTTTCACTTTAAAACCATTTTATACACATCAAATGAGTTATTTTATTTTTTTGTTTATTCATTTTATATTGGCTTAAAATATCTTTAGTTTATTGTCAAGATCCACTTCAAGATGTAATTGAAGCTTATTGAGCCACCAACCATTAAGAAACCTAACTGGCATTTCATAGAAAATTTGTAAACATACCCTCTAAAATTTGAACATTTATTTAACATACTCATGTGAATTACTTGTTTACAATCCATAACATCAATTCCAAATATGTTTAACATTCAATAATAATTTCACATGTAGTACATGTTAGCCCTAGAACCTTTCAGAAAGCATTAGCTTGGAGATTTGAATGACAACAAAACCAATTTTGATAAAATGTATTCAAGAATGGATTAATTCACTTGATCTTATGTAGCATTTTAAGGATCATTCTCGTATACATATTAGTTCAACCAATAAGTAAGTTTCTCAAAATTTCATATTTTAACATGATTATAATCTCATTCAAAGATATTCAAAATTACAAGATGCGAAAAATAGCTTTAAGGGACTCTATGTACCAAATGGATGTGAAGTATACCTTTATAAACGGATTCCTTTTTGAGGAAGTCTTTGTAAGGCAGCCTCCAGGCTTTGAAAGTGAAACCCTTTCCAACTATATATTTAAGTTAACAAAGGGACTCTATGGTCAAAAACAAGCTCGTACAGCTTGGTATGAAAGACTAAGTACCTTCCTACTTAAGAATGGGTTCAAAAAAGCTAATATTGACATAACCTTTTTCACTTTACATCAACATAATCACTTTCCAATAGTCCAAATATATGTTAATGACATCATATTTCATGCCACTGATTATTCGCTTTGCGAGAATTTTTCAAAATTAATTCAAAGTAAATTTGAGATGAGCATGATGGGTGAACTAAAACTCTTTCTCGGTTTACAAATAAAACAACAAAAGGAAGGAACCTTGATCCATTAAGAAAAATATACAAAAGAGCTTTTGAAAAGGTTTAATATGGATCAAGAAAAGCCCATAGGCACTCCCATGCATCCATCTCAAGTCATAAATGCATATGAGAACGGTGAAAAGGTGTCAGCAAGTAATTATAGAGGAGTAATTTGCTCACTTTTATATGTCATAGTAAGCAGGCTAGACATTCAATTAAGTGTGGGCATTTGTGCTAGATTTCAATCTAATCCAAGGGAGTCCCATTTAACTGCTATCAAGAGAATTCTAAGATAGCTAGTAGGTACTACTAATCTCGGCTTGTGGTATGAGAAGGGTACATCTAGCAAAATTGTAGGTTTCTATGATGCTGACTATGCTGGAGATAGGGTAGACATAGGAAAAGTATAAGTGGATGTTGTTGTTTCTTTAGGAAAAGCCTCATCACTTGATCATGCGAGAAACAGAACACCATAACACTCTCAACTGCTGAAGTTGAAAATATGGCTATTGCAAACTGCTATACTCAAATGCTGTGCATTAGAAACCTACTGGAAGATTATCATTTGAGGTATTCCAAGATCCCTATCCTATGTGATAATACCAGTGCTATTAGTCTTGCAAAGAATCCTATTCAGCACTTTAGATCCAAATACATTGATATAAAACATCACTTTATTAGAGATCATGTTTAGAAAGGTGATGTTAAGTTAATGTTTGTGAGTACTGAAAACTAAGCGTCTAGTATATTCACTAAACCTTTAGCTGAGGATTACTTTTGCTTTTTAAAAATCCTTTTAAACCTCACAAGTTTTTAAAATTTGCATAACATGCATATCATAAGAACCTTTGGAGTGCCCTCTACCTTTGGAGTACCCTCTACAAGACCTAAATTGAGATATTCAAAGAAGACTATCTAGGCAAGTTTAGAAAGTCAATTTGCAAGACCAGAAAAAGAACAAAAGTTTAGAAAATGGAATAGAAGCTTAAAATTCAGATAAAAGGTTCATAAAATAGGTCAGAAAGTCATATAGGTTTAGAATATGGAAGATCATTGATAAACAAGAGACTCAAAAAAAGGTCTGAAGATTCAGATTCTCATCCTTTGGCTCAAAAAGTGAAACAAAGTCTCAAAAACTACACCTTATGCTCATATACCATATTCAATTTTGGAAGAGATACTAATGGCGGGATAATTTCCACTCTTTTTTAGTTTTTCTCTCCCACGTCATTTCAACTTCCAGACTTTGTGTCATGTCTCATTAATAACTACCATACCTTCTATATCTCACTTAAAAACCCTTCATCTTTAACCTCAAACACTTTGGATAAATGTGTCTACATGCATGCACGTAGCATGGTTTTGGTTGGGGAAAAGATAAACAAGTGGTTTCTTAACAGTTTTTGGAAATTAAGTATTTAAAAGCTTAATTTTAGACCTTTTGGCGTGAAGAAGAAAATTTAAAATATTGGTTTTGAAAAGAAAATTTTCATTTAAATAAGGTTTTGGAAATTTCAAGGTTGGTAGTGCAATATTCTAATTTTTAACGTCTTATGCTCAAGTTGTGTTAAGATTAATCACTGGTTGTTACATTATGGTCTCAAATTTTTCTTCAAAAATAATATATACAAAAAATACATGTAACATTTTCTTTAAAATGTTTAATTAAGACATGAGCCTTTGTGCATAAGCCATAATGACTGCTTACACTCGTTAAATCATGAATCATAGCTAATCAAGCATATGCGATAAAACATTGACATATATCCAATTCATCTCAATCCATCATAACATATCATAGACATAAACATTATCATGTAAATTGTCTAGATTCATTTCCCACATAGAGTTTCTAATATGATACGTGACAAACATAGTAAACCTGTCAATAGTTCTGCTCACTCAGTAAATGCATATACATAAATGTGTTCTAAAATCAAAATTGTAAAACTAAATCTATCTAGCTAAAATAAAGCTGTTATCTCTTTGGCCAATTCATTGCTTACTTAATCCTTCCATTGCAAGTCCCTAGTGTGAGCTATTATGACTCACAATAAATTAGAATTTATTTAATGTTAAGTTGCACCAAGAAAATATAGTAAAAGGACACAACCTAAGTCATCTGTCAAGGAAGGTTTTTCACTTAGTTGGGAAAGTTAGGGTTTTAATAATTAAAACAAGGCAATTAAATTTGATATAGAAAGTATAATGATTAAAAGGCACTAGTGCAAGGTATTCCTAGAATTGAAATTAATTATTGTTAGAAATAAGGAAATATCTATCGATATCTTAATTATATCTTAGAATATCTCATATCATATCTTACATTGATTTAGATTTATTTAGATTGATTCTATCATTATCTTTAGATTTTATCTTTGCCTTATAAATAGGATTACCTCATTGTATTACAACAACACATAATATCAATATATTTTTAGATTATCATAAATCTCTATTCTCTCTTTTCTTCCTCCACCATTTAAAATCCTTAATTTCAACATGGTATCAGAGCCGTACCATCCTCCGTGACCTGTGGCGCTCTTTTTCGCTGCCAAGTTCCTACCAAAAATAATAGGAACCTGTAATTTTTTTTTCCAGTATTTTGGTCCCCTATTCAGCCACGTTGTCACTTTCGGTAGCCTCCAATACCTCTCTGCTGCTACCTATCGCTGCAGTCCACCATTTTTCCAAGCAACTGTGATCACCTTCCAGTTGTTGGCCCTTTTTTTCTCATTGTGTCATCTCCTCCAGCAAGCAAAAAACCACTTTTCCACTGCCTGTTTCTGCTGTTGGCTGCTACTCTAACGACTTTTTCTGGTCTTCACCACCTTCCTCTGTCGCCGGTGAGTTTTTCCAGCACAAATCCCGGCCGGAGAGCCCACCACCGTGCTCGCCTCCTCTTGCGCGGCTTATCCCTAAATGCCACACACAAAAACAGTCAAAAGCCACTGTTCGTTGCTCTCCGCCACTCTTCTTCATCGTTGGAGAGTTTTTCTGGCGACGGTTCCAGCCTCCGACACCACGCCCGACATCACCCCTCCAAGTGCGGCCCAACCGTAGTGGTCCGGTCAAGATCTAACCCCCCACACGCCACCAAGCACCTCCACTATTGTGCGTGGTACTGTTCACCCGCGCTTCTCTCCGCCACTCATCCAGGCGCATCCAGCGACCTTTCTGGCCAACTCCGCCGACGCCATGCTCATGCCACCCTACTCTTTCTAGATCTGCTCACCCTTTTTGCCATTTGTGCACGTTGCAGACGTCGTATTTTGAAAATACCGCTTCCTCCCTTGTTCTTTTGTGACCCATGGTTGTGAGTCATAGATATTTGGTTGTGCTTCCTACCATCCTTCCATTGTGAATCATACAAATGGGAATATTTGTCTTCACTCAGTCATGGCGATAATATGCGCTTTTGGCTTTGGCTCTTTTGGCTTTGGATCTCCAATATTTCAACTTTTCAAAGCTTTCATATACTGTTGTTATGATCTATTGTTGCAAGTATAGGAAATTTCCACTGCCTTCAGTGCGTCTCTTCCAGTGCTGATAGCGGTGTATGTCTCTTTTTTCCTAGTCGTGCAATTATCCAACAAGGTGTTCAAGCTGTTGTGTCATCTTTTTAGACGTATCCAGCATCCCTCAATTGGCTTGCTAGTCTTTCTTGGAGATTCTTTGATATTTTAAGGGTTTAATTGTAACAAGCTTAAAGCTGAGTAAGCTTTAGCTTGAGGAGGAGTGTTAGAAATAAGGAAATATCTATCAATATCTTTATTATATCTTAGAATATCTCATATCATATCTTACATTGATTTAGATTTATTTAGATTGATTCTATTATTATCTTTAGATTTTATCTTTGCCTTATAAACGGATTACCTCATTGTATTACAACAGCACATAATATCAATATATTTTCAGATTATCATAAATCTCTATTCTCTCTCTTTTCTTCCTCCACCATCTAAAATCCTCAATTTCAACAATTATTATTGACCAAATATTGAGTACACTAGTTGCTATTGGTAAATATTTACCTCCAATTATACTAGTATCGATTGACCTCTAGAATCTGACTAATGTAAATAACTAATAAACAATATCTATGTTTATTTAGAAATCACATTGATTTAAAGAACCAATTGCTATAGCCTAATTGTCAATCGAAAAGTTAATTCTAATGCTCTCCTTCAAACATAAACTAATGGATCCATCAATTTATGCCTAAAGGGTTTCCCTAAATGATGATCGTCATTTTAGTTATTCCATTAAAAATTGTAACAATGGCAACAATAATTAGAAGAATAGAAACTGCAGGACATTTAGAAAACTAAGGGATATAATATAAACAGAGGGTCTCAAATAGCATCCTAATCCATCCGGAAACCCCTACACTAGTAAGAAAATTTACTCCTCCATCCTTAGAGGATTACAACAATGAAAATAAAAGAGTACCTGAAAATAATAGCAAGGATCCTTACCACAATCTCCAGGAGCAAAGCCAATTCACTAATGGAATCCCTAGAGAGAAAAAAGTAGAGACGAAGATGTAGAGAGATGTAAAGAGAGAAAGTGGTTGCCTAGCAAAAGGCAGTGGTGCCTAGTCCCTCTCCGACGTCTACACGGTGCTCATTGCAAGAGCAATGACAAATTGTCAACAATCCCAAACCGAGAATATCATCAACAAATGCTTAATCACTCAAGTAGAAGTGAAATATTCTCTAGCTTAACCACTTGGCAGAAGCAACCAATCCTAACATGGGAAAAATGCCAATCAATGCTTAACCACCTCAAATCAAAAGGTAGAAGCTAATACTAGAGCCATAAGGCTTTACCAATGCTTAACCACCTCTTAAAGGCAGAAGCAAATATCAAATCATAGGTTATAGTCAATAAGATTATCAATGAAAAGTTAACATCATCAGACAGGCCATAGGGCTGAATTTGAATCAATGCTTAACCACCTTATGAACAAAGGCAGAATCTAAAACAAGGCTTAACCATCAAGAACAGAAGTTATATATGATGCTTAAGCACCTAATACAGAAGCAAATCAAAGCCAACAAAAGGCTATATCAAAGAACTTACAAACAAATGCCTATTCAAGCCCAAAACATGCTAAATGAAGGCTAAGCCAATATTAATACCATGAAACTGAAATTTCTGGAAGGGAACCATTACCATACCATGAGGTTGGAATTTCTTGAATGAACCAAGCACAGATCAAAACTTAACAGAACCAGAAGATGAACCAAAGTATGAAAGCTCCACAATCTTTGTGTTAGACAAAATAGCAAACAGCTGGTATGCACAACAAAATAAAGGTTGTTGATAAAGAAGCTACAATACCAACTCTCAGGACTTGAAATATCTATCACAACCAGCCATGTTGATATCCATGAATCAAAGAAGAAATTAATCGCATACCACATCTAAACAAATATCAAATCTAACCTAGGGGTCTTGAATATTGAACAAGAGAATGTAACAACAACAGAACCTTTTACAAGAAGCACCGATTGAAAATTCTTGAGTCATAGCAAATGATCTCACTAGACCAGAACTGGAAAGGAGATAAACCACGCCGGTGAACTCGCCAGAGATGTATCGTGAAATAAGCAGAACAAAGCAGAGTGGGTCGGAGCTAGAGGGAACAGAGTCGACGAACAACGAGCAGAGATCTTGATGCCTCTGTGGTTGTCACCGGAACTTGATAGGGAAACACCATTCTGAAACATTTCTCAACGGAGCAGTGGCAGCGAAGCTCGCTAGAGAAGACAAACGAGTCAAACCAAATCTGAAATGGAAGATCCAAGAACGGAGCACGAGCTGCCCGAACCATACAACCGGCGAAGATTAGAATAACCGCCAAAGAACGCCGCCGCCAAAGAACAATGCTGGAAACTGCAAACTTAAAACAAAGAAGCAAATCAAGATCTGAACTAGATCTTGTAGGAGAAGATAGCAGAAAAGTCGCTGGAATTGAGAAGAAGACAGATCCGATGGAAGCCACGCTGGAGATGAAGGTGGCGAACCAGATCTTGAAACCCTGGCTTGCCAAATTTGCAAACCATACTGAAGATGGAGGAAGAAATGATCAGCCAAGGTGGAATGAAGTAGATCCAGAGAGCAAGAAAGCTCACGAACACAAACAAAGAAATGACTAAGAAAGTGAAAAAAAAAAAATGTATCAAAAGTGTTTGGTAGCAAGGAAAATATGAGAAAATTAGAGAAAATGAGTTCTTAGAACTTAGAGGAAATGCAGCGGGAGAAAGGTTTCAAGATGGGTGGAAAGGCTCTGATACCATGTTGAAATTCATAGTGATCAAAGAAGAGGAAGCAAATAATTGAGAAAATGTAGAAATGAAATTTTACTAATGATCAAATAAGTGAGTAATACATGATGATAGAGCCTTATATAGGCAATGAATGAAACTAACTAACAACAAATCTAACTAACTAATCTAACTAACATGTCAATATTTCTAATAGAAATTACATCCTCTAACAATATACACCACACACTTTATCACTGTTGGATGTGATATGTGGTCCCCTACTCATTCCACTCACTCATCACATCCAATGGTAATAAAACGTAGATATGCATTTGTTGTGCAATTTTATTATGTACCAAACACTACTCTTTTTTAAACTGGTTTGTAGTGCTGAAAAGCCAAGTAAAGATTATGGTATTCATGACAAGGTTATAGACTTTGTTGGAGATAAGGTGAGCAGATAAATGTTTGATTATAGTGGACTCTTTAATTTTTTGCCTCATTAAAATAGGAGTGAATACTAAATACCAGATATCTTTGTTTAGGTTTTCCCTATTAAAGTTGAACTATTGAAGCCCCAATAGAAATGGAAACACACATAACTGATCAAATAAAATAGGTATTCTTAATTTCTTTGACTAAATTTTTTTTTTTTATCAAATCGTGTGTTCTGTATTTGATAGTGTTAAATCATATTTGGATGTTGATGAATGTTGTGGTTGCATCTCATCGCATAGTTTAGAAGATGTATCTGGCATAGAATTTAGAGTGTTTATGGATTTCCTAAAAAGCTTGAGCCTATTTGGAGAAAAGGCTCCACCTAAGAGAATGAAAAAGCTGATTGGAATCATTGAAGAACATGCTGTTTTAGATGCACAATTCAATGTATTGTTTTTTTTTTTTTTAATAATCTAGTTTATATTAAGAGAATATATTTTTTATTTTAGGGTTCTATAATGGCAGATTTAAGTTATAGTTACATGAGTAATATTATTATTTGTTGGTCTCTATTGTATTTTTTTTTTTCAATTGGTAATTTGTATGTTTCAATTTTCAAACTAAGACCACATTGATAGGCTGATATCATGCCTTCACATTCCATTTGTTGCAGTAAGAAGTGTTTATCCTTTTCATTCTAACAAACGATGAGATAGCAAAATTATGAAAAAAATATGAAGTAAAATGTTTCTTGCATTGTTCAAATAATGGAGGTAAATGTGCCATGCTTATTGCCTTCTTTGAGCCTTTAACTGCTTGTACTGAAACTGAATTATATTGTAGTAAGGCACTAAATAGAAAACATTAAGTGCATTGCTATTACTTTTTTGTTCTTAACTGATATTATAATGTTAAGATTATTTTTACGATATTTGTTTATTTGTTTGTTGATTTATTTTCACGGAAGACTTTGTTTATGTACCCATTAATATTAGAAAATCTCTTCATAATAAGATTATTTTTTAGATAATCTATGGTTTGCTCTTATAAATATATAATTATATATTTTAGCTTGGTTCTTCAATATACAATTTCATATATCTTCAATTTAAACAATTCTACGAAATAATGATTGAGTTTACAAAGCATTTATCCATTCAGAATATAATTATGCTCTTTTAAAGTTGATATATTTCGCTAATGTCTCTTGTAAATATCATGTTCAATAGTTGACCCACTCTTTTCATGAAAGTTATAATTTCGGTTGTTTGTGTCCACACACTTAATTATTATTATTATTTTCTATAGTGGGAGTTTATAAGATAACAAAAGAAGCTTGACTATTAATTTGTGTCAAGGTACGGCTATGTATCTATTGGAAGGAGTTGGAACGGGAGGGACCTGCTTTCCTTGGTCATAGTTGGCTCCATGTTTTTACTTTTTATGTGATATATAAGTGAAATGAAGAAATGGAAGATGGTCTCATAGTTTCGATGGTGCAATTTTTGTTAGGCTTGTCGAAAGTTATGCGAGTGGTGCAAACAAATGATACAACGAAATTGTCTCCAGAGTCTCTTTAAAATGGAACATGCGAAAATCAGAGGAGAAAGTAAATCCTTCGAAGTCGTAAAAGAAGCCTGTAAGGAATACCTATTGTAATAATGCCATACAGCTCACTGATGGGCGCCTGTAACAATGTATATCTTGTTGAATAAATTTGGTCGCCCTTGGTCCTTTAATTAGCAGAAAATATGTAATATGAATTCATTAATGAATAAAATGTGTACAGGAGGTTTATATACATCTGAAAGAAATGAAAAAAAGTGCAGGGGAAAAGTAGTTACAGGAATAAACTGTGGGAAAAGTAGTTACAAGAATAAACTGACTAATTAACTAACTAACTTGGTTAAGCTAAAGCTAAAGCTAACTAGCTGAACTTGGTTTCTGAGTTAATTAACTAGCATGAGTTAAGTGCCATTTCCTGAGACCCCCCTGGGAAGCTAGAGAATGTAGATTCTTCATTCCCAGCTTGAGCACGATGGAGTGAAAGGATGGACCAGGAAGGGGAGGATGGAATAGGAAGGAGCTTGATGAGACCTTTTCGTATCTTCTCACAAACTATATGGCAATCAATCTCGATGTTCTTAGTTCATTCGTTCGTGAAAGATGTGGTTGCCAACGATGTGAAGAGCGGAGCAGTTGTCGCAGTAGAGTGCCGCGGGTGAGGTTGGTGGAAAACCAAGGTCATGGAGTAGATATGTGAGCCACTGTAATTCACAAGTGATGGTGGCAAGTGCACGATATTCAGCTTCAAAGCTGCTACGGGAAACAATGACTTGTTTCTTAGAGCGCCATGAAATGAGGAAGTCTCCAAGGAAGATGGCAAATCATGTGACAGATTTGCGAGTTTCGGGGCAATAAGCCCAATTAGAGTCGCTGAAATTATGAAAGGAGGGAGAGCTAGAAGAGGAGAAAAAGATGCCAAGGCCTGAGGCACCTTTGAGATAGCATACAACTCGAAGAATGGCAACCCAATGAGCAGTTGTTGGCCATGATATGAACTGGCTTAGCTGTTGTACAACGAAGCAAATGTCCGGTCGTGTTACAGTGAATGCGACCGACAAGATGATGATAGGCAAGGATATATTCATAGGGTTCACCATCTGAGATGAGGCATGAGGCAGGGTCAAGTGGACAAGAGGCAGGCTTGCAAGAAAGGATACCCATGTCGAATAAAAGTTCAAGAGAATATTTTCATTGGGATAAGCAAATTCCACTGGAATGGCGTGCAACTTCAAAACCACGGAAGTATTTAAGGGTGCCCAAATCCTTGATTTTGAAGGCAATTTCAAGCAAGCCTTTGATGTGAGATATTTTGATGATACCATTCCCAGCCATGATAATGTCATCGACATAAACTAGAAGGGCAATGAAGGATGAGTTGGAACGTAGTACGAAGAGTGAGCGATCTACCGAAGATTGTTTGAAACCTAAAGAAACCAGAATAGAGAACAATCGAGTAAACCATTGTCTGCTGGCCTACTTTTGGCAATAAAGAGAACACTAAAGTTTGCAGACTTGGTTTGGCTTGGTGGTAGGGAAGCCTAGGGGAAGCACCATGTACACTTCTTCATCAAGTGAGCCATGAAGAAAAGAGTTGTTTACATCACAGTGATGCAGAAGCTAGCCTTGAATGGAGGCTAAAGTCAATAGCACATGTACAGTGGTCATCTTGGCCACAGGAGAAAATGTGTCTAGGTAGTCCAATCCTTCAATTTGTGTGTACCCTTTTGCTACAAAGCGTGCTTTGTAGCGCTCAATAGAGCCATATGCTTTATATTTGATGCGGAATACTGATCTGCACCCAATGAGAACTTTCCCATTAGGAAGATTAGTAACAATCCAAGTACGATTTCCCTCCAAAGCCTTGATCTCCTCTTGCATCGCCCTAACCCAACAATCTAATTTGGAAGCTTCAATGTATGATTTTGGCTCCTGGTTGGTAGTGATTGCTTGGACAAAACTTTATGAGCAGGAGTTAATAAATCATAAGATAAATAGGTTGAAATAGGATAAATAACATATGAGAGCTAGATGTTAAAGTTAGAGCATAAGAGCAATGGAAGTCTTTGAGATGTGGGGGTGGGTTATGATTTCTGGAGGAGTGGCGAAAGGTGGGTGCAGGTGGAGAGGAAAGATAGGGAAGGGATGTGGACATGTTAGAGGGAAAGGAAAGGCTGGTGGATTAAGGAGGAGAATGAGAAGGTGTGGGAATTGGATCAAATATAGTTGGTGATGGGTTTGTGGCTTGTTGGTGTGCTGGAATGTGTGTGGGATATGTGGAGTCGAAGGGAAAGGCAATGGGAGTTGTGGATGGGTTGTCAGTGTGGTATGGGAAGATGGATTCATAGAAATGTACATTTCTAGAGATGCTGAGTTCTCAAATATGTTGGTTGTAAACAATGAAGCCTTTTGTCTAGGGTTGGAAACCAAGAAAAATGCATTTGGAAGCTATCACAAGACGTGATCGACACGTGAGGAATTTCATCCCCATATAAGCTTTCTAGGTGACGTGGCTCTCTAAATGCATAATATAATACTTAAAACATGATCTCTCCTGAATATTTAACATTTTTCTCTAATTAAAATATAATATTTTAATTTCATAAAGTGAAAGTATTTAATAATTTAATTTCTAAAAACTCTTAACCAAATCTGCTGATTTAGAAATCATAAATGTTTCAGCATAAAGAATTAATCTTAAACCTGAAAATCTTGACGGTTGAAAACTAACAGCCTGTTTGTTAAGCATTTTTAAAAACAGTTTTCATATTTTAAAAATAAAAAAACAAAAAAAATCGCTTGGAATGCTATTTTGTCATGCTGATTTTAAAAAACAAAAAATTAAAAGTTAGTTTTAAAAATAGAAAATGAAAAACAACTTTAAGTTGTTTTCTGTTCTTTTGTTTTAGAAAACAAGAGAAGAAGCGGTGGCAATTTTGCAATTACTTGGTGTTATTACTTTCAAACTCAGTTCGAATCTCACAGCTCCGAAAAAATTGGGATTTGTTAAGAGAAACCCTCTTCCTTCGTCTCTTCCATAGTGCAACCTGCAACCTCCCTCCATCTCTTTTATCCGCTTCACCAACCAGGAGCTATGAAAAGAAGCTCCCTTTGAGAAAATGCATTAGGCATCTTCCAGCGCGGTGCTTCAAGGATGATTTGTTGCTGGTGCGACAGAGGCAGAGGAACCGTAACATGGTGTTCGATGTCGACATCGAGGTCGATGTCGTTGTCGGGGTTAAGGGCTGTGATAATGGCTGCTGCTCTAATGGTAAAACCGTGATAGGTAGGTTCGTGATGGCTCCACAAGGAGGGTCGTGAAGGACTGTGTCGCTCTTTGCCAGTGCCGGATCCTTCAAATCTAGAGTTTCCAGAAGCAAAGGAAGAGTCACTTCCGGCACTGGTGATGAGGAAAATGTGGTTTTCCTCCTCTGCCGATTACACTGGTTGCTAATGTTTGGCTGATTTCTCTTGGCTTCTCTGATAGACATGGAAAAGGCGTTGGTGCTCTCTGACGAGGAACAGTCGAAAACGATGTCACCGACGAAGGGCTTGGGTGCTACAGGGAGAAAGGATGGGCTTGGGGCCGTGGGGCTAGGAGGAGAGAGCGATTGTTATTATACTGAAAGGAGATCAGTCACATAATACAGGTAGTATTATGAATGGGTTTGCATTGCCAATGAAAGAGGAGCACAAACTGCTTATTTGGGTCCTCATACCACTTGACATGCTGAAATCAATTTCCTCGTATCATCAGCCTTTGTTTAGAATTCTGTGTAGCAGTTCACATAAATTAAAATCTTTGGCATGAAACTATCTTCTAAGACCAAAATTACAACCAAATTAAATTTAATGGTTCAAAATGTTTTTTACATGGATCAACTTTTACCAAAAATCGGTGGCTTTCTGTTTTTAACTTTTAAAAAATGTTTTTGAAGTTAATTGTCAAATAAGTTTTTCTCTTTTTATTGTTTTTAAAAATTGAACTTACATTTGTTTTATAAAATAGTTTTAAAAAATAAAAACAAAAAAACACTTTCAAACAACCCCTAAATTACAAATATGTCTCTAGTTCATCACATGAATCTTTAATCACAATTTACATTTTAATTACATACTTAATATATGAAAATACTATAATATATCAAACTACATGAGTGGATAGGATCCTGTTTACACATCTACTAGAGCACTCTACTATAACAAAACTCTAAATTAAGCCTTACTCCAAAGTAAGACTTACCACAGAGAAACTATTGCATCTATGGAACAAGAATCTGAACCGCTTCTGAACTTGCAACTATGAGACGAAAGGAGAGGGGTTAGCTAACGGACTCAGTGAGTGAGCTCTTACTCATCACCTACATGAGACATCCAAAGAAATATACATATATATAGTATCAATGCAACAAATATAAATCATTTGATATTTATATACACAGCTATCTCTAGAAAAACACTTTTCATTCCATGCATTTATAAACAAGCATTTCTAAATCATAATCAATAATGAAATCATTTTTAACCAAGATGTGGTAAAGTATCGAGAAACAGTAAACTGAATGAAATAAATAAATACATAATCATAACAGCTGTAAAATTATAAACTGAAAGATTATACTTGGTCCCTGGCAAATATGAGCACCTGTTGAAATCATAATAGTCCCTGATGGACAAGCTGTGGGCATCTAACTATGTCCTATTTTCTGTATATGCCACCATGACTGTTTAAAGGGTTACCACCATGGCTGTTTACTATATTGCCTCCATGTTTGTTTACCATTCCCTTGGTTAAGCATATATTCTTGGCCAGCTAATCATTGCTCTTTCATCAATGCTTCGACCATTTCCGCATTCAAGGGTAGATCGTTTCATTGGTTTAGAATATCAGGCTCTTAATGCAAATGCGCCAAGCAACCCGATGCTTTTTGGGCTGATCTGAAAGGCTTGCTCAAGGAGACCCATCAAGACGGGAACTGTGCAACCGTCAGGACCTGAGAAATTCAAAATGTCAGCTATACCTTGTTCTCGGGCTTCAACACATTATTTTCGGTCCTCCAAACTTTGAGACTAAGGGCCTGGTGCCAACCTTGTTCCTGAGCTTGGACCCAATCTTTCCAGTCCTCCAAACTTCGAGACTAGAGGGCTTGTGGATCGGCCGGCTTCTAATTGATCCCTGGCCCACTTCATTTGGGACCTTATCTCCAGGATACATTAACAGAATTAGTCTTTCCAATCCTCTAAACTTCGAGACTTGGGGGGTTGGAGACCAGACAACTTCTCACCGGCCTTATAGCTCATTAGGCATCCAAGTTGTTGGGCCTCCAAGACAAACCAAAAATGAACCTTGATGGGCCTCCCTGTCAAAGCTATTCAGATCGGCCCAAAAAGCATCAGCTTCCCTGGCACGTCCGCAATAAGAGCCTCGATATTCTAAACCAATGAAATGATCTACCTTTGAATGCGGAAATGGGTGGGGCATTGATGAAGAGCAACGGTTAGCTGGCCAAGAATATATGCTCAGCCAAGGGAAAAAGGAGATCAGTTCATTCCAAGCCTATCCACAAACCTACCTACCTTGGCCTCTACTTAGAGCTAAACAACAATAATATGCTCATGAAAAATAATGATATTATATACTTCAAATTTTTTTTCGATCTTTTTATTGGGATAGGGACACCGGTGTCATTTTCATATATAATCGTCACAAATATATTGATTTAGAATGAGTTTTCTATTGTTTTTATAGTGATATATTATTGTTTACAATCTTCCATTTACCCTCCTCCTTCAATTCTTCGCCTGATTCTTACACAGGAACCACCTCCGAGCAATAAATTCCTTTCTTTTGTGTAAATGCGCATTTACATAGAACTCTAATTTTGGTTTCGTGACTAATGTTCTCACTAAAGCGCTTGCATCTGATCCAATTCTTTTCTAAAATTGAAATTCAGCCTGTGTTTTACAATCTTCCCTTTAACTAAAGTTTATAGTTTGAATTTTTTTAATACCAACGAATTGAAAGAGGTTGATATGCCTCGCATTTTAAGCTTGTATGATTTTTGTTTAAATAAAAGTATAATGGTTTAGTTTTCAATGGACTGAGTAGTACCCCTTTCAAGTTTGTTTTGTTTTTCTTTTTTCTAAATTAAGTTAGTAAACTTTGTTTTTCAATCAAGCAATTTGTACATATTTTATATGTCCATATTAATATTAGTAATTTGTTAAAACTCTTATTTATAATTAAATGTACTACATTTAAATACCACAAAATAATTCTTAATTATAACTAAAAATTACTCTCACTAAAATGCTTTAAAAATTTATCTATTACCTATTGTTAAATACACTATCTAAGTATTACGTGATACTCCTCATTACAATAAAAGAAAAAGGATTCTTAATATCACGTAGCAATTATTAATTTCGATAAAAAAAATAATTTTCGCTAAAATACCGTAAAAGTATATCTATGATATATTATGTTTATTGATTGCTCAAGATGTGTCTACTGTCAACAACAATGAAAGTGGTGTAGAGATCACTAAAGTGGATATATTGTCTCTTTCAACTAAGCCTTTCTCATATTCAGATCCATCTATTGTCTACTATCTATTTATTATTTATTTATAATTAAATAGAGAATATATAAAGGGAGTGGCAATTATTATTCCTATTTGTTTATTATCACTCCATATTTATTGTTTTTTTATCTTGATAATATTTCCAAATGCCTAACTATAAACTATACAAATTAATATTAAATATAAAAATTAATTACAATTAAACTTCTTGCATAACACGAAAAATTCCTCATTTATATATAATGTTTAACTTGAATGTAGTAAACTAAAATTCAAATACTTTACAAAAAAAAGTTTTTGTTAACGAAATACTTTACAAATTTAATCAAACATGGAGTATAAAATTTTTTTTTTCAAGTCATATTTGTGCAAAAATAATACACAACAAATTATATAATATTGAAATTTTATTAAAAAATAATTTATTATGCAAAGTCTTCGAGAATTTCGACATTGAAAAGATAGTGAGAAAAATCAATACTATAACTATCTTTTTTGAATCTCTTCATTTTGGCTTTTTACCCATTTAATTTATAAAATATATTAATTACACATACCTCCTTTTATGAGATTAAATTCAAAATTGTCTTTTTTTTTAATACTGGAAAATTAGATGACACACGATAGATTTTTGTTCACATGCGTAAATGGGTGGTGAGTTAACCTATTTATACTGAGATAATACTCCCTTTGTTTCTAAGAAGAATTTCTCTTTTCTAAAGGACGAGTTGCAAAATTTGTCCTAGCAAGCAATTACAACTATCATCATAGGATTAGTAAACTTTATTCTGAGAAGTTAAAAATCGGAATTTGCTTATATTACAACGATATAAAAAAAAAAGTACAAGTGGAATTAAAGATTGTTGCCTCTACAACGCTAATACTATCCAGTTTTGGGTGGAAAAATGTCTAACCATTAAAATAAGTTTAAGAATATTTTAGAAATAGTATAAATGAACATAATAAATATGGAGTGTCAACAAATAAAAATGGTTTCCATTAAAATATATATTATCTATAAATAAATAGACTATCTGTAAGTGTCATTACTCTTAATTACAATGAAAAATAAAATTATTCCCGTTAAAATACTCTAAAAGTCTATATCTATAACTAAATGGATTCCTTCTAATTACCACATGGCATGCCAACTCTGAAATACAATTAAATAAAAATTATTCCAAATTGAATATTTTAAAAATATATCTATTATTCATTTATTTGTGGGCGACAGTTAGCTGCTATAAGGCCACTTCTTACTATAATTAAAAACGGAAAATTTTTCTACAGAAATACTTTAAAATCTATCTATGATGTATAATTAAGTGGACTGTAATTAAGTGTGTCACGATAACTCTTAATAACAAATAAATATTTTTTCTCACTAAAAGACTCTCAAAGTTGTCACTCATTTTTTTTATAAACTAAAGTTATGAAAGACATTACTCTCGCATTTTGGGAGATTGAGTATTTAAGGTCACTCCCGTTTTTTATAATTGTGCTTTTTGAGGACTCAAACTTGTGTCCTCATTCTTATAGGGGACTAAGTTGCTTACCATTCGTCCAATAGTTTATTGGTCTCTCCAAGTTGTCACTCTTGTGCAAGCTCTCCCATGTTCATAACAATTATCATAAGAGTTAAACTGCAATTTCAAGTTTCTTATTTTATATCTTCAATTTTTTATTGGTTAAAAATATTAGTTAATCTTACATGTTTCAGGGTTTTAACTTGATGGTTTAGATAAAGTTGACTCACTCTGGAAAACATTTTTCATTATAGTTGTAACTCAAAAAATATTCTCACATAACTTATACAACTTATACTTGTGCAATTAAAAATTTAAACTCAATCTCCGTACACAATTTTACTACTTTTAAATTCTCTTCAATGAAACATTAAATGACATACTAGTTAATTAGTGGTTACTCAACTAAAGTCCATTTAGTATAAAACATAAAACTATATGGAGCCTAACGCATATATATATATATATATATAGATACACACACACAGGTGTGTATATATATATATATATATAGATGTATGCTAATACTATTTAAAATAGACAACATTTGTTAGTGGGGATAAAACTGTAAATCTATCCCACTATAATTAATGGGCAAATAACTCCTTAAGTGTACATTCCCTCTCTTCCCACCCTCTCTCCCACACCCACATGCTTTGTCATGATATGCTCTCTAGCTTTTTTTTTTTTTTTTTTTTTTATGCACCTGTTCATCTTCATGAAGTAGAAGCCTTGGTTCTCCTCCATTGTCAAAGTCTCTGCATGCTCTCGACTTCCTCCACCAGGTGAGTATAAGAATGTTATTCTTCCTTTCGTCTCTAATAGGAACATTAACATGTTTTTTTCTCTGTTTTGCTTCTTTCAATTAATGCCTCATCCACCACAGAAATCATAATTTCCATGAGCTTTGGTTAACTTTTAATTTGGCTTTTATTTGGTTTTGGGGTCACATGTTGGTAGCATCTTGATTTTAATGTTTATCCATAGGTTGTAGAAATTGGAATTAGGAAGTGTAGATGAATGATTTTTTTTTTTATTTAACAAATACATGTAAAAACTTGATAATGGTGATCAATAAAAATAAAAGATAACAGTACATATTTGATTAGTTCATTTCAATCTATGAATCCATATAAACTATTTGGTATGAATTACCCCTTTGTGGAGTTGTTCACGGCAGATACCTTTTGGTATGAATTATCCCTTTGTGGAGTTGTCAATGCAGATACCATTGGGTATAAAACTAAGTCTTTCCTATGTTGACGAAAAGAGAAAAATGTACTAAATTGATTTCTATGGCCATAGGTTGGAGCAGGGCCATTGAATTGAGTTTTAAGGCTACAAGCAGAGACAAGGCCACTTAAGATAATTTTACTGCTTTTGGCATATGCTTATTCATACCATATTGAATCATCTTGTTTAGCTGTGTGTACTAAGATTACGAGTCTTATTATATATGTGTTCTAAATGATTGATTGTTAAAAACTATCCACTTTAGAAGGACGATTTTAGAACTTTAAAATGAATCTTTAATATGTTTTGCATGATCACTTTTTTTTTTATTAAATCAAAGTGGCTTGGACGATGACGATGGCATTATGATTGTGTATTTGGGGAGTTGCCCTACTAAGAATTGTTTGATTCTCACCCTTTATGTGTTTTTGTGCTCTCATATCGTCTCCAGGTTGATCCAGAGTACAATGAGGCTGCTACACAAAGAAACCTGGAATTACAGTAGTTTAGTAGTTGATGTTTTTATTCTACTGTATTTAGTTAGAGTTATATGTATGTAATTGTAATAGAAAATGTATATGTATTAAAGCTCACAGAACAGCTTCCTTTTGTACATAACTATGTATTTAATAAATGTTGTGTTTCCTTGTTATATACTTTAATAGAATTACGCTTAGTTATTACCCGCATTAATCGAGCTTGTTATAGATATTTAAGAAAGGTCTATCAATATATAAGTAACAATTCCTCGAGTATGATGTCATGACTTAAGGATGCTGTTGTATTTAGGAGGATGTTCCAAGGCATACGGTACAACTTGGCCATGCTGCATCAGGATACAACCAAGTCCAACTCTAGAAGCGTAACTAAATACCGAAAAACCACCTGTCCCTGAACATAATACCAAAAGTCACACATTGGTCAAGCATGTCTTGAGTCTTTGAAAACTCTTTTCATACTCTTCTATCCATTGAAACCTAACATTCTTCTGTGTCAGTTTGGTCAGGGTGCTGCAATCCTCAAGAAATTCTAAATGAACTGCCTGTAATATCTTGTCAAGCCCAAGAAACTACGGACTTTGGAAATTGTCGTAGGTCTAGGTCATTACTGCACTACTTCCACTTTCTTTGGATATGCCAAAATACCATCCGTAGGCACTACATGTCCAAGGAACAGCACTTGATCTAACCAGAATTTACACTTAGAGAACTTGGCATACAACTGAGTCTTCCTCAAGGTCTGTAGAACTATTCTTAGATGTTGCTCATACTCTTCCTCACTTCTGGATTACAGTAAGATGTCATCAATGAAGACAATCACAAAGTGATCCAGAAACAGCTTAAACAACTTATTCATCTAATCCATAAAGGTTGCTGGGGCATTGGTCAACTCAAAGGACATCACTAAGAGCCCATAATGCCCATAGCGAGTCCTGAAGGCCGTCTTAGGTATATCTTCATTCTTAATCTTCAGTTGATGGTAACTAGATCGAAGGTTGATTTTGGAAAAAGATGTTGACCTTTGAAGCTAATAAAAAAGATCACCAATGCGAGGTAATGGGTACGGATTCTTGATTCTCACCTTGTTTAGCTGCCTGTAATCTATGCACATCCTCATCGAACAACAGTGGAGCACCCCATTGAGAGCTACTTGGCCGTATAAACCCCTTGTCCAACAACTCCCGTAACTGCTCTTTCAATTTTATTAACTCTGCTGGAGCATGCAGTACGAGAGTATAGAGATGGGTCTGACTCCTAACTCAAGCTCTATCCTAAACTTTATTTCCCTCTCCATTGGTATACTTGGAAAATCATTTGGAAACACATCTGGGAACTCACTAGCCACTAAAACCATGCCCAAACTTGGTGTCTCTGCCTCTACATTCCTGACTATAGTTGAAAACCAATAACTACCTCTATCCATCAATCGTAGTGCACTCATAGCTGATATCAAGCTCTTTGGTGTCAAACACCCTGTACTAAGAAACTCTTTATGCTCATCACCTAGGACCTCGAATCTCACTACCTTTTTATAACAATCTACCATGACATGGCAAGGGGCTAACCAATCCATACCTAGAATAAAGTCAAAGTCAGATATGTCTAACACTGTTAAATCTGCTAGCGCCTCCATCTCACCAACTTTGACTTCACATGATCCATACACTGTCTGAACAAGTATAGGCTCTCTCGGAAGTACCCTAACTAAACATGGCTCCTCAAGATCCTCAAGCAATTTCCTGAACCATACAGCAAAGAACATGAACACATAAGAGTTGGTGGACCCCAAGTCAAACAGCGTCATAGCATCAAAAGAACATACTATTGTCATACCTATTATCATTTCATTTGAAGCATGTGCATCCTGATGGGTCATAGAAAACAAACAAGGTTGCCCCCTACTTTCCTGGCTTTTACTGCCTGCACCTCTACCACTAAAGCCCCTGCCCCCGGCTCAACGACCTACTGAAGCGACAAAGCCACTCTGGGCTATCGACTAAAGAGATTTAATTGACATGGAGGGGTTAGCTGACCCCTGACTAGGAGCTCTATGAAATATCGAACACTCTCCGCGCACTAGCCAAACCTATTGAATACTGAGAAGCCAAATAAATGTTGACACTGATGTCTTTTCTTGCAAGTCAGGAACACTAGATATGACTGCCACAAACCCTATCCATTATGCTGACTGCCCATTTGCTTGCAGCCTGTGATGTAGTTGGGCATGTCGGGATAGGTTCTAAGAAGGTGGCCCTACTAACCGACCCCTAAGCTGGCCCTACTAATGGTGACCTTTGCTAGAACCTGCTCCGCTTGAGAAAGATGCATGAACCCTGGCCTTCTTGCTAGCCTCTGACATCGAACTACGCTCTGCTAAACCACTCTTAAGACCAATCACTGTGTCTACCACCTAAGCATAGTTCATGGTCCTGACGTGAGGCTGCAAATTGAGGAACATATCTCTTAACAAACCCTGAACAAAATGTCTAACCCTAGCTACCTCTGTCGGTATCATGTTGGAGGCTCCCTGTGCCAGATAAGTAAAACGCTCATCATACTCTTTGTAACTGCCATGCTTAGAGTTAAACACAGCTTCAAAAACTCCTTAATCATCTGTGCTTGCAAAATCTCTGATATGAATCTTCGTATGAAGGCCTTTTTAAACTATTCCTAAGAGGAAGAATTACCAGTCTCATGCCTCTGTCGGAACTCCCGATACCATAACTTTGCTTAGCCTCCTAGCTGGAAGCCACCTAAGTCCACTGTTCTCTCTAAAGAACAATGGATGACACCAACTATCTTCTCCACCTACCTGAGGAACTCCTAGGAATCCTCAATTGTCAGACGCCAGTTGAAAGCGGGCAGGTCTATCCTCTTGAAATGGTCTAAGGCTGAGTCATCTGTATCTCTAACTGGAGGCGGCTGTGTAGTCGTCTCTAGCTGCCTGGTTATCATATCTATCAAGTTTGCTAGCATTTGTTCAAAAGCTCTAAGGTGAGCACTATCACTGGATGTGTCGCTCCTACGGTGGCAATGAAGACGTGAAGGGTGTAAAGGTGACATGGTTGCAATTGTGAAAGGGATGACATATAACGAGACCATGAGTACCAAGAAAACAGAAACTCTTAATGAACATAGACATAACTGACTCTTTCCTAAAGGTCTCAAATAGCACTACATCAACGCAAATGGGTGCACTTCCATTTACATGGATGTCATGTTATTTGTGGACACTTGTTCCAGTAATATGTAGAGAAACCTATTGATCTAATACCACTTTGTCACTACCCACCTATAAAGTGTGGCCGACATGTGAGGGATTGGGTCCCCATAGAAGTCTTTGATAATGTGACTGAATAATATGCATAAATAAGTCAAAATATATTCAAAATATCTCAAGTTCAACTAAAACTCCATAATCTGAAAATAGTTCCAAAACATAAATCTTGAACATAAAATTGAGTGAAATCCATAATCTAGGCTGAAGTCAAATATAATTAAATAAATGACTGAAATTTTGAAAATAATCAAACCAATATAATGCATGTCTGGGATCCTACCTATGCATTTGTTAGAGCACTACTAAACTAACATAACCAACAGTAAGCTCCACTCCAAAGCGAACCTCACCAAAAGAAGTTGTACCACTATTGAAGAGCATATTGTGGTACAACTGAGCCTGTAGCAATACACAAACTCATTAGTTATATAAATAAAGGGAGGAACTAGCTAAATTCCATGAAAATCAATTACCAGAAAAGATTAATCAGAGAAAATTAAGAAAAATCACATTTTTCTAGCTTTGGGGAAAAATCCATGGGCAGTTAGGGTTCTTAGAAGGATGTTTAAGAGTATTATAATATACCAAATATATACTAGGAGAAAACAGCTAATCGAAAAAAAAATGAAACCACAAAGCGTCCCGTGTACATGAACAATTGGGTTTCCATGTGTATATGTTATTTTTTTGAAAAAAACTACAGCGTCTAACCTCACTACTCATGTGTGTGTGTGTGTGTGTGTGTGTATATGACAATAATATAAAATTTTAACTTGCGCATCATGTTATGTATATAATAATATTAAAATGTAAACCTGTGCACAACCCGTGTAATATAAAAATGTTAACATGTGCATCATGGTATATATATAATAATATTAAAATATTAACCCATGCACAACCTGTGCATTGCGTTACTATTTTTATAATAATAATAATAATAGTAATGGTAATAGTTTATACACTAATAAATTTCGTATTTGGGATATTACACAAACAATTGTAACAGATCAGGACCTTGCATTTAAAAAAGCTATTTCTACAGAATTGCCTTACATAAAGCATGGATTTTGCATATGGCATATTGTAGCAAAGCTATCAAGTTGATTTGCTCTTCCGTGAGAGCTCAAATTTAATGACTTTAAATTTGAACTTTACATGTTATATAATTTAGAATCAATGGAAGACTTTGATGAACAATGGTGTTTAATGGTTACAAATTTTAGATTAAGCATGGACAAGCATATAGATTTGCTTTATTCTAATCGTAAATGTTAGGCATTAGCTTACTTGAAAGACTTCTTTTTTGCTGGCATGACAACTACTGGTCGATCAGAATCCATAAACTCTTATGTAAAAGGATTTTTAGATACAAAGACCAATTTAAAAAAATTTATTGAGCAAGTAAGAAATTATTTCACTTTGTTTTTTTTTATTATAGTAATTAAGTTAGCTAATTTAATTATTTATTTATGAGAATATCTTTACTTACAAGTTAGTGTTACTGTAAGCATAGGAAATCAAGTTGGGGAGGGGGCTTCAATATGTCAGAAGTATCTCAATACTCAAGTAAGGACATACATGCCTATTGAGAATCATGTTGCAAAAATCCATACAATGTATGCCTTTGATCTATTACAGCATGAGATAGAGTGTTCTCTTAAGTATGTGGTAATGGAAAATAGCAATGCTGGCTCTTATGTAGTAAGACATTATGAAACTGGGGGTCATATTGTGAGTTGTTGGATAATGATGAATCTATTCATTGTTCATGTAAAGAATTTAAGTTTTCTAGAATATTATGCAGAAATGCCATACTAGTGCTAACTATGAAGAATTATTTTAGCATACTTGATAAATATCTTTTAGTTAGGTGGAGATAAGAAAGCTCATTGACTCTTAAATTTAGTCATGTAATTAGCAACAACAACAAATCCTCTCAAAATTTTTAGTCTCTTATTCAAGATCTAGAACTTGAATCCTTGAAGACAGAAAATCGAATTAGTTATGCTACAAAGGAGCTGGAAAGACTTGTTTGTCTTATCAAGGATATGCTTGAAATTCAAAAGCAAATCACCTTTGTATTAGCTCCATAACTCTTTAGAAAGCATTAGTACAAATTGTTTTGAGTGATAATACAACCAATTTAGAGAAAATATTTTGAAGAAGAACTAATGTTTTTCTTGAGTTTTTTGAAGTAACAAACAGGTCCTTGTGTTAGCATAATACATTTCTTAAAATGAAAATATTTTCACTTGATAAGTACAAACATATTTAATCTCATTTTAAGAGATTGAGACTTAATGTAAGTAAAAAATATATCATGAGATGAACGTATACATGCTCAACCGATTGAAAAAATTCTCAAGTACAAGGAATCAAGGTTCAAATTTTCAAAAAGTAGCATGCGACTTTAGAAAGTACATTTCAAGTGAAGATTTTATCTAACTTTGAAGCAGATGTGTTCTACTATTTTCAATCATTATGTTCACAATCATAACATCCACAACAAGCTCTGATTGAAGAGAAGAAGATCAACTAAAAGCTCATAAACTGTGAGTATACTTTAGAAAGCATGTTTTCTTAGTAAACGGTGCACTTTACAGGAAAATGAGGGAATTTTAAAATTCAAATTTAAAATCAAATCCAGTCATAGACTGACATGACATCTCTTCTGCTAACTTGGTCAACTACCTAAGTTTCTAGAAGGAAAAGTTCAGAAACCTCGTTCAAAAAGTAAACAATAGTTTCTATAGGTGGCATCAGAAACCTTTATTTCACAAGGGCTTCTACAATAACTCTGACAACACCAAGCTGTTCTTCTAAACTACATTTCCAAGATACAAAAAGAAGATCAACATGTGTAACTTGGACAACAGATCAAGGGCAATGGTCATAAATGCAAATCATCTTTAAATATAGATTTGTGCTTACATCTATAGAGATTTTTGTGAAGAAGACATGTTGAAACACTGAAGAATTTTCTCTTCATCTTGTCTATGAAGACATTACTGCTTGTAATAAGTTTCATCTTGTAAAAATCTTCTTTTTAGTAGATCATACGTTCTTCCTAGGAAGAATCGATAGAAAGAAGTCATTCAAATTTTTCCAGGTTTATCATTGTATATCTTACGAAAACTTAAGAGTTGGTTAGTTTGAGTGATAAACCCAAACACAAACCTTTGTAACCTGGATTTGATAGTGATTATTGTGAGTTATCTTGGAGAGGCTAAGCAAAGACTACTTATAATGTGACAGTAGGAGTGAACTACTAGTCACGGTGTTAGCGTGGAGAGGCTAGTTAATGACTACTCAGTTGTGACAGTAGGAGTGAACTACTGGTCAATGTGTTAGGTTGGAGAGGTCGGTCAAAGACTACATAGGTGTGACAGTATTAGATCACTGGTAAGAGCTTGCGAAAGCTGCTGTAAAGACTATCCAACTTTCTCGTGTTGAGAAAGGGTTTTAGTGGAACTCAACAGTGGTTGAGAATTGGACGTAGAGAGGTTGGCCGAACTAGTATAAAAACACATGTGCAATACTCTCTTATCCTTTAACTCCTTTTTTTATTTACTGCTTTATGTCTGTTATATCATGTTTCTTGAAAAATTTGTTTATACTCTTTTTCATTGTTTTGTGATAGTTCAGAAAGTTAGTTTCTGACACTACTAATGCTATTTCTACTACACTTCAAGTTCAAGACTTGATAGATATCTGTT
This sequence comes from Dalbergia cultrata, assembly GCA_031216105.1. Classification (NCBI taxonomy): domain Eukaryota; kingdom Viridiplantae; phylum Streptophyta; class Magnoliopsida; order Fabales; family Fabaceae; genus Dalbergia; species Dalbergia cultrata. The sequence continues at coordinate 49,941,247 of CM062346.1, forward strand.
TAAGCTTTTCAAAACTGAAAAGAGATAGAAAAGGCAAAACATGATTCAACCTCATTTCTCATGCACTTTTCTACCTATACTTTGAAAAACAATTTTCAAACACTTATGAAATTAATAGCTCTTTGAATGATAATGGATGTAATACTTTTGAAAATCCTTCTAAGTTTGTAATAAAAGGTAGACCAAGAGGGGCAAGGGTCAAAGGAGGGGTCGAAGTTGCTAAGAAGGTTCACTATTGTCATGTTCCTAATTGTGGTGGGACTGATCATGATGCTAAAAATTGTCTAATTAAGAAGAGAGCTACTTAATTCTTGCCCTCTCAATCTTGAAACAAGTGAGCTAACTTTTAATTATTGTGGCTATTTTTTCATTTCTTTTATTTTCATATAAATATTGATACTAATGAGTCTTTTTATTTTTTTTGGTGATTTGAAAGATGCCAAGAGGTTCGAGAAAGATTTCTTGAATGAGTTGATTAATACTTTGACAAGAATTTTATTGATCTTGTTCTCATTGGTATTTTTTACTATAACAAATTTTGGTGAAAGATATTTTGTAATGGATATAAGTGGTTCTTTGCTAAAATTTCTCTTTTTATAATATGATACAAGTGAAGAACAATTTTTTTGTTGTTGATTGTAAGCCACATTTAAAGCCCCACGATGATAGGATGATGTATTAATTGGTGAATGTTTGGTTCCTATATAATTTGTACAGGTTAATTTTTTTCCTTAAATATTTATTCAATAAGTGATTTATTATCCATAAAAAAGAATAAAATTATTTAATCTAAGATTTATGTAAAATACTTAAAAATATCAAAATTAATATATCTAATTTATATCGATTAAGAAAACATTGAGGCTTATTTGACTTACAACACAGATAATGTTTCCAAAAGATCTACGAAACAAATGTTTTCTGAAGCTTATTTGTAAAAATATAATATACTCCAATACTCATGCAATATGGTGTGTGAATATGTGTGAATATATGTTGAATATATGTTGCGTGAAGTGGTTGCCAATGCAATTAGCTTGAAGTGGTTAAAAAATAAATACAAAAGAAAAAACCCAACATTGAAAGGGTGGAAAGAGAGAGAATGTATTGGAAGAGTGGGTAAGAAGAGAAAGAATGTGTAGTTAACGAGTTATTTGTCCATTAATTATAGTAAGATAAATTTATAGTTTTATCCCCACTAATAGATGCAGTCTATTTTAAATAGTATTAGATTTTTTTATCCAAAATAAAATGAGAAGGAAACTAACCTATACATGAAGATATATAGGTCAGCAATCTCCTATATATATATAGGAGATTGTCTTTTTGTGATCACTAAAAGAAAAAAAATTTTCATGCTACAAGAAAAAAAGAAAGAAACCTAGCTTTCCATTGCATTAGATAGATACATTCACTCATCAGAGTTTTGCTTGCCATTGTGTTGGACAAATACATTGCCTCGTCAGAGTTCTCCATTTTCATGAACTTGCATAGGTCTTACTGCTTAACAAAGAGAGAGAAAGAAAGAAAGCTTTCCATTGCATTGGAAAAAGAACTTCAATGATCAGAGTTCTCCATTTTTGCGATCATCTTGAATGGTTGATTATTTTGTTTGCTGCTTAAGAAAGATAGAAAGAAAGAAAACATTCCTTTATGTTAGACAAGGACCTTCACTCATTAGAGTTCTCCATTTCTGTGATGATGTTGCATAGGCCTTGCTTTTTAAGAAAGAAAGCAAGGAAGAAAGAAAGAAAGAAAGAAAAAAAAAGATAGAGAGCTCTCTTTCGTGTTAAACAGTTTGAGCAGACTTCCAAACTTTTGAGTGCGAAAGGTTCTATCAGTCAACTTCTATGATTGCTTATTCCCTTTCTTTCTTCCATCTACTAGTAATTTCACCTCTATTCTTCATTTCACTAATTGAATTACTGCTTCTCACTTATGGTTTTGAAATATTACTTCATATTTTTTATTTTATTTTATATTTCATTTTCTATGTTTCAATCACTCCAAAATGATGAATGACTCATAGTTGAGTAACAACTAATGAGTATTGACTTCTATAATTTTTATAGGTTTACTTTTATTCTTTAATTTTTATTTCATAATTTCAGTATCGTTTATTATGTTTATTTATTTTATGTTTATCCAAGCATATATTGTTCGTTTAATATGAAATCACAATAAACATTTAATATTAAAATGTACTATGGCTGTTGATAGTAATTTTGGAATTAAGTTCTCAGTTAATGTTTTATTGAAGAAAATTAAAAGGTACTAAAAGTGTGTGTGGAGAATGACTTTAAATTTTTAATTGCACAAGTAAAATTGATGGGAGAATTTTTTTTTTAGTTACAACTATAATGGAAAATATTTTCCAAAGTGAGTTAACTTTATTAAATTCTATTGAGATGTTGGTATTGATTTTTCATTTTGAAAGACTAGCTAGGTTTGAATTAGGATCGATGACAATGATGGTTGCTCAAATTGCTATTTATTTGATACTATGGAGCAAGAATTAATTAGAGTTGGATGGTGTGACATACTTTTGATTTTAGTACCTCATCTACAATTAAGTGGCTGTAGGGTAGATTGAATAGGATAAGTGCGAATTATTCAAAGATTAGTATTGCATATGAAGAGAAATATTAACAAAATATTTGACATATGGTGAATATTTAATAAAATAAAATAATATGATCTATTTATTCCAAACAATTTAATTGAATCCAAATCTATTTCCTTTGAAACAACCCTAGAGAGAAAGATAAGATGAAAAAATATATAGCATATTACCATCCTAGTAATATGTACTCTTACCTTGCTCCTATAAATGGACACGAGTCTTCAATCACACAACCATTTTAATGTATCCAATGAAATGCCTTAACAATTGATTCTGATAAACATTCCTGACCGTCTAGCTTATTTGCTACTTTAAGTTTATGAAGCTCCTCTAGTGTTAAGATGTTGTTAAGCACATCTTGGGGGGAAAGAATTATATGATCATTGGGATTGTCATTTGCATGATAGCGGGATTCTATAGCTGGAACGGTCGCAACAGCCCACCAGTAACCTATTGGGAAAAAATTAATTAAAATTAAATATTAGTGGTAACAAACAACCCACAAATAGACAAAAGAAAGCACGATCAAATGCTATAACACAACCGCAACTTCCTTGATCTCTAACTTTGATTACTATTCCTGGTTCATCCTTCCAGTCAATCTCTTCTGTTGATAAAGAAAAATCACAAAATATAACTGTATGAGATACAGGTGTGTATGTGAGTCTATATATATATATATAAAATATAACAGAAGATATATATAAATATATTTGTTCAAGAAGAAATATAATACAAACACTAACATAACGTTAGTTATACTTCAATTGGAAGTTGTAGCTACCTAATGGCACCAAATGAGAAAACAACTAAGGTTATGTTAATGTTTGTATTATATTTCTTCTTGAACAAATATATTTATATATTTCTCTTATATCTTGTTTTGTATGTGTGTGCGTGCATATATATATATACATATGAGAGTTGGGATCAAATCATACCAGTGTAACTCTAACAAAGTTACACCCAATCTGGTTCATCAATTTAATAAAATCTTTACAGTCTACAATTGTTCACTAAACTTCTCACGTGCTTTGTTGCGACGAACCCAAACCCACCCCTATTTCTGTTATATTCTTCCTCTAAACCCTAATCTTACCCCCTGTTCCTATGACATCTATAGCCCTTCTCTAGCTGCTTCCCTTTTTTTTTATTCATTTGTTTGCTCTCCACCTATCCACCCTCTTCTCTATTTATGTTTCAATCTTCCCTTACATCTTTTTCTCTCTTTGCATTTTCTTCTTCCTTATCTCACTCTTTGCTTTGCGCTTTATCATCATCCCTTCAGCCTCATCCTTATTACTGAAACAAGTTGTTCTTCTAGTGAAGTTTTTCTTAGTGATTAGGGGCTATTGCATCATGATTTGGCATGACTTTGCACTCACCGTGGGCGTGATCGAGGTGGTTCCAAATGCACTTTCGACAACCTATGGTTGTAGGACATGTTGCTTTGTTTGATGGTTTTGTAGGTATTTCTTTGCTCTTCCATACTTGCATTTCATTTTAGGCAGATTATGATATTATTATTGTTTGCTTTATTGACATAACTAGAATTTCTATACAGTGAAAAAAGAATGATGATAAATCTTTATTTGTGTTGAGAATAGCTCCAAAATCACTTGCTCTTCATATATTGCCATCTTCATCTATTGCTTAGTCACATACTAATATGTCTCTTTTGGAAAATGTAGCACCTTCACCTCCTTTTGCCACTTTCAGGTATAGTGTATTTTACCTTTTAATGTGTTATATTGATGTAAAAGTTATTTTAATTGTTTAATTAGAATTTTCCATAAAAATTGCTTAATTAAATCTATTTGATTTTGTACCATTTGCATTTAACAAGAAGTCTAATTTTAGACTTGTCTGACATAATCTTTAGTTTCTTAGATTCCATAGACATGATGGAAACTTCAGGACTGGAAGAGGATATGTCTACTAGAGCAGAAACTTTGGAGAATGTCTTACCAAGTACTTTAATTTTCGATAAGGAACCTAATCCTCATCTTCTTCCTCATATTGGGATGGAGTTTTCCTCTCTTAATGATGTAGAAGTGTATTACATAGCATTTGCTAGACAAGAGGGTTTTGCATTTCATATTTGTTCAAGTAAGCCGAATTATCGTATTTATGTTTGTTCTAATGAAGGAGAACATAAAATAAAGAATGATGCAAGGGAAGAAAGTTGTAGTGATATGACAAAGAAAAAACAGAGGTGCTCAACTTCAAGAATAGGTTTTAATGCATCTCTTATAGTTTCCAAAGCTAAAAAGGAAGATAAGTGGATTATCAGAGCTTTTGACAATGATCTTAATCATATCATGGTTAGTCCGCAAAGTGTGCCCCTTCTTAGGTGTCATAAAAAGATGAGTGTAGCTGCTAAAAATCTCGTGGAAAAGTTCAATGAAAAAGGTCTACCTTCAGGAAAAGTTTCCACGATGTTCAATGGAGCGGACTTGTCATTTTCTAGTAGAGATTGTTGGAACCATCTAAGAAATGTTAGAAGAAAGGATTTACAGATTGGTGATGCTCAAGCTGTTTTGAACTTCTACAAGAAAAAACAAGCTGAGGATTCAAATTACTTTTATGTTATCTGGTGTGATGAGGATGATAGAAAGGTAAACTTCTTTTGGGTTGATGGAAGATCAAGCCTAGCCTATCAAAATTTTGGGGATGTTATTACATTTGATACAACATATAAAACCAACAAGTACCACATGCCCTTTGCACCATTTACTGGGTTGAATCATTATTGCCAATCAATTTTGTTTGTTTGTGTATTGTTACAAGATGAAACTGAGAACTCTTTTGTTTGGCTATTTGAAACTTGGCTCGAGGCAATGAATGGAAAAAGTCCTATGTCAATGATAACTGATCAAGACTTAGCAATTGGAGCTGCAATAGCTAAGGTTTTTCCTTATACTCGACATTATTTGTGCTTATGGCATATCAGAAAAAAATTTCTAGAGAAGTTTTCACATATATATCATAAAAATACAACTTTCAAATGAGAGCTGAAACGGTGTATTCGTGACTCACCATCCATAGAGCTTTTCGAAGAACATTAGGAACGTATCATGAGTGAGTTTAATCTAAAGGACAATGAATGGCTTCAAGGATTATATAAGATAAGACAACCATGGATACCTGTTTTTAATAGGAGCACATTTTTTTGTGTAATGAATACCACTTAAAGGAGTGAGAGTATTAATGCTTTTTTTTATTCTTTTGTAAACTCCTCAACAAGACTACGAGAATTTGTAGTAAGGTATGATAAACTAGTTTATAGCCGCTATGAGAAGAAAAGGAAAGAGGATTTTGAATCTAGGCATCGATCATGGATATTGAGTGTTGGATCAAAAATTGAAGAGCATGCAGTGTCAATTTATACAAGAAATATTTTTATTAATTTCAAGATCAGCTTGCAAAAATTAACAAATTTATGAAGGAGAAGGTAGAAAAGAGTGGATATGAATACACCTACAAGGTATTTAGTTGCTTTGATTCCCAAGACTCATTTCTTGTCACAATGGACTTGGATTCTAAGGTTGCTAGATGTACATGCCAGCTATGTGAATTTGTGGGAATATTATGTCAACATATATTGGTTATTTTTCAAGCAAAAAATGTTGTTCAAATTCCTTCTCATTTCATTTTGCAACGTTGGACCAAGGAAGCTAATAGTGGCAGTAAATCCATTTTATTGGAAAAGAGTTTAGTTGTACATGACCAGTGTAACTTGCCTATTTTGCAAAGTAGACATGTGCAACATCAAGAAAACTTGCTGTCAAATCTTGCTCAAACATCTAAAGATATTCACAATTATATTGTTTCAAGGTTAGAAGAAACGTATATAATAGCAACAAAACTGGAAGTTGAGTTGCAAATGAGTGGTGATAAAGTCATTGTGGTAGACTTAAGTAATGATGTGATGCATGAGGTTAAAAGTGAAGCCCCTAAATGGCATATAAAAGATCCACATGTATCACAAACTAAAGGGAGAAAAAAGGAAAACATGAAAGAAACTGAAGTTGGAAGAATCAAAAGTGGTCTTGAAATTTCTTTAAATAAAACATTAGTCAAAAGAAGATCTTGTCAATTTTGTGGAGAACATGGTCATAATCAAAGAGGTTGTAAGAAAAAGAAAGATTCAAAATGTGCTGAAAATCTGAACTAAATGTAAGTTTTAAATTTGTCTTTTCTATACTTTCTTAGTATACATTAACATTTATATGTACTCATCTATGGTTGAATTTTGCAGGAGCTTTACGATATAATTTAAAAAGGTAAAAGTAAGATTCTTCTCTCATGGGATAGCTAGATGGAAATAAGCAACGTTGGCATGGAAATAAGCTTTTGAGCTGCATTATGTTTTCTTTCTATTTTTTGGATCTGCCAGTTTGGTTTTATTGTATTTAGGATATGTTTAGATTTTGTTTTGACCACATAATTAGAAACATTGTCTTGTTATTGTTTTTTAGTTTTGACCTACTATACTCATGTTGCATTTGGATAGATGCTCTAGTGGTGGTTTCTTTATTGGTCTACAAATTGGTTTAGAAGTGATTCATATATTTAAAAGTCTAAGTTATGTTTTTCAAAGTGCTTGAGGATGCTAAGCAAATTTATTTTTGTTAGTTTTTCTACTACATGCTTGGAACTTGTTGATGTGAGCTTCTTGGTTTAGTCTTAGAACTGCATTATATGTTTACAAGATGCTGAGTATTCTTTCATGCCACAATGATTATCTACTATCATACATTAGATATTAACAAGAATTGGATTTATCTCAAGTAACTCATCATTAGTGACTTAAAAGAAAAAGCAAGGATATATATTTGTTCGTGGTAGACAATTGTTACTTTTATATTGTTGGTTTAATGGATGAATTTGTTTGCATATTATTTTCTTCCAGGAAGTTGTATAATGAGAAGAGTCAATCAAATCCTTGTAAAGTAACAAAATTTACAGCCACAAATGATAATTATTTATTTAAAATAACATTTCTTAGCATAAAATAACATTTAGTACAACTTGAGTGATAAAGCAAATGTTTTGTATTTTATAACCTCAAACACATCATATATATCCTTACCAGTAATAATGGCTAAAACAAGGGTTGGCAAAGGTCAACAGAGAAAGAGATGTTAGGGAAGCAAATAGTTGTGAAAAGATGGTCGATAGTGTTTAGGTTGGAAAAGAATGAAACATGACTGAAAAAGAGAAAGGAACTCTCATGAGAAGAAGGCCAAAGAAGTTGAAATCTTTATTCTTAGCAGTCTTTTATTGTTATAGATGTGTCTCTTGATTTTTTTTTTCTTTTAACACATAAAAATTAAGAGAGTGACACGAAAGTTATTAGATGAGGCTTGTTATGGCTTTCATATATATAAACAAATAATATAACGATTAAAAAAAAAGAAGAGGCTCAAATGGGTTAATGTGGACAGAATAGGTTGGATTTTCCATGAACTACTATGTAATTGATTATAGGCCTAACTTGGCGCCATTGTAGTAATTCATGCACATGTGTAAGTTAGGGAGTATTCAGTGATCTGCATTTTATAAATTCTCTTTGGCAACATTGTCTTACATACACATAATCTCACAACTTGTAAATAACATGTAGATTAATGAATAGTCTTCCACAATCATTGGGAAAGCTAATGATGTCTCTTTGCACTGGGACAACTCAAAACAACTTTTCTCTAATCCTAGGAAAACAAATTTGAGCATCTCCAGACATAAATCAAAGTCATTCCACAGTCCAACTTTTATAGGCTTTTGGTGGCTTCAAAAGTTTTCCTTTCACTTGTGTATTGCACATGCCAAATGGTGATACCATGACAAATAAAGCTTCCATTTGAAAGAATGAATCTCTATCTCCATTTTGGTCACAAAGTAGTAGCAAATACACCAGCACTTTAACTCCATGTAGTAGACATAAATTGAGACAATTGCAAGGTCTTGTATAAGCACAAGGCACTCCAACACAACCACTAAACATGAATTAGTCTTCACAATTGGTTAGTTAGCTAGCACAAATGAGCTTATAAGGAAACAATTAGTTTAGAACAAATGCACCCATTCAGAAAAGCTCTAGCAATTGACTATCACCTCTATTGGCATGGCCTTGTGAAATTCATATGCTTCTATCGTCTTTCCTGACCAACAGAAGACGTCAACAACACAAGCATAATAATGCAAGCTTGCCTCAATCCCGTAAGATTATTTCATGAATATGAAAATCTCTAAACTGTTTTGCACTGATCCACGATGGCTCCATGCCAAAAGCAAACATCTAAAAGCAACTTCATTTGGCTGCAATCAATCAACTATGCCATACTTCTTATAGCAATCAATCATAGCAATAACCCAGGATGCAAAATTCTTACATGGAATCTTGTCAAATACTTTTTGAGCATCCTTTAAATTCCCACACTTCAAAGACATGACAAGTAGAGCACTTGCAATGAAAGCATTGACGTCAAACCCTTTCCATAACATATATCCAAGAATTTCTTTTCCCTATCTTATAGAACCTGCTGATCCACAGGGGCAACCAGCATTGCAATGGTTACTTGATTGGGTTGGATCCTTGAATTTAGCACCTCCTGAAACAACTTAAAAGCTCCCTTGTCCTTATGATTTTGGTTGAAGCCAGAGATTAATGTATTCCATGCAACCAAATAAAGAACAAACGCTTCTTTTTTCATTCTATTTTCATTCTTGCTTGCTTTTTTGTAGAGTTTGAAAGCGTAGGTTTGGCATATAGAAGAAACGCCTGTGATGGAAGCCATCTTCCTCTTAGATGTTGTTAACATTAAGTGGCAAGCCACCAAAGAGGAGTGTTTGGGTGACAAAGAATTGAAAAGGGGAAGCAGCAGTGAGGATTGCTTGGGTTCATGGTTTGATGGAAAAATCGGATCTTGGTGAAAGGTTTGTGTTGTTGTTGTGCAAGAATGGTGCTTTAGTGTAGACACAAGTAGTAGGAATAGGGGGTAGGATTAGGGTTTGGAGGAAGAAGGTAACAGAAACAAGGGTGGGTTTGTATTTGTGGCAACAAAGCACATGAGAAGTTTAGTGAGCAATTGTGGACCGTAGAGATTTTATTAAATTGATGAACCAGATTAAGTGTAACTTTGTTAGAGTTATACTGGTGTGATTTGATCCTAATTCTCTCTTTATACACACACACACACACACACACACACATATGTGTAACATCCTAATTTTTAACCCAATACTCTAGAACACATTAGGCTAATCGTTAGGTTATTACTTCTTAGTCTCATTCTTTTATGAAAATACTTAGCGGAAATACTGATAATTTTGTTTTTTGAAAATATAAATCAAAGTGAGAGACGTGTATGAGGTAACAAATACTAACATATAGAAAAGAGATCTCATATCATTCATGGTCACAAAACACAAAGGTTGTTCATTACATCACAATAGGATCATATTATCATAGGTACATAATTTACGACCATCATAGTCCTATTATCGCTTCAACAGAAATACACTTCTATAATTTATAAAACTAAAGCGGAATCTGCGCGTGTTCGTTGCATCCCACCAACCCCGACTTATAGGGTATACTTTATGCCTATGCTTTAGTAGAAATCACGAGCCGCGTCACGAGATACATCATCATCTTCGTCTGGAGACGACACGGAAGAAAAGAGAGAGAGGGATGAGAAACTTATTCAAGATTCTCAGTAGGGAATTCTGACTCCAACACACGTGTCATCGTCGTCGTCCCCAGCCACTTTGGTTTTAATTATGAAAGAGGTGTTCATGCGTAAGGTTTGGTTTTAAACTTTCCAAAGCCATTTATCCGAAGTGGGTGTCTTTTAGTATGGGTCTTAATGATATGAATTCCGCAGATATTGGATGAATGCATGGCGATACATCATGCGAGTAATTCAATAAATTATAACATCAAGTAACAGATAAGTGGCATAAAAAGTACAGAACTTTCCTCCTTTCTTTTCTCATACTTGAACTTTTAAGTTCTTCTCCTCAAGAACCACCTTCTTTTCTCATCACCAAATCCAGCCATAAACACCAGTGCCCGGTGATATTTATACGCATCACCAAATTGAGCTCAACCAACGAGCTCAAACCTAACTAGTCATCATTAGATTTCTAAGAGGGCAAAGAAGGGGTAACTTAGGATCAATTCTTTCTTTTCTCATGACTATGTGACTTGAAAAGAGACATCGCATCTCTTTTCTCACGTCCGAACCCTTGAGTTCTTTCTCTCAAAGACCACCTTCTTTTCTCATCACCAAATCCAACCATAAACACTAGTGCCCGGCGATATTCATACTCATCACCAAATCCAACCAAACACACCCTATCACCTAGGAATGAACTCAACTATATTTATACTCATCACCAAATTATTCTCATTATCAAGTTCAACCAAATACACCCAAATCCAACCATAAACACCCATATTGCCTAAATGAGCTCAAACCTAACTAGTTTTCACTAGATTTTTAAGAGGGTAAAAGAAGGGGTACATACTCTCTCTCATTCAATTCTCATAAACATGATAGACATAACATCTCAACAATTCATACAATTCATCATAACATGCCACACCAACTCACAATGCATGTACTTACACATTCACTTCCACAATTCATAATCAATTTTTACATCATCACAACATCATCATAAAAGATCACATCATCATAACCCATATAGATAATGCTCGTGTAACACACATCACACCTCATATACCATCACATCATGCATATCAACATATCATACTTGCATTACCAAGCTAAAAGCGAGAAAATCTCTTAATGTCTTATGCATTGACCCTTAAGGTCCTTCACTCACAATCTAAGTTATAAATCATCATATCCTAAATTCTCGGGTACCTATAGGCTCATATCTAAGTATTCCTCACTCAATACTATAATCACAAACATTTCTAAACCTCAAGAATGCAGGATCTAAAATTCTAACTTTACGGGTACCTAGGAGTCACCACAATGACCCTTTCGAAGTTCGGTTTGCTCCTAAGGCATCAAGATTAAGTCCTACACCAATTATGAGTCATTCCTACACATTTAAGCTAATTTAAATCCGTAATTACCATTTCTAAATCTTGCTGGACAGAATCCAGAAAAATCAATTACTATGGGATCTAGAACTCTCAAATTAATTCTTTTCTAGTTGCTAACTTCTCTTATCTTTCACATATGAATTTTAACATTAATTATACACAAACATACTCATATTATCATCATCAAAACAGTATAAATAGTGAGCACATCAAGGCAAGGCAGAACCGAATTCTTCTCCAAACAAACAAGGCATAAACTTGATTTCTAGAACACATAAAATGCTAGTTTCTCTTAGGACCTTTTTAAAACTTGCAAAACTCCTTTGTAAACATTTTTGTCATCTAAAATCATCAAAATACTTGTAAGGGCAGTAGCTACTCAAAATTAAACTCAAGAGGTTCCAAATTCATAAAACCTTGTTTTAAACATTTCTTGAACTCGTATAAGCTTAGAAAAATTATGAAACATAGATTTTAGTGCTTGTAACAAAGTAAACCTCCTAATGCCGAAATCATAAGCTAAAGAACACATATTTTTCAAGCCTTTGTTTGAGGAAATAAAGGGTGAGTCTATGAGCTCTAAATCTCTTAAGTTGTGGCATAAAAGTAAATATCCAATGCACTATATTTTAGTCTTTATTTAGAGGTGAGGACATAAAATAGATATGCTATGCCACTCCTTATTATCTTATAACTTTAGTGAAAACATAAACATAAATATGGAGATGCAAGTTCATTCTTTAATCTTAAGCATTTAGTGATGACATAAAATGTAAACATGGATGCAAAGTCTTTTATCTTAACTTAGAGCTCACATGAGACCTTTAAAGAGAATAACAAATCTCAACCCAACACTTATCTCACCACAAAGAGAGCTTTAGAGTTCTTGAACCACGTTCTCAAAGGAACTACATGGTTCTTGAACATCATCATCAAGCCCAAAAAGAAGTAAACTTATGAAAGGAAACAAAACTTCAAAGAAGTAAGAACTAAAACAACATTATTTTTAGAGATGAAATAAATATAAGAACACTTTAAAATTTTTAACAAAACCTTTAAAGGAAAGCACATGGAGGCTGTATCATATAGGAAGGAAAAAGGGAAGAAAAACCAAAACCTTGCTAGATCAAGAAACAAAACTCAAGCTTTAGAGGTTTCTTTGAGATGAACACAAGGTCATCATCTAGAAACTCTCATCATCAAGCTATCATGTTTAAGAAGAAAAGGCCAAGAGGCCGAAATGGAAAAAGAAAAGGAATATAAAGGAAAGCTCAAAAAGAAACCAAGAGAAAACTAGAGAAAACATATTTTTTGAGTAAAACAAAGTTTGAAAAGAAACTCCCTACCAAGTGTGAAGGCAAAGGCTTGATCTTTGAGGTGAGAATGGAAAGGAAAGCTCCTCCTAAAGTGATGATAGTGCTTCAGCCTTGTGGAAAGAAAAGGAAAGGAAATGTGTTCTTGGTGAGCTTGTGTTTGAGAATGGAAGTTTAGATGTTTGTATGATGATCTAAGGTGGTGGGGTGGTGTTTCAAGGTTGTGAGATGATGATTCAAAAGGAAAAAGAAGAAGATGAAGAAGAAGAATGCTCTTGAAACTTGAGAGAAAATGAGAGAACTAACAATAATGCTTAGAAACCAAAACTTAGCAAATGAATAAAAGTGTAGCAAAGTTCATCTAGGCATGGTATTTAGAGAGAAGAATAAGGGTGAGTGTGTGGAGGAGAATGAATCCTCATGGAACATGAGGTGAGAGAATTGCATTTTGATGGCATGGTGAAGTATGGTGGTGAGTATGACTTCAAGCATGGTCTTTGGAGTGTGAAATAAAATTAAATTGTGATAAAATGGAGTATGAATTTCAGCCAGGTCTGATGCAGCAAGGGAGGAGGGAGTTTTGGTCATGTAATTGTGTGTTAGTGATGTGTTTAGGGGTGTATTAGCTTAGGTGCAAGGTTAGGAGTCATTAAACATAATTTTAGATGACTATGAATGTGATTAGGAACCTTTATGACATGATTAAGGAGTACTCATACATATTTAGGAGATTTTAAATTCATTTTATGAATAAAACAATGTAGACAAAATTCCATGATTTAAGGAATTGGAGAGAGAAAATAATATTCAAGATTCCATGATTAGGAGTCTTGAATTTAAAATAGGATTTTAAGTTGTAATTAAGCACTTTTAGGTTCTAATCAACTTTAATAAATTATTTTGACTCAAGATTAATTATGAAAATTAATTAACCTTCGATTAGAGCCTAATATTGCTTAGGTTTGCTTAATCACACGATTAAGCGTAAAAACAAGAAACTAGGGGCAAAACCGTAATTTTGCTCTAATTTCACCCAGGACCTCCAGGACCAAAACTAAAGTCATAGTCTACATAAAAATGCCTTTTAAAACCATCTGGAGAAGTTTTGGGTTCATCCAGCACTTGCAAACGGGTAAAACACTGCAGGCGCGTTTTGGTCATTTTGACCCGAAAACTCGAAAAACGAGATTTTCGATCCCGGAAACACAAGTCATCTAATCACCTTCCAACATTGAGTTTGCCCTTCGAGTACTGCCGGACCGGCTTTCCTCAAATTCCAGGCCGAAAATGACCTCATGGGCATTTTGGTCATTTTCACTCTAGCAGAAAATCGGAGCGTTACAATATGTATCTCATACAATTATATTTTGCATTTTTTCTTCATTAACACAGGAGATTGGCTAGAAGGATGAACTAGGATTAGTAAGCAAAGTTAGAGATCAAGAAGTTGTGGTAGTGTTGTGACATTTGATTGTTTTTCTTTTGTCTATTTGTGAGTTATTTGTTACCACTGATATTTAATCTTAATTAATTTTTCCCAACTAATTGCTGTTGGGCTATGGTGGCCATTGTAGCCATAGAATCTCACTATCATGTAAAGAACAATCCCAATGATCATATATTCTTCCCCAAGATGTGCTTAACAACATCTTAACACCAAAAAAGCTTCAGAAACTTGAAGCAGCAAATAAGCTAGGTGATCAGGGATGTTTCTCATAATCAATTGTCAAGGTATTTCATTGGATACATCAAAATGCTGTGTGATCAAAGACTCATACTATTCATGGAAGCAAGGCAGGAGCGTAATATTGCTTGGACGTTAATATACTATATATTTTTTGAGGAAAGTGTCACTTTGGTCCCTGAAATTGTAAGCATATTTCACTATAATCTCTGAAATTTGAAATTAAATCTTTAGTCCTTGAAATTGCATTTTGTATGTCACTTTAGTCCTTAGTCAACCAATCGTCAGTCAACCATTACATTTTGCTGCTGTGGTATGTAAAGTAACATGTGGCATGAAATTGTAAATGACACATGACATGCCTGGTGTCACTTAACATGCCACATCATCAAAATGTAACAATTAACTGATGGTTGTTTAATCAAGGACTAAAGTGGCCTCTGTAATGCAATTTCAAGGACTAAATAATTAATTTTGAAATTTCAGATAATAAAGTGGAGCATGCTTATAATTTCTTGGACCAAAGTGACATTTTACTTTATATTTTTCATCTTATCTTTCTCTCTAAGGTTGCTTGGAATGAAAGAATGAAATAGATTTGGATTAAATTAAATTGTTTGGAATTAAGACATGTGAAAATAAATTGAATTCCTTTTTGATATATTATAATTTTTAACTTTATATCCGCTAAGTTACCATAGCACATCAGAGTTGCATCTGATTTATTTTTAGGCATGTTTATGTAATTGAATTCTCTTTGGATTATTTTGCTATGCCATTAGTTTCTTACATTTCTCTATCCTATAGCCAATGTATAGAGTTGACAATATCAAGTTTGTGGCAATCTGTGATATGAAAAGAATGGTGAAACTTCAACTAGTTGTTGCTACATTACAAGTGACGCTAGAATTTTGAAATTTGCGAGTGGTATGTATACTTTTTATTTATTTACATGTTTTCATCAACACAATATTTCTCCTCTGATTAGCATATAATAGTGGTGTGATGAAGTATTGTATTATTTTACATGGAAAAATATACCATGGCCCGAAAAATCAAAGACATCTCAAAGAAAGTAACAATAGGCATTATATGCTTATAGTTGGATATGGAATTAATGGTAGGTGGGAAAAAGGAAAAGTACTAGATAGTAAAAAACTCACAGAGAGAACAATGGTGCGATTGGGGCTACGGCAAGATCACCTGTATGCCATTTTCTTTCAAGCACAATTAATATTGATGGAATTGAAGTAGAATGCAACATAATGCTACTGTCTTCATTCACTATCCCTACGAAAGTATTTGCATTGTGAGCCTATATTCTAAGGCAGCTTGTAGGAGAAAAAAAAATGCATCTCTTAACTAGTAGTAGCAATACATAGATTTTTTGACATTGCCAAACTATTACAATCATTAACATAATAGAGTTGCTGTTTTCATATAAGATTTTTGACCTTAGAAGTTCATGGTTGTGTACACTAATTAGATACCTCACAAATTTTAGAGAAACTTTAGGGCAATTCAACCATGGCCACATTAATTGTCACAGAGCTGCACATCTTATGATAACAGCAGCAGCGCTCAATGGCACAAAAAGATTTTCATCAAAATGTGCGAATGATATGTTAGGGGAACGCAACCAAGCATGGGCTATTTGCATGCTTGAAACATAACAAAAAATGCAAATCAAGTACTCATGAGTTTAAATTTGCACATCATTTAATGAAAATAGCTCGAGCCATAAATCATTTTTCTTACGATAATTAGAGTAACAATGCTTAACAGTTGTCAATTTTCATATCACTATGCTAATATTTGTTAAACATCAATAGTCAATCTGCTTGGTACTGTGCATATATTCGTTCTCCTGCCTTATGACTATTAAATATGAGACTATATATTAGCATTAGAGAATTTAGGAAATTCAGCTTCGAAGAAACAAACCATAAACATGCTAGATAAAATAACTGATAAAGCTTCAAGAAAGTATCAAATGCCATAGCTTCAATCACCAGTAACACAGCACATAACCACCCTAAACACACTAGATATTCAAACACAAAAGTGACCTAACTCATAAGTCATAACAAAACTCAACTGATCAGCATACAACTAACATGGACTAACTTTTTTGAAATATAAATAAAATTATAAGAGAAGCTTAGCATGGTAACATTCCGTGCAATGCAAATAATCATTGTAGAAAAACAGATAGAGCACACCCAAAGTTGGAAACAAAAGTTTAAATCTAATACAAACCACAACAATAGAATACTTGAAGCGATTACATTTCCAAATTATCATTTGTCAAGAATTATAAACAAAGATAAACTAAAACTGAACAAGATATCTTGACGACATACCAAATAAACATCACATGAAGCTATAATAAAATCTAAATAAAATAGGTAAAATGATAAAGCAATATCACTAACTTGTATCAATTTTTACTAAATTTTCACTTGGAAATTTTCTGTTTTTAGTTCATCACTGACTTGTATCAACTGTGAGTAAACTATTGGATCTTGTTTTATTTAGAGCCTAAAATATGCCTATTAATGCAGAGGGGTAGCAAGTGTTCATTTTGATGCTGGATATAAATCTTGTTGACCCGAGTCAAGTGACATGCTACTGTCCACTATATAAGTCAACTTGTGTAGGAAATACCCAAAAGCACTTTGTCATGTTTCATCTTATTGCTTTTCCCAGAAGCTTCATGTTCAACCATGACAAAGCAAGAATCATAGTGAAGAGTGAAAGAATAGAACAATGATAGTCCAACATGGTGTCGCCATTCTTAAGCCAGGATGGTTCAGGTAAACAGGAGCAACAATTTTCACCAGCAATGATCGTCAAAGTCAATATGCTAGGAAAAAAAAAATAATAAAAAGCCATGTAACTAAATTATGATCGACATCTGTTATGTTGAATTAAGTGACTGATGAAATGGAAGTCCAAATGATTAAGAATTAAATTAAAAGTGATGTGTTTGATGAAAATGACTCTTGCATAAACAAAGAAATTAAATTAATATTTTAAATTATTAATGTCGAAATGAGACACTTAAAACAAAATATACAAGTATTAATCTTAAACAACTAATATAAATCTTCTCATAGCCAATAGCTTGATGACTCTCGCTAACAGTATACATAGGCGCACGCACACACACCTTCTCATGTAAAAATTGTAACAGCATTCAAAACAAGCAAGAGACATACAAAATGGAGAAATGATCATTCTATCTCCAAGCACCACTAACCTGATCAAGACAACTCAGCAAAACGCTTGCAACTCCAGTCCATGCTAAAGTAATAGATTTGTCTATTTGATCGCGAATCAAAAGATCGGTTGCTCATGTTGGGCTCAGAGACTGATTCAATTAAATGATGTTAATGTGTGGCAAAAAGCACCAAAATAAATTTAATAGAACCAAATCTACCTATCAGCACAACGCAGTGATAATAATGTGCAAAGCTAAAAGACAATGGACACCAAAATTTTTAATGTGGAAAGCCCCAATACCGGAGGAAAAACCACGGGAAAAACTCTAAAAAATATTCTACTATGTCTAGGATAATTACAAAATATCATTTCCACAATCTCCAATCCAAGATGTAAATATAGTGTATCTCGGTGAGAACCCTCCTATTCAAACACTACAATTTTGTAGTACCAAGGAGTAATAGAGATAATACTGAAAATATTCTTGGAGTATATACCCACACCCTACACTTTTTGGGATTTACTCACACTCTCTATTTTTCCCTTTCACTCTTAGAAAAATACACTGATTGTGTATCTCTCTCACTAGCAACTCTCATTCTCCGCTATTGCTTCTATGTATTGAAACTGAAAAAAAAATTCTTTTATTTATAGAAGTAATGCACTGTGTGAATGTGATCCATGCATTTGCGGCATTGAGAAATTTTACACGTATACAGATTGTATTCATATTGTCATGTGAACCAATTTCAACATTTTGCATTTAATGCATTGCCACCCTTGACTTTTCTTTCCTTTCAGCTTTTACATTTCAACTTCTTTAGTTTCAACCTTTTTGGCTAGACGCACAATTCTCCCCCTCCAGCTGATGGGAAAATAATCCGAGAAAAATCATTTGGGATCCATGCCAATCAACTAGGCACAAAGTTGAAGCTTATCTCGAGCTACAACTTTTGTCATCATACCAGCAGGGTTTTTATTAGTGTGAATCTTCTTCAGCTTAAATTGTTTTTCTTCTACTGCTTAACGTAACCAATGATACTTGACATTAATGTGCTTTGTCCGTGAGTGATGCATCGCATTTTTGCTCAAATCCAAAGCACTTTGACTATCGCAATGGATAACGGACCCATTCTGCTTTATTCCCAATTGGTTAAGGAATCTTTTCAACTAAAGCATTTCTTTCCCAACTTCAGTCATAGTAACATATTCTGCCTCAGTAGTGGACAAGGCAACACAATTCTATAGTTTTAACTGCCAAAACACAACTCCACCTACAAAAGCAAACACAAATCTATAAATAGATTTCTTATTGTGTAGATCACTTGCCATATCAGCTTCTGCATAGCCTTCCAAAACTTGTTCCGGTCCTCCAAAGCTTGTTCCGGTCCTCCAAAGCACAAGCACATTCTTGAACTATCCTTCAGATATCTTAAGATCCACTTCACATCTTACCAATGGTCTCTACCAGGATTGCAAAGAAACCTACTAACAACTCTAACCGCATGAGCGATATGTGGCCGAGTAGAGACCATAACATACACTAAACTCTCGACTGCAGAGGAGTAAGGAATATCATCCATAGCCTTCTTTTGTTCATCAGTAGTGGGACAACTCTTTTTACTGAGTTTGAAATGATTAGCCAATACTATGCTAGCTGCTTTAGCATTCATCATATTCAACCTACCTAGAACTTGCTCCATATATCTTTCTTGTAACAACCAAAGCTTTCTAGCCATCCAGTCTCATAAAATCTACATGCCCAGAATTTGCTTTCTAAGGCTTAGGTCTTTCATATCAAAGGACTTTGATAATTCCTTTTTCAAATCACCAATCATCTTCGCATCTTGTCCAACTATCAATATATAATCTATATACAGTAGAAGAATGATAAACTTATCACCTGGAAATGTCTTGACATATACACAATGATCTGCATCTGTCCTAGTATATCCATGACCCACCATGAATGAGTCAAACTTCTTGTACCATTGTCTAGGAGCCTGCTTCAATCCATACAAGCTCTTTTTCAATCTGTAAACCAAGTGCTCCTTTCCAACATCCTCAAATCCTTTTTGGTTGGTGTAGATATTTTCCTCCAAATCACCATGGAGAAACGCAGTCTTCACATCTAACTGCTCAAGCTCCAAATCCAAGCTAGCCATCAATTTAAAAAATAACTGGAATAGAACTCATTTTGACAACAAGAGAGAAAATCTCGTCAAAATCTATCCTTCACTTTTGACCAAAGCCTTTTACAACCAAGCGAACCTTATACTTTACTAGCTTGTTACCATCTTTCTTCAGCTTGACCACCCATTTGTTCTTCAAGGCTTTCTTGCCTTCAGGGAGTTTTACCAGCTCATAAGTATTGTTCTTGTGCAAGGAATCCATTTCTTCTTGCATGGCTTTGATCCACTGAACCTTATCCTTATGAGTCTTGTGAACACCATATTTTATTTTATTTGCATCTTTGTGTTCATTTAAAATGTAAATTCAATCACAACTGACTCAAAAATCAAATCAGATCAAAATCTTAACTGTCTCAATAAAAATCAAATCAGAATTATAACTGACCTAACCAAAATCTCTTTACTCTACTCTCTGTATAACAATGACTCAATCAGCAAAAAAGTATTCCAACAACAATCACATATGCACTCACCAATACATTGGACTAATAAACCTCTCACTTGACTTCCATTTTTTATCATCAAAACTCCCTCCCTGAAAGTACACAATCACAGCCCCTTACTACAACCATCCAAATCATTCACATAATCATTTTTCTCACTTATTAGCCACCATCACATTCATCATCATAATCACCAGCATTTTTTAAACACAAACAGAAACCACCATAGTCGCTGCGTTTGTCATTACTGAGTGTAATTTTTGCAAACCCAGTCACCAAGGCCACAAAGTCCAGCTACACTGTGAAGTTAAATCTATCATTTATGTCATCATTTGCATTGGATTTCTACAAGTGTAGCCTTGAATTATTACTGTTGCAACAGTGGTTATCCACCCACTACATTCTCATAATTTCATTTTTCCTTATTTTCATTCCACGGTGATTTAACAAGTGTGGCCTTTTTTCATTTTAGTTATTTTTCTTTTATTTTAAATATTTTCTTTCTTTTGGTCAAATCTCGTTCAACTTTCATTTGGTTTTGCTTTCTTTTTTTTTTAGTAACGGGTTTGTTTTTATTTAGCTTTCCTTTTCCTTTGTTTTAAATCTAACTTTTATTTTCTTTATTTCTTCTTAGCCAAGACGTTTTTTTAAAGATTTATGAGTTAATCTTTTAATTTTTTTAGGCTAGTTCTTGTAATTTGGGTTGTATTTTTTAACAAAATTTTGTATGTATTTAATTTATTTTTATCCATGCAACAGTCTACAGTCATGATTGACAGGTGGATGTCTTCTTCATATATTGTTGAATTGTAAAGATTTATTGGTTAGCCTAGTGCTAACTTAAATCCTGTGTAAAAGTAGATTCCTTTTTTTTTAATAATTCATCCATCAAAATTCTTTTCATAAATAAAATCAACCAACACATTTTTTATTTTTATTTCTTATTTAAAACCTATTAACACACACTTATTTTCTACAAGAACAACATGACTTTGAGTTCCTCATTGCACCAGAGGATATGTCAGGGTAGCCAACAACTATCAAGCTAAAATTAATTTTTCATTAAATCTTATTCTCTTTTAATTTAATTTTCTTTTCTTTAATTCTATTTTCATATATAATAGTGACTTTTAAAAGGGGAAAATAAATGTTATTAAAATTATAAATTAATTTGCATAAATTACTCTAAGGTAATCGTATTTATACGGATATATCAGGGGTGTAGTGGGATTAAATTTCCACCCATTCCTAATCATAATTAGACTCCCGAACTCAAATCTTTTTTCAATAGACCAGTTTTGCAACTCAAAAGGTTTTCCAATTTTTAGCCAGAATTAAAATTGGTGGCGACTCCATCTTTAAATTTATTTCTTTTAGAAATAAAAAAAAATTTTTTTGTCGTCATTTTGTTATGATGCCCTTCACGACGTTGTAACAGTTTGGCGACTCCACTAGGGAAAGTTAGAGAGTCAAGCCTATTAGAGTAAATTATGCAAATAATTATAACTTTATAACGTTTATTTTTCCCTTATACCGTATTTGTTTTATTTATTTATTTTATTTTTATTTCTTTTGTAAATAAAGATCTTCTTTTTATTTTATTTTCTTTCTTTTTGTAAATATATGTCATTCAAACGTTAAGGTAGTTGACTTTTGCTTTTTGTATAGATATTGTTTGTTTTACTTTGCAGGGATGTGCATACACATAGTGTCTAAGGGTTGAAGGTTGGCATGTTCCTCACACACCATGCACCATCACAACTTCACAACACTTTTTGGCTTTATACCTAAGCTTGTGCAAACTGAGGATTAGGAGGAGTCCTAACATTTTCATTGAGGGGCTTTATGCTCACTTGGCATTCGTGGGACACCAACTAGATTGTTACTAGTATCATAAACTAGTCATATTGAGAATTCTAATTATTCTTTCTTGTAGCTGTAGTACACATGAACTAGCTTCACAACACTTTTATGAGCTGTAGTACACATGTTATTTTCTATATTTACAGGCACATATATATAGCTAAGTACAACATATACAAGTTTCCATTACTAAACTATAGAAATTCTAATTATTCTTTCTTGTAGCTGCTTCACTTTTCTCTAGAATCAACCTGGAGACGCACGAAACCAAACAAATAGGGGTGAGAATTCTAAAATTTTCAGTAGGACATTTTCTCCAAATACACAGTTATAAATGTCATCATCATCATCCTAGCCACTTTGGTTTATTAGTAAAATGTGATCACGCAACATATATTAAATATTCATTTTAAAGTTCAAAACTATCCTTCTAAAGTGGGTCTCTTTATTATCCAATCACTAAATATACATATGTCATACTACTCAACATCATATAAACCATATATTGCTAAATCACCACTCAATCATATTGGTCTCAATCTCGATACTAAAATTCTTCACTTAGCACTTAGAATAAAGGACTACTTGTAACAATTGCTATCTCAACTCATCTTGGCCCTTGACTAATCTTGTCACATCTGGGCATTACGTATCGCTATCCCCAGCGTGGCGATAATGGGTAATAGACTACTTTTCAGGACTGAGCTCATTCCTATACATGATAATTGGATTTACTTTCTCCAATTCTAACATAGACCTATTCCTAGCCAGGTTTACTTTCCCCGACAGATCGAATTTACTTTCTCTAGCCCAAGATATATAATTTCATGCTTTTCTTTTGCATATACACAATTGTAAGAAACATTTTCATATCTATGTGTGCCTAACCTCATCAATAAGCTCATATGCTCAATTATTCATATTCATATACTCATGTCAAACTAGTATCAAGTACCATTATTTCATCAATTAGTTCACATAGCATGAATGAGATCAAATCATCAATTTCTCATCATCCTTTTTGCTAATTCAGTATGCTGTCAGAATTTCAGTCATCAAGAAAATTATGATTAAATTAGTAAACATCATTAGAATAGAGAAAAAATACTTTTTAGAGATAATTTAATGTAATAATGAGCTCCTATATAATTTTCAAAGTATGATAAGGTCTCTAACTATATTTATAAAATTTCACAAATTCGTAGGTCAGAATTGCTCAGTTTCAGCCAACAGCCAGAAGTCTCAAATTTTCTACCCTATCAAATAAGCTGAAAACTTCATACAAAAATTTATGGTTCAACTTCAAAATGTCTTCAAGCTCATATACAAATTTCAGCTCAAAATTCGATAATTTGCTTGGATAATAAAATTAGACAATTTCAGTGCTACAAATTGGACTAGCTGGGCAGAAACCCTGACATGTTCGGCCCTCCATTTTTAAAAAATAGAAAACATGCTTAAGATGAGCCAATAAAATTATTGAAAACTCTTCCATATTTTAGGTTCATCATATAAAAATTTTAGCTCATTATCATGTCTCTAAATCAGTGATAAAAATCAAAGTTTCTCAGTTGCTTACTCAAAAATAGGATTTCCAGTTAGAACATGTTTTAAGAAAATAGATTATCTAATTTCATCAAAACCCTTTACCCAAATTAACACATAAATATTTCTTGTATAATCATCAAATAAATCTAAAAATTTCAGACTCAATCATTCAGAAAATCTCAGAGCAAAATTTGAAAGAAAAATGGATGAAATAAACCCTACTTATGATGCTTGAGACTTCTAACTTCAAAAGTATTTCCAAGAATGGTTTTTTCCTCACTTTAACCTTCCAAACAGCCCCTAAATATTCCCTTAAATAGTGATGTATGATGGCTCAAAGTGAAAAAATAGTGATGGATTAAAATTCTAATCAGTTAGATTTGCAGGTGGTGATGTCTAGAACAAGTTTTGTGAAGAAAGTTTGTGGTTTTATCAAGTCTAGGCTAGGTCTTTGGAGTTTTGAATCAAGTTTCAACCATTTTGAGGAAGCAAAAATGGAGTTGTTGTTGTTCTTTTTAGCTAGCCGAGAATGAAGATGAAAAATGATGAGGTTTTTGGTTATTTTTCTTATTTGAAGATAATGTACACAATTTAGTAATTATGAAAATGTTTTCTTTGAAGATAATTTCATGAAATTTTGTAACATTTTCATTGGCTCTTGAAGAAGAAAAGGATATGTATTGCTCTAGACCATAAACTTGTCACTTTAGATGGCAAGCTTGCACTGATAGCTTTATACGGTGTAAAAACTACACACCGTAATTTAACCGAACAGGTAAAATATTGTACCCGAGTAGTCAACTATTACCCGAAAAATTAATTCTAAATATAAAATATTTATTCCTACCTATTTTTAATTTCAATCCTATAATTTCTTAGTTTCGAGCATCTCCGGGCCCTAATTCTAGGGTTTTGAATTGTTCACTTTTTTTCTTTTTTTTTACAAATCCATTGGATCATCCTCATCATTTCTGTGGCTGTCAAATTTTTGAAATTCTGACTAAAAAAAATCAAATTAATTTTTATATAATCATTAGGGTGTTACATTAGTGGCCACACCTATTAAGGTTTTGACCTTAGAAATATGCACCCTTTAGGGATACCTTGATTAGGACATAAAGGAGCATTCCTTTTCCTTTTCTTTACTTTATATAATTCATTCATCTCATGCATAATAATTATAAATGTTATATTCATGGCATACATCCTCCAAAAAAACAAAATGTAAATGTTTGCATTCGTTGCATGCATAAAATCATTATTTTCTCATAATAGTTAACTAATTCATATCATTATGTCATGTATAAAAATCATAAATGGCATACTTTGAAAATAATAATAATAATAATAATGTTGCATTCACTACATGCATAAAATTCTCATAATAGGTAACTCATTCATCCCATGCACAATAATTATAAATGTTACATTCATGGCATACATCCTCAAAAAAAAAAAATATTGTAAATGTTTGCATTCATTGCATGCATGAAAATAATTTTTTTCTCATAATAGTTAACTTATTCATATCATTATGTCATGCATAAAAATCATAAATGACATACATAAAAAATGTTGCATTCATTGCATACATAAAATTTTCACATAACATGTGGCTCATTCTTTGCATAAAAAAAGTCAAATCATAAATGTTACATTCATGGCATAGTTCAAAAAAAAAAAAAAAAACTCATATTAGGGGTTTCATTCATAACATGCATGATACATTCACTACATACATGACATGCATTATTCAAGAATTTCTTCTAATTTTACTTCTTTGTAAACAGGTACAAGGGTTGTCATTAGCTTGGACATAACATGGAGGTAGGCAAAAATAACACTAGCAATGCAAGAAACATTAAGGTCACCATGGTTTATAGTGACTTGGGAACAGTAAAAAGATTGAGTCGACTGATGCCGCATGAAGATAAAGTTGATCTTTAGAAGAGGTACAGGCATATACTAGACTTGTTGGATATTTCAGTCAAAGAACCCGTACTTAGTGTCCTCACACAGTTTTGGAAGGCTCTTCTTCATTGTTTCGAATTGCCAAATTTGGACATAATACCAACTATAGAGGAATACATTGCCATGGCGGGTGTATACCTTTATCAAGGTGGTTATGTGGCAGAAACAAAGGTCGCTAAGTTAATTGGGATTCAAGCTGATTGGATAGTGATGGAGGAAAGAGGAACAACTCGAGGATTGAGTAAAGATTTCCTTGAATTTCATCTTGAAACCTTAGCCCAACGAAAGGAGTGGCATTTGTTCAAAGGGACTTTGGCATTATTGATTTACGGATTGTGCTTTTTCCTTTCACACCGAACATCATAGATCAAGCCTCCATGGATGTAATTTTCAGATATTGCACCTATGGAGCAAATCCAGTTCCTGCCATTCTAGTAGATACTTTCTTTTCAATAGAAGTATGTCACCAGAAAAACCAGGAAAGTTGCTGTGTTTTTTTGTCCATGTTGTACGTGTGGGTCATGACACGTGTGTGTTGGAAATCACATAGGATGTTTGCCTGACCCCTTGAAGAATTTTCATTGTATCCCAATAGAACAGCTACCAGCACTAGGGTGGATGCAAGAATTCTCTTATATGGACCCTAACACTTTTCAATGGGTTTATCCTTGGTACCATGGGGAAAACATTATATATAGTTGTAGGACTTTCCTTCATGTCCCTTTAATGGGTCCAGGAGGTTGCATATCATATTCTCCTGCCTTGGTATTAAGACAACTTTTTTAGACACAGACTAAACCTCAAGAAGGACAACTGTAAGGCTATAGTTTCTTATATCAAAAAGGTCAAGATACCAAGAAACAAGAGCTAGAAATCAAGAAGGCATAGGAAAATATTGAGCCAATAAGGAAGAGTAGGCTGGGGAAACAATGACCAACTTCATCCCTTGAATATGAAGAATGGAGAAAAACAAGGACAAGGCAAGATGATCTCCTAAGGAAAATTCTAGGGCCTAAAAAATCAATTCAAGGTCAACTCCAGTCAGTACCTCAAATGTCTTCCTACATATAGGTATTAGAAGCACAAATGAGGTTCTTGGAAGACAAGAAACACGAAGCAGATTTCTAGGTCATCATTCTCCAAGATCGCTACCAAAAAAAGGCTATAGTAATTGAGAAGCTAAAGGATGAATACGCAAATTCTATAGAAGCCAACCGAGCAAGAACAGACAAGAGGAATGCTTTGATGGTTGTCAAGCTTCGAAACTTTGAAGGAAAGCTACGCGATCTCTCAAAAGAAAAATAAGACCTTGAAAAAGAAATCTTGTTCCAAAACAAAACAAAAGTTTATCTAGAAGTAGAAGCTAGCAAGAAAGAAAGGGCCATCAGAAAATTAGAAATGGAAGTCACTAAGGAGAAGGGTGTGAGAAGAGAATTGGAAAGGGTAATTGATATGGAGTGACAAGCAAGAAAGGAGTTGGAAGGCAAAGTAGAAGGCTTGTTGAAGATACTGGCTCGAATAGAAAATAACTGTGCTGCATGGACATCATCAAGCCAATACCATCACCTTTTTGTCATGGCAGAAGAGCACAGGAAGTTCTGGAAGAATGAAACTTCAAACCATATGGAAGAGCTGAAAGAATGGAAGAAAAAGCATGCTAGAATGGTTAGTGAGATAAATCACCATGGCTTTGAGATCATACGGCATTTTGAAAAGGCAAAAGAGCATATCAATGAAACGCAATTACTCGAGCTACCTAAAGAAGTAACTAAGTTTATGAAGACATGTGAGGATTAGGCAAGGGCTATGCGATGAGCTTCAAGAAAAGAAGAACTAAACCTTGATGTATTAAGCTCATGATGTACTGAACCTTGTTTCACAAAATTTTTTTGTTTTTTTGGATCATATTTTAGTTATGTCATTGAAAGCCTTTTATAAAGGAGGAATACTCCTTTGGGATAGTAATTAATCACGTTTTACTTTGAGATTTGGTATCCTAGTATAAATATGATTAAAATTGTGTTTCCTAAAAAAAATGCATTACTAATGTCTATCAGAAAGTGCCTATTCTCTCCATGCTCATTATCAACCATACTTAGCTCTCTGGAGTAGTACGCAAGAGCAACAAGTGTGGGGAACATCTCTATTGTTGTAAAAGCTTATGACAACCCTTGGCCAAAAAGAATTAAAACTGAGTTTTAGTTATCTTTCTTTTCTTTTTAACAGTGTTTCAAACATTGCTCTTTCAAAGAAAGTTTCGTCTGATCTTAATATGCCGGCTAGAGAGCCGTATGAACTACGACCTAGAATCGAGATGGAAAAAGTTGAAAAGTGAAAAGACAAGAAAAAAGGCTATGGCTACGGAAAGTGAGACCCAAGGCAGGAATCTAAGTCAAGAAATTGATGAACTCAAGGCCATGATGAAGTCCATGTCTAGACCAGAGTTCAGGAAGTTTATTATTGACACCGTGAATATGGCCAAAGAGAACACTGAAAATGCTGAGTATGAAGTGTAGCCCGGATATGAGAACGAAGATGAATTTGCTCCACACAAGCAAAATGATGACTCTGCTAATGAAACTGCAAGGGAGTTAGAATAAGTAAAACTAAGAGAAGAATTGGAAGAAAAGATGCAAGAACAATTCCGGGCATTAAGGGGACCAAGTCCATTTGGCCCTATGAACATTAAGGAGTTATGTCTTGCTCCTAATGTTACTATTCCCAAAGATTTTAGAATGTCAAAGCTTGTCAAATTTAATGGCAGCTCTAATCCCATCATGCACCTGAAGATGTACTGTACCAAGATGGGTATGGCATATGCAATTGGACATAGCTCCAATCAAGTGTTAGGAAGACTTGGCTTTGGCTTTCACCAGTCAGTACAAGTTCAATCTGAATGCTACGCTTACTAGGGACCAGCTTAATGGGATGAAAAAGAGAAGTGATGAATCATTTAAGGAGTATGCTCAAAGGTGAAGAGCTCTCGCAGCTAGAATCGCCCCACCATTGCTGGAACAAGGAAATATGTTCATACTTTATTTGCACATTGGAGGGTCCTTTTTCCAAAAACATGTTGGGGACTCATGTGAAGGAGTTTATTGACTTAATAGAAATTGGAGAAAGGATTGAAGCTAATATTCAGGACGATAAAGTGGAGCTGACTACTAGAGAAACGAATGAGTCTCAGTTCTCAGTTCAGGAAAGGACAGTCTTATAAGAAGAAGGACGTAACCATTAACTTCATACAACCACAACCATAACATAACCAACTAACCTTTCAGCCTAGGCCTGTTTCACCATATCAACCCCCATCCTACCCATTACCTCCATATCAACTTCAACCATACCAAGTCAATAACATTTCTTACCTTAGATCATATACACTTACCACACCTATTCCCTATCAAACCCACCCAAATCACCTAATGATCTATTCTTCCGCAACACCTCCTCAACCACCTCCCAAAACCAATACCACCCCCAAACCAGCCATGAATAATCGTCCCTTGCCTAATTTTCATATGAGCAATTCAAAGTTATTTAGACCTCTATGTGGAGAAAATCTTTTAGCTCCACAAGCAGAAAAGACTTTCTATCCACTATATCCTCGTTAGTATAACCCTACCTGACTTGTGAATTCCATTCCAACTCCCAAAGGCATTCTATTGAAGATTGTTATGGTTTTAGAAATGTTGTCTGGCATTTAATTGATTCAAAGGCCATAAATTTCGAAGTCGAAGGAGGACCCAACATACGAAACAATCCATTCTTGAACCATGGTGGAAGCCAAGTAAACAATATTTACAATGAAGATCAGATAGGTGAAGAAGTCAAAGATATTAGATTCTCAATGAAAGCTGTCCTTGAAAGGCTGCGAGATGCAGGATACGAGATGATCGGGGAAAGAAAAGAAGGAAGGCGAGTGTTGACAAGAGGAGAAGGTTTGCTTTGTGAATGTCTTGGGGCCGGAGAAAGGCATCATATAAAAAGTTGTCCGGAATTTAAGCTCTTTATAACTAGAATGATCAAATTGGGAGTGCTTCAGGTGCCCAAGACTGCTATAAAATGGCAAAATGTCAATATGATCCATTAATCGGCTCCAAATTTTAAAGTGTCAGTTCCAAACCCGACATTTAAATTTAAGGTGCCAGGGTCATTCCCTTATCATAGCAACCATGCAGTACCATGGAAGTATGAAACTATAGTCGAATTTAGTAATCAGGCCAATTCTAGCTCTACAGTGATTCCTATGCAAAGACAAGCTCCTATTTTCAAGGTGTTATTCCATGATAGTTAAGCAAGACTATCATCGAGTCTAGCAATGGAGCAGATAATGGCTTTACTAACTCAGATTCACTAACGAATGTTGTTGAAACCAGGGGGATTATGCGAACTGGAAAATATTATACACCATAGAAAGTTCCAAAAGCTATAATGAAACCCGCTAAAGAGCTCGAAAGGAGATGTCAAGAAGGTGAGGAGGAAGAAGAATTTTGAAAGATAATGAAGTAGAGTAAGTATGATGTAGTAGAGTAGTTGAGAAAAACACCTACAAAAATCCCCATGTTCTCCCTAATCATGACTTCTGAAGCTCATCGTAATGCTCTCAAGAAGGTATTAGACCAGTCATATGTTTGCAAAGACATAACTCTAGAAAAGGTGGAAGGCATTGTTAATGCAATTAGTGCGAGCAACACAATTTCTTTTACTGAGAAGGAAGTAGTTCCCAGAACATTAGGTCACCCAAAAGCCCTTCACATTACATTGAAGTGTCAAGGCCATATCATTGCAAAAGTGTTGATTGATGGAGGGTCGGCTTTTAATGTGCTCCCTTATTTTACGTTACAGCAACTCCCTATTGATCTATCTACAATTCAGCCAAATAGCACAATTGTGAAAGCATTTGATGGAACACAGAGAGAGATTATGGGGGACATTACTCTTGAACTGGAGATAAGGATAACGACTTTTGTGACTGAATTTCAAGTAATGGATATCGAGCCAAGATATACCATGCTATTGGCCAGGCCGTGGATTCATAAAGCAGGGGTCATTCCTTCTACTTTACATCAAAGGGTAAAATTCATAGCTAAAGGCAAAAACCATCACTGTCAAAGGAGAAGAAGAATTGATCATGACAAAGCCAGTCAAAGTGCCCTATATTGACTGTGCTGAGGGTTGTCTTGAGGTGTCATTTCAAAGCCTCGAAATAGCAGAGCTAGAGGAAAAGATTATCAGTGTGAATCAAATAGTCGTTCAGATGATGCAAAAAATGGATATCAGAAAGGAAAGGGATTAGGAAGTTAACTCCAAGGGATTGCACACCCAATTTCTCTACTAGATAACCCGGGGAGATTCAGCCTTGGGTACGAGGTTGCAAGTGAAGCGTTATTATTTAGGACAAATAAGAAGTTTCCTCATATCAAGGAAACATTTGCAGAGCCATAAGAAGTTATGACAACAGGGCTTACTGAAGGTGTCAATGCCTTGGGAAGGGTGCAGTCATTTATCTACCATTGTCATGAAGCAGAAGAATTAGACAATTGGGAGTCTAAATCTTTAGATGATTTTGTGTATTTGGTGTAATGAATGCCTTTACCACTTTTATTTGTATTTCGAACTTCATTTAATAATGGAATAATTATGCATGGTTTCTTTCTTTTCATTTCCTTTGTTGTCCATCCTTTTTATTTATTTTTCTTTCTTCTTTTTGAGTCCATTCGTACCATTGTCAAGCTATTCACTTCGTGTCTCATTTAAATTCCAGGGATCCATCCCTTTCGGGAACTTTTTCTCACATTGACCCATTAATTGATCCCTGTGTTACAATGAAAACAAATTTAAATGAACAAGATGAAGATCCTGAGTTGTGCCAACAGTTTGCTAAAATGATAAACTCAAGAAAAATGGGATAAATCCACATGAAAAGATTGTTGAAACAATAAATCTGGGAAATGATGAGAATATAAGGGAAATAAAAATTGTTGACAATCCAGAAAGGGAAGAAATGATTACGCTATTCAAAGAATATGTAGATGTTTTCGCTTGGTCTTATAAGGACATGTCGGGTTTGGATCCAAACATAGTTGCACACAGGATTCTGTTAATTGATGGAATGGAGCATAAGTAACAAAAGTTGCAAAGAATAAGCCCAGAAATGTCTCTAAAGATCAAGGAGGAAGTTACGAAGCAGCTCAAAGTTGGCATCTTGGAAGTAATGAAGAAGAATAGGAAGGTCAGAATGTACGTGGATTATAGAGATTTGAACAAAGCAAGCCTAAAGGACAACTTTATTTCACCCCATATAGACATCTTGGTAAATAATATAGCTAGAAGCCATAGATTCTCCTTCATAGACGGATATTCGAGGTATAACCAAATCCTTATGGCACAAGAAGACAAAGAGAAGACATCCTTCATCACTCAATGGGGTGTATTTTGCTACAAAGTCATGCCTTTTGGATTAAAGAATGCCGAGGCTACCTATCAGCGAGCAATGGTGATGTTGTTCCATGACATTTTCCATAACGAATTGGAAGTTTATGTTGATGACATGGTTGCAAAGTCAAAAGATGGAGAAAGTCATGTAGCTGTTCTAAGGAAGCTATTTGAAAGATTGAGAACCTATCAACTTCATCTGAACCCAGCAAAATGTATAGAGCATCTATGGGGAATCTATCGAGGTTAGTTGTTAGCAAGAAAGGTATCGAAGTTGATCCCGACAAGATCAAAGCCATCTAAGATATGCCAGCACCTGAAACAGAAAAGGAGATTAAAGGATTTTTGGGTCATTTGAACTACATAGCAAGATTCATCTCTAATTTGACCCATACGTGTGAGCCGATATTCAAGTTGTTAAGGAAAGATAGCTCCAGTGAGTGGGATAATAGATGCCATGAAGCTTTTAATGAGATCAAGGATTATGTGATGAATCCTCCTCTTTTGGTTCCTCCAACCACAGGATGACCCTTTATCTTTTATCTCACAATGTTCCATGATTCCATGGGGGCGATGTTGGGTAAACATAATGAGACTGGACGAAAAGAGCAAGCTATATATTATTTGAGTAAGAAGTTTAATGAATGCCAGGCCCGATATATGGCCATTGAGAAAACTTGTTGTGCACTTGTATGGACTGCAAAAAGATTATGACAGTACATGCTATATTACACAACATTACTGATTTCTCAAATGGCCCCTTTGAAGTATATCTTAGAGAGTCCACATATCTCGATAAAGATGTCCAAGTGGAAGATAGCCTTACCAGAGTTCAATATCAAGTATGTAACCAGAAAGCCAATAAAAGGGAGTGTAATAGCAGATCATCTAGCCGAGAACACGCTTAATGAATACCAGTCGATGAAGGTTGAACTCCCTAACGAAGATATCCTTGCAATTGTGGAAGATGAGGATGAAGGAAGAGACCTGATATGGAGCATGTACTTTGATGGAGCAGTCAATATTCATGGAAATAGAGTCGGAGCAGTTCCGATATCTCCAAAGGGGAAGCAGTTCCCGATCACCATAAAGTTGGCATTTGATTGTACCAACAATATGGCTGAATATAAGGCATGGATATCGGGATTAAAGGCAGCAATATCACTTAGTGTTAAATACTTAAAAGTTTATGGAGATTCAGCACTCATCATTTACCAAGTGAATGGAAGATGGCATGTCAAAGAGCACAAATTGTTACCATACTATGAGTATTTGATGGAGCTAAAAAAGGAATTCGAGGAAGTTGATTTCAGTTATTTGGCTTGTGATCAAAACCAATATGCTGATGCTTTGGCCACCTTAGCTGTCGTGACCAAGCTTGACCTTGGGATAGAAGTTCAACCTCTACGAGTCACAATTAGAAGAGAACTAGTATTTTGCTCAAATATTGAAGAAGAATCAGACGACCGACCTTGGTTTCATGATATCAAACATTTCATCAAGACAAGAGAATTCCCAGTTGATGCAGGTGAGAATGGTAAAAAGACTATCTGAAGGTTGCCAATGTCATTTTTCATCTCAGGTGATGTGCTATACAAAAGGAACTTTGATGGAGTTTTGCTAAGATGAGTTAATGCAAAAGAAGCAAGCATCATAATATCAAAGGTCCATGAAGGGATTTGCACAGCTCATGCCAACGAGCACATGCTATCTTAGTAAAATCTGAGGCACGGGTACTATTGGCTTACTATGGAAAAAGATTGCATTGATTTTGTCAAAAAATGCTATAACTATCAAATTCATGCCGATCATATCAATGCTCTTCCAATCCCATTACACATACTCACATCACCACGGCCTTTTGCAATGTGGGGAATCGATGTCATTGGTCCCATAAATCCCAAGGCTTCTAATGGTCATCGGTTTATCATAGTGGCTATTGACTATTTTACAAGATGGGTAGAAGCAGTTTCTTATGTTAATGTGACTCAGAAGGTGGTAGCAAAGTTTCTGAAGAATAATATTATCTGTAGATATGGATCACAAGAAAGGATTATCACAGATAATGGGACCAACCTGAATAGTACAGAAGTTCGAAAACTGTGCGAAAGGTTTAAAATCAAGCACCATAACTCAGCACCCTATCGGCCAAAGATGAATAGAGCAGTAGAAATTGCAAACAAAAACATTACGAAGATCCTAGGAAAAATGGTTGTCACCTACAAGGATTGGAGTGAGATGTTGCTTATGCACTACATTCATATTGTACTTCAGTCAGGTCCACACTCGTTAGTATATGGGATGGAGGTAGTGACTTTGGTGGGAGTAGAAATCCCGTCATTGAGAGTTTTGATTGAGGCAGAATTGGAAGAGACTGAATGGGTCAAGGCAAGATACGAACAGTTGAACATGATTGAGGAGAAACACTTGGCAGCAATATGTCATGGACAACTATACCAAAGTAAGATGGCAAGGCCTTTCAACAAAAAAGTTCGTCCTCAATCATTCCAATCAGGAGATCTAGTATTGAAAAGAATCTTGCCAAATTAAGAAGATAGCAGAGGCATATGGGCTCCTATGTATGAAGGGCCTTATATTGTCAAAAAAGCATTTTCTGGAAGAGCACTGATTTTGAGTAACTTGGATGGCCAAGTGCTTCCAAAGCCAATCAACTCCAATGCAGTCAAGAAAAACTTTGCCCAAAAAAAAAAGAAAAAAAAAAAAGAGGAGCTCGATAAGTTGAAAACTTGAAAGGGTGACTTAGGCAAAATTTAGGGCAAAAAAAAAAAAAAAAGAGCTCGGTAAGTTGAAAACCCTGAAGGGCGGCTTAGCAAAAGTTAAAGCGAAAAAATTCTTACTAGATTGAAAATTTGAAAAGGAAATCAATTCAAAGATACAACAAGTTGAGAAGGCAGAATGACATTAGACTGGGGCAATTTAATCGGCCTAAGGTGAACGAGGAAGAGCCAGTGGATTATAGCATATCTATTTGGCCAATAAAGAATCGGAATTTTGATCGGGAATCAAGTCCATGGCAACCAATGGATCAATCAAATGGGTTAATTAGAGAAGAACTACAAAGTTGTCTAATCTTTCATCTTTTAATCATTCTTTGTTTATCTTTTTCCTCTCATTTTTTTGTCTGTCATTTCAAATTTAATAAATCATGGTCTGTTTGTTTCTATTCTCATTGTTATTTTTATTTTTATTTTTTTCTCTTTTCTTTTTTCTCTTTCTTTATCTCATGCCATTCATTTGTCCATTTTAAAAGAAACCATGCATAATTAAGACATTATAACTGCATAAAGGAAAGTGATAGTAGCAAAGGAAGTCCAGCTTGAAGATTCTGCTCAAGGAACCAAAAAAAAGAGAGAGAAAAAAAAGAGAAACTCACTAGATTGAAAACTAGAAATGGCAGTCTTGGCAAAAGTTAGAGTTAAAAAAAAGGGAAAAAGAAGAAGAATCGCTAGATTGAAAACCTGGATAGGCAATCTATGCAAAAGTTGGCTTGATCACAGTCAGAGACATTGGACTCAGTGAAGGTAGTGAAGGAAAGTCATAGTCTCTCAGAAAAATATCTCACAGTCAGGGACATTGGACTCAGTGAAGCTAGTGAAGGAAAGTCATAGTCTCTCAGAAAAATATCAAAAGGGGATAGTTCGAACGGCTTTCTTAGCATAATTCTCAAGCTAAATCGGACGAAATTTTCTGAACAAAAAGTCATTCTAAGCATCAAGCAATTGGGGCAAATTTTTAATTACATGCCATTTGCATCATTCAAATCCACATTGCATTACTCAAATTTCCATTACATGCCATCATATCATTGCAACATTCAAATATTGTCATATTCATAGCGTCAAGCAAACTGGGACAAATTTTAGGGTATCTCCATCTCGTTTAGTTTTCATCATCATTATCATCACATCATTCATCATGTGCAAAGTTTTCGTATTGCATTAGGACATTCATATTTTGAATCATCAAATTGTTTAGAGCATTAATCATTTTCATGCCATTAATATTTTCATTTTCATGCTGCAAACTAGGCCAAATTTTTAGGTCATTTTCATCTCATTTAGTCTTTCTCATCATTATTGTAACACCCTAATAGAACCCCACTATGCTTAAGTTCACATTTGGATTCTACTAGTTGTCACTTATGCCTTGCATTTATTTTCTTTTGAAATTAACTTAGAAAAATAGTGAAAGTTTTTTTTTCTTTAAATAAATTAATTTTTTTGAAAACGTAAGCCTGTAACGAGAAGTGAAATACATAGCGCTTTTATAGATAATAATCAAGTTACAATGCGCACTTAATTAAATAAGCAGAATAAGAGACTAAATGTAGAACTATTATTACATAAACTGGAATATAATCACTTAATACATAAGTCACAACAGGGCATATATCATACTGATAAGTTATTACAAATAGCAATATAAGTTCTACTATTACTAATTGTTTCTCTCAAATTATAATGTAACTAAAGCTCGGAATGCTCCTACTTGAAAGGTTTGAAATCTTCACGCGCTACCTCCTTCCTCATTTCTGACTTTGTTGCTTTAGGTGGACACGTCTGTCTTTGGTAACGACAACGGAAAATAAACATAGGAGTGAGAAATACATGATTTCTCAGTAGGAGTTCCTACTTGTACTAAAAGTGTCATCGTTGTCGTCCCAGTCACTTCGGGTTTATTATAAAAAGGTGAACAGGTAAGGATTCAATTATCAAACTTTCACAAACGTGATTAGCCGAAGTGCAGTTACTTTTAAACTAATCTTGAACATTAGCAGAAATATCCATTCAGTATTTCATCAAGCATACATATAAGCATATCATGTGAAACCACTAATAAGCAATAATCATTTAGGAGCTGCATGCATTTCATGATTACTCATCCTCAACATTCACTTGTTTAGTGATCAACATATTTCTTAATTACTCACGGGATGAATGCATCAATGCCTCAGACCACCCTAAAAGGGTAATGAGCTCATACCGTGGCCGTCGCCACAACCTTTTGGTTTTCTTTCCGTTGCCATGATCTCAACGGTTTAGGGGGTTAAGCCGTGAGTTTAGCTCAAGTCCACTTTTCCAGACCATCATTGCTACTTTTTCAGGTTTTACTTTTATTCTCACTGAGTGAAATCATCAATACCTTAATCCTCAAAGAGGATTAAGCAGTGAGTTGGTCTATTTATTATTTCATTTGAAATATGAATATATGCACATTAATAAATTATGGCACAGTCGATCATTTTATCATTATCATTTCATATCTCATCAATACATTCACATTTCTGTATATCACTTCATGTAACATAGACAATATCATGTAAATCTCATAGTAAACATTCTCATAGATAATTCACATTAAGCAACCTAAGTTATCAAGTTAGGTCTCTAGTATTCCTAATAGGTTATGGATATCTTGGTATTATCTTTTTCTCTTAGTCTTCTTTGTACTCTTAGTATTTCCATTAATACATTAATACCCTTTAAGATATTTTTAAAGGTTCTTTATATATTTTTATTATGACTTTTATATATATCTCCTGAAGATTATTATTCTACTAAAATCCTTAAATTTTTCTCTTTACAAGACTTGAATCTTTTATTTAAAGTTCTGACATCTTTTAGAATAAAATTTGTAGCACTAACATCTTAGATTAGTGTAAATCAACTGTAAATTGTGCATAGTAGGATTCCCAAGAAACAGAGGTGGGTCACAATGAACACGCTTAAATACCAAGTCTTTCCTTAGCCAGAACCTTTCCAAATTGCACTCTCACAGTATCACACTACCTTCAAGACTTTCTCAGCGTAATGTTCAGAAAATATATGTCTCATTATGTATTTTCGTGGTGTAAAACTTTATGCATAGTATACATAAGTGTGTTTGTAGATGTGTTAAATTTTCTACAAAGTTGAAATTAGTCCATTTGCATTTTTCTAGAGTGAGTTACACCTATTTTACTACTACAAGGTCAGATTAAGAGTTTCAGTCTTAGGCTCTACTTTAAAAATTTATATCTTGGGCTAGGAAACTCCATTTTAGGTGATTCTTTTTGGAGAGTGTTCTACAATGAGTCTAGTTTATAATAAAAATATTTTCTTTTCGAGATCCTTCATATTTTATGAACACTAATTTTAGAAGTAACTACTGCCAGAAATAACTAGAAATTCCAGCACCTGCCATGTTCATGTCTTAAGTTATCTTTATTAACTCAAGATTCACATACAATCTTTTAAGTTATATTTGAGTTTGATAACATCATGAAAGTACTCGTAGCAGAATAGAACATGTTGTGTTTTCTAAAAATATAATTATTCAAAACCTTTGACAATAACTCAAGTTTGAGGCATTCTATCCATGAGCAAAGTTAGAAGCCAACAATACTTGAACAAATAAAGAAGAAACTCCTACCTCTTGTGTAGGGTCTAAAAAGGGTCCTTCTCTTCTTCCTTAAGCTTTGAACAAGAGTATTTGGAGTGGATGACCCTCCTTGAATCTTGGCTCTAGAACTTGAGTGCTTAAGAAAATATTTCTCACTAGAGTTAAAGATTGTAACTCTTGTGAGGGCTAGTGAAAGTTTGGACTTAGGATTTAAGTGTTTGGATGAAGTTTAGAGGATCAAGAGAAGTCTTTGAAGAACATAAGAAGAATGATAGAATAAGAAAGAAAGAACACTTAGGGAGTTTCTAAATTGAAGAGAGTTTGAGGAGTATTTATAGTGGAAAGATTAGAGAAAAAAAAAAAGAAGAAGGAAAGCACTTGGAGCATGATTTATGGAAACATGTTGGTTGAATTTTGGGATGAAAATGCTCCTTGTTTTGTGCAAACATGTTTCCATGTTTTATGCAAACATGTTAGATGAAAATGCTCCATGTTTTGTGCAAACACGTTTCCATGTTTTATGCAAACATGTTGGATGAAAATGCTCCATGTTTTGTGCAAAGATGTTAGTGGAGATTTTCTAACCTTTAGTGCATGTATGTGATTCAAAAATGTGTATGATGTATGTGGTTAAATTATTGTGTTATCATCTTAATCCAATGGCTTAAATTCATTCTTCTCTAAAGACAAGTTTAGGGATTTGTGCAAATGGCATTATAGTAATTTCTTTAACTAAGACAAGGATATTTTTGTAATTAGACAATGATAGTGGTATTCTTGTAATTCCATTCATAGAATAAGGGTATCTTCGTCATTTAATAAGGCAAGGGTAGTTTGGTAATTTCCTTTACATAGCAAGGGCATTTTCGTAATTTCCACTAAGTGATGGCATTTTCGTAATTCGTTGCATTTTTCTCTAGACATACTTAAGTAGTCTATTTGTTGTGTTTCATAACATTTGTCCAGATTCTCTTGGTTTTGCTATCGCTAATTAAGATTAATATTTATCTTAGTTATAAATTTGGGGATGTTACATTCTCCCCTTCTTATTAAAAATTTTGCCCTCAAAAGTTGATACCTGTGAATAGGTTCGGAAATTCTTTTCGCATAGCTTCCTCGAGCTCCCATGTGTGCTCTTCCATTCCATCTTCTCCCCAAGCTACTCGGACCAGAGATACAGATTTGTTTCTCAGCTGCTTGATGCCATGATCCACGATCCTCATCGATGGTAATTCAAAAGTTAAGTCATCTTTTAATTGTATAGTTTCTGGCTCAAACACATGACTGGGGTCTGACTGATACTTTCTTAATTGGGACACATGAAAAACATTGTGTAGGTTAGACAAATTTGGAGGTAATGCAATTTGGTAGGCGGAGGGACCTACCTTTTTGAGGATTTGGAAGGGTCCTAAGAATCTAGGGCTTAGCTTTTTGACTTTCATTGCACGACCTATACTTGTGGTAGGAGTAATTCGCAAGAATATGTGTTCTCCTTCTTGAAATTCGAGAGGTTTCCTTCTCTTGTCAAAGATAGCTCTTACGCCTACTCGAGCAAAGTGAGGATTCTTTCCCTAATTCTCCTTATTTGTTTGGTTGTCTCTTCTACCAAATCAGGGCCCAAAATACTTTGCTCTCCCGGGTCACACCAACAAAGTGGTGATTGACACTTTCTACCATACAAAGCCTCATAGGGTGCCATCCCAATGCTAGTGTAGTAATTATTATTATATGCAAACTCAATCAATGGAAGCTGTTTGTCCCAACTTTTTGGCTGGTCTAAGACACATGCTCTTAGCATATCCTCAAGGGTTTGAATTGTTCTTTCTGATTGTCCATCAATTTGAGGGTGATAGGCAGTGCTTAGACACAACCTTGAACCAAACGCCTTTTGCAAAGCTCCCCAAAATCTTGAGGTGAACCTTGGATCCCTATCTGAGACAATGGTTTTGGGTACTCCATGGAGCCTTATTATCTCTTGGATGTATAGCTGAGCTAACTTTTCCAAAGGGTAATTTGCTTGAATGGGTAAAAAGTGAGCAGATTTGGTCAATCTATCTACAATTACCCATATGGAGTCATGTCCGGTAGGCGTTCTTGGCAATCCCATCATGAAATCCATGGATATTCCTTCCCACTTCCATTCGGGGATTTCGAGAGGTTGCAGCACTCCGGAGGGTTTTTGATGCTCTATCTTCACTTTTTGGCATACCAAACATTTTTGCACTATATTTGCTATATCTGCTTTCATCTTTGGCCACAAGAACATCTTTTTTAGGTCATGGTACATCTTGGTTATACCGGGGTGTACACTAAATTGACTCTTGTGGGCTTCTTCCAAAATGCTAGCTCTCAATCCTTCTTTTGCAGGTACATAGATTCTCCCTTGGTATCTCCACACTCCTTCCTTATCCTGGACAAACTCTTTCAACTTTCCTGCTTCGACAAGGGTTAAGGTTCTAAGGAAATCCTTATCTTCCCTTTGGGCTTGAATTATTTGATCCTTAAAGCTACTGGTTACACTTAGTTGGCTTAACTGAATTTGTTCTGAAGTCCCCCTATATCCTAAGTTGAGGTTCCTAAAATCTTCTATCAGCTCATTTTCTTTCACCAAGAGCCAAGCGGCATGCAAGGACTTACGACTCAAAGCGTCTGCTACCATATTTGCCTTTCTTGGGTGGTAGTTCAACCCAAAGTCATAGTCCTTGAGAAACTCCATCCAACGCCTTTGTCTCATATTGAGTTCCTTTTGGTTGAAGAGGTATTTCAGACTTTTGTGGTCAGAAAAGACTTCAAACCTTACACCATAAAGATGATGTCTCCAGATTTTTAAGGCAAAGACAATAGCTGCTAGCTCTAAGTCATGGGTTGGGTAATTAACTTCATGGGGTTTGAGCTGTCTAGAGGCATAGGCTACTACATTCCTATTTTGCATCAAAACACATCCTAGTCCTCTTCCCGAGGCATCACAATACACCTCAAATTTTTCTTTTGGGTCAGGTAGAATTAGGACAGGGGTAGTGGTCAACTTCTTCTTTAGTTCTTGGAAACTCTCTTCACATTCTGGGCTCCATATAAAAGCTGAATTCTTCCTTGTTAGCTTGGTGAGGGGTAAGGTAATTTGTGAAAAACCTCTAATGAACCTTCGGTAGTAACCAGCTAGCCCTAGAAAACTCCTAATCTCTTTCACAGTGGTAGGGGTTTCCCATTGTTGCACCGCTTCTATCTTACTTGGGTCTACTGCTATTCCCCCATGTGACACTACATGACCTAAGAACTTAACTTCCTTCATCCAAAATTCACACTTGGACAACTTTGCATAAAGTTTCTTGTTCCTCAACACCTCCAACACCTCCATCTCCAGCATCCTCAATTGCTGGCTCATCATTAAACCCATGGTCTTGAAGCTCTCCCCCTGTTGTGGCATTTTCTTTAGGAAGAGAGACTAGTGTAATCAACCTTGCCACCAGATTCATTTGTTTTCTCTAGAATAGCAGAATTTGATGTAGTTTCTTACTCATGAAACACTACG
Source organism: Dalbergia cultrata (assembly GCA_031216105.1). NCBI lineage: Eukaryota > Viridiplantae > Streptophyta > Magnoliopsida > Fabales > Fabaceae > Dalbergia > Dalbergia cultrata. Next base: position 49,983,563 of record CM062346.1, read on the forward strand.
TCTCTACTTCTAATAATCTTCTTCTTTTCTGGATCACATAGCATGTAGCCAAATTCCTCATCACCGTAGCCCATAAATATATAAGGAATGACTCTATCATCAAGTTTCTGTCTCTGTTCCTTACTTACATGAGCAAAGGTTTTACATCCAAATACCTTCAAATGAGAGTAATGAACATCATGTCTAGACCATACTATCTCTAGAATGTCAAAGCCCAAAGGAACAGACGGAGATCTATTAATCAGGTAGCACGCCGTTTGAATAGCTTCACCCCAGAATGGCTTAGGCAGCTTAGCCATTCTCAACATACATATGACTTTCTCCATAATGGTTCTGTTGATTCTTTCGACTGCACCATTATGTTGTGGGGTGCCAGGACCCGTCTTCTCATGCCTAATGCCATGTTCAGAGCAATAGTTCTTAAATTCATGGGAAGTGTACTCTCCCCCATTGTCACTGCAAAGACACTTCAAAGGTTTCCTAGTTTCTTTCTCCACCATGACATGAAACCTTTTGAAGTATTGAAATATATGGTCCTTCTTTTTTAGGAAATAAACCTACCAATTCCTTGAAGCATCATCAATGAACGTAACAAAATATTTGCTACCACCTAGAGTCTTCAGCTCCATGGGGCCACATACATCAGAGTAAACAATATCCAAAATATTCTTCTTCATCTTTAACTTTTTGCTGAAAGAAACTCTATGATGCTTGTCAAATAAACAATGGCCACAAGGATTTAACTTTGTACCTTTGGCATAAGGACCAAGGGATTTTCAAGCCAAAATCTGCAATCCTTTTTCACTCATATGCGATAGTCTTTTATGCCACAAATTTGGTGAAGCATCATCTTCAACTGCATTCAACCCTCTAACCTGCTTGTTATATGTTACTCCTTTGGCAATCACCATCGACCCTTTGGAGAGCTTCCACTTGCCATCACCCAAGTTCCTGTGGTATCCAGCTAGATCCAAAGTATGCACAGAGATCAGATTCAGATGTATATCCAGCACACGTCGCATATTCTTCAATGTTAGTGTACATCCTATATTTGTTTGAATGCACACGTCACCAATCCCTACAATGTCAAAATTACTTTTATTACCCATATTCACTTTGTCAAAGTCTCCTTCTTTGTACAAAGTAAAGAATTCCTTGTTGGAAGTGGCATGATACGAAGCTGCGGAGTTAACGACCCATTCAACACATGAATCTGCAATATGATATTCTTCATCTACAAAAGAGAGCAACACCACTTCCCCATTTGTCACAGGTTGTAGTATTTTCATCATCAATCGCCTTCTGATTTCTCTGATTTTTATTGTCTCTATTTTTCCAAGCCTTGCAATTCCTTTTTATGTGTCCTTTTTCGCCACAATGGTAGCATTTAAACTTTCTTCTTAGCTGGGACTACGATCGATCTTTTAGTTTTCTGGACTGCCCTCTACTCTTGCTTCTCCCCCTATTTTCTGTGACAAAGGCCTAGGAATTATCTACTCCCACCAAATCTTTTTTTCTGGTTTCTTCATTGAACATGTTGTCTTTGAATTAGACTAAAGCTAGTTTCCCACTTGAAGTAGAGTTGCTCAGTAACACCACCAAGGTCTCACAGCTATCCGGCAAAGAACTTGAATGTAATAGTGCTTGTAACTCATCATTCAGCACTATCTTCATGGTGCTTAACTGATTCACCATGTCTTGGAAGTCATTCAAGTGCTCAAAAATAGACCTTCCATCTCTATACTTGAGATTCACCAGCTTCTTGATTGCGAAAGCTTTATTCTATGCAGTCTTGCTCTCATAGAGATCTTGTAAAATCTTACATAGAGTATCGGCATTCGTCTCTGTAGCCACATGGTGGAATACAGTAATATCCACCCACTACATAATTAACCCAATGGCCTTCCGGTGCATCTTTTTTCAATTCCCCACTGCTACGTCTTCTGGCCTTGTATCTCCCTTCTTTATAGGATCATATAAATCCTTATAGAAAAGTATATCCTCTATTTTGGGCTTCTAGATAGAGTAATTTGTTGTTGTTAGCTTAATCGTGGTACCCATATTCTCCTCCATTTAATTTACACAGCACAATCCTGAGCTTAACTTACACTCTGATACCACTTGTTGGGCTCAAAGAATAATTCACAGTGTAATTAAATTACGCTGATGTATAACAATAGGCACCAAAATAAATCTAATATAATCAAATCTACCAATCGGTGCAACGTAGTGGTAATTATATGTGCAAAGCTAAAAGAAAGTGGACACGAAAATTTTTAACGTGGAAACCCCCAATACCGGAGGAAAAACCATGGAACAAACTCCAAAAAATATTCTACTATACTCAGGATAATTACAAAATATCATTTCCACACTTTCCAACCCAAGATGTAAATATAGTGTACCTTGGTAAGAACCTTCCTATTCAAACGCTGCAATTTTGAAGTACCAAGGAATAATAGAGATGATACCCAAAATATTCTAGGTGTATATACCCATACTCTACAATTTCTAGAATTTACTCACACTCTCTATTTTTTCTTCTCACTCTTAGAAAAATACACTGACTGTGTATCTCTCTCACTAGCGACTCTCATTCTCTTTTACTACTTCTATGTATTGAAACTGAATAAAATGCTTCTATTTATAGAAGCAATGCATTGTGTGAATGTGATCCATGCATTTGCGGCACCGAGAAATTTTACATGTATACAGATTGTATTCACGTTGTCATATGAACCAATTTCAACATTTTGCATTTAATGCATTGCCACCCTTGACTTTTCTTTTCTTTCAGCTTTTACATTTCAACTTCTTTAGCTTCAACTTTTTTCTCTGGACCCATAGCTTTAGCTAGAGAAGCAAAGAATACAACATATGCAATGAACAGCCACAACTTCAGCATGTTAGGAAGGGAAATTGCAGAAAGAAACATGGAACCATAATAAAATAAAAAAATGGGGTAAAAACTATTGAAGGAACCATGCTTTGATAAAACTATATGTTCAAGATGCAATAGCACATTCCCTTTATCCTTATATCCAAGGCTTTACTTCCTATCTTTCATTGCTTATGTTTCTAACACATTAATTTTTTTTTCCCTCAATTTTTGCTAAAAAGATCTATTTTCAAAAAACATGTTTTCCAAGAGAAAAAAAACTGAAAAGAAAGAGAAAAAAAGGGAGGAGAGTATGAGTTACCATTTTGCCGATCAAGAGAAGCTTTCTGAGGTAATCAGCACGAGCCCTTGCAAGTAGAGCAGCCATCAACGCTCGACAATTTTTTTTCATTCTTTTTTTTAAATAAATAATCTCTTGCAACACAAAGAAAATAGAAAGGTAGTTCAATTGAAAATGAAAATGGAATAGACAAACAAATGCTTGAATCTCGGAGCTTCACCAATATCTCAAACAATGTCGTAGTGAGGTCTATCCTTCAGGCTCACCGGTTTGGCATGACACACGATGGTGAGCTACGTCACTAAGAAATTTAGGAATTGAAGGAGAGAAACTGAGCCTCTGCAGATGAAGACCAGGTCTTCTAAGTTGCAATTTTGGGAAGAATAAGGTTACGTGTTAAATAAAATTGCATAACAAACGTATATCACACACCTTACTACCATTAGATGTGATGAGTCAGTGTAATAAATGGGGACAGCTCATCATATCTAAGATAGCATTTGGTTAGTGATAAAGGGATAGAAATACTGAGACACTGAAGACAGAAACTTGTTTGGTGGTAGAGACAAGAATAAGGGACTGAAAATTTTCCCTTCCCTGAGACAGAAAATACAAAATTTATGTGCTTAGAAAATCTAAGGACAGTGGGAACAAGATACGGAGACATAAATTTAATATTTTTTCTCCTAATAAAGTCTGATTAATTTTTAACACATGAGTTTTATTTTCCCTTATTTAATTAAATAATAATTAATGATATAATATATATAAAAAAATATTAAATAAATAAAGAATTAAATATTTAATAATAAATACATGGTGCTTTTTGTGTTCACTCCTAAAACCCCTCAAGCACCAACAGAGAAGCTAAGCAACGGACCATCTTATTGTTGTATTTTTTTATTTCAAAGTTATAATATATATATATATATATATATGTATTAGCTTTCCTAGTTTGAGTAAAGAAATTTTAAATTTGGCTTTATATTATGAGTCCCATGATTCTTTTCCATTTTGGATTCGTTACATAGCCGTTTGGGCTATTTAATGTATCGAATACATTTTATTAAATAAAATACATGTGGTGAACGTTTTATACTTTTCAATGTTTTAAGTGTTAAATGCAATAAACCCTTCTAAACTTTACGGTGGGTGCATAATGGAAGTTGTCACTTGATCTTTAAATTAGAATTAAAATAATAAAATAAAGTTCAAGTATAGAATGCACCAAATATTGAACACATTAGTGGCTATTAGTAATTACTTATGGACAATTATACTAGTGATCAATCGACCTCTAGAATATGACCATTGCAAATAACTAGTAAACGAGATTCCAATTTATTAGAAATTACACTAATATAATACATTAAATTGTTATAGCCTAACCGTAATTGAAAAGTTAATTCTAATATTCTCCCTTAAACATATCGATCAATCAATTTATGCCCAAAGGGTTTTCCTAAATGACACTAGCCTAACCTGCTCAATCCTAAGGCCCTTAAAACACCTAGCAAAGTTGTTTGCAGGCTCATGGGGTCCTAAAACTAGGCTACAACTATGTACATGTTAAAAAGTTCCTAGATGTCTTTTGCCCTCCTAGTGAAAACCATTTGCCATCAGTATGATGGCACCATCCCCAGCGTGGGCATTAGCACATGTAGATGGATCGGAGTTTGAAGAGGAAGACGAGGATGAAGCATCTCCTGGAAGGGGTGGTGACAGTGCAGGTGGGGGTACTAAGACAACTGGGTGTGCCAGGTGGATGGCACACCATCATATGGAAAAGTGGGATCAAAGTACGCCATAAACACAAAAGAACTAAACGAGCGACTAGAGAACACATAAGCGTAGATCTGGGAATAGCCTACTACAAACAGAGAGTCTAGTATAGGATCGTAGTGCTACTCCCATCGTGGCGAGTCAATGAACATTACCATTGATGGCATCTACGGAATCTGAATACAACACAAAATGCATACAAATATAGGGATGAGAATATTATATAATTCTCAATAGGGCACTCTCTCAAATATTAATGTAACATAACTAGTAGTTCTATTCATATAAGAAATTCTATGTAAAATCATATACAAAAACAATAATAGTCATGCGTTTTCTCTTGTGACCATGGAACTCAATTCAATGCATATTTTCCCTTTTAAGGAAGACCTAGTTTTTACCAAATGATATCTGCAATGGATAACAGCAAACATGGTAAATAGACTGCTTATCAGGACTAAGTTCATTCCTATACGTGATCATTAGACTTCATTTTTTTCCTTTTTTGAATCTCACATAGTTCTACTCCTAGGTGATATGTCTACTGACTCATAATATCTCTAGGGAAGTTCCTCTTTTTTCCTTCCCCTTAATCAACCTAAGTCTTGTCTCTATTTTGCCTATACATTTGAAGTTCATACATTTTTTCCCAAATGTATGCATTAATCATATATAGACAATTAATCACAAGGGATTCTCATTCATTTTTCATACACCAATCTTTAAAGTATATAGCATGCATTTATACTCATCATACTTGAATTAAAGTCATTATATTATCAATTCAAGACTTGGATTCATTTCCAGCACATTGGCAGGTTTTATACTTGTATAGCAAAATATAGTTTGCACATTAAACAACCAATTCCAAGGCTATAAAAGTTATCCATGACATGTCAATATGTCCACAAGGTCCTGTAAAAATTTCGGAGCAATACTAGTTCTCTAGCTATGTTAACAAAATTCTAAAAATTTCTTAGCTCAAAGTCAAAATCCTTAATTTTTTTTACCATAGTAAATGAGTTCAGAAAATCAAAACAAAATTCATGGTTAAACCTTAAGATGTTTCCAACACCCTGTAAAAATTCAAGTGAAAATTTAATCATTTGATATAGTAACATAATTAGCAAAATTCAAAACTTCAGGTCTAGAAATTTAGCAATAGTATTTGTAGTCATAGTTTTTTTTTTATTTTTTTTTTTTAAGGTAGTAAAGTTCCTTAAAATGACCCCAAAAAAATCATGGAGTTACCTTAAGATGTTAGCTTCAACATATAAAATTTGTAGCTTACATAAATTCCTACAAAAACATAGAAAAATTGTGACTAATTCCTACTTGGGAAAAATCCAAAAATCTAGCAAATTAATTCAAAACTTCTTTTGGCAAAAATGATTTTCCAACAACACTAAACTACTCTACCAATGTAGATACATCTATATATATGTGTATTCATACATTAGAATCAAGAATATCAAATTCAAACAAGTAAAATCTGAAGAAAAAAAAATTGAAATGAATAAAAAGGTACAAAGAATCCTACTTTTGGAGCTTTAGGGCACTTGCCTCTAAAGGGTGTTCCAAGAGTGATTTTTCTCCAAAGGATGTTCCAAGAGTGATTTTTCTCACTTCAAGGCCTTTAAACCAACACCAAACCCTTCCTCTAACAATAGACTGTGAGCTCCCAAAGTGGAAAAGGGTGATGGATTCAAATCCAATCGGTTAGTTTAGTAGATTGTGTTGAGTGGAGTAGGTTTAGAAAAGGAAGTTTGAGCATTAAACAAGTTAGACTAGGATTTTGCAGATTTTAATCAAGTTTGAAGCTCTTTGAGGATGCAAAAATGGAGGCTGTATGGTTCTCCTTGCTAGCCGAAATGATAGGCTCCAAGTGATAAGGTTTGGTAGCTTTAAATGATCTTAGTTTAAGTTTTAAGCATTATTTAATATAAAGTCTAAATTTTTCCAAAAAAGAACATAAGATGGATGGTTATGATTTGATTTTGTTAATCAAGATTAAATCTTTGCCTTACACTTAGCCATAGAGAATAGACATTATCCTGTTATAAAGATTAAACTATCTTTTGGTGTTATAAATCACATATCGAAATTTTACCGAACGAAAGAAATACCAAACCCGGATAATTAGAATATTACCCAAAATTAATCTCAAGTCAAATACTCTATCCCAATCCTTATCCTAACTTTTCTTGGTCCCAAAAGTCTCCTGGTCATGATTTCATGGTTATTAATGCATCTACAAGCTGGTAAAGTTACTATTCACACCCTGGGCCTTTTTTCCTACTCGTCCATTTGGTCATCTTCATCATCACTACACCTATTAGAAAATTTAAACTCTTATTAATAAAACTTAAATTAATTTTTGAATAACTCCAAGGTGTTACATTACCACCTGCTTTAAGAAAAATTTTGTCCTCAAAATTTCATACCTGGAAACAACTCTAGATGATCCTTCTTCGTGTTTGATTCTAATTCCCATGTGTACTCCTCACTTCTTGGTCTACCCCAAGCCACTTTCACTAGTTGAACAGATTTATTTCTAAGCTACTTAACTTCTCTATCGACAATCTAAACTGGAGGTGCTTGAAATGTCAAGTCATCCCTTAGCTGTATAGATTCGGGTTCTATAACATTCTTTGGATTCGGATGATATTTTCAGAGTTGAGATATGTGAAAGACATTATGAAGGTTAAATAGAAATGGGGGTAAGGCTATCTAGTAGGCTACCGATCCAATTCAGCAAAGAATTTCAAAAGGACCTATGGATCTAGAGGACAACTTCTTAACTCTCAAGGCTCTACTTACACCAGTAGTGGGGGTGATCTTCAGGAATACATATTCTCCTTCTTGAAACTCTAAAGGTTTTCTTCGCGTATCAGCATAACTCTTCTGATGACTCTATATAGTGAGGATTTTACTCTTAATCTTCTGGATCTGTTCAGCAATCTGATTAACTAGATCGGGTTTTACCAAACTTGTTTCCCCTAAATCGTACTAACATAAGGGAGATTGGCATTTTTTTTCCCATATAAAGCTTCATACGGAGCCATGCCAATACTAGTGTGATGACTATTATTATAAGAAAATTCAACCAATGGAAGCAGCTTGTCCTAACTTCCTTTTTGTTTGATCATGCACACTCTTAGCATATCTTTCAATGTTCGTATGGTGCGCTCTGTTTATCTATCAGTTTAGGGGTGATAGGCAATACCTAAATAGAGTTTGGTTCTAAAGGCCTTTTGGAAAGCTCACCAAAATCTCAAAGTAAACCTTGGGTCTTTATCAGAAACTATCATAGAAGGAACACCATGCAGTTTTACTACTTCATAAATCTATAAACCAACTAACTTATCCAAAGGATAATTAGCCTTAATGGGCAAGAAATGAGCAGACTTGATCAATCTATCCACTATAAAGCATATGGCATCATGACCTGATGATATCCTTGGCAAACCCATTATCAAGTCCATGGAGATATTGTCCCATTTCCACTTGGGGATTTCTAAAGGTTGTAGTGTCCTAGCCAGCTTTTGGTGCTCTATTTTAACCCTTTGACAAGTCAGACACTTCTTGACAAACTCTACTATATCTTTCTTCATCCCCGGCCACTAAAACATCTTCTTAAGATTTACATATATCTTACTAGTTTTGGGACCTATGGTGGATTCGCCCCTATGAGCCTCCTCTAAGATCTCATTTCTAAGATTGCCACTTGTAGGTACATATACCCTATCATCGTACCTCCATATACCTTGATGGTGTTGAGTAAACCCTGGCAAATTCTTTGCATGGATCGATCTTAAAGTCTCTTGAAATTCTAGATCATCATGTTGTGTAGCTAAGACCTGTTCCTTGAACTCACTTATTACCTTTATCCGACCTAGCATAACCCTTAGAGGATTCACCGACATGCCCAAACTAAGCTTCTTAAAGCTTTCTACTAGCTCTATCTCTTTAATCATCAACCATGCCACACTTAAAGATTTCCTGCCTAGCACATCAACAACAGCATTCACTTTACCCGGATGGTAATTTAAGCTAAACTCATAATCCTTTAGAAATTCCATTCATCTCATTTGCTACATATTCAACTACTTTTTATTAAAAAGATACTTTAAGCTTTTATAATCAGAGAAAACATTAACTTGCACACCATAGAGATGATGTCGCCAAATCTTTAAAGCAAATACCAACGCTGCAAGTTCGAGGTCATGAGTTGGATAGTTTACTTCATGTGGCTTCAACTATCGAGAAGCATAGGCAACAACATTACAATTCTGCATCAACACATATCCTAAACCTTTGCTAGAAGCATCGCAGTAAACCTCAAATAGTTCATGAGGATCTGGTAGTACTAACATTGGTGCCATGGTCAACATTTTCTTCAACTCCTAAATTATTCTCGTATTCCAGTGTCCACTAGAATAGAGCGTTCTTTCGGGTTAACTTGGTAAAAGGAAAGGCTATTTGAGAAAAACTCATGATAAAATGCCTATAGTATCCAGCTAGCCTTAGGAAACACCGAATCTCTGTCACCCTAGTCGGTTGTTGCCAATGAAGTACTAATTCCACCTTTTTGGGAACTACTAAGATTCCCCCTCATGATACCACATGACCTAGGAATCTGACATCTTCTATCCAGATTCACATTTTGATAGTTTAGAATACAACTTTTGTTCCCTTGGGATCTATAACACGACCTGAGATGCTCTGCATGTGCTTCCTCAATCCTTGAATAAATAAGTATGTCATCTATAAAGACAACTACAAATTTATCCAAGTAAGGGCGGAAGATTTGGTTCAAATAATCAATAACTATAGTCAGAGCTTTGGTCAGTCCAAAAAACATCACCATGTACTCATAATGTTCATATCAAGTTTTGAAGACGGTCTTGGGAATATCCTCATTTCAAACTCGAATCTGATGATATCCTAATCTCATATTAATCTTTGAGAATATGGCTGCCCCTCACTATGAGATCATTAATTCTTGGCAAAGGATACTTATTTTTTATGGTCAGCTTATTCAATTGCCTGTAGTCTACACAAAGTCTCATACCCTCATCCTTTTTCTTTACCAGAAGAACAGGGGCTCCTCATGGAGAAGCATTAGGTTTAATGAAATGTTTCCCTAATAATTCTTCAATTAGTGCCTTTAATTCTTTCAAATCCAAAGGTGACATTTTATAAGAAGTAATTGAAATAGGACATTCAATTTCCTTTTCAGGAAGGAACTCGAGAATATCATCTGGGAAGAGATCTGGATACTCCCTCACAATCAGAATCGTACTCAACTCGTGTTCACCCTTAGTTTCACTTGCGAAGAGGAGAACATATTTTTGAATGTCCATTTTGCTTGGGTTAATTGTTATTAAGCTTAAATAAAAGGAAAGAGGGACCACATGGGTAAAAGGTAAGGCAGAAAGAAACACAACAATTGTATTTGGATAAATTAAAAGGACGTGGTCGGCTACAAGCCAATCCATACCCAAGATTACATCTAGACCAGATAAAGGAAGACAAATTAAATTGGCTATAAGTTTTCTAGCTATCTAAAAAAGAAGATTCAAGCATGCATGACAAGTCCTAATAAGATTAGCAGTAGGAGTATATACAAGGAAATCATAAGGTAATTCAGACACAAATAAATCTAACTTATGTACACAGTCATGGGATATGAAAGAATGAGTAGCACCCGAATCATACAGTACATCTAGGGTATTACCATCTATTTTACACTTTCCTCAAATCAGATCTACAGATTGAGAAGGTTCTTTAGTATTGTGAAAATGCACACTTGGTGTGTGGCCTGCAAACTGGCTTATGAGTCTTATTGTTGAGGCATTTGAATGCCTTGTGTCCTAATTTTCCACGTCCATAGCAAATAATTGGTGCTGTCCAGCAAGGCTTGTTCCCATAATTTTTTTTTTCATATTTAGGACACTCTTGCCCTACCTCTGATCATGATGATTGAAGTTGTTTCCCTTTGTTGTTGTTTTTGGGTAGAAATCTTCCCCTAGACTAGTTGATAGGCTTAAACCATGGGCCCTGGGGTACTAATCCCTTTCTAGCATTGTTTTGTGCATACTTGAAACTTGCTAGCTTCTTGTTCGATTCCTCTACACGCCGACATTTATTTGCCAAGGTAGCATAGCCTCTGATCTCCAAGAGACTCACGACTGCTTTAATATCCTCACATAAATCTACTTCATATTTCATGCACTTCCAGGCTTCATCAAGATCACGTTGATAGATAATAGAAAACTTGCAGCTCTCTTGAAACTTGGTTACGTAGTCTGTTGTGCTCATAGATCCTTGCTTAAGTGCCATAAACTCCAGCTCGTTTGCATTTCTCATGGAAGCAAGGAAGTACTAGTGATAAAATCTTCCTTGAACACATCCCAGGAAACTTCAGTCTGAGAAGCTTCGAATAACTCCTTAGTGCCAACCCACCAAAATTCTACATCTACTTTCAGCATGTAAGTAGCAAAGGCCACTTTTTGGGTGGGTCTCTGTACAAGGAAGAACCAAGAAAATTTTTGCCATGGCTTTAATCCATTCTTCTGATTTATTTGGATCAAAAGCTCCTTAAAAAGGCAGAGGGTTTACTTTCTTAAACTTAGTGAATTTCTGATAGTCCACATCTACCTCTGTTTCCTCAACATTTCTAGCTGGGTTCCACTCCTCATTGCAATCCAATCTTTCTATCATTCGATTAGCCATCGCAACTTGTTCCTTCATAGTGATAGCTATCACACTGAAGGTATCCATCATTCTAGCTTCGTCTCTAGTACCGTTCCTAGTACACCGATTTGAACTCATCGATTCCTATCATACCACACAAGAAATATTGAGTTGATTAGGCTCAATACCAAGCTAAGTGTAGCAGCAACCAACAACATTCCCAACTAGTAGTCACATACATATAGAAGATTATAATGCATGGCATTAACTAAGGAAGCATAGCCGGTCCAATTCTCAAGCTTATTAGGATAGTCTGGCTTTGATACCATAATGTAACATCCTCCTAACTATCGTGCATTACTCGAGGGTTATCACAGTAACTAGAAGAGTGCTACTTACCAATAATATTTATACTAGTATATAGATTGAAATAAAAAGTAAATTAAACTCATATTGCAAGCTACAGTATTGGAACAGACCATACATAATTTGAAAAAACTTTTATACACATACACATACACACACACATATCATGTACAAGTCATCAACATATATATAGCACACTAGAAGTTAAGTTAGTTCACTAGTAATACTATCCAGGAACTAAGTCCAAAACACATCAAGTTCTAGCTAACCTGCTTAATCCTAAAGCCCAACAAAATAATATATACAAATAAATGGCCTTAAAACATCTAGCAAAGCTATTTGCAGGCTAGTGGGGTCCTAAAACTAAGCTACAACTATGTACATGTAAAAGAGTTCCTGAATGTCTGCTACCTTCCTAGTGAAAACCATTTGCCATCAGTATGATGGAATCATCCTCAGTGGGGGCATCAAAACCTACAGATGGATCAAAGTTTGAAGAAGTGCTGGGAGTGCAGGCCGGGGTATTAAGGTAACCGGGTGAACTAGTGGAAAGGCACACTATCATATGGAAAGGTGGGGCCAAAAAGCACCTGTAAACATAGAAGAACTAAATAAGCGTCTAAATAGCTCATAAGCGCGAATCTGGGAGTAGCCTCCCACAAATAAAGAGTTTAGTATAGGATCGTAGTGCCACTCCCATTGTGGCAAGTCAATGAACATTATCACGAACAGCATCTGTGGAATCTGAATACAATACAAAAAGCATACAAATATAGGGATAAGAATATTATATAATTCTCAGTAGGGCACTCCCTTAAATATAAACATAACATTAGTAATTTCATTCATACTGGAAATTCTATGTAAAATCATATGCAGAAAAATAATAGTCATGCATTTTCTGTTGTGACCATGAAACTTAATTCAGTGCATTTTTCTCTTTTCATCAACATAGGGAAGACTTAGTTTTATACCAAATGGTATCTGCAGTGGATAACACCATACATGGGAAATAGACTGCTTATTAGGACTAAGCTCATTCTTATAAGCAATTATTGAACTTCTTTTTTTTTTTTTTCCTTTTTCAAGTCTCACACAGTTCTATTCCTAGCCATATATGTACCAACTCATAATATTTTTAGAGAAGTTCCTCTTTTTGCCTTCCTCTTAATTAACCTAAGTCTTGTCTCTATTTTGTCTATATGTCTGAACATGAACAATTTAAGTTCATACATTCTCTTTTTCCTAAATGCATGCATTAGTCACAAATAGACAATTCACAAGGAATTCATATTCATTTTTTCATAAATCAATATTTAAAGCTCATCATTATCAAATCAAAAGTCATTATATTTTCAATTCAAGACTTGGTTTCATTTCAAGCACATTGGCAAATTTGACACTTGTATAGAAAAATTTAGTTTACATATCAAACAACCAATTCCAAAGCTACAAAAATTATCCATGACAACTCACTATGTTCACAAGGTCCTATAAAAATTTCAAAGTAAAAATAGTTCTCTCGCGATGTTAACAAAATTCTAAAAATTTGATGGTCAGAAAACATCTAATCTCAACTCAAAGTCAGAATCTTTAATTTTTTTTACTATAGTAAACGAGTTCAGAAAATCAAAACAAAATTCGTGGTTAAACCTTAAGATGTTTTCAAAATCGTTTGAAAATTCCAAGTGAAGATATATTCAATTATTTGATATAGTAACAAAATTAGCAAAATTCACAACTTCAAGTCTAGCAGCTACGCAGCAGTACTTGTAGTCACAATTTTTTGTTTTTTTAAGATAGTAAAAGTTTTTAAAATGACCCCAAAAAAATCATGGAGTTGTTTTAGGATGTTAGCTTCAACATATAAAATTTTTATCTAATAAAAATACCTACAAATGCATGAGAAAAATCATGACTAATTCCTTCTTGGGGAAATCCGAAAATCCAGCAACCTAATTCAAAACTTCTTTTGACAAAAATGATTTTCCAACAACACCAAACTACTCCACCAATGTAAATACATCTATGTCTATGTGTAATTGTACATTATAACTAAGAATATCAAATTTCAACAAGTAGAATTTCGTGGGAAAAAAAAGAAATGAACAAAAAGGTACAAAGAACCTTACTTTTGGGTCTTTAGAGCTCTTGCCTCCAAAAGGTGTTCCAAGAGTGATTTTTCTCACTTTAAGGCCTTCAAACAAGCATCAAACACTGCCTTTAATAATAGATTGTGAGCTCTCAAAGTGGAAAATGGTGATGGATTTAAATTCTAATCGGTTAGTTTGGTAGATTATGTTGAGTGGAGTAAGTTTAGTAAAGGATGTTTGAAGTTTAAACAAGTTTAGGCTAGGATTTTTGGAGGTTTGAATCAAGTTTGAAGCTCTTTCAGGAAGCAAAAATGGAGGCTATTTGGTTCTTCTTGCTGGTTGAAATGATAGGATCCAAGTGATAAGGTTTTGTAGCTTTAAATGATCTTAGTTTAGGTTTTAAGCATTATTTAATATAAAGTCTAAATTTTTCCTAAAAAGAAAATAAGATGGATGACTAGGATTCAATCTTGTTAATCAAGATTAAATCTTAGCCTTACACTTGGCCTTAAAGGATAGACATTATCCTATTGTGAAGATTAAATTATCTTTCGATGTTAGAAATCACACACCAAAATTTTACCGAACAGGTGAAACACCGTACCCGGGTAAAAAGAATATTACCCAAAGTTAATCTTGGGTTTATTACTCTATCCTAGTCCTTGTCCTAACTGTCCCTAGTCTTGGTTCCGATTCTAAGTTTACTACTGCGTCTACGGGCTCGTAAAATTACTATTCACGCTCGGGCTTGATTTTTTCTACTCATCTATTACATTGTCCTCATCATCACTACATCTGCCAGAAAATTGAAACTCTTATTAATAAAGCTTCATTTAATTTTTGATTAACTTTAGGGTGTTACATATACTGTATGCAAAAATAAGCCAAGTGGGGTGGCTATCGCATAAGTGTTGTGGCTCTAAATAAGCACTACAGTGCTCACTAGTGAGTCATTCTCTTTGAATTCTTTTGTCAAGTGTTGTTGAGTGTCGCGACTCGAGTTAGAAAAAACGTCTTCCTTCATTTGGTACGTTTTGTCCCCTTAAACATTTGACTATGTTCTTGGCACTTGGATTGCAATTGTAGCCCTTTGAACAAGCTTTCAAACGTGATAAAAATCATCTCAATTCAACTTCTGTAGCTTTTATATTTGCAAAATACTAGGCATTGTGCAAAGTTTGACCGCTATAGCAGTTATTGCAATATATGAATCTTGTGTTCCAGTTGCTCCAAGCGCCTTTGCAAGTTGTTTTGCACTTAAGTAAATATCTTGTATGCATAATAACACTCAATGAAAGAAGGGATCACATGCGTTGGGCTTTTATAATCAATAAATCCCACAATCCGGTGCAATTATCCAATAGTTTAACAACTATGCACGATGTGGACAATGTTTATTTTCAATGTACATGCATGATAACTGTAACATCCTAATATTTAACTCAACATGCCTAGGATGTATTACAGTTAATTATTAGTTATTACTCTTTTTTTTCATCTTTTAGTCAAAATACTTTGTGGAAAATAGGATAAATTTTTTTTTTGAAACATAAAACTAAACGTGAGCCGCGCACACTAACATAAATCGAGCATTTAAACACAATTAGCATAAACAGAATAAGCAAGTCATACAAATATCTAGCAGCACACCATTTTTTGAACATGAAACATAACTTCATTAGATAGCATAGTTAAAATATAATAGGAACGAAGTCACACCCTTATATAATGGGCTAAGCTTTCAATATAGAGAGATACAAGAAAGAAAGTACAGGAAAGCTACATGGAAATCAAGAAAGTATAGGAAATGTCAAAATCTAAGATAGCTACATCTCCCTCACACTAACCCCATGAGTGCTGAACTAGAGATACCCTAGCAAAAGATACTACATGAAAGAGGATCCTCATGACAACTCGGGCACTCGAGCGAGCTACTCTATCAAGATCAACTGGCGACGCTGGTCCTCAGGTGACGGGGGTACATACCCAATGAACTGCTCGAGCTCCTCGAGCGTGTCTAGGCAGAATAGGGGACGAACATGGCCTCCATGGCATAGATGCATCTCCGGATGCTGAGCTAGGCAGGGCTGAGTCACTGTGTCCTCGCTACCTCTACCAACATCCATAGGTACCGTCGAGGCAAAACCCTCCGAGTAGATATGAGTAGGGGAGTCCTCAGACGGATCAGTCTCCGAACTCCTCGTGTAGGGAACATAACTAGAGTAATAACGAATAGTCGAGGCAGATAGGTGAGAACGACGAGTTTGTTCATCGTAGGGGCAGGTGCGCTCGAAGATCAGATCATCACTGTAGGGAGAAGTGGGAGTGAATCTGAAACTGGACACCGGTATGCAAAAGGACGTCCCATGTATGCAAAAATATGCACGGCGCATTGACCCTCGAAATGGTAGGTACGGTGGTCGAAGTCATAATGCACCTCCCAGACTGGCGTATCAACAAAGATCACAAATGACGCCATCGGCCTCTGAAGACATAACGGAAAGAAAGAGAAAGAGCAAGTGAGAAACTTACTAAAGAATCTCAGTAGGGTAACCTCCTGTCTAACGTGACATCGTCAACGTCCTCAGGAACCTTGGGTTTATTGTAAAAAGGTGATCATGCATAAAGTTCATTATTAGGTTTTAAACATATTTATCTAAGGTTCGTTCATTTTGGAATGAATCTTAATGTCGTGTATGCAACATAGCAGAACATGAATGCGTGATAATACATTATGCAAGTAATCAATAGAACATAACACCAAGAAACATTAGCATATAAGTGGCATAAAGTGGCATATAACTTCTCATGTAAAACCTTTTTCTCTTTTCTCAACTGTGTGACATTAAAACATCATACTTTGCATCATAGGGCCGCCCTAAAACATCTCTAGATTATGAGCTCATACCTTAACTAGTTGTCACTAGTTCTTACTTATCCTATGGTAAGCGTAAACATAATAAATCCCGACTTCTCGAGTACAGGGTAGGGGGCATAAGGATCACCTATCATAACCTTTAATTCGGGGAGTCCATAGGATTTTTTCCTTCTTTGAAATGCTCTATTGGCATCTAGTGCACAGCGAATTGTCCACTTTGGCAAGCTCAATGTCAATACCCTCATGGATTTGCCTTCTACCCACTGTAACATCCCCTACTGCTTTATAGATTGATAACTGTCCCCACAAACTAACACGGGTCCTTTCAACATGCTTTGTCCTCACTCACATGCTTCCTAGGAAAACTTCCCAGGAGGTCACCCATCCCTAAATTGCTCCAAGTCAAGCACACTTAACTGTGGAGTTCTTTCAGTTTGGGCTACCGAAAAGAAGATGCATCTTATTTGTATAGGCAGTACAAATCAATTCATATAAGCTTTCCTCAACTGTATAGTCCCATACCTACATAGTCTCAGGATCCCTCTCATTCAGGTGTGTAATCGGTTCATTCATGTACCTCTCCGCTTAGAGGGCCTTGTGAGGAGTCACTCCTTGTCCGTGCTTTCTTTTGCACCGGCGATCACTCCCTGTCCTCGTCCCCAGGCGTTACATGCCCACCAGCTTCCGCTTGGTTCGTCCCCGAACCACACTATTAGGAAAAGTACAGTCTCTGATACCATTTGTAACATCCCCTATTGCTTTATGGATTAACAATTGTCCCCACAAACCAACACGGGTCTTTTCAGCATGCTTTGTCCTCACTCATACGCTTCATAGGAAAACTTCCCAGGAGGTCACTCATCCCTAAATTGCTCCAAGTCAAGCACGCTTAACTATGGAGTTCTTTCAGTTTGGGCTACCGAAAAAAAGATGCATCTTGTTTGTATAGATAATACAAACCAATTCATATAAGCCCTCCTCAACTGTATAGTCCCATACCTACACAGCCTCAGGATCCCTTTCATTCAGGTGTGTAATCGGTTCATTCATGCACCCCTCTGCTTAGAGGGCCTTGTGAAGAGTCGCTCCTTGTCCATGCCTTCTTTTGCTCTTCAAGACATCTCAATGTGTCCACAAGGCCTGTAAGAATATTAGAGCAAAAAGAGTTCTCTAACCATGTTAAATAAATTTTATAAGTTTGATGGTCAAGGACCACTTATTCACAGTTCAGATCAGAATTCTCATAACTTTTAACCCTAGAAAATAATCAAATAAACTCACAATAAAAATCAAGGTTTAATGTCAAGATGTGTAGGACACTCTGTAAAAATTTCAAAGGATAATTCCATCATTTGCTATGGTCACAAAATTAGAAAAATTCACAGCTTCAGATTCAACATTTCAGGCAGCTTAGTTACAATTTCAGTCCTTGATTTTTCTCAGGCAATAAAAGTCTTTATTATGCACCAAGAAAATTCTCAGAGTTTCTTTAGGATATTAGCTTGAACATATAATTTTTATAGCTCATAAAAGTTACTAGAATTGGACCAGAAAATTCATGAACAAATTCTGTCCTGTTGAAATTTGCAAATCCAGCAGCCTAGCCAAAACTTCTTTTGACAAAAATCATTATTTAACCTCATCCAAACACTCCACCAAAATTACATATCAATATCAACATATTATCATCAAATATAACTGAAATTTTGGAATAAAACACATAAAAAATTCTCAGAATAATTTTGAAAGAAAAAGGCAAAAGAAAACCCTACTTTTTGGAGATTTGGGGTTCTTAACTTCAAAGGATGTTCGAATTGACTTCTCTTCACTTCAAGGCCACCAAATCAACATCAAACCCTCCTTAGAAAGCAAGCTAATGTGGTATCAATGTGAGAAATTGTGGAAATGAAATTTCAATCGATTAGTTTGATAGATTATGAGGAGTAGAACAAGTTTTGTGAAGGAAGCTTAGTAGTTTAGTAACTTTGGGCTAGGGTTTTTGGAGCTTGAAGCTTGTTAATGGAGATTTGAGAGGAAGAACAATGGAGGGGCTGTGTTTTCTGCCTCTTGGTCGAAATTGTCAAGGTGGGGAAGATAAGATATTGATCTTGTGAGTTTAGGGCAAAATGCATAATGATTTCAAGCACAAAATGATTTTTACTAAAGATAATTATGGTAATTTTGTACAATTCCTAGTGGTTAGCCATAAAGGTGTAATGGTTTGGCATATCTCAAGCCACACACTTGTCACCCTAGGTGCCAAGCTTGCACTGGTAGCTTTATATGATGTAAAAACTACACACCATAATTTAACCGAGCGGGTAAAATAGTGTACCCGGCTAATCAACTATTGCCCAAAAATTAAGTCTAGGTATAAATTCTTTATTCCTACCCATTTCTAATCTTAATCCTATAATTTCTCCCTCTTGGGCATCTCCGGGCTCTAATTATAGGGTTTCGGCTGCCCTGGCAAGCACGGGACCCGCAAGGGTACTATTCACATTTTTTTTTCAAATCCGTTGGATTGTCCTCATTATTTCTATTTCTATCGGTTTTTTGAAATTATGACCAGAAAATCTCAAATTAATTTTTATATAATTTTTAGGGTGTTACACCCACCGGAGCGGGAGAAATGCGTCTCAGTACTATGTCACATTCAAATCTCATAAAGTTTTCAAAAACTTTCTTAAGTCTCCAAATTTGATGGAAATTCGGCAGCATCATGGTTGTACGCCGAATTTCCTCAAATTTGCTTTATGCCACATAAACTCATGGAGCATGTACTTTCTCATTTAATTCCATAATCAAAGTAAATCAATAAAGTAATATAAACATATCCATCATAGCACATGCATCAACACACCATAACTTGAATTAATAAAAAGAATCACTACATCATTCTTCTATGGCGTCCTACACCTTTAATCCTTTCAAGTCTTAAGCTTAGAATCCGATTAATCTAATATCCGTTTTTAACCTTTTATGCACCTAGGGGATCATTACCAATAATTCTTACTAATTATTCTAATTATGATCAACACTAAACAACATAGTGCAGAATGGGCAGAATCTATATTTCACAATTACGGGTGTCTAGGAGTCGCAACTTCGACCCTTTCTAAGTTCCGTCTTCGTGTAAAGTGTTATAGTCAATTCCTAAACCAATTATGAGGGATTCCTACACATTTATACTAATTATATACCATTTTTTCTAAGTTTTCTCATGCTGGAACAGAATCTAAAATTTTAGTTCCTAAGGGTTCTAAAACTCACATTTTACATCCCTTTTACTTGATAGTTGTTCCTAACACTGGCCAAATAATTTTTGCTTTACTCAAACATAATTTTTACACATTCTAACTCAATAAAACAGCATCATACAGTGGCCATAAATCCAGGGCAGTGGCCAAAACATATAAATCACATAATCTCATAAAGTCAAATTTTAAGTGCATATAAGTTACTAATTTTCTCTTGGAATCATTTTAGAACCTCAAAACTCTTTTAGAAACTAATTTATTTCATTAAAATCATAAAAATATAGGTGAGGGCAGTACCTATTTTAATTTATTCATAGTTGAGATTTAAAACATAAAAACATATTTATAACATTCTTTTAAGTTCTCCTATGCTTAAGAAAATCCTAAGACATAGGTTATTGGCACTTGTGACTAAATGAAACTTATACTAAGTCCATTACCATCACATGGCCGAAAATAACATTCATAAAATGCTTTCCATTTCCATACTTTACTTGAGATAAAAGGGCAAGTCTTTGAGCTCTAGGATCTTTAGGTGATGACATAAACTTAAACATGTTATGCACTTTGTTTTACTCTTCATTATAAAATAAAGTGAGAGCATAAAAATAAATATGAGATGCAAGCTTATTAGTATCTTTAAAGTTTAGGTGATGACTTGAAATATAAACATGAGAATGCAAGTTCATTTCTTTATTCTTGAGATTTTAGTGATGACCTGAAAATAAACATGAGTGCAAGTTCATTTTAGCTTAACTAGAGCTCATACAAGACTTTAAAGGAACAATAATATCCTCAACCCAACACTTATCTAGCAAGACAAAGGGAACTTTAGAGTTCTTTGTACCAAGGCTTCAAAGAAGTCTCATGGTTTGAACATCATCATCAAGCTCAAGGAAATGGACTAAGAAACCAAAACAGATAACAACATTCCTTGAGACAAAGTATAAAGAGGAGTACACCATATTCTTTATTTTATGCCTAAGAGCTCCTATCTAGAGTGAACTCTAGAACGTGCCGGCCAACATCCAAGAAAGGAATGAAAAAGGAAGCTTGTGTGTTGTGTGAGCTTGTGTTTGAGAAAGGAAGCTTTGGTGTTTGGATGATAGTTTATGGTGGCAGTGTGGTGGTTTGAGGTTGCAAGAAAGTGGTTCTACGAAGAGGATGAAGAAGATGAAGATAAAGAGAACTCTTTGAACTTGAGAGGAAAAGAGAGAATTGCATGAATACTCTTGGAAACTTACACTTAGCAAATGATCCAAGTGTAGCCAAGTTCATCCAAGAAAGCTATTTATAGGAAAACAAAACAAATGGTGGATGAATAGAGGGGGGTTGTCGTGGCCTTCCTCATGTTCCATGAGGTGAAAGATTGTTTCATGAAGGCATGGTGAGGCATGGTGGTGAGTATGGGCAAGCATGGTCCAAGTATGGCTTCAAGCATGGCCTTTGAATGTTCATTTGAATTAAAATAAAATAAATCATTTGAGTTGAGGGGAAGGAAATTTGTTTCATCTAATCGTGGTTTAGTGATGTGTTTAGGTGTTTCTTTGATTAAGATTTTGGTTAGGAGTTTGTAAGCAAGTGTTTAGGTAAAGTAATGGGTAATTAGGAATATTAAACATGATTAGGAGTGGTCTTGCTTCATTAGCAAAATCAAAACTCATTTTATGATGTAAACAATTGTAGACACAATTCCTTTATTTAAGGAATTGGAGAAAGAAAATACTATTCAAGATTCCATGACATAGAATCTTGATTTTTAAAAAGAGATTTAAGTTTAATCTAAGCAAATTTTAGGTTCTAATTAACCTTTGCTTAATTATATCATTAGGCTCAAAAATACTATTCCAGGGGCAAAATCATAATTTCACACAAACACTTCCCGAGAGCACTCGAATAAAAAAAATATCATCAAGCACATATAATTAACATTTTGAACTCTTGGGAGAGATTATGGGCTTAAACGGCACTAATAATACTGGCGTAAAACACTATAAAGGTATTTTGGTCATTTTGAGCCGAAAGTATGGAAAATGAGATTTTCATCTCTATGATCAATCACAACATATATAATCCCCTTCAAGCATTGAGTTGACCCTTCGGGGACTGGCGGGTCGGCTATCCTCGAATTCTGGGTGAAAATGACCCCAGGAGCATTTTGGTCATTTTTTCTTAAACAGAAAAATCAGAGTGTTACAATAACAATGCCTAGTGTTTTGAGAGAAAATAATATGCATAAATGTAAGTTATCAGTGCGCTTTCCCCCCTGATTTTTCAAGCGGTACAACGTAACACCATATATTTTTCAAATGGTGTGAAACACACCTTCTGTTAACTCCAGTTATTTTTTCTTATTAAAATGCATATGCCAATAACATTCATAATTTGATGGACAAAATTTCCTTTCTTTCATGTTCTCAATTACTAACCCTAAGCCCTAATTCTTGCCAAACTCTAGATCTCCTTCTCCTTTCTAATGCCTCTTCCTCCATGTTAAGTACTACCTCACTATCATTGTCAAGGCGGTTCATAAATACTCTGTTGTTGTGCTGCCTTAGATCTCTACATCATACAACTTGCGACTAAGGGTGTATTGTGACACCCTTCCTACCATAAAGCTATGCTTAAACCATAACCATATAGTAAGTAGTTGTTACTTGTTAACTTTGCTTAACCTTACCGTTGTGTGTACAATATTAAATATGAGCCTGCTTTTGTGACAAATATAAGACTATCTTTTTCAGTCGTTAAATTTTAACGTAGATGATATATCAAAAATACATAATTTTATTTCTCGATAACCAATCAATAATATCCATAACTATGTCAAATCCTTACCCTGGTTCATGCAGGAACCCTCTAGTTTAGATAGAGTACTACTTAAAATTTCATTAAAAGGAAATAAAAATACTAACAAAAATTCGCTATCATCGGTTCATCAAAAAGGTCTAGCCCGTGATGCCAATACCAGCTAAGGATCTTCACAAAATAATCACTATCATCATAATCTATAAAAAAAAAATGATAACAGTAGGAATGAGTATCAAAGATTCCTAGTAGGAAAAACACTAGTCTACTACATAGTGATATCTGACATAATCTTAAAATAATTAAAGTATCTTCAATGTCTTCTAAAATAATTTGTTTTACATGTTCCTTCATTTATTTAACATAATATTATGAGTAGAAGTCATCCTCAACTGTATAGTCCCATACCTATACAGTCTTAGAATCCCTCTTATTCTGGTTGTTTATATAATACTTAATTTGTTTGTTTCAATTCTTCTTTGTCATAGTTTTATTATTAACTTTAAGCTTAAGAATATAACTCACAGGATTCCTTCTTTACTTCTCATCTGATGTATTGTCTGTGTTGTAACACCTTGTGTTACATCCTGATATAGTTCACTTGATGAGTACCTAGTACTACATCCTAATATAGATCACAATAGCATTCTATTCTCAATGCATCACTTTCATCATAACGATGTAACACCTCGTGTTACAACATAATATAGTTCATCTATTTCACTTCTTCTTTAACATGCTCTTATGAGTAAAATTTAGGCTTAATAGTAGAACTCATAGGATTCCTAATATACTTCTCATCCGATGTACTGTCAACGATGTAACACCATCGTATTACAACCTTATATAGTTCACTTGATGTAGTACGTCTACTATAATGAAACATTGCCTAAACATATAGAAAACGTTGCCTTTAATCAAGGGCAACACTTTTCCATCAAAGGCAACATTTTCCAGGGGGTTGCTTATACTAGCATTGCCTTTTCTCTGAGGCAATGGTTTAGCGAGAAAAGGCAACGACCTGTGGAAAAAAGCGTTGCCTATACTTCATCAAAGGCAACACTATTGTTGCCAATTAAAGGCAACAATTTTTGTACCTTTTATGTGTTGCATTTTATTTCGATTTAAGGCAATGCTTTAGAAACGTTGCTTTTTCTCTGGTTAAAGGCAACGGTTTTTGTCCGCTTGATGCATTACATTTTTTTCAGATTTAAGGCAACACTTTAGAAACATTGCTTTTTCTCTAGTTAAAGGGAACAATTTATATCATTGCCTTTTCTGATATTTTACACAACTTATGAAAAATGTTGCCTTTTCTAATAGCTTGGGCAACTAATTCAAAGCGTTGCCTTTTCTGATATTTTAGGCATTAATTAAAAACCATTGCTTCTTCTCTATTCTAATTGCCTCTTATTCTCAAAAGTGTTGCCTTTCATTTTAACTTACTAATGCCTATGAAGCATGCATGCAAGACAGTAAAAGATGAAGGATCCTACAAATACAAAAGATACAATATTCTACAACTTTGTGATCAATATAATTAGAAAAAAACTCCTCCAAAGTCTTTCAGAGGAATAAAGAGGAATGCTAAAAAGACAATTTGTTATAGGAAACAACATGATATACACATCAAGCAAATTAAATTAGATGTAATTTGCCAGTTATATTGATTTGAAGAAAGAATAGGGGATGTTACAAGTGAACAACTTGAGTTGCACAATTTTTTTGATCAATGTAGATCAACAATACAACATGAGACATAATCATTGCCATATATATATAATTAAGTTTTTCTATTTCTAAAAATACTTGACAGTGTATGTTTGAGCTCATTGCCTAGCCATGTTCACCCTACCTCGTTGGGCCATCCCTCAACAACAAAGACGTCAAGAGAAAATCCATCAGAGCTAGAAAATGCATGAGCTTCTTAAATGTTCTGTCCAAGCTCAGAAGCATTGAAGTTGACTAAAATATATAGCAAAAGATGAGAGATGGCATATAATGCAAACAATTTTTAATTCTTTGTTATTAAAATCACTAAACATTTTGATTCTTATGCAATAAATAATCAATTGAGTTAACCCGACTTCCCAAGAGTATCAAAGTAATAAGGACACAGTCATCCTACCAGTTAAAACTTATGAAAATCTTATTGAAAGTTATTATATCCATAAAATTACTTCTAAATGCCAATAAACTTGGGCCTCTCCAAAATTGAAAAGTTGCAACTAAAATATGCTAAAGGAATCACCCAAAAATAAATAAATCAATCAAAAATATTTTTTGCATTTCATATTTTACAATAAATTATATGTTTACAAGCGAATGTGCTAATTAGAATGTAAATTTATGGCTCTGGGTAAATATTAACTAGTGACAAGACTATGGCATTGAATCTTGCATGATTTTAATCTGAGTGAAAAGTCAATACTTAGGGAAATTATACATTACAACAGTTTTCAAAGAAAATATTCTTATACAACTTACAACAACCTTTCAGTAAATAGTTTTGCAATGCCTATGTTTGACGGTATTCACAGAAAATGGCAAGAAATAAGTCCTTAATTTGATGCAAAAGGCAATAACAAGCCAGAATTGTTTCTTGCAAGTCATTGCAAGAAGCTCTAAAACCAAATCAACTTCCCATAAAAGCAAGAGCTATCACCTATAATCATGTTTGATGCTGAAGGATACAATTAAAAAGAAACTGAAATGAGGATTATATGTAACAATTCACCCAATAATTTAAAGGCACAATTTAGTGAAAAATATATATATAAAAGAATAGAAACAACATTAACTACCTAACTAAGCAATTTAGGCTTCTTAACTATTGAAAAGGTAATCTCACCCAGTTTTCTTTCTGTACTCTCCTGTAGCACTGGCAGCACTTAGATCCACATTGAGGTCAATGACCTATTCTAAATCACCCAGCTAACAACATAAGAACTAGCAAGTTACCCAATTACCCAGAAAACTATCAGGATGATAATATGATGAATCATAATTTAAGTGACTTATAGCTAAACAACTATTTCCCATAAAAGAAACGAGGCCCTCAGAAGAACTAGAATGCAATGATCCCTAAAGTTTGTACACTTATGAAATTATAAGTGATAAAATATGATAAAATGTTCCTGTTATAAATAATACTAGCTTTATCAAAAAAAAAATTTAATATGTTGATGTCAACCAATCAACTTAAAATAGATAAATATACAAGAGAAAGTCAACACACTGTTGACATAAAGCAATTGTCCAAAGATGGTTCATTGACTGGTTCATATCTGTCATAGATATAAAAAAATATCTCATCAGAAGGTCCTAGAAGGTCAATTCCTGGCTTTAGTTCAGTCTTAGAATTATCAGTCTCTGCCTCTACTAGTACACAAGCAATTTATAAAACAGTACTCTAGTAAAGTTAGTGTCAATTATCACATACTGAATTATATACCGTATACTAAAGAAGCACAAGATAGTAAATCACTTGCACCTCTTGTTTTGAGTTCTTCAAGTGATACCATATCCATGTGTAGTGGAATAAGAAGTTAGACAAAATAAGCTCCTACATAAAAATTACAAATATAAATTCAATTACGATCACAAGACGAACACAATGCAAAGGTGAGGAGAGAGAGCTTAATTGAATCTCATCTCAAGACTAAAAACTCAAAAGCAAAGCACACATGTTGACAAAAGATTGATCCTTTAGTATTTCTCTTTCCATGATGAAATCAAAAATTACACAATGCAGTGCAATCAATCAATCCCCAATTAACAAGCAGTGCTAACTTAGTAACTCTGTATTTTCGAATTTAAAAAAATAATAAAAAAAGGGAAGGAAGAGTAAAGGGAAGAAAGGGGAAATGAAATTAGAAATCCGAACTATCCTCCCCAAAATAAAGTAATTTACATTACAATGTTTTACTCATAAGATAATGTAGTGTCACTATCAACAGTAAAAGGGTTCAACCAATAGAGTAAGATTATACCATTGCCCATTTTACCAAATGGAGCTTAGGAAGCTGGTTCTTTACAGCAGAGAAAAATCATAATCCTTATTGAAAAGAAGCCACCCAAGAGATGCAACATAAGTGTTCAACCAAAACAAAAAAAAAAAAAGCCATAAAAAGAAAGGAGCTGGCAACTAAGTGCAAGCATAATCCAAGCATCATTAGCTATCAGATTATACCAGTCTAAAATTATTGCAATATTCCCCAAAAAAAATTACAATCTCAAATAATAAAATACAAAATAAAGCAAACTTTGGGTCCATACAATTATGGGCAGATAAATAAAAAAGATGTGAGCAAATTCGAAGCACACCCCATCTTCCAAGGATGTCAAATATATAAGAAATAGAAAGGGAAAAAATCAATCAAAAGTACTTAACCAGTTACTAAACTATTACATCCTATATTAGTATATATGACACAGGTGAGTGAAACAAAAAGCAACGAAATCTAGGATCACCTTAACCACACTATCAAACTTTGCTTTAAAAAGTGATTCTTCCTATGCAGGTCCTTGGTCAATGCAATGCAAAGTTAGCAATAGTATCAAAATAACAAACTGCCATTTAAAGGTAAGAAGGGAAATCCAATAGTCCACTCAAATACTCTAACAGTAATAACTTCCAACACTAAAGATTCAGAAATTTATTTAAAATATTATTCAAACACAAAATCAAAAATAAATTCTTTAGAACATATTTTACTCTTTTAGTAGCTTAACTTAAAGTCAAAAGTCAAATTAAAATATAACAGCGAAAACTCTCAATTTATAATAGAATCATCATAAGAATGATTATTTCATGAGTGTGAAAGTATGTGTTATCCGAACTCAAATGTTCTGTGATTAAAGTATATGGGAAAAAAAATACTACTAGTACTTTTATTCTTAAAAAGGATGCCATGGAACTTACAAGTAAACTAGTTTAATCAACTTTTGCATTTGTATAGACTTCCTGTTGAACAAGCAACAATACCCAAGAGAGATATGCTGCAATTTCGCATCATGCTTTGTAACAGTTTCTATTACAAAAAAATCCATAACCAAAATAATCATTCACAACCAAATCCAATAAAAATAGCCCAATTAGTCCACATCCATATTCAAAGACAGATAAAATAAATAAGGGTGTGAGAAATAGGGAAGAGAGGTGGAAATGGCAGTACTCTTCACAATGGCT
Source organism: Dalbergia cultrata (assembly GCA_031216105.1). Lineage (NCBI taxonomy): Eukaryota > Viridiplantae > Streptophyta > Magnoliopsida > Fabales > Fabaceae > Dalbergia > Dalbergia cultrata. The sequence goes on from CM062346.1 coordinate 50,011,819, forward strand.
ACATCAAGGCCATGCTCCTCCCCTCGCAAAGCTGCCACCGCCATATCCCTCTCCTTCGCGCGTCCCTTTTATTCTCCATGGCATAGCCAAACCGCCGCTTCCACCATGCACCCCCATGAACCACGACCTTTTCTTACGTTCCCCAACTGTCGCCGCCATGACCTTCAACCTCCAGATCTGCTATTCTTCTCTGCAGCCTCCATTGTAACATCCTAATATTTAACTCAACACGCCTAGGACATATTACAGTTAATTATTAGTCATTACTCTTTTGTTCCATCTTTTAATCAAAATACTTAGCGAAAAATAGGGTAAATTTTTTTTTTCAAACTTAAAAGAAGAACGTGAGCCGAGCAAATGCTATCATGAAGCGAGCATAAACAACATAAACAAAATAAACAACTCATACACATATCTAGCAGCACATCATATCATGAAACACAACTTCATTATACAATGTAGTTAAAGATACATCAGGAACGAAGTCACACCCTTATATGTCGAGCTAAGCTTTCACTACAAAGGAAGTAACAGAAATATGAGAAAAGCAGTAAAGTACATGGAAATGAAAGCAATGAAATGGAAAGTACATGGAATGACGAAAGCCAAAAAGCCAGCTACACTACCCTCCCACAAGACCTACAAGTGCTCATCTAAAATGCCCCTAACAAAAGATACTACATAAGGGGGATCCTCATGACAGCTCGAGCACTCAAATGGATTACTCCATCAAGATCTACTAGCGGTGCCAACCCTCAAGTGATGGGGGTACATACCCAATGAATTGCGCGAGCTTGTCAGGCCTGTGCAGACGAAACGGGGATGGACATGGCCTCCACGGTAGGCACGCATCTCCGGTTGCTAAGCAAGATAGGGTTGAGCCACTATATCCTCGCCGCCTCTGTCGACATCCATTGGCTTGGGGTAGAGCCCTCCGAGTAGATATGAGTAGGCGAGTCCATGGACAGATCAGTCTCAGATTGCCTCGAGTGAGGAACACAGTCGGGGTAGTCGCGTACGGCCGAGGCGGACAGGCGAGCACGACGGGTCTGCTCATTGTGAGGGTGGGTGCCCTCGAAGATCAAATCATCGCCATAAGGAGAAGTAGGAGTGAAACAGAAGCTGGACACCGAGTATGCGAAAGGCCATCCCATATATGCAAAAATACACATGGCACATCAACCCTCGAAGTGGTATGAGCAATGATCCAGGTCATAATGCACCTCCTAAATCAGCGTGTCAACGAAGATCACAAAGGACGCTATCGACCTCCGAAGACGTAATAGAAAGAAAGAAAGATCAAGTGGGTGAGAATCTTAATAAAGAATCTCAATAAGGAAAACCTCTTATCCTAGTGTCATCATCTGTGTCTCCAGGGACCTCGGGTTTATTATGAAAAGGTGAGCATGCATAGAGTTTCATTATTAGGTTTTCAAAACATAATTATCCAAGGTCCATTCATTTTAAGATAAATCTTATTATCATGAATGCAGCATATAATAGTATGAATGCATGACAAAAACTTATGCAATTGTCATCAACATAATGAAATATGTACATGGTATCACCAGAATAACTTTCCTCATTAATGCATTATGCTTATGTGCCATTACTTGCATCAACAGTTCTCTCTCTCATAAGGGCCACCCTAAAAACATCTAGGTTATGAGCTCATACCTAACTAGTCATCAATAGTTCTCAAACTTATCCCAGATAAGTATACATAAATCCTGACTCCTGGAGTGCTGGTTAAGGGGCTTAAGGATTACATAATACACCGACTCTCGGAGTGCAGGTTAGGATTATTTCCTTCTTCCAAATGCATCTACTAGCACCTGGTACACATGTAAATTTGTCCGCTTTGGCAGGCTACATCTACCAACCCTCACGGTTTTGTTATCTCCTACCGTAGCAGGAGAAATGTGTCTCGGTAAACTATGCAAGAATGCAACATAAACTCATGTTCTCAAATATTGTCATGGTATTTCATTCAATATTTCATGCTCATCGAATCATGCAAATCACCATAGCATGCCACCATGTACACAAATACTCAATTCTCAAGTTTATACATTCATATGCACATAACATCAGCACTTTTGCAAAGCAATAAACATGCTCCTACCCAGAATGCTGGAATAAGGGACCGAGCTCAGCTAGTGCAAATGCTATGCATCAAAACCATATTAATAAACAAATAAACACCTTGAAACACTAACTCTCACGTTCCTCTTCCACCCTACAGTTCCTTATGCTTTTGACCCTTACGGGTCTTAAACTTCCGATCTAATTAATCTATTACCCGAATTAGGTCTTTTATGCTCCTGTGGGATCACAACTAATAATTCTCACTAGTTATTATGATTATATTCAAAACCAAACAGCATAGAGCAGTAAGGGAAGAATCTACATTTCACAATTACAGGTGTCTAGGAGTCACAACTTTGACCCTTTTTAAGTTTCAGCTTCACCTAAGGTACTATAATCAATCCCTAAACCAGTTATGAGGGATTCCTACATATTTATACTAATTATAAACCATTTTTACTATGTTTAATCATGTTGGAAGTTGGTTTCTAAGTGCTCTAGAATTCTCATTTCTAATCTTTTCTAGTTACTTATTGTTCCTAACATTCCCCAATTAGTTTTTCCTTCACTCAAACGTAATTTTTACACATTCTAACTTAATAAGACAGCATCATACAGTGGTCATACACCCAGGGCAGTGGCCAAAACATATACTTCATAGAATCACATAAAATCACATTTCAAGTGTATATAAGTTACTAGTTTTCTCTTGGAAGAAATTTAGAACCTCAAAACCCTTTTAGAAACTAATTTATTTCAGTAAAATCATCAAATCATAAGCAAGGGCAGTAGCTATTTTAATTTGCTTATAGTTGAGATTTAAAACATAAAAACATGTTTATAACATTCTTTAAGTTCACCTATGCTTAAGAAAATTCTTAAAACATAGCTTGTTTGTCCTTGTGACTAGATGAGACTTATGCTAAGTGCATCATCATCACATGACTGAAAATAACATTCATAAAAAGCTTCCATTTTCCAAACTTTACTTGAGATAAAGGGCAAGTCTTTCAGCTCTAGGATCTTTAGGTGATGACATAAACTTAAACATGCTATGCACTTTGTTTCACTCTTTATTATAAAATAAAGTGAGAGCATAAAAATAAATATGAGATGCAAGCCTATTATTATCTTTAAGGTTTAAGTGATGACTTGAAATATAAACATGAGAGTGCAAGTTCATTTCTTTATTCCTGAGATTTTAGTGATGTCATAAAAATAAACATGAGTACAAGTTCATTTTATCTTAACTAGAGCTCATACAAGACTTTAAAGGAATAATAATAATCTCAACCCAATACTTATCTAGCAAGGCAAAATGAGCTTTAGAGTTCTTTGTACCATAGTTTCAAAGAACCTAGTGGTTTGAACATCATCATCAAGCTCAAGGAAAATGGACTAAGAGATCAAAATAAATACAACCTTTTCTTGAAACAACGTATCAAAAGAACTACACCATATTCTTTATTTTATGCTCAAGAGCTCCTATCTAGAGTAAACTCTAGAACGTGCCGGCCAACTTTAAGGTTGACAGAGGTAAGCTTTGAGCTTTTGAATAAACAAGTGATATCTTTTTCTTAAGTAAACCCATTAGTGAGCTACCTAGCATTTTCATCAATCTTTGTAAAAGAAAACGAAATGAGAACTGAAACTAAAAGAAAAAGAAAAGGAGAAACCGAAACCATAACCAAGGAAAGGAAAATGAAAACCGAAAATGAGTTAGAATCAAAACCAAGTTCAAGCTTTAGAGGTTTCTCAAATGAGAGTCATAAGACCATTATCTTGAAACCCCGTCATCAAGCTAAAGATTCCCTTTAAAAAAAATCAAGTCTCATAACAAAAAATAAAAAGAAAGAAAAAATGTTTGAACCAAGATAAAACTAAAGCTTTGCATATCAAGACATCAACATAAACGAAAAGCTTTTGAAAACAACACCCCTACCAAGTGGTGAAGATAAAAACTTGGTTCTTGAAGTGAGGATGAAAAGAAAATTTCTTCCAAAGTGAGGAGGAGGTTTCGACCAAGGTCAAAGAAAAGGAAAGGTTTTGTGTGAGCTTGTGTTTGAGAATGGAGGCTTTGGTGTTTGGGTGATGATTTGTGATGGTGGTATGGTGGTTTGTGGTTGCAAGAATGGTGGTTTGTGTAGAGGAGGATGAAGAAGATGAAGATGAAGAAGATGAAGTGTTCTTGAAAGGAAAAGAGAGAACTCAAGATAACTCTTTGAAACTAAATTGCAAGAATGAACCAAATGGACCAAGTTTCTTCTAGGTGATGTATTTATAGAAAAACAAAATGTGAAGGAGTGAATGGAGAGGGGGCTGGCCATAGCTTCTTCAAGGAAAAATGGGGGGAAAATATCTCCTCCATGTGGTCATTCAAGGCATGGTTGAAATCATGGTGAGATATGGTCTCAAGCATGGTCCAAGCATGGCTCAAAGCATGGTCAAGGATGGTTGTGTGTGATGAAAATCCACATATGGAGAACATGGGGAGGGTGTAGCCGGTTACTCATCAAGCCATGGGGGGAAGGATTTATTTCATTTAATTGTGGTTTATTTATGTGTTTAGGTATTTTTTTTATTAAGCTTTTGATTAAAAAATTGTAAGAAAATGTTTAGGCGAGGTAATGGATAATCAGGAATATTGAGACATGATTAGGAGTGGTCTTGCTTCATTAGCAAAATAAAAGCTCATTTTATGATATGATTACGTACAAACACAATTCCTTAATTTAAGGAATTAGATAGAGAAAACACTATTCAAGATTCCATGACATGGAATCTTGATTTATAAAAAGAGATTTAAGTTTAATCTAAGAAAGTTTAGGTTCTAATTAACCTTAATAAATTATTTTGACTCTAGATTAATTATTCAAATTAATTAATCTATGATTAGAGCTTAATATTGCTTAGGTTTGCTTAATCACATCATTAGGCTCAAAAATACTATTCCAGGGGCAAAATCATAATTCCATACAAACTCAGCTCGGGACCACTCGGATCAAAATAGATATCATCAAGCACATATAATTAACATTCCAAACTCTCGGGAGAGCTTCCGAGCTCAAACTGTACTGATACCGATAGGGGTATTTTAGTCATTTTGAGCAGAAAGTTCGGAAAATGAGATTTTCATCTCTACTATCAATTGCAACATATATAATCTCCTTCAAATATTGAGTTGACCCTTCGAGGACTTCCGAATCGGTCATCCTCGAATTTCTAGGTAAAAATGACATCAGGGCATTTTGGTCATTTACGCTCAATACAGGAAAAATCGAGGCGTTACATCCATCAACACTGAACGCTACCCTTGGTGGATCTGCCCTCGGCGGTGTTAGCCACCTCTTTTCTTCCTTCCTTTCCTCTCTAGCGGTGGAGCGAGCAGTGATGTAAGTAGCACCGCAGATGCTGTACATCGGTTTGATCTCCGCCCCTCCTTACAGATCTGAGCCACAGCAGACACAACACCAGCATCCTGCTACCACAAGCTCCGAGGCGTGCACTTTGCGAACACCCCATATGCCTTTTGCTCCTTCCCCTTCGCGCAACATCCTCTTCCCTACACCACTGTATAACCTTATGGGAATGAGGCGAGGGTGATGAACAAATGGCGGAATAGCCATCTTGAATGACGGGCTGTGTCAGAAAGGGAAGGGGAATGAGATTTGGTTCGTGTTTGAGGAAATGAGACTGGGGTTCCTGCAAGAAAGATAGAGAACGTGAGCGGGAAAGAAAGAAAGTGTTGGGGCTGGGGTTATGGCTAGGGAGGGGCCGAGGGAGTGATACTGGCCCAGAAGGTCAAGGATGAGTAAAATCTAGGCATTTGAAGGAACATGTGTAAAATTAGTTTTTCATTTGTTTTTGATAGAGTTGATAAATTTTTAGTGGAAAAAGAAATTTTAGTAAGAAAACACATTTAGAGTGGGATCAATTAGTTTAGGCAATGATTTAATTACGATGTCTATTAGAAATTAAAATGCAACGCTTTCAAAACATTAGCAATTGATTAGAAAATACTTATCTATTTGTACAAGATAAAGCAACAGTTTTAACATGTTGTCTTTTTCTTTTAAGACAACACTTTCTAAGCGTTGCCTTAAAACCTGTCTGCACCTAAAAAGCGTTGCTTATACTAACCAAATGCAACGGTTTTGAAGCGTTGCCTTTAAAAAGTGTTGCCTTAGACCTAAAATGTTGCAGTGTATGGATCACATCTCAATAGCCTTGGTATTCTCAGTACATCCTTTCATCTCAATGATGTAACACCATCATGTTATAACCTTATATAGTTCAATGGGCATAGTATGTCTATTACAACCCCTTTGAATCCATGAGCTTACAATCAAACAATTGATATTACATAAAGCTTATTTTCTTAAGTTTGCTTTCTTCATATGAAACTTTATCATTTGTTTAAGAAATATCATAATTATCAAGTAAAATCTCTTCTTAATAAATCTATTTCTCATACTTTTGCTTTGGGATTTTCTTGAAATCTCCTTAACTCTTATGAGATTTTCTCTATTACGTCTCCTGAATTACTGTGAGACTTTTCTCTTTAAAATGTCCTGAACTCTTATAAGATATTCTCTTCAGAATCTTCTGAATTATTATGAGATTTTCTGTTCAAAATCTACTCAAGTCTTATGAGATATTTTGTTCAAAATCTCTTGAATTCTTATGAGATATTCTATTTAAAAATCTCTTCATATCTTATAAGATATTCTGTTAAAATCTCTTGAATACGTATGGCATATTCTGTTCAAGATCTCTTGAAGTTTTATGAGATATTCTGTTAAATTCTCCTAAATACATATGAGATATTCTGTTCAAAATCTCTTAAAGTTTTATGAGATATTCATATTCTGTTAAAAATCTCCTAATGTCTTATGAGATATTCTTTTCCAAAAATCTCTCTTTAATTTTTTTATGGGATTTTCTGAAAGCAAACAACTAAATATTTTATGAGACTTTCTATAAAATCTGGTACACTGTTATTAGATTTTTCTGCAAAGTCTACTAAATTTTTACGAGATTTTACATCATCAGATACTTGTAAAACTCCTTGTATGCTAATTCTTATAAATTTCAAGAAAATAAACCAAGTCTCTTAGGGAAACTTTAAGCTTTTTCTTCTATGGATCAAAAATCTCTTGTATCAATTAACAAAACTCATATCTATTGCATCCTTTATATTCATCCAAGTCATATATATGAATCTTGAAGATAATTTCAGATTTCATAAATATAATTTCAAATATATCTCAAGAATTTATATTAGCAAACTAGCCAAACAATCACCAAGCAATAGATATAGATTTTTCCTATCTTTCTCCAAGCTTTTTGACAAACTTTTCTCTAGTTTTTCTTCGCTAATCAAACCTCAAACCCACTTTTCAGCACCCACATATGATGATGTTTGGACAGAGTTGAAAATGAAAAGAAAGGCTTTGGTTTGAGTTTGATGTAAAGGAAATGCTCTTGAACTAATTTATGTGTTTATCTAAGAGAATTCTTCAAGAACTTGGTGGTTTCATGGAGTTTGAAGAATAAAAAATGGAAGATGTGAAAAGAGAAGGAAAGCAACGTGGAAGCTGCTTCCAGGAAGGAAGAAATGGCATTTCTTTTTTTTTTTTACTTTATATAATTACATTGACTTGGAGAGAAAGTAATATGTATTATTAATTTCGGATCAATTTGTCTTGTATTTATATTGCAAATGTCTATGTTTATTTAATTGTCCTAAGTACAAATTATCTAGGATATGATAATATCCATTATCTGGACCAATTTTAGTGTTTTGATATACCGGTTATTATCCTTTCGATGTACTTATTATTACTATTTTGGTACCCGATTGATATCTAAATAATTTTATTGTATTAAAAATATTTATTTGCCTTATCCTTATTTTTTCTATGCCTTTATACTAATTATAAGGCATCATTATATATCCCTGATTAAAATATTATTATATTGAATTTTTAATAATATAATTTTTTTTATAGAATCGTCATATTGTTGTGATCATAAATGTGTCTATCAAAAATTTCAAAATCCCTACATATTGTTTACATTTAATTGTTTTATCATGACAATACTAAAATAGGTCGTTACGTTCTACCCCCCTTAAAAAAATTTTGCCCTCAAAATTTAGTCTACTCGCATACTTTACTCAAATTCCTACGTATACTCCTTGGATCCTTCTCTTCCCAATGTAACCTTTAGAAAAGAAACAAACTTTGCCCGAAGTTGTTCCACACTTCTTTCTAGTATTTGTATTGGTGATATCCTAAAGGTCGAGTTATCCCATAGTCATATGGATTCAGATTCCAGTATATGACTAGAATCAGAGTTGTATTTCTAAAGTTGTGGTATATGGAATACGTCATGAATCTTTAACAGGCATGGAGATAAAACTATCTGGTATGCTACTAAACCTACACGACCTTGGATTTGAAAAGGACCTATAAAACAAGAATTTAGTTTCTAGACTTTAATCACTTTACCTATCCAGGGCATATAGATAACTTTCAAAATATGCATTCTCCTTCTAGGAATTCTAATGGTCTTCTCCTCTTATTGGCATAGCTCTTCTGTCGACCTTGAGCAGTCGAAAAAATCTTACCTCGAATCTTCTTTATTTGTTCGATAGTTTCACAAACGAGGTCTAGTCCCAAAAGACTACTCTCACCTGATTTATACCAATATAGAGGCGATTGACACTTTCATCCATATAGAGCTACATAAAGAGCTATTTCGATACTTGAGTGATACTATTGGTGTAAGAGAATTCGAATAATGACAAATAACTGTCCTAATTCCCACGATATTCTAGCACACATGCTTTCAACATATCTTCCAACATTTGAATGGTCCAATGAAATATTTTCCCTTTTTCTATTGGGAATCTCCAAGGGTTACAGTGTACCTAGTGGCTTCTAAACACTTTGAAACCATTCTTGCTACATCCACATTTATCTTTGGTCACTAGAACATCTTCTTAAAATCTCTATACATTTTTATAACTCCTGGGCATACAGAAAATTACTCTTGCAAGTCTCCTTTATAGTACTACGATGAAGATTCCCTACCCTTAGTACACATATTCTATCTCAACACTTCTACATCCTATTTTCATTCGAAAAAACCCATTTTGCACCCCCAACTTGAGCTAAGGTTGTGGTTTTTCTGAAATTCTGGATCTTCTTGCTAAGTTTGTGAAAATTCCCTCTTAATGTCACTTGTGATCCTCATCTGACTCAAATATATACTTCTAGGCCTTTCTGCTACCCATAACTTAAGGCTTTGAAAATCTTTTCTAGTTCTATCCCCTTAATTATCATCCAAGAAATACCTAAGGCTTTTATGCTGAGGGCATCAACTACCATATTTGCTTTTCCTGGATGGTAGTTCAAGTCAAGCTCATAGTCTTGAATGAACTCTATCCCCCTCTGTTACCTCATGTTTTCATCTTTCTAATCTAAGAGATACTTAAGATTCTTATGATTAGAAAATATGTCAAACTTTACTCCATATAGATGGCACCTCTAGATTTTCAAAATGAACACTACTACTACTAACTTGACATGTGACTTAATTATCTTGAAGTCTAAGTTGTCGTCTTTATGTTCTACGTCACAATGCACCCCCAAAGTTTTTTATTCATGTTAAGAAATCTCAAACAAATCATGTAGGTCTAGAAATACCATTACAGGTACAACGGTCAGCTTCTACTTGAGGTCCTAAACTTCTATCATATTCTACTGTCCATGTAAAAGGTACATTCTTTCGATTCAGCTTAGTTAAAGGTATGTCTATCTAGGTGGATCCTTTGATAAACCTTCTGTAGAAATCAGCTAATTCCAAAACTTCAAATATCCATGGTAGCAATTGGCCTTTCTCACTTTAGTACTATTTCAATTTTCGCTAGGTCAACTGTGACTCCTTCCTATGATACTACTTGACCCAAAAATCTTATTTCCTATAGCTGGAACTCACACTAGGATTTCTTAGCATGAAGAATCTATAGCACTGTCATAAGATGCTACTCGTGTTCTTCTTCAACTCTTGAATAGATGAGAATATCATCTATAAAACAATTACGAACTTGTTAAGAAAATGTCAGAAGATTTGATTCATATAGTCCATGAATATTATTAGGGCATTAGTTATCTCAAAAGATATCACTATATATATTCATAATTCCCATAACATGCTTTCAAATATCTTCTTCTCGAACTTAAATTTGGTGTATCTCAATCTCAAATCATTCCTAAAGAATACTATTACTCCACTCAATTGATCCATAAGATCATCAATCCTTGGAAAAAGATACTTGTTCTTGATTGTCACCTTATTTAGTGGTCTATAATTAACACCTAGTCTCATATCTCCATCCTTCTCTTTCACCAAGAGTACAGGAACTCCCCATAGTGAGGCACTCAACCGAATACAATGTTTACTTAATAGCTTCTCAACCTATTCCTCCAATTCTACTAATTCGTAAGGAGACATCTGGTAAGGAGTTATTGAGATTGGACCCGTTCCTATACTAATTCAATAGAGAATTTTATCTTCCTTTTCAAAGTATTCTCAGACTACCAGTATCTATTCTAATTTTTGCTCACTTTCTGTCACACTAACCAACTAAAATAGGTATCCTTGACTACTAGACTTTCCATATCCTATTTCTTAAATGAATTCCTCTACTAGTGTAGCATTTTTTGCATTCACGGCAAAACAAATCCCTATTGTTGTGGCTTAGAAAAAAATAGTATATCTTTAGTTGGACATTTCCTAATCTTGTGACCTGGCTTCCTGCATTGATAACAAACATATTGTCTAGTTAAACATGGTTTATCACCATGATTCTTTCCATATTCTAGGCATTCCTTATTATCAAATGATTCCTCTGTGGCTGCTTCCCCTTTCGATTCCCATATGGAAAATTCCATTTGAGGTGGTAAAGTAGGCTTGAACCTTACACCGTGTAACGCTAATCTTTTTCAAGCCATTGATAGCTTCCAATTATATGATTCCACTAAAGCATTCTTATTCACTAATGCGGTGAAGTCCCTAATTCCCATTAGTCCCACTATTGTCAAAAGGACCTCTCTAAGGCTTCCTTCATACTCAACACATTTCTAACTTTTCACTAGGGTTACTCTAATAAGTTGTGGAAAACTCATCAAACTCTACGGTGTATTCTGACACCATCAAGTCCACTGTTGTAGCTTTAGGAATTTCCAATACCTTAGCATTTCTAATGGAAGAAGGAATATACTTCTTATACAAAAGCATCCTTAACCACATCCCAAATTTTTTTCAATTTTCGCCTCCTCAACTTGCAATCTAATACCTATTCACCATAAATCAGCGTCCACGTCCAGCACTTAGGCATCATAACCCACTTTCTATGAGTCTGATCACTTTGATACTTCTCCATTACTTAGTCCACTTTTCAACCTTATCAGGGTTTAGGTTCCTTAGACTTTGGGTAGTTTTTGTTCTTTGGAATACCGTAAATAGTTAGCCTTTTGTTGGTATCTTCAATTTACTTACTCCCTAATAGTGCTTATCATCTACTCTGCAAGCATAGCTTGCTCCCTGATTACCTAGTTTATATTCTGAAAATCACACATAACGTTTGCAGTTTTCCCTCCTTAGGCACCCTATCATCGTTATTATTGTTAGTCCTACTACGCCTACCCAAAGTCATTAGTTTCCTATCACACAAAGCAAAAGGCATTGAGTTGATCAGGCTCAATACAATATTCAGCATGATAACTACTAACTACTTCAAAAGTAAGCAGTCATGCAATAAAGTTCTACTTCTTATCTTAGTAGATAAGATCCTGCTGCATGACACTGAAATTTCAGAGTATGCTTTAGAAGCAAGTTAGACCATCCCTAGGCTCTAACAAGATGAACTGCTTTGATAAGATTAATTGGAACACCCTTCCTACCATAAAGCTATGCTTAACCCATAACCTTTTTGTAAGTAGTTGTTACTTGGTAACTTTGCTTAACCTTAGAGTTGTGTATACAATATTAAATATGAGACTACTTTTGTGGCAAATATAAATTGCTTTCTCTTTGAATCGTTAAATTTGAACATAGATGATACATCAAAAATACATAATTTTATTTCTCGATAATCCTTACCCTGGTTCATTAGCTACTAACTACTTCAAAAGTAATCAATAATATCCATAACTATATCAAATCCTTACCCTGGTTCATGCAGGAACCCTCTAATCTAGGTAGGTACTACTTAAAATTTCATTAAAAGGAAATAAAAATATTAACTAAAATTCCCTATCGTTGGTTCATCAAAAAGGTCTAGCCCCGTGATGCCAATACCAGCTAAAGATCTTCACAAAATAATCACCATCATCATAATCTATAAAAAAAAAATGATAACAATAAGAATAAGAATCAAAGATTCCCAGTAGGAAAAACACTAGTCTACTACACAATGATATCTGACATAGTCTTAAAATAATTAAAGTATCTTCGATGTCTTCTAAAATAATTTGTTTTACTTGTTCCTTCGTTTATATAACATAATATTATGAGTAGAAGTCATCTTTAACTGTATAGTCTCATACCCATACAATCTTAAAATCCCTCTTATTCTAGTTGTTTATATAATATTTAATTTGTTTGTTTCAATTTTCCTTGTCATAGTTTTATTATAAACTTTAGGCTTAAGAATAGAACTCACAGGATTCCTGATATACTTCTCATTTGATGTATTGTCTATGATGTAACACCTTGTGTTACATCCTGATATAGTTCACTTGATGAGTACCTCGTATTACATTGTAACACCCTAATTCTTAACCCAACTTTCTAGAACATATTAGGTTAATCAGTAGGTTATTACCTCTTAGTCTCATCATTTTATTAAAATACTTAGCGGAAATTACAGGTAAATTTTTTTTTGAAAACATAAATCAAAGTGAGAGCCGCGCTCTTATCTAAACGAGAGGCATAAACATCAATCATAAGAAAACACAAGAGCTAAAGCAAGTAACAATAGAGCAACGATCATAACAACAAAGGAAACATTCCATTAATAATAATATAGTTAAGATACATAAGTAGTCACGCCCTTATAGAAATGGGCTGAGCTTGAAATACACAAAAAAATGGAAATACAACAGAAGCAAGAATGCAGTAAAGTACATGGTACGACGGCAAAAGAAAAACCAACTACACTACCCTCCTCTCGAGCTATGAGTACTGGACTAAAACCCCTTCCCAAAAGGTACCGCTGAAAGGGAGATCCTCGTAACGGCTCGGGCACTCAAATAGCTCTCCGATGAGGTCTAGTGACGACGAGGGTCCTCAGATGATGGAGGTAGGTAACTAGGAAACCGCTCGATCTCCTCCTGAGTGGGCCAGTGAAGAGGGAAAGGGACGCGTGTCGGCTAGACCTGAGCCCCTCGGCGCGGGCACATCTCGGCTTTCTTCGCCAAGCGTGGCTGCATCACGGTATCCTCGCTCCCCTCTTGGCTAGATAGGGGAAAGGGAACGGAACTCTCCGAATAGACGTGCATCGGTAAGTCCTCGGACGAATCGGTCTCCGACCTCCTCGAGCGAGGCACATACTCCGGGTAGTCACGAACAGCTGAGGCGAACGAGCGGGCACGACGCAACTGCTCATCGCGGGGGTGAGTGCGCTCGAAGATCAAGTTGTCGCCACCAAAAGGAGTGGTAAGAGTGAACTGGTAGCTGGACACCGAATAGGCAAAAGGTCGACCCATGTACACAAAAACATGAACGGCACAGCGACCCTCAAAGTGGTAGGAACGATGCTCCGGGTCGTAGTGCACCTCCCAGACAGGCGTGTCAATGAAGACCACGAACGTCGTCATCGCTCTCTAAAGATGTGACGGTAGAAAGAGAAGGAAGAGAAAGGAATGGGAATTCTTACTAAAGAATCTCAATAGGAATCTCCTATCCTAGGGTTACATCATTCACATCCTTAAGAACCTTGGGTTTAATTATAAAAGGTGTACATACATAAAAGATTCATTATTAGAGTTTATAAAACCAATTATCCAAGGTTCATTCCTTTTAGCATGCATCTTGATGTTATGAATGCAACATATTAACACATGAATGCATGCCAATGCCTCAATCAAATAACTCAATGAATCACAACTTCAAGAAGCACACAAGTGGCATAAAGGGCATATAACTATCAAGTGGATCTTTGCTCAACTTCGTGACATTAATCATGGTACTTCAGCATAATAAGGCCACCCTAAAATAACTAGATTATGAGCTCATACCTCAGCTAGTCGTCACTAGCTCTTGCTTATTATCTGAATAAGCGAAACATAATAAAATAATCCCGACTACGCAAGTACGGGTAGGGGGCTAGGGATCACCTTTCTTAGGATATACCCTCTTTGAAACATTTTGCGGGCATTAAGCCACAGCAATTTTTCCGCTTTGGTAGGCTGCATCTACTCATACCCTCATGGATTTGTCTCCCCTGGGGGTGCTCGGCCGAACTGGTGTCACCCAGGAAAGCGCGTCTTAGTGCTTTGTCACATAAAAATCTCCTGGGGGTGCTCGGCCGAACCAGTGTCACCCAGGGTTTTCAACTCATGTGGTACTTTAAAACATTTCTCCAACCCTTTTAGATTTGACGGAAATTCGGCAGCATAGCAGCTGTTAAACCGAATTTCCTTCAAACCGAAACTTATGCCACAAGCTATTCATACAACATATTCCTCATTTAAACCTCATGCTATGATAAACTTCATATCTTAAACAATCATTTCCTCATGCATCATAAGCATCTTAACTTGTTATTGCATCATATAAACATCATAGCATTAACGATTTCTTAATGTCTTATACATTGACCCTTAAGGTCTTTAACTCACAATCTAAGTTATAAATCATCACAACTTAATCTCTCGGGTACCTATAGGCTCATATCTAAGTATTCCTCACTCCATACTATGATCATAAACTTCTCTAAACCTCAAGAATGCAGAATCTAAAAATCTAACTTTACAGGTACCCAGGAGTCACAACAATGACCCTTTCTAAGTCCGGTTTGCTCCTAAGGCATCAAGATCAAGTCCTAAACCAATTATGAGTCATTCCTACACATTTAAAATAATTTAAATCCATGATTACCATTTCTAAATCTTGCTGGACATAATCCAGAAAAATCAATTACCAAGGGATCTAGAACTATCAAATTAATTCTTTTCTAGTTACTTACTTCTCTAATCTTTCACATATGAATTTTAACATCAATTATACTAAACATACTCATATTATCATCATCAAAACAGCATAAATAGAACTTAATCACAGCAAGCCAGAACCGAAAATACATCTCCGTACAAAGACATAAAACTTAGTTTCTAAAGCACATAAAATACTAGTTTCTCTTGGAACATTTTAAAGACTTTCAAAACTCATTTATAAACATTTTTATCATCTAAAATTATCAAAATATTTGTAAGGGTAGTAGCTAAATTAAACCTTGTGTTAGACATTACTTGAACTCATATAAGCTTAGAAAAATTATGAAACATAGATTTTAATACTTGTAACAAATATAGCTCCTTAGGGCCGAAATCAAAGAACTAACAACATATGGTTTTCAAGCCTTTGCTTGAGACAACAATGGGCAAATCTTTGAGCTCTAGGTTCTCTTAAGTCATGACATAAAAATAAACATGCTCATGCACTTGTTTTAGCTTTCATTAGAAAATAAAGTGAGAGCATAAAATAAACATGAGATGCAACTTATTATTATCTTTGGTATTTAAGTGAGGACTTGAAATATAAACATGATAATGCAAAGCTTGAAACATAAACATGATAATGCAAGTTCATTTATTATTCTTGATATTTAGTGATGGCAAGGAAAATAAATATGATATGCAAGGCATAAACGTAAACATGAATGCAATATTCATTTTAATCTCATCTAGAGGTCTTACAAGATTTTAGAGATACAACCCGACACTTATCTCATCACAAAGAGAGCTTTAGAGTTCTTGAACCAAATTCTCAAAGGAACTAGGAGGTTCTTGAACATCATCATCAAGCTCATAAGAAACAACTTTCAAAGAACATAAAATCTCAAGGAATAGGAAACCAAAACCGAAACCTACAAAAAGGAAAAGAGGATGAAACTAAGCCAAGTTCTTTATTAAGTACCCAAAACCCCTAACTAGAGAAAAATCTCTAGAACATGCCAGCCAACTTTAAGGTTGATAAGGGTAGGCTTGGGCTTTTTAAAATCCTTAGATTAATTTTCTTAAGTTGAAAAACCATGTGAGTTAAATATCATATAGATAAAGTTTAAGGAAAGGAAAAACTCAAGCTTTAGAGGTTTCTTTGAGATGAACACAAAGTCATCATCTAGAAACTCTCATCATCAAGCTATCATGCTCATAAACAAGGCCTCATGGCCAAAATGGAGAGGAAGGAAAATCAAAAGAAAGTTTCAAAAAGAAAACCAAGAGAAAGCTAGAGAAAAACTCATTTTCAAGAAAAACAAGTTTAGAAAAACATTCCTACCTAGAGTGAAGATGAAAAGCTTGAACTTGAAATGAAAAACAAGATGAGGAACCCCTCCAAGAGTGATGATGAGCTTCAGCCACCAAGAGAGAAAGAGAGAGGAGATGTGTTTTGAGTGAGGTTGTGTTTGAGGTCAAGTGTTTGAGAGGTTTGATTGTGGTTCAAGGTTGTGGGGTGGTGTTTAGAGGTTATGAGATGATGATGAGATGAAGAGATGAAGAAGATGAAGATGAAGAGAGAAGAAGAACTCTCTTGAAACTTGAGAGAAAAAGAAAGGAAACTCAAGAAAGCTTAGAAAACTAAGGGCCTGTTTGCTTTGCTGGAAACAGTTTTCAGTTTTCAGTTTTCAGTTTTTGTGAAGGAAAAACTAAAAAAACTGAAAACCACAAATTTCAGTTTTCAATTTTTTCAGTTTTTCCTTCACAAAAACTGAAAACTGAAAACTCTTTTCAGCAAAGCAAACAAGCCCTAAAAGTTTGCAAATGAGCTAAAGTGTTTGCAAGTTCTTCTAATGCACTTATTTATAGAAAATGAAGCAATGAAGGCTCATCCAAGGAGAGCCTTGGCCATAGCAAATTGGAGGAAAAAAGGAGAGAAAATATCTCTTACATAATGTCATTCAAGCATGGTTTGAAGTATGGAAGTTATGATACAAGGCATGGCTTCAAGTAAGGTGATTTGAGTGAATTTCCTATCAATTTTGAGTGAAATATTTCTTCTGGAAGCAAGGCATGGCTGGCTGTTTTTGGACCACAAATAAATAAGGAAAATAGCTTAATTCATTTAGTTATTTACTTGAAAAATCAAGCATGGTGGAAAGTATGACAAAGTATGGTGAGTGTGACTTGAGGTATAGCTTTGGAGTGTCAAAAATTTGAGCATGTGATAGAAAATGGGGGAGGAAGCATTCGGCCAAAATGCTACAGCAGAGAGGGAGGAAAATTGCTTCATGTAATTGTGTGTTAATGATAGGTTTGAGTGTGTATTAGTTTAGGTACAAGGTTAGGAGTTATTAAGCATAAGTTTAGGTAACTAAGAATGAGGTTTAAGAGTTTTATGACAAGGTTAAGGAGTGCTTATACACATTTAGAGAGTTTAAAATTTATTTTATGAGTAAACAAGGTAGACAAATTTCTATGATTTAAGGAATTGGAAAGAGAAAATACTATTCAAGATTCCATGACTAAGAATCTTGAATTTAAAACAAGATTTCAAGTTGTAATTAAGCATTCTTAGGTTCTAATCAACTTTAATAAATTATTTTGACTCAAGATTAATTATGGAAATTAATTCATCTTCGATTAGAGCCTAATATTGCTTAGGTTTGCTTAATCACGCGATTAAGCTCAAAAACACAAAACTATGGACAAAATCGTAATTTTGCACTAATTTCTCCCGGGACCTCCGGGACCAAAACTAAAGTCACAGAATACATAAAAACGCCTTTAGAACCATCTGGAGAAGTTTCGGGTTCATCCGACACTTGCAAACGGGTAAAACACCATAGGGGTATTTTGGTCATTTCGACCTGAAAACTCAAAAAATGATATTTTCGATCCCAGGAAGGTATACAAGCCAACTAATCCCCTTCCAACATTGAGTTTACCCTTCAAGTACTGCCGGACCGGCTTTCCTCGAATTCCGGGCTAAAAATGACCTCAGGGGCATTTTGGTCATTTTTACTTTGACAGAAAATTGGGGCGTTACATACATCCTGATATAGATCACAATAGCATTCTATTCTTAATACATCACTTTCATCACAATGATGTAACACCTCGTGTTACAACCTAATATATTTCATTTGTTTCACTTCTTCTTTAAGATGATCTTATTAGTAAAATTTAGGCTTAATAGTAGAACTCATAAGATTCCTAGTATACTTCTCATCCGATGTACTGTCAATGATGTAATACCATCGTATTACAACCTTATATAGTTCACTCGATGTAGTACGTCTACTACAACCTTATGTTGATCACATCTCAATAGCCTTACTATTCTCGGTACATCCATTTCATCTCAACGATGTAACACCATCATGTTACAACCTTATATAGTTCAATGGGCGTAGTACGTCTACTACAACCCCTTTGAATCCATGAGCTTACAATCAAGCAATTGATATTACATAAAGCTTATTTTCTTAAGTTTTCTTTCTTCACACGAAACTTTATCATTTGTTCAAGAAATCTCATAATTATTAAGTAAAATCTTTTCTTAATAGTCCTATTTCTCATACTTCTACTTTGGAATTTTCTTGAAATCTCCTTAACTTTCATGAGATTTGCTTTGATAAGTCTCCTGAATTACTGTGAGACTTTTCTCTGTAAAATCTCATGAATTCTTATGAGATATTCTCTTCAGAATCTTCTGAATTATTATGAGATATTCTATTTAAAAATCTCCTGATGTCTTATAAGATATTCTATTAAAATCTCCTGATGTCTTATGAGATATTCTATTAAAATCTCCTAAATACATATGTGATATTCAGTTCAAAATCTCTTAAAGTTTTATGAGATATTGATATTCTGTTCAAAAATATCTTAAAGTTTTATGAGATATTCTGTTAAAAATCTCCTAATGTCTTATGAGATATTCTGTTCCAAAGATCTCTCTTTAATTTTTTTATGAGATTTTCTGAAAGCAAACAACTAAATATTTTATGAGACTTTCTACAAAACCCGGTAGATTTTTACATGATGTTTCCTGTAAAATCAGGTACACTATTAGATCTGACCAAAAGAAATAATTGAAAAAAAAAAAAAGAAAGAACAAACCTGACCCAATGAAAAGTTAAAATAAAAAAAAATGCCTAAAAAGAATAACCAACACTTAAAAAAAAAAAGAACAAGTATGATCCAAACTAAAAGAATGAATCTGAACGGGACTTGACCAAAAGAAATAATTAAAAATAAAAACACAATCACAAAAGAAGAATAGACCTTACCCACTAACAAATCAATGCAATGTGAAAGCAAATAAGAACAAGGATTATAAGGCGGTAGGGGCACAAAGGTAGCACGAGGAACAACCATTGTGACAGGAGCAACTTTGTGATCGAGACTGGCAGACTCACAGGAGTAGCTCCGATAGGGGCTTCGCAGTAGCTTCACATACGATGGTTGTGCGAGGAAGGTTCTACGAACAAGGACGGGGCAATGGTAGCTATCTTCGATGATAACAGAGGATGAGCAAGGTTGATGGTGATGAGGTTGATGTTAATGAAAGGTTGATGAGGCTGTGTAATTATGGTGAAAGAGTGGAAAATGTGCCGCTGCTATGGTTGTATCTGATCCTCTTTTGACTGCTAACAATGACAATTATTTAACCTGATGCTAATTGATATAAATAAAATCAAATTAATTGATAAAATGAATCAGAATAAAATCAATCAATCAATACTAGATAATCAAATAATAAATAAAAAAATATGATTTTTATTTTTGTGATTTTTCTTTTCAACCTTCTTTTAATTTTCATTTTTTTTTTATTTTTTCTAGGGACATTTGGGTTAAGACAAATTTTTAAACATGGACTAAAGGGAAAACTCTTTTTTTTTAATAAAAATAAACTTTTTTTGCGACCTTATCAAAATTGAAAAGAAAATAACCCCGACAAAATATGGTGTTCACATAACTCAATTCTTTAGTTTAGAATGCACCGGAAAATGAATTAAATTCTTTATTTTGGCTAATTTACCCTTCATTAATAAAAATCATAATATGATCTGAGGGTCTTTTGGATATATCAATTTTTAATCCTAATTCTAGGAGCAAATCAGACTTATTTGGCTCTGATTTATTTTTGGGCTTTTCAAAAGAGATTAATTTCATTTCAATTTCAATTTCATGATATTATTTAGCTTCAAATCAATGAATTGAAATCAATTCCTTGAATGAATTTAACCCCATGGTTTCCAAACACCCTAATAAGGAGGACTCTAAACTGAAATATGAACTATATTTGGAAAATACAAAATGGCTTCATACCAGTATTATGGGTGAAGTATTACAATTGTAAGAAATAGAAACCATTTTCATGAATGTGGCTCAAGATTGAAGTTATGTTCAAAATATTTTTAGAGCATTGAGAATGTGCTAAGCTCTAGAATATTAAAATTACTCATATCTACATTTGATGACAATAGAATATGATCTCCTAAGGAAGCTTGTCAAACAAGGAAAGTATGTTTCAATTTCATGATTTAGCCCTCCATGATTGAACATACTTTAATTTATAAAATATTGGTGAAGATTGAATAAGTAATATATTTAGACGGACTAACAAGAGGAGATGATGGCTCTAATTTTGTAAAACATTTGGATTTGTTTATCATTGTTTCCTTTTATTAATATCTAGATTTTTTTCCCTTATGTATGATGTTTATGTCAAACAAGCTTGGGGGGATCCAATTAATTTATAGGAAAAAATTTCTTAGATAAGAAGTACCGGTGGATGAAATTATAAATTCTAAGAAATGGTGATTTAAACCTAAGTGCTTTAATAGAGATCCTAATGTAAGTAGCAATAATTTTGTTAATGCTCTAGGAACATACAAGAATTTCTTCAATGATGGAGAAGATGTTTCAAAGTAATGAAAATCAAGAGTTGGATTATTTAATTGTGAATGATTTCCAAAATAAAATGTTTAATAATGGTGGTAAAAAAAAAAAGACCTAACTAGCTGTATTTAATGAACAAAATGGTCGTATAAATTTGGGAGGAAAACTGTAGAATGTCTTCAGAATTATCATAAGATTCATATGAAGCTTGGATTGTAGAATTTCCAGGTTTGATTCCACAAAGTGGGATTGCTACATGAATCTTATTAGAATCCCATTGTGGGGTTGAGCATCCTAAAAAAAATATATAATGATTAGCGATTTAATGGTTCTCGAGGACTTTATTTGCCATGGTTGGTCATTTTTACTTCTATTTGGTACAATTTTGGAGCTCAAAGGAGCTTCATGCATTAGGTTTATCTTAGAAATTCATAATACATGACAAAGGAGTTGTAAATTGCTATCTGGGATGAATGCATGTTATAAGGGGAGGAAGACATATGGCGCCACAAATATTTTGAAGTTCTTTTAGTAATTAAATAGATAAATGAATATTTGCCCTTATTATTTTATTGAGTTTGATCATACGCTAACTTTTAAATGACAAAATAACAAAATACAACCTAGTTCATTTCTTATTACATTTACATATTATTTTTTCCCCATTGCCAAAATTTCTCTTGATTCATCACTAGTTGTTATGGATAGGTATCAATTATGCACATAGGATAAGGATTCTGCTTGGGCATAATAGATCCTATTTGGGGATATTTCTTATCTGAACCTTTGAACTAAAGGTGTTGCTATGGGGTTGGATGCATATGATAAATTACTTATTTGAAGGTTAAACAAGAGTTTTAAGGGATATGCAATGTACATAATATTAAGTTACTACAAAGTGTAGAATACCTAGATAAAAAAGGCAATCAAAGGAAGATTTGGTAGAAAAGGCAACATTGGAACATTGATTTTGTAACCAATAGGATACAATGCTAATATGGATGTGTTATTTTAATTTTAAAATAGGCCCTAGATGTGTTATTTTCCTTTCATAGATGTGTTATTGTTATGTAGTCTGCTGCTAATTTTGTATTTGGGGAGTTGAGTTTTGTTTCACTTATTGAAA
Source organism: Dalbergia cultrata (assembly GCA_031216105.1). Classification (NCBI taxonomy): domain Eukaryota; kingdom Viridiplantae; phylum Streptophyta; class Magnoliopsida; order Fabales; family Fabaceae; genus Dalbergia; species Dalbergia cultrata. The sequence goes on from CM062346.1 coordinate 50,034,172, forward strand.
AAGAAAGTAGCCAGATAATCTTTTTCCTATAAAATAATAGGCATTTTAAGGCAAATTGAATTATATTAAACATTAACCATAACTCTACTGCCTAGATTGTCTTTTCTATTGCATTATTAAATAATCAACATATTTGAACCCTCACCTTGAACAAGCCAAAAAAAAAATCTTGGAGATAAATATGATAAATTTTCCGCTGCAAGGAATGATGTAGAAAGTATGCTTAATACCTGCCCAAACACATACAAGCTTTTGAGGATTAAGAAATGGATTAAAAATAACAATTGATTAAGTTTATTCTAGAAAAGAAATAAATAGACAGTAGCAATAGTCACGTATGGCCTGCTTAACTTGCGAAAAACATCCATGACATCTTTGATAGACTCCAAAATGCTTTTTGAAACAGAAGCAAGTTGTTCAGCGTCGTGTGACTCTATCGACGTTGCATTCGTAACACATTTTCTCTCACATTTATCACACACAGATCCTACTTCAATGCTTCTCCAATGATGCTTCGAATTATTATGTGGAAATGTGATGATACAATATTCTTTTGAGAGTTTCCCAGTCTTGTGCCATAAAGCTTTTGTTACATAAAAATCTATATTACCAAACATGGGATCTTAGTAGCAATAACACTAAAAAATAAAAACAAAATGTAATTACTTATTCATTTAAAATTAAAAGAAATGTTAGAAATATAATATTATATCAACTATCACACATTTTTAATGAAAGGCTATGATCTATTATTAACATTCCTTTTGGTACTCTTATGCAACTTATATTTGTTTCTAAAAGAAAAAAAAAAGTAAAAAAGAAAAACAACACTTCTCTCCTAGGAATGTCACTTTGTTATTAGATATGGAATAAATCCACTTGATGCTTTAGGGACATATGTAAAAATTTCTTATACTTCAAATGCTTTGATGTTTAGTTAAACAATTAGGCACACTGGTCATGTAAATTTAGCAAGAATCAATGGACTCACTAATATATGAATCCTATTACCAGAAATCTTGACTAATCTGATTTAACTCGCCCAAGATCTTTCAAAGGGATAGAGGTGTCTTAATGAGAATTTTTCATTCCTAGGATTTGAATCGAAATCTTAAAAGGTTAAAGCACTTATCACATTCATCAATCTCACATTGTTTTAAAAAGATTTAGTTTTTGTTATCCACATATGTGATGTGGGCTGGTCGACATTGCTAATGGATTGTAATGTGAAATCTACAAGCTCTTCACTAATGTCATTTAACAATGTAATAAATTTCATGTTATATTCATTACCGGGTGGACAATCCAACAAATAACAATTGTACACTTCCATTGCTTATTAGAGCATGTCCAATCGAAAGACGCCAACTTTTTTCTCCTTTTGAGACCTACCTTGGCCAAATAATATTTGTGTCATAAAAAGCAAATAGGGACCAAGAATGCCTGTTTTCTTAAGGGATCAACTTTGGTCCTACATGCTTTTTTAAATTAAAGATACATTCCTCTAATGACATTTCGCAAGTCACAATTGGCCCTTTCTTGGTCCATGTTCATAGGGCATGGCTCCCTAAGCATAAGAGTTTCGTTCTTCACACACCCACTCTATTGCAGCATCCTTGGCCTCTCGTTCCTCATGTTAGAATAGGGATGCACAAAAGGAATGTAATGGAGATGCTCTTAGCATGTAACAATTGTATTTTGTCTAATGTTGACCTTTACATCCAAACTTTTTCCTGAACCATTGTAAATAGACCTATCCTAACATAATACTAATATACTTGGATCATCAAATCGTTAATCGATAACAAGTTAGATAATTAAAACATTTAATAATAAATGGTGAGAAAAGGGAAAGTGGCTAATAATTTGGTCCAACACATGTTTTGGATTTTTCTTATATATGCTTTTTACTTAATTACATGATCTTTCAAACAAAATCTAATGGTTATAGATGACAGACCATGTGATGCTCCAGAACAACTGTGGGACCAAATTATTCAACACCAAAAGTGAAATATTTACAATGCCATGACTTTGTCGTTTTCAATTTTAATTTTTTCAAGTAAAATGTTTAACTAGTTAAAGTATAGACAAAACCTCCCATTCTAGTCTTTCTATAATTTCAAGTCGGACAAGTCAATCCTTGTAAAATAAACTTCCAAATTGCCCACTATAAAAAAAAATTTGAAATTACTCCCTGCAAAAGTGAATTATCAAGCAAGTTAGTCCTCTTAGCTTAACTTAATAGAGAAACTAAATTGACCGATTATTCAATTTTGCAGGGACCAATTTGAGAGTTATATTTCTCAGAGACTAATTTGTCTGACGATTCAATTTTTCAGGGATAAATTTAAGATTTTTTTTTTCTTTTTTAATATGTATGGCAATTTTTCCAAATTGAAATTTTAGAGAGAATAAAATTGGGGTTTTGATAGCTATTTGTTGCAGTGGCCAAACTACTGAAGTCCATCCTTTATTTCTTTATTTTTTGGTAACCTTTTCATTCTTTTTTATTAAAATTAAAAAACCACTAAAGTCCTATATTATGAACTATTTATTATTTATTTGTTACTATGACTTAACTTGTGATTTTCATTTTATAAAACCAAATTGTAACACCCCGATTTTCTGTTAGAGCAAAAATGACCAAAATACCCATGAAATCGTTTTCTACCCGGAACTCGAGGATAACCGACCCGGCAGTTCTCAAGGGGCTAACTCAATGTTTGAAGGGGATTAGTTGACTTGTGAATCTTTCCGGCATTGAAAATCTCGTTTTCTGAGGTTTCGAGTCAAAATGACCAAAATACCCCTGTTGTGTTTGACACGGGTACGAGTGCTGTATGAGCCAGAAACTTCTTCAAATGGTTTTAAAAGGTGTTTTTATGTATTCTGTGACCTCAGTTTTAGTCCAGGTAGTCCCGAGCAGTTTTTGTGCAAAATTACGATTTTACCCCTAAGCATTGTGTTTTTAAGCTTAATCGCATGATTAAGCAAACCTAAGCAATATTAGGCTCTAATCGAATATTAATTAATTTCCTTAATTAATCTAGAGTCAAAATAATTTATTAGAGTTAATTAGAACCTAAGATTGCTTAATTCAAACTCAAATCTTATTTTAAATTCAAGATTCCTAGTCATAGAATCTTAAATAGTATTTTTCTCTCTCCAATTCCTTAAATCATGGAATTGTGTTCACAATTGTTTATTCATAAAATGGGTTTAAATTCCTCTAATCATATATGAGCACTCCTTAACCATGTCATAAAATTCCTAATTACATTCTTAGTTACCTAAACATATACTTAGCAATTCCTAATCTTGCACCTAAGCTAATACACACCTAAACACATCATTAACACACATTTAGATGAGATATTTTTCTCTCCCTTGGACTGCCATCAGCTAGCCGAAGCCACTCCCCCTCCATGCCTCAAATATTTGAAATTTAGATGCATTTTCAAGTCCACACTAAGTCATGCTTAAACCATACTTTGCACCATGCTTATCATACCTTCAACCATACTTTGAATGACAATGTGTAAGAGATATTTTCTCTCCCTCCCTTCATGAAACCACACGGCCAGCCCCTCCCCCTTTGTGAGCCTTCATTGTTTTTGTTGTCTATAAATACATGTGTTAGAGAACTTGAATGAACTTTTAGATCATTTGCTAAATTTTAGTTTCTAGCTTTCTTTTGAGTTCTTTCCCTTTTCTCTCAAGATGTTCTAAGAGCTTTTTCTTCTTCCTCTTCATCTTCATCTTCTTCATTTCCTCTTTAAATCACAACCTCAAACCACCATGCCACAACCTTGAATCATCTCCTAAACACTTGAACCTTCATCCTCAAACACAAACTCATCCAAAACACATTTCCTTTCTTTTTCTCTCCTCAAGGCTGAAGCATCATCACCACTCTAGGAGTAGTTGTTCTTCTTATTTTCATCTTCAAGACCAAGCTTTCATCTTCAAACTTAGTAAGAAGTTGCTCTCAAGTTTTTGTTTTACTCAAAAATGATGTTTTCTTGAAGTTTCTCTTGGATTTTTTTTTTTAAGTTTTCCCTTGCTTTTCCTTTTCTCTTCATTTCGGCCTCAAGGCCTTATTTTGATATGATAGCTTGATGATGAGTGTCTCTAGAGGATGACTATGTGTTCATCTCAAAGAGACCTCTAGAGCTTGAGTTTTTCCTTTCTTGAACTTCATCTATGCTACTTAGCTCACATGGCTTTCAACTTAAAGAAAGATAATCAATGATTTCCAAAAGCTCAGGCCTACCCTTGTCAACCTTAAAGTTGGCCGGCACATTCTAGAGTTCTCTCTAGATAGGGGTTTTGAGTACATAATAAAGAACTTGGTGTATATTTCCTTCTCTTGTGATTTTGGATTCCTTGCTTTCCTTTCCTTTATGATTTCGATTTTTGGTTCTTATTTCCTTGGGTTTTATTGTCTTTTAAGTTCATTTCCTTGAAGCTTGATATTGATGTTCAAGAACCATGTAGTTTCTTTGAAACCTTGGTTCAAGAGCTCGAAAGATTACTTTGTTTGTTGGAGATAAACTTTGGGTTGAGACTATGTTTCTTTAAAAGTCTTGCATGAGCTCTAAGTTGAGATAAAAAGAATTGCATCCATATTTATCTTTATGTCATCACTAAACTCTCAAGAGTAAAGAATGAACTTGCATCCTCATATTTATATTTACGTTCCCACTAAATCTCTAAGATAATAATGGACTTGCATAGCATATTTATTTTTATGCTCTCACCTCCTAATAAAGAGTAAAATAAAGTGCATTGCACGTTTATGTTTATGTCATCACTTAAAAGATTTAGAGCTCATGGACTTGCTCATTATTATCTCAAACAAAGTTTGGAAATGTGTGTGTTTTATTCACATGAATTGATGAACTTAGAGTAAGATTCATCTAGTCACAAGTGCTAAAACCTATGTTTCATGATTTTCCTAAGTTTAGATAATCTCAAGAAATGTTTTGAACAAAGTTTTATGATTTCAAGCCCTCTTGAGGTTAATTTAAAATAGCTACTGCCCTCATGAATTTTATGAAGATTTTGATGAAATAAATTGTTTCCAAGTGAGTTTTAAAAGTTTTAAAAAGGTTCCAAGAGAAACTAGTAATTTATATGTGTTAGAAATGAAACTATGTGCATTATATGATGAATATATTTTCAGCTCTGCTTGAGTGAAGTACTCGCTGTGTTATGCTGTTTTTATGATGATAATATGAGTATGATCATGTATATTTGATGTTAGAATTAATTTGAGAAAGTTAAGACAAGTTAAAAACTAGAAAGGAATTAAAATGAGACCTTTTAGATCCCTTAGAAATGGAATTTTCTGGATTCTGTCCAGCAAGGATGAAAATTAGAATTAATGGTTTATAATTAGTTTAAATGTGTAGGAACTACTCATAATTGGTTTAGGAATTGATCTTGGTGCTATAGGAGAAAACCGAACCTAAAAAAGGTCAAAGTTGTGACTCCTAGGTACCCGTAATTAGTGAAATATGGATTCTACATTCTTAAGGTTTTAAAATTGCTTATGATCATATAATTGAGTGAGGACTACTTAGATATGAACCCATAGGTACCCGAGAGGTTAAGTTGTGATGGTAGACAACTTAGATTTCAAGTTAAAAAACCCTAAGGGTCAAAGCATAAGATATTAAGACAGTCTTTGATGCTTCGAGTGTGATTATGCTAGTATGATATGTTGACGCATGTGCTTTGATGAGTATGAGTTAATGAATGCAAGTTTGCTATGATGATAGAGATTGAATATGATAGTTTATGCATCATGAGTTATTGTGGCATAAAGTATATTTGAAAGGAATTCGATTTATAGCTATTATGCTGCCGAATTTCTGTCAAATCAATACTTGAGAATGTTTTTGAAGAACCATATGAGATTAAAACCCTGGGTGACACCGGTTCAGCCGAGCACCCCCAGGAGATTTTTATGTGACAAAACACTGAGACGCGCTTTCTTGGGTGACACCAGTTCGGCCAAGTACCCCCAGGAAAGACAAATCCGTGAGGGTATAAGTAGATGCAGCCTACCAAAGCGGACAAATTGCTATGCACTAGATGCAAGTGTTTCAAAGAAGGTATATCCTAAGAGAGGTGATCCTTACCCCCTAACCCGTACTCGAGGAGTTGGGATTTTATTATGATTTTTGCTTATCCAGATGATAAGTAAGAACTAGTGATGACTAGTTAAGGCATGAGCTCATAACCTTGATGATGTTTTAGGGTGGCCCTTAATGCTAAGGCATGATGTTCTAAGTCACAACGTTGAAGAAAGTTTCACTTGAAAGTTACATGCCACTTGTATGCTTCTTGATGTTATGATTTGTTGAGTTGTTTACTTAAAGTATTACCATGCATTCATGATTTGATATATTGCATTCATGACATTAAGATGTATTCTAAAAGAAACGAACCTTGGATAACTTAGTTTTATAACCCTAAATAAGGAACATTATATGCATGCTCACCTTTTAATAATAAACCCAAGGTTGCTGAGGATGTGATCGATGTAACCTTAGATAGGAGGTCCCTACTGAGTTTCTTTAGCAAGATTCTCACTCCCTTTTCTTTCTCTCTTCCTTCCCGTCACATCTTCAGAACTCGATGGCGACATTCGTGGTTTTTATCGACACTCTGACGTGGGAGGTGCACTTTGATCCGGAGCACGGGTTGTATTATTTTGAGGGACATTGTGCTGTTCGCGTCTTCATGTTTGTAGGACGTCCCTTCGCACACCTTGTACATAGCTACCGCTTCTCCCCTATGTCTCCCTACGACGATGATATGGATTTTGAGTGCGCCCGGATGCGTGACGAGAGGATTCTTCGGACGTACTCTGGAGGGTCGGCTGCCCGCGATTTCCAAGACTACGTGCCCTAATCTCCTGACCCGAAGGACAACCCCTTGGTGGACCCACCGACTCACATGTATAGCGAGAGCTCTGCCCCCACTCCTCAGTTCGTGAGAGGCGAGAGCTAGGAGACAATTACGCAGCTGAGGTTGGCTAGGCAAGCCGAGATGCACCCCCCGCCGAGGAGCACATGACTAGCCACTACGCATGCCTACTCTTGCTGCACTACGTCCATGGATCGATTTCATTCCGCCATACCCCGGGTTCTAGTAGTAGGTGTTTTAGCAAAAGTCTAGTGCACACACTCACTCGTAGAATAGGATAAACCTTCTTTTGTCTAAGGTTATCCACCTTAGATGCACTAAGGTATGAGTGTCGTTTAGTATGTTTTCCTTGTATCTTTATATTTCCGTTGTATTTGCTTTCCTTGTATTGAAAGCTCAGCCCAATTCTATAAGGGTGTGACATTATGTAACTTTAATTATGATATTAATGAAAGTATTTTCTTTGGTGTGTCATTGATTGTTTCATTCGCTATATGTTCTTTTACTTTGTGCCTATTCTGTATGATTTGCAATGTATGTTTAGTTCGCGATTATGTCGTACGCGGCTCTCACTTTGATTTTATATTTCAAAAAAAATTTACCCATATTTTCCGCTAAATATTTTAACAAGAAATGAGACTAAGAAGTAATAACCTAATGATTAGCCTAAATATATTTTAGAGTATTGGGTTAAAAATTAGGATGTTACACAAATCATTTTATGTGAAATTTAATCTTAATATAAATAATATTACACTTTTAGAGAAATAAATTTGGATCAAAATATTTAAAATATTTTTCTTCATAGTAGATAGGTGAAGAAAGATCATGCATGTCCAAAAGTATATCAATTATCTAATTTAATGACTATTTGATTTTATTTGGTTTTTTTATTTGATTTTTATTGGTGAGTTAAAAAGAAAGATGCCATTTACTTATGTAAATAATTATTTTTATGAAAAAAGGTAAATTATGCAATACAAAAAATGTTTTAAAAACAGTAAAGAATTAAGAGGAAAATAGTAAAATGTTCTATATTTCAAAAAGTCCTCCTATATTAGTAGTTCAACAATATTATTTGAGAGTTTAAGAAAGTCCTATCACCATTGTGATTCTCATTCTTTCACTCATTCATCTCATCCAATATTGATAGAGTGGGAGAACCACTTTTAAAAATTCAAATAACATTACTAGTATATATTCATTAACTCTTTGTTTGATATGTCCCCTTTATTTTTTTTTTCTCTTAAAAATTTATTATAATTATTTTATATATATATATAGACACACACACGCACACACACACACTAATTTATATATATATATATATATATATATATATATATATATATATATATATTAACTCAATATTGTGAAAATATAAATTAGAAAATATATTTATTTAACTACTTATTTAAGTTTAAAGCTATATAAATAAAAATTAAAAATTTGTTTAAATAATTTTAATATGTAAAAATATTCATTAAAAATACATATTAAATGCATTAAGTTTTATCAAGATTATCAAGATAAAAAAACAATAATATTAAAGATATAATAAGAGCAAAGTAACAAATCTTGAAAATGTCATTCTTGTGAAGACGTGATAACAACTAACCAAAGCCGCCCTTAAGAAATCCTGACCGCCAGTGTTCCTGGACCTTAAGGCAGTGTTCGGTTACTCTTTCAGGATAGAAAATATAGAAATATTATAGACATAAATTTATTTAGAGAAAAAGATAAATACAGAAATATTAAAAATGTCTCTATTTCAAGATAAAATTTGCCCCAAACTCTATCAACCGAAAATAAAGCTTACGTCTCTATTATTTTAGTGTTTATTTTTCGGTCCAAGTATTAGCCAAAGGAGCCTAAACGCGACCATTTGACGAGAAGTTCTTTCCTCGTCTAGGCGGAAATGAATCCTTCCTCACTCATACATTGTACGCATCTATTTCTCGGGAGTTGGGTCCCAACCGCTGCAGTGAATTCCAAAGCTAATTCAATGGTTTGAGATTTATGTAGATCTCAGAATATTTCCCATTTGAATTGACGGTTTTAGCTTAATTCAGATTCTCTTTTTTTTTTTTTTTTTGGTTGCCAATGCGTTAACCGAGAGTAAGAATGTTTGCTTGTGGGTATAGATTTTTAATAAAAACACGTTCAGCCTTAGTTTTTCTACTCTATCAATTTTCTCTTTTTTTTTCACATCAAATCATATTTTCTAATATAATTTACGCTCACCTCCTTTAAATATTAGTGTCATTACATTGTTATCAATATAATTTTAATGGATTACAAAAGATGTTAGTGATATTTTCACAAAATAAAAGAATAATAAGTGCAATCTACTAAATCTTAAGTTAGTAAGGAAGAGAAGTCGGATCAAATATCAAATCGGATAGAAAATTGGATTAAAAGTTTAATGGTTCAACCGGGGTTGAACCAAAACATAATAAAAATATATATTTTATAAGTTTACCTAGAAATAAATATACTTATGATCAATTATACGCTATAAAATAAATTTAAAATATTAAAATATACAAAAAAGTTGAAATAAAATTTTAACATAATAATAATTTTAATGTGCAAAGTAAACAAGGTTCTAAAAAGTAAAAATGAAGACATGCCTCCTTTTACTGTGAACAACTATATATATATAGGAATAAAGTAACGAGCAACCAAGCTACTCATAACCGTAGCAACACAATATGGCAGGTTTGGTCTCGGGGCTGTAGCTAGTAAACTGGTCCCACATCGATCGAAGAAGAAGAAAAAACAAAGTCTTAATATTATAAAATTAGAGAATGTGTTGTTTCAAGGACACAAACTATGTGACTTAAGAAGTCCATATATCAAAATGAATGTGTGTGGGCTTAGTCATCAAATGGACCATGTTAAATAGCTAAATAGGCCCCTTTTAACTGGTTTCAATGGTCTTTGACAAATTTTCTAAATTTCAATTTTTTTTCATCAATAACCAGATTGGTGACTTGGTCAATTTCCAATTAAACCGATTGGACCAGCCAGTCCAATTTTCTCTTCTTTGTAAGGTAGTGTAATTTTCTTTATTTTGTATTATTAAATGTTGTCCTTGAAAAGTCTCACATTGGTGAGTCATTCCAATGTCTAATTAGTGCATAGGTACAAAACACGGACCCATCTTAAGTAGGGGTGTACAAGAGCCAAGTTAGGTCGGGTTGGACAAAGTCCGAACCTGGCCCAATTTTAAGACCGAGTCAATGTTCGAGACCCAAATCTAACCCAATAATGACCTGACTATGTCTTGGGTTATACTGGATCAACCCGACATTTAAACAATATATGGGAATTTAGATATTATACATAGTAAAGTTATAAAATTTTACAAGTAAAAACAAAATTTTAGATATATTTTACGATATAAGTTTTAAAATAAATTATATCAATGCAAAAATAATATCAAGTTATACAAAATATATTAATTAAACTTTAAATCTTATAATTTTTCATGAATTATTATAAAATATATATCTCTTAAGGGATTATTTAACATCGGGCCGGGTGAGGCCAACTCGATATATGACCCGACCCAGCCCGAAAAGTATACCGGGTCAAATTTCCAAACCCGAACCCGTCCCAATGAGCTTCGAGCCTAGCCGAGTTGACAAGATAGTATGGGTAGAGCTGGGTATGCGAACCAGTCCGATCCGCAACAATGAATATTAAACGGGCTAGATGGAACCGGTCCGCTTCATAAATGGACTAGCCTTTTGCCTAGCCTGCGTCTGCCCGCCTAAGCCCGCAACTCCGTTGATCAGTCCGCATTTTTAGCCCAGCAAGCTCGCAGACCATCCCGCTAACCCGCTTTTTTTTCCTTTTATATTTTTTTTACTTTTTTTAATATCCTATATTATATATTTATATTTATACAATATATTTTACATCACAAAATATATACACTCATTTTTCTTTACAGTATCCAATTCAAATTTTAAACAAATAACAGTGGGGAAATAGTGGCAAGAGACGATAGTGAGAAGTGAGGGGCGAGGCCGCGAGCGGAATGGCCCGTATATGCAAACTGAGTGGCGGAGGCCGCGAGCAGAGTGGCGGAGGCCGCAAGCAGAGGGTAGGAGGCCTCAATCTAGGGGCCAGAGTCGCAATCTGACTAGCAGAGGCTGTTAGTAGAGTGGCGAAGGCCGTGATCTGAGGGGTGACTCTAGTGAGGCCGCGACGAGTGCGTGAGTTAAGAGAGAGAAGAAGATGGCGAAGACAAGTACTGTGAGTCTGTGACCGTAAGTGCTAAGTTGGGAACTTGTGATTGAACTTTGAAGGCAACCCTAGACTAGTGTCTTCATGGTTTATGAAGAATGAAGACTAAAAGATTGGGCTAAACCGTCCTTTGGGCTTGGGCTTAATTCGTTTCAGACTTTTTCAAATAAGAGAATTAAATTGAAATGGACTAGAGTACTGGATCTGGACTATTTTTATGCGAGTTAGGCACGCTAGTCTGCAAATCCACAGGGTAGCTCCGTTTAGCCCACGGTCTAGAAGGAGCGGATCAAAAAAGTCCACGAGTTGAAGGATTAAAAATTTTCTAGTCCATTTTTGTGCGGGTTATGAATTAAACGGGTTGGTCCGCTGATCGTGGCCTGTATAGCCAGCTCTAAGTATGGGTTATGAACACCCCTAATCTTAAACATCGATATAAATTTGTTTGGTTGGCCACAATAATTTTAACTAGTAATTCATTAATATGGTTTCATTTGGTTTAGATTTTTTTTAGAGGTGATTAAATGTATAAACAAAATATTTGAAATTTTCCTTTTTCTGGACAGTATTTTTTTAACTTAAGTCAAAAAATAAAAACTGTTTTTTAGATTTTAATTTTTTTAAATGATCTAAATATATGAAAAAATGATTTTTTAAATAAAACAAAGTGATTTTCAAACCATAAAAATCTACCGTTATATTTGCTAGATCGAGAATTGTATTCTTTTTATATTTAAAGAGAATTATAAATATTATTTTTATGGTGAAGCAATTAGTTTTATCATTGTAGATCTAACTCCACTCAAAGGTTTATTCAAACAAAGGAGTGTCCAAGTATTTATAGAAGGTTTTTTTGAGCTATATTTTTAAATTGTGCAGAACTTAACACACCCCTCAAGTCTAAGATAGAATATATGCTACTGGATCAATTAATTATAAAATATTTACTCTCTTTTTAGAATATTTGTCCAATTTTAGATAAAGTTATCTTTCAAAATATTTGTAAATTTCACATTTTAATAAAGTAGATTTATTTTTGTTTTAATAATACTCTTGAGTAATTTGTCAACACCCAATTTTAATCAAGTCACAAAAATATTTTCTTAATAAAAAAAATAAAAAAGCTAAATAAAAAAAGAGAAAAAAATTGATAAAATCAAAAATAAAAGTCAGATGTTTCTAGTGATCACTATGAATTTATTAATTGATTATGACTTAATTTGTTTTATTGATTAGTTTGATTTATTTTCTTTAATTAGTATCATTTAGAAATAATTATGACATTAATTATAGTGGGGTAAAAATGAGTGCAAATAAGTACTGTGAATCAGTAAAAAGGGGAGGACCTTCTTCACATAACCATCACACTTCATCTTCTCTGGCAGGCAGCCATCGCAGCAACCTAGCACCACCACTCTCATCCTTCAATACCGTCATCACTCACTCTTTCACCCAGCACCATAACCTTCCAACCCATTCATCCTCCACAAACCAACCTTTCTTTATTCACCTTCATCATCAATCATAAACCACCCTCATCAGAAACCAAACCACCCACATCACCACCATCAACCTTGTGCACCCTCCATCATCGCCAAGCCCAGCCTCCGCGACCATAGCCGACAGCAACCCACAACAGCAGTAACCTCCATTCTCCCGTCTTAAAGCAGCGGCACCACCAACCACCTAGTCACGGTACAGCCACCTCGCCCGTCCGCCATCGCACCACCATGCCAGAGCTGCCGCCGCCCAAGTCCTCCTGCGCGAAGCCTCAGCCGCAAGCTCCCCTCTGTTGCCCACTTTCCCATCCGCGCAGCCCCTCCCCTGCTGTTGTGGTGCGCCACTGCACTGGTTCTCCCTCCGACGCCTCTACTGCATCTTTGCCTCTCCTATTTTGATCTTCCTTTTTTCCAATTCAGATTACAGCTGGGGATTAGATTTTGGTTTCTCTTTTTTTGGTCAAGTTTTTTGTCACTTAGGCTGGTTGGGCTTGGAAATGTGTGTCTTAATTCTTCTTATTTTGTTTGGGCTGGGTTTTGTTCTTTATTCTAGTCTGTGTTTTCCTTTTTCAAACAGAAAGGGTCTTAGGTTTTTTTTTTGTTTTGTTTTTTGTATTTTTTAAATCTAATAAATTATTTTTTTATCCGTTCAATAATCAATAATTATGATTGAGAGGTAGATGTCTCCTTCATTTATTGTTAAATTGTAAAGGTTTATTGAGTAGTTTGGTGCTAACTTGAATCCCTGTACAAATGAATTTCTCTTTTAAATTATTTGTCAGTCAAAATTCTTTTCACAAATAAAATCAATAAAATATTTTTATTTTTTTTCTTAATTAAAATTTATTAATACACATTTATTTTCTAGAAAACTATGTGACTCTGAATTCTTCTAGAGGATACTTAGGAGCAGATATTTTTTGTCTAGTCAAAATTAAATTTTCTTAAATTTATTTTCTCTTTTTTGTAAATTTTCTAATTAAATTCTATAAAAAAAATTTGGCTTTAATTCTATTTTTAGTAGAAAATAAAATTGTTAAAGGTATTAATTCAATTTTGCATAGCAAGCTTTGGTAACCATCACTAGATTGATGTATTAAGAGTGCAGTAGAATTAAGTTTCCCTATGACAACTCTATTAACTCTTTGATTTTTTTTTATTTTTTTTTTTTGCCGTGGCACCCTTTCAAGAAGTTGTGACACTAATTAATGACTATTATTATAATAATTTATTTTGATGTGCTCCACAGTTATAGACCATAGAGTCTAACGTTATCCTAAGATTGTAGGCTTGACGCACATACAGCATAAGCCGATATATGAGACTATACAAGAAGATGAATATGAGACTTACTTGCATAGAAATTGTTGGAGCCTTCTTTACTCCCCCGGCAACTTCCACCTATCAACGTCTCGTCGTATTATTAAGTAAATATTGAGGAAAAAATAATTGGAAATTCCCAATTTTATTTTTTTCAGATATATTACATGAGTAAACAAGATACATACATCTAAATTCATGATTAGTTAATTAAGACCCAAAAAAAATCTCATGTAATTTGTTTTTTTTTTTATATTTTTGAAAGCTCCAATATAATGTTGAAATTATGTTTTCAATAACGAAACAAAATAAAACCATCTTAAGAATCTAGATATATTTATAATATATTATATAGAAAAGTTATTTTAAGAGAAGCAAACTAGTGTTACTGTGAAGTGAAACAAACTGGGAGAACTTGGGGAATTAATTAACTCTTAATAATATACTAGGGTCTGGGGCTATGCATGTAGGTAGTGTTGCACCCTAAATATTACCTGACCGCAGGTATTAATGCTGGGTCTCGGCATATGGGTTCAAGAAAACGAAAACAAGTGGGGAGCAAAGAAGACGTATCAGTGATGATGGAAGAAGCTGTAGGAAATGACCCAAGAAGCCCAGAAGACATCATGAAATCAGAAAATTTTCAGTGCTTTAGTGGAGCTGATAATCATTTTCCGGTCAATATTCTTAATCAGTTTTATAATAGCTTTCAAACCCTCAGTAGTAGTCAGACCAAAGAGAGGTCTATATCCAAGACAGGCTCAACATTAACCCATAGCAGGGGGCCTTTGAATTTATTATTATTTCGTGATGAATGAGGCTCTAAGAAACAATATATTATCTAAACATAGATGGTTTCGTGTTAAACGAATTGGTATTATTTTTTTTTTAGTTTGAAAAAACATTCTTGGAGAAATGCGGAACAAATTATTAAAGTAATATTAAGAGTTTTTATTTATTTTATTTTCTGACTTTATACGTGTGAGTCATTTTACTCTTTAACTTTTCAAGTGAGTAAAATTAGTGCATCATATTACAAAACGTGAGACATGTTAATCTATTATCTCACTTTTATTTAATAATGATGCGTAATATTAAGCAATACATTACCACACCTTATATTATCTTAAATATAATTAATTTAAAATTACTCATTTTCACGTCAATACATTACACATGAATCATTCTCATTACTTCTGTAGAGTTACTGTTCACCATAAGACACTTCTCCCACAAATTTTTAGTGTTAAAAAAATAGCAACTACACCTGAGTTGGGATGTCTATGTTGAAAGGCAAAATGTTTGGCCAGTGGTGTAATAAAAAAATATTAAAAAATTAACAACTACACTTTATTTGGGGTGTTTACTTTCAAAGCATTTCAATCAATTTCAATTCTAATTCATATTCTAACATTCGTAAGGTAACATTAAGAGCT
Source organism: Dalbergia cultrata (assembly GCA_031216105.1). Classification (NCBI taxonomy): domain Eukaryota; kingdom Viridiplantae; phylum Streptophyta; class Magnoliopsida; order Fabales; family Fabaceae; genus Dalbergia; species Dalbergia cultrata. The sequence goes on from CM062346.1 coordinate 50,049,623, forward strand.
AATGTTTATTTTGTGTTACGACCCAATCTAGACCGCGACAAATGCATAGAGAATAGATTCCCTAGCAAGCCTTAAATGTAGATTTTTTAGAAAATGGACAGAGTTTGCAATTTTTTTTTAGAAATTTCCTAAATACAAAACCTGTTGAATAACTTTTCAAATGAGTAAAATCAGTACATCATATTGCAAAACGTGAGACATGTTAATATATTATCTCACTTTTATTTAATATTTTATCAATTAAATAACGATGCGTAATATTAAGCAATACATTATCACACCTTATATCATCTGAAATATAATTAATTTAAAATTACTCATTTTCACGTCAATACATTACACATGAATCATTCTTATTTTCATCTGTAGAGTTACTGTTCACCATAAGACACTTCTCCCACAAATTTTTAGTGTTAAAAAAATAGCAACTACACCTGAATTGGAATGTCTATGTTGAAAGGCAAAATGTTTGGCCGGTGGTGTAATAAAAAATATTAAAAAATTAGCAACTACACTTGATTTGGGGTGTTTACTTTCAAAACATTTCAATTGATTTCAATTCTAATTCATATTCTAACATTCGTAAGGTAACATTAAGAGCTAATGTTTATTTTGTGTTGCGACCCAATCTAGGCCGCGATAGACGCATAAAGAATAGATTCCCTAGCAAGCCTTAAATGTAGATTTTTTAGAAAATGGACACAATTTGCATTTTTTTTTTTTAGAAATTTTCTAAATACAAAACCTGTTGAAAAAGTTTCCTTATAGTAGAGCAGAACAACAACACAACTAGGATATTATATAAATATAATTATATTTTAAAATATGATTTACTAAGTAGATGTGCATATCCAAATCCAAGATAATCAAACATAAAACATTATTTAATGTATTGTTTTAATCTTCATTCAGAAACATAATATAGAAACCATTACATCCAATTAAGTTTTAAAAAAAAAACATAATCACGTCTCAAACCCTACCTGTGACACATTGGAGATACAATTCTAAACACATAAGCCATGAGATCAAAAGTGACTTACCACACAACAGATAGAGATCACTGAGCTGGAGAATCCATAAAGCTATAGGATCAACACTTGTATTTGAAAAGGAGGGAAGGTAATAGAGTGAATTTGACAACTCAGTTAGTAGATAAAGCATTCATAGCCCACATGAGACAATGGCAAAACCAAATAAATAATACTAGAAAGCTGTATAAACAACAAGGAAAAATTAGTCATAACTAAAATAGATAAATATGGGGAAGTAGCCTCGAACAAGAAATTTCATCAAGATTATACACTCGGACAGCCATTTTCTTGTGTAATCCCGCCTTCCATTAGGAACCACAAATACATGGGACCCACCCTCATCCATCATATACCATTTTCATATGGTCATGTAACACACTCATCAGTCAAGGTGCACCCTGGCTAAAGCCACATGCCTTTAGCTACAGTTCCTATCTCAAGTATTCCCAAAACAATTTATAAAAAAATGAATCATTTTCATTACTCAATACCTTTTCCAAATATTCTCGTCTAGGATACTAAATATAAGCATTCCCATGAACTAATAAAGTTCTAGTCACTTTTCAATCCATCAATTTAATTAATTGTTGCCTAGCCTGTAACATCCCCAAATTCATAACTAGATAAATTAATTGAATTCATGATTAAAATGAAAAAGAGAAAAACTAATATAAATTTCATGCAATATAATAAATAATATTAGAATAAGTAAGACATAAAGAATTATGAAAATGTCATTACTAAGTAGAAATTTTGAAAATACCTTACTATGTGGTAGAAATTATAAAAACCACTCTTGACTTGTTAAAAAAAAAAAATATACCAATTATTTTATAAATGGAATTAGAAGAATTCCACTATCATTATCTAATTATAAAAATATCATTGTCTTAAATGAAGAAATTAATACATATGCCATCACTTTAAATATAATAAGACTTGTCATAAAACAAGAATGAATCTAAGCCATTGGATTAAAATAAAAAGGGGGGTAAATTGATATAGGATTTCCATTATGAGAATAAAATATAAAAGATTGTCATGATTTGGTTAAATAATTTTAGTGCTATGTATCTACACCTAACAATAATGATAAATAATATTAGTGCTATTAGTGCTATATATCTACACCTAACAAAAATGATAAATAATATTAGTGCTAATAGTGCTATATATCTACACCTAATAAATAATAATAAAGTAAAATATTTTACAATATAAATTACTAAATTATGACAAGACAAAATATAATGCACCATTATATTTCTCCACTACATGAGCACTCAAGAAAAATAAATTGGAGCACTAAAACTACTCTTAAAGTCATGGCCTTAATAGGCCTATAAAAGGAGGAAGTGTGTGAGTTCATTTGTCTTTAAAACCTTAGAAACTCTCTAAGTAATCCTTCTCTCTTAATTTTTATCCATCATTTCTTCTTATGTTCTTCTTTTCAAAGACTTCCCTTCACTCTCCACACTTCATTCAAACACTTAAATCCTAAGCCTAAACATTCACTAGCCCTCACAAGAGTTGCAATCTTTAACTCTAGTGAGAAATATTTTCTTAAGCACTCAAGTTCTAGAGCCAAGATTCAAGGAGGGTCATCCACTCCAAGGACTCTTGCTCAAGCTAAAGAAAGAAGAGGAGGACTCTTTTTAGACCCTACACAAGAGGTAGGAGCTTCATCTTTAATTGTTCAAGCATTGTTGGCTTCTAACCTTGATAGAATGCCTCAAGTTTGAGTTATTGTCAAAAGTTTTGAATGATTATTTGTAAAATATATTTTTAGAAATATAACATGTTCTATTCTGTTATGAGTAATCTTATGATGTTATCAAATTCAAATATAACTTAAAAAGATTGTATGTAAAACTTGATTTAATAAAGGTAACTTAAGACATGAAAATGGTAAGTGCTGGAATTTCTAGTTGTTTCTGGCAGCAGATACTTGAAATCTACTGCTCATAAAATATGAAGCATCTCGAACTAAAAATAATTTTACTATAAACTAGACTCATTATAGAACACTCTCCAAAAAGAATCATCTAAAACGGAGTTTTCTAGCCCAAGATATAAATTTTTAAAGTAGAGCCTAAGACTGAAACTTTAAATCTGACCTTATAGTAGTAAAATAAGTGTAACTCACTCTAGAAAAATGCAAATGGACTGATTTCAATTTTGTAGGAAAGCTAACACATATACAAACACACCTATGTATGCTATGTATAAAGTTTTGCACCACGAAAATACATAATGAAAAATACATTTTCGGGACAGTGTGCTGAGAAAGTCTGGAAGATAGTGGGATCCTGTAAAAGTGTAATTTGGAAAGGTTACGCTAAGGAAAGACTTGGTATTTAAGCATGTCCATTGTGACCCACCTCTCTTTCCTGGGAACCCTCCTATACATGGTTTACAGTTGATTTACGCTATTCGAAAGATGTCAATGCTAAAATTTGATGAGTTAGGAATTTGAAACTACCTTTACTAAGCTGAGATAATAAGTATACAGTAAATTGTAAACTTTCTTCTAAAAGATGTCAAAAACTATAAATAAAAGAATCAAGTCTTGTAAAGAGAGAATTTTAAGAATTTAAGTAGAATAATAATTTTCAAGAGATATATGAAAATCATAATAAAAATATATAAAGAACCAATAATAATGTTTTAAAGTGCATTAATATATTAATGGAATGCTAAGAGTACAAAGAACACTAAGACAAAAAGGATAATACTAAGACATCCATTACCTCTTAGGAACACTAGGAACTCAACTTGATAACTTTGGTTGCTTAATAGGAATCATTTATGAAAATGTTTACTATGAGATTTATATGATATTATCCATGTTTCATGAAGTGAATTATAGTAATGTGAATGTATGGTGATGAGTTATGAAATGATGAGGATGAATGATTGATTGTTCATGATTTATTGTGATTACATGATGATATGCATACATTCATTTTCAAAAGAAAATAAAAAGTAAAGCTTGAAAAAGTAGCAATGAAAGTCTGGAAAAGTGGACTTGAGCTAACTCACGGCTTAACCCCCTAAACCGTTGAGATCACGGCAACGGAATGAAAATCAAAAAGGTTGTGGCGATGGCCACGGTATGAGCTCATTACCCTTTAGGGTGGTCTAAGGCATTGATGCATTCATCCCGTGAGAGATTGAGAAGTATATTAATGAAAGGAAATGGAATGAAAGAAAGATGAAAGTCCCTAAACAAGTAAATGTTGAGGAGAAGTAATCATGATATGCATACGCATTTTAAATTATTATTACCTATTAGTAATTCTATATGATCTGTTTGTATACATGCTTAATTCTTGAATGGATATTTCGTTAATGTTCAAGATTAGTTTAAAAGAAACTTCACTTGACTAATCATGTTTGTGAAAGTTTGGTAATTGAATCCTTACTTGTTCACCTTTTATAATAAACCCAAGTGACTGGACGACAATGATGACACGTTTAGTACAAGTTGGAACTCCTATCGAGAAATCTCGTATTTCTCACTCCTATATTTCTTTTCCGTTGTCGTTACTGCAGAGATAGATGTGTCCACTTGAAGCAACGGAGTGTAGCTAAGGAAGGAGGTGACACGTGAAGATTTTATAACTTCCAAGAATTAGTACTCCGATATTTAGTATGTTAAATTGTGAGAAACAGACTAGTAATGGTAGTATTTGCATTATTATGTGTAATAACTTATCACTATGGTTTATGCCCTATTATGACTCATGTATTAAGTAATTTTATTTCAGTTTATGTGATGATAGTTCTACACTTAATTTCTTATTCCACTTATGTAATTAAGCGAGTGCGCAATGTAACTCGGATTATTATCTACGTAAGCGCTATGTATTTCACTTCTCGTTATAGGCTTAAGTTTTCAAAAAGTAATTTAATATAAAAAAAAATTATCCACTATCTTTCTAAGTTAATTTAAAAAGAAAAATGAATTCAAGGCATAAGTGACAACTAATAGAATCCAAATGTGAACTTAAGCATAGTTGGGTTCTACTAAGGTGTTACATAGCCCATAAATCAATTTTCAGTTCAAGAATCCATTTTCATCATATCCAAACCAATCTTTTATAATATTGTTTAAAACAATTTATTTGCCTCATGTGGTTACTACATTACTTTAGCAACAATTAAATTTTTCCAAATACATAAATCATATAAATCAATTAACACGAGACAACAAAGCTTCAATAAAATTCACAAATAATTTATAGTATAAGAAATGAACTACAGATACTAAATCTACTCACAATAATGGTTTTTAAGGAACCAGAGACTACTCCTTAAAGCCACCAAATTCTTGAGTTGACGTCCATTTGATCTATAACACTAAGAAGAAGACAACAATAACATATATGAGCTAACAATGTTACCAATTAATATAAATTAGCTCTAAATCTCAAAATGCCCAATTATTCTAAACCTAGGGTTCTAAAAACCCCAAATCTACCATGAACAATCGCATAGGAGGTCAATAGGATTAATAGAGCTATATTGACATTTACCCAATATACCAAGAGGAAGAATGAATAGAGGGTACACCCCAAAACTTACAGCCTCCACCATTTCAACTCGTAGAGAGAGAAACCACAAGCAAGGAAGCAAGGGGAGAGAGGATCGCAACTGCCAAAAAAGGAGAAAAAGGTTGGACATAGTGGCAGTAGCACGGCAGTGGTGGTGCAATAGAAAGAGAACCAAGAGAGGGAGAAAGAAAAAAGAGCCAAGAAAGAAAATGGGAGGGGCCGAGTTTTGAGCCTAAAAAAAAAAGAAGAAAGAAAGGAAAAGGAGGAAAGAAAAAAAAAAGCGAAAAAGGGAAAAGAAATGGGGAAAAAAAGAGTGGGTTCCATCCATTAGCATTATAACATCTAATATGTCTCTGACTTAGCCTATGCCAAACACAAATCTCATTTTTATTTTATTTTCCATATTGATAACATTTTAAAGGCACAAATAAGGATAAATTATTGGGTTATCACAACAAGGTTCATGTTTAATTTTAATTTATCCTACTCACAATTAACTGCTATTAATATTATCAATTTTTTATTAATTAAATTAAATTATTGGTTCATTACATTTTGGTTCCTAATTTTACACTTATAAATCATTTTAGTAAATTTTAAAATGAGTCAAATTAGTGCATGATATTGCAAAACTTGAGATATGTTAGTCTAACATTCCACTTTTATTTAACATTTTATGAATTAAATGATGATGTGTAATGTTAAGTAATGTATGTCATATGAAGTATAATTAGTTTAAAATAACTCATTTTGGTGTATAAAATTACATAAAATAAGTTATTTAGATCTACTTTTTAAATCATAAAATGACTTATTTCTCACATAGGGCGGAACACTCTAGACAATATACAATATTTCTCACAATTATAGTTGTAAGGAGATATCCAAAACACAATAAGATTTGCCTTTGCCTATTTTCTTTTCCTTTTGACTTTTTTTATTTGCGTTTGGAGCAAGCTCTGTGAAGAAGGCTTCCTTTTCAGAATGGCAGTTACTCTCCTATAGTTGATGGTCAATGTCATCTGCTATAGTTATGATTAATCATATTTTTAAAAAGTGGTTAGATATAATTAAACATGTGGCTAAATAGCTACACACACTCTACGTCTCCCTCCTCGATCCCTCCCCCACCTCCCTCACTACTCCTTCATCCTTGCCATCACCATCACCACTACTTCCTCAAAACCATATTTTTGAGGTTCATCCACCACAACAACATTGAGCCCTCTGACTCCCCCACCGAGTCCATTCGAGCCGCCTGCTCCTTTACTCGCATCTCCTCCTCCCTCAACACCACCACAACTGCCACCGTCATCGTTCCCCAAACCATTCTGAAGCTCTCACCCTGAGTCTCTATTGACGAGCTCATCAATCTCTGTTCCTCCTTCTCTACCTCTAACAGCGATGGACTCACCATTGCAGATTGTAGAGAGCAAGTGGATGATGTGTTGAGTTGAATTAATGACTTGATGTCGGTGGTGGAGATGGCAATCAGAAAGGAAAGGGATCGGTGATGGCGAAGCATGAGGACATGGGTGAGTACGATGGTTATGGACCAACAGACCTACCATGATGGACTGGAGGAGATGGGAGCATCGTTAGTGGTGGAGGTAAAGAAGAAGATGAAGAGGTGCAGAGAGTACACCAGCAATAGCTTGGCCATTGTTGCCAACATGAAAGCCTTGTTCAAGTGGTTCCATATGCCAATTCATTGATTGTTTGATTGTGTTGTGACCCAACATTGTGTGTTTGGATTTTAGTTGGTAACTTCAAAATCATTATTTGGGTAAATTAAGTGTGTTTTTTATTTTAGGAAATAGTTTTCTTTTTTCAATTCTATCTTCAAATAGTTCCCCATTTTTTCAGAACCTTGTGGAGCTATTGAGGAGGCAATGGTGATGGTGGTAGTGAGGATGGGGAGTGGTGGTGGAGGTGGGCAATAGAAGAGGAAAAGGTAGAATGTGTGTGGCTGTGTTTAGCCATATATTTAACCATATTTTAAAAATGTTGTTAATTATAACTGCAGCAGATGACATTGACCATCAATTTTAGAGAAGTAACGACCTTTCATAATACCTTTTCAAATAGTTAAGGTGGTAGACCTGAGCTACTAGTTGCAAGGCGTGGAGTGAGTTGATATTGCTAGGCATGTGTTCGCCATTTTTTATTTGCAAAATGTATATGTCAATATTTCAATCTATTGTTTTGTTTAGGAAAAAGTGCATACTAATATGAAGCTGCAAAAATAGCTTCACTTATGAAGCTATGTGTTGGATTCATAGACGACTAACATATGCTTTACATTTGAAAGGATTCAAGGACATGTGTATTATGTGGGGCCTATTTGAAATGGGATTAAATTTGTAATTAATCTATTGAAAGATAAGATAATGTTAATAGATCTTATTAATATTAACAATAATAATATTAAAATAAATAATATAAAAAATAATAACATTAAAAAAGGCATGACATTGTTCTTATTCACCAAAGTCCCTTTCCTCCACTACTCTACCAGAATTGTCCATCTTAGCTTTCATTCTCTTTGACCTTCACTAACCATCTTCATCCCTTGCCATCACAATCCATGGCCACCGCTCCACTTCCCACCCATCACCCCTTTTTGAATCAACAAACACCACATCATAAAAATCTCAAAATTTTGATGGTGTTCAATAGGAAAAAAATGAAAATAAGTGAGAGATATGTTCAATGGGGCAAAATCAAGTGAAAGCAAAACATGAAGTCCCAAAGACGTTGCAACTTCCAAAACCAAAACTATGATGTGTTTTATTTCAAAGTTAAAATTTATTTTTAGTTTGTTATTATTAACAAATATTATTAATTTTTTTTAATGTGATCCTTTTATACATGATTTTTTTTTTAAGGTCTACATATTTGCTTTTGACCAAGTCATGTTTTAACGTTGAAGCATCATATCCACATTGCTAGTAGACTTGTTTGGTGATATTAAAGCACCATATCCATTCCTAGTTTATAGCCTTCCAAATTTGAAACTGTGCTTCTAATGTCTCATGATGACATTAAATTGCTCAGAATCTTCTTTAGAAGGTATTTCAAAAAGGTTCTTCAAATAAAGCATTCACCACCCTACATTACACACTTGTGGTAATTGCAACTCCCTTATCTTAGCCACTCACCTACCTTCACTCTTATCAAACCCTAATCGCTTTAACTTTTATCGTTTCTCTTCCATTCTCTTTTAGACTCAACCATTACCCTTTTCTTCATCTCCTCAATACAACACAACCATGGTTAAGAAACTTGATATGAAAAAAATGAATTTTTTTCCTTATATACATTGACCCTGATCCCTAGGACAACTATGAGAAATTCTTAGTTTGAAGAATGATTACAATGGGAAAAACCTTCAATCTTGATATCTTTGGAGTCAATCACATTCTCAAGGAGGTATTTGAGTTTCAAAGATGGAAGAAGTTCCTATCCATTTTAGAAAAGGTTTATCCTAGAATGGTGGGTGATTTCTACTCTCAACTCACACCGAGTGATTCAAATAATCTTTTCTCTCCACCATCATCAAAGAAGTTAGCCTGGAAGTGAGGCCTATGGCCTTGTACATTGTTCATGGGTTGGTGGAAGCCATTAAAGCTCATAAAATGACATAGTTATAAGACACTCACAGGTAACACCTTTAGAGTGTCTCAGATTAAAACTATGATGCTCACACATCAGGCTAAAGGAGTGTTTTTTGTAGTCCAAAATACAATTCTTCCTAAGACTGATAGAACTGATGCACTGATTGGTAGGGATTCTGTGCTTTTATATTTCTTGATGATCAAGAAAAAGTTTAACCTCATTTGGTTAATCATGGACTACATGGCTACTGTAGTAACCAAAAAAAGAGAAGTCATGCATTCTCCTCTATGACATGCCTCTCACAATGGTGTTCAAATAGTGTGCCTACCCATTGAAGGTGAAGAATATAAGGGAAAAAAAGCAAGTTTCTCAATGAAAAGCTCAATAAGAAGGAACACCAGCTGAGAAGAAAAAAGAAGCTAGTGCACTAGCACTAAGAAAAGGAAGAAATTCTGCATAACTTATAAGAAAGCTTAGGAGAACTAACTCTAGAAAAATCCATTAGTTCTAAGAGGGATTCTAATGGTGCACCTAAGAAAAGGAAAAAAGAAGCTAGTGTACCTAGCATTAAGAAAATGAAGAAATTATGCATGACTTATAAGAAAGCTTAGGAGAACTAACGCCAAAAGAATCCTTTAATTCTGAGAGAGATTCTGATAGTGACAATAATGATAAGTCTATCATGCCTACCCTTATCATGGCTGAGCCCATCAAGAAAATTATTACTCCAAAGTTGTTGAAAGACAAGCTTGATAGAGCATAAGAGAAGAAGAAGGAAGATAAAGGCGAAATAATAAGGAAAGACAAGCTTCCTATTAGAAGCAAAGTGAAACCCATATCCAAAGACTTTTCTTCTGCTTCTCTCAACATAATAAAGATATTGGAAAAAGAATAACACAAGAAGAATCAAGAAGGAGAAGATTCCAATGAATCAGATGATCGATGAGGAGCTGAAAAAGGCCAAGATTGAATCTCAAGTTGAAAAACTAAAGAGAGAACAAGCAAGTTTAAAATTGGTTGAGCAAGCTAAGGGTACCCAATGTTCCAGAGAAGTAGTGCATGAGGAACCCTTTCATGCAAAGCAGTCCTTATGGTCATTGAAGAGCAATCCAAGGTGATATCCTTATAGCTTGGATACACCACATTCCTAACCATTCAAACAACCTAATCAGCATCATTGCAGCAATTCCATGCTTCTGGACCTGAGGAAGACCAATAGAAACAACGTGTAGGACTTGGACTAGAAGAAATTCAAGTTTCTGAGATCATCTCCAAAATCGATGAGGATGCAAAGATCTAAGCAATGAAAATGACGCAAGCTGAATAAGAAGTAGAGCTCCGACAAAACCAATCTAAAAAATATTCTGAGATGCTTAGGCATATATCTCATGACTTGGGACTGCAAAAACAAGATCAAGATGACCATCCTAAAGATAAGATCGATAAGAAAACTGCTAAACTTTCTATAAAGCCTAGCCACTCCTCATATGGTCATGATACTAAGAGGTTGGGTGTAACGCCCGGGGACGAGGACGAGGAGTGATCGCCAGTGCAAAGAGGGCACGGATAAGGAGCGGCTCCTCGCAAGGTCCTCTAAGCGGAGGGGTACATGAATGAACCGATTACACACCCGAATGAGAGGGATCCTAAGACTGTATAGGTATAGGACTATACAGTTGAGGAGGGCTTATATGAATTGATTCATACTACCTATATCAACAAGATGCATCTTCTTTTCGGTAGCCTAAACTGAAAGAACTCCACAGTTAAGCGTGCTTGACTTGGGGTAATTTTGGGATGGGTGACCTCCTGGAAAGTTTTCCTAGGAAGCATGTGAGTGAGGACAAAGCATGCTGAAAAGACCTGTATTGGTTTGTGGGGACAGTTGTCAATCCATAAAGCAGCAAGGGATGTTACAAATGGTATCAGAGCCTGCACCTCTCCTAGTACGGTGTGGTTCGAGGACGAACCAGGCGGAAGCTGGTGGGCATGTAACGCCCGGGGACGAGGACGAGGAGTGATCGCCAGTGCAAAGAGGGCACGGATAAGGAGCGGCTCCTCGCAAGGTCCTCTAAGCGGAGGGGTACATGAATGAACCGATTACACACCCGAATGAGAGGGATCCTAAGACTGTATAGGTATGGGACTATACAGTTGAGGAGGGCTTATATGAATTGATTCATACTACCTATATCAACAAGATGCATCTTCTTTTCGGTAGCCTAAACTGAAAGAACTCCACAGTTAAGCGTGCTTGACTTGGGATAATTTTGGGATGGGTGACCTCCTGGGAAGTTTTCCTAGGAAGCATGTGAGTGAGGACAAAGCATGCTGAAAAGACCCGTGTTGGTTTGTGGGGACAATTGTCAATCCATAAAGCAGCAAGGGATGTTACATTGGGGACTCTGATATCCACCTTGAATCGCACTGGAATCTATCTCTTTGGCCTCCCAAAATTCCCATATGAAAAATCACTAAATATCCAACAACCTCTAAAATAATCAAGAATATCCACCTACTACACAAACCTACCCCCCTTCTACTCACTCATACACCTCAACAATCCAACCTCACCATGTTGAACACTCCAACCCACTAACCATGTTAACTTGCAACAAAGACCAAGGCGACCAACTCATGCTTTTGAAACTCCCACAGTCTCCATGGTTGAAGTTTGAGTCTTTCTTTAGAATTAAAGAGATCTTGCTGCAAAAATGGATTGCATGGAAGCTTTAATAGGAATCTTGGTGCTCATATGAGGACTGATAAAGAGATAATGTTACAGATCCTAGCCATTGCCAAAGATATTCGGCAAAAGAGTCAATGGTGCCTTTTTCCTTTTAATCTCTCCCATCTTTGATTATTGACAAAAGTGAGAGAATGGAAAAGAAGACTTGATTAGAAAATTATCTTTTTGTGGGGGAGGTCGCCAAATCAAGGGGGTGTCTCTTTGAAGATCAAATCACACGTGCATCCATATTGTATTTTTTTTTTCTCTGTTAAATTAAAGTGTCTGAACTCTTTTACCATCATATTTATAACCTTTGTTTATTTCTTTGGATGAATTCTTTTTTATCTGTTTAGTTACATTACTAGTTATTTCTTCTATTATGATAACTCAGTTATAACAGCTATTAAAACGGATTGCCTTTCAAAGTTTTCCTTGGTCAATATCTCTCAAGAAAATTTTTTTTTATACCTTTATCAAAAGTTTTTCTATCAAGGATTAGTTTGTCATCATTAAAAAGGGGAAGATTGTTAACTCCAAACTCTAAAATGAAGCATTCACATGCTAGGATGGTTTTGATGAAACGACACAAATCCAAGATAAAAATTCTTCTTGATATGAGTTTATATGTGTTCAAGTTTATTTCTTGAATAAAACAAAATTGACTTAAAGTTTCTAATTCTTTAAGACCAGAAACAAGAGATTTATACAAATCACATCCAAATTCATAATTAAACAAACTTCTCAATAAAAGGAAGATAGATAAGATTTAAGTGTAATCTTTCTTGGGAAAAGAATTTGAACCTTAAAAATTAAGACTATCATATCTCAAGCGTGATAAGAGAGCTATATCTCACATAAAAGGTTCCAAAAAGATGGTTAGGTCTTCAAAGGGTTAAAGTGACAATTCAAATGTGTACCAGAATCATCATAATATATTAAAAAATGTATCATCTTATCTTTAATTAACCATGAGAATATCTTATCATCCTTCTATTAGCTCTAGAAAGTTCTGGCGATGACAAGAAGCTCTTCAGAAAGTTAAAACAAGCTCAAAATAGCATTTAGAATAAAAACAAGTGTTTTAGAAAGATTTTTATACTTCAGAAAAAGACTTCTCAAGCTCAATCTTCTTTCATAAATTTGTTTTTGATCCAATAAAAGCTCTATAGACATCAAGAAAGATACTTGTGCAACATTATGTACAAAATGAGGAAGTACAATGGTACACTAACAAAAGGAACTTATCACTATACTTTGTCGGAGCAGAAACCATTGAATAAAGGTTTTGTCCACCATGAAACATGGTCACATGTCACCTCAAGGGTTGACATAGTCTAAACGGTCCCTAAAATTCAAATTCTTGAGTTGTGTTTATAAAAGGAAGTGCTACTCAAATATGAGATATGGCTAAATTAGAAAATCATCATAAAAAAATATACACATTCAGTGTTCATAACCTTCTAAACTTCACCAAAAACAAAAATCAGTTTCACACAAAAATCTTCTTACAAAAAGCCTAGCATTTAGAAATCATCCTCCCCTTTTTAGAGCTCTGCTATAAGAAGTCATTCAAACTCTTAGATCATTTACTTTGTAACATCCTTAAAGAGCTTAATGCTTTTAGTTGTATCCAAACACAAACCAATATCCTTCTTGTAACCTTGGCCCAATAGAGTTCAGTCGTTTAGCTTGAAAAGACTAGGAAAATACTACTTGGTTATGATAATCATGTTTGTTGATTGCTCACTTGAATAGTTTGAGAAGGCTAGAAAATTACTTTCCAGTTGTAAAAGCTTGAAGAATCTTGGACAAGAATACTTAGTGGAATCTCAACTTGTTAGCTAGGGCCTAGATGTAGGCTTTGCCATAGGCAAACCAATACAAACTCTTGTGCAATCTCCTCTCTATCTCTCTTGTTTACTTCAACATTACTTCATTTATGTTGTTGATTTACATTTAGAATTTACCAAAAAGTTAATTTTTCTTATCTAACACTATTTCCTTTTGTTTGTTCCAAGCTTTTCAACTTGAGAAAACTTGTTATAAAATTTTTTTCAGAAAAGTTTGAGAAAGCAAAAGACATTATTCAACCCTCCTTCTTGTGCATTTTCTCAATCATTCATACTTCTCATACAAAGTCACAATTATTTCGCAACATCTTAGGAAGTCTCATAGATCGTTACATAATTTCTTATAGCACGGCATACATGATAATGCATTCACTATCTACTTCATTCATACCCTTGGGCTGCCTTTGGCACCTAGCTCGAGATAGAAAGAACGGAAATAGTGAGACAGTAGAGATGGAGATGATACTAGAGATAGAGACGGAATAATGTTTGATAGTGATGCAAGGACATGGTAATTGATGAAAAAATGAAGAAGATTAAGTTATAATTTGATGAAAAATTGAAAAGTAAGAAAGGAAGATGTAATATGAAATGTTTAAAAGGATATACTTGAAAATAAATATTTTAAATTTGTGTTTCGAAGACATGTCTCTAGCGTCTTTTGTTTTTGGATGTATGAAAATTGGCTCAAAAATTATCCTCAGAGGGAGATAAATATGGGATTTTTGTATCTGTCACCTTCTCCAAACGCATTTTTGTTTTCAATGTCCCAGGACTTTTACCACGCTACCTTGGTGTTTCTAGAAAGCATAGTTTTATTGGTGTAGGGTGCATTATAAAATATTCTTTCTTAATTTAGAATTTATAATCCAAATGTTTAATTATTCTATGTCTTTAAGTGTGGCCTTGTAATTTAACTAATCCAATAATTATTCTAAAATGACTATTAGTAAATAAATTATTGAATTATGTTTTATCATGTTTTCTTGAGTTCTCTTATCCCTAATTAATGAGTCAAATTTTAAGAATCTTTTGTCCTTGTGTTTATTCACTTATATTTCATAACTTGTGATAATGACTTTGCTAGACTGAGTTGGCATCTCTACTTGAAAAAATCACTAAAATTCTATCTTTTTATCATTTTGGTCTCAAATTATATATATTTAGACTCCCTTTTCTTTTATTCATCTTTTTCACGAGGGTAGTTTTCTCAAAAAATGAATTTTGTGAAATTACAATTTTGCCTTTTATTAAGCCTGATAAGCTTTAGGTTCAGACTTCAGAGAATGGACCAGCGAGTTTAAATGTAAATTGGGCCCAACAATGGAACAATTTTGGGATGAAAATTTACAGGCTTGTATAGGCCGACATATGAAATGTTCTTTACTGGTTTCGCAATTTTAAACCCAGCAAAAAGGGTAACCACGCAAAACCCAACAAAAAGGGTTTAACTTTTAAAATTCATATCTTGCTCGTTTAATTTCTGCTCCCTTATACGTAAACGTTTGTTCTCGTGCATGTTAGATCTCATTTAAAATTTGTTTCACTAAAAAATATCTTCTATTTTTACACAAATCATTTTCAAAGTGTGTACTATCAAGTAAAGGTAGAAGTTCCAGCAAACAAAAATTTGGGGTTTTGTTATAAAAACTCTTATAACCTTACTTTTAACCCATTTTCTCAACTCAAATCTTGTAGATCTATGTTTTAAAAGTCTTCAAAATTAAAAATGAGAACTTGATTCATAGATCTAAGACTTTAGCAGTTAAAGCTTTAATCTTGGAACTAGTTTTAGAAGAAATATCTCTAAGACATAAGAAACATGGTGGCTGATAATTTGGTCCGCTCCTCTTTTAAACCTTCACATCCTTCCTAATTAATTTTAGTGAAATTACTTAAATAACCCTGTTTTAATTTTAAATTTCTTCAACCACCATTAACCCTCTTTTCCTTCTTCCATATTTCTCTCAGTCACCATTATTGCCTCCGACAACAGCACTGCTGCTGCTACCCCAATGAAGATAGGTGTCTCCACACTTGCCAGTGCAACCACCCCTACTAACATCCCCTTTTTCACAGATCGAAGATTCTCGTAAAGGGAGTGTTATGGTTTATATGCCCTTGATCTCCAATATTGAGAAGCTCCGCCACAACATTAGAATTGCTTTTCAATAAGAGCTTCCTATAGCTTGAGTTGACGGCTAGCTGAAGAACCAAGAAGGCAAGAACACCCACCTGCCACCCAATGAATTCACTTCCTTCGCTTGCCCCAGAATGAGTCGCAACTAGTGTTTGAGCAAAACTGCTAAGAGATTGAACATAATCCAATTCTTAAGATTGAGAGTGAAGAAAATGGTTGAGGCTGTAGGATTTAACAATCTTGTCCAAATATGAGCCACCTTTAGGCAGTCTCCCACCAAAATAAAAAAGGAAAAAGTAATGGGAAAAATTTTTGTTTGAAGAGGTTGAGGTTAAAAATTGAAATAGAAAGAGTAATTTCTTATGGATTGATGATTTTAAATTGATATAGTCTTGGATTATTGTCCATTTTTGTTCTAATTGTGTTGTCAATGGTGAAAGGAACATGAAGATGACATCCGGGTGAAAGGAGAGGGGTGAGTGTGGATGGAAGGAAATTGAAAAGTAAAAAAAGGTTAGTTTTGTAATTTGAGAAGTTATTATTTTATTTTCTAATTTTATATTTTTTATATAATTATTATGACTTTAGATCTAGTGCTAAATGGTGTTAAATGATGGATCATGTTAAGGTCCAAGACTAATACTAGACCAAATTATCCAGCACCAAGAAACATATATTTAGAACACAATAGCATAAAACATGTTACGAAACATCAATTTTCTCAACACAAGGCAGTCACAAATATCATCAAGGAGCATTTTTTAATCTAAAATAGGTTAATCCTAATACATTATTAATCTAAAATAGGTTTAAGTTGGTATATTCGTTTGCTTTGAGTTTGATTCTATTATATTATTTGCTTAGAATGTCATATGGTCATCGGTGCTCTTGATGGATATTTTGCAAAACCTTTATTATGCTCCGCCTCTCCTTGAAGTGGTCGAGCTATTGCTAATTGTTAAAAAAAAATATATTTATATTCTTATTTAATCAAATTTCATTATGTGCATGGATTTTTAGGTAGATGTTATAGACGTTAAATAATTTTAATAATTTAGTAACACATTATTAAATAACTAAGTTAAAAAATATAATCGATAGTATATTAAAATTAAATTCATAATAAAATTTATATTTTTCACTTTCATATCTTAAGAACATTAATTAACAAATAAAAAAAAGACAAATTGTTATATCCTTTTTAATACATTAAAAATATAAGAGTAAATATCCAAGTAGGTCCATCGGATTTGTATTGAGAAATAAGTTAGTCCCTCAGGTTTTGAAAATCTCAAATTTGTCCATCACATTTCAAAAAAAGGGGGAACAAATTATTCCTCAATTCCGTACAGTTAAAAAATGGAACAAATTGGTCCCTCTGTATACTATGCGGATGACCAATTTGTCTCCCTTTTTGAAATATGAGAGACTAATTTGAGATTTTCAAAATCTGAAGGACTAATTTATCCCTCCAATACAAATATGAGGGACCTATTTGATTATTTAGTAAAAATATAAAAATCTCACTGGCCAATAAAAGTATTATCACTTTTAATTTTTGACGAATACTATTAAGTCATGTATTAAGAAAACCTCTAAAAAAAATCGAATGAGCTAGAAACATGCCGCTAAATGCAGGTATTGTCCAATTGACCAATCCCTTTTGCCCCATGGGTCTGGAGTCCTTCCAGGCCAAACTGAATGATTGAAGCACCTAAAGTACCATCATTGTTTTACTCTTCCAACCAAGCCTACGTGCTCTGAATTCTTGAAACATAGTACAAAAGCCAATCGCGTCCCATCTTTTTCCCTTGCAAGCATGTGACTGATGGTCCACTGACCTGAATATGTGATCATATGATGACAAGCAATGTTCTGCATATCGAGCTGGAAGGGCCGGTCCGATCGATTGGACTGGAAACTGATCCTTTGATTGGTTTGATCAAAACTGAAAAATCAGATTTTTAAAACGGGTCAAAACCAGTGTGAATTAGTGAAAAACCAATGAACTGGCCAAAAATATTCAGTGTGAACTGCCGATCAAAAATCGGTTGAACCGGTCAAGTTATTTAAATATGAAAATTTCTCTCTTTTTTTTTATTATACATCTTGATTTGTAAAATCAAGGACTATTAAACATACAAATAAAATGCTCTAAACAGAAATATTTATAATTATCATAAAGCGAAAGTTTTCGACTCTAAGCAATATGCATGAGACTTGAGGGATATTTGTAATAGTTTTAAGAATAATAAGCTTAGTATAATTTAAAGAATATGGAACTTGATCCATATATTTTTCAACCCTTTATTTATATTTTGAATTTTTTTTATCTATTTCATAACATATAATTTGTCATATATGTATTGAAAAATCAACACTAAATATGTCTAGAAGTTTGGCACCAGCATGAGAAGATTCTAGAAACTTGTGGAATCATGAAGAACAATGTAGAATCATGTGGAACTATCTAGAAACATGTAGAGATATGTAGAACCATCTAGAAGCATGTAGAGATACGTAGAACTATCTAGAAGCTTCTAGAGACATGTAAGAGTTATCTAGAATATCTTTAGTAGATATGTAGAGATGGTTCTAGAAATGTGAAGATATGTGTAGATGGTGAGAAGGTTCTAGATGTGCAATCTAGACCATCCATTAGAATTAATCTCCACTGTCCATTAAGAAAGTGGAAGCCTATAAATAGGCAAGAGGATTAATTGTGGTGTGTGCATTAACAAGTGCATGAGTGAGTGCATTAGCAAATGCTAGTGAGAAACATTGGAGAGTGCTTGAGAGTGAACAAGTGTCTCTTGAATTAGTGCTCAAAATGAGGTAAAGCACAAGTGTTAGTGTGCTCTAGTGTATAAAAGTATAAAGTTATTCAATAAATAATAAAGAGAGTTCTATTTTCAATACCTCCTGACTCAATATGTATGTGTGTGTATATATATATATACACACCCTCTGACCGGTTGAACCAATAAATTTTGTTTCAGTATTATGTACAACCAGTCCGGGTTTTTATAACCTCGATGAAAACGTATCTTCTTCACAGTGGATGAACATTAACTCCTATACATTAATGGCATTGAAATAATCCATATGATAATGTCTCCTCATTGAAACAAGCAGGTGGGCCTGAGTCTTTTCTTTCCTTTTATCAGATGCGAACACGCTTAAATCCACCGTCACTTTGTACGTGTTATATCAGGGATATTGCATGAAGTTTGAACAATCGTAATAAATACGCACAAATCTGAATTACGCTCTTATAATGCTACTACATTAACTTTCGGTGCACCCTTCCGGTACTGTGTCATAAATTTGTAGGATGAAAACCTTCTTCAAATTGAGGTTCCTTTTATTATTATTTCAACTATTTATTATCACGTAAAAAAATAAAAATAAAAATATATTTTATATTTTATATTTTATTAAATATATAATATGTATCTTTTTACTTGTTAGAAAATAATTGAGACCACAACAAAGAAAACTCAATATATGAAAAGAAGATTTCCATCCAAATTTGTATAAGCTTCATTTTGATTCACGTTGTATAAAAATAAGGATTTTACTTACTGGTATCATATTTAAAATAGTAAGTTTCTAAATTTTGTAGTAGGTTTCATATATTAAAAAAAACAAAAATACATCTTTCCAAAATAAAAATTTCTCTTTTACTATCTTAACCAATGCCCACTCTTGAGACACTTGTTAAATAAATTTAAAAAATAATTATATTATTATCTAATTATTTAGTATCATGATATTAATATGATTAATTTTCATATTTACTACTAAGAAATCATGGAAACAAAAAAGTCTCATTAAATAATAGTATAAAAAATTTTGGGTCGACACCCTTCAACAAAATTAAACTCTACTAGTTCTTATTTCAATTTTGACTCAAGCTAAGCCAGAAAAAGAAAGTGCTAGAATTAATAACACGCATTGGGAATTTTAAAAAAAATGCTAAAATTTGTACTGTTGAACAGATGCTAATTATACTGCACCATTGAACAACGTAATAAATTTTGTTGCCCTTTTTTTTGTTTTGGCTTCTTTACAACTAACAAGACCTTTTACTGATGAGCTAAGGCCTAGGAAATCGGTTGCAGAAATCTGTTCTGTGAATCTGACTCCAATGAGGCTCTAGCCTTGATAAATCGTGAAATCAATCTGCATATCTGTGGAACGCTTGAGTCTTCTATAGCATTACCCTTATCTGAATTCTTTAATTGCTATGATAATCTATTCAACATGTCTTGAGAGAAAGCAAACCAATTAATTGTATGTATTTAATTAGACAAACGTTGAACGCAACATGGTGCAGACTTGTTGATTTGGATATTCATGCCACGTGAAGAGAAATTTTTCATTTTCTTGCAGATTGTGTGTTGAGGAGGGAATTGCCTTTCTATCTATACTCACAATTTGTTTATAGATTTTTACATTATGATTCAATGTTAAAAATTAAGAATTTTAGATAAATAACTGTGAACTGGATCGTCAGTGGGACACTCCAAATCCTCACATTGAGCAAGCATTCACCCTTGTCCTCTAATTACCAGAATCTCGCTCCAGCATGGGACTTTTGAATCACCTCCGAGATAAATATATAATTAACTTCTAGATTCTCAAATAATTTAACAAGAATCTTCAAGCTTTCACACATATTTCGCAACAAGTACTAGCCCAAAACAAATATTGTGAGCATGAATCCTCAAACATATATATTTCGGTGGCATGTGAATCTTATTCCCCAAACTGCATATATCGCACAGGTGCAACAAAAATGGTACTGTTAGGTACTATAAAATTTGTCACATTTTATATTCAAAAAGGGTTTGTTTACTGCACTCACTAACTATGCAAGGGGTATTTATTAGAAAACCCACCAAAATGTGATGGAGAATTCTAGTGTAAATTTTTGGGATGGGGCAAAATCGCTTCTATCTCTACCATTTTTATGTTCTGTTATCATTTTTCCGTGAGATTAATGAGTAAAATTATAAGAATTATTAATATATTGGTTGGATGTAAAATTCTTTCTCTTTAAACAGAGGAAGGTGTCAAGTGAGTTTCGAATTGCACTTGTATGCTAATTAAAATTTTCAAATTTTCATATATGGTTCCCAATAAAAGAATAGAACGTAACAGAAAAGTCGGAGAGAGAATAAGATTTTCAATCTCAGTGCGTATACAAATCCCCCATAATTTAAGTAATTTTAACACACAGGCAACCACGGAGGGAGGGGACCACAGGGTGCCATGGAACCCAAACTTTACATTGTTATTATATAATTATTTGTATATTTTGTATTCTGACCTTTTTGTGAAAGTCAATTATCTCTGCACTTAGTCTCTATATAATAAGTAATAAAAGTCTCATAATATAGTAGTATACATGGTGAAATAATATAAAACATATAAATATCTCAAAAATATAATTAACTTTTTAAGATTTTTCATATTAATATTTTTCATTCACTTAGTGGAATTGCTATTTACTAGTTAATTGTATTATAATACTCTATTTTGATATTAAATAATACATTAATATACACATTTTTTTTAGGTTGAGCATAAAAGATGTCTAAGAAGAAAATTATTAACTCATTTGTTAAGAGAAAAAAGAAAATTAATGATAAAATAAATTCTAATTTATCGATAATTTGAATTAAAAAAAATTATATAATGACTCATATTATATTTTCTATGCGATAATTTGTTTTATTTTATACCATTTATGTTAGTTAATGTGACTCTCTCTCCCAAAACTTTTAGCCCTGCCCCTACGTACAAATATTCATTACTGAGATGAGTTGTGATAAGTAAACTCATCACCTTCTTAGCTTTTGGAACATACATGATTCATGAAACTCATTCACCGTTATTTTTTATGCAAAAAAATGTAGGGTCAGGAAAAAGCTCGCCCCAATTCTGGGTCAATATAATACATGATTTCAGATTATTGAGCACTTATAAAGGTACTTATAAATTATCTATCAATAGAAAAATTCTGAGAATCAAACCTAATTTAAAGTGATACATGAACAGAATATCGACCAGATGAATTAACTTTATTGGCAAACATATTCACTGTATAAGGATGTGTTATTTATTTATTTATTTATTTATCATTTTCAATGTATCTAAATTGCGTGTTGGCATGATGTTCAAGGAAGAATCAGTTGAACTATTTTTTTTTAAAAATTTTCTATTATGAAACTCACAAAAACTTGTAAGGATGGTATATAATTTTCTCCTATTCAAGAATTAAGAGCCCCAGAAACTTAAAAATTCCAAGTTCCTTATATCAGAATTCCTTAAGAAGTAAGCATTCTCGTTTAAAGGTTTCAAATTTGGAATCTAGCAGTTACGTTACTCTCTCTTCCCTTGCAATGTTGCATATGGAAAGAAACAAAAAGAGTCTTCCACTATACAAGAAAGGTTGTCTTTCACTTTATTCCTCCCTTCTTGACAAGACCCGAAGAGAAACTTAATTAACCCAAATCATCATGTTTTTTGCTCTGATCTGAAGGCACATATATCTTAAAGCATAGCAAGTTGGCATTGTTCTGTTTAAAGGAATGAGTGGCTTTCTAGTTTTGTTGATTGGTGCAGAGGCAAAGTTTGTCACCACACTAAGATTTTTTAGCAACTGTTGATGGTTCTTTTCAGCTCTTTAGAAAAAGGAGCTGGGATGGCTTTTTCGTTACCCGCATGGTGTGGGGTGCAAATAGAGTTAGATCACTAGTCTCTTTTCAAAGTAAAATAGAGTCTCTCATCGCTTTTCAAAGTAACAAACCCGCCGAATTTCTGGCCATGTAGAACTAAGGAGTACAAAACTTTTCATCTTTAGGACTTTATCACTTTTCTAATTTGATAAAGGTTAATGAAGAACTAAGGGAGTATTAACTTGGTGTCGTTTTGGTAAAATGCATGTATATGATCCCGCATTCAAAGGAACCACATCACATATAATTTGGTGTCACGTTATGACGAATGTGATTTTGGCACCACTTACAAAGGGACAAAGTTAGTTCTTGCACAATTCGAGACTAGTATTTGAATGTTTTAAGCTATGTGGTACACTGCATGGTTCCTGCTTTGTAGGTTTCCTAAAAGTTTAAAATTTAACTACTAATTTATGACTTTATAATTATGAATCACATTATTTCCAATACCCAAATATGTTAAGAGATGTTGTAGTGTATTGTTAATGTAAAACATTTACTGACATCTAACAATACTATCTAAGTCATTACCTGAATTTTTAGACATCATAAATCATGTATGAAATTTCATAACCCATTATACAAACCCATTGTTTAACTCATCATATGAAATTTCATATATCAATATGAATCCATTACTTGTATATGCAGTGTTACGCCAGATAATATGTTCAAATGTTAGTTACCGATAAAAACTAATGGTGTCCTAACAAATTTGTGTCAAGACAGTATATGATTCATGATTACAAAATCAGAGGCTAATTAATTAGATTTTAAACTTTAAAAACTAAAATTATTCGCATATATGATTTTAAGGATGAAAGTAATCCACTAACTCAATTTAAAATGTGAGATTTCCACTAACCAAGTCTTGCAAACATGTGCTATTTCTAGAAACATAACCCTTTTTTATTTGAATATTTTGCTTTATTAAATACTGTATCATAATGCTATGATAACTAATTTATTTTTAATATATATATATATAGAATACGTGCTTTTCTGTTTTCATGTGTTAATTAGTCATGATATGTCTTGGAGGCGTTGGCATTAAGATACACGAAAAGGAGCTGCAGTTTGCTCTTTGTTGCTACTCGGGAGTGCTGTTGTAGTACGCTACTTACTGCTCTTCCATGTTTGGGTTGAGCTTTTTATACCTATCGAATAAAAAAAACGATACATATATCATGGACAAAATATCAAAATTGATTCCTTAAAAATATACTGAGAAACAAATTAATTTTTTAAAATTTAAAAATCTTATATTAGTTATTCATATTTAAAAAAAAAGATAAATTAATCGCTCTAAAAAAAAATTTTTTAGTTGTACAGAACTATAAAAAGATTAATTTATTTTATTTATTTAAAGTGGTAAACTAACTTGAAAGTTTTAAATTTTGATAAGTTAGTATATCTTTTAGGAGCCAATTTGAATATTTATTCTATATCGTATATGTCCACCGGATGGAGGGTTTTGGTGGCCATCAATTTTAAGATGTGTGGACTGTGACAGAAATGGACCAAAGGGACGAAAACACATAGCTAGATCTTGTGTTTTGACGGATGCATGGGTCAATCTGTGAATAGATGGAACAAAATGCTTGACTTCTTCTATTTTACCCGTGACTCTGCGCAATCTGACTTTTTTCTTCTTTTAAGTTCAACAGCTACAAGGCTTATGGCCTAACTAGACAACTCTATAACCTCCCTACCCATAGCTCTCTAATTTTAACATTTTTCGTAGAGCTGCATTGGATTTTGCATCTGATGCTTCAAGCATTAGCATACTATTTAAGTGGGGAACTCCAAAGCCAACGGATGATATAATTCATGAGTAATTTTTCTTTAAAAAAAAAACAGTTAATTCTATTAATTCAAACTGGTTGACGCAAACTATATGTGGGTGACAAGCCATCTGAGCACCTTTTAGGAAAGGAAACAGGCATTGTTGATGGAACCTCAGCCATAAAGGTGTCTGTACAAAGTACAGCTTCTTAAATATAACCTACTACTACTAGTATACAAATCTGTGCAATGTATAAATATAAATCATGTGTAATATATTTATATAATTAATTTTTATAATTTGATTATATAATATAACCTTCGAAAACTTGTTAAACTCATATTAACATGCAGTTATATAAAATGATTTTAAAAGTACTTATAATAGAACTATTTAAAATATAATAATAAACAAATAATTTTTTTATAAGAAAGTATCAATTTCAAATTTTAAAAGTATTCTCTATAACAGTAAATTATTAAAAAAATATATAGTGAAGCATTCTCTATAACAGTAAATTATTAAAAGCGAAAAGGATATATATTTTTAATTTTCAGTCGAGGATCGATTAACTTGAAAAATGGCCTTTTCTATTCAATCATTATATTCATTCCGTATAATAACTGACTATTGAAAGTGTCCTGTGTTATATAACAACACATATTTTAAAGTAAGGATCGAATATCTTAACAAAATTCTTTCATTTCTTCAACCTCCAAATAAGTTAATTTATTAAAGGAATTCTATAAAACCATCTTAGTAATTACTCAAAAAAAATCTTACTCTTTTCGTCACCATTGTCTTTTAGTCTTCCAGTAATGTAATTTAATCTAATATACTAATAATTCAAACTCATTTCAAGAAAATTTTTACATGTATCATTTTCATAATAATTTAGACCCACAATTTTCATAACTCTAATTATTAATTATTGATTATTTTAAAAAATTATCTCTATATCTCTCTTTCATTATCACAACATAAATATTCTACATTGAACATTTATTCTTTTTATAACATTAAATATTGAATTTCAAACTATTATAAGTTAATTTAAATCATAAGACTTATCAATATGTCAATCAAAATTATTTAATATAAAATTTTAACAAATGATGTAAATGAAACATAAATTAATGTATTATATATCATTAAAATATTAAAATAGGATTTTTTTTTTTTTGTATTTCAAAAACTATATTGATCGCTATCAGGTTTGAACCTAGAACCTCATGTATACTACCCAAATCCCTCACTATTAGACCAACCCTATTGGCTTAAAATAGGATTTAATTACCATGTATTGATAGTGTAAAATTTTTTTACACAGTCATCCAATCATTTATTGTCACATATGCAATAATAGTTGACTTTTACAACTCTTAAAAAGTCATCTAAACAAAATATTTTAATTAGATGGCGATGTAAAACAATTTTACACTATCTGTGCATCAAAATTAAACTCATTAAAATATTATAGACAAATGAGTTTTTAGCTATAACCGATTTTGATCAATTATGTACTTTTTAAAAAGCTATTTTTTAAAAAAAATTGCTTTTGGTTATGAAATGACACTGGATTCGAAGAATTTAGTGTGAATGGAATCTAAACTAGAAATTGGGAGAAAAAAAATGAATGTGACTTCTACTATATAAATAATTCATACTCATTTCAAGAAAAATTTTACATATATTGTTTCAGAATAATTTACGGCCCACAATTTTTATAACTCTAATTATTAATTATTTAAAAAATTATCTCCATATCTCTCTTTCATTATCACAACATTGAATTTCAAATTGTTATAATTCTCAATTTAAATCATAAGACCTATCAATATGCTAATTAAAATTATTTAACATTAAAATATTAACAAATGATGTAAACGAAGAATAAATCAATGTATTATATCTCATTAAAATATTAAAATAAGATTTAATTGTTATACCTTGATAGTGTAAATATTTTTTATATAGTCATCTAGTTATTTATTGCTATATAAATCATGATAGTTGACTTTCAAACATGCTACTTAAAAAGTCATCCAAACAAAACTTTTGACGAGAGAATGACATAAAATAGTTTTACACTATCAGTATATTAAAATAAAACTCATTAAAGTATTATAGACAAATGAGTTTTCAGCTATAACCAAGTTTGATAAATTACAATTTTTAAAAAACAAATTGGCTGTTGGTTTTGAAATGACAACAGATTTGAGGAATTTAGTGTGAATGAAATCTAAATTAGAAATTTTTCTGTTGCATTTTCTACTACTTTTTCTTTGAGAAAAAAAAAAATGAACAGGACTTTAAGGCAAATATTGGAAGTTTTATCAATTTAGTAAGTGAATCTCAAATCTCAATTATGAGCAGTACTGACCTAAACCAAAAAGGAACAATGAATTTTTTGCTTTGAGTTTGGGTTTCTCCGTTTCTGTTGTTCATGATAAAAGGAACATCTTTTTTACCCAGAAAATGAAAATGAGTTTTTAATAAATATGTTGATTTATTCTACTTTCCAATTAAAAATATATAAATAACCAAATTATATCTATAAAATTAATTAAAACAATCAATCAACTATGATGAACATTTACATTATATGATCAATCAATTAAAACAATCAATTCAATATCATATCAATTTAATTGATCCACACTTTGTTAAATTTAAAACACAAGCGCAATTTTTAGAAGCCATAAGCATGAAATAATGATTTTATTAGATCTAATTTTTCACATTTATTCAAGAGTTTCTTTTTTGAGAAATGATTTGAGCTAATTTACACTAAAAAATATAATTTCTATACATGTTATTAAATAAATTCTAATTATATAAATATTTAACTATTTTAACGGTCAGTAGACTTGGTGAATTATGACTTGGACATTTTAATCAATATATATTCATTTTTCCTCTCTTTTGAACTTTAAACCCTCATATTTTCCTTCACTCTATTTTTTCTTTCTCTCTCTTTTATTTTATTTTATTTTACAATTTTTATGCTCTTATTCTTCTACTACTGTCATCTTCATTCTTCTCCTTCTTCTTTTCCTCTCTTTTACATTACTCTTCTGTTGTCTACATTCTTCTTCTACATTTGTATATGTAATATGTTTTATCGTTGCAATCATTTACATCTAATTTAATTGCTTATATATGGATATTTTTTTTTTCCTTATGGTATAATTGACTGATTTCACGTTTCCATATCCCTTTTAGTTTTTGCTTTTATCTTCCTCTCTATGAGTGATAGCTATTTTCAAATGCTATATACGTTGTGGCTATATAAAATGAGTTGTAAAAGGACTATCACCTTTTTTTTTTTGTATTATTGTGATTGTCTTCAGTGTTGATACATGAGCTTTTGCTGATATGAGACTTTCTCTTTTTATTTTCTTATGAAAACAATGAGTTGTTTGACTAAAAGCATCCTCTAGAAGAAGGTGCATTTAGAGAAGTAGAATAATGCATCATGATCCCTTTTTGTGTTTGCTTATCCTGTCATCATGTTTTTAATTACTTTTCTGTTTTTTCAGCTTCCTCGTCTCACATTTTCTTTCTTTTTCCATGAAAGATGATTTGATTATCAATATTACAGTAAATTAAATTATAGTATTTAATATTACGTGATTTAGTTTTATTTCTTATATTTGTTTTTGTCAAGTAGTTGGCTATCTCTAATTTTAAAATAAAAATCTTTTTGTTTTTACAGCTTTCTAATATTGATAAGTTTATACTTATTATTCTTTGTATATAATGTGAAATTAGATAAAAAAAAAAAGGTTTTGGTTACATTCAAATTAAATATCACTACTATTAAACATAGATTTATAATTTTGAAAGCTGTTTTTTATATAATATTTGATAGTTGATACTTATTATATATTATACACTTTTATACTACAATACATTGAATTAGTGTGAAAAAAATATTGTTTAGAAATTTTACCTTTAATTCGAGTTTTATTACCATTCAACTTAAATATCACTACTAATAAACAAATATTTATAATTTTAAAAGTTATTTTTTACATAATAGTTAATATTTGATGCTTATTATATTTTATAAACTTTTATAATATAGTATATTGAATTAGTGTGAAAAGAATATCTTTTGTTTCTCATCAAAATCTTGTAGGGCATGGTTTATGCGAGTTCAACCTCTAAATTTTACAATTATTGCTCATCTTTCGTCATTTTCTTTCCCTGCAATTCTTTGATAAATATTTTTGGGAGTTGGAGCTTGGATAAGCTTTAAATATTTGTATTTTTTTTTCATCGTCTTTTCACAATCTTCTTCTTTTTTTATGTTTTTTTTTAGAATTGTTTTTTTATCTTTTGTTTATTGAAGTTTTGATTTTTTTTTTTTATGACTTTAGCATTTTAGCCATGGGAATGGGATATATCGAAAGCATTGATTTGTGGTACCAATTCATTGATTCATGTGAAGTTTTTAATTTTTAGATGGTACGAGTGAACTAATAAGGGAATTATAATAAGCATTGTGAGTTTGTTTTCATATAATTATTAGGATGATAGTGGATATTTACCAACAAAAAAATTGAAAGAATGATAGTTGCTATTCTTAAACTTTATTTTACATTTTTTCCTATTATATGTAGTTATTCATTTTAAATTTCTTTTGAAAAATACTTTAAACTTTTACTCTCTGTTAATTTCACTTTTAATTTTTTCTTTGCAAGAAAGTATTATGTTTATTATTTTCAATTCTTTTTCTATGATGTGGTTTATTATTTAATTTTATTATATTTGTTTGAGCTTAATTTTTGCAATTCTCTTAGTATTTTTTTATTTTTTTGTTTTATTTCAATAGTTCTACTTCTTTATTAGTATTTTTCATGTTTTTTCATACGATTTTTTATCTCTATTTGTGTATTGATGCTATGATTTTTTTTATTTTTATAAATTTTTTGTTTTATGGTTATTATTGATTACCTTTTACTTTTTCCTTTTTTTTTACAAAATTATTGACTATATTTCATATTAAACTTAATTGTTAGTTTAAATAGTGTGGCAGTGTAATTATATATTGCAACTTTAACTTCTTCTTTTTTCACAAATATTGATATGAAAATATATGGTAAGGATAATATCTATAATTAATATTAATAATAATATTATAGGTCCAAAATAAATCCAAATTCTAATACAATAAAATAAAAAATCTCATTGACTTAAACGTAAATGTTGTGATTGATATTAATTTGATTTTATTATTCTTAATTTATATCAATTTTATGATACTATCTTTAATTGATATTAATTTAATATAAAAGAAATTTTGATTTATATCCCACAATTTTAAAATTAATCTGATGTACTTTACTTGATTGCCATTACCCTTAGGGGCAGATCTATTTATAAATATTGGGGGCTCATGCCCCTACTAGACCTTGGAAATTTTTTTAGAGGTATATAAGTGTATATATAGTTTGCCCCCGTATTGAGGTAAAAATTATGTGAAACTCTTATTATATCTATATATTATCTTTGCCTCCATGCATTGCCTAAAATTTCTACATCCGTCACTGATTACCCTCCTATTCCAAAAAAAAAAAAAATGTTGTTACCCTTAATTGATATCAACTTAATTTATGCACTTGATTTTAGCAAGTATTGAATCTAATTAATTATGATATATATGATATTAATTCAAACTTTTAATTAAACAAAAATAAAGGATCATAACTATTCATTGGTTATTTTGAACAAGGATTCTCACTTTATAGAGTAAATTAAGGGCATTTAATTTTTGGATCAATAAATTTAGAAGTGAGACTCTTTTCACTCTATTAATTTAAGGACAGAACTCCTCACTTTATGCTCTAAAGTAAGATCTTCACTTTACAAGATCCAAATCTAATTTTTTTCTTATAATTCAAATTTGTATATAATCTTTAGATTAAAAGTCTAATTTGATTAAAAGGAGATCTCATCGTATGATGCATTCTACCGTTTAAGCCACACGTTAATAGTTGAGACTAAATAAGAAGTCGATTTGATGTACAAAACTGAATTCAATTAATAGCTTCATATTACTCAAACAAGTTGAGATTAAATCCAGCATAAGTGGATGGGTTATCATTGATCAGTAATGAAGGATATATCTTTGTTATTACAGAGCTTATAAGTAAATAAATATCTCACTATGGATCTGAGTCATTGTTAGAAGCATAAATTTGTTATTTTATACTTAGGCATATATACTAATTAAAACATTGATAACCATAACTATTAAATATGTGTAAGCTAAAGTTTTGGTGTTAAATATTAACTTATTATGTATGAAATAATATTTATTTAATTATAAATCATACTCATTATTATTATTAAAGTATCTTATATACTTTGAAAGAAAATGTTAAAAACATGATTTTACTTTTTTAAATTATGAAATTATTATATTTTTAAAATATGAAGCTGTAGTATTTCATCAAACAATAAATTTTTAGATTTATTTTAAAATTTTTTTTACATATTTTAGAAATAAATAAATAAATAAATAAATTTAAAGTAAATTAAAAATTAAAATGTTTTAAAATGCAATACCAATGAGACAAACTATGGTTAAAAAAAAAGATGAGTTTAATGAATATAAAAAAATAAGTTTAATAATAGAAATAGAATGAAGTATATATTTATGAAAAAATATAATATAATATAATAACTTTAGATCTCAAAGATATTTCATGTTATTTGAAAAAGAAAAAATGATTTGAGAGGGAGCCTCTCTTAAGCATTCAATCATATGCCAAATAAACACTTTTACTTTTTGGATGAAAATATCCTAAGAACATGCATAAATTAATAATTTATCGAAGGACCAGAAGCAGGAGGAATTTCCTGTGCCAGGGACAACATCATGAGAAAACGCTACGTATTGCCGTTGTTTGGCATGTACATCGACCGTTGGCTGAAATGATGTTGACCTTCTGATCCTAAGAGCCGCGTTGGCACGCACGAGTGAAACATCATCTGTGTCGTACTCAAGGACTAGGAGAGAGATGCTGCAAAATATTGGGGGTGACATGTAGTACGGGTAAACCCTTCTCACCAAAGTATGAATTGGTCATGGAGTGACCTGGATCAATTATTTGAATTAAAAGTATTTTGTTCCGTAAATAATAGTAGATTGGTGGGCTAACCAACTCAGTTTTTATTATAATTTTACTCATTTTTGCCGACCTATTTTGCTTCGTCACCGGTTGATTATAAAATAAGACAGGATAAGTTGACGTATCATAATTATTTTGGTTAAAAATATCAACTCATCTCATTAAAAAAGAACGGATCATAGGTCAACACAATAAATGCAACTCGTTATGCCACCCCTATGTGTATACCACTTTGTGTTTATGTTCCCTATGCAACACAAGCTGCATAAAAATAGGGATTCGAGACTTGTTAGAGAGTAGTTATTGTTATTCTAATACGTCTATTATCACTTTCACTTTACTATCATTTTTGTATTCTTTCTAAAATATCGTTCCTTCCATTTTTTTTTCTATCAACATACTTATATAACATTGAATAATTATTATCAATTATATTATTCAAATTTATAATTTTTATTGTAATTAGAAAATAATTTGTTTTTTATATTTGGTATTATCAAATTTTATATTCATGTACAGTTAATTTATTTATAAAATAATTTAAATTTAAATATCAAATTTTTATAGTTTTCTTTAATATTGTACCTATCTAAATCATAAATCAGAAAGTATTTTAAAAAAAAAATCAATAACAATAAAAAAGTATTCATCGAAAATATAAAATAATTAGTATAATATAAATTTTCAATCATATGTA
Organism: Dalbergia cultrata; assembly: GCA_031216105.1. Classification (NCBI taxonomy): domain Eukaryota; kingdom Viridiplantae; phylum Streptophyta; class Magnoliopsida; order Fabales; family Fabaceae; genus Dalbergia; species Dalbergia cultrata. The sequence continues at coordinate 50,081,923 of CM062346.1, forward strand.
CAATATTTCATTTTAAATTAATATTTTTAATACCAAAAAGGATTATATCAACCATATTTTAACTTTATTATTTTTATCTTATGATCTATTCCCTTCCCTTAATCTATATATCATAACAACCGAAAATTATTTTTTTCCTATAAAAAGCAACAAGTTTTGATTTCAGTTGCAATTATGAATTTTGTCAATTTTTTCATACAAAATTTAGCTTGTTTCATGGAAAAAAACCACATGATAAATTGTTTTATGAAATTATAAAATAGATTACGAAGGCAAAAATAATCAAACACTAAAAGAACATTTCTGGTATAACAAATATTCAATTTAAATAAAACATTGGATACATGATGATAAATTACATCATGCGAATCTGTCTATATTGTGCATTCGTTTAGTATTTGCTTGAATACCCATTGTTTTTAATGTTTATATAATTACTATATTAAGAAAAATTTTAAAAAAATAATCTAATAATTAAATTCACATAAATTTTGTTAAATAAATTAATTGTGTATGAAAATAAAATCTGATAATATCAAATATAAAATAAAATATCAAGTATAAAATAAATTAATTTTAATTGAAAAATTATAAATCTGAATAGAAATATAATTGATAATAATTATTCAATGTTATACTACTATGTTGATAAAGAAAAAAAATGAAAGGAATGGTATTTTAGAAAAAAAAAACACAATAAAATGATAGTAAAGTAGGAGTAATAATAGACATATTAGAGTGACAATAGCCACTAGTTTCTATTGTTCAAATTAGTTGGTTTTGCCTTCCAGAGCATGGCTTCCTTTATCACCGTTCAACGGTTCTAATTAAGCTGGGGAATTAAAAGGCAATGATGCACTAAATTGTTCATGTCTTTGTTAATAAGATTCCAGTCTGTCAAGCAAGCAAGAGACACTCAATGTATTGTCAAACTAATCTCAGCTTGAAGTAACTTGATTATTTTTTATTGCTTCGTGTTAAGATTAATTAATACAGTGTCACATTTTAACGTGCTATACTGCTACTGCATCAAAAATATATTTTAACGTTCAATATGCTAACGCATATGATTTGAACTTTTTCCCTTTTAAAAATAACCAGCTAATAACAACAAAACATGATTAATTTGACTGAATTTGACGTAACCAGCGGCGAAATTTGAAATTTTGAATGGAGGATTCTTTCATTTATATTCTTGGATAAAGAATATTTTTCATTCAATAAGCAACTTAACTATTAATTTTTATTTTCGTTTCTTTGCATCATAAAATTTAATTTAATGACTGAGATTCATATTTCCTCCTTCAATAATATAAAAGATAATAGATTATGATCCATGCAACCACGCTGCATGGACAATTGAATTGAGTGGATATATAATTTTAAATCATATATTTATGATAAAGAAATAAATAGTAAAATAAATTATGCATAAATTGTGTATAAATCATTGATCATATTATGATATAGCATTTAACATATATTTTTAAACATTTCCTTATATACAACATGACTGATTTCATTAGCGTTTTATAAATCATCTTTATGCATAAAAATATTCAATTAATTAATTTCGAAATTGTGACATATATGGCCATGATTAAAAATAGGCTTTTCAAAATCAAACCAGTATTTTCTCTGGAATTATGTATCAATATATAAATTATATATAAAAACATTTCAATAAAAATTAATAAAATAGACTATATAATCAAAATTCATCCATAAGAAATGATGAAAAAATATTATTAAAATAGATTTTATACATAACAAATATTTATAACAAATTGATTAAAAAAAATTCACCATCTCATTCGCTTACTGCTTCTCTTCTTCTTGAATAAAGAAATTACTGAAAATTTATGTTAAATAAAATAGATCCATAATAATTATATTCATTCAAGTGACGACGTGATGGTTTTCATAAATAATAAAAAAATATGCATCATCCTTATCCCCTTTTCTCCCTTTTATTTCTTGGATAAGGATTTGTGGTTTCAAATTCATATTAAATAAAAGGCTACATATTCTGTGGAGGTATGAAATTACACATGTCTACAAAGGGTGATTTCTTGAACATGATTTCATAGTCATAGTTATACTAAGGTCAAACCGTTAAGATCATATAGATTCAGAGCTCACAGACAACTAAAAAGGTTTTAAAGGTTCTTATATTTAGATGGATTGATTATTTAGTTTAGACGGTAGCTATAGAGAAACAGCCAGTGAGTTAACGGCTGGAATTGATCATTAACCTTGGTACCAAGCTGCCTAAGGGCAATCTCACATAGTAGAACAAAGAATGGAACCTAGTTAGGTATCCACATTAGATTCCCAGTGAGGCCCATGTCTAGTGGAGCATAGTAAATGCGTTCAATGTGATGAGGCTCGTGTCTGGCACCCATTGGAACAAAACCTTGAGTTCTCCAGTAAGGCCCGTGTCTAGCACTGGTGGAGCATAGAGGACAATCTTGTTTCCGTATTAGAATACCGTTATGTATAACAATGATTTGGACATATATATCTACATATAAAGTGTTTAAAGTTTTATATTATTATCTTTATTATAAATTTATGTATTGTTCCTTGGTGTCCCATGAAAGGAGGTTTCATATGGGAATTCACTCGCTAAGTTTTGGTTGCAAAACTCACCCCTTTCTTCTTTCCTCTATTTACAGATACAGAAGCGGCTGCAGGCCCTTCCCAGCCACCATCGTCCCAGTGGTGAGCTTTGTTTAGGTGAAGTGTTTATAGTTTTATCTGGAGTGCTCTAGTATAAATGTAGGCAAGATCTGGACAATAGAGCATGTTTATGTTTCTGCATATTACAACACTATTTTGGTTGTATTGAATAGTTTAGCACTTATGAGTATTTTAAATCAAAGCAACTTTATACATATATATTTTGTATTATGCCTCACGGCCTATAGACTTGAATTATGGAATTTCAATATAAACTAGTATGATTTAGTAAACATGTGATTTGTATGTAGAAAATGAAAATATATTTGAATAATTTTATAATTAATTGTGCATATAGAGAAGCCCACGTCTTGAGGCTTACGTGAGAATCGGATTTCTTACGTGTCTGTCACATGCCTAAATCGGGTTGTGACACACGTGAACCTAAGACATCACACTCACTGCATAATTTCAAGGACTAAGATGAGCCATTCATTCGACATATATAATTTTTTAGTTTAATTTTTGTGACGGTGTATATTTTTTTTTTTATCATTGCCTGATAAATTTTTTTTTTTTTACATAATTGTTCAAATATTATGTATGAAAGTAAATCATGCCTACCAAAATATTATTACATACATGAAAGAAAATGGAAACTAATAAAAATTATACTCCTTTCGGTTTTCAATATAAGTTATTTTTTAATTATGCAATAAATTAAGGTAATAATTAAATTGATTTTCTGAAAAAAAGAAGAAGTAAAAGATACAAACCCTTCTCTCGTTCAACCTCCGCCCATTATCTCTCAAGCTAAATACTCCAATAAACTTATCTTCACTCATTTTCTATCCAGTTAAATAAAGGGATAAAATAGTTATAAAATAATTAATAATTCAATGAAATGTAAAAATCATATATATATATGTACTAGAAAAAAAATAAAAAATGGCTTATATTGAGTATAGAGGAGGTATGATGTATTTTTTTGGTACATTTTTAAACTTCCAAGATTATTAGCATGATTTGGTTCAACACCATCATAAAACTGTATAAATAGGCGGATCACCTTTTGGGCAGACATAAATAGCAATATCATTGCAAATTACTAATGGAAGGTGGTAATTATGCGACAGGACACCATTATGAAAAAAATAATAATCCGGATCATCCAAGAAAGTTAAACACGAATTTGAGGCAACTTTTTGTTTTTGTAGAGAATAATTGTAAGGTGGGCAGTGTGTGTGTGATTTACATCATGTGGGGGCAAGTGAAGTGGCTAAGACTCGTCACTCACATTACTGCTTGCACTGTACCACAACATCTGCCCCCTTTTTTATGCTGCGTGTGTGCTAACCAAAGCACATAACTTCACGCCGCTACGCTCTCATTTACACCTTTTCCCTGTCTCTCATTTCATCTCTCTCTCTCTCTCTCTCTCTCTCTCTCTCTGTGTTTGGGAGAGAGAATAGGGTGGCGCACGCACGCCCCCAACCTGCCCTGGCCTTTAACACACACAACAAAAAAAAAGAAAAAGAGAGGTGTATATGGCATTTATGATCTGACCTCTATCTCTCTCTCTCTCTCTATATATATATGTATATATAGTGATCTATCACACGTTATACATAGACATAGTAGGCCAAACTTCAGTGTAGGCCAAACCAAACCAAGCACAACCTACACACACCACCCCCTCTCACCAACCAACCACAAGTTGTAGAGAGGTGTAGATAGAGGGAGCCACTTTTTTCAAGTTTTGAGCCCAAATCTCAATGGCCCTTCAGTGAGATTAGCCATTATAGGCGGTAAACAGGAAAGGGTACTGGTGAGTCAGTGTGTCCCAGAACTCATTTCCTTAACTTGCACTCTATGTGTTTGTTTTGTTTAAGAGATGAGATGAGTTAGAGTTACTTCTGACTCAGCGAGAGAGATAGGGAGATAATCAAATCAAATTTTACCACATCTGTGAATAGAAAGAAATGTTTGTTTTTTTAAGGAGTTTTGATCCAAAATCCCTCATAAGTCGCCTTGAAACATGTCTTTTGCATCTGGCTATTTCTAACGTTCAGCTCTCTCTCTCTCTCTCTCTCTCTCTTGTGGTGGAGTTTTGAAATGTTGTGATTTTGGATTTCATTCTTCATAGGGTCATTCTTTTAATTCTTTGGATTTTTTTTCCTTGCTCTCTCTCTCTCTGTTCTGTTTTGGGTGGATTTGTGCCTGCTTGGTTTCCGGGTCACACTCCATTTGATCCAATGGAGATTTTGCGGGAGTTGATCAAGTTGACCCCCACTCCCCCCCCCCCCCCCCCCACACCACACAACAAACCAAGATCTTAAATTTGTTTGATTGTTGAAAAAGTGACATAATTTTCTCATTGGTAGCTTGGGTTGATGGTTATCTTTTGCAATTTAGAGGAGGAAATCAAGTGAAGAGGAATCAGAAATGTTGACTTGCATAGCATGTTCAAAGCAGCTCAATAATGGATCTCTTCACCAACAAGAAGAGGAAGAAGCTGTGCAAACACCAAGCACCAAGCAAGCCATTAAGGCTCTCACTGCTCAGGTAAAAATTCAAACCCATGATGGCTTATGACAAAAATCAGTCAAGAACCCAACTTTTCAATTATGCAATTTTTCATATGTGAATTCTAAATATATTTAAGACTAATAAGAGAATTAGAAACCTATTATTTTGCTAACATGAATTTGTCAGTTCAGTTCTACAAGTGTCTCCCTCTCTGTTGTCCTAGCATGTAGGAGTACATGCTATTGAATCATTGAAGTTTTGAGGAACAAATCATCGAACGAAAAGACCCTTTTGTGTTTTATTAATTCTTTCTTGATTTTCTTCATTTGTTTCTCCTCAAGGATGAAACCATTGTGACAAAAGGACTGGTTTTTGTTTTCCAGATCAAGGACATGGCAGTGAAGGCGTCTGGGGCCTATAAGAATTGCAAGCCTTGTTCTGGATCTTCCAATGGTAACAGGAAAGGGAACTATGCTGACTCTGATGCTGGCTCAGATTCAGCAAGGTTTCCCTGGGCCTACCGCAGAACAGGTAGCTCCAATTCGACCCCAAGGATGTGGGGGAAGGAAATGGAGGCCAGACTGAAAGGGCTTTCTAGTGGGGAAGGGACACCGGCATCGGTGAGTGGACGGACTGAGTCAGTGGTGTTCATGGAGGAGGATGAGCCCAAGGAATGGATTGCACAAGTGGAGCCTGGTGTGCTAATTACCTTTGTTTCATTGCCTCAGGGTGGGAATGATCTGAAGCGGATACGGTTCAGGTACTAACTACCTCTCTCTTGTTTGTTTGTATGTTATGGAAATTGCAAAATGTTCCAATTTCATGTTGGGGGTGTAATCACTTGCCTTGTCATGTGGTAGAGGCAACTAAGCTTTTAACTAGTGTGGCTTTGTCCTTTGTGATTTAAACTTTCTCATCTTTGATGTGGCATTTCAGTACATGTTTGTTTGAGAGTGATCACATGCTTTTCAAAGGCTGTCGAGATTCTAGATTGGCTATGTTGTTTGCATTGTGCCTCTTTGGAAGGCCTCAGCTTTGTTCCACTGTCAGTAACTCAGGTCATGCTTCCCAGGTGGTACTAGAACGGGACAAAAGTGAAAAAGAACTTTTATCTCTTAGGCTGATTTAAATGCCCTCCTTACTCTCAACTCACAAAAGAAAAAGAAAAAGAAAAAAAGAAAAGCGGGAAAAAGAAAAAAATAACAATAAAGAAAAGATAGGAAAAAAAAAAAGGAAGCTATGCAAAGAAAAAGGTCAGGGTTGGTTTTATAACAGAGTAAATATTCATTTTGAGAAATACAAGCAAATGGGTCAAGGAAAGACCCCTGTTCTAAATGGAAAAGAAAACTTAAACAAAAGTTTATGAAAAAGGACGTATGAAGGGATACTAGAAGGGCCATTCAATCGTTAATAGTCAATAATGAATTTAACAACTACTTTTGTTTAAGATAAGTGACCTTTGGGTTTTGTTAGATCTTCAGGCCCTTTCCATCTTTTATATGAGTTTAGGCTTCTATTAAGCTAGTCTCAGTGCTAAACATGAAACAGTCAATAAGACCTTCAGTTTTGAAGTGGTTAAGAGCATGTAAATTCAAATACATACATCGTTATGGGAACATAATGTATCTAATCTAAAATTTACCTGCTTCTTTACATTGTTAATGGTATCCATCTGGAATTGTCTTGCACCTATTTGACTCACTTTTGAAATAGTTCACCCGCTGTTTATGAAGAAGAACTGGATATCCAAAATCTAATGTAGTTTCTGAATTTTATGATCACTAAACCAATATATTTCTGGGGACACAAACTGCATGGGTTCATTGGTTATTAGAATAATATTTAGTTGTTTTGTTTGTGGTGATGGAGGCTAGTGCCGTGGACAGTTTAATCTGGGTCAGTTGATTGTTAAAATGGAGCCATTGTGCTTCAATTCATACCTGAGAACTTGTAGGGGAGGGGGAGGGAGGAGGTGGTACCATGGTAGGGTAGGTTAGTGCCATGGACAGTTGTGGATAATAATTGGCTCTGTACAAACATTTTGAAATGTTTGTTTCTTTATTTCTATAATCTTCACAGTGGGTTTAATCTGCTGTTTTTTTCGGCCTTTCCATGAATACCAATCATCCAATACCCCAAAGTCAGGCTTCAAATGGAGTTCCTGGATTGTTTCTTCGCTAGACAGCTTGAAATGATTTTACTTCTGCAGAATATAGTTGATCTTCATGTCAAAATTCTTTTAATTTGTTCTTAAAATAAACCCTGTCGATGATTCTACTAATTATAATTTTACATGTTTGATCAGTCGTGAAATGTTTAATAAATGGCAAGCTCAGAGGTGGTGGGCTGAAAATTATGACAAGGTAATGGAGTTGTACAATGTTCAAAGGTTCAATCAACAGGCAGTTCCTCTTCCGACGCCACCTAGATCTGAAGATGAGGTACCCACAGACCTTTTTGTAAATTGTTGCTGAGAGTTGCAAACTTTGTCTCCAACCATGCATGTTATCCTGATGAATCAATCATAATTTCTATCTAATTCATACTTGAGATCTTTGAGTTTGCCAATGACTGAGAAATGTGTAAACAATTGCTTCCTACTTAACATATGAGCTATAAAGTAACTATGGTAGTGGATTGTTTAGTGTTTGCAATGCATGAGCTGTTCATTTAGAATCTTCCATTTTAGTGAATTTGCTGTAGTGATATTATCACTTTTTGTCGGTGTTTAGAAACTTGCCTCTGTTTTCAGAGTTCAAGGATTGAATCTGTCAGGGACAGCCCTGTCACTCCTCCTCTCAGCAAAGAGCCCCCACCCCGTCATTTTCACCACCCAACGGGACTGGGCTACTCGTCATCAGATTCCCTGGATCACAACCGAACCCAATGTCACCCTTGCTATGAAACAAGTGGTCTAGCCTCAACACCTAATCTTTCCAACATTAGTGGGTCAAAGACCGGAAGATCATCCATTGATGGTTCAGTCAGGACAAGTTCATCAAGAGATGGAGATCACTCGGGCGAGCTTTCAATGAGCAATGCCAGTGATATGGAAACTGAATGGGTTGAACAGGATGAACCAGGAGTATACATCACTATCAGAGCACTGCCTGGTGGAACCAGAGAACTTAGGCGTGTGCGGTTCAGGTACGCAGATATTGTTAGCCTGGAAAATAAATTATTTTTTATGCAACTGTTTTTTAATTCTTTCTAACTAATTATCTTTGCGTTGACGCCTCCTAACCAAGTTGTGTTCTGTGAAAAATTGCTGACCTTCATGGATTTAGGACAGCTGTCTTTTTAATTTTGGTAATATAGTTTTTATTTAGTGATTTGATTCTTACGAGTGCAATGGAAGGAAAAAATCATCCTGATAATGTGAGAAGGCATAGAGAGAAGAGAGATTTGAGAGATTGAAATTTTAGAAAATGAACTCAACTCTTTCAATGTGTACAATGAGGGTATTGATATACACTGCTTTGCCTAAACTAATCACATGAAAAAATAATTGACTGTTATAACAGAATAACTAAAGCTAACAAACTTTTGGAATCAGTTACGTTAAATTAGTTACACTAGTTGCTAATGTGTGGTTGACCAGTATCAGGCGATAATTCTATAAATTTTTTTATTATGCTTTTAAGCCTTATGATTGTTTCCTCTGTTAGTGTGCTTCTATTTCCGTTGTTTTTTTTTTTCTTTTCATTTTGCCCTCCTTGTGACTGTATTTAATTTTTAGGCAAGTTTTGAACTCCATATATTCTTTACTGATGAGTTTTTTAATGCATAGGGTAGTTTTATATGCATGCTAAATTTAATAGAATATAAAGAAACCTGACTCTTAACAACTGGAAGCTGGACTGCTAGTGATCACGTATAATTTATTGCGAATAATCACATTCATTTAAATTTACAATTTTATTTGTACATTCTTTTTCGCAGCCGAGAAAGATTTGGGGAAATGCATGCTAGATTGTGGTGGGAGGAGAACCGTGCCAGGATACAAGAACAATACTTGTGATTTGTTACTATAGAAGAGCCTTGACGCGGACAACTGCTTCAGCAGGCTAACTGAGTACAACATGAAAGCTTACACAGCATTGTGCATTCTAGATTCAGTTTCTTTCTTTCCAGTGGATAATTTGCAAGTAACTGCAACTTTCGACTTTGAACTTGGGAGTTTAACTCTGGCAGTAGAGAGATATGCACATGATGGGAAATATTGAATTATGATGGTGAAGCTTAGTTCATAGATAAACTTGTTAACACCTATGTCCTTGCAGTGGGAATTGCCTAATGTTTTTTCTTCCATCTTGTATGAATTCTGAACTATTCCAAGTGATGCTATTAGGATGATATAACACGTTTGGTTTTGTTAAAATGGTTAAACTAAGACAAAATTGTTAAACTACCACGTTTGGCTTTGTTAAAATGGTTAAACTAACACTTCAGTGCTGCAGCTAGAAATTTCTGCACGAAACAAATCGAGGAAAATTTTGACACCTCTGAATGCCATATTTTGTCCTCTCCAATCGTCTCTAATGAATTAAAATAATAATAATAACAGCAATAAAATTAATATTCAGTTTTTCCCCTTCATCCTTCTAGAATTTCAATGCCTTGTCTAGATATAACTCCATCTTGAATTTTCAAATCTTTTTGCTCTTCTATCTGATTTTAAAATCTCAACAAACCAATTTTTTTCAACAGATGTCAACTGTTTTTCCTTAAAAAGGAATGATATGGATATACCCAAATCTCCACCTTATACATCCACCTCGCTAGAAGATAAAATTGAGGTATTTCATACGGAGGGGCAAACTTGGAAGGAAGAAAGCAAAGCAAAAAAAAAAAAAAAACACAACGTACCTTTTCTCTTTCTCTGACTTTGCTTCTTCTTCTTTCTCATTTTCATTTTTTTTTTCTCTATACTTCTTCATTCTTTACAGCAACAAGAAAAAGAAGAAGAAGAAGAAGGAGAATCAAGATGAAATCCAAAGCACACAAAAGGAAAACAAAGAAGATACTTTCATTCTCTCTCTTTTTCATTTTTTCTTTCTTTGGTTTTTTCATCTTTACCGGAAGAAGAAGAAGAACGAAGATCTTGCATGAAATCCAAAGCACACAAAAGGAAGAAAGAAAGAAACTTTAATTCTCTCTTTCTTTTTCATGTTTCTTTCTCTAGTTCTTCATGATTTTTTTTCCAAATTTTTCAACAATAAAAAGAACTGAGAATGATTTTGTTAGAAGCTGAGATTTACTGTTATTGTTGGAAACAGAGTTAAAAACTTGTAAATGTGTGTTACGAAAAGTTGTAAACCTGTATGTAAAATGTTGTAAACTATTGCACAAAAAGTTCTAAACCAGTAGCAAAATATTGTAAACCAATTGAGGACACATGCTGAAAACTGGAGTTCAAATATTATAAATGTGTATTATAAAATATTGTAAACCAATATGTAAAATGTTGTAAACCATTGCACAAAAAGTTATAAACTAGTTGCAAAATATTGTAAACCAATTGAGGACACATGTTGAAAACTGGAGTTAAAATATTGTAAATGTGTGCCGCGAAATGTTGTAAACTAGTATGTAAAATGTTGTAAATCATTGCACAAAAAGTTGTAAACCAGAAGCAAAATGTTGTAAACCGATTGAGGACATATGCTGAAAACTAAAGTTAAAATATTGAAAATGTGTGTTACAAAATGTTGTAAACCAATATGTAAAATGTTGTAAACCATTGCACAAAAAGTTATAAACCGATAGCAAAATATTGTAAACCATGTATATAAACGTCATTCTTAAGGATATAATCTAAGTTTAAAGATTTTAAAATTAGATCAAATAGGAAATTCTAAAATTTTAAAATTGTACTAATAATATTGTATTAATAAAATTCATAATTATGTAAATATAAAATAGAACTAAATAATTTTAAAACTGATTTATAATATTTTATCCTCAACCTATTTAGCATATATCCTCAATTGGTTTACAACATTTTGCTACTGGTTTGTAACTTTTTGTGCAATAGTTTACAACATTTTACATACTGGTTTACAACATTTTGTAACACATATTTACAATTTTTTTATCTCTAGTTTTCAACGTGTCTTCAATTGGTTTATAACATTTTACTATTGGTTTACAACTTTTTATGCATTAGTTTACAACATTTTACATACTGGTTTATAATATTTCATAACACACATTTATAATATTTTAACTCCAATTTTCAGCATGTGTCCTCAATTAGTTTATAACATTTTACTATTGGTTTACAACTTTTTATGCAATGGTTTACAACATTTTACATGTTGGTTTACAACATTTCGTAACACACATTTACAATATTTTAACTTCAGTTTTCAGCATGTGTCCTCAATTGGTTTATAACATTTTGCTATTGGTTTATAACTTTTTGTACAATGGTTTATAACATTTTACATATAGGTTTATAACTTTTCGTAACACACATTTACAATTTTTTTAACTCTAGTTTCCAACAATAACAGCAAATCTCAACTTCTAACAAAATCATTCTCAGTTCTTTTTATTGTTGAAAAATCTGGAAAAAAAAATCATGAATAACTAAAGAAAGAAACATGAAAAAGAGAGAGAGAATTGAAGTTTCTTTTTTTCTTTCTTTCGTGTGCTTTGGATTTTATGCGAGATCTTCGTTCTTCTTCTTCTTCATTCTTCTTCTTCTTCCCGTAAAGATGAAAAAACCAGAGAAAGAAAAAAAAATGAAATAGAGAGAGAATGAAAGTATCTTCTTTGTTTTCCTTTTGTGTGCTTTGGGTTTCATCTTGATTCTCCTTCTTCTTCTTCTTCTTCTTGTTGCTGTAAAGAATGAAGGAGTATAGAGAGAAAAATGAAAATGAGAAAAAGGAAGAAGCAAAGTCAGAGAAAGAGAGAAAGTACGTTGTGTTTTTTTTTCTTTTGTTTGCTTTGTTTTTCTTCCTTCCAAGTTTGCCCCTCCGTATGAAATACCTCAATTTTGTCTTCTAGCGAGGTGGATGTATAAGGTGGAGGTTTGGGTATGTCCATGTATCATTCCTCTTTCTTAAAACCTCTCTCATTTTCCCTTCTATAAAATGATCTCATTGTAGTCTAGTGAAGGTACGATTGCTCCCAGCATAAAATACACATCATCACTATGAGTGCCAAGTTCAAACCAAATACCTATATGGTCGTCACTCATCGCCTCTATATGTCACAACATTGCCTCCAAGAATCATCCTTCATCATAAACCGTACTTTTCAGTCAACCCTTGTCAAGGCCTCAACCTCAACCCACCTCCGTCACCTAAGCCATCACATTTCTGTTTCTCAATATTAAACACAAATCACCTCTTCCATGCACCTTTAGCTATCATAATTTTCTTTATCATAGTAAACCACCACCATCATCATCATCTAACCATCGAGCCTCTTTGCAACACCTCCATCAGCCTCAGCCATACTTTAACCGTTCCTTCACTCTCATTGTCGTGACCTAACCATCCAACTCTGCCATAGCTCACTCACTGCTACATGCAAGAATCATCAAGGGCCGCAAAGTGAGGGGGCAAATTGGGAAATGACATCCAGGGAGGGAAAATTAGTTAGCACCAAGGTCCCTGTGGCTTCTAATCCAGACCGGCAGGTGCTGTGTACAAGTGAGCGCCCTCACAAGCCTACTAGGTGATGAGATGCTTTCATCTAGCATTATGCAAAATAGTACGAACCTCTCTCTCTGTGACTCCTCCTTCTGATATTCCCTCTGATACTCCCTTCTCTTATCCTTCTACCTCTACCTAATTTCTTCCCTCTTATTCAGGTGTGAACTCATCTCAATCAGTGGAATAGTGTTCATGCCTTCTTCCTTAGCTTTGAGCTCACTATATCTTCTATGCCTATTCTTCTTCTTAAGCACTAATAATTTCGACTGATTTATTGTATTCCCTGTATGCTTGTACATGTTCACTCATACTCATTATTGTAAAAACCTCCAGAAACATTTACTGTCATACATATATCTTAGAAGTAATTTCTAGAAGTATTACACCCACAGCCACCTGCTGTCAACTTCGACATCGACGTCATGCAACAATCGTGTCCTTAACACAACCAATATCATTGTTGTTACTGTCTGACTAAGGATAGAGGTAGGCTAATCTGTATGCTAGAGATTAAGCTACCTGGCTTCCCTCCCTCATTGGGTATAAAGAATTGGGATATTAAGTGAAAGGAGCCAGTATTGGGGGCATGGATCAGGGTCCTAATTAAGAGGTGATGGCAAGGGGAGGGATGCCCGAGCTAAAAGGCCAAGCACGACCATTCAGCCGATCCACAATTCCTTAAATCTCAAGTGAGAGTGAGAGTGAAGATGCTAAGGGTTAACGTAGGTTGATAGACCACAAACCTTCTAGCCTCGAGCTTTGTGAAGAGCGATGGGGTTCAACGTAAGTTTAAGGACTGCGTGATCAGTCCAAAACCCCCCACCATGTAGCATTCGATGTGTTATGGATATCCTTGGTTGGTTCGGTGCTTGAAATCAAGGAGGTTTAAATAATGTTTTCCTCCCTCTCAACCTTTTAGGCCATACTAAAGATTATCAACAATTAATGTCATGTCATCCGATTGACCAAGTGATAGGGGATCCTGTATGAAACCTTCTTAACCCAGTAAAATGTTGCTTTCCTTTTTGCCTGCTTTTTTGGGACTAATTATCCTATCTTCATGACAAGGGATATGCAATTGATTCATCATTAACTTGTGGTGTTACCAATTTCGCTATGCTTGTGTGTTGCCAAGTTGTCGTGCTTATGCACTTTCAAGTTGTTAGGGTTCTAACTACTACTGATGGTGATATCGACCTTTAACAATCAGTCTCATTGCTAGCCATTAATGTGGGTATTGGTTCCAATCATGAATAATGGGGACCTAAGACTTTTGACATTTTTAGGGTTGAAGTGTTTTTAGATATCACTAGGGGTGGTAGGTCTAGTGCTGTGGTTGATAGACTTAGTCTTAGTCTTGGGGCTGGTGTTAGGTTTTGCTATTGGAGTTTTTGGGCTCAGGGGAGTGCTAGGTCTTGATAATAGTATTGGTGAATACCAATTCTTCAAATAGTGGTGGTGAATACCGGATCTTCGGATAATGGTAGTGAATACCGGATCTTCAGATAATGCCTGTGAATACCAGATCTTCAAATAGTGCTAGTGAGTGCTGAATCTTCATATAGTACTGGTGAATATTGTGTCTTCAAATAGAAGAGGTGAATACTGAGTCTTCAAATAGTTTTGGTAAATACTTGGTTTTCAAATAGTGCTGATGAATACCAGGCTTTGAAGTTTGCTTGTGAATACGAGGCTTAATGTTGGTGAATACTGGACTTTAAAAGTTACTCATGAAGTCGAGGCATAGAGTCGATGAGTACTAGGTTTTAAAGGTTGCTCATGAATGCGAGGCTTAGTACCGGTGAATATAGGGCTTTAATGGTAGCTTGTGAATATGAGGCTTAGTGTCATTGAATACTGAGCTTGATCAATGGTGGTGAATACCAAGCTTACTTTCATGCTGGTGAATACTGGACTACCTTCATACTGGTGAATACCGTATTACCTTCATGCTGGGGAATAGCAAACTAACTTCACGCTGGTGAATACTATACTACCTTCTTGATGAGAGCATCCTTATACATCAAATTATCATCCCTATTTTTACCATCTTGAAATAACACAGTAACACTAGCATTTCCAAAGTTGGCACATGAAGCAAAACAATAAGCTAAAACCTGGGGGGATTAGTCTTTCTATCTTCTCTTGTAATAATACTACATACTATGGTTGAAGTTAAAGGTTGAAAATCTAGCCAAATCTCTTGAAGTAGGAGAAGTCGTGGAGACTTCTTTAAGGGAGAGGAAGGAAGAAGTAAAGTTGAAATAGAGAACTTTATTGGGTTGACTCTTGTAATTTTCTTTTCCTTTAGTTGAACAATTCTATCAACTTTATGAACAATTTGTTAATATTTTGTATGTGTTCTTGTAAAGGGACACTTAGTATATTTCATTATTTCTTGCTTGTATTTCTTCAGGTATTTCCCGTTTATCGATGCTAACTTCAAACCACTATTAACGTTGACAATGGCGTACGCGTTGCTAGAAAATATTTTTTCCACTTTAAACGGGCCTTCCCATGAAGGTGACCATTTGCTGAATTCTTTTTTTTTTTTCCCTCTTATCAAGCGGCAAAATTTTTTTCCACACTAAGTCTCCAATGCTAAATGTTTTACCTTTTACCCATTTACTATGCACTCTACCCAACACTTGCTTTTGTTGAAGCACTCTTTCTAACGCATTAACTCTTTCACCATTTAACTTGTCGTATACTTCCAATAATCTTCCACTGGCAAATCATTTTCCAATATTTTTTAAACCAACCTCAATTGGTAATACAACATCATGGCCATAAACTAATTTGTAAGGTGTAATGCACATCCATTCGTTGAGGAGTTCCTACATGTCCATAACAATTGTCTTAGCATATTATGCCAATTCTTTGGCTGCCAACCAATGTGTTTCTTTATTAAGCCAATTATAATTTAATTTTCAACCTCAACTTATACATTGACTTGGGCGTATAATAGGGTGTTGAAGTTAACATTTTATTTTCCATGATTCAACATATCATCTTTTTCCTTGTAAACATAGTCCCTTTGTTGGTGGTCAAAGTTTCAGGTGTCCCAAATCTATAGATTAAATGTTCCTCAACAAAATCAATAATCTCAATTTAGGTAACTTCTCTAAAAGGAATAGCTTTGACCCATTTTGTGAAATGGTTGATCGCAACCAAAATAAACCTATGCCTTTAGAAGAGGGTGGATGTATTTGCCCAATTAGGCCAAGGGCCCATCCCCTAAAACGCCAAGACTTTATGATTGCATGAACCTACATGTAGGGACATGTTGAATGTTTCCATGGTTCTAGCATCAATGTTCACAAGATTTTTCATATTCGATGCAATCTTTTGCCATGGATGCCCAAAACACTCTTTGTTGTTGTGACACACACTACATTTTATGTTCGGCTTGGTGGCCCCATAGATATCTTTATGTACCTCAAGAAGGGTTGTATGAGCTTCTTCTTCCCCTTAGCATGTTAATAGATTTCCGTCAATGCCCTTTTTATATAGGGTACTTCTTAGAATGACATAACCAAACCCTCTATGTTTAATTTTAGGATAAAATGGATTTCCCCCTAAACTTTAGAAAATATGCAATATAGTTTTAAAACTTAGATTACAATGGCCAGTTCAACTGGTGAACTGGTGACGACCAAGCATGGTTTGAGCCACCCAACAAATCGGTCATGCACATGACTCGGCATAACCGATTTGGTTTGGTGATTTTTTGAAAAAAAAAAATGACTAGTAAACTGTCAGATCTCATATTTCACTAGTGAAAAAAAAAACTAGAGATTGCGTTGTTGTCTATGCCATGTTACTGTTAGGCCACCATGAAGCCATGCCATGTCATGTGCCACCTCATCATTGTGCCACAGCCTTCCATGAATGAGAAAATAGTGATTTTGGTTTCAGTTTTAATTTTGGGTCAAACTAAAAAATAGGACATAGAAAGATTAAGCCTATTAATCCAAATCAAGAACCTTGATCATTCTTTTTAATAATTTTTTTTATTTTAGATGCTTGTATTTTATAATTTTAATGTAGTTATTATTAATTACCTATGTTTTTATTTTATTTAATTAATTAAATTTTAATATATTTTTGTAAATTTATTTAATTTTATTTAGTTAAACCAGTGACTCACTGATCCAGTGCCTTGCTTGAGTCTATTACAGAGTTGAGTTTTAAATATATGATAAACAGTTTATTCCCTAACTTTTCAAAACATTAAGCATGACATCCTAGATTTTCCAAATAGTGTAAAACAGTATGGACTTTTCAAAAAGTGAAAAACTTCAGGTCATGACACCTTAGAGCATGCTAAAAAAAAATCTTAGCATTTTAATGAATAGGCAAATAAGAGCAAGCGCTTAAATAGATAAGAAGCAAACAACTATGTGATTAGTTGAGCATGATAAAAGGCATCGATATCTATTTAGAGCTTAAGAACATATATGTATCAGAGCTAAAGAGAAACCATAAACAAGATTATTGAACAGATATAATGAATTTGATCAAGAGAATATCATATGCATATAAAGACTGTTCAAGAATAATAAGAAAAACTATCAAAGCATTAAAAAGTTGATAGTTCAAAACAGAAATGCATGCTGAAAAAAAAATCTCTGAGCTTCCCTTTAGCATAAGCTCTCCCCTTAAATTTCATAGCATGACTCCCCCTAAGTTCCGTAACACAAGATTTTCTTCACTTTTTTTTTCCCTCTTTTGACATAATTAAAAAAAAGGTGTGCTGGAAGTTAGGAACATCATTTGCCCTGGTGCCTTATTTCTTGAAGAATCTTTTGATTGGTTTGAAGAATTTGAAGCAATAAGCAGGTGTCATAATTACGCTACCTTCTTTCCAACTCATCTAGTCTGTTAAAGATGAGTGGTTGATTTTGTAGTAGCATTTGTATTCTTAGAAGATCGGAGGGAGGTACAAGCTGAGGATGACTAGTTGAAGGTTGATAAGTTTCTTGAGTTGGATTAGAATCAGGAATAGATGGTGGTGCTGGATTGAAACATTGTTCATCATGAGTAGAGCAGGAGTAAAAAACAAGAGTGAAGTTAGTCTTAGAAACCACACTTTCCCTATCATTATCAGAGGATTTCCTTTTGGATTTGGAACATTTTGCTCTAAAGAGGGAGGTCCTTCCTTCTTTGATTGAATAGAGGTCCCCCAGTCATGTTTGGATTCATCATAATCTAAGACGTTTGAGCTAGATTCTTCCTTAGAATTTGAGAGTGATGATGTGGGTGATCCTCCGTATCAAATGATGACTTCCAGGTGTTTTGATTCATCAGAAATATCATCTAGGAATATTATTCTCCTCTTTCTTCTGTTTCTATAGTGTTATCCTTTGCTGCTTCTTTAAGATTAATGTTTCTCATTATTCTGAACCTAGCTGAAGGACCACTGGTAGTTTTTCTTTTAGCCCTGAATAAGGTTATGGTATATTTAGCCCCAACCATAAACTTATACCATTCGTTTTTCAAGGGATACTCTAGGTGCTTAAACACTTTGGTTAGCAGCATCCCGTACGGAATAGAGGTGAATTTTTATCTTCTATGGCAATAGCGTTAAGCATGTAATTGAAGATGAGCTTGGGCAATTAACCTTCCTTTTTATTAGTAAGTAGAAGAGCAACATGCATTCTATTCTTATCATCGAGTGCATGCTTCCTAATCTTGGAAGAAGAGAAAAATGAATAAGAGTGAAAACCTAGTGAGCCCTAGAGTTTAGCAATCCTACAGTTATTTCACTGGATTAGTGTCCAGGAGAGTTTGTGGGACATCTTGACACATATTCATCAGAGGCTCCAAGGGTAGTATGCCAACATTTCTCAGTAGAGCATATAAGTCCCTCATCTGGTGCCTGGATAATCTTGGAGATATCTATTGTGCTCAATTCTAAATCTATTCCCCTGATATAGGTTGAGAGAACAGATTCAGATACCTGTATCAAATGGAGTAAAATACTGTCACCATTCCAGTGAAGATGCAGTCAGAGATGGTAAGGAATCCTTCCTATACTTGGAAAGAAATGACTTCTATCAAAATCATGACTTGGAGAATTAGCTCTTTGTTGAGCCTTTTTCTAGGAGCAATTTGCCGTTGAGCGAAACTATCAGCATGGTATTGTTGATGAAATGATTCATCATACATCTGAAGTATTCCTAGGCTAGCAATGTTCCCATCAAATGTCTTTCCTTCAGCCATTATTGATACTAGTGAGTGAGATTAAGGAAGAAAGGTTGAAGCTTGAGGGATTTGAGAGAAAAAGATTAGTGGAGTTTGTGTGAGAGGAAGATCGGCTTAGGCTTCGAAATGAGAGTTTGAAGGAATGAGAATACGAAATGGTTGAGGAAGCATGTGATGAAAGATGAAGGTAAGGTGTGACGTGTAAAGAGTGGGAGGTTATTTAATTGATAGGACATGATTGATTGAAGGTGAACCAATTGTGGGAGAGAGAAACTCACAAGAGTGGAAATTATCTCGCCATTTTTCATCCTACTTTAGAAAGAATGATTTCTGAACCTTTGGATCACTTTCTGGAGAGCTTACTTTCTAAGCTTCATTTTTCACTTTCTGACCCATCGAAGTCTTATCATATTTTTGCCATAGGTTCATCTTTATATTTCGAGCATCATCAAACCATTTATTCCCCCTTTTTTTTTATCATACTTTTCTTCTTTTTGATCACTTCATTTACTTTCTGAGCTCACAAACAGACCCTCTGATCTTCAAGTGGCAAATAGGTCTTACAAATTGATGTCTTTGTGTGATCTTCAAATCAGAGCAATGAAGAAGAGAATACTGAGAGATGTTGTGAATGAATGCTTATGCAGATTTAAAATTTTTTGAAAATATAAAGCATTTTCAAAACACAACAAAAATGATTTTTAACTAAAGGTCTTGTAAATATTTCTGACACTATGGTCTTCAGTATTAACGAGCATTGACTTAGAGGATCCTTTTCAAATACGATTTCAAAACAAGGTTTGACATCAAGGTGCTTGGATCAAGAGTGCTAAATGGAATCTTTAACTAGATAGTAGCACTAGTATTACAATAGAGGATAGGGATTTTGGAATACCTCAAATGATGACCTTCTAGCTGGCTCCATATCTACATCATATGGCGCGCGGTAGTTTGCAAAAATCTACATATTTAGCTTTGGTAGCAGAGAGTGCAAAGGTATTCTATTCTTTGCATAGCCAGGTGCTTAAGTTTTTTAGCAAGATAGCAGTGTCCACTGATCTCTTTCTCTCAGCTCCATCTAACTTATTCCTGAACATTCATTTTGTATTGATGATGACCTTTCTTTTGGTCAGGCATCTGGACTTTACTTTTCTCGATTTGGTTCAAATATTCTTGCACAGAATCCACCCATCTTTGATCACTCAAAGCTTATTCAATACATTCAGGTTCAATGGCAGAGATGAAAGCACAGTTCGACATATTTCTTAAGGATAATCTGGTTCATACTCTCTTTGAAATGTCTCCAAGAATTGTTTTGAGAAATTGTCTTTAAATCAGAAACTCCTTTGTGGTTTCTGTACCTTGAGAATCCCCAGCTTCATTTTCATCTTCAGATTGTTCTTCTTTGTCTTCAGAAGTGTTATTTTTTTTATTGCTTTAGAGTTCTGAGCATGCTTTCTGAATTATCTGAGTTCTGGAGTCTACTTTCTGGAAGTCTGGCTTTCATTTGCTTGCTTTCAGAATTTTCCTTGAGACTTATTTTCTCAAGACTTTCTTCCAGTTCTTCAAGATAATTAGCAAATACCTTTTTGAATGCTTTTCATCAATGAACTTGAGCCATTTAGAGTTCTTAAGCTTCATGCTCCTAATTCACCCTCTGAACCTGGAAAGGTATCTAGGGTAGTCTCAGTCTTTATGTTTGTTGTTACCTTAATCAGTGAACCTTTTCATACATATCTACAATAAAAAAGTTTTGATTTTGACACCCAAACTTTTTTGGATCTGTCTTAGTTAGTTTTTCGAGGGGAAGGTTTCCCATCCTTTCTTACAAATGTCTTTTTCAAGAAATATAAGTCAAGGGAATGTCACTTCTTATGACATTAGGTGATTAAAATTGAGAACAGCTCAGAGGACACTCAAGAATCTGAGGAGGAATCCAACTTAGATATGATCGAGTCTATATCGACAATCAAAATCAAACCAATAGAAGAGGAACTTTCTTCTTCTTCATCTGTGTTCTCAGATTCTGAGGTGGAGTCCTCAGGCAATGAGTAGCTAGATGAAGTCCTTGAGACTGCCTCACCTCATGCTGTTGCCTCTGTCTTTGCTCCCATTGAAGAGCCTCCTATCCCTACTCCTATTGTCCCTGAACCATCCCCTGCCCAGGATGTTGATCCTTCTTCAAGCCAACCTCAACCTGTAGTGCAACTATGCTTTTCTGAAGTTTAGATACTCTTGCACAATCAGTATCACATGATTGACTGGCTGGACAGATTGGAAGCTTAGTCGTGAAGACATGAAGCACTACTACTGGAGATTCTACGAGAAGTCAGGCGTAGGGGCTAATGATTGTGTTTACTGAGTTCTAGCACATACTCTTTTTATGATGACAAAATGGAGAGAAGAAAAGAAAAGTTAGAAAAGCTTATGCTAGGAATTCAAAGGAAGCATGTTAAGGGAAAGCTCAGGGATTTTTTTTTATTAGCATCTACATTTTGGTTAATCACTTGAATAATTTTTGTTGAATTATTATTGCCTGATACTTTGAATTGTTATCTTTATTAGTACATATATGATATTTGTCCTTCTCAAGTTTCACTGTTAAGCTTTCAAGCTCTAATAAGTATGTATGCTATGATATATCTTGTTGAAGTACTAATCATATATCTTGCTTATGGTGTATACTGTATAGTCTTAAGTGCTTGTTCTGATATGCTCTGATACTTAGCACACTTTGATTTTTAGCTACATTAATCATATGTTGTGCCTTATCTGTATGATTAGCTCTGGTACATATATGATAAATGCTCTGATATATACATAACTCTAACACATATTTATTAGTGATCTAATATGTATGCCATGATACATGGTCTTAAATATTTTCTGATAAAAACATATATGCTTTGTTGCATAAATATGAAGTTTTCTTATTTGAATCACAATCTCTAAAAAACATACTCTAATACAATTGTATCAGTTTCTTTTGAGCTTCAAAAACTTCTTTTGTGTGCAAAGGTTACATACGTTGCATGCTTTTATGCACAAAGATTCCATTATGTTTCAAAAATTCATTTGAATAAAGATATGTTGAGTATGGATTCAAGGTCAATATTATATATCTCAAGTATTACTCGCCTTATTCAAACATGCGTATTTTCAAAAAAGTCAATATGACTAAAAATCAGGTTGTGTTTATTTAGAAAGCTTAAATGACCACATCTTCCCTCAAAATTGCTCTACTACCTCTTAGAAGCATTCTGATTAACTTTAGAAACTTTATTTGAAGTAAAACAGCTATTTTCATTCACTTAAGGTAATGAAGTGCTTTTGATTCTATCTATATCATGCCTTAAGAAAAAGACTCTCTGAAAATCATATCGCATATACTTTGAAAGAATCTTGGTTATCAAGCTCAACATTCTATCATATATTTCTTTCAAAATCTCTTCAAAAGATTTTCTGAAAATTGGTTTGTCATCATCAAAAAGGGGGAGATTGTTAACTTCAAAACCCTTAAAAAAGCTTAAGGGTTTTGAGTGATAATATGTTTTGAGTGACAATGCAGCCAATTTCAAAAAAGTGTTTTGAAGAACAAGTAATCCTTTCCTTGAGCTTATTAAAGCAACAAATATATCTTATCGCGCTAGCATACACGGTTCTTAAAACGAAAATATTTTCACATGACATGTGCAAACATATTCAATCTCAATTGAAGAGATTGAGATTTAATGAAATTGAAAAAATATATCATAGAATGAACAAATATATGCTTAACGGCTTGAAGAAAATTTTCAAATACAAGAAACCAAGGCTCAGATCTTCAAAAAGTAGAAAACGACTTTAGAAAATGCAATTTAAGTGAAGATTTCAATGTAACTCTGAAGCAAGTGTATACTATAGCCTTTAATCATTATGATCACAATCAAATCATCATCAACAAACTCTTATTGAAGATTAGAAAATTAATGAGAAAATAAGAAACTGTTACCGCACTTCAAAAAGCATATTTCACAGTGAAATGGTGCACTTTATAGGAAAAAGAGGGAATTTTGAAATTCAAATTTAAAGTCAAACCGGGTCAAGGACTTATGTAATATCTAATCTGCCAACTTGGTTAACCATACGAGCTTCTAGAAGGAAAAGTTTAGAAATCTTGTTCAAAAAATAAAAAGTAGTTTCTGAAGGTGGCTTCATAAACCTCTATTTCACAATAGCTTCTGCAACTGCTCTGACAACGCCAAGATACTCTTCTACATTGCATTTCCAAGACACAAAAAGAAGATCAATACGTGTCACTTGAAATACAGATAAAGGGTAATGGTCATAAATGCATATCAAGTATAAACAAAGATGTTGTGCTTACCACAAAAGAGACTTTTGCTCATCAAAGTGTTGAAACACTGAAAAAATTCCCTTTCATTCTTTGTAAAGCTTATAATTGCTTGCATTCGGTTTCTTCCTTGTAAAAAATCTTCTTTCTATGTTATTAGTATATCATACATTCTTCCTAGGAAGAATCATGGAACGAAGTCATTCAAGTTTCCTAGTTCTATTATTGTTCATTTCACGGAAACTTGAGTGTTAGTTATTTTGAGCATTTAAACCCAAAAATAAAACTTTGTAACCCTGATCTGGTAGTGATCGTTGTTAGTTATCTTGAAGAGGCTAAGCAATGACTACTTGTAACGTGATAGTAGAGTGAGTTACTGGTCACAATATTAGCTTGAAGAGGTTGGTCAAAGATTACTCTGGTGTGACAATAGAATCAGCTACTGGCCACGGTGTTAGCTTGGAGAGGCTGGTCAAAAACTACTCAGGTATGACTGTAGAGTAAGTTACTAGTCAATGGTAAGAGTTTGGGATGGCTACTATAAATAATATCCAATTTTCTCAAATTGAGAAAGGTTTTAGTGGAACTCAATAGTGGTTGAGAACTCGATGTAGGCAGGTTGACTGAACCAATATAAAAACTCCTGTGCAATATCTTTGTAACGCCCCGATTTTTTGTTAAGAGTGAAAATGACCAAAATGCCCCTGAGGTCATTTTCGGCCCAAAATTCGAGGAAAGCCGATCCGGCAGTACTCGAAGGGCAAAATCAATGTTGGAAGGGGATTAGTTGGCATGTGTACTTTCCCGGGATCGAAAATCTCGTTTTTCAAGTTTTTGGGTCAAAATGAACAAAACGCCCCTGTGATGTTTTACCCGTTTGCAAGTGCTGGATGAACCCGAAACTTCTCCAGATGGTTTTAAAAGGCATTTCATGTATTTTGTGACTTCAGTTTTAGTCCCGAAGGTCCTGGGGAAAATTAGTGCAAAATTACGATTTTACCCCTAGTTTTGTGTTTTCGAGTTTAATCGTGTGATTAAGCAAACCTAAGTGATATTACGCTCTAATCGAAGATTAATTAATTTTCATAATTAATCTTGAGTCAAAATAATTTATTAAAGTTGATTAAAACCTAAGAATGCTTAATTACAACTTGAAATCTTATTTTAAATTCAAGATTCCTAGTCATGGAATCTTGAATAGTAAATTCTCTCTCTAATTCCTCAAATCATGGAATTGTGTTTTCAATTGTTTATTCATAAATGAGTTTTAAATTCTCTAATGATGTATGAGCACTCCTAATCTTGTCATAAAATCCTTAAACCTCATTCTTAGTTACCTAAACTTATGCTTAATGATTCCTAACTTTGTACCTAAACTAATCTACACTTAAACCTATCATTAACACCCAATTACATGGAAAATTTGTCCTCCCCTTTTTCTGCCCAGGTCTAGCCGAAGCCACTCCTCCCCCATTTTTCATCACATGCTCAAATTTTTGACACTCCAAGGCCATGCTTCCACCTCACTTACACCATACTTTGTCATACTTTCATCCATGCTTGATTTGCTAAGTGAATGACTAAATAAATTAAGCTATTTTCCCTCATTTTTGTGGCTCAAAATCAGCCAGCCCTCCTTGCTTCTAGAAGAAATATTTCATTTCAAATTTGAAAGAAATCTCTCTCCAAATCACCATACTTGAAGCCATGTTTTGCACCATAACTTCCATACCTCAAACCATGCTTGAATGACAAGTTGTAAGAGATATTTTTCTCTTCCTTTGCCTCCCAAACCACACGGCCTCTCCCTCCTCTCCATGAGACTTCATTTGTTTCATTTTTCTATAAATACCTTACTTACTTGAGCTTGCAAACACTTTAGATCATTTGCAAAGTTTCAAGCTTCCAAAGCTTTCTCTAAGTTCTTCCTTTTTCTCTCAAGTTTCAAGAGAGTTTTCCTTTCCTCTTCATCTTCATCTTCTTCATCTCTTCCTCATATAATCATCTCATTGCCTCAAACCACAACCTCACAACCTTAGATCACCTCCTAACCTCTCAAACACTTGACCTCAAACACAGCCTCACTCAAAACACATCTTTATCCTCTCCATTCTCTCTTGTCTGAATCATCATCATCCTTCAAGGGGGAGTTATTCATCTCATTTCCTTTTAAAAGATCAAGTTTTCATCTTCATTCTAGGTAGGAGTGTTTTTCCAAGCTTTGCTTTTCTTGAAAATGAGTTTTTCTCTAGCTTTCTCTTAGTTACTTTTTGAAAACTTTCCTTTGTTTCCTTCTTTCCTCCATTTTGGCCATGAGGTCTTGTTCATGGCTATGATGGCTTGATGATGAGTGTTCATAGATGGTGACCTTGTGTTCACCTCAAAGGAACCTCTCAAGCTTGAGTGTTGTTCTTTATCTAAGTAAAGTTTTTCTTTTTCTTCTTTTTCTTCTTCTTATGCATTTGCCCTTCATAGCTCATCCTCAAAGGTTTTTGTTAAAATTTTTGAAGTGTCTCTATTTCTATTTTATGTCATAAAAGAATGTGTTTTGGTTCTTATTTCTTTTTTGAAGCTTTGCTTGTTCTTTGAGCTTGATGATGATGTTCAAGAACCACCTAGTTCCTTTGAGAACTTGGTTCAAGAACTCTAAAGCTCTCTTTGTGATGAGATAAGTGTTGGGTTGTGTTAATCTCTAAATTCTTGTAAGAGCTCTAGATAAGACTAAAATGAATATTGCATTCATATTTATGTTTATGCCTTGCACATCATATTTATTTTCCTTGCTATCACTAAGTACTTAGATAATGAATGAACTTGCATTATCGTATTTATATTTCAAGCTTTGCATTATCATGTTTATATTTCAAGTCCTCACTTAAATATCAAAGATAATAATAAGTTGCATCTTATGTTTATTTTATGCTCTCACTTTATTTTCTAATGAAAGCTAAAACAAGTACATGAGCATGTTTATTTTTATGTTATCACTTCAGAGAACCTAGAGCTCAAAGACTTGCCCATTATTGTCTCAAACAAAGGCTTGAAAATATGTGTTCTCTAGCTTGTGATTTCGGCCTCTAGAAGTTTTATATGTCATAAGTATTAAAATCTATGTTTCATAATTTTTCTAAGCTTATACGAGTTCAAGAAATGTCTAAAACAAAGTTTTATGATTTTAAAACCTCTTGAGATCAATTTGGATTAGCTACTGCCCTTGAGAATATTTTGATGTTTTTAGATGATAAAAATGTTTACAAATGAGTTTTGAAAGTTTTAAAAAGGTTCCAAGAGAAACTAGAATTTTATGTGCTTTAGAATCAAGTTTTGTGCCTTCTTATGGAGATGGATTTTTAGTTTTGCCTTGCCATGTTATGCTCACTATTTATGCTGTTTGGATGACGATAACATGAGTATGTTTGTGTATAATTGATGATAAAATTCATACGTGAAAGATTAGAGAAATTAGTAACTAGAAAAGAATTAATTTGAGAGTTTTAGATGCCTTAGTAAATGATTTTCCTGGATTATGTCCAGCATGGTTTAGAAATGATAATCATGGTTTTAAATTAGTTTAAATGTATAGGAATGACTCATAATTGGTTTAGGACTTGATCTTGAAGCCTTGGAGCAAACTGAACTTAGAAAGGGTCATTGTTGTGACCCCTAGATACCCGTAAAGTTAGAATTTTAGATTCTGCACTCTTGAGGTTTAGAGATGTTTATGGTCATAGTATTGAGTAAGGAATACTTAGATATGAGCCTATAGGTACCCAAGAGATTAAGTTGTGATGATTTATGACTTAGATTGTGAGTTAAGGACCTTAAGGGTCAATGCATACGACACTAAGAAGTCTTGAATTTTATAATGATGATGAGATGCATATGATGTATGAGTTATGATGAGATGAATTGATTGAGACATGAGTCTATTCTAAACTTGAGGTTCGAATGAGAAACATGTTTGTGTTTTTAGCTTGTGGCATAAATGTCGGTTTGAAGGAAATTCGGTTTAACAGCTGTTATGTTGCCGAATTCCCGTCAAACCTAAAAAGGTTGAAAAATGTTTTTTTAAAGTACCATATGAGATTGAAAACCCTAGGTGACACGGTTGAGCCGGGCACCCCCAGGAGATTTTTATGTGACAAGCACTGAGACGTACTTCTCCTGCTACGGTGAGGAGGAGGCAAATCTGTGAGGGTTTGGACATGAGCCTTTGCAAAGCAGACAATTCGCTGTGCACTCGAGGCCAGTAGAGCGTTTCAAAGAGGGTATATCCTAAGAGAGGAGTTTCCTAGCCCCCTAGCCCGTACTCTTAAGTAGTCGAGTGTATTATTTTATTATTCGCTTATTCAGATAATAAGCAAGAGCTAGTGAAGACTAGCTGAGGTACGAGCTCATAGCCTAGTTTTTATTATTAGGGTGGCTTCTACATTGCTAAAGATTCCATGAATGATGTCACACATATTGATGAAAGTTCCATTTGAGAAGTTATTGCCCTTATGCCACATTGATTGTTTCTATATGATTTGATTTGTTAATTTATATGCTCAAGTATTGTCATGTATTCATGTTTTAATATGTTGCATTCATAACATCAAGATGCATGCTAAAAGGAATGAACCTTGGATAATTGATTTTATGAACCCTAATAACAAACCCTTTTATGCATGCACACCTTTGTATAAATAAACCCAAGGTTCCTGAGAATGTGAACGATGTAACCCTAAGATAGGAGACTCCTACTGAGATTCTTTAGTAAGAATTCTCACCCCTTTCTCTTCCTTCTCTTTCTTCCGTCACATCTTCAAAGAGTGATGGCGACGTTTGTGGTATTTGTCGACACGCTGACTTGGGAGGTTTACTTTGATCCGGACCACGGATCATATCATTTTGAGGGGCAGTGCACAGTACGTGTCTTCATGTTCATCGGACGCCCCTTTGCACACCTTGTACATAGCTACCGTTTCTCCCCAATGTCACCCTACGATGATGCGATGATTTTTGTGCACGCCCGGACGCGAGATGAGAGGATTCTGCGGACGTATACTGGTGGTTTGATGCCTCGAGCCTTCCAAGACTATGTGCCTCGGTCTCCTAGTTCGGAGGACGACCCTTCCGAGAACCCGCCGACGCATATGTATAGCGAGAGCTTTGCTCCTACACCTTAATTCATGCAAGGCGAGAGCGAGGAGACTGTCACGCAGCTGAGACTGGCTAGGCGAGCTGAGAGGTGCCCTTACTAAGGAGCTCATGCTCAGTCTTCACTTGTGCCTACTCTTGCCGCACTACGTCCGTGGATCGGTTATGTTTCGCCATACTCCAGGTTCGAGTAGTAGCCGTCTTAGGGGAGGCTTAGTGCACACACTCACACGTAGATTGGATAAACCTTCTTTTGTATTAAGGTTATCCACCATAGGTGCACTCGGGTAGTTTTGGTGTATTTATGCTTTCTTGTTTCTGTTGTATTTCCTTTCTTCTATATTGCAAGCTCAGCCCGTTTCTATAAGGGTGTGACTACTATGTATCTTAACTATGTTATTATTGAAAGGTTTCCTTTGTTGTGATGACCATTGTTCTATTGTTACTTGCTTTAGCTTTTGTGTTCTTTATGATTGATATTTGTCTCTCATTTAGATAAGAGCGCGGCTATCACTTTGGTTTTATATTTCAAAAAAAAAAAATTACCCGTAATTTCCGCTAAGTATTTTAATAAAATAATGAGACTAAGAAGTAATAACCTAATGATTAACCTAATGTGTTCTAGAAAGTTGGGTGAAAAATTAGGGTGTTAAAATCTTCTTCTTCCTTAACTCCCTTTTATTTACTACTTTGTGCTTGTTATATAATGTCTGAAAACCTGCTTTCACGCTTATATTATCTTTGTCACAATTTTGAAAGTTACTTTCTGACATAACTAACGTTGTTTTTGCTGCAGTTCAAGTTTAATACTTGATAGTTTGTGTTCAAGCTTTTAAGAAATGAAAAGGAAAGAAAAGACAAAGCACGATTCAATCATTCACTTTTCTACCTACATTGGTATCTTATGAAAAATAATCTTTAGAGGGATCTTCTTCATTAGTTTCATTGTATGAACCACTCAATTGTGCAAGCAATTTTGCGAGTTTAAGAACAATAGGCACTTGATTAGCCAGCATAGGAGAGCTAGGTTGTGTGGGATTGAACCAACATTTTCAGTCCATCAAATGATATTCTGTTATTGAGTCTTCCATGGGCACATCTTGGTTAATTTGATCAGTAATGTGCTCATAAGCCTATTGGAAGGGTGTCATCTCATTAAAAACTCTGAACGAAGGCTAAAAAATGGCATCATCACTGGAAGTTGATCAAAGATATGATGTGGGTTTTTTACGAGATCAAGGTGAATTCTATGCTCCACCCTAGCAATGATCCTGATTTCCATAGTTTTCTCATCCTCTAGCTCACACGAGGTTTGACCTGTCTCCCAATTAATGTCATCTTTGAATCTATGTTTTTCTTGGAACAACATGGAAAGAAAGATAGACATGAGAAATGTGGGTATTTTTTGGTACAACACTAACTACACACAACCGTGCCATCATCATCATTCCCATCCATTTCAAGTTCATATAAGAAATGGGGATCATGATTATAATTCACTTTTATGGGTTTCCAAAAACATAATTACTATTAGAAGATTGCTTTTAACTCCGTAGCTTAGTCATATCATACATTTCAATTCATGATCACTCTCTTAACTAGGATAATCAATAGACATTTAACAATAAGGCAATGCATGCACTTTAGGAAAATTCATCAATAATAATTGATAGATAATAACTGATTAGGAAATGCATGCACTTCAAGAATAATCATCCTCAACATTTATTTGCTTTGTTATCACAATTTCTCTTTTCATCTTAATCTCATCCTTTGATTAAATTGACCACCCTCAAAGCGGTAATGAGCTCGTACTGTGGCTGTTGCCACACAAAATAATACCTAGGGTTCCAAACCAAGGGACAAGGGGGTTAGGGTATTGCCTATGAATTCCCTTGGCTACCACACTTTCATGGACCCATTGGTCTTATGGATCACCCACCTATGGGGGTTCACCTTCTTATCTTGTCTCTAAGGTCACCACATAGAAGGCTCATTCCCTTGTTCATTCCTTTTTCCTTTTTAACATGCATTATGCAAGATTCATTAGTTTGGATTACCATCCTGTAGGGGTTCATATTCTTATCTTGTTTTTTTAGGGTCATCACTTACTAGGCTCTTTTTCTTTTTTTATTATTAGTTCTAGAACTCTTGAGAAAGTACTTATAGGTTGTGTTTTGAATGACAACAAAGCAAATTGGTGAAAATATTTGAAGAAAGAACTAGTGTCTTACTTGAGTTTCTATAGCACTTAACATTCAACTCATGATATCCTTTTCACAATATCATGTTTTAACATGATTAACACCTCATTCAAAGACATGCAGTATCTTAAAAAGTTAAAAAATTGTTCAGAAATTGAATTCGAATATGTAAGAATTTTGAGAATGCAAGTTGGGAAATTAAAAAGCAAGTATAGGCCTTCAGAAAATCGTACGTGAATTCAAAAAGTGCCATGACTTCATGAGAAAGTGATTTCTCATGATCATATCAAGCACATATCGTCAATCTTTGTTATGATCATCTTTGAAGAACATGAACATTATTTGAAGATCATCATCCACTTCTAAAACATATTGAAGAAAGAATATAAAAGGCTCAGAAAGTGTAGAAGTTGGTCAGAAAGCACAAGTACATATGAAACTACACTTGGCCAACAGAAACTAAATGAAGACTTGAATTTAAAATGAAGTTAACAACTCAGAAAGTAATGATAATGGCCTATCAACTTTATACTTGAATATTCTTCATATTCTACAACGTCTTCACAAGAAAAGAAGTTCAGAAACCGCATTCGGAATGAAGAATTAGTTTCTAAAGCATTACTTAGAAATCATTGTCAATGAATTATGTAATAACAAGGACAGTGTTGATACATCTTAGCTTATACTTGTAGATGACAAATCCTAGGACACACAAAGCTTCATTTAAATGTGTCAAGAGAAGGAAAGATCAAGAGGACAATGGTTCAACTCAAATCCAATCATAAAAGGATGAAGCCTTCAAAAATAAAGGAACTTTTTGTAAACTCCAGGACCTTATAGAAAGTTGAATTAAAATTGTTTTGAGTGACAATGCTTTGAAGAATAACTAATGGCCATGTTGAGCTTCTGTTATAAGGATACCAGGTATTTCTTTCAAATGCACAATTAGAAAGCATGAGAAAGTGATCTCACGTCACAAAACTTCTGGTCTTGATTGCGAAAAAAATATAAAATCAGAAGAACCAAGAAGTGTATCAAGCAAGACATTGTCATATACATAAAAGAAATTGGTCCGACGAAATAGAATCAAGGAAATGGTTGTCAGAAAGTAATACCAAGCTTCAGAAAGAAAGGCTACAATGACGATAACATACAAAACACTGGAGGCAAAGTATTACTCAATCTTCAATAATCATAATCATGGGATTCTCATCATCAAAAAATCAAGATTGGAGACAAACAAATCGATAAGGAACTAGCAGCGCTCATCAGAAAATCCAACTCATAAAATGGGAGGGAAAAAATGACTACATTTGAAATTCAAATCAAATGTCAAATCAATCTCTCGAAGTCAAGATATCATCTTTACAAGCACCCTCGATCAAATGACAAAAGGATTTATCAAAAGGTTCAAAAACCATGATCAGAAAGTAGAAAAATAGCTTCTGATAAACTTCAGAAACCTCAACTCAATGACTTCTGAAAAAGGAATTCTGACACCAGATGAGCTACTCATCTAGTTTATATTTCCAATACTCGATCATATGTTCAACACGTGTTGATTAGGTGGAAGACTAAGGGGCAACAGTAAAAAAGAGGAAAATCATCTATACATAAAGATGACTGAGCCATCATAGAAATAGATATATACGAGAGAAAATTACGCTAAAAACCTCTCGTTGGAAATATTCATTGCTAGAATCCTTTGTATATCAAAATCTTCTTTCTATATTCTCTATTGATTATATGTTCTTCTAAGAAAGAATTACTGGAAAGAAGTCACTCAAGCAGAATAAGTTTTGATATATCACATTCAAAAACTTAGCTGTTGAGCTATATGATCATATCATCAATCTCTGTCTGATTGTAATCGTGATCTAGTAGTGATCAAAAGGAAAATAGCTTGAAAAGGCTATGGTAAAACTACTTGTTATTGTGAGTCAATAAGGGTTGTTTACTGATAGAAGTAAGAGCTTGGGAAGGCTATGGTAAAGACTATCCTGTACTTGTGATTCCTCTGTGAGGAAGTTTATTGGAACTCAGTGAGTGCTAAGAATTGGAAGTAGGCAGGTGTTGGCCGAACTAGTATAAATTTTCTAAGTCAGTATTCTCTTTTCCCTCTCTTTTGAATTTAATTTTCAACTCAACATAAATATTTAGATTATTTTCTTTTACTATTAGCTTATCTATTCAAACTGCTTCATTCAGAAAGTTACCCTTTGAACACACTAATCATTCTTCCGTTGTTCTTCAAGTTCTAAACTTAATAAGATTTTTCTATAAAAAGTTTTTCAGTTTGAAGTTTAAATTACAAAAAGCATTATTCGACCCCCCTTCTCATGCATTTTTGTACCAACAATTGGTGCCTCTAAGGGGTTGAGCATTCTAACGACTGCAAAGGAAACAAAAGGATCCAAAGAATAATCGCACAAAGCTTTCATATAGTAGAAGGACACTCGATCAATAGACCACCATTCTTTGATGGTGGAGACTATGCTTATAGGAGAAATCGCATGGAATTATTCATAAAATATACAAGTCTTGACTTGTGGAAAATAATCTAAGAAGGCGATTACATTCCAATAGAAAAAGTCCCTACAATAGATGGTTCACCCCTCACATTATGATAAGTTCCCAGAAGCAGATGGACAGAGCAGCACAAGGCCAGAATTCAATTAAATTCTAAAGCTAAGTATTTGCTCACTTGTACATTAAGCAAAGCTGAATATGATAAAATTATTATCTGTGATACAGCAAAAGAAATATGGGATAGATTGCTCATGCTGCACGAAGGAACTAATCAAGTCAAGGAAACCAAGATTAGTATGTTGGTCTACCAGTATGAAATGTTTAAAATGACTGATCAGGAAAGCATTGATGGTATGACCACAAGATTTATGCATATCATAAATCAACTGAAAGGTCTTGGCAAAAGATATTCAAACTCTGAGCTTGGTAGAAAAATCGTAAAAAGTCTTCCTACAAAATGGTTGCCTAAAATAACAACTATTACTGAAGCCAAAGATATCTAAACTCTTGGTTTAGAGGCTCTTATTGGATCTCTAAAAACTCATGAAGTAGTTCTGGCAGAGATGCATGCAGAATCCATAAAAAACCCAAGTCTATTGCTCTAAAATCCTCTCATCTTAAATCTAGCAAAACAAAGGCAATGAAGATCACAGAAACCTCTGATGAAGAGGATGAATCTGATGATGACAGTGAAGATGATGATGGAGATGAAATCTCTATGCTAGTAAGAAAAATGTCAAGGGCATGGAGAGGCAAAGTCAAAAGGAGAAAAGACTTAAAGAGAGACAAGAAAGGCAAGATAAAGCCAGACAGCATAATCTGTTTCAATTGTGGAGAAAAAGTTCACTTCAGAACTGAATGTTCAAAACTAAAAGGACCACAAAAAAAGTTTTTGAGCAAGTCAAAGGGAATACTAGCAACATGGAGTGATTTAGATGAAGAAAATGAGGGAACAAAAAGCCTGTAAGGACAAGAAGACATAACAGATTTATGCTTCATGGTCGGCTACAATTCAGAAGATGAGTCTGAGATAAATAACTCTGACCAAAATCTATTCTGTGATGAATTAATAGCTCTATATGAAGAACTACTTGAGAATACTCAAATCATTTCCTCCCATTATTGTAATCTAAAGAAGAAGCATTAGAAAGTTGTTTTAGAACTTCAATCAATCAAAATGGAATTTGAAAATATAGAAAGTGAAAAAGAAAAATTACATGAGGAAAACAATGGACTAAATCTGTCAAAAATTGAGATTTCAAAAGATAATGAAGACTATCAGAAAAATATATTTGAATTAGAGAAAACAGTTATTCTTTTGAAGACTGATCTTGAAAAAATGGTAAATAGTTCAAAAAATCTTGAACTAATGCTTGGAAGTCAAAGGCCTTACTATCAAAGAACTGGGTTAGGATATAAAGAAGTTGAAAAAGGAAAAGAAAACATTGTCCAACTGGATAATGTTAGAAAGAAGGTCTTCTGCATTATCTATTATAAACGGGGACACCCTCCAGATAAATGCTTCATGAACAAAAGGGTTAGAAAACCATCATTTATTGATACTAACTCAGAAGGACCCAAGAAAGTCTGGGTACCTAAATTGAAAAGTGTGTTTAGTCCAGGTATGCCTGAGAACACATGTAGAATTTGACAACAAATGGTACATGGACAATGGCTGCTCTAGATGTAACACCCTAAGTCTTAACCTAATACTACTAGTATGTATTTAGGTTAATCCTTAGAACATTACCCCTTGGTCTCATTCTTTACTTGAAAATACTTAGCGGAAATATGGGTAAAATTTTTCTTTTTGGAATTAAAACCAAAGTGAGAGCCACACATGATTCTTTGAACGGAAATTCATACAAGTCATATGAGCAAATCATGATAAAACACATAAATAACATTGTTACATCAACTGGTTATATATATATATAATGTGCCTACCAAAAGGCAGGACTATTCGATACATAGAAGAACGAAATACAACTGAAATGCAAATACAAGGAAATCATAAAAGCAAGTACAAGGAAACCATGAAAACAACACCCATACCCGTGTGCACCTAGAGTAGACAACCTCATATACAAAAGAAGGTTTGTCCTCAACTATGTGGTGTGTGTGCACTAGCTACTACCCATCCTATGCACCTACTCCTACTAGTCCGAGTACTGAGGGGTGGAATTGATCCACTGGCGAATCTCGGTGGGAGTGGTCGTGCGGATCATCGGAGCGTGTCCACCGCAGCGAGGGCGCATGGATGGCCTACTAGCCAACCTCGGCTGAACCACTGTCTCCTCACTCCCGGCTCTCATCGGTGGAGTAGCGGGGCTGGAGCTCCAACTGTACATGTGCAAGGGCGGGTCCTCTGATGGATCCGTCTTCGAATACTGAGTCCGAGGCACGTACTCCGAGTAGTCATGTACGGCTGACGCCTCGGGCTGCATGCGGAGGATCTGCTCTTCGCGTGGTCTAGCTCGCTCGAAAATCATGTTATGATGGTAGGGGGCAGTCGGGGTGAAGCGGTAGCTCCGTAATGGGTGCGCGAAAGGTCGTCCCATAAACATAAATACTCTGACAGTGCAGCGACCCTCAAAATGGTATGACCCGAGTGCTAGGTCATGGTGCAGCTCCCATGTCAAGGTGTCGATGAAGAGTACGAAAGTCGCCATCTAAAGATGTGACGGAAGAAAAGAGAGAGGGGATGAGAATCTTCTAAAAGAATTCTCAGTAGGGCAATCCCTAACTAAGTGACATCATCATATCCTCAGGAACCTTGGGTTTCATTTCTAAAAAGGTGCGCATGCATGTAAACTTCTTTTAAGTTAGTTTTCTAAAGTATTAATTATCCAAGGTCCGTCATATTTTACGATGCGTCTTATGACTAAGCATGGGATACACTAATGATATGAATGCATCATAAAGATAAGCTAATCAACAAAGTCACAAAAACGTTATAATAGTGGCATAAGTTGACAAGTATACATCTTATAATAACTTTCTTGGTTTTTCATAGCATATGTGACATTTCAACTTTAACTTTATCTCATGGGGCCACCCTACAACATCTCTAGGTTATGAGCTCATACCTTAACTAGTCGTCACTAGTTCTTACTTATCCTATGATAAGCGTAACATAATCCCGACTTAAAGTACGGGCTAGGGGGCAAATTAAGGATCACCTCTTAGGGTCATTTTCCTCTTTGAAACGCTCTACTAGCAACTAGTGCATAGTAGTATCGTTCGCTTTGGCAAGCTCTATGTCAATACCCTCACGGATTTGTTTTCTTGGGGGTGCTCGGCTAAACCGGTGTCACCCAAGAAGGCGTCTCAGTGTTGTGTCACATTTAAGTTCTCATGATTTTCAAAAAGACATTTTTCTAAGTAGCTCAAATTTGATGGAAATTCGGCAGAATGACGGCTGTAGACCGAATTCCCTTAAATTTGCTTATGCCATGGAAACATATAGGATATACACAAACATTTCTTATGGGGTATAGCATATCATCATGTAAAACTTCTTTATAGCACATATCAACTTATCATAGACAAAACTCATGTATCATATATCATAAATTAAGCATCATAAAAACTCAAGACGTTTTAATGTCTTATGTATTGACCCTTAAGGTCCTTAACTCACGTTCTAAGTTATTAATCATCAAACCTAATCTCTTGGGTACCTATGAGGTTATAACTAAGTATTTCTCACCTCACACTATGATCAAGAACATCTCTAAACCTCAAGGATGCAGAATTTATAATCCTAACTTTACGGGTCCTTAGGAGTCACAACAGTGACCCTTTCTAAGTCTGGTTTGTTCCTAAGGCTTCGAGATCAAGTCATAAACCATTTATGAGGCATTCCTACACATTTAAACTAATTTAAATCCATGATTAGCATTACTAAACCTTGCTGGACAGAATCCAGAAAATTCAAACATTAAAGGATCTAGAACTCTCAAATTAATTCTTTTCTAGTCTCTAACTTGTCTTATCTTCCACATATGAGTCTTGACATTATTTTTACTCAAACATAAGCATATTATCATCATTAAAACAGCAAATACAGTGGCAAATAAGTAGCAAGGCAGAACTGAAATGTGCATCTCCATAAATGGCATAGAACATAATTTTTCAAGCACATAGAATACTAGTTTCTCTTGGAACCTTTTTAAAACTTTCAAAACTCATTTATAAACATTTTTAGCATTTAAAACCATAAGAATATTCAAGAGGGCAGTGACCAATTCATCTTTGCCTCAAGAGGTCCTAAATTCATAAAACTTAGTTCTACATATTCCTTATACTCATAAAAGCTTAGAAAAAAGTATGAAACATAGTTTTCAATATATAGAAACATCAAAGCCTCTTAGGGCCGAAATATGAACCAAAGGAAATAAATATTTTTAGACCTTTGTTTGAGACAACCATGGGCAAGTCTTTGAGCTCTAGGTTCATTTAAGTGATGACATAAAAGTAAACATGCTCATGCACTCATTTTAGGTTCCATTATAAAGTAAAGTGATAGCATAAAATAAATATGAGGTGCAACATATTATTATCTTTGATATTTAGTGAGAAATTGAAATATAAACATGATAATGCATAGCTTGAAATATAAACATGATAATGCAAGTTCATTCATTAGCTTGGTATTTAGTGATAGCAAGGAAGTAAACATGATATGCAAAGCATAAAGTAAACATGATGCAAGGTTCATTTTATGGTTAGCTAGAGCTCATTCAAGACTTTAACAAAGTAACAACCCAACATATATCTCATTACAAAGAGAGCTCTAGAGTTCTTGAACCAAGTTCTCATAGGAACTATGAGGTTCTTGAACATCATCATCAGGCTCAAAGAAAACAAACTTTCTAAACAAAACCAAACAAAAATCTCAAGGATCAAGATACCAAAACCGAAAACCTTACAAAAGAACAAGAAAGTGAAACTAAGCCAAGTTCTTTATTAAATACCCAAAACCCCTATCTAGAGAAAAATACCTAGAACGTGCCGGCCAACTTTAAGGTTGACAAGGGTAGGCTTGGGCTTTTAGAAATCCTTAGATTAATTTTCTTAAGTTGAAAAACCATGTAAGCTAAGTATAGTATAGACGAAGTTAAAGGAAAAGAAAAACTCAAGCTCTAGAGGTTCCTTTGAGATGAACACATAGTCATTCTCTAGGAGTCCTCATCATTGAGCTATCATGTGCTCCTCAAGACCTCATGGCCGAAATGCAAAAGAAAAGGAAAACAAAGGAAAGTTCAAAAGAATCCAAGAGGAAACTAGAGAAAAACATATTCTTGATCAAAACAAGTTTGAAAAGCAAATCCCTACCTAGAGTGAAGACACAAAGCTTGAACTTTTGAAAAGAAAAACAAGATGATGAGCTCCTCCTTGGTGCTTGATGGTTTCGGCCAAGAGGAAGCAAGAAGGTTGGAGTTGTGTTTCAAGTGAGGTTGTGTTTGAGGTGTGGTGTTTGAGAGGTTTGATGATGGTTCAAGGCTATGGGGTAGTGTTTGAAGATTGAGAGATGATGATGAGATGAAGAAGATGAAGATGGAAAGAAAGGAAGAACTCTCTTGAAACTTAAGAGAAAAAGAAAAGAACTAGCAAGACAACTCTAAAATTCTAAACTTAGCAAATGCTTCAAAGTGCAACTAAGCTATCACAAGCATCCTATTTATAGAAAAACAAAACCATGGGGCTTACCAAAGGAAGCCTTGGCTGTAGCTTTGAGAGGGAAAAAGCGAGAGAAAAATATCTCTTACACAAGGTCATTCAAGCATGGTTTAAAGTATGGAAGCTATGCTACAAAGTATGGCTTGATGTAAGTTAATTTCCTATCAATTTTTGATGAAATTGGGCTTCTAGAAACAATGCATGGTTGGAACTTTTCCAGCCACAAATAAATGGAGAAAATGGGCTATTTTAATTAGTTATTTACTTGGAAAATCAAGCTTGATTGAAAGTTATGACAAGGTATAGTGCATGTGACTTGAGGTATGGCCTTGGAGTGTTGAAAAATTGAACATGTGAT
This sequence comes from Dalbergia cultrata, assembly GCA_031216105.1. Lineage (NCBI taxonomy): Eukaryota > Viridiplantae > Streptophyta > Magnoliopsida > Fabales > Fabaceae > Dalbergia > Dalbergia cultrata. The sequence continues at coordinate 50,121,256 of CM062346.1, forward strand.
GCATATGGAGGGAGGAGTGCTTCGGCCAGGTTCAGACAGCATGGGGGGAGGTGAGGTTTGATCCTCTAATTGTGTGTTAATGATAGGTTTGAGTGTGTATTAGCTTAGGTACAAGGTTAAGAATAATTAAGCTTAAGTTTAGGTGACTAAGAATGTGATTTAAGGATTTTATGACAAAATTAGGAGTGCTCATACATCATTAGAGAATTAAAAACTCATTTATGAATAAACAATGTGTAACACAATTCCATGATTTAAGGAATTGGAGAGAGGAAACACTATTCAAGATTCCATGACTAGGAGTCTTGAAATTAAAATATGATTTTAAGTTGTAATTAAGCACTTTTAGGTTCTAATCAACTTTAATAAATTATTTTGACGCAAGATTAATTAAGGAAATTAATTAACCTTCGATTAGAGCCTAATATTGTTTAGGTTTGCTTAATCACGCGATTAGGCGTAAAAACACGAAACTAGGGGCAAAACTGTAATTTTACACTAATTTCGCCCGGGACCTCTGGAACCAAAACTAAAGTCATAGTTAACATAAAAACGCCTTTTAAAATCATCTGGAGAAGTTTCGGTTTCATCCGGCACTTGCAAACGGGTAAAACACCGCAGGGCGTTTTGGTCATTTTGACCCGAAAACTCGAAAAATGAGATTCTCGATCCCGGGAAGGTACACAGGTCATCTAATCCCCTTCCAACATTGAGTTTGCCCTTCGAGTACTGTCGAACCGGCTTTCCTCGAATTCCGAGTTGAAAATGACCTCAGGGGCATTTTGGTCATTTTCACTCTAACAGAAAAATCGGGGCGTTACACTAGATACATGTCCGGAACAAGGAAATGGTTCAAAAACCTCAAACCAAAGAATTTTGGATCAGTCAAATTTGATAATTGAGGTAAAGCAAAAGTCATAGGTATCAAAAACATTGGTAAGGATGATTCTCACCAAATTTCTGATCTATTATTTGTGGATGGTCTGGCTCACAATCTACTAAGCATAAGTCAATTCTATGATCAAGGCTTCAATGTTGTCTTCAAAGCTCAAAATTGCAAAATAATTAATCCTATCTCAGGAAGAGTCATATTATCTGGAAAAAGGCATGATAACACTTATGTATTGCTATTAGATGATCTTTAAGATCAAGATGTCAAATGTCTAGCCTCCTTCACAGATGAAAAATGGTTATGGCATAAAAAACTCGGGCATGCTCACATGAAACTTATCTCTGAGTTATCTCAGAAAAAGCTTGTGAAGGGATTGCCAAAGATCAAGTTTGACAAAGATTCAACCTGTGACTTCTGTGAAAAGGGCAAACAAACTAGAGCTTCCTTTCAAAATAAACATGATATGTCTACCTCTAAATCTCTAGAATTACTTCATATAGATCTTTTCGGTCCAACTGAAATAGCTAGTCTTGTCGGAAAGAGATATTGTTTGGTAATTGTAGATGATTTCTCAAGGTTTACCTAGGTGTTTTTCTTAACTTCTAAGGATGATGTTTTTGAAAAATTCAAAATATTTGCAAAATGAGTTTGCACTGAAAAGAACTCACAAATAATCTATCAGATCTAATCATAGAGCAGAATTTGAAAATCACATATTCAATGAGTTTTGTGAAAATCATAGCATTCTTCATGAGTTTTCTGCACCCAGAACTCCCTCACAAAATGGGGTTGTTGAAAGGAAAAACAGAAGCTTACAAGAAATGGCTAGAACTCTCATTTTAGAGATTGGTTTATCAAAAGGTTTTTGGGTAGAAGCTATAAATAGCTCATGTTACATTCAAAACCGGATCTTTCTAAGATCAATTCTTAAGAAAACCCCCTATGAGCTATGAAAAGGTAGAAAACCCAACATATCATACTTCTATATATTTAGTTCATCATGTTTTATACTTAATAACGGGACAAACTTGCAACGTTTGATCCGAAATCTGATGATGGTGTTTTCTTAGGATATTCATCTGTCTCTAAAGCTTACATGGTATATAACAAAAGAACTAAATCGTGGAAGAAACAATTCATATCAAATTCAAAGAGTTCAGGAAAGATTTTGAAGATGAGGTAGTTGACCTGGAAGAAGCTCTAGAGAGACTAGATCTCAGAGAAAACTCAAAAACTAAAATGATCAAATCATCATAAAGCAAACTCCAGGATTCACATTCTTCAGAAAGTATGATAAATTCATCAAGGACATCATAAGGAAATGATGAATGGGTGGAAGAACAGCCAAAAGATGAAAAGGAAACTGAGGAAAGTTATAAATACAGAACTTACAAGGGAGTCTCTAATCTTAAAACTGTCTCGCAAAACAATGTTATAGGAGATATTTCTAAAGGAATGAAGACTCGATCCTCCTTAAAGAATACCTCAAATTATGCTCTAATCTCTCCCATTGAACCTGCATGCATTGAAGAAGCATTAAATGACAAAGGGTGGGTAGAGGCTATGCAAGAAAAGCTGGATCAATTCAAGAAAAACAAAGGCTGGACTATCATGGAAAAACCTAGTGAAAAGACCATCATTGGGACCAAATGGGTATTCAGAAACAAAGTGGATGAAGCAGGAAGAGTTATCAGAAACAAAGCGAAACTGGTTGCACAAGGCCATAATCAATAAGAAGGAATTGATTATGATGAGACCTTTGCACCAGTTGCTAGATTAGAAGCCATTAGAATATTGCTTGCCTTCGTTGCTTACAAAGGATTCACTCTCTACCAAATGGATGTCAAGTTTGCCTTTCTAAACGGATTTCTCTCTGAAGAAGTGTTTGTGAAGCAACCTCCGGGTTTTGAGAGCGATGATCATCCAAATCACGTCTATAAACTATCTAAAGCTCTCTATGGTTTAAAGCAAGTCCCTTGAGCCTGGTATGAGAAGTTAAGTAGTTTTTTTTTTTTATTATTACAAAATGGGTTCAAAAGAGGTAATGTCAACACAACCTTATTCACTCTTAATTCAAAAAAATCATTTTCTAATAGTACAAATATATGTTGATGACATTATATTTGGTGCATCTGATCTTTCTTCATGTGAAAATTTTTCAAAGTTAATGTAAAGTGAGTTTGAAATGAGTATGATAGAAGAACTAAAATTTTTTCTCAGTTTATAAATAAAACAATAAAAGGATGGAACTTTGATCCATCAAGAAAAATGTGCCAAGGAGCTTTTGAAAAGATTTCACATGGATAAGGCAAAACCTATAAGTACTCCTATGCATCCATCTCAAATCATTGACACAGATCAGGATGGTGAAAAAGTATCAGAAAGTAGCTATAGAGGAATGATAGGATCACTATTATATATTACAACCAGTAGACTAGATATCCAATTAAGTGTAGGGATATGTGCTACATTTCAATCAAATCCAAAACAATCACACTTAAATGCTGTCAAAAGAATCTTCAGATATTTATCAGACACTACTAATCTTGGTCTATGGTATGAGAAAGGCACATCATGTGAGATTGCAGGTTATTGCGATGCTGACTTTGGGAATAATCTGATCACATGGTCCTGTAAAAAGCAGAATACCATTGCTCTTTCTACTGCTGAAGCAAAATATGTAGCAGCTGCAAATTGCGGTACACAAATGCTTTGGATCAGAAATCAGCTAGAAGACTATCACCTAAGGTACTCCAAAATCCCAATCTTTTTTGATAACACCAGTGCAATAAATCTGGCTAAAAATCCTATTCAACACTCCAAATCAAAGCCAATTGACATCAAACATCACTTTATTAGAGATCATGTTCAAAAAGGAGATATTGAGCTAATATTTATAAATACTGAAAGTCAAGTATTTGGCATTTTCATAAAACCTTTAGCTAAAGATCATTTTTGCATTCTAAAAAATCTGTTACATTTAAAAATCTTTTAAGTGCCTCATGCAATCTTCAATTACTCAAATATGTTTACCTCCTGCCCATCTCCTCTTTGTTGATGACAAAAAGGGGAGAAGAGAAATGAAAATCTCATGACCAAAATTGAGGGGGAGATAGGGTAGATACTCAAAAACTGAGGGTAGATACTCAAAAAAATGAGCATCTATAATCTATCTCTAGACATCTATGAGAGAGAGCAAAATTGAGGGAGAGGTAGATACTCAACAATTGAGGATAGATACTCAAAAGATGAATATCTATAATCTATCTCTAAGTCTCTATGAGTAAAGCTCAGAAAATTCTTCTTAACATAAATTAGGTTGCTTGCAAACAAATGCTTTAATGATCATATCTACTTAAGTATCATTATGATACTTAACAAGAGGATTTTGACATAGCTCAGAAAATTTCATGATAAACCAATCAGCCTTGATTTAAGTTACTTATGGCTACAAAATGTTTTAATCATCAATATCATGCCTTAAGAAAATAATTTACTAAAACTCATAAGTTATGATGTTTGAAAGATCACTTTGTTATGTATTTATCATTTCCATTTCATTCATCATTTCTTCAAAAGATTTTCTTCAAATTGGTTTGTCATCATAAAAAAAGGGGGAGATTGTAAACTCCAGGACCTTTCAGAAAGTTGAATTAAAATTGTTTTGAATGACAACAAAGCCAATTAAAAAAAAATGCTTTGAAGAATAACTAATGGCCACCTTGAGCTTCTGTTGTAAGGATACCAGATTTTTTTTAAGTCGCACAATCAGAAAGCATGAGAAAATGATCTCTAGTCACAAAACTTCTGCTCTTGATCGTGAAAAAAAGATAAAATCAGAAGAAGCAAGAAGTGTGTCAAGCAAGACATTGTCATATACATAAAAGAAATCGGTCTAACAAAACAAAATCAAGGAAATGGTCATCAGAAAGTAATACTAAGCTTCAGAAAGAAAGGCTACAATGACGATAACATACAAAATATTGGAGGCAAAGTATTACTCAATCTTCAATAATCATAATCATGGGATTCTCATCATTAAAGACAAACAAATCGATAAGGAACTAGCAATGCTCATCAGAAAATCCAACTCATAAAATAGGAGGGAAAAAATGACTACATTTGAAATTCAAATCAAATGTCAAATCAGCCTCTCGAAGTCAAGATATCATCTTTACAAGCACCCTTCATCAAAAGACAAAAAGATTTATCAAAAGGTTCAAAAACCATGATTAGAAAGTAGAAAAATAGTTTCTAATAGATTCCTAAAACCTTACCTCAACGGCTTCTGAAAAAGGAACTCTGACACTAGACAAGCTACTCATCTAGTTTATATTTCCAATACTTGATCTGATGTTCAACATGTGTCGATTAAGTGGAAGAGCAAGGGGTAACGGTAAAAAAGAGGAAATCATTTATAAATAGAGATGACTGAGCTTTCATAGAAATAGATATATACGAGAGAAAAATTACGCTAAAAACTTCCCGTTGGAAATATTCATTGCTAGAATCCTTTGTATATCAAAATCTTCTTTCTACATTCTCTATTGATTATATGTTCTTATAAGAAAGAATTACTGGAAAGAAGTCACTCAAGTAGAATCAGTTTTATATCACATTCAAAAACTTGGGTGTTGAGCTGTACAATCATATCATCAATCTCTATCTTATTGTAATCCTGATCTAGTAGTGATCAAAAGGAAAATAGCTTGAAGAGGCTACGGTAAAACTACTTGTTATTGTGAGTCAGTAAAGGTTGTTTACTAATAGAAGTAAGAGCTTGGGAAATTTATGGTAAAGACTATCTTGTACTTGTGATTTCTGGGTGAGGAAGTTTATTGGAACTCAGTAAGTACTGTGAACTGGATATAGGCAACTATTGGCCGAACTAATATAAATATCTTCTGAGTCAGTATTCTCTTTTCCTCCTCTCTTTTGAATTTAATTTTCAACTCAGCATAAATATTTAGATTATTTTCTTTTACTGTTAGCTCATCTATTCAAACTGCTTCATTTAGAAAGTTACCTTCTGAAAACACTAATAATTTTTCCACTGTTCTTCAAGTTCTAAACTTGATAAGATTTTGCTATAAAAAGTTTTTCCGTTTGAAATTTAAATTACAAAAAGAACGATCCAACCCCCCTTCCTGTGCGTTTTTGTACTAACACTTTTGAATTCTCAACGCTTAAGCTTTCTCACACTTTCTGAAGTTCATTCCTTCTTTGAAATCAATTTCTGTAAAGGAAAATATTTTTTCTTGTTCATCTTAGAAAACATTCTTCTTGTGAAGGTTAGAAAAAATTCTGTCCAGTTATTTCCTTGAACATTGTATTATATTAGGAAACTTGAGTGTTTTTCTTGGAGAGTAAACACCAAACCTTATAGTCTTTGTACATTGTGTCGCTAATGATCAAAGTGAGATTAACTTGGAGAGACTCAGACAAAACTACCTGTGAGTTAGAGTTAATTGTATCTATTATTCTCTGGAGATAGTTTGAGAAAGCTATTCAAAGAATATCTTACTTTCTTGAGTAGAGAAAGTGATTGATAGTGAAACTCAAAAAATTTGTTCAAAACTAGATATAAGCAGTGCTTAGCCAAACCTGTATAAAACTCTTGAGTGATATTTTTCTATCTCTATCTCTTTAAATTATTATGTGATATCTATTTTCTATTGTGTGAATATTCTTTCTCTTTTCAAACTATTTTCTGAAATTTCATTAAGTTTCTAACCACTTCATAAAGTTAGTTTCTGAAGCTTATTAACTTGTGTTTTATGTTGCCTTTAAGTGTAAACATTTCATAGACTTTGTTTGAGCTTTAGAAAGCTAAGAAGTTTGAAAGCACGATTTAACCCCCTCCCCCTTTTTGTACTACATCTTCACGTACATTTATTTCTACTTGTGACTATCAATCATGAATGTGCTCATGCAAATCATCATAACTCATAATAACATTATGCTTCATAAATAGATGATGGCAAACTTAATCTTTCAGTCTTATCCTTTCATAAACTCTTAGCATTCAATTATATCATCACTTATAGCATTTTGATCAAGCATGCTATAGAAAAGCATATTGTGTAAGTTCTCACACTTATCATTCTAACCATTCATATAATCGATATATAAATCTCAAGAGAGCTATCCAAAATTTTAAACCATTATCTTTGATAATTTCTTTTCTTTTCAACTTGCTAAGTGTAAGGTTTATAACTTCTTACTCATGTCTCGTAATGAGTAACTATTAAATTATTTTATTATGGTCTCTTGCGGTCCCTATTACCATCTTACAAGATAAATTACTATAATTACTTTGTTGAGTATTTTAATCACTAAAATATCTTATTAAATAATCTTGATTAACTCTTAGCATCATTCTATTCTTTACCACCTCTAAGTGTAAGTTCCATAGCTTCTTGTTTATACTTCTTAAATAATTATTCTTAAATCATTTATTAAATATCTTATTCATGTTTTATTTTACTCCATAGAATCACTTGTTACTAGTTTAAGAGGATTTATCTTGGTTTTATAATTGGCTATTTAGTTGCTTAAGTTTTTCCTTTAATCTTATCATAACTTATTATTTCCAAATCTGACACCTTAAATTAGAAAATTCATATTAATTCGAAATCTCCATAATTTGACTTGTGGAAAGCATTTCATATGAATTTTTCTATCCACTTTCCATCAAGGGTAATTTTGTCTATAGCAACATTGCCCAGTTTCATTTCTAATTTCAAAACTGTGACTTCTTTGACTTATTGCGTTCTCCATAGATTAAATAAAATTATGCATCTTATATGAATTTACTCCTTACTGTCTTAACTTTCTAATGAAAATGAGTTTGCTCAATTTAGACTTCTATAACTTAAGATAAATTTAAATCACTACTGATTGTTTGGATTCATCCTCATCAGATTACTTTAACTTCAAAAAATTATTTCTCCTTGTACAAAACTCCAATTTGATTGGTGCATTTTTTGAAATGCTCTTTAATGAGTTGGATTTCATATAAAGTTATTTCTAATAGAAAACTCTTTATATATTATTAATGCTAATTTTCATAGTATGTACTGCCCAGTGAATTCAAATTTTCCATATGTGTTCATTTAGTGTTCTTGGTTCAGTAGCTTACAAAACTTTCTTTCATCACATTTCTTGGTTCAAATCTCGTATGTTTTGCTTTCTAAAGGATTTAAGTTTCATATTTCTACCTAATTTATGTGTTTATCATTTCACACGATCAAAGTTTAGGTTTTGGAACTTATTTTCATCAAAGGTGACAAAAGACAAAAAGCTATATCACATAACATTACTTTAAATACAACATTTTTCAACCAAGACGCAGCAAAAGATCACCAAGGATCACAACTAGACACGTAGGATCGTATTTCATAAAAAGAATGAGAGTCTTGGAAAGTAAAATAGATTTTCTTTTGAGAGAAAACAAGCTTAAAGCATTCTATGCAGGTTGAAAAGTGCATTAGAAGAGGGATTGAATTGTGCTCGGACTTTTCTTTCGTTTTCATTTTTGAAAAAAGTTAAACAAATACTATCAAGCATAAACTTGAAGTGCAGAGGAAATAATGTTAATAAACATAAGAAAGTAACTTTCTGAACTACAATCAAGATGTTACAACGCGTTGAAAGAGGTTTTCCAGAAAACACAATATAAGAGGCACAAAGCAATAAATAAAAGAGAGTTAAGGAAAGAGAAGATATTGCACAGGGATTTTTATATTGGTTCGGCCAACCTGCCTACATCCAGTTCTCAACCACTGTTGAGTTTCACTAAAACCTTTTCTCAGCCTAAGAAAGTTAAGTAGTCTTTACAGTAGCCTTTTCAAGCTTTATCCAATGACCAGTTGCTCACTTTACTGTCATATCCAAGTAGTTATTAACTAGCCTCTCAAAGCTAACTCTATGACCAAGAGCTCACTCTACTATCACTTACAAGTAGTCCTTGCTTAACCTCTTCAAGCTAACTCAATGACCAGCAACACTTTACTGTCATTCTCAAGTAGTCTTTGACTAGCCTCTCTAAGCTAACTCCTAGCAATCACTATTGGATTGGGTGACAAAGGTTGTTTTTGGGTTGTATCACTCAAACTAACAAACACTCAAATTTTCATTGGATAATCAGTATCAAAAATGGAAAACTTGAATGACTTCTTTCTATTCTTCATAGGAAGAATGATGTTAACTAATAAGAACACAGAAAGAAGACTTTTATAGGGATGAAACTAATTACAAGCTGTAATAACTTTACAAAGGATGAGAGGAAATTTCTTCAGTATTTTAGCACATTATTTCAGCAAAAGTCACTTTCGCTGTAAGCACAACATCTCCTTTTATACTTGATCTTCATTTATGACCATTGCCCTTGATTTGTTTTCCCAGTGACACTTGTTGATCTTCTTTTTGTGTCTTCAAAATGAAGTCTAGAGGAGTAGCTCAGCGTGTCAGAGGAGTAGCTCAGCGTGTCAGAGCAGTTACAGAAGTTATTGTATAATAGAGGTTTCTGAGTCCACCTTCAAAAACTACTTTTTACTTTCTAAACGAGCTTTCTGAACGTTTCCTTTTCGAAGCTTGGGCAGTTGACTAAATTGGTAGAAAATATGTCATGTCAGTTCTTAACTGGGTTTAACTTTAAATTTGAATTTCAAGTTTCTCTCCTATTCCTATAAGGTGCACTGTTTACAGTAAAACGATCTTGATGAAGTGCCATCTTAGTTTCCAGACTTCTTCTTAATCTTCTATCTTTCAATCAGAGCTTGTTGTGAATGATATGATTGCGATCATGATGATTAAAAATGGTAGACATACTTGCTTCAAAGTTAGATTGAAATCTTCACCCGTATTGCACTTTCTGAAGTCACATGTTACTTTCTAAAAATCTAAGTCCTAGTTTCTTGTGCTTCAGAATTTTCTTTCATCCGTTGAGCATATATATGTTCATTTTACGATATATTTTTCACTTTCATTAAGTCTTAATCTCGTCAAATGAGATTAAACATGTTTGCACATGTTATTGTGAAAATATTCTCATTTTAAGAAAAAGTATGCTAATGTGAAAAGACCTGATTGTTGCTTTAAGAAACTCAAGGAAAATATTAGTCCTTCGTCAAAATATTTTCACGAAATTGATGATGTTATCACTCAAAACACTAAGCACTGGAGTTTTCTGAAGGGTTCTAGAGCTAACATTCTATTCATGGCAAAGAAAAGAAGTTTTATATTACAACCCGACTTGGATCGTGATCGATATATGAGGAATCTTATCCCCACATAAGCCTTGTGATTGCTGAGTTATACTATATGCATACTTTATTCATGAAATAATAGGGAGGAAGGAGACATAATCTACCAACATTTACTCTCCTTGAAGCTTGAGGGAGGTAGATCCAAGTGGGGTTGAGAGTAGAGGCAGTGGAAGAGAGATTTTAGGGTAAGGGTTTCAGTTAGAATAAGAGAAACCCAATCTGAATGAGGTTTTAAAAGGGTTGGGATTCATTAAGTCAAATAGTGTCATTTGATACTGTACACACTCCAAGGGCACCACTATAGTAGTACCAGATTGCTATAGCGGTCAAGGAACCTTAGCTACCATGACTGCATAACAGAAGACTACTATAGCCATTGGAAAAATGCCCAACGCCCCTAAAAACTCTTCTATGACCACTATAGCTATCCTATAGTAGTGACAGCAAAACCTGGTTTTGTACTTTTGGGTCGTTTGGTATATGGGGCCTTTTCGGCAATACGGGTGGGTCTCGAGGAACCCTAAGGTTGTACTAAACTTGTCTACTAACACATGTACCTCAGATATTATATTTTAACACTTACATAAAGGATATGTCTAGCTATATGAGGTTGTTGAGAGTGAATTTTGGCCTACCTTTGGTGCTTCAAGACCATGGCCTCTTATGGATGCAAAGATAGATCTTTCTCTTTCAAGATAAGAATGAAAGCTGGTACATCTTAGTATATTATGAAGGACAAGAAGTGTGATCCTTGCTAGGCTAGTGAAAGGTTGTTTAAAGTTTAGATAAAGAAGATATAGGACAAGAAGAATGGAGAGAAAACTTGAAGACTAAGTGCTCTTGGAAGTGTTTAATCAAGTGTTGAGTCATAGAACAAAGTCATGAAGACTATATGGTGGGTGTGTTTGGTCGTGAATGCATAGACCAAAAGGTAAAGGAATGTGTTTTGTTAGTTTGTATGATGTATCTATATATGCATAGGTTAGTCTAATGGTAATTTCAAGCAATTGGATAATAATGTGAATTTTCCTTTTAAGCCATGGATAATAATAGGTTTCATTTCCATTTGTATGGATCAATACTTGTGACACTTTCATCGCATGGCTAGGGTTCATTCTTAAAAAAACCAATGGTTCAAATTGATTATGACATGGCCAAGTTTATATTAGAAGATTTGGTGATTTTTTAATTTTATTTTACTTTATACATTTTACACTATTAGGTAGGTTGTCTATATAAATTTATATTGATATAATATTATTCTTTGTTAGAAATTTTGTATCTTAGGTTAGATTACTTTTTAACCATTTTTGGTAATTAATCCAATAGTCTAGATTAATTCTTACTTAAAGACAGTCCTAGGTATTTATAATGGCATTGTTGTAAGTACTAAATTAGTAACATTATCGTAATTTCCTAATTCAAGATAAGTGTTTTAGTAATTAGACATTAGGTGTGGTATTCTTGTAATTTCCTTTGCAAGATAGGAGTATTTTTGTAATTTCTTCTTAGTAAGGGCATTTTAGTGATTCCTTTTAATAAGACAATGACATTTTCAAAATTTTCATTAGATAGTGGTATTTTTGTGATTCTTTGCCTCTTTCTTTAAACATATTTAATTAGTTTATTATTATTTATTATGTTTTAGGACACTTGTCCAATTTCTGTTGGTTCTTCTTTTTTTTCATCTTAATTATTAATTAATTATTTTAAATCCTTATAGTAAAGTTCTTAATCCTAATTAATCTTTCTAATTAATTAACTCCTTACTAATTTATTTGACTTTTTTTTTTATCTTTTTACTAATTTTTTGGTAATTCATCTATTTTAGGGCCTGATCTGGTAACTTGAATTGAAATAATCTCATGTTGACCCAAAAAAATTTATTAGGATGCTAGTCTAGTTCCTATTCTTTTCAACTTAATATTAACCCTATCCTCAATCCTAAATCCTAAATCAAGGGTCCAATATTTGATTAATGGTCTTACAGCAATTAGTCCCTAATTAGCCTGGTGTTATGATTTTTTTCTCAACTTTCATCTCATTAAGTTGCCAATTGACTATGTCACTACTTTTCTATTAGTCTTGTTGACTCTTCTACAATGAGGCCAAGTTCAACTTGTTTAGTCAATAATTCATTTACTCAAGCTCACCGAGTGAATTAAGCTAGGCGAAATTGGGGATGTTACAGCAAGTAAGCGAGTATATCTTAAATAAAATTACTAGAATCTACTTTTACTGTGAGCGTGTGTAAAAGTAAGGTGGTAAGCTAGTGGTTATGCAAGAATGTCTCTTGCTGTTTTGTGAACCATTTTGACAATAACGTTTGTTTATAAATATGGTATTTCTTTTCCATCTACCTTAGTCAGTATCAAATTTGGTGGCTTCTAAGTTAGGGTGCACTTGGATAGGATTATTTTGGGATAAAATCACTTTTTTCACTCCAAAAAAGTCATTTACTTTTAAATAATAATCAAAATACAAAAAAAAAAAAAGTTTCAACTTTTCCAATATATTAAAAATTTAGTCCATTCTAGCCCATTGATAGGATTGCTGGGACTAAGATTCCATAGCAACCAAGAATGCAGTGGCATAGTAAGGAACTGGGGACAAGTTTCGGCATCAACCAAATAGAACCAAAAGCAATCTCATGCAGCTGCAAATTGCATCTTATTTGTTCGTTATAGTATACAGTATATCATTCATGTTCTATTGCACATTTTGTTTTCAATGACTTTTTTATTTTTTATTTTATCAATAGTTCATCATTTTCAGTTGAGTCGATATTATATCGTTACCATGTGTATCGCATGGGTACGGCACTAGTGTGCAGCGCGCGTGTGTATATATATATATATATATATATATATATATATATATATATATATATATGTCGGTGGGGCTCCATTTATAGTAGTGTACGTCTTGGTATACTTACCTCCTTTAATAACTTTTTATAGGTATAATATTTCATCAATCTAACCGTTAAATTTAAAGTTCTTATCAAATAAATAAAATATATCAAATTTCATATAGTTTAAAAATGATTTGATATTTTATCATATCAATTTTTTTGACAGATAATATGATTTTGGAAATACAAGTAAATATCAATTATTAGAATACATGTATATTGCTATTTAATTTTTCTGAAATTTGACATTCTTAATCGTTAATATAATATCACATAAATCAATTATTAGATTAATTAAATTTACTTTATGAAAAGTTATTTAAATGTGGAAATGTACAAGGCTTACACTAACAAGGCTTACATTTAGTATAAACAAATCCTTTTATATATATATATATACACGCATACGCGTGTGTGTGCGGCCATGCGGGGGCATGCACCCACACACATGTGCGTGCTTACATTTGGATACTCCCTTATCTTCACATTCACAAACCCCGTTTTCTGGATTCATCTAAGACCTCTTCCTTTTCAACAATTTCAATCAAAAGCGACTTGAGCAGGCATCATTCTTGCTTTTGCTGTTGATACAGCATTACCTTTTGTTCACTCTCATATTCCTATTACTATCTCACACGAAGTACTCGATTTGATTTCATTATTCTCATGTTGTCTGCTCTATCTATCTCAACAGAAGCCCACCTCCCCTCATCACCATCCCCAATACATTGGATTTTCTCATCACTCCTTTTTGTTTTTTTTTTCGCTTATTCTTTTTCCCTTGAAACCCACAACTGGTACTTATCAATTCTGGTTCAAAATTGGCCCAAATCATTTTGCCTAGGAAAAAATTGACCAACATGCAATTGTCAGTGAATTTTAATTGTACAATTCATGGTTTCTCTTGGCAATCAATTATAGCCAACATTGGCAATGTAATTGTGCCAACATAAAATATCAGAAAAACTTGGTAAGTTAACCTTTTTAAGTCAATTATTTTTATTTTCTAATGTAATTTTAAAAGGTCTCTTCCACGGTAGGATACATGTCAAATGCAACAACTACATATAAAAATACTCATGTTGCCAAAGCCATAAAAGAGACACAAATAGAAACTTTGAACTTGAGCTTTGCTGTGAGAAGTTGAATTAAATTGTGGTATTAGGGGAAGTTGGTTTTAGCTTGATGCCAATGGAACGAACTACAAGTCTTTTCCTACTTCAACATACCCTAAAGTTGTGTTGTGTCAGAAAATATTTTTCAAATACCAGTATGTCTATTGAGGTCGGGCTCCTCCAGCTTAGAGTTCAGTGTTTTCTTCTATAATAAGCTGTAACAAGGATTTCTGTAATTTTTTCTCCCTATCCCTTTATTTGTCCCCAATTTATAGTACTCTACTTCAATTCAAGTTGACCTATTACTCTATCATAAATTTAAAATAAAACTTCCTTTGTTTCTCTTAGTATACAAGACTTCGAATATTAGAAGAAATAAAAATCAAATCGTTTGATTCAATTAAACATCAAAAGCTTATCATATTTCTGCACAAATATATCAGGTTGACTCTTTGGTGAAATAAAGCTTCATGATGAAGCTATTTTCCTCATATAGTTTGAACTTTAATGCACCTCTTGTTAAATGCGCATGGTAGTTCAATTGGTCAATATTTTGGTATTAAGTGTTTAGGTTTCTGGTTCCATTCTCCCCACTTTCATTTATATAATTTTTTTCTTATTTTTAATAAATGTTGTAATTGTTAATGTGTATATACTAGTGCAGTACCCATGCGATGCTCGGGAGCTGTCCTTTTATTCACTGATATGATTTTTATATATTAAGATATATTTGAAATCATGAAGAAATATTCTTATCAAATAAATTTTATTAAAACTTATACCTTTTAATGATATAAAGATATATGTATATTCATTTTAATTATGACTTGAGATTCATAGTAATTAATTTATAATAATTACATTTTTAAAAAGTTACATACTATTAATTTATTTTTTTAAGTAAAATAACAATTTTCTTCTCATTACCTTTTTCATGATTCACCTTTATTTTTATTTTTACGTATTAAATTTATTAAAAAATTTAATAACTTGTCACTTTAAAGTAAATTCTTTACCTAGTCTTGTTAGGGTTTTGGTTAAATAAATTAAACTCTTTTTACTTATATATAATTTATTAAAGCATTATGAATATTTTTTTTGTCAATAGAAATTCATTGGATGATGATAGAAGGCAATAGCCTAGATACAAAAGGAGACCATAATAACATTAACATAATATGATATCAACAAGCTAGGTTTATAACTACAATCAAGAAAAACTACGCAGCTTCAATAAGACAACAGAATTTGGACGATTCTACATGACACAACACATGAAAAATACACTTCAAGTGGGCTACGTTAGATATTTGATATTTAATTATTGATTCTAGTATCGCTTCTATTGAAGTGGGCTACATGAAGAATAAGGGGATATGCAAAACCGCCATAGTAGGGGTGAACCCCTCTATGGGGCCAGAAGGCCCCCTTAAGCTATTTGGGAAGCTATGATTAGGGAGAAGAAAAGGCAAGAGGAAGAGCTGCTCTGCTACAGTTTACGAAAAGTGTGTTACGAGCTATAATCATTATGAATTTGATTATGTCAAAATTTTAGTTTGCCTTATTGGGTTTATGGTGATGACCACACTCATATACTGCATATGCTGGCAGTGAGCCAGTGACACTTTGCCTAATGCAAAAATACACCAAACTCGATGAGAATGTTGCTTTCTTAGATGCATTTGAAGCCATTGGGATCAGTTGGGCTAAGTTTATTATGGCACTTGGAACATTCAAGGGAATGACTAGTGCTCTCCTTGTTGGAGCAGTGGATCAAGCAAGGCACCTCACACATATTGCTAGGACCCACTTGTTGCCTTCATGGCTTGCAAGTGTGAAATAGAGAACCAGGACACTCATCAATGCCACTATTGTTATGCTTGTTACAACTTCAGTTATTGTATTCTTCACAATGCTTGATATTCTAACTAAACTCCTTTCAATCCCCGCTTCGTTGCATCCTGAAATCTGCTTTAAACGATTTCAAGAAAGGATGCCTTATCACAGCAACAATTACTGCTACAGCTAGTTTTCTAAGTGAATTTGCTCTGAACTAAACGTTATTGATTGTTTTCTAAGTGAATTTGCTCTGAACTACACATTATTGATTGTCTTTCATTGTTTGGTTGGTCTTGGTTTGGGAGGTGGCCCTGTATTATCATTCTAGTTCCTAGAGTTTGTTCCATCCCCAATAGAAGTACCTCGATGGTTGTCTTTTCAGCATTTTAGACTCTTGGTACAATTTGGCCTCTAATCAGATGAAGCCATAAAAAATGCTTCATGGATGAATCTCTTAGGTGCCATAGGACACTATTAATATCTTTAATTTTTGCTATGTAAGACATTTTATTATGCATCTTATAAAATTTGGTGCACCATGAACCACACTTGATAAACACACTCAATCTCAAACAACATCATCAACACCCTTCGCCATAGCTCTTCAATGCCACCACTGCCCTTTGCTGCCTTTACCTCTACTCCAAGTCTCCAGTAACCTCTCAGGAAACTTCCTCCCTTCCTTCTTCACCCTGTGTCGCCTCTAGAGCTTGACTCTCTGACAACTCTCTCTCTCTAGCACCATGTCTGGCTCCCTTCGAAACTGCTCCAACCTCCAGCACCTCGTCGTTACAAGGAACCGATTGTTTAGCAAGATTCCAGCAACTCCTTGCTAGATGGGTTAACTGTCCAATGCTATGTGATTATGCAAATGGACGGGCTAAGTGTTCCTTCATTTTAAGGTTTCTATTTGATATTTTTAAGGTTTGGGACTACTGTTGTGACCCGCCAAGATGGACGTTAGTGGTTGGAAAATTAGGGCACTCAATGAGCATGTCAAACTCACCTCTATTTCTAACCTTTTATGTTTCTATTTTATTTTTAGGACCAAAAATGGGATTTTGAATTTGGAAATTTTCTTTTAAGTGTAAAACGAGGTGAATTCTATGGTGAGGAAAGATAAGTTTGGGATCATGTGGTGACTGATGATAAAATGTCTCTTTTATCCATGCCTTTATAACGAATATAACAGATAGGGAACAATTGTTGACAACTTTGCATACAGAAGACCAACGGAACTGGTGGCTAGCAATCAAATGCTTTTCGAATTTCACAATAATTTCCACTTTTTATGCTTTTGTATGTTTCGCTGCATATGTCATAGTGCCGTTCACGTGAATTGGACATGTTGAAATCAATTTCCTAAAGCACACATCAACAGAATTGGTAGACATGTGGGTTTTGCTGGAAGGAAAACTTGCTAAGTCTGCTCAATCAAGGTTGCATTTGAGGATTTTCTTGGACAACAATAAAGGAATATTTGGAGAAGATGGAAAAGGAAGCAGTAAAAAAGGTAACCACCCGAAACCTGATTTGCTCCCTTCCCCATGCCCTATGTACATCCAGTTGTGATTTACTCTCCTTCTCTAAATGACAAAACCGGTGACACCTTTCTCGACCTCAAGTCTGCCCCACATGACACCACACGAGCCGACTTCCACAACACCCTTATCAACGACCTCTAAATCAAGTGTTGTGGCACTGCCTCCACCCTCACATACTTAGGCCCGAAGGTAGTGTAGTGCTCGGACCCAAGCCTAGGGACTGGAGCATCAAGATCTACAGAAGGACAAGAGACTTGCGATCTCGATGGCAATGGTGAGCGCCGACATGAATGCCGTCGTGGTGGAGGACGAGGAAGAAGAGGGGGCATCGAGTTGGGATTTGGGAATAGAGGTTTAAGGGTGGGTGTGTGGGCCTAGAGTAGGTGAGAGGAAGAAGAAGGATGGTGGCGGTGGAGATGGCAGTGAGGTTAGTGGCGGGTGAGGGGAAGATAAAGGGTAAAATAGACAAAATACTCCTCAACTAATTTTTAAGAATATTAAAACACAAATCCATATTTTAATTGTAGTTGATATCATATATTGGATTGAAGTTTTAATGGTTGAGATTCAGTGACTACATGATCACAAACTCATCTTTTCCCACCATAGAATTCATCTGTAAAACAAATAGCATATTAAGGTGTAGGTAGAAAAGTGCACGAGAAAGAAGTTGAATTGTGTTTCGCTTTTTCTTTCCTTCTTAGCTTTTGAAACACTTAAACAAAATACTATCAAGCTATGAGCATGAAGTGCAGCGGAAATAACATGAGTTACTTTAGAAAGCTACTTTCTGAACTATAGTGAACATGATAAATATGCTTAAAAGAAGGTTATTTAGGAAACACAGATTAATATGCACAAAGCAGAGAGTTAAGGGATAAGAAGATACTACACGAATATTTTTATATTGGTTCGGTCAACCTACCTATATTCAGTTCTCAATAACCATTGAGTTCCACTAAACCTTTCTCAACCCGAGAAAGAAACAGGATAGTCTTTACAGTAGCCTTCCCAAGCTCTTACCCATAACCAGTAGCAAACTTTAATATCACAAACCAAGTAGTCTTTGACCAACCTCTCCAAGCTGAACCAATGACTAGCAAATACACTCTACCATCACAACCTGAGTAGTCTTTGACCAGCCTCTCCAAGCTAAACTGTAACCAGTAGTTCACTTCTACTGTTGCATTGCAAGTAGTCTTTGACTAGTCTTTTCAAACTAACTCACACCGATCATTACTGGATTGAGGATACACATGTTTGTGTTTGGGTTTGCCATTCGATCTAACCTACACTTAACTTTCCATAAGATGTACAATAACAGACCTGGGAAAAACTTGAATGACTTCTTTCTAACGATTCTTCCTAGCAAGAGCATATAATCTGTAACGCCCCGATTTTCTGTTAGAGTGAAAATGACCAAAATACCCCTGAGGTCATTTTCGGCCCGAAATTCGAGAAAAGCCGGTCCGGCAGTACTCGAAGGGCAAACTCAATGTTGGAAGGGGATTAGATGACTTGTGTGCCAATCCGGGATCGAAAATCTTATTTTTCGAGTTTTTGGGGCAAAATGACCAAAATGCCCCTGCGGTGTTTTACCCTTTTGCAAGTGCCAGATGAACCCGAAACTTCTCCAGATGGTTTTAAAAGGCGTTTTTATGTAGACTGTAACTTTAGTTTTGGTTCCAGAGGTCCCGGGCGAAATTAGTGCAAAATTATGGTTTTGCCCCTAATTTCGTGTTTTTACGCTTAATCGCGTGATTAAGCAAACCTAAGCAATGTTAGGCTCTAATCGAAGGTTAATTAATTTTCATAATTAATCTTGAGTCAAAATAATTTATTAAAGTTGATTAGAACCAAAAAGTGCTTAATTACAACTTAAAATCCTATTTTAAATTCAAGACTCCTAGTCATTGAATCTTGAATAGTGTTTTCTCGATTCAATTCCTTGAATCATGGAATTGTTTTACACATTGTTTATTCACAAATGAGTTTTTAATTCTCTAATGATGTATGAGCACTCCTAATCTTGTCATAAAATCCCTAAACCTCATTCTTAGTCACCTAAACTTAAGCTTAATTATTCCTAACCTTGTACCTAAGCTAACCTACACTTAAACCTATCATTAACACCCAATTACATGAGAGATTTTTCTTCCTCTCTCTTACTGCTGGTCTGGCCGAAATTACACTCCCCATTATCCATCACATGTGCAAATTTTTGACACTCCAAAGACCATGCTTCCACCTCACAAAGAACCATGCTTTGAGTCATAACCTCCATGCTTCATATGACCACTTCTAGAAGACTTTTTCTCTCATTTTTGTGGCTCAAATTTAACCAGCCCTCCTTGCCTTCTAGAAGGGTTATTTTAAATTCAAACAAAGGGAAATTACCATACTTGAAGCCATACCTCGCACCATGACTTCCATAGCTCAAACCATGCTTTGAATGACCACTTTGAGGAGATATTTTTCTCCCCCAAAGGCTCCAAAATTTCATGCACTTTCCCCTCCACATTTCAATTTTCAACCCATATATATATATGTGTGTGTGTGTGTGTGTGTGTGTGTGTAGCAAAGTGTAAAGAAATCTCACACTTTTACCATTTGCTTTTTGTTTGAGTTTGTGACCAAAAAAGCTCTCTTACTTTCTCTCAATCCCAAGTTCTTCTCCACCACTTAGAAACTCTTTCCACCACCACAAACCACCACAAACCACCTCAAACCACCACACCACCACCATAAATCATCATCTAAACACCCAAGCTTCCTTTCTCAAACACAAAGCTCACATAAAACACTTTTCTTTCCTTCTCCACCCTCCTTGGCCGAATCTTGTTCTTTACTTTGGAAGGAGATTTTCTTTTCATCCTCACCCCAAAGATCAAGCCTTTGTCTTCACACTTGGTAGGGAGTTTCTTTTCAAACTTTGTTTTACTAAAAAAAAATGTATTTTCTCTAGTTTTCTCTTGGTTTCTTTTTGAGCTTTCCTTTATATTCCTTTTCTTTTTCCATTTCGGCCTCTTGGCCTTTTCTTCTTAAAAATGATAGCTTGATGATGAGAGTTTCTAGATGATGACCTTGTGTTCATCTCAAAGAAACCTCTAAAGCTTGAGTTTTGTTTCTTGATCTAGCAAGGTTTTGGTTTTTCTTCCCTTTTTCCTTCCTATATGATTCGGCCTCCATGTGCTTTCCTTTAAAGGTTTTGTTAAAAAATTTAAAGTGTTCTTATATTTATTTCATCTCTAAAAATAATGTTGTTTTGGTTCTCACTTCTTTGAAGTTTTGTTTTCTTCTAAAAGTTTACTTCTTTTTGAGCTTGATGATGATGTTCAAGAACCATGTAGTTCCTTTGAGAACTTGGTTCAAGAACTATAAAGCTCTCTTTGTGATGAGATAAGTGTTGGGTTGAGATTTGTTATTCTCTTTCAAAGTCTCATGTGAGCTCTAAGTTAAGATAAAAGACTTTGCATCCATGTTTACATTTTATGTCATCACTAAATGCTTAAGATTAAAGAATGAACTTGCATCTTCATATTTATGTTTATGTTCTCATTAAATTTCTACGATAATAAGGAGTGGCATACCATATTTATTTTATGTCCTCACCTCTAAATAAAGACTAAAACAAAGTGCATTGCATATTTACTTTTATGTCACAACTTAAGAGATTTAGAGCTCATAGACTTACCCTTTATTTCCTCAAACAAAGGCTTGAAAAATATGTGTTCTTTAGCTTATGATTTCAGCATTAGGAGGTTTACTTTGTTACAAGCACTAAAATCTATGCATCATAATTTTTCTAAGCTTATATGAGTTCAAGAAACGTTTAAAACAAGGTTTTATGAATTTGGAACCTCTTGAGTTTAATTTAGAATAGCTACTGCCCTTACAAGTATTTTGATGATTTTAGATGATAAAAATGTTTACAAAGGAGTTTTGCAAGTTTTAAAAAGGTCCCGAGAGAAACTAGCATTTTATGTGTTCTAGAAATCAAGTTTATGCCTTGCTTGTTTGGAGAAGAATTCGGTTCTGCCTTGCCTTGATGTGCTCACTATTTATACTGTTTTGATGATGATGATATGAGTATGTTTTTGTATAATTAATGTTAAAATTCATATGTGAAAGATAAGAGAAGTTAGCACCTAGAAAAGAATTAATTTGAGAGTTCTAGATCCCTTAGTAATTGATTTATCTGGATTCTGTCCAGCAAGGTTTAGAAATGGTAATCATGGATTTAAATTAGTTTAAATGTGTAGGAATGACTCATAATTGGTTTAGGATTTAATCTTGATGTCTTAGGAGCAAACCGAACTTAGAAATGGTCATTGTTGTGACTCCTAGGTACCCATAAAGTTAGAATTTTAGATATTGCATTCTTGAGATTTAGAAATGTTTGTGATCATAGTATTGAGTGAGGAATACTTAGATATGAGCCTATAGGTACCCGAGAGCTTAGGATATGATGATTTATAACTTAGATTGTGAGTTAAGGACCTTAAGGGTCAATGCATAAGACATTAAGAGATTTTATCGCTTTTAGTCTGGTAATGCAAGTATGATATGTTGATATGCATGATGTGATGATATATGAGGTGTGATGTGTGATACACGAGCATTACCTGTATGAGTTATGATGATGTGATCTTTTATGATGATGCTATGATGATGTAGAAATTGATTATGAATTGTGGAATTGAATGTGTAAGTACATGCATTGTGAGTTGGTGTGGCATGTTATGATGAATTGTATGAATTGTCGAGATGTTATGTCTACCATGTTGGTGAGAATTGAATGAGAGAAAGTATGTACCCCTTCTTTTACCCTCTTAAAAATCTAATGAAAACTAGTTAGGTTTGAGCTCATTGAGGCAATATGGGTGTTTACGGTTGGATTTGGGTGTATTTGGTTGAACCTGATAATGAGAATAATTTGGTGATGAATATAAATATAGTTGAGCTCATTCCTAGGCAATAGGGTGTGTTTGGTTGGATTTGGTGATCCGTATAAATATCGCCGAGCATGGTGTTTACGGTTGGATTTGGTGATGAGAAAAGAAGGTGGTCTTTGAGAGAAAGAACTCAAGAGTTCGAACGTGAGAAAAGAGATGCGATGTCTCTTTTCAAGTCACATAGTCATGAGTAAAGAAAGAACTAATCCTAAGTTACCCCTTCTTTGCCCTCTTAGAAATCTAGTGATGACTAGTTAGGTTTGAGCTCGTTTGGTTGAGCTCAATCCTAGGCGATAGGGTGTATTTGGTTGGTTTTGGTGATGCGTATAAATATCGCCGAGCACTGGTGTTTATGGTTGGATTTGGTGATGAGAAAAGAAGGTGGTTCTTGAGGAGAAGAACTTAAAAGTTCAAGTATGATAAAAGAATAGAGAAAAGTTCTGTACTTTTTATGCCGCTTATCTGTTACTTGATGTTATGATTTATTGAATTGCTCACATAATGTATTGTCATGCATTCATCCAATATCTGCGGAATTCATATTATTAAGACCCATACTAAAAGGCACCCACTTCGGATAAATAGCTTTGGAAAGTTTAAAACCAAACCTTACGCATGAACACCTCTTTCATAATTAAAAACCGAAGTGGCTGGGGACGACGACGATGACACGTGTGTTGGAGTTGGAATTCCCTACTGAGAATCTTGAATAAGTTTCTCATCCCTCTCTCTCTTTTCTTCCGTGTCATCTCCAGACAAAGATGCTGGCATATCTCATGACGCGGTTCATGATTTCTACTAAAGCATGGGTATGAAGCATACACTATGAGTCGGGTTGGTGGGATGCAACGGACACGCGCAGATACCGCTTTAGTTTTATAAATTATAGAAGTGTATTTCTGTTGAAGCAATAATAAGAATATGATAGTCGTAAATTATGTACCTATGATAATATGATCCTGTTGTGATGTAATGAACAACCTTTGTGTTTTGGTGACCATGAATGATATGAGATCTCTTTTCTATATGTTAGCCTTTGTTACGTCATATACGGCTCTCACTTTGATTTCTATTTTCAAAAAAAAATTTACCAGTATTTCCGCTAAGTATTTTCATAAAAGAATGAGACTAAGAAGTAATAACTTAACGATTAGCCTGATGTGTTCTAGAGTATTAGGTTAAAAATTAGGATGTTACATAATCTATCAAGAACGTAGATAGAAGATTTTTATAGACAAGAAAATTGGTTACAAGATGTAATGAACTTCACAAGAAAATGAGGAGAAATTTTCTCAGCGTTTCAGCACTTATTACAACATCAAGATCTTCTACTTTGAAAGCACAACATCTCTATGTATATATGGTTTTCATTTATGAATGTTGCCCTTAATCAGTTGTCTAAGTAACACGTGTTGATCATCTGTTTGTGCATTGGAAAAGTTGTCTAGAAGAGTAGCTCGTTGTCTGTCAAAGCTATTCTAGAAGTCATTATGAAATAGAGGTTTCTAAGGTCATATTTAGAAACTACTTTTTACTTTCTGAACTCTTCCTTCTGGGAGCTGGGGTAGTTGACCACATTGGCAGAAGAGATGACATGCTAGTCTATAACTGCGTTTGAATTTAAATTTGAAATTTAAATTTTCTTCATTTTCCTGTAGAGAGCCCCATTTTAGTGTGAAGTGAACTTTCTAAAGTGTGGTTCAGTTCTTTGGTGAAAATATGAACTTACAGACTTCAATCAAAGCATGTAAATGATGAAAGGATTACGATGATGATGATTGAAGGTTGTAGAACAACTTGCTTTAGAGCTGGTTTGAAATCTTCTTTTGAATCGTTCTGAAGTCTCGTCCTACTTTTTAAAGATCTAAACCTTGGTTTCTTGAATACAATGATTTCCTTCAATCCGTTAAATATGTATATGCTCATTTCACGATATAATTTTCACTTTCATTAAGTTCCTATCTCTTTAAAAGAGATAAATCATGTTTGCACATGTATAGTGAAATTATTTTCTCTTCAAGAATCATGTTATGCTAACAAAAGACTTGTTAAAATACCTCAAGAAAACTCAAGGGAAAAATCAGTCACTCTTCAAAATACTTTTTTTAAAAATTGATTGTGTTGTCACTCAAAACGTATTGCATTGTCACTTTCTGAAAGGTTTTGGAGCAAACATAAGGAATTTAACTCCTTGGGATAAGAGGTTATTTTGGTGTCATATGGTGTTGTTGGCCTTAGAGGTCAGAGGCTTTGATATAGGAAATTAATTGGTTGCAAGTAAGTTAATACCTTCAAATTGTGGCCACAGGACATTTTCTTTTTCATTTTTAATTTTAGGATCTTGAAGCTGGTTGAAATATTCATTTAATTGGTCTTTCATGAATCGTGTTGAATCAAATTGCAAGCTTTATTTTGTGTCCATGAGGTCCTTCTCCTTACCAATTTCTACTATTAGAAACATATTGCATCAACCTTCAAAATCAAACCCAGTTTCATAATTTCATTATTAGAGAAGAGAAAAAGTAAACATGTTATGTAATTGAAAACATGGAAGCAAGAGAGAAAGAGGGAGAAGGGGGGAGAGATTGGGAGTTGTTGGTCTCAAGTTGATTGAGGACAATCATGGCGATCAATTTTTAATCTCGTTTGTGTGTTAATATCCATTTCACTTTTAGCTACCAACCCAAAAGTGGTCACCGCAATAAGCACGATTTCACCATAAAGCTTGCTAGAGAAGGAACGGGGGAGGTCACCGGAAAGGTTATTGGAACAGAGATAGAGGGAGCGGAGGGCGACAGTGGCCTTGAAAGTTGGTGGTGGAGGGTGGCAATGATGTTGGTTGAGAATGAGAGTTGAGTGCCTTGATCAGGGGAATGCATAATAAAATTTGCCTTACATAGCAAACTAAAGATGTCGTAGTGTACTATGCCACCAAAGAGATTCATCTATGAAGCGTTTTTAAGGCGTCACTTGCATGGATAAATTTTGTTTGTTTTCTTATAATCCATGAAGTATGGGTACTCAAATTTTGCAAATGTATCTAACTCAGATATTTTCGAGCACAGGTATGCATTAAGTACCCATATCCAAGTCTGGATATGTCAATTTAATGAATTTTTTGTATTTTTTTTCTTTCTTTTTTTAGTTTGATTGAGCCCTAACATTTTCCTATCCAATTTTTTTTTTTAAAAAAGTATTTTGAAATATAATATTGAATCATTTATATCTATTTTACATCACAAGAAATTTTTGAAATTTTAATATTTTTTAATATATATTAACATATCCTTACTCCACTTTTATCAAAATAGTTATACTCCATACCCATGTCTGCATACCATAGTCATATTCATGCAACATAGTTTATAATTTTTCAATTTAAAACACAAAATTTATTCTTATTTTTTTATAATGGTCTTTTCAGAGGCAGAGCTTTGAAGAGACAATGGGGCCATTGTTCCCCAATTTTGTTTTCAAAAATTTATATATATACAAATTTAATTTTGATGCATCGCAATCGCGTACACATTGTCAATTGCTAGTCTATCAAGCATCCCAATGGATTGACTAACAACAACCTCTTGTAATCGACGTGATTAGAGTAATCTATTTGTTCACGAAAAGTATAAAACTTTACAAGCTTAAAAGTAAATTTAAGGAACATAGTTATTCAAGTGATGATCGAGTTAAATGATGAATTTCAAAGTTATAAATTAAGAATCAAATCAAATAATAAGCAGTTTAAATCAGTATTAGCTTGAAGTAATTTGATTATTCAAATCAATCACATTTTTTTAATTTAAAATTTCTAGCTGATAGCACCAAGTCACAAAGTTTGTATAAATATTTTTATTTTTATTTTATGAGATTTCTGCATATAGTTTCAGTATGAAATCAATACTTTGTTTGTATAGTTAAACCACCACTCTATACAAATACTTTCCCTAGACTCATTGTATACTCCTTTTTCGGTACAGATATTATATGTACTTCACAGCTACTAAAGTCAATCTTGTTTATACTTTTGACAACAACAAAAAAAGGGTAAACTATAATTATTTTTCTTATAGTTTGTCAAAATTTAACCCACCTCTCATTTAATTGTCCGGCCTAAATTAACCTCCTATAAGTTACTCATTTTTTGAATAAGTTATCAAAGGTGCCCTCACCCTCTCTCACTCACTCTCCTCTCCCTGCCCTATCCACATCCCCAATAGAAGGTAATGCAGATACTGAAACAACACGTATCCCAACCAAAGCCAGTGCAGCTCACAGCCTCAAGGAAGACAGCAGAACACTTGTGGAAAATACAATGTTGCCTGAACTGAACCGGCGTAAAAAATCCATGGTGAGTGGTGCGTCCACCAAGGGTGAAAGAAGAACCAAAATTGGGTGGCGCAAGACATTTTACTCACTCCATGTTCAAATATCAAGCACTCATGGCACGGTTTGAAGAAATGACATCGAATCGGAATTGAAATAAATAAATAAGTAAATATGAGAGAGAAATAAGAAAAGCAAATACGATTAATTTATAATTTGAAAGAGCTGGGTTGGTTGGGTAAGAGTTGAGGCCCTATACTGTGCTGTATAATTGCAGGCATCGGCACAATTGATTTATCATATACTCACTACCTTCCATTGGGGATGTGGAAGGCGGAGGGACAGAGGTGTACGAGTTTTAATAGTTTCTTGTGACTTCTATTTTCTGCCTTCCATTGACTAGACTCAAGCCAGAATCAGGAATTTAAAATACGATACAGAAGTAGAACTAGAATATAATCATGCCTCAAAAAATGAAGAGTTGAGAATCCCAAGCAACAGTGCAACACAGCCAAGTGCCTTCCACTGTTCCCAAACAATGAATTCCAGGAAAGATGGAAAACCTTGCAAAAGATTACAGCAAGTTAAAAGGTCTTTTGGATAAATCATATTGGTGATAATTCTTTCCAACCTCATCCAGTAATGCTGACACAAAATTCATCTATTTTCAACTATTTTTTCTAGGGTACAGCAGTCTCTCAGCTATTGCTTACCAATACTAAGATCCTAACCAATCTTCTCACTATAATATGAGAAATTAGAACCATTAGTGTATTGTAAGTTATTATCGCTGTAGAAGTTGTTCCTAGGCAAGGACGCTCTTCTACTCTCCCGAGTTGCATTTTCAGTTGTCTCCCTTGATAGAAAATCCAATGTCTTCTGGTATTCTGAGCTCTTTTTCGTGATGCTCTGCTCGTCCAACATTCTCGCTTCCATGACCAACCTTCATCAACTTCTTCATTTTTAGTCTCTATCTTTATTGTCATCGTGAAGACCAGACCTCCTTCATGTCAAGCTTTTCCTGGAGCAAGCACGTGTTTCCAAATGCCCTCAATCAAAAATTTCTGCTAGATTCAGCTTCACCAGTTCTGGTGTCCCTGCTGCGATGTCTTGAGCTTTTCCTTCTGCTAATGTGGTGCTTTTTTCTATCTCCATCTGATTCGGCCTCATAAATGTAGTCCCTGCTATCCCTGTTCCTCTTTCGTGAGTTTCTAGGCTCTCTGCCATACTCTATTTTATTTTCCTTAGCTGTTTTAGCCCAATCCATACGAAAATCCTTGTCATGGCTTCTGCTAATGTCATCCTTGTTACTATCTAAGGTGCCTTTTCTAGGATGTTTATGGTGATTTTCCCTATCTTCATCTTTATCCCACGAATCCCTATCAGAATCAGGAGTTTTATATTTCCTTTTATGATTATCTTTTAAATTTGCACTCGATTCCTCATTAGAAGTTCTTTGCTTTCTTTCATCTCCGTGTTTTCTCGTCCCAGAAAAACTGCTTAACTGATCCATCTCCCTAGATCTTGATCTACTCGAGTGGTACCTACAAAAGATTCTCATACTATAAGAACTAGTATAAATTGACATGCAAAAAATACAGAAAAATGCAGACATAATCGAACAAAATATGATAGATAAAATAAATCAGGAAAAATAGAACAACTTGGACTCAAATCCACAAAAGCACTATTACAATTTATATTTGCTCTACAACAAATTTTTTTAGCCACAAACATGTACTTATTTCACCTCAAATATAAGACCATGTTTGATGCAACACAAGAAAACACAAGGCTGTATAGTGCCTTTTCTTGGATTTGATAGGAATTTTGGATATTTCATCATTTTGTTTTTTGAAGACTATAACCAAGTCATGATTTTGAGCATATTGACAAAATCATAGTTGCCAGCCGTGATCTCATCCCAAAACTCCACCGAGAACCAACCCCCCCCCCCCCAAAAAAAAAAACCAAAAAGAAAAAAAAAAACCACCAACCACCACCTTCCTCTTCTCTAGGACTCATGACCTTTGATCATTTGACTGATCTACAAATACAACATTAAACAGGAAAAGCATTTTTCACCAGTATATATACACAAAAGGCATCTAGTTTAATCTGAAAACATTCAACCTTTACAACACCCACAACAAATATTCTGTCCTTTTGCTCCATCATGCCAAAATTACGACAAATTAGCTCAATTTACAAAATCACTTACAAAAGTTCCCAATATGTCCGTCAAAAATTCACTCCACTCTAAGTCACAGAATAAGGAACAACAAAGTAAAAAGCACACCTGTCTGAATCTGTTTTTGGCATCTTTCTACTGTTCTTCAGCACACTCAAATTTTCTTGATCCCTTAAAGCCTCATAATCATCAGAATAACCAAATAAAGCAACCATCTTTTCCACCCAATATTTTGGGGGCGGTCTATCAGAATCAGCCCATTCATAGTCTCCACCAGGATTCCGAAAACAGTGTATAAAGTTGCAAGTTGTTCCATGGGAACAAGTCTGTTAATATGCAAAAGAAAAGAATAGCATCAATATAAGTGTGCAACTCATTGACTCCACACTTCAACCATTTTATTCAATGTCAGTCAAACAATCTGTTGATATGTGTGAGTGTGTGCGCGTGCACACATTAATAGTCTTTGATATATTGTATACCTTGAAACCTGACTTCATATATTCGCCACATATTGCAACCTTCCATCTTGTCAAATTGACAAAGTTACAACTAACCTGCCACAAAACATAGCTGGTTTTGCATCAAACATTTCTTCAGGATTTCCTTGCAGATAGAAGTTACAGCCTTATAGCACATTAATACAAACCAGGAAATTAAGGAGTTATTCAACACAGCAGACGTGTCAGCCCCAATAAAATATCCCAAGGCACATGAATTACTATCATTACTTAGAACTTTCATGAAATTCATATGACAATACTTACAACTTCCAAGATATTCATCAAGAACAAACAAGAATTAAATACCTGTCTCCCTGCAAAGTAGCGACCATTAACTGAGTTATAAGCAAGCAGAGCAGAATCCAAAAATTTATACTGCACGTAGACATTTCCTCGCAAGTGAAATGAACCATTTTTACACACCTGACAGGAATATGGAGAGTAGGATTAGTGCCAAGAGATGCAACAATTGTATTAGTTGGAGAGGAGGGGAATCCAGGAAGGGACAACAACTCATGCCCTTCAAAATTCAAATAGATATTTTCACATGTTTCCAAGGAAAAGAAAACCGGACCGGGTATCAAACCGGTTAAGATACTAGTTCAAAGGTTTAGAGGTCCAACCAGTTCAACCAAGGTTCAACCGGAATATAATAAAATATGTATGGTTAATTAGAATATAAAAAATATATTAAATCAGTAACATTAACATAATCAACACACAAAAAAATATATATTCATAGGTTTATAAAAATAAACATAATCCATATTAAATTTCTCTAGTCTCGACCTCACAACACAGTCATAAAAGTATTTAAAAACAATATTTGTTAGTGACCAGCGAGGTTTATGGTGAGCAACTTACGAATGACGGAGAGAAAAAAATGATAACCCAACAATTTTTATTAGTGACCTTCTTTGATTCCATTTTTTTCATTTTTGCTTTGTGACTGTCACATGATATCAATATTTAAGTTTTGAAACAGTTAGGACCCCAAGTAATATGATTTGACCTTATGACAAGGTTTATGAAAAAAGGAACAAGAAGGGAATTGGTGACACGGGGGAAAGCATGTGACCTGGAAGGGAAGGGTGGGGTGTGTAACTAACTTTGCCTAGCTGGCACAGTTAGTGGGGTGGGGTAGGGTGGATGGATTGCATTTTCTATTACGGGAAGAAGGGAGGAGCTATATGGGGAGTCGGAGAGTGCTGAGGGGGGCATTTAGATAGTTGGAAGAAAAGGCTAAAATCAGGAGAGTGCTAGGTCTCTCGAATACTTAGCTTTCATACACTTTTCTCTGTTTTCTTTCTACCAAAAATAAAACAAATCACAGCAAGGAGGAACAATACTACACTGGTATTATTCTTTCTGAGTTATTCCCTTCAATTCTTGCATTATTTCTGATTTACTGATACCAGTTCTTACAACTGGTATCAAAGCTCTTGATCTTGGGAGCTCTGTGCATGGTAACCATGCGAGCTGCAATGGAGGCTAGGCTAGGTGACATGGAACAAAGATTAATGGAGATGCACGAGGAGAATATGCGAGCAATGGCAACTTTGAGTCGTCAGATGGAGCAGTTGAGGCGAGATCATAGTTCCAATGGGTCAAAAAGTCAAAGAAGTGACCGACGCCGCCGAAATCCTCATCGCCGGCGAAAGGGACAAGCGACGTGATGGGCCAGAGGGGCACGATGACTCGTTTTCGTAACAAACTTGGGGTTCATGCAAAGAGAGCGATGACAAAGATGATTCCTCCGAAGTAGGGAGGCACGAGGATCGCCAGCCGAGAAGGGTGGAGGTGAGCCGGAGAACGGATCTACCCATCTTTTCCGGCGACGACGCCTACGGATGGTTGGTGAGAGCAAAGCACTACTTCCAAGTGGCGCAAGTGGGGTTGCACGACCGTCTCAATCTGGTGCTGGTAGCAATGGAGGGTGAAGCTTTGACGTGGTACGAATGGTGGGAGGAACAAACTGAGTTCCCATCATGGTGGAGGTTTAAGGAGGATCTGCTCCGAAGATTCCAACCCGGAGAAGCTCAGAATCTGATGGGGCCACTATTGAAGGTGAGGTAGACGAGCTCTGTGATGCAATACCGAAGGGAGTTCGAATTGGTGGCTAGGACCAAGAAGAACTTAGACCAAGAAATCCTCATGTGTATTTTCTTAAATGGTCTCAAGAAGGAAGTAAGGACGGAGATGACGGTGGGGGAGTTTCGCGCCCTCACTACAATGATGGATCGTGCATTAGAAATCAAGCAAAGGAACTTAGCTTGGGTGGAAGCTGGGATACACCTAGGATGTAAGAGCGTAGGTGGATACTCAAGGGGACCAGGCCCATTTCGGGCTCAACCTTCATTTAGGCCCAATGCTAGACACACCCATGGAAGTGGACAAAGGAGTGAAGCTGGCCGAGAATTTTCTAGGCCACAAATGGGAGTTAGAAATATCTCTGGTAGGGCTCGCGGGAATGGAGTAAGTAGTAGTGGGAGTGGACTAGCTGAAAGCAGAATTAGTGACATCCGAAGGCTGTCTCATGAAGAATGGCAAGAAAGACAGAGAAAGGGGCTATGCTTTAGATGTGGAGACAAGTGGAGTCCTAACCATAGATGTCAATTCCGCCATCAACAACTCATCTTGATGGAGGAAGGCGTAGAGGAGAATTTGGGTGAGGAGGAACCAGCAATTCCCTTCAAAGAAGAGCTGGGAGCCGAGGTAAGGGAGCTACAATTATCATCCCTGAGTTATTGGGGTTTAACTTCGAACAAGTCACTCAAGTTGTGGGGGGAGATTCAGGGAGAGCAAGTGGTGGTCTTGATAGATTCAGGAGCCACAACAAATTTTATCTCTACTAAAGTGGCAGAAATGTTACAGTTACCAGTAGAAAAAGTAAAGGGGTTCACGATGGAAGTGGGAAATGGAGCAATTGAAGAAGGGTTGGGAGTTTGTAAGGGGGTGAAGTTGAATGTGCAAGGTGTAACAATTATCCAGAATTTTTTTGTGGTGAAGTTGGGCAGACCTGAAGTAGTGTTGGGGGCTGATTGGTTAGAGAGCTTGGAAAATTTTACGGGAAATTTCATAAACATGACACTAAGTTGGATGGAAAGGGGCAACCGGGTATTAATGGAGGGTGATGCCAAGCTATGCAAGAGTAAATCATCATGGAGGGTAGCTTTGAAGGCTCTCAAGACTAAAAGGGAAGGTTACTTGGTGACACCCCTGCAAATTGAAGAAGGCAATCAGGAGGAGCCAGAAATTTCAGAAGGGGTCCAAAAGTTGTTTGCTGCATACAAAGATCTTTTCCAGCCTCCTTCGGGTTTGCCTCCAACATGGGAGCAAGACCATGCTATAGTACTGAAGGAAGGAGCTCAAATTCCTCACGTTCACCCTTACAGGTATCCCCACTACCAGAAAACTGAAATTGAAAAAATTATAGATGAGATGATGCATGCTGGAGTTGTAAGGCCTAGTACTAGCCCATTTTCAAGCCCAGTGATTTTAGTTAAGAAAAAGGATGGCAGATGGCGTTTCTGTGTGGATTATAGGGCCTTAAATCAGATAATAGTTGCCAATAAATTTCCTATCCCTGTTGTTGATGAATTATTAGATGAGTTGGGAGGTGCCAGAATTTTTCTAAGCTGGACTTGAAATCTGGTTATCACTAGATAAGAATGAAGACATCCCGAAAACAGCCTTCAGGACCCATGAGGGGCATTATGAGTTCCTTGTCATGCCTTTTGGACTCACAAATGCCCCTCAACTTTCCAAGCCCTTATGAATAAGGTGCTGAAACCTTTTTTAAGGAAGTTTTCCCTTGTGTTCTTTGATGACATATTAATATATAGCTCAAGCCTTGAGCTCAATCATATGCATCTTCAAAATATTTTTGAAGTATTGAGGGTTCATGAGTTGTATGTCAGCAAGAAGAAGTGCTGCTTTGAACAACTCTAAGTGGAATATTTGGGGCACATCATTCCAGGCAAAGGCATGGCAGCTAACCCAAAAAACAATTTAGGATATGGTAGATTGGCCGGTACCTAATGATTTGAAGGGACTGAGGGGATTTTTAGGGTTGACCGGGTGTTATCGGAGATTCGTGAAGAATTATGGGAAGATTGCATGGCCGATACCTAATGATTTGAAGGGACTGAGGGGATTTTTAGGGTTTACCAGTGTTGGCTGTTCCACCATTTACCAAGCCTTTTGTGATTGAAACGGATGCATCCGGTAAGGGAATTGCAGCTGTTTTGATGCAAGAGGGCAGACCCATCGCATATATGAGCCAAGTCTTATCTGAACAAGCTCAGATAAAGTCCATTTATGAAAGAGATATTAATGGCTATAGTGTTAGCAGTGCAGAAATGGTGTCACTATCTGTTGGGACAGCATTTTGTATTGCATACAGAGCAGAAGAGTCTGAAATATTTGCTGGAGCAAAGAGTTGTGGGTGAAGACCAGCAGAAATGGGTGACAAAGCTGCTAGGATATGATTTTGAAATCAAGTATAAGGCGGGAAGTGAGAATCGAGTGGCTGATGCCCTTTCTAGGAAGCTCCAATATTCTGCCCTTTCTACTATTAATATTGCTGACTGGACTGATTTGGAGGCTGAAATTCAAGCAGATGCAAGGCTACGGGGAATTATTCAGGATTTGCTACAAGGGAAGGACTCCCATCTGGGGTTTACCCTAAAGAAAGGGAAGTTGTACTGTAAGGATAGAATGGTGATTGCCAAGAATTCAGCAAAAATTCCTCAAATACTACAAAAAGAATTCCATGATTCCAGCACTGGGGGACATTCTAGTTTTTTTCGCACTTTAAGAGAATCTCAGGCTTGCAGTATTGGGAGGGCATGAAATCACAAATTCAGCGGTACAACAAGAAGTGTGATGTTTGCCAAAGGAATAAACATCAAACTCTTGCACCTACAAGGCTTTTGCAGCGGCTGCCAATTCCCAACAACACATGGGCCAATGTCACCATGGATTTTATAGGAGGGCTGCCCAAGGTGCTGGGAATAGACACGATCATGGTAGTGGTTGATCGAATGACGAAATATGCTCATTTCTACCTTTTATCCCACCCATTTACTGCAAAGGATGTGACCGCCATGTTTGTCAAAGAGGTGGTTTGTCTTCATGGGTTTCCAAGCTCCACTGTTTCTGATCGTGATCAAATATTCATGAGTAATTTCTTGATAGATTTGTTAAGGATGGCTGGGACTAAATTGAAATATAGTTCCGCATACCATCCTCAAACCAACAGTCAAAGTGAAGCGGTCAACAAGTGTCTCGAAACTTATCTCTGCTGTTTCACAGGTTCAAAGCCAGGCCAATGGCTTCCGTGGGCTGAATATTGGTATAATACCAATTACCATGGTGCTATTCACATGACTCCCTTCGAGGCACTTTATGGAAGAGACCCTCTGACACTATTAAAGGGTGATAAGGAGTCCACCGTTGAGGAGGTTCCTGCTCTAATGGAGGAACGAAATTAGATGTCGGATGAGCCAAAGTTACAACTAGAAAGGGCTCAAAACAGAATGAAGTCTTATGCTGACCTCAAAAGAAGGGATGTTGAATTTACAGTAGGGGACAAGGTTTACTTGAAGCTACAACCCCATAGACTCAAAACACTTGCCAAGAGGATCAACCAAAATTTGAGTCCTAGATATTACGAGCCCTATGACATTGTTGAGAAGATAGGACCTGTTGCTTATAAGCTAAAGCTTCCAGCTAAGTACAAGGTACATTCTGTATTCCACATATCTTTGCTTAAAAAGTGTGTCTCTCTGGATGTTAGGCCCCAACTGCTTCCAACTGCTCTTTCAAAAGAATGGGAACTCCAAGTGCAACCAAAGGGGGTCCTTGTTGTCCGCACCAATGCAGCAAGTCAGATGGAAGTATTGATTAAATGGCAGGCCCTACCTGACTTTGAAAACTAGTGGGAACTGGCAGCAGACATTCAGAGGTTGTTTCCTACTTTCCACCTTGAGGACAAGGTGGATCTTGAAGGGGGGGTATTGTTAAGACCCCAAGTAATATGATTTTACCTTATGACAAGGTTTATAAAAGAAGGAACAAAAAGGGAATTGGTGACACAGTGGAAAGCATGTGACCTGGAAGGGAAGGGTGGGGTGTGTAACCAACTTTGCCTAGCTGGCACAGTTAGTGGGGTGGGGTGGATAGATTGCATTTTCTGTTACAGGAAGAAGGGAGGAGCTATATGGGGAGTGGGAGAGTGCTGAGGGGACATTCAGACAGTTGGAAGAAAAGGCTAGAATCAGTAAGAGTGCTAGGTCTCTCAAATACTTAGCTTTCATACACTTTTCTCTGTTTTCTTTCTACCAAAAATAATACAAATCACAGCAAGAAAGAACAATACTACACTGGTATTATTCTTTCTGAGCTATTCCCTGCAGTTCTTGCATTATTTCTGATTTACTGAAACCAATTCTTACAGAAATCCAAAAAAAAATCAAAAGCTCCGAACCAATCCAATCGGTCCAGTTCGCCGGTTTTCCCCGATTTTAACCAGTTCTTAACCGGTTTTGACTTCCATGGTTTTTGGAGGTTAACTGGACTTGCCAAGTGACCGTTCCGATCGGACCGGTCAAACCAGCCGGTCCGGTTCGGTTTTCTCTTCTATGCATGTTTCACTATACCCATGTGGGCTCACTTTCCATTACCTTCAGAATTTGTTCTCTTGAAAAATGGTGGATACACATATAATAAAGAAATTGGAAGACAGGGACAAGATATAACAAATATATAACTGTTTGTAAGGTTTGATGTAAGTAGCTGTAGCTCCATAGTTCTACCATAAATGAAAAAAATGTAAAAAATTAAGCTATTATAATTAATGCTAAATTTTAATGAGAAAGGTACAGTCGAAACTTCAAATATAAAACTTTTCTCTATATATAAAGCATTGCAAAATAACCTTGAAGTTAGCAATTTCCCCAAACTTCAGGAACTCTGTATGAACATCCTCATAAAATTCTTCAAAACAGCGTTCAACCTCCTCATCCGTATACTGGAAAAAAAAAAAAAAAAAGACATTAAACAAGTCAAACAAGAATTTAGGTATTTAAATATAATAAATATACTAATAGAACATTATGCAGTTGATGCATGCACTAAAAATATCGTTATATAAGCTACTGCCTAAAAAGTCAATAAGAATGTTGATAAAACTAAAATCCTTTCAATTATTTTTACATGTAAAAGATGAAATACAATACACAGCATATGTAACCAAAAAGAAAACTGTTAAGAGGAATAGAATCCAAATTCAGCTATCTTAGTCATGCATAAGGAATGGAAAACAAGCTACAGATTTTGCTTTTGGCACATGGGATGATGGGAACTAGTCTAGGCTTTACCAACCAGTGCCCTGAAACTAGTTGAGTAATGATAAACATTTGATAGTGCGATTGATATATTGACTAATTTATTCAAAATGTATTATATTCATAATGGTTTTTCATATTATATTTATGTGCATAGAAAATAGTACCACTTTCTAAAAACTGATATTTATTCTCTCCAAAATCTAATTTGTACCCTAAGCGCACTCGTTTTGCAAGTCTTAAGAAAGCAACAAGACTCAAAGTAAGGGTTGGGTTTGGTACGAGACACATGGATTTCATCAACTTGGAAAAGATGCATGATAGAGTGCCAACAGACGTAGAAGAAAGGAATTCATATTACCAATACCCAAGCAATCAAATATATACATATGGAGTCACAACTAGAGTGCGAACATATCCTTTTACCCTAGCCTTGGATATGTTGACTGAACATATCCAAGATTCGATGCTATGATGCATGCTTTTTGGCCAATGATATGGTGCTAAAAAGGAGCGTTGAGAGAGGAAATAAATCAGTCAAAGCTGTGGAGAAAATCTTCGGATGCGCATGGTTTTTGTTCAAGTAGAAGTACAATGGATATATGCATTGTAAGTTCAACTAGAGGAGTACTAATTTTAGCTTAGAGGGAAAAATTGGAGGGAATAGCATACCACATCTCACATGGTTTAATATCTTGGGTCCATCATTGATCATACAAAATGATGAGGAAATAGAGGAAGACATAACATAGAATTCAAGCTAGATGAATAAAATAGATGAGTGCTGGTGATGTTTGTGATAAAAAAATACCTCTCAAGCTTAAGCAAAAATTTTACCACAGCTACAAGATTATCAATGTTGTATCGAACTGTATGTTGAATGATAAAAAGCCAACAAGAAAATAAACTGTGTTGCAAAGAGGAAAATATTAGGTTGGATGAGAGGACATAGGATAAATGCATTGGAAAGAAAGTAAGAGTAATGACTATTGTGGAACAGATGGTAACATATCGCCTTAGGTAGCTTGGTCATGTGTATAGAAGGTCTTTAGAAAGCACCAGTAAGAAGAGCAGGAGGGTATCCTAATAGCTAAAAGTATAGATAGACCAAGAAAAACTATAGGTAAAACCATTAAACAATATTTAGATTGTAATGGTTTGATTATAGACATGGTTTACGATAGGATACTATGGCATTCCATGTAGTGAATCCACCTCTTGGGATGAGGCTTGCTTCTTCTTGTTGTTATCCATATGAAAATGAAATGGTGAATGATATATATTAACACTCAAAAAATATCATCTTATATGCAGTATAATATTGAGCTAAGATGCAAGAACTATAAATGAGAACTTAGTATGCTCTCACAGGAGCTCTAAGTGAGAATTTAGTATGCTCCCATCTAAGTGAGCAAGAATCAATGAAATACAAAAACAGAATGCAATATATGATTTTTAAATAAGACTACAGTACAGATATTTCACTGACATAACCAACTTAGAATCAGCAAACTCAAACATCAAATAAAAATGTTAAAGTCATAAGTAAAATCTTCCCTCCACCCTACAAAGAATAGAGAGAAAAAAATAATAGCAATATATTTTTAAGAATCACTAACTGCATCCACATTTTTTCTGTCTTGCTGCTGCAATCTCAAACCTTTTGAAGTTTATAACCATTAACCTGCAACATAGCTCCATATGCCATGACTTGTATATTACCAAACAACTAGCTCCATATGCCATGAGTTGGATATTACCAAACAACTAATTATGGTTAAGGATCAAGAACATGTAAATTATTAGACTAGGAAATTTGGAAGTTGAGACATTTGAAAGAAGGAATTTAAAAAGTACAATCTATTTAATTTAATGAATCTATCTTAAAAATGTTACGTTGATATAATATTAAATTTGACTGAAACATCAATTAAAAGAAAATCTTCCCTCCGACTAGCACAAATAAAAAGTTGCAGAAAAATGATGCCAATGGAAACACAAATAAAAATTTAAGGATACGGAAAAAAAAAATTTAAAACAAAGTTCAAACATAGGGAATTTGAAGACAACAGATTAAGTTATTAACTAGGGAGGAGGATCGAGATTTGATAGCTACCCCCAAGGATACAACAGCTTATATCTTTAGCCTCGACCAACCAAGGCTAAACCAATGAGCCTCCATCAAAACGAGTCTCACAATGAATCTGTGATTATTATTAAGTCAAATGACAAAAGAAATATCTACAAGTAAAAGAATTGAACTGAACAGACTCATTTTCCCAGGACCAATATCAAGCCACAGCATATAGAATATTGAAATCAAGAAACAATGAATTTCATGCAATCAAACTATACCTACCAACTTTTGGTATATGAGATATAGGGGGAGGAGGAAGCAGCAATCAGAATATTCAACACCAACACAAAAAGGAGAATGGGATACTTGAATTGGATTTCTATTTTTAGTTTTTATTATGAAATGAAGCAAATGTAGACAAAAGATGTAAAACAATTATTCTCTTACTAAGAAAGAAGAGCATTGATATAAAATAACTACGTGTAGAGTAAAAGTGCAGAAAATGTAAGGAGGTCTTTGAGGATACAGTGAAGACACAAGAGCAGCATAACAGACCTCAAGGCCTTCATCTTGCTCCCAAGCAAGGCCTGGACCGTTGTACATGTTTTTCATAAGAAGGGTGCATGACTTATCAGGGTAAAAGTGGACTCTGCTACAACGTTGGCCAAATCGACACACTCCCGTCTTTAGATGAAAAGGACAATGAGCTTTGTCCTGCCAAACACAAATAACCAATAAATCAAGATAAGGAGCATATGCCCTAACAAGCACATCAAGAATTAACTTGAATAAGGAGAGGTGCAGAGCAGAGGAGACACAAGATGAAGATGATATGAAAAGAGGAAACCTGTTCAGTTCCGAAATTGGGTACTTGTTGAGCAACGTTCTCAAGCGCCTGCTGAGTGGACGAATTTGTATCAGATTCTGGGGGAAAAGGATTTGATGTAGGTCTATTATCATCAGCATCCAGCAGCTGCAGCTGTAACAGCATCGATTGAGGAACGATGATGATGATGATGGCAATGAGGATAAATGAAAATGAGCAAAAGCAATTCAGTGAGCATTAGAATAGAAGGAGGTAGGCATTACCTGGTGTTGGTGCTGATTTGGTTGCTTGTTTGAAACCCTAACCCTCACTTTGTTCCTTTTGAAGATGATCTCGTTTCCTTGCCAGATAATCTCAGGAGGCCCATCCTCCACATATTCCCATTCATCGTGGTCATCATCATTGGGAGCTGACTCCGATTCTTCGAGAAGGTTCTTCTGTTGTGGTTGCTGTTGATGGTGGATGGTCGTCGTGCTCTGCTGCGACTCAAGGCTCATCATCCAGGCCCTCTCTCTCTCCTGAAAGAGGATCCTGTCCCTCTCCATCCTCTCAGCCTCTTGCTGCTCCAGCAGCTGCATCCTCCTCTGCTCCTCTGGATCGTTGAGGCGTGCCTCCTCATCCGCCAGCTCCTTCACTGCCATCTCCTTCCTCACATGCTTCCGCTTCATCTTCTTCATTGCCTTCCGCTTCTCCTTTCGACTCATCTCCTTCTTTTCTTCTTCTTCTTCTTCTTCTTCATCTCTCTTCATCTTCAAGGTTTGTGTTTCTTCCATAAACCCACAACTTTTCTCTGCCTAAAAAGTCATCAAGAATTTTGATAAAACTAAAATCCTTTCAATTAGCTTTACATGTAAAAGATGAAATATAATAAACAGCATATGCAACTAAAAATAATCTACAGATACAATGCATTGGTGTTATTTTCCATATAATAATAAGAACACGCAAAAGGAATAGGTTGAGCACGAGACCATCCATAAGCACAGTAAAGGGAAAAAAATAATTGAAGTTAAGTAAATTAAACCCTAAAGAATACTAATCAACTCACCATCATGACAATAATCAAGCGGTTTAGCACTTCGAACTCATAGGTTGAGGCTACACGACGGTGAGCGCGCGAGGCACTTGCTGGTGGCGTCCAAAGGCTGCGAGGCACTGGCCGGCGGTGCGATGGTTGGTGACTTATGATTTGAAGCGGAGGTGGACGCGAAGCGATGGTGGCAGAGAGGTGCTGTGCGGAGGCGGTGGCTGTGGGTTCGCCGATGAGGATGGCCACGGGTGGTTGTGTGATCGGCGGTGGTTGCGGGCGG
The DNA here is from genome assembly GCA_031216105.1 of Dalbergia cultrata. Classification (NCBI taxonomy): domain Eukaryota; kingdom Viridiplantae; phylum Streptophyta; class Magnoliopsida; order Fabales; family Fabaceae; genus Dalbergia; species Dalbergia cultrata. Next base: position 50,162,363 of record CM062346.1, read on the forward strand.
ACTGGGTTTCGTGGGGTATGGAGGTGTAATGATTTATTTACGTCAATATAAGATTTGTTACGTATCTTACACATGTAATAACTTTTTATTTAAGAAATTTTTTTAAAACCCATCGTTAAGTTATTTTTTTATTGCTCAAGGATATTCCCTGTCAATAGTCAAAAACTAATCCCTCTGAGATGTGAAGATCATCGAAATAAGTTTTGTCTTTTCTAATAAAAATCTCTTTTTATACACACGACAGGAGTTGAACTCTTAACATATACTTAAAGGACCCAATAACCTTACCAATTATACAAGTCTTTGTTCTTCCCATCATTAAGTTATGAGATTATATATTATAGGTCATTTTATAAAACTTTATATTAATATGAAATTATTGGATATATTTTTTATATTCATATAAATCAACATACTAAATATCCTATGAATGTATCTAAATTTATTTCACCTGACAATTTATTTAATTGAACGTAGAAACATTAATTTTTGTATCTAAATTTTGTAAGGTTAAAACTGAAATATTACATTAACGTTTTAGGTTAGGATAATATAGGTTTTGTGATCAAATCTTTTTATAAGTTCATTTGTTGAAAAGTTTTAAAAAAGATCAATTTGATTTAATTTTAAATTAGACAATAAAATATTTTTAAATTATTTTTATTGATCACTAATTTTTAAACTATTTTTTATCTCTAATTTTAAATTATGTAGTAATACATTTTGTTAGGAAATAATTAATATGTAACAATAATGTGACTACACGTTACTGTACATAACAGAATAAAAGAAATAAAATATGTTCAAAGGAATATCAATCAATCTTAACAAACAAACACCTTCCAAAAAGAAATCTTAATATATCAACTCTTTTGATATGATAGGAATATTTTTCACATCAATATTGAGTTTATATGGGATTCTGATAGTGTATTTATACAAGAATTTTTATAATTAAAAAAGACAAACATATGCACTATATTAAAAAACATTATGAAGAATAAAAAATAGATATATTATCATATGTAATTTTCAATTAATACATTTTTCAAAAGAATGTTCTTATAAAAAAAATTTTAAAAAAGCATTTAATTTTTATGCATTAATTTATATTGTCATCTAGTTATACATTATCATATTATTAAAAATTATTAAGTTTTATATTCATTATCTGAAAAATTATGCAAATAAGATGATTTGATTAAATATTGATATATAGAAATTAATGTAAAACCTTTAAAAAAATTTGCACCCATTACTAGGAAAAAAATTATGCAAAAATTACATTCTCTCATATTGAATTTTTTACTCTGTAATATAATTATATGAAAGGTTACAATCTCCCATGTAGAATTTTTTTACACATGCATGCGAAAATATTATTTACACATCTAAAAATGGATATTTAAGTTAGACACTCCACTTCATCACATTTTATTATCACTAGTGTCTGACCCGCACGGTTGCACGGATGATATTAATGGAAAGATATTCAATATGAAAATAGTATATACTAATAAATGTTGAATGTAATGTGTTTTTTATTATGAGATCCCCCAATTCTGTAAGTGAAAAAAAAAGTCCCAGTTAATAGTAATAGTAAATAAAAAAAATTATGTAGATAAAAGCATATTACTTGAGAAAACTTTTACCAAGCACAAAATGGAACTTTAATGTTGTAGTTTATGTAATAAAAATTATAACCGCAATATTAGCCAAGGTGAGATATCCAAAAAAGTTAACAAAACAAAAACATATAAAGTTTGCACTGCATGCAATCCACCTGTATTTGAACATAATCACAACCACACAATATCTGTATTGAACAAACATATTACTGATTAATCAAAAAACTCGTCTTCATTAAAAAAAAGAAGCAAAATATTCCAAAAACTTGTTCATTTCAAAAAACTTAAATACTAAGCATTTTGCTAAAATCCACATTATCCAAATCAGACAAAACATCAAATATTATTTTTTCACACATGGTGAATGAGGAGTTTAGCTATCCACTTTCGCCCATCAATTATTGTGAAAATGCATTCATCATACTGCTTAAGATTGTTTTCTCTACATAGATCCTTCCATCCACTCCCAAGTTTAAGTTGGTCTTTTTTCAAGTTAAGATGCTTGCATGAGTACTGCTGAACTTGTGAGCCTTTCTGAACTAAAATATTCCAGCTTCCCTTATTTCCAAACTTCAGCATTTCTCTTGAAAAGGAATTAGATAATGTCTGCAAGAAATGGCTCAAGAGAAAAAGGATTCATTAAAACATAGAACCAGTTAATTTCAGTAGATAAAGTTATAAATAAACATATACACAAACATAGAAAACTTCATATACCAGCTGGCTTTTAGTGACTTCATAATGAGACAAAACTTTCCTAAAGTGTTGGTTCCTGTAATACACTCGAAAGAATTTGTGTAAACAAACAAATAGTTTATAATGATATGAGGTACTTTAGTTGTTCTAACCTATCAAAGTCCTGTCTTTCTTGAACTGGTGCTATTGGTGGACTACCAACCCTACAAAAGGCAATTCATATTAAATTTCTATTACATGAGTTCTATGAATAATGAGTATGAATAAAATGCTAAGTACCTTGGCGGAGATTTAGAAATCTGACTATTGGAAGGATGATCACCATGTTTGTTCGACAATGAAGAATGAGAACGGGGATTAATTTCCTCCATCATGGTCTTGAAATCTTGTTTAATCTTATCATAAAAATTCTTTGGCAGCACATCTTCCATGTTCCTCGATGGCTCAGCTCGGAAGTCCAATTTATAATGCACATCGTCATATATTTCAAGAGAAAAAATACCATGATATAGGTAATATAACTCGATGGCATGGTTGTGTTGTAAATTGTAAAACCATTTCAATTCACTAAAACCCATAGTCAGATAAGCTTTTGATCCTCCTTCCTTCAATTTCAACTCAAAGCTATTATCTTTTCTATCAATCATGTACACAGTGTTGTCAAAGTCATTACCATGAGCTTGAACAAAGCTCAGTGGCAGGTCTGCTACATTCTAAAATAATTTGAAATGTAAGTATTAGTTTTTTATTCATATGATATTTTTCATACTTCAGTATTGTAATATTTAAGTAGTTAATGATCAAAGCACTTTTTACCATAATTTTAATAACGAATTAGGTGACACACAGGGGTGCTTTGTGTGAGATAAGACACAAGACATACTACAATTTTTCTCAGATGAAACAATTGCAGTTCCCTTGTTTCACTATTTCCTGATGATTTCTTTCGTAAAACCCTTTTTCGAAATGCAATTTTCTTAATGATCTTTATTTTTTTATTATAATTTAATAGTTCCCATAAAAGACCTTCGTTTATAATTGACAATCACAAGTGAACAGCAAAACAAATCGATTTTTCTGATGCATTATCAGGTCACTTTTTTCTTTTTATAGGTAAATAATTTTTATTTATAGAAAACATATCCGATTCACTATTAACAATTTGTAGTTATGGAATTGGGGAAATAAATCATATACACAATGAATATTTTAAAAAACCTGATAACGATATACACGGATGAAGTATGCCCTATCGTCATCACGCTTCCATGACCTTCTAAGTGCTCCGAACATGTCTTCCAAAGGTATTTGATTCGAGAACACATAAAGGAATTCATAGTATATACAGTGGGTACCAAGGAGTATTCTAAGTAACAAACCATAGAATCATACAAAAACATCAGTAAGTAAAAGCATAATAGGAATATTTGAAGATAATTTTTTTGTTTGTACCTAGGGAAGAAAACATCAATTGACAAACATGGAAAGTGAAAGCGACTGGAGTATTTGTAAGAAAATGGGAGAACTGAGCGGACATTGAACTGAAGACTGTTACCGAAAGGTTTGGCTGTTTTGGTTTCTAAAATGATAATCATGTGTTCAATGTTCTGTTTTCAGTGGTCCCCTACACCAGCCACGAGTTGCTCTACCAAGAAGATGAGATTTCTTGGAGAGAAGTAGTGTACAACATTATTATGTGTGGGTTTCCAATTGGTGGACACATAGTGTGAAGATAAGGTCATTGAAGGTTTATTAAGGTTTATTAGGCCGTTGATTGTCATCATGGTCCTGGTCTTAGTATTGCTTCTTGGCAGAACTTGTAGTTAGGTTTTTAGCTACCACGGCATCCGAAAAATTAAGAAATATTGGATTCATAAGATAATCACATATTGGTGGCCTAAATATTTCAAAAACCAATGCAATAAATGTAAAAAAAATATTGAAATCTATATAAAAGAAAAAAATTACAAAATCATAATTGTTTGTAACCAAGTTAAACAAATTAGTCATCAAATTTTTTGTGTTCCAAATTAACATTGTATGTGATTTATCACTACTAATATAATTAACATTCTGCATATATGTAGTAGAAAATAAAATTTTGAATGTGTGAAAATGGAGTTGTAAGAACTATTATATTGTGATTTAATATCTGAATAATTAACATATTTTAGTTTATGTATTTAAAATTGAAAAGTATGCTTATAAAACGTAGCCCAATATTTTATATGCAAAGTTGAAATTTTTTCAAATTTACTGAAAAAATCTTCGGGTTATCAATATTAAAGTGAAACACAATTCTAGTAAAAAACAAAAAAAAAAAAACACAATTGCAAATGCCTGTGAAATGTTTCAAATGATTTCCAACATTAAGTGAATATTTCAATTAGCCCACATTTCTAAATACTTCCTTGTACACGACATTATTCGTTTTGCTTCTAACCTCATTATCATCATGACATATTACAATCTTCAATCCACTCTTATTTGTAACCCTTGAAATTGCAACATATAATTGACCGTGACTAAAAACAAGTTTTTTCAAAAACAATCCAACATTTGACAAATATTGTCCTTGACTCTTGTTAATTGTCATACCATAAGATACCATAATGGGATATTGTCTTCTCTGAAACTTGAAGGGCAATCTTGAATCTAAGGGAGTTAGCGTCATTCTTGGTATGAAAACTTTCTCACCAATATTTTTTCCAATAATTACTTTGGCTTCAATTACATGTTTACCAAATCTTGTTATCACTAACCTGGTACCATTGCATAATCCTGTCGAGTGTTGTATATTTCACAGCAACATAATTGGAGTTCCAACCTTCAAAATAATCTCATGATTGGGCACACTTGAACATTTGATAGTATTCAAGAATTCTGGTGTATGAATTATTTCGAAAATATCACTGTTAAAATCTGATTTGCAAGCAACATCAGAACTAACATATGTATGAGGTTCACTTGAATTCATAGATATCATGTACTCATATATAGAATCAACAATATTCAATGTAGGGGCAAGTATTGCTCTTCCTTGTAAAAGTCTTTCATCATGTGAGCTGCGGAGACCTCAACAATAGCTACTACAGGGTCATCCCAATCTTGTAATAGCAAATCACTTGGCATCTCAACTTCATCAAAACCATCATTAGAAATTCCAAGTTTTCCATCCCCCACTTTCAAAATCCAATTTGCAAATTCTTTCAATTCTTCAGTATATGTATATGAAGAATTTGACTGAAGCCGCATGTTTTGTGTTAGTTTCAATATCTCACAATTAGTCCAAAGGTAGGATGAGTTAATTGCAGCGTTTACAATATCTTGTTGGCTATCATTCGAAATCACTGTTAGTATTTGCCTAAAATCACCTCCAAATACAATTGTTTTCCCTCCAAAAGGTAGATTCAAACTATTTTCATTTTCGAACCTCAGAAGATCTCTCATTGTTCTATCCAAAGCCTCAAAGCAAAACCTATTCATCATTAGAGCTTCATCCCAAATTATAAGCTTTGTTTTTATAATCAAATTAGCTAACAGACTTCCTTGCTTGATATTGCATGTGGAAAACTCGTCAACATTTAATGGAATTGCAAATCTTGAATGAGCAGTTCTACCACCTGGCAATAATAAGGAGGCAATACCACTTGATGCAACAGTTAATACAATTTCACCTTTGCTTCTTAGGTAAGAAGCTAAAGTGTTTCAAACAAATGTTTTTCTTGTACCTCCGTACCCATATAAGAAAAAGACACCACCATTGCCTGATTCAATTGCCATTATGATCCTATCAAATACATTTCTCTGCTCGCGTGTCAATTTAAGCCGCAAAATATTATACTCCTCAGCCAATAGTGTTTGCTCATATCGAAGCTCATCGCATATGAGCGTATTGTGTTGTTCACTAATTCGTTTCTGATCATCGTCAATCATATCAGGAAATGGCATTGTAGGGAATTCCTTGAGGCTCTTACTATTACTCCTAAGAAATTTCTCGATTTCTATGAGAGTTAAGTTGTAAAGTTCAGAATCAGTAAGTTGGAGTTCTACAAATTATAAAATAATACATTCCAAATATTATAAAACATATAACAAATAAATATAACAATAGTTGTCATTCATCTGCAATTATAATCAATGAAATTACCTGGATGTTAAACAATGTTCTTTGTTTATTTAAAATTCCATCTGACAAAAGCTGCCAAGTTTTTTCCAAACCAATTCTAGTTTACTAATAGAATTGGAGAATAGTAGTATAGCAAATAACTTGCGAAGATACTCACCTGATCCTCAATTGCTTGCTTCTTCAATTGCATCAATATACTCCTTATCATCATCTAACAAACCACAGACATAACATGCATCTCTGAAAGTCTTGTGAATAAGACCATTCACAGTTCTGATATCTTCATAGCATATGGGCCCTTTAACAAAATTTAAAAGTAATCTCAAATAGTAAATCTCACCAAAACCTGGAGGAACAAAAAATATTCTTCCAATTACACAATGAGAAAGCCTTGGCATCCATTTGCATAACATTGGTTTCCAAACAAATTTCGACGAAAACTCTGCATAAGTGAGTTCTCTTACTTCTGGATAGATTTTGTTTGCCTCAAACCATGCTAAAAACATTGACTGATTTACTGTTGGTCTATTTGCAACATTGTCAATAGGATCATCATCTTGGAATATAATAATTTGTTCATTTGGAAGATGAAATCCAAGCCTCTTTACCAATGGGTCTCTGTAATGAATATCAAACCCAAACGTTTTCCAACATGCTTCACAAGGAGAGATGTACCTGCAATCATAATACATTTTAAATTCATCAACTTCTTATTCCGATTCTTGGTCAGTGGCACTCTTATAGAAAGATGCTGTTACACGATCATGTCCCTTATTAACATATTTGAAAAGATATTTAATAGATCTTGATTGATTACACCACTCAACATTGATATGGGCTCCAAACTTTAGAAGCAAATAACGATTGTGTGGAACCACATATCGATTATCTAGTGGCACACCCAATCTCTTAATTGTTCTTCCATTATCTCTTCTTCTATAAATTGGATAACCATCTTCATCAAGAGTTGTATAATCCATGTATCTCTTCGGAAATTTTTTCCACATTTCCCATTTTCCATGCAAGGAGAATCAGTTCTAGCTGTACCACACGGACCATGCATCATGAAAGTTTTTACGGCATTGTAATTGTAACGCCCCGATTTTCTGCTAGAGTGAAAATGACCGAAATGCCCCTGAGGTCATTTTCGGCCCAGAATTCGAGGAAAGCCGATCTGGTAGTACTCGAAGGGCAAACTTAATGTTGGAAGGGGATTAGATGACCTGTGTACCTTTCCAGAATCGAAAATCTCGTTTTTCGAGTTTTCGGGTCAAAATGACCAAAACGCCTCAAGGTGTTTTACCTATTTGCAAGTGCTTGATTTAACCCGAAACTTCTCTAGATGGTTTTAAAAGGCATTTTTATGTATTCTACGACCTCAGTTTTAATTATGGAGGTCCCGGGCAAAATTAGTGCAAAATTACGATTTTACCCCTAGTTTCGTGTTTTTACGCTTAATCGCGTGATTAAGCAAACCTAAGCAATATTAGGCTCTAATCGAAGATTAATTAATTTCCATAATTAATCTTGAGTCAAAATAATTTATTAAAGTTGATTAGAACCTAAAAGTGCTTAATTACAACTTAAAATCTTATTTTAAATTCAAGATTTCTAGTCATGGAATCTTGAATAGTGTTTTCTCTCTCCAATTCCTTAAATTATGGAATTTTGTCTACATTGTTTTATTCATAAAATGAATTTAAAATCTCCTAAATATGTATGAGTACTCCTTAATCATGTCATAAAGGTTTCTAATCACATTCTTAGTCAACTAAACTTATGCTTAATGACTCCTAACCTTACACCTAAGCTAATACACCCCTAAACACATCACTAACACACTATTACATGACCAAAACTCCCTCCTCCCTTGCTGCATCAGACCTGCACGAAATTCATCATCCATTTTATCACAATTTAATTTTATTTCACACTCCAAAGACTATGGTTGAAGCCATGTCATCAAAGTGCAATTCTCTCACCTCATGTTCCATGAGGATTCATTTTCCTCCACACATGTCTCACCTCATGTTCCATGAGGATTCATTCTCCTCCACACATGCCCCACCTCATGTTCCATGAGGATTCATTCTCCTCCACTCATTCACTCTTATTCTTCTCTATAAATACCATGCCTAGATGAACCTTTGCTACACTTTGTTCATTTGCTAAGTTTAGTTTTTTTAGTTTTTCTCTAAGTTCTTCCTTTTTCTCTCAAATCTCAAGAGCATTCTTCTTCTTCATCTTCTTCTTTTTCCTTTTGAAACATCATCACACAACCTTGAAACACCACCCCACCACCTTGGATCATCATACAAACACCTAAACTTCCATTCTCAAACACAAGCTCACCAAGAACACATTTCCTTCCTTTTTCTTTCATCAAGGCCGAATCATCATCACCATCCTAGGAGGTGTTGCTCGTATCATTTTCATCTTCAAGTCCAAGCTTTTTGTCTTCACTCTAGGTAGGAGTGTTTTCTAAACTTTGTCTTCTTGAAAATGAGTTCTTTCTAGCTTTCTCTTGGGTTTTCTTTTTGAAACTTTCTTTGGTTTCCCTTTCTTGTATTTTCGGCCTCTTGGCCTTGATGAGTACATGATAGCTCAATGATGAGGACTCCTAGATAATGACTATGTGTTCATCTCAAAGGAAACTCTAGAGCTTGAGGTTTTATTTTCTTTGAGTTCCAACTTTATTTTCTAACTCAAAAATGATTTTTACTCAAGAATACCTTTACTTTTCTTGCTATTATGATTTCGGTTTCTTTGTTCCTTTCTTTAACATTTAGGTTACCATTTTCCTTTTTGATCTTTGAAGTTTTATTTGTTCAAAAGTTTTGCTTTCTTTGAGCTTGATGATGATGTTCAAGAACCTCATAATTCCTTTGAGAACTTGGTTCAAGAACTCTAAAGCTCTCTTTGTAATGAGATATGTGTTGGGTTATTATGTTGTTAAAGTCTTGGATGAGCTTTAGATCACCTTAAAATGAACCTTGCATCATGTTTATTTTATGCTTTGCACATCATGTTTACTTTCTTTGCTATCACTAAGTACCAAGGTAATAAAGGAACTTGCATTATCATGTTTATATTTCAAGTTCTCACCTAAATATCAAAGATAATAATATAATGCATACCATGTTTATTTTATGCTTTGCACATCATGTTTACTTTCTTTGTTATCACTAAGTACCAAGGTAATAAAGGAGCTTGCATTATCATGTTTATATTTCAAGCTATGCATTATCATGTTTATGTTTCAAGTTCTCACCTAAATATCAAAGATAATAATATAATGCATCACATATTTATTTTATGCTCTCACTTTACTTTCTAGCAAAACTAAAACAAGTGCATGAGCATGTTTATTTTTATGTCATCACTTTAATGAACCTAGAGCTCAAAGACTTGCCCATTGTTGTCTCAACAAAGGTCTAAAAATATTTATTGCTTTTGGTCCCTATTTCGGCCCTAAGAGGCTTTGGTGTTTCCAAGTATTGAAAATTATGTTTTATAATTTTTCTAAGCTTATGTAAGTATAAGAAATATGTAGAACTAAGTTTTATGAATTTAGGACCTCTTGAGATAAAAATGATTTAGCTATTACTCTCTTAAGTATTTTTATGATTTTAGGTGATAAAAGTGTCCATAAATGAGTTTTGAAAGTTGAAAAAGGTTCCAAGAGAAACTAGTATTGTATGTGCTTTAGAAATTGTGTTTCATGTCTTTTATGGAGATGTTTGTTTCGGTTCTGCCTTGCTATGTTTGGCCACTGTATGAGCTGTGTTAATAATGATAAGATGCTTATGTTTGAGTAAAAATAATGTTAAGACTCATATGTGAAAGATAGGATAAGTTAGGAACTAGAAAAGAATTAATTTGAGAGTTTTAGATCCCTTAATGATGGAATTTTCTGGATTCTGTCCAGCAAGGTTTAGAAATGATAATCATGGTTCTAAATTAGTTTAAATGTGTAGGAATGACTCATAATTGGTTTAGGGCTTAATCTTGATGCTTTAGGAACAAACTAGACTTAGAAAGAGTCATTGTTGTGACTCCTAGGTACCCGTAAAGTTGGGATTTTAAATTCTGCATCCTTGAGGTCTAGAGATGTTCTTGACCATAGTGTGAGGTGAGAAATACTTAGTTATAACCTCATAGGTTCCCAAGAGACTAGGTTTTGATGATTTATAACTTAGATTGTGAGTTAAGGACCTTAAGGGTCGATGCATAAGATATTAAGAAGTCTTGAGTTTTTATGATGCTTATTTTATGCAAGTATGATATATGATACATGAGCTTTATCTATGTGAGTATGATGTGTTTAAAATATATGCTATGATGAGTTTGGAATATATGCTATAATCTATGTAAGAATGATGAGTTTGAAATATATGTTATGATGTTTATCTATGTGAGAATGATGTATTAGAAGAATATGCTTGATGATGCATGAACCCTAAAATGTTTTATTGATGATACATGAGGAAATGATTATTGAGATGTTAAGTTGTGTGATTAGCTTGTGGCATGAATTTTGGTTTGAAGGAAATTCAGTTTAATAGCCGTTATGCTGCCGAATTTCTATCAAACCTAAAAGAGTTGAAAAATGTTTTAAAGTACCATATGAGTTGAAAACCCTGGGTGACACTGGTTCGGCCGAGCACCCCCAGGATATTTTTATGTGACAAGCATTGAGACGTACTTCTCCTGCTACGGTGAGGAGGAGGCAAATCCGTGAGGGTATGTGCAGATGCAGCCTTACCAAAGCGGACAATTATTTGTGCACTCGAGGCCAGTAGAACGTTTCAAAGAATGAAATATGTTTATGTTACCCCCTCATTTTACCCCATATTAAATCTAGTGACGACTAGTTAGGATTGAGCTCATTCCTAGGCGATTAGGTGAGACGGAGATAGGAGGTTATGATAAAAATCGCCGGGGCGGTGTATCGGTTGGAAATAGGTGGATATGTTTTAAGAGGGTGGTTTTTGAGAAAAAGAACAAAAGAGATATGATGCTTTTAAGTCACATAAGTATGAGAAAAGTAAGAGTTGTAATATGCCCTTATGCCACTTGCATGAATCTAGATTGTTGTGATTTGTTGATTTATGTGCTCAAGTATTGCCATACATTCATGCTTAAACATGTTGCATTCATGACATCAAGATGCATACTAAAAGAAATGGACCTTGGATAAATAGTTTCATAAACCCTAATAATGAATCTCTTATGCATGAACACCTTTTATAAATAAACCCAAGGTTCCTGAGGATGTGAACAATGTAACCCTAGAATAGGAGATTCCCTCGAGATTCTTTAGTAAGATTCTCACTCTTTTCTCTTCTTTTTCTCGCTTCCGTCACATCTTCAGAGACTGATGGGGACATTCGTGGTCTTCATTGACACATCCGTCCGAGAGGCGCCCCTAACGAGGAGCTCACGCTCAGTCTACACGTATGCCCACTCCTGCCGCCTTGCGTTCTTGGATCAGTTACACTCCATTTCCCCGGGTTCTAGCAGCAGATGTTTTAGGGGAGGCTTAGTGCACACACTCACATGTAGACTAGATAAACCTGCTTTTGTTTTGAGGTTATTCACTATAGGTGCACTCGAGTAGTGATGGTTTACTTTATGTTACTTTACGTTTCTCTGTTTCTATTGTACTTCCTTTCTGCTGTAGTACAAGCTCTGCCCGTCCCAATGAGGGTATGACTACTTATGTATTCTAAGTTATGTTATTAATGAAACGTTTCTCTTGTTGTGATGATTTATGCTCAGCTGTTATATGTTTCCATTTCTGTGTTTTTCTATGATTGTTAAGCGTGCTTTATATTCCTATTATTCGATTAGACTAAGAACGTGGCTCTCACTTTGTTGTGTGTTTTTAAAAAAAAAAAAAAATTTACTCGTAATTTTCCTTTAGTATTTTAAGAAAAGGATGAGTCTATGAAGTAATAGCCTAATGTTTAACCTAATGTGTTCTAGAAAGTTGGGTTAAAAATTAGGGTGTTACAGTAATAGTCTCCATCACTTTTTCTGTCAGGAATCTCAGCTGAAATAATCTTGTCAATGTCCTCACCATTTGGGAACTTGTCTTCTTGGTGAAGAAACAACAATATGTGAGCATGAGGAAGACCACATTTTTTAAATTCAATAGTATAAATAACTGCAACAAATTAACAATCCAATAAACAAAAGTACTTCACGAATAATCTAAATTATTAAACATGTATAAGATGAAGTTATTATACTTGCTTTAACTCTTCCAAAAACCTGATTTTGTCGAATATCCTTTATCATCTTATCTAATTTAATCTTGAAAATCCTGCAAACTATATCTGGTCTATGTTCAGCTTTTAAATTTCTGGTACTAACAAACCTCTGAATTTTAGGCCAATTGGAATTACATGTTAGAGTGATAAAAAGATCTGGATAGCTACAGATCTGCATATTGCCATTGCATCTTGATAATTTTTGGATCATTTAGCTAGCACCTCCTGTAAATGAAGAAGGGAAAACCACTCATTTTCCTCTAGTTGAAGCATTTGTCTCACCATTTAAAATAGCATCAATAATTCCTTTATACATTTCTAATCTCAAATGTTTTTGATTTAATCGAATCCAATTTAGTCTTGAAGATTCAATCATAGTATATCCATCGACCAAAAATTGTTGAAACAATCGTCTTGAATAAAGAAGAGGAGATGCTTCAGCAAGTCTTTCTTGAACTCTGTATGCAAAAAATTCTCTCATTGTAACGTATTGCCTCCCTCGATAAGTATTTTCACCTCTCGTGTTTAGTGGCACACCTTCACGAAACCCATCTTCACCATAAGGAAATAGCAATGTATATTGTAAACCCAAGTAAGAAGGATTTAATTTTGTGATCCGTTGTAGATTTCCTATTTGTGACTCAACAACAATATCTCTATCAGCTCTTGAGATATCAAAATCACCAACAACTAATGCAGCCACTTCTGAAACAGAAGGAAGATTATATTTTCTTCCATCTTTGCCTCTCTTTCCAATGAGCCTAAGATGAACATTTGGTTGATTACTATCATTAATCTTATCTTTGGCTATTCTAAAACATTTTATCAACACATTACTTTCATCCAACATAATCTTAAGATCCCTAACAATTTCAGCATGAAATTTGTCCGCCTCATCACCTGAATTGTAAACAGAGAATATATTTTAGATTAAATATACACAGTACATAAAATCAAATAAAAAAGAAAATTTCATTCTAATCTTCGAAAAAAGAAATTATAAATACGATTTTTTAAAAATTACCTGAAAACTTCGATTCTATTCTGAATCTTGTTTTGAGTATCATAAATGTAAAGTTGAGCAAATTTTGCCATTGAACCCGGTGGAGGTATCAAGTTACCCATCAAATGATAATTCTGCCCATATAATACAAATGTGGAAGATCCTCGGCTATGAGTTATTGCTCTATCAATTTTCCCACCTATCGACGTAAATGAAAACATATTGTTATAAGCTCTGATATTATCTCGAAAATGCTCATATTTAGCACCAGTACCAAACAATAGATCATCTAAGATGTTCGGAGCTTTTTTCAACAAAAGTATTTCAACTTGACCAGCTTTACAACACAATGTAAACTTTGGATTTGCAGCGTCATAGTGCTTGCCAATTCTTTCATTATACCAGAATAAAGAACCACAATGCTCACACTCATAGCAAGCATCTCCCATATCCATATATTCTGGAAAGTATAATTATTGATGCATATAGTTAATCATAAGTTCAAACATAATAGTACATATAATACTACTTAAAAAAAAAGAAAATTTCATATTTTAAATATACCTTTACACATAACTTCTATATTACTTTGTTCATTATCTGCATTAAAACAGTTCAAAATGTAATTGTACTATCAAATCAAAATTAAAAAGATGAAAACCAAAGTTTAGTTAGTGTAAGAAAATACCTTAGATATATATTTCAGTAGGAGATCCTTCAGTAGTTGAAATTCCATCTACATTCATGTTAGATGTATCAATATCTGTAACATTTTTTATCAGGTGAAAATCAGAGAATATTAATAACTCTAACCATGTTAAATAATAATAAAAAAAAATCTTACAAGTGAGGATTACTGATCAACTTTGCAAAGCTTATTGATAATATCTTAAAAAGCTATGCAGATCTGAATAAGTATACCTTCATCTAAACTTTGATGATTTACATGTGTTTCTACTTCTCTTACAGCAGTCTTTATTGGATTCCCTGAAGTAAGTATGTGCTTGCCAGATCGAAGATGACTCCTATCTGAAATATATAGATTTGAAAATGGGAATTTAGTTTTTTTTTAATCAATGATAATAGCAGTGTTAAGCTTCAATAAATTTAGAAAAAAATCACCTTCAGATAGGCTTTGGCTATTGGTGGATTATTTGTAAGTATTTGTCATAAAGGAAAATGAAGTTGACAATTATCGCACTGTACTATTAGTTGAATCTGATTTAGCTCCATTAGATATCCTCTAGATAGCAGGACCCATGGATGAATCTAATGTGATGCACTGATTGGAATTGTTCTTTTGGTAATGTCTTTTGAGTGGAAAATGATTATGACCAATAGGTGATGATGAAAAGAGTTGATTTTCATCAGTGTGCAAACAATCAGAAAGAGCAGTAATTGAATATGCAGAACCTTTCTGTGTTTTGCATCCACAAAAATCTCGTGTTGCTTGTGACAAAGGAAACACTGCCATTTATTTTAATTCAATGGTTTAAATGAAAAGTTAAAACAAACAATAACCATATTTGAAAAAAAAAGGAAAATAATAGTAATATTACCTTGTCAATTTTCTTTTTAAAGGAGTCCTTGAGGAATTTTCAGCTACTACAATTCTCTTTGATGACAAACTGTTAGTTCTACCTTCATCTTGAGTATCCTTTCTTTCCTTGCTTATATTTTCTGAAATAAACATACATATAATTGATGAAAGAATAAGAATAAGAAAATTTAGTTTAGGTGACAAATAACTGTATTCTAACCTTGATCTTGTAATGAACTTATAGTTTTTTTGCCTTTTCTAAGTTCTTAGAATTGTTCTTCTTCTTCGAGCATTCTTTTTTTCTTCTGAATCCATGTTATTGCTCATACAGGGATGTCAAAATAATTCATATGTTGTAGTTCATTGTTTGGATTTAAGAAACACTAAAATAAAGAAAACTTTAATACACTGAACAAATCACTTTATATCATGATAGATCAGTTTTACTTTTAAAACTATCATACACTCTTTTTAAGCTATTGGTAACAGAAAAATCACTTTCAAGTTATGTAACTGTATTAAAAGCATTGGAAATCATGCAAGTTATGCATTGGTCGTATTTGGGGAATTAACAGGCGAACAAAGTTATTTCACTTTGCACTAACTAATTTACTATATATTTGCCCACGTGTTTATAAAGGAAGTTAGTAATCTCTCATAATGTACCACAGTGCATTGTACCACAACCTGTTTTTTAATACATAAAAAATTTACTGATGATATACTGAAATAGAATTATGGACAACAGAAATTTTTTCAATACATGATAGGTTTGACTTTGTAAAGAATATCTCTACGTTCGTCTAAATCATAGGTCAATCGTATAAGGCTTTATTTGTGTGGTTTGTTGAGTAATGTCTTGTGTTTTTATGAAAGAGCAAAGGCAAAGGGAAATGCAAAAAATTGACTTAGAATATGAATTTAATCATGGCTAGATTAGGTTCTATTCAGAAGAGAACTAGTACGGGGACCCTAATTGTTTGACAATCAACATAGTAACTTCCAGATGGATTAAGGCTAGAGTGAAGATATAAAACACTGGCATGTGTGCTTGCATTTTTAGTTTTGTGTAATCATTGGTTTGATGAAGTGGCCTACTATACTTGCCATGCACACCAATTTTCAGCTTAGTTAATGTTCAGGACATCAGGAACCTTCATGGCAAGGCTGCTGTATTCATATTTTAAAATCTTTCTAGCATTACATATATATATATATATATTAAGACTTATAATAATTAATAATGCTAGTATTTTCTAAGACTTACAGGCAATGTTCAATCAGAATTCTCTTGTTAAAGTGTGAACCTACCTTTTGAGCAAAGTTTCAAATGTTATTGATTCACCCTCATTCCTTTTATAATCTCAATAAAAAGTTTTAAAAGGTAGCTTTTCAGTATTCATATTTGAGTTAAAGATCTGATTGGCTGAACATTTGCAGTATATTTGGTCAGTATGAGCAGAGAGCACATATTGACACATAAAGCTAGAAAACTTTTATTACTACAAAGACAGAGAGCACAATTTTATTACTCCAAAGATTTGACACCAACTCAAATTACAACTAAACTTGATACATTCCATCATAAATGAATGGAAGGGACGAAACTCTATTCAAGAGTCTTTGATAAACAGTAAACTATAAGTAAAAATCAATTGTATCAATCACACAAAAATTAGCCCTTTGATAACAAATTGTTTCCCTTAGCCTATTATCTAGAGTATATCTATAGTAAATCCGATTGACATCATTAAAGTTCCATGGCATATCTGGACTTCTCTCTTTGATAACAACTAAACTATTCTTCCATATTCCAACAGGATTCTCATCAGGATTAAGTGGTCCAATTGCTGCAATCTTCCTCCAAAACATACCGCATTCTGAAGCTATATCAAGAAGCCAAACATGGACAGTGAAAGGTAAGTTTTCCAACTGGTCCCAATTTAGCATAACTATTTCACCATCCTATTTTACTAACTTAGATTCACCCTTAGCTAAGTTAGATGGCACCTTAACGATATTAAAATTCATCAAATCAACATCATGGATAATCACACAATTAGGAATAGTGGTATTAGAAAGTGGATGCTTCTTGAACCCAAGAAAGAAAACTTTTTGGTCTATCACAGTACTGTGAGGAGAAATGAAATCAATCTCAATATTATTAAAAATATCAAAGTGAAGAGACTCATTTTTCCTAACCTCTAATCTCCCAAATTTGCAAACCATAAGTACATCAATATATTCAGTGACAAACATAAGAACAACATAACATTTCATTCTTTTGCTGAAAACCAAAGAGGCAACTATATCTTCGAGTTTCATATTAAAAATATTGAATAACTCTCGAAAATCTGTAGTGAATGGATTCCATAAACACATTTTCTCCGCATTGTTTTCAAAACTCAACTTCATCATAAACATTCCATGTTGTGAACAAAAAACATCAATGGATAAAACCTCATTAAATATAGTAAGACAAAGGAGATCATAGATTACAGACTCCTCATGCTGGAAAACTTGGAAAGTGGGAACTAAATTATCATTTAGATTAATCCTATCTGATTGAATCAACAAACCTCCTCTATGTTTATCTCCATAAACATCCTGCTGCTCAGCAAAGTTTTTATTGGAGATGCTAAAAAGCCAATTGGAACTAACCAAAGCCAAACGCAATATAGCACGAGAAGGTAAGCGTTTCATCACAATTGACATTAGTTCAGAGCTAATAGCATAATGCCCTGTGTCAAAAGGACGAAAACCATCATCGTTTGGCAAGACTCTTGGCCTAGTAACTCTATCCATTTACTTCGTAAGAATAAAGAAACTGAGTTACTTGAAGAAAGATAAAAATTTTGCAAATATTTTTTCATGTATAAGCAATATATAGAGAACATGCAACAGAGTTAGTATTGGGACGACCAAGTATTAATCTGTCTTATATTACCAGTACCATGACTCCATATTATGTTATCCAAAAACCGAACACACACACCACAGACCAGCACCTAAACTATTTAATCACGTTTTACACTATTAAGAATACTTTAACGTTTTACAGCATTAGTGATAGTACTATGATTTTCATGGTTTTGGTGCAAATTACTATTGTATTGGTATTAGCAGTAATTACTTACTACAATGACCAACATTTAACTCGACCTTTGTTAGCATCGCAATACCATGTTAAACTATTATTCAAATTCTCTTTCTCCTATAAGATAAAAACTTATCAATATGTGTTCACTTAAGGGTCTGTTTGCTTGAGTTGTAAAAGTATGGATAAAAATTACATCAATTAGTTGAATGTGTTAAATAATTGTCTAATCTCTTCATTGTATCTTGTACACTCAATTTCACCATGCCAACCTAACATACCATTTTAATATAAAGTGAATATATATTGTTATGGATATCAGTCCAATTGAAACCATGGATTGCTACCTTCATCATAAGTTTATAGCAGTGGAATATGCATCATTGACATATTCAATAGCTCTGATATCATCACTGGAATATAAAAATTGGTTTTTGCATTTAAAAAAGTCATTTTTCCTTGTACATGTAAATAGGTTTGTTGTCCCATGTTAAGTTGTATATTTTCATCGTTAACTGCTATGAAAAGTATATTGCAACTATCCTGTTATCCAAAGTGCAAAAGCCTAAATGACAGAGAAATTTTTATATAGTCAACTGAATATACTATACAACAGAGTATTTCTTAACTTCATAATTGGAAGAACTTATAGCATTATATGAAAATCCAAACAACAGCTTTTATTTTGTAAAGCAACAACAGTTAACAACCAACAAAAGTAAACTAAGACAATCATAGATGCAAAAGAGAGAAACTGGCCCCAGCTTGACTTCAGTCCAACTATACTTATCAAATTGGAAATATGCCATTCGAATGGAGTATAAAGCTTTTCAGCTCAATTTCTTCATCCCATGATAAATTCTCTAGCATCCTTTTATTACCCCTTATGCAGTTAACTTTTGAGAAGTGGATTCGAGTATAATAGCTATCATTCATCAAGCCCAACGTGCTGTTAGACTCCATAATCATTAGCAATTACTCATCGATGAATAATGATGGAGACTCTCCAATAGTTTGCCCCTGAACTAAAAAAAGTTTATGCCAATTAACTAATTCACTATCACCACATTTTACATTCCAAAATACAACATTGTAAGACCACAGAGATTGTTCATAAGATAAATATCCAACCTTATGACCTTTAAGGACCAGACTTTGAAATTCAGATTTTGCATCATGAGGAATAATGATCTCATCAAACTTCAATTGAGCAAGAGAGAAGGTTATAATACATTTAGATTCCTTCAAGTTTGGACCACTCCAGTTGATCCAGTGTACAACCCCATTGAAGACAACATAATTTGGTCCCAATTTGATGATCCTGTCATCACAAAGAGAACCCTTAGACCAGTTATTTAATTTGGAGGAATAAACGGTGAACCAAAGGAGAGTATCACTGAGGCTCTTTTTAAAGACATGCACCAGCTGGTATTCTAGACTGAAAGGAAGATATCCAAAAGTATAGACGTAGACATTTAAACAACCATGGTTACTGAGTGGATCAACTATTGATCGCATTTTGTTAGTGAATGGATTCCAAACTATCAAAGAAGTTTCCAATCCTATCGAGGAATACCTGAAGCAGATATTACCATTCTGACAACCAATAACATGAAACCATCCATATGTGTCAACGTTAAATGGCAAAGGAAAATGACTAACACCTCCAGTATCAGTATTCAACCTTGTCATCCAATCAATCCTCAATTTCCAGGCGGGATAGCCAATGTGTGCAAGAACACTTCTAAACTCCTTTTGCTTATTCTGGAAATGAGTGACCAAGAATTGTGGATGGGAAATCTTGTAAAGCCATGCCTTAGATAAGAGTTTACACCTACCAATTGTTTTATGATCAGGTCTAAAAAATATCTGACCTATTACATCATCGGGTAGAAATGGCATAGCATAATCAGAAGGTGGAACATCACTCATTGTAGCTCAATAACAATGATACATCCCCCATAAGATGAGATGAATGTCTATATATAGAAGTATAAATACATGAAAAATGTCGTGATCAACCTTTTATGGAGTAGGTAGCAATTTCCCAACTATAAATGTCTTATTGTCCATACTTGATTTTTTAGTCAAAATATAGACCGAGTGTACATCTCTTTCCTTAACATTTTAATATGCATGCACTGATAGTCACATTGTTTACTCATTCCCGAAAAAAATTAACTAAATCACTAATTCTCCACTCTCATCTCACCGTAAAAAAAAAACACGTCACTTGCATGGATCGAATGTTTCATCTGGATTTGTCAAATCAATCTTTTTATATAAAAAAAAGTATATAAAAAAAATCCTAAAATATAAGATAACAGGAAATATAGCCAACACGCATCACGAAAATAGTTTCTGTTACAAAAACCAAAAACTCTACTTATACCAAAGTAATTTTCCATTAACGTTATGATAATAGCTTGTAACTGATGACATCATCTATTTATGTAAACACAAGTAACTTTTCCACACTAGCCATAATAACTAAAGAAAACCAAACGGTGAAAATACCAAAAATCGAAACACAAGCCACTACCTACGATTCCACACCAAAATATATCCAGACATTGATTTCCAAAAGCCTAAAAAAACTAACACTAAATCGGAAATAAACCATAACTAAACAACATGATAGACTTGAGGTTGACATCTTCATTCCAGGAAAGAGAGTATATCAATCTTCTTGAGCTACTCTTGTAGTTTACCCTTGAGAAATCAACCTTAGTCAACTTTACATCTCCTGCATCTAAAAATGTAGAGTTGGATTCCTTAACCATGAGGATATCATCGTCAATAATCATATATGGAGTCTCTCGAATGCTAATCCCCCCAATTCAAATTTTTTTTTCCAAATTACTAACAATGGCTTCAAGACCCTTGATGAGCCACAGAACGATGTTGCAGTTCAAAGTAGAATGCTCGAATGATAGATACCCAAGATTGTTACCATGTTTGATCAATTGTTGATAATTTGATTTGTACTCCTTCGGAATCACAATCTCACCAAACTTTAGATCGTCAAGGGTCAAAGAGATGACAGAATGTGGGTCTTTCACCTGAGACATAGGGAAATTTAACCAACAAACTACTCCATCAATCACTATCGATTTTGTACTCAATCTTTCAATTCGATCATCACATTGAATTGGCCTAGACCACCTCTTAATGCTAGATGAGTAAAAAAGTGTACCACAGTCTTACATTATGAAAACTCTTTTTAAATATATGAACAACACAATACTCAAAGCTATTTTTAAGATATCCAAAGGCATATATAAAAATAGATAGGCATCCACGGTGTTCCACAGGTTCCTTAAGATGCCATGAATTATTAGTAAGTGGATTCCAGACGATGATATCACTGTGCCTCCCAGCAACAGAGTACCTCATACAAATATTTCCATTTTCTGAACCGACAACAGAAAACCACCCACGATTGTTGAAATGAAATGGTAACTGGAAAGCTTCATCGTGACCTCCATCAACACCTAATCCTCTTATCCAGTTTTTTCTGACAATCCAAACAAGATATCCAAAGTGTGCCAAAATGACATTGTCTTCTCGTTTCCTCATTGCAGAATGCTTCTTCAAAAAATCAGGGTGATAGAGCATACACAGCCATGGCTTGGACAAAGCCATGCACCTGCACAATGTTCTATGATTAGTGCAAAGGAAAATCTCATAAACTACATCATCAGGAGTGAAAGGAAGAGTTTTTTTGGAAGGTGGAACGTCGCTCATAGTGTATTGGATTTGGATGGAATTACACAGGAGTTTAAAAGTGCTTCTTAGAATAAGTAAATTTCAATACAAAGCTGAGTAAAAGAAAATTTATCACTATTGGATTACCATTGAATCACATCAGTTTAAAGCTATATATTAAGGATTCACGTATAATAATGCTATTACTTTACATTGGTTTTCTAAAAACTATTGGTATATAAACAACTACAGAGATAATAAGTTTTAGTAAATATGTTAAACATAAAATACTCTTTACGAACTTCTTGATCTTTGAGTGGAATAATTACAGCACTAATTAAATTAATTCTATTACATTCCAAATGTAGACTTGGGAACACGAACTTGTTCATCACGGGGAATGAGCACATGTCATTTAATGTGAATAAAGTGTTTATGTAATGACTAACATATTTGGTAATCAATGGTCAGAACAGTGTAACTTGTGTTGTTGTTTTTACATGTTTATTTGTCTACTGAAAACCTATTCCAATTAGATTACAAATTATAAATAACACGTTACGTGACTGCCATAGCAGAACTTAATTCCTTTTTTCCATTAGTATCAATAATATAAAAACATATTCCAATTTGTCTTCTCTTTAAATAACATGTTAGGTGAGTCAAATAGCATAACTTGAATTCCTTTTTTCCATTATTAAAAACAAGAAAAGAATAAAAAGTTGTGGACGTCAAACGAATACAAATATAACTCTTAACAGAACCTGATAGTAAATATTATTTGAAACCATATATAAATTTATTCATATCTAACTACATTATTCTTACTACTAAACAATGTCAAGTGCCATAATCAAACTACAACCAATAACATATGTGAACTACATATAGGTTCACATGACATATGGTCTATAACCCCATGAAAATACATTAATCCGAAGCAATCCTTACTAAGTACACTTCTTTTTCTTAATTCTAGGTCTCGTATGCTTGTTGCTCGATATCTGACCACTGCCCTTTGTGGCAGAAGTTGGTCAGTTGTTGATTCACTAATCATGTCATTCATCCTTTTAGAAGGAGTTTTCAAGTTAGAACTACAATCTGATTCATCAATAGAATCCTGCATGAATAAACCAAATTTAGAACAGACATGGTTTATCAAAAACATATAAAAGTACTCATGTAAAGCAATTTATAACTTTAAGCAGATCAACATGTGCAACATCACCATCAACATGATTTTGAGTAGTCGGACTGACATGAACACCCTGAATAATTGTTTAAATTTCAAATAAAATAAACAATATGGATAAAATATAAATAATTATAATAAAGGTTAGGCAGACAAATGTTACAGAAACATCATAGGAGGAGGTCTGTGTTCCAAATTTTGAAATGAGATCTTCATCTTGAGAAATCTTCAATGCATTATAGACAACATCAACCTCATTGATATTTTCAATTTTAACAACAACTTTAAACAACATTCTCATATCCACAATCGAATTAAGAATAGGTGGATAACTCTCTCCATCACCAACCTGAATAAATGGAAAACATAGTGAAAAAAAATATTGAAGAACTGTGGTTCAAAGCAAGTAAACCCAAAGAAAACACATGCATACATTGCTATCTTTCACTTGGGATGCAGTTCTTCCAAGAATTTGAACACATTCTTTATCCCATAGCACCACTAACATACTATCAGAGCCATCATTGACAATAACTTGGAGCCTAAACCTAACAATCAATTAATACAAAAAAGCAATCAATTTTTTAACATATACATTAAAAATTTAAGCCATGTGATTCCAATTAAGCCATTTCAAAACTTGTTAATGGCAGTGTAATCCATTTTATCACACTTGTTGCAGTAAAACCTCTTCCTAACCATCTCAACCTTTTTTGGACACTTCTTACACGCACTATAAAACCAATCATTATTTCCAATTTCCAAACAAACAATGTTTCCAACAATCCAACAAGAACCCTCCTACAGAAACCAAGGCATACATTAAAAATTGACCTGTACACCTACTGTGTGCATTCAGTAAACTATATTTAGGATGAACTTCTAACCGTAATATTCAGTTAAATACCTCGGATGAATTCAAAACTTCCTCAATTGTCTTCAAACTAACAAAACCTCCACTAATCTCATCATTGACTGTGTAAGTTGACTGATCAAAAATATAACTTATCCATTGTCTGGGTGATTGACCACCACTGACCAATCTAAAAGAGACATGATCATATCCCACCGAAGCACAATAATTAGTAGGCCAAAATAATAAATAGTTAGCAAATCCGATAGATTATATACAAACCTGTTCCTAAAATCAACCACATCCTTTATGTCAGGATTTACCAGTATTTTTTATGCACAATAGCTACTCTGGATTTGTATCGTGCCTAAAACATAATAAAATTATCATTATGACCATCATTTTTACATTATAAACTGGAAAATAAGTATATTTCAATCACAGGACATACACAAACCTTGAAACATCTTGGCTCTAAAAAATTAAACCACTACGATGACTAGTTCGGGAACAGAATCTTGAACATGAGGTAAAATTTGGTCGACCAAATTACCAAAAAGGGTACATTTTATTCGATTCTTTCTGAAAATATAAGTGAAACATATAAATCAAAAGTTAACTCAAAAGATGATCTAAAACTATCAAACACATATCATATTTAAAATTAAGAATAACTCACTCCAAATCTTCAACCCAAATTACATTTCGCTTGCTATCATTTCCATTCACGTCTTTAATTTCCTTTGGTTCATCTTTCCCAACAATCTCCCCCATGACATCTTAAATTGAAAAAAAACCATATTAATAATCATACTAAAGATGGCAGTAGTGATATCTACATAAATAATTAGGGACAGGAAAATTTATAAAATGCTACCAAAGAGTTGATGCTGGTATACATCACCACCAAGGAGTAGATTAGAGATAGACTGAAACTTGAAATGACTAACACAAAGCTAGAATCCTCAATAGGCAACACAACTGTTCTTATAAAAATTGTGAGCTTGAACTTGTGGGTAGCTGTCTTTATAGTCATACTATTGAAACCCACTATAAAATTTCTCATTGAATACAGCCGACTCTCATCAATCAGAAGCTTAAAATTTTTAACAATGGACCTAGGAATAGAAGCATGAATTCGTGCACCCTGAAAACATAAAACAAATAGGAACTACATGTAATAGAAAAACAAATATCAGACATGAAGAACAATAGAATACATACCTTGGCATCTTCTAATACCATTTCAATGGTATAAACTTCTTTAGGATTATTCCTAGTTAGGACTTCCTATAGACGCACAACATAAACCTTAAGATTCCAACCAAGCTTCAAAGGACTAACATCATCAACGAAGTCAATCTTTTGTGCCATGAAGGTTAACAACAATGAAAATCAAGATAGAGAGGTACACCAAATAGAATTTCAGGTTGAATGATATATGAAGTTCAATGCCCTGTATATGTGATTTTCCCCTGAAAATAACATATATATAGACAATCCAGACCGACATTTACGATGAATAGATAAGAGAATGCATGGTGAATTAAAAGTATACATTTAAACTTAACACGGAAATCACCTTATCCACATTTGCTGCCAAATTTCCAGCCAATAACAACTTGATGGAAATGAATGAGCATATTTGGTAAAATGAACATAGGGCGGCAACTTCATTAACCACACTTAGTGAAGTAGAGATCCATTAATTTCGTTTGTAGCAGACTGACCATACATGAGGAGATGATGTTGTCATAGCAAGGAGCAAACACTTGGCAAAAAAATTTGAGCAGGAAAAGACAGTGTGAAAAGGCTTGGTCTTGTAACTGAGACTACATGACTTTTATTAATAATAAGATTAGATGTGATGATAATTCCTACTATTTTTATCCATCCATTATAGGTATGAAATTGCACGAGAAGGGGGTTGAATTGTGTTTGGCCAATTTTTCATATCTGAAAGATTTAACTAAAATACTATCAAGTATTAAGCTTGAAGTGCTGTAGAACTTTTGTTAGTTGTTTCATAAAATAGATTTATGAAGTATAACATTAATAAACAACCAAGTCAATAACATTTTCATCATATGTGAAGTAATAAAGTGGTGCAATAAAAACAAAAGAGATTAAGGAGAAGAAGAGTATGACACAAATATTTTTATACGGGTTCGGACAAATCTGTCTACATTCAAGAGTCAATACAAGTTGAAATTCCACTAAAAATCTTTCTCAACCTGAGAAAGAAAATTGGATAGTTGTAACACCCTAATTTTTAACCCAATACTCTAGAACACATTAGGTTATTACATCTTAGTCTCATCCTTTTAATAAAATACTTAGCAGAAATTACGGGTAAATTTTTTTTGAAAAACACAAAACCAAAGTGAGAGCCGCATTTATCGCGAGACAGAAATGTAAGGCACATAAAGAACACAGTAAGTAAAGCATATAACAATGAAACAATTAACCCAACAAAGGATACACTTCATTAATATCATACTTAGGATACATATATAGTCACGCCCTTATAGAACCGGGCTGAGCTTGCAATACACAGAAAAGGAAATACAACGGAAATATAAATGCAACATAAATAAACCACAACTACCTGAGTGCACCTAAGGTGGATAACCTCAAGACAAAAGGAGGTTCATCCTAACTATGAGTGAGTGTGTGCACTAATCCTCCCCTATGACGTCTACTACTGGAACCCCGGATATGGCGGAGTATAATTGATCCACTGACGCAGTGCGGCAGGAGTAGGCACGTGCGGTGGTAAAACATAAGTTCCTCAGCTGGGGTGCATCTCGGCTCGCCTAGCTAAACTCGGCTGCATAACGATCTCCTCGCTCCCTCTTCTCACAAACTGAGGAGTGGGGGCAGAGCTCTCGCTATACATGTATATCGGTGGGTCCTTAGAAGGGTCATCTTCTGGACCAGGAAACCAGGGCACGTAGTCCTGGAAGTCACGGGGCATTGATCCTCCGATATAGGTCCGAAGAATCCTCTCATCATGCGTCCGGGCGCGCTCAAAAACCATCGCATCGTCGAAGGGGGACATCGGGGAGAAGCGATAACTCTGTACAGGGTGAGCGAAGGGACGTCCAACAAACATGAAAACTCGAACCATGCACTATCACTCAAAATGATAAGATCTGTGGTCCAGATCAAAGTGCACCTCCCACGTCGAGGTGTCGATAAAGACCATGAACGTTGCCATCGAGCTCTGAAGATGTGACGGAAGAAAGAGAAAGAAGAGAAAGGAGTGAGAATCTTACTAAAGAATATCAGTAGGGATCTCCTATCTAGGGTTACATCGTTCACATTATCAGGAACCTTGGGTTTGCTAATAAAAGGTGTTCGTGCATATAAGATTCATTATTAGGGTTTATAAAACTAGGTTATCTAAGGTTCATTCCTTTTAGTATGCATCTTAATGTCATGAATGCAACATATCAGAACATGAATGCATGGCAATGCTTCAAGCAAATAACTCAACAAATCACAACATCAAGAAGCATACAAGTGGCATAAAGGGCATAAAACTTTCAAGTGGAACTTTCCTCAACTTTGTGACATCAATCATGGTACTTTTAGCATAACAAGGCCACCCTAAAAATATCTAGGCTATGAGCTTATACCTCAGCTAGTCGTCACTAGCTCTTGCTTATTATCTGAATAAGCGAAACATAATAAAAATAAATCCCGACTACTCGAGTACGAGTTAGGGGGCTAGAGATCACCTCTCTTAGGATATACCCTCTTTGAAACGCTTTGCGGGCATCCAGCCACAAAAGTTATCCGCTTTGGTAGGCTGCATCTACTCATACCCTTACAGATTTGTCTCCCCTGGGGGTACTCGGCCGAACCGGTGTCACCCAGGAAAGCGTCTTTCAGTGTTTTGTCACATAAAAATCTCCTGGGGGTGCTCGGTCGAACCAGTGTCACCCAAGGTTTTAAATATCATCTCATATTTCAAAAGCATTCTCAAGTCCTTTAGGTTTGACGGAAATTCGACAGCATAATGGCTGTAAACCGAATTTCCTTCAAACCGACTTTATGCCACAAGCTTATAACACATACACATTTCTCATTCAACTTTCATTCGCATGATAAACTTAATAACTCAATAAATCATTTCATCATAGCTCATGTATCATCCAAGCATATACATCCAAACATCATACTTGCATAAAACAACTCATAGCACAAAAGATCTCTTAATGTTTTATGCTTTGACCCTTAAGATCCTTTAACTTGAAATCTAAGCTGTATATCATCACAACCTAAGCTCTTGGGTACCTATAGGCTCATGTCTAAGTATTCCTCACTCGATTCTATGATCATAAACAATTCTAAACCTCAAGAGTGCAGAATCTATATTTCATGTTTTACGGGTATCTAGGAGTCACAATATTGACCCTCTCTAAGTTTGGTTTGCTCCCAAGGCATCAGGATCAAGTAAGTCCTAAACCAATTATGAGTAGTTCCTACATATTTAAACTAATTATAAACCATGATTTTCAATTCTAAACCTTGCTGGACAGAATCCAAAAAAATCCATTACTAAGGGATCTAAAAGTCTCAAATTAATTCTTTTCTAGTTACTAACTTCTCTTAGCTTTCACATATTAATTTTTGAATAAAAAATACATGAACATACTCATATCATCATCATCAAAACAACATAAAATAGTGAGCATAGCAAGAAAAGCAGAACCGAAATTATCTCCATCAAACAAAGCATAAAACTTGATTTTCAAGACACATAAATTGCTAGTTTCTCTTGGAACCTTTCAAAAACTTTCAAAACTTATTAGAACACATTTTATTTCATCAAAACCATTATAAAATATAAGAGGGCAGTAGCTAATTTAAAATAATCTCAAGAGGATTTAAAATTATAAAACTTTGTTCAACGCATCTCTTGAGCTTGTCTAAACTTAGAAAAATTATAGAACATAAGTTTCAGTATTTGTAACTACTCAAACCTCATAGGGCCGAAATCAAAGAAGCTAGGAAGCATATATTTTCAAGTCTTTGTTGAGATAATAATGGGTAAGTCTATGAGCTCTAAATCTCTTAAGTTATGACATAAAAATAAATATGCAATGCACTTTGTTTTAGTCTTTATTTAGAGGTGAGGACATAAAATAAACATGCTATGCAACTCATGCTATGCAAATCATTATTATCTTAGAGATTTAGTGAGAGCATAAACATAAATATGATGATGCAAGTTCATTCTTTAATCTTGAGCATTTAGTGATGACATAGAAGTAAACATGGATGCAAGTCTTTTATCTTAACTTAGAGCTCATATGAGACTTTTAAAGAGAACTAAAGATCTCAACCCAACACCTATCTCATCAACAAAGTAAGCTTTAGAGTTCTTGAACTAAGTTCTCAAAGGAACTACATGGTTCTTGAACATCATCATCAAGCTCTAAAAGAAGTAAGCTTTAAAGGAAAAACAAAACCTCAAGGAAGTAAGAACCAAAACAACATTATTTCTTGGCACAAAGTGAACATAGAGATACTTTGAAAACTTAAACAAAATCTTTGAGGTGAAGACTATGGAGGCCGAAACTATGAAGGAAAAGGAAAGGAAAGAAAAACCAAAACTTTACTAGATCAAGAACAAAACTCAGGCTTTAGAGGTTCCTTTGAGATGAACACAAGGTCATCATCTAGGAGCTCTCATCATCAAGCTATCATGTTCACATAAACAAGGCCAAGAGGTCGAAATGAAAAAGAGAAGGAAAACAAAGGAAAACTCAAAAAGAAACCAAGAGAAAACTAGAGAAAACACATTTTTGAGTAAAAACAAAGTTTGAAAGCAACTCCTACCAAGTGGTGAAGAAGAAAAAGCTTGATCTTGAGGATGAAAATGAGATGAGCAACACCTCCTAGGATGGTGAGATGGCCTCGGCCTTGAGGGAGAGGAAGGAAAGGAGATGTGTTCTTGGTGGTTTAGTGTTTGAGGTTAAGTGTTTAGGTGCTTAGGAGGTGATTCAAGATTATGAGGTGGTGGATTGGGGTTATGAGATGATAATGTAAAGAAGAGATGAAGAAGATGAAGATGAAAAAGATGAAGATGGAAAGGAAAGCTCTTAGAATGCTTGAGAGAAAAAGAACTCAAAGAAAAGCTAGAAAACTAAACTTAGCAAATGATCTAAAGTGTTTCCAAGTGCTTCTAAGTAAGGTATTTATAGAAGAATGAAACAAATGAGAGCTCATGGAAGGGGAAGGCTGGCTGTAGCATGCGAGGGCATGGGGGAGAGAAAAATATCTCTTACACAATGTCATTCAAGCATGGCTGGAGGTATGGGAAGCATAGGAGACATGGTTCAAAGCATGGTGATTTGAGGTGATTTTCCTTCAAATTTGAAATAAAATAATCCTTCTAGAAGGCAAGGAGGGCTGGCGATTTTTGATCCACAAAAATGAGAGAAAAAGTCTTCTAGAAGTTGTCATATGAAGCATAGATGAAAGCATGGTGTTTATGACTCAAAGCATGGTTATGGTAAGGTGGAAGCATGGTTATGTGAGTGAAAGAAATTCACAAATGTGATGGAAAATGGGGGTATGGGTTTCGGCCAGACTTGAACAGCGAAGGGGGAAGGAAAATTGTCCATGTAATTGTGTGTTAATGCTAGGTTTAAATGTATATTAGGTTAGGTACAAGGTTAGGAATCATTAAGCACAAGTTTAGGTAACTAAGAATGAGGTTTAGGAATTTTATAACAAGGTTAAGGAGTGCTCATATTTAGAGAGTTTAAAATTCATTTTATGAGTAAACAAGGTAGACAAATTTCCATGATTTAAGGAATTGGAAAGAGAAAACACTATTCAAGATTCCATGACTAGGAATCTTGAATTTAAAATAAGATTTGAGTTTAAATTAAGCATTCTTAGGTTCTAATCAACTTTAATAAATTATTTTGACTCTAGATTAATTATGGAAATTAATTAATCTTTGATTAAAGCCTAATATTGCTTAGATTTGCTTAATCACACGATTAAGCTTAAAAACACAAAACTAGGGATAAAACCGTAATTTTGCACAAATTTCGCCCGGGACCACCGGGACTAAAACTGAGGTCGCAGAAATATAAATATGCCTTTTAAAACCATCTAGAGAAGTTTCGGGTTCATCTGGTACTTGCAATTGGGTCAAACACTACAGGGGTATTGTGGTCATTTTGACCCGAAAACTCGAGAAACGAGATTTTTGATCCCGGAAAGGAACACGAGTCAACTAATCCCCTTCAAATATTGAGTTTTCCCCTCGAGGACTAGCGGGTGGGCTATCCTCGAGTTCCAGGCTGAAAATGACCTCAGGGGCATTTTGGTCATTTTCACTCTAACAAAAAATCGGGGCGTTACAATAGTCTTTACAGTAGTCTTCCCAAACTATAATTAGTGACCAGTAGACAACCTCTACTGCCACAAACTAAGTAGTTCTTCTTAGCCTCTCCAAGTTGACCCGAGTAGTTCTTCCCAGCTTCTCCAAGCTGAACCATGATAAGTAGAATGCCTCTACCACCATGTTGCAAGTAATTCTTCCCAACCTCTCCAAGCTGAACCGTGATGAGTAAAACGCATGTACCAACACGTTGCAAGTATTTTTACCTTAGCCTCTCCAAGCTATATCTCACTTATTAGTACTGGATCAAAGGTACAAAAATTATAGGCCTGTTCGGTTTGCTGTTTACAGTTTTCAGTTTTTAGTTTTCAGTTTTCAGTTTTTGTAAAGGAAAAACTAAAAAAACTGAAAACTAGAAACAACAAACCAATAGGCCCTATATGTTTGGATTACCACTCAAACTAACCTACACTCAAGTTTCCATACAAATATTCAATAAACAGACCTGAGATAACTTGAGCGACTCTTTTCTAACATCTCTTCTAGGAAAGAGTCTACAAACATTAAGGAACTAAAAAGAAGATTTTTACACTTCAAGAAAACTGGTTTACATGATAAGTTAAATCTCACAAGAAGTGTAGAGGGATTTTTCTAGAGTTTCCACTCTTATGTCTTCAATCCTCTTATCAGCTTTTGAACACAACGTCTCCATTTATAGCAATCTTCCTTCATGATCATTGCCTTTGATTAGATCTCTAAGTGACACTTGTGGATCATCTATTTGTGTCTTGGAAAGTTAGTCTAGGAAAGTAGGCTAACAATCTATCACATCGATTGCAAAAGCCATTGTATAATAGAGGTTTCTGATGTTCCTTTAGAAACTACATTTTCACTTTCTGATTCTGAACTCTTCTTGCTAGATGCTTGGATGGTTGACCAAATAGGCAGAAAATATGACATACTGATTTTGAAAGTAGATTTGATTTGAGATTTGATATTTGAAATTCAAATTTCCTCCTTTCTTGTAGCATTTCAACGCTCTACATTAAAGTGAGCTTTTTGACGTACGCTATCAGTTCCTTGATGATTCTTTGGTCTTCTGGTCTTCAATCTGAGCTTTGTGATGATGAATGATTTGCAATTATGATTATTGGAGACTGAGTAACATGTTGCTTTTAGATTTTGTATGATTTCTTCATTCTCAGCGTACTTTACGATGTCTCGTGCTACTTTCCAAAGACTTTGCCTCGGTTTCTTGTTCTTGAATTGATTTGCTTCATTCCTTGATGCATGTAAGCTTACTTTACACGATATATGTTCACTTCGTTTAAGCTCAGTCTCTTAACACGAGATAAAACATGTTTGCACATGTAAAATGAAATTATTCTCACTTAAGTCTGTGTTTATTCGTTTCGAAAATACATGTTAAGCTTAGTCAAGAAACTCAAGGTAGACATTAGTTGTTCTTCAAAATAATTTCTTTAAATTGGCTTTGTTATCATTCAAAACAATATAGCTCTGCATACTTTCTAAAGAGTTTTGGAGCTTATAATCTCCTCATTTTTTATGATGACAAACCAATTTGAAGAAAATCTTTTGAAGAGATATTGAAAGAAACAAAGCAAAATATATTTTGATAAGCACATGTTCTTTCAAAACATGACATACTTTAAATTTTAGGAAGTCTTTTTCTTAAGGCATGATTGGATGTGTTCAAAAACATTTTAAAGCCTTAAGTAATTCAAATCAAAGCTGTTTGGTTTATGATGATACTTTCTGAATTAAATCAAAATGCTTCCTGGGATGTATCATAAAAATACTAAAGCAAATGTCATCGTTTAAGTTTTTTTACACCAATAGCCAAACTTTTTGTTATAAAGAGACTTTCTATAATCTAATATGCTTGAATTAAAAAAAATAGTAATACTTGTCATATTCTTTCTCGATTAAAATACTTATGCAGCACATTCTTTTCCTAAGCCCATTATAAAACTTATACTTAAATATTTATATATGATAAAGAAATCAGAGCATGTCATGAGAAAACACTCGTGATACAAATGTAGTTTCTGATACTCAAAGCAACCTTAATATAAATTATATCAGCATATTACTATTTAAGGTTTCTAAAACTCATTAGGAATCAAACCCAATTTTGTCAAAGTAAATCACAAGTGAGCTTATTATTATGAGTTGTTGAACTATTTTCATGAGTATTAGGCCATGGAATACTTTTAAAAGTTTTTCTCTAAAACAAACAAATATTTATGCTTTTTATGTAATCTTGCTCACTGATAAACTTATGAATCAGAATATAACATATTATATGACATATAACCGCAACACACTAGAGAGATTCTGAGGCTTATGAACTGATCTTAGTTGTATTGAAAACATATAGACACAAGTTTCTGAAGGTCCTCAGAAACTATCCACAACTATATTTGATCAAGTTAAATAGAGCCTTTTTTTTAAAAAAAAAAGCATCTCATATTGCATCAAAGAGAATGTGTTTTTATAAAGATAGGTATTTTAAGCATATCATACATATTGAAGCACATAAGATAAATACGAGTATCAAAGCAATAATTAGAGAGATTTTGTGCTTCACAAGATACTTGCCAAAGCTAATCATGTTGGTAAAAGAGTGCACCAGAAGGCGGGGTTGAATCGTGCTTTTTGAAGATTTTTTCCTTACCTGAAATATTTAACATTAAAGATACTATCAAACATATAGCTTGAAGTGCAGTGGAATAGAGGTTAGATATTTCATAAAGTAGATCTTTGAAGCATAATGGTTATGATGCTACTTTCATGAAACTTAATCAATAATTAACTTAAAGCGCATATCATGAAATTTAAAAGATCAAGGAAAAGAAAATGTACAAAAGTATGTTTATACTGGTTTGGCCAACTTGCCTACATCTAATACTCAACACATGTTAAGATTTCATTGAACAATAACTTTCTCAACCTGAGAAAGTAAACGGATAGTCTTTACAATAGTCTTCCCAAGCTCTAATTTGCACAGTGGCCAACCCCAACTACGACTTAACTGAGTAGTTCTTTATCAGCTTCTCCAAGTTGAAATGTGATAAGCAAATACCTTTGTTATCCCATTGCAAGTAGTTTTACCTTAGTCTCTCCAAGTTATGTCTCACATTGATCACTACCCGATCAAGGTTACAAAGGTTATGTGTTTGCGTTGACACTCAAACTAACCTACACCCATGTTTCCTTAAGAACATTTGTTAATACAGACCTAGGAAACATGAGCGTTTCTCATATCTCTTCATGAGAAGAGCATACAAATCGTTACGGAATAAGGATTTTTATACTTTAAGATGATTGATTACATAATATGATAAATAGTATAGGAAGTGTGGAGAGATTTTTCCAACATTTCTACTTTTATGTCTTCAACTTTCTCATCTGCATTCATGTATGGTATCTCGATTTATACATGCCCATCTTCATGACTGTTGCCTTTGATTAGATCTCCAAGTGACACATGTAGATCATCAATTGTGTCTTGGAATGTTACTCTAGAAAGGTAGGCTGACAGACTTGTCACATCGGTTGTAGAAGCCGTTATATTATGAGGTTTCTGATGTCCTTATTTTCCTTTTACTTTTTGACCATGGTTTATGAACTCCTCCTTATAGAAGATATAATCATGAATCAATTAGGTAGAAGAAATGACATACTAGTTATAACACTGAGTCTGATTTGATATTTGAATTTTGAAATTCGAATTTTCCCTCCATTTTCCTTAGCATCCTGTGTTTCACAATAAAGTGAGCTTTCTAACGGTGTAATCAATCTCTTTAATTTTTCTTCGATCTTTTAGTCTTTAATCATGGTTGTTTGATGATGATTTCCTTGTGATTGTATTGATTAATGACTGAGTAACACGTTGCTCTTAGACATGAATTGATTTCTTCATCTTAGGTGTATTTTTTGATGTCCCATGCTACTTTATGAAGATTTTTTCCTTGGTTTCTTGATCTTTGGCTTGAACTGCTTCAATCCTTAGGCATTCACAATTTCTTTCCACGAGATAATATTCACCTTTTTAAGCTTGATCTCCTTTCTTGAGATAAACTTGATTTCTCATGTGTAGTAAAATTATTCTCGATTCAAGTATGCTTTTATGCCTTTGGTCCGTAAACATGAATACGTGCTTTACATGAAATAACATTCACTTTTTTCAACTTAATCTATTTGCACGAGATAAATCATGCTTACGCATGTACAGTGAAACATTATTCTTGCTTTAAGTCCGTATAATGCTTTAATCTGTATGCATGTTCTTTGCTTGACATAATATTCACTTTCTATTTAGCTTAATCTCTTCCCATGAGATAAAACACGCTTACACATGCAAAGTGAAATATTAATCTTGCTTTTAAGTTGGTGTGATATAAACCGGATTAACCTATTATGCTTTTCAAGAAATTCAAGGTAGCCGTTAGTCATTCTTCAAAGTATTTTCTTTAAACTGACTTTGTTGTCAATCAAAACATTTAAGCTCATACTTTCTTAAAGGTTTTGGAGTTTACAATCTCCCCCTTTTTTATGATGACAAACCAATTTGAAGAAAATCTTTTGTAGAAAGGTTGAAAGAAATAAGAGAGAATATAAATACAATGAATTATAATTTCTTCCACCACATCATGATTCTTAAATCTTAGTAAGTGTTTTTCTTAAGGCATGACTAAATACGTTCAAGAAAATTTTGAGGCCTTTAGTTGACTCAAATCAAAGCTATTTGATTCATGATGATATGCTTTTGATTTAATCAAAGAACTCCTTTAATTTGAATAATAAAGATACTTAAGCATATGTCATCATTTTAATTCAATCTTCCAATCAGCTTGATTTTAGTCTTAAAATGACTTTCGAACATTTAAGTATGCTTGAATAGATAAACAAG
The DNA here is from genome assembly GCA_031216105.1 of Dalbergia cultrata. Taxonomy (NCBI): domain Eukaryota; kingdom Viridiplantae; phylum Streptophyta; class Magnoliopsida; order Fabales; family Fabaceae; genus Dalbergia; species Dalbergia cultrata. Next base: position 50,198,789 of record CM062346.1, read on the forward strand.
TAATACTTGTGATATTGTTTCTTGATAAAAAATCTTATTCAGCACTATCTTTTTCTATGCTCTCTTTTAACAAAGAAAATGATGCTCAATGATATATATATATATATGAATGATCAAAAAAACTTTTTGAGCATGATGAGATAAAAGAGATATGAATGAAGCAAAGAAACCTTATTATCAATGATATTGGAGAAATTCAATATGAGGTTTCTGAAGCTCAAAGAGGAATTCATTCCACCTTTATCAAGCATTATGTTTTTGTGAGCTTATTTTCATGAGCTAAACGACTTTATGAGTATCAGAGAATGAAATGACTTTTAAAATTCTTTTTCAAAAATAGATTTTGTCAATTAATACATATTTACTCAGAATAAATTGCTCATGTTTTTCTATGTTAGCTCGCTTACTAATTCAATTATGATTACACTATAATACATCATTTGCAATGTAAGCGTAACACACTTGAGAAAAATTTTAATTCTCCCTAATTGATCTTAGTTATGTTAAGGCATGGAGTGGATAGGTTTCTGAAGACCATTAGAAACAAAATATACATAACCAATTTTGAACAGGTTAAGCAGAGCACATTAAGCACATCTCAGGTGAGTAATAGGTAATGATGTGTTGATATTATGTTAAGCTTATCATACATATCAATGACACTCAAATAAAATCAAGCTATAACCAATCATGGAAATGTGTATGCACTGACTATATTTGCGTGTTGATGATAAGGCAAGACAGAGAATATGCATTTGAGCCACACATTTTCAGTCATACTATATGATTAGCTATGTATAATGATATAGGCATTGAATATATACTAAGGCTTAAAAATATCACTCAATGTTAGAGATAGATGTGTAAGCGAGTAGACATAAGCATAAGCATAATGGATAAGGCATTGATAAGTACCAGAGCAGAGGATAAACATCTATGTACCAGAGTATAAAAGACTAAACACAGTCATAAAATATAATGGATAATAAGTATTGCATTTAAGATAATGTTTAAAATATTGCAACCATGTTAAAGAAAAAAGAAATTATGCAATATGCAAAAAAAATTTGGGCTACACCCCAGCATAACTCCCCCTGAACTTCTCAGCAAGATTTTCTTCAAACCTTCTCTTCTTTTGCTTTTGTCATCATAAAAAAAAATGTGTAGGGGAGGAATGAAGTGATATCTTTAGCCTTTTTGTCTCAGCTCTTGTAAGATTTCTTGATTTTTCTGAAAAATCTAGAGTTTAGTTCTTCGTTTTGCCTAAGTTGTGCCCCTTGCTCTATGATTGTAGCCTCAACTCTATCTTGTCTAGAGGCAATTTCCCTTAGATGCCTCAAGATAATCTGATTAAATTGAGAGTTTTGCGAAGGCTCGTCTGAGTTTGGAGGAGGCAAGCTTATGGGAGCCGATGTTTCAGTGGCTCTAGCAGAGGGCTCAAGTATGTTAAGAGTTACAATATCCCCAGTCTAGGGTGATTCATCCTTAGTGTCATTTTGTGCATCGGTAGGGGGTGTTAGAGGAGGTGGATTGATAGTAGGAGAAAAAGTGGGATCAAGAGAAGGAGTAGCAGTAGTTTCAGGTTTCTAAGCCAAGACAAAAATAGTGTCTTCATCATCTAGAGGAGCACTAGCTTCTAGTGTTCTATTTTCTTCTTCTTCTTCCATTTGAACAATGCAAATGGAGAGAGGAGGTTGAGGTATTATAAGAATAATGACAGTCTCAATCTTGAGACACTTTTCTTCTGACTCCTCAATTATTGGTTCAGTGATGGATGTCCCGGCAATAAGCTCAAATATGACCATTTCACCTATCCTGACATTTTCATTTCTTATCAAGCTTTCTTTTTCTTCTGTTTTAGATGATGATATTTCAATTTATTCTCCTTCTTCTAATTCTTCTTCTTCATTTTCAGAGTAATTTAGAATGACTTGATATTCTGCTTCTTCATACTTCTTGACTTCCTTCTGCAGAATGGAGATTTTGGACTCATGAATAGGCATTTTCTTGCACTTGAGCCAAATGTCTTTCCTACTGATGATTTTCACCGGTCTGGTTGTCATTTGAGTTTCTTCAACCTTCAATTCCCATTTTTTTTTAGTTCGACTTTCATTTGTGCGAGAACTTGACCGAGTACCTCTTCTTTTGAGTTCTCAGTCTTACTTTCTAGAAGGGTTATCTTTCTTTTTCCCTTGCCTTTTTCTTGCTGAGACTTTTCTTTGACTAGGATTCCTTTTGTCCTAGGACTTTGCCGAGTTGGCTCAAAAGTTGGAACACTTGCTCTCTTTCTTGAAATTCTAAAAGATGAGGGGGTGAATACTATTCCTTCTAGATCTATATATTTTTTAGTGATAAGAGGAAACTTCATCTTCTGGAAAAGTGTTGTTAGTAGCATACCGTATAGAACACTGACAGTTCTTCTATTTTCTTTTGTAGTAGCATTTAACATATAGTCCAAAATAAGTCTAGGAAGATTTATCTTCCTCTTTGCCATAAGATAGTACAGGAGCATGCAATCCATACCTACTAGTGCATCTGTGCTTCCTATACGAGGTAGAATAGAGAATTACACTACTATGTAAACTTTCCTAGCCCTAACACTTAGCATGGCAATGGATATTTCATTTGGCTTGTAAAGAGTGGAATCACTTAAATACCTTGAAACATTTTCTTCATTTATTCCCAAGGAATGAGCCCAGCCAGGAGTTGAATTGTAAATGAGTCCTTCATTAGGAGCTTTAATGGTTTTGGATAATCCTGAAGAAGTGATCTTGATTGCACAATCTCTGATTATAGTATTCAGGGAAGATGTTGAATTTCCTTCTAGCTGACAATAGAAGGTAGTAACTAATCTTGGATAAACTCATTCTTTTTGCTCCAGATATTCTTCCCACTTTTGAAATGAGAAAACTTCCTTAAGAATGGAAATTTCTTCAAGAAGATCTCTTTGTAGGGTTTTTCCCGGAGCCATTTTTCTTGAGGCAAAATTCCTTTCAAAATGATTCTGCATATGTGGATCATCGTACATGTGAAAATAGGTTTCTTCTTCAGTAGAAGAAGCATGTTTCTTACTTTTAGTCATTTTGAATGAAGAAAGGATGAAGAAAGATTGAATCTTGAGGGGTTCGAGAGAAGAAGGAAGATGAATGGTTTGCAGAGAAGTGAGAAGCTTCTAGGGATCGATAAGTGGTTTTTGGTGAGATATGAAATTGTAGTGGAAGCGTGTAAGAGAAGGAGGAGATGAGGAGAGTCAAGTGAGGAGTAAAGGTTAGAAAGAGATTTGATATGATTATTCGAGGATGAGGTGACATGGGAGTGAGAAAATAGCATTTCAAGGAAGTTTTTTCCTGCTGTTTGGACTTATACTCAAAATAAGTAATTTATAACTCTTTGAATCACTTTCTGAAGAATTTACTTTCTGACCCCCTTTTAGCACTTTCCGTTTCCTTGGAATTATGTGATGTTCACACTTAACTAGTCACCTTTATGAAGCTTAAGATGTCAACTTTCTTTCCAAACTCTTCAAGCCTTATCTTCCCTTTGAGATTTGGATATAAGCTATTTGTGAACCACGAGAAAAGCTTTGCCATTTAAGCTGATGTAATTGTGCGATCTTCACACCTTTCATGAAAAGGAGAGTGCCCAGAACCATTTATATATAAATGCTTATGCTAAGTTTTGAAAAGCTCTTCTAAATACATCCAACATGTTAAATCAAAAGAAGATTGGCTTATCACAGGGATAATCAATAGAGAGATATGGATCCGTAGTGATAAACAGAAATCTTTTAATCATAATCAATTATCGTTATTATTATAGAGTTCTTAAGAATACGTTACTGTCTGATGTTTTGTCTGGTTCCTTGACACGAGTTGTCGCAACTCGCGACAAATTAAAAAGGGTTTAAAATACTAAATCACACAAAAAATGTAGACAGGGTGCGATCCAGATCATCTCACGTGGAAGCAATGTAATTGATCCTAACAAAATTGGGGTTTTTAGAAATGATCAATAGCAAAACAAATCAAGAAGAAATTTAATTAAAGAAATTACCTGCACAAAGGTTTCTTAAAATAAAAATTGTTCAGTCATTGATTGGAGAAATAAAATCATGATAGTGGTTACTTCCATTAAAAATGTAAACACAAAACAATGGCTTAATTCTGCTTAATGGTCACACAATCACATTCCCGACAAGGATTTAACTGAATAAAATAACTAGTAATTCACTATCTTGATCCTATGAACTAATTTAGTTTAAATAACAATTATAGCAACCTAATTTCTAACAAAATTTATTCTAACCCCTTACCTAATACATAAACATCGCATTAGAAAAACAACTCAAAAAAATATATAATTGTGATAATTCACACAATCAATAATTGGAAGAATTAACAAAAAGGGAAAAGGAAAACTAACCATAATTGCGATAAACATACAAAAATCTCGTGAACAATTTCAATCTTCAGTCACCACTATGCACAGTAAGGGGATTACTCCTCCATAGGGGAAGTTTCACAGTTAACGTTTGAAGAAAAAGCTGTAAAAATTACAATCAGAAAAGCTCAAATTAAACACTAGAGGGGAACCCTAGTCTAGAGAGAAAGTGAGATAGAGAGTCTAGTGAGAGAGTGAGAGAATTCCCTATTCCAAAAACCTAAAGCTACGTTACTGACTACCTAATATTACAAAGAACATGGAGTTTTATTTTTAAAACATCGAGACAACCATGAGAACGTCAGCGAACACGGGAAATGAAAATCCACTTATGACCGCTATAGCAATGTTTGACCACTATAGCGATCTTGGCTTTTCTCACTTGACGCTGCAACCAAAATGCTCCCTGATGACCACTATAACGGTGTTTGACCACTATAACGGTCTTGGCAATGTTGGTCTGTGTCAAAATCATGTTATCAAAGCTCCTGAGCCATTTTCCTTGATTTGGTATCCAATGGGAATTCCTGTTACTCACAAATGCTCACACAAAAAGGATTAGAAGCACAAGTAATTTTCAAAATCATTCAAATTGGTGCTAATAATCATGAAATTACTTAAGAATGCAAGATGAGGACAAAATTCAAACTAACCAATTAAGTATCAATTAACTCTAATTCAATTGCAAATAATTCAAAGTTAGGATGAAAAATGGGTGTATAAATGCAACCCATCAAACCTCCCCACACTTGAACAATTGCATGTCCTCATGCCTGGAACTAATATGCGAAAACAAAAAATGAGAATGCAGGATGCTACTAAGCCTAATGATGCAAAATGCATGACATATATATGATATGCCAGAAATTTACGAAATAAGGGAGGTAGTTAGAAATGGTTAAACAACAACCAATACACAACAAGAAGCTTGAATCCGATAGCATTCACCGAGTCAATCAAGATGGCACATGGCGAGAATGAGCAAAACAAGTATGACTGAGTTAACCTCACAAGGAATGTGTGTATTGCTCTCAACTCAAGCTCATAAATCTTATAACACACTCTAGCACTCAACAGGGAATTTCTTCCATAAGCTTGCCTTTTTTTTCTAAGTCACCATAGGTCAATCACATGTTCGACATATTTCAGAAGGTCTTCTCAAGGTTGACTGGGCTTAGGATAGGTGGGATAGGTGGGAGAGATGGGCTAAACTTAGTTCCTGCAATATCAAGGTGCAGCACAAAGACTCTCATAAGATAAACCAAAGCCTCCAATTGCCCTTCTTACCCTTTAGCTTTAACAGTGCTTCTTGATTCAAAACCAAATTAATTGCTTGCAAAGGTGGATTAGTGAAACTCAGCTTTCTTTCTTCTTCTTCTTTTTTATTTTTTATTTTTTAGATTTTGAAGAAATTTCCACCAATCCACAACCTCTTTTTTTTTTAGAAAGCCTAAAGTACTTTCCTTTCCACCTCAGGCAATGGTTTCCCCACACTTAAATTGTTACACAAACTGGTTCGCACCAAGCTATTACAGGTCCTAAGTTGGGTGATGCTCATGGTTTTCCACTTAGGCTTGACTCGTGCTAAACAACAAAAAATGGGCGAATAAGCTCAATGGGGGTAGCAAAGGGATAAATGCATGCGAGGAAGGCTATATGGCTAAGTAGGTGAAAAGAAAGAATGCCTCAATGATTAACATCCAAGACAGTGTGAAGACAATGCTTTAACCAAGAATTGGGCAAGTTCTAGAATCCATTCCAAGAGAGTGCACACACATCAGCAGAAATAGTGATTTAAGCAGTAAAAATCACATTTAGGCGCAAAAGCTCATATGTAAAAATAATTAACTAGCCAAACAAGTTAAATTCCATTACATTGCTCAAGTGACCATCAGATTAACTAGTGCACCATGGAGATCAAAACAAAAAATAGTTATAAGGTACAAGCAGTGTTCAACCATAAACTAATCAACTTCCATTCTTTTTATTGTTATTATTATTATGCAAAATGATATGCAAACAACTACCATGTAATGCAAGACATAAAGCTAAAATAAAATGAAAAGTACAAGGAAAATGGAGATTAAAATACTTAAGTAAAAGGGTGGAAAAATATACCAAAGACCCACAGAATAACCCTCCCTACACTTACAAAAGGCACTGCCCTCAGTGTCTAGGTGAGTGTAACCAATCAAAATGGCGAGAAGGAAAGCTCAATAATCCTCAGTATCAGAGGTCTCCAACTTTGAAATCTCAACATCAGGATCATTCTCCCTAAAATCTAAATCAGGATCCACACGGGGCTCAGTACGCCTGACAGGTGGTGGTGGAGCCAGCTTTGTAGCTGCCTCCTCCATAGGGGGCTCAATACCCTAAATCCGCAACTCTAGGCGGGCCATCCTTCTCATGATCCGCTCCTCTGAGGCCTGAATCGAGGAAGTGACATGAGCCATGAGCTGCTCAGTAATCTCCTGTTGCATAGTAGTGAGGGCTGCCCCAAGTGGGTTGGAAGAGCTAGTCCCACACTCTCCTCTCTGAGACTTTTTCTTCAACTTAGAATCCTTAGAAAGCAAATTTTTAACCACAACAGGCTTGCCTGGTTCTATTAGGACATCATCAGGGAAAGTAGGGAATAAGGAGTGACATTGAGTTGTAGGGCATCCTGGATGGCATGCGGACCAACTGGAATTTGGCGCCCTTGAAGATAAACTTGTGACTGAGATGCATGATGCCAGTTGGCATAAAACTCCTGCACCAAAGAATCATTAATGGGTGTCGGGGTTTCCAAGAAAAATCTCCAGCCCTGTTCTTCAATATCATGGAGGACCCTCTAAGCATAGGCCTCCACCCCACTAAAATCAAATGGTGACTCTACCAATAGGGGGTGTTTGCGGATAACCTTCAGAAATTGTTACTCCGCTTGAAAATGAGTAAACCGGAAGGGGTCTTGGGCAAGAAGGTTATTAGTGTCTTTGTCCTCAACACGGGGGCTACCCCTATCAGCTTTGGGAGCCATACCTGAAAAAGACACAAAGTGCATGAATCTAATACTAATGGTGATCAAAGAAGAAATAAAAACCAAGCATAAGGAAGAGAACTTGAGAACTCAGCAAAACAACAACATGGCGTGTTCATGGTAGGAGGAAAACCTCAACTAGAGTGTATCAAACAAAATGAGAAATCAAAACAAATAAAATGAATCTATCAACATAATGTGATTTCTCAAAATGAATAAAAAACTAAAAAGGAAAAGTGGTTAAGGCATTTTCACAAACACTTGGTATGCATAACAAAGGAATCACTCAAAAATCACCAAACATAATGGATGAGCACCCCAAAATTGAAAATTCAACCAGTAGAGGAGTAGAAGTAGGAAGGGAAGGAAAAAACCTGATGAAAAAATGCAATTAAAATGAGGTGGAATGGGGGGTTGAGGTCACGGTTTGGAGAGTTTATGGAAGGGGGGAGAAGGCTGCGCATGAGAGAAAAGGGAGAAGTTGAAGCGCGCGGTTTCCCTGGAGCTTTTCGAAGCCGCGCCCCTGCCCACTGCTATAGCGATCCCGCGATGTGCCCCCTTCCCTTAAGTGAAATGCTGCATTTCACTTGAGACTCAATTTTTTTTTTAAGTTCTTTTTTTTTTTAATGAAACCAAAATGCAGTTGAACTTACCTGACCGCTATAGCGGTCTCCTTAGAGTGCACGGCCTTGACATGAAAAATAAGTGACCGCTATGGTGGTTGGAGACCGCTATAGCGGTGTCCAGAGGTCCTTTTCTGCATAATTATGCGACAGAGTTGCTGCAACAGGAATAAACCAAGTCCTTGAAACAGGAAATCTGCACACTCCACAAACAGTGAAAATAAAATAAATGGATGAAATAAAATACAATAAAATAAAATAGAATAAAAATAAAAAATTAAATAAAAAAATTAAATAGTGGGTTGTCTCCCACTCAGTACTTTGCTTTAACGTCCCTAAGCTGGACGTTCAGATTCCTGCTAGGGAGGATAAATAACTTGCACCAATTTAACTTCAAACTCTCCCCCAAGATCTATAGATGTTTCATGGTACACCTTCAATTGGTGGCCATTGACTTTAAAAATTGTTTTGGACTTGGGGTCCTCAATTTCCACAACACCAAAGGGATATACTTTTGTGACATTGAAAGGTCCATCCCACCGAGACCTTAACTTCCTGGGCATCAGTTTCAACCGAGAGTTATAGAGGAGCACCAGTTGCCCCTCTTGGAACTTTTTCCTCAAAGTATTCTTATCATGAAACACCTTGGTTCTCTCCTCATACAACCGAGAGTTCTCATAGGCCTCAAATCTCAATTCCTCTAACTCTTGCAGTTGCAACTTCCGGACTTTACCAGCCTCTTCCAAATTCATGTTACATTGCTTGACAGCCCAATAAGCCCGATGCATCATCTCCATAGGCAAATGACACGCCTTTCCAAACACAAGCCTAAAGGGACTCATCCCAAAGGGCGTTTTGTAGGTTGTGCGATAAGCCCATAAAGCATCATCCAACCTTATGCTCCAGTCCTTCCGATTGGGCTTCATAGTCTTCTCCAGGATTCTCTTAATTTCCCGGTTAGACACTTCAACTTGCCCATTAGTTTGGGGATGGAAAGGAGTAGATACCTTATGAACAACCCCATGCCTACGGAGCAAAGCTTCCATGCTCTGGTTACAGAAGTGAGTCCCCTGGTCACTGATAATGACTCTAGGCATACCAAACCTGCAAAAAATATGGGAACGGACAAAAGCAACAACTACAGAAGAATCATTAGTTCGGGTGGCAATGGCCTCCACCCACTTTGAAACATAATCCATAGCCAAAAGGATATAAATATAGCCAAAGGAACTAGGGAAAGGACCCATGAAATCAATGCCCCATACATCAAAAACTTCACAAAATTGTATAGGTTGTTGGGAAATCTCATTCCTCTAAGAGATATTCCCTGTTCTCTGGCACTACTCACAAGATTTGGAAAAATTGTAGGCATTTGTAAACAAGGTTACTCAATAGAAACCCGAGTCCGATACCTTTCTAGCAGTGTATTGGGGCCCAAAATGACCTCCACTCGCATAAGTATGACAAAATCGGAGTATGGACTCGAATTCCTCCTGGGGCACACATCGCCTGATTACTTGGTCACTACAAATTTTCTACAGATAAGGGTCGTCCCATACATAGTATTTAGCATCTCTTTTTACCTTTACAAACTGTGCTGGTGAAAAGTGCGAGGGACCTACTCTAGCAACCAAGTAGTTAACAACATCAGCATACCCAGGGCAACAGACGCACTCATAAGTTGTTTATCAAGAAAATTATCATTGAGAGGTTTGTTGTCCGAGTTAAGATGCTCAAGCCTGCTTGGATGGTTTGCTACTAAATTTTCAGCTCCAGTTTTATCTTTTATTTCCAAATCAAATTCCTGGAGCAGCAACATCCATCTAATAAGCCTAGGCTTGCTTCCGCTTTCTTCAGCAAATACTTAAGTGGTGCATGGTCCGAATACACCACTACCTTAGAGCCTAGCAAGTAAGATCAAAACTTATCCAAAGCAAAGACAATGGCTAAGAGCTCTTTCTCAGTAGTGGTGTAGTTAGACTGTGCAGCATCCAGAGTGTGGAAAGCATAATAAATAGCATTAGGAACCTTACCCGTGCACTGTGTAAGCATAGCGCCCATTGCATGGTCAGAAGTATCATACATGAGCTCAAATGACTGATTCCAGTCAGGTGGTTGGATGACTGGAGTGGTGGTCTAGGCCTTCTTCAACCTCTCAAATGCCTCCCTACACTTGTCATCAAAAACAAATTCAGCATCCTTCTACAGCAGGGAGGTGAGAGGCTAGGCAATCTTACTGAAGTCCTTGATGAACCTCTTGTAAAAACCTACATAACCCAGAAAAGAACGAATCTCCCACACGCATGTGGGGTGAGGTAAAGAGGTAACAACTTCTATCTTAGCAGGATCAACAGCAATGCCCTTGCTAGAGACTACACTAGACCTTGTTCCACCATAAAATGACATTTTTCAAAATTCAGAACAAGGTTAGTCTCAACACATCTTTGTAGCACTCTAACTAAGCTACTCAAGCAAGAATAAAAAGAAGAGTTGAAAACAGTAAAATTATCCATATATACCTCCATGCACTCCTTCATCCAAAAATGCTCATCGTGCATCGCTGAAAAGTAGTCGGTGCGTTCAAAGCCCAAAAGGCATCCACCTGTAAGCATAAGTGCCAAAGGGGCACGTGAAGGTGGTTTTCTCTTGGTCTTCTGGGGCAATGTGAATCTGAAAGTACCCTGTATAGCCATCCAAGAAACAATAATGAGACTTCCCTGCCAACCTTTCCAACATCTGATCAATGAAAAGCAGGGGGTAGTGGTCCTTTCAGGTGGCCTGGTTAAGCCTTCGGTAATCAATGCAAACCCTCCAACTATTTTGCACCGCACCCGAGTTAGAACTAACTCATCCTTCTCATTCTTCACCACAGTGATCCCCGACTTCTTTGCACCGAGCTCACCCATTCACTTTCAGAAATAGGATAGATGATTCCAGCCTATAAAAGCCTTGTCTCCTCCTTCTTAACCACATCAAGATTCAATAGGTTGAGCCGGCGCTGTGGCTGTCTAATCGGCTTAGCCTCCTCCTCTAGAAATATCATGTGCATGCAGGTAGAGGGGCTAATCCCTGTTATATCATCCAAGATCCAGCTAATGGCCCTCTTTTGCCTTCTCAGAACCATAATCAGATTATCCCCTTGAGACTTAGAGAGGCCATTGGCTATGATGACTGGCAGTGTCTCACCCTTCCCCAAGAATGCATACTTGAGGTGGTCAGGGAGGGGTTTCAGTTCTGGCCCTGTTAACTGTGTACCTGTTCCTATAAACTTAGATAATTCTAAAGCAGCAGAATCATCATATCCAGTGGAAGAAACAGATAATATGGGCTCAGAAAGTAAAGTAGTCAGAATTGGGGGTCATGCTACTAAATGTATCAATGATAGGCTTATGGTATTAGCTTCCAAAAGTTCAAAAGTTTTCTAAAAAAATTGCCCTGTCAATGATGCATCAATAAAGGCACACTCCCCGCATAAATTGGTGGTACCATCACAATTAAGACATTCAAATTCCGGTACCATCCCCAACAACTCATCAAAGTTCTCAGTCAAGCCAACAAAAACGTCATCAATTAAGGAGTCAATGATATCAATACTAAAGACAGAATGCTCCTTAGGTAGGTGTTTCATGGCATCAGATAAACAAACTAAGCCTTCATATCCCTACACTCAAAGGACAAAGTACCAGCATACACATCAATCTTGGTTCTTGCAGTTTTTAAAAAAGGTCTATCTAAGATTAAAGTATGCTCAATAGCATTGACATCATCCTCCATAGCCAAAACATAAAAGTCTGCTGGGAAAATTAAATTGTTTACCTGGACAAGGACGTCCTCAAGTTTCCCATCAAGACTCTGAATGCTGCGGTTGGCTAACTGGACTCTTAATCTGGTGGGTGTCAACTCTCCCCCACCCAAGGCCTTATAAATTGAACGGGGCATAATACTGATGCCCACCCTAAGATTTGCCAAAGCTTGTCCAATGTGAAGATTCCCAATAGTGCAAGGAACATTGAACGCACCTAGATCCTTGTGCTTCATGGGAAGCTGACCTGGCTGAATAAGAGAGGAGGCTTTCACCCCCATGGTCACTCTCTCCACTTCATTGCCTCTCAACTTCCTCTTGTTGATGCATAGGTCTTTAAGGAATTTTGCATATTTTGGAATTTGGCTAATCGCATCCAACAAAGGAATGTTGACCTTTACCTTTCGAAAAGTCTCCAAGAGATTCTTCTCCAACTCCAATTCATGGGGCCTCTTGGGTCTCACAACTTGCTGTGGGAAAGACAATGAAATGGGTCTTGTTACTTGATCTTCTGCCTCTTTTTGCTTGGGTGTAGGCCCATCTTGCTACATCTCTGGTTGAACTATCTCTTCCTCCTGGCTCTCAACCACAACCTACTCTGGAGAACTAGCAACCTCAGGTAAAACTATACCAGACCCTAAAGTAATAGTAGAAGCATTCCCCTTAGGATTGGAAACTGTCTGTGAAAGAATAGTAGATGCACTTCCCTGCTGAGACTGTGAATTCTCAAGCCTCACAATCGCATTTCTCATTTCTTGCATGGCTTGTTCTTGTTTTCTGTGTCTCAATCATCATTTTCATCATCTTCTGCCATGGTGCTTTTGAAGGGGCAGGAAGGGCAGGTAGTGCCGGAGGTTGCTATGGATTGGGAAGCTGTGGTATGGGTGATGGGTGGAATATGGGCTGGTTATACTGTTGCCTCTGCTGTGGTGGAACACACTTCTGTTGTTGCTATTGAGGAGCATTGTTCCACCTAAAGTTGGGGTGATCTTTCTAGCCTGGGTTATAAGTGTTGCTATATGGATTGTACCCATATTGTCCACCCTAATTTTGAGTCCTACCAGGGAATATGTTACCAACTGCCACTGAGGTAGGATCTTCCTGCAACTGGGGACTCATGTCTGAAGTTTGTGACTCACAGGAACAAATGCCATACACCTGTACTGTCTTCACTCGAGAAGCTTGATTTAGTGCAATTTGCTTCAGAAGTTCTGTGAGGTCATCCAGCTTCTTCTCTACTTACTGTTCTCACATGAAGAAACTTCACCTACCTAACGGGTGCTGTTGCCAACTCTAGACCCAAACTGTTGGGAGTTCTCTGCCATGTTCTCAATCAACAATCTAGCTGCAGCAGGGGTCTTGTCAACTAATGCACCCCCACTAGTAGCATCAATTATACTCCTCTCCATGACCAACGGCCCCTCATAAAAGTACTGAATCAACAGATACTCAGAAATCTGATGTTGGGGGTAGCTTGCACACAGCCTCTTGAACCTCTCCCAACACTCATAGAGAGATTCTCCTTGTAGCTGCCGAATACCACAAATGTCTATTCTGATGGCGGTTGCTCTAGAAGCTGGGAAGAACTTTTCCAGGAATATCCGCTTCATGCCAACCCAACTATCAACAGTTCCATGGGGAATGTAGAAAAACCAATCCTAGGTAGCTCCTTCAAGGGAAAACGGGAAAGCTCTCAGCTTAATTTGCTCCTCCGTTACCCCATGAGGCTTCATTGTCACACAAATAACATGGAACTCCTTTAAGTGCTTGTGTGGGTCCTCCTCAAACAACCCATGGAACTTGGGTAGATGGTGCAGGAGGCCTGATTTGAGCTCAAAGTCACCTCCTTGGTTGGGGTAGATAATCCTCAGTGGTTGATAGTTCAAGTCTTACGCTGCAAGCTTCGTTAGGGTCCTGTTAACTTCTCCCATGTCACCTAAAACACTAGCAGAATGATCAGAAAGTTTAGGAAAATTAAAAGAAAAATTATTAGGTTCCCTAGTTGTATCAGAAGAGGAAGAGGAGTTGCCAAATAAATTAGCTCTTTCTCTCGCAGCTTTCCTAAGCCTTTTGGCAGTTTTCTCAATCTCCGGATTAATCGGAAGTATGGGAAAATTAGGAAGGGAGCGGGTCATTAACTAAATTATCGGCAACAACCAATACCCTAGGGAACAAAAGAAAAATAAATAAAATTTAAAATAAACAAACTGATTTTTTTTTATTAAAATAATAAAACAAAACAAAAAAAATAAACAAAAGGAAATAAAAATAAAATAAAATAAAATAACTAAAAATGAAAATAAATTAAAACAAGAAAAAGAATCAATTAAAATCACTTCCCTGGCAACGGCGCCAAAATTTGATGTGAGTTGTCGCAACTCGCGACAAATTAAAAAGGGTTTAAAATACTAAATCACACCAAAAATGTAGACAGGGTGCGATCCAGGTCGTCTCATGTGGAAGCAATGTAATTGATCCTAACAAAATTGGGGTTTTTAGAAATTATCAACAGCAAAACAAATCAAGAAGAAATTTAATTAGAGAAATTACCTGCACAAAGGTTTCTTCAAATTAAAATTGTTCAGTCATTGATTCGAGAAATAAAATCGTGATAATGGTTGCTTCCATTAAAAATGTAAACACATAACAATGACTTAATTTTGCTTAACGATCACACAATCACATTCCCGTCAAGGATTTAACTGAATAAAAGAACTAGTAATTCACTATCGTGATCCTATGCACTAATTCAGTTTGAATAACAATTATAGCAACCTAATTTCTAACGAAATTGATTCCAACCCCTTACCTAATGGATAAACATCGCATTAGAAAAACAACTCAAACAAATATATAATTGCGATAATTCACACAATCAATAATTGGAAGAATTGACAAAAAGGGAATAGGAAAGCCAACCACGATTGTGATAAACATACAAAAATCTCATGAACAATTTCAATCTTCAGTCACCATTGTGCACGGTAAGGGGATTACTCCTCCATGGGGGGAGTTTCATAGTTAACGTTTGAAGAAAAAGCTGTAAAAATTACAATCAGAAAAGCTCAAATTAAACACTAGATGGGAACCCTAGTTTAGAGAAAAAGTGAGATAGAGAGTCTAGTGAGAGAGTGAGAGAATTCCCTATTCCAAAAACCTAAAGCTACGTTACTGACTACCTAATATTACAAAGAAAATGGAGTTTTATTTTTAAAACGTCAAGACAACCATGAGAACATCAGCGAACACGAGAAATGAAAATCCACTTATAACCGCTATAGCGGTGTTTGACCGCTAAAGCGGTCTTGGCTTTTCTTGCATGACGCTGCAACCAAAATGCCCCCTGATGACTGCTATAGCGGTGTTTGACCGCTATAGCGGTCTTGGCAATGTTGGTCTGTGTCAAAATCATGTTATCAAAGCTCCTAAGCCATTTTCGTTGATTTGGTATCTAGTAGGAATTCTTGTTACTCACAAATGCTCACACAAAAAGGATTAGAAGCACAAGTAATTTTCAAAATCATTCAAATTGGTGCTAATAATTATGAAATTACTTAAGAATGCAAGATGAGGACAAAATGCAAACTAACCAATTAAGCACCAATTAAGTTTAATTCAATTGAAAATAATTCAAAGTTAGGATGAAAAATGGGTGCATATATGCAACTCATCATTCCTTATCCATAACATCTGGGCGTGCTTGATTGCTCCAATTCTCCATTTTGTCCTTGTTCTTTTTTGGATAGTTAGAAGTCTCTGAATCTTTTAAGAGAGGAAGCACTTTGGAGTTTCTTAGTTCCTAATGACCTCACTTTATTACCAAGTATTTAAGCTTTGCATTTTCTCAGTTTGGATTAGCCTTTGTAGTGAAGTTCCTGTTTAATCTTAACTGCTTAGATCCTTTTTCACATATTTTGTTGTAAAGGTGGAGATGGAAATACAAGTTTCCCAGAGTCTTTAGATTGCTTCAGCTTTCTTAATCAGAAATGCTTTCTAATTTTCTTTAGAGCTCTTTAGCCTGCTTTCTGAAGTTCCTAATTTCTGAAGTTTACTTTCTAATAGTATAGCTTCCATTCTTTTTGCAGAGCAGAGATTTTCTTGAGACTATTCTCCTCAAGATAGTTAGCAAAGTAGTTCTTGAATACTTTTCATCTGCAAATTTAGGTAATTTGGGAATCTAAAGAACCCTGCTTCTCTTTTAAGAGACATTTACCATATGGATTATCCCTTCATGTGAAATATAGTAAGAGCAGTTGAGAAAATGATGTTTGATGAGACTGCTAATTCTTGTTACTTCCTATTTCCTCTTCATTTCTCTAATTTATTTTCTGAAGCAATGGTCTTTAATCTCTAAACATAAGTTTGGGGATATTGAATCTTTTGCCTTTGACCAGTTCAGATATTATGAAGAGAAAGTAATCGTATTATGTGGCAACTCATCAAATATCCTCAATAAAAAAGATGAGTTTGAGTATTCTTATCTTGTGTGCTTTGAGAGGATGCATTTTTAACCTTCATTTTGTCCCTTTGATCTTTATCCTCTACAATTGTTGGATTGCTTAACCCTTAGAGGCCTGGCTCTGATACCACTTATTGGTAAAAGAGTGCACTAGAAGGGGGCATTGAATCGTGCTTTCTGAAGATTTCTTCTTTATCCGAAATATTTAACATTTAAAGATACTATCAAACATATAGCTTGAAGTATAGCAGAATAGAGGTTAGATATTTCAGAAAGTAGATCTCTAAAGCATAATGGTTATGATGCTACTTTCACCAAACTTAATCAATAATTAACTTAAAGCACATATCATGAAATTTAAAAGATCAAGGAAGAGAAAATGTACACAAGTATGTTTATATTAGTTTGGCTAACTTGCCTACATCCAGTACTCAACACATGTTGAGATTTCATTTAACAACAACTTTCTCAACCTGAGAAAGTAAACAGATAGTTTTTACAATAGCCTTCGCAAGCTCTAACTTGCAAAGTGGCCAACCCCAACTGCGATTTAACTAAGTAGTTATGTACCAGCCTCTCCAAGCTGAACCGTGATCAGCAAATACCTTTGCTATCCCATTGCAAGTAGTTTTACCTTAGCCTCTCCAAGCTATGTCTCACATTGATCACTACTGGATCAAGGTTTCAAAGGTTATGTATTAGGGTTGCCACTCAAACTAACCTATACCCATATTTCTTTAAGAATATTTGTTAATATAGACTTGGAAAACATGAGTGACTCCTTTCTCACATCTCTTCATGAAAAGAGCATACAAAATGTTACAGAATAAAGAAAGAAGATTTTTACATTTCAAGATAATTGATTACATAATATGATGAACAATACAGGAAGTGTGGAGAAATTTTTCTAGCATTTCTGCTTTTATGTCTTCAACTCTCTCATCTGCATTCATATATGACATCTTTATTTATACAAGTTCATCTTCATGACCATTGCCTTTGATCAAATCTCCAAGTGACACATGTAGATCATCAGTTGTGTCTTGGAACATTGCTCTAGAGACGTAGGCTGACAGACTTGTCACATTGGTTGCAGAAGTTGTTCTATTATAGAGGTTTCTGCTGTCCTCATTTGTCTTTTACTTTCTGACCATGGTTTTTGAACTTCTCCTTCTAGAAGAGATGATCATGAATCAATTAGGCAAAAGAGATGATGTACCAGCTATAACACTAGGTCTAATTTGAGATTTGAATTTTGAAATTCAAATTTTCCCTCCATTTTCCTTAGCGTTCTGTGCTCCACGGTAAAGTGAGCTTTCTGACGGCGTAAATTATTGCCGATTCAAGTCTGCTTCTATGCCTTTGGTCCATAAACATGAATGCGTACTTTGAATGAAATAACATTCACTTTCTTTTTAACTTAATCTCTTTCCTCGATATAAATCATGCTTGCGCATGCAAAGTGAAGCATTATTCTTGCTTTAAATCTGTATTATGCTTTTATCAGTATAAATGTTCTTTACTTGACATAATATTCTCTTTCTATTTAGCTTAATCTCTTCTCATGAGATAAAACATGCTTACATATGCAAAGTGAAATATTAGTCTTGCTTTAAGTTGGTGTGATACAAACTGGATTAACCTGTTATACTTTGTCAAGAAACTCAAGGTAGCCATTAGTCATTCTTCAAAGTATTTTCTTTAAACCGGCTTTGTTGTCAATCAAAACATTTAAGCTTATACTTTTTGAAGGGTTATGGAGTTTACAAATCATGGATATAAATGTGAGCTAACTACTCTAGCATATTAATGAGTAAGCAATTCAGACCAAATGCTTAAGAGATCAGAAAGATATATCAACAACCATGATATATGATTAGCTAGGCATGATAGGTAGGCATTGATATGTATCAGAGCTTAAAAACAACATATATGTATCAGAGCATATTAAGACTTCAAAGCAAAAAGCATAAACGCAACATAGTATAATCATGGTTTTGAACATTCTCCAGCTTCTCTTTGCCTTTTTTGTCCTTTTTAAAGTTAATGTCCTTTCTCTCGTCTTAGTTCTGCTCTTCCAATCTTTGGACATTTTCCTTACTAGCATGGAGATCTCATCTCCATTTTCTTTATCAAAATCTTCTCTTGAGTCTTCTTATTCTTCTGAGGTTTCAGCAACTTTCATTGCCTTAACTTTGATCTGCTTCTTGTAGGATGTCTTCAAGGTAACAAATTTATTTTTCTTTATGGTTTCACTATGAATTTCAGAAAGTACTACCTCATGGGTTTCTAAGGACCCAATGAGGGCATTCAAACTAAAGGTTTGAAGATTCTTAGCTTCAATGATGGCTGTGACGTTGGAAAACTATTTTGTAGGGAGACTTCTTAAGATTTTCCTTACCATCTTTGAGTTTGAGTACCTTTTGCCCAAATGCTTAAGTTGGTTCACAATGTACATGAACTTGGAGGTCATATTATCAATACTCTCTTATTCAATCATTTTGAACATCTCGTATTGATGGACCAACATGTTGATCTTGGTCTCTTTAACCTAACCTGTCCCTTCATGCAACATGTGTAGTCTATCTCAGATTTCTTTTATTGTGTGACAAGCAATAATTTTGTCATATTTTACTTTGCTAAGTGCACAGGTGAGTAAATATTTAGTCTTGGAGTTCAGCTGAACTTTTGCTTTATGCTGCTCTGTCAACCTACGTTCGGGAACTTCTCTAAAGGTGGGTGGTGCATCTTCAGTTCCTGGAACTCCTTCCATAGGAGCATAATCTTCTTCTTGTATTATTTCTCACAAGTCAAGAATTGTGTATTTGATGAACAGCTCCATCCTTTCCCTCCAGTAGGCATAGCCTCCACCATCAAACAATGGTGGTTTGTTTATGGAGTGTTCTTCTGCAATATGAATGTTCTGTGCCATTTATCATTAGATATTTAACCTCTGCACTCGTTAGAATGCTCAACA
Organism: Dalbergia cultrata; assembly: GCA_031216105.1. Classification (NCBI taxonomy): domain Eukaryota; kingdom Viridiplantae; phylum Streptophyta; class Magnoliopsida; order Fabales; family Fabaceae; genus Dalbergia; species Dalbergia cultrata. Next base: position 50,218,106 of record CM062346.1, read on the forward strand.
TCATAGAGGCCTAAGCTTTGATGCTAATTGTAGGTTGAGAATAGCATGAGAAGGGGGGGGTTAAATTATGCTTGTAATTCTTTTCAAAATTTGAAATACTAAAACAAACCCTATTAAGTTCTTCACTTGAATGCAGCAGAAATATGTTAGTCAGGTTCACAAAGCTACTTTCTAAACTAAATGAGAACTCAAAACAGTTTAGAAAAAGTTTTTTGAAATATGTATATGAACAAATATCAAATATAGATTATAAAGGAGATAAGAAGGGATAGAGAGATACTGCACAAAGATTTTATACTAGTTCAGCCAACCCTGCCTATATCTAGTTCTCAATAAGTTGTTGAGTTCTACTAAATCCCTTTCTTAAACCAGAGAAAAATGATAATCTTTGTATAGCCTTATTAAGCTATCCCATGTGACAAGTAGTTCCACTTTATTGTCACTTCCAAGTAGTTTTTGACTAGCCTCTCTAAGCTAACCTCACGATGATCACTAACAGATCATGGTATAATGATTTGTTTAATGTTGGTTCTCTCTAACAAATGAACACTCAAATTTTTCTGTAAATGAAACAATATAAGTTTTGAAAACTTTGAGTGACTTCTTTCTAAACTATTCTACCTACGAAGAACGTATTATCTAATCAGAGCTAGAAAAAAGATTTTACACAAAGACAAAATTTGATTACAAGAAGTAATGTGTTTTGCAGAAGAAAAAGGATTCGCATTTCAACATTCTTGTCAAATATGTTGCAAAAAGTCTTGAGTTTTAAGCATTTGACATCCTTATATACTTGATATTCAAATTAGATCATTGCACCTTGATTTTGCTTTCTCTTGACACATGTAGATATGCTTTTTGTGTCCTAGGGAAAGCCATTTAGAAGAGTAGCTCGACTGTATTAGGGCTACTTTTGGCAGGCACATAGACTGTTGTCAAATACGTGGTTTCTGAGTGATGCTTCAAAAACTACTTTTTACTTTCTGGCCATGGTTTTTGATCTATTTCTTTTAGAAGTTTGGACGTTTGACCAAGTAAAAAATTAAAATGTCACTATCATCCCTTTTTGGGTGTTGACTTTAATTTGAATTTTGAATTTTCCCTCCTTTTCTGCAAAGTACATGTTTTGTGATTTCATGTGCTTTCTGATAAGTATTTTCAATCTCTGATCCTCTCATTGATATTCATTTCTTCAATTTGAGCTTGATAGTAATCTTCTTATTGAAATTGAAGACTGTATTCATGACTTACTTAAAAAAAAAGATGGATTTTTACCTTAATCAGCACTTTATGAATGTGTCAAATGCTTTATGAAGATCTGAGCTTGGTTTCTGAACTTGAAAATCCTTTCTTGTGTATCCAACATATACGTATTCATTCTCATAGCTCTTTTTCACATCATTGAGGTTTTGAATCTCTTTGAATAAGATTATAGTCATGTTGAAGCATGACATTGTGAAAAAATTGTCTCGTTGATTAAACTAATTTGTCTGCGAGAATTAGTCTTGTAAATGCTATAGAAACTCAAGTGAAATATCGGTCCTTTCTGCAAAACATTTTATTAAAATTTGTTTTGTTATCACTTAAAACCTTAATCTTTTGGAGCTTTCAAAAGAGTTTTGGAGCTAACCCAACTCACATGCCAAACAAAAGTTATTTTGTTTTTATTTTATACCTAAATCAAAATTCAAATGCCAACAAAAGAGACATAAATTATTTCTCAATGATTCAATCATGAACCACTCTGATACCATTTATTAGAAAATAGGTTCTTTATAATCTTAATATCATTCATATTAAATCATTAAGAAAATTGAAAGACTAAATGTGAAAGTGTACCTAAACATTCATAGGAGTTGATTGGCATTTGGATATGTGATTATCGATATTTCAAGTTGATACGTATCCTTTAGAGATGATGACTCTCTCTTTTCTAATGATGGGATGTTAAGAAAAGATGCATATGTATAACTTGGGGACCATAACCTTTTATAACTCTGTAAATCATAATTTCTAATTCAACCCATCTAAAATTAGTAATTGGGTAATATGGTATCTATACATAATAAGTCCATACTTAATGAGATGACTTAGGCACATTGACTTATCTTTATCAAATTACTTTAATTTGGCCAAAATTTATAATAGCACATAATATACAATTATATACAAATCCACGGATTTTTACAACATGTGATGGGAACAATTTATAATATGTATATATACATATATGTTGATGTGTTTATGATAGGTGATAAGGTTTGGATTATATGTATGCATGTGTGATGGTTATTTTATTTGAATATTATGCAAGCAAAGAGCTTTTATATCTATGCGTGACTCATATTTCTTTTTTAATTAAAAAAAATTGCCCATATTTTTACTAAGTATTTTCAAAGCTTTATAAGTCAACAATCAGAATAAAAAGTAACTACTATAATTAACTTAAATGCGTCCTAAGTATATTGTGTTGAAAGTTAGGGTGTTATATGAAGAACATTTTAATGATGAAGAAAAAAGAGACCAAGACGGGATAGCCGATCTCACTAAGCAGATCTCAAAAGAATGAATCCAAAGAAGATAAAGAAAGAGTTCCCCTAAGAAGAAAGACCAAAAAGAAGGGGTATGCAAAATGAAATCATTTGCTATGAATGTAATACACTTAGCCACTTAAGGTCAAACTATTTAAAGCTAAGGGCTTCAAAAAGAAGGTCTTCATTTTATATTGTAAAAACAATTTTATAATATATTTATTAAATATTACTATAACGATTTCTTCTTATCGAGAAGACTATTTATATTATTTTTTTACATAATACTATTATAACTTTTTTGGGGTCTTAATATTTGAACACCTCTTAACCCCCATTAGTGCTTAACCAAGCCCTAGATCCAAATTCTTGCTCGTGATAAAATTCAATCTTGTGCCATCAATAGCCCACGTGTTGCTTTCACATTATCATTGCCTGATTTGCGAGTTAATCCTTGCATAATGATTCGTCAATTCAATGTTAACCCCAAAACAAAAGCCCGAGGGCATTCTCGTAGTTTAGCGGAAAAGGCAAGGGCACAGGTGCAAAAACAGACTTTTTTTTTGCTTCTCCTTAAGGAAATTTCCCACAAAGTCATTGTCAAAACGTTTTCAAAACCCTCACTGTGTGTGTGCTGCGTCCGTAACTCAGCCCCCAAAGCCGCTTTCTTTCTGTTTTTCCCATTGCGAATACAAAGAACGAACCGAACCCTACCCTGCCCCGCGTCCTTCTTCTTCCTTTGTTTTTGAGATTCGCATTCGCGTGTTGGAGCCCCCATTGTTTTCTTGGGCACTCTTGGGGTGGTCTTTGTCCGTTGGGTGCAAGAATGGTCCCTGGGAGTGGGAGTGGTTCTTCTTCTTCTTCGAGGGTGGAGGGTGGAGGAGGGGGTGGGACCCACGTACTGTCGGCGAGAGTGAGGAAAACGATCCAATCCATCAAGGAAATCGTGGGGAATCATTCTGATGCTGATATCTATGTCGCCCTCAAGGAAACCAACATGGATCCTAACGAGACCGCTCAGAAATTGCTCAACCAAGGTCCGTGGGGCCACACTGTTTCCCTTCCACCTCACTCTTCTTTTCTTTTTCATTTTTTTTTGTCATTATTATTATTATTTGGGTTTTGGATTAATGGGGTTCCTTTTGTTTCTCTAGTAGTTCATCTCTGCTTGTGTGGGATTCGGGAATATTTTTTTTCTGTCTGTTTCATATTGGGGCTGCATTCTGCAGTTCAGAATAGGGCCGGTATTTTATCCTTGTTATTTTTGGGGAAAAATCACCTTTTTTTCTTTTTGTTAAAGGAGTTTTCTTGATGAGGTTTTGATTACAATATTTTGTTTTAATAAAAAATAAGCTAATTCAAAGGCACGCTGATTTTCACCGAAGTTGGAAACATTAGCCGGAGCTTAGGCTATGATTGGTTTGGTTTTGTTAAGGGTGTGTTGACGTGTTGTTACTACTTCAGTCTGGATAGCCAATATGTCTTTGATTGCCCCTTTTTTTTCATGATTGCTTTTGTTCATGTTTTGGTACTCTTTGTTTAGGCTGCGGGGAGCTGATGTTGGCAATGCAGCATCGAGGTTGTTGCACCTGTTGAAATGTTGAGCTAAAATAAAAGAATTGTAGCTTCCTTAATTGAATTGAAGTTTTAGGTTGGGTTTGTAGTCCCGTTTTGGAGGGGAAGAGACTCTTCAAATCCCTTCCCTTCCCATCCAAAATGAACCCCACAAACACACCCCTAGGGAAATGATTGTAGCACGCGCTGAATTCCAGTTCCCCATTTCAATAAAAAAAAAATTTCAGTATTACTTCGTCTCCCATCTCGTTTGTCTCACTTTGCCTGCACCTTCATTGTTGTAAATACTATCTCAAGTCCATTCCCTTTTGCTTTTAGGAGTAAGTAAAACCAGAATAGTAGTTGCTATTGGATGAATGTATAAGAGGCCCAAATGCAGTTAGGCGGGGTGATATTTGATTAGTTTGATACTCTGAAGTTTGAATCCATAAAATGATGGTATCATAGAAGCCTAACTACATTCGAGTTTTTAGTTATTGGATTGAAATGTATCATGGCAATTATGATTTCTCTCTCACCAGCATCCTGTTTTTTTGGGGTCAAAGTTTCAAATGGTGTTGTTTGGTATTGGAAATGGTTTGGACTTGGAGGAGGAAAATTTAACTTAATTTTGCCCTTAGTCCTGAACATCATGTGGCTTGAAAATATAATTTTTTTATTGTTCGTATTTTTTAATATGTTTCATTAACTTGGTTGGGTAGCTGTTGAATGAAATGTGTGTCCATTGGTTTAGAATGCAACATTTAGGTGGTCTACATTTGGTTATGTATCTGAAACTGGATCATATTGTCTTGAAAAATGTGTCCTACTCTGATTGTGTTTTATGTCAGGCCTGCTTGCTGGCTTGTCCTATTCTAATTGTGTTTTGACCATGTCCCAAATTAACTATTCATTTGAATAAAACTGAAAAATGAAAATATATATTCTCCTAATGTTCATTGTGATTTTGTTATTCAGATCCATTCCATGAGGTGAGGAGAAGGAGAGACCGTAAGAAGGAGGTATCTTTTCTGTTCTTTTCCTGATGTCTTGATAAATTCCTGGTAACATGTTAAGGACTAGTTGTTTTTATGACTAATTTATTTACATGTTGTTGCAGCCTCAGAATGTTGGGAACAAGGATCCTGTTGACCCACAAATGAATTCTGAGAATGTTAGTCAAGGAAAGAAATTTCATGCCCCTTCTGAACGTAGTATTCGGAGAACTAACTATTCTCGGAATATTGTACCTGGTAAAAACCTTATTTCCTGCCTATTTTGCAGGTTTAAGGGGTGATGCCCTGATTAGCATCTCAGTCAGAATAAGCATTCATTTTGTATTTATAGAGTGTCAATTCAAGTTTGAACTTAACTTTTAACTCCCAGTAAATTTGTCTATAGTTTTATTATTGTTGTTTTAGAATAGGACCTAATAGTTACTGGCATAGCCTGCATGAGGACACACAATTAAGTTGCACTTCTGTTGGATTAGTAGTTAAGACAAGCTTTTGTACTTCAGAGGCTGTAGTTGTTGTATTGCTTTTTTCTTAAGTCCTTCTCTGTTTTTGGTGACTAGGTGGGTGGGGGGGTGGATTGTCATTTTCAATTTTTTTTTTTAAATGAAACCAACAGGGAGATTTCAGGTGTCCATTTCTAGACCAAAATTTACTTCAGAAAAATAATTTGTGGTTTTCTGTAGCAAACCTGCATTTGTTGATATTTTCAAATAACTGAATGAATTGCATGTTATTTCTGGTCATTAGCATTATTGTGTGTGAGCTGATCTTAAAAATTATCACTAACTGTTCAGGCACCAGCAGAGAGTTCCGAGTTGTCAGAGACAATAGAGTAAATCATATATATAAAGAAGTAAAGCCTCCTTCACTGCAATGCTCAACATCCACCAATGAGCTATCAATTGTTAACACATCTGAGAAGGGGTATGTCCTGATTTTTAATTTGTCTGGATTTTGCAAACATGGTTGACTATGCTTTTCATACCTAGTGTTTTTAGTTGTCCACATGCACATCCCCTGCCTTATTGTCTAATGCCCCTGGGTTTGTTGCCATTGTTCAGAACTACTGCTATGTTAGAGGAGAAATAAAAGTAGGCACACCCGGTACCAGAGTCGTGAAAACAGTTATAATGGGGCAAGATTACATAAATAAGAGATGTGACTTAAATTAGAACCCAGAACGGGATGGGTGATTTGAAGCTTCATTGAGTGATTTGAGGGTATGGGTGATTCGGAAGCATAGAAATGAGTTTTAGGATTAGATTTGTGACTATTTTGGTGCTGTGAACATTATCTGTGGAATTAGAATTTGATGGCATCAGGTCAAACTATAAGAAAAATTGACTAGGGTTTTGATAGGGTTGAACTTTTATTTGTTTTTTTGCCAAAGACACCTGATTATGGCATTACACCATATGTTTGATTGCTCCACACAATCAAGAAGAGCAATTAGCTGGCATAGTTTATAAATCTGATTTACTACTATCTAAAACAAAGCATTTTGCAACTACTTAATAGGCGGTTATTCTCTTATTAATTGTCCTGAATATAAGCCTAAAGCTATGGGTTGACTATCAACTACTAGTCTACTGCTAGCAAACAGATTTGGGAACTTGTACATTAACACCGTGCTTGGATTGTTTTCATTAATGGAATGGAATGGAACTAGTAGGAATGAATGAAGAAGGGAAGGGAAGGGATTTGGGAGATTAATAAGGAATAGAATGTAAATTTTTGACATCCCAAATAGCTCTTTTGTTGTGACTATAAATTTTTATGAAACTAAACCTTCAATTAATAAACGTACAATATTTAAAACGTTCAACTGAGCCTTAAGATAACTATATCATAATTTTTCATATTAAAAATATCTATTAGTAACATATAAACCCATATAAAGAAGACAAATGTTATTTGTACTCATTGTATGTGGATATCGTATGAGTTGGCATGGTGTCACATATACAATGAGTACAAATAACACAACTAGGAAAAAAAAACTAATTTATAAAAATGTTTCGAACTTCAAGCTGCCAAGTTCTAAGTCATATGAGAAGCAACATGGAAAATCTCTAAAACAATTTCTTGGGGAGTAGCTTGGCACAACATGGTTACCGTTCCTTTACTTCACAAGGCCATGAATGAACACGGGTTACCACTATAGTCAATCTACACTTTCTAATAATAATTTGATAAATGACAAGGGATAAAACAAAATTGCTAATTTTTTACCTAAAACATTTTTTAGTTGACCACATTTTGTCCCAATCTAGGGGGATAAGAGATAGGCCTTTCAGGGGAAATGAGGGAGAATTAAACCCCCAAGTTCTTTTATTTTACTATTAGTATTTAAACTCCAATCAAGGGAACACAACCCCTTTCCTATCAATTGTTTCCTTTCTAAACTAAAATATTTTTAGGACTGAATTTGAAACTAACAAAATTGTGAAAAGTAACTACATACCAACTGTAATAAGGCACATACCCTGTGGCAGTCCTTGGTTCATGTTGTGCTTTGGTCTATCTGGTTGGAAAGGAAAGCTAGGAGTGTGTTTGGTTTGCATATTTCCTGTTTTCATTTTCACTGAAAACAGAAAATAAGAGTGAAAATATGTTTGATTCAATTTCCTTGAAAACATTTTCAGGAAATATTTTGTAGAATGGGTGAAAATCCGAAAATGTCAAATCCTTCTTTTCAATCTTTCCTGTGAAAATTTTAAAAAGATGAAAATACTGATAAGGTGGTGGCATCACCTGTAATTTTAATAACATTTTAATTAAAAGCCTTCTCTCTGTTATTGCTCTACCCATGCCCTGCCTTGCAAAAATCAGTTCTCAAGAAATTTATTAAATAGCACGTGTACAGTAGATAATGATAATAAGTTCATTAAATAACATCTATTTTATTATGGTTATTACAAGTTTTTTAGAAAATAAATATATTTTAAATAGATTTTACCATTAGAAATTTATAAAGGATTTAATTTGAATGCACTAATAGTGTAACAAAGTTTTAATCAATCATTAAATCGTGTAATGACTAATGACACATAAGTAAATATGGTTACTTTTCACTCCTACTAATTGAAAAGTCATACAAAATGAAGGATTTGATTGCAACATGGTACAAATAGATTATTTGGTGCACATAGATACATAACTTCAATAGCATGCAACATGGTACAGATAGATTATTTGAAAATTATTCTAGAGAATAATAACAAACATAATACTATTAAATTTGATTTTGGAAAATATATTTTGAAATCAGACAAACCAAACATTTTCATTGTTTTTGCTTTCTGAAAATAGAATATGCTATTATAAACCAAAAGCATTTTTTTTTATTTTGAAAATCTGAAAATGGAAATCCTTTTCATAAAATGAAAACAAGAAATGAAAATAGAAAATATTTTCACAAACCAAATGCGCTCTAGAGTTTTTCATGATTCCTTTTCAACTGAAAAGTTTAGCTGGGATAAAAATGATCTTTTGGCTTCCCTTTGGTGCTATGCCCATGGTTTGTTTCATGGAATTCCTTTATCTGACATATAAAAGGGATTGGCATGGCTTCCCTTTGGTGCTATCAAGAAACATGACTTTGTTTTGGATGTCTGGTTACTGATAGCACCTGGAATGAAAGTGCCTTAGGGTTCGTACAACATTTATCTTTGATTTGAAATTTGAATTAAAGCATTTGGCCTTTGAAGCCAGACTTGAAGATAGCTTTTTATAATTTGAATAAAGTATTTCTCAAGGATCACTATTTTGACTTATTTTACAGTGATCATTCAGTTTTGTATATAATTAATGTGTTATCTTTGTCACAGCTCATCAGCAGCTTCTAGCAGTCAAATGTCATCAGGTGTTAAAAACTCATCTCAGGCCCTAAATGGTCCTTCTGATTCACATGGAAGATACTCCAAAGATGCTTTTCCAAATTTCAGTGACAGAAAAGTTGCATCCGAGGAGAAGCATGGTGTGATTTCAAATGCACCGGCCCGAGAGCAACTAGCAAAGCCCATCAACAACAACCATCAAAATTCAGCTACAATGGCATCAACAAGTTCTGCTGTTGGGGTATATTCCTCTGCAACAGATCCAGTTCATGTGCCCTCTCCTGATTCCAGATCATCAGGTGTTGTTGGAGCCATTAGGCGTGAAGTAGGGGTTGTTGGTGTACGGAGACAGGCTTCAGACAACTCGGTGAAACAATCATCTGTTCCGAGTGGTTCCTTTGGTAATTCTCTTGGTGGAAAAGATGGTGCTCCTGCGGATTCATTTCATTCAGTTGGTGTCATCTCAAAGACTGAACAATTTAGTCAAACTAACGTAACTCAACCTTCATTCACTGGCATGACAGCTAGTAGGCCGTCCTTGAACAGCCAGTATAATACTCGGTCACATCAACAAGTCGTGGGACATCAGAGAGGTATATCTCTGAAATGGCACTACTAGTTTTTTTTTTTTTTTTTTTTTTTTTTAAGTGTGGTTGTATCTTCATTTTTAAGGCTAATGATCTTTAGTGAAAAAATAACTATTGTGGCTTGCTCTTAGTTATTCATTTGTTTATCTACTTCTGGCATATGAAACATTTTAGTTCAGTCAGAAGTCAGAAAGTTTATGTTAACCTGTTTTTTGGTTTTGTTGTTTTTTTTTTTGGGGGGGGGGGGGCACTTGTTGCAGAGCTCGTTGCTTTTGCATACCCTACACCCTACTATCAGCATATAATAACCCTTTGATTGTGTCTTCTTTTTAGCATTTTAATCTAAATGCAGTACTCATAATTGACAAAACTTTCCTCTTAGTCTAATGAGATGATTTGCAGTCTGCTATGTTTTGGGTAGCTTGTTTCTTTTAGCCATTTTAATCCAAAACTTGATGGGTCTTTGTGCAGTTTCGCAGCATAATAAGGAGTGGAAGCCTAAATCAAACCAGAAGTTGAGCAATAACAGTCCTGGTGTGATTGGAACCCCCAAAAAAGCTGCTTCACCTCCAGCTGAAAATTCTGAAGATATAGAATCAAATACAGCACAGCTTCAAGATAAACTCTCCCAAGCAAATATCCATGAGACCCAGAATGTGATTATTGCACAGCACATTCGAGTTTCAGAGACTGATCGCGGTCGGGTGATCTTTGGTTCCATTGGTACAGATCTCGATTCTTCAAGGCATCAACCTAAGTATACAGGAGCTACTGAGAAACCAAATGAGGAATCTACTTTAAGGTTGGCATTCCTGTTCATGCAGCTTCTGTTAATAGTAGAGTCAACACTTTTATTTTCTTGTTTTGCTCAGTTGTTGTTTTTTTTTTTTTGGGGGGGGGGGGGGGTTGCCTTCACAGCTATGGAAATGATACTTTGATGTCGAGAAAAATTTCCCTCACATTGATATAAACTCTGCTATGCGTATATGAGCTTGTAAGAACATGATTATTAGTGTGTATTTCCCATAAGTTGGTTGTAACATCATTTAACATTTCATTTCAGCTTGACGGTACCTGCTGCAGAGTTGTCAACTGATGATGTTTCTGGGAGCAAGCAGGTAGAGTTGCTGGATGACCTCACTAGAAGTACTGCATCTGACTCTCTGGCATCTGGTGCTGCTTCTGAGCAACAGTTGCCTGATAACGAAGAGTCCTCAAGCCCTCAAAGTCAGGACAATTATGCCAGTATTGGATTAGTACGAGAAAGCAGTGCTTCCTATGCACCTGCAGAGTCACAACAGCAGCAAGATTCTCATGATATGCCGGGTTTCTCGGTGAGTGGTTCCCTTCTTGTTTAAACATCAGAATTTCACATATGGCGAATACAGAGTTATTAATCGACCATAATTGTGTTCCATCGTGTCTGGCCCTAGCAATTAGATAAAGTCGATTTAGAGGCATACACGGTTGAACTAGAAAAGCACTAATATATTATATGCACTTGATAAGAGGAAGTGCTTTAAGATACTTGATTAGAATCATAGGTGCATCATGGATGACATACAATATTAATGCTTCATCAAAAATATATGTTGAAAGGTTAGCAACCTGGCTTTAGAGCATGACATTTATTGCATATCCGTTTTATGTCTTGTTGTATTTCCATTCTCACATTTCACCTTGCAAGCAGGCATATGATCCTCCGACTGGTTACGACATGCCTTATTTCAGACCTGCAATGGATGAATCTGTACGAGGGCAGGGTCTGTCATCTCCTCAGGAGGTATTGTAAGAATCAAATTATGATTTACTAGAGGATTTAAAGCCATTTAGTTGCTTGGTTAATTGTAATTGAATTTATGCGTGCAATGACAAGTTTTTCATTATCCAATTTGTATCTTAAAGCAATTTCACTTGTTGAAACTTACAAGTATTTCTTGAGTACTCACTACCAACATCTTGCATAAAGATATTGTACATGAGGTTGTTTTGTAAAATTGAAAACCTGAGAGGCTAAAACAGCTGAGAGTCTGTTTGCCTTGTTTAAATATAGGTCAGGATTTGATTGTTCTGAATGGTTTTTTTAAAGATCACTTGGAACAGAATTTCATTATGTTTTTCTCTTTGGTGGTTGTGGATAAATCTAAGCAGTATGTTCAACATCTTCATGCACAACTGTCAGAATCCTCTATCCCGTTCTCCTCTTCTGACATACAACACCAATATAACTTCCTAATTTCTTTATTTCTTGACATATTTCTGGGTGAGTGCAGGGGTTAAGCTCTCATGCTGCCAATAGTATTCCTGCTTCCACAATTGCCATGGTGCAACAACCTCACGTGGCACAAATGTATCCACAAGTTCATGTTTCACATTTTGCTAATCTTATGCCATACCGGCAGTTTCTGCCCCCAGTCTATGTTCCACCTATGGCCATGCCTGGATATTCAAGTAGTCCTCCCTATCCTCACCCCCCAAATGGAAGTAGTTACTTGTTGATGCCTGGTGGTAGTTCACATCTTAATGCCAACAGCCTTAAATATGGAGTTCAGCAGTTCAAGCCTGTTCCAGCTGGAAGTCCTAGTGGGTTTGGAAATTTTGCTAATCCAACTGGATATGCCATGATACCTCCTGGTGCGGTTGGGGGTGCAACGGCTCTAGAAGATTCTTCTCGAGTCAAGTACAAAGATAATCTTTATGTCCCAAATCCTCAGGTAATGTCCCAAATCGAATCCCCAATCAACCCTTGGTGTGTGTATATTATTGTAGTGATTGATTTCAATTTTATTTTTGTAGAAAAATGTGATAGGATTTATCCTAATTCATCACTTAAACCGATCATGCACCCAACGTTAGTACTTAATTGATAATCTTGAGTAGTCATGCTTGATTTTATTTCCTGCCTTGTCTTCATTTAAAATAAAATCATCTTCATCAGGGGACATACTCCTCCCTTCAGGATAGTTTAGTCTTCACTATAACATGGTGTTTAATTTTCCCTCTAACTTGTCACTCAATATTTGTTCCTAGTGCTTGAATTAATTGTGTGCATCATTATCATTTTGTTTAACTCTTGATGGCTATTTGCCAGAGTTGATATTATTTCAATTTCTGTTCTCTTTATTAAGTTGTCACTTTGTCCGAAGGTGCCAAAAGGGTCTAATATACGCTGCTGGCAAGCAAGAACACAGGCTTGGGATTCACATGATGCATGAAACCTAATAGGAAATTGAGTATTGTTAGGGCAAAGATTAGTAAAGCTTCATTCTCATGTTGCCATGAGTATCTCTTGTAGAATTGTGGATGCATTTGTCTTTTAACCCTTTTTTTAAACAAAAAGTTTTTTTTTTTTTTTTTACAAAAAAGTGGCTTTTTTAACTCTACTTTTTGTAAAAGCTATTCACATCAGTTTCTATTCAATCTAAAAACCTAATTTTTTAAGCTGTTTTCTGCTATTCTAGTAGGAGCTGATATTAGTAACCGGCATGAAAAGTGATTTTGAGTTAAAAAATGAAATTTCTATATAAAATAACTTAAACAAACGCATCCTTTCAGTTTTTTTTTCTTTGAAAATTTCACTTTTGGCTTCCAAACCACAACCTCCTTCCTGATGTTGTTTTTCTCATTTTTACCCCCTAATCACAGGCTGAGACATCAGAGATCTGGATACAGAACCAAAGGGAGCTTCCAGGCATGCAAACCACTCCATACTACAACTTGCCGGGGCAAACGCCTCATGCCGCATACTTGCCATCTCACACCGGTCATGCTTCCTTCAATGCAGCTGCAGCTCAGTCCTCTCACATGCAGTTTCCTGGTGTGTACCATGCTCACCATGCTCCTCCGCAGCCAGCTGCTATCGCTAGTCCTCACCATTTAGGACCAGCAATGGGCAACAGTGTTGGAGTTGGGGTGGCCGCGGCTGCTCCTGGACCTCAGGTTGGTGCATATCAGCAGCCCCAGTTGGGTCACCTCAATTGGACTGCAAATTTCTGAAGAAAAGAGAGAAAAAAAGGAAAAGAGTGAAGTCTAACCCTTTATGTGTACAAGGGACTGAAGTAGATATAGAAAAATCGCAGTTTTTTTTATTGTGAAATGATCTAACATATAAAATTTTTTCCTTCCAAATGCATTGAGGCCATTGAGTTTTTCATTCTCCTTCGCATATACGGTGTTAGGTTTTGGAATTATTCTGGGTTTTTTATTATTTAAGTTAAATCTCAGTGATTCCTAAAACCTTTCTTTCAGATACTGATTTCCAGTGCCGAAAAAGTGTAAAGATTTCCCTGGCAGGATTTGCCGTGTTTTACTGGCTTGTCTGGCGATCATAGTACCCTTTGGTTACTTGTAATGAAAGCCTAATTGCTACTAGTTTATAGTTAAAATGCTAACTATAATGCTACCTAGATGATATTTGGTTTTACAAATGGCGATAATTGTATACTTTCTGTAATTTAACTAGAGTTCTAGAGAAAAAAAGGAGGGAGTTTAGAGGTGGCTGTGACGGTAGTGTCGGGACACAGCTGTCGAAAGGTGAGAAACTACGGAAATACGGCGAATAGAGACCGCGAATTGAACCAATAAGCAGCGGATCAAAGGTAATTAGGCTCTGGACCCCAAAAAAAAAACAGGGACAATTGGGCTTCTATACGTAACAAGCAATAATTAAATTACTTTATTTCATCAACTGAGATTGCCATAAATGGTTGGGTTAAGGGGTTGAGTTCATGACTCCTCATGGTTATAGTTTCGATCCTTTCCAATTATTAATTTCTTAGCTGGTGGGCAATCCTCTTTAGGAAGACCCCTCATCACTTAGAGGCAATATTAATGAGTCCTCTAGATGACTTTGGGCTAGTCTAGTTTGATGGGGGTGGTGTGATTGCTTTGTGGTGAGCCTCGTAAGTGCCCACAACCTTAACTACTAGATCCCCAGTTTAAACATGGGCACCCTGTCCATTGGCATTGGGGGTGCCTCCCTTTACATGCATATTTAATACCAAAACAAAAAAAATTACTTTATTACACAAATAAGCTTGACTTTTAGATAAAATTTTTTTAATGCATTGATGTAAGTGTTAGAGTTTTATACTAACATTTAATCGTTTACTTCTAAGTAAGATTATGAAGTTTATAGATAATTAAGTCAAATATTTTTTTTGATATAACAATATATAATTAAATATAGGCGTATGCAGATTGGACCGACCCGATGAACTCAATGAATATGAACCGATTTGATTAAATTGGTTTAGTTCAAATAAGATCATTGGGTCAATTGATTCGAGCCCAATTGGAATCGATCACATATTGGTTCGGTCATATGATTTGCATCCCCAACTAGATACTTGATCCAAACCAACCCGAATTTAGGGTTTAGAGACATGTAATATGAATTAGGTTGTCAAATATTTTGAATTTGGAATTGTGATATTAGAATTGTGCTTTTTAGGTGCAATGATGTGATATCTAAGAACTTCAAGTTTGAATGTTGTAATATTAGAATTGTGCTATTTGGATACTATGTTCTAGGCTTCTAGCATCTCCATTATATATTATCATATGGGAAATTGCTATTATAAAATTTAGATGCTTTACATTATTTTTTGGGGAAAATGAAAAAAAAAGAAACAAATAAATCGAATGACTCGATCTGAACCAACTTGAATATGATGGGATCGGTTTGAGTTAGATTTTGCAAAATAATAATAATAATAATAATAATAATAATAATAATAATAAGACAAATTACACTTATCTCTCTTAAGATTTATCGAAATTCAACTCAAGTTATTTTTAGTTAACCTTCGATTTAATTTCTCAATCCCACCAAGTTCGTCACCTTTTTTTTGGGTCATGCCAAGTTCATTACTTCAAAACCCACCTCCCCTTCTAGCCATCTAAGAAGCCTGGACACGCACCGGACATGCATTGGACATGGATGCCCACATGACATGTGTTGGACATATGTCCGTACATGTTCAATTAAAAAATTAAAATTTTTGAGCTCGGACACGCGCCAGACATGACTGGATACAGCTCTAATTCATGTGGACACGGCTTGGACATGTCGTCGATACACCTGAGTTGGTTCTTTTATTATTTTTAAATTTTTCATACCAATATGAGCTAGAAACCAACTCTAGTTGTTTAGTTGCACCTGTACTATTGGGCCATTTCATTTTGAAAATTCTTCAGTTGATCATAAAAAAAAAAGAATTAATTAGATTAAAAGATTATACAAATATGACCAAAAAAAAAATCTAGACAAAAAAGAATCATACAACAAAATAAAAAAATTATATATACAAAAAATTATATATATATATATATACCGTGTCCACACCGATGCCACACCGATTTTGAAGCCCAAAAAAGCTCAAACTACAATCTAATCAAACGGGGTAGAGAGACTTGCATTGGGTGGCCAGTTCGCACATCGATGACCCTCTCTATGCGTGTGAATAAATTCAACCCTCCCAGGGCATTTGGAAACCTTTAATAAGGTGAAATTGTATTGAATTCTTATGTTTGGAATGAGTCAGTAAATTAAAGAATTCAATTCAATTCCTTAGTTTAGAATGAGTGTAAAAATGAACTAATTTAATTGTTTTTTACTATTTTATCCTTCATTGCTAGGCTGGAAATAAAACATTATATTCAAGTAAGGTTATTTTCATATTTTCATTTGTTGGAATTCAATTCCCACACTAAATTGCACCAATTTGGGTATGATTTTAATTTCTTAGATTTGTTGGATTTTAATTCTCGTGGGAATTCAATTTCTTAATAGAATTAAATTCTAGGGGTTTCCAAACGCTCTGTCCCACATTGACTCAATTGTTTACTTTATTACACTAGAGTCTCAGATTATATCAAGAGGATCGTTGGCGGGTCTGCATTGAAAAAGGACCTTGTTTTCATATCCTCAATCTTTTTTTGAAATTAGAAAATACTCAAGGACTTTCCAATTTATTGAGGGAGCCATAGTTACCTTGTGGATCTAACTCCCAATCCATGATATTCAGTTCATACTCAGTAAAAACAAAAAACATTTTCCTTTTTCATCCTGAAAAGTGAAAGGATTTTTTTTTTTTTTCTTTCGGCTGTGTTTATGGTTCCTAAATTGGCAATTAGATGCCACAAATATCTAAATACTTCACGGAAAACAGAGATGTATTGATGCTTTGCAATTGATGTGTTATGTGTATGTCATGCATGGCCTATTATTTCACATATTTTTCATTCGGATGGAATTTTTTCTCTGTTTCCTTGACTAGGGTCATTATTATTATTATTTTGTGTTGGCATTCTGGTTAGCATTCTAAGATTATCACGGTGATGTTAAATCAAAAACTTGTCACCAACCCATAACTGTTTGTGTGAATAAAAATATTAAATATTTAACCAATTAGGATGTGAGTTGACTATAACAGATGAAAAATATGTTTTGAAGTAATGAAATAAATCGGTTCGAATTTGTTTTTCCTACAAATCTTTCCAAACTAACTTTTTTATACCCCTAATTAAACTTTTGTGCAATTTTTATTTTTTTCCTCAGTGAAGTCAAGAAGGTCGCTATCAAGACCTAAAGTCAGCAATCACTTTCTGTTCAAAGTAAAAAAGTTATGAATCCTTTTGGGAAGGTTCCGAAATTGATAGAGTCTAGCATATATGGCATTCAAATCTCAAAATCTTTTTCTTATAAAGTTGGTGTTAATTCTACTACAGTAGAGGATCTACAATCATTAGTTCTGGTTCACAGGCAAGTAGTGAGGGAATTGAGTTTAGCCCTTGAGAGCTACTTGTAGCAGTTGTAAGGTAAGGTTGGTTTTTACGTAAGGTTTAGCGCAACCCTTTTTTTTAGAATAGTGAATCATCAGAAGAAAACTATTTCCGATTCTAATTGACTGTCTTGCTATCCTTTCTCAGCCATTAAATATGCTCGTCCTTCATTCCTAGATTAATCCTCTTTGAGGAATAGACTAGGCTGCAAGTGAGAGTGATAGAATCGACTCAGCTCTGAATGCTACCAATGCCGATATCCGAGCAGCTAAAAGAAGTAGTAAAAGTACAATCATCCAATTTTAATTCCATTGCACATTCATCTTCTTTTCTCAATTCCTTATTTATTTAATAAGCTATTAAGGTGCATATTGAGGACATTGGTAGATGCCCAGAAGGAGCAGTGAGGGGGAACTCTAATGTAAACGATTTTCAATAGATGAAATCAGATCATAAAATAGAAAAGGATTTGCTGCCGCTCCTGAATCCTAAGTAGCTACTTAGGTTGCATATAAATATAAGACCACGATGCAATATTGATGTGATGATATATGAAGAACCTAGTTCTTCAATCATATCTACTAAAAATTCTTTGAGTATCTTCTCCATCTTGTCTAAATGCTGGGACACGCTCATCCCCTTTTGCATCTTCCTTGGAAAAAACTATTGTTGAAGAAACTGTTGGTGAGAAAATGCATGAGAAATGGAGTGTTGAATCGTGCTTTCTTTTTCAAACTTTCAAACTGAAATTTTATAGCAAAAATCTATCAATCTTTGAACTTAAAGTACAGCGGAAGATAGGTTAGATTATTCTAAAAGTAACTTTTTGAGTTAAGCAGTTTGAGTAAATAGATTGACAGAAAGAGATAAAGATTAAGATATTTATGTAGAATTAAATTTTGAAAATAAAGTAGTGAAGGATGAGAGAATACTAAATCAAGAGTTTTATACTGGTTCGGCCAACACTTGCCTACATCCAGTTCTCATTAACCACTGAGTTTCACTAATCTTCCTCAACGTAAGGAGATAAAAATATATGATAGTCTTTACTGTAATCTTTCTAAGCTCTTACCAGTGTCAATAAACAACACTTACCAACACAACAACAACAAGTAGTTTTGTAGTAGTCTCTTCAAGCTATACAACTTCCGATCACTACTGAATCGATGATACAATAGATTCAAGATTGATGTTTAGTTTGAACAATCTTGCACTCAAGTTTCTTTTCTAATGATTATGAAGTGACAAATCTGAAATGACTTGAGTGACTTCTTTTTACTAATTCTTCCTCTGAAGAACGTGTGAGCAATTTGGTATTTAGAAAGAAGAGTTTTATGTACAAAGGAATTTAGCAGATGTTTTTTCACAGAGGGATTTTGAAAGATACTTTCAACATTTTTGCTCTACAACCTCGTCTCTATTTTGAAAGCTCAGTCATTTCTATTGATAGATAATTTTCCATTGTTACCGTTGCCCACGATTTTCTATCCAACCAGCATGTGTCAAGCATGAAATTGAGTCTTGGAAACATAATCTATAAGAGTAGCTCGTCTGGTGTCAGAGTTACTTTTCAGAAGCCGTTGATGAGTTGAGATTTTTTAAGTCTATTAGAAACTACTTGTTTGAACATGGTTTCTGAACTTCTTAATGAGCCATTCTCTGTTGATCGAGGGTGCTGAAGAGATAATGTTCTAACTAAAAGAGATTGGTTTGACTTTAGATTTTGAATTTCAAATCTAATCACACTACAAGAAAGTACCGAGTTACCGACGGATTTTTTCCATCAAAATTTCCAATGGATTTACCGACGGATTTACCGACGGAAACACCAAAAATTTGAGAATGATGAGTTTAACTCATTATCGACGGATTTTTCATCGGTAAATCCGTCGGTAAAATTTGCGCCACTTGACATAATTATGGCGCGCAGATTATCGACAGAAAAATCCGTCGGTAATTATTTTTAAAAAAATTTCTTGTAAATTAATATTATCGACGGAAAAATCCATCGGTAATTTTTTGTATTTTTTTGGAATTTAATATTACCGACGAAAAAATCCGTCGGAAAAAATAATTAATTTACTTTTTTTATTTTCTGTTATTACCGACGGATTTTGTTACCGACGGAAAATTCCGTCGGAAATTAAAAAATCCGTCGATAATTTTTTAGACCTTCATAGCCCCACTTTGTCCCTATTACTGACGGATTTTTTCGTCGGAAATTCAAAAATCCGTCGGTAATTCCACTATTGATATTAACCACATCTTCATTATCATCATATCATCCTCTCTCATCTAGTCTCTCTCTCCTTTTTTCTCTCTGAAAAACTGCCGCCTCTCGCCCCTCAATCCCAACTACCGGCCGCACCCCGGACCGCCGCCCGCCGAGCCCCGGACGTCGGCGCCGATCTTGTTCTGCAGGTCTTAACCGCTCGCCGACCACCACACCGCGATCTCACCAACTACTGTCTCTCGGCGCTGTTCTTTCCACGCAACCCCACTTTCTCTGCACGCGATGAGCCCCGTTTGCGAAGCATTCCCTCCCTCCGTGAACTAGCAGCTCCAGTCAAGCCCCCTCCACGAGCTGCCGAACAGCCATAAAGACCCATGCATAAATAGTACCACCAGCCACAAAGACCCATGCGCGAAACCCCCTACATGAAGCACCCCCAGCCGCGAGTCCAGCTGCCAACGTTTCCACCAGTACCGCCACGGCACGCCGGAGAAGGTAAGCTCTCCTCCCCCCTGAAATTATTATGATCTGTTTATTTCTTTTTGAAGTTGTTTCTTAAATTATCACCATTTTTTTCTTTCTTTTTGAATATATGGTCTGAATTTATAGATTGTTTTGGGCTGTTTTTACATACCATTTAAGCAATTCCTTTAATCTACTAGGTCTTCATGCAAAACCCCCATTTGTATTGTAAGTGATCTTTTACGCTGATCTAATCAGTTCTCAAGTCTCTTTGAATGATTAGTTTGCGCTTATTCAAACACACTCCATCAGATGAACATTAACATTGAATTATTTTTATTCTCTGCATTTTTTTTATTTAATTTTCTGGTTGTTTGCTTGGTACTGGTATGAGTATGTGAGTAGTAGAGAAGGTTTGATTGGTGATGTCTGCTTCCAGTTATGCTAAGAATGAAGTCTACAAGATAAGAAACTAGGCAGGGAGAATAAAATATGTTGTTATTGGTATTATAAGTATAAAGAAAAATTCTGGTTTTCTCATATTAACACATGACAAAAGAGGTTTTTGGCCCATTCATTTTCGTATTAAGTCCTTAATTGTATCAGAAATTTTTTTTTGAAAATTTGAATAGGAAAGAAATGCATGAGGTCTGATCAATCTTCTGGTTTTGCCTCTTTTCTGAACAAAACATATGTTGAATAGTTGTTGTACAAAGGTTTTCTCATAGCATTTGTACTTATCAAGCTGAGGTGGTCTTGTTCACTTGAGTTGCAGAATATTGTGTTTAAATCCTGGTAGGATTGATTGGCATTTCCATTTTTACCTGATTCTTTTGGATCCTTGATTTTGATGTTATGTTGTTTGATTTGAAAATTAGACTGATTTATATGCATATTATATATTTCAAATAGTCATTCCTAAGCTAGCATCTCCTTTCTAAAGTAATATGTAATTTAACCATAATCTGGCATTAGAATCTTCAGACAGTTTGAGGGCCACTGGTTTTGCTTTAACAATATGGAAAAATGCTTGGAAAGCCTTGGATGCTGTTGGTGTTGGAGACATACTTCGCCAGCAACATGTACAGCTTCATGGGTAAGTATGTCTTAATTCAAGGAAGGAACTATGTCAATTTTCAACTAGTAATTGCTTTGTTTTCGAATGGGTTCTTCTCAAATCCATGTCTCTTTGATCCTTTATTTGTTCTTAATTGAACTGAAGATGAAAACTAAACTAATTGGAGTAAGAGTAAAAATAGTTAAGAACCTGAAACTAATGTATAGAGAATTGGAGTGCAGGAATGTGACAACTTCTTTGATCACGGGGGAACAAACTTCAAGTACGCCTTTCAAGGACACGGGAAAGCAGTAAGTACATTGGCTGCTATTGTTTAGAGTCATTCTTGCTATATTTAAGAAAGGATGATACACAAGAATTGGTGTGTCAAAATTTTTTGATTAAGGTTAAAAGTTAAAAGTTAAAACTAACTGATGGTATTGGTAGTTGTTTATTTAGTTTTGGATAATATTTGATTTATGTAGTCGACTCTAGTTTGAGAGGAATTGTTTTCTTGCCCTCTTGTAATATTTTGAGAGTCTTAGAAAAAAATTATTAGATCTTTTCTTTTTAAAAAAATGTCTAATATTCTTAATTATCTATATAAGAAAAGGGTAAAAAGATATTCTTACATTTCTCATAAGTATTCAATGTAAATGTGCTTTAAGTCTCTGTTTTTATTTTCACTTTATATGGTTTTTAAACTGAATTGTTTAGAAAAGATTTTGCACATCTGATATCTCTGCTCGTAAGTGTTATTTTGAAGCATTGTTAGTAATCCATTATTATTATTATTATCATCATCATCATCATCACTTGCCATTTCATCTTTAGGTAAGTAACAGGGATCAGATATCACAATCCGGGAAAGCAAGTTTGAACCCAGTGTTCCAAAGTATAGCAACAATACTATTTCCTTTTCCTTAAAAAAAATTAAAACTAGGCTCAAGAACGTATCTAACAATCTAAATAATTAAAATGAGAAAAAAAAACAAGTTCAGCCCACTGTCACAACTATTACATCGTCAAGTACTCTTGCATGAATATGAGTTTAATAACTCATATTTACTCACATTTACAATAAAAATATTTAATATAAATCTTATTCATTTTTATGTGAGCATGCCAAAATTTGACTTTTTAAATTTGTATCCATATAAGAATTATTCATAGTACTATTGATTTCTATGCGAATACGTGAAGATAACTATTTTTAAATCACAAACAAGGAAGTTATTTAAAATTATTCATGCAATGCAGAAGGCAATATATTGGACGAAGGTTAAACAAAACATCTCCTTCATAAAATAAAGTTCAAATTTAGAATCTTATTCTTTGATAGTTACATCTCCAACTCAATACATGACTTTAACATATGCTATGTATATCCATCTGGAAGATAGACTTTATTGTATATTTGTATGTTGTAAGAAAGCTCAATATAATAACTTAGACACTGGACTTTATAGCTGAACTATAATCTTTATCATAGAACCTGGACCAAAGCATAACACCCCCATATTTTTGAGTGCTCGTAATGACTGGTAGCACTTCAGAAATAAGGACATCTGATGGAATATAGCCACTACCAGCTACATCTTGTGATCCACTTATTCCAATAATTCTTAAGGTTGTCAGCATTACCATTGTACTGACATGGAGAATTGTTGTAGAACTGTACCCAAACAAAGTCAAAGAGACTAGTTTCTATGGCAAATTTCATCCATGCATCTGGGAAGGGACACTGTGGAGCTGCACTTAAGTACACTTTCCTTTGTTGGCTATATCCTGCTAATGCTTTGGCTAGTTCATCCCAATATTGGGTTGTGCCCCCCTCAATATCATTCCTAAGATTTTGGATATGCATAATTAATCATCTAAAGTAATATGAAATGGTGAATTCTCACAATTATCATAATCAACTTACTTATGCTAATTGCAAGCGGAAGGGCATATTAAAGTAGCCAAAACAAGTTGGTATAATGGATCATGGTGGATCAAGCTAAAATGGACTGCACCTTTAATAATGCCCACACCCAAGACATTGATGATGATGATGAGGGTGGTGGTGACGGTGATGCTGACGATGATGCTGTTGATTTCTCTTGATTTTAATTATTGTTTTTTCTTTCTTTGTTATATGTTGAATTTTTATTTTTGTGTTTGTACACTTTTATCTATTTTACATTTGAAGTAAAATTAACTATGTTTATTATTTATTGGGAATTTTTTTTTATGATTTTTCATTATTAAATATATTTATAATTAGCTTTAAACAAAAAATAAACTCCTATATGATCAGGTAACACACAAATTACAGAATATTCATTAAAAAAATTTAAAATTACTGACGGATTTTTCCATCGGTAAACTAAAAAAACAAAAAAAATTAAATTTATGAAATTCAATAATTACCAATGGAATATTCTGTCGGTAAAATAAAAAATAAAAAATTATAAAATCCTATAATTATCGACGGATTTTTCCGTCGGTAATTTTTATAATTTTTAAATTAATAAATTACCGACGAAAAAATCCGTCGATAATCAAACCAAATCCGTCGGTAACACATGCATTTTGACGAATTTGCTGACGAATTTCTTGAGCTCGTTACCGATGGAATTTTAAGGCAAAATCCGTCAGTAACTTGTTTCGACGGATTTTTTCCGTCGATAATGATTTCCGACTACGTTATTACCGGTGGTCAAAATCCATCGAAAAATTCGTCGGAAATTAAATTTTCCGTCGGTAATAGAAAAAATCCATCGGTAACAGCATTTTTTCTGGTAGTGTCACTTTCACTCCCTTTTTATGAAGCGAACTTTCTGAAGAGTGCTGTTAGTTCTTTGTTGATTAATTCGTCTTCTGATCCTCAATCTTGACTTTTCGATAATGAATATTCCATGATTATGATGATTTAAGATTGAGTAACACGTTGCTTCCAGCTTTTGTATGTTATCTTCATTGTAGCTCTTTTTTTTTTTTCTTTCTGAAGTTCAGTGTTACTTTGTGATGACCATATCCTTGGTTTCTTGATTCTGTTTCCATGAGCTTGTTTCCTTGATGCACAAGATCATATTTTGCTTGATATAATTTTCACTTCATCTAAATGTATCCTTTTTCCAATAGAGAAAAAACATGTTTGTACATGAAAAGTGAAATTATTTCCATTTAATTCCGATAGTGCATCTCGAAAACACTTGTTAAGCTTAGTCAAACAAACTCAATGTAGCCGTTAGTCATTCTTCAAAATAATTTCTTTAAATTGGCTTTGTTGTCATTCAAAACAGTAAAGCTCATACTTTCTAAAGGAATCTGGAGTTTACAATCTCCCCCTTTTTTATGATGACAAACTAATTTGAAGAAAATCTTTTGAAGTAAGATTGAAAGAAATAATACATAATATAATATG
The DNA here is from genome assembly GCA_031216105.1 of Dalbergia cultrata. Taxonomy (NCBI): domain Eukaryota; kingdom Viridiplantae; phylum Streptophyta; class Magnoliopsida; order Fabales; family Fabaceae; genus Dalbergia; species Dalbergia cultrata. The sequence goes on from CM062346.1 coordinate 50,242,582, forward strand.
ATGTGATGCATTTTTTTTCAACAAATTATGATTTTTAAATCTTAGCAAGTCTTTTTCTTAAGGTATGATTAGATATGTTTAAGAAAATTTTGAAGCCTTAGGTTAACTCAAATAAAAAACTATTTGGTTTATGATGATATTTTCTGACTTAAATAAGAGAACTTCTTTAATTCATATCACTATGATACTTAAGTAGATGTCATCATTTTAATTCAAATTTGCCAATCAGCTTGATTTTAGTCATAAAAAGACTTTCTAACATTTAAATGTGTTAGAATAACTGACAGGATAAGTACATTCCTTATTCAGCACTTTCCATTATGCATTACATGTCGATGCTTAGAGACAGATTCCTAAGCTTTTCTTTGAGTAACTCCCCCTATCTTTTTCAACATAAGATTTTCATTTCTCTTCTCCTCTTTTTGTTATCAATAAAGAGAAGGTGTTTTGGAAGATAAGAATGTTGTTACTAGCACCATTGATGCCCATAATGTTTGAGTAGATGAAAGACTTATGAGTTTTAAAATCTCTAAGTTTAACATGCTTTTTAAAGTACAGAAATGTTCTTCGACTAAAGGTTTTGTGAAGATGTCGGACACTTGGTCTTTAGTATTTATAAATAATAATTCAACATCTCTTTTTTGAACATGATCTCTAATGAAGTGATGCTTTATATCAATATGTTTTGATATGGAGTGTTGAATGAGATTTTTAGCTAGATTTATAGCACTGGTATTGTCACAGAAGATTGGGATTTTGGAATACCATAAGTGATAGTCTTCTAGCTGATTTTTGATCAATAGCATCTGAGTACAGCAATTTGTAATTGCGACATATTGTACTTTTGCAATAGAGAGAGCAATGGTATTTTGCTTCTTGCATGACCAAGTGATCAGGCTATTCCAAAGAAGCAACAATAACCACTGGTGCTTTTTCTTTCTATTCTGTTTTTTACAAAGTCAACATCACAATAACCTGCAATCTTGCAAAATGTACCTTTCTCATACCACAAGCCCAGATTAGTAGTGTCTGATAAATATATGAAGATTCTTTTAATGGCATTTAAGTGTGATTGCTTTGGATTTGATTTAAATCTAGCACATATCCCTACACTTAATTAAATGTCTGGTCTACTAGCTGTAAGGTACAATAGTGACCTGATCATTCCTCTATAATTACTTTCTAAAACTTTTTTGCCACTCTGATTAGCATCAATGATTTGTGATGGATGCATGGGAGTACTAATGTCACGACCCGATTTGGGAACGTGACCGGCACGTGAGGAATCCCATCCCTACGTAAGCCTTCTGGGTGACTTATCTCTCTAAAAGCATAAAATAGTGTAATATCATACTTAAAATGAAATTTTCTTGCAAATCTATATCATTTTCTATAATTAAAATATAATATTCAAATCCATGAAAACTGAAGTATTCACATATATAAATCTAAAACATTTTTTGTCATGCTTTAAAATCTAAGATTTGAAGACTGAATCATAAACTCATTATCATTAGCTTTCACATAAATCTCTAATCATAGCCCATATTTCAAAATACATTCTAGAGCTCTAAAACATATAGGGAAAATACACATTCTCTTAAATTATCTATAACATCTCAAAATACATGCGTGACTCGGATCCTACCTGCAAAACTACTGGAGCACTCTAAACTAGCAGAAATCCTAAACTAAGCCTTACAACAATGCAAAGCTCACGAAGGGATAACTACATCTACTGGACTGGTGGCTAAACGACGTCTGTACCTGCAACTATGAGAGGAAGGGAGAGGGGTGAGTCAACGGACTCAGTGAGTGAGCTCTCACCCATCACCCACATGGGACAACCAAGAATATATATAATATAATATACATGCAGCAATAATGATTCATTTCATATTTAAATACATAGCTAGCTCTAGGAAAACACTGTTCATTCCATGTATTTATAAATAAACATTTCTAACTCAAAATCAAGCATGAAATCATTTTAACTGAGGGTGCGGCAAAGCATCGGGAAACAGTATGCTGAATATAATAAATATATCATAATAATAAAAGCTATAAAATTTTAAACTGTAAAGTGAGACTCTGTCCCTGGCGAATCAGAGCTCCTACTGAATCTGTAATAGTCCCTCTCGAACAAGCTGTGAGCACCTAACTATCCTCTAACGGATAACTTAGTACCAAGGTTAACGATCTCTTCACAGTCGTTAACTAACTGTCTATTTCCTTATCTCTACCGGCTAAACTAGTTTGACAAAAAGAAAACTATAGTTGAAAAGTGGGTACTCTGTCCCTGGCGAAGCAGAGCCCCTAAGTTCTTAGTACTCTAAGAGTTCTGAACTCATATAACTCTAACAATCTGACTTTAGCATAACCGTGGCTATGAAAATCAAGCCCAAGGGTTCACCACTTGTAAGCATTCCGATTTCAAGCCCACAGAATATGTATCTGGCAGTTGCTAAAAATCATACTGAATTCTGTACCTCTTGGTACCATAAAACTAAAGTTTTAATGTCATTTCTTAACTAATATAGTTTTAATATACTTAATATATATCTAATATCATAGTTCAAAACATTGGGGCTCTAAATCATATAAAATCCTTGACATTATAATGATATCTCAGTTCATTCAACTAAATCATATACTCTGTTTGGCATTCTTGCCAAAATATCTTTAACTAATACTCTAAAATCATATTTATATAATGAAATCTGAAGTCTTGAAATATAAGGATATTATAAACCTTTAAACCATGTCTAATAAAATAACAACTCACTAAATCTTATATTCTTTAACCTAGCTCAGCTTACTACTTCAACAAAAACGATTAATAAAAATACCAAGTCTTAGAGCAGTGCGAAATTTTAAATTCATAACGTATATCTCTTCCATAAATCTCTTCTCAAGCATGCAAAACATTTTCTATAACATACAATATAATAATTATGGTCCCATGGCTTTCTAAATTTCATTTTCATGCTATTATCATAAATCATAATTTTTCTAAGTTGACATATTCATGTAAAATCATAATATACACTTAATTATGTCTCTAATTTCATATTTATCAACCATAATGCAAGAACATATTGTTATAATGTGGAAACTAAGGAAATTGGGTCAAACCCACTCACCTGGAGGGGGAGGAATAGGTGGCGTCAACTCCAACTGAGCTACGGGAAGCCGGGAGGGCACCAACGTCAACTATTATAACCATAAAACTCATTAATACTCTATGGGTATCTCTAGATTACTCTAACATAATTCTAACAATATTGGGGGAGCACCCCCCACTTGACAACAATGAGAGAAAAACACAACTCAAACCATGGAACATAAAAGGAATGAGAGAAAGGAAACATAAACAATAACAAAACTAACCTTGAAGCTTGGAGGAAGAAGATTTAATGGAGGATGAGAGTGGAGGGGAGGAAGGAGAAGATGAGATGAAATTTTGGGGTAGGGTTCGAAAATGGGGGAGAAATCCCGAGTTTGGGGTATAAATTGGGGTGAAGGGGCTCATTTGATGAAACAGTGACGTTTCTCATTGTTTCTGGAAAACTGACACCGCTATAGCGGTCTATGCCATTCTCCGCCCCCGTCACTGTGCACTTATGACCACTATAGCGGTCCTGGACTGCTATAGCGGTCTCCAGAGGCCAAAAGCGTTGCAGCCATTCCTGTGACCGCTATAGGTAAAGCGGTGACAGTAAACTCAAATTTGCAGAATTTTTGTTGTCATGATATCTGGTTACCTCTATTCTCACCCACTTATTTCCATTTCTTTATTCTAAGTTAAATCATTTCTTTATTTTACTTCCTATTAACTTTAAAACATAAATGTAAATAAGAAAAATACCCCCCATTAGGATTCAAATAAAATATCTAAAAATTCAAAACTCCAACTAATCAAAATCTCATTTTTCAGTTCTAGTTCAAATTTCAAAATTCCAGCGATTTTCTAAACTTGGGGGCTAAAATGAAATATCTAGAGGGTTCCAAAAATTCCTTAAAATCACTCTTCAACTTGTTTCTCTCTGGGGAACAATTACCGGGACTTTTGGTCCCAAAATTGTGGCTCTAACCTATAGCTCTCCAAGGAGGTGTAGGGCTCCAAACTTAGCAAAAACCCAGACCCAACAACAGCAGTGGGTCCTGAGGTACTTTGAGATCATACGGAACTCGTCTACTGATACATGTATACTGGGTATTACAACTAATTGGCTTTGCTTGATTCATGTGAAACCTTTTCAAAAGCTCTTTTGTATATTTTTCTTGATAGATCAGAGTTCCATCCTTTTGTTGCTTTATTTGCAAACCAAGAAAGAATTTTAGTTCACTCATCATACTCATTTCAAACTCACTTTGCATTAGTTTTGAAAAATTTTCACAAAGAAAGAGACCAGAGGCGCCAAATATAATTTCATCAACATATATTTGAATTATTAGGAAGTGATCTTTAGACTGAAGAGTAAATAAAGTTGTGTCAACATTAACCCTCTTGAACCTGTTCTTTAACAGAAAGTTGCTTAACCTTTCGTACCAAGCTCGAGGAATTTGTTTCAAATTGTAGAGTGCTTTTGTTAATTTAAAGACATGGTTTGGAAGGTCTTCACTTCCAAAATCCAGAAATTGCTTAACATATACTTCTTTAGAGAGAAAACCATTTTAAAAGGAAGATTTGACATTCATCTGGTAGAGAGTAAATCCCTTGTAGGCAACAAAGGCAAGCAACATTCTTATGGCTTCCAATCTAGCAACTGGTGCGAAAGTCTTATCATAATCAATTCCTTCTTGTTCATTATAGCCTTCTGCTACTAATCTTGCTTTATTCCTGATAACTCTTCCTACTTCATCTAATTTATTCCTAAACACCCATTTTATTCCAATGATGGTTTTTCCATTTGGTTTCTCTACAAGAGTCCAGACTTTGCTTTTCTCAAATTGATCTAGCTCTTCTTGCATAGCCTCCACCCATCCTTTGTCACTTAAAGCTTCTTCAATGCATGTAGGTTCAATGGAGGAGATTAAAGCACAATTTGAAGAATTCCTTAGAAAGGATCGAGTATTCACTCCCTTAGAGATATCTCCTATAACATTATTTTGAGAGACAGTTTTAAGATTAGAGACTCCTTTGTAGTTTCTATGCTTGTGATTTTCTTTAGTTTCTTTTTTATCCTCAGATTGCTCTTTCTCCTATTCAGAACTATTGCTTTGTGATGACTTAGGTGTCTTGAGCATACTTTCTGAACGATTTGAATCTTGGAGTCTATTTTCTGAAGTTTTTATTTGCTTGATTTTTGACTTTTCTCTAAGATTCAATCTTTCAAGAGCTTCTTTCAGATCATTTGGATCATCTTCAAAGTCTTTTTTGAGCTCATTGAATTTGATATGTATTGTTTCTTCCATGCATAGCGTTCTTTTGTTATATACCCTATAAGCTTTAGGAACAGATGAATATCCTAGAAAAACACCATCATCAGATTTTGGATCAAACTTGGCAAGTTTGTTCCTGTTGTTAAGTATAAAGCATGATGAACCAAATGGATGAAAATATGATATGTTGGGTTTTCTACCTTTACATAGCTCATAGGGATCTTTTTGAGGATTGGTCCTAGAAAGACTCGGTTTTGTATGTAACACAAGATATTTACAGCCTCTGTCCAAAATCCTTTAGATAAACCACTTTCTAAAATCAATGTTCTGGCTATCTATTGTAAGCTTCTATTTTTCCTTTCAGTAACTCATTCTGTTAGGGAGTTCTGGGTGTAGAGAACTCATGAAGGATGCCATGTTTTTCACAAAACTCATTAGATATATGATTTCAAATTCCCCTTCATGATCATATCTGATAGAAATAATTTGTGAATTCTTTTCAGTGCAAACACATTTTGCAAAAACTTTGAATTTTTCAAACACCTCATCCTTAGAAGCTAGGAAGAACACTTAGGTAAATCTTGAGGTGTTATCTATAATGACTAGACAATATCTTTTCCAGGCAAGACCGAAGAGCTCCATATAAAGTAATTCTAGTGGTTTAGTGGTAGATATCACATCTTTATTATGAAAGGAAGCTTTAGTTTGCTTGCCTTTTTCTCACAGAACCCATAGGTTGAATTCTTGTCAAACCTGATCTTTGGCAATCCTTTAACAAGCTCTTTCTGGGATAACTCAAAGATGAGTTTCATGTGAGTATGCCAAGCTTCTTATGCCATAACCACTTTTAATCCATGAAGGATGCTAAACATTTTACGTCTTGATCCTAAAGATTATCCAAAAGTAACACATAATTGTTATCATGCTTTTTGCCGGACAATATAACTCGTCCTGAAATAGGACTAACTATTTTACAATTATGAGCATTAAAAATAACATTAAAGCCTTGATCACAGAATTAGCTTATGCTTAGAAGATTGTAAGCCAAACCATCAACAAATAATACATTAGAAATTTAGTGAGAATCATCCTTACCAATGTTTCCAATACATGTGACTTTCGCTTTGCCTCCATCAGCGAATTTTACTGATCCAGAATTCTTTGGTTTGAGATTTTTGAACCATTTTTTGGATCCGAACATGTGTCTGGAACAGCCACTGTCCATGTACCATTTGTTGTCAGATTCTATATGTAGTCTCAGCCACGCCTGCAATAAATATATTTTCTTAATTTAGGTATTTAGACTTTCTTGGGTCCTTTTGAGTTAGTATTGCAAAGAAAGGGTTTTCCAATTCTTTTGACAGACTTCTTTTTCATGAAGCATTTGTCAGGAGGATGTCCCTTCTTATAATAGATAGTGTAGGAGACATTGTTTCTCATTTTATCTAGTCGAAAAGAATTTCCTTTTTCTTTTTCCTCTTTTTTATATCCTAACCCAATTTTTTGAAAGTATGGCCTTTGACTTCCAAGCATCAGTGCAAGATTTTTCGAGCCACTTACCATTTTTTCTATATCAGACTTTAGAAGTATAACCATTTTCTCTAGTTTAGACCAAGTTTTCTGATTTTCCTCATTATCTTTTGATAACTTGATTATTAAGGTGTTGAGTTCATTATTTTCCTTTCATAATTCCTTCTTTTCACATTTCATATTTTCAACTTCCATTTTGACCGTTTGAAGTTCTAACACAACTTTTTGATGTTTTTTCTTTAGATTCAGATAATGAGAGGAAATAGTTTGAGTATTCTCAACCAATTCTTCATATACAGCTATTAATTCATCATAGGATAGATTTTGGTCAGAATTATTTACCTCAGATTCGTCCTTCGAGTTATAGCCTATGATGAAGTATAGAGCGGCTATATCTTCTTGTCCTTCTTGGCTTTCTGTTCCCTCATTTTCTTCATCAAAGTCATTCCATGTTGCTAGCATTCCCTTTGTCTTGTTCAATAGCTTCTTTTGTGGGCTTTTTAGCTCGGGACATTCAAGTCTGAAGTGACCTTTTTCTCCATAGTTAAAGTAAATAATGTTGTCTGGCTTTATTTTGCCTTTCCTGTCCCTTTTTATGTCTTTTCTTCTTTTGAACTTGCCTTTCCAGGATCTTTACATCTTTCTTACCAGAAAGGAGATCTCGTCTCCATCATCATCTTCAGTGTCATCATCAGATTCGTCCTTTTCATTAGAGGTTTCAGTGATTTTCATCGCTTTCCTTTTCCTTGGCTTAAGATGGGAAGATTTTAAGGCAATGAACTTATTTTTTCTCATGGATTCACCATGAATCTTTGCCAATACTACCTCATAAGTTTTGAGAGATCCAATAAGTGCATCAAAACCCAGAGTTTGAAGATCTTTGACTTAGTAATGGCTGCTATTTTAGGCAGCCATTTTGCAGGGAAGCTTCTTAAGATTTTTCTAACAAGCTCAAAGTAAAAATATCTTTTGCCAAGACTTTTCAATTGATTTATGATATGCATAAATCTTATAGTTATATCATCAATGCTTCCCTGATCAGTCATTTTAAACATTTCATACTGGTGGACCAGCATGCTGATCTTTGTTTCCTTGACTTGATCAGTTCCTTCGTACAACATGAGCAATTTATCCCATATTTCTTTCGCTGTGTCACAGGCAATAATTGTATCATGTTCAGCTTTGCTTAGTGCACAGATGAGCAAATACTGAGCTTTGGAATTTAATTGAATCCTGGCTTTATGTTGTTATGTCCATATGCTTTTGGGAACCTCTCTTGATGTGGGGGGTGCACTATCTGTTGTAGGGAATTCTTCAGTTGGAATGTAGTCGCCTTCTTGGATTATTTCGTATAAGTCAAGACTTGTATACTTTATGGACAATTCCATGCAATCTCTCCAATAGGCATAGTCTCCACTATCGAAGAATGGTGGTCTGTTGATTGAGTGCCCTTCTGCATATAAATGTTTTGTGCCATTTATCTTTGGATCTTTTTTCCTCTGTAGTCGTTAGAATGCTCAATGCCTTAGAGGCCAAGCTCTTATGCCAATTGTTGGTGAGAAAATGCACGGGAAAGGAATGGTTGAATCGTGCTTTCTTTTTCAAACTTTCAAACTGAAATTTTACAGCAAAACTCTATCAAGCTTTGAACTTGAAGTGCAGTGGGTTAGATTGTTCAGAAAGTAACTTTCTGAATTAAGCAGTTCAAATAAATAGATTGACAATAAGAGATAAAGATCAAGTATTTATACAAAATTAAAATTTGAAAATAAAGAAGTGAAGGATAAGAGAATATTGAATCCAGAGTTGTATACTGGTTAGGCTAACATTTGCCTATATCCAGTTCTCAATAACCATTGAGTTTCACTAATCTTCCTCAACCTGAGGAGATAAAAATACAGGATAGTATTTATCATAGCCTTCCCAAGCTCTTAACAGTGTCAGTAAACAACACTTACTAAGACAACAATAACAAATAGTTTTGCAATAGCCTCTTCAAGCTATACAATTTCCGATCACTACTGGATCGATGATGCAATATATTCAAGATTGATGTTTAGTTTGAACAATCTTACACTCAAGCTTTTTTTCTAATGATTATGAAGTGATGAATCTGAAACGAGTTGTGTGACTTCTTTCTACTAATTCTTCCTTTGAAGAACGTGTGAGCAATTTGGTATTTAGAAAGAAGATTTTAATATATAAAGGAATTTAGCAGATGTTTTTTCACAAAGGGATTTGGAAAGATACTTTTAGCATTTTTACTCTACAACCTCATCTTTATTTTGAAAGCTCAGTCATCTCTATTTATAGATGCTTTGCCTTTGTTATTGTTGCCCCTGTTCTTCTATCTAACTAACACGTGTCGAGCATCAAATTGAGTCTTGGAAACATAATCTATAGGAGTAGCTCGTCTAGTGTCAGAGTTACATTTTAAAAGCCATTGATGAGTTGAGGTTTCTAAAGTCTATCAGAAACTACTTGTCTGAACATGATTTCTGAATTCCTTAATGAGCCTTTCTCTGTTGATCGAGGGTGCTAAAGAGATGATGTTTTGACTAAAAGAGACTGATTTGACTTTTGATTTTGAATTTCAAATCTAACTGCTTTCCCTCCCTTTTTATGAAGTGAACTTTCTGAAGAGTGCTGCTAGTTCCTTGTTGATCAATATGTCTTCTGATCTTCAATCTTGACTTTACGATAATGAATATTTCATGATTATGATGATTGAAGGTTGAGTAACATGTTACTTCCAGCTTTTGTATGTTATCTTCATTGTAGCCCTTCTTTCTGAAGTTCAATGTTACTTTCTATTGACCATATCCTTGGTTTCTTGATTATGTTTCTTTGCTTCCTTAGATGCACAAGATCATGGTTTGCTTGATATAATTTTCATTTCATATAAATCTATCCTCTTCCTAAGAGAGAAAAAACATGTTTGCACATGTAAAGTGAAATTATTTCCACTAAATTCCGATAGTGCATCTCAAAAACACTTGTTAAGCTTAGTCAAACAAACTCAAGGTGGCCGTTAATAATTCTTCAAAGTAATTTCTTTAAATTGACTTTGTTGTCATTCGAAACAGTAAAGCTAATATTTTCTGAAGAGCTCTGAAGTTTACAAAAACTTCATGCTTACCATTGTCACTGACTCATACAATCTCTATGGAGTCTTCTAAATTTCTCATGCAGGCTTAATGTATCCCATTGAAACTAGTACCTTATCCTTGACCATCATTAGCACAGCTTCGAAGAACCTCTTCTCTTTTTTTTCTTATCTTCAACTATAGATGTTGTTGTGCATATGCTTTCTTCTTATTCTTTTATTGTTTGGCTACAATGGGTACGCACTCTAGAAGATTTGCATGGGGCTGTTCACTTTCACTTGGTCGCCTAGTATCTTTGAAACCTCTTTGCACTAAGAGAACGCTTCACAAAAGAATCATGTGGCATGGTTGAAAGGTTTCCCATTAGGGTTTCCGACCCCCTAGTCTTCATCTAATTGTGGAAGAGGGGAGGTGCATGGAGTATATAAACTCTCGCACCTTTCTTCATCTTGTTCCTGTTCATTTATTCGAGATGAGGTAGGCAACTTGCATACATACATGAAGAGAAGAAGAGAGGAGAGGTGTTTCCTTGAGATAAGGGTGTCAAGGTGGTCAAAGAAGGCCACAAGTGGATGCAATAGATGCTTTGGTCATTTAGTTGACTTTGCCAGTCCGTGCTTGCTATCATGCTGGAAAAAGCAGGGCTTTCGGCCTTATCTACTATTGGATTTGAACCAATGACTCTCGTCATATGAAAGCAATACTTTAACCGTTGAGTTAAGTAAGTCAAGCAGAGTCAAGTTAGAGCAAATAGACCCCTATAAGAAAGAGTAAGCATTATCACTATACGAAATATCAGCCTATTCACTTAGCTAGAGGATAAGACTAACCTATTCACTAAACCCAAGACTAAGGGCAAAGAGAATTTCCCTTGCTCCCTTCCTTCAACTAATAGGATGGAACCCGGACTCCTAACTAAAACCTCTCTCAATTGATGTCTCGATTTCATTGCCTTGATTGGCTACCGTGCCTACTTCTCTCCAATGCCTCCTTCTTAAAGCCCTTCGTACTGCAATCCAATCAATTGATCGATCAACGGTAGCTAAAAGAAAGTCCTCACCTTCTCTTGAACAAGGGAAGGACAACATAGCATTAGCTTCAATTTAACAAGCTCAACCTTGAAAAAGAAAGGTGGTAGGTCGAAGGACCATTGAATGCTTCAACTTGGCCATTGAAGAAGGCAAAGGCTAGGCAAGAGACTAGGCCAACTTATTGCTTACTGCCATGCCATGGTTTGAGCTTTAGGCTCCAAAGATGGAACTTTTTTTTTATTTAGGTATTAGGGAGGTGGGACATTACTCAGCACCTGGCGTGGGGTTCAACGCCTAACAAAAACTACCAAAAGAAAAAATAAATAAATGTTTGTCTGAGAAAGAATGCATGCATGGGGATTATGTCTTTCGGAGGTTCAATAATCTATGATAACACATCTAAGGCTAATTAAGAATTAAAGGAAGTCCATTACTGAGAGAAGTGGTGATCTCGTCTTGCTTGCTAGGAGAGAGAAAGCTTCTGGACCACCTTTTCCAGCTAGATAGTGAGCGATCACTCAACAATGAACATTAATTGAAAGCGATTGGGAAAGAGTAGTAGCCATCCCTTACAGGAATCGAACCTGTGTCTTCGACATGAAGAGAAGATGTCCTAACCACTGGATGAAATTGACCAAAAAGCCATTCTTCATACACCTCACCTCCAAGAATAGAAGTGGTTCATTTTGCTTCTATATGCAATTCAAGATTTTGTTTGTGTTCTGGCAATTGTTTTATGTGAATTTGGTGGGTCGTCCCCTCTTCTTATGGGTTCTCCCACCAGAGCCCACTTACGGCATGCTTGATGCATAGTTACAACCTTTGCCTTAGCGTAGAACAAGTTATATAGAAAGCATGAACCACCTCGAGCTCACTCGATCGATGGTTCATGGTTCTACGTAATTAGTAGGAGCGAGAGTCACTATCATGTTTATGGTTCTAACTATCTATTATTTTGAAAGTCCTACAAATAGAAATATACGATTAGATAAACTGTCAATTTTGCACCGATAATGCATAAAAAATTAACCTCGGGTATTTATACTTGTATGGTTTTTTAGCATATATTAACTTAAAATTAATGAGGAAAATAAAATTAGAAAGAAATTGTAATTTATCAAATAAATAAAAGCAAAGCTCCTCATTATAAATTGAGATCAAATTCTTGTTGAATTCAAAAGTCTTATTGTCTCTGCTAGTTAAAAGGGGCAAAAATGTTGATCTTCATGTATAAATTGAAGACTTAAATAGTAAAGTATAAACTTAAAAAAGGTGAAATGAAAAGGCGCAAACAAAAAACCCATTTTTTTAAATATTTTTTGTTTAGTTAGTTAAAACAAAACAGACCGTAACCGGGAAAAAAAAAAAAAGAGGGACTGAAGAGGGTGCTTTATTATGTGGCCTTGTTTTCTCTTTTACAGAGAGCGGAGAGGGGGGGTGGGACGACCGAACCTTAGCTCTGCCGTTGCCATGGGGTTAGGTTTCACTTTTACAAAAATTTTGTCGCTGTTCCTCGGGATTGCTGTAGCTTTTGTTTTTGTATTAGCACACCCTTTTGTTTGTTCAAAGTCTGAAATGTGAAAGCCCAGGGTGACCCCCAACCCTGTTTTATAGGGACAGCCCTTCTTTATAGGGTTTCAGACCCCTCTTGTATCCCAAGGGAAGGACCACTGCACGTTCAGACACTGACTCCCGAAACAACTTGTTATCGATGTACTAAACTAAGCTTCCATCTCATCCTTTCAGGGTGATAGCTAGGCTTTTGCTATGGTGTTTCTGCAAACTAAAACTGATCATTACCAAAGGCTAATTTAGGATTATGTGGTGCATTGCATCATGTTAACTTAGGATAGTCGGAGATCACCTTTCTACTCTTGGAGAGTGGAAATCATGGAGTATTTCAACCTTTGATTCAAGGTGAGACAGAGAGGAAAAATGTGAGAAACAAAATCTATGGTAAAAGTAATGTATTTGTATAAGTTCATAAGCCTATTGTGCACTTGTAACATAGAGACTTTTCACGATACACGTTTTGTTTTTTTTGTTTTTTGATATGCAGGCAACAAAGTTATTTTCATCTTATTTATTTATTTACTTGTTATTGAGGTTTCTCGTCCATGTTCTCAAAATAATAATTTTATATTTTACATGCAAATTAACTATAGGAAAAAAATAATATATTTTATATGCAAATTGAATGCCTCTTACATGATACCTTAAACGAGTGCTTAATTAGGATACTAAAATTATATTATGTTCATTACAAGTGGCCTCTTTTTCTCAATAATTATTTAAGGCTCAACTCACAAAAATGGGAAGCAAAGTACTGAGTTAGAGGATTTAACAAACTGATAATTATCATAAAAGCTACCTTATCGAACCGGTTAACACGAAAACACCAAAAAACCAAAGCGCCCAACACCTAAGGGGCGTTTGTTTCTAAATTTAAAATTATGTTACTAGAACGTAACACCTAGGAATATTATTCCCGATATTTTTCAGAAAAGTATTTGTTTGGTATCAAATATTATTGAGATTATTTATTAAGATTCCTAGTAATAAATTTTAAACTTGTTGGTTTTATAATTATTTCAAGGGATATATATAATAATTTCTAAAATGCCTCTAACGTAATTAATTGTGGGGAAGTTAAATAAATAAGAGATGTTTTAGCATTTGTATTCAATAATTATTATTAAGAAGTTATGGAATTTTTTTATTTCCACTCTTCATGGGAATAAAATTTGACTAAAGAATGAAAAATATCTCTTTCCAGAAAACAATTAATACCTAGAAATAATTGAACAAAACTTATAATAAACATGAAACAAATCGTTCTCAAATATTATTTCTGAAAATAGATGAGCAAATCTTGAACCAAACAACCCATAAACAATAGACCATAAAAATCACATAACCACAAAAACACAGCATCAAAGTAGGTTCTGACCCATAACTCATCATCGGGCTAAAATACCCACCAACAAAAATTCATTAATACCAACAGTCAACGCCGGAACACCCAAACGGCAAGGTATCACTTCAACATATCCCAACACAATACGACTCCACTACCTCACAGGCAGCAATCATGATGGCAAAGAGACTCAAACAAGCCGTCTCTTATATGCTATCAAGTTGCAAGGTGCATTATGCACCTTCCATCTAGTGCACTCTGGTAATTAAATGCATTTATAAATGAACATTTTTTTCTACGATATCCGTTTTTTTTTTTCCAATTCTAGAATTAACAAGGAAAAATTTAATTACTTTTAAAAATAAGCAGATTTTATCTAGATCCTATTTGCATTTTAAAAGTGTCTTTTATCTGTGTATTACTAAAAAGATTTCATTCAATTTCAAGTTCACAAAAGAAAATCTATTCACTACCGAAATGCATTTAACATTTTTATAAATCTAAATAAATATTAAAAAAAAATACTGCAGTGCATCCATTCACCTTTAATATTGTAAGATGCATATTGAACCTTGCACTTTGGCACCAGCCTATGTTACAAGTTTACCGTAACCATTTACAAACAATTTTTGTTTTTGTTTTTGTTTTTTTTTTTGTGTTTTACAATTTATATTGTGAGCCGTCACATAGTAAAGCTTGGTCTAGGAGTGCTCCTCCAAGGGGTGTTTCTGACTATGAAAAGCATAAGCGCATGTTTGGTTTTTCATTTGCAGAATTATTTCTCAGTAAAATTAATTTTAAGGTAAATGATTTATATTTCGATATATTGACTTAAAAAATAGTTTTAATTGTAAATATTGTTTGGATGTTTATTAAAGTCACTTTTAGATGTAAAATTACTAAAAAGGTATGATTGTATTTGATGGATTAAAATATATATAAGTTTATATTAAAATTTAAGAATTAAAGATTTATAAAATAATATTCATACAATTAAATTTATAAGTTTAATTTTTATATACTAATAATGTAAAATAATTTTATACAATCAACTACTAGAATTTGAAAAAAATAAAATAAAGTTATGATGAGTAACTACTCACCATGATAATTATTCACCATAATTTTGCATTCTTTTTTTCAAATTCTACTAGTTGACATATGACATAAAAATTAATCTTTTTATTTAAATATAATTCAAATAATGAAATAATATTAAATTAAAAGGCTAATTTTTCAATACATATACTACAGGATTTTACTCAATACAAAAGTAGCAAAATATTACTTTCACGTTGAAGCGTCTAAAATCAATTCTGAGGCCAAAATCAATTTTCCTGAAAACCATCCAAATATGATGGCACAACTTTCAAGACCCTAGAAATGATTTTGTGTTGCCTAACATGTTTTCAAATATGCACTAAGTCATTTTTTTTTTTAATCATGTTAGGTAAATAGAAAAGTAGTTAATTTTTGCTCTTGGCTTTTGAAGTTGAATGGTGATTTTGAGAGCCTCGTTAGTGCTTTTTAAAGTTAGCTTATGCTATTCAAAATTTAAAAGACTAGTATAACTTTATTAACTATTATTAACATAATAAAAATAGAAATTATTTTATTTAATATCTATATCTATTATAATCATTCTGGATGCTAAGAATAATTTTATAATATATTTACTAAACACTACTGTCTCATGACTTCTTCAAAACAACTTGGACATTATTTTACCAAATAATACTAATAGTACTAGAACAGTCTAAATATCAATTTGATCCAATGTTTTTAATTGCAGACTGCATCATGTGATGTGGCTGCAATATTGCTATTGCGGTTTACAGTGCAACCGCATTGGACCACAATTGCGGTGTGATGTACTTTCACATAAATTGATCGCAACACAACCGTAACAAGTCACAATAGGCTCTTTTTTAATTTGAAGACACATAAATTTTACACCGCATAAGCTATAATACACGTTGCAACAGCTGTATTTCTTGTGGCCACATCAACTGCAATTTGAAACACTAGTTTGATCGATATCATTAACTACATGATAATAGCCTTCTTTGTAGTGTCTCTTGTGTTTGTAATGATTTTTTGATATATATTGTAACCAGGGTTTTAAATTACGGACCGCATCACGTGATACGACAGTAATATTGCGGTTGCGGTCCGGAGTGCAACCACATTGGATCGCAATCGCGGTGTAATGCATTTTCATACAAGTTGACCACAACGTAACTGCAAATGGGACCACATCGAGCCGCATCAAGACCGCATTGGGCCGCATCAGGACCGCATCGGGCCACAACAGGCCGCAACAGGTTCCTTTTTCAAGTTGCAAATGAGCAAAATACAGTAGTTTGCGTGATATTAAGTAGATGTATCCATATCCATAATCACAACAACTTCAACCACGATCGCATCCGCGACCGCAACTGCAATTTAAAACACTGATTGTAACAACTAAAAAAAATCAATAGTAGTTTGCGTGATATTAAGTAGATGTATCCAAGAAGAAAAATAATAGTTTCAGCATCTGTAGAAAATCGTCTTGATAGGGGTTCTGCATTTTGAAGCAGAAAAATAAGCAGGGGTTCGAACGCTGGCACATTTAAGTATTGAAAATAAGTTTTTGCATTTTAAAGCAGAAAATAATCTGCTCGATCAGGTCAAAATTTACAGGAGAGCTCACTTTCCGATGAAACTAAGCTCCAATATATAGAATATAGGGTCTATACCTGAATGTAATCATATATTCTCTTTTTGTTCATTTGCTTTTGCTTCTCAAATCAGAAACTAATTAACGCCCTTTATCTTTTAATTAAGTTGTAACTATTTATCTTACTCTATTGGCTTAGAAAATTTCTCATGAGAAGGTTAACTGACATGCATTTGGGGGTGAAGGTTTCTAATTTCTTGCTTAAGCTCTATAAACAGATTTGATGATGATTGGAAAAAAAAAAAATACGAGATTTAAGTGACATTTGTAAACCTTTTAGTGGGTTAAACGATGCATGAAGCATGGGATTTTCAATGATTTTGAATCATTTTATATGAAAATCGTGCAGCAATAGTTAAACGGATAGGCATCAAGGTGCAGTCATGCTTGATTTATCATAAGTGGTTTTATAGCGGAAACGATCAAAATGGGCCAAAGCAATATATGGTTTTGATTGAAGCTAAGGTTGTGGGGGTGTCCCACGATTTGAAAACCCACGATTTGAAATGAAGTTAAGAGAAGAAATGATGGAGGCATGGTCTATGCCTTTGCAAAATGGCTACCAACCAACTTTGCAAAGTGTTTTGTAGTGTGAAGAGGTGTCACATGAGGCTGATGCATCTCTTTCTTTTTGAAAAAGGGAAAAGAATGATATACATTTCACATCTCCATTGTGTGGAAGCCACCATATTCGACAGTGAGTGGTAGACTAGTTGGTCTCATATGGTAGCATGATTATGAACATATCAAATCATGCAGCCCCATCCGTGCGTGTTCCTTCTATTTTAGACAAATTTTGTAAAGAGTATCAAATAAATACCTTAATTAACTCATTGAAACGAATAAGGCACAGGAAGCTGGACGATGTTAGATTCTTTTAGAGTATCAATTATGCTTTACAAGAATATAAGATAGTTATGCAACTACAGACGGCTAAATTAAGGGCTCAGAACGAACAAAAATGACGTGTTTGAATTCAATTGATTTCACATTTTTGAAAGTAAATCCTCAAGTCATATCATCATTTATTTGATGTTAAAATAGTATTAAAAAAATTATTGAGAAATATTTTAAATACAGCTATGAGATCAAGTAAATCGGTATTTCAATGTATTAGAGTGGCGTACAGGTAATTAAGCCACTCAACAAAAGAAGTCAAAAACTTTGTTTTTATTTTTTCCATATTATTCGATTGTTTTGTTTTATTCTCCCCAACCTGCACATATATTTCACTTTTGTGAGGAACTGAATTGGCAGAATCTTGAACTTCCTCTTACAATTATTGTTAAAGAATTTCATAATTAGACTTTTTGGGTAAATCAAATCATTATATTTTATTAATCTTTATTAGCAATCTTGTGAATTACTTTAATATCCTTCTGATTCCTACCTCTTTTGCTTACTCTGGCCCTTCCTTTGCGTTTCCAAGACAAAGTTCTTTTTGCGTGGATCTATTGGTTTCTAGACAACAAAGATGTTTTGGATAATTACCCCTTCCATAACGTGCTAAAAACAAAAGTTTTGGAAAGGCAGAAAACAAACGCATTATGTGAAACGACTGTTGTCATATTGATAAACATTAATCTGTAGTATCATGAATTCATGATGGTACGTAAATATTGTAAAAAATAATGATATATCGATAATTATGAAATATAAAGTAACTAAAATTTAGAATCCTTGAGTTACATTGATTATAGATGTAATATATCAATTGTTTGATATATTGTTGCACAAATTTTACAATAAATCTAGAATTTAACTTTTGAGACGTTGTTATCGCAAAAAATTTTACACACGTCCTTGGACTGTGCATAACCATGTTATTAAAAGAGATTGATTAACCCACAAAAAAAAAGGAGATTGATTCATTCCTTAACTATTTCAAAATTTATTTAAAAGATAAGATGTGATTGATTGAAGTGTGAAACACTTGACATTGAGAAAATATCAAATTGATCTCATAAATCTAATGAATAAATTAAATTTAGAAAAAATTATATTTATTGTCCCTAATATCCATCAATATTACATTTAAACCATTTGATTTTTTCACATGACACCACTTTCCCCTTTTTCAATTATTGATGGGCCTTCAAACTCTCAGAAGAAAGAGGAGCAAATTCAAGCATATAGAAAAACCACAATTATAAGCATCTAGAAAACATATAGATGAACACAAATCAATAAATAGACTGTAACCGAAAAAAAAAAAATCAATAAAAGACACACACCCTTAAGCTAGAATTACAACACTAAGAGAGTCACAAACATCACAGCAAACTCAATTCATCCTTAATAAGGAATAATAATAAAAGTCCTAAAACCACTCATTCTTCTTTCCCATTTGTTCAGCAACTCAAGAAACCCACTCCAAATGCAACTTCCAATAATAGAGAAGGACGATGGGGAAAACTGGAAAAAGCCAATTGCATGATTTGTGACAATAAGGGAACTTTGGGGCAAATATTTCACCAGCAAATGAGAGGGGATTCAAAGGAAAAGAGTTACGAATCATGTAATGATTACAACAATGGAAGGTTTGCCCACTCTGTGACGAAAGAAGGACGTACAGAAGCCAATAGGTAGTTAGTCTACATTGTACAAAATAAAAATAAATTTAAAGCAACGGTTACATTTACAGTATGAAAATCAAGAGTTTAACTATCACATTGTCATCAAATCACATTTTACTATATTAGTAAAATATTTAATTCTTTCTCTCTCATTATTTTAAAAGTCATACAAATAACAATATTTAATTAGATAATATTATAAAAATTTTTTTACCGTAAATGCATACAAATTAAATTCCAAAATCAAACTCTAAACTTAATCACTAAAACATAGTAGAAAAAACTTAGATCCATTTCCTTTTATCCATGACATTCGATCTTTCAATCAAATTATGACACGTGGAAGTTTTTTCTTGAGATATCCACTTGTCATGATTTATTGATTGGTGAAATGGATGAAACATATATAAAGAAATGGACCTAACTTTTATCCAATATTGTACAGATAGCATAATGAAACTTTATAACGGTTTAATTCAAAGCATGCAACCCCTAGTAGTAGTGTGTGTCTTTTCGAATGGTATAATGTTGGTGGAGACTGAAGCCTACATCCACAAGGAATAAACTTTGCTGCATTCTAACGAAGGATGATGGCAGCGGAAACATGGGGTACAACGCTAGCGACTTTTTCTTAATTGGGGGCTATGTAGGCTAATTCAATGTGGCATATGACTGGGTTTTGGGTCCCCATATTGGTCATTGATGATCCAAATGGAATCTTAGCCCTCACAATTACTTTCTTTTGCTAATCCCATGATCAGAAAGCAATCCTCAAACCCTTTCCGTAAGATTACTTTAGATTCTCAGTAATATTTATATTATTTTAACAAAACGAAACACCCATAGATCGAGTGAGAAACAAATTGACTTATTAGTTATTACAAATATATATCATGCGTATACACGTATTGCGTAAGCTGCTTTATGGGCTAAGGAACCAAGGAATCACATTCGAAGGAAGGCATACATACGCCCAGGATATACATATATATATGCCCAGGATATATATATATACAATGGTCATTAATGAGCAATCATGGGAAGGCCATAATATGGCCGGGAAAAAACGGAACCAAATCTTCTGTTCTATTTTTCTGTCTCCCTTTCTCATGTCTGCTTAATAAAATTTTGACATTTGTATAATGACAATATTATCCATGATTTTTTTTAATTACCCATAATTTAAATATGCGATAAAAACTTGATTAGAGGGCTAAAAAGAGATAACAAGAGATTTGAATTTGGGAAAAACAAGCACGAATTGTGGGAGTAATAGTTGTGATGAATGGGTAGCATATTTCCATACGTGGGTGAGTCGCGGGTCCTGTCTTTAGGCTAGTTGCCCCGCAATCTTTGGATAGGGGCGACGAGCGAAGAGGTTGGAAGCTAAGGCCTGGGCAGCCAATGATCACATTAACCGGGCCGTGAGCCCTGCCCTAATGTCTTCGGGTCTGTGCCTTGTGTGAAGAAGCCTAGAAACCTATGAGGTCGGTTTCCCTACTGCCTACTGGACCACGTATTATCAGGATTGGCAAAGATGCATAGAGTACAAATAATACAATCTTACATATCATCAATTAGTTTTATAAACAACAGTCTTTCCAAAAAAATATAAGATATTGTATAGAGATATATGAATAATTTTATACTCTAATTTATTGTTTTACATAGAGACTTCTTTTGGGCTAGAAGAAGCATGAACAATTTAAAAGAATAAGAGATAATAAAAGTTAAACTCTAAATCTGTCGGAATAAGAGCTTTGATACTATGTCAGCAGAAGAATAATTTTATACTTTAATAATAAATATGATATGTGTCATATAATTTCTTAATCTTGTTGCAAATTCCGTCTGATCGAACTTAATCTTATAAAAGTTATGTATGCATCATTATTACTTTATTCACACACACACACACACACACACACACACACACACACATATATATATATATATATATATATATATATATATATATATATATAGACGCTGATGTTATATTTTATCTAACATATATTCGCTTCTTTAAGGTAGTCATATTCCTATTTCACTGAGCTCCTCCTTCCATATGCATGTGTACACTTGATAAATCAGTAAAAAAAAAAGAAAAACTGATAAAAGAAACTAGCTTCTAAATGGTTTTATTATTTATTGCTTAAGTTTTGGACATTGTAATATGTCGATAATGTTTTAAGAAAAATTTTGTCTTAAAAAAAGGCCTAATTATAATGGTTAATTACTCCATGATCGTTGAAGTATGATTGGAAATAATAGGTCTTACTCAACAAGCATATTGCACCCTATGTCGTTATCTAGCAGCAGAAATTGGAGATAATAATGAATGACATCTAACTCTCAAGCTGATCATTAATGAAGAATAGAAAAGAGACCGTTATTGTTTTTTCTTTCCTTAATTTTTACCCCTTCGAAAAGTAAACACTAAATATAATTTGGCTAGAATTTCCTTGAACTATAGTTTCACCTAAGCAAGATATCATTGGACTATCTTCTTAAGAGCTAACTTATTCATTTGTGCATCCTTCATTCAAAAGGATGAGAATTTTGGAGTGATTAATCATCAATTTCACCATCAATTTCTCATAAATGGTTTGTGGTAGTGTATACGAGTGACATGATAATAGAATCTCCAATTTGTTTTATATGACAAAATTGTTGTAATTTGAAAATCATTTTTCTAACTGGCCAAGTACGTCATACGAACTAAATTATTAATTATATTTCTTACACATGAAACGTGAGAGTTGAGACTCGTGCATCATCATAACATCCCATGATTGTCATATGGTCGTCTATTAGTTAGTTACTTTTGTATAATTATAGACGACACTTGGTGGAGGAGTTATTATATTAGCATCCGAGCTGGTACATTCCATTATGAAATATTTTCTTGAGCCTGAAGGGAAGGAATAAGGGAAAGAGAGAAGAATACATGTGAGGCCAAAAGAAGAAGAGTTGAAGAACATTGTACACACGTTTTTTCAATTTGTTGTGCTGCGCTTTTTCTAGCCTATCATCTTAATTAATCTCACTTTTCTTCGCTTTCTGTATTCTCATTCTGTTGTTCTGATCCATTCTTAGTGTTATTAAAATCTCTTATGGCTTTCTCGTTTCAAATTTGTTTCCACCTCTTTTCCCTTCATAAAGTTTAGGAGCCACGAGAGCAATCATTGTGCAAATAAGCACACCATGTACCCACTAACTCTTCATCTCTCTTCCCTAGCAGCCCTATCCCTACAAGTGCAGCCCCGTAGGCAGTAGACCCGAAAAAATTCGACTATTGATGGAGGTAAATATTGACTGTATTTGGTTTATAGATTGTAAATGAAATCATAGTTTGGTTTAATGGAAAATAATTTTTTATATATGTTTACTTTATTCAGAATTATGGTTTGAGACTTAAAATTAGGTCAAAATGTAATTTAAGGTGATTTTGCTAAATATTTAAACATATTTTTTTCAAAAGAATAAAGTTTTAACTTTAGTTATATTCTTTAATAAGTCACAGTGTTAGACTTTTGTCAATTCAAACACATATTTCTTCGGACCTAGTGTGCCTTTTCACTCACGCCCTCTGTTGCCCTTTTTGTCCCTTCAATTTTTTTTTTCCTCGCAATTTTGGGACCTGCAACCGCCACCATTAGGCGGTGTGCCCCCAACCCTTTCCCTATCCCCTCTTTCTCACATCTCCCCTCTCTCACATTTTCCAAATCTTGCTGATTTATTTGGAACCCTTACCTTTCATCGTCCAATCTCACTACTCATTTTCCCTCTTCCTATCTCACCCCAACCTTCCTCTGTTGGGTTTAAAATGTAAGAGGTGAAGTTTCACATCGATTAGGAATGGACTATGTGATGTGTATATAAGATGAGAGGAAACATATATAGACACATTATCTTAAGGTTTTGGGTCAATATGTGGTGTCCAGTATGCTAATATGATTTTCTCACTTAGCTCGTTATCTTAGATCTCTCCTATGTTGAGCTCCCATGCATGACCCAACAAGTGATATCAAAGCCGACAGTTTGGATTATGCCTAGTGAAGTATTGGAGGAATGGTGGGTTAATACCATCAAATACTTGGGTTTCCATTAGGGGGAGCAGATTGTGTTAGGCTTCATACTTGGGAGGAGATTGTAGGGTTTCAAGTGTGAGAGGTGAAGTCCCATATCGGGTAGGAATGGACTATGTGAGATGTATATGTAATATCCTAAGTTCAATACAAAGGTTAGAAAATTTTTTCAAACCAGGAAGGGTTGTCAGTCACCCTTACCTATCATTTTAGGTCCAAAATTTCACTAAATCTAGACTCTACATGTCCTTGGAGGGCAATATGATATAATCATACTTTTGAGACCAAAAATCCCGGTAATTGTTCCCAAGAAGAAAATAAGTTGAAGGACGATTTTTAATGAATTTTACCTAGCCTTTAACCCATTCGTTGATAGTCCCCCAAGTTTGAAAAATCGTAAGAATTCCCGAATTTGAACTAAAACCCAAAATTTAGATTTTGATTTCTCTGATATTTTATTTGAGTGCAAATAGGGGGTATTTCCTTATTTATCTTTATGTTTTAAAGTTAATGGAGAGTAAAATAAATGAGGGGCGGTAAACAGAAAGTAAGGTAGTGTAGCAACTAGAAAGGAGACTGCCCAGGCGGTAAATAGAGCGTTAAAAACCCCCCATTTCGAGGTCCAAAACCTTCATTCACCTCTCCACCCCAAATTCACTCCCAAACTCGATTATCTTCCATTTTCTCTTAAAATCAACTTCAATCTTTCACTTCTAAGGCTTTAAGATATGTTATTCTAGTGATTTTGCTTTTATTTCTTCCATTTTTCTTTGTTTTTGGGGGTTGGTATGAAGTTTTCCATACCTCTCAAGGAGGTAGAGTTCTTTCAACATATTAGAATTAGATTTGAGTTATATAGAGGTTTTAGCAATTAATCTAGAATTCTATTGCTTCATTGATAGATACAGGTGCTGTTCTCACTTCCCAGAACTTTGCTGGTACTATTCCTATGTGTACTGCCACTCTAGGTGAGTGGGTTCATATCTATAACTTCTATGTTAATCATTATATCTATTTCTCCTAAAACATGAGAGTATATATGATTTTAGAGTTTATTTTGTGAACTACTGAGATTTCTGTGAAATATTGTGTTATAAACTATTGGTTTAATAAGAAAATGTGTTTTCTTGAAAACCATGGGACATCTATCATTGAGGATGAGTTCTTGTATAGTTGCATTGCAAATTTAATCATCTAGAGCTAATTTTATGATTATATGATTATGATACTATATATTGTTATATAAAGAGAGATTTTGAATTCTAGGATAGAAGACTTTGGAAATGATAGAGAAGAGAATGAGATTTTCTAGCGGAGCTGGCAGTAACTATAGAGAAACAGGATGTATGTTAATGGCAGCTAATCTGTTAACCTTGGTATCAAGTAGCCCAGGGCTAGAGATTATAGAGGATTTAATTGTTATATTGGGGACGGCAATACTTAACACCCAGATATGACTAGACATTTATACTTAGAGTTTTGTTACGTCACAAACATTGTACGTAATCAGAGCAGATATTTATGTTTCTCTATTAGAGTACTATTAGGTCAGATTATAGAAAGTTAGGACTTGGTGATTTGATTACAGTTATGAAATGTTTTCATACTTTATTACTCTTACTATGATTCTGGTGTTGTGTATCTTCCCTTGGTGTTCCCTGAAAGGGTTCTAGGTGGGAAATCACTCACTGAGTTTAGGTTACGAAACTCACCCTTTGTTCTTTTCATATTTTACAAATATTGTTGCTGCTGAGGGTACTTCTACACCATCTTCCTCCCAGTAGCGATAGATTACAGTTGTTGAGCTCATTAGGTGAGATGTTGGGTATTTTGCTCTAGATATGCTCCAGTGTAATGCAGGCAGGATCTCGGACCGTAGGGTATGATTACATTTTGCATAGTCTTGTATTTTAAGATGCTATTTGGACTATATAACTTTTACTTTTCATAAACACTCTATATGTAAAGGACTTTACACATATTTAGCGATATTATATGTTGCCTTTGAAAGAGACTGTGATATATTTTAGTTTTATTATATGATTTCCAGAGCGGGTGATTTGTACGTGGAAAGAAAACTATTTTAGAACTCTCTCATACTCCAAATGTGCATATAGAGGTGATACAGGTCACGAGGCTTACGTGGAAATGGGGTTTCTCACGTGCCGGTCACGTGCCCAAGTGGGGTTGTGATAGTATATAAGATGGATGTAGTGTCTGGTCTACTTATATGGATTTCTCACTTTGTCTGTTGTCTTAGATCTCTTCCATGTTGGGCTTCCTCGACCTAATAGCCTCTTCCCATCTCACCCTTCCCTTCCCCTATGTTTTGCTAAAAAACGTAACCTCCCATGTTTGTTGAGGTGTTTAATCGATGATTTTATGTTTGAGGAAATCACCTAGGCGTCAAAGAGTTCTAGTGGTGGGACCAATAGGTGGAGGTAGAGTCTGGGTGTCTGGCGAGTTATATGCCGATGGAGGGGATAGAAAGATAAGATAGGGGTTTAGTGGTGATCCTGCTGGTTATTGGTGGTCTTGAACTAACACCAACTACTGAGATGCTTTTATTTCGATTGCTCTTTGTTAGATCTTGTTTTCTTCATTTTTGTGACATTTTGTTAGATTTAGCTCATTCTTCTCTCTAATTCTTCACTATTAGATCTGCCTTCCATCGTCATCTGATATGGTTGCTTGAGTTTTATGGTTTGACAGTGTTTGTTCATCACTTACTTGTCTGGTGCTCTAACCTGTTGAACATGTTTTGCATTTCTAGTTCTACCTATACGTGGGTATACGCTCTTTTTCCTTGATTTTGAAGGCAATGTGACCATGCTTGATGAGGTTTTTGGTGGTTGGCATGATAGGCAAAGGTATCTTTGCCAATGAGTAAGATGTCACTTTAGGCTGCGTGCTACAACCTTGACAAGGATGGTGATGAGTGTGTATTCGATCCCTAGGCAATAGGGTACGCGTGTGGTAGGGGAAGCATCTCTCCTCAAGCAGTGACGGCTCTGTTTCATTTATGGGCCATAGGAGTTTGCTAAATGAGGTCCAATGGGTGTGTGTGTAATGTCTTCCTAACTATCACGTGTTACTCAAGAATTAACTCAATAATTAGAAATGTGTTACTTTCATCTTGTCTAACTTAGACAAGTCATAAAACATAAAAATAAAGGGAAGTAAACCTAACATTGACAGTTTAAAGTACTAATGCAGCCTTCAATTGCCCACCAATACACATACACACTCACACACACACACACACACACACACACACACATGTCAACAAGTATGTATAATCATCTCTAATATCTCCTAACTTCCCTATAGAAAAATCCTTTGCTCAGTCGGATATTAACCTTGCCTTCATGCTGACGATATTGGATTCAAACAATAATGATCAAGCTAGTACACCACCATATGGAGATTCGAGATCGTAAATAGGCATTGGAAGCAGACTAAGCAAATGAACAATTGTTTTCTAATGATTTCCCTACTATAGCAAATTGATGAAGGTCCATAGGGATGGCATCTATAAAATTCTGAGGATAACACAAAGTTCAAACATGCAATTTTAAAAGTTATTTTTTAAAAAAGTTATCCAAACAGGTTTGCTATTTTTCACTATTATAAAAAAATTTTAAAAGTTAAATTGTCAAACATGTTTTATTTTTGTTTTTTTATTTTCAAAAAGTGAACTTGAACTTGTTTTCTAAAATAGTTTTAAAAACTTTAAGAACAAAAACACTTCCAAACAAGCCCTAACTTTTTCCATCCAAAACTTCATATTTTGACAACTTAGCATAGAGTTTTCGTACCCCTAAGATTTGAAGCACTACCCTAGGGTGTTTGGCATGCTCCTCCTTGGTCTTCGAATAGAGAAATATGTCATCTATAAAGACAACTACAAACTTATCTAAGTAAGGGCAAAAAATTTGGTTCATGTAATTCATGAATACAACTAGAGCATATGTTAGTCCGAAAGACATCACCATATACTCGAAATGTCTATATCGAGTTCTAAAGGCAGTCTTGGGGATGTCTTTACTCTTAACTCAAATCTAGTGATATACTGATTGCAAACTCATCTTTGAGAATATGGTTGCTTACAATTGATCCATGAGATCATCAGTCCTCGACAAAGGATATTTATCCTTCACCGTTGTCTTACTTAGCTGCCTGAAATTAACGCACAACTTTATGCCTCCATCATTCTTTACCAAAAGGACTTGAGCTCTCCATGGTAAGTCACTTGGTATGATGAACTGCTTCTTTAGAAGCTTTTCAATCTGTGTCCTCAATTTTGTCAACTAAAGGGGAGACATCCTATAATGTGAAAGGAAGATAGGGTGTAACATCCCCTGCTGCTTTATGGATTAGCGACTGTCCCCACAAACCAACACGGGTCTTTTCAGCATGCTTTGTCCTCACTCGCACGCTTCCTAGGAAAACTTCCCAGGAGGTCACCCATCCCAAAATTACCCCAGGTCAAGCACGCTTAACTGTGGAGTTCTTTCAGTTTAGGCTACCGAAAAGAAGATGCATCTTGTTGGCATAGGTAGTACGAATGAATTCATATAAGCCCTCCTCAACTGTATAGTCCCATACCTATACAGTCTCAGGATCCCTCTCATTCGGGTGTGTAATCGGTTCATTCAGGTACCCCTCTGCTTAGAGGACCTTGCGAGGAGCCGCTCCTTGTCCGTGCCCTCTTTGCACCTGCGATCACTCCTCGTCCTCGTCCCCGGGCATTACATGCCCACCAGCTTCCGCCTGGTTCGTCCCCGAACCACACCGTACTGGGAGAGGTGCAGGCTCTGAAAAGATGCTTCTTCTTTTCGGTAGCCCAAACTGAAAGAACTCCACAGTTAAGCGTGCTTGACCTGGGGTAATTTTGGGATGGGTGACCTCCTGGGAAGTTTTCCCAGGAAGCGTGTGAGTGAGAACAAAGCATGCTGAAAAGACCCGTGTTGGTTTGTGGGGACAGTCATCAATCCATAAAGCAGCAGGGGATGTTACAAATGGTATCAGAGCCTGCACCTCTCCCGATGCGGTGTGGTTGAGGGACGAACCAGGCGGAAGCTGAGTGGGCATGTAACGCCTTGAGGGGGGCGAGGACGAGGAGTGATCGCCGGTGCAAAGAGGGCACGGACAAGGAGCGGCTCCTCGCAAGGTCCTCTAAGCGGAGGGGTACATGAATGAACCGATTACACACCCGAATGAGAGGGATCCTAAGACTGTATAGGTATGGGACTATACACTTGAGGAGGGCTTATACGAATTGATTTGTACTACCTATACCAACAAGATGCATCTTCTTTTCGGTAGCCCAAACTGAAAGAACTCCACAGTTAAGCGTGCTTGACCTGGGGTAATTTTGGGATGGGTGACCTCCTGGGAAGTTTTCCTAGGAAGCGTGTGAGTGAGGACAAAGCATGCTGAAAATACCCGTGTTGGTTTGTGGGGACAGTCATCAATC
Source organism: Dalbergia cultrata (assembly GCA_031216105.1). Taxonomy (NCBI): domain Eukaryota; kingdom Viridiplantae; phylum Streptophyta; class Magnoliopsida; order Fabales; family Fabaceae; genus Dalbergia; species Dalbergia cultrata. The sequence continues at coordinate 50,271,420 of CM062346.1, forward strand.
CATAAAGCAGCAGGGGATGGTACATAGGGCCCATTCTCGATACAAGTTCAACGGAGAACTTAGTTTCCCTTTCTAGGTGAACTTTTGGAATGCTTCTTAGAACCATCTAGTTATTATCATTAATTTCACACTACCATAGATCAAATCTATGGATTGAGAAGTTCCTTCAGTTCCTAAAGTAAAAATGCACTCTTGGCATTGTAGCCTGGAGATGGGCAAGCTATCATAGTGGAGCCACTGCCCTAACTAGACTCATCATGAGCTTATTCCACCATTTTGAAGCCCCCACTAAGGTCACAAGCCATGGTAACTTCACTTGGCAAAGCTTATTCTCGTGATTCTTCCCACATTTAGGACATTATTGTCCTAGCACTAAACTTGATGGCTGCTGTTATTTTTCCTCTATTATTATTTGTAGGGATCTTCCCAAGACTGGTTAGTAGGTTTGAACCTTAGATCCTGTGGTATCAATCCCTTCCTAAAATGGTCTTGTGCAAACTTGAAATTTGACAGCTTTTTGTTAGATTCTACTATATGCCAACACTTATTTACTAAAGTAGTATAATCTCTAATCTCTAAGAGGCCCATAGTTGCCTTTATGTCCTCAGGTAAACCTCCTCCATATTTCATGCACTTTCAAGCTTTATTAGGATCATACTGATAGATAGCTGAAAATTTATATAACTTTTCAAACTTTGTAATGTACTCTAGCTCCTTTGCATGAACTCTAGCTCCTTTGCATTTCTCACAATCCTTTAGTGGCATCCTAAGTAACGTTAGTTTGAAAGGCTTCAAATAGTCCATTGGTCCCAACCCTCCATAATTCTGCATATGCTTCCAACATATAACTAGCAAAGGCCACTTTTTGGTTCTTCGTACAAGGAACTATGGAGAAAATCTTTTCCATTGCTTTTAATCCATTCTTCTGCTTTGTTCGGATTGAAAATTCTCTGGTATAATGGAATATTTGTTTTCTTTAATTCAAAAAATCTTTGGTATTCCACATCCACCCCTGGATTTCACTCATCATTGTAGTTTAACCTTTCCATTATTCAGTTATCTACTGCAACTTGTTCTCTCATAATTGCTGCCATCTCCCTGTAAATATGCATCATCCTAGCTTCACCTTTAGTACTGTTCCTATTTTGCTAGTTTGAAGCCACGATTCCTATCATGTCGAGCAAAAGGTGTTGAGTTGATCAAGCTCAATACTAAGCTAAGTGTGGCAACAACCAACAATATTCATAACCAGCATTCATGCATATTAGATTACAATGCATGACATTCACTAAGGAAACATAGCCAGTCTAATAGTTAGGCTTTATTAGTATAGCCTGGCTCTGATACCATAATGTAATACCCTTCTAACTACGTGTTGCTCGGGAATTAACACAATAATTAGAGTGTGTTACTTTCATCTTTTTTTTACTTATACTAGTCATAAAGCATAAAAATAAAGTGAAGTAAACTTAACATCGATGGTTTTAAAGTACTAATGCATCCATCAATATATATATATATATGTCAACAGGTATGTACAATCATATCTAATAACTCCTAAATTCTCTAAAGAAAAATCCTTTACTGAGTCAGATATTAACCTTGCCTTCATGCTAACAATATCGAAGTCAAACGATAATGACTAAGCTGGTACACCACCATATAGAGATTCAAGATTGTAAAGAGGCACTGAAAGCAGACTAGACAAATGAACATTGTATTCCTAATGCTTCCCTTACTATGGCAAATCGATGAAGGTCCATAAGGATGGCATCTATAAAATTATGAGGATAACACAAAGTACAAACATGCAACATAGGGATGAGAATATTATAAAATTCTCAGTAGGGCACTCACTCGTGCATAAACATATCATTATAATCATTTAGACTGTATATATCAACTTGAAACTTTAAACTAGTATCAATATAAACAATAAAGTCATCCACTTAGCACATAACATAAAGAATAACTTAGGATAATTGCTACTTTAACTTGTCTTAGCCTTTGATATGTGGTGGCTCATTACACTCTTAGGTAATAGATTTCTTAGGACTGAGCTTATTCCGATACATGATTATTGGATTTACTTTCACCAACTCTCACAGATCTCTTCTTAGTCAGGTTTACTTTCCCTGACTCAATTCAAAGGTAGTTATATTTACTTTCTCCAACTTAACAGGTCTACTTTCTCTGGCCCAAGAAAATATAATCTTAATCTTTCTTTCATGTAAAGGCAATTGTCATAAGCATTCATAGTTACATGTTTATAATACCATCAACAAACTAATATAGTACACAAGATATCAAGTCATTGACATATACTCATTCCAGCATACCAACATTCTGTCTAGAATTTCTGCCATAAAGAAAATTGTAGCCAAATGACTAAACATCATAAATATAGGGTGAAGTAATTTTCGGAGGTAATTTAGTATGGTGACTACTCCCATGGAGGTGGCGGTCAATGCCTCTGATACAGTTGGCATGTGGAAGATGGTGAGAAAGGCACGTGACTGTTTAAAGGCTAAGATTAATGACCATATAACTGTGTATGGTGAGCAGTTTAAGGATAATGGAGGCTAAATTAGTCATCGAGTCCTTATTTTTATTTTTATTTTTCTGTTAAATTTGAAAAGATGATTTTTATTCATGAATAATGATTATTCGTGAAAAGAAAATTCGTGAAAAGAAAGAGATCTGGGAACCCTGAAGCGTTGGTGGTGTAATCGGCGGATCTGTTTGCTAACTCGGCGATGGAAGTGGTAGGATGGTGGATCTCAGTTTTTGGTTGTGACGAGACGGTGGAAGTGCACGAGCATAGTGTGGGACTTCGCGGTGCTGGGTGGAGGAGGCAGCAGCAGATCTGTAAGCCATTAGTAATATTTTTTTTTAAACAAAAAAAAGGAAGATGATCGCCAAACAAGAGAAATTTTCACAAATAGAGATGTCAAAAACCTACAATGGGTTTAAATGCACATGCTAATGATCAGATATGGGGAGTATCATCTTCACGTCTTTAAAAAAAAAAAGAGAAAAGCTGTCTCATACATGCCTATCATCATCAATAGCCAACCAACCCATACAAATGTCAATCCTAAAAGCAAAGCCAAACATGGATCTAAATATTTCAAACTAAAAATGGAAAATAGAAGCAGAAGGGGAAGTTGCGAAGCCTCCCATCGCCACCGCCGCCACCCCTCACCCACGGCCACTGTGTGCCTCTTTCACCATCATAGCACCGCGGAGCTCACCCTCTTCCCCTCCATTGATGGTGACCCCTTTGTACCCCATAACCCATACCTGCCGTTTCCCGTCTCAAAAATAAAATGCAACCCCAATCCTTGTGTCTTTGTTTTACAAGACCATGGTAAATCCAAACCCCATTTTTCAAAGTCACAAGAGTGTTCTTTGTTATTATCACTTGTTGATTTTTACCCTTATTCCTTTTATTTATTTTTTATTTTCATTCTTTTGCTTTTGTTGGCTAGCTTGGGCTGTGTTACTTTTCTGGGATAGGAGTTTTATTTAAACACTAGTCATTGGACCATGTTGCCCTTACGCTTAAACTTCTATGGCAGCTTCATTAACATGCCAATCCGTGCCCACAACACCAGGTGTCCACTTTCTATTTGCCAGCTCTGACAACTACAGTGTGGCCATGGACCGCCAACTGCGTGTGAGAATCCACCATTTAGTATATCTATGAGACCTTGTAAGAATTTCAAGTCAAAATAAACTTTCTAGCTATATTAATAAAATTATACAAATTCAATGATTAGTAACTACCTAATTCTAGGTAACAGTCAGAGTTCCCAATCTTATTACCATAACAAATGAACTCAATAAATTCTGTAAAAATTCAGGTTGTACCTCAAGGTGTCTACAATAACCTATAAAAATTTCAAATCAAAATTCAATCATTTTATATAATAAAAAAAGTAGATAAATTTAAATCTTCAAAACTGAAGTTCAGACAACAACCATGTCATCTCAATTTTTGAATTTTTAAAAATAGTAAAAATCTCCAAATGGACTCAAGAAAAATCATATAAATGCCTTAACTTCACTATATAAAAATTTCGGATAAAAAAGACATCTCAAATATGTTTTAAAAATCAAATAAAATCGCTGCTAGACAGAAATCTGATTTTCCAGCAACACAACTTAAAACTTGTTTAGGGTTAAAGGATTTTCTAACAATATCAAAACACTCCACTCATTCAAACACATCAAGATCCAGGTATAAACATGCCATAATACCAAAAATCTTAAGCTCAAACTTTAATAGCTTTAGAAATAAAGTTTAGAAAAGAGAAAGCCACAAAAACTCTACACTTGAATCCTTCCATAAATAGATATATAATAGCTCAAAGTTGAGGATGGTGATGAATCAAATTCCTAATAAGTTAGTTTTGTTGATTATGAGGAGTAAATGAGGTTTGGTGAAAGAATTTATGGTTTAAGAGATTGTAAGCTACGATTTTGGTGATTTGAAAGCTTAGGTTAGGGTTTAAAATAGAAGAACATGGTGAGGCTATTCTTGGAGGATGCTAGCCAAAATTTTTGGAAAGAAGGGATGAGAAATATGAATTGTGTTTTTGATATAATAAGATGTGTTAATAATCTTTACCACAAAATATAACTTTGTAATAAAGAAAATAGGATTGTATGTGGTCATTATATGATCTTTGTGAACATGATGGATGTGACCATTCTCTCTGCCACAAATTTACCAAGAAGCTTGCTCTCTAAGCTTCATGTGGTGCAAGAAATCGTGCGTCTAAGTTTTACCGATCAGATGAGATATTGGTCTCTAGGTGAAATTAAAATTAATGAAAGGCTAATATTAGAACTTACTTGACAAGGTTTTATCTATATCATCCACTTGGCTCAACATGAGTAGCTCACTTAAATTTTGTGAGCAAATTTCTTTTTTGGTATTAAAATCATACACTGAAATTTTACTAAATGAATAAAATACCATACTCGGGAAACTTATAATATTTGTACCCAGGCTCTTGAGCCTAAATATTCTATCCCAGTCCCCGAGTCTAAGTTCCTTTGGCCCCAAGATCGCCCTTGGTCTTACTCTGGCTTTGGTTACAGAGTTAATATTCATCTGCTGCCCGAAAAATTACTATTCACAAATGTTTTTTTTCTACTCATCCATTGAGTCATCCTCATCATCTCCAAGTCTGTCAGAGTACTCAACTTCAGGGAGTTACAATGTGCAGTTTATATGGTTTTGTGCTTGGATGAGAATTGGTGTAAAATGTTGATATGATGATGGAGTTTTCAGTGAGAACTTATTCTTGTTGTTTTATGCTGTGTCTATGGACTTTAGCTTTAGATTTTTCAGTTGTATTTCGTTTTCTTTCGTTGGTGCATTGGTTAACACTTAGTATTCCTCCTTGATTCTTTCTTTGAGAGTTAAGCATCTTTTAATTATTAAAAAAATATACTTAAATTGATGCCTTTAATTTTCAAATTGGGTGAAATATTCTTAAGCAGTGATATAAGTTAATGTTAAACATTTGTAAAATTATTACGTGACTTACAGTAAAAATTTAATTATAAATAAAAATGCATTTATATATGTCATATATTTGTTGATTTGTATAAAAATATGTTAATAAAAGGCTTAAATATTGCTTTGGTATTGGAAAATAAGCAAAGTTTGGTTTTGGCCCCCTTTTTTTGTTTTAGTCCAAATATTTCTAGAAATGTTTGATTTTAGTTTTTGCTGTTAGTCTATCTGAATTATATTTTGTATTGGATAACGAATAATCATGCCATTTAATCCTGTATAATAATCAATAATGTTATATGTTATATCATAATCATATGAATAAAAATTCTACTATAAAATGAGTTATATTGGGTCAACTAATATGAGTTATCGGGTTGGTCCAATAGCTTATCAGGTGAATATTTTGATACATAACCAATATATGCCACATAAGATCACTGATTATCATGAAAGATAAGATGATGTGATTTTCTATTTGCCAACTCAAGATTTAACTTAGACTAGCAATAGAGATTAAAACCAAATTGTTCTAAAAGTATTTACACTGAGCTAAAAAAGAAAAAATTATTCAGGTACCAAGACCAAAATCTTATCTATTTGTTTTCCAGGAGCCTAACAAATATTTAATAGTAATAAAAATCATAAATTTTCAATATAGTTTATATAATACATGTAAAAAATAAAAGCTAACATTCTTAAAATAAAAATTTCCATTCAAATTATGTACTCTTGATTAGAGCGAAGTATTTGTGTTCTATTTCTTTTGCTTGTCACTCAAGTCAGCTTATTTGAGTGGAGCAAGGGTATATCCCCATTGATCTTGCTTTGACAATTTGGGCATGGCACTTATTCTGTCATTAAAGGCTAGGAACTAGCTCCCTCTATATTGCATGACCGTATTATCTCTAGTGGTGGCCTATATATATATATATTCACTTCTCCAAAAATAATCGAAGATAAGATATGATAATAGGCTATAATTATTTAAGAGTAAACTCCCAAATGGTTTCTATGGAATTTTGTATAAGACAAACTAATTCTTAAAAAATGTATTTTAATTCATGAAAAATTTATAATACATCAATTCAATTCTTAAAAGATTTTTAATATCCAATGAGTCCCTGAAAATTAACATGTGGCACTAGATTAGCCCTTGAGAATTATTTGACTTTAAATAGGTCACAAGTTAAAACACAATACCACTTTTGCCCTTCCAAAAGTTGTTTGAAAAAAAAAAAAATTTTCCTGAAAACTTACACTTTATAAAATATGTGGGGAATCAAATAGTCATTTAGTCCTCTTGAAAGTTATTTGATATCAAATAGATGCTTGTAATCTCATATTTTATCAAAGGGGAGATCAAATAGTTTTTCAAAAAGGATGTCATATTTTAACTTTGTCAGATTTAATTAATGTGAAGAAAATTTAAGGACTAATATGATATTACATTTGATCTTTCATGGACCTACTTCATATACAAAATCTTTCAAGAATTAAATTGATTTTGTATGAATGTTTGGGAAACTAAAATGTATGTTTACTCAAAAAAAGAAAAAGAAAAAAAAAACGAAGCTTGTGGTCCCTCGACTTCTAAAATTAATAAGTTAAGTTAATTCCTCCATTAAATATAGATAGTTAAGTGGCCGACATGGCCAATTAAGTTGCAAAGGCGATCCATTTTGTGCTACTATGGCAAGTGACAAGACTAATTAATCTTTGACGAATGATAAAACGTTAAACTAGTAACTTGTTGAAGCAAAAACCTAAAATCCAAATACATTATTCCTCTTGCTAATTGAAGTAAGACCCTATTATCATCTTCTTCCTGCTCATATATTGAACCAACCCAGAGTGATATTTACAAATATGAGTTACAACTACTGCTTGAATAGGCATATGAATTTTAATTCGAAATATTACGGCAAATAAAAAGAAAAAAGAATTAAAAAGTGTCATCTCCTTCATTCTCATATGATAAAAATCCATATTCCACTTTCTTATTCCTTATTCCAAACATTATATACTAAAAACTCACACAATTTATATAATGAGTTTCTATCCTCGAATGCTCCATTGTCCAAAGTGCTATTCAAGAATGATGTTAAGAGACTGACTTTGAAAACTTTTATTTTTATGTTGGTTTTAGACAGGGAAAAAAACTTTTTATTACTGAATCAATATACAGAACTTGTAAAATGGGATCTGTGACATGAGAAATATGACACTATTTTCAGAACTAGACCGGATTGATTGGTTCGGATCTAGAAATCAATGAACTGGCCAATAGACTGGTCTACTTCTCCCTCTAGACCAAATGCGCATTAGAATCGGTCAAACCCTGTCAAACTTAGAGTGAACCGGGCGGGTTCACTTTGAACCGGGGCTGCGAACTGAATCAGTTTCAGTTTAGAAATTTTACCATGTGAAAAATGCTTCCCATTGAACCTGTGTCCAAAGCAATAAGAACACACTTCACTACCACTAGACTATTAACAATGTTGTGTAATAGTTTGAAATAGTATGTTGTATTTTTATAATTTTATTTAACTAAATCCGGTTCAACCAATGAATTAACTAGTGATCCACTAGTTGAATCAGTAACCTAGTAACTAGTATCTTGACCAAGTCAATTACCGATCTGATTTTGAAAACTATAAATATAGGTAATTATTCCAGATTTTATTTTATTTTTTAAAAGAAAACAAAAGCTATTCCTAGAAGCTTTCAATAGAATAGTCACACTAACACAATTCTTTGCACGGTGAAATTGGAAAACATACGGTTTTACTTTTGGGCAACTAACTTTTAATCAACACAACAGGAAAATAGACGAAACCAAACAAGCCACCTTGAGGCAACTAAATTACTACCAAGAAACTCAAGGAATATGTATTTCAAGTTCCACAGCAGAAAACGCACCTCTATCCCCTCACAAACAATCTCTTTCTAAAGAAATACCGGTATCTCTGCAATTCATTAAAATAGGCAAAAGGGGCACAGCTTTAATTTGAACATGTCACGGGCATTAGAGTCCAGAAAAATAAATGAACTCGTAAAGCCCAAAGTTCAGCTCAGGAGCCGCATAAGTTGACTGTGCAAACAGGTGTAGTATAATGGCAACGCCTCATTATACAGTATAATACCTGATGTTGGAAGTGCTCCACATGTTCATAGCTCTCATTTCCCATTTCTAATCAAGCGGAAACACTACCCTTTTAATGATAGAAAGCACCAATTAAAGAGAGAGGCAAGTGGAATGTGGTAATTATCAAGATTTTACAGTGAAGTTAATTGAACTCTATCAAACTACATTTGTTTATATATTAAATTGAATGAAAATTTGGATCCAAATTAATATCAATAATTCAATAATATGATAGATATGAAAAATTTATCAAGCAGAAGAGGAATCTTCTTGGAATGATCAAAGCATCAAGACCAAGAGCAAAATAGGTTGTGCTGTTAGGATCAATATCTGCTTTGTATGGTCCTACAAAACTATACATTTCCTTTCTTTCTTATATAAAGAAAAAGCAAGGATCTAATGTCAATTCATGGGATGAAAGAAAAATTTAGGGGAGAGAAGGAGGAGGAGAGAGTGAATTGAATAATCAAAGTAGATAATTTTAAATAAGTGAAATTCCACATCATCATTTACAGCCTGGCCACCTCAACTCCCTTATAAGAGCATCCAAAAGAAACCACTCTCCAAAACTCTCTCTCTCTCTCTCTCTCTCTCAATCATCCTTTGTTTTCTCTTCCCTTTGTGGCGTGGAGTTTGGCTTTGATTACTGTCCCTCTATAAACCATCAAGCACTCATCACTGCTGCCCATGTCTGCTTTCTTTCTTCCTGTTCCCTGTTATGTCCTCCCACAGTGATTTCCAAACACAGCACTCTTATACAGTCCTTGTTTTGGAAATATAGCCATGGCCTTGCTTGTCCTTTCTCACAATCATGCCTTTCCTATCATAACACTTCTCTCTCTCACACTCACACAGAGTACTATTTGAAGCAGACAACAAAGGCCAAGTAATCGATACCATCAAAATTCCCCTGTTTCCCACCATCTCTGTTTTTTTCCCTCTGTTCTCTTTCACCCTCGGTCAGCCACTCTATATAACAAAAAGAGGAAAACCCAATGGAAAATTGGGACAAACACACAAGAGATAATAGGAAACAGCACCACAGAGAAAACCCGTCTTTCTCCTCCACTCTTCTCGACGCAATCTACCGCTCCATCGACGAAGGACAACAACAACAACAACAAACCGAAGAGAAACAACAAGACAACAAGCTCAAATTCTACCGAGAAACCATGAGGAAGCAGAAACAACAAAAAGACAACAAAAGAGAAGACTGCGAAGCCTCAGCGTTGTCCGCAGAAAAGTCAAGCTCTCGCAGAGCGAGAAAGGTAGAGATTTGGATGGAAAAGAAGGAGAACGAGAAGGTCTTAACAGGAAGGAATTCCCTAACAGAATTCGAGCGAAGGGTACGAAGCAGTTCCATCAATGCACTCTCCATGTACTCAAGCTCAACCTCCTCAGAGTCAAGTTCTGCTGGCGGGTTCTCTTCATCAGAGTCAGAGTCCTTCATCGGGGTACATCGCCCAAAGCCAATTCGAACCAGCCTCACGGAAAAAAACACCACCACCGAAAACCATAAAAACCATCTTTCACATGCACAAACCCAAAAACCAAAGCACGAGAATAATAATGGCATGGGGAAAACCAAGTCCAAAGCTCTTAGGATCCTGTACGGAGACTTGAAGAAATCAAAGCAACCAATTTCGCCTGGTGCTAGGCTTGCTAGCTTTCTCAACTCTCTGTTCAATAACGCAAAGAAATCAAAAGTTTCGAGCCCCGTTGCAGCGCAGCACGAGGTGAGTAATTCCCTACAAGGTGTTTCTTCAACTTGCTCCTCAGCTTCTTCGTTTTCGAGGTCTTGCTTGAGCAAGACACCTTCGTCGAGAACGGGTGGTGGTGCTAAGAGGTCCGTGAGGTTCTGCCCAGTGAGTGTGATAGTGGATGAAGACTGCAGGCCTTGCGGGCACAAGAACCTGCACGAGGAAGGTATGCAGAAGAAGGGTGGTTATGGTTATGGCCATGGGAAGAGCAGTAGTAATGATGAGGAGCTCAGGTTGCATGTGTTGCAGGAGAGTCGACGGGTGGAGGAGTTAGCTAGGGAGTTGTTGAAGAATTATCAGAAGAAGAATGAACAGGACTTTGATATGATGCAATATGATGATGATGAGGTTGATGATGATGATGATGATGGGGCTAGTTGTGCTAGCTCTGATCTTTTTGAATTGGATAATCTATCCGCCATTGGGATTGAGAGGTATAGGGAAGAATTGCCTGTGTATGAAACTACCCACTTCAATACCAATCGAGCCATTGCCAATGGGTTCATTCTGTAATTTTTGATAATTTTGGGAGGGTACTTTTTTTTTTTTTTCAATTAGGATTTTAATGGTGTGGGGGGTTTACATCGTATAATAAGATTTTTCTCCTTTTTGTTTTATTAGTTCTTTAATCTTTTATTCCCTTTTCATTCCCTAATATCATTATTTTCTTTTCTATCCACTGTTCTTTTTTTTCGCGCGGACACTAGCACGCTCACATATATTTGATAATTATGTGGGTAAAGTGCGATACCTCTTGCAAAATCGTTGATAATTATTTTTATCCAGTTTTATTTTCATAATAATAAAACCAGCGGCTCAAAGTGTAAAATTATTAATGCTTTCACAAAATTTATGAGCATCTTGACAAACTCTATGTGGGTAAAGTGTGATACCTCTTGCAAAATCATTGAGCAAAAGAGGGAAGATGGAGTGTGTAAGGTTTGATGAGGGTGTTCGCACGAGAAATGGGAAAAAGGGAAAAAGCAATTAAATAGTGTGAAGAAGATGAAGTTGAAAGCAAAGGCAGAAGCAGCGAAACAAAAAAAAACAAAAAAAAGCAAAGGCAGAATTTCTACACTAATTCATGGCAATGGAAAAGAGGCCTTTTGCTTTCTCTCTCTTAAGTGTGGGGGCCTCTTTTGCTTGAAATTAACACCATCTTCATGCATCACATAAGCAAGGGAGCAATAGTCAAAAAGTGGCAATGTTGATCTAATGAGAGCTTTATTTTCCTTTAAGATTTTCGAAATCTATTGTAATAATCTAAACGTTAATTTCTCAAATAAATTTTTAGTAAAATTTCTCGGTGGAGGTTTTCAATGGTGGCATTGTTAATTTTTGAGGCATCTAAAAAAGGTTTCAAATGATGGGTTTAATGGAAAAAATAAAAAGGATGAGAGGAATAAGACATGGTCTCCAAAGATATGGACAAAATATCTCTTCTTGGATTCTCCAAAACCTTGATGTCAAATTGGTTGGCTTCTAAGCCAAGAGCTTGTCCCTGAATTATTTGAAAGGCTAATACAATTTCTTGAACAATGTTCATGACCTCACCTTCAAGCTTCAATCCCAAATCACTCTAATATAGTAATATCTTAACCCCTTTCCCCATTTTTCTCTTGTTCCCTATATGTTTCTCGTTAACTTTTTCTTCTCGATTGTCTCATTCTCTTCAACGAAATAGCTTTCAAGCCAAATTTAATCTTTCCCCTCTCCTCCCCTTTAAATGTTCCGCATATGTTTACAATAACATTCTTAGATTCCATGACAAAAGATACTTAGTATGGGATAAAAGCACAAAAAAAAAAAAGCTTTATGGGGATTTTCAATCTCATATTATCTTCAATCTAATAAGGGAAAATCGAGAAGAGAAAAAAAAAAAAGGACAAGAACGTTCAGACCCAGGATCCAAAATTGTTATTTACCTTCCTTTTTGTTAAATTTTCTCTGTCCTTATTTTTCTGCAATAAAAAATTGTGGTATTCTTTCTTTCTTTTCTAATTTTTTTTCTCGCTTTTAATTTGTCCCTTATAAACCTTAGTATATCCCTTCTTTTACTCTTCAAATTAGCATCAAAAGCACCATCCATTTTATCAATTTAGAAAACGAAGACATTGGCAATAAAAAAAATGAACAGCAAAGACTTTGGAGGACCACTAAATCATAACAGTGTGATATGCTGATTAAGTTGAATACTCTTAACTAACACATTTTTAAGGCAAAAATCAGAACTTTCAAAGCTAGCTAGCTTGGTCTGTAGGAAAAGAAAAGGCTATGCTATGCTCAAAAGAGTCATAGGTGAAGAGTGGCTTTGTAGGGCGTGGCGTTGTCGTGGACCTGTGAGGCTGTGATGCCCTAACCGCAAATGATAAAACACTAAAGAATTGTTTAGTAAAGGAATTTGGCATGCAACTGTCTAATTATTGGCTTAGAATAACACTTTGTAATCTAATAAAAATGATTTGCTTCAAATTTAAACCCCATGTACCTATTGCTGTTTTCATATGGTTGGTGAAGTGGGAAGTACAGCAATGATAATATATAGTGAACAGTGGGTGTGAAACCACCTACTTATCCTTGCGTTGACGATTCCTTGGATTCCCTACAATTTTAATTATGGCAGCGATCCTCTTAAATATTATTATAAACTCCTTTTTATTTTTTCTATTTGAAATTAATATTAAATTTAATTTGAACACAATCTGATTTAATTGTATACTAATATTTTATTTAACTAATAATTATATGAGATGTCGATTTTTTTAAAATAATTAATAGAAGTTTAACTATCAAAGAAAAAATGTTAAAGATAACACCAGGTGTTAACACTACATCACAAGAGCAAACGCAACTCAAACGTAACAGCCGTTAATTGACACAAGGTACAGCTCAACAAATTGTAGATTCTAAACATTGTGACAAATTGTACCTTGGTCGCTGCTAGAATAACGCTTTCCTCATCACTCGCGGACAACCCCATACTCTTGCCGAGTTTCAACGAACGTCTAGCTTCTAACTATCACTCAACACAGCATTGGGAGAGGGCTCCATCAAGTTGTTAAGAGGCCAAAATAAAATAAAAAATAAAAACCAATTTTCTTCAAAGTCCAAATGCAAACGAATATCATGCAGCATTTGGGCATGAGAGATGTTACATGTACAACATAATAATGACAATAAATTTACAATATAGTTATAGATACAAAAAAAGATAAAATAAGGGAGTGGGTCCAATAATATTATAATGAAGAAAAATAATTGTGATGTAAATTTATTGTCAAATTTTATTGTATATCAAACATTTTTCTTTGGTCCTCGCCCAAAAGCTCCTTATGACCCAAAATCTCATAGGAACATTAATTTCGTGTGATGCTTCACCCCCAATCTCCATGTGTGCTACTTCTTGGAAATTGAAGATGATAAGTCACCGCCATCAAGATGGTTGGTACACACAACCCAAAGTGGCACCTCATCAACCACGCCTGATCGGGACAGAATCCACGATGCATCGACACTGTTGGCTAGAAACATCCAAAGGACCATGAACACCCTCGATGGCATCAAGTAGGGAAGGACACTGAGAATCCAAAAACTTATAGCAGTAAAGACCATTCTTTAACCCAAAAATTGAACGATGCCTTACCCATATGCAATGCGACAACCTGTGAAATAGGTGCAGCGATGAGTGAGAAAATGAAGACCAAATGACAGTGATGACAACGGGAACCAAATCTAGAACACGAGCCATATCAGAGTTGTGAATCACCACAAATGGGACCTCATACGTTAAATGTTTACTGTAACGCCCCGATTTTCTGTTAGAGAGAAAATGACCAAAATGTCCTTGAGGTCATTTTCGGCCCAGAATTCGAGGAAAGCCGGTCTGACAGTACTCGAAGGGCAAACTCAATGTTGAAAGGGGATTGGATGACTTATGTACCTTCCCGGGATCGAAAATCTCGTTTTTCGAGTTTTCGGGTCAAAATGACCAAAACGCCCCTGCGGTGTTTTACCCGTTTGCAAGTGCCGGATGAACCCGAAACTTCTCCAGATGATTTTAAAAGGCGTTTTTATGTAGACTGTGACTTTAGTTTTGGTCCCGGAAGTCCCGGGCGAAATTAGTGTAAAATTACGGTTTTACCCCTAGTTTCGTGTTTTTACGCTTAATCGCGTGATTAAGCAAACCTAAGCAATATTAGGCTCTAATCGAAGGTTAATTAATTTCCTTAATTAATCTTGAGTCAAAATAATTTATTAAAGTTGATTAGAACCTAAAAGTGCTTAGTTACAACTTAAAATCATATTTTAATTTCAAGACTCCTAGTCATGAAATATTGAATAGTGTTTTCTCTTTCCAATTCCTTAAATCATGGAATTGTGTTATACATTGTTTATTCATAAATGAGTTTTTAATTCTCTAATGATGTATGAGCACTCCTAATCTTGTCATAAAATCCTTAAAACACATTCTTAGTTACCTAAACTTAAACTTAATTATTCCTAACCTTGTACCTAAGCTAATACACATTTAAACCTACCATTAACACCCAATTAGATGATCAAAACTCACCTCCCCCTTGCTGTACCAGACCTGGCGGTGCACTCCCTGCTCCCATATGCATCACATGTTCAATTTTTCAACACTCCAAGGCCATACCTCAAGTCACATACACTATACCTTGTCATAACTTTCAATCAAGCTTGAATTTCCACATGAATAAATAATTAAAACAACTCATTTTTCCCATTTATTTGTGGCTGGAAAAGTTCCAGCCATGTCAAGTTTCTAGAAGCCTAATTTCATCAAAAATTGATAGGAAATTAACTCACATCAAGCCATACTTTGTAGCATAGCTTCCATACTTCAAATCATGCTTGAATGACCTTGTGTAAGAGATATTTTTCTCTCCCTTTTTCCCCTCAAAAGCCACGGCCACTCCCCCCCCCCTTAGTGAGCCTCACTGTGTTGTTTTTCTATAAATAGGATGCATGTGATCGCTTAGTTGCACCTTGAAGCATTTGCTAAATTTAGAATTCTAGAGTTATCTTGCTAGTCCTTTTCTTTTCTCTCAAAGTTCCAAGAGTTCTTTCTCTTCATCTTCATCCTCTCTTCACATTATCACCTCACCACTTCAATCCACCATATCCTAACCTTAGATCATCATCAAATCTCTTAAACACTAAACCTCAAACACAAGCTTCCTCAAAACACATCTCCTTTCCTTTTCTTCCTCTTTGGCCGAAGCCATCACACCACCTTAGGAGGAGTTGCTCTTCTCATTTTCCTTTTCAAGTTCAAGCTTTCATCTTCATCACTTGGTAGAGATTTGCTTTTCAAACTTGTTTTGCTCAAGAATGTGTTTTTCTCTAATTTCCTCTTGGATTCTTTTGAACTTTCCTTTGTTTTTCTTTTCTTTTTCATTTCGGCCTCTTGGCCTTGTTTATGAGCATGATAGCTTGATGATGAGAGTTTCTAGATGATGACCTTGTGTTCATTTCAAAGAAACCTCTAAAGCTTGAGTTTTCCTTTTCTTATAACTTCATCTATATGATATCTATCTCACATGGCTTTTCAACTTAAGAAAATTAATCTAAGGATTTCTAAAAGCCCAAGCCTACCCTTGTCAACCTTAAAGTTGGCTGGCACATTCTAGAGATCTTTCTCTAGATAGGGGTTTTGGGTATTTAATAAAGAACTTGACTTAGTTTCACTTTCTTTTCCTCTTGTAAGGTTTTCGGTTTTGGTATTTTGATCTTTGAGATTTTGTTTGGTTTGTGTTGGAAGTTGGTTTACTTGAGCTTGATGATGTTGTTCAAGAACCTCATAGTTCTTTTAAGAACTTGGTTTAAGAACTCTAAAGCTCTCATTATAATGAGATATGTGTTGGGTTGATTATCTTGTTAAAGTCTTGAATGAGCTCTAGCTAACCATAAAATGAACCTTGCATCATGTTTACTTTTATGTCTTGCACATCATGTTTATTTTCCTTGCTATCACTAAGTACCAAGATAATAAAAGAACTTGCATTATCATGTTTATATTTCAAGCTATGCATTTTCATGTTTACATTTCAAGTTCTCACCTAAATATCAAAGATAATAATATGATGCATCTCATATTTATTTTATGCTCTCACTTTACTTTTTAACAAAAGCTAAAACAAGTGCATAAGCATGTTTATCTTTATGCCATCACTTTAATGAACCTAGAGCTCAAGGACTTGCCCATTGTTGTCTCAAACAAAGGTCTAAAATATTTATTTTCCATAGTTGAGATTTCGGCCCTAAGAGGTTTTAAGGTTTCCAAGTATTGAAAATTATGTTTTATAATTTTCCTAAGCTTATATGAGTATAAGAAATATGTAGAACTAAGTTTTATGAATTTAGAACCTCTTGAGATGAAAATGATTTAGCCACTGCCCTCTTAAGTAGTTTTATGATTTTAAAGGATAATAGTGTTTATAAATGAGTTTTGAAAGTTTTAAAAAGGTTCCAAGAGAAACTAGTATTCTATGTGCTTTAGAAATTGTGTTCTATGCCTTTTATGGAGATGCACATTTCAGTTCTGCCTTGCTACTTATTTGCCACTGTATGTGCTGTTTTAATGATGATAATATGCTTATGTTTGAGTAAAAATAATGTTAAGACTCATATGTGGAAGATAAGATAAGTTAGAGACTAGAAAAGAATTAATTTGAAAGTTTTAGATCCCTTATTTATTGAATTTTCTGGATTCTGTCCAGCAAGGTTTATATTTGATAATCATGGTTTTAAATTAGTTTAAATGTGTAGGAATGACTCATAATTGGTTTAGGACTTGATCTTGATGCCTTAGGAGCAAGCTAGACTTAGAAAGGGTCATTGTTGTGACTCCTAGGAACCCGTAAAGTTAGGATTGTAAATTCTGCATCCTTGAGGTTTAGAGATGTTCTTGATCATAGTGTGAGGTGAGAAATACTTAGTTATAACCTCATAGGTACCGAAGAGATTAGGTTTGATGATTAATAACATAGAACGTGAATTAAGGACCTTAAGGGTCAATGCATAAGATATTAAGAAGTCTTGAGTGTTTTTATGATGCTTAATTATGTAAACATGATATATGATACATGAGCTTTATCTATGAAGAGTTTGATGTATATGCTACGAAGAAGTTTTATATGATGAGATGCTAGAAATGTTTGTATGTTCTATATGTTTTCATGGCATAAGAAAATTTGAGGAAATTCGGTCTACAGCCCTCATGCTGCCGAATTTCCATCAAATTTGAGAAACTTAGAAAAAGATCTTTTTGAAAATCATGAGAACTTAAATGTGACACAACACTGAGACGCCTTCTTGGGTGACACCAGTTTAGCCGAGCACCCCCAAGAAAACAAATCCGTGAGGGTATTGACACAGAACTTGCCAAAGCGGACAATACTACTATGCACTAGTTGCTAGTAGAGCGTTTCATAGAGGAAATGACCCTAAGAGGTGATCCTTAATTTGCCCCCTAGCTCGTACTTTAAGTTGGGATTATGTGTGTTACGCTTATCTTAGGATAAGTAAGAACTAGTGACGACTAGTTAAGGTATGAGCTCATAACCTAGAGATGTTTTAGGGTGGCCCCATGAGATAAAGTTAAAGTTAAAAATGTCACATGTGCTATGAAAAACCAAGAATGTTATTATGAGAGTTATACCGATCAACTTATGCCATTATTATAATGTTTTGTGATTTTGTTGATTAGTTTATCCTTATGATGCATTCATGCCTTAGTATATTCCATGCATAGTCATAAGACGCATTGTAAAATATGACGGACCTTGGATAATTAATACTTTAGAAAACTAACTTAAAAGAAGTTCACATGCTTGCGCACCTTTTTAGAAATAAAACCCAAGGTTCCTGAGGATGTGATGATGTCACTTAGTTAGGGATGACCCTACTGAGAATTCTTTTAGAAGATTCTCATTCCCTCTCTCTTTTCTTCCGTCACATCTTCAGATGGCGACTTTCGTACTCTTCATCGACACCCCGACGTGGGAGCTGCACCATGACCCAGTACTCGGGTCATATAATTTTGAGGGTCGTTGCACAGTCAGAGTATTCATGTTTATGGGATGACCCTTCTCACACCCAGTACGGAGCTACCGCTTCACCCCGACTGCCCCCTACCATCATAACACGATTTTTGAGCGAGCCAGACCACGTGACGAGCAGATCCTCCGCATGCAGCCCGAGGCGTCAGCCGTACGTGACTACCCAGAGTACGTGCCCCGGACTTAGTATTCGGAGACAGATCCATCAGAGGACCCGCCCTCGCATATGTACAGTTGGAGCTCTAGCCCCGCTCCCCCACCGATGAGAGCCGGGAGTGAGGAAACGGTGGTTCAGCCAAGGTTGGCTCTAGGCCATCCATGCGCTCTCGCCGCGGTGGACACGCTCCGATGATCCGCACGACCACTCTCGCTGAGATCCGCTAGTGGATCGATTCCACCCCTCAGTACTCAGACCAGTAGGAGTAGGTGTATAAGATGGGTAGTAGCTAGTGCACACACGTCACATAGTTGAGGACAAACCTTCTTTTGTACATGAGGTTGTCTACTCTAGGTGCACATGGGTATGGGTGTTGCTTTTATGATTTCCTTGTATTTGCTTTTCAGTTGTATTTCGTTCTTCTATGTACCAAATAGTCCTGCCTTTTGGTAGGCACATTATCTATATATATAATCAGTTGATGTATCCATGTTATTTATGTGTTTTATTATGATTTGCTCATATGACTTGTATGAATTCCCGTTCAAAGAATCATGCGTGGCTCTCACTTTGGTTTTAATTCCAAAAAGAAAAATTTTACCCATATTTCCGCTAAGTATTTTTAAGTAAAGAATGAGACCAAGAGGTAATGTTCTAGGGATTAACCTAAATACATACTAGTAGTATTAGGTTAAGACTTAGGGTGTTACATTTACCACTCAAGTCTCTCAAATGTTTGGGGTTAAGAAATCAATGCTCAAGTCATCTTCCATAGAGGTTCACTACCATATGCTTGCTAATCATCTCACTCTCCACTAGTCACATACATGCACACACAAATCAAGATGGACTATTCAAGATTATAGTGGGGCCTAGGTGAAGGTGGGGAATGTCAAAGGCAAACAAGACTAACTCTAAGGCTAGAGTGAGTAAATGCATTACACAAGTGCTAAAATTCAAGGAGTGTAACTTCAAATAAAACATCCTCACACGAGCCATATTTCAACAATTCAACTAATTTCCCACAACTTTTTATTTGTAAGCACATATTTTTTTATTTTCTTCTTTTTTTCTCTTTTTCATTTCTTCTTTTTTTTTTACACAAAATCTTATATTTTTATTTAATTTCTTATTTTTTTCCTATGTTTATGCATATTTATTGCTAGACTTCCATTTTTTGGGGTTTCTTTTACAATATCACCCTCCCCTACACTTAGAGCAATGGATGCCTTAATGTACACCACAATACTTATGCTCAAGACACCAAAACACTTATGCTCAATAGCATATGAATGATGAACAAATACTCTTGTATGCATAAAGGTTAGGTAATTCATGGTTTTCCACTTACACTAATGATGTAGTTAAACAAAAGAGAGGTCATGAAACCTCAAAGGGGCTCAGCAAAGGGTAATATGCAAGGTTGGCCATATAGTCAAGCAGTTCAAAATAAGCAAAGAAATGCGTCCATCATCTTTAATGCATGAAACATGGCGAGAAAGCTTCAAGCAAGAGTTAAACAAGTTCTAGAATGCACAACCAAAGAGAGATAAGCATAGAAGAAAAACAAGAATTGTATGTAATATATCCATTGTATAAAGGCTCAAAAGTGCATCAAGGTTATACAATCCACATACTCAATCCAAGCAATAAAAGTGAACTATTAACAGTACAATGTACAAAACATGGTTTATGGTTAAGAAAGTTAGGAAAAAATTCCAAGCTGCTAAAAGTAAAGCAAGTAACCTCAATAAGTATTAATGGAATGACATACAACACAAACAATCAACAACTTACAACCTAAAACTACTAGCATGTGAAAACTACACCACACATCCTTTATTGAAAAGTAAAGGAAGAAAACTAAAAAACAAAAAATGTTGAAAATTCCCTCAAGGTTGCATATGCTTGAATGACTCCTAGAACTCCCATCCAAGCTTGCATCTTCAACTTCCACCTAGGCCCAAACTGTGTACACTGCATCATGGGTCTTGAACCCAAGTTTTCTTTAGGACCCATGCCTTGGAAACTTCCATGCATATATAGCTTGGAGCCTTGAAGCTTTTCTTGTTCCATGCATACTAGCAACAATACAGTCCAAGTGGGGAGGGATATGAGTAACCATAAGAAGGGCATACTCATGTCGCCCAAAAAAAAAGGGCTTCAATCCCAATGGCAACAGTTGAACCAGCAACAATACACTCCAAGTAAAAAGGGATGTAAGTCCCCATGAAAAGGCTTTCACCAATATTTTCTATCATCGTCTAGTTCCCAAGAAGTAATAGCTTGCTCCTCTGCTTGCACCCCATATATAACCCGAAGCGGAGCATTGGTCTTAAGAAGAGCATACTCGTGTTGCCTAAGGAAGAAAGGCTTTAATCCTACTAGCAACAACTGAATAATGGGAAGTACTGACATGAGCACAACAATCTTCACCTCCAATATCTCTATGGCATGAGCCTTTAATATAGAAGCTTCTGTAGTAGCCTAAACTTATAGATACTCATTATTCTCTAGCAAGGCATCCATTTTCTTAGCTGGTTCATGTGGTGGCTCATCTTATATGTTCTCCCTATTGGGCATCCTAAGTAGTGCCTCAACAAATGACTTTGGCACCTCATCAAGTTGCTAAAAAACATAGCAGCTCTCATCAATTGACACCTTGACAGCCTCCTTAGAACATCATAATATTTTACATCCATTTCCTTGGAAAGGTCCGATGATGGCTCTAATCATCCAATCTCTACATCAGGTTCTCCTTGAGCTGTGAAAAGGAGCGTTCATACTACTTATCTTGCTTCTAAATCTTAGCTTTTTGCATAGATTTGTTATTGGTGTAAATAATTAGGATTTTGCCTTGGTCCTCAGTATGCATTTTTTATAAGATCATTGACTACTACACTAAATTTAAAATGATTAATAGCTTAGAGCCTATTGTGATTAACCTGTCTCTTTAAGTATAGTTTTGTGTATAGAAGCTTTGGATTGAGTGGAAAATGTCAGGTACAAAGCTGGGAACTTTTTGGAGAGATCCTAGAGAAATGGAGTTGCAAAAAGGATTCTAGAACCCAAAAGGCTACTTACTGCTGAGTGCCACAACACTAAAAGAGCACCATAGCACTCAGTAGCATTACTTAGAGAAGTGTGCCAACAAGTGGCTTTGGTATGCGCTGTAGTGCTCATTTAGCACTACAGTGCTTGTGTGACTAATGGAAATTGCAGATTTGTAACTCTATTTCAAGTCTCACTTTGGCTATTTTTTAGAGTAGTATTTAAAGGAATTGTATAAACTTTTAACCTAGCTTTAGTCTGAGTTTAATTTCAATTGTGATAGCCTTTTTTTCTCTTCTTCTCATCTATTCTTCTCTCCCTGGGGATTCCATTAGTAAATTTGTTTTGTTCTTGGAGATTTTAACAAGGATCATTATTATTCTCTTCAGGTACTATTTTTATTTCACTATTGTAATCCTCCAGAGATGGAGGAGTAGTTTTGCTTACTAGTATAAAGGTTTCTGTATAATTAGGATGAAATTTGAGACCCTTTTTTCTATTGAATGCTGGCATTATTTTTCTCAATGTTCGGAAGTTTATATTCTTATAATTATTATTACAATTGTTGCAATTTTTATTGGAATAACTAAATCAGCAATTGTCATTTAGGGAAACCCTTTGGACATAAATTGATTAATCAATTGGTTTATGTTTAGGGGAGAACATTAGAATTAACTTTCCAATTGACAGTTATGTCATAGCAATTGGTATATTAAATCAATGTAATTTCTAATAAATTGGGATCCCGTTACTAGTTATTTGTATTTGTCAAATTCTAGAAGTCAATTGATCACTGATATAATTATCAGTAAGTGATTATTAATAGCCAGTAATATGTTCAATACTTGATCTATGATAATTAATTCCAATTCTATGAATACTTTACGCTAGCTCCTTTAATTATTGATTGTCCCCAATTATTTTTAATTGTTACAAACTGACTTCTAAAACCCCTAATTTCTAACTAAGTGACATAGCCTCCTAAAGAGACGACCCAAGTTGTATCCTAACTATAATTTTGGTACATTCAATACTTGAATTTAACTTTATTATTTTAATTATAATTTGCGGAGGTAGTAACAACCTCCATCAAATTCGATGCCATTATAGGGGAGGCATTGATA
This sequence comes from Dalbergia cultrata, assembly GCA_031216105.1. NCBI lineage: Eukaryota > Viridiplantae > Streptophyta > Magnoliopsida > Fabales > Fabaceae > Dalbergia > Dalbergia cultrata. Next base: position 50,294,274 of record CM062346.1, read on the forward strand.
CTTAGTTTGTAATTACTATATTTATTTTTGTTATTGTTCCGTTGTTAGGTGTTCCCTGTCTACTAGTAATTAACTACATCCTGAAATTGAGAAAACTTTAAGGCAAATTAGATAGGAAAACCATCAATGATGTCATGACTCAACTTGGGAACATGATCGGCACGTGAGGAATCTCATCCCCACGTAAGCCTTCTAGGTGACGTAGCTCTTTGAATGCATAATTTATAAAAATATTCATTTTTAAAACATAGTTTCTTTGAATCGTTATTTAAATCCTTATCTGGGACCAAATTTCTAAAATACTTTAATATACAAGAATCTAAAGTCCTCTGATTCAATCTCTAAAAATTTGTTTAACACTTGAAAACTAAATCATCAATACATCTCTGACTTATTATATAAACTCTAATCAAACTCTACAGATTTTAAATCCATACTTATAAACTGATAACATATAATAACTTTTCTAATATTGAAACTAAATACATAATCTGAAAATAAACCATGGCTTGGATCCTGCCTACACATATACTGGAGCACTATACTCTAACATGACTCTAAACTATACCTTACTCCAAAGTAAGACTCATCACTAGAATAACAGCGTCTGTGGAACCAGAATCTAAATCACCTCGGAACCTGCAACTATGAGAGGAAGGGAGAAGGGTGAGTCAATGGACTCAGTGAGTGAGCTCTTACCCATCGCCCACATAGGACAATTAAGGAACATAATACATTATATACATGCAACAATCACAAACCATTTGATGTTCATATCCATAGCTATATATAGAAAAGAAATCTCTTTATTTATAAATTCATAGAAAAACATGTCTAAATTCTTAGTCTAACGAGAAATCATTTTCCATACATTTATATAATAGCTCTTAAATCAAATATTCTTTGAAATCATAAATAATCTCTGAAAACATAAATACCAGTACTCTAATAGAGAAACATGGATATCTAGTTATGCATTGTATAACAATATATTCTCTAGCTATGCATGTCAACCATGGCATAACAAACTTTCTGATCTCTAGAATCTCTCAAGGATCTGAATCAAACATCTAACTAAGTTCTATTCTCTGCTTTGTGAGATTGTCCTCTCGGGACAACTTGGTACCAAAGTTAATAATCGTTTTTCGTAGCCGTTAACTCACTTTTTGTTTCTCTATAACTATCATCTAGTCTCTAAATCTTAAAAACATATCATTTCTCTAAAACTCTGTGTTAGGCTCTGTTATGGTGTTTAAAACTCTATATAATTAATAACCCTTGAAATCATAAAATATTTGGATACATATAATATCATTTAAGTCTGAAGGGTGGGTGCTCAGTCCCTGGCAAACAGGAGCCCCTAAAGTCTTAGTACTCTGAGAGTTCTAGACTCATATAACTCTAACAATTTGAGTTTAGCATAACTGTGGCTGTAAAAATCGAGCTCAAGGGCTTACCACTTGTAGGCATTCTAATTTCAAGCCCACAGAATATGTATCTGGCAGTTGCTAAGAATCATACTGAATTCCGTACCTCTTGGTACCATAAACCAAAGTTCTAAATCCATTTCTTAACTAACATATTTTTAATATACTTGATATATCTAATATCATAGTTCAAAACATTGGGGTTCTAAATCATATAAAAACTCTGACATCATAATAATATCTCAATCCATGAAACTAAATTATGCAACATATTTATTCGTAAAGCTTAATTATATTTTCGTTTCACATTTCTCTAACACATATAAATATATTAAATGAATATTCAAAATCATAGCTTGAAATCTAAATCTGGAGTGTGTGTGTGTGTGTGTGTGTATATATATATATATATATATATATTAATATCATAGCTCCTTAAGACATATTTGATAAAATAGCATCTTGCTAAATCATACATTGTTGCTCCTTAAGACATTATAATGTGGAAACTAAGGCTATGAGATCAAACACACTCACCAGGAGGGGGAGGAAAAGATGACGTCAACACCAACTGAGCTCTGGGGAGCCGGGGGACACCAACGTTGACTATAACAATCATAAAAACTCTAGATTAATGTTTAATAACATCTAGATAGCTCTATAACAACCTTAACAATATTGGGGGAGCACCCCCTCTTGACAACAATGAGGGAAAATAATGATCCATACTAAGAACATGAAGGAAATGGAAGAAAAGAGAACAAAATCTATTAACAAACACATACCTTGATGATTTGGGGGAGTAAAACTTGAATGAGATTGAGAAAAAATAGAAAAAAAATGGGGTTGGGAGGGTTTCTAGTTCGTAAAATAAGGGAGGAAGGAGTGAGGATGGGTTTTTATAAAGGTTGGAACCTTCAGCAGGTGAAACATAATCGTTTCTTACTGTTTGGGTTTCTGGAGGACTGCTATAGCAGTCATGAGTCATGCGCCCCACGAACATTTCACTTACAACTGCTATAGCAGTCCAAGATCCCCAAACCATGAATTGAAATATTGTGAGCGCTATAGCAGTAACAGCAAAGTCCATCAGCACTATTTTACTGTCATCAGCACTTGGGTTACCTCTATACTCATAAGTTGATATCCTCATTTATTTTACTCTCCATTAACTTTAAAACATAAATGTAAATAAGGAAATACCTCCCATTTAGATTCAAATAAAATATCTTACAAATCAAAACTTCAACCAATCAAAATCTCATTTTTGAGTTCTAGTTCAAATTCTGGAATTCCTATGATTTTCTAAACTTGGGGGGCCAAAAACGAAATATCTAGAGGCTTCCAAAAATTCATTAAAAATCACTCTTCAGTTTGTTTTCCTTTGGAGAGTAATTACCGGCACTTTTAATCCCAAGAAGGTGGCTCTAACATATAGCACTTCAAGGAGGTGTAGGGCTATAGACTTAGTGAAATCCCGGACCTGGCAACATGGGTGGGTCTCGAGGACCTTAAGGCCATACTGAACTTGTTTACTGACACATGTACACTAGGTATTACAAATGAGCAGAACAATCTCAACAATCTAATCCTTTTTTTTTTTGTTCAAGAGACACGGTGATATGGGAGATTGCAATAGGACACCTAGGGTGCTTGCTTACCGCTCTTGACTTTACCCAGTAGCCTTTGGCAATTGCATATCCTAGGCTTGACAATGACCTTGAGTTTAAGGGGTAGATGGTGCATGCTTTACTAAAGTTCCATGGGCTGTCTGAAGAGCACCCACACTAGTACTTGAATAAGCTACAGATGGTGTGCTGTAATAAGCTACACATGGTGTGTTGTAGCATGAGTCCCAATAGGGTGGAGGTGGATGATGTCAAACTCAAAGCATTCCCCTTCTCCAAGAGGGTGCTACAAAGAATTATTTTTTCAACTTGTTAGATAGCTCTGTGAATAGCTGGGTGAGGATGAGGAGAATTTTTCTTTAGAGGTATTTTCCCACCTTTCGAGTAGCATCTATAAAAAAGGACATCTCCTAAATCCACTAATCCAATGAAATTCTACGTGAGTACTAGGAGCGTTTCAACTCATTTCTGCAAGCTACCCCAATCATCAGATCCCATAGCAACTTCTCATCCAGTATTTCTGTGAAGGTCTTGTGCCTACTGATAGTGCATGATTAATGTTGCTAGTGGAGAGGCAATCCTAGATAGGATACTGGTAGAGGTCCATGCTCTAATAGAGAATATGGCTATGAATTTTCAATAGTTAGTTCCAGAATAGCTACTAATACTCAAGGTCTTCATAAGGTGGGGCAGATAAATAATCTGCCACTAACCTAGACTTTATAAGAGCTCTTTAGGCTCATGAAGCAATTGATGAACAACTGGGCAACAATACCAAGGGCTCCCAAGGTTTATGGTATTTGTACCTCTATTGCACACAGATATATGCCTAGTACTATAGGATGAATCAACCATAGAAGTAGCAGTAGCAACCCCTTTCCTAGGCCAAACCAAATTCAAACAAAATTTAATGCGAGTTATCACTACTCACAATAAATTAAAATTGATTTTATGGTAAGTTGCACAAAATATGTAGTAAAAGGCAAAACATAGATCATCTTACAAGGAAATATTACTAGCCAATTGAAAATTAGGGGTTTTAATTGGAAGAAATTAATAAATTAATGCAAGAAAATCCAATTAAATAAATTACCTGCACAACGAGTTTCTACAGATCTAGGAACATTCAAAAAATTATTTAAAAATTAATTTAAACTTTATTAGTCATAATTTCAAAATCTGATAGTTGGAGCAATAATTAGAATGACCCAATAGACGAGTTGAAAAAAAAAACTTTTTTTCGGGCTAGGCGTGAATAGGCTCTACAGGCCCGTTGGGATAACCGAAACCTTAGAATTGAGGTCTAGAGATGCCCAAAACTGAGAAATTATAAGATTAAGGTTAAAAATAGTTAGAAATGAGAATTTTATACCTGGAATTTAATTTCGACCAATATTTAATTTCCCAGGTACAATATTTTACAAGTTCGGTGAAATTTCAGTGTGCGATTTCTAACACTGAAAGATAATTTAATCTTTATAAAAAGATAATGATTATTCTTTAGAGCTAAGTGTAAGGCTAAGATTTAATCTTGAATTACAAGATCAAATCCTAGTCATCCATCTTATTTTCTTTTTAGAAAGAATTACCTATTTGACTACATAGATGCTATCTTTATATTAGGATATATTCAAGCCACCAAACTTTGTAATTTTTCTTGCCATTCTCGGCTAGCAAAAATAAAACAACAACTTCCATTGTTGCTTCTTGAAGAACATCAAAACTTGATTCAAAACTCCCTTATTCTATCCAAAACTTGATAAAACCTCAAGACCTCTTCACAAAACTTGTTCCACTCATCACCACCTACAAAACTAATTGATTGAAATTTCAATTCTTCACTGTTTATGGGAGGGACTAACTGATGTTTGGAAGATTTGAAGTGAGAAAAAGCATTATTGGAGCATCCTTAGCAACCAAGATCTCTTAAGGCATGTTTATGAGTTTGGGTTTTGGAAGGGAAGGGGAGGGGAGGGGAGGGGAGGGGAGGGGAGGGGAGGGGAGAACTTGTGATATAATTTAAAGCTCCAAAAAGTAGGGCTTTTGACCCTCTTTACTTTAAATATGTTTTTATGTTTGTTTTACTAAATTAAATTAATATTTTTAGTTGTATTGGTTGATAATGTGTAGATATTAATGTGTCTATTTTGGTAGAGTTTTTGGATGATGTTAGAAAACTCTTTTTAGCAAAACAAGTTTTGAATCATGTTACTGGAATTCTTGGATTTGTATAGATAAGTTATGGTTTATGATTTTTCTGAAGTACTTGTAGATGGATTCATAAGCTGAAAATTTTATATGTTAAAGCTAACATATTAAGGTGTTTCCAAAATTTTTATTGGGTCTTAAAAATGACTTTTACTATTTTCTAAAAATCACAAATCGAGGCAGTTATGGTCTCTACCTACACAGCCATGTTTGAAGCTATAAATTTTGCTAATTTTGTTACCATAATTAAATGATTAATTTTTCCTTTGAAAATTCTATAGGGTTTTGAGGACATACTAAAGCCCTGCACTAAATTTTTGTATGATTTGATATGTTCATTTGGTAGGATAATAAAATTGGGAATTATGACTAGTGGATGTAAATAAGGGGTTTCTGATCTCCAAATTTGTCTAGTTTTCTTAACATATTTAGAGAACGATTCCTATTTTGAAATTGTTACAGGCCCTTATAGACACATTGAGGTGTCATGGAGAATTTTTATGGCTTTGGAATTGATTGTTTGATATACAAAATAAATCTTGCTACTTAAGTGTAAAATCTGCCAATAGGCTGGAAATGAATCCTATTCTTGAATTGGTAATGTAATGACTTTGGATTTATGATGAGTATCAATGCATTCTATATGATTTAGGGATTGACTTATGGGGAATGAATATTTTACATGTACTTAGAGCATGCATTGATAAAAATAAATGTGATAAATGAATGATATGTATATTTGAAGCATTATGAAATTCAGAAAATGTATGCTAATGCATATAGTAATGTGATGCCTATATATGTGAGTTTGAGGATGATGTATGTGCCACATGAAAAATAAAATCCCTTTTATTATGTCAAGGGCACAGAAAGATCCCTTTTAGTATGTTAAGGGCATGGAAATATCTCCTTTAGTATGTTAAGGGCACGGAAAGATTCCCTTTATTATGTCAAGGGTATGGAAAGATAAGGATAATGTACGTGAGATCCCTTTTGATGTACTGAGGGAGCATAAAGTTGAGAATAAATTACTATTATGTAAGTAGTATGACATGTGCATATTAAGTGATTGAATAATAAAAGAGACCCACTTCGAAAGAGTGGTTTTTGAACTTTAAAAATGAACTTTTGATATATGTTGCATGCTCAAATTTTTCTAATAAATCATAGTGGCTAAGACGATGGCGATGGCGATGACAATGACAATGACATGGATTTTTTCTTATTATTATACATTTTGGGGATATGTTATTGAGAATTTTAATATTCTTACCCCTATGTATTTATATTCTTGTATCGTCTCCAAGTTGATCTAGAGAACAAGGAGGCTACTGCATGAAAGGAATCAAACTTGCAATAGTTTAGTAGTGGAGACTTGTGTCTGATATACTTAGTTATATATATGTGTCTGTACATATAAGAGATAATAGATGTACTATAAAACTTTTAGAAGAGCTTTATTTTGTATTTGGCTTTGTATTAAATAAATATTTTGTATCTTGTATAGAATTATGATCTAGTTACTACTCGATTTGCTCCAATTAGTTATTGCCACTTAAGTAAGGTCCACTAAATTTATAAGTAAAAACTCTTGAGTATACTATCACGACTTAAGGATGATGTTGTATTTGGACGGATGTTATAATCACTGACTCAAAAGAATAATTCATAGATACTGTTATTTTCACCAATTCACAATTGTACAATCAGTGATGCAATTCTACTTGGCAGTCTTACATTAACTTAAATGCCAATAACAATAACCTAATTCTTATTAGAATAAATTCCAATCCCTTTACTAATTAAACATACTTGAAATTATCAGTTAAATTATGCCTAATTAGAACCCTTGCCATGCATGAAATTTACAATAGCAAACACACACACAATCTTAGCTCTAAAAAAAAATATAATTGTATCAGTTAACATAAAAATATGAAAGAGATAGGAGAAGAAGAAAATTGGAAAGCCAAACCATAAATTGCATTAAAATAAGGTGAGTCTCAAATATAATCCTTGGAATCCTTATACTAGGTAAAGAAACTACTCCTCCATAGGTTGGAGGATAACAAATCGATGTTAATGAGAAGTGCAATAATAATCGCAAAATGTGAGCCAAAAAAAGGATTGGAAGCTCCCAAAACCTAGAGAGAGAGAGCAGAGAGATAAAAAGAGAATGGAGGAAACTCAAGAATAAGTGTGGAAGATCCCCTTTTAACCTAGGCTAGATAGATGTACATGATACATCATGACAATGTCAAAAAAGGCCACATAATAATGAAAAACATTGTTTTTACCCACGTATATTTCAAACCAATTTTGAGCCTAAAAATGTTCGAATGAGCTCTTGGCCCTAGAGATGAAAGTTGTAGTTCTTTAAATAGGCTTTCAAACGCCATAAGAATCACTTTAATTGTACATCAGTAGCTCTAGATATTGGTAAAATACTAACTAAGGGTCAAACTACACAACATCAAAACATCAACAACCTTTAATCTTGCAACTCAATTTTTACCAAGAGGCTCTTGGAATTGGATTTTTACCTAAAAATGAAAGTTATAAAGAACTTCTAGAGCTTTTCAAAATATCTTTATTTTTCTTAATCCAATATTTGTAAAGAGAAAGACAACTTTTTTATTACAATACTTCCTGCAAATGTGCTTAGATGAGCTCTGGAACTCTTTTATTTAGCTCCCAAATTTCCCTAAATTGAACACTACTCCAAGTTTCATGCACCAATATGGGATGTTCCTGCAACCAAATAATACTCAATAATAGGATTGAAAGATCGAAAGCTCCAAAATATATTTATTCATCAAAATGGTGTTAATAATCATGATTATACTAAATGTTACCCAATGAGAACTAAATACAAATCAACCAAACGTAAACCAATTAAGGACATAAATGATGCAATATGCCTAAACTTGTGAATATAACCTATCAGAATCAGATAGGTCAATTTCCATTCATGAATACATATAATTCAAGCTGGAAGAACCACCCCAATTTGAAGTGGGGAAACCACTATTAATAGCAGGGCCAATCATCAAAATAAAAAAAAATGAAGTCTCTCATAAGGGATAGGAGGCCCCACTAATATTCTCCTGAGATCCCACTTTGACTGAGATTATGAAGATGATGATGGATCAGATGCAGGAGTTAAGAAAGGAAAATGCCCAGTGTAACATCCCCTGCTGCTTTATGGATTGACGACTGTCCCCACAAACGAACACGGGTCTTTTCAGCATGCTTTGTCCTCACTTTCAAGACGCTTCTCGGGAAAACTTCCCAGGAGGTCACCCATCCCAAAATTACCCCAGGTCAAGCACGCTTAACTATGGAGTTCTTTCAGTTTAGGCTACCGAAAAGAAGATGCATCTTGATGTCATGAATGCAACATGTTTAAGCATGAATGTATGGCAATACTTGAGCACATAAATCAACAAATCACAACAATCTAGATTCATGCAAGTGGCATAAGGGCATATTACAACTCTTACTTTTCTCATACTTATGTGACTTAAAAGCATCATATCTCTTTTGTTCTTTTTCTCAAAAACCACCCTCTTAAAACATATCCATCTATTTCCAACCGATACACCGCCCCGGCGATTTTTATGATAACCTCCTATCTCCGTCTCACCTAATCGCCTAGGAATGAGCTCAATCCTAACTAGTCGTCACTAGATTTAATATGGGGTAAAATGAGGGGGTAACATAAACATATTTCATTCTTTGAAACGTTCTACTGGCCTCGAGTGCTCAAATAATTGTCCGCTTTGGTAAGGCTGCATCTGCACAAGATACCCTCACGGATTTGCCTCCTCCTCACCGTAGCAGGTGAGAAATGCGTCTCAATGCTTGTCACATAAAAATATCCTGGGATGTTAAATTCGAACCAGTGTCACCCAGGGTTTTCAACTCATATGGTACTTTAAAACATTTTTCAACCCTTTTAGGTTTGATAGAAATTTGGCAGCATAATTACTGTTAAACTGAATTTCCTTCAAACCAAAATTCATGCCACAAGCTAATCACACAACTTAACATCTCAATAATAATTTCCTCACGTATCATCAATAAAACATTTTAGGGTTCATGCATCATCAAGCATATTCTTCTAATACATCATTCTCACATAGATAAACATCATAACATATATTTCAAACTCATCATTCTTACATAGATTATAGCATATATTCCAAACTCATCATAGCATATATTTTAAACACATCATACTCATATAGATAAAGCTCATGTATCATATATCATACTTGCATAAAATTAAGCATCATAAAAACTCAAGACTTCTTAATGTCTTATGCATCGACCCTTAAGGTCCTTAACTCACAATCTAAGTTATAAATCATCAAAACCTAGTCTCTTGGGAACCTATGAGGTTATAACTAAGTATTTCTCACCTCACACTATGGTCAAGAACATCTCTAGACCTCAAGGATGCAGAATTTAAAATCCCAACTTTACGGGTACCTAGGAGTCACAACAATGACTCTTTCTAAGTCCAGTTTGTTCCTAAAGCATCAAGATTAAGCCCTAAACCAATTATGAGTCATTCCTACACATTTAAACTAATTTAGAACCATGATTATCATTTCTAAACCTTGCTGGACAGAATCCAGAAAATTCCATCATTAAGGGATCTAAAATTCTCAAATTAATTCTTTTCTAGTTCTTAACTTATCCTATCTTTCACATATGAGTCTTAACATTATTTTTACACAAACATAAGCATCTTATCATTATTAACACAGCTCATACAGTGGCCAAACATAGCAAGGCAGAACCGGAACAAACATCTCCATAATAGACATGAAACACAATTTCTAAAGCACATACAATACTAGTTTCTCTTGGAACCTTTTTCAACTTTCAAAACTCATTTATGGACACTTTTATCACCTATAATCATAAAAATACTTAAGAGGGTAATAGCTAAATCATTTTTATCTCAAGAGGTCCTAAATTCATAAAACTTAGTTCTACATATTTCTTATACTTACATAAGCTTAGAAAAATTATAAAACATAGTTTTCAATACTTGGAAACACCAAAGCCTCTTAGGGCCGAAATAGGGACCAAAAGCAATAAATATTTTTAGACCTTTGTTGAGACAACAATGGGCAAGTCTTTGAGCTCTAGGTTCATTAAAGTGATGACATAAAAATAAACATGCTCATGCACTTGTTTTAGTTTTTGCTAGAAAGTAAAGTGAGAGCATAAAATAAATATGTGATGCATTATATTATTATCTTTGATATTTAGGTGAGAATTTGAAACATAAGCATGATAATGCATAGCTTGAAATATAAACATGATAATGCAAGCTCCTTTATTACCTTGATACTTAGTGATAACAAAGAAAGTAAACATGATGTGCAAAGCATAAAATAAATATGGTATGCATTATATTATTATCTTTGATATTTAGGTGAGAACTTGAAATATAAACATGATAATGCAAGTTCCTTTATTACTTTGGTACTTAGTGATAGCAAAGAAAGTAAACATGATGTGCAAAACGTAAAATAAATATGGTATGCATTATATTATTATCTTTGATATTTAGGTGAGAACTTGAAATATAAACATGATAATGCAAGTTCCTTTATTACTTTGGTACTTAGTGATAGCAAAGAAAGTAAACATGATGTGCAAAGCGTAAAATAAATATGGTATGCATTATATTATTATCTTTGATATTTAGGTGAGAACTTGAAATATAAACATGATAATGCAAGTTCCTTTATTACTTTGGTACTTAGTGATAGCAAAGAAAGTAAACATGATGTGCAAAGCATAAAATAAACATGATGCAAGGTTCATTTTAAGGTGATCTAAAGCTCATCCAAGACTTTAACAACATAATAACCCAACACATATCTCATTACAAAAAGAGCTTTAGAGTTCTTGAACTAAGTTCTCAAAGGAATTATGAGGTTCTTGAACATCATCATCAAGCTCAAAGAAAGCAAAACTTTTTGAACAAATAAAACTTCAAAGATCTAAAAGGAAAATGGTAACCGAAATGTTAAAGAAAGGAACAGAGAAACCAAAATCATAATAGCAAGAAAAGTAAAGGTATTCTTGAGTAAAAATCATTTTTGAGTTAGAAAATAATGTTGGAACTCAAAGAAAATAAAACCTCAAGCTCTAGAGTTTCCTTTGAGATGAACACATAGTCATTATCTAGGAGTCCTCATCATTGAGCTATCATGTACTCATCAAGGCCAAGAGGCCGAAAATACAAGAAAAGGAAACCAAAGAAAGTTTCAAAAAGAAAACCCAAGAGAAAGCTAGAAAGAACTCATTTTCAAGAAGACAAAGTTTAGAAAACACTCCTACCTAGAGTGAAGACAAAAAGCTTGGACTTGAAGATGAAAATGATACGAGCAACTCCTCCTAGGATGGTGATGATGATTTGGCCTTGATGAAAGAAAAAGGAAGGAAATGTGTTCTTGGTGAGCTTGTGTTTGAGAATGGAAGTTTAGGTGTTTGTATGATGATCCAAGGTGGTGGGGTGGTGTTTCAAGGTTGTGTGATGATGTTTTAAAAGGAAAAGAAGAAGATGAAGAAGAAGAATGCTCTTGAGATTTGAGAGAAAAAGGAAGAACTTAGAGAAAAACTAAAAAACTAAACTTAGCAAATGAACAAAGTGTAGCAAAGGTTCATCTAGGCATGGTATTTATAGAGAAGAATAAGAGTGAATGAGTGGAGGAGAATGAATCCTCATGGAACATGAGGTGAGGCATGTGTGGAGGAGAATGAATCCTCATGGAACATGAGGTCTCCTCATGGAACATGAGGTGAGGCATGTGTGGAGGAGAATGAATCCTCATGGAACATGAGGTGAGAGAATTGCACTTTGATGACATGGCTTCAATCATAGTCTTTGGAGTGTGAAATAAAATTAAATTGTGATAAAATGGATGTTGAATTTCGTGCAGGTCTGATGCAGCAAGGGAGGAGAGAGTTTTGGTCATGTAATAGTGTGTTAGTGATGTGTTTAGGGGTGTATTAGCTTAGGTGTAAGGTTAGGAGTCATTAAGCATAAGTTTAGGTGACTAAGAATGTGATTAGGAACCTTTATGACATGATTAAGGAGTACTCATACATATTTAGGAGATTTTAAATTCATTTTATGAATAAAACAATGTAGACAAAATTCCATAATTTAAGGAATTGGAGAGAAAACACTATTCAAGATTCCATGACTAGAAATCTTGAATTTAAAATAAGATTTTAAGTGGTAATTAAGCACTTTTAGGTTCTAATCAACTTTAATAAATTATTTTGACTCAAGATTAATTATGGAAATTAATTAATCTTCGATTAGAGCCTAATATTACTTAGGTTTGCTTAATCACGCGATTAAGCGTAAAAACACGAAACTAGGGTAAAATCGTAATTTTACACTAATTTTGCCCGGGACCTCCATAATTAAAACTGAGGTCATAGAATACATAAAAACGCATTTTAAAACCATCTGGAGAAGTTTCGGGTTCATCCGGCACTTACAAATAGGTAAAACACCTTGAGGGCATTTTGGTCATTTTGACTGAAAACTTCAAAACGAGATTTTCGATTCGGAAAATACTTCGTAGAAGTAGGTCTTGAACAGCCTCTACCAATGACGTTCCCAGAGCTTCTAGCATCTTGGTGCCGGTCCACGAACTTCGGTCGATTTCAAAGATGAAGGCAAAGAAAAGTAACCTTTTGTTCCTCTCGAAAGGTGCAACCACGGAGTAGATCTTCTCCATATCCTTGATCCACTCGTCAGCCTTGTCGGGATCCAGGGCCCCTCTAAACACTGGTGGATTCGCCTTGCGGAACTCACCGAAGCGGGCTTGCTCGATTGCTTCAAAGAAAGGGGAGCAGGAGCAAAGAGCGCTTGTTGATTTATCCTTTCGAACATACGTTCCATGGCTCGGGCCATGTCACGAACAGCAGCAGCAGTCGCATTGTCTTGATTATCTCCGGCTGTAGCCCTAGGCTGTCGTCGCGGTGGCATTGGTTCCTAAACACATCAAACAGCAAAACACTGAGTTGATCAGGCCCAACATTCCATGTGAAATGAGCTAGTTACCATGGCACACGCAGCAACAGCGGTCATGTATGCCTATCCTATAGCTTATCCCTAGCAAGCTTTAACACATGACATAACTATCGTATTATGCTCATAAAGCATAGTCAGTCCAATCCTCAGGCTCCATGAGAATCGAACTGCTCTGATACCATAATGTTTCCCAGGAAGCGTGCGAGTGAGGACAAAGCATGCTGAAAAGACCCGTGTTCGTTTGTGGGGACAGTCGTCAATCCATAAAGCAGCAGGGGATGTTACACCCAGCTATGGAAAGAGATGATTCAAATAAAGAATAAATAAAATTAGCAAACCCCAGCTTCCCCCTACCTTCTCAAACCATCCATAATCCTAGAAGGTCACCCTAAGGTCTAAAATGAAAATTGTAGAGGTAAGGAGACTTGAAGGGAAGACAAGTAAGAGAAGACCAAGCCCTAACAGGTTCCTATTGAGCACTATAGTGCTCATGGAGTGCCCTCACACTCAACTGAGCTTGAAGGGGTGAGCTAGCATTGGAAGACATCTCTATTGAGTGCCACAGTACTCAAGGAGCACACAATGCTTAATAGAACCGGATAGGAGTAGAGTAACGTATCCTATGACACCACTCTTCCATTGCCATTCCCTTAGAGGATGAAACCCAAGAAAGCTGTTGTAATAGAGCTAAATCTAGAGCTTCTAGAGACCTTCAGAAAAGTTGAGGTTAACATACCACTCTTGGATGTAATCAAGCAAATCTTGCATTATACCAAAGTCCTGAAGGACTTCTACACAAATGAGCACAAACTGAATGGTAATGAGAATGTGGATTTATGAGTGAATGTTCCTTCAATCCTCACACCTAGTCTACCAAAGAAATTTAAGGACTTGGGACTATTCAGTATCCCATGTGTTGTTAGGAATTTAGAGTTCAAGGATGCTCTAGTTGACATGGGTGCAACCATCAATGTGATGCAAAAGGCAATTTATAAGGCACTTCACATTGGTGAGCTCAAACCCACAACACTAGTTGTACAGCTAGCCAACAGAGCCATTTAGAGATCAAAAGGATTGCTGGAAGATGTATTGGTAAAAGGTAAAGATTTAATTTTTTTAGCTGATTTCTATTTTTTACAGATGGAAAATGACATGAAGCTAAACCAATATACACTCATTCTTAGTATGCCTCTTTTGAAAACTATCAAAACTAAGATTGATGTGTATGCTGGTACACTAACTTTAGACTATGGTGACATGAAAATAGCATTCAATCTTGCAGATGCTATCAAGTATCCTCTTGCAAATCACTCTGTTTTTTCCATTAAGGTTCTAGATGATGTATGTGATGCCTATTTTGATTTGGCTTGTGATATATTAAATAGGGTGTTGGACCACAATTACACATGCCCAAACTATGATCGGAAGAATTGTCTGTGTAAGGAATGTGATAAGATAAATGCCTTGTTAATCAATGGTGAAATTTTAGGAATTGCATCCACTAACACAAACCCTACACTCACTTTCCCCCTCTATCTTTACTTGCCACTAGTTATGATGCACTTTTTGTTATAGAGCTGCTTGAAATTGCAAGAACGGAGGTTACCGGCGAGTGCTGCAATACTCAAATAGTGCCACAATGCTCACCCAAGGCAAGAAGTGAGGAGCTCAAGCCCATCCTTAATCACCTCAAGTATTCTTTCTTGGGGAAGGCATTGACCTACTAGTGATCATTGCTAGTGACTTCTCTAGACAAGAAATAAGTTGTTATAGGTAATGAAAGGTCATAAAAAGACTATTAGGTGGACACAGCCAGACATCACTAGCATTAGACCTTTTATTTATGAGAATTGCATATATTTTAGAAGAGGGTGCAAGACTAGTAATGCAACCCTAATGATGACTGAACCCTTTGATCATGGAAGTGGTAAAAAAAAAAAGAGGTGGTAAAGCTATTGGCAGTAGCAATCATCTATCCAATTTCTGATAGTTAGTGGGTAAAAACTCAGAGATAAGCTTCATATGAGCATGTCCAAGTTTCTTATGCCACAAGCACTTATCATCCATGAAGGATGTGAAACATTGTACATCTTGATCTAAAAAGTTATCCAAGAATAACACATAAATGTAATGATGCCTTTTCTCGATAAGATGGGTTGTCCCGAAGTGGGATTTATTATCTTGAATGCTTGAGCATTAAATAAAACATTAAAGCCTTGGTCACAGAATTTGCTGATACTCAACAAATTGTGAGCCAAACCATCAACAAATAGCATATTGGAAATTTGGTAAGGATCATCCTTACCAACATTTCCTATACGTATGACATTGGCCTTACCTTCATCAGCAAACTTGACTAATCCAGAGTTCTTGGGCTTTAGGCTCTGAACCATCTTTTAGATCCGAACATATGTCTGGAGCAACTACTATTCATGTACCACTTGTTGTCCTATTCAACATGTGTTCTCAGACACACTTGTAACAAACATAGTTTTTAATTTAGATACCCAGACTTTCTTGGGTCCTTTTGGATTAGTCTTTTGGGAGGGGGGTTTCCTAATCTTTTTAATAGATTTCTTCATTATGATACACTTGCTAGGTGGGTGTCCATTCTTATGATAGAAAGTACAAGAAATGTTGTTCTTTACTTTCTTTGGTTAAGTTGTCTTTCCTTTCTCATCTATTTCCTCCTCATATCCCAACCTGGTCTTTTGAAAATATGGCCTTTGACTTCCAAGTATTAGTTCAAGGTTCTTTGAACTATTTACCATCTTTTTAAGGTCAGACTTGAGAAGCTTTAAAGTAATTTCTAGTTTAGAAATAACTTTATGAGATTTTTCATTTTTCTCCAAAACTTCAGCTTCTAAGGCATTGATCTTGATGTTTAAAACTTTGTTTTCTCTTTTTAGTTTTTCCTTCTCATGCTTTAGATCCTTAGCTTCTGATTTGGCCATTTCAAGTTCTAAAGCAACCTTTTGATGTTTTTTCTTTACGTTGAGATAGTGTGAGGAAATAATTTGAGAGTTTTCAAGCAACTCATCATATAAAGCTGATAGTTCATCAGAAGAAAGATCAAGGTCAAAGTTATTTACCTCATGTTCACCTTCTGAAGTATAGTTTACCATGAAGCATAGGTTGGCAACATATTCTAGCTCATTTTGGCTATCTGATCCTTCATTCTCTTATTCAGAGTCGATTTAGGTAGCCAATATACTTTTATTCATGGAGGTGTACTTTTTCTGTAGACCTTTGAGCTTGGGACATTCAGGTTTAAAGTGTCTTTTCTCACCATAGTTGTAACAAGTGATGCTTTCTCGCTTTCCCTTGCCTTTCCTATCCTTCTTGAGGTTGATGTCTTTTCTTCTTTTTGTTCTGTCCCTCCAGGTTTTGGGTATCTTTCTTAGTAACATGGAGATCTCGTCTCCATCGTCATCTTCAGTCTCTTCATTAGATTCTTCCTCATCATCGGAAGCTTTAACAACTTCATTGCTTTAGGCTTCATCTATTTTTGATAAGTTGACTTCAAGGCCATGGACTTGCTCTTCTTATTGAATTTACCATGTATTTTAGAAAGCATTACCTCATGGGTTTTGAGTGACACAATAAGTACATCCAAGCCAAGAGTTTGAAGGTCTTTGGGTTCAATGATGGCTGTAACCTTAGGTAACCATTTAGTAGGGAGGCTTCTCAAAATTTTTCTAACTATTTTAGAGTTAGAATACCTTTTGTCCAATCCCTTAAGTTAGTTTACAATGTGCATAAACCTTGTGGTCATATCATTAAGACTTTCTTGGTCTATCATTTTAAACATTTCGTATTGATGGACCAGATCTTTGTCTCTTTAACTTGATCAGTTTCTTCGTGCAGCAAGTGTAGTTTGTCTCATATCTACTTGGTCGTGTCATAAGCAATCATTTTATCATATTCACCTTTGCTTGGTGTACACCTAAGTAGGTACTTAGCTTTTGAGTTCAACTAAACTCTGGCTTTATGTTGCTTTGTTCGCCTACTTCAAAGGACTTCTCTTGAGGTGGAGGGTGAGTTTTCAATTCGGGGAACCTCTTTTGTGGAATGCCTTTATGATCTCCCACAGGTCAAGACTAGTGCATTTAATGAATAGCTCCATCCTATCTCTTCAATAGGCATAGTTCCCATCATCAAAGAATGACAATTTGTTAATGGAGTGTCCTTCTACAATGTGGATGTTTTGTGTGATAACTCATCAGGTTCTTTGTCCTCTTCAGTCATTAGATTGCTTAACCCCTTAGAAGCATGAGCTCGGATACCATTTGTAGGTAGAAAAGTGCATGAGAATGAGGGGTTAAATGTTCTTCGCTTTTCCTTTCTTCTTTTGGTTTATGAAAAATTTAAACAAAACTATCAAGTGTATAACTTGTAGTGCAACATAAACAACGTTAGTCACTTCAAAAGCCTACTTTCTGAACTACAATGGATATGATAAATACATATATAAGTTAGTTATTCAGAAAACACGATATTATAGGCACAACTAGAGAATATAAAGGAGTTAAGGGAGAAGAACGTACTGCACAGATGTTTTTATACTGGTTTAGCCAACATACCTAATCCAATTCTTAATAACCGTTGAGTTCCAATAAAAACCCTTCTTAACCCAAGAAAGTTGGATAATATTTACAGTAGCCTTCCCAAGCTCTTACCTGTGACTAGTAGTTAATTCTACTGTCACAACTGAGTAGTCTTTGACTACTCTTTCCAAGCTAATGCAATGATCAACAAGTACACTCTGCTGTCACAACTTGAGTAGTCTTTAACTAGCCTCTCCAAGCTAACCCCATGAATAGCGGTTATCCTAACTATCACATTACAAGTAGTCTTTACTTAGCCTTTTCAAGCTAACTCACACTGATCACTACTGGATAGAGGTTACAAAGGTTTGTGTTTGGGTTTATCACTTAAACTAACCAACACTCAAGTTTTCATAATATATACAGTAACAGACCTGAAAAACTTGAATGAATTCTTTCTATGATTTTTTCGAGGAAGAACGTATTATCTATTAAGAGCGTAGAAAGAAGATTTTTATAAACAAGAAATTGATTACAAGAGGTAATGAAACTTTATAGAAAATATGAGGAATTTTCTCAGCGTTTTAGCATTCTTAAGCAAAAGTCTCTTTTTTCATTGTAAGCACAACATCTCTTTTTTTAGATGGTCTGTATTTATGACCATTGCCCTTGATAAATTATCCAAATAACATGTGTTGATAATTTGTCTGTGTATTGGAAATGCAGTCTAGAGGAGTAGCTCATTATTTATCAGAGCTGTTGCAAAAACCGTTGTTAAATAGAGGTTTCTAAGGTCACCTTCATAAATTGTTTTTTACTTTTTGAATGAGGTTTATAATTTTTTTTTTCTTTTAGAAGCTGGAGTGGTTGACTAAGTTGGCAAAAAAGATGTCATATCAGTCTACAACTAGATTTGAGTTTAACTTTGAATTTCAAATTTCCCTTTTTTTTCTTGCAAAGTACATTGTTTCATTGTGAAGTGAATTTTCTGAAATGCGGTATCAATTTCTTGATATATCTTCGATCTTCCAGACTTCAATAAGAGCTTATAGATGATGAAATGACTGGGACTGTGATGATTGAAGGTCGTAGAGCACCCTTGCTTCAGAGTTTAGTTGAAATCTTTATTGGAAGCATGCTTTCTGAAGTCAAGTGCTACATTATGAAGATATGAGCCTTGATTTCTTGTACACGATGATTTTCTTTAATCAATTAAGCATGTACAAGTTCATTTCATGATATATTTTTCACTTCTATTAAGTTCTCATCTCTTTAAATAAGATAAAACATGTTTACACATGTCATGTGAAAATATTTTCATTTTAAGAATCGTGTTATGCCAATATAAAGACCTGTTTAATACTTCAAGAAATCAAGCGAAATATTAGTCTTTCTTCAAAATATTTTCTCTAAATTGGTTGTGTTATAACTCAAAACATTTTACATTAAATCTTTTAGAAAGATTCTTGAGCTAACAATTACTTTTCAAGAGTTTTAGTCACATCTAAGCTTTATATGGAGCTAAGACGATGACCTGTGTGAGTAGCCAGTTGATGAAATACTAACTACTCTACTCTTGAGTGCCCCTATCCATTTGGCAAGGGTATGCATAAGCATGGGTGTTGGTTGTACTGGCAGCATCAAGGTCACGTGCCTAGGAGTGGGAATTGTGATAACCTCCTGCTGGACATGTAACTCACCAGGCCAAGGGATTAGTGGGGGTGCCATGGAGGAGGAGGTTAGAATGGAGGTGGAAGTCTACATGGCAGTGGTGGAGGTATGGCTAGGAAAGGTGGGGGTATAGGGCACCCTTCCCTTTGCCTTTACTTGTACATGCCACATTTGAATGAAAAATCCTATCACTTCAAAATTCCAAATCTTTTGGTTTTGAGGCTAGTGGTTTCACAGAACTTGAAGTAGGTTAGGGTTGCATCATCTTTGTAGTATAATGTACACATCCCTTCAAACTGTAATCAATATTTTCAAATCTCAACCCATGTTTTGAAACTAATTTCTTGGTCTGATAAAAATTCTTTAGGATGGAACTAGATTGTGAACTAATTTCACTCATTAATGTTGTCTATTGGTTAAATGAACTTTGAATTTGGTTCCCTTTTGACTTACAGCTAACATCCTAACTACTAAAGACAACTCTAAGTGTGCACATCCTTTCCATAAAGGTACTATTGTAGCCTCTAGGAGAGAGAAAAATCTCTTGGGCTTAGGATTATATATGAAACTCAATGGAAGGTTCATATTCAACATGAAAATGAGGACTAATAGTGTAATAAAGCATTTCCTCATGCCATCTAGAGTTATTCTCATAATTAACATTTCCTATGTCATACTGCTATAGATGAACCCCACTTGAACTACCTCCAACATAGTTATTATTAACACCAATATATTCAAAATCTTGTGTGGCAACTTCTCCATGGTCATCCAAACCCAATAATTTTCCATAGAACCATCCTTGTACAAGTGATATCTAATGGTGTCAATATCAAAATATTTCCTACATTTGTAATTAGTACATAGACACCTAATTTTCTGTAACTCCTGCATAAAAATTCATGTTTAATCCCCCTTCAATCGTGGTGCGTGCATCCTATCATACACCCATAGTCTTTGTGGTGAACTTGGTTCTTGAATGAAAAACATAATACAAGAAATTCATTAAAACTACTAGAAACTCCAATTTTATTTAATCAAAATCTTTGTGTAATAGAATTTTCCCTCAAATTAAGAGTCTCGTAAATATTTTATTTAATTGAAGTTTAATTGAACATAGTCTCTTCTAAAGTTTTAGGAATCTCTAAAAATTTTATTTAATTTAAATCTTAAGCATACAAGGCTTCTTTTTTCATTAGGAGTCTGATCTCTAAACAATTTTAATTAATTAAAATTTTGATTAAACATAGACTCCCTTGAAATTAGGAATCTCCTCTTTTAATTAATAAAATTTTGGCAAAGCCACGTCTTAAACTAGGACACCTCAAACATTCATTTCAATCCACACCCAAAAATCCGATCACGTAAGCTAAATAATTCATTAAACAAACAATTCACAAGATTCTAAAATCATTCTAGAGGCCACACTCGGCCCCTTAACTCCACAATATGCATATTATGCATCCTCTACAAACACAATCAAACTCCACGACAAACAAGGTGAACGAATGTTAAACCTTCCCCATAACAACATGCAATTTCCAACCTTATGATTGTAGCTTAAAAATGTTACGTCTCTAACCAAACATAAATTTTAATTAACATAAGAGAAGTGAAAAATACTAATCGCTAAATAGCCCAAAAAACAAAATACTCCAACAAAAACTCCAATAAAAAAAATGCTCCAACAATGGATAAAAAAACTACAAGTAAATACAAGATTCAATTCTCATCATACTAAATATACAAAGAAACAAATAAATAAAAAGAAAACAATTAGGAAAAATAACTACTTATTTTTTTCAATAATTGTTATTCACCATCAAAATGGTGATGAAGACATAGAACAATAGAACAAGTCTCAACCATAAAATATTAGTGAAAATTCTAAGACTATCTAATAAAAATATAAAATATCATCAAAACATATAGCCCACTTACATTTAATCAATGCCAAAACAACTCCAAATAATAAAAACTTATGTTAGGGCAACACTTCCACGCGACAAAGATTGAGAAGGCGGCAACGAAAACATAATCTTACATAAAAAAAGAGCACAAGAAAAAAAGATCAAATGAAAAACTAAAGTGATTAAAGTGTTTTGCACTGAATGAGGAATTCAACAATGGTCTTAAATGATTTAACGGTGGCAGCAAGCTTGGATGGAGAGAGGGGGAGCTAGCTTTTGCCAAATGAGAAAGAAGATGACCTATGCTAAGTGAGTGTTACTCTTACCAACGTATTTTTGAGAGAAAATTTGCCAATATAGTATGAACACTAAAATTGAGGGAAAATTTGCTAGTAATTACACTTATACTTATCTTGAAGTTTAGTGCTATTACACTTAGCACCCCTTTGTTTCACAAATTTGTCATTAGAGGTCCCTGAAGTTCACTATAATTACATTGAAATTTCTAACACTTTTTTCATTTGCAGTTATCAATATGCATATATGGGTTGTTTGGTGAAACTTCTGAACGAAATACTTCTTTAGAAATAAAAGTAGAAATTTGATTTATGTTTGGATTTAATTTTAAAAGTACATTTTATGATAATTAGAAATTGTTCAATTATTCGGATCACAAATATAGAAGTATTTTTTTTCTTATAAAATTACAATTGAGTACATGAAAATTCAAATCTCAATTAGATAAAAAATTATTTTTACACACTACCAAATAGTTAAAAAAATTATAATTAATCTATTAACTCTTTAGTTTTAATTTAAAACTATTTAATTAATGATACAAATGAAAAATAAAGTTAATTTAAAGTTATTTTAATTAATATATCTTAGATTTATAGATAAAGGGCGTATTAAGTATTATTATTATTATTATTATTATTATTATTATTTACATGAGTATCTTACATTTATATAGTTTTTAATATTAAAAAGGAGACAATGATATCTTTTGTCATCTAGAAAAAACAATATCAAAAATATTTTTGAAGGCATAATTAATACATTTATTATGCCACACTTCCTCTTTTTCACTGCTTTTGATTCTCGAAGAAGCATGTTACTATCTACTTTTGTATAAAAGCAGTAAAGTTAATTATTTTCTGCTTTTAATTCATTTGGTAATTGCAAACAATCGGCACTACAAATTTATAGAAGTACTTTCATACCCTAAAAAAAATTACTTCTAGCCCTTCAAAACCACAACCAAATGCATTCATTGTATTCTGTGAACTATTTTTATATATCAGTATATAAGTGTTTGTCTCTTTTTCAATTTCTTTTTAAAGATAACGTCAATGTGATTTTTCTGAAGGTGACAAGTGAAAATTACAGTAGTTATGTTGTTGCGTGGCTCACTATCGAATTTATAGCAAAGTAATATTGAATATATCGTAGTGTTATTTAAATGTTTGAAAATGAATGTTTTAATAGATTATTCACTTTATCACTTTTAGATTAGTGGGAATCAATCGTCACCACTGTTCAAGGATGATAAAATAGATGCATATCCCACTTTGGTATCATATATCTCGTATTTATTAATTGGTATCCACCTACGATTAGATTAATGCGTGAACTAACATTTGTCCATTAAACGTTTGAGCACATAACCATTCTATATCCAGCAGATAGATTTTTGCTGTCAACAGTGGTATTAGTACACGTAGTGTGAGCATTCCTATGCTGGGCATGTCACTCACCCACCACGCAGAAGCCACTTGAGCATAAAAGGAATGGCATAAGACTTGACCAGTTTAGGTGGCTATTAAATTAGGACCAACAATGGTTAAGGTTCGAGTCTACACCACAAGTGGATTGATCACTTGGCTTGGTCTTGTCTAAGCAGAGGGGCACATATAGGGTCAATCACATTAACATATGTTTTGTATTATCATCTTGCGTAAGGGACTGGATAAATCGTACTCTTGGCTAGAGACAGATTTGTTATCTCTAAGTGTCGGCTAATCTTCCGAATTATTTTCATAGTTTGGGCTGTCAACTTTGTATTTTTTATGTATGCTTCTTTTTTAATTTATTTTCTTTCTCATCAAAATATGCCATGCATTATCCCGTAAGCAAGCAAAACAAAATAATTCGAAGTGCATATATAGGTGTGCTATTCTAGCAATAAGCTAGCACTAATTAACCCACAGGCTAAGTTGACTTGTCGAATCGGTTTTATGTTTATATTGTTATAATTTAAGTTTGATATTGGGTTCTTTTATTATTGAGTAATGTGTAAATATTTTTGTAACCAGTTACGTTACATTTGGCATTTGGAATTTTCCATGAAATTAGAGTTGGATGATCAATTTCAATTTTCATATTTTGAGTAACATATGAAATTAAACTTATAATTTCATAATCCGATTTTATGAAATTAAAAAAATAATAAAAATGGACTATTTTTTTTATTGCTAAAATGGACTTTTCTTAGTTCCTAAGATATACTTTATGCATTGTTGATTCTAAAACTTATTAAATACCTCTCTACTAATTAAGTCTGTATAATTCTTTCTTTTTCTTATTTATTTTTTAATAATCATATTATAATTCTTTAGTAAACCTAAACATTAAATTTTAAATCAATTCTAATTCTAAAAGAATTGGAATTGCAATTAAAATTCTATATTACAATTTCAACTCCATTATCCAAATAGACCATTAATGATATCGTGACCAAAACATTTTTTAATGTTCGATTGGGGTGTTTTCCCAACCTAAACTTTCAAATATTAAAAAAAAAAAAAACAGAGAGTGAAAACACAAATTATTTATAAATTAATATATTGGTAAGTTACATGTCGGCATCATATTGAAACAAAATATTTCTCAAAATAATAAACGGGAAAAGAGTGATTTAATCAACGTTTCTCTAGCTTGGTTAGTGTTTTTCGTCCCATTGAAATAAATTTGTCTGTGCTTCATTCAAAGGCATCAGTTATAATTTCAACGAATATAAGATGGCGAACAAAGTTGCATAAGGATCCACAAATCAAATAATGATCCTTCTTGTCACCAATTAAAAGCAAAAAAGAAGAAAAATATTCCTCCTCTTTTCTTCCACTCTGGTATAGAATAAAAATTATGAGATTCAATCAGCATCTTTACAACTTTTCTTTGTTGATAAGAAGATATATATTCAAGGAATTCATAACGAGAAGCGAAGTTTCCGGGATCGATTTACACTACGCATGCATGTAGATATTATGTATGTATGATATGCAACCATGCATGTATTAGGAATATGTTAAAATACAACATATGTTTGTACCCGGCATGTATACATCCATATACAGAAATTTTCTTCGTCCAAATAGCGTGTTTGGAATTCAGTTTGGGTTAAAATTGATTCTAGTAAATTTTTATCTAACTTAGTTATTAAAGATGGAAATCAAGTCTTACTTTTAATTAGAATTGGTTCCAAAACAAGTGAAAATTTCTCATTTTATTTCAAAATCACTTTTAGAGAAATTACTAAACACAAAACACTTTATTTTAAAATTAATTATGACATAATCAGTTCTATCTAAAATTAATTTTGTGGACACCGAATCAAATACACTAAAACCGATTGTTACCCATTATTCTAGTAAGTTTTTCAAATTATTCTTAGGTTTATATTGGTACTATGTAACTATGACTTTTTAAGTGCTGCTGAGCGTTTTGAACTCTAAAAAAATTACTTTTAAAAAGTCATAACAATATTATTGAATAAAATAATATAAAATTACTCTCAATAAGTAGAAACAACAATAGTATTGTTTGATCAATATACTCCAAAATCTAAAATAACAATAATAGATATGGATATCAAGGAAGATATAGTTTATAAATTCATTTTTATTAATTAGAATAAAGTCATATTAGTTTTCTAATTTTTTAAAAACAGAAGTAAGTTCTAAAAGGTACCACATGTTCTGCTTTCAAAAGTGTCTCTATCTTTTTAAAAGTGAGAAGTAAAAACATCCCAATTTTTTTAGTTTATCAAACAGAGAGAATTAATTTATGGTTTTTTTTTTAAAGATTTTCATATGTGAGATTGTCAGCAACCATATGGAGAATACTACAGAACACAGCCATAATAATATCGCTGTTAATTAATTACATGATCAACTGATTCTCAAAAACATTTCCCATATTCATCTCATTCTTTCATTTGGTTACTCTTTGAAATGTAGAAGAATTTGAAGTTACGCTTTATAATAAACGAAATTTAGTAACTCTCTCGTGTCCCTTCAATTAGTTGTGGAAATGTGTTCTTGCTGCTTTCTCCTCTCTTCTTCTTGAATATCGACATATCTCTCACTTCTCCAATATGAGGGTGGTGGGAAATTGGTGAAGCAGAAAACTTTGGGACCATGGCGCAGCACGCACCCAGAGCCTACATGCCATACATACAAATAGGATTGAAGGCCATCACATAGCTAGGGCAAATCACACACATATTGCACCCTTCAACTTTTTTTTTTTTTTAACAATGTCATTTTAATATTAAAAAATAGATGTTCAATTAAAACATCTATTTTATTATTATTAAATATGGTAATGGGACTCAATTTTTTCCATCAATCCATCATATTTAATAATAATAAAATAGATATTCTAATTGAACACTCATATTTACATATTAAAATTACAATATTCTAACTTCTTTTTGCTGCTTTTCTTCGCTTTGCACCCACACGTGATGAAGTGGCCCTACATGTCCCAGAACTGTTGCGCATGCACACGTGTGTTCTCACCTTCACTGATCCCCTTGAGATCCGCCATGTATTAAAGCAGAGCAAAGCAAATCATCAAAGCAACCCACAACATGGAAATATCAGTGTATGTCGCTCATCCATGTCCATACACATTGTCCCTTTTATAATTCATTCTAATGTGTGGAGAAATTTCGGAATTAGTACATTTTTATTGTGGGCCTCATAGATTTTAAACTATTTAATATTGATGTTTATAAAAAAAATAATGATAATATTGGATGAAATGTCCATAATAGGCGTATAATAATTTTTTTTATCTCTTATGCATAGCTTTGTTTATGGTTTTCATATCTTAGATACATGTTTAATTTTAGTCTCTAAAATTATGAAATCAATCAACAATTAATTCAACTTAATTTTAGAGTGAAATTCTCATAGACTAATTTAAATTACCCATAAGGCTAATTTAAATTATTTTTTACAATTTTAAAATTTAAATTATTACTCCCTTCATTTCATAATGTAATTCATTTTTTATTTTTCCTTGTTTTAAAGTATAAGTCATTTTTACATTTTAATATATTATTAATTATTTTATATACATGTTACTCCTAAGAGAAAAAAATGTGAAATTGGAAAGAGTATGAGTGTAGGTGCATAATTATTAAGGAGTGATAAAATAGTATTTTTATCTTTTATTTTTATTTTTTTACAAGATCAATGAGATTATTAAATAATTAGCCTAATTCTTGTGCATAATTTAAAAATGACTTATAATATACTCCTTCCATTCCTTATTATTTTTTGCTTATGGTTTAGGTATACAGATATTAAAAAAACACATAAATACTCTTATTTTTTTAAAAAAAGATTTAAATGACTAAATTATCCTTTTATTCACTCATAATTTATTTTCACATTCAAATAGTTAATCACCTATACATACTGTGTCTATCAAGAGTGAAAGATATATAAATTGGATCATAGAAAGAGAAATTTAGATACCATATGATCCACATAATTAGTCAATCAATAAGATAGTAATGAATACTGAAAGATAATGAAATTAGGGGTAAAATTAGTATAACATAATTAATTTTCATTTTGGAATGCTGAGTTATGTTGAATTTCATAAAATAATTTTTAGTTTTTATTTTCAATTTTCATGTTTTTCTAGATTTTGTGAAGGAAATACTGAAAACTGTGAAAACTATAAAATTCAGTTATTAATTTTTTCATTTTCAGTTTTCAATATTTTTTTCATAAAATCTCAAAAATAAGAAAACTAAAAACTGTTTTATTAAATCAAACACATCCTAAAACTATAACCAATATGTAATGAATTTTTCTTCTAAAACGGTTGATAAAAACGAATAGAGGGAGTAATTTTTCAATTTTAGACATTAAAGTGAAAGTACATAATTTGAAGTGAAACCCTCACTCCATTGTGTGCATCTTTCAACAGGCAATATATAGAAAACGACTGTAATTGTCATATAATTTTAAGAATTAAAACGTAAATGGCAAAAGGGTGTGGTCATATGTTCATATTCATTTCAAGGATGAACGGGTAGTGCGGAGGGGACCCTTGGCTTTGATTAGGGATGCCCCCTACTGCATAGCAAGAAGTTCACCGCTCAGGCTAGGACACCTGTATGGGAGTCCACGTGTGGCTATCACCAAGGGAACAATTCTTAGGTGAATAAAGTTTGAACATCTAATATTTATACATATTCATAATAAAGTCGACCAAATGTGTAAATAAGTAGGGGCTGGCTTGTTCTATGGTTGGACATGGTCATCAAACTGAAGATTGACTAAAGTATGTTTTATTTTTCTTTGAGAAAAAGTGCATTGAGAAGCTGCTTTATTTTATTTTATTTTTAAGTGATATAAATTTAAATCAAACAAGATACAAGTGTATCACAAATAAAATTTGTAAAATTCTATTTTTATTAGAGTAAATATCTAAACAAGTCCCTCAACTTTATATTCGGGGATAATTTAGTTCCTCGGGTTTTGAATATATTAAATTGGTCCCTCACATTTTTAAAAATATGATAAATTGATCATCTATACAGTTTCAAACAATGTATAGAGGGATTAATTTATCTTTTTTTTAATTGTATGAAACTATATGAAGAAACTAATTTGTCTCCTTTTTTAAAATGTAAAAAATTAATTTAAAATGTGAAAAATTAATTTGAAATTTTTAAAATATGAGACTAACTTAATCTTTAACATAAATCTAAAGCATTTGTTTGGGTATTTAATCTTTTTATTACGAACGTATATAAGAATGAAATATTCAAATTGTACGTACGCAAGAACTTCTCATCACGAAGTTTGATGCCAAAAGTGCATGCCTTATTTTGACTCTGATGGTTGATGTGGAGGGAGGATGTGGGATTTTTATTCTATTGGATTTGGAATGGTGGTGATATTGGTAAAGTGAAAGTGGCAGCAGGGGTTTTAAAGAGGTGAAGGCAGCAGCTTTAGTAAAAGAAAATAAAAGGAAAATAACAAGGGGATTGTGGATTTGGATGTGTGCGTCACTGTGTCTATACGGAAAATGGAAGAAAAGAGAAAGTGAACAAAATTTTGGTGATCCCAAGAAGATTGCTTGTCTTGAAACACTTAAATTGTTGGCAGCTTTAATTTTTCTCTTTGGAGAGACAGAGACCTGTGTGGGAGAGGGTCTATAGGAGTATAGGAGATTCTCATTGCCTACTAAAGTTTTTAGAGTAACTATTCCCTGATCAATTATTTGCCTTGCTTCATGTTTTCTTCTGCGTTATATTGTGTCAAACAAGTTCAGGAACTTAATTGATTTAAAACCTTGGGTGATGTGAGCACAAGCCCGTCTAGTCATTGTTGAAAAATATTGACCTTGTGATGTAATATGGTTATATCAGTTAAAATTAAGAGCAATATCTCTTTTATTTGTTTACCTGTCTATTCCGATGGACCTCATTTTTTTTTATCTTTTTTTTACATTCGTAATATGTCGGGAAATGTGCTTATTTGATTCTTTTTTATGTCCGGCCTTATTGTGGTCTTCCAAAGTTTATAATATTTAGAATCTCTAGATTATACATTAATGCTCAATCATTTGGTGCTCCATTCTTATGAGAGAAAAAAGATTGATTTTATTAGCTCAAAGTTAAGTGGTTTATATTAAATGCTTCTGAGTATGATTACATTTCTAGAAAACGATAAAGGGGTAGTGTATCTTTATCCAGCCTCTAATGAAAACAATGATGTTTTAATTTTCAGTTTATAGTCAATTTATCATTAATTTTCAGGGCTATACCTATGCATTCGGAGTATGCTATTCTGGAAGTCACTCATGATTTCAATAGCACTAAACATGTGAAGATTAGAAGGGAAGCATTAATTAAATCAATTACGCAATTTATGTATAAATAGTTTCTGATAATGATGGCACATAACTAATCATGTAACACGGGTGTTCTAAACGACAAGACTAATTACTTCTTTCTAAATCGATAACGTACATGGCTATTATTGTGCAGTTGAGTAAACTTCAGACATCAGAAAACGAAATCTTGAAATTGTTGTAAGTTAGAATCTGCAGAGACTTTATTCTACTAGTTTTCCAGTTCAGTGTAGCAAAATCATTTTTCTTGGATATAGAATTGCATGCAGTTCATATCTTTCAATTGACGTGTTCCTGGTCCAACCATTGAAGAATAATTATTGTTGCCCCATGTTGGCTTAAAAGATTGATCTGTCACTTTTCGACGGAGCATGGCATTGAAACTTCAAGTTTCACTTGGGATATGAACTGTGCCTTTCAAGATCGTACACGGACTTTATCTTTTATATTAAAGGCAAAAGAGACTTTGTTACTTGTCAAGAATAAGTAAATTCTCATATAGCAGCGTGCATTAGCTAATTAAGGCTTCACGTGGTCTACACCAATCACACAGAATTATAGTTATTTATACTAACAATCTGAATTGAACAATTTTATTTTGTTCTTACTTCGTATATCCTACTTGCATCCGCTGTTATATTTGACAAATGTGAAAGAGAAAGCAAATGTGAACAGAAAAGAACATATCTCAATTGTTAGGTTTCGGCTTTGAGGTCCGAAAAAAATAGCCTCATCACTCTAGAAACACGAAAATTCTCAGGTTCTCTCTTATTATTTGCCTCCTACTTCCTCACTTGTTATGCCTCAGGTCCATGTGTCTTGGGCCAGCCTGACACAATCTTTTAGGGCCCCCAGAAACCCCTGTACACAGGAAATCGTGTGGTGGCTAAAATTTATAAAATTATGCAAAATAAGTTCACTGCAGTGAATAAACGAGCTAAGCTGTCCCTCAAATGTCAGTCATGTAAGCTCCAGAATCCTTCAGAAAGTATGAGCTATAATACTTTGAATGACAACAAAATCAATTTAAAGAAAATATTTTGAAGAACGTTAAATATCTACCTTGAGTTTCTTGACTAAGCTTAACATGTATTTTCGAAATGCACAAAGTACAGACTTGAACGAGAATAATTTTACTTTATATATGCAAATTGTTGGGTTTTTACTCTTTCACTAAAGCCCAATAGGGCCTAGTGTGTAAGAAGAGCCCAAGAAACCTAGAGCCCGTTACATCTAAGGGTTAGGTTTTCTAAGAACCCATATATATACTACACTTAACCCTCTCCATAGAGAGAGAGCAGTCACAGAGGTAGAGGCAAGGTCATCTCCTGATAGAGAGAAAGTGCCCATACACTATCTCCTTCCCCTTGAGACATAGTCTGGAAGGTCTGCCGTCAACCGACTACAAGCAAAGAAATCGTGCGGTAACACAAGGATTCTCAGGCGAGGGAGATCATCAAAGATCGACACTCCGAGAGGTAACATTCCTTGTGTGTTTATGAAACAATGATGATTCGATAAGCATACCAATGTACTAGGTCCTTAAATCGCTTCCGCATAAATCCAATAGTTCCTACAATTGGTATCAGAGCCTGACTGTACATTGGTATGTGAATCTAGTTTCATTATTCATGTAATTAGTTTGCTTCGTGAAATATGGCACCTAGGATTCTATATTTGTTGATCATATGTGTTGTATGTTTATCTTTATAATTCTTTTCATAAAAATCAATGCTTTATTTGGTTTTCAACTTTAATCAATGGTAGAGATTTGAATGTATTTTCTTGGGTTGTAACAAGGAGGCTAATCCCATATGATTAGGTTTCCTCCTTGATTTTTTTTATTATTTTCAATTCTTGTATATTTTTTTTATGTTATACAAAAGTTGTAATAAAAAGAAGATCAAGAAGATACAAAAAGAAGGACGTCGTTAAATCCTTTGTTTGGACATGTTCGTGGACCTCTGGATCTCGGAATTGGACGTATCATATATCGTTGGAAAGAGGACGGAAAGACGAACAAAATGGTGGGTGGAACGCGGCCAGAGGAGCCTCCACGCGCTGTCATGCACCGCCAGAAGTTTCTGACAGTGGTTTCCACGCGCCTGTGAAGATGGAGAGAGTGAGGGCGCGTGAGACATCCAAATTGGGTGATTCCAGTGGCGTTGGCTTCGTCTCTTCATGGTGGTTCTAACCCTAAAATTTAGTGCTGATCCGAGTTCGGGTGACGGCGCAGTGGACGAAACAGTTAGGGTTCCTTGAAGTTGTCTTAGTTTTTCTTGCCAAAATTTGGTATTTTGGGCTTATGGACCCATGGTTACCATAAAAGGGCTTGAGATAAATACCTATGGACTAAAAGGAAGGACAAGAAGGACTGGAATATTTTTTGTTATTTTATTTTATTTTATTTTTCTCTAGGAAACCATGGATTAAAGTCTATTTTATTTAAATTGCTTTATTTTATGAATGGATGAATTATATGATTGATAATATGCTTATTGTGATAACATGTCATATAGAATAGGTGGTGCCATATTGCTGCATAACTTGAAAATTACATGAGCATAATAGCTATTTTGTCATTTCGTGACTAGTATGATAGTTATTATAGGATTATTTTGATTCAAAATTATTCTCGAAAATTAATTAAAATTATTATGATTTTTTGTTAAAAATCTAGATTAATGATTGAATTAATTAATTTTGAATAATTAAAATCAAGACAAATAATCCAAATTATTTCCTAAGAGAACTGTTTACATTGCGAGTAATTTGTGGGTCTTCTAAAATGGTCATGTGTTAACACACGCCGCATACCACAATCATGTATCATGATTGTGTGGAGCACATGCTGCCTATCATGACCGGATTTTAGGACCTTAATGATTTTAAAATTCCGATAAGCTAAGCTTGCACGTTCATCGGCTTGCGGGTGCTTACATAGTTTTTGAAATCAAACAAAGAATACTCGAATTTAAACAATTCTTGGAAATTGGAAAATTCTAAATTTTAAAATATTGAATGGGTGAAGGTTTTTTATTAAGTAATTAATTTAAAACCTACAGGCTCCAATTGTGGGTTTATTAGTGAAAAGGTTATCGCTGAAGCCCTATCGGATAAGGATAATCGGATTTCACTAGATTAAACCTTAATATTTTCAAAATTTTAGTAAAGTTTTGTATGGCCCATCGTCGGCAACACTTAGACACTAAAGAGAATTTTGAAAGTAAATAATGGTTAAATACATTCAACTTTGGTAAAGTTGTTAACCCTCCCATCGAGGCTCTGGCAATGGAACTTAAGGCCCAAAATAACAATATTAGTTTTACAAGTATCTTGCCCATCGTAAGCCTTGTAAAGATAACTAATAGATTGTTAAACTATAAACGAGTAGTAGTTATTTAATCTACTAGCGCAAAGATTCTGCTTATAGTTATTCAAGTTTGTAATTAGTGTGTTTTTCCTTGTTTTGGAAAAATGTCTTCATTCAATCCTTTAGCTACTATCTTGAGTCAAAAACCTATGGATGGTACAAACTACAAACAATGGAAAACTAATTTGGATATTGTTCTTCAATATGAAAAGCTCAACTTTGTTCTGACTACCCCTATGCCAGCGCAGCCTGCTGAAGATGCGCCTGAGGCAACAAAGACACGTCTTCAGCAGGAGAAGGAAAGATGGGAGAAGGCAAATGTGGCAGTTCGCTGCTATATTTTAGCCAGTCTTGCCAGTCACCTTCAGGAGCAAGTAAGCATGATTGAGAGTGGAGCAAAGATGCTCCAGACTCTTGATGGCATGTTTGCTACGTCTAGCAGTTCTGCTAGACGAATCTGTTGAATCACGATCACCAAGACGATAATGCGGAGGAAGTGTCTTGGGATCATTGTCTGACAATGATAGTAAACTTCAAGAAGGCTGAAGACCATGGGGTCAGATTTGAACAAGAAGTAAAAGTTGACCTTCTCTTGCAGTCACTGCCTAAATACTTCAATTAGTTCAAGATGAATTATAATATGAACAAGATGAATCTTGACCTTACTCAGCTAATGCATGAGCTTGAGAGTGCTGAACAGTCTCTAGTCAAGCAGGGCAGTGCATTTTTTGCTGGTGAGAGTTCTGTGAAACCTAAGGGGAAACCTAAGGGAAGGAACAAGAACAAGAAAAAGAAAAAATCAGGTGTTCCAGTTGCCAAACCAGTTGCAATGAAGCAGCCAAAAGGCAAGTGCTTCAAGTGCGGACAAAAAGGGCATTGGAAGAAAAATTGCCCACGTATGAATAAACCAGGTATGGGTAATTTACATGTGATTGAGGCTTGTTTAGTGGAGAATTACAATGATAAATGGATCATTGATTCAGGAGCCACTAACCATGTTTGTTACTCTTTGTAGTGGTTCAAACATAGCTTGCCTTTAAGTGAAGGACAAAGAGTTTTGAAGCTTGGAAATGGGGAGCTTGTGTCTGCACTAGCAGTGGGACAAATTGTTTTATCTTTTGATAATTGCAGAACTTTGGTTTTAGAAGACTGTTTATTTATTCCAGGTTTTAAGAGGAATTTAATTTCTGTTAGTTGTTTGGTTAAACATGGTTTGTGATTCAGCTTTAATTCCTCAGTTTCAATAAGAAGTTCATCTTCTTTCATTTGTTCCGGTGTAATGTTTAATGGTCTTTATTTCCTTAGTCCTGTGCCCTGTGAAGTTAATCATGTTGAATTAGGAGATGTTGAGTATGTTCATTCATCAAAGAAAAGAAAAGTTTCCAATGAAACTTATCTTTGGCATTTAAGATTGGGTCATATTAACTCTAACAGGATACAAGGTTTGGTCAATAGTGGGATTCTAAAATCCCTGAACTTTGAACCGATACCAGTTTGTGAATCTTGTTTAGAGGGTAAAATGACTAAGAGATCTTTCAAGGCCAAGGGAAATCGTGCCACACTTCAACTGGAATTGGTACATACTGATGTATGTGGACCAATAAATGTCCAGGCCAGAGGCGGGTATAAGTATTTTATCACATTTACTCATGATTACCCTAGATTTGGACATGTGTACCTGATGCATCACAAGTCTGAAGCTTTTGGAAAATTCCAAGAGTTCAAGGCTGAGGCAGAAAAGCATCTTGGTGTTCAAATTAAGACTCTTCGATCTGACCGAGGAGGTGAATACCTATCTCGAGAGTTCAGGTCTTACCTGACCAAAGAGGGGATAGTTTCACAATTATCTTCTCCAGGGACACCCCAGCAGAATGGAGTTGCTGAAAGGAGAAATAGAACCCTTTTAGAAATGGCAAGATCTATGCTCAGTTATTCATCTCTTTCTGATTCATTCTGGGGATATGCCTTAGAAACTGCTATGTACCTATTGAACTTAGCTCTGTCCAAGACGGTTTCAAAGACACCAATAGAATTATGGAGAGGGTGTAAGCCCTCCTTGAATCATATTCGGATTTTGGGTGCTCCGGCACATGTCTTACAACAGAAGCTAAATAAGATGGACTCGCGTACAGAAGTATGCATGTTTATAGGCTATCCTAAAGGAACCAGAGGTTGGTTGTTTTATAGTCCGAAAGAAAAGAAGGTCATAGTGAGCACACACGCGAATTTCTTAGAGGAGGACTATATGGCAAATTATAAGCCAAGGAGTAAGGTTATTCTTGATGAGCTAGTCTCAGATCAACTTACACCTCAACCTCAGGCAGTTCTAGCTTTTGTTCCTGTGGTTGTTCAAAGATGGGAAAATATACCTGTTGTCGAACACACACGGGAACCAGAAATAGAACCAGAAGTTCAGCATGATGATCAACAAGTGGAACCTGTAGAGATGCAGTTACCGCTTGTGGAAGAACAACAAAATCATGAATTGGTTAATCCACTTAATGAGGGTCCTCATCTAGAAATTGTTAACACACCAAACTTGGATCCCCCTGTAGATGCACAACAACAAGTGCGGCAAAGTCGTAGTGGGAGATTGATTCGTAAACCCGCAAGATTTCTCTTGTTGGGTGAATCACCTCAGGATGTCATCATTGAAGAAGATGATGATCCCACGAGTTATGACGAGGCACTAGGAGATGTTGATGCTCAGGAATGGCTTGAGGCTATGAATCGTGAAATGGATTCTTTGTATTCCAACTCAGTTTGGTCTCTTGTAAATGCACCAAAAGGGGTAAGACCCATTGGGTGTAAATGGATCTACAAGAGAAAGAGAGGATCGGACGGGAAGGTTAAAACCTTCAAAGCTAGATTGGTGGCGAAAGGGTACACCCAAATAGAAGGTGTGGATTATGAAGAAACCTTTTCGCCGGTTGCCATGCTCAAGTCCATCCGGATTCTCTTAGCTGTTGCAGCAAATCTTGATTATGATATTTGGCAAATGGATGTTTGGAAGAGGATATCTATATGCAGTAACCAAAAGGGTTCATAGCCAAAGGGCAAGAAAACATGGTATGCAAGTTGCAAAGGTCCATTTATGGACTTAAGCAAGTGTCCAGATCATGGAACATCAGGTTTGATCAAGCCATTAAGTCTTATGGTTTTGAGAAAAGTCCTGATGAGCCGTGTGTGTATAAAAGGATCCAAGGTAACGCAAAGATCTTTTACGGTACTTTATGTGGATGATATACTCCTTATCGGAAATGATACAGAGGTATTGTTAGGCATAAAGACTTGGCTAAGCAAGCATTTTGATATGAAGGACCTCGGGGAAGCCAATTATATTCTTGGTATTAAGCTCTTGCGAGACCGAAAGAATAAGGTATTGGCATTATCTCAGGCTAATTACATCGACAAAATACTTGCCAGGTTCAGCATGGAGAATTCCAAGAAGGGAATTTTACCCTTCAGGCATGGAATTCATCTCTCTAAGGAGCATTCTCCTAAAACTCCTGAGCAGAGAACGCATGAGTAGGATACCTTACGCTTCAAAGAGGTAGCCTTATGTATGCTATCTGTGCACTGCACCAGATATCCGCTATGCAAAGGGGAGTAGTAAGTCGATACCAATCTAATCCTAGAGAGGAACACTGGATAGCGGTTAAACATATACTCAAGTACCTTAGGAGAACGAGAGATTATATGTTGGTCTATTCCAGTGGGAGTCTTGAAACCATTGGTTACACAGACTCAGATTTCCAAGGAGATATTGACTCAAGAAAATCCACTTCTGGGTATGTGTTCACTCTTAATGGCAGGGCCATTTGTTGGAGGAGTGTCAAACAATCATGTGTGGTTGACTCTACCACAGAGGCTGAGTATGTAGCTGCTTCTGAGGCTGCAAAGGAAGCCGCATGGTTAAAGAAGTTCCTAACGGATCTTCAGGTGATACCAGGTGTTAGTCGTCCCATCACACTTTACTGTGACAACAGTGGGGCAGTAGCACAGTCCAAGGAACCAAGGTGTCACAAAAGACAAAAGCACATAGAGAGGAAGTACCACTTAATTCGAGATATAATTGAAAGAGGAGATACAGTGGTAGTCAAGATAGCATCGGACGAGAACCTTGCTGACCCTTTTACTAAGAGTTTGCCTGAACGTGTGTTCGAGAGGCATATAACATCTATGGGTCTTAGGAGGATTCCAGATTTGCTATAGCTTTTGGAAGTTGTTATTTCACTTTGTTGTTTTATGCTTTTTGAGCAAGACATTATGACATTGTAATTTTTCTGAATGTTATAAATGAGGTATTATTCATTTATTCCGCACACTATTTACAAACACAAAGGTTCGGATCAATTGTGAAGTATATGATCATATGGATACGTTCATGGAGGACATGATCATAGGTTCTCATAATTGATGAACAGGTTCACAGCTATTAAATAAAGTTGGGCACTTCATTTAGGCTACAATATTTTATGAAATGGTTTTGTCCAAATCATTGTAAAATATTGGTGTGAATTAATATTCACATTGAAAGGATCAAGGAGAGATTTGATTAAGGGTGTTTTTTCTGTCATAAGGTATCAAATCTCCAGATAACTACAGTTATAATATTGCTCTTAATTCTGAGTTTATTATAAATAGGTAATCAAATAGTTTTCATTCTTTGATTTACCAACGGGTGAGGTACGATCTATTGACGGCCAATAACTCGGTATTTTGGGAGTGAGATTGTTTGATTATTGGTATTTATGAGATAAACAATATGAAATTTGTAGGAAATGTCCCCTTGATATGTTTCGGTACTTGGATATTGAAGACACTGGCCAGTGCATGTAATCCATTAGAGAAACTATCATAGTCAAGGGAATAAATAATTGATTGGGTAACAGAAAACTAGTCAATCAATTATAGACATTCTACGAAGGGGTGATGCATATACATGTTATATATGTTATTAATCTTGGAGTTCAAGTTCGGGCTTTTAGTGGAGTAGCGCTGAATTAGATAATCATTTGTTGATTATCATGAGCCTTGATTAATAATAGCTGGTAGATCCCCAGGCTAGCTCAAGATAAGGGATGGGGAAATTTCAATTGATGATGACTAGTGAGTTACATGGTCTTGGGCTTTAAGCTCAAGTTTGTACTCAAGAGCAAGTGGGAGATTGTTGGGTTTTTGCTCTTTCACTAAAGCCCAATACGGCCTAGTGTGTAAGAAGAGCCCAAGAAACCTAGAGCCCGTTACATCTAAGGGTTAGGTTTTCTAAGAACCCATATATATACTACACTTAACCCTCTCCATAGAGAGAGAGCAGTCACAGAGGTAGAGGCAAGGTCATCTCCTGATAGAGAGAAAGTGCCCACACACTATCTCCTTCCCCTTGAGACATAGTCTGGAAGGTCTGCCGTCAACCGACTACAAGCAAAGAAATCGTGCGGTAACACAAGGATTCTCAGGCGAGGGAGATCATCAAAGATCTACACTCCGAGAGTTAACATTCCTTGTGTGTTTATGAAACAATGATGATTCAATAAGCATACCAATGTACTAGGTCCTTAAATTGCTTCTGCATAAATCCAATAGTTCCTACACAAATATGTTTTATCTTGTGTTAAAAGATTGAGCTTAAATGAAGTTAATATTATATCGTATAAAGTACACTTACATGTATCAAGGAATGAAGCAAATCAAAGCAAGAATAAGAAACCAAGGAAATGATCTTCAGAAATAGCACAGGACATCAGAAAGTAAGTTGAGAATAAAGATATCATGCAAAATATGAAAACCACGTGTTACAGAATATTAAATCATCATAATCACAAAGCATCCATCATCATAAAGCCCTGATTGAATATCAGAAGACCAAATAATCATCAAGGAATTGATAGAGCTCGTCAGAAAGCTTACTTCATTGTGGAGCGTTGAATGCTACAGGAAAAGAACGGAAATTTGAAATTCAATTTTCAAATCTCGAGTCAAACCCAGTTTTATAACTGGGTATTACAGCTCACAAAAGAGCTTCCTTTTGTACTTGACTTGATATTTAATAAATGTTTTGTTTCCTTGTTGTATATTTTAATAGAATTACAAATTAGTTACTACCCAATTCAATCAATTTTGCTATAAATATTTAAGAAGGGTGCGTAAATTTATAAGTAACAACTCTCGAGTCCGATGTCATGATTTAAAGATGATATTGTACTTAAGAGGATGTTACAGGAACCGTATTATGCTAACGATATAACCTATTTGCTATTTCAAGAAACTCAAGGTAGACATTAGTCGTTCTTCAAAATATTTTCTTTAAATTGGTTCTGTTGTCATTGGAAAAATATTGCCTTGTAGCTTTCTGAAGGGTTCTGAATCTTATCTCAAATTCCTTGAGTATTTACGATGAAGGGAAAATTGAAAGTTTATATTGGATCTAACTTCAAAGGATCCTAACAAAGACTGTTACTAATGGAATCTTTTGTGGCCTAGAGCACGTAACTCTGCCATTGGTGTAAAAGTGATTCGCCATTGCGAATTAAGCTTTGGAAATTCGCACTTGGACGAGACATATGATTGCCTGTACTGAAATGATGAAGTATGTGGTAGTATAAGGAGATTTAGATGTCTTAGGGCGTCTATAATGCCGTTACGTCACAAGGAAGAAGACACCCACAAATTTTAGGCTTTTCTATGGGCAATGAGCTTCTCAAATGAAGCCACTAATGCCTTCTACTTCTCGATAAGTATGATGTTGCCAATTTGACAATAATCTTGGGCTTGCTAGTTGAAGGCGAAGAACTTCTCTCTTCCCATAGTGCTATCTCGGACAATCTCGAATTTAAACTAAACAAAAAGACCACCATCTATTCTATCTTTTTCGGCCATTACAGCAAAAAGAGATGTGTTTCTAATGAAGTAGAGCAAAAGGCTTCCTTTTATATTGGTTCTGTGGGTTTTTTATTTGGACAAGTTTCATAGCTATAGTAGGATAATATCATGATCCCATTTGGATCGTGATTAGCAGGTAAGAGACTAAGTCCCCACCAAAGTTTCTCGGTTAACGTGACTTACTTTATGCATAGATAAACATGATTTCATCTCAAACAATACTTCAACCAATAACACCATCAAACTTTCCTAATTAAAACGTCCATAATAAAATACATAAGTGAGGTTGTTTCAACTCATATAGCCATGAAATCGACTTAGCCAATATAGCTTATGCTTCAGCAAAACATAAGAGCATTAACTGGTTCGTTACATAGACATAATCATAATCCATAAATCAATCCAATACTTGGAAACCGAATACATCCAAGAGAATTCATAAATTCATAAAGTATGTACACAAAACTTAAAATAAAATACAATGTTCATTCTACATGCACAACTATTAGAGCACTCTATCCTAACACTAAGCTTCACTACGAAGCAAAGCTCACTACTAGAATAACTGCAATCTATTGAGATGGAGTCGAGCTGTATCTAAAACTGTAGTTGTAACTGTAAGGAGGAAAAAGAAGGATAAATCATGAAATTTACTGAGTGGATTTTCACCCACCACACATATAGGACAAACAAACAAGGTACATAACATAT
This sequence comes from Dalbergia cultrata, assembly GCA_031216105.1. Lineage (NCBI taxonomy): Eukaryota > Viridiplantae > Streptophyta > Magnoliopsida > Fabales > Fabaceae > Dalbergia > Dalbergia cultrata. Next base: position 50,334,874 of record CM062346.1, read on the forward strand.
AGAATGCAACTGCCACACTTACACATACATATACTAAAAAGAGTCATAAATTGAACTAAAAACTATTTTATTTTCATCATAAAGAAATTAGTAGAAAAACGAGAAAATTGAAATTGATTTGTCCTAAGCTAGTAATTGAACTGTCATCTATATGTTGTCACATCTAGGTGGCTTCACCTCCATGAGTAGCCATTTTTCCATAAGTTTTAACGCTTAGGTAGCTTCACCTCCATTGGTAGCCCTTTCCTAGCAAGGTAACAAAAGGCACCTAAGGAGATCATGTAAGTAAGCACCTAACTAGGCCCCATTATTTGAAAGTTAAGGGGTGAGCTTGTCCTTTAGTAGACAACTTGTTATCAAGGTTAATGACCTTGCCAACCATTAACTCATTGTTTTGATTCTTTATAATTATTTCCTAAAAATTGACATACAAATTAACTGAATAAATTTGAAAGCTCCACAATTTTCATATATTTCAAATATTTAGCTATCATATCGTAACATGAGTTCTAAAATCATTTCTTAGGAGAATTATAATATTGTAAACATAGTAATTTTGATAATCGATAAATATATTTATTAATTGTAATAAGTCTTGCAAAGTAAAACATTTTTTCATAGCATACAAGAGCATCAACCATTGTTTCATGTGTCTTCTAAAACATTTTCATGATATTGTCAAAAATCACATTAAAGAATGAGAAATATAAAAAAAAACAAAAGAAAGGCTAAGACACTCACTTTTTGTAGCCGAAACTTCACCTTGAAAGGTTGGGACTATTGCCATCGGCTGTGCAGTTTGAGTTTCCTCAAGCAAAGGAATATACTTGAATTTTTGGAGATAAGTGTTGATACATAGCTTGAGATACCAATCTCTTGTAAACCTTATGATATGTGCTCAAGAGGATTAGATGAGACATTTCAGTTTCCAAAAAAATTATGAAGCTTATCAAGAATAATCATGAAAGATATATGTATTTAAGCTTTATAAATTTGTTCTTATTTTATTTAGTCTAGATTTATATATTGTTTAGTTTATTCAGCCCATAATTGTTATTTTATAGATCAATAATTCTTAATAAGAATAGGATTAGTTTAGATTTAGTTATTTGTTCACCCTAATCTAGGAGACTACAAATAACTCTTAGTAACTCATTGTTAATTAGGTTTTTCATAATGTGAAGTTTGAAACCTCACATCGTGTGATGCAAAATTTTGTGTATAAGTGAAGTTGAGTGATTCCATTTACTTATCACATGTGAGATTAAATAGGGGTAGAGTGATTCCCTTTTATTCAATTGCAATCTTTTATCTTATCTTGATTATCTACATTTCAAAGGATCATGTATCTTACGGTTTAGTAGGGATGTCAATCTTATTCCAATTATCCATGTTTCTAAGAATGGGTTCTTTTGGGGTTTAGAAGGAAGGGTTTTTATTCTATTGCTCATTCCATATCAATTTTGTATGTTGGGTTTTAGGATCCTTATATCCTTAGGGTTTTGCATTAATGTGGGCTAGGGTTTAGGGATCTTTATATCATTGAGGTTCCAAACCATTATGTTGGGGGGTTTTGGAATCGTTATTTCATTAGGATTTCACATCACCTTACCCCACCAATCTTTGAGTTCTAGCAAGATAGAAGGAGAAGCTTTGAATCTTTGGAATCTAAACTCATGAAATAAGGCCCCTAAGATCTCAAATCATAATTCAAGCTCATTTTTGTACATATAGTCCTTTCTAAAAGACTCAAAAGGGGTTGGGACTCCAAGGACAAGCCTAAATTGCTGAGCTACACAGTGAGGATTGTAGCGCTTTTGAAGAGATTGTAGGTTGAAAAGTGCATGAGAATGAGGGTTTGTGCTTTAACTTTTCTTCCTTTTTTAGATTTTGAAAACCTTAAAAAGAAACCATCAAGTACGAACTTGAAGTGTACCAAAAATAGCATCAGTAAGTGTCAGAAAATAACTTTCTAAACTGAAACATATGTAATAAACGCAAGATTAAATAAGCTTTTCAGAGAAATAAATACATTAAGCATAAAACAAAAAATAAAGGAAATTCAGGTACAGAGAAGATATTGCACAAGAGTTTTTATACTAGTTCAGCCAACCTACCTACATCGAGTTCTTAACAACTGTTGAGTTCACTAAAAACTCTTTCTCAACCATGAGAAAGTTAGATAGTCTTTCTATAACCTTATCAAGCTACCTGCACGTGACCAGTATCTCACTCTACTATCACTTCTACTATCACTTACAAGCAGTCTTTAATTATACTCTTCAAGCTAACTCAGTGTGACTAGTAGCCTACTTTACTATCACCTTCAAGTAGTCTTTGACTAGCCTCTTCAAGTATGTCACGGTGATCTCTATCGGATCAGGTTACAAAGATTGTGTTAGGGTTTGATCACTCAAATTATCAAACACTCATGTTTTCTTAGAATAAACAATATCAGAGCTCAAAACTTGAATGACTTCTTTTTATCTATTCTTCCTAAGAAGAATGTAGAAAGAATATTTTTTCAAAGTTGAAACCGATTACAAGCTCAATAGTCTTACAGAAGATGAGAGGAAATTTCTTCAGCGTTTCTGAACAGTATATTAAGCAAAAGTCATTTTGTTGCAAGCACATCATTTGTTATATTTGATCTTCATTTATAATCATTGCCCTTGATCTGTTTTCCTAGTGACGTGTTGATCTTCTTCTTGTGTCTTGGAAATGAAGTCAAGAAGAGTAGTTCTTCGTGTCAAAGTAACTTTTTGCAATTATAGAAGCCATTATCTAATAGAGGTTTCTAAGTCCATCTTTAAAAACTACTTTTTGCTTTTTGAACAAGGTTTATAAACTTTTCCTTCTAGAAGCTGGGACAGTTGACCAAGTTGAAAAGCGATGTCACTATTAGTCCTTGACTAAGTTTGACTTTAAATTTGAATTTCAAATATTCTTTCCCATTTCTATAAAGAGCACCATTTATAGTAATCGTGCTTTCTGAAGTGTTGTCTCAATTTCTGGACAATCTATTTGATCTTCCGTTCTTCAATCAGAGCTTGTTGTAAGGGAATGATCACAATCATGATGATTGAAGATGATAACCACACTTTTCTTCATAGATGGATTGAAATTTTCACTTAAATCTTACTTTTTGAAGTCATGGTGTAACACCCTTCCGAGTGCAATATCATTCTTAAGTCATGACATCGGACTTGAAAGTTGTTACTTATAAATTAGCGGACCTTGCTTAGGTATCTATCGCATAATAGAGTGAGTCGATCAATAACTAGTTCGTACTTCTATTAAAATATGTAAAAAGAGACAAAGTGTTTATTTAATACAAAGTCAAATACAAAAGGAAACTCTTCTAGGACCTTCACTGTACATTTATATTCTTAAATATTACAAATATAAGCATATTCAAATGAAAACTAATAGTATTCTTCGGCTATTGAGCTATTAAAAACCATGAATACAGTTTCATCGTACTCTTGAGTAATCAGGAAACAACACGGAAACACATAAACATAGGGTTGAGAATTATAAAATTCTCAGTAGGGTATCCCTAAATACACAATTATAGATATAATCGTCATTGTCCCAACCACTTTGATTTTTCATAAAATTGATGTGATCATGCATTACATTACAAATATTCATTTTTAAAGTTTAAATCATCCTTCCAAGGTGGGTTTCTTTTAGTATTGAAGACGCTTAATTAACATCAATGATAATGCTCAAACACAGTAAATAATCCTAAACAAATAATTAAATATGATACGAGTATGCATAAGCTAAATGTAGTGATTTTCTTTACTTTGGTAGTGATATTATCTTCACATGCCTTTGATATATCGAAGAGGATCTCATATACATCTTCCCCACTACATGTGCCCTTAACTTAGTAAAGGGGATCTTTGGTTTTACTTGTGACCATAGAACTCAATACCATGCATTTGTCTCTTTTCTTCAACATAGAGAAGACTTAGTTCATACCAAATGGTATCAGTGTATAACACCATAGATGGGTAATAAACTGCTTATCAAGATTAAGCTAATTCCTATATGTGATCATCAGACTTCATTTTTTCCTTTTCGAGTCTCACACAGATCTATTCCTAGTCGATACGTCTACCGACTCATAATATCTCTAGGGAAGTTCCTCTTTTTTCCTTCTCCTTCATTCAACATAAGTCTTGTTTATGTTTTTGCCTATATGTCAGAACATGCGCAATTCAAATTCATAGATTCTCTTTTGTCACATATATGCATCATGTACTTTTGTTTTTCCAAATGCATGCATTAATCATATATAGACATTCATTCACAAGTAATTTCAATCATGCTTCATAGACCAACCTTGACTTCTTCTATCACAAGTCACATGCTCAGGTATTCGTAATCAAGTTTCATGTCATACTAGAACCAAATGTCATTATATCATCAATTTAAGGCATTGGTACAATTCCAGCACATTGGGCAGATTTCACCCCTATGTAGCAAAAATTAGTTTACATATCAAACAACCAAAATCAAGGCTGCAAAATTATCCATGATATTTCAATTTGTCCGTAAGTCTTGTAAAAATTTCAAGACAAAATAAGCTCTCTAGCTATGTTAACAAAACTGGACAAATTTGGAGTTCAAAAATTATGTATTTTCAGGTATAGCCAAAAATCTCAATTTTATTACCCTATCAACTGAATAGATAAAATCCTACAAAAATTCAGGTTGGACTTCAAGATGTCCTCAACACCCTGTAAAATTTTTAAGCTAAAATTCGATCATTTTATATAGTAACAAAATTAGATAAATTTATGGCTCCAGATTCGTATGTGCAGACTACAACCCTAACTGTCGCGGTTTTGGATTTTTAGAAAATAGTAAAAGTCTTCAAAATGACTCAAGAAAAATCATGGAGTTGCCTTAGGATATTATTTTTATCATATGAAATTTTTAGCTCAAAAAGATACCCTAAAGTACTTGAAAAAAATCAAGAACTAGCTTTTACCTATGAGTAGTTTGAAATTCTAGCAACTTGACAAAAATGATTTTCTAACATCAAAATACTCCACGAATGAAAACACATCTATATCTATGTGTAATCATACAATAGAACCAATATCAAATTCAAACAATGAAAAAAAAATGTAAAAATGGAATTGAATAAGAAAAGATATAAAAACTCTACTTTTGGAGCTGTAGAGCTTTTAACTCGAATGGATCTTCCAAAAGTGATTTTTCCTCACTTCAAGGCTTTCCAAACATATTTAAACCCCTCCTTAAATAGGGGGGGTATGATATCTCAAGGTGGAGAATGGAGGTGATTCAAAATTCCAATCAGTTGGTTTTATAGATTGTGATGAGTAGAATTGTGATTAGTAGAACAAGTTTTGTGAGGGATCTTAGTATTTTAGTGACTTTGAACTAGGGTTTTAGGGATTGTGAAGCAACATTGACACTTGGATAGAAAATAAAACTGGAGGGTTGTCTTAGTAGCTTGTTGGCTGAAAATAATGAGGGTGGGGTGATAAGGTTAGTGGCTTATACTTATCTTAGTCTAGGCGTAGTAATTATGAGGTAATGTTTAGATTTCTCTTTGATATGAATGGCTAGGATTTATTTCTTGGTCAAAGAATGAATCATGGCCATCCACTTGGCTCAAGATAAGTGGCTCATTTTAATTTGGTGAGCAAGTAGCTTTTTCGATGTTAAAATCGCACGCTGAAATTCCACCAAACGAATGAGATATTGGTCCCCAGGTAAAATATAATAATTAAAAGGCCAAGATTAAAACTTGCCTTCCAAGTTTTAATCAATGCTATCCACTTGGCAAGGTGTGATTAGTAGAGGTTACTTAACCCCCAAGTAACTTTTACGGTGTTAAAAACCTTGCATCAAAACTTTATTGAATGAGTAAAATACCTTACCTGAGGAACTTAAAATATCTTTACATGTGTCCCAGGCCTAATACTCTATGTGGGCCCTAATCCTAATACTCTATCTTAGTCCTCGAGTTTAGTTTCCTTTGGCCTCGAGTTATTCTTGGTCCTGGTTCCAAAGTTACTATTCACTTGCAGCCTAAAAATCACTATTCATGCCCGGTTCGATTTTCTTTAATACGCCTATTGGATTGTTCTCATCATTGCAAAGTCTATCAGATTTTGAAATTCTCACTAATAAAGTTCAAATTAATTTTTAAATAATTTTTGGGGTGTTATATGTGGCATGCTTCTAAAGACCTGAACCTTGGTTTCTTACTCTTGATCATTTTCTTTCATGCATTGAGCATAGAAAAGTTCATATCACGATTTATTTTCACTTTCTTTGAGTTATAAATCACCTTAAATGAGATTGAACATGTTTACACATGTAATTGTGAAAATATTCTCATTTTAAGAACAAGTATGCTAATGTAAATAGTCCTGTTTGCTGTTCAAGAAACTCAAGTAATGGATTATTCCTTCTTCAAAATATTTTCATGAAATTGGTTTTGTTATAACTCAAAACATTGAGCATTGAAGCTTTCTGATAGGTTCTGAAGCTAAGAGAGATCTTGTTGTTTCTTGAAGTAAGTCGAACCCTATTTAGCAAGTCTCTGGCCACTAAGATACTCCTCCATCTTCTGGAAGAATGCTCTAAGTCTTTCTCTTGGACATAGATCGACTGTTTACAAAGTCAAATTGGACCAAAGTTCTTGTCTTGATAAGGAAGTTTCTATAGGAGGATTCTAACCTTTATTCTTCTTAAAAAGTTAATTACATCAAAGATAGAATGAATAAGAGAAAGGATTTGGGTGAAAATTTCTCCGTATATGGGTGGGGTTTATACAAAGGGGTTTTGAGCCTTAGGGATGGTGGTCTCGGAAAACAACTCTGGAAAAATATTGGGAAGCCCACATTTGTTAAAATCAGATAGGGCTAAAGATGGTCTTCACATCTTTTCCCCTTTGTTGACACATCACTATGTCGTTTTGACTCTTGTATAATAGAGAAAGGAAAAGGCCTCCCAAATTCAACAGTCGGCTAACAAACAAAGTATTCATATAATATAAGAATTTTCTATGTTGACTTGAGTTCATGTATCCCAAATTAAGTCTATTATAGCCTTAAGATGCCCCTAAACCAACCTCATTGCAGAAAAGCTCACAAAATGCAGAGAAACCACATTTGTTATGTAGGATCACTCAATGTAGCAAGAGCTTGCAGGGTATGGTTTTAGTTCTTCATCCTCACTATAAGGAGGGGATCCTGTAATACCCCAAATTTAAATAAAAGAGTTAGAATATTTTTCGGGCTAAAAGGGTGTTAGTTACTGTTATCTGTCACTCCGGGTCCTGAAATTTTTCTAAGTCTAGACCCTACATGCCCTTGGAGGGCCATATAATAGAGTCATATTCTTAGGACCAAAAGTCTCAGTAATTGTTCTTTAGAGAAAACTGAGTTAAAGAGTGATTTTTAAGGAATTTTTCGAAACTTTTAACATTTCGTTTTTAGCCGCTGAGTTTATAAAACCGTGAAAATTTTTGGATTTGAACTAAAACCAAAAATTTAGATTTTGATTGGTTTGGATTTTGATTTTTTAAACATTTTATTTGAATCCAAATAGGGGGTATTCCCTTATTTACATTTATGTTTAAAAGTTAATAGGAAATAAAAGTTAAAAGGAAATAAATAATAGGAAATAAATGAGTTAAAAGGAAATAAAAGTTAAAAGTTAATAAGAAATGTAATAAGTGAGCTTTCGAGAGGGGGAGACTATAGAGACTATTCTAAAGAGTGAGAAACTATCTTGGAGAGTGAAAATCCATTCCGGTGAGCACTGCAACGGTTAGCAGAACAATGGAAGTGAATTTCTATGCTTTCTGGTGAGCGTTGCAACGGTCAACAGAATAGTAAGGCGGTGTGCGATATGCTCTCGGGTGAGTACCGCAGCGCTGGGGCACTCAACAGATGACATAAAAACCCCTGTTCGGGGTCCAGAACCTTCATTTCATCCAAAACACCACTCACCCCCCTAGGAAACGCGAAATTCTCGTTCCCAATCTCTCTCTCTTCCACTTTCATCAATCTAACATCAATCTTTCACTTCCAAGGCTTCAAGGTAAGAGATCTTGATGTTTCCTCTCATTTTCTTCCATTTCCCTTTTGTTCTTGAGGTTAGTTTTGCTATTCCTCCATATTATCCCAGAAGTGGAGTTCCTCCTTGGTGTTAGAGTTAGATATGAGTTATTTACTGCTTTCTAGAAGTTAATCTAGAGTATCATGGCTCCTATGTCAGTTACTACTGTTGTTCCTGCTCCAAGGAGCTCTATCAGTGTAGATTCTTCATTGTTCACCCCTCCAGGTGAGTGGGTTCTCATCTGTGACTTCTATATTCTGCATTAGAGTTATTTTCATGAAAGTATGATTTAATGATTGATTTTAGAAGAAATACTGTACAAGGATTGAAACTACTGTTGGATTATATGTTTTAGAGCTATTGATTTTAGAGCATGAAATGTATTTTTCATAAAACTCTTGGGACCATGTTTGTTGAATTGATTTTAAATGTATTTGATGATAATGATGATTATGGAAAGCTTCTATGAATGTTTAGTACTTGAAAATGGTATTTAGAGAAGAGAATGGAATTGAGATTGTGAACATAGCTATTTTGAAATATGATATTGAGAGTTTTAGTATGAAAACTTGATGGGTTGAATTATATTTAAGAGAATAAACCAAAACAGTTTTGGAGCTTGAATCTTTATGAGATTCAGAACAGTTGACGGCTACATATTCTGTGAGCTGTTGAAATCACAAATGTCTGTAGAGGGTGATCCCTTGGGCATGATTTCATAGCCACAGTTATGCTAAGATTAGGCTATTAGAATTAAACAGATTCAGAGCTCTAGAGAATTAACAAGGTTTAAAGGATTGGTTTTAATGGATTTATTTGATTAGTTTAGAGGGTAGCTATAGAGAAACAGGCTGTGTGTTAATGGCAGTAAATCCGTTAACCTTGGTACCAAGTAGCCCGGGCTAGAGATATTTAGAGCAATTATATTCAGAGATTGATTGTCACACTGGGGACGGCGATATGTAATGTCCAGATGTGACCAGAGATTTATATTCAGAGTTTTGTTACGTCACAGACACTGTGCGTAAGGTATGAGAATAAATTCAGAGAAATTGTTTTAAGTTATAATATGATGATTATAAAAGACTTTTAGAAATATATGTATGCCTGGTTATGTTAGATTATTAGTATTATTCATGTTTTTATGATATTATATATTACTTCCTTGATATCCCATGGAAGGAGGTTTTAGGTGAGAATTCACTCACTGAGTTTTGTTTACAAAACTCTCCTTTCTCCTTTCTCCTTTTCCATAGATAGAACAACTGCTGTAGAGTGTTCTCAATCATAATCCCCTACCAGCACTAGAGCTTCAGTGGTAAGCTTCACTTGGGTGAAGTGGTTATAGTTGTCTAGAGTGCTCCAGTACATTGCAGGTAGGATCCCGGAATTAGAGCATGTTTTGTTTTTGCATTCAGCATATTAAGATTATATTTTGATTTGTATATAATGACCTAGACATTTGACAAAGTTATATGATTTGTATGTATAAATAATTCATGATTTTGAGATTCGAGAGACTATTACAAGATTTTAGATATAATGATTTTGATTATAGAGGATAGATGATTTATATGCGGAAAAAGAGAAAATTTTCTGTCTTTCATGAATATTAGAACAGAGTATGCATGCAAAATTAGTAAACAGCTTAAAAAGGCTTGTGTGATAATGAGATTTTTCACGTGTCGGTCACATGCCTAAATTGGGTCGTGACAGATCCGTAGTGACCTTGGACAACAAAAACTCCCCAAAAACAACATTGTTTCGTTTTAAACACCACCTATGCTATATGTACACACTTTAACTCATCCTAAACCCCTAAAACATAAACCCTAGCCACCCCAAGGTTCTCTCCCTCCCTGCTCACTCAAAACCTAAGCTTTCTTCATTATCTAGCTTCCTTCGGTAAGTGTTTTCAACATCTTTTTACATGTTTTGTCATGTTCTTGGTTCTCTAATGAGTTGTATGTTATTCCATGGCAATGTTGGTGTCATTCTTAGCTCGCTAGATCAAGTGGATAGTAACCACACACTCCCATTCCCAATAAGCTCATGGCTATACATGAATTTGGAGGTTGAAATATGCTATGTGCATTATTTTACAAAATATATCAAGGTCAGAAATTATCAGTTTTCAAGTATTGAGTTCATTTACGAATTTCAATTATGTCCATGAATTGGACTAGTTTATGTGTTTATTATTTGCTGAATCACAAACTAGATTTGACTAAGTGATTTTATGTGTATGTATATTAGAGCACTTAGTTTTTTACAGGTTTATATATTATGGCTTATTTAGAAAACTTGATGATCAATGTGATTAAACTATGTTTTTGAAATGTTATGCTTATTTTGCATCTATAGCAAATCACACTGCCTATGAGGCGTCGATGGGAAATTGGTCTTTCACATGCCAATCACAATCCAAATCAGGTTGCGAATAGCTTTCATTTTTCTTATTTTTAGGATTTTGTGAATTATTTACAAAAAATTGAGAATGAAAATTGAAAATTATAAATGTATTTGATTTGCAAAAATATTTCATGTTTTCATTTCAAATTATTTTCATTTTCAGATTTTCAAAATTAAGAAATGCATTTGATTTATAGAAAACATATTCTATTTTCTAAAAATGAAAACCAACAAAAGTAATTTGTTTTTGCTAAGAGAGTGATTTATTCACAAAATTGGCAACGTCAAAAACCAATGGAGTAATTTATTTTTGCTAGCTACCAACTTGGCCGGTGAGAATTGTCAGACCTATTTAGGAATTCACTCCAAAATGATGGCTTAGTACATCCATCAATTTTGTAACTTGTATGTTTTTTGTGTCAAGAAAAGTCGAGGCAGCGCTAAAACGACAAAAGGGATCTACATAGCTTGCTTTCCGAAAATAATTAGGGAAGGTGTTGCTCAAATTCACCTTAAATAAGGACCTTCAATCACTGTCTAAAATCTGCAATGCGGATTATAAAAATTGAAATTGAATCGTGTCAAGGGTCATACAAGGTGTCAAAATTTGCCAGGAACTCAGGCATGTGTTGGCCAGAGGTCTATAGCTAAGTAACATGCCAGCTACATCATACTGCTAGCTTCTGTATCAAGTCATGGCACCCAGTTCCCATCTTCACTGGCAAGCCAAGACAAATTCTAGAAGATGGAGTCTCCAAGTTGTCCACCTGTCCATGAGAAGCTGCTTCAACAATGAATTTGGAGGCTGTCTCAAAGCACATTTTGATGAAAGGGGATGTAGAATCTGCTATGCTCCCCAATCTGCTCATCGGTCGATAGCCACCGGAGAACGTCATGAAGTCAGCAATAAGTGTCAAGTGCCGGATATTTACCGATATCCCGTAAGACTTGAAAACATTTTGAACTTCCCTGATGATGGTCTCTCTTGCTGCTTCGACCCCATAAGCATTTAGCATTGCATGGACATTGTTTGAATAAACATACCTTACATCAAGATCATCTTGCAAGCCCCAAAATGTATTGAAATGGACGCCAGACGTCTGAAGTGCTGGTATTTTTTCTTTCACTGCAGATGGAATCTCATCCCTTCTACTGGAATCTTTGCCGTAGTAGATTACTCCACTTTCTTTGCAAGTAACTGCCTTACATTGGCCAACCTTTCCAGACTTCTGGATGCAAACATTCTTTGCTGTTCTCTGAGCAACCTGCATAAAGTTAATTTGAAACCAGTGAGCTTTTTGTTGTTGGAGCAAGGAGCAAAGTAGAAGAATGACATGCACCCAACAACTATCATATTCATTTCTAGACTCAGTTTCACTAATAATTTCCCTAGAACTCAGTTTCTAATATTTCTTGTCTGCAATCGTCTCTCAACGTGCTTTACAGTCCTTGCAATATTTGTGCGTCAAAGCTCAACCATGAACAACTGGGCAAATTCATTATTTTTTTTCACTGATGAAATTGAAAGGAGAAAAGAAAAAAGAAAAACAGTGCGCATATACATAGGATAAAATTGAAAAAGAAAAAGGAAGAGACTAAAGGACAGCAACTACCAATTATGACGTGTCTTTTCTATAAAAATACCGTGCTAAATAGTGCATTCTTAACATTTCCTAGTTTTAAGGACATGAACACTAAATTCTCAGAATGGACTTTACTCAGCACATCGAAAATATTAAGTCATTAGGCTAAGCCATTGCTAAGATAAAATTAGATAACACTAACATTTGCCACTGATAGGAAATTAGGGGTAAAATTTGTATATTCTAGAAGGAAGCCCCGTAAATTGCTAAATGAGGGGAATAGGTGTGCATGGGTCCTTGTGCATAACAGAATGATGAGCTGGCAGGGAGAGGGAGATGGGAGCGGAGATCTTGGGTGATTCTGTTAGAAGGGGGCATATTATATGCAGGGGGAGTGAGAAGTGAGGGAGGGAGGCTGGCAAATATTGGGATTGGGACTTGGGGAAAACTTGAGCCTCTTGAATGCTCAAGAAGGTCACATTTCTTTTCTTCTTTATGCGTATTTCTTTCCACTTTATTTCCATTTTCCAGACTTGCTGGTATCTTATTGATATCAGCGAAGCTCCTGAATACACACATCAGGATTTTATCTTCATTTTCCTTGCTATAAATATGCTGGTACCTATCAGCCACATAGTCAAGACAATGGGCCTGACCGTGCAGATCTTCTAGATTAGGAATAATCTCGCAGAACACAGAAAAGGACTATTTATAGTGTTGAACATTCAATCTAATGTAAATAACACAAACTAAACATTGACGATAGAAAGTAAAGAAAGAGGCCAGCCATGAAACTTGTGCTGCATATTAAACAAAAAATGAGTTGCAGTTGGAAGTACCTGAGCCAATAAAATGTGAGGTTCACCAGCAAATCTAAAGTGGATCTCAAAATGCATCCCTTCTGCTTTCACAAAAATTGCCCTGTCGTATTTCTTTCTTTTTGGTCCAGATTTTTTCTCTTCCGATTTCAAATTGTCTTTTTCATCAATAGACTTGGGCTCGGAGTGTTCTTCAAATTCTTCAGAACTGTTTGCATCAAGTTTCACATCCTTATTGGGCTCTGAGTGCTTTTCAAGTCCTTGAGTATCACCTGCGTCGAGTGTGACATTCTTATCATCCTCATTATCACTCCCACTGTCATCACCTTCTTCAAATTCCTCTGACAGCTCACCGTCATGTGCTTCCTCTTCAAGACCATCCTCGTAATCAACCTCATCAATAACTTGTTGTTTTCTCTTTTGTGCGTCTGCACCAAGATCCTCAGCCCCTTCGGTGTCTTCAACCCCACCACCATCATCATCGTCATCATCACCATTGTGAACCTTTTTGACAGATTCTGATGCATTGCTGTTAACATCTTCTGAGGTATTTGAGGAATTTGATTGTGGATCTGTCTTGAAATTTTTAATGCCACTAATTTTAGAGAGCAATGCCATGTGATTCTCAATGGCATCCTCCAACTCCCTCACAAAGACAACTCTCAGTGTGTCCTCCCAGTCTTCAAGTGTGATATCAGTGTACTTTGGATAGTGTCTAGGTTTGTATAGCTTCATCACGAGTTTATATATACTGCAAATCTGATCATCATAAACAGCTACTGGTACAACAGACACTTGCATACTTTTAATTATGTCAGCTACAGTAATTTTCCTCAACTTATCAGCAAGAGAAATGGCATCCTCCCTGCAAAACCCAACTATGTCAGACATCTATACATTTATAAGTGTCTGTATGCAGAAAAGGCAAGTAGTTTTCAGAAGCAAAATTACAAAGAAAGAGACTAGAGAACAACAAAAAATGTCAGAATCTCACATAGATTTATCAGCTCTCAAGGGGCAAGTCATAAATGGAGTCTTGATATCTTGAGAGGCAGCCATCAAGATCTCTTGCAGACGTGGAATTCCAAGCGTCACGTTCATTTCACCTCGACCAGCAAGGTGGAAAGTATTCAAACTGACGGGGAACAAAAATAACAAGCACAATTAATCAGCCACACTCTGTTTACCAATGAATTTTTAAGAGAACAGCTAAATTAACGGAAATACAATTCTAATCCCATTAGCTCCTAGATGAGGCATATATTTCACAAAAAGACTTGTGAAGTCTTAGTTTCTTATTGAGAACTTCATAGCAGCAAAACACTAGTTCCAGAAGAGGCCAAATATTCCCTAAAGAATAGCAACAAGATAGCTCATCAAGAAGAGGCCACTTATGAGTTAGTTTTTATGAATACAACTATGAATATTTGAGGATAGCAACAAGAAAGCTCATCAATTTACTTCTATGAATACAACTACAGAATAGCAACAAGAAAGCTCACCAAGAAGAGGCGAAATATTCCCTAAAGAAAATACTGTCTATGAATGAAGGTTCTGTAAGTTAAAAAGAGTCACTACGATGACTTAGATAGTTATTACAATGGTCCATGATCGTGACCCCAGAAAGAGTTTCTCCCTTAACAATGTGGATGGAGAGGAATTACATTCAACGATGCTGAGTGATTGAAAACACTCTAGTTTAAGCACAATACCATCCCATACCAGTGCTTAACATACAATCATTCCCTTAGCTTTTTGGGGTAAGACTTTTGCAAGCACAAAAGATAAAACTTAGTTATGTCAACAGGCTACACTCTATTGTTGGGAGTAAAGAATACACAATTATCATATTCGAAGCTCATCAGTCAGATATAGCTTATGTATTCAACAAATTCAATTTGATGCAGTGGATGCAAAGGGGATTAGTCTGTGGCTTTCTGTGTTTGTGAAATTACTAAAGCTCAAGTGGGTAAAGCATATTGTACTGTAATTAGAATTCAACCACTTTCCTCAAACATTGATAACAACTATGACTTGTCATCACTACTTCCCTTAACTGATTCATCCAAGCTTTTTGTCAAAACTCAAAATGTAAACAGAGGTATCAATATTAGATTCATCTCATATAAATTTATATGATTGTTTATTTATTCCTTCACTATCTGTTCTCTCTAAGGTCCTAATTGCTTCATAGAAACCCATAAGACTTACGTCATTTGGGTTGCCGGTTCTCCAACAGATTGGGAAGCTAACACACCAACTGGCTCTCCTGGCTGGGCAAGACTTGACAGATACTTGTGCTCCATCAACTTCATGAAATCTGATCGTTTCATTGAACCATGATTTCTCTGTTTTAAAGAGAAATTATGAATAAAGTTTTCTGCTTTTCCTTTAAGAGCATCAGGCAACTTGTTAATATAAGGACTTGATGTGTCAAGCTGACGGCAACAGTTGCTGTAAACCAAATCTTTATTCTGAAATTAACAATATACAAATATATAAAAATCAAGTAGAAGTTGCATATGCAACTGTTTT
Organism: Dalbergia cultrata; assembly: GCA_031216105.1. NCBI lineage: Eukaryota > Viridiplantae > Streptophyta > Magnoliopsida > Fabales > Fabaceae > Dalbergia > Dalbergia cultrata. The sequence continues at coordinate 50,350,337 of CM062346.1, forward strand.
AGAAAAAGAAAAAAAATTTAAGCAATAAACATAGTCATACAGTTGACAATGCTTCAAATTTGGCAATAAAGCTGGTTTGATGGACATCTACTCCATCTTCTCCATAGTGAAACTGAATAATTGAACCATCAGCATCACGGACAGTGTGATCATAACAAACTTTAAGACATTCAAGGTTTTTCATTAGACATCTTTGCAGGTAACCACTCCGAGATGTTTTGACTGCAGTATCAACAAGCCTGAAAAGCAAATATGTCATTTGTTAGGATTTACGAAAGAGTAAACCATATTATAACCAAGAAAATATTAAGCCTTCAATGTGAAAATTTCAAAACGTTTCCATAAACTAAATTGAGCAAGTCAGAACAGGGGAAAGAAATAGCCTAAAAACAAGACAAAAAGTAACAATCATAAATAAAGAGCTACACAGCAGAAAAAATTCAGCCAGAAAATAATGGACATAGATTTAATGGTGATAATTGGATGAAATGAAGTATTAAGGACTACTGACTCTGTCAAAAAGTCAAGCAAAAATATTATGGCTTTTTATTTAGCATTTTTTCAAACAGAAATGCATTGGACAGGAGGGTGGAACCTCTGTAACCCAACAACGGTGGGTGAAATAGCCAACTGACTTCACTTCTTTTGTCTAGATACTTCTTACAACTTAACCAACTAATTGGCTTCCCTCCGTCCTCTCTTTTATTCATGTCACTATCAACTTCTCTAACTAACCTCTAACTGTCATTATCTTAAGTATTTACAAATTGGCTCCTGCTTAAGTCTTCAGCCTCCCCCACCCCCCGAAAAAAAATAAATAAATCCTCCTAGTGTCGGCTTTCTCAGTGAGAGGTGTTATATCACTAACACTTGAGAAAAGCAAACATAAAGGGAACAAATAAACAGGGACAATCAACACAAACCTATGTCCCAGCAATTGACCCATTTGGGCTCTATGAAAAAAACAAATCTTTAGTGAAAGTCTTTCAAAAAACGGATTTAATTTGGTCAATCTATATTCTATTGGTGGTTTCTCCAAAGGTTTTCTTAGGCCTTTTCCCTTCTAACCAAACTATCTTTTCTTTGAACCACACTTCTCAGTGGATCCTCTATTAATATGCTCCCACACCTTCAAAACAATCAATCAATCAATCAAGAAATAACTCAGCAACCCAAGCATTCACAAGTAATCATGTAATTTGACCATACTATGTCAGCAATGTCACCCTAGTTCAAAAGAAGAGAAATTCAAACTCATTTCTTATTTATTTATTAGCTATTTTTTTTTTAATTAGCTAAAGTAATTCTTGCTGTGTATATTTGGACATTTACCTTAAACAATAATATTGAGATTGGTTCTCTATTTGTGACACATGTAAGCTTCTATATTATTGGTGACATTATATCTTTTACTTGTTCATAAGAAATGATGCGTAAACAATGGAAAAGCATGCACAACACCAATGACAATACATCATTTAACAACAAAACATTTAGAATGAACTGCTATCATGTCAATCCAGGAGCTGTTTTTTCACCCTTCACGACCCGCCATGCAGTGAAAGTAATATTCTTGTGGCCGAAGGGCTGTAAGAAAACGATCAATAATGAATCCTCCTGCCCTCGGAGAACAATCCCAGGGAGAAAAGCATGGTAAGGTCTTTCCAGAAACCATGCGTGGAACTCGCTTCCCTTCCAACTCTTGCTGGCCTAGATGAGAAGATATCTGCTGGAAATTGACCTGTTTAAAAGCAATGTGAATCAACTTAATGTCACTAGATGGCTAAATGCATTAAAAAATATGAGCAAGACTTGTATCAACTAGAAAATATAAAATCAGACATAGCATAAAGTGCTTTAGAACATCGGAACTAAACCAGAACATTTAGTTCTACATCAGAAAAAGGAAAACCAAATGCCACAATAGTGACAAGTGATAACTTTATGGTTCTTATAAAATCCTGCCAAAAACAGTTACAAACGAGTCGAACTTTGTAAATTGGTTTAACACCAGAAGAAAAAGTATTGTTCTACTTACATTTTTTTCATGTATTTAGAGCATCCAAGTTAAAATGGCTCCCTAATAGCAAGTAATTCCTCTTGCTCTAAGCACACAACTACATCTTACTTGCATTCATTTAATTTAAAAATATCATTAAAACATAAATAAGAAATTACAATGAGTTTGGAGGATAAGAAAATCTCCTTTATGTAAAAGCATAACACAAAACAACAACTAAAAAAGAAAGCATCAATTAGAGCAAAGCTGCCCAATGTCTACATATATCTGTCAGGCCCCATTCAATAGAGAGTGTGACTTGCACTAAATAGTAAAGAGAAGCCAAACACCTAATCTTATGATAGCACACTCTTGACAAAAAGGGTTTATATTGGGGGATATAGACAGTTAGCTGATTGTAATTTATTGAAGTGATTGTAAACGTTAGTTAGTAGTTAGTAACTAAAATGGTGACATTAAGGGGGAGAAGTCTGTACATAGCGGGAAAGATTGAAGTGTTGGGCAGAGAGGAAGTAATATACATATTGTGAGAGGATAGAGATCTCATGAATAACCATTAACAATTGTAAACATTCTTTCTTCACATAGGTTACACTGACCTAGTAGGAAACAATCAAAATACTTTCTCTGTTGTTCTTGAATCATTCAATGTTCATCTTTCCCTAATTCAGGTCCATTACTATGAATTGGTATGTGAGCTCCCTCATACAAGGAGCACGAAGCGGTAGTGCTAGAAATTCCACAACAGCTAGAGAAGATGCAACACAAATAGTCTCAAGAGAACTATAGCCCCCACCTTGATGTTAAAAGTGAGAATGCAGTGAGGGGAAATGTCAATGTAGGAGGACCACGAGGTGAGGAAGATGGAGATACCCATATCCACTGAAATTGAGAGGTTTTTTCAGTTGACTGGGTGTGAGAATATAACCAAATGCAAGAGGTGATGGTGCCTATGGAAGGAAACGCATTTTTGTGGTTCTAGTGGTGGGCAATCTTGCACCACCAATGTTTCTTGGTCACTGTTCCAAAAAGCCATCATTCATCATTTCCAACTCGCCACGGTGCAAAATTCATATGATATTGCTGGGGCTGAATGCTGAAACAACTGGGAACTGTCCACTGAGTATCGTGAGGACTTTGAGGTGTACATGGGTCCTTTGCAAATAACCAAGCCATAGTATATCAAGGTGATTTGCTTGAATGAGCTCAAAATAAGTGATAGTAGAACTCAAATTGCATCCGATAGGGTCTTTAGCATAGTTGATGGATGTAGCACAATTGGTAGATGAGAAAAATTGGGTTCTAGTGAAAGGGCGAATGGAAAGTAGAAAAATGGGATCTTAAACCTGCCAATAACATTAATTTGTTCAATGGAGTGGAGTATTCTATTTAATTCTGGAGTGTCCTAGTGACATGGGTGAGTTCAAGATCCAATCCTGAATCCAACTGGACAAGTGGTTCAGGTGCAAGAACCATCAACACAAGGTCAGTGAAGCAATAAGGAGTAAGTAAAGGGATGAGGAATTTTGGGAAGTTACCTGAGGTTGAGTATCAGAAAAACTCATAAGAGGGATATTTAGAAATTTGTTTCGGAATGTGGTTTGTGTAAGGGAAACGAGTACGAGACTCCATCCCTGGCAAACCTGCATCAGCCACTACCCATTCCAATCCATGTGTGGAGTGATATCTCCATGGATTTTATCAGGGGGTTAGTGGGTTACCCAGAGCCAAGGGGAAAGACACTGCACTAGTAGTGATGGACAGCATGTCCAAATATTTTTTTGTTTCTGAAATAGTAAAGCTTCATGGGTTTCCCACCAAAATTGTTTCAGATTGAGGACCAGGTTTACTTCGGCCTTTTTTTGTTTGAGCTATTCCATTAATGGATTCTACACTGGTCCTTGTCATAAAATTTAGGACTTCAAATGGGTGCAATACTGGATAAATTTGAGCAATCATTGTTTTCCTAACTGCACAGCACACATAGTATTTATGTTGTTCTGTATGCTAACATGCAAACAACCAAGATAGCAGAGTGACGTGAACAGATTATTAACATTGCAATAATATACTTACCATACTACCCTTAGCTCCAGATGTAGTCATAAGAGAGATCCAATTTTTTCCAGAAGGTTTCAATATTCCTTCAGACAATAGCTCTTTTAATATCCCTGAACTTGTTCTGGAGTTAAGATTGCTTGTCATCTTCCTATCTAAGTATGTTAATGCTGCTTCTCCATTACTGCGTATTTTTTTCTCAATATTCAACTGCAATGTGATTGGATCTGAAATGCAAAATATGCCAACACATCACAAATTTACACAGGAAAAACTAAATTGTAGCATGTAAAAGACAAGTACCCCTGGAAAGGTAAACTATGAATTGGTAGTATGCCTTGTGATATGACAGTGCAGGAGAAATGCATACCAAAATTTATTTGGTTAGAAATATGCTTAATCCAAAATATCTATTAAAAACTGCATATCATAGATTCAGTAAGTTTATGAGCATATACTAACACCAACCCCTTTTTTTTTAATAGAAGGAATTTTACTGATATGAAGAGAAGAAACACACAAAAAGATAGGAGGACAAGAAATCCTTTTTATAAGAACCAAAACAAACAAGAGGAAAACTATGAACGAAGCACAGCTCTCAAATCTCAACACATACTTGAGAAGGAAGTTTCTCTAACACGATCACGTGTTTTACACCAAACAGAAGCCAAAAGCCTAAACTTAAAACTTGGTCGTCTGAAAATGTCATCAAAGGTGTGAGAATAATGCTCTAACCAAACAATAGCATATACTGCACACTGCCACAGATTTGGTTTCCTTCCTTTCCCCCACACCAGCAAAACTTGTCAACAGGAACTGCTTTGAGGTTACAGGGTATGCCCGACCCTCACCAAAGATACCCAGCCATTAGCTTGAAGAGTTTGATGGACTATTGCTTGATTGGGAAGAAGAGATTTCGCTGGAATGACCAACAAAGAAATTTCCTAAAATTGCAATAATAGACTAGAACACATGGATTATGGAACTCATGGCCAGGAAAAAGAAAATGTTGGAGATTCATGAAAGAAAGCGAAAATTACACTTTATTCCCTGAACTATTGAATATTGATCATATGCATTTTAGGCCCTAAACTACAAAAATGTGCAAATCAACCCCCTAGAACATTCACAAATGTGCATTTTAGCCAAAATAAGTATTCTACACCCCCCTGAATTTGGAAACATGTGCAATTGATCCCCTGAATTTTCCTAAACATGCAACCCAATACCCTAAAATTTCTTAAATTTGTGACATTTGTATTAACAATTGATGGAAAATTAAAAAAATGGTAAATTTGCACATTCAAGAATGTTCAAGAGGTCAAACTACACATTTATGAAGTTTAAGGCCTAAAGTTCATATGACATGTCATTCAAGGGGATAAAATGCAATTTTTCCCTAAAAGAAACTTTGAAATTAAAAATAAGGCTTGTTGGAATTTTGCTGGTAAACGAACGTTCACTAGAAAAGTTGTTGGCTGCAGTAAAAGAGCTTGGAGGAGAAAAGGCTGCAGGAAAGTGACATGGTAGTGTTCGGAATGATTCGTGAGAATCATGACCAAGAACAAGAATGAAGAGAGAAATAAGTGGAGGAGAGGAAAATACACAATTTTGATGGCATGAGATTCCCAAAGCATACTAACAATGATGTTCCAATATTTTACTTGGGAACTCATAGGATTGGCCATGAAGGATGGTGCTGCTTTGATACCATGTTAAATTAGTAGAAAATAGAAATGCAAGTTCTTACTTGGGCATAAGGGTGTTCATAACCCGACTTGTTCTGCCAACCCGGCCTGGCCCGCCAATCTGGCCTAGCCTGAAGCTTATTAGGACGGGTTCAGAGCTAGAAATTGACCTAGTGCATTTTTCGAACCGGTTCGGGTTATACTTTGTGTTCGCCCAACCCAGTCCAAGGTCAAATAATTCTTTGAGAGATATTTTTTATAATTAGTGACAAATTACAATATTTTTATTGTTGAATTAATAAATTTTACATAACTTAATGTTATTTTTATATTGATATGGGTTGTTTTAAAATATATATGAGAAAATATTTCTTAAATTTTGTTTCAAATTTGTAAAATTTCATAACTTTACCATATATAACGTTAAACCCCTCATATGTTGTTTGAAGATTGGGTTGACCCGATTTGACCAGGTCACTATCCTAGTCATTGTTTGGTCGGGTTTGGGTTCCTGAAATTGACACTATAAAAATCAGGCCGAGTTCAGGTTTAATCCAACCTGGCCCAACCCATCCCTTGTACAACCCTACTTGGGTGGTTCTTCCTGATACCAAAAGCACACATATGTTTCCAATAAGCACATGATAGAACACTAATAGCCGCCCACTATTCTTAACAACTATATTCAAGTTATGAGTGAAAAATGAAAGTAAGATTTGCAAGTAAACACCCCAAACAGAGGAAGAGACCAAAACCTTTAATCGAGGCTAGAAGGAAAATGAAAAGAATTAAGGAAACCCAAAAGGACAACTTATTCAAAGAACTCTAATTTAGACTTTCAAATAAGTGTAAGTCCCAAGAATAGATGAAACATCAGGTAAAACCAATGCAATTTGTAGGAAGTTCTAAATTTAAAGATTGTACGCATCATTCCATGCTCATAAGTTAATTCCAAAACCCAATTCCATGTCAAAGATGGAAATAAAATCTTTAACCAAAATACTTTGCTGTCAGTTCAAACTTCCTTGATTCCAAAAGGGGAGAATAAGTCCTGTACCCCCTCCCCTCTTCAAAAAAAAGAAGAAGAAAAAAAAGCAAAGAATATGTTTCATTAGAAAAGAATTGCCATAAAAGAGAGACAATATACTCCAACGAAATAATCCCATAATGAGGTAACAGATATACACCACACACTACATGGTTGAATGTCCCCATTCGTTCACGGAGAAAGGAGCATTCTCCAAATCTATTTGGCATTGCAGATTATTTTAGGAAATCAGGTCAAGAACCCCAAAAAAAAAGAAAAAACACTTAAAAAAGAAGCCTTCAGAGGAAATTATAAGGGGGAAAATACATAATTGTAGATGAGTCAAATGCCCCAATTTTAATTTCCATTTCCCATTTAATCCTATCAGTAACAACTTAACAACTTTTTGGATCCATCAATTCTAGCACTCTTTCGAGACCTCTCCCTTACCAACTTAACCCCTTTCTTATGATTAAAACCTCCCTTTGCATCATTGTATTATTATCAAAATCATGATCTCCAGTAAATATCTCAAAAGGAACTTGTTTGTTCTATCCTGAACTGAATATCATGTTAAAAGCATATGTCTAACCCGACTATCATTATTTGCATTAAAAAAGGTTCAATTCATTTACTTTCAAATAGAAATGTTCTACGCTGAAGAACTAATGGCAAGAACAATTCATGCAGGAATGTGGAGAAAAGTAGAGCACAATCAGAAGCTACATGGGTTGGAGGAACATCACTATCTTAGGATAGTAGAGTTACTACCACAATTTACTGGGTATTCTACTCTCACATCATGTAAGTCAGGTAATTTAATAAATCAGAATATCAGATAGCATAAAATTTGGGTTAAAAAAAATGTACACAGAAATCTAGCAATTCACCAAATTTTTAGTAGTGAACAAACTTCATTACATCTGTAAATAGTACATTATTTTATAATCAAATGGTTTGCAAAAATTGTACGTGGAGTACCTATATTATCACCATCCATGACTCCAATGAATTCACGATGAACAATGTCACCAATTTCCTCACAGCTTTTAAGTTGATTGATCCTTTCACCATCCTTTCCCTCTGTCAACAGAAGATCATCCACTCCACATGTGAAACCATGCATCTGAATGACAAAAAAGAGATAACAAAATCTTGTAGGCTAGATAAATTCTATTAAAGAAACCCAAACTTCAAAACTCATTTACTAGTGGCTAACCTGTAGAAAGGCTGTAAATAAACGACTCAGTGCTGAAAGAAGACTGCCAGCAACATTAGAGCCATAAAGTTCTTGTACTGTATGTACCATACCATAGTCACCAAATTGAGCCTTATCAACTACACCACGCACCAAATCATTTCTATATATCAATAATTTATCCTCATCAGGCTCATCCTTCTTTCTTGTTGTACCGCCAGTTTTTCTTTTTGCTTCCGTGTTTTGAGTCTTGAAAAAATTAGCTGGTATTTTCGCATTCTTCTCAACTGTAAATGGTGGGGAACCTCTGGTGATATAGTATAGTAATGCACTGATAACCTAGGGAAACAGCAGAAACCAGATTTACTTACAAACATTATGGCACCTAATACAAAGAAGCAAATCATGAATCATAACCAAGTAGGAAAATAAGAAACAGGGTTTAACACATAATGACTTCAGACTTCAAGATGCTATGAAATAAGAAACTGCAAGAGAAAAGAAAAAGACAAAATGAAAAGGTTTCTGCAAGCTTATTAAGACGGAAACTGTTAGAATTCAGAAAAATATCCAGTAATATCTGTATATCTTAAAATATCATAGTGTATCTTAGATGATCTCTAGGAAATATTTCTACATTTCCTTACTCTTCATGACTTGTTTCCTTGTTTAATTAGGATAACAAGTTTAGTGATACTATAAATAGGGATTTCTACGCTGTCTTTTAAACCACACTACATCACATCAAATTCATCAATTTCATATTATTCGCCAGTGTATTCTCCCCTTTCCCCTTCCCTCCCTGAAACTCATAATCTCAACATGGTATCTGTGCAATATGACCCTCTGTGACAAGTCCCATAACTATTGCACTGCCGAGTATACCCTCTTTCATCCTACATTTAATTTAGGCCATGCATGACTTGTTCCATCTTTTTGTTCACAATTCCCAGTATCGCTTTTCTCTCTAGTGGGTTTTTGCACCCCCACCACCACCACCATCCTCTCCAGCATACTACAGCTGGCCACCCCCTTGAGCCACACAACCATCTGATCTCGAATGTGACACCCCATGCTACTTGCTAGAAACTACCCAAATTTTGTCTTTTATGCATAGCATGCAAGCTACCCCTAGCCATTGTTGCTTCAAGCCATCTTCCCTATTCATCTGCAGTCAGATTTTAGTCTTCTAGCCACTGATCACTTGACTCACTTGGACAACAATTCTATGAAGTGTTCACCTTTTCTCCATCTGATTAATGTGTTGGGGCTGTTTCTTGACATTCCTTGCAGTAGTTACTTCTGATTTTTCATCATTTTGATTATTGTTTGGCATTTCTCCAATGCTAGAATAGCACGAAGGAGAAGAAAGCTGGAAGGTGATTCTCATGTCATTCTCTTCCCTGCCAATGATAATTTCGGCAAATGACAATGACTTTTTATTTTTGATTGGTAGTCCCAAGCACTCTGCCAGTTTACAACCCAATGAGTTATGCAGTGATGAATCGGCTGTGATTCATACGAGCCTCCAATCATGAATCATAACAATAGTAAATTGTGTCTCATTACTGAGTCATGCCGATGTACATTATCCGTGGCTGAGACAAAAACTAACATTAGTTTCAACTTACGGTTTTTGAATCTCCAAATTTGTCATTGTTGTTGAGGCTTCAAATGTTGATGTCTTCTATTACTTGCCTAATGATCATTCCAAGGAAGTCTCCTCTTACTTGGCCGTGCAACATTCCAACATGCTCTTCACACTAATGAACACAGAAGCCCCCTCTTGCTGAGTTATCTTTTCAGTCTGAAGCCTCTAGCATCTCTGTGTTGCCTTGTTTCTTATTGTTAAGATTTTAGTCAAACAAAGCTTAAAACTTTAGCTTTGGCTTTAGTTTGGGGGAGAGTGTTAGAGATCAAGAAATTATCGAGTCCTATCTCTTTCATATCTTAAAAGTATCATAGAGTATCTTAGATAACTTCTTCGGAATAATATCTACACATCTTATCTTTCATAATTCGTTCCGATATTTATTCAGGATTAGGAATCTAGTATTATTATAAATTGGGATTACCGCTTTGTCTTTTGAATCACAGATTCACAGTGAATTGCACAAAAAAAAAAAAAAAAACAACAACTTCTTCATATTATCACTAGTTGATTCCATCCTTTTTTCCTTCCCTACCTAACACTCATAATCTCAAAAAAAATCTCTTATGTCACCTATATTGCGATAAATCTTGAAAACTCTAAAAGATATAGCAAACCTGTTTTCCAGTCCATAGGGGCTCTGGTTTCCATATTGCTGGAGGAAACAGAAACATTTCACTCTCAGAAGTTGACATGAAAACTTTCTGCCCAGGTTTCCGATGGAAAGAACCCAGGTCAGCCATGGATACACCAGAACTGTAGAGAAGTTGATTGAACTGTTCACAGCTTAAAAATGTATCCTTTTTTGTAAGAAGAGCAGCACTAACAATATGATCCTGGAAATTTATTCAAAAGAAGAGGAAAAAAAACCTTCAGGAAATCACCAAAACTAAAAGCTTCTTTTGTAAATAATGACCATTAATTATTTATCCAAATAGAGGTTGAGGCTCAATGTTAAGGTTGCTTTCTTATGGCTCGGTGGTTAACAAGTCAGACTAAATGCATAGAACTCTGTCTAGACACCAAAATGGTGTGATCTTCATTCACTAAGCCCCCTTTTCTAAATTATTTATGCAAATACCTGAATCAAGGCTCTGATTGGATCACCACTTGTAGGCTTCACATACTGGTTGTTGGCATTTACAATATTGTAAGCTTCAGCACGTGAAATTTCATCTTGTGGAAAGTGAACATTAATCTCATCACCATCGAAATCAGCATTGTAAGTACTGAAATCATGAGGGGAAAAAGGAAAAAATAAGAAGAGTGAATGACAATGACTACATCGAAAGTAAAACACCTTATCAAGTAAGTTGTCAAATATAGTCAAACGCACTAATACATAATTTATACCACAATCACACCAAGCTGAATCGAACCAAAATTACATATTACCTGCAGTTTGCATAGTGCATGCGTACTGTTTTCTCCCCCTTCAGAACACGAACTACATGAGCCATTATACTAGGTTTATGAAGTGTAGGCTGCAACAGAATACAAAGTTCAATTAAAGCATGGTCATGTTTAGATCACACTTATGCTCAATATAATCTTCAGAAACCTAAATTATATGTTAGTTGTGGAATACAATACCAGGTTATAGAATCAGAAAAATCAAGGCTAACATGGAAAAAGATAATAATAACTAAGAAAAAAATTGCCTTGGCATATTTGAATAGTGAATGAGTATATCCCATTGCCATACATCCAGCATCCTAATGTAATTGTTAGATTGTCTTCTTTTCTTGTATAATAGTAAAAAATTTCTACCAAAGGAATAGAAGGCAGTAACATGATAAATATGTTGATATAACACACCACAAGATAATGCAGTACCTGTCGGTTGACAAGCACAACGTCACCGTCTTTCAAGTGGCGATACACAACTTTTCCTTCAAATTCATGATCGTATATCTTCCCATGATGCATAATAACCCCCCTTGAGGATTGTAATTTTCTTGATGTCAAAGAAAGCAACTTCCCTTTTGGAGGAAGCTTGACTATTGATACTTTATCACCATAGTGTGTGGCACCTGGATGGTTTTCAGGACCATTAAGGACAGCATCCCTTAACATTGCTACATTCCAAGGAGTCACTCTCTGCAAGATATTAAGGAGTCATGTGGGATATCATTAAGCAATTGGCTTCTATTTGGTACAAAGCACATGATCTTTTTCAAAGAAGTTTCCCTCTCAGATGTGTTGCGAGATTGGAAAACTTGGCTCTTCTGATTGTTTTTTTCTTCTGTTAGTTATTGTTTTTTGTAATGAGGATCTCTTGTTTGTATTCTTCTTCTTTTCTTATTAATAAAATTCTTCATTTATTTAAAAAAAATCCAGTAAGAGCAAAAAGCCTACTTTTCAATTAAATTTGCAGTCTTCTTCACATTATATAAGCTACATCAGGAAAAAGGAGGTTTACATGTATAAGATCATCAGATTTAAATAATGTGGGCAGACAATTAAGTAAATAAAGATACAGTACCAAAATACTTGCTTCCATTAGATCCATATGTAAATGTGCAGAATGTATGGCATATGCAGATTGTTAAACTGAATAAACACCAGAAATTCATAACAGAGACAGAAAAAAAACAGATGCACATTGAGTAATACGTAGTGACAACCCTCACCTCAGGATATGTTAATCTTAGAGCAAAATATGGGGGGATCCCAATTTCATTCACTGCTAAATAAGGATCTGGCGATATGACAGATCGGCATGCAAAATTAACCCTCTTTCCCATCATTTTCTGGCGGAAGAGGCCTTCTTTCTTCTCCAGCAACTGACAAATTCCAGTAGCCGCATCTCTTTGCCCTAGACCAGGCAAGGAGTAAAGATAACTCTATGTAACTACAGATGGCAAGATATCTAGAATACACATTAACATACTTAGGAAGTGATCCACATACTGCATGACCTTGTATTCAGGACTGACAACAACATCCCAATAACATTGTGAAACATAGTGCAGTCTTCTTATTTCTTTGAGAAGTACCGCATATTGTGATAATTTAGTTCTTTGCTCCTCTCTTATAATAATATTTTTTCTTTCATCAAAAGAGAAAAAATAGATGCCTCAGCAAGCATTTTATCACATCAAAAAATTTACAAAATATGTATGTTATCCAACTATGCACAGCTCCACATGTTACCATTCCAACAGGATAAAAAAGCAAAATGAGAAGAAACTCTCACCAGAGGTTTTATTGTCAAAGAGCACATTTATAGATTGCTGAAGTTCCATCCACCTGCTTAGAACCTTCGAGGGATCTAATTTATTTAGATGGGCATCTCCTAACGATATGTTGGACTGTAAAACCTTACTCAACAAAACAGTTTGAGGATGCTCCATCACCTACAAAAGCCATTGTCCAAGTAATTAAAGTGTATGTAGGATCAAACAAGGTTGTCAAGTTGAAGTTCCTACATAGGAATGCAAGGGCAATATAAGAACATAAAGCATAGCATAGCACGGAACGTAAGTTCCTACCAGCAATAAGTCACAATTCACAACTTCAAGTTTAAATGTTATGTAACTACATTGGGTCCATATGCCATAATTAATAACTCAAAGCACAAAAGCCATAACAACCCACAAGTTTTTGACATCAGTTAAAATTAAAATATTAAAAATAACAAGTCAACTACCCAAATAAAAATTAAATAATAAGATTAACAGGCCAAAATAATAACATAGAAATTAAAAAATTCTCAGAACAAAGATCAATTTACAATCTTCAAAGCTAAATAGTCACACCACACACTGACCCACACTCAACGTACCAGCTAAAACTCACAAAATATAAAAGAAGAGATGCAGCATGGTAAGCATAGCTCACCAGACCCAACCAACGAGGAAGACACCCACAAACAGCAGCAGCACCAATAAACCCACAACACCCAACCACCTAAGACCAAGACAGACATGGTGACCGGACAAAGCAGCAGTGACAAAAGCGCCGCTTCAGAGATAGAGAGAAAGGGTTCAGTTATGAGAGAGATGGAGAGTGAAGAGAGATCGAGGACGGGGGAGTTTTTTTGGGTGTTTCTAGTTGGGTCGGGTTCCACAACTTTAAGCTTGTTGGGATTGGCTGCTCTAATGAAGTCCAAGCCAAAGACAGGAACGAGTATGGGGAATGCCTCTAGGAGCATAGGATCGTGCACTCCTATGTGTACAAGCACGATCCTAACAACACGATGGGATCAGAATAGTCAATTATTCATAATATAATGACTAGAAGCTATACTCTGAATGTTTACAATAAGCAAGCCTTATCCCACTTAAGGTAAGCTACATAGATCAATCAGTGCCATTGAACTCTATCAAAAACCAAATTTTCAATAAACCCATTTAGAATCTTTTAAGAAAGTTTATCCTAAAATGTTCTAGGTCTTACTCTGCCCATTGTAATAGGACTATCATCCATTTGAATCACTTTTCAAATTGAAGCCTCCATTGATCTTCTCACATGACAAACCATCCTACATGAGTTTTTGTAATCGTCTCTTTTTTTCAACAAAAGAAGAAATTTGTGTGGAGAGTGAAGAGGACAAGATATTCTCAATGCCAAAAAAAAAATAAGGAAAAAACAAACATCAAAAGATCAAAATTTTCTAATCTCTTATCATATCAGAGATAAAAACCCCTCCAAAAAGGTCCATGCCTTACACCAAGTAGACGCGAGGCATCCAATTTTATCCCACAAAACCTGCTTACCTGAATGTTGCTGTTAAATGTGTGAGTTATGCTCTAACCAAATTCATCAATTAACTGCAAAGACAATACATTGCCATAACGATTTAGCCTCCTTTCTTCTCCCAAAACCAACAAAACTAGTCAATAGAAATTAATCCATTGTTTTAGGACACACTCAACATTCACCGAAACAAGTCAATCTTGCCTGCCCTTTTCTATCATCATCTGTTCAACAAGTGCTACTCCAATTTTTGCCTATACATCCCCTCCTACTTTTAACTTATATGTGCACATTCACCTCAACATGCTCATCTTCACTATGTTCATCCTAATCTTATCTGTTATTATGGTAACTTAAGTGGAAGGGAAAGAAGACGAGTTTTGAAGACAAATCACAAGATACTGAAACTTGTAGTTGAGGCCTCCATATACCAGAAAAGGACAAGATTAGTCTATTAGATAGAAGAGCCTAAGCTAGAGTACAATAGGCATAGAGGGAATTTCCAGTGGGGCAGTGAAATGCATAGAGATTGGAAAGAACACCCTCTGGATGGAATTGCCACAATAGGGCATTCTTCTTAGCAAGAATTATTGCAGTAGGATAATAGCTAGTAGGGCTAGATCTAAATGTGGGCTAGGTAAGCATATGGTACAATTGTAACCATAGAACATGACCCAAATCAAAACATATGTTTGTCTCATACACTCTGGGGATGGTGAGAATAGACATATTTTACCCCCAAAGGGGCTATAATTGGAGATACCATTGTTTCTGGCAGAAGTTCCAGTTAAGATTCAAGTTGAAGGAATTCTCCATTGTTAGGATGCAGAAAGGTTGACACCTTCGGGTAAAAAAGACAAGACTAAGTAACTTACAAGATGCACAATCACTTTGAAGTTGGTTAGTCTGTGGGATAAGGATGCCAAAGTGTTTTTTTTTTTTTTTTCCTTCCACAGAAGACCAACACTACAACAAGAAGAAGAGTATGAGGAGGATGTCAAAGGGTTTTTCACACAAAAGACCTATGTCTACAACAACAACAACAACAACAACAACAAGAGGATGCAACAGTGGTTTCTTAACAAAGACCTATGCACTACAAGAAGAAGAAGAAGAAGAAGAAGAAGACCCATACTACAGAAGAAAGAAAGAACAGAGGATGTCACTGGATTTTTCACAAAAGACCTGCACTATAGAAGATAACTAGGAAAATAAGTAATACGAAGAAGAAGACCCATACTACAGAAGAAAGAAAGAACAGAGGATGTCACTGGATTTTTCACAAAAGACCTGCACTATAGAAGATAACTAGGAACATGAGTAATACGAAGAAGAAAATGACTGGGAACATTAGCAACTTTATGACTTCATTTGGAAAATATAATATCCTTTCCTAGA
This sequence comes from Dalbergia cultrata, assembly GCA_031216105.1. Taxonomy (NCBI): domain Eukaryota; kingdom Viridiplantae; phylum Streptophyta; class Magnoliopsida; order Fabales; family Fabaceae; genus Dalbergia; species Dalbergia cultrata. The sequence goes on from CM062346.1 coordinate 50,366,078, forward strand.
CGTTAAACGCAACAACAAAGCCTTTTCTCTAGTTGAATATTAAAAAAGAAAGCAATAAAAGGAAAAAGTTTAGTGTCATCCTAACAGATTTAAATGACACTGCCCTGCCACAGATGATTACTTCTAAAATAATCATTTCAATTCCAGGATGAACCAAACTAACAAAATTTAGGGCATAAATCCACACATCAAAGTGTTCGGATGTACGGGGTGACGGGGTGACTGAAAACGTAATAATCTTAAAAGAAGCAAAGTACAAATCCTCCAAATTAATAATTGTACACACACTTTCAAAATCTATAACCCTGAACATTTCAAGTAGAAAGAGAATAGAAAGAGGACAAGGTATCCTCACAAGAAGAAAGCAAAAGAAACACACAGAAATAAACAAGAACGTCCTAAATAAGAATTGTCCATAATAGCTCATCTCATGCATTTTTATTCTTCATGAAGCGACTATTTCATATCAAACAATGTTATATAGCTTCCAAACAAAAATCTATACATCCTTATCAACAGTTTTCTTAGCCATACTTACCATATCACCTCCTTTTGTTGGGGGACGGAATTTGATTGGTGGAACAAAAATATTCTCTAGAAAGAACATTGAGTGACCTGCTTTCTTTCCAAAACCCTGATCTTGAATATCACTAATATAAGAACAGAGTCGAGCCTCGTGTTTCCACAAAAGATTTAACATACTTTTAACCTGTAATTTGAATAGAACTAAATGAAATGATCCATAAAATTAACAGCGTCTATTATATCTATTATATTATATTATATATTAAACATATCGGTGGCAAACTGAAGCCGATACATTACCTTGAAGAATAGAAAGGTTATAAATGACAATAATTAAGCCAATATTTGCAAGAACCTAACCTGTGATGGTAACACAGACCCAGAAAGTTTAATTTGCTCAGCAAGCTCGTAAGACAAATTATGCTTTTTTGCAGCACTTTTCTTGGTCTCAGCAGAGATGATATCCTCTTCATCTGTAGTGTCCCCATTTCCTAAAGAAATATCATCATTTATAGAGTCACTTGCCAAGAATGCAACATCCCCTCTAATGACATTCGCTCTAGCTTGATTAGCTGATAGAGCACCCTAGAGCCATCAACCAGAAAGCGGAAACCCAAAAAGGAGAAGGGAAAGGAAAAGAAAAGAAAAAGAACAACATGAATTAGTAAAGCTATGATAAACACCTACAAACATGGACATATGGTCATGACATTGTATCCTGAGGACTGGAGCATAAATACTTCATTTTAAAAATGCAATATTCACTATAGATATAGGAACACCAAAGTATTAAGCTTTCAAACTTTGCCAAGTCATCAGCTGCATTTCTCAAAAAGAAAAACCTCACTGATAAAATTTGTTACTTTTTCTTTTCATATTTGGAACTGTCAGCAACAAACGAAAACAAGAGTATGAATAATAGGAACACTAAAGTATTAAGGTTTCAAACTTCGCCAAGTCCTCAGCTGCATTTCTCAAAAACAAAAACCTCACTGGTAAAATCTGTTACTTTTTTCTTTTCATATTTGGAACTGTCAGCAACAAACGAAAACAAGGAAGAGTATGAATGGTGTACACTACACACAACTGCAAACATGACCAATACAATGCATAAAGACAGACCAACAAATATGCACAGCGTAAACAATCAGTTGGGATTTAACCTAAAAAAAGGGATGATGAAGCATCTCTTTACCATATAACTCAAAATAATACAAGAGTGATCTCCAAAGAAATTAATGGATAGCCAAAATGTACTGAATACTGAGAGAAAGAGATAAAGGAATCAGAAACAGGTAACCCAATCAAATAAAGAAAAGAGACAAAACAAGTAATAAAAGAATTATAAATGCCAGCTGAGAAATATAACACACAGTCTCCAATTGAGAAGAGGGAGGGGGGGGGGAGTTGCCCAAATGTTTATAATGTTGAGAATAAAAGGTCAAGTGCACAGGCACCACGTAATCAAATCATACAAGGGTATGATAGAGTATCATAAGTGTCAGTCTGTCGGTTCTTCAGCTTCAACCAAATTTATTTTCTTAAAGTCTTATTGCCCAAAACAGTCAAATTTTAAGTCACACAGCCAACCCACCCCTACCCCAGACAAAATGTAGACGACTAGACATACAAGAGAAGAAGAACAATAATAATAATAAAGAGAGACAGAGAATGTAAAGTTTAAGTAACTCAGAGCAAGCTATGCGAACAAATAAGTACTAGCATAGGCAAGAAATATCATATAAATCTTTGCACTATATTAATTTATGAAAATAATTTTTAAGCAGAAAAAGACAAAGAACTTACCGCATGAAACCACCCAAAGGTTGGTTTACTGATTCTAGGATTGATGGATCCACAATTTTGACATTTGCTATATTTCCGCATCAGAAACTTCCTCAGAACAGACATTGCCTCACTAAAGTGGAGGGAGGTCCAATTTTCTCCCAGTTGTTCAGAACTACAACACTGGCTCTCGTCACCACCATCATGTGGACACATGGATTCATCTTGCTCAATTGAATCCAATTTTTTTGCCCTGATAACATCCCCTTTCATAATAAGCTCCAATTGGGACGTACGCTTCTCCACCTTGAATCAACATAAGACCATGTGAATAATGACCAACAAATGCATAAATATCTTACAAAAGCAACAGCAAAAAGAAAGAACAAATAAGATTACCATTTATGGTAGTTTTCTAATATTACAACACCAGTGTATATTTACCTCATCTCTAGTAGCCTGAAAATGAAAGCAATTGAAACAAGTTCTTTGAACAATATTGCTAAGAAATCTGAACATCAAAGGGTTGTAGACAGGAGAAACGAGCTCTATATGACCAAAATGACCAGGGCAATTTTTAGATGATTGACCACATGATTTGCAACTGCATCAAGAAAAAGAGATATATATCAATCACCCATCACATCTCTAAACCCTTAGGGTTCATGGAATTTCAACAATTCCATGAAGGCAGCCCTCCCTGCCATAATAAAAGCTAAGAAGTTAAAACTTTTTGCAACACCAAATCAAACTATGAAATATTTCATAATAGCAGCCACAATGTCATAAGTTTCTACCAACACTACTATAAAACATGAAACTACTAACAACAACAGCAATAAAGTTCAAAATTCCCTGCAACATTAACACAACAAAAAAATGAAATTAACAAGTCGGGAAACTCTGGTATTAGAGATACCAGTTCAGAGTTCAAAAGAAATAGGCTATAAACTGTTGCAGGCAAAAAGTGGATTGATTCTCATACTCAAAATTAATGGCAAGAAGTAGAAAATAAAGTTTCACGTAGGGGAAGGGAAATACATGGACTTATCATCGAGTGGGCCCAAAGCAGGATCATACAATCCAGCAGGAACAGGCCTCTCCAGGCCATCAAGCAAAATAGGGTTCGTAATCTTCACGTGGCTGCTGCTCCTTAGCTCCTCATCAGTGTAAAAACTGAAGGCAACCGCCTCAACAGAATTTGTTGCACCCTGCAAAAAAAATAAAATAAAATAAAATAAAGACAAAAGTTATCAGGTTCAGAAGTTGAGAAACGTAACGGAGGTAGAAAGGAAGAAAAAAAAAACAAAAAGAGGTTGCGAGATAACCTCGGTTGCAAGAGCCATCACTTGTGTTTGCTCGTGACAGTCAAAACAAAGCGAAGGACAAAACCGGAATGTTGCAGAGAATGTCGCAGGTGGTCGGTTACTGACCGGGAGCAGCAGGTGGCACGGCCGTCAAGCTCAGAGTGATGGACAGCTCTTGGTTTGGTGCTGCTCAAGGTTCTTCGCGAGTGAGAGAGACGCTGGCCAGAACTGGTTGAAACGGGCGGGCGTGCGTATCAACCCGCTGTTGCTGTTGATGCCGCCGCCGCCGTCTGCTGTTGCTATCGCCGCCCCGCCGTTGGACAATCCGAAGATTTATGATGGATGCGGATGGTGGAAGGGCACTGCACTGTCTTGGTCTAACATTCAGAGAGAAAAAGCGCGAGAGATTTAACAATGGGTCGGGTTGATTACATAACATAGGTTAGGGTTGCAAGGAGTCAGCCAACTTGCTTGGGTCGGTTGGTTGGACATCAAGCCCGAAAAAGAAAAAAACGCTATGAAAAAAATAACCATACAGTACCTTTTCTTTTGATCATTTATTTATTTAATCCATCATTTTAAAATGAGTTAAATTATTCTTCAATGTTATAAAATATGAGTCGATTTACTCTCTCATTCTTTTTTATTTAATATTTTATTAATTAAATGATGATGTACAATATTAAATAATATCTTATCGTACCATATATCATTTAAAGTATAATGAAATTTAAAATAACTTATTTTATATAATTTTAAATATTAAAATAAGTCATTTTAAATTTTATTCTACTTCAAATATCATATAATATGTCAAGATAGTTTAAAGTTAATGATTAAAATAATTCACAAAGATAAAATAAGAGATTAAAATTAATATTTACCCTTTTCATTTTTCTAGTGCATAGAAGAGAAGGTCCCATGCCCGAAAAAGTGACGGGAAAAAAGGTCTAGATAAAAAGAAATAAACCACCTCTAACGGAGTCAACCCGGCTTGCCGCTCCTATTGATCGAACAAAGTTCAAGTTATTTTGGTGGATTTTTATTGTTTCAACTTTCAATCTTGCTCTTTTTTTATGATCAACGTGGCTTGTAATCGAACTAAGTTCAAGTTATTTTGGTGGGGTGGGTTTTATTGTTTCAACTTTCAGTCTTGGTCTTCTTTTATGATCAACGTGGCTTAACAACCCAAAAGCAAACAAAACTAAATCACAATGCGCCTATCAGGGAACCCGCACACATATTTTCTCCATAGATATGGGGAAAACCAACAGTCCAATCATGAGAAAGAAGATTGGGCAAAACATTAATTACAATCATATTTGAACCTAGGACCTCCTAATATATATTACTCAAAACTCTTACAACTAGATTAATTCTAATAGCATTTTAACTTTCTTTTACTAATATGTTTTCACAAATATTATTAACTTTTTTTACTAATATATTGTCTGAATAATTATATTTTTCATAATTTGAACTACAAATTTTTTTTTTCTAGGATAAACGTATGATGGTTTTGTCGAGTTTGGAATCACCAAATCGATAAATATATGAAATATTTTATAACAACAAACTTATTGTATTTCAAAATATAATATCTTTTTTTGATAATTTTTTAAAAAAACATTTATGCCTTTAATAATTATTTTAATTTTCTTTTATTTTACTCTTATTAATTTTACGGTGCGATGCACGGGAACTTCACACGGTTTTAATGAATATGGGGTCAAAAATTTATAACTAGTCATTTAACCCCGTGCGTTGCTTGGGGTGGAATACCTAGAGGTCTATGGGGATTCAGCCTTAATCATTTTTTAGGTTAACGGAGAATGGCGAGTCAAGGAGCACATGTTGTTGTCATATTATGAACATCTTATGAGCTTGAAACATGGATTTAAATATGTCAGTTTCCATTACTTACCCCGTGAACAGAATCAGTTTGCAGATGCCTTAGCTATCTTGGCCGTGATGACTAAGCTCGATCTAGAAGTTGAAGTAAGACCTTTGCAAGTGGCTGTTAGAAAAAAGCCAGCATACCATTCTAACATTGAAGAGAAGCCAGATAGTCGACCATGGTTCCACGATATCCAGAGGTTCATTAAGGAGGGAGAATACCCGTCAACAGCAAATGAGAATGACAAAAAGACACTCAAATGGCTATCCATGTCATTCTTCCTCTTAGGAGAAGTGTTGTATAAAAGGAGCCACGAAGGAGTTTTATTGAGGTGTGTCGATGCTCTGGAAGCCAACTCCATCATATCAGAAGTCTATGAAGGTATTTGTAGAACTCATGCTAACGGACACACGTTATTCAGATAGATTCTCAGGCAAGGATACTATTGGCTCACAATGGAAAAAGACTGCATAGAGTTTGTCAAAAAGTGCCACAAATATCAAATCTATACTGATCGAATCAATTCTCTTCCTATGCCATTGCACACTCTTACATCACCGTGGTCGTTTTCGATGTTGGGCATGGATGTTATTGGACCAATTAACCCCAAAGCCTCCAATTGGACATCAATTCATTCTGGTAGCCATTGATTACTTTACCAAATGGGTGGAGGCTACTTCCTATGCTAATATAACACGGAAAGTGGTGGTGAAGTTTCTGGAGAACAATATCATTTGTAGATACAGGTTGCTAGAAAGACTCATCATAGATAATATGACTAATTTCAACAATGTAGACGTACATACAGAAATTATGTGAACAACTCATCTTGAATTGTTCTCCAGAAATTATGTAGATACTTCTTGATTGGTCACTAATTTCAATAAGCATTACAACTCAACTCCTTATTGACCAAAAATGAATGGGGCTGTGGGAGCAGTAAACAAAAACATCAAGAAGATCTTACAGAAAATGGTGGTCATGTACAAGGATTGGAGTGATATGCTGCCTTATGCATTACATGCCTATCGCACTTTTGTCAGATCCTCAACTGGGGCAACCCTGTATTCATTAGTGTACGGGATGGAGGCGATGACGCCCATAGAAGTGGAAATATCGTCTTTAAGAGTCTTGGCAAAAGCTGAATTGGAAGAAGCTGAGTGGATCAAAACAAGATATGAGCAACTGAACATGCTCAAAGAAAAACGACTAACTGTAGTTTGCCATGGTCAATTGTACCAGAAAAGGATGGCTAAAGCATTTAATAAGAATATTCGCCCTCGAACATTTTAGCCAGGTGATCTTGTTCTGAAGAAGGTTTTGCTGAATCAAGAGGATAACAGGGGCAAATGGGCACCCACACATGAAGGCCCTTACATAGTCAAAGATGCTTTTTCTAGAGGAGGATTAATTTTGATTGATATGGAAGGCCAAGTACTTGCTAAGCTAATCAATTCGGATGCTGTAAAGAAATACTTTGCCTAACAAAAGAAAAAAAAAAAAAAAGATGCTTGCTAGGTTGAAAACTCGGACGGGCGGCCTAAGCAGAAATTAGAGCAAAAAAAAAAGAAAAAAAAGATGGATGAGAACTCTTAATCGCTAGGTTGAAAACCCAAAAAAAGCTTGTGCAATGATGAAGGGCTGAGTCAATAATCAATAAGCTATGAAGGACACTAGGGCTATTTGAATGACGGTGGATCACGGAATATTGTTGAGCACGCAACACCGGATTGAACTTACTATAATAGAATTCGAGTTTGATAAAGACAATGAATCAGTGAAATGAAAGCAGCACTACTAGTCATGTCTTTCCATATCTCTTAATAGTTGTTGAAATACTATAAATACTTTCCAGTATGAAATCCAATGAAATCGTCTTTATCTTCCTCTATGTCTTTATTTATCTTTCCTCTTCTATCAGAATCTTCAACTTTTTATTCCCTTTTGAAAATCATGCATAATCATGATGTTAAAATTGAAATTCAATAATTGACTAATTTGCTAACAAAACTTATAACTACTAAGTCAAGTAGAGAACTCAAGATTGATTGGCAAAGGAAAAGAGATGGGCGATCAAAGCGAAGGTGAGAACAGCAAAAGCATAGGACAAAAAAGAGATGTTGAAGTGTCACCGTTAGAAGATGTTTTTGAAACTGCAATGGAGAAAACTCACAGAGCTACTAGTCCAAGGAGACAGCTCATTTTGGGATGGACAAAAGCTTTCTTGAATGAGAATGCGAAAACACCTCAAACTGGGGCAATTTTTAGTTTTTAAGAAATATTTTCACCATCACTACATCACTTTTGCATCAATTCATTCATCATGTCATCATCATACCAGTTTTGCATCATTCGTCATACCATCACTACATCAATTTTTGCAGTAATTCATTCATCATGTCATCATTATAACAGTTTTGCATCATTCATGTCATCATTGCATCAATTTCGCATCATTTCATCAAAATTGTCAACCATGCATTTGTATTTACTTTCGCACACCTTCACAAAGTTTTGATTTCACAGTCTGTTACATTTCACATGTTTTTAAATTCACATTTTACGTGCTTTCACATTTTATATGTTTTTACAATTTTACACGTTTTCACAAATTTACATGTTTTTACATTTTATATGCTTTCACATTTTATGTACTTTCACAAATTTACATGCTTTCACATCTTTTACATTTCACATGTCTTTAATTCACATTTTACTAGCTTTCATAAGTTTACATGTTTTTACAATTTTACATCCTTTCACAGCCTTTTATACTCCACATGTCTTTAAATTCACATTTTACATCTTTTCACAATTTTATATGCTTTCACCAATTTACACGCTTTCAAAGCCTTTTACATTTCACAAGTCTTTTTACACTTTATATGCTTTCACGAGTTTTAAATTTCATATATCTTTAAATTTCACATGTCTTTCTTCACTTTCACACATGTTTACTTTTATAGATTTTACATTTCACAGTTTAAATTTCGCATACATTTCCTTTAATTTCACAAATTTTACTTTCTCATACTTTTACATTTCACATGCTCACGCATTTACACTTTGTAAGTCATTTAAAATTTCACATGTCTTTATTTCACAAAGTTTAATTTCATACATTTTTAAATTTCATATTCCACATGCATTTAGCTTATTTCCACATGTATCTCATTGACATCTTGACATTAGCATTGTACAACCATCATTAAGTTTTCTAGTATCATCCACTATATCACTTCACATTGTCATCATGCAATCATTGTGTCATTATGCATTCATTTTCACCATAGTATCATCCCCTATATCACTTCACATTGTCATCAATGCATGCATTATCAGCATGCATTTGGACAAAATATGTATTCATATCTTTACTTGTCTCTTATAGCAAAATATCAGAGTCACAAGCTTTATATTTTTCAATAAAAAACAAGTAAAGAGGGGCAACTATGAATACCACATTTGTTCATTTTATTTTTTTTTATTTTTATTTATTTATTTATTTTGTATTATTTATTTATTTAGTTTTTGCATTAAAAAAAATGTCATCAAATAAGCCTATTTTTGTTGTTTATTTTTGTAGCCCATTGCTAGTTGCTAAAAAAAAAAAGTGTATGTGTGTTGGCCCAATTCTTTTAGTATGTGTACTAAACTTCCCCGTGACACGCAACAAAACAAAAGAAAGAAGAGAAAGGAAGTCAAATAACAGGAATGGTAACACTATGATGATGTTCTTCCTCACTCCTTGCAAAAAGGAGAATGATCATTCGGTTATAGCTAAGAGAATGAGCTGACAATCCCTACATCCAACCTATAAAAATGAGATGATCTTATTTTGGTTAAGGGAGGAACAACCATATATAGATCCACCAGCAACAGCAACAAAGGAATGGGGAAGAGATCTAAAAAAATGAAGCTAACCTCACTTTTAGCTACAACATCATCACCTTCATCTGAATACCCATCATCTTGATTCAAATCACAACAATATCCTCTTTGAAACCATGGCCACCATTCCCTCCTAGAAGATCAGCTTCTCTTCTTTGTTCCCTGAGCAGTAAATTGAGGTTAAGGTTCAAGTCACCAACACTTTCACCCTCAAGTTCTGATTATACCAGTTCATTTACATTCCCACCTTCACCCATACATTGGTATTCTCAATAGCCATTGAGAGTATTACCACCAAAAACAAAAACAAACACAAACCAAATTTCTTTCAAATCCCAAACAAAAAAAATATATAAAAATGAATAACAAAAAACCAAACAGAAGAAAAGGAGGATGAGGTCATAGCTCACTTCCATCGTCTATCTCTCTGCCAGCTACCGCATCGCCAATTCTCAGCCACCACTAAGCAACCCACCTGTGACCGAACTTCCGCCTTTGATCTCCTTGTCGCACACTACCTGCCCAACTGTGATCCCATCGCACCGGCTAGCTCCAGCCCCGTTACCTCTTTCCCCGTGAATCGCATCACACACCGCCAGCCCAACTGCGATCGTATCATCACCATCATTAGCCATCCGAGATCGCCGCAAAGCACACCAGAATTGTCGCGCTCTTCTCGTATAGCCTAACCATGTAGTGACTAGTTTCCTTTTCCTCGTCCCAGCCACACAAACCACCGTCCCAATCGCGCCAGCCTCTACACCCTTACACTTTTTCCGCACCTGTACCCCCAGGCAAAGCCACCAGTCGTGACTCTTCTCTGCCGCCGTGAACAGCCTCCTGCACCACCAACAAGTTGTGCTTCCTTCTTGCTGCCTCATCGCTGCTTCCACCATTTGGTTTTGAACCTATTTCAGATTTGTGAATAATTGGGGGATAAGGTATAAAGTTGGGGTTGGCATTTTTTTTTTAGTTGTAATCTTTTGGGGTCAGAATCTTTTTTTGTTTATTTTCAATTAGAATTAGTCGCTTTTTTTTTGGGCTTGTTGGGTCCTTAGGGGGTATGGGCTTGTTACTTTGTTTTTTTTTTTTTATCAGATTCAATGTTTTGGTTTTGGTTTTGGTGTTGGGAGAGTATTAGGTCAGGCTTGTTTTTTATGCTAGTACGTTTTTAATAGGTTCAGTTTTTTTATTTTGCTAAAGTTTAGGACTAATCCAAAAAAAAAATAAAAAATAATAATAAATATAAATAAATAAAAATAAGGAAAATAATAAAAAATATAAAAATATTTTATGCCATGCAATAATCAATGATCATGATTAAGGGGTCAGTGCTCCCTTCATAGCTTTGAATTGGGAAGGATTTACTAGGTAATCAAGTGTTACCTAAAATCTAATGCAAAACGAATATTCTTCTCTTAGAATTTTTTTGATAAAAAAAAAACTTTTCAAAAATTAAAATCAATCAACCAACACATTGTTAATTTTAACTAATACTCATCAACACACAAGCATTTTCTACAAAATGATGTAGCTTTGAGTTCCTTATTGCACCAGAGGATACGTCGGCATAGTTAATAACTATCAAGCCAAAATTAATTTTTCTTTAAATTGTATTCTCTTTTTTTATTTAATTAAATTTTATTTTATTTTATTTTTGTATAATTATTATGATTTTTGGGAAAAGAAATAAATTTATTAAAATTATAACTAAGTTGCATAATGAGCTCTACGGTAACCATAATTATACAGATGTATTAAGGGTATAGTGGAATTAAGTTTTTACCATTCTCTAATCATAATTAGACTTCCGAACCTTAAACCTCTTTAAAAAAACTAGTTTTGCAAAAATCAAATGGTTTTCCAATTTCAACTAGAATTAAAGTTGGTGGTGACTTCTGTTTATTTTCAAAAATCAATGTTTTCATTCTCATTACTGCGCCCTCCGGGTATGTTATGACACTCCATAACTTTGATCTACTTCTCTGCTTTCCTTGGATAAGCTCTTTTAAAAGGCATTGGGTTGGCCTTCATAAACTCAGCAAATTTTTGGTATTCTATGTCCATGCCTACTCTTTTGGGTTTCCTGTTGAATTTCCTTTAGCATTCCAATTTATTCTCTCCATCATCTAATTTGCCACTGCAGCTTATTCCCTCATAGCAGCTGCAATCCCACGAAAAATACTCATCATATCTTCCAGCTCAGCATTCTCGTTTGTAATACGTCTGCAGTTTGCCATTGGTTCCTGAACACACCAACAAAAGGTATTGAGTTGATTAGGCTCAACACCATGCTAAGTGTGATAGCAACAAGCTACAATATCATTGCTATCATGCACATCTAAATCTTATATCCTATCATACAGATAAGACTCAAGCCATAACTTATCTACATATTGGAAACATAGCCATACCATTCCTCAAGGTCCTACTAGGATGAACTACTCTGATACCATAATGTAACACTCTCCCAAGTACAACATCATCTTCAAATCATGATATTAGACTTAGGAGTTGTTACTTATAATTCAACAGACCTTACTTAAGTATCTATAGTAAATTTAATCTATTAGTGCTATACTAATTCGTAGTCCTACTAAAATATATAGAAAGATAACACAATATTTATTAAGTACAAATTCAAATATAAGAAAAACTCTTCTATGAGCTTTCATATACATTTATCTATTTGTCTATTTATATAATTTCAAACATATATACATAACAAAATAAAATTGATAAGAGACTTAAACTTTCAGGCTACTTGTGAACACCCAATTTTGTCTGGCCCATAAATAGAAAAACCAAAAATTTGCATCATTTATAATTTAGAACAAATGTCCAAAACTTCTTTTATAGCCTTTTCATTTATTTCTTTCGGAACCAAAAAAGAGGAAAGAAAAAAAGGTTAGCCTTTACTTTGAAAAATTAAAAAAAAATACAAAATAATAATAATAATAATAAAAAATGAAAAAAATGCTAGGTCAAAGCCTTTTCCTTTAGTCTTGTTGATAAATTTTGTTTGGTGGTGCTCAGTTGCGGACTTGTCTTGGGTCTTTGACTATATACCTTTTTTGTATTCAACCCAAATTTCTTTCATAACATGAGTGTTAGGTTCATTTTATTTTTGTTTCACATATTGGTTTATGTCCATAACAATATGCAAAACTATCCAACCCAATTTGGTCCATAGCTTTTGAGCCCATGTTTAATGCCTCTTTTAATTTCTTTCCCTAAAAAAATGATGGAAAAAAAAGAATGAATCAGAAGAGGTCTGCAGCTTGCTAATCCGATATAAGCCAAATGATGCTTTCGTGCTTGCAGGTCTTTCTTTTTTGTTGTTTAGGCCAATAAAATTGTAGAGACAGTAGGGCATATCAAGTAAATCTGTAAATAAAAAGGAAAAAGAAAAACAGGAAAGGAGAAGTAATAAGGAACAAATTCGTTGTTGGCCTTTCATCCCTACGTTCAACATGAGCCAATTTTGGATTTCATGAATTGCATACCTTTTTTCTTCTTTAAGCCAATGCACCATGGGTAGTATTTAGCAGATAAAAACAAAGGATTATACAAGTGGCAATGCTCCAATGCAAAAACAAGTAATACAGAGGGTAAGAAGGAGAAAAGGTTGCCTTGTCCCCATATAGTTCAAGGTTCAACAGAGAAAAGCAAGGGGCAACAAGTGTTATTATACACGGGTGCTGCACAAGGAAAAGGCGGATTACTACTTCAAAACCACCTTTCGTCTTCCAACACGACGATATAAAAAAAATCAACCAAAAATCTTTTGGTTTATCTGCCTAAAGCTAAACTAACACCCCAAAACTACAACAATGGAGTTCCACTTTAAACCTCCATGAACCCCAAAGCCGAAGGATAAAAATACTCAACCCACACAACACACGTAGACCATTCACACATTCCTTTGAAACCCAAACCAATAACAATGTAGTTCCTTTTTTAATCTCCATAGACACATAGCCAAACTCCTTCATTTCAAACTCAAACTTCCACGAATCCTACACCCATTGCATTTTAATCAACAGACACAAACTACATTCTCTTTTAAACAAGCTCAAACTAGAAAACAAAAATGATACAAACCTCCATCAATAATCCCATTCAACAGTAAACACACAAAAAATAGTTAACAAAAAAAAGTAGAGTGAAAGAAAAGGGAAGAAGAAATATCAGTGTTTCTTCCTTCATTAACCCGCCAAGCACCAAATACCAGCCGCATCTTATCTGAACCGCGATCACCGCCGTACAGGAGTTCCATTTACTTCACCATCATCATCTCTGCCCTTTATCACCACCACAACCATAGTGCACCCTTATTCTTCGTTATGCCCCGTCATAAGCCACCCAACGGCTGCCACCCTCCTTGGCATCCTTTCCCTGTCATTACCATCGAGACCCAGTGACCATCGCACCTCCATACAACCATCGCCTAAGCTGCTTGAGGTCACTGCCACCTTGTGCCTGAGGTCACACCATCACTACACTAGTGCCTCTTCCTCCGCCATGTATCTACCATCGTACCACCTTGGGGTACCATCTTTTCTGCACTACACTTCCGCCAACCTCCATCATTGCATTAACCGCTCCACTGTCATGTCTGCTGCCTTCTAGGCTCGCTACTGTTCAAACTCAAACTCAAATTTATGTGCAAAATCCCTAATCTCATTCCTTCATTGTTTTGTTTTCTTTTTTCTTTGCGTGAAGAGATTAGTCTAATGGGTCTTTCTTGGGCTTTTGGTTTTTTCAAAAAGTTGTTTTAGAAATTCCTTTTTCAGCTGCCTTTGTTTTTTTCAAACTTGTTTTGAGTTGACATAGGATTTTTTTTTTCAAAATAAAATGGATATGGCTTTAGCTTCGTTTGGGTTTTCCTTTTAGACGGGATTCAACAAAGGTTTTCCATTTCTTTTGGGGCTGGTTCTCTTAAAAAAAGAAAGAGTGGAGTTAAACAAATTAGTTTGTGGAATGATTTAATTGTTTACTTGATGTTTAGTGAATTTTGTGCTAAAAGCCTTGAAAAATAAAAATGCCCAAAAAGATAAAAGACAAAAAAAAGGAAAATAAAATGGTAGTTAGGACTCTTGATTTTTTTAAGTTATGATTATTTTACTTGTCTTTGTGTTTTGCTCAAATTAATGGTATGCTTGGTTTTTGTTTATGAATTAGCTTTGTCAATTTATGTTGAAATTAGTGTTTATTAAAAAAATAAAAATATATTTTCTTTCCAATAAACAATGAAAAAGAATCTTTTTGAAAACATTTTAATCTGTGCAATAATCAATAACGATGATTGAGTAGCAGATGTTACCTTCATTCTTATTCGAATCATACGGATTCATTGAGTGACCTAGTACTAACTTGAATTCTATGCAATAACGGATTTTGGGTTCCTTGTTACAAAATTTGTTCTTCTTAAATAAAAAATGCCAACTCACAAATATTTTCTACAAAACTACGTGACTTTGAGTTCCTCATTGCACCAAAAGATACGTAGAAGTAGGCAATTCTTGTCAAGTTAAAATTGACTTTTCATAATTTTTTTTAATCCTAAATGTGTTTGTGTCGTCTTTTTTTTTTTACAAAAATAAGAAACTAAAAAAATAGAAAATAAAATAAAAGACCTTTTTTTCAAATGTAATTAATTAATTTGTACAACTTACTAAGCTATCGTCTAAGGATAGATGTATTAGGGGTGTTATAGGATTACCATTCCATATACATAACTAACTCTTGAATTCATATATGGTTTTCAAAGACCGTTTTCTAGAATAAAATGGGTTTTCTTTCCCATGTTTTCTCAATTTAAATAAACTTGGTGGCGACTCTGAGTTTTACCATTTCTTTTTTGTCGTCCCCTTGCGATTCCGGTTGTGGCACTACTACATATAAGATTTTTCTATGGCGGCAACTTCATAATTCTCCTAAGCAATCTAGAGACGACATGGAAATCACAAAGCATAGGGGGTGACAATTGTGACATTCTTAGCAAGGCATCCCCAAAATGCATAAAAAAATCCTTGTCATCATCATCGTCCTAGCCACTTTGTTTATTAAGAAAATGTGATCATGCAACACATATCAAAGGTTCCATTTAAAGTTCTAAAAGCATCCTTCCGAAATAGGTTTCTTTTGTCATTTAATCACTTAATATACATACATCATAATGATCATTAATCATAATTCATAATCACTTTGTTCACATATCATCATATAAAGCATATATTGGCAAGTTTCAACTTAAACATATTAGTCTCAACATAGATGCTAACATCATTCACTTAGCACATAACATAAAGGACTACTTAGGACAATTGCTACTTTAACTGTCTTGACCCTCGACTATTGTGGCTTATTCCACTATTGGGTAATAGAGTTCTTTTTAGTTCTGAGTTTATTCTTATACATGATGTAATATCCCCAAATTCATAACTAAGATAAATATTGATTAATCCTTATTAGCGAATTAGATAAAATAGAGTAAAACCAATAGAATATGGACAAGTGTTATGAAACATAATAAATATTATTAGAATAGTCAAGTGTATCTAGAGAAATATGCAAAGAATTACAAAAATGTCATTACTTAGTAGAAATTACGAAAATACCCTTACTATGTAAAACAAATTACTAAACTACCCTTGCCTTATTATTAAATGACAAAGATACTCTTATTCTATAAATGGAATTACAAAATACCATTGTCATTGTCCAATGACAAAAATACCCTTGTCTCGGTTAAACAATTACTACAATGCCATTTACACAAATCCCTAAATTTGTCTTTAGACAAGAATGAATCTAAGCCATTGGATTAAGATGACAATACAATAATTCAACCACTTATATCATGCACATTCTTAATCACATACATGCACATAGATAATCTTATACTGAAAAATTAAAAACACTTATTAAAGCATAAGGTCACATGATGTAAATCTATGATGCATACATGCATTAAAGGTTATAAAATTTCCATTAACCATGCATGCCCAACAATGCATAAAACATGGAGCATTTTCATCCCAAAATTAGGCCAACATGTTTGCATAAAACATGGAGCATTTTCATCCCAAAATTTGGCCAATATGCTTGCATAAATTATGCTCCAAGAATTATTTCTCTAAGTGTTTCCTGTCTTGATCCTTCCACTATAAATACTCTTCAAACTCTCTTTTATTCCTTGTACTTCCAAGCCACAAAGAGGCCTTAGTATGCTTTGCAAGAGCTACATCCTCTAACTCTTGTAAAATAAATACACTCTTGTTAGTATTCAAGCCTTAGAAACACCCTAAGTTTTCTTTCTCTTTTATTCTTTCTCTATCATTTCTTCTTATATTCTCCTCTTCAAAGACTTCTTTTTAGCATCTAAACTCATCCAAACTCTTAAATCCTAAGCCTAAACTTTTACTAGCCCTCATAAAAGTTACAATCTTTAACTCTAGTGAGAAAATATTTTCTTAAGCACTTAAGTTCTAGAGCCAAGATTCAAGGAGGGCCATCCTCCCCAAGGACTCTTGCTTAAGCTCAGGAAAGAAGAGAATGACTCTTTTTTAGACCTACATAAGAGGTAGGAGTTTTCTTCTTTATTTGTTCAAGTATTGCTGGCTTCTAACCTTGCCATGGATAGAATGCCATAAGCTTGAGTTATTGTCAAAAGTTTTGAATAATTATTTGTAAAATATATTTTTAGAAACACAACATGTTCTGTTCTGTTATGAGTACTCTTATGATGTTGTCAAACTCAAAAATATAACTTAAAAAGATTGTATGTGAAACTTGATTTAATAAAGGTAACTTAAGTCATGAAATGGCAGGTGCTGGAATTTCTAGTTATTTCTGGTAGTAGGTACTTCGAAAGTTAGTGTTCATAAAATATGAAGCATCTCAAAATGAAAATAATTTTACTATAAACTAGACTCATTATAGAACACTCTTCAAAAAGAATCACCCAAAATGAAGTTTTCTAACCCAAGATATAAATTTTTAAAGTAGAGCCTAAGACTGGAACTCTAAATTTGATTTCCACTTTGTAGGAAAGCTAACACATCTAGAAATACACCTATGTATGCTATGCATAAAGCTTTGCACCACGAAAATACAGAATGAGAAATAAATTTTTGGGACAGTGCATTGAGAAAGTCTAGAAGGTAGTGTGATATTGTAAAAGTGCAATTTAGAAAGGTTCTCGCTAAGGAAAGACTTGGTATTTAAGTGTGTCCATTGTGACCTACCTCTCTTTCTTGGGAATCCTCTTGTGCACAGTTTACAGTTGATTTACACTAATCCAAAGATGTTGATTTGATGAGTTAGGAATCTGGAACTACATTTTCTAGGCTGAGATAACAAGTATACAAAGAGCTACAAATTTTCTTCTAAAAGATGTCAGAATTATAAATAAAAGATTCAAGTCTTGTAAAGAAAGAATTTTAAGGATTTAAGTAGAATAATAATCTTCAAGAGATATATAAAAGTCATAATAAAAATATATAAAGAACCTCTAATAATATTTTAAAGTTCATTAATGTATTAATGGAATGCTAAGAGTACAAAGAGGACTAAGAGAAAAAGATAATACCAGGACATCCATGACCCCTTAGGAACACTAGGAACTGAACTTGGTAACTTTGGTTGCTTAATATGAATCATCTATGAGAATGTTTACTATGAGATTTAAATGATATTGTCTATGTTACATGAAGTGATATACAATAATGTGAATATATAGTGATGAGTTATGAAATGATTAAGTCATGATTTGTTTGTGATTGCATGATGATACATATACATTCATGTTTCAAATAAAATAATAAAAGGAAAAACTCACTGCTTAATTCTCAAAGAAGATTAAGGTATTGGTGATTTCACTCAGTAAGAATAAAAGTAAAGCCTGAAAAAGTAGAAATGATAGTCTGGAAAAGTGCACTTGAGCTAAGCTCACGGCTTAACTCCTTAAATCGTTGAGATCACGGCAATGGAAAGAAAACCATAAGGTTATGGCGACGGCCACGGTATGAGCTCATTACCCTTTGGGGTGGTCTAAGGCATTGATGCATTCATTCCGTGAGTAATTAAGAAATATGATAATGGAATAAAAGAAAGATGGTGATCACTAAACAAGTGAATATTGAGGATGAGTAATCATGAAATGTGTGCATCTCCCAAATTATTATTGCTCATTAGTGATTTCATATGATATGCTTATATGTATTGCTGAATGGATATATCTGCTAATGTTCAAGAATAGTTTAAAAGAAATTTTACTTCGGCTAATTACGTTTGAAAAAATTTAGTAATTGAACCATTTATATGCCTATCTTTTTATAATAAACTCGAACTGGCTGGGATGACGACGATTACACTTTTAGTACAAGTAGGAACTCCTACTGAGAAATCTTGTATTTCTCACTCCTATGTTTCCTTTCTATTGTCGTTACCAGAGACAGACATATCCACTTAAAGCAACGGAGTTGTAGCTAAGAAAGGAGATAACACGTGAAGATTTCAGAACTATTAAGGAATAACGCTCCAATTTTTAGTTACATTATAGTTTGCGAGAAACAAACCAATAATAGTGGAACATATATTGTTATTTGTAATAACTTATCACTATGGTTTATGCCCTATTGTGGCTCATGCACTAAGTGGTTATATTTCAGTTTATGTTATGATAATTCTACATTTAGTATCTTATTCTGCTTATTTACTTAATTAAGTGCGCAATGTTACTTTAATTATCATCTACGTAAGCGCTATGTATTTCACTTCTCATTACAGGCTTAAGTTTTCAAAAAGTAATTTAAAAAAAGAATTATCCACTATCTTTCTAAGTTAATTTCAAAAGAAAATGAACGAAAGACATAAGTGACAACTAATAGAATCCAAATGTGAACTTAGGCATAGTTGGGTTCTACTAGAGTGTTACATTATGGTATCGGAGCAGTTCACCCTATTTAAGCATGGGGAATGGACTGACTATGCTTCTATCTATGATATCATGTTATTAACCTTATCTATATGATGGGATATAGGATATAGAAATGCATGATTGTCTTGTGATACTGCCGTAGTTGCTACAATGCTTAGCTATAGTATTGAGCTTAATCAACTCGATAATTGTTGTTTGGTGTGTCTAGGAACTAATGGTAGCAAACAGACGTACGCACAGGACATACGGTGGGAAAATTGTGATGAATTGGAAAATGTACTCCAGGAGATGGCTAGGGCTATGCAAGCACAAACAACAGTGATGATGGAACATATAAATAGGAGGTCAAAGGAGTCAGTTGGGAATCAAGAACATGGAAAATTCTCAGAATTCAAGATGGCTGGACCTCTAGAATTCAAAAGGACAACTAACCCTAAAATAGCTGACGAATGGATTCAAGAACTGGAGAAGGTTTTCTCGGTAGTGAAATGCTCTAATGAACAAAAGATGGCATTCTCTACTTACATGCTGAAAGGAGAGACTGCCGGTTGGTGGAAGGGTGCTAAGGGCTTGCTCGAAAATGCCGAAATACAGATTACATGGGAGGTTTTCTGTGCTATGTTCCATAAGAAGTATTTTGCAGACCCGATAAATAAGGCAAAGGAAGTAGAATTTTTGTTGCTGACATAGGGAAACCAAAGTGTGGTTGAGTACATGACCAAGTTCGAAGAACTAATAAAATATTCAACTAGCTACCAAAGGGATCCCAATGAGGTTTGGAAGTGTATGAAGTATGAGAGTGGTATGAGGCCAGACATTCTGGTGTCTATAGCCCCGCTGGAAGTTACTGACTATGCATCTTTAGTCAGCAAAAGCCAAGTGGCTGAAAGTTACAATCGTTAGTTAATCACCAACCGAGTTGAAGAGAATAAGAAGAGGTCCACCCCACAAGGCTACTAAGCATTCCCATCCCCTCATAAGAAACCTTACCAAGAAGGGGATTCAAGGGGAAACAACCCCAACACCCTATGATTAACTAACCTAAGACACAAGCTGTCAATCGATCTAAGACGGTCGTCATCCCTGAACCTACTGTTAGACCACCTTGTTCCACTTGCGGAAAGTAGCATAGAGGAGAATGTAGATTTAGGAAAAATGTCTGCTATCGGTGTGGATAGTCAGGGCACTATTCAAGGGAGTGCCCCAAAGATCAACCAATCTTCTACACCCAAGCCAAGGGCACCGGGATGAATGTTTGCTATCACTGCTGAGATGGCCTCAGAATTCGACTATCTGATTCAAGGTAAGTGTATAATTAATGGAAAATCCTTAATTGTATTGTTTGACTCTGGCACAGTGCATTTATTCATTTCATATGACTGTGCAAATAAGTTGAGACTGCATATATCCGACTTGAACATTGTCTTAGTTGTTTCTATACCCACTATAGATGCTGTTAGGATTGATCAAGCATGTCTAAATTGTGAATTTGAAGTAGTTAATAGGACTTTTCATCATGATTTAATATGTCTGCCCCTGTCTGGCTTTGATGTAGTTTTGGGCATGGATTGGCTTTCTGCTAACCATGTGCTACTGCATTGTCCAAATAAGACAATCATGTTTCTTCCTAAACCCAAGCCTTTTACACCCAATGGAAAGGTACAACTACACCTGAACTCCATAATCATGGGGGATAGTAGGAATGAAAAGCGAAGGTATGTTTTCCTAATGACATGTGAGGAAGAAGTGAAACAAACCCTAAATAAGATTTTTATGGTAAAGGAATTTCTAGATGTATTCCCTGATGACATACCTGAGTTTCCCCCACAAAGAGAGATTGAGTTTTCTATATATTTAGTGTCAGGAACGGGACCCATATCTATAGTTCCTTATAGGATGTCACTTGCCGAGTTGATAGAATTGAAAAAGCAATTAGAGGAATTACTAGAGAAGAAATTCATTAGGCATAGTGCTTCGCCATGGGGAGCCCCAGTGCTGTTCATGAAAAAGAATAATGGAAGCATACAGTTATGTGTGGATTACAGGCAACTCAACAAGGTAACCATTAAGAATAGGTACCATTTGCCTAGAATAGATGACCTTATGGATCAATTAAGAGGAGCCCAAGTGTTTTCCAAAATGGACTTATGATCAGGATACCACCAGATCCGTGTGAAGGAGGAAGATATACCAAAGACCGCCTTTAAGACTAGATATGGACATTATGAGTTTAATGTAATGTCATTTAGTTTAACTAATGTATTGGCAGTGTTTATGGACTACATGAATAGGATATTTAGGCCATACTTGGACAAGTTTGTAACAGTGTTCATCGACGACATTGTAGTCTATTCTAGAATTGAAGAAGAGCACGAAGAACACTTACAAGTGGTGTTAGAGGTGTTGAGGAACAAGATACTTTATACGAAGTTGTCCAAGTGTGAATTTTGGATGAAGGAAGTTAAGTTCTTAGGTCATGTAGTGTCACATGGGGGAATAACAGTAGACCCAAGCAAGATAAAAGCGGTGCAATAATGGGAAACCCCTACCATTGTAAAGGAGATTAGGAGTTTTCTAGGGTTGACCGATTACTACCGAAGATTCATTAAAGGTTTTTCCCAAATTGCCTTACCCCACACCAAGCTAACAAAGAAGAATTCAGCTTTTATATGGAGCCTAGAATGTGAAGAAAGCCTTCAAGAACTAAAGAAGAAGTTGACCACTACTCTGTCCTAATCCTACCTAACTTAAAGGAAAAATTTGAGGTGTATTGTGATGCCTCAGGAAGGGGACTAGGATGTGTTTAATTGTCAAATAGGAACATAGTAGCCTACATCTCTAGATAGCTCAAACCCCATGAAATTAATTACCCAACCCATGACTTAGAGTTAGCAGCTATTGTCTTTGCCTTAAAAATCTGGAGACATCATCTTTATGGTGTAAGGTTTGAACTCTTTTTTGACCACAAAAGTCTGAGATACCTCTTCGACTAAAAGGAACTAAATATAAGACAAAAGCGTTGGATGGAGTTCCGTAAGGACTATGACTTTGGGTTGAACTACCAGCTAGAAAAGGAAAATGTGGTAGTAGACACTTTGAGTCGTAAGTCCTTGCTTGCCACTTAGCTCATGGTGAAAGAAAATGAGCTGATAGAAGATTTTAGGAACCTCAACTTAGGATATAGAGGGACTTCAGAACAAATTCGGTTAAGCCAACTAAGTGTAACAAGTAGTTTTAAGGATCAAATAATTCAAGCCCAAAGGGAAGATGAGGATTTCCTTAGAACCTTAACCCTTGTAGAAGCTGGAAAAGTGAAAGAGTTTGTTCAGAATAAGAAAGGAGTGTGGAGGTACCAAGGGAGAGTTTGTGTACCTGCAAAAAAAGGA
This sequence comes from Dalbergia cultrata, assembly GCA_031216105.1. NCBI lineage: Eukaryota > Viridiplantae > Streptophyta > Magnoliopsida > Fabales > Fabaceae > Dalbergia > Dalbergia cultrata. The sequence continues at coordinate 50,388,815 of CM062346.1, forward strand.
TTGAGAGCTAGCATTTTGGAATAAGCCTACAAAAGTCAATTTAGTGTACACCCCAGTATGACCTAGATGTACCATGACCTAAAAAGGATGTTCTGGTGGCCAAAGATGAAAGCAAATGTTGAAAATACAGTGCAAAAATATTTGGTATGCCAAAAAGTGAAAATAGAGCATCAAAACCTCTCCGGAGCGCTGCAACCTCTCAAAATCCCCGAATGGAAGTGGGAAGGAATATCCATGGATTTCGTGATGGGATTGCCAAGAATGCCTATCGGACATGACTCCATATGGGTAATTGTGGATAGATTTACCAAATTTTCTCACTTTTTACTCATTCAAGCAAATTACCCTTTGGAAACGTTAGCTCAGCTATACATCCAAGAGATAATAAGGCTCCATGGAGTACCCAAAACCATTGTCTCAAATAGGGATCCAAGATTCACTTCAAGATTTTGGGGAGATTTGCAAAAGGCATTTGATTCAAGGTTATGTCTGAGCACTGCCTATCACCCTCAAACTGATAGATAATCAGAAAAAACAATTCAAATCCTTAAGGATATGCTAAGGGCATGTGTCTTAGACCAGCCAAAAAAGTTAGGACAAACAGCTTCCATTAATTGAGTTTGCATATAATAATAGTTACCACATTATCATTAGGATGGCACCCAATGAGGCCTTGTATGGTAGAAAGTGTCAATCACCACTTTGTTGGTGTGACCCGGGTGAGCCAAGTATTTTGAGCCCTAATTTGGTAGAAAAGACAACCAAACAAATAAGGAGAATTAGGGAAAGAATCCTTATTGCTCAAAGCAGGCAGAAGAGCTATGCTAACAAAAGAAGGAAGCCTCTCAAATTTCAAGAAGGAGAACACCTATCCTTGCGAATTACTCCTACCACAGGTATAGGCCATGCAATGAAACTAAAAAAGCTAAGCCCTAGATTCTTAGGACCCTTTCAAATCCTCAAAAAGATTGGTCCTTCCGCCTACCAAATTGCATTACCTCTAAATCTGTCTAACCTATACAGTGTTTTTCATGTGTCCCAATTGAGAAAGTATCAGTCAGACCCAGTCATGTGTTTGAGCCAGAAGCTATACAATTAAGAGATGATCTAACTTTTGAATTATCAACAATGAAGATCTTGGATCGTGGCACCAAGCACCTGAGAAAAAAAAAAATTCCATATTTGTAGTCTGAGTGGCTTGGGGAAAAGATGGAATGGAAGAACACACATGGGAGCTCAAGGAAGACATGTGGAAAGAATTTTCGAACCTGTTCACAGGTATCAAATTTTGAGGGCAAAATTTTTAATAAGAAGGGGAGAAATGTAATATCCACAAATTCATAACTAAAATAAATATCGATTAATTCTTGTTAGTGATTTAGATAAAATAGAGTAAAACCAATAGAATATGGAAAAGTGTTATGAAACATAACAAATATTATTAGAATATTCAAGTGTGTCTAGAGAAAGATACAAAGAATTATAAAAATGCTATCACTTAGTGGAAATTATGAAGATACCCTTACTATGTAAAGGAAATTACTAAACTACCCTTGCCTTATTATTAAATGACAAAGATACCCTTATTCTACAAATGAAATTACAAAAATACCATTGCCATTGTCCAATGACAAAAATACCCTTGTCTCGGTTAAACAATTATTACAATACCACTACTTTAATAATTACTACAATGCCATTTGCACAAATCCCTAAATTTGTCTTTAAACAAGAATGAATCAAAACCATTGGATTAAGATAACAATAAAATAATTCAACCACATATATCATGTACATTCTTAATCACATACATGCACATAGATAATCTCTCACTAAAAAAATTAAAAACACTTATTAAAGCATAAGGTTAGATGATGTAAATCTATTATGCATACATGCATTAAAGGTTATAAAATTTCCATTAACCATGCATGCTCAACAATGCATAAAACATGGAGGATTTTCATCCCAAAATAAGGCCAACATGTGTGCACAAAACTTAGAGTATTTTTATCCCAAAATTTGGCCAACATGCTTGCATAAATTATGCTCCAAGAATTATTTCTCTAAGTATTTCCTGTCTTGATCCTTCCACTATAAATTCTCTTCAAACTCTCTTTCATTCCTTACACTTACAAGCCACAAAGAGGCCTTAGTATGCTTTGCAAGAGCTACATCCTCTAACTTTTCTAAAATAAATACACTCTTGTTAGTCTTCAAGCCTTAGAAACTCCCTAAGTTTTCTTTCTCTCTTATTCTTTCTCTATCATTTCTTTTTTTATTCTCCTCTTCAAAGACTTCTTTTCAGCATCTAAACTCATCCAAACACTTAAATCCTAAGTCCAAACATTCACTAGCCCTCACAAAAGTTACAATCTTTTACTCTAGTGAGAAATTTTCTTAAGCACTCAAGTTCTAGAGCCAAAATTCAAGGAGAACCATCCACTCCAAGGACTATTGCTCAAGCTCAGGAAAGAAGAGAATGACTTGCTTTTAGACCCTACATAAGAGGTTGGAGTTTTTTTCTTTATTTGTTCAAGTATTGTTAGCTTCTAACCTTGCCATGGATAGAATGTCTTAAGCTTGAGTTATTGTCAAAAGTTTTGAATAATTATTTGTAAAATATAGTTTTAGAAACACAAAATAGTCAAACTCAAATATAACTTAAAAATATTGTACGTGAAACATGATTTAATAAAGGTAACTTAAGACATGAAAATGGTAGGTGCTGAAATTTCTAGTTGTTTTTGGCATAGGTACTTCGAAAGTTAGTGTTAATAAAATATGAAGCATCTCGAAATAAAAATAATTTTATTATAAACTAGACTCATTATAGAACACTCTCCAAAAAGAATCACTCAAAACGAAGTTTTCTAGCTCAAGATATAAATTTTTAAAGTAGAGCCTAAGATTATAACTCTAAATTTGACCTTGTAGTAGTAAAATAGGTGTAACTTACTCTAGAAAAATGTAAATGGACTGATTTCAACTTTTTAGGAAAACTAACATATCTAGAAACACACCTATGTATGTCATGCATAAATTTTTGCACCACAAAAATACGAAATGAGAAATAAATGTTTGGGATAGTGTGCTGAGAAAGTCTAGAAGGTAGTGTGATACTGTAAAAGTACAATTTGGAAAGGTTCTATATAAAGAAAGACTTGGTATTTAAGCGTGTCCATTGTGACCCACCTCTCTTTCCTGGGAACCCTCATGTTTACAGTTGATTTACACTAATCCAAATATGTCGGTGCTAAAATTTGATGAGTTAGGAATCTGGAACTACCTTTACTAGGCTGTGATAACAAGTATACAGAGAGTTACAAATTTTCTTCTAAAAAATGTCAGAACTATAAATAAAATATTCAAGTCTTGTAAAGAAAGAATTTTAAGGATTTAAGTAGAATAATAATCTTCAAGAGATATATAAAAGTCATAATAGAAATATATAAAGATCCTTTAATAATATTTTAAAGTGCATAATGTATTAATGGAATGGTAAGAGTACAAAGAAGACTAAGAGAAAAAGATAATACCAAGACATCCATGACCTCTTAGGAACACTAGGAACACAACTTGATAACTTTGGTTGCTTAATATGAATCATCTATGAGAATGTTTACTATGAGATTTACATGATATTGTCCATGTTACATGAAGTGATATACAGTAATGTGAATGTATAGTGATGAGTTATGAAATGATTATGTCATGATTTATTTATGATTGCATGATGATACATATACATTCATGTTTCAAATAAAATAATAAAAGGAAAAACTCACTGCTTAATCCTCAAAGAGGATTAAGGTATTACTGATTTCACTCAGTGAAAATAAAAGTAAAGCTTGAAAATGTAGAATGATAGTCTAGAAAAGTGGACTTAAGCTAAGCTCATGGCTTAACCCCCTAAACTGTTGAGATCATGGCAACGGAAAAAAAAACCATAAGGTTGTGACGACTGCTAGGATATGAGCTCATTACCCTTTAGGGTGGTCTAAGGCATTGATGCACTCATCCCATGAGTAATTAAAAAATATGATAGTGGAATAAAAGAAAGATTGTGATCACTAAACAAGTGAATATTGAGGATGAGTAATCATGAAATGCATGAATCTCCCAAATTATTATTGCTCATTAGTGATTTCATATGGTATGCTAATATGTATTACTGAATGGATATATCTGCTAATATTCAAGAATAGTTTAAAAGCAATTTCACTTCGGCTAATTACGTTTGCGAAAATTTAGTAATTGAACCATTTATATGCCTACCTTTTTATAATAAACCCAAAGTGGCCGGGATGACGATAATGACACTTTTAGTACAAGTAGGAACTCCTATTGAGAAATCTTGTATTTCTCACTCCTATATTTCTTTTCCATTGTCGTTACCAAAGACAGATGTATCCACTTAAAGCAACAGAGATGTAGTTAAGGAATGAGGTAACACATGAAGATTTCAGAGCTATCAAAGAATAGTACTCCAATTTTTGGTTATGTTATAGTTTGCGATAAATAAACTAGTAATAATGGAACATATATTTGTTTTTTGTAATAACTTATCATTGTGGTTTATGCGCTATTATGGCTCATGTACTAAGTGGTTATATTTCAGTTTATGTTATGATAGTTCTACATTTAGTCTCTTATTCTGCTTATTTACTTAAGGAAGTGCACAATGTTACTTTAATTATCATCTATTTAAGTGCTATGTATTTCACTTCTCATTACAGGCTTAAGTTTTCAAAAAGTAATTTTAAAAAAAATCCACTATCTTTCTAAGTTAATTTCAAAAGAAAATGAACAAAAGACATAAGTGACAACTAATAGAATCCAAATGTGAACTTAGGCATAGTCAGTTATACTAGGGTGTTACACATGATCATTGGATTACCTTCTCCAATTCTCACATAGACCTATTCCTAGTTAGATTTACTTTTCCTAACTTAAATCAAGGGTAGTCTAGTTTACTTTCCCCGATTGACCAGATTCACGTTCTCCGACCCGAGAAACATAATCTCATTCTTTCTTTCACATATAAGTATTGTAATAAGTATTCACATTCATATGTTCCGAACATCATCCATAGGTTCATATAACTTAAATGAGATCAAGTCATAATCATTTCATCATATGTTTAGGTAGTTAAGTGTGTTGTCTTGATTTTCAGTCTTAAAGAAAATTATGGATCAGCTACTAAACCTCATCAAAACAAAGTCAAACTATTTTTCAAATTTAGTTGTCTATGAGGCCCTGTAAAAATTTCAAACCAAAATAAGGTCTCTAGCAATATTAACACAATTCTACAATAATTAGAAGTCTTGATTTTATTACCTTATCAAATGAATAAATAAAATCCTAAAAAGATCAAGGGTTTGAATTAAAGATGACTTCAACACCATCAACAAATTTTAGCTCAAAATTCAATCATTTGATATAGTAACAAAATTAGAAAAATTCAATGCTCTAGAATTGACTGTTTCGGCAAAAACGCTAACCAACTCAATTCTTGAATGTTTAAAAATAAAAAAAGTGCTCAAAATAGCTCAAGATAATAATTGGAGACACCTTAACATGTACCTTTAGCACATAAAAATTTCAACTGAAAATAAGGTCTCTAACTAGGTCAGAAAAATCAAGAAATTTTGTCTGCTTGCATAAAACTGGGAATTTCAGCAATATAGTTCACAACATACTTTGACAAAAAGCATTTTCTAGCATCATCCATGTTAGCTCCAGAACCTGTCAGAAGCCTTAAAGAAATATGTTTTAAGTGATGACATAACAAATTTTAAGAAAATATTTTTGAAAAATGACTAATGTTTTCCTTGAGCTTCATAACATAGCAAGCATTGCACTCTGTATGCATAATACATTCTTTAAAGTGTAAATAATTTAACTCTACATGTGCAAACGTGATTATATCTCATGAAAAGAGATAAAGACTAAATAGAAGTGGATATTATAACATGAAATAAACATATGTGTGCTTATCGGACTAAAGAGATCAATTGTACACAAGAAACTGAGGCATAGATCTTCAGAAAGTAGAATGAGACTTCAGAAAGTACACATGAAATGAAGATATCAAGCCAAATTTGAAGCAAAGACATTCTACAAACTTCCATCATCATCATCGCAAATATTTTAATCACACATATGCTTTGATTAAAGAATAGAAAACCATTCATTCATCAAGGGACTGATACCATATTTCAAAAAGTGCACAACATTGTAAAATGCTGCATTTCACTAAAATGAAGGAAATTTGAATTTTTGAATATCAAATTTCAAGCCAAACTCAGTTTCAGACTGGGACATTATCTTTTCTGCCTATTTGGTCAACTACTCCAGGTTCTAGAAGGAAGATGTCCAAAACCATGTTTAGAAAGTTAAAAAGTAGTTTATAAAGGGCCATTAGAAACCTCAACTATACAATGGTTTCTGCAAAAAGCTCTAACACTAGACAAGCCACTCTTTTAGATTATGTTTCCAAGACACAAACAGATGATCAACACGTGTCACTTGGAAAATAGATCAAAGGCAACGGTCACAAAGGAGACTATATATAAATAGAGATGCTGAGCCTTCAATGAAGAAAAAATTGAAGAACATATGTAATAGCCCAGACACTCGGCAATTCAGATATTGTTCGCTTTGGGAGCTGGCACCTCTCACTGGTTTGCTTTTCCCCTCTAGCGAGGGAAAATGCATCTGCAAGGAAGGTATGCACACCTTTATAAAGCATGCTTTGTTCTGTTTCCCAACCAATATGGGATTAGTTCCATCCCCCCATGGGGTCCCAGCGTCCTTGCTGGCACACCAATCCCGGGACTAGTTCTGATACCATCTGTAACATCCCAAACATCCAGCAATGTAGATATTGTTTGCTTTGGGGGGCCTAACGCCCCTCATGGGTTTGCTCTTCCCCTCTAGCGAGGGACAATGCATTTGCAAGGAGGAGGTATCCACACCCTTATAAGGCATGCTTGATTCCCCTCCCCAAGCGATGTAGGACTACTCCATACCTTTTACGGGAATCCACCCCTTATGGGAATCCACTCCCTTAGGGCCCAGCGTCCTCACTGGAACACCGATCCATGGACTGGCTCTGATACCATCTGTAATAGCCTAAACACTCGACAATGCAGATATTGTCTACTTTGGGGCCTGGCACCTGTCACGGGTTTGCTCTTCCCCCTTGGCGAAGGAAAATGAATATGCACGAAGGAGGTATCCATACCTTTATAAGACATGCTTCATTCTCCTCATCAACCAATGTGGGACTAGTTCCATCGCCCCATGGGGATCCAGCGTCCTTGTTGGCACACCGATTCTGGGAATGGATCTAATACCACTTGTAACAGCCCAGAACCTCGACAATGTAGATATTGTCCGTTTTGGGGCCTGGCACCCCTCATGGGTTTGGTCTTCCCCCTTAGCAAGGGAAAATGCATCTGCAAGGGGAGGTATCCACACTCTTATAAGGCATGCTTCATTCTCCTCCCCAACCAATGTGGGACTATAACGTTATCATAGTGTTTAATAATCTTGAAGATATAGCGTTATCATAGCATTTAATAATCTAAGAACTTTAAGTCACAAATAGTTATGCAAAAGGAACTAGCGTGAATAATTCTACAATACTTAGCATAATACACATTACTTTAGTCATAGATATTGTAAATAGTTAAGGGAATATAGTACGTAAGTCTAAACTAAGAGTGTGACACATGGTTCTTAACCAATCTACAACTAACAATCCAAAGCATAAATCTAAATTAGATTACAGATCAGCACATGACTAATATCAACTCTAAAAACATAAGAAATGGAGACTTAACCCCTAGCTGATGGCCTTCCTTATTGCTTGCTATGCCATCATTTGCCCGTTGATCAACTCCTGGAATGTGGGTTCCCAAGTGAACCAGAGACTTGACTATGTGGGAATTGGACGACTCAGCTTCAGAGGAGTATTCATTCTCATCGTTAGAGACGTAAGGATCACTCCATGAAATATGACGTCTCTCTACATCGGGCTTCACATGCATTAGGTTGCCATTAGCAGAGAGACCTTGGAAGGGACCTTTTACTGGGTTTTCTACTGTAAAGGATGGTATTCTGGCAATGTTCCTCCTGCCAAAGCGCTTGGATTAGCCCATCCATACTTAGGCTCATAACTTTGCGGTACTATGTCTGATCCATTCATTGTTCTCATAACAGGAGTAAGAGAAAGTATAGGAGGGTGCTCTATTGTAGGGAATTCAATTGAGCTAGGAGAAGGGTTCCTATAAGGACTCAGATACATATGGTGTTCTACTGTGGTGGTGGTTCTAATCACTATAGTGCAATCATCTTCAAGCTCACAGGTGGTGGGGCCTGACTTCCATGTTGTGGTCACCTTTCAATCCATACTTTTCTATGAATGACACGAAAATAGACATAGGAGTGAGAAATACATGATTTCTCAGTATGAGTCCCAACTTGGCACTACACGTGTCATCGTTGTCGTTCCAATCACTTCGAGTTTATTTTAAAAAGGTAGACGTACCAATGGTTCAATTACTATATTTTCGCAAACGTAATTAGCCGAAATGCAATTGCTTTTAAACTACTCTTATAATAATAATAGAAATATCTATCCAGTACTTTATCAAAATACGCATCCAGGCATACCATATAACATAACAAATAGGTAATAATAGGTTAGGAGATGCATGCATTTCATGATTACTCATCCTCAACATTTATGTGAGTTGTGATCATCATCTTTCTCTCATTAATAGTTCTTTCAGTTACTCGAGCAAAGCAAATATCAGAGCAAGATAGGTTCACCATAACTGTATGCATGCACTTAATATTTTATACATCTTTAACTTGATTCAGTCCTTCACTCACTGAGTACACCAACACCAATGTCTTAAACCACCTCCATGGGTAATGAGCTCATACCGTGGTCGTCACCATAAAAATCTGTACCTTGGGATAGTCCCACGGATGGGATGAGGGGTTAAGTAGTGAGCTTCTCTCATTCATTATTTAACTTTCACTGAGTACACCAACACCAATACCTTAGCCCCCTCTTGAGGGTTAAGCATTGAGTTTCTTCCATTCATTATTTAACTCTCACTGAATGCACAAACACCTTAGCCCCTTCTTTAGGGTTAAGCAGTGAGTTTCATTTTTTACTATCTCATGTGAATCATGAATGTATGCATATCAATATTTTATCATAACTAGGTCATGGTATACTCAATCATCTATCTTTATCATTTCATACATTCACATCATTTCACAGATAATATCTCACATGAAATATAACACTTGAAAGCATTCATGTACATAACAAGTTATTGATCATGTATAATCATTTACCATATTTCATACACATTAAAAATCATAGGTCAAGCCATACTTTATATGTGTCTTATGGTCAATAAGTCTTGGTTAAATAACAATGAAAGTTTATAGTTCAAGAGTTAAGTTTTCTTATTTATGGTGGAAACCCTTAATAATATATAATCACAAATTATGTATAATTATTATTCTGCTAAATAAATTTATAAAGAGGGTACTATTTTTGGTTGATTGGACTTTGACAGCGGACTTCTATTTATGGCATGTCTACATAGGAAATTAATTTCTCTCATCATACTTACTTTTACAGAAGATCAAGATATGGTCAAAATCCTGACTCAATTATCATTCTCTGATCGTGCTTTTTACAAAAATATACTAAGTGAAATGACTTTTATACCCTTACAAAGTTATCCTATTCCAATAGTGTCCAGAAACTCAACCCGTGGCTTATTTTGTGGTTCTGGAATCACCTGCACTTTTCAGTGAATGTATTTTATATCTCTGTGTTCCTTAAGATCTTAGCTTTCCAAAAGAGCACATGTTTTACATTTTTGTAGAAAGAGAAAAGCTCAATTTAGTTTCAGGGGTCAGACAACATTTCCAGTAAAAAGATTGAACTTTAAAAATTTATATCTTAAGCTAGAAAACTCATTTTTAGGTGATTTTTTTTTAAGAGTATTTTATGATGTGTCTAGTTTATGGTAAAAATATTTTTATACTTGATATTTTATGAGCATTAACTTTCAGAACACCTATTGCCAGAAACAGCAAAAAATCCAGCACCTATCATTTTCATGTTTTATGTCTCTTTTTTCAATACAAGGATTACACAACATATTTTAAGCAACATTTGAGCATGAAAACACTATAAAACCACTTAGGAAATAGAAAGGAACATGAGGGTGCACAAAATATTTATACAACATCCCTTTGAAACATTTTTGTCAACAAACATAAGCTTGATGACATCCTAACCATGAGCAAAGTTAGATGCCATCAAGGCTATACAACCAAAGAGAGGGGTCCTACCTTTTGGTGTAGAGGCTTAAACGAGTCATTCTCTTCATTCCTAGAACTCGAACAAGGAGCTTGATGTAGGGAGACCCTCCTTGAATCTTTGCTTGAAAACAAGTGTCTTTGAGACAATATTTTTCATAAGAGTTAAAAAGTGTAACTCTTGCAAGGCTTGTGAAGTATTTAGGTTAAGATTCAAGGGTTTATGTGAGGTTTGATGATGGAGGAGCTTTCTTTGAAGTGAGGAGTAGAAGAAGAACTAGAAGAGGAAGAACAAGAATAAGAGAGAGTGCTAGAAGTCTTGGAAACTTAGCAAATGAGTAAAGGAACATAATGAAACACAACTTGGTCCCTTATATAGACCTCAAGGCCATTGCCCGATAGCTGTGCTTGGGGATAATTTTTGTCTCCAAAAACTCATTTAGTTAGATCATTTAGTTGGAGTAAGTACTAGTTAGGATTTAGTCGAGGACTAGTTGGTTTTTATGCCAAATGATATGCCTAGTGTAGCTTAACCCACACCTATTTTTGTTGAAAATACAAGTTGTCAAAAATTTGACATCTATCAAGCTTTTATTAAGAAGTACAAGCTAAGATCAAATCACACTTTTTCCTCCCTACAATGATGATGCAACCATAAAGTATCATGGGGATCATGGGATGATTTTTCATTCTTTCATGCATGGATGTATCATATATTTCATGTCAAGAGACTCTAGGATTACTACATGATTTAATTTCCAAACTTATGTGTGTATAAATGCATGTATGTATGGGTTAAAATATGCATGTGATTATGATGCAATTGATGTATTTTCTTATCTTGTCATAGCATTTAAATAATTTATTTTGGCAGTGTTTCACTCATACTGTTAAATACGTTGTCTATAGAAACTCATACTGATAAATTAATATTCTATGTTAGAGATTTGCTATTTTAGGTTAATTTATCTTTTAACCATTTTTAGTATTAATCCAATGGCTTATATTTATTATTGCTTAAAAACAAGTCTAGGGATTTATGCAATGGCATTGTTGTAATTATTAAAGTAATGACATGTGGTAATTTCCTAATCCCAGACAAAGGTATTTTAGTAATTAGACAAGGTTAGTGACATTCTTGTAATTCTATTTATAAAGTAAATGTATCTTTGTCATTTACTATAAGTCAATGGTATGTTTGTAATTTCTTTTACAAAGTAAGGGAATTCTTGTAATTTCTACTGATAAATGGCAATTTTCTAATTCTTTGCATATTTTTTAGACACACTTGATTGTTCTAATATTATTTGTTATATTTCATGACATTTGTCTAATTTCTATTGGTTCTATTTTTTTTTTATCTTAATAATTAATTAGGATTAACTAATCTTTCTGATTAACTCCTTACTATTTATTTGACTTTTTATTTATTATAAATTTTATACTATCTCCTTGATTAACGTAATTTAGTAATTAAAATATTGATTAGGGAATTTAATTTCACAATTAAATTTTCCTCATCTAATATGTTTAATTTAGAGTTTTTGTCTTAATACTACTTAGTATTGATCATACTTTTGTGTCTTCTAACTATGACATAAATCAACAATAAATCATTAGTGTTGACCTTTCCCGCTATAGGACCAAGATCAACTGTCTAGTCGGTAGATTAATTGCTCGGGCTCATCAAGTCAATTAGCCTAGGTGAAATTTGGGATGTTACATTACTCCCCTCCTTTTAAAAAAATTTTGCCCTCAAAATTTGTTATTCCTAAGTAGATACGGGGGCCATAATCACTTTTACCATGAATCAGATCGTTGGATTCCAAGTTCATCTCATTGGTGATAGTGAACACGTGCTCATGTGTGTTGGGCTTGGGTGTAAAGGGTTGAGGGTTGTTGGTGTGATTCCTCAAAAAGTATCCTGGTTCACCGCAATAGAAGCACACATTCTTTCCCATTAATCATGGTCCTTAATGTTTTTTTTTTATCACAGGTTGGGCATAGGTCTTGAAGCAACAGTTAAATTCCTTTCAGGGTTAGTGGTAGTTGTCTCAATTGATTCACTACTTGTGTTCTTGGTTAGCTTGTGGTAGGTTATTGAGGCTAGTTCCTCTTGGAGTCATCTCCTTGGTAGGATTTCTTATGAGGTGGTAGGAATGCTTGGTAGCCATGTGGGGTAGACTCCTTCATATTTTCTTTAATCTTGTAAGTGACTAGCTTACGATTGAAATCCTTTGCCACTTGACTCTTACTATTTAAGGATACGTAATCAGTGATTCCTAATGGGTTCATAGTTGGTTCCTTTGGTTGTGTCTCATTAGAACTACCTTTTTGGTTTTGCTTTTTGGCTAGTGATTGTTGATGTGTTTGTTACCTTCATAGAGTGGAGTTTCGGCTTTTGTGCCCGAGTTGACTACACTTGTATTGTACACTCTAGCCCATCAAGCATATGCCTCCATACTTGGGACAAATTATCCTTGTCATAGGCTTTTGAGGTTTAGCAGTGGTTATTCAGGCTCTCTTCCTTAACATTTATTCCTTGCTTTTGCTTTCTTATTAACAATTGTGTGAGATGTGATGAGTGCACTTCCTGCCTTTTCTTGTGCTTTCCTACTTCTTGAGCGACCAATTCCTTGTTGTATTCTTATGCCTTTAGGCTTTTGTTAGTTATTGATTTCCAATGGAGCCACTGATTCTAAGATGTTGGCTTTCACACTCCCTTCTTATTCCATCCACTTCCATTGCTTATCGAGATCCCTTTGATAAGTAATGGGGTACTTACATAGTTCCTCAATTTTATTCATAACCACACTCAAACCTCCTTGCATAGGCTCCATGAGTTCTAATTCCTTTGCCTCCAAATTGATGTCAAGGACATACTTCTTATGGTAGGCAGTCTTGAATACGGTCGAAGTAACATGAGTGCCAACACTAGTCAATAAGCCTTTCACCCCTTTCCACTAGAAAACTATGTTATCCTTCAACATGTGGGTGGTAAATTCCAATTTTCTATTGTTCAAAGCAAACTATCCCGGAGAAGATTCCTTCCATCTCTTGTACCCATTCCTTAGCAATAGTAAGGCCATCAATGCCTTTGAAGTTCAATGGGTCTGCTTTTGTTAAACCTAAGAATATCTTATGCCCTAGGTTAATCATAGGTTGATTGACTAATTCTCTAATCCTCCTATCCTATTGTCCTATCATTCCTTGAGTAGTCATTTCTTGGGCCTTCATAATGTTTGCCGTTTGTCAAAGCACACTCATCATGTCTGATGGGTTTTCTTTCATGCCTTTCCCCCTTCATAGCGTCCACAGCTTGCCATTTAGTTCTTGAACACATTGAACAAGAGATATCGAGTTGATTAGGCTCAATACTTATGCTAAGTATAGTAACAACTAATGGCAGTTGCATTCTAGTTCTAACATCTCGTCATACAAATAAGACTTTAAAGCATGAAATATACAAAAGCATAGTCAGTCCATCCCCCAAGCTTTAATAGGATGAATTGCTCTGATATCATATGTAACAGCCCATGCTGCTTTATGGATTGACGAATGTCCTTACAAACCAACACGGGTATTTTCAACATGCTTTGTCCTCACTCACACGCTTCCAAAGAAAACTTCCCAGAAGGTCACCCATCCCAAAATTGTTCCAAGCCAAGCACGTTGAACCATGGAGTTCTTTAGTGATGGGCTATCGAAAAGAAGATACATCTTGTCGGATAGGTTGTACAAATAAATTCATAACAGAGTTCTTTAGTGATGGGTCACTGAAAAGAAGATGCATCTTGTTAGTATAGGTTGTACAAATCAATTCATATAAGTCATCCTCAACTGTATAATCTCATACCTATGTAGTCTTAGGATCCCTTTTATTCAGGTGTGTATTCGGTTCATTCATGTAACCCTCCATTTAGAAGGCCTTGTGAGGAGCCACTCCTTCTTCATGCCTTCTTTTGTACCGGCGATCACTTCTTGCCCTCGTCCCGGGCATTACATGAACTAGTCCCATATTGGTTGGGAAGGAGAATAAAGCATGCCTTATAAGGGTGTGGATTGCAACACACTAATTTTTATTAGAAAATAATTGAGACTTTAGTAATAAGAATATAAAAATTCTGACAAACATAAAAATGATGAGAACAATGTAATGAGCGTATAAAAAAAAATATGAATAGTATTTTGTGGGACTCATAGGCCTGACGGGACTGTCGAAACCCCAGAATTAGGGCCCGGAGAAGCCCAAAACTGAGAAAGTATAGGACTAAGATTAGAAATGGGTAGGAATATATATTTTATATCTAGAATTAATTTTTAGGCAATGTTTGATTACTCGGGTATACTATTTTACTCGTTCGATAAAATTTCGGTGTGTGATTTTTAACACCGAAAGCTAATTTAATTTCTACAAACCAAATGAGTTTATCCATCCATATCAAATGAATGGCTAAGATTCAATCTTGAATTACAAGATTGAATCCAAGCCATCCATTTTACTTTACTACATTAAAGATCATTTAATTATAATATATAATAATCATGCACTAATGTGACAAGATAAATACAAACATAAGCTTCTCCAAGAAGCCAAAATGCATTCTCGGTTATGAAGTTTGAGTGCAAAACCTACATTGCCTTCTTCACAAAAACCTTAAGAACTTGATTTCCAACCTCAAAATCATAAGCCAAACCTTGACAAAATCAAAACCTTCCTTTACTAAACTTGTTTTACACATCAAACTCGAAAATTCTAACCGATTAAAATCTTAAAACACTCACCTTACTACCTCACACATCACTAATTTGAGAAGGGTTTGGGTGTGTTTCAAGAGCTTTGAAGTGAAGAACATCCATCTTGGAGCATATTAGAGACAAGGACACAATAGCTTCCAAGAGTAGGGTTTTATCGTGTCTTTTCTTGCCAAATTATATTTCTTATTTCTTACTTGCTTTGCCCAAAATCTTTGATTGTTTTGGTTAATGATATATGGTTGTTGATGTATAAATTTTGGTGGAGGGTTTGGATGAGGTTAGAGTAACCATTTTATCAAATGAAGTTTTAGTTAGAGTGCTGGATTTTCAATTTTGCTGAAGACAGTAAAATCTCATGAATTTTTAGACATATTTGTGGTCATGATCATGGTTTGGAAAAATTATATGTTAGACCTAACATCTTGAACTATCTACACGAATTTTCTAGAGCATTGGTTTCAAGAAATACTACTTTAAAAAAATTAGAGACCGAAATGATGTTCATGCTACTTAGATTTCTGAAACTAAAGTGGTAAAATTGTATGATTTTATTATCATAGCAGCTGATCGAATTTTCATTTCAAATTGTAAGGGAGTTAATGATGTCTTGAACTGTAACTGTATTTTTATTTTGGGTCAATTCCATCATGTGCTAAATTTAAAAATTGTGAGAACTTTGTCCTAGGCTGTGAAAAAGTGTTCTCTAACCACTGAACTTGTAAAATTTAGTGACATGATTATAAAATTCCGATTGTCATGAAAATTTTACAGGGTCTTTTAGACATTTGAAGGTATCACAGGGAATTTTTGTGGCTCTTGAATCGGCCATTTGATGTGGAAACTAATTATGAATTCTAGAGTGATAAATCTACCTAGTTGCTTTAAATGATATAGATATCTTAAACTAATTATAGAATGGCATTGAATTAAAACATATATCATATAAATGCATGCTAATTGTTCTAAAGAAATGTTAAGGAGATATGGATGAGACTCCAACATAATTATATGCCCATATGTGATATAAGTAGGCCTTTGAAAAGATAATTATATCATATGGATATTATCATAATAAAAGAGAAATTGCGACTTTCAGTTGTGCAAATTCCAGCATATGGGGAAAACATATATAAGGCTTATGTGGGTTATATCGGGGAGGCACAAAATAAGGACTTCCCAAAGAATTTTATGAGTCAGTAGATGTATCAACTAAGAATAGAATTGTGTGTGATTTGGAAATGGAAAAAAATAAAGTCCGATGATCATGAATAGGAATTAGCTCATGTCCTAGTAGTCTATTGTCCTTTATGGAGTGATCCACTACATATACTACTTGATATGGAATTAAGCATTCCCTATGTTGATGGAAAAGAGAATGTGACTCTTAATTGAATTTATTACTTTACGATAAATGCTTGATTATCGTTAATGAATTTATAATTATTCCTGGATGTGATCTTGCATAATTGTAATCATATGAAATTGTTAATTATACTTGTTTACACTTGAGGGAGCACTCTACTGAGAATTTTATAATATTCTCATCCCTATGCTGCATGTATTTTTTATTGTATTTAGATTTCAAGGATGTCATCGGTGATCATCTTCCTTGATTCGCCACCGTGGCAGCGGCACGATAACCCGGTTTTAAACTCCCTGTATGTTGTAGCATACTCCCGGATTAGAGTATATATGTTCTTTAGCCCTTCGTTTAGTACTTCTATTTTCTCTGCTGAATTTGGCCCAGGCTTTCCATATGTTGATGTGCCTATTAAAATGGCACACCCTGACGAATTTGTGGCTCCACGTGCACCACCTGTGCCCCCTCTTGGAGATGATTCTGCATCCTCTTCCTCGGACTCCAATATGCCTTCTGACCCTGATGCTCCTGCCGGGGGCAATGCAATTGTACCAATGGCGAATGGTTTTCTTTAGAGGAGTGTGGGGCAACTCAAGGACTCTTGATGTATGTATAGTGGTAGACTACTAGTATAACCCTCCAGACTGCGATTTGACCATATTAGATGCCAATGAGATTCATTTTCCGTCTATTTGTTTAAAATTTTGCTGTATCTCAACTTTGAGCAGGTCAAACTACATGGTAGTGGTGCTCTTTCGTACCCTGAGTTCCTGACTAGTTAGGAGATAACTAGTTTGTTTTTTTTTTTTTTTTTTACAATGTACCTAATGTGAACTTAACAACAATGTATATATGTACATATTAGTTTGGTAACTTATACATCTATAATATTTTATTTCAGTTATTTCCGACTAGTATAGATTATGAGAGTGAGTAATACTTTTCTAATTACTGTGTTAACACTCAAGTAAAAACATGGTAATTAGGAGGGTGTTACATGGATACTTCCCTCTTATAGACGCATTTTCCCTCACTAAGGGAGAAGAGGAAACCCGTGAGGGGCGCTAGGCCCCAAAGCGGACAATATCTGCATTGCTGGGTGTTTAGGTTGTTACAGATGATATTAGAGCCAGTCTCAGGATCGATGTGCCAGTGAAAACACTGGGCCCCAAAGGGGGGAAGATTCCTGTAAGAGGTATGGAGTAGTCTCACATTGGTTGGGGAAGGGAACGAAGCATGCCTTATAAGGGTGTAGATACTTCCCCCTTACAGATGCGTTTTCCCTCGCCAGGGGCGAAGAGCAAACTCATGAGGGGTGCGAGGCCACAAAGTAGACAATATCTGCATTGTTAGGGGTCTGGGCTATTGCAGGTGGTATAAAAGCCAGTCCCAAGATCGGTGTGCCAGCGAGGATGCTTGGTCCCCATGGAGGGGGGATGGATCTAGTCTCACATTGGTTAGGAAGGAGAACAAAGCATGCCTTATATGGGTGTAGATACCTCTCCCTTGTAGACGCGTTTTGCCTCGCTAGGGGGAAGAGCAAACCTGTAAGGGGTGCCAGACCCCAAAGTAGACAATATCTGCATTGCCGGGTGTTTGGGATGTTATAGATGGTATTAGAGCTAGTCCTAGGATTGGTGTGCTAGTGAGGATGCTGGGCCCCAAGGGGGTGGATTCCTGTATGGGGTATGGAGTAATCCCACATTAGTTAGGAAAGGGAACAAAACATGCCTTATAAGGGTATGGATACCTCCCCCTTGCAGATGCATTTTCCCTCGCTAGAGGGCAAGAACAAACTTGTGAGAAGCGCGAGGCGTCGAAGTGAACAATATCTGCATTGCTAGGAATTTGGGCTGTTACAACATACAACTGCCAAAACACTGCAAAATCTTCTCTTCACTTTTTTTTTATGAATTTCATTACTTCTTGTAATCCGTTCCCTTACTTTTAAGAATCTTCTTTCTACATTCTTAAATTGTTTATACGTTCTTCCGATGAAGAATCATTACAAAAAAGTCATTCAAGTTATCCTACGTTACTCACTGTATATTTTTAAGGAAACTTGAGGTAGGTTAGTTTTTTATGGCAACCCAAGCACAAAACCTTTGTATCCTTGATCCAACAATGATCGATATGTGATAGCTTAAAGAGGCTACTATAAAACTACTTGCAATGCGACAATAAGATGTTCTTGCTAGTCACGGTTTAGCTTGGAGAGGCTGGTCAAAGACTACTTGCTGTTAACTTAGAAAGACTGGTCAAAGACTACTCGATGTTAGCTTGGAGAGGCTAGTATAAGACTACTCAGAGTGCAACTTTAAGAGGTTAGGGAATAACTACTTAGTTTATAACAATAGGGGTTGTCTACTGGTCACTAGTTATAGCTTGGGAAGGCTACTATAAAGACTATCCTGTGTTTTCTTTCTCAGGTTGAGAAAGGTTAGTGGGGCTTAGTAGTTAGTAAGAATAGGATGCAGGTAGGTTTAGCTGAACAAGTATGAAACATTTGTGCAGTATCTTCTTCCTTATCCTTTTACTTTTGATTATTCAGTTTGAATAAATTAATAACTATTTAATGTTTATTCTTTTAACTTATCTGCTACTAATGCTATAAGTAAGAAAATTACTTTCAAAAGCATCTAACTTTGTTTTTGCTACACTTCAAGCTCAAAGCTTGATAGTTTTTGTTCAAAGTTTCAGTTGCTAAAAGGCAAAGAAAAGTGAAACACGATTGAACCCCCCTTCTTGTGTGCTTTTCTACCTACAATCCAATCACTCCACCAAATTAAGCAAATCAACATCTATGTACTCTTAACCAATGTAATAAAAACTTTCAAGCCAAAACAATAAAAAAAAAAAAAAATTTCAAAGCAAATTTTGAAAGAAAAGAGGCCAAAGAAAGCCCTACTTGTTTTTTGTAACTCTAACTCTTATTCTTGGCTTTTTTCAAGGCCTTTTTAACCCAATTTTTTTTTATCTAAACCAATCAAATCCTCCCTCAAGGCAACATGAACAATAGCTACAATTGATGGTGAAGTGAGGTGAGGATTATTTACAAGGAGTTGATTTAGGAATTACAAGAGATAGATTGTAGTTTGGGCTTTGGTGATTGGTTTTTGGCGTTGTAACTTAGGTTTTTAAGCTAGGTTTTGGTGTTTGATGAAGAAGATGAAGATGGCTTTAAAGGGAGGTTGCTAGCCGATATTTTGGGGAAGAAATGGTAAGGTTAATGAGTATATTCATTTAAAATAACAAATATATTAATTTCTATTATAAAAATTGTTCCTTAAAGATAAATAGATGAAATTTTGTAATGCTCTTATTGGTTCTTGGTAAAAGCAATGTTGTGGCCTCTCCTAAGCCACACGTTTTTCACATTAGGTGGCAACTTGACATTGCAACTTTCATTCGGTATAAAAAACTACACATCATAATTTAACAGAACGGGTAAAATACTGTACCTGTAGAACAAATATTACCTAAATTCCAGGTCTCAAATTTCACTTCTACCGCTTCCTAATCTTAGTCCTATATTTTTTCAGTCTCGGCATCTTTGGGTCCTGATTTTAAGGTTTCGGTGGTTTACATGATCACTATTAATGTCCTTTTTTTTCACAAAGTTAGTCTTATCAAGACTAATTTTATGCAATTCATGAAATTCTGATTAATAAAGTTCAAATAAAATTTTTAAATAAATTTCATGGTGTTATAGTAATCATCAACAAGATTTGATTGAAGAAATGAAGATCAATGAGAAGATTAGAAACAAAATAAGCACTTGAGAAAGCATGTTTACTCTTAAATGGTGCACACTTTATAGAATGAGAGGAAAAAATTCAAATTTCAAATTAAAGTCAAACTTAAAAAGAGATGACAGTGGCATCTTACTTTTTTACTTGGTCAACCATCCCAACTAATAGAAGAAAATGGTTAGAAACCTCATCTAGAAAGTAAAAAGTAGTTTATGAAAACGGACTCAGAAACCTCATTTGACAACGATCTCTACAATTGTAGAAGCAGCTCTGACATAGTCAACCTAGTCTTCTAGACTGCATTTTGTAACATCCTCCCAAGTACAACCTCATGCTTAAGTCATGACATTGTACTTAGGAGTTGTTACTTATAAATTAACGAACCTTTCTTAATTATTTATAGTAAGTTCGATTGAATCGGGTAGTAACTAAATCGTGGTTCTATCAAAATGTATAACAAGGTAGCAAAACATTTATTAACTACAATGTCAAATACAAAAGGAAGCTCTTTTATGAGCTTTTAATACACATATATTCTCTGTTAAGTTTGCACACCTATACATACATCTAAGTACATCCAATACAATCTCAGACACCAAACTACTATCAATCCGACTTCTTTTGGTGTAGCAACCTCGTAGTTCTCTAGATCAACCTGGAGACGATACGGAAACAAACATATAGAGGTGAGAATTCTAAAATTCTCAGTATGGAATCCCCAAATCATGTAATGAAACTTATGTCATCGTTATCATCCTAGCCACTTCAATTTATTAGTAAAATTGCGAGCATGCAACATATATCAAGGTTCATTTTAAAGTTCGAAAACCATTCTTCCGAAATGGGTTTATTTTATTTACTCAATATATATTTGTCATACTACTCAACATTTTCAACCACTTAATGTACACTTGTCATACTATTTAACATCATAGAAGCTCATTCTCAACTGTACATGCCCTCAGTACCTCGAAAGGGACCAATTTCATGCCCTTTACATATTACAGGGGACCTTTCCCGTGCTCTTTACACATTACGGGGGACTTTCTCATGCCCTTTATAGACAAAAGGGGACATTTCTCATGCCCTTTTTGCATTACAGGGGACCTTTTATCGACTTAACATATACATCATCATCAAGCTCATATAAGCATGTATTCACAATACAATTTCAATCATCATCTTTCATTGTTGCCAATGCATGACCCAATCACATATAAATGCTTATTTATAATGAAACTCTTATCCATTCCTCATAATCTCATGTTTTCTTTCACATGTAAGCAGTTGTAATAAGTATTCATATTCATATGTGTCTAATATCATCAATGAGATCACATAACATAAATGAGATCAAATCATAAACATCTCAGCATCCTTTTAGCCAATTCAGCATGCTGCCAGAATTTTAGTCATTAAGAAAATTATGGTTAAATAGTAAATGTCACTAGAATAGAGAAAAGATAATTTTTAGAGATAACACAATCTATCAAGGAGCTCCTGTTAAAATTTGAAAGCAAAATAAGGTCTCTAGCTATATTTATAAAATTTCACAATTTCGGAGGTCAGAAACTACACAATTTCAGCCAATAGCCAGAAGTCTCAATTTCTCTACCTTATCAAATGAACTCATAACTTTGTACAAACAATTAGGGATATATTTCAATATGTCCTCAACATCCTATAAAAATTTCAGCTCAAAATTCGATCATTTGCTAGAGTACACAAAATTAGAGAAATTCAGTGCTGCAAACTGGACTGGTTGGATAGAAACCCTGACCCTCACAGTTTTAAATTTTTTTAAAATATAAAAATTGCTTAAGTTGACCAAGAAAATTACTGGGAACTCTTACATATGTTAGCTTCATCATAGAAAATTTATAGCTTAAGATCATGTCTCTAAATTAGTGTGAAAAATCAATATTTTTCACCTACGTACTCAAAAATGGGATTTCGAGCAACAAGGGTCAGAATATATTTTGAGAAAATGACTTATCTAAAGTCATCCAAACTCTCTACAAAAATTAACACATCAATATTCATGTATAATTAGCCAATAAATCTAAAAATTTTGGACTCAATCATTTAGCAAATTTCAGAGTAAAATTTGAAAGAAAAATGGATGAATAAAGCCCTACTTTGGTGGCTTTAAGGATCTTGGCTTTAAGGTGCTCCAAGATTGAGTTCCTTCACTTCAAATCCTTCTAACCTACACCAAACTCTTCCTTACGCAGCAGATAGTGAGCTCTCAAAAGTTGATGGGTTCAAATTCTAATCAGTTAGTTTGGTAGATATTGAGGAGTATAACAAGTTTTGTGAAGATAGTTTGTGGTTTCAACAACTCTAGGCTAATGTTTTTGAGCTTTAAAATCAAGAGGAAGCTCTTGGAAATGGAAGCTGCTGCTTCTCCTTGCTGCATAGCCGAGAATGCCTTTTGCTTCTTGGACAAGATTTAGTTGTATTTATCTTGTAACAATGTTGGAATATTATAATATATAATTAAGAAATCTTTGACCTAAGAAAGAAAAATGGATGGCTAAGATTAAATCTTATAATTCAAAATTGAATCTTGGCCATTCATTTGACATAAGGGGATAATCTACTTTATTTTGTAAAGGTTAACTTAGTTTTCGGTGTTAAAAATCGCAAACTGAAATTTTACTGAACAGGTACAATAATGTATCCGGGTAATCAAACATTGCCCGAAAATTAATTCTAAGTATAGAATTTTCATTTCTAACTATTTCTAACCTTATCTCCATGTTTTCTCAGTTTTGGGCACTTTTGGGTCCCAAATCTAGAGTTTCAGTTGTCCCGATGGGGCTGTGGGGCCTACTAAGTTACTATTTATATATATATATATATATATGTTTTTTAAAAATTTGTTAGATTGTCTTAATCATTGCTATGTCTATCAAATTTTTTAAATTATGACTAGTGAAGCTCAAATTAATTTTTATATAATTTTTAGAGTATTACACATTTTTAAGACACAAAAAAAAAAAAGATCAACACGTGTCACAAGGAAAACAAATCAAGGGCTAACAGTCTGAAATTGAAGATCAAGTATAAAAGAAAGTCAAGTGCTTACATCTGAAGAGTTTTGGCTGAAACGTTTGCAAATCTATCAAGAATGCAAGAATCCTTCTTCCTTTTCTATAAAGGAATTAGTTCTTGTAATTGATTTATGCTTATGTAAAAAAATATTATTTCTAAATTCTTATTAGATAACATTTTCTTCCTACGAAGAATTGTTAAGAAGAAGTCATTCAGGCTTTCAAGTCACTATTTTATTTTGCGAAAACTTGAGTATTTGTTTGTTAGAGTGAACCAATCTTAATCATTGTGAGTTTAACTTGAAGAGGCTAGTTAAAGACTACTTGGAAGTGATAGTAGTGTGAGCTACTAGCCACGTGAGATAACTTGAGAAAGTTATTGAAAGACTATCTAACTTTCTCAGGATAGAGAAAAAGTTGACTTAGTGGAACTCAATAGGTTGTTGAGAACTGGATGTAGGCAGGTTAGCCGAACCAGTATAAAAACACTCTATGCAGTATCTCTCTACTGCCTTTATCACTTTTATAATCTGCTTTGTGATTCTCTACAACATGTTTCTTAAAAATAGTTTTTAACTAGTTTTCTTATTTTCATCATAGTTCAAAAAAGTTACTTTCTAATCTTCACTAACAAGTTTTCCACTAAACTTCAAGTATATACTTGGTAGTTTTTGTTTAAAGTTTTTAGATACAGAGAAAAGAAAAGTGAAAACACGATTCAACCTTTCTTTTTGTGCGCTTTTTAGCCTACAACAAAGGAGTTAAAGTTCATGGCGCTCAAGCAAGGAAACATGAGCATGGCATAATACACTGTGAAATTTTAGGACCTCTACAAATTCTCTACCATTTATCAATGTAATCATGATGAAACTTGGAAGTGTTTAAAATATAAAGGTGGACTATGAGAAGACATTGAAGCTATTGTTCAACTCTTAGATATTAGAGACTATGCCACCTGAGTAGACAAATCGACAACTGGAGGATATAAAAAGAAGCTAGTGATTTTCGAGTCCGTGAACAGAGGTTGTCGTAACCTCCTCAAATTGAAAATTATTTTATGTTAAGTTGCACAAAAAATGTAGCAAAGGACACAATCTAGGTCGCCTCTAAACTTGGTTAGGAAATTTGGGGTTTTGAGAATTCAATTAAAACAATTAAAAATAAATAAGAAAATTCAATAATTAAAAGGCATTAGTGCAAGGTATTGCTAAGATTATGATTAATTATCATTGACCAAATATTGAACCCATTAGTGGCTATTAGTAATTAATTACTAGAAATTCTACTAGTGATTGATTGACCCCTTGACCAATGCAAATAACTAATAAATGATATCTCAATTTATTTAGAAATCACCTTGATTTAATGTATCAATTGCTATGACCAAACTACTAATCGGAAGGTTAATTCTAATGTTTTCTCTTAAACACAAACCAATAGATCCATCAATTTATGCCCAAAGTGTTTCCTTAGATGGTGATCGCCAATTTAGTTTTTCTAATAAAAATTGTAACAATCGCAACAACAATTATAAGAATAGAAGTTGCGGAACATTAAGAAAGCTAATGCATTCAATATCGAAAGAGGGTCTTAAACATAATCTCAATCCATCTTGAAACCTTTACACTAGTAAGTAAACATATTCCTCCATCCCTAGATAATTACAACAATCAATATAAAATAGTACCTAAAAATAATAGCAAGGATCATTGCCGCAATCCCCATGAACAAACCAATTCTCTTATTGAAATCCCTAGAGTAGAGTAGATGTAGAGAGATGCAGATAAAGAATTAGATAGAGAAACCTAGCAGCCTAGAGTAAGTAGCTGAAACTGAAACTAAAATTAGGGTAAGAGTCCGTGTTAATCCCTTAAATGTGCTCATATGACAGTGGAATTGTAGATAATTAATCTATTTTTGGGCCCCACTTTGGGCTATTTTAGAGAGCAATATTTAAGCGATTGACACAGACTTTTATTTTAGCTTTTGACTCACTTTTGGCTGCAGTTTGCTTTCTCTAATCTTTCTCTTCTTTTTCTCAATTCTTCTCTTTCTGGAGATTCCACTAATGAATAGGATTTGTTCTTAGGGATTTAACAAGGACCCTTGCTATTATTTCCAAGTAGTCTTTTTAATTCATTATTGCAATCCTCCATGGATGGAGGAATAGATTTTCTTACTAGTATAAGGATTTCTGGATGGATTGGGATGATGCTTAACACTCTTTGTTTATATTGAATGTATTAGTTTTCTCAATGTTTTGTAGTTTCTATTTTTATAATTATTGTGGTGATTGCTATAATTTTTATTGGAATAACTAAATTGGCGATTGTCATTTAGGAAAACCCTTTGGGCATAAATTGATGGATCCATTGGTTTATGTTTGAGGGAGAACATTAGAATTAATCTTCTGATTGGCTGTTAGACTATTGCAATTGATTCATTAAATCAACATGATTTCTAAATAAATTGAGATCTCATTTATTAGTTATAAATATTGGTCAAATTCTAGAGGTTGATTGATCACTAGTATAATTGCTAGTACTTTATTAATAATATCCACCAATGAATTCAATATTTGGTCTGTGAGAACTAGTTCCAATCTTAGGAATACCATACACTAGTGCCTTTCTATTATTGCTATTACCATTTAAATTTAATTGTTTCAATCTTAATCCTCCAAAACCCCAATTTTCAAACTAAGTGATAAAGCCTCCTTGAGAGATGGCCTACGTTGTGCTCTTTACTATATTTTTTGTGCAACTTAGCATTAAAGGAATTTCTAATTTAAGGAGGTAGGCAACAACCTCACTTCACACTATAATACTAAAATGAGCACTGCAGTGCTCATCCGAAAGTGACCTTCTGTAATTTTTCTCTTTTTTTGCTCCAAGTTCCAAAGCTCTTGTGTACAAAAATCATACTCAAATAGACAAGTTAAACGCAACATGCTTAAATTCAAAAATTATTTCAAAATTAGTGCAATAGTTAATTATTCTATCAAAAATGTAGAATGAAAACTAAATCAAAATTCTAATTATTCACATCAATAACAGAGTTAAACCTATGTAAAAAGCTAAGGTTTAAAAGCAAGATAAGTGGCATAAATGCCTTTTATCAAACTCCCCTACACTTAAGCTTTCACATGCCCTCATGTGAAACTAAGGATCAGAATAAGGCATGGATGAGAAGTAGTATAAAAGAACTAGACTAGACTTCTAACACAACTAACTCTAAAAATTCAAAATGCATGCAATTAAATAACAATACACCAGACTGATGAACCTAGAGGCACAATAATAAACTTTCGCATCAACAATCAAGAGGATCTCAATGAGTACGGCATGAACATGAACACAACACACAAGGTTAGTCAGTGTTTGCCACTCATTCACCTAAGTGTTTTGGATTTGGATACACTCAATCACCTCAAATGAAAATGTATTACCATAGGCTTGATATGGGTCTCATTCTCCTTTTGTCATACACACATGCATACTAAATCAAGATAGCTTGTCTTGGGTTATAATGGAGCTTAGGTGAAAATGGGTAATTATGTAAGCCAATGAACTGAGCTTCTAGTCAAAAGAGAGCAAATACATACACCAAGAGCATAAATGCTTAAGGGTACACTTTGTTCAACTTAACACAATCATAAGCCTTTGAATTGCAATGTGGCACATCTTCAACCAAATTTTTTCAGAATTTTTTTTGTCAGCCTTGCTTCTTCTTTTTTTTCTTGGTATGCAACTTGTTGAATTTTTTGATATACATTATCAATCCCCTACATTTAAATTAAGGCATGTCCTCATGCTCTCCCTCACACTTG
Organism: Dalbergia cultrata; assembly: GCA_031216105.1. NCBI lineage: Eukaryota > Viridiplantae > Streptophyta > Magnoliopsida > Fabales > Fabaceae > Dalbergia > Dalbergia cultrata. The sequence goes on from CM062346.1 coordinate 50,415,932, forward strand.
TACTCAAGTACATATAAGAATTGCACGAATGCTCAAGCACATTTACGGTGTGAAATTTGGGAATGAAAAATTTTTAGGAGGAGAAAGAAGAGAAAATGTGAATTTGGCGCTTTTTTCCTCCATTTCCTTCTTCGTTAATTCTCTTTTTCCCTTCTTCTATTCTCACTAATTCATCATCTCATAATCATTGCATTATTGCTCTCTTTGTCTCACCATATTGTCCAACAATAATTTGGCGGCACTTATCCATGCGGAGCTTTTGTTAATTGAAACTCCTGAAAAGTCTATGAACAACAAAAAAAATGTTGTTCTTCTAGCAATTCATGACCTATACCCTGTAGTGTACACCTACAATTTATCACAATTAGTCATGTGCACAACCAACAATCTTGCACCACTTCTCTAGAAAAATTGATCGAAGAGAAGGAAAAGCACAAATGGCGATATTTGAAGGCCTTTTTCAATACTCATTCCCAGCATGGAATGGAATATTTCGTAGACATGATGGCGTCAAACGGAAAAAGCATTTTGAAACATTATAATAAGCCAAATGATGAACTTCAAGTAAATCATGGTTTCATTGTAATGATCTTAGCCGATTGTTGCTTCATACTTGAATTCTTTCTTCGATACCATGAATATGACAAATGGGAGGAACAAGACCATTTAATGTTGAAACCATATATGGGAGATGGTGTTAGATTTGATCTCAAATTGTTAGATAACCAGATCCCCCCTTTTTCTTGAACAAATATATAATACTGGAATTGCAAACTTGGCAATCTCTTTTATTAGTCTATGTTGTAATTACTTTGGGATGGACCATCAAGATTAGGAAAATAAGAAACCTCTCCATTTTTTGGATCTCTTAAGGCATTTGATCTTATTGCCCAGTGATCGCCAAGGAAAAATTACCACAACACATTTAGCCCATTTTCTTTACCAAGTAAGGTATATGCAGATGTATTATTCCTACATGTCTTTAGTGTAGAAGACTCAACAAAGGCACGATAGAGGAATCTACTTATTTTTTAACAGTCACACTACAAATCTGCAACCTACATAACTAGGAACATATGGTTCCTAAATCTCTTGATGAATGCTAAGAGAGACCTAAGAATTTTAATTATTACAAAATGAATAATTGTGGTTGCAATACGCACTAATGATGAAGTCTTTATTATGCTCAAAGGTTTAGAATGGCATCTTAGTGCATTGAAAATGAAATCAAGCTATTTATTTGTTTGCGATCAGTTGAATGCTTTCAATAAACATCCTTCTAACAAGAACAAAGCCAATGAGTATCTTAGTGATCCATGAAAGAAGGTTCACACATGAGCTAGTATCATGACTGCAACAAGTAATCTTGTTGAAACTAGTTGCACAATTCCACAAACAATCTGGCAAGCAAGAGGTTTAAACATGCGTCAAAGCATTCCTCCTTTACGATTGTTTAGGTTCTTGTTTCTTGAATTTCTAAGCATTTTAGAAGCATTTCTCCTTTATGATTTGTTAGGTTCCAGTTTCTTGAATTGTTACTCATGCCTTTTGTTTAGTGTTCAATAATTTGTTTTTGTTGGGCAATGTTTAGTATTAGGATAGTAACTACCTTAGTTAGTTATTCATTAATGATGATTTTTAGGCTATTAGAAGTGCACCATGTGCATTCACACATATGTACTCCTATGTACTCTTATATATACTTTGTTTACAATGAAATAATATACTATTCAGTTCCATTCATTACTTTGACAAGCTTTCTGTCATGGAGGACTTCTCCAATCCTTTTTACCTTCATCAGTCAGAAGGTCCAGGAAATGTGCTTGTCTCTTAGCCTCTTACAGAAGACAACTACTCCTCTTGGAGTCATGCCATGACTGTGGACCTTTCTGTGAAGAACAAATTCTCCTTGGTCAATGGTTCGCTCACCAAACCTAATCCAGTTCAAGATCCTGCACACTTTCAAGCTGGGCTTAGAGTGAACAACATGGTAATATCATGGCTTCTCAACTCGATTTCAAAAGAAATTTTGCCTACACTGGTCTAATATGACTCTATTACATACATCTGGTTTGATCTTAAAGCAAGATTTCAGTTAAGAAATGGCCCAAGATTGTTCCAGATCAAGCGCAAAATTATGTCTTTTACACAGGGTAATCATTCAATTTCACAATATTGTTCAAGATTGAAGATTCTATCGGAAGAAATGAAGGAACATAAGCCTGTTGTTTCCTACAATTATAATGGTTTTCGCCCTTTTCTTAAGCACCTTGAGGCAGAGTATGTGCTTCAATTCTTCATGGGATTAAATGAAGAATTTCTCATGTTTGAGGACAAGTCTTGATGATGGAACCTCTTCCATCAATCAATGCGGTTTATTTTCTTATTATCCAAGAAGAGAAGCGAAGAGCCATTGGTAGATCCACTACCAACATTGATTCCCAAGTTGCCTTCTCTGCAAAGGGTAATGATTCAAAACAAAAAAAAAAACTCTGAGAAGTCTTGGCCTTATTGCACACATTACTACTTGGCTGGTCACACGGTTGACAAGTGCTTCAAACTTGTTAGTTATCCTCTAGGATACAAGAAAGCAAAAGGTACAGCCGTGAATCATGTCACTTCTAGAGTTCCTAACACAAGTTCTAGCAAGGTCCACATTCCTGTTGAACAATATCAACAATTGCTTACATTACTCCAAGCCAATGCAGCAATTTCCTCTGGTTTCACCTTTGCTAATGCTTAGGATAATGGTAATAACCCTGAGACAACCCATCATGATTCTAAATGTATTCCATCAACAGATTGGATCCTTGATTCAGGTGCTTCATGTCATATTTCTTCTTCCTTATCAAATTTTTCCCATACTGAACCGGCCTTGAATTACTTCATTTAGTTACCTAATCAAACTACTATTGTGGTTAAATTTATTGGCACTATTTCACTGAATTCAGGCTTGGTCTTTAACAAATTTTTTTATGTACCAAACTTTAAATATAATCTCATTTCAGTTAGTGCATTATTAACAGTTACTGATCTCTTTGTTGGTATATATGCTAATTCTTTTTTTTTTTCAGAACATCAAGACAATGAGGATGATTAAGAGGGGTGATCTCATCAATAAACTATACTACCTTGATATGGTATTTCTTGCTGATGATTCTATTTCTGTTATTGCTAATCTCATACCTTTACCTATTTCTGCTGTAAAGTTTGTCCCTAATAATGATACAATAAGCTCTATAACTACTACTAGACTTTAACACTCTAGGCTAGGACATCATTCTTTTAAGAAGCTTAGTGTATTAGCCCTAAAGTTACAGATACCCCTTAATAAAAGTCATGATTCTATTTATTGCAGTATTTGTCTATTAGCTAAACAAAAGAGACTTTCTTTTCCTGCTTTTAATCATGTTACTTTGAATCCTTTTGAATTAGTTCATTGTGATATTTGGGGACCCTTTCATGTCCCAACATATAATGGAAAGAGATTTCCTAAGCATTTTAGATGACCACACTAGATACACTTGGATACACATGATTAAATCTAAATCTGAGGCTTCTTTCTTACTTGAGAGTTTTACTACTTGGGTTTTCACTCAGTTTTCAGGTTACTATGAAAACCTTGAGAAGTGATAATGCAAAGGAAGTAGCAATCACAAATTTTCTAGCTGAAAAGGGAATCAACCATCAATTCTCTTGTGTAGAGACTCCTCAACAGAACTCAGTTGATGAAAGAAATCACCAACATTTATTGAATGTTGCTCTAGCCTTAGTGTTTCAGTCCAATACTCCCCTTCAATTTTAAGGGGACTGCATTGGCACATCAGCTTTTCTCATCAATAGACTTCCTTCACCATTACTGAAGCATGCTTCTCCATTTTCATTACTTTATAGCAAAGAACCAGATTATTCTGCACTCAAAACATTTGGCTGCCTCTGTTATGCCTCAACACTTCAATCCTCAAGACATAAATTTACTCCTATAGCATGACCATGTGTTTTCATTGGATATCCACTTAGCCACAAAGGGTACAAAGTTTATAATCTTATTACCAAAAAGATATACATTTCAATGGATGTTCACTTCCACGAAACTGAATTTCCTTTTCATAAGTCTTAACCCACAAACTATGCAGACACTATTTTCCCTCCCACTGTCATACCACTACCCCAACCTACTATAATCCCCACAAACATACGTCAAATTAAGCTTCATATAATACGTGAGAACCCTATACCCGAGAATCCCACCTCTGAACAAAACCAAAACACCATACCTGTCCCTGCAACTAGTTTTGAACCTGTCAGAAAATCTAATAGGCCTTCAAAACCCCCACCATACCTGTAAAACTATGTTTGTACTTCAGTTACATATCCCATTAACAACCATTTATCATACTCCAACCTTAGCAAGCCCCAAGATTCCTACATCAATAATGTGACTAGAACCTTTGAACCTAAGTTTTACTACTGAGCTGTAAAGCATGAAGAATGGAGACAAGCCATGAAGGAAGAACTAGACGCTATGACAATAAATAAGACATGGAGTGTTGTTCCTCTTCCTCAAGGCAAGACCCCCATAGAGTGTAAATGGGTGTACAAGTTAAAATATAACCAAGATGGCTCTATAGCAAGACATAAGACAAGATTAGTAGCTCAAGGGTTCACTCAACAAGAGGGTGTAGACTACATAGAAGCTTTTTCTCTAGTGGTAAAATTGTCCACTGTCAGAGTTCACCTCTCCCTAGTTGCTGTCTACAATTGGCATTTGTTTCAACTTGATATTAACAATGCTTTTTTGAATGCGGAGGTATACATGAAGCTGCCCTTTGGACACTTAGAATCTTTTTTTTTTCAACCAGGGGGAGCCGTTTTGCAAGCTCTTAAAATCGATTTATGGCCTAAAACAAGTTTCTAGGCAATAGTTTGCAAAATTCTCCACTGCCTTGATACAACTTAATTTTCCACAATTAAAAAATGATTACTCTCTCTTCATCAAAGGTACTGGTCAAAATATGGTAATCATCCTTGTTTATGTTGATGATATTATACTAGCAGGACCTTCAATTAACTTACTTAACCAAGTCAAAGAATCACTTCAACAACACTTCAAACTGAAAGACCTTGGAGTTTTAGAATTTTTCTTGGGACTTGAAATTGCAAGGTCCAGTAAAGGGATTTCCCTCAATTAGAGAAAGTACACTATGGAATTGCTGAATGACACAAGTTTCCTAGCTACAAAACTTGCCTCTTTGCCCATGGACCCAAATGTCAAACTTAGTGCTATTGAAACGACTCCACTAATGCAAGATGATTCTATGTACAGAAGACTTATAGACAGACCTCCTATATACAAATCTCGCAGCCAGACATGACTTTTACAGTTAACAAGCTGAGCCAATTTGTATTTAAACCAAGGGAAACTCATTTAATAGCAGCTCACCACTTACTGCGATATTTAAAAGCTACTCCAGCTTTGGGACTTCTTCTCTTTTAGTTTTTCATTGATTTTATCAGCTTTTGCAGATGCGGACGGGGGCAGTTATATTGTCACAAGAAAATCAACTACTGGCTATTGTGTGTACCTTGGAGACTCACTAATATCCTGGAAATCAACGAAACAAGCTATCATAGCAAGGTCCTCAGCAGAAGCCGAATATATAACCATGCAAATGCAACAAGTGAAGTCCTATGGCTCATCAAACTCCTACAAGATTTCCATATTACAACATCTTTTGTTAAACTCCTCTGTGATAGCCAAGCCACGATCTATATAGCTAGCAAGCCAACATTCCATGAACGCACAAAACATATTAATATTGATTGTCTCTTTGTGCAAGAACATGTTCAGTCCGGGCTCTTGGGGTTAATCCATGATTAGCAGATATTCTTACCAAGCCATTATCCTTTTCTATTTTTAGTTCAATAAAATCCAACTTGGCATTCATAGATAATTCCTTCCAACTTAAGGGGGAGTATTAGGATAGTAACTACCTTAGTTGGTTATTCGTTAATGATGATATTTAGGTTGTTAGAAGTACACCACGTGCATTCACACATATGTACTCCTATGTACTCTTATATATACTTTGCATACAATGAAATAATATACTATTCAGTTCTATTCATTACTTTGATATTTAGTGTGCATACCTAACCTATGATGCACGTGTTCAGGCGACCACAAAAACGTTTGAAAGCAATCCTTCGATATTTACCGATTGAGTTTGTTTGTTTTACTTTTTCTAACATTCTTTGTTTTAATTAAGTTGTGGTAGACTTCAGCTTTTTCTAACTTTTCTTTTAGGAACCAAAACCTTGTATAGTTTTATTTTTCAAAAATGATATTCCAACACCAAAAAATGGGTTTCCAATTAGGACACTTAAAAAATGGGTATTCAATTGGGACATCTACTCCACCATCGTTGGATATGATAGTGGCCCCAACTTCTTTCACTCATCAATCACATCCAAAGGTGATAGAGCGGATGTCTCAATTGGAGACCTATTTTTAGGTGTTAAAATAGTAATGCTCTATTTATATTTGTTTCTAGATAACATACTAGGTTCTCAATTTTAACCATTTCAATGAGAACAACAAAATCCTTTTGATTGCGTCTCCAATGACGCTATTCAAATACTAGCTACCTCCTTGAATTAAATATTTTAATTTCTACACATGGTTTCTTAAGGTTTAACCACAAACCTATTGAATCATTGCAAAACATGAACTATTTCTTGTTGTCAAATTGCATTTGACCACCAACAATCACCAAATATTCTCCAAGATTTTGTAAATAGTGCTTAGAAAATGTATATAAAAATTGGAAATTTCTTTACAAATAGTTTCTTATGGTTTGACCTAATGATCTTTCATCCTCTTATTTGAACCTATTCTAAATCATGTCTCATCCTCTGACAGCTAAGAATTGTCTTTATACTAATGCATAAGTTATCATAAATATCGTTTATAATTATCTTGTGAATTTAGAATGTGATACCACTTTGAAGGAGATGATAGAGAGAAGATTTAGTCTCCATTCGCTAAAAGTATCCACTTTTATTGATACTATTGACTAACTTGAATTGTTTTTTCTTCACTTACATGAAAAACTTTAAGATAACTATATAAGACTATTTATAAGTACTCAAAATAATAAATACACCTATTAATGAAAAATATGCAAACATGAATGATTAGTGAATACATGATGAACTAATTTCCAACAACCATTAGAGTAGTTAGCTGCTTTAGAGAAGTCAAGCCAAGGTTTCCAATCTTGGAAGCAAAAAATTTGAGACGAAGTATTTCCAATCATATCAAGTGAACCAGCCATTGTTGTATAATGAAAATGTGATATTAGGGATTTCAGACTCCTATCACCCAATTCCAATTATTGAATAATGTTATGATATTCCAAGGTGCTCATTGGACTGACCCCAAACCTTTTTAACTTCATTGATTCTATTGTTACCTTGATTTTTAGCCTTTGGTGATATCAATAATCCTCTTGCTATTTAGTAAGCTAGCGTTTGGTAAAGGGGACAGGACACAAATACAAGAATAGTTTGTCTTTGTATGCTATTTGGTAAGGGGGACGGGGTACGGGAATGGAAAAATTTTCTGTCCCAAAGACAAAAATTTCCTGTATTTCTGTCCCTCCAAAAAAGTGGGGACACAACACAGAGACACAAATTTCCAGTGGAGGACAAGCCGCCACCAATCAACTGCTGGCCACCACCGGTCAACAGTCTTCAGCGGTAGTCAATGGTCGGCCAGCAATGGTCAACGCCAGTCAATGTCTGTCCCTAACTCTATAACCAAACATGATACAGAGACAATATTTTTTATGTTTCCGTCTCCACTGTCCCTGTATTTCTGTCCCTGTCCCCCTTACCAAACGCTACCTAAGTGAGTATTCGATTAGTCATAAGTGAGAAACACATGATCAATCAAAATTTTAATATGGCCTAATCAAGTTTCTATCGACAGTAATGTTTCCTTCATCTTTACCAATACTCATACGAAACCTCAAAGTGGCACCTTCCAACGGGACTTGTGGAACAATGAAACAAAATATGAAGCCCAAAAGAGGGGAATGTGGAGCTGTAGTGGAAGAGATATCAATATTTACATAATCATATTATGTTCCATACACCGAACCACTATATATATATTCAACATGAGTGCCATCATATTTATAGTAATCATTTGCTAATGCTAATAAAACATTGTACGTAATTTTCATGAGGTTGATTTGTGCATCCAACCCAATAGCCCCAAGAGAATATTGATCCAAGTGTAAGGATAGTAGAAGTAAGCTGAGTTAGTTAAAGTTAGTTAGTGATTTGTTAGAGAGTTGGTTACACACTCTCAGGTTTTGTTAGAGTGTTAGCTACACCTTCACACCTACACCAACTTGTATATAAACTTTCATGTAACTGCTCATCATTACAATCAATCATAATTTAGATTCAGTTCATAGCTCTAGTTCTTCTTTGTTCTCTCTCTCTTTGCTCTCTACTTTCACTATCTCTAACCTAGCACTAATACCTTCTTGGTATCAAAGCTCAGGTTCTGATCACCATGGATTCTTCAGATTCCACTTAAACCTCACAATCTACACAATTCGCAGCACCTCAACAATTCGCAAATCTAGTTTTGTAAAAGCCGGATGAAGAAAATTACCTTCCATGGAAAGAGCAAATTGAAGCTACTATTAAAGGCCACGATGTGCAAGATCATTTACTTGGAAATGGAATTCCGAGAAATTTTTTATCATAGCAAGATCAAGATGTTGGATCAGTGAATCTAAAATACAAGAAGTGGAAGCAGCAGGATGTATTATTGAAATCATGGATGCTATCTTTCATGACAAAGCAATTCACTACAAGAATGGTTGGATGTGAGCTTTCTCATCATGTATGAAACAGGTTAGAAACTTATTTTGCATCTCAGATCACTGCTAAAGTTCATCAATTAAAGAACAAGTTACAAAATCTCAAGAAAGAAGATGTTATTACTGATTACTTGCTAGAAGTAAAGAAAATTGTTGATGCAATAATTTCTATTGGTGCAATTGTGAGTGATGCTGATCATGTGGAGGCAATTTTGACTGGATTGCCTGAAGAATATTTGGAATTCATCACCACAATGATTTCAAGACCTGTTCCAATTTCAATTGGAGAATTGGAAGCACTGTTAATGGTGCAAGAGGAGTTAATCATGAAATATCGCAGATCTGAGTCACTGGTACATGCTAATGTTGCTCAATACACTCCTTCTAATCATAATAGAGGAAGATGAGGTAGATCTGGTCAATTTTGTGGTGCTTATCATGGCAGAGGAAGAGGTTGATTTGGCCATCATGGAGGAAGATCATTTTCCTCAAATCGACCTCAGTGTCAAGTCTGTGGAAAAACTGGTCATACAGCTTTAGAGTGTTGGTATCACTTTGACAGAAGCTATGGAGCTCAAGCTTCGGGCTCAAACTTTAACAATGGAAACCAACTCTCAAGTCATTCCTCACAACATGGACCTCGAGCAAATCTCACTATTGCAACACCTAGCACACTGTAGGATCCAAATTGGTACCCTAACTTAGGTGTAACTCATCATATGACACCTGATCCACTTAATTTCATGGAGGAGCATGACTAGTCTGGGCCAGATCGAGTTTATGTTGGTAATGGTTCTGCACTACCTATCAAACATGTTGGAAATGCTAAGTTAAAGTCAGATCTAAACAATTTTACCTTTAGATTGAACAATATGTTGCATGTGCCTAATTTAACTAAGAATCTTCTCAGTGTACATCAATTCACCAAAGATAACCAATGCTTTCTTGAATTTCATCCTTATACTTGCTTTGCTAAATCTCAGGGAACCAAGGAGACAATTCTCCAAGGCTCATGTAGCAATCGCTTGTACAAGTTTCACAACTTTAAGCCCAAAATTAACCTTGGTGCATTCTACATTACTGCTATTCCTGAATCAAATTTTGCACTCTAGTACTCCAAGCTTGGTCATTGTTCCCCAACTATAGTGTCTAGAGTTTTAAAGACTTGCAACATTTCCCTTCCTATTAAAAAGTTTCTTTATGGATCTTGCTGTTTAGGAAAGTTACATCAACTTCCTTTTTCAATTTCTAACACTGTTTACAATAAGCCTCTAGACGTAGTATACACTTATATATAGGGCCCAGCTCTAGTTTCTTCAATAAAGGGAGTTCGTTACTATGTTCACTTTATTGATGCGTTTTCTAAGTACACTTGGTTATATTTTATTCAATCTAAATCAGAAATTAGATCTGTCTTTACCAATTTCCAACATATGGTAGAATTGCATCTAGGAACTAAAATCAAAGTTGTACAAGTGATAATGCATTGGAATTTGTGAGTTTCTCCAAGCATTTGTAGGCACAAAGCATTATCTACAGGTTCTCTTGTCCTCATGTTCATCAGCAAAATGGAGTTGCTGAGAGAAAGCATAGGCATATAGTAGATATGGGACTATCAATGCTAATGCCCCTTAAATATTGGGGTGATGCCTTTCTTACTGCAGCACAAATAATCAACACTCTACCTACACTAGTATTGAATAATGCTTCACCTGCACAAAATTTGTTTGGTATTATTCCCCCTTATCAGACATTTAAGAGGTTTGGTTGTTTGTGTTTCCCCTACACTGGGCCTTACAACAAACATAAGTTGGAATTTAGGTCTATCCCTTGTGTTTTCATTGGTTATGGTCTGCAACATAAAGGCTATAGATGCCTCATTGACACTGGGAAAAATTAGTCAATGGACATGTAGTGTTTGATTAATATAAGTTTCCTTTCAAATCTAGTTTTGGTCTCCCTAAACCAGAAAATCCAGAATCTGTGCCTCATCTACATATGCCTATAATTCCTATACTGAAACAACAACCTTCTCCTATCTCAGCACAAAGCTTCTGTCCTCCCACAACTGCATCTATTCCAACCTCAGGAATTGATGTTTATCCCTAGCCAGCACCTTCAACTGAACCTAAACCTACTCACCCTCCCCTACCATCACATCAAAACCCAAACCCTGCTGAATTTTAGCCTCACCAGACCAAACCACTTAAACCAGTAAATAATCATCCCATGCTCACAAGGGCCAAGTAGGGAATCTTCAAACCTAAAACCTTCACTGCCAACCTTGAACTAACTTCAATCAAACAAGCCTTCACCATTCCTCATTGGAAGCAGGCCATGGATGAAGAATATAGTTCCCTCATGAGAAATCATACTTGACAACTAGTCCCTTTACCAAAAGGTAGACAACCTATAGGCAGCGAGTGGGTGTTTAGGCCAAAATATAATTCTGATGGGTCCTTACAGAAATACAAGGCTAGGCTTGTTTCTCAAGGGTTTAGCCAAAGACCTGGGTTTGATTACACTGAAACTTTTAGTCCATTCCTAAAAAGCAACCTCTATCTGATTACTTCTGTCACTAGCCGTAGCAAAATCTTGGTGCATTAGACAGCTTGATATGAATAATGCATTCTTAAATAGGGAGTTGATTGAATATGTGTATACAAAATAGCCTTCTTAAATGGGGAGTTGATCCAACAAGCGCTAATTGGCAAAAGGAAACTGAAATTAACAATATATACAACCTTGATTCTTTGATTTGGAGGACATTGGCAAAAACCTGATTTGGACTCTAACTCATATTGGCATCATCATCAACAAAATAGATAAACGATAATGGTGTTTATGAGCCTTAAAGTCGCTAATATAACATGTTACATGTACGCTTTCAGGAATTTTCTTGTGCTTCAAAAATATGTAAGCAAGCAATTTTACTATTATCTTATCATTTGATTCTTCTTTTCTCTATCTTCCACCTTATCTGCTGATGGAGATCACTATATAAACTACTAACTTGAGAGAGAAAAAATTATTGTAGATTAAAACACGGAACGATAAGGAAATCGCGAACAACTATATGTTACAGAGAAACGAAAGAAACTAGTCCAGAATTACGTTGGTCCTTATAAATAATCTAAGCGACTCTTCCAAGAAATTTCGGGGTAAGCATACCATTAACAGCACGTGGCAGGAGTGGACACCAGTCAAACTAAAATTCTATCCACACAGGAAGACAGTTATAGGTAACAGACGGGAATAAATGAGTGGAAGAAAACAGGTACACTGTGATGTTTAATGCAATAATAATGTTATTTCCACATTAAAATTGGATGTCTCCTTTAAGCATTCAACTAGTTTAATAGGATGAAAGTGTATTTCCACATATATGTGTGTCACAGCCGGGTTCCACCAGTTTTAACCAGGTTTGACCTACATTGATCAACTCAATTGCATGTCTGGTCCAACTAAAGAACTAGATTAGTCAAGTGACAGGTTCACCAATTTTCGGTTAGAACTGGCTAGTCTGGTCCTGGTTTAAAAGCTATAGTAATAATAAATATAGTTTATTGATTATACTTGATTCCAATTCATATTTTATTTAAAATCAAGATTGATGATTCCTGATTTTTGGTTAAACAAGATATACTGATATCCTTTTGAATTATATATATTTTTTTGAAGAAAAATATTTGATATAGGATTAGGAAATGGGGATTGATATGGTTTTTTGGACACATTTATAATAAGTATAGTTAATTATATTCTATTACCAATTGTGTAGAACAATTTTTTATTCAATTATTCTTTTAGATAATACAACATGTTATTTTTCTAGACTTAAGCATTTTTAAAATTTTGAATTTTAAATTGAAATTAAATAATAAGCAATAAACATATAATATATTGATTATATTTTATTCCAATTTTATTATCAATCATGATTTCTAATTTATGGTAAAGTCAAAATTAATAATTTTCTTTTAACTTGGATTTTTTTAAAGAATAATATTTGATATATAGGACTTGGAAAAATTAAGCTAGATTTTCTTTTTTGGGTTGTTTAGAGAAAGTATCATTTATAATAATTTTAATAAATATAATTAATTATATTTTATCAATAATCACAGTTCATAAATTTTTTTACAATATAATGTATTTTTTTTATTTTTGATTTTTTAAAATTTGAAATTGAGATTAAAAAATAGTAATAATAAATGCACTTGATTGGTTATACTTGATTTTTAGTTTATTATCAATCACGAATACTAATTTTTTATTAAATTAGATATACCAATTCCCTTCTGAATGATATATTTATTTTAAAGAATAGATTTTGGAATCTGGCTTGGAAAAATTAAATCAGTTTATTTATTTAGAGAATGAATCATTTATAGTAGTGGTAATTTATAATAATAGTAACAAACATATCGAATGATTATAATCATGTGCATAGTTAATTATATTTTATTACCAATCATGATTCATAATTTTTAATTTAATAATTTTTTTAGACAATATAATGTGATATTCTTTTAGATTTGATCATTTTTAAACTTTTAAATTTGAAATTTAGATTAAATCATTAGTAATAATAAATATAGTTGATTGATTACACTTGATTCCAAATTTATTATCAATTATGATTTCTATTTTTTGTTAAATTAGATATAATAATTTTATTTTAAATTAGATAATTGTTTTAAATAAAAATATTTGATATAAGACTTCAAAAATTTAAACTTGACCACCAAATCAACAAGCATTTTAAACTGCCCATTAAGAAAAAAAATAATTATGTGCACAATTGAAGTCATGCAATTCCTCTATGGTTTGACCACAGGTATGACTGAAAATGGAATATAATTAGTTATTAATGATTTACATTAATTATTTCTCCATTGAGTTAATTCCAAACAAGCCACATTACTCAATTGTTTTTCTAATTGTTTATTTTGGATTATATTTTATAGAAATCAATATATATATATATATATATATATAAGTACAATTTTTTTTCAACTGCATTAATAGGTGTGGAGTATAATTTTTTAAGTATATAAAAATTAATTTAAAATTCAAAATACACATTTTTTATTATTAATCATCATGTGTAATAAACTACTTCTTTACTATAATAAAGATATGGATTTTGTTACCTAGTGCCCTAATAAGCTGACATTTATTTCAAGAAATATTTAGTTATTCTTGGGAATAACTATATGGGAATGATATGTTAGCATATTTGTTAAAATTTTTACAAAATTATTCTTGGAGATCAATTATTCCCTGAAAAATATTTTTCCATGATTTAGTAAGATATTATTCTCATGATAAAAGATTGGACTAAAAAAATTCCCATGAATTGGAAATGACAATTATTAGATATAAATACGAAAATATCCCTATATCATTTGACTTTTCCCCACAATTTTCATTCATTTTCACTTTATACATCTATCATGCTATCAATTTAAAACTTTTTGTTAATTGTTATTTTGATTGGGATGAACAAATTTTAAAAAATTAATTGTTAATTTTTTTCTATTTTTCTAAAATTTGATTGATAATGATGATGATGATGATGATGATGATGATGATGATAATAATAATAATAATAATAATAATAATAATAATAATAATAATAATAATAATAAATGTGTTATGGGTATTTTAAAAATTATGACATATATTTCTAAGGTTTAGGATTTAGAGTTTAGAGTCTAGGATAATAAATATTATGAAATAAACAGGTTTTAAATTTATTTATAGGAATCTTAATAAATAATCCTAGAAATATTTAATGCTAAACAAACAATTTGTTTAAAATATCTGGAAATAACAATTTCAGGAATATTATTTCTGGAAATGTTATTCATTAGAATATAATTTTAAACCTTGAAACAAATACCCTAAAGGCAATGGTTAAGAGGGAAAAAACAAGTTTCAAAAGTTTTGAGTGGGCCCTATACATTAAAAACTTAAAAGCCTATCTAGCCAATATAAAAATTTCCATTTTTCATTACTTAACGAGTGCCTTAAGACACTAGTTAAATCTACTATTATAATATTTGAGAGTTATTTCATGGAAACTATTATACGTGTCATTCATACAGAGTTTTAGGGTACACGTGTCATTCATATAGTGATTTAGGGCCCACTTTTCTCAACATTTATATCTACAGATTTTTTAATTTAATTTACAATTTAATTATTAATAAAATCAAATATTACAATTATTAAAGATTACATGAATCAATAAACTTAGAATCATTGAGATATATTCATGAGATTAAGAATCATTAAAATTGTGATATACAATTAAAATTAAGTATCATTAAGAATTAAAAAATATAAAATTAAGAATCATTAAAAAATGGATTAAATATAAAAATATTGGAGTGATAAAAATATTAATGGTGCTCATTACAATATAAAATCATCTGATATAAAGAAAATAAAAAAGGAATACTCAGTAAGATGATTTTGACGTGCCCGTTTGCATACGATTGATCAAATATATTTTAAAACTATTATTAGTGCTCAATAATGGTGGAAGGATGCTTTTAATGTGCTTAGCCACGTGAGGAGAATATTTTTTGAGAAAATAAAAAAAGGAAAGAAAAACAAATTAAAGGCAAGTTTCTAGATCCTACCCGAGCATTCATATCGCAAGTTGCCTGGGATAGTCACATGAGGAGACTATTTGCTGAGATCAAACAAACAAAAGGGAAAGTTTCTGGAAATCATATCGCAAAGAAAAGATGCTATTGCACACAAGGATTTCAGCGATTAACTTTGTAAAATATCTTTTCGTACCCATCACGATTGGGTCATCTATTTGCCAAGAACAAAAATAGAAAAAAGGAAAGCTTCCACCAGATCTTAGTCGGCTTTTCCTTTATGCGTTGGACAATGAGAGATGGCTATTGCAAGTTCCCAAAGGATGTTAGATATTCTTTTCAATTGATATTTTGATTTGATTAAGATTTTCTATTTTATCTTATATCTTTTGATTTTCAATAGATTATCATTTTTTATTTTGTTCTGACCATAAATCTCTAAATTTCTAAACTAATTTCGGATTATTAGGTTGATTGTATCCCAAATTGATTACAATCCAAAATTGTGGATTCTGATTTTTGAGGCTTGGATGATTGCAAACAATTCTTATTCAGAAGGAAGAGATTTAATTTATGCTAAGTTTCCAGGTCGTTTTGTATACAACAAAGCAAAGCAAGAATGGTTACCTAGTAAACAGGGACATTCAATAGGCAGGCTTCAATACATACCTCCTAGAACTGATAAGTTGTACTACTTGAGGTTGCTATTAACTGTTCAGAGAGGATGTACGAGTTACCAAAGTTTAAGGAAAGTAGGTGATTTAGTACACCAATCTTTTGAAGATGCATGTCATGCATTGGGGTTATTAGCGGATGACAATGAATTTATTGAAGGTATAATAATTCTTTCACTATTTTTATTAGTTATTTTTCACTTTCAATTTCTTTTTTCTTTTTGGATTTCAGTTCTTTATTATTATTATTATATTAGTCCTCACAATTATTTTTTGTCTTTTCTCATACATTTCTTGAACAATGCATTTATTTAAGGTATAAAAGAAGCTGCAGAGTTAGCGTCTGGAAATCAACTAAGGAAGTTCTTTGTTACATTATTAGTGACAAACACGATGAGCAGACCGCAATTTGTATGGGAGCATGTTTGGGAACTTTTAGCAGATGGAATCTTACATGATCGGAGACAAATATTAAGGAATAAAGGTGTCACGACCCTCCTTGGGCACGTGACCGGCACGTGAGAAATTCCATTCCCACGTAAGCTCGGTGACCTGTACCGTCTCTACGCATGCATTTCGATTAAAAAAATCCATAAAATAAATCCTTAATATGACATGAAATCACCTGTTGTTGAAAACCAAGTTTAGAAAAACCAAAACATATTTCCATCCTTTTCAAAAAGCAAATATGCAATGTCGCTAAATATGCATACAGTCCTTTACATACAAGGTGTTTATAAAAGTAATAGTTATACAATCCCAAAAAGTATATAAAATAACAAATCTATGCACAATGTGATCATGCTCTACAGTTCGGGGTCCTGCCTGCATCACATTGGAGCATGTCTAGAGCAAAATATCAGACACCTCACCTAATGGGCTCAGCAACTGAATCTAATGCTGCTGGGAAGAGGATGGTGTAGAAGTACCCTTAGTAGTTACGGTATTTGTAAAATATGAAGGAAACAGAGGGGTGAATTTTGAATCCAAAACTCAGTGAGTGAGCCCTCATCTGGAACCCCTCTTCATGGGACACCAAAGAATGTACACAACACCAAAAATAATAATAACAATAATAACAGTACTAACATCAAGTAGTTCATAGTTATAATCAAGATCTCAAATCTTAGTTCTTTACAATCTGACCTAACAGTAGTCTAATAGAGAAACAGTAATCTCTGAATACAAATGTTTGATCATATCTGGGCGTTACGTATCGCCGTCCCCAGTATGACACTAAGTCTCTGAATATCTGTGGTCACATCTGGGCGTTACGTATCACCGTCCCCAGTGTGCCAATAAGGCTCTGAAATCTCTGGCCCGGGCTACTTGGTACCAAGGTTAACGGATTAACTGCCGTTAACTTACAGCCTGTTTCTCTATAGTTACTGCCAACTCAGCTAAAACCTCATTCTGTTCTCTATCAATTTCAAAGTCTTCTATCCTATAGTTCAAAATCTCTTTTATAAGACAGCATGTAGTATCAAAATTCATTTATTCTCTAGAGTCAAAATCATCACACTTACAATCTGGTAATAACTTTTCAGATATCAAATCGTGAGTCATTTATACATATAAATCAAAATACATTTTTTCAAATATCCAAATTATCATATACAAATCCAAATATAATCATAATGTGCCAATGCAATAACAAACATGCTCTAGGTCTGGGATCCTGCCTGCAATGTACTGGAGCACTCTAGGCAACTATAACCACTTCACCCAAGTGAAGCTTACCACTGAAACTCTAGAGCTGGTAGGGGATGATGATTGAGAACACTCTGCAGCAGTTGCTCTATCTGTGGAAAAGGAAAAAGGAGAGGGGTGAGTTTTGTAAACAAAACTCAGTGAGTGAATCCTCACCTGAAACCCCCTTCCATGGGACATCAAGGAAACAATGCATAATATCATAAAAACATGAATAATACTGATAGTCCAATATAACCAGGCATACATGTATTTCTAAAAACACCTTTCATAATCATCCGGCTATCACTTAAAACAATTTCTCTAAATTCATTTTCATGACTAAAATCATACAAACTATACAATATAGTAGCTCCTAGAGAAACAATAATTTCTGAATATAAATGTCTAGTCATATCTGGGCGTTATGTATCGCCGTCCCCAGTATAACGGTAAATCTCTGAATGTCTCTGGTCACATCTGGGTGTTACGTATCACCGTCCCCAATGTGACAATAGGCCTCTGAATATCTCTAGCCCGGGCTACTTGGTACTAAGGTTAACGGATTTACTGCCGTTAATACACAACATGTTTCTCTATAGCTACCCTTTAAACTAATCAAATAAATCTCTTAAAACCAATCCTTTGAGCCTTTTAAATTCTCTAGAGCTCTGAATCTATCTGATTCTAACAGTTTGACCTTAGCATAAATGTGGCTATGAATCATGTCCAAGGGATCACCATTTGTAGACATTCGTGATTTCATAAACTCACAGAATATGTATCCGCCAACTGTTCTGAATCTCACAAAGATTTCAGCTCTAAAATCTCTTTTTATCTGAGTTTCTAAATCAATTCTCAATAACATGCTTTCATAAGCTTGAAATCCTCAAATCATCATAACATTTCTCAAAAGCTCAAGATTCTCTAACAATCATTTGCATAATTCATATTCAACATAAAATAAGCATTTCAACAATCATAAATCTTTAACAATCACAATTAAAACCAATTCTAAACATAATCATTTTGTCAATAATGGTTCCATGAGTTTTATCAAAAATACAGGTTTCATGCCTTCAAATCAACAATTCCAAACCATATATTCAACAGCAATCTCAATCCTTTTTGCATAAATCTCTAAAATCAAATAATACATGATATCCTTGTGAAAATAACTCTAATGCAGAACATAGAAGTCACAGATGAAAATCCACTCACCTGGAGGGGTGAATAGTGAAGGAATAGTAGCAACAGGAACTCTAGGAAGCAGGAATGACACTGATATCTGCTATAACGATCAATATACACTAAATTAATCTATAAAGTCTCTAACTAACAAGATTTTAACTCTAACCATGGTAGAAAAACACCATGGCATGAAAAACCATAAGGAACCTAGGTTTAACCCTTTAGAACTTGAGAAATAGGAAGAGAAGGAGACAAATCAATAAGCTACACATACCTTGGATCCTTAAAAGGAAGGAAAATGGAGTTTAGATGATGAAATGATGAAGAAAATGGATTGTGGGGGGAGGAGTCACGTTTCTCTGCTAAAAGAGGGGTGGGGAGTGTGTTTTGGATGAAATGAATGTTCTGGACCCCGAACAGGGGTTTTTAAGTCATCTGTTGAGCGCTGTTTTATATCTGGGCGTTACGTATCGCTGTCCTCAGTATGACACTAAGTCTCTGAATATCTGTGGTCACATCTGGGCGTTACGTATCGTCGTCCCCAGTGTGCTAATAAGTCTCTGAATATCTGTGGTCACATCTGGGCGTTACGTATCGCCATCCCCAGTGTGCCAATAAGGCTTTGAAATCTCTGGCCCGGGCTACTTGGTACCAAGGTTAACGGATTAACTGCCATTAACTTACAGTCTGTTTCTCTATAGTTACTGCCAACTCAGCTAAAACCTCATTTTGTTCTCTATCAATTTCAAAGTCTTCTATCCTATAGTTCAAAATCTCTTTTATAAGACAGCATGTAGTATCAAAATCATATCATCATAAAACCAGCTCTACTTAATCAAATTTGCTATACAATCATACAAAATCTCATTCTGAAAGATAGATGTCCCATGGTTTTCAAGAAAACATGTGCTCATATCCACTAAGCAGTTCAAAACACAATAGTTCACAGAATAACTCTAAAATCACATGAACTTTCATATCTTAGATAAAAATAGATGTAATGATAAAAACAGAAGCTACAGATGTGAACCCACTCACTTGGAGTGGCAATAGACACAAGAATAGCACCAACAGAATTGTGGGAGATGAGAACAGTACCAGTATCTATCAATAAAGTAACAGAATTCTAGATTAACAACTAAAACCTCTATATTACTCAAATATACTCCTAACACATTGAAAGAATTCTACCTCATTGAGAGGTAGGAAAACTTTATGCCAACCCCCCAAAACCAAAGAGAAATGGAGAGAATAGAAGAGAAATCACTAGAACAACATACCTTGAAGCCTTAGAAGTGAAGTATTGAAGTTGATTTTAAGAGAAAATGGAAGAAATGGAGTTAAGAGTGAATTTTTTGGGAGGAGAGCAAAGTTTTTCGTGTTTCTTAGGTGGAAAGAATATTTTTTGGGTGAGTGAAGGTTCTGGAACCTGAAATTGGGGTTTTTAATGCTCTGGTTACCGCTGCAGCGCTCACCAGAGAGCATAATTTGCACCAACTTACTTTCTGGTGAGCGCTGCAGTGCTCTCTTAGCACTGCAGCGCTCACCCGAGAACATAAAAATTTGTTTTCAGCCACCGACTTATTTTCTGATGAGCGCTGCAATGCTCTTAGCGCTACAGCCCTCTACAGAGAGGATTTTTTTTTTTTTTTGCCTAAGGTATTACAAAAGGTATGCTTTAAGTTATCATTTAATTTTTTTCCATTGATTTAATATTATACTTCCAAATTTTAAAGGCAAATATTGTATTTTTTTAATAATAAGTTGAGAGTTTCATATTGTCATTAAAAAAACCTTTTTGCTTTTCCTAGATCTTTCTATCCCAAGTTCAGAGTTGAAGAATTTATGCGTGATTGAAATTGAAAAGTTACTTAATTCAAACGGAAGGTCTTTGAAAGATTTCCGGTCCATGCCATACCCAAATGATTCTCTACTCAATCAATTTCAAAATCATCTCTTAGCTGAAGAGCTAAACTATGATAGAGAGCAGTTGCCTATTGATCTTGAAGGCTACTTATCTTCAATGAACGAAGATCAAAGGATAATTTATGATAGTATAATAAACTCAATAACAACTCAGAAAGGAGGTTTTTATTTTGTATACGGTTATGGAGGAATCAGAAAAACATTTATTTGGAAAACATTATCGGCTGCTGTTAGATCCAATGGCAAAATTGTTTTGAATGTTGCATCCAGTGGGATTGCTTCATTGCTTTTACCTGGTGGAAGGACAACTCATTATAGATTTTCAATTCCATTGACACTTACTGAGTTGTCAACATGTACTAACAAGCAAGGAAGTCCTATAGCAAAACTACTTCAACAAGCAAGTCTTATTATATGGGATGAAGCATGCATCGTAAATAGATTTGCTTTTGAAGCGTTGGATCATACAATGAGAGATATATTGAGATTCACAAACAATAAGTCTAAAGATGAACCATTTGGTGGAAAAACTGTTGTCCTTGGGGGAGACTTCTATCAGATACTTCCAGTTATTCCAAGAGCTTCAAGAGAAGAAATTGTAAATGCCACCATAAACTCTTTAAATTTGTGGCCGCATTGCAACGTTCTTAAACTGACAAAAAATATGAGGTTACAAGCAACAAGTTCTTCCTCTGTAGATCTGGAATTGAGATTGTTTGCTGACTGGATTGTTCAAATTGGAGATGGAAAGCTAGGAATTAACCATGACGGAATTGCAGAAGTTGAAATTCCAATAGAATTTTTTATTTTAGAATCACCTTCACCTCTAAGGAGTATTGTAGATTTCACTTATCCAAATTTATTGGATAATTTGAAAAACTATTCCTTTTTTGAGGATCGAGCATTGCTAGCGCCTACCCTTGAAGTAGTTGAAATGGTTAATGAATTTGTGCTTTCTCAAATTCCTGGTGAGGAAAAGGAGTATCTGAGCTCTGATTCATATTGCATAGCTGATGAAGATATCGGCATTGAAGGTGATTGGATAACTGCTGAGTTTTTAAATGAAATAAAGTGTTCTGGTATTCCAAATCATAAATTAATTTTGAAAAAGGGAGTCCCAATTATGTTGCTAAGGAACATTGATCAATCTTCCGGATAATGTAATGGAACAAGGTTGATTGCTGAAGAATTAGGAAATAATGTCATTGGAGCAATGGTTGTGACTGGCAATAAAATTGGGGAAAAGGTTTACATACCTCGGATGAATTTAATACCTTCTAATCTAGGCACGCTTCGCAAGTTTCAAAGAAAAAAATTTTCTGTTACTCTTTACTTTGCTATGACCATTAATAAAAGCCAAGGCCAATATTTGTCATTTGTTGGGTTGTTTTTACCCAAACCTGTCTTCACTCAAGGACAACTTTACGTTGCTATCTCTAAGGTAAAATCCAGGAGTGGTTTGAAGATATTGATATTGGATGATAACGGTGAACCTTGCAACATAACAAAAAATGTTGTTTATCCTGAGGTGTTTCAAAAAATTTGAATTTCAGGTTTGGATGTGTTTTATATTATTTATTTATTTTATTAAACAAAATATTCAATACATTTGTGATTAAGTCTAGAGGTGTCAAAATGGGCTCAGCCCGCAGGTCGGTCCGCCAAACCCGCCAATTTTAGCGGGCTGGGTTGAAGTTTTGAGCCCGCCAAAAAATTCCAACTCGCTTAACCCGCCCCGCTTAACCCGCGGGTTTTGGCGGGCCTGGCCCGTAGGGCCAAGTATCTTTTTTTAAAAAATATATATAATTTATTGATACAAAAATATGAAATGTATAACCCAGAAAAGATAAAAAGTAAGAAATATATATACTCATCAATATAGTAACATTATACAATTAAAAATATTCACTCAAAGTTAAAACTTTCAAATAAAACAGTGTCATAACCCAAAAATAATACTATTAACAATAATATATTTTAATCAAAGTTGTAGTATAATTATTATGAACTTTGAAAAATTGGGTATAAATAAATAAAAAAAATATTTTTTAAAAAAATTTAAAAAAAAAATTCAAGATAACATTAAAAAATATTTTCTTGAATTTTTTTTATTTTTTGGTGGGTTGGGCTGAATATTTCAACCCATATTTTTTTGGGGCCGGCCCGTTTTGACACCTCTAATTAAGTCTTGATATTTTTTTTACTAATATGTTTTTATTATATTATGTATAGTGGCATATGAAGATTAAAACACGAAACAAAATTCCTAGGTAATTAATCCTTTGTAATCCTTTTTTTTCCTGCAATGATCATGTGGAGTGTATTTATTTTTAATCATAACATTATATTTAATTATTTACTTTTATTGTTTATTAATTTACAAAAAAATACCATCAAATAATTTGTTATGTACTCAATTTCAATTTTTTTTCTTGTCACCCCGTGCATTGCACGGGTCAAAACACTAGTGTGTATATATATATATATATAATTTCAATTCAACCTCTCTTTTAATTGTTTTGGTGGATTTTATTGTTTCAGCTTTCAATCTTGCTCTTTTTTTAATGATCAACGTGTTTTAATGATCAACGTGGCTTATAATCGAACTAAGTTCAAGTTATTTTGGTGGATTTTATTGTTTCAACTTTCAATCTTGCCCTTTTTTCTAAGATCAAAACGTGGCTTAACAACCCAAAACAAACAAACACTAAAAGACAATGCGTCTATCAATACTAGAACCACACGAATTTTATGATCATAAAATAAGCTAAGAGAAAGAAAGCCACGCACGCAGAGTGTCCAGGATTTGCAATACGCAACCATAGTCAAGAGCCGGCCCCTTAGCAAGGAATCAGCACCCAAAAAAAAAAAAAAATAGAGATGAGAAATAACAACAGTCCATTCATGAGAAAGAAAATTGTGCAAAACATTAATCGCGATGATGTTTAAACCAAAAATCTAAAATATATTACTCAAAATTTTCACCACTAGATTAATTCTAATGACATTTTAACTTTCTTTTCCTAATATATTTTCACAAATATCATTAACTTTTTATCAATTATATATTGTCTGAATAAGTATATCGTTCATAATTTTGAACAATAAAAAAAGTTTCTAGCATAAACTGATGACAATATTTGTATGTCAAGTTTGCAATCACCAAAAATCTCGATAAATATATGATGAAATATTTGATAATATAACATTTTTATTTTATTTCAAAATATAATATCTTTTTGTTTGGTAATTTTTAAAGTAAATATTTATTCCTCTAATAATTATTTTCATTCTCTTTTAGTGTAGTCTAATTAATTTTATAGTGGAATACAAGATAATATATATAACAACTCCTCTTTCGAAAGTATTCTTTAGGATAAAATGATCAAATGTGAACTATGTGGATTTTAAAATTTTTGACAGACACAATTATGATCATAGTCTTAAAATTTCATTAGAAAGGGAAAATTAATTAAATATTAAAAAAACTCAAATAATAATATCTTACCTAGGTATTTAGGATGGGACCCTATAAATAGTATAAGGACATAGATAAAAATAAAGATAAGGTTAAATGAATATTTTTAGCCCGATAAAGTTATTTAGGTTTTAATCGAGTACCAAAAAGGTAAAAATTGGTATATCAAAATTGATCCAATTAAAGGGTATTATCAAACCTCAGATAATTTTCACTCAGATCAATCAAATAAATATAAATATTTCCAACATAGATATGAGGCAAATTGATATGAAAATATTAATACTTATCCACTCATTACTTTCTCTCCAAGTAAAAGTTTTATTATATAAATAAAAAACAATTTGAAGAAATTACATTTCTTCTTTTCTTTTCTTGCAATAGCCTTCACGTTTTCTTTTTTCTCTCTTTCACCATCTTCGATTTTTATTCCAAAAACTCGATCAAATCACCAAAACCATGAAGCTATGCCTAGTTTAACACTTAAACTATTTCAACAACACTTTCTCTATATCAAACTCAAGCCAAAACTTTCTTTTTCCTCTTCAAACCTATTCAGCCAGTAGCATATATAGGGGCTGGAAAGTGACTTTTGTGACTCTAATTAAGAAAGGAAAGACTAGAGAAAGAATCAACAACAAGTTTGGAGGAATATAGGAAATATATCTAAAGGTTATTGATTATTTAGCTATTCTTATTGATATGAACTTTTTGATATATGTTTAAAATTATGTTTATGAAGCTTGAAATTTAATTCCTAGATGTATACATATAAGCTTGGCAGGTGTTAAAGAAACCATAAATAAAAGCCTTGTGAATTATTTGAATTATTGTAAGAAATTTAATTAAGTAAATGAAATATAATTTTTTATGAAATTGTTTCAACCATGTATAGAAGAAGAGAAATGATATATTTTTTGGTTCACAAAGTTCATATTAGAAGCTTGGTAGGGTAGCATAGAAACCCTAAGTAATTAAAGAAACTCTTGGTTCGAAATTTTAAGGATTATAAATCATATTTGTAACACCCTTCCAAGTATAACATCATACATAAATCATGACATTAGACTTAGAAGTTGTTACTTATAATTTAGCAGACCTTATTTAAGTATTTATAGCAATCTTGATTGGTTCGCATAGTAACTAATTCATAATTCTATAGAAAAATGTGGAAAAGGAAACAAAGTATTTATTAAATATAAATCCAAATACAAAGAGGCTTTGCTATGAGCTTTAATATACATTTATCTATTTATATAATTACAAACACAAATACATAACAAAATAAAATAAAAAAGAGACTTCAACTAACATTTATGATGGCAGCTTCATATCTCCCCTGAGCAATGTGGAGACGACACAAGAATACAAAACATATGGGTGAAAATCCTAAAATTCTAAGTAGGGCATCCCCAAAATGAATAATAAAAATCCATGTCATCGTCATCGTCCGAGCCACTTCGCTTTATTAAGAAAATGTGATTATGTAGGACTTATTAAAGATTCATTTTAGAGTTCAAGACCATCCTTTCAAAGTGGGTTCCTTTTAATATTCAATCACTTAAAACATGTGTCTCATAATGTTCAAGATCACAGTAAATCCTCCTAAGTAAATATCTCACTGAAATGTAAGTATGCACATGACAATGCAATGATTTTTAGTAAAATCATCTTTCCGTGCCCTTGATATGTTGAAGGGGATCTCTGAATTTTACTTAGCACATAATATAAAGGACTAGTTAGGACAATTGCTACTTTAACTTATCTTGGCCCTTGACCTATAGTGGCTTAGACCACTATAAGTTAATATATTACTTTTAAGAATTGAGCTCATTCCTATACATGATATTGGATTTTCTCTCCAATTCACACAGATATATTCCTAGCCAGGTTTGCTCGCCAACTCAATTCAAGGGTAGTCGGGTTTACTTTCCTTGACTAATCGGATTTCTTTCTCTGGCCCAAGAAACATATTCTTGATCTTTCTCTAATATAGAGGCAATTGTTAAAAGTATTCACAATTATATTCACATAACATCTTCATGCTCCATGTCATATATACAAACATCATAATCATATATTCATCTTAATTATGTATGCATCTTAATTAGATATCCACACATTACTCATATTCTCAATTCTTGCTCATAGAGCATCTATCAATACTTTCAGTCTAACATTCACCATTGTATATGCATAACATCATTGATAGATCCACATTGTATCAATAAGATCAAGTCATAATCATTTTATCAGCTAGTTTAGCATGTAGTTTAGAATTTTAATTCTAAAGAAAATTATGGATTAGCTACTAAACCTCATCAAAACAAAGCAAACTAAATTTTCAAGTTAGTTCAACATATTTATGAGACTCTGTAAAAATTTCACAAAATTCTATGAAATTTGGAGGTCAGAAACTGCTTATTCTCAGCCAATAGTAACAATTCCCAATTTTATTACCCCATCAAATGAACACATAAAATCCTACAAAAATTCATGGTTGGACTTCAAGATGTCCTCAATACCCCATAAAACTTTTAGCTGAAAATTCGATCATTTGATATGGTACAAAATTCAACAAAATTAGTACTACAAACTTGGCTGGTTTGCTAAAAACCCTAACCTTCTCAGTTTACAAATTTTTAAAAATAGCAAAAGTGCTTAAAATGGCTCAAGAAAATTTCTGAAAACACTTCCATATGTTTACATCACATAAATTTTCAACTCAAGATAAGGTCTCTAAATCAATTAGAAAACTCATATAATTTGAGCTACTTGCTTAAAATTGGGATTTCCAATAGCATAGTTCACAACATGTTTTCAAAAAACTGATTTTCTAAAATTATCCAAACAGTCCACCAAATTGAACACATCAATATCCACGTGTTATCAATCAATAAAACTGAAATGTTCAAATGAATTTACTCAGAAAGTTTCAAAATAAATTTTGAAAGGAAAGAGGTAAAAGAAATCCCTACTTGGCTTTCTTCAAAAGCTTTAGACCCAATTTTTGATTTAAACCAATCAAACCTTCCTTTAAAATGGAAAAATCAACAGCTACAAGTGATGGTGAGACGAGGTGAGGACTCCCAATGGAGGATTGATTTAGGGATTACAAGAGGTAGGTGATAGCTAATGCTTTGGTTATGGAGTTTTTTAGTGAACTTTTAGATTTCTAACTAGGGTTCTTGTGTTTTCTAGAGGAAGAAGAAGAAGAAGATGAAGATAGCTATAAATTTGAGGTGTTGGCCGAAAATTTAGATGGAGGAATGAAAGGATTTGTGATTTTATGTATTTATAACATTATAATATTAATTTTCCATTATAAGATGATTTTCCTTAAAGATAATTGCATGCAATTTTTGTAATGTTCTCATTGGTTGGTCATAAAGGCAATGGTGTGGCACTTCTTAAGTTACACATTTGTCACTTAAGGTGTCTTACTTATACTATAAGTTTCATACGGTGTTAGAAATTGCACATCGATATTTTACCGAATAGGTAAAATACCATACCCGGGAAAACAGATATTGCCCAAAATTAAATTCTAGGTCTAAAATCTTCATTCCTAATCATTTCTAATCTTCATCCTATATTTTCTTAGTCTCGGGCCTCTTCGGGTCCTGATTATAGGGTTTCGGTGGAGCTTGATTGGCCTGTAAAGCTCACATGGTTACTATTTACTTTTTTTTTTTGTTTATCATATCGTTCTTATTTTCGTTAACCCTATCAGAATAATAAAATTTTGATTAATAAAGTATGAATAAAATTTTTGAAATAAATTTCGAGGTGTTACAATATAAATGCAAGTAAGAATAATATATAATGAAACTAGAATTAAAGGGGTCTTATGCCCATGATGAATGAAGAGAGAGAGAGAGAGAGAGAGAGAGAGAGAGAGAGAGAAATAAATTAAGATTTGATAATCTAAGGTTTGGAATTATGTTAGTATTTGGATAAGAGACAAAAACTTAGTCTAAGTTTTTTTAAAAAAAAAACCACTATAATCAATAAAAGAAGTAATTTTGGTTCTTTGAAAAGAACTAGACACATAGGAATTATATAATAATATAATTAGACCTATTTCAAGGATTATTTTTTACTTCCTTTACGTTCTAAATCACTTTGAATGAGATGAATCATGTTTGCACATGTTATTGTGAAAATAACCTTGTTTTAGGGACTTGTATGCTAACGTTAATAGTCCTATTTAATACTCAAAAAACTCAAGTGAAAGATTAGTCCTTCTATAAAATATTTTCACGAAATTGTGATTTTGTTGTCACTCAAAACATTAAGCATCGACGCTTTTTGAAGGGTTCTGGAGCTAACAGTTGTAACAAGTTTAATCATTTCCTACATGATTTGTCTTATCTATCTACTAATTCCAGTGTGAAAAAAGGGGCAATTTGCTTATCATTGTCTAGATGACTACTTCAGACACAAATTCACATTCCATGGAAACAATATGAATTTGACAAAAGTTGAACTTATTGTATCATGCAAGGACATGATGTGTTTATTAATTTATACAATCATTTGACAATATGCCTTTGAGTAATTATGAATTTTATTAACCATGATTATAATGCCCATACATGTATTGCTAATAGGTGTTATACAATCAATATCGACACAATATGAAATTGAATACATACATTTTATTTAGTTATAGTAATACTAAAAAAATAAAAAGGCAGCTTAAAAAGCACAACAATGCTTGTTAAGCCTGTAACGCCCCAATTTTTCCTACTTAGCAAAAATGAGTAAGTTACCCCTGGGTTATTTTTGTACGAGAATCGAGGTCAGTCAGTCCTAGCCATCCCCAAAGATATATTTTAATATTAGAATAAGATTATATGAGGGTTAGGTAGTAATATGTGCAAAAATCGCAATCCACGATTTTCCCGAATACAAATGACCAAAATGCCCCTGAGGTCATTTTTGCCCAGAGTTTGAGGATGGCCGACCTAGGTTATCCTCAAGGGGTTAGTATAATGTCTAGAGGGGATTAGATATGTTAGAGGTAATGATATGAGTGAAAATCTCAACTCTTGTCTTTCCCGTTCGGGAAATGACCAAAAATGCCCTTGCGGTGAATTAATGCGAAATTAAGGGCCAATTGGACCCGATCTTTTCCCAGAAGTTAGAAATGTCAATTATAAGGGATGAACAATGTTTGGAAAAGCTCGAGTGGTTCTTGGGAGTTTTCATATAAAATTACCAATTTGCCTTTAGTTAGTACAAAAAGAGCTTAATTAAGGAATTAAAAAAATATAGATAATATTAGACTTTAATTAAAAATAATTTAATTTTAATTATTAATCTTGAGTCAAATAATTAATTGAGGTTAATTTAGGCCTAAGATTACTTAGGAAAATTGAAAATCCGTTTTTAATCAAAGGATTCATAAGATATAAAGAAAATCAAAAAGTGAAAAATGATTTCTCTCTCCATTCCCTAAAACTAGGAAACTTGTTGGTTTTTGAATTTCAAATGTAATCATGCTTATCTCAACTAAAGGTGTAAGACTACTACTAAATCTTGTCTTGAAAACCTTAATCACCACATTACAACTCCTAACACTTATTATCAATCCCTAAACCTTTATCTAATTAAATCTACCTCTAATACACATCCTAACCTACATGAAAATGAAAAAATTCTCCCTCCCAAGGTAGCCCAAGGTCGCAGACTCCCTCCCCCTATTTCTCTCATATTTTAATTTTTACTTACAACACAAATATACTCATGCACAAAGAGAACTCTCACTTTTACCATTTACATTTTTGTTGAAAGCTTTGTCACCAAAAAAGCTCTCTTTTCCTCTCAAATTAAGCTCTCATTTCCTCCTTCTCCATCTTCAATAAATCCTCATCCTCAACATCCTTTCAACCTCAAACTACCACATCACCACCATAAACCACTTCCAAGACACATAACATTTCCATCTCAACATAGAAGGACTCAAGGAAAATCTTCCACCCATTTCTTTCCTCCTTGGCCAAACCCCACCTTAGCACCAAGAGAAGATTTTTTTTTTCTTCCCATTTCAACACATAAGAACAAGCTTCATCTTTTCCAACAAGAAAACAACTTTGGTAGGGATTTTGTTTTGAGTTCCATCTCTTTTTCTTTGTTCCATTTTCGATTTTATTGTTGGTTAAATGAACAAGTTCTCCTCTTTTCCTTTTCCTACCTTTCGATTTTGATGGTGAATGAATGGCTAAGTTCATGTGTAACGCCCCGATTTTTCTCTAAACTTGTAAATGACCAAAATGCCCCTGAGGTCATTTTTACTTGGAAAATGAAGACGGCCAACCTCGGCCATCCTCATAAGAGCTTTGATATGTATGAAGGGGATTGGATGTATTTGAGTGCTTAATAGAGCAGAAGAATCTCATTTATGAGGTTTCTACGTATAAATAACCAAAATACCCCTACAATAATTTAAGGTAGATTTGAGTTTTGTTTTGACCCGGACTTGTCTTGGAGGTCTAAAACAATGTTTTTTGAGGCATGACCTATGTTTTTTTAAGTCCTGGTGGTCTCGGGCAGTTTTTGAGAAAAACTACGATTTTACCCCTGCTTAAGTGCATTAGGGCTAGACTACATTTTAAAACAAAACCTAAGCAACAATGGGTTCTAATTAAAGGTTAATTAATTTTCATAGTTAATCTAGAGCTAAAATAATTATCTGAGGGTGATTAGAACCAAAAATTTCTTAATGAAAACTAAAACCCATTTTCTAGCACTTTTTCCTAAACAAAGCATCCTTGAATAATGATTTCAGTATTCACCTTTTTCTCAATCCAAGAAAGTTTGTCATTCCCTAGAAACTTTTGTCACAAAAAGTTGATCCCATCAATCCAACACGATTTCTCTTAAATCTAAGTTAATCATGGCCTAAATTACCTAATTAGTCACCTAGACACTTAATCATAAAAGCTTAATTAGTGACCTAACCTTTCTTTGTCCTTAATACCCCACTAATACATGATTATTTGAAATAAAAATTCTCCCCCCATGGCTGTATTAAAACCGCCACTTTTCCCCCAAAAAATTCAAAAGAATTATATTTTATGTAGTCAATCAAGCTTTCACTCAAAGCCACCCTATGAACCATGCCTATTATGTCTTCCATCACACCATAAATGACAACTCAAAGAGATATTTTCTCTCTTTCTTCTCCAAGAAGCCACATGGCCTCTCCTCTCCCTTCCACTCCTTCATAGCTCAAAATTCTATATATACATTACCTTGGGCGAGCTTTGCTTCACTTTATATCATTTGCCAAGTTTGAGTTTTCTTGAGAAAGTGTGAGTTCTCTCAAAGTTCTTCTTCCTCCTTCTTTTCCAAGAGGAAAGCGCCACCTCCTCCACCTTCAATCTCCATCTAGCTTTCATCCAAACACATTCCTAAGCTTAAACACAAGCCAACACATCTCCTTCCTCCTTTCCCCTTCAAGGCCGAAACACATACCCAAGTTCTTGGAGCATTTCTTCTTCTTGGTCCTCCAAGATCAAACCTTTTCCATCTTCACAGAACACCAACACTTGGTAGGGAGCTTTTCTAAAAATGTTCTCTTTGATCTTTATGTTTGAGTTTTGTTGGAATATGATGAATGGATGACATTTTCTTGTTGTTTTCTCATAGATTTCAGCCTCAAGGCCTTGTATATGATAGCTTGATGATGAGTGTTCTCTAGAGGTGACCTTGTGTTCATCTCCCAAGAAAACTTCTAAAGCTTGAATCTTTTCTAAAAAAAAGTTTTGTCCTTTACAAGTTAAGTTAAGAATGAGCTTTATGTTTCTCTTGACCTTTTTGGAACCTTTCTTTCCCTTTGATATTTCGGCCTTAGAGCCCTTGGCAACTTGGAAAAAAGAGAGCTTGATGATGATGGTTTCATGATGATGTTTAACACTTGAACAACCTCTAAAGCTTGAAGCTTGTTTTTGATCTTAAAGTATTTTAGTTTTCCTTTCCTTTTTCTTCAAGTTTCGGTTTTGCTTCCTTATTTCCTTTTTATTTTCAGCCTCAACGTCTTGAGCATGATGGCTTGATGATGAGTGTTCTCTAGAGATGACTATATGTCCATCTCTCATGAAAACCTCTAAAGCTTGAGTTCTTTTTAAGTCTTACCTATGTTACATAGCTCCTTTGTGCTTGTACCTTTACAGCTTAGTAAAACTTACTTTTTCATGATTGGATGAGTATTGGGTTTAAGCTTTGTTCTTTTAAAAGTCCTGAAGGAGCTATAGATAAGATATAGAAGTGAACTTGCATCCATGTTTATTTTATGCTATCACTAAATACCCAAGACAAAGAAATGAACTTGCATTTCATGTTTGTTTCAAGTTATCACTTAACTTAAAGATAAAGAAATAAACTTGCACCTCATATTTATTTTAAGCTCTCACTTTACTTTCTAAGGAAATATAAAATGGAGTGCATATCACGTTTATGTTTATGTTATCACCTAAAACTCCTAGAGCTCAAAGACTTGCCCTCTTTATCCTAAGAAAAAAATAAATATGGAAACATTCTTTGGAATGTGGCAAAATCTATTTTGATAAATTTTGGAGCTTCTGGTAATCGATTACAAGCTCATGTAATTGATTACTCGAATGTTCTTGAAGCTCGGAATATATATTTTGGTTCTAGTAATCGATTACTAGCTCATGTAATCGATTACCAGCAGCTTAATTGCACCTGTTTTGAGAACCCTAGCTATGTAATCAATTACTAGCTCATGTAATCGATTACCAGAACTTGAGGTGTGAAAAATTATGTCTTAAATGTCAAATTTGAAGCATTTAAACTAACCACTACCCTCATTTGTTTTATGATGTTTTCATAAAATAAGTTGTTTTCAAATAAGTTTTGGAAGTTCTACAAAAGTTCCAAGAGAAACTAGCCATTTATGAGTTTTAGAAACAAAGTTCTATGTATCATATGATGTTATTATTTTCGGTTCTGCCTTGTTATTTTCCAGCACCTTGAATTATGTTTTGGGTGGTCTATATGTGTTTAAATACCTTACCAATGGTATGATAATTGTTCTAGGCATCTTAGGTATGTCTAGTAAATCTATATGTTTGAAAATGTGATTTCTAGAACTCCTTAGGAACTGAAAATATGCATTCTGTTCTAGCTTTGATAGAGTTTGTAGAATCATATCATAACATGTTTAGATGTGTGAGAATGACTCATAATTGGTTTAGGTATTAATTATTGCATCATAGAAAAGTCGGTAATGAGAAAGGACCTATAATGTAACTTCTAGAACACCGTAATTCATTAATTTATGCTTAATGCCTATGCTATCCAGCCATGATTAACTAGGTTTTAAGACTTAATAAATTATGGTAATGAGGTTAATTAATCCCTTAGAGGTGTGAGAAAATAATTTGGAAGTGTGAGGTTACCTGATTAGGGATTTTGCTCTTAAGGGAATGGTTTGTGTACCCTCTATGCTTGATGAATTTATGTGTTGTCTCATGACTTATATGATGCTATATGATGATTTATCAATTGCATGTTATTGTTCTCTTAAGAACCTTAGAGATGCCTATGTTAAGACTATATAAGATATGTGACATGCATGAATTATGCGGCATCATGTTATAACATGCTAAGACTTAAGGTGACATAAAACTATGTGAAAATGATCCTTTGGAACCATCAAACTATAGATGGGGATGGGGTGATTCTATGAGAAAATGATCTTTTGGAACCACCACACTATAGGTGGGGATGAGGTGATTCTAGCCCCTTAGCCCATACTTTATGTCGGGACCTTAATCTTATCAAAAGGGAGAAGAACCATGTACTAGTGACGACTAGTGAGGTATGAGCTCAACCTAGAGGTTTCTCAAAAGGGAGAACAATTAGGGTGGCCTCATATTCAAAGTAAATGTCTTAATGTCACCTAAGTAACTAAGATAAGATACCATGTACAAAGTCCTATGTTTTATGTTTTATGCCATATGATCCATGTACCATGTACCAAGTTCCATGTCTATACTTTATGATCTATGAACTATGCACCATGTGCCAAGTTTTATGCTCTATGTTATATGTTCTATGTTTTATGGTTCCTGTTATAAGTTCTATGCTTTATGCTCCATGTCATAGTGCTATGTTTTATGTTCTATGTTATATGTTAGTTATGTTCCTGCATATCATAATGAATTATGATGCATCCATGTGAGTGAAAGAGTTTGTGTTAAAAAGAACGGGCCTCAGTAATTAATGTTTTAGTACTTCATAATTGAACTGTTATATGTCCACTTTTCATAAGCAAACCGAGGTTCCTGGAGACGTAGATTATGACACCTAGATAGGAGGAAAACCCTACTGAGTTTCTTTAGTAAAGATTCTCACTCCCCCTACCTTTTCTTCCGTCACGTCTTCAGATTCAGATGGTGACCTTCGTACTCTTCATTGATACGCCGACTTGGGAGTTTCATTTTGACCCTGATCACGGATCATACCACTTCGAGGGACGTTGCTCGGTTCATGTATTCGTGTTTGTGGGGCGTCCTTTTGTGCATCCTGTACAGAGCTATCGTTTTTCTCCTACCTCTCCCTATGGTGATGACATGGTGTTCGAGAGAGCCCGTCCCCATGAGGAGCGTAGGTTTCGTACTCGCCCATCCGGATCAGCTGTTAGAGACTTCCTTGACTATGTACCACACTCGAGGTTGTCAGAGACTGACCTTGAGGAGGATGAGCCTACGCACATCTACTCGGAGGATGCTGCCCCCACTCCCCCTCTTATACCTGCAGAAAGTGAGAACACGATGACGCAGCCACAGTTGGAGTGGAGGCAGGCCATGCGCCCTAGGCGCGAAGGCCATGCACGACCATCCGGTGTACCTATCCCCGAGGTGTTACGTCCATGGATTGGATATGTTCCTCCATTCCCCTAGCAGCAGCCATAGAAGTTTTTAGAGAGATTAGTGCACGCACACCACCTTAGTTTATGATGACCTTCTTTTGTTTAGAGGTCGTCTACATTAAGTGCACGATGTAGGTTTATTTCCATGTATTTCCTTTATATGTATTTTCAGTTTCTATGTATTCACACATTTTAATTTCTGTACTTGAACTAAGCTCACCGTTATGGTGGGTGGATTTATCTATATATTATGTGATGTCATGTGATGTTATGTGATATTGTGGAGCCATTTAATGTTTACATTTCTGCACTTTATGTTATCGTATTATATATGTTATGCGCGGCTCATATTTTAATAGAGTTTAAAAAAAAAATTGGCTCGTATTTTCCATTAAATAGTTTCAAAGTTAGCTAAGTTAAATCAAGAAGTAACGACTAATATTTAGCCTCAGTAGTACTAGTAGTATTCGGGTTGAATATTAGGGTGTTACATCATGCTCTTTTCTTTCTTACCATTTCGATTTGATTTTTCATTTCTTTTCTTTTCCTTTTTGGTTTTGGATTCCTTTTGTGTTTCTTCCATTTTCGGTTTTGGTTGTTAATGGAAGATTGAGACCATGGCTTGATGCTTGATGGAGGTTTTGATACCACCATGTTTATGACTTCAAAAGCCTAAGATTTGGTCTCTAGTTTTCGGTTTTCAAAGAGTATGAGGAATGGAATATTTGTTAGTTTTTCCTTGGTTATCTTTTCTTGGATGTTCAAGACCATAGCTTGATGATGATGGATCTTGATGGTGGTTGTAAAACCACCATGCACTAGACCTCTAGAGCTTAGGGTTTCGGTTTTGGTTCCAAGGGAACATAAGAAATAAAATGCTTGTTGGCTTCTTTGATGGTTTTCTTTTGATCTTGATGGTGAGTCCAAGGAAATGAGGTTCTTGGAACCATGGTGATTAGGGACTTTAAAGCTCACCATGTTTAAGATTGGTTAGGGACAAGAGTTCCATCTTGTAAAGTCTTGAGCTTTGAGTTTAATAAGATGTAAAAATAGACTTGCATTCATGTTGACTTTCAAGTCATCACCTTAAATCTTGAAGATAAAAATGGACTTGCATTCATGTTTATTTATGAGCCATCAGCTTAAACCGTGAAGATAAAAATGAACTTACATAGAATGTTTATTTTCAAGTCATCACCTAATGGACTTGCATTCATGTTTATTTTTGAGCCATCACCTTAAATCTTGAAAATAAAATGGACTTGCATAGCATGTTTATGATTCAAGTCATCACCTAAACCTCTAAGGCTCAAGACCTTATATCTTAAATAAAACTTTTATCATGGCTATGTTTTTATGCATATATATTTGGCCATGCTGTGGAGTTGAACTTGTAGTGGATTTATTTTGTTTTTAAGGTTCAAACCTTGTGCCTTGTTTATGTAAGGAATTTTGGAAAGTATTAGAAACCCAAAAAATGTGATCTTTATGAACAAAACCTTATTAATGAAGCTACAATTTTAGCTATTGCCTTGGTATTATAAATTCTGTAAAGTGTTGTTTGGAAGTGTTTAAATGTGTAAAAATCATTATTTATTAATGTAAAAACTATTTATAACATCTTTAGGAAAACTAGTAATTAGAAAGGATTAAAGATGTGATTTCTAATGCTTCTAGAAATTAAAATTTTAGCTACTGTATGGGCATTAATAATTCTATATAATGCTGTTTGGAAGTGTTTAAATGTGTAAAAACTTATATTAATTGTGATAAAAATTATTTCTAGCATTATAGAAAGGACTAGTAACTAGAAAGGATCAAAAGTGTGATTTTTAAGGCCTCTAGGAATTAAAATTTGAGCTACTGCCTTAACATGATCAATTCTATAAAAAAAAAATTAAGTTCAATGATGATTATAAGTGTAAAAATTTCTATTAAAAGTGGTAAATTATTTTTTTTTTGCTTCTTAGGAAAAATCATAATTAGAAAGGGTAAAAAACGTAGCTTCTAGAACTCTATAACTACTAGCAACTTAAGGATAATAACATGAATGGTATATGGGAGGATCTTTAGTACATTGTATACATATATTCTGTGAGCATAGCATATGCATTAGCTGAGCCCAATTCTTGATTCTGGCATACTGAGTAGGAGCATGTTTACTTTTCAATAAGATAATGATGATGCGTGCTTATGGATATATGAAAGTGGGGCATGTTTATGTGAATAATTGTGGCATGTTATGACTATGATTGGATGATTAAAATGCATGTTTGATATGATATATGACATAAAACAGATGTGGGGAAATTCCATTCCCAGCCATTATATGCTGCTGGATTTCCGCTAAAATTAGTAAACCTAGAAAAATTATAAAGATTTTGAGCATGAAATGTTAAATGATAAGTTGTGATGATATCTATAATCATATGCTCATGTATACATCTCTAATTAACATGTTAAGACTAAAGGTGACACATGGAAATGATCTTCTAGACTCTAGGAATTAATGGTTAGGAGAGGTGATCCAATAAGGACCTTTTAGACTCTAGGAATTAATGGTTATGAAAGGTGCCCCTATAACCCCTGCACTCTGGGAGTCAAGAATTTGCTTATCAGAGGATAAGTGTAGACTAGTGATGACTAGTTTAGGATTGAGCTTATAACCTAGAACTCTCAAAAGGGGATATTAGGGTGGCCCCCATAGAGGAAAGAATAATGAATTTAAATCACCTAAAATAATAACAGAGGAAAGATCATGTGAATTAATTATGTTTCCTTATGCTATGTTCATTTAGTATAATTCTTGTGATATGTTGCATGTGGCATAGGCATGCATTTATGATATGGTATGATGCATCCATAACATTAAGATTCATGTTAAAAGACACGGACCTTGGATAATGATATTTGAAACTTAATAAATGAACTTTATACATGCTCACCATTTTCATAAAGAAACCCAAGGTTCTTGAGGATGTAGATGATGACACATGTTAGGAGGGGAAAGCCCTACTAAGATTCTTTTATAAGTTTCTCATTCCCTCTTTCTTTTTTTCCATCTCATTTTCAGAGGCTTATGGTGACCTTTGTCATCTACGTTAACGCTCCCGCTTGGGAGATGCATTTCGACGCCGCTCACCAGACATACTATTTCATGGGTCGATGTGCTGTACGTTTGTTCATGTTTTTGGAGCGTCTCTTCGCACACCTAGTCACTAGCTATCGGTTCTCCACTGCTACCCCATTTACTGATGATCTTATTTTTGAGCGTGCTCGTCCATGTGGGGAGCAGATTCGCCGTACTCGTCCTGCTGCCTCAGCTGTTCGTGACTATCCTGTTTACATTCCCCGATCACCCCCTCACCAAACCGAGCCCATGACAAACCCATCTGAGGATTCCCCCTCCCAGCATTCCTCAGGTGGTTCTGCACCTGCAATCCCTACGAAGATTGGGGGTGGTAATGAGGGTGAGGCTACTGTGACTCAGCCCTTGAGAGGAGTCAAGAGAGCTACTTGTCCACATCGTGGAGCGCATGTCCATCCGGGCCTACTCCCTCTGACATTGCCCATGTGCTCGGCTAGATCCCTCCCTATCAGTAGTGTCGACGGTAGGAATCTATAGTGCACCTCAGAGCGCTTATGAATGTACCATGTATAGGATAGCCTTCTTTTGCTTTTGATTTAGAGGTTATCTACTTAGGCGCACCCAGTAGAAGTAGCGAGGGAGAAAGGGTTTTGGCTAGCATGTATTTAGTTTTTCCTTATGTTCCTTTCATATTGAGGATGACTGTACCATCCCAACCTTTATTGGTGGGTGTGATGCTACTTATTATGTATGGATATTTTAGTGTGCGTGGTGGGATGATGATATTAGTTAATTATATTCTATTACCAATCATGTAGAATAATTTTTATTCAATCATTCTTTTAGATAATTCATGTTATTTTTCTATATTTGAGTATTTTTAAAAATTTTGAATTTTAAATTGAGATTAAATAATTAGCAATAAACATATAATTTATTGATTATATTTTATTCCAATTTTATTGTCAATCATGATTCCTAATTTGTGGTCAAGTCAAAATTAATAATTTTCTTTTAAATTAGATTTTTTAAAAGAATAATATTTGATATAGGACTTGGAAAAATTATGCTAGATTATCTTTTTTGGGTTGTTTAGAGAAATTATCATTTATAATAATTTTACTAAATATAATTAATTATATTTTATTAGCAATCATGATTCATAATTTTTTTTACACAATATAATGTGCTATTTTTTATACTTTTATTTTTTAATTTTAAATTGAGATTAAATAATAGTAATAATAAATACACTTGATTGGTTATATTTTATTTTAATTTTATTATCAATCACGAATCCTGATTTTTTTATTAAATTAGATATACCAATTTCCTTTTAAATGATATATTTATTTTACAGAATAGTTTTTGGTATATGACTTGGAAAAATTAAATCAGTTTATTTATTTAGAGAATGAATCATTTATAGTAATGGTAATTTATAATAATAGTAATAAATATAACTAATAATTATAATCATGTGCATAGTCAATTATATTTTATTACCAATTATGATTCATAATTTTTTATTTGATAATTGTTTTTTAGACAATACTAGCAGCTTAACAGGAACTGTTATGCCTATTAAGCCACCTTTTATTTTTTTGAGTATTATTATAATTAAATAAGCATGTACATATTCAATTTTATATTGTGTCAATATTGATTGTGTAACACCTACTAGCAATACATGTATTGTCATGTCTGTCAAGTTGTATTTATTATTTTTTGGGTTGTAATATAATTAATAGTTCTAAACCTTTTTTTTGGACAGTTCACATCATTCTATAAGTAGAATGATATTTTTATATCATAACTAAAAAATAAAAAAAATAGATAATAAAAATTGTAGAAAGAAGGATGGGCACATAACATATATTTCCAAATGTACCCATTATATTTTCATATGTCATGTGAAAAATGAAATATTTAATAGTAAGGCACAAATATTAACTTAGTTGATTCAATTGATGAGTTTCATTAGCAGGTCGAAGTACCCATTCATTTTTTTTCTTTCATTTCCCTGCATATTGTCCAAATAAATTACTATGCTTAGTATTTTATTTCAATCATAAATCTTTATCATGTTGAATTTCTAATTTCAAATTTTTATTTGCAACTTTAGTAGTGTCAAAAATTTCAATTTCTCAATATAGTCATAGCCAACTAATCTAAACCATTGGATAGTAATACGAGTGGTAGGATTTCATCACCACGGTGGTTACAAACTCAAAGTCCCATTTCAGAACTTGCCATCATTTAAACATAACAACTAAAAATAAAAAATGAAAACAAACACTACACCACCAAAATAGAGCGAAACATATGCTCTTTGCATGAGTGGGAAAAAAAAACTTCGCTTACAGCACTTAGTCCCATAATGCCTCATGTAAAATGATAAATTTGTCTAGAAACACTCATATAAAGATCAACGACAAATACAGAAGTTGTTGTATCCCTTAATATTTTGTAGTTGTATTCCATATGAATAAAATACACCCATATCTATATCAATAACAAGATGACCAACAAATAATTTAGTATCTCAAGCCAAAGAGTATAGAAATTGCATCACATCTTATACTTCTCACTGCGGGCAGTTATCCATAAATTCCACATTCTATATACACCTTATTGTTAGCTCCAAAACCCTTCATAAAGCGTTAATGCTAAATGTTTTGAGTGATAACACGACCAATTTAGAGAAAATATTTTGAAGAACAACTGATGTTTACCTTGACTTTCTTGAAGTATTAAACAAGTTTTTTCGCGAGCATAACAAGTTTCCTAAAGCATAAATATTTTCACTTTACAACTGCAAACACGGTTTATCTCGTTTAAAGATATGGGAACTTAATTCAAGTGAAAATCATATCATGAAGCAAACATATACATGCTTGACAAATTGAAGAAAATCATTGTGTACAACAGATCAAGGCATAGATATTCAAAAAGTAGTATGCGACTTCATAAAGTTTGCTTGAAATGAAGTTTTTAATCTATCTCTGAAGCCAATGTGTTCTACAACCTTCAATCATCATGATCGCAAACATTTCATTATCCACATGCTTTGATTGAAGACTAGAAGATCAAAGATATCAAGAAATTGATAGCGCACTCCATAAAGTTCACCTTATAGTGAAAGGTGTACTTTACAAGAAAAGGAAGGAAGTTTGAAATTCAAATTTAAAGTCAAACCCAGTTATAGAATGGTGTGTCATCTCTTCTGCCAAGTTGTTCAACTATCCCAACTTCTAAAAGGAAAAGTTCATAAACCTCGTTTAAAAACTAAAAAGTAGTTTTTGAAGGCGATTGCCTCAAAAACCTTTATTTCACAATAACTTTTGCAATAGCTCTGACAAACAACAAGCTACTCTTCTAGACTGCTTTTCAAGACATAAACAGATGATCAACACGTGTCACTTGGAAAACTAATCAAGGGCAACGATCATAAATACAGACCATCTATAAATAGAGATGTCATGCTTACAATAAAGAAGAGCTTGACGTTGTATAAGTGCTAAAATGCTGAGAAAATTTCTCCTCATTCTTTTTTAAAGTTCATTACTTCTTGTAATTAGTTTCTTGTCTATAAAAATATTTTTTCTACGCTTTTCATAGATCATATGTTCTTCCTAAGAAGAATCATAGAAAAAAGCCATTCAAGTTTTTCTCAGGTCTATTATTATATATCTTACGAAACTTAAGTGTAGGTTAGTTTGAATAGCAAAGCCAAACACAAACCTTTGTATCCTCGATCCAGTAGTGATCGGTGTGAGTTAGCTTGGAAAGACTAAGTAAAAACTACTTGCAATATGACAGTAGAAGTGAACTACTGGTCACGGTTTAGTTTGGAAAGACTGGCTAAAGACTACTCATGTTGTGATAGTAGAGGGTAGTTGCTGTACACTGGTTTAACTTGGAGAAGTTTGTCAGAGACTACTCGGTTTGTAATAGTAGAGTTTGCTATTGGTCACAAGTAAGAGCTTGGGAAAGCTACTATAAAAACTATCCTTTTTCTTTCTTGGGTTGAGAAAGATTTTAATGGAACTCAACATTTGTTAAGAACTAGATGTAGACAGAATTGATCAAACCAGTATAAGCTCTTATTCATCTATTATTTATTTACTTCCTTGTGTTTATTATTTTATGTTTTCTGGAAAGCTTGCTCATACACATTTTATTATATATCTAAGCTCAGAAAGTTTGCTTTCTAACATATGTAACGCTATTTTCGTTGCATTTCAAGTTTAATACTTGATAGTTATCTATTTGAGTTTTTCAGAAAGTAACAAGAAAAGAAAGGTGAAGCATGATTTAACCCTCCTTCTCGTGCACTTTTTTACATACACTTATTGCATATAACCTAACTAATTTACTGAAAAAGCATGTCGACCTCGTAACATGTTCTTAGCATATTCTCCAAAACTAATATCTAGTCAGAGGCACCATCATTTCAAGAATATATCCTTATCATTGCATGTCTTTGGCCATGATTTCACTCTTGCATCCTTTACCCCATAACCAACATAAAGTGTACTTTAACATCATAAATGAAGTGAAATAGGATGACATCATGCAATATCAAAGTTTCGTTTAGTCCTAAACTGAAAAATAAAATAAATTAACTAATATGGTTGTGCACCATAAGAAAACTTTGAAGATAATTTCACCAAAAAAGTATAACAAAGATGCTCAAAAAACTTCTATCAATGGCCTTCACTTATGACATTATTGAACTGATATATGAAACAAAATTAAACCATAATACTTGTCACATTACCATTTGCTTCCAAGTAAAACCAATCCTGTTTAAGAACACGAGGCCTATACTACAAGAAAATGAAAGAATGTCAAAAACAATATGAGAAAGGGATTGTTGAATTAGAAGAAAGGGAAAAGGAAAAAAAAAACACACCATTTTATAAGTGGTGGCTGAGCCCTTCTCCTTGTGCAATACAATAAGAGAAGGATGATTGGGAGAAATAGACTACAATCGTGGACTCGTGATGCAAAAGAAAAAAGGGGTGTAATTGAAACAATAAACTAGCCAATGTAAAATATGATTAAGTTGCTTGATCCCATTTACACTAATAAAGTCAATGGTAAGTGTATAGGTGTTATAATCACTGTTAATAAAATTCATAATTACTCAAAGACATATTGTCAAATGATTGTATAAATTAATAAACACAT
The DNA here is from genome assembly GCA_031216105.1 of Dalbergia cultrata. Classification (NCBI taxonomy): domain Eukaryota; kingdom Viridiplantae; phylum Streptophyta; class Magnoliopsida; order Fabales; family Fabaceae; genus Dalbergia; species Dalbergia cultrata. The sequence goes on from CM062346.1 coordinate 50,459,597, forward strand.
CATGTCATTGCATATTGTTTAGAGAATGAAAAACGCATCATGCCATTGCATGATATAGTAAGTTCAACTTTTGTCAAATTCATATTATTTCCATGGAATGTGAATTTGTGTCTGAAGTAGTCATCTAGACAATGATAAGCAAACTGCCCATCTTTTGCACTAGGATTAGTGGCTAGATAGGACAAATCATGTAAGAAATGATTAAACTTGTTACAACTCTTCCAGACTTTTTGTAAAATCACATGTTACAAAACGAATAAGCCAATATCTGCCTGAGTATAATAGGGATTGGAACTTTATTGATAGATACTCTGGTTGTCTGTCACAGAGTTCTCGATGATGACATCCACTTCAAAAAAAAAACCAATTGAAAGGGTAAGTACTAAAAAAAATGGAAGGGCATTGCCTTATGGATTGAGAAAAAGGGGCAGCAGCCTTGGGTATAGACCATGTAGAAACAAAAAAGAGTGACCACCGATCATAGCGACTTTGGAGCGAGTATAGTAATTGACGTGGCTAGCATGCATTGGTTGATCGCTATAAAGGGACGGTTACTGTGATTCATAAGAGCACAGTGACAAAACTGGTATGATAGGAATGGAAATGGAAGCACCAATGCTATGGAGCATGTCTAAAATGGATGTAAACGGATGGAATGAAAGAGTTATTTATGAATTATAGAGGGAATTGTAATAGGGAGTTATGATAATTTGATAACCATAAAGAAAGATAGGCAACTACCATAAGGGTAAAAATCGAAGAATAAATTGGACACCAAGATGAGACTCACTTTTATAATATGTATAGATAATATGATTTTTTTTTCAAATTTGAAACTCTTAAATTTGAAATTGAGATTAAATATTAGTAATAATAAATATAGTTTATTGATTACCTTTGATTTGAAATTTATTATCAATTATGATTTCTAATTTTTGTTAAATTAGATGTAATCACTTTATTTTAAATTATAATTATTTTAGATAAAAATATTTGATATAAGACTTCAAAAAATTTAACTAAACTTTTCGAGTTAGTCGTCTTAGAGGATGTATTTTTTTATAATTATTATAATAAATATAATAATATAATAATTCATTATATTTTATTACCAATATTTGTTCATAATAATTTCAATTAAATAATTTTTAGAGAGTATAGTATTCTTTTTTCCATTTGGTCATGTTTAAATTTTTTTTAATTTGAAATTGAGATTAAATTATTAGTAGTAATAAATATAAATCAAGACTAATTCCATAATAAAAAGAACAGCTCTAATTAATCACCTAGAAATCCTTATCCTGCTCCAATATTTACCTATCGGTGGACCACTAAATCAACAAGCATTTTAAATTGCTCATTAAGAAACAAATAATTATGTGTACAATCATTAAAGTTATGCAATTCCTCTTTGGTTTGACCACATGTATAACTGAAAAAACGAAATATAATTAGTTATTAATGATTTACATTAATGATTTCTCCATTGAGTTAATTCCAAGCCACATTACTCAATTGTTTTTCTAATTGTTTATTTTGAATTGTATTTTATAGAAATTAATATATATTTAAATAAATGCAATAATTTTTTAACTGCAAAATTAGGTATGGAGTATAATTTTTTAAATATATACAAATTAATTTAATATCCAAAATATACTTTTTTATTATTATTAATCATCTGTTCATCGCATGAGTAATAAACTACTTCTTTATTATAATAAGGATATGAATTTTGTGAACCAGTGCCTTAATGAAACATTTATTTTAAGATATATTTAGTTATTCCCGGGAATAATTACGTGAGAATAATGTGTTCCCAAGTTTGTCACAATTTTTGCAAAATTATTCTCGGACATAAATTATTCCCTGGAAAAAGATTTTCTTATAATTTAGTGAAATATAATTCCCATGATGAAAGGTTGGAATAAAAAATTCTCATGACTTGAGAATAATAATTATTAAATATAAATATGAAAATATCCCTATATTATTTGACTTTCTCCACAATTTTCACTCATTTGCACTTTATATATGTATCATGCTCTCAATTAAAAATATTTTTTTAATTGTTAATTTTGATTGAGATGAACAAATTTTAAAAAATTAATTGTTTATTTTTTTCTATTTTTTTGAAATTTGAAATAATAATAATAAATGTATTAGGGGTATTTTGGAAATTATGACATGTATTTTAGAAATAAATATTATGAAACAAACAAGTTTAAAATTTATTTATGGGAATCTCAACAAATAATTCTAAAAATATTTAATGCTAAACAAATGATTCGTTTAAAATTCCAAGAATAGCATTCCCAAAAATATCATTTCTGGGAATGTGATTCCTGATAATGTAATTTCAAACCTTGAAATAAATGCACCTTAGGGCAATAGTTAAGGGGAAAAAAAGCAAGTTTCAAAAGTTTTGAGTGGGTCATATACATTAAAAACTTAAAAGCTTATCTTTCCAATATAAAACTTTGCATTTTTCATTATTTAACAAGTGCCTTGAGGCACTAGCTAGATAAACCCATATATATATATATATATATATAATTTCAATTTAACTCTCTTTTGGTATCTTTTAATTTTCTTTTCATTTTCTCTTCATTCAAACATACTATGGAGAAGTAAGGGGCCTTTGGCTCTTCATGAGACCCAGGTTCAACCCCATCAACATGTGATTTTCAGAGCAAGCAAGCAACCTGCAAAGTTATCTTTTTCAAGACCATCAACGAGCAACTTTAGTGACATTGTGAGCCCACCAAAGGTTGTTTCAAAGCGTCAAAGGGTGGAGGGTGGGGGGGGGGGAATCACCTATTGAGAAAATGATTCTTGATAATGTATCTCTTCATATTAGGGGAGAAAGATGTCTTGACACCAAAGTTTCCATCATTGAGGAAAGAGAAATTCTTCCGCAATCTAATCCATCAATGTGAGTTTTAGTGGTTGGACTCTCGGATATTCTTTATATGTGCTTATGGTTTTTATGGACTGGAATATTATTTCTTGGAATGTTCGAGGGGCGGTGACTATGAAGGGTAAGCGGCATATTAAGGAGCTTGTGTTGAAGTAGAAGCCAAAAGTTTTTATTGTATTGGAAACTCACACAATACAATAATGTAAAATCCTTCTAGGAGAGGTTGGGGTACTCTACAACAATAGTTTCTAAGGCTGTAGGGCATTCTAGTAATGTTTGGGTGTTATTCGCTCAAGTTAATGCTCAAGTAAGGGTGTTAGACTGTCACGACCCAACTAGGGAACGTGACCGGCACGTGAGGAATCCCATCCCCCACGTAAGCCTTCTGGGTGTCGTGGCTCTCTAAATGCATAATTTATGAAAATATTCATTCTTGAAACATAGTTTCCTTTAGATCTTTATTTAAATTCTCATCCGGAATTGAATTTCTGAAATCAAAACTCTAAAATGCCTTAATATTTAAAGCTTTAGAAATCCTTTAATTCAATCTCTGAAAATCTGTTTAATACATGCAAACTAAATCATCAATACATCACATCTCTAGCCGTTTACAAAACTTTTTGTCCATACTTTACATTAAATCTCATGCACATATTCTGAGAACATATACATAAATAATTAAGTCTCTAAATTCATGTACATAGTCTGAAAATAATGCATGGCTGGATCCTGCTTGCACATCTATTGGAGCACTCTACTCTAATGAAACTCTAAGCTAAGCCTTACTCCAAAGTAAGACTTACCACAGGGAAATTGACAAAGATCTCACGGAATCGAAGTCTAACCGTCTCTGGACCTGCGACTATGAGAGGAAGGGAGAAGGGTGAGTCGATGGACTCAATGAGTGAGCTCTCACCCATCACCCACATGGGACAACCAAGAATATACGATAATATAATATGCATGCATCACATTTAATATCTATATACGTAGTTGTATAACAAAACACTTTTCACTTTATATATTCATAAACACGCATTAAAAAAATTCATAGGAAATCCTCTCCAAGTTCTTACTCTAAAGAGAAATCATTTTCCATATATATACATAATAGCTATTAAATCAAATATTCTTTGAAATAGCAAATAATCTCTTAAAACATATTTATCTATAATCATAAGGACAATAAAGTTGGAAATCTCTAGTAAAACATAAAGAACAGTAATCTCATAGAGAAACAAGGATCTCTGGTTATGCCTTGCATAACAAAATATAAATTCTCTTGTTATGCATGTCAACCATGACATAACAATTTCTCTGATCTCTGGGATCCTTCTAGATCCAATTTGGACACCTAAATAGGTTCCATTTTCTGCTCTGTGAGATTATCCTCTCAGGACAACTTGGTATCAAGGTTAACGATCGTTTTTCCTAGCCGTTAACTCACTGTTTGTTTCTCTATAGCTATCATTTAGTCTCTAAATCACAAAATATATCATTTCTCTAAAACTCTGTGTTAGACTCTGCTCTGGAGTTTAAAACTCCATAATACATAAATTACTTTACTCTTAAAATCATTGTGGTAATTCATAAAATCTCTAAATCAAGTCATAATCATATTCTACCTCTTTTAATAAAATCATTTTAAATCTGAAAGGTGGGTGCTCAGTCCCTGGCAAATAAGAGCCCCTAAATTCTTAGTACTCTAAGAGTTCTGGGCTCATACAACTCCAACAATTTGACTTTAGCATAACTGTGGCTATGAAAATCGAGCCCAAGGGATCACTACTTGTAGGCATTCTGATTTCAAGCCCACAGAATATGTATCTGATAGTCACTAGGAATCATACTGAATTCCGTACCTCTTGGTACTACAAATCGAAGTTCTAAATCCATTTCTCAGCTAATACATTCTAATATACTTAATATATTTGAAATCATAGTTTAAATTATTGGGGTTCTAAATCATATAAAAATCTCTACCGTCATAATAATATCTTATGTCTTGAATCATAAACATATCATAAACTCTTAAAATATATTTGATGAAATAATAACTATTAAATCATATACTCTTGCACAAATCTCTTAGAGTTGAACAATAAACATTTTAATAAATACAATTTATCAATCATGGTCCTATGGTTTTCTAAAATACATTTTTCATGCTACTATCATAAATCATAAATTCCTCTAGCTTACATAAGCATGTAAAATCATAATATATACTTAGTCTTGTCTTTAACTTCATATTTAACACAATCATAATGCATGAACATATCAATAATGAGGAAATCTAAGGTTATGAGGTCAAACCCACCCACTTGGATGGGAGGGAGGGGTAACATCAACTCTAACTGAGCTCCGGGGAGCAGGAGAGGGCACCACGTCGACTAAAATAACCAATAAACTCAACATTAAAATTTATCAATACCTAAAATAACTCTAATATAGCCCTAACAAAATTGGGGGAGCATCCCCACTTGACAAAAAGAGAGAAATAAAAATGCCCATTTCAAGAATGTGCAAGAATGACAAAAAGGAGACAAGATCTTGTAATATATACTCACCTTGATGATTTATGGAAGCTAGGTTGGAATGGGGTTGAAGGAAAATGAGAGAAAAAGAGAGGGGAGAGTTTCTAGTTTGAAGGAAAAAGGAAAAAAAATGAGGGGGAAAGGTATTTCTCCTTCATTCGCGTTTTTATGACGGGGGTACTGTGCACTTACAGGTTACTTTGCACTAAAGGTCTCAACTGTGACAAACTTGTCACAGCTGTGGAATTAGCCATGGAATTACATTCCCAGCTGTGGAAACTTACCCTCAGCTGTGGGAAACTTATCCCCAGCTGTGAGAAACTCAAACTCAGCTGTGGGAACTCATTCTCAGCTGTGGGAACTCATTCCCAGCTGTGAGAATTGATTCTCAGCTGTGAGAACTTATTCCTAACTGTGGGAACTCATTCTCAGCTGAGGGAACTCATTCTCAGCTGAGGGAACTCATTCTCAGCTGTAAGAATTGATTCTCAGCTGTGAGAACTCATTCCCAGCTATGGGAACTCATTCTCAGCTGTGAGAATTGATTCTCAGCTGTGGAAACTCTATGACAGCAACATTTTGCTGTCATTAAACATTTTCATTACTCTTTTTGAAATCTCTAGCCGTGGAAAGCAAGGCCCAACAGTAGTGGACAAGAAGGCCCAAAGAATGACCATGGACAAAGAACACAACAAATCCAGCCATGGAAAGCCACACAAAGAAAGGCGGTAGTGGACAAAGAACATAGCAAGCCACCGTGCAAAGAATAAACACCAACAAGCCAGCCGTGGATAGCAACAGCAATAGCAACAGGAGCCATGGACAGCAACAACAACAGGAGCAATGGACAACAACCATGGATAGTAACAGCTTACTGTCATGATATCAGCAACATTTTGCTGATATAACAGCAGACATATTGCTGTCATGATATTTTATTTAAATCATTTATTTTCTTTCCTATTAACTTTAAAACATAAATGTAAATAAGGAAATACCCCCCATTTGGATTCAAATAAAATATCAAAAAAATCAAAAACCCAACCAATCAAAATATCATTTTTGAGTTTTAGTTCAAAATCCAAAATTTCGGTGATTTTCTAAACTTGGGGGCTAGAAGTGAAACATCTAAAAGTTTTCTAAAATTCATTAAAAATCACACATCAATTCATATCCATCTAGAGAACAATTACCGGGACTTTTGATCCTAAGAAAGTGGCTCTAACATATAGCCCTCCAAGGAGGTGTAGGGCTTCAGACTTAGCAAAATCCCGGACCCGACAGCATGGGTGGATCCCGGGGGACCTTGAGGCCATATAAAACTTGTCTATAGACACGTGTACACCGAGTATTACATAGGGATCCATGAGCAATGTGTTTCGATCGAGTATGATGTTGATAATTACACTTGGATGTGTAGTGCTGTGTATGGAAGCCCAATCCTACTCATAGGGCTGGTCTTTGGTCTCATTTGTGTAACATCCAGACTAATATTGATGGAGCTTGGTTTCTAATTGGTGATTTTAATGAAGTTTTGGTGCCTTCAGAGGTGAAGGGTGGTTCTTGGTTCTGTTGGGCTACTGGTGCTAGGTCCATGGCTAAAAGGACGAGTAAAGGTCTCTCTAATCTAGAATGGAGACATAGTTTTTGTGAGGCTATTGTTGAAAATCTCCCTTGCCTATTCTTTGATCATGCTCTTGTGCTTGTTCGAATGAAAAGGTTAGTGTTTGAATGTCGTAAGAAATCCTTTCAATTCCTGGCTGCATGGGCCATGCATGCTGATTATGAGAGGGTGGTAATGAGATCTTGGCATGAAGGCCTTCGACAGGTAGGGCGTAGTTGACTTGTTACTCAGAAGGCTTCCAAAAAATTCAATCATAAGGTCTTTGGGCATATTTTAAAACGCAAAAAAGCCTTGGAAGCCAAAATTAGTGGTGTTCAGTGTGAATTAGAAATTTGGGATACTTCCTCCTTGCAACAGTTGGAGATTCAACTTCGTCGTTGATTATGATGCTACTCTTCACCAAGAAAAGATGTTGTGATATCAAAAATCGAAAGAAGACAGTATTTGGTTAGAAGATAGAAATACTAGATATTTTCATGCTCAGATTGTTATTCGCAGGAGGAGAAATGAGATTCATGGTTTACATGCAGGGGGGCTTGGTGTACTAATCTTGACATTCTCGTGGGTGAAGATAGAAATTTTTATACTACCCTTTTTTCGATGGAGGGGAGGCCTAATATTAAATTTTTTTCATCAAGTGCACATGCATACTCTATCTTCAATTGACTATGATCCTCTGCAAAGAAGGGTGACAATGGATGAGGTGACTAAAGCAGTGATGTAGATGGAACCTCATAAGGCTCTCGGTCTTGACGGTTTTCATGCCTTTTTTTATAGGCAATATTGGCACATTGTGAGGGAAGACATTTTTTATTTCGTTCGCAATGCTTTAATCATAGGTGAATTTGACCCTTCTTTAGCTGAGACACTTTTGGTTCTTATTCCCAAGGTTGAACATCCAATGAATTTTAAGAGTTTCTAGCTTATAAGTCTATGTAATGTTATTTATAATAAAGTGGTGACCAAGGTGGTAGTAAATCATATTCGCCCTTTTCTTTCTAATGTGGTTAGTCCTCTTCAGGGGGGATTTATTCCTGATCGGGGGACTATGGATAATATTATATTGGCTCAAAAAGTTTTTCATTGGATGCACTCATCTAAGAGTAAGCAAGGAGCAATAACTTTCAAGATTGATTTGGAAAAAGCTTATGATAGGATTAAGTGGAGTTTTGTAGAGGCGACATTGCAAGACTTTAGATTTCCCCTGCCTCTTATTCGCCTCATTACATTTTGTATCTCTTTTTCTTAGCTTACGCTCCATTAGAATGGTGGCAAACTAGAACCAATTCGTCCCTCTAGAGGTCTCCATCAAGGGGATCCCATGTCTCGCTATCTATTTGTCTTATGTATGGAGAAGCTTTCGGTCATGATCCATGAGAAAGTGGCGAGTGGTTTGTGGAAGCCTATTCACCTTTCTAGGGGAGGACCTGGGATTTCTCATTTGTTGTTTGCTAATGATGTGCTTCTTTTCTGTAAAGGTAAGAAGTCTCAAGTTCGTTTAATGATGGCCACGATGGAAGATTTTTGCAAGATGTCTGGCCATTGTATTAATTTTGAAAAATCCCGAGCTTTGGCATCTAACAGTTTACCTCGAACGAAAAAGGAATCCATTAGTTGTTGTTCTACTATTCATTTTACAAGGTCCCTCGGGTGCTATTTGGGTGTTCAACTTGTTCAAGGAAGGGTTACACGGGCTGTCTTTAATCCACTCATGGAGAAATTTGAAACAAAGTTGGTAGCTTGGAAGAAGAATCTTCTCAATAGGGCAAGACATATTTGTCTAGCCAAGTCAATTCTAAATTCCCTCCCAGTGTATACAATGCAGACTACTTGGGTTCCTCAACAGGTTCGTAATTCTATTGACCACTATGTTAGAAATCTTGTTTAGGGATCTCATACTGGTCACGGGTTCCACCCTATTTCTTGGGAAGTCTTAACTAAGCATAAGGCTTTGGGGGGAATAGGAATTCGGCGAGCTGACTAATGCAATGTTGTGCTTCTGGGGAAACTTGTTTGGACTTTGATTAATCAACAGAGTCATCACTTTTGGGCTCGAGTTCTTATAGCAAAATATCCATCTCATAGGAATATTTTTAATCCTCCTCAACTCAGTAACAGGTCTTATTTATGGCGTAGCATTTTGAAGGCTGTTGTTCCTCAAGGAGGGCTTTTCCTTTTCCCTAGGATCGGGAAAGGTTTCAATGTAGTTTGATAATTGGTTCCATGGGAAGAAGCTAGCGAACATTGTGAACTTTGTGCATATTTTTTATTTGGACTTACAAATTCACGACCTGTGGACTAGAGATTCCTGGCAGTTTAGCAGACTTTATACGCATATTCCTTTAGATGCTCAGGTGTTCCTTCAAAACAATCACTTTCCTTTTGTGGGTCTTGCAATCCTGCCTGGGTTTGGAATGCTAAGGAATTTAGTGTTTATACGTCGCGAGGTGGTTATTCTTGGCTTATAGGGCATCGTGTTGTGACAGAAGATGACTCCTTGTGGCGCTGGATTTGGAAGTTAAATGTTCTCGAAAAGTGTCACCTTCTTATTTGGAAAATCAAACACGGTGCTTTATCAACTAATAACTTTCGCTTTCATAGCCATGTTGCCTCCTCACCGGTGTGCTCTTGTTGTCATGGCAGAGATGAGGACATCATTCATTGTGTTTGGGATTGTCGTTATTCCTATGAGATTTGGTACTCTTTGGGATTTGGTTTAGATAACAACTTTTTCCTTGAGGATTTACATACTTGGTTAGGGTGTCACACTCAAAATTATTTTAATATTAACTTTGTTGTTACTCTGTGGTGGGTTTGGAGAACGCGCAATCGGTTGGTGCTATCTGGGGTAGACTAGTCGAGCAACTATGTTCTATCCAATGTTGTTTCCTTGATCAGGAATATTACTAATTTATCTAGTAATGCAACTGTAGCGCCAATCAATCCACCCTAAGAAGTTTGGTGGCAAAGACCCAATATTGGAGTAACAAAAATGAATATGGATGGAAGCCGAACTAGCACTAATGTTGATGCTAGGGCTGGCTTTGGAGGTGTTTTTAAGGATGATCATGAGGACCGCCATGGTGGATTTTCTGGCTTTGTTGAGAATGTCTTTGTTTTGTTTGCAGAACTTTGGGCAACTAGATATGGATTAATTCTTGCTTGGGACATGGGATTCCTTAACTTTTGGTGTGAGAGTGATTCCCTTCATGCGGTTACTCTTGTCACGGATGGGAGATTGGATAACCACCATACATGTGTTATCCTCCTTGCAGACATTAATTCCTTGATGACTCGTGATTAGGCTGTGATCGTCACCTACGTTCTTCGTGAAGCAAATTATTGTGCGTATTTAATGGGTTAAAAAGGCAGTGCTGGGTCGATAGACTTAGTTATCTAGACTGATCCGCCTCATGAGTTGTTGCATGGACTGCATGAGAACTCTATTGGGCGTAAATTCATGCGAGTTTAGCTCTTTTCTTTTGTTTATTTCCTTTCTCTTGTAACCCAGAAAAAAAAAATACTATGGAGAAAAATACACTTTTCTCTTAATTTTCTTTGTTTCCTTTTTCTTACCTCCTTCTTTAGAGTGATATTATTTATACATAAAAAAGTTAGTGTATATTGAGATATCAACTTTTGAATTATTAGATGTGATAAAAACCCCTATATATTGGTCATTACATTATATCAAGGGTGTCCCAATAGACATCTACTTAAATAACATTTTTGTATTTTTGTTTTTTGTTTTTTGTTTTTTTTAATCCATATCCAAGCATACCATACATTCCAACCTAACCAGCTTACCCATGATGAGAATTAAGGGAAAGCAAACGGCCCCCCGCTCAATTCAACGGGATAAACATAACATACTGTGCTTGCCAACGATTCAAAGAACAAGTCCTGTTGAGTGCTGTGAGAATACATACTCCCTGGGAAGACTCAATCAACGATCTGAGAGTTCGAAACGCCGTGAGCCAACATGAGTTTTCTGTTCGGCAACAGAAAAACTCCGGCTGGTAATTTCTTTTCTTCCTCTATCGATGGTTTCTATGTTGCTCGCCAATCCTTTTATCAAATGGAATGAATGCATTGCCACTGTGATTGTATTTATCGAAAAGGTTTGGGAAAAATGAATAATGGGTTGGTGCTTGTGTGACTTCTCAATGTTGAAAAATTGTGTCTTTGGGTTTGATTGATGTAGTTTGTTAATGGGTAATTTTTTTGTTATTTGTGGCAGAGCTGTTGAGGGAAAATAAAAGGATGCTAGACAAGTCCATTAGAGAAATAGAAAGGGAAAGACAAGGCTTGCAGGCTCAAGAAAAGAAGTTGATTGTGGAGATTAAGAAGAATGCCAAACAAGGACAAATGGTATTATGCCTTGTTTCTGTTAGGTACTCACATATATATTATATGAGTTGTTCTTTTCTACAGACATGTTCAGTGCTGTGTAAGGGTTGTGGTTTAATGAAGTGGTGTGTTGCTATTAAAGCATTGATATTATTTGCTCTGGTTTGTATTGTGGACTTGTTTTGTTTTGATCTGGTTCAAACATTTTTGTGGGATTTGGCTTAAATTTGTCAGGGAGCAGTGAGAGTGATGGCTAAGGATCTTATCAGAACACGCCATCAGATTGAAAAGTTCTACAAGCTTAAATCTCAGCTCCAGGGTGTTGCCTTAAGAATTCAGGTTTGTTTTGTACAACCTTCTATGTTTTCTTCACAAGTCACAGAACTCGGAACTTCGTTGCTTAGTGAGCTCCTGTGAAAGTGGCAGATAACCTGAATGTTTTTGGTATGTCATTAAATTTTATTACGACCATTGTTCCATTGTGATGTGAATACCTTTGAGACAGTCTAGCTCAATGGAAAATAAATATTAACTGAGTTTCACTGTTTGTGTTACATCAACTGTTTATTCTTGAGCACTACATATTTAATCCCGGAGATAAGATTTCATAGATGTTTCATTCACAACCTTGGATTCTAGCTTAGCCCAGTTAATCAGTTATCAGTTCCCCTGATTGTACCACAGCTTCTCTGACTGTGAGTTTTGGGGTTGTTTATAATCAAGCATCTCTCTATGCATCCACTGCAGCTATAAGCTGTGGCGATGGCTCCCTAGGTCACATGGCTCCTTCCCTCTCAATTCACTAGATTGTGCCTCCAATTGTTTTGGTGACCGAATCACAACCCAAGCAATCATGGCTTCACAACATTTTGAAATCATATCAAGGCAACCAAACTAGCACAAACACAACTAATCAAATACTAAAACCAAGCAAACAGAATGATAGTTTGTTATGCTAAGTAGGAGAGAGAAAATTAGAGAATCATGTGGGATGCTGTAGTGGGGTGATTTATACACATTGGGGAGGTAGCAGTAGATTCATTCAGAAATCAAGAGATAGAATTCAGAGACCCAAGAGCTCCTCTATGTCCAGGTCTTTTCTTTCAGGTGCCGGTTACGTTACTCTGCACTGTGTGTTGGAGTTTCTGGTGCTCTGCATCATATTGTCATTGGATTGGATTCATTAAAATAGAAGGGCCCCTGTTTTATCCCGGGACATGACTGTTTTGAATAAGTGATTTGGTCCACTGGATTTTAATTTTGCATATCAGTCCCTGTGTCATCTCTTCCGTTGTAGGGAATAGATCCTCTCATTTCACACTTTGACATGACTGTGTCATGTGCTACAATCTGGACTGTCTAATGCTTTAAACATAACCTATGGTTAGATATAAAACTTAACTTATATGCTGTCATTTTACACGAAGAAGCATTTCGTTCTACATCCTAGTTTTCTCTACCATTTTTTTGCTGCCCTTCCATCCTTCTCCATGGATGAAACCCACCCAGCACCAGCACAGGCTGCCTCTACCACCGCAGGCTGTGTGAGAAAATTTCAGCCCTTACCTTCTCTAAATCTCATGATCCTCTTTTTTCAACTTCTCTTCCACCTAGCAATGATTGCAAAGATTTTTGGTTAAGTTACAAACTCTTTTTTTTTTCCATTTCACGTGCCTAATTAAGTGGAATTAGATTCTTAATATTTTGAGACATAGTTTTTGACGAAATAAGCAAAGTGGCAGTGTACAAAATGGAAAAAGAAAAATGCAGAAAGCATTGTGGTGGTATAGACTTCGTCCATGAGGAATGAAGGATGGGAGCATGGGGCACTGGGTCAATTAAGGGTGTCAATTAACTTCACAATCCTTTTACCCCCTTTTGCAATTAAAACAAGTTAGGTACTCAGTTGAAATTATTAAACAAAAGGATGCAGGGCTATTTTTGTAAATAAATTTGAGGAGCACCGCAAACACCCAAACATACTGCAGACTACCTCAAATGGTACCTTTCTTTCATTGTTATCTTTTCATTTCATCTTTAAACATAGAAAATTCAGAAATGCATTTGCTCGGCAGAGTTTCACACTGAAACCTCAGTATAGCAATATTCAGATACTTGTTCTCTTTAGTTATCTTGTACTGATTCCTGTTCTTAACACAAACAATCACATCAATTTCCAACCATCACAGCAGTGGAAATTAATTTGATAATTTTTCAGCCTGTAAGATTGATTGCATTGATTATAAGACATTGAAAATGACTGTGTTAGATAAATTTCAGACATTAAAATCCACCCAAGCAATGGGGGAGGCTATGAAAGGAGTTACGAAAGCAATGGGTCAAATGAATAGGCGGATGAACTTAACTTCCTTACAGAAGATAATGCAAGAGTTTGAAAGGCAGAATGAGAAGATGGAATTGGTTTCTGAGGTGATGGGAGATGCAATTGATGATGCCTTAGAAGGTGATGAAGAGGAGGAAGAAACTGAAGAGCTTGTGAATCAGGTTCTTGATGAGATCGGAATTGATATCAACTCTGAGGTAACTTGTTGCTCTATCTTGCTGTATCATTCTTGTTACAAATCAGAAAAAGAAATGTTATTTTGACTCACATTCTGTGGGACACCATCCCGACACACTTACATCCATCATTGGATGGGGTGTGGGACCCAAATTAAATGGAGCCTATATCCAATTCAATGATGGATGTGAGTGTGTTGGTACAGTGTCCTACAAAATGTGGGTCAAAATAATATTACTCTTAAAAGAGCTAATCATTGGGAAGAGAATTAATGTTTCCCTCGGTGGAGGGTCAGTTTGACAATAATAATGATGATATATTTGTTTTGTTCTTCAACGTGCAGCTTCTGAGTGCGCCTGCGTCAGCCTCAGTCACTGCACCAATGGCGAAAACACAGGTTGCTCAGGCTGAATCAGCTGGCAACGAAGACAGTGGAATAGATCATGATCTACAGGCTAGGCTAGACAACCTAAGAAAAATGTGATGTTTCCAAGGGTTTAGGGAAGATGTTTCAAAAGGATTGTGAAAGTAATATTTGTATCTGAAATTAGGCTGTTTTTTTGTCTTAGTTTATTATCAGGTGTGAAGCCGATGAAGCTATCTTATTATGTGAAGAGTAGTGCTAAACATTACAATTTGAATTTCAGGAAACCATGTTGGAAAGAGATTATGGTGATACAAATCAACTTCTAGATTGTGGATCCCACCTTTATAATTCCTTTATCCTTTACCCCCTATAACATGTCGAAAGGTTGATTTTGTTTGAATAAATACAATTTGTGTGAAATCCTCAGTGATAAATAGATACTTTCATAAGTATAGATGGAACCTAAACTGATCTGGGCCATCGCTAAATCGGCACATATCTTTGGTGTCGTATCCCCTACAAATTATACCAAACACCATAATGGTTCGGCCACTAAGGTGCCTGTCCACGAACATCCTCACCGATCAAGTCATCAAAGTCTAATGGCTCGCTCGGTATGGGCTATTGTGCACCAAACTACCTCAACACACAATCCATTTGGTGCCACTGGGAAGTAGAGGAGGGAAGTCACAGCAGCCCAAATGCAAGACTCCTCATAAACCCAATCCAGTGTCATGAGCAGGACCTTATGATTGTCATATGGAGTCCATATAGACTGCAATAGTAGAGAATCCCAGTCAATAATTTTTTCTCAGGCAATAATTTGTAACCTATGGATAATTGACATGAAAACCAATAAACTTACATCATAATAGGTCAATAGGTCAATGCTCATCGGTCTCCTGTGGACCCAGCTAGTACACTGCATTCCTGAGCCACAACATGGAAAGCGTATTCTTATAACACCATTGATAATCCTCTAATGACATAGTCTCAAGCAAGCGCTCGCATATGACCCATATATCCTCTCCAATATGGTCAACCCATCGCCCTGTGCAGCCTCTAACAGGGTCACCATCAACTCTAATCCCAAGTTGGTGGGATACATCATGTAACGTGATAGTACACTCTCCCCCAAGTAGGTGGAATGTGTGCGTCTCAGGGCACCATCACTCCACAAAGACTGAAAGCAACACGTTATCATACTTATAATAAGAGATATGTGCGGCATACCAAAACCTTGCTTGATTCAAGTAAGGCTAAATATGTGGATCCAACTGAACACGCGTAAAATCAGATCGGCTGCTCAGTACTTGACTAGGTTGCACAAAGAAATTAAATATTTTTTTTTTTTCATAATACGATCCACAAACTAAACAAATTTAATTAAATATGCATATTATAAATTAAATTAAATTGATAGACTACAAGAAAAATAGTATACACCTAAAATTATTTCAAGCAACTAAATTAAATTATAAACTAAATTATTTTATTCCTAGTTTCAGCATATTATAAACTAAACTAAATCTATAGACTACGAAAAAAAATTTAGTTTATTCCTAAAATAAATTTCATTTAACTAGTTTCATATATATGATAAATTAAATTAAATATATAGAGTCCAAAAAATCTAGTTTATTCATTATAAACTAAATTTAATTTATAGACTACAAAAAAAAACTATATTATTCCTAAAATTATTTCAAGAAATTTTTTCATGGATATTACATAAACTAAATTAAATTATAGAGACCACACAAAAACTTAGTTTACTCCTAAAATTATTTTTAGTAACTAGTTTCATGCATATTATATTATAAACTAAATTAAATTTATAGACTTAAATAAAAACTAGTTTATTCCTAAAATTATTTCAACAAAATTTTTCATCCATATTATATAAACTAAATTAAATTAACAGACTACACAAAAACTTAGTTTACTCCTAAAATTTTTTCAAGTAACTAGTTTCATGCATATTATATTATAAACTAAATTAAATTTATAGACTAGAAAAAAATTAATTTACTCCTAAAATTATTTCACGTAATTAGTTTCTACAACTACAAAGTAAAAATATTTCAACTAATCAATTCTTACACTATTCAAATAAAAAAATACGCCACACACCTAAAACAAAAAAAAATACGCTACTTAAATAAATATACTATCCTGTATAAAATAAATAAAATATAATTTTTAGCTAAACAAAATTATCTGGACATTCAGATTTATAAAAATATGCCCACACTGGTCCCGACGATATAAATTATTTTGCTCCATCTAATAACATTGCTTTCTCCCACTTTACACACCAACCCTCTCAGAAAATTCCAACAATAAAGCATGAAAACATCATAAATGGAGAGGTCCACCATGAAAAGGACCTTACTTTTATAGTGGTCCTGTTGCTAATTTATTTGGCTTGTAGTCGATTGAGTAATTCGTTTGGCTCAAAAATGTAAAACTCAATTCAGCTGGATTTTGGCTGAATTACTCACTGAGCAACCTGCAAAGATGTGCATGTTGCAGGTGCAGTTTGACCGCATACATCGGCCAACTATAGGCCGTATTCTTCACTCAACCAGTCAACAATGTCAACGTTCTGCAGTTAGTCTGCGCTTATGCTTTTTCGGTTCATAGTTAAACAAATTGTGTTTGACAAATGCACTAATTCGTTTAAGTGTGATCCGTTTTGTGTTTTACAATTCGTTTCACTGTACAATGAATTGCTATAATTCAAAAACTAATGTATATATGTAAATAATGTATGAAACGATGGAGATTGGGAAATATTTTTTTTTTTTTGGTGGGTAAAACAGCCTTTCTAAGATTGAGGGAAACATTATTTGAGTGTGCCTTTAGGTTTCGACTATAAATTTCCTAAAATTCCTTGTCCACAATAAAAGAGTAAATTGGAATATTAAAAAATTTATATATTTGACTCAAAATTATAGCTAGATACATTAATTTTCAGACAAATTACAAAAACCTGTAAGTTCCTTTATAATTATACTTACCTCCTTCTAGATTTTAAGAAATCACCCGTATCCTCTAATTAATTTAAAATCATTACACTTACCCCTTATTGTTGTTATTTTTTGGTTTACAATGACAATAAATAAATTATTAAAATTACCCTCAACTTAACAGACACCACCACTCATCCAAACACCCACTCCTCTTTTCTCCCTTCTGTTCGCCCTCCGACGTCCCACTATCACCAAACCTTTCTTCATATTCCCTAAACTTAACACAACACAACCTCCTCTCTTACAGTATTATTGGACCACTATTGCACACGTCAGTCACACTCTCACTCCGCATGCTTCCCAAACCCTAAACGGCACCACCTCTCTCTCTGGAAGGAAGATGTCTACTGCCAATGGGATGGGAACCGATGGAATGAGGCGTTGGCAACGTGAAGTTCCTGAAATTGATGGTGGTGCCACCAACACAGCAGTGGTCAAGCGCGGTACCAGTGGCAGTGCAATCGGGATGACGCTAGGTGCGGTGATGGACAGTCGTTGCGGGTCAGAGAGTAGCGGAGTTGGAGATCCTTTCTATTTCATCTAGATTCAATCTCAGAATGATAAAAAAATTAAAAAAATTCAATTTTCTTTGCTGCTAACTTTTTGGTTTCGGAATGGGTTGTTTAAAATTTCTATGTAATTGTTGCAAATTTTGTGCTGTTTAGGATCCGTGAGTCTTTTTTTGCCAATAAGTAAAAAATAAAATAAAATAAAAAAATTATGATTTGTGATTAGGGGATAAGATTTCAAACTTCAAAGTGTGGGGGGTTTTTTTTCTGTTGTGAAGGATTGTGGATTACGGTGGAGGGAGAGGGCCTGATTCTTGGGTTGGAGGAGACAAGCTCTTGGAGGCGGTGGCAATGGAGTTATCAGACAAAGAGGGAAGGGGTGGGAAGATCGTGGCTATGGTGAGTGTTGGGGGGTGGGTAATTTTGGCAATTCCATTTTTTTTTCTTTTGCTATTATAGACGAAAAATATGATAATAAAAGGTAAGTATATAGATTTTAGACTAATGAAGAGAATTAAGTCATTTTCAAAATCTAAAAAGGCTAATTATAATTATGAAATCCTCAAAATTTTTCCTTAAATTTTTAATAATTATCTTTGATTTTTAAGATAATTATTAAAAAGGAACAGGAGAAGTATCTAATTTGAGGGATGGTGTTGACTTTCTCGATGACAAGGCAGAGTTCAATTGTGTGGCGTGATGCTATATATTTATAGGCATATGGCACTACCATGCATAGGCGGTCCTGCCCAATTTAAAGTGGAAGATAGCAAAATAGATAATTACTCTACCCTTTTAAAATATTTGTCACTTTTAAATAAATATAAATATTAAAAATTAAAAAATATATTAAAGATGAAATAAAATATAATAAATGAATTAATATATTTTTATTAAATAAAATACTTTTGAAAAATTGATAATAAGTGAAATTATTTAAGAGTACTATTAAAATAAATAAATAAATAAATACTGTATTGAAATGTGAAGTTATCTAAAAATAAATATATTTTAAAACATGAATGTCACAACATTCTCAAAGAGTCTCATAATAAAATGACAATAAAAAATTATTCATAAAAGAAATAAATTTGAAAAAAATAGAGTTTCTACCAATTTTATTTATGGAAAACTAGAAAGCCTTTGATTTGATTAAAATTAGTCTTTTAAAAAGATTTGAGTCTATAAATTTAATTATAATTAGAGAATGGTGAAAACTGAATCCCACTACACCCCTAATATATCCGTATAAAATACAATTACCGTAGAGCCCATTATGCAAATTAGTTTATAACTTTAATGATATTTATTTTTCCCAAAAGTAATTGCAATTATGTACAAACATGAAACAATACATTAAAGAAAATAAGATTAAAAAATAAAATAAAATTTAAAGAAAAATTAATTTTAATTTGATAGTTTTTTGCTACATCGATATATTCTCTTATACAACGAGTAACTTAAATTCACGTCATTTTTATAGAAAATAAGTATGTGTTAATGAATTTTAATTAAGAATTAACAGTGGTGTTTATTTGACAACCGTCAAATTCAAGGATGGAGGAGATGAACGAGTGAATGTAAATGAGGTTACAATCTCATTCAATAATAATAATGATAATGATAAAAAGGTGAATGACACTCTTTGATCGTGCAAATAACATTATTATTACATTAAACATTACAGTGCATCTATTTTCTTCCATAAATTATATTATTTATATTCATTTGATATAAAATACTGTGTCAATTCACTTTTTATCCATTAATAAATATAGGGTGTAGATTACTATCAATATGAGTAAGTCTACGTGCTATTAAATTGTAGAGAAGAATGAGTTGTCCCAAGTACATAATATTCTTCTTCCACTCATTTATTCCCGTTTGTTAGGCTGTAACTATCTTCGTGTAGATAGAATTTCAGTTTGATTGGTGCCCACTCCTGCCACGTGCTGTTTATGGTATGCTTACCTCATAGTTGGAGTCTCTTCCCCTGCTCATAGCTTCTTGACATAAGAAATTTCTTGGAAGAGTTTCTTAGATTATTAGCAAGGACCAACGTAATTCTGCACTAGCATCTTTCGTTTCTCTTTAAATGTATGACGAATAGTTGCACCGATTTATTTGGTAAGATCACTCCTGGTCTGTAACATATAGTTCTTAGAGGTTTTAAAAACTGTTTTTAGTTTTTAAAAACGAAAGACTAAAAAATATTGTTTGGTAACTTGTTTTACAAAATTTGATTTTAAAAATGAAAACCCACAAATCACATTTTAAAAACTGAAAACCAAGAACAACTTTGAGTTGTTTTTCGATTTTTTGGTTCTAAAATTGAGAAAACATGTGGCGACAAACTTGTAAATATTTACAAAACTCAGTTTAAATCTCATCTCCTAAAGAAATTGGAATTTGGTCTGAATAAAACCATCTTCCTCTATCACTCTTACAAAAGCAACATGCACAGCGCTACTGTTTCCCTGCCTCGTCGCCCCTGCCGTCGCCCCCTGCCTCGAGCCACCATTGCCGCCGTGAAGCTGCCGCCGCCGTCACGAAGCCAGCACCCTCATGCCTCCGTCTTGCATCACGAAGCCGCCACCACCACCGTCGCGAAGTCGTTTTCGTTTTGCATCTGTTTCTAGCTCGGGAGTGAATGCTTTGTTGCTGATTTTGGAGTCCATTTGCTCTTAATTTTTTTTCCTGGTTTTTGGGGGTTGTTGAGATCTAGGGGCCTTCCTGGGTTTTGGGTTGTTTCTACCTTGGAAGTGAGCACTTTTGCTAAGATCTGGTTGTCTGTTTGGTGTAGATATTCATCCTATTTTTAAAAATAAAAATCATCCAAACAGTTTTTTGTTTTTTTGTTATTATAAAATTGTTTTGAAAATAAAATTACCAAATGGATTTTTTAGTTTTTCTATTTTTTAAAACCAATTTTAAACTTGTTCTTTAAAACAGTTTTGAAAAACAAAAATAAAAAAACACTTCCAAACAATCCCTTCCTCTCTCCTTTTAAAATATTTGTCACTTTTAAATAAATATAAATATTAAAAAATAAAAAATATATTAAAGATGAAATAAAATATAATGAATGAATTAATATACTCTTATTAAATAATATACTTTTAAAAAATTGATAATAAGTGAAATTATTTAAGAATACTATTGAAAAAAAAGAAATAAATACTGTATTGAAATGTAAAGTTATCTAAAAATAGATATATTTTAAAACATGAATGTCACAACATTCCCAAAGGGCACCATAATAAAATGATAATAAAAATTTATTCATAAAAAAAATAAATTTGCAAAAAATGGAGCTCCTACCAATTTTATTTATGGAAAAACTAGAAAACATTTGATTTGATTAAAATTAGTCTTTTAAAAAGATTTGAGTCTGAAAGTTTAATTATAATTAGGGAAGGGCGAAAAACTAAATCTCATTGCACTCCTAATACATCCGTATAAAATACGATTACCGTAGAGCCCATTATGCAAATTAGTTTATAACTTTAATGATATTTACTTTTCCCAAAAGTAATTGCAATTATGTACAAACATGAAACAAATAAATTAAAGAAAATAAGATTAAAAAAAGAATAAAATTTACAGAAAAATTAATTTTGATTTAATAGTTTTTTGCTACATCGATATATCCTCTGATACAATGAGGAATTTAAATTCACGTTATTCTTATAGAAAATAAGTATGTGTTAACGAATTTTACTTAAGAATTAAAAGTGGTGTCTATTTGACAATCGTCAAATTCAAGGATGGAGGAGATGAACGAGTGGAAGTAAATAAGGCCACAATCTCATTTAATAATAATAATGATAATGATAAAAAGGTAAATGGCCCACTTCGCTGGTGCAAATAACATTAATATTACATTAAACATCACAGTGCACCTATTTTCTTCCACGAGTTATATTATTTCTACTCACTTGATATAAAACAGTGTGTTGCCTCACTTTTTATCCATGAATGGATAGAGTGTAGCTTACGATCCATTTAAGTAAGTCTACGTCCTATTAAATTATAGATAAGAGGGAGTTGTCCCAAGTACATAATATTCTTCTTCCACTCATTTATTCCCGTTTGTTAGGCTGTAACTATCTTCCTGTGTAGATAGAATTTTAGTTTGATTGGTGTCCACTCTTGCCACGTGCTGTTTATGGTATGCTTACCTCATAGCTGGAGTCTCTTCCCTACTCATAGCTTCTTGACATAAGAAATTTCTTGGAAGAGTCTCTTAGATTATTAGCAAGGACCAACGTAATTCTGCACTAGCTTCTTGTTGGGAAAAATATACCAATTCCCTTTCTTGAGAATCACCCTAAATAGAGAAATAAAACAGAAACACAACCACAACACAATAATTTAACGTGGAAAGCTCCAAAACTGGAGAAAAACCACAACCGTTGCCAAACGACAACCAGAGAATAACACTATGTGAAAATTTTTACAACACATAGACTTCTCTTTCAAATACCCCCACCCCAGTACACCCACACTCTCCAAAGCAAATATTTGAACTACCCCTCACAACACTCTAAAACAAGAGTACAGAGGAAGAAAAAAATCAGATATAAGTTTAAAGTGTTTCTGACTAGTGCAAATTGAAGCAAAGAACTTGGGTCTATATATATAGCCATGACCTCCCCTTTCCACTTGCAATCCTGGACGATGTGGAACTTCTTCCAAGATGCTTTATTTCAATCAAAATTAACAATCTCCACCTTGATTGGAATGAGCACATCTTCAGCTTCCATTGTCTACACTGACAATCATAGTTTAAAGAACTATCATACTCCACCATAAAAAGTATACTCATTTGGAATAAGACAATTCCAAGAATTTCACCTTGACACATGTCGAAACCTTGCTGAAAATTTATGGTGCAACTTCCATGTTGGCTTTCTCCGGAAGTTCCTCAGCCATTGATATAACCGCCACCACACACCCTGCATCTCAATGCCAACCAATGCCCATGTGCAACTGTGAATCCACTAGCAACTTATCCTTTTCCATGGCAGCGCGGTAATACCATAAGGATACACTTCTTACCTTTTAGTAAACATCATCCTCTCCTACTAGGAGAGCAGTGTTACAAGTATCAGATTGAGAGTCTTTTTCTGATACCGCGCCACTTGGACAATTTTTCTTTACATGCCCAAACTTTCCGCATTTCCAGCATGTCACACTCCTTCCACGATTCCTTTTACCATAAGTGGCACTTGTAGCTACCAACACTAAATTTGATGAAGTGCTACCCTCATTTTTCATTCTTCTTTCTTTAGCAATGACTTTACTGGCAACTTCTTCAAAATTTAGAGTTTCCTTCCCATACATCAATACAGGTTTGATATGCCCATAGGAAGACGGAAGAGACAATATAAGCCTTAGTGCCTTATCTTCATCATCAATTTTCACTCTAATAGCCTCTAATTCAGAGACAATGCCATTGATATCCTCTAATTCAGAGACAATGTCATTGATAGCACCAAGATGGTCGGAGACTTTCATGCCATCATCCATGCGTAGATTATGAAATTGTTCCTTCAACAACAACCGATTTGAGATGCCCTTTGCCTGATATAACCCCTCGAGTTTCTCCCAAAGTTCATTGGCTATCAATATTCCTTGCACATTTGCAAGAATATTCTTAGCTAAACACAGACGAATTGCACTTGTTGCTCTCAAATCTAGTTTCTCCTATTGTTCATCATCCATATCGACGATCTTCTCTTTCAATGCCTTGTGCAAGCCTGATTGTATCAGCACATTTTTGACTTGTATCTGCCACAAGCCAAAATTGATGCTTCCATCAAATTTCTCAATGTCATACTTCACAACACTTGAAAAATTTGACATTGTTGCAACCGTGTACTAGAATAGTGTAAATCAACCTTCCAGCAACAGCAACCAAGGATGATCCTCAAACACCAGTGAGAAAATACAAGAATTTAACGTGGAAAACTCCAAAATCGGAGAAAAACCACGGCTGTTGCCAAACGACAACCAGAGAATAACACTATATGAAAATTTTTACAACATATAGACTTTTCTCTCAAATACCCCCACCCTAGTACACCCATTCTCTCCAAAGCAAATATTTAAACTACCCTTCACAACACTCTAAAACAAGAGTATAGAGGAAGAAAAAAAATCAGATACAAGCTTAAAGTGTTTCTGACTGGTGCAAATTGAAGCAAAGAACTTGAGTCCATATATATAGCCATGACCTCCCCTCTCCACTTGCAATCCTGGACGATGTGGGATTTCTTCCAAGATGCTTTATTTCAATTAAAACCAACACTTCTTTCGTTTCTTTCTAAATGTATGACGAATAGTTGCACCGATTTATTTGGTAAGATCACTCCAGGTCTGTAACATATAGTTCTTCGAGGTTTCCTTATTGTTCCGTTTTTTAATCTACAATAATTTTCTCTCTCCCGTTTAGTGGCTTTATACAGTGATCTCCATCAGTAGATAAGGTGGAAGATAGAGAAAAGAAGGATGAAATGATAAGATAATAGTAAAATTGCTTGCTTACATATATTAAAAGCACAAGAAAATTCCTAGAAGTGTACATGTAACATGTTATATTAGCGACTTTAAGGCACATAAACGCCATTATCGTTTATCTATGTTGTTGATGATGCTGCCAGTATAAGTTAGAGTCCAAATCTGGTTTTTGCCAGTGTTCTCGAATCAAAGAATCAAGGTTGTATATATTGTTAATTTCAGTTTCCTTTTGCCAATTAGCGCTTGTTGAAGTATAAGTTCTTGAAGCTGTTTGATCCTTTTATTTCTTCTTTTTTTCTTTTCTTTTTCCTTCCAGGGTCCAGCTATTTGATATTCAACGCCAAGGGTGTAGATGTAGAGACAAATTAAGACGGTCAAAAAGTGCACTTGTTTCTTTCTAATGGCGTCTTCTTCCCGAGCTTCTCATATAAAATATTTTGTATTCATCGGTCTCTTACTTATTTCAAAATTTAAGGGCTTGGAGATGAAGATGATGTCAAACGACAAAGCTGCTCCTCGGATGAAATATGATGTCTTTGTTAGATTTAGGGGCACAGACATTCGCCAAGGTTTCTTGAGCCATTTGATTACGGCATTAGATCAGAAGCAAATTTTAGCCTTCGTAGATGATAAACTTGGGAGAGGAGATGAAATATCACAGGCACTTCTTGACGCAATTGAAAGGTCATTGATATCATTGATCATTTTCTCGCAAAACTATGGTTCTTCGCATTGGTGTTTGGAAGAACTTGTGAAAATAGTTGAGTGCAGAGACAAAATTGGACAAACTGTAATACCTGTTTTCTATGAAATAGATCCATCAGATGTACGACATCAAAAGGGAAATTTTGCAATTGCATTTGCTGAACATGAGAAAAAGTATTTTGAGATGAGGGTGCAAATCTGGAGAAATTCTTTGAAAGATTCTGCGAATTTGTCTGGATTTGATTCTTCAAACTTCAAGTAAGTTTTTCTTTTGTCTCACTAATTATTTATCATATAGCTACGTGCAAATTTTCAAGCTTTTGTTGCTCGATTAGGTGTATGCATATTATATAGCTGCATGCATATTTCAAGGTATTTTTATGCTTTTGTAGCAGTTAAGTAAAACTCCTTTCACACTAGAGCCTCAAAATTTAAACTTTGACGTGATAAATGAAAGTGTTTGGAGTTGCAATCTACCTACAGTGCCAATTAAGTACTAACTAATTTGAGTAAGATTTAAAATCTTTCAAGTGATCTAATAAAAAAAATGTCTGTCGAGTGATTCTTTGTTGGTCCAATGAACTTACTAGTTAATTTATATATATATATATATATATATATATAACTTACTAGTTAAATTTTATACATGTAATAAAATTTAATTACATTCTAATTTTCAAATGATACATAGAATTGATACGTTTTTAAAAAGATTTCACAACAAATGCCTTTTTAAAATAAGGAAAAATAGTATAAAACCACCCCACAAAATTTACCCTTTTACAGATCATCACCACAAACTTTAGCCCCTAAACCTTGACTAATATATTAATAGACCATTTCATTTTAAATTTGTTCACACATTAATGATAGAAAAATTCTTAAGTGCTCCGAGAATAAGATAAAATATTTACTTTATTCCATTTATCAATTAGCATATCATTTTTGTGGGTCATCACTGTCTCTCATTTTCGTAATATTTTTAATACAATAATTTTTGTGTCAATTAACAAAGAAAATATAGTAATATTTTGTTTTGCTCTCAGAGCAACTAAGAATTTCTCTAATAATAATAACAACCTATAAAAACATTTTAGACCATTGACTAATTTATTTCCCCTTCAAACTTATACCCTTTTGCAACTTATAACCATGAATTTTAAAATCTTCCTAATTAATCATTAGTTTATATTAATGAATGGAAAATTTTTATCATTTGTTATAATTATTAGTAATTTAGCAAATTCTTTTGCAGAATGATCTATTGACACATAAGTTAAAGTTTGAGGAACAATTAGGAAGATTTTAAAATTTACAGGGTCCAATTTCATGTATTTTTTTGTTTGTTTTCTTTGTCATATAGGAATGACACTGAGCTTGTTCATGAAATTGTCAAATCAATGCTAGTGAAGTTGAGTGATATGCACTTAGTTAAATCAAAAAGACTTGTTGGAATTGACAAACCAATCACGTATTTAGAATCATTGTTGCGCAACAAATCAGAAGATATCCGTGTTATTGGAATTTGGGGCTTGGGCTGTATTGGTAAAACAACCATTGATGGGGAACTATATAACAGAATGCTTCCTGAATATGATGATGGTTGTTTTTTGGCCAGCATAAGGGAAGAATCAGGTAGACATGGGATAAGCTTTTTGAAGGAGAAACTTTTTTCTGATCTACTAGGCGAACAAGATCTAAGAATTAACATACCAAATGGATTGCCCAGTTATGTTGAGAGAAGGCTTGGTCGTATGAAGGTTCTCATTGTTCTTGATGATGTTAATGATTCTAAACAACTAAAAATTTTAATAGGAGCTTGTGATTGGTTTGGATCAGGTAGCAGAATCATTGTAGC
Organism: Dalbergia cultrata; assembly: GCA_031216105.1. NCBI lineage: Eukaryota > Viridiplantae > Streptophyta > Magnoliopsida > Fabales > Fabaceae > Dalbergia > Dalbergia cultrata. The sequence continues at coordinate 50,486,545 of CM062346.1, forward strand.
AACTAGAGATAAGCAAGTGTTTGCCGGGGAAGTTGATGATATATATGAGGTTGAGCCATTGGACTGCGTTGACTCTGTTCAGCTTTTCAATATGAACGCCTTTTCTAAGCAAAACCATAATTTTGACAAGGAGCATTTTGAGCTGGTAAGGAAGGTGGTCAATTATGCCAAAGGCATTCCATTGGTTCTTGAAGTTTTAGCTGGCCTTCTTCGTGGAAAAGACAAGGAAATATGGGAAAGTCATTTAGAAAAACTAGAAAAGATACCTCGTAAAGAAGTTCATGATATAATGCGGTTGAGTTATGATGGTCTTGATCGTGAAGAGCAGAATATATTTTTAGATATTGCTTGTTTTTTCCATGGATTGAATCTGAAGTTGGACTACATAAGACTTTTATTGAAAGATGATTACTCAGTGACTGCGGGGATTGAAACGTTGAAAGATAAAGCTCTGGTAACTATTTCTCGACAGTCGACACAATGTTGTTTCTATGCATGACATTGTTCAAGAAACGGCTTTGGAGATAGTTCGCGAGGACCCCAGCAACCAACGCCGATTTTGGGATCCTAATGTAATTGATCAATTACTGGAGAACAAGGTGTGTGCTTCCGATATTATGTTAAATATATTTTATAGTACACTTGAATTTTTTGTGTGAAACGAGGCCTTTAATGCTGTTTGAGTTTATTTGCTGACAGGGGAGTGAGGCCACTAGAAGCATAGCCTTCAATCTTTCAGCAATTAACAACCTTCAGTTGAGCCCTCAAGTATTTGCGAAGATGAGAAAACCACGATTCCTAAACTTCTATAGCATACTATCTCGAAAGGACATGGATGAGTCGTTCCCAAATAAATTCTTATATCTTCCTCAAGGACTTGAGTCTTTGCCTCATGAACTAAGATATCTTCGTTGGATGCATTACCCTCTAGAGTCCTTGCCAACCAACTTTTCTACAGAGAAACTAGTTATATTGGACTTACCATACAACCGAGTGAAAAAACTTTGGGATGGAGTGCAGGTAAGTAGTATGTATATATATCTCATCTTGTATACTTCTATTTCAATACAAATTAAGGAATAGAAAATATTTAGGTAGCACAAAGAGTTAAGTAGAATTTTTTATCAAGATTATCCACTATAGTTAGCTCCAGTTTGATTTCTTAGTTTGTTGGTGTTTGAATTGTTGCAGAATTTGGAAAATTTAAAGGTTGTCAATCTACGAAACTCCATATACTTGACCATCCTGCCAGACTTTTCAAAGGCCAGAAATCTGGAAGTACTAGATCTTCGTCGGTGTACAAGATTAGCTAGTTTGCATCCATCCATATCTTCTCTCCAAAAGCTTCAGATATTGGATCTAGGAGGGTGCTATAACCTTTGCGAGCTTCCAAGCTATATCCATTTGAGCTCTCTCCATTATCTTTCTTTCTCTGGCTGTTTACAACTCAAGGACTTTTTCGTTACCTTAGATAATTTGAAAGTGTTGAACTTGGACCTCACAGGTATCAGACGACTGCCCTCATCTATTGGACGTCAAAGCAAACTAGAAAATCTGAGTCTAGCATTACTGACATCGAGAGTCTGCCTGAATCCATCAAGAATCTCACGAGGCTGAGATATTTAGACATAAGTTACTGCTGGAATCTTAGGATTCTACCAGAGCTTCCCCCATCCCTTGTAAAGCTAGATGCCCCTGGCTGCAGGTCACTCAAGACAGTATTAATGTTCCCTTCATCGACTGCACACCAGCTTAAGGAGAACAGGAAACTCATTGTGTTCTGGAATTGCTTGTACTTGGATCAACATTCTCTTGGGGCTATTGGGTTGGATGCACAAATCAACCTCATGAAAATTGCATACAATCATTTATCAGCATTAGCACATGATTACTATAAAGATGATGGCACTCATGCTGTATATTTGTATCCGGGAAGCCAAGTTCCAGAGTGGTTAGTGTATAGAACAAAACGTAATTATGTAAATTTTGATATCTCTTCTGCTACAGCTCCACATTCCCTTTTTTGGGCTTCATAATTTGTTTCATTGTTCCACAAGTCCCGTTACAAGGTGACACTTTGAGGTTTCACATGAGTATTGGTGAAGGTGAAGGAAACATTACTGTCGAAAGGAACTTGGTCAGGCCATATGAAAAATTTTGACTGACCATGTGTTTCTCACTTATGACCAATCGGATACTCGCTTACTAAATAGCAAAAGGATTATCGAAAATGGGCAAAGGTTGAAAATCAAGGTAACAATAGAATCAGAAACAGGAAACTCTCAGTATGTGCCTGTGAAGTTAAAAGGGTTTGGGGTCAGTCCAATGAGTGCCTCGGAATATCATAGCATTATTCAACAATTGGAATTGGGTGATAGGAGTCCGAAATCCCAAATATCACATTTTCATTGTACAACAAAGGCCGGTTCACTTGATATGATTGGAAATACTTCGTCTCAAAGTTTTTGCTTCCAAGATCAGAAACCCTGGCCCGACTTCTCTCAATCAATTGACTACTCTAATGATTGTTGGAAATTTAATCATCATGTATTCACTAATCATTCATGTTGCCATATTTGCTATTATCGTCATTAATAGGTGTATTTAATATTTTGAGTTAGTATTGGGGATGTGAAGAACAATAGTACTCGGTGGATTTTGAGTTAGTATCGGAAAACACCTAGCTAAGGAGTACTCGGTGGCATATCGGGGATGTGAAGGACAATAGTCCTAGGTTCTATCCTAGGACCCCTTCATAGAAGATGAAGGGACCCCACCACAGGTCGGGATAAGAGCACGATGAGCATAGTATCAATGCGGAACATGGTACATATTCTAGAAGGGTACCTCTAACGGTATTTCATACAATCATATATTCCATCTTAGCCTTAGAATCTCCAAATGGGTACAAAAAAAACAGGGAAAGTTCTCTCTAGGTAAGTTATTAATTTCTTATTATTCACTCTTTTTTTGTCGTATACAAATTTACTTGCATTGAAGTCCCTTTGTAGTTACTTACTCTCAATGCACTAGTCAGATGCAAATCTTTTACCCGCAAATAGTGTTCTCTTACTTATTTCCCAATCATTTGTTGATAAGTAAAAAAATAAAAATCAAAATATATTTAAAAATTTATATATTACCAAATATAAAATACCTATTTGCCACGGGACAATTGTCAATAAAAGATTGCAGACACAGAAGGGGACACCATAAATTTCCATCTGCACCGGCCACAGCAAGCAGAGGAAGAATCATTCAAGAGAACCACTGTTCATACACTGGAGAACCCCCCTCGCCCTCCCAAACACGTAACTTTGCATTATAGTTTCCAAAATGTAGCATAATCTTCCAGCTCATTTAGTTAATGGGCTATATCTATCATTCCATTATGTGTTTACTCTTTATAAAATCATCTTTATGCATTTAGAATCTTGAAAAGTTGATTTACATGCTTTTTAATGGAGGCACCTTGGGAAACCAAAAAACATACTTTTTTATGCCATTTGAATAAGAGATGATAGAGAGAGGATTTAGCTTTTATACTCTAATAAAACTCACTTGGATTTGATATTATCGACTAACTTGAATATTTCTTACACAAGACTATTTATAAGCACACAGAATATACTAACCCAAAATACAAAATGCAGCTATTCATAAACAATGTGCATATATGCATACTTAGTGAAAGCATCATGATTAAATTTCCAGCAACCATCATCGCAGTTAATTCGTTGAATGAAGAAGTCGAGCAACTTTTTCTGATCTTTCAAGCAAAAGCTTCCACCTGAAATACTTCCAATCATAGCAAGTGAGCCAGCCTTTGTTTTCTGATGAAAATGTGTCGTCTCACCCAATTGCATTTGTTGAACAAAATTGTGATATTCCGAGGCGCGTATTGGACTGACCCCAAACCCTTTTAATGTCACTAGCACACGCTCCGATTTCCCCATTAGTGATGCTGCTGTAACCTTGATTTTAAGCCTTTGTTGATTTTCGACAGTGCTTCTGCTATTTAGGAAGCGAGTAAGTCGTTGGTTGTATATGAGACACACATGATCGGACTCAATTTTTTCATATGGTCTATCCACGTACACATTGATACTGTCACCTTCACCTTCACCAACACTGATGCTAAACATCAAAGTAAAGCCGTCTGATGGGACTGGTGGAATAATGAAACAAAATATGAAGCCAAACAGAGGTGAATATGGAGTTGCAGCAGAGATGTCAATATTTACATAATCAAGGCTTGCTCTATACACCAACCACTTTGGAACTGAACTTCCCGGATACACATATCTGGCAGAAGAATCAGTATTTTTATAGTAATCTTGTGCTAATGCTGATAAATGTTGGTATGCTAGTTTCATGATGTTGATTTGTGCATTCAATCCAATAGCCTCAAGAGAATATTGATCCAATTTCAAGCAGTTCCAGAACATAATGCTTTTCCTGTTTTCATTAAGTTGCTGCTTAGCAGTTGAAGGGAACAAAACAGTCTCAAGTGATGAGCAGTCAGAGGCATCTAGTCCTTCAAGTGACGGAGGAAGCTCTGGTAGAGTCCTAAGAGCCCAGCAATATCTTACGTCAAGATACCTTAGCCTTGTAAGATTCTTGATGGTTTGAGGCAAGCAACTAATATCAGATAATGCTAGACGCAGAATTTCAAGTTTGCTTTGGCGTTCAATAGATGAGGGCAGTCCTCTGATACCTGTGAGGTCCAAGTTCAACGCTTTCAGATTCTCTGAGGTAACAGAAAAGTCCTTCAGACGGACACAGCCAGAGAGGGAGAGATAACGGAGAGAGCTCAAACGTATATTGCTTCGAAGCTGCCTAAGGGAAAAGCACCCTCCTAGATCCAATGTCTCCAGCTTTTTGAGACCAAAAACAGATGTATGCACACAAACCAAACTCCGAGACTGACGGAGATCCAGAACTTCTAGATTTCTGGCCTTTGAAAAGTCTGGGAGCCTGGTTAGGCGTAAGGAATTCCGTAATTTAACGACCTTTAAATTTTCCAGATTCTGCAGCAATTAGACCATCAACAAGCTATGGAATCAAAAACGAGTTAATTAGAGTGGATAATCTTGTTCACAAATTCTTGACTATGTAGGCCAATCTACATAAAGTGATTACGTAACTCTGTGCTACCTAAATATTTTCTTTTCCTTGAATTTGAATTGAAACAAAACTATACCATATGAGACATCTATTAAATTTATCTATTATATTTAACTAACTATTGAATTTTTCGTTGCCAAATTTATTTTATTTTCATAATAAACAAAATAAAATATATTTTGTTATAAAAAAATAATAATAAAAATATCAAATCAATAAGTCAAAATAGACCTATGAAATCCCAGGCATAATACTAGTATATGGTATTTACCTGCACTCCATCCCAAAGCTTTTCCACTCGGTTGTATGGTAAGTCCAATATAACTAGTTTTTCTGCGGAGAAGTTGGTTGGCAAGGACTCCAGAGGGTAATGCATCCAACTAAGATATCTTAGTTCATTAGGCAAAGACTCAAGTCCTTGAGGAAGATACAAGCCTTTATTTGGAAAAGACTCTTGATCTCGAGGATGATACATGCCTTCTTCAGTTACTTTGCTGTGAAAGTACAAATATTGTAGTTTTCTCATCTTAGCAAATACATGAGCGCTTAACTGAAGGTCCTTAATTGCCGAAAGATTAAAGCCTATGCTTCTAATGGTCTCACTCCCCTGTCAACAAGGAAGTAAAAAATTCAAACAGCGTTGAAAGCATCATTTGCCATGCATAAATAATTCAAGCATAAGAAAAAATATATTTCACATAATTTCACCTTCTTGTTTTCCAACACTTGATAAATGTCATTAGGATCCAATAATCGCTGTTGGTTTCTGGTGTATTCAATAGAATCCCCGCGAAGGATCTCCAAAGCCATTTCTTGAATAATGTCATGCATAGATACAATATTGTGTTCAGAAATAGTTATGAGAGCTTTATCTTTTAGCCTTTCAATCCCTGCAGCCACCGAATAATCATGATCGTCTTTCAATAAAAGTTTTATGTAGTCCAACTTCAGATTCAATCCATGAAAAGTACAAGCAATATCTAAAAATATATTCTGCTCTTCACGATCAAGATCATCATAACTCAGCCGCATTATATCATAAACTTTTTTACTAGGCATCTTTTTCAATTTCTCTAATTGGCTTTCCCATATGTCCTTGTCTTTTCCATGAAGAAGGCGAGCCAAAACTTTAAGAACCAATGGAATGCCTTTGGCATAACAAACCACCCTCCTGGACAACTTACAATACTCCATGTCAAAACTATGGTTTTGTTTAAAGGCATTCATATTGAAAAGTTGATGAGATTCGTCCCAGTCTAATGCCTCGACCTCATATATATCATCAACTTCTTTGGCAAGCACTTGCTTATCTCTAGTTGTTATAATGATTCTACTACCTGATCCAAACCAATCATAAGCTCCTATTAAAATATCTACTTGATCAGAATCATTAACATCATCAAGAACAATAAGAACCTTCATTCGGCCAAGCCTTTTCTCAACATAACCGGGCAATCCATTTGGTACGTCAATTCTTAGATCTTGTTCATCCAGTAGTGTAGAAAAAAGTTTCTTCTTCAAAGAAATTATTCCATGTCTAGTTGATTCTTCCCTTATGTTGGCCAAAAAACAACAAGCTTCATATTCTGAACACATTCTGTTGTATACTTCTTCAGCAATAGTTGTTTTACCAACACCACCCAAGCCCCAAATTCCAATAACACGGACATCTTTTGATTCTTTGCGCAACAATGATTCTAAATGTGCAATTGGTTTGCCAATTCCAACAAGTCCTTTTGATGTAACTCGGTGCATATCATTCAACCTTATCAACATAAAATTGACAATTTGCTGAACAAGTTCACTATCATTCCTGTATAACAAAGAAAAAAAAATACATAACATCAGTTGACATTATTGTTATTTGTTATTTATTATTATTATTATTATTACTATGATAAAAACAAATGGGACTTATTATCAAGAAATCTTTTAAAAAATTGATTAATTTTGTGTCATTTAAAAATTAGAATGTTATTTAATTTTAGCAAAAAGTCAAAAAATATTCACCTCAACTTTATTTGATGTTTAATTTAGTCTATGTACTTTAAAAATGTGTAAATTGGTCCTCGTACCTTTTTGTTATGTGCATATATATATCACAACTTTTTGCTAGAAAAAGTTCAGTTTTTGGATGAAAAGAGGCATGTAATTAAAATGTTACTTTTTAGTATTGACTTCACGTGCTTCTCATGAGGAGGTTTCTAGTTGGCATATGCATCTCACATATCTTTTCCAATCCAAAAACAAAACGTTTATTAAAAAAAAAAAAGTGATTCGCACAAATTTAAAAGTACTAGAGCCAATTTATATGTTTTTAAACTAACGAGACTATAGTGCAAATCATGTAAAATTGGAGGAGGGTTGTTGGATTTTTCCCTTACTTTTAATATGTGGATCTAACTTAACTAGTAATTTCATTGGACCAAAAAGTATCACTTGACAGATTGGTCTTTTTGTTAAATCACTTGAAATATTTTAAATCTTACTCTAATTAGCTAGTAATTAATTAGTCACATTGTAGGTAGACTGCAACTCCAAACACTTTTATTTATTATGCCAGTTTAAATTTTGAAGCTATAGTTTGAGAAGTGTTTTACTTAAGGTTTAATTATTTGACAGGTTTATGTAATTTTTTTAATTTTTAATTTAGTTCTTAAGGTTTAAAAGTTTATAATTATCTCCTTATACTACAAAAGAAATTAATTTCTATCAAGTCCTTATAATTTAAAAATTTATAATCAAATTTATGTGCTATATAAAAGTTTATAATTAAATCGCTATATTATAACAAAAATTTTCAATCAGATCCCTAATTATATTTTACAAAACTTTAGGGACTTTCACAAAATTTTTAAATTATAATGACTTAATTAAAAATTTTAGCCCTTATGGGGACTGATTACAAAACTTTAGAGACTTGTATCATAAAATTTTGAGACTACATGGAAACTTGATTAAAGATTTTGGTAAAGTATACGAATTTGACTAGTAACTTTTATATTATTGGAACTTAATTGAACCTTAAATTTAACAGCTACAAAAGAAGAAAAATAGCTTGAAAATATGCATGTAGATTAGCGAGAGAAAACATACCTAAAGTTTGAAGAATGAAATCCAGACAAATTAGCAGAATCTCTCAAAGCACTTCGCCAGATTTGCACCTTGATCTCATCATACTTTTTCTCATGTTCAGCAAAGGCATTTGCAAAAGTTCCCTTTTGATGACGTACTTCTGATGGAGCTATTTCATAGAAAACAGGTATTACAGTCTGTCCATCTTTTTCCCTGCACTCAACTATTTTAACAAGTTCTTCCAAACACCAGGACGAAGAAGCATAGTCTTGTGAAAATATGATCAATGAAATCATTGACCTTTCAATTGCTCTCAGAAGTGCTTGTGATATTTCATCTCCCCTCTCAAGTTTGTCATCTACAAAGGCAAAAATTTGCTTTTGAGATAATGCCTTAATCAAATGGCTCAGGAAACCTTGGCGGATGTCTGTGCCCCTAAAGCTAACAAAGACATCATATTTTATACGAGGAGCAGTGAAGGTAAAAGTTTCCACTGGATTGGAAGAAGAAGCATCAGTAAAAATTTCCACTGGATAGGAGGAACCGTTGTCTGACATCGTATTGGCCATCATGCCCCTAATATTTGAAATAAGTAAGAGACCGACGAATACAACATGTTTTATATGTGAAGCTCCCGAAGAAGACGTCATCAGAAAGAAATAAGTGCACCCTGACCGTCTTTATTGTCTCTACAGTCTACACACTTGGCCTTGAATATCAAATAGCAGGAGCCTGGAAGGAAAAAGATAAAAAAAAAAAAAATGACAAGAACAAACAGCTTCAAGAACTTACAACTTCAATAAGCGCAAATTAGCAAAAGGAAAAATGGAATGTGACAATCCATACAACCTTGACGCTTTGACAGGAGGACACCAGCAAAAACCAGATTTGGACTCTAGCTCATATTGGTAGCATCATCAACAAAATACATAAACGATAATGGTGTTTACGAATGTTCGGGAAGAATATTCATAACAACGAGCCCTAAAATCGCTAATAAAACATGGATGCTTCTAGGAATTTTCTTGTGCTTTACTTAATATACATATATATAAGCAAGCAATTTTTCCATAATCTTTCATTTGATTCTTCTTTTCTCTATTTTCGACCTTGCCTATACAGATGGAGATCACTTATATAAAAAGCCACTAAACGTGAGAGAGAAAATATTATTGTAGTTTGAAAGAATCCCAAACAGTGGATTCTACTCGAGCCAGGTGCCGTTTATGGCCGGTAGCTCACGTCATGGATGACATAGCTGGAGTCTCTTTCCCTACTCCGTAGTAGTTTTGTTAACATGCGAAATTTCTTGGGCAGAGCCCTCTTGGATCATAATTATATTACCAAGAAACCTCTTAAAAAAAGGTCTACCATGATTAAGGGAGATGACTTTGTGCCTTTTTTTTTTTAAGCAAGATATCTTATGTCATCCACATGGACTAATTCTTTTAAGTCAGTAGCTCCTCTAAGAAAAAAGATTTCTAGCGAAGAGATCCTTTTATACACATTATTAGAAATCAAACTCCTAACTAAACCTAGTAATTCAAGCATTAAGAATCTTATTAACTACTAATTGTGTTAAATCTGGTGGTTCCAGCCTTAAAATTCTCTGATATAACATTATGCTTCTATAAATTTTCTTGTACTTTACTTGATGAATGATAATTTGGTCCCCTCTACTTCTACCACATCACATGGTCCAGAAAAAAATTGCAAGTTAAACCCCGTTTACACTAACTACAATTTAAAATTTTTTTTATTTAATCCTTTTATTTTTTTCACTCAACCCTCCTATCTAATCCTATTATTTATCTAATTTATTCTTCTAATAACCCAATCTATGAAGAAACCCTTTTTACTGTGCCGCCTCCACCGGCACCACCTCACTCAATAGTAGCCGCCAGTACCACCTCACCCATTGGAGTAAGAATATATAGCGAAGTGTCAAGCAAAGAAAATTGATGTCCCTAAAATTACACCCCTATTTTTTGCAGCTACAACATTGTATATTATATTCGATGTTCCTTTGTCTGAGTCTAGCACCCCGCCTCCGTCCTCAACTCACCCAAATTAGAAGACTTCCATAGTTCTATAAGAAAAAAGAAGTTTATTTAGCAGCAGTGACATGTCAAGAATTAAAAACTGAAAAAAAAAAAAAGTTTCATTCGGTTTGCTGCTTCTTCTACTCTGCTATCCCCCTTCACCACTACATCATCGTCGCCATCCACTATTGCGGATTGATCCTCCACCTAGATCGTCGTCGACCTCGATGACAAAGATGGCGGAGGTAGAGATAGCCATCCAAGAACACCAGTTACATCATTGAGGTTGGCTATGGGGGAAGCCATAAACCACAACACGTTCAATTGCTTCTTCAATTAAGGGTCAGAGTTTCTTAGTCATCCGCTGCCAATCATATCCTCTGCTCCATTTGGAAAAGACTTTTGCAATTGTCAATTGGACTTTTCAGCAAAATTAAATGATGATAGCGGGGGTTAAAGAGCAAAACCAAAACAAATCAACAAGGAGAAATCTCAGCCACATGATTTTAATAAACCTTAATCTAAGGGTTAAAAGAGTCCACTACCAGATGGTCCAGAAGTGGTGGGATCAAATTATCCTCCACCGCTTTACTTAATATATACAACGAGCGATTTTTCTATAATCTTATCATTTCATTCGTTTCTTTGTTTTTCAAATTTTCTACTAATGGAGATCACTGTATAAAGCCCACTAAATGTGAGAGAGAAAAAATTATTGTAAATTAATTAATTAAAATACGGAAAACTCATCGTATGGAGAATCCATTGACAAAAGAAATAAACTAGTGCAGAATTGCGTTGGTCCTTGCTAATTATATAATTATAATCTAAGAGGGGAAATTTCGTATGTTAAGAAACTACTACGGAGTAGGGAAAGAGACTCCAGCTATGTCATCCACGACGTAAGCTACCATAAACGGCACCTGGCTGGAGTGGAAACCAATCGTACTGAAACTAGAAGACAGTTACAGGTAAGAAATTGGAATAAATGCGTGGCAGAAAAGAGTAATGTTTGTTGAATACCAAAATAGTGTAACACCGTGTGAAAAGACTACAAAATGATGAAACAGTTACAAAGTAGAGGTATGGGTATGAGCCGTGGCAAAACTGATAATTTATCAGACTTTAACACATTTTGAAAGAAAGTAGAGAGTAAAATTTATAAGGCTATATACACATACAAGGTTTCCAAGTTTCTTGTGCGTGTTTTTGTCACAACATCCGGGCGTCATAACAAGAATGGCACATTGTTTGAAAATAAACGAGAGTCTCTAAACTGTCACAACGTGCTTGGAGAGTGTCGTAACTGGGATGAAAATGTTGTTTTGAAAATAAATGGGAGTCGCCACCAATTTTAATTATGAAAAAAATTGGAAAACCTTTTGATTTAATAAAACTGGCCTTTAAAGAGTTTTAAGGTTTGGGAGTTTGATTATGATCAGCGAATGGTGAAAACTTAATTCCACTGCACCTCTAATACATTTGTATAATTATGGTTTACCCTAGGACTCATCATGCAAATTAATTTATAACTTCAATATTTATTTTTCCCACTAAAGTCACAATTATATAAAAATAAAATAAAATAAAAGAAGAGAAAATTAAATTAAAAGGGAACACAATTTAATGAAAAATTAAGTTTAGTTTGATAATTGTTGGTTACACCGACGTATCCTCTAGTGCAATAAGTGTTCTATATAGAAAATACTTGTGTGTTGATGAGTTTTACTTAAGAAATAAGATAAAAATATACTTGGTTGATCTTAATTTTGAAAATGGACTTTTGACTGACAACTTATTGAAAGAGAAATTTGATTTTACACGGGATTCAAGTTAGCATTAGGTTACTCAACAAATCCTTTATAATTCAAAGATGTGAATGGAGCACTGGCTCCTCAATCACAATCATTAATTATTGCATAGACCAAAATATTTTTATATTTTTAGTCATTATTTTATTTTACTTTATTTATTTATTATTTTTTGAGTAGTCCTCTTGTTTTTTGGGTCAGGTTAGGGGGGGAACTGTGGAGTCAGACGGATCGAACTCGATGCTTCCACTATCCCATGCGCCCTCACGCAAGGCAATGGCTGTTACCATATGAGTTGGCCTCGCCGGCAAAATAAAACTAATCCTATTAAAAGTGAATCAGCACCAAAAAACAATCCAAGCCTAATAGCCACTCCACACTAAAAACTATGTCTAAACAAATGCAACGCAATAAGCCCATATCTACAGGACCCAACAAGCCCAAACAACAGAAAAAGAAACCACTAACTTCTAACAAAACAAAAAGGGATGCTGACCAAAAAAGCTGAAATAAAAGCTACACCAACCCCAACTTTATACCTTACTTTACCCACAGAACTTGAAACAGATCTGAGACCATGTGATGGAAGCAGCGTAGTGACGTGGCAACGAAGGAGATTTCCAGTGTATGGCTCGCAGTGGAGCTGGGTAGCGCGCGTTGCTGGCTGGTGCGGCGGTGGCTCTGACATGACGCTTCGCGGATGGGGGCGGAGGTGCTGTTCCGATTCTTCAGCGAGCCCGCAGCTTGGTCTCGCATTTGGGCTGGTGCGGTGAAAGGGGATGCCATGCGAAGGGGTGCGGGTGCGGCTGGGTTGGCGATGGCGAAGGGAGGATCAGCTGCGACTGGATTTCACACAGCAAAGCTCGCTAAGAAGGAGGAGAGGGGGCACAGTGCTGAGAGGTACCGCGACGCAGCACGGCGCGGCGCCGCGCGGCGGTGGAGAGCTGACGATGCGGGCTTCACAGGGCGGCACGATGCGGCGGCCGGCGGAGAGAGGGACGATGGAAGTGATCTACGACCCCCTCCTCCTTTTTTTTTCCTATTTGTTTTTTTTTACTTTTAATTTTTTTTTTGTTTAAGGTTTAAAAGAAATTTGGTTTGTATTCTTGAGATGTTCCTGCTGGGTTCTGATGATTATATATTGCTGTGGTTTTGTGTTTCGCTTTGGATGAGTGTTGGAGAGTTTTGTTTCTGGTTTTGATGTATGTAATGGATGGTTATGGAAGCCGTTATGGAGGTAAATGAGGACTACTGTGATATGGCTTTGATTGTTTTTTTTTTTTTTTAAAAAAAAATTTGGATGGGTTATTGGTTTGGGTTATGGAGTCCGTATGGTGGTGATTATGGAAGCTTAGTGGCGGTGATGATGGAAGCTTGTGATGGTGGAGAAAGACTGAGGGTCAGACAGACTGCTGTTAATTCTGGGACGAGAATGGTGATGGTTAATGGGTGGTTTAAGGATGTTGACAATGTTGATGATGTTGTAGCTAAAGGTGGGGTGGGCTTGATATTTTTCTTAGATCAGATTCTCCCCTTTCCGCTGCTGCTGGTGATCTCATTTTTACAGGTTGGATGTAGGGATTCCCAGCTCATTCTCTTAGCTGTAACCGAATGATCATTCTCCCTCTTGCGAGGAGCGAGGAAGAAGACGATGTCAAAGCAAACCCCATAAGGGAAACAGTAATTCTTTTCACTTTAATTGGCACTTTTCTGATTCATAGCAAAAATGGTACAGTAAGATAGAGCAACAACTTGCCTCAGAGTTGATATCCCGATCTTATCAAGAACCTTGTCCAATGTGTATAAATCACCCCATTATAGCAAATCCCACGTGATCCTCTAGTTTTCTCTCTCCTACTCAGCATAACAAACTAGCTTGTCCTCACTCCTCGTTGGGGCCCACTGGCAGCCCACTAATCGCATTCTCCCTCCTCGAATATACCTTACCAACTTAGGGTCACTATTAGTCCGCTTGATTGGTTTTAGTATTTGACTATTTGTATTTGTGCTAGTTTGGTTGGGTGATATGATTTCAAAATGTCATGAAGCCATGGCTGCTTGGGTTGTGATTCAGTCATGAAAAACGATTGGAGGTACAATCCAGTGAATTGAGAGGGAAGAAGCCATGTGACCTAAGGAGCCATTGCCACAGCTTGTACGTGCAGTGGAAGCACAGAGAGGTGCTTGATCAGAAAACAACCCCAAAACTCACAGTCAAAGATGCTACGGTACAATCAGGGGAACTGATAACGGGATTAGGCTAGAATCCAAAGTTGTGAATGAAACATCTTTGAAGTCTTATCTCTGGTATTAAATATGTAGTGCTCAAGTGAAGAATAAACTGTTGATGCAACATAAACACTAAAAATCAGTCCATATTTATTTTCCATTGAACTAGACTGTCTCAAAGGTATCTGGATCACAATGGAACAATGGCAGTGAAAAAATTTAGCGACATACCAAAAACATTCAAGTTACCTGCTACTTTTGAAGGAGCCCACTAAGCATGAAGTTCCAAGTTTTGTGAGACCGCGTTTTTCATTTTAGGGAGGGAGAAGGAAAAACAAAATTAAACTGGGGACAGTTTGGTCATTCTGTTAAAAAAAAAAGAGATAGAGAAGAGGACATGGTTTAAAATGACCAAATCCCCTCCCTCCCTATCTACCAAAAAAAAAAAGATCCCCTCCCTCCCTCAAACTCTCACTCTCTGCTTCCCTTTCATTCTATTTCTTCTTCTTCTTCATTTTCATTTCTTCCTCCACTTCAACCAATAAATAATATAGTTGTTAATTTTTATCATCAAAACTTGATACCCTCTAACTTTCAAAATTTAAGGTAAGCCTCTAATCTTAATCTCATCCTCTTTTTGCTTACTCTAGGATATATTCTAAAATTAGTGAGCTCTTAAAAATGGTGGATAGATATATATTTGATATTTTAAGTATAAATCTAATGAGTTAGAAACTCTAATATTAATATATTGTAGTGGATAGTGTCAAGACTTAATTTTTCTCTAATCGTTAGGAATCCTAAGTTCCATAAATTGGGGATTTTGTTTAATGGGCTCTCTAATTGATAAATTGTTTTGAAATAAACTATTCAAACTTGTCAAAATACTTATATGTTTGCTAGATTCTGTTGGTATGAAGCGAGCTACTCCTCTAGAGCTATCAAGGAGAAGCCCAGTTGATCCCTTTATACTGTGAGTAACTATTTATATAGTGACGGTGTTCTAAGTTATTGTTATAAGAGAAACTAACTTATTTATATTTGATAAAAATTTCATTCTAAGTTACTTGGATTTTTTGGTTAGTTTGATTAATTGATTTCCTTAAATATGATGGTTATTAAGTATGGTTGGATGATTTGATTGAAATTATTACTAACTCTCTTTGTTGATTTTATAATGTCATGATTTTGCTGTATGTTATTTCAATGTGCATTGGAAAAGTTTATGATATTTGATGCTTGCAAGATTACATTAATAAGAAGAATGAATTTTAGATTTGTAAATTATGTTTGATAAAAAATTTATTTAAGAAAACCATGATAGGTTCTAAGATGATATTACCATTAGCCATAGCGAAGAGAAATAATGGCAATACCATTTGCCATAGCGAAGAGATAAAATGACATTACCACTTGCCATAGGGACAAGATGTAATAGTTTATATGCACATAGTTTCTTTTAGTGAAATAAAATTTAAAAGAACCTTAAAATGAAATTAAATGGGTTGAGATTACTTAGCAAATGAAATTTGTTCTTCTTATCTGATTCTCATGGGTATTTGAGTATTTGATGATGGAGTTAATTTTTATGTGATAATAAAGAATTGGAGAAAATAGTAAGAAAGTGTATTTAGTAATTATTTTTTAGATTTTGCTTCGAAATAAAATTTCGAGGAGTATTTATTTTCAAACTGTGTAAGAGGTATGGAAAATATGGCCTATTATATATATATATACACATTGGCTTTTAGAAAATGTGTATGATTTACAGGCTATCCTATTTATTTTTAAATGCTCGTGTGTTAATTGGTTTTTCCTTCTTATCCACTTTGTTTATAGTTCTCACTGGGTCTGTTTGACTCATCCCCTCCTTTTTCCTCCAGATTTTCAGGTAGCTAAGTAATAGGTTCTTGGGATTGTTGGTTGCCTAAGATATTCTTTTTGGTAGGCCTCTGTTGTCAGTTGAGGCTTTTTGGGTTGTTGACGCTAATATTTTGTAGTTATAGGACATAGGTTGAATATTTTGATTTATATGTAAGAACAAGAGTTTAAGCATGAGCTTTTGTATAAACGATCCTTAATATATGTATAACTAGAATGTATTAGTTGTTCAATCTAGATTATGTTACTATATTGTGTAATAGGTTAAACTTGATATATGAGTTGTTCAGTTTTTAGGGGAGGTGTTGCCGAATTTTCGATAGCTAAAGTATTCCAGTTTGTAATTTAACCTAGTGGGACCATACTTTTTGGCTTGCCGGGCTAGGTGAGTTTATCTAATCTGTGCGCCAGTCATGGCCTAAGATTAGATAGTGACAGACTTACAAAGAAAATATTAAAGATTGTGTAAAACCTGAATTCTTAAGGCAACCCCCTGGAGCTGAGATTTAAGGTTGTAGAACTTTTCAATTTGATGGTGTGTTCTAATAAGATCCTTGGCTATCACTCTCACTACCCCCTGACAAATTTAAGCCAAACCACACAAAATGTTTGAACTAGATCAAAACAAAACAAGTCCACAATACAAACCAGAGCAAATAATCTCAATACTTTAATACCACCACCCCACTTTATTAAATTACAACCCTTACACAACATTGACCAAGTGTGTAGAAAAGAACAACTCATAATAATAATATATGTGAGTACCTAAAAGAAACAAGGCGTAATACTATTTGTCCTTGTTTAGTATTCTTCTTAATCTCCACAATTAACTTCTTTACTTGATCCTACAAGCCTTGTCTTTCCTTTTCTATTTCTTTAATGGACTTGTCTAGCATTCTTTTATTTTCCCTCAACAACTCTACCATAAATAACAAAAAAAAATTTCTCATTAACAAAACTAAATCAATCAATCCCAACGGGACAATTTTTCAACATTGAGAAGTCACACAAGCACTAACCCATAATTTATTTTGCCCAAACCTTTTCGACCAATACAAACCGTGGCAATGCATTCATTCCATTTGATAAAAGAATTGGCAAGTAGCAAAGAAACCATCGATAGAGAAAGAAAAGAAATTACCAGTCAGAGTTTTTTTGTTGCCAAACAGAAAAATCATGTTGGCTCATGACGTTTTGAACTCTCAGATCATTGATTGAGTCTTCTTAGGGAGTATGTATTCTCACAGCACTCAACAGGACTTTGTTCATTGAAACATTGGTAAGCACAATATGTGTTACAATATTGTATCGAGTATACCTGGTCTTGGGAGCACAAACCGTTGCCAACCTTCCTCCTCCATGCTCCAGGCTTTGTGATCCGTTGGGGTGGGGTACCTGCAAGGACTCCAACGCCCAAGTCAGGGAGTGCACAAGAGGTGTAAGGCAGAATAAAATAATGTGCATACCTGATTTAGGGCTACCTCTTGCCTTATATAGAGGTAAGAAGGTGGTAATGGACCTCAAAGCCATTATCCAGCCCAATTAGTATTGGGCCTTGTCCTTTGTTCTTAACAGGAGCCCCCAACTCATCATAGGAGGTGTTAATATTAGATATCGAGTTAACAAGCTTACTAAACATTTTAGATTTTGGAGTAGGTTTAAGTACCCTGACTTTCGCCTTTTATGCATCAAATTACCTTTTGTAGGGAAGGAACAGGCTTCAAGCATCTGAGCTCCTTCTTAGATCACTAGTGTAAGAGATCTAAGTTGCAAACCTAAGTTGTGAAGTACTGTAACAAAAATAGAGCCCCCCACTCATAAGGGTCTAATATCCCATGAGGCCACAGTCTTAGGGGTCAAGGTGCCAAGATTAAACATCAAGATTTCTCTTAATGAACTTACTCTATGGAGTCAAATTGTCAGAATGAGCTTTGGCATTAGAGTTTTTTCTTAGCCCATTTATCAAGAGGATTCCACATGTAGGGCCTGAGCTACAGAGAGTAGTAATAGCAAGGTTATCACCTCTAAGATTGTTGAGATTAATGTTCTTCGATCCATAAGTTGTATTATTCCAATGAGAAGTTTTTTATCTTCTATGTGTAGTCTTTTTAGGAGGTCCTTAAAGGCATGGCCTTTAAGAAATTTTTGTTGAGCCTTTATTTCTAGACTTTAACTTCAGGTATACTCTTTTCAAGTTGCCTTCATTTGATCCTCAATACTCAAGGCATCTGTCGAAGAAAGTTATCTGACTTTTATGCTTAGGGTTTAGGGTTTAGAAAGTTACATGAATTTTATGCTTTTTGCTTCAAGTACTCGATCTCCAAATTTTTTATTTAGGGGGAAGCCATAACTTAGAGCTATATTCCCCTTAGGTATCAGTCCTGGAAGAGGGTTTGAAAATCAGGTCATGGGGGGCTTTTGGTTTCGCACTCGAATTGGCCTTACTAACTCAATTTCCATAGTTAAGACCTCAGATACTAAACTTTTAATGACTTTTGGAGCTAGATTTTATTCAAATGCACCTTCGAGGTTAAGACATTGAATTACATAACTTGATACTGAGTTTCTTTCACAATCAAAGCCCCCACCATAGTTGGAGCCTCCTTTGTAATTGATTAGAATTTTCGCAAATGCCTATTCTGCTGCCATTTAGGGGGTGTTGAGTTTTTGTGTTCCTGATTGGGTTATCAACTCCTTACATGTATTGGATCATTATCGGACCCAACGTCAACCTTTATGCCCTTGGGTGTGTGGCTATGTGTAGGCAATAACATAGAGGATCTCCCTTAGAAGGAGAATGAGTAGGTTTTTGTTATTTCTTTTGTTAGTCTCCAACCTTAACACATTGATCTATGCTCATATTGTTTTCCTTTCAGGGCACCTTTTGTACTTGAACTTGAATGGATAAATCTTTTCCTTCTGTCATCTATATGCTTTATTATATCTTTAATGCTTGTGATCCTTTTTTGTGTGCACGAGATTTTTGAGTTCTCTCTGTCTTGAGTGGGCCAATGGAGAGGTAAGAGCCTAGGTTGTTATTTAGATTTGTATTATTGACAAATTATCTCCTTTATCCCTTATTTATGTACTTACATTTTATTTTTCCATTTTATCTTCTACATTTTTTTGGTTCTCTACTATACTTTGCTTTCCTTTTGTCCCTCGAGCTAGCTGGATAGCCCAAGAAAGCTGGCATCATTTGGCTTCTAAGCTAGGCGGGCAGGTCGAATTGTATTTTGGTTGGGTATCTCTTTGGAAGTACTTCTTAGATAGTCCTAGGTCATATGGATCTCAAAATGAGTTTACATCGAGGTGGAACTTCTTAGAGGTGTTGTTTACACAAGATTTTAGTAAAATTATTTACTTGTATACAAGCCTAAGAATTTGGATGGAGCTCAAGGTGAGGCTCACATTGAACGTTGTTGGAGCTCATGTTGAGCTTAGATAAGGACTCTTATAAGGCTAAGCTCAGTGAGTTTGAATGGAGCTCGAGTAGACTCGCATTGAACATGTGCTTGCAATTAGGTGGAGCTCGTAGACGAGGCTCGTATGTGCTAAGCATATAGAGAGCTTGGGTACGGCTCTTATCGGATGTATGCTTGAAGCCAAGTGGAGCACTGGTGTGACTCGCATAAGCAATGAAAGGAGTTCATATGGGGATTTGGTGTGTCACGCATCTAACTTATGCTTGAAGTCCTGATGGAGCTTGGATACAACTCTTATTGCATGTAACTTTAAAGTCAAATGGAGTTCAACTGTGACTTGTCAAATTCGTGCTCGAAATTGGATGGAGTTTGAGTGTGACTCCCATGGGCTGAGCAAGATGTGTTCGAATAGAACTTAGGTATGGCTTCCATCAAGCATGCACTTAAAGCATGGCTCCCATAGGCTGAGCGAGATGAGTTCGGACAGAGGTCGAGTGCAGCTTCCATCGATCATGCACTTGAAGCCAGATAGGGCTAAAGTACTGCTCCCACAGGCTAAGCGAGATGAGTTCGCGCAGAGCTTGGGTACGGCTTTCGTTGAATGTGCGCTTAAAGCTAGATGGGGCTCAAGTGCGGCTCCCATGGGCTAAGCAAGATGAGTTCGGGCAAAGCTCGGGTACTATTTCCGTTGAACATGTCTTCATCCAGCTAGGTGAGCAATGTCAAACCCGAGGATTTCTGTCTTCACATTCGTCTGGGTGAGCAACATTGAACTTGGGGGACTGTTGTTTTCATATCCTCCCGTGTGATCAATGTCGAACTCGAGGGACTGCTTTTCTTGGATTTGAATCTTTGCTTGAATTTGAATTTTCTCTTTGTTAGATGATCATGTTCTTGGCTGAATAATTGTTGAGCTCCAAGTCAAAGTGCCTCATGTGGCAGTACTCAAAATAACGTTAGTCAAAATACTTTTATACACAATATGATGTGCATAAAGAAAGCTAATATCATTTAGATGATTAGATAATATGATGTTTGAGTCAACAATTCATGACAAATAACAATTGATGATAAGAGGATTTAATTCCATGAGAGGATGCAATTTCATGAAATTTGGGTGATTAGTAATGAGCTCTCATGTTGTCATTATCAAAATAACATAATATGATCTAATTGTTTGAGAATAAAATATCAAATAGAAATGGATCACTTACCATCGTTGAACATATCAAGCTTAAGTAATTCATTGTAAATGTATAATGGGGCTATTCAATTAGAATGCTCTTGGAAGCTTTCATTCCTTTATTTTTCTATTCAGCTTCATCTGTTTCTAGTCAAGTTCATAGTTATCAACCTTTACTTTTGAAAAAAATATGTACACTAGTGTTCAATCAAGTTATGCATTAACATCAACAGGTTTGAATTATTAAGCATGAACCTAAAGGATTCGGAGTCTTGCAATTATTACATAATTTTCTTCACTTGGCAAGCAGTTTTTTCTAACTTGAATTTATGCATCAAATGAAATGAGACAAAAGACTAAAATCATAGAATGCTTTAAACAGCTAAAAGACATGTCTTAAGATAACCATGGTAGAAGTATCATGCATTTGCAACATCGAGATGTCAGATGCATAAGAAACTGAAAAACCATTTGAATTAGGAAAAGGATAATGCTTGTCTATGATATAAAAAGAGATGAAATTAACTCATGTTTGGTTTTAGCCAATGATAATTGTATGGAATGCGTTCTTACACAGCTTGTGCCAGAAGAAGGAGCAAGTCACTTCACCTTGGAGAACTTTATTCTCCTCTAAAAGTTAGTGACAACACACACATATCATCTTTCTCAATTAGATTATATATAGCACTAGTAAACATAACCAATTAAGAGGAAGGGTTCACAGGATTTTTCCATGAGACTTTGACATATATATAGCAATAGTAAACATATGCTAAACTATCCCAAGTGACTAGAAATAACAATCCCCTCATGACAATACTATTATCTCGAGTGCAGGCATATCATAATAATATACAATCAAGAACATTTTAGCATAAATGCATAATTTAGCAAACCAAATCAATTTAGCATAAATGCACAAAGAAAGGAGTTTTAGCCGTACTTAACCCAACCCAAAAATGATTCTCGAAGGAACAAACAGGTTCATTCAGATTGGCATGAAATTTAGAAAAAGCACTCAAATCAAACATCCTCCTCAGAGACAGTAGCACAAACATTCTTAAAGTAAGAATTAGGCGCACAACAACATTAAACAATAGTCACAACAATGTAAAAATTCCAAGAATGTTGTATAGCATAGAAATCATGTTTCAAAGGGTCAAGCCTTCAAATCAAACTTTAACTAGATTCAAATCAAATTTAACTAGATTCATAAGAAAAAGGACGAAAGTTACGAACTAAGAGTATGCTTTCTAAAGGAACTATACTCAACATATTAAATTACAGGATGGTAGCTCGGCACTGAAGTGGTGTTGGTTTTTTGTCTACTGACCTCCACCACTGGGTTGCTAGAGTCTCACATGCCACTGTGCTTTCGCTGGAGGAGAGGGAGACACGACAGTGTTTGTTCGGTGTTGCGACTTGCTTCCATGACCAATGGCAACCACGCTGGTGGTGAGTTGAACATGCTTCGAGTCGCAAGTCTTCACTCAAGAACATGTGCTAGTCATGGCTTCAATGATACCCCCCAATGAAGAGGGATAGTCGCTGTCAGTGCTACCGATTGTCGTGAGCAATGGAAAGGAGACGACTGAAGCGATTGATTCACTTGAAAACATAGATCCATGTTTTGGTGGCCGGATGGTGCTAGCAGCGGTGACCTATTGTGGCATTCCTACTAGCCATCATGATAGAGCTCGAGCTACCATGAGTCTCACTAGCCTCAAACATGCGAGGAAATAGAGGTTGTTAAAGTTGGCGATTAAGGGCTTTTCAGCGTGAATATTTAGGATTTTTGGGGTCTGATGCTTGATCTAGATCAAGTTTAGGGATTTTTCAACCAAATTTGGGGTTTAAGGTATGAGAACCCTCCACCATTGACAAATGAACCCCCTTCCCTATAAATGAGTCATGAATGTGTTTTGGAACAGGAGTAAGAATGAAGAGAGGTGTGACAGCCATTGTGTCCCTATCAACAGCGCCAATGTTACAATATTATATCGAGTATAACTAGCGTTGGGAGCACAAACCGCTACTAACCCTCCTCTTCCATGCTCCGGGCTCCATGACCTAGGGGTGGGGTACCATAACATATAATGTCATACAATTCCATAACATATATTTTACACTATCATAAACCTCTTTAAAACATAGCTTGAAATCTAAATCGTAAAAACATATAATGTCATAAATCCATAACATATATTTTACACTATCATAAACCTCTTTAAATCATACAATTCCTTAATAAATCCTTTCTCAAACATGTAAAACATTTTCCATAGCACACAATATAGCAATCATGGTCCCATGGTTTTGTAAAACTCATTCTTTTATGCTATCACAATAAACCATAATTTTCTAGCTTGACGTAAGCATGTAAGATTCATAATATATATATATATATATATATATATATATATATATATATATATATATATATATTATCTCATCTCAAATTCCATATTTACCAATCAGTATGCAAGAAATATAACTATAATGGGGAAACTAAGGCAATGAGGTCAAACCCACTCACCTGGAGGGGGAGGAAAAGGTGGCATTAACTCCAACTGAGCTCCGGGGAGCCGAAAGGGCACCAACGTCAACTATTATAACCATAAAACTCATTAACAATCTATGGGTAGCTCTAGATTTTCATAAACTAATTCTAAGGGAGCACCCCCACTTGACAATAATGAGAGAAAACAACAATCCAAATCATAGAATATGAAAGGAATGAGACAAAGAGACCAAAATCTATCAAGAAACACATACCTTGATGATTTAGGGGAGCAAAACTTGAGTGGGATTTGAGAAAAAGAGAGAAATAGGAGGAGGAGGGTTTCTGGTTCGTCAAACTGAGAGAGGAAGGGGGCTGATGGCCTTTTAAAGGCCAAAAATGAAACAGCGATGTTTTTTCTATCATTTGGGGTCTTGGGGGACCGCTATAGAGGTCAAGCATCGTTCTGCCCGTGTCCCGCTCTTGGCACTATGCGGTGCTGGACCGCTATAGCGGTCTCCAGCGCCCAAAAAACGTGATCCAGTCAAGCTGTGACCGCTATAGCGGTGATAGTAAACATATATCAGCAGAATTTGTGCTATCTTGACAAAAGCTTACTCGTATACTCACTCACTTATTTCCATTTCTTTATTCTAAGTTAATATTTAACTTTAAAACATAAATGTAAATAAGAAAATACCCCCTATTTGGATTCAAATAAAATATAAAAAAAAATCAAAACCCCAACCAATCAAAATCTCATTTTTGAGTTCTAGTTCAAATTTCGGAATTCCAGCGATTTTCTAAACTTGGGGGCTAAAAATGACATATCTAGAGGGTTCCAAAAATTCCTTAAAAATCACTCTTCAACTTGTTTTTCTCTAAGGAACAATTACCGGGACTTTTGATCCGAAGATTATGGCTCTAACATATAGCCCTCCAAGGAGGTGTAGGGCTCCAGACTTAGCGAAAACCTGAACCCATCAATAGCAGTGGGTCTCGAGGGACCTTGAGGTCATACGAAACTCGTCTATTGACACGTGTACACCGGGTATTACACTTACCCTTTCTTCATAACAATATGTTATGTTTATCCCGTTGAATTATATGATTTTAAAATTTTTGAAAGATTAATGTGATATTATATTTTAACTTCTAATAACGTAAAACAAAGATTTAAATGCTGGATTGATATCAATTGCATTTTTTATAGTTGAAATCCATGTTTACTGTATAAAAAAGAATCCATGTTTACTCTTTTATTATAGACAAAATGATAAAGAGACATATATAATATATGAGTAGTCAACTAAATGTTATTGATACTTTCTCGATGATGAGCCAAAGTTCAATTGGGGGGCAAGACACTATTGATTTGATAGGCATTTGCTGGCTATTAACGTCCCAATTTTAGAAGGGCTCCGTGAAAACAGAAGAAATTTCTTGCTCTGGCCCTGTGTTTGTTTGACAATATGATAGCTGCAAAGACAAAAACATTAAGTGTCACAGTGCACTTGTTTTCAACTGAGTAATGTTTGTTGAACACCAAAACAGTGCAACACCGTAGTTACATCGTATGGGAGGACTACAAAACAACAAAACAATGGTAAAGCAAAGGTATGGGTATGGGTGGTGGCAAAAGAGGAAATTTGACAAATTTTATCACATTTTGACATTTTGAAAAAGAGAAAAAAACACATCTCTCTCTTACACACTCTTTCTCTTAGCTTCTCCCGCTCACAAGTCCATCTTCTGCGCTCTTTCTGTCTTAGCTTTCCCCAGGTTTTTTTGTCTGGAACGAGTACATCTTCACTACCACTGCCTTCGCCATAGTCTTGTTAATAAGGTATGTGGGTTCCTTATTTACAGTCTTGCCTCTCTTTTGATGTGCAATGTCCCTATATTTGTTGTTCGCATGGTTAGAGCTACATGTGATTTGTAAATAGGGAATGAATGATTTATTGTTTAAAAAACCCATAGAATGGCTCCATAACTCATAAAGTAATGCTAAAATCGATTTAGAATATGGTTTACAAGTTTCTTATACATGGTTTATAAGTTTTAAGAATGGGTTTACAAGTTTTATAAACAAAGTAAAAATAATTTGTAAATCTAAGGTTTGCTTAAAACTTGGAAAAACAAGTGTAGAATACTTGTAAACCAAGTGGATTCAACTTGTAAACCCTTGCTTAAGACTTACAAAGTGGTTCGTGTACAAACCTGTGAACTTGTAAAGCAAGTTTCTAGCACAAAGTGGCTCATCAAAGTTTTGAAATGGCTGGAAATGGTTAGAATCTGATTCTAAGTTATATGAACACTATCCACAATAAAATGTAGTTAGGGGATGGTTTTACCACTGGTTTACAAGTTCTTTCCCATAGGTTTTCAAGTTTTTTACACAAGGTTTGCAAGTATGAAGGACAAGTTTAAAAGTCTTGTAACCCAAGTGCAAATGATGTGTAAAATTTAGCATTGTTGAAAACCTATAAATCAAGTGCAATAAAACTTGTAAACCATTGCTTAAGACATACAAACTAAGTGTAATAAGCTTTGCATACCAAGTTGCTTGGACAAAGTGGTTTCTCAAAGTTCAGAAATGGCTGCAAATACTTGGAATTTGATTCTAAATTATGTGAACACTGACTGCAATAAAATATAGCTGGGAGAGTGTGTAGCCTCTAGTTTATAAGTTTTTTGGTACATGTTTACAAGTTTTGTGCATGAGGTTTGCAAGTTTTAAGCACTGGTTTATAAGTCATGTAAACTAAGTGCAAATGATTTGTAAGATATAGCATTGCTTAAAACCTGTAAACCAAGTGCAAAATAACTTATAAACTATTGATTAAGTCTTACAAAGGAAATGTAATAATCTTTGTAAACTAAGTTGTTTCCACAAAGTACTTTCTCAATGTTCTGAGTGGTTGCAAATACTTGAAATTTGATTCTGAATTATCTGAATACTGTTTATAATAAAATGTAGCTAGGGGAGTGTTTTGCCTCTAGTTTACAAGTTCTTTGCCATAGGTTTACAAGTTTTTTGTACGATATTTGTAAGTTTTAAACACTAGTTTACAAATCCTGTAAACTAAGGGCAAATGATTTGTAAGACAATAACATTGATTAAAACTTGTAAAACAAGTGCAAAATAACTTGCAAACTGTTGTGTAAGGCTTACAAAGAAAGTACAAGACTATTTGTAAACCAAGTTACTTGCACAAAGTGGTTATTCAAAGTTCTAAAGTAGCTGCAAATACTTGGAATTTGATTCTAAATTTATGTGAGGTGATATTCTAAACTGTATATGCAAAGCATGGAGGACATAACCCCAGCAAACACATATTTTGATGTTGATGAGCACGGTGGCAGTTGTAACTTGTAGGTGCCTACCATTGAGATGGTTTTTAATTCAGAAGAAAATGTGAAATCATTCTACAAGTCCTACTCAATTAAATAAGGTTTTGCATTTAAAGTTAGAAATTCAAGGAAAGGATTGGATGGAAAACCCAATTACTAGATCCTTGCATGCTCACGAAAAGGAAGCCGTGCATCCAAGATCCTTTCAAGTTTGAAGATGCTCTTGACTGTACAAGTGAATTGTGAGGCTAATATTACCACAAGCAAGAGAGAGGACGATATGTGGTGTATTAAAACAATTATTCTTCAACATAACCTTGATCTTAGCCCTTCCAAGTTAAGAATGTTTACCATGAATAAAAGTTTAAGTCTTCACGCAAAGAGAAGTATTGAATTAAGTGACTGTTCCGGGATAAGGATCACCAAGTCATTCCAAAATCTTGTGCATAAAAGTGGAGGATATGAGACTTTACCATTTGATGAATGGGATGTAAGAAACTACATCCATAAAAAAAAAGGCGGGCAATTGGAAAGGAAGGGATGCCAAGGCTTCATTGGAGTACTTTTCCAATAAAAAGGCACAGAACAGAGAGTTTTGGTGTGACATTGATTTATATGATGAGTTCCATGTGAGGAATATATTTTGGGCAGATGCTAGGAGTAAAGCTGCTTACGAAAGTTTCAAGGATGTTGTGAGCTGCGACACAACATATCTAACGAACAAGTATGAAATGCCTTTTGCTGCATTTGTGGGAGTTAATCACCATGGCCAATCTACTCTCCTTGGTTGTGCCTTGTTATCAGTCGAAGATACTAAGTCATATGTGTGGCTATTTGACAACTGGGTTAGATGCATATCCAGGAAGCCACCAAGTGCAATTGTAACTGACCAGTGTAAAGCAATACAAAATGTATTAGAGATTTTTATGCCACATACATGACACGGGTGGTGTCTGTGGCATATCATGAAGAAGATCCCCAAAAAGCTCAAATGTTATGCTGAATATGCCAAGATCAAGACATGTATAAAAGAAGCTATGCATAAAAGTATGACAATAGATGAGTTAGAGGGAAAATGGGGAAATTTTGTGAAAGAGTAGGACCTTCAACAGAATGACTTGTTGGTTGGACTCTATAATGAGTGACATAAATGGGTGCCAATATACTTGAAAAATGATTTTTAGGCAAGGCTATCAAGCACACAAAGAAGTGAAAGCATACACTATTTTTTTGATGTATATGAAGTTGACTACCAGCCTCCAACAATTTGTGAAGTACTATAAAAATGCTCCTAGGAGCAGGGCAGAAAAAGAAGTAGAGGCTAATTTTCAATTCATGAACACAACTATTCAATGCAGCTCTAACTCCCCTATCAAAAAACAATTCCAACAAGAATACACACATGTAAAATTCACTGAGATCCAAGTTGAATTCAGGTGTAAAATGAATCGTGTGCCAAGTTTGAAATCAGTGGACAGGGCTATCACCACTTTTGAGGTTTATGAGGAAGTCATACAGTTTGGCCCGCCAAAGGAATTGGAATTTGAGGTTGTATTCAATTGTGATAATCATGACTTATTCTGCCAGTGCTTGCTATTTGAATTTAAAGGTATTATGTGCAGTTATTCCCTATGTGTATGTGCTTTTGAAAGAGTGAAACAAGTGCCAACAAAGTACATATTGCAAATATGGAGCAAAAAAATCAAAAAAAGGCATTAACACATAAAGCGTGGCTCTGATGCTACTGAGGTTAGACCAAACATGGAGAGGTTTGACAAGTTGTTAAAGCATTTCTATGAAGTGGCTGTAGTAGTTGTTGATTTTGATGCTGGCAGCAATTTGGTGCATTCTACTCTTGATAACCTACATGCTCATCTGCAAACTGCGGCTCCTTCTTTGGGAGGATTGAACATGTTGTCCACGCATGAGCCGGTGACAGGGAATTTGAGTGAAGGCCGTGGATATGAAGAGATTGAAATCTTTAACCTATTGTGCATACCACCTAAAGGTCGACTAGCATTCAAGAGAAAAATCTCTCAAGTTGAGAAAGTCCGGTAGAAATATAAAAAGAAAACCACAAAGGAAGTTCAGAATTTGAAAATTAAGGTTTGTACATGTTACAAGTTTTTTTAGCATGGTTTTCAAGTTTTTTAGTCATGGTTTACAAGTTTATTACCCATGGTTTATAAGTTTATTACACATGATTTACACATTTTTTAGTCATGGTTTACAAGTTTTTTGAGCATGGTTTTCAAGTTTTTTAGTCATGGTTTACAATTTTATTACACATGGTTTACAAGTTTTTTTGTTATGGTATAAAAAGTTTGTTGCGCATGATTTTCAAGTTTTTTAGTCATGGTTTATAGCATGTTGAAATCGTAACTAAATTTTCATCTGAACTAATATGTAGGAATCTATTGAAACAACTCTTAGCCAGTAGAGCGGGGCCAATTTCTCCATAGAGTCACATGTTGATGTTAGAGGCAATAGAAATGTGGTTGATGAAAAGCCTTTGGTGTGTGTGAGCAATGAACTTATCATTAATTTGCAAATTTGACTCAAGGGTTTATGGCAATATTTTATTGCCATGCTGTTACCTTTGTATTAAATTTTTTACCTTTTGATTTTG
Source organism: Dalbergia cultrata (assembly GCA_031216105.1). Lineage (NCBI taxonomy): Eukaryota > Viridiplantae > Streptophyta > Magnoliopsida > Fabales > Fabaceae > Dalbergia > Dalbergia cultrata. Next base: position 50,515,804 of record CM062346.1, read on the forward strand.
AGAGAATTACATGAAAAATTACCACTTATCAGTAGTTATGTTGTGCCCTGATTGTTGATCAATCTATAATGGCATTATAAAATGTATATGTCTACACGTATAATTCTATTGGTAATGTAATAGATTCAAGGTGTAGTTTTTGTTGAATGCTTCGTAAGCCATAATCGTTAGAGTTTGTGATGTATTCTTATTATTGTATGTTGATATTCTTGTTTTTTCGATTTATTGTTATAGCTCATGGGTGTTGGCTCTAACCAAAGTGTTGCGGTTGCTAACTGGAAAGATTCTTTTTACGGTTAGAAAGTTCAAATCTGCGAGATGGTGGATTTATGTCATTGCTTGAATCATATAGTCAAGAATCAAGTGTGCATGACATGTCATTCACAAGTGTACTTGGCAGTAACTAAGTAATGATTTCATGATTTATTCACATGATGAACTGAACTATCAAAGTGAACAATATTAAGATGTAATCTCTCATATTTAAAAAATGAGGTGTCCTAATCCCACTAATTTTGTCCTTTTGGTATAAGTACATTACCATATTTGCTACCAAGTAGGTGATTAGTTCATGCTATCCATAATACTTTGACCACCGCTATTCTTGTATATGACTTATTTGTAAGACCAATCTTTATTTTGCAGACTAATTTTAATATGGATGAAAGACCTTAATGGACATCATGTTTTCTTGGCCACAGACGAAGTTGCAAACATGTAAATTGGATTAAAGTCCCGTCTGAGGTCATTACTAATTTTGTAAATATCGAAAAGATTGGTACATGTTGAGGGTTTATTGCATATTTTTTATGTTTTGATTTTGCTCGTTTATTTGGTGGCACATCTTTGGGTTTCCTATGTGGAGTCAACTGCTTTGGGGTTTAGTTTCACATCAGTTGCATTGTGTAATTAGGTGTGCCTTTAAATATACAAGTTGTAAGAATTGGTATATTTATCACCCCTTGAGAATTACAATAAGAATTCCACGATATATTATATTGTGAACAGGTTTATCAATTTAGCAGGTACTTTGTGCAATCTCAAAACTTTTCAAAGCAGACATGAAAGACTTGTAAACCATGGTTCATTAAACTTGTAAACCATGGTCATTAAACTTGTAAAACACAAAGAAAACTTGTAAACCTTTTTTAAAAACTTGTAAACTAGGCATGTAAAACCTTAAGGCATGCTTAATATGCAAATCATGGTGCCACACAAAGACTTGTGTAGCAGGTACATTAAACTTGTAAACCATAGCCATTATACTTGTAAACCACGTACAAAACTTGTAAAGCTGATAGGAAAGCTTGTAAACCTTGCTGAGAAATCTTGTAAATCAGGCAAATAATAAATGATTTTTGTTAACAACACACTAAAGTCCTAAACGTGGAAAACATAAAGCATTAGTACAATGGATCATCATCGGAAAAATCACCATCAATTGAATCCTTCAGGCAATTTTCTATGGCCTACAAATGAACATGTGTCTCACTGTAATCAAATGCACTTCTCCCGTGAGTTGTATCTTGAATTGCCCTATATTTGTTGACCATAATTTGCATCTGGTTGTTCACATTTCAAATCATATTAGTGGCCTTCTCTAGCATGACATTACTGTCTCGATTGACAGTCACTGAATGACGCCTTGGCCTTCGCAAGTTGCACTCAATAAGTTCTATCCTTAGCCTTCCAGTCTCCTCCACTCGATATGCCCATTCTTGTTCAAGTGTGTTAATATTTGACGCACAAAACCGACATCCAGGGTGTAGGTTATATTGAAACATGTTCTTTTCTAGAGCCCACACTTGTAACATCCTAATTTTTAACCCAATACTCTAGAACATATTAGGTTAATCATTCGATTATTACTTCTTAGTCTCATCCTTTTAATAAAGTACTTAGCGGAAATTATGGGTAAATTTTTTTTTTGAAAACATAAAACCAAAGTGAGAGCATGCCGCGTTCATTGTAAGACGGGAATGTGAAGTACAGTAACAAGTCAAGTAAAGCACAAACTACAAATTATGAGAACATAGTAATGGAATAGTGAATATCACAACAAAGGAAACACTCATTAATATCATAATTAGGTTTACATATAGTTATGCCCTTATAGAATCGGGCTGAGCTTGCAATACAAGGAAAGGAAATACAACAGAAATACAATTGCAAGAAAAGCATAAATAAACCACAACTACCCGAGTACACCTAAAGTGGATAATCTCAAGACAAAAGAAGGTTCATCCTAACTATGAGTAAGTGTGTGCACTAGACCTCCCATAAGACCTCAGCTACTGGAACCTAGGATAAGGCGGGGTATAACCGATCCACTGACACAATACGGCAGGAGTAGGCACTCATGATGGCAGAACATGAGCTCCTCGGCTGGGGCGCATCTCGGCTCACCTAGCTAACCTCGGCTGCACAACGGTCTCCTCGCTCCCTCCTCTCACGAACTGAGGAGTGGGAGCGGAACTCTCGCCGTACATGTGCATCGATGGGTCCTCAGAAAGGTCATCCTCCGAACCGGGAGACCGGGCCACGTAGTCCTGGAAGTCGCGGGGCATCGATCCACCGGTATACGTCCGAATAAGCCTCTCATCGTGCATCCGAGCGCGCTAAAAAACCATAGCATCGTCATAGGGAGACATCGGGGAGAAGCGGTAACTCTGTACAGGGTGAGCAAAGGGACAACCGATGAACATGAAAACTCATACTGTGCACTGTCCCTCAAAATGATAAGATCCGTGGTCCGGAACAAAATACACCTCCCACGTCGGAGTGTCGATAAAGACCACGAACGTTGCCATCGAGCTCTGAAGATATGATGGAAGAAAGAGAAAGAAGAGAGAGGAGTGAGAATCTTATTAAAGAATCTCAGTAGGGATCTCCTATCTAGGGTTACATTGTTTACATCCTTAGGAACCTTGGGTTTTATTCATAAAAAGTGTGCATGCATATAAGATTCATTATTAGGGTTTATGAAACTAGATTATCCAAGGTTCATTCCTTTTAGTATGCATCTTAATGTCATGAATGCAACACATCAAAACATGAATGCATGGCAATGCTTCAAGCAAATAACTCAACAAATCACAACATAAAGAAGCATACAAGTGGCATAAAAGGGCATAAAACTTCCAATGGAACTCTCCTCAACTTTGTGACATCAATCGTGGTCTTTTAGCATAACAAGGCCGCCCTAAAAACATCTAGGCTATGAGCTCATACCTCAGCTAGTCGTCACTAGCTCTTGCTTATTATCTGAATAAGTGAAACATAATAAAAATAATCTCGACTCCTTGAGTACGGGCTAGGGGGCTAGGAATCACCACTCTTAGGATATACCCTCTTTGAAACGCTTTGCAGGCATCAAGCCGCAGGAATTTGTCCGCTTTGGTAGGCTACATCTATTCATACCCTCACGGATTTGTCTCCCCTAGGGGTGCTCGGCCGAACCGGTGTCACCCAGGAAAGCGCGTCTCAGTGCTTTGTCACATAAAAATCTCCTGGGGGTGCTCGGCCGAACCGGTGTCTCCCAGGGTTTTAATCCTCACATCATACTTCAAAAACATTCTCAATTCCTTTAGGTTTGACAGAAATTCGGTAGCATAATGGCTGTAAACCGAATTTCCTTCAAACTAACTTTATGCCATAAGCTCATAACACATACACGTTTCTCATTCAACCTTCATGCTCATGATAAACTTAACATCTCAACAAATCATTTCATCATAGCTCATGTATCATCAAAACATATACATCCAAACATCATACTTGCATAAGTCAACTCATAGCATCAAAGATCTCTTAATGTTTTATGTTTTGACCCTTAGGGCCCTTTTAACTTGAAATCTAAGTTGTAAATCAATATAACTTAGGCTCTTGGGTACCTATAGGCTCATATCTAAGTATTCCTCATTCAAATCTATGGTCCTAACCAATTCTAAATCTCAAGAGTGTAGAATCTATAATTCATACTTTACGGGTACCTAGGAGTCACATCATTGACCTTTTCTAAGTTCGGTTTGCTCCTAAAACATCAAGATCAAGTCCTAAACCAATTATGAGTAGTTCCTACACATTTAAACTAATTATAAACCATAATTTCTAATTTTAAACCTTGCTGGACAGAATCCAGAAAATTATATTTCTAAGGGATCTAAAAGTCTCAACTTAATTCTTTTCTAGTTACTAACTTGTCTTATCTTTCACATATGAATTTTTGCATCAAATATATATGAACATACTCATATCATCATCATCAAAACAGAATAAAACAGTGAGCATAGCAAGCAAGGCAAAACCAAAATTATCTCCATCATAAAATGCATAAAACATCATTTCAAAGACACATAAATTGCTAGTTTCTCTTAGGGCCCTTTTAAAACTTTCAAAACTCATTAGAAAATATTTTTATCTTACTAATATCATCAAATACCTCCAAAGGCAGTAGCTATTTTGAATGAGACTTGAAAAGATTTAAAATCATAAAACTTGTTCAAAACATGCCTTAGGCTTATCTAAACTTAGGAAAATTATAAAACATAAGTTTTAATATTTGTAATCATATAAACCTCTTAAGGCCGAATTTAAAGGAGCTAAGGAACATATATTTTCAAGTCTTTGTGTGAGATAATAATAGGTAAGTCTATGAGCTCTAAATCTCTTAAGTTATGACATAAAAATAAATATACAATGCACTTTGTTTTAGTCTTTATTTAGAAGTGAGAATATAAAATAAATATACTATGCAAACTCATTATTATCTTAGAGATTTAGTGAGAGCATAAACATAACTATGAAGATGCAAGTTCATTCTTAAATCTTGAGCATTTAGTGATGACTTAGAAGTAAATATGGATGCAAATATTTTATCTTTAACTTAGAGCTCATATGAGACTTTTAAAGAGAACCAAAAATCTCAACTCAACATCTATCTCATTAACAAAGTGAACTTTAGAGTTCTTGAACCAAGTTCTCAAAGGAACCACATGGTTCTTGAACATCATCATCAAGCTCAAAAAGAAGCAAACTTTCAAAGAAACAAGACTTTAAGGAAACAGAAACCAAGCAACATTATTTTCTTGGTACAAAGTAAATATAGAGAAACTTTAAAAATTTTAACAAAATCTTTGAAGTGAAAACTATGGAGGCCGAAACTATGAAGGAAAAGAAAAGGAAAGAAAAACCTAAACTTTGCTAAATCAAGAACAAAACTCAAGCTTTAGAGATTCCTTTGAGATGAACACAAGGTCATCATTGAGGAACTCTCATCATCAAGCTATCATGTCCATAAGGAGGCCAAGGGACCGAAATGAAAAAGAAAAGAGAAACAAGGAAAAGCTTTAAAAGAAACCAAGAGAAACTTTGAGTAAGACACATTTTTGAGTAAAACAAAGTTTGAAAGCAACTCCCTATGAAGCTAGAAGATGAAAATGCTTGATCTTGGAAGGCAATGAAAAGAGCAAATCCTCCTTGAAAGGTGATAAGGATTCGGCCACCAAGAGGAAAAAGGAAAGGAGATGTGTTTTGAGGAGATTTGTGTTTGAGGTTGAGTGTTTAAGTGTTTAGAAGATGATTTGAGGTTGTGAGGTGGTGGTTTGAGATTATGAGATGATGATGTGAAGAGAGGATGAAGAAGATGAAGATGAAAAGTAAAGCTCTTAGAACTTGAGAGGAAATGAAGAACTCACAAGAAATGCTAAAAGGCTCAAACTTACCAAATGAACAAAAGTATCACAAGTTCTTCCAAGGCGCCTATTTATAGAAAATAAAACAATGAAGGCTCATCCAAGGAGAGCCTTGGCCGTAGCTTTGGAGGAAAAAGGGGGAGAGAAAAATATCTTTTACACAATGTCATTCAAGCATGGTTTGAATTATGGGAAGTATGGTGCAAAGTATGATTTCAAGCATAGTGTTTTGAGGTGATTTTCCTTCAAATTTGAAATAAAATAACTCTTCTAGAAGGCAAGGAGGGCTGGCGGTGTTTGAGCCACAAAAATAAGAGAAAAAGTCTTCTAGAAGTTGTCATATGAAGCATGGATGAAAGCATGGTGTTTATGACTCAAAGCATGGTTCATGGTGAAGTGGAAGCATGGTTATTTTGAGTCTAGGAATTTACACATGTGATGGAAAAATGGGGGTATGGGTTCGGCCAGATTGGGGACAGACAAGGGGGAGAGAGATTTGTTCATGTAATTGTGTGTTAATAATAGGCTTAGATGTGTATTAGTTTAGGTACAAGGTTAGGAATCACTAAGCACAAGCTTAGGTAGCTAAGGATGTAATTAAGAATTTCAAGACTCAATTTAAGGAGTGCTCATACACAATTAGAGGATTTAAAATTCATTTTATGAGTAAACTATGTAGACAAATTTCTATGATTTAAGAAATTGGAGAGAGAAAACACTATTCAAGATTCCATGACTAGGAATCTTGAATTTAAAATATGATTTGAGTTTAAATTAAGCAATCTTAGGTTCTAATTAGCTCTTATAGATTATTTTGACTCTAGATTAATTAAGGAAATTAATTAACCTTCGATTCGAGCCTAATATTGCTTAGGTTTGCTTAATCACGTGATTAAACTCAAGAACACAAAACTAGGGGCAAAATCGTAATTTTGCACAATTTTGCCCGAGACCACCGGGACTAAAACTGAGGTCACAGAACACATAAAAATGCCTTTTAAAACCATCTGGAGAAGTTTCGGGTTCATCTGACACTTGCAATTGGGTCATTTTCACCTAAAAACTCAGAAAATGAGATTTTTGATCCCGGAAAGGCACATGAGTCAACTAATCCCCTTTAAACATTGAGTTAGCCCCTCAAGGACTGTCGGGTCGGCTATCCTCGAGTTCCAAGTTGAAAATGACCTTAGGAGCATTTTGGTCATTTTCACTCTAACAGAAAAATTGGGGCATTACAATACTCGACCCATGCACCCATACATTTTTTCTGGGGTGTTCCATATCATGACAAGGGTTGGATAAAAAGAAGGGTTTATGTGATCCATGAGGACTCTCAAATGATGACTAAATTTATACCATCAATATTATATAAACAGGGATGCAAGATCAATGTTGTCAATTATTGATCTTTATTTTATTTATTTATCACTTACAAGTACTCAATTTTGTCCATTGTGGCATGAGGGAATAGTGTGCACTAGTAATTGGTGTAGGGGCGTACCAATATCAGTCAGGTGTGCACAGTTCTACTTCTTTGGACAAGACGACTGCAATAAAATGTGGAGCTACAATAATTGGTGTAGGGGCAGGCCAATATCAGCGACGTGTGCATAGTCTTGCTTCTTTGTACAATTTCATGCTTGCAATAAAGAGTGGAGCTACAATAATTGGCATAGGGGCTGGCCAATATCAACCACGTATACGTAGTTTAGCTTCTTTATACAAGTTCGTGCTTACAATAAAGAATGGAGCTATAATAATCAGTGTAGGGGCGTGCCAATATTAGCCACAAGGGCATCTATAATTATATACTACTTGAGCTACAATAATTATAGTGCTCAAGTGGCAAAAAAATCACAAGAGTCATGAATGATATCTATACATACTACAAGATCCATATTGGAGATATGAGAAATAACAGATTGAAGAGAGAGAATTGGAAGCCATTAGAGGTGAATGACTCTTTTGCTAGGAAGAGTCTCGTGAGCTACAAGGAGACTTATTGGAGCTCAATTTAAAAGGGCAAACTCCTAACTTGAGTGCAATGCAAATGTGGTAAAACACTAACAGTTTAGACAAGATAGAGCAAGCTCTTCTATGTATAAAGGTTGAGAATAACATAATGGCACTTCGAGTGGCACATTATTCCATGTTGAGGGTATGCATAGACTTTGCTAAAGCAAATGGGAGGACTCTCACAACACTTGAAGAGGACATGATCATTGAGATGAATGAGTATTTTGCAAATTCAGAGGATGAGTGTTGACTATTGTGCAGCTCATTTAGCTGATAAAAATTGTAATGGACTTAGAATGGAAGTTATATTAGTTACCTTACTTCCTTTTTTTTCCATTTTTTTGTTCTTGTTTTTATGGAATTCGCTTGCTTTTTTGTAAGCTTTTAACAGATATTCATGGACTGGTTTGCAAGTTTTGTAGACATGGCTTAAAAGTATTTTAGAATGAAATGTTTCCAAGTTTTATGAGACTAGTTTACAAGTTGCTTTAAACTTGTCTAGGGGTTGTGAATATTGGTTTCTAGGCTCTGTCTCACAAGTTTACAAGTTTCATGGTATGCTTTACAAGTTTTTTACATATGGTTTATAAGTATTTTAGTCATTATTTATAAGTTTTTTAAGCCATGGCTTCCAAGTTTTTTGAGCAAGGTTTCCAAGTTTTCATGGTATGATTTACAAGTTTATTAGACATGGTATACAAGTTTCTTACACAAGGTTTACAAGTTTTTTGGTCATGATTTACAATTTTTTTGAGCCATGGATTCCAAGTCTTTTGAGCGAGGTTTCTAAGTTTTTATGGCATGATTTACCAGTTTATTAGACATGGTTTCCAAGTTTCTTGTACATGGTTTACCAGTTTTTTAGTCATGATTTACAATTTTTTCGAGCCGTGGCTTCCAAGTTTTTTGAGCGAGGTTTCCAAGTTTTTATGGCATGGTTTACAAGTTTTTTAGTCATGATTTATGATTTTTTTTTAGCCATGGCTTCCAAGTTTTCTGAGTGAGGTTTCCAAGTTTCCATGGCATGGTTTACAAGTTTATTTGACATGGTTTACAAGTTTTTTAGTCATGATTTACAAGTTTTTTGAGCCATGGCTTCCAAGTTTTTTGAGTGAGGTTTCCAAGTTTTCATGGCATGGTTTACAAGTTTATTAGGCATGGTTTACAAGTTTTTAACACATGGTTTGCAAGTTTTTTAGTCATGATTTATAAATTTTTTGAGCCATGGCTTTCAAGTTTTTTGAGCGAGGTTTCCAAGCTTTCATGGCATAGTTTACAAGTTTATTAAACATGGTTTACAAGTTTCTTAGTCATGATTTACAAATTTTTTGAGCCATGCCTTCCAAGTTTTCATGGCATAGTTTACAAGTTTTTTAGCATTGATTTCCAAGTTTCCTGTCCACAATCACAATTTTTACGAACATGGTTAACAAGCTATCATGTATATCTAAAACATATTCATACCTACTTTACAGGTTTTCTGTACCTGGTTTACAAATTTTCTAACCCTAGTTGACAAATCTTAATAACATATGTTGCTAGTGTATTAGTAAACCTATTCATATCAATTTAAAATTACAATGTGGCTCGGATGCACTATATCAAAAAATATTTACATAAGCCCTATGTAAGTGCTACTTCCAAAATATATACAAGTAAATAAAGGGTTGGTCAAGAAGTATTTTTTTGCCTCTCTTTACATGGCGTGAAGTGTATGAAGTTTTTGCTTTGGTCTTGGCTTTCTTTTCCTCTTGTAAGCCTTTATAGGGATTTGGGAAGGAATGACAACATCATAAGCTTCAAAAGAAGGGGAGTTCATCTGATGAGATGTGGGCACAGTTGAACCAAATATGGCATCCAGTCCAGCAACCCCCAAAACATGATTCCTACATACGTTTCTACCGTCCAATGCCCACCCCACAACGATATCATGTCAAAAGCGAGCACACATTGCCTGTCCATGGTGTACACTCAAAATTAGACAAATTGGCAACTTGTGCATAATTGAACTTAAAGGTTATTGCAATAAAATAGAACACACTGAATCCCACTCAGTCATGGTTTGGTCTCCATCATACAATGTAACACTATCCCAATGCTCTATGTATTTCATCGTGTATAGTCCACAATCATATCTTCAGAGACATTAATCAATGATTACTAATCATTGGTAGCATTGACTCCAAAAAACTAAATATCACACATAATAACAAATTACTTATGTATTGGATTGCTTTGGAAGCTTAGCAATTTCAGTGTTTACTTTAAAGGACCTCTTTAAAGCAAGTTGGAGTAGGACAATGAATTTGTTGAACAGCTCAGCCTAGTAACATAAAAAACTCACACTTATGTTTATGATACATGTTTGATGTACTAAACATAACAGCTAGAAATCAAATCAAAATAACCATTAACAACCTACCACAAATTTGTCAAGCATCAAACTGTCTTCTATATGGTCCAGTTGTCGAGAATCAAGCACATACATTACCTGCTCATCAAGGTTAAGGGCATAGCACAACCAATGATCCTTATACATAGCTGAGGCAAATATCTACAACATCAAGGTTTACAAATTGTAAAAACCAGTACACTAAAGACCAGGAAATGACAACACAAAATTCATACTAGCTTGCACTTTAATAACAATACTTGATCCAGAATTGGCCACCACATGGAACGGTCCTATGGCTTGAGTACACCATTTGCTTTGTAGTTTTGAATGTCATCTTTATATGAATCCTACATTAACAGACGCAAATTATATAGAATAAATTTGGTTCACATAGATGACAATGCAAAACATGAAATTGTACAAAACATATATAAGTACCACAAAAAATTATGGCAGACAGTAACGCCATGGGTTTGGGATTTCCCTCTGCTTTTGGTTGAGGTACGCACATGCAAATGTTATAACCTAAATAAGTACCACACATCAGCCTTGGCACTAAAAAATAATCACAGTTTAAAACTCCAATGTTCATTACAGTTTAAAATACAATCACATTAAATGAAAGTATCACGTACCAGGTTCCCTATTTTGCCTCTTGGACCAATGGTGGCCATGTCCTCGCGAGTTAGAAAGCTGTCCAACATTGGGACAAGCACCCTAACCCATGGTTGCAAACAAGTTAGTCCCACATACAGGTAATTACATTATGGGCACATGTCATAATTTACAATTAACAACAAAAAAAAAATAAAAGGAAATATGTGTTCTTACTATTCACCCTCTCTAACTCCACTTCTAGTTTTCCTCTTACTATCCCTGGTGCAATAGGCATAGACTTGATTAGTAATATTATCCGGAAACTGCATAGAAATGGGGACTGTAGTAGGAGGTTCCTCTTCATCTTCTCCCATTGTCCTCGCAGTGGAAACAACCTCCTCATACTCTTCTCTTACCTGCCCAGTGGTAGAAGGTTCGTCATAATGTTCTCTAACTTCGACAATGCATAGAGATTTTTCTATCTCTTCTTCATTTTCAATCGTATGGGGCTCCACATTCTCTTTCCCTACCCATGCTCTGAAGACAAGCATTTGGATCATTGTTAACAAGTTGTGTAACATGGTTTGCAGGTGTTTTGCACATGATTTACAAGTTTTTATACCCTGATTTACAATTTGTTGTAACATGGGTTACAAGTTTTCAAGGGGTACTTTACATGTTAGTTGAACTGTCTTTAGAGGTTTTGTGAACTTGGTTTAAAGGATATAGGTCACAGGTTTACGAGTTTAAGCAAGTCATAGTTTACAAGTTTTTTACACATGATATACAAGTTTCTGTAACATGGGTTACAAGTTTTCAAAGGGGTACTTTACATGTTATTTGAAGTATGTTTAGAAGTTTTGTGAACCTAGTTTAGAGGATATGGGTCATAGGTTAACGAGTTTAAGCAAGTCATGGGTTACAGGTTTTTTTTACCATGGTTTACAAGTTTAAGCAAGTCATGGTTTACAAGTTTTATACTATGGTTTACAAGTTTTTACACATGGTTTACAAGTTTTTGTAACCCGGTTATTGTAACATGGGTTACAAGTTTCAACTGCATTGTTTTCAATTTTTTACAGCACGGTTTACAAGTTTTTTAATATACGTATACAAGTTTTAAGGGGCTAGTTTATATGTTATTTGAACTATCTTTACAAATTTCGTGAATCTAGTTTACAAGTTTTTTGAAATAGGGTTGCAAGTTTTTTGAAACAGGGTTACAAGTTTTTTCCCATGGTTTACAATTTTTTTTCCATGGTTTACAAGTTTTTGACAACACTGTTAACAAGTTTTTTGAAATCGGGTTACAACTTTTCAAGGGCTAGTTCACATGGTCCTTTGAACATTTTTCAGAAGTTTTGGGAACTGATATTGCTCAGTTATGTGTTAAATAGTGCCAAGGATGGTGGAAGATATGACACAACTATATATTTTGCTAAATAGGTAAATCAACCTATACCGTAAAGGGGTGCTCAAGGTAATACTGGGCCATATTCAGCACTGCCTCCCATGCCATGTGCTTGGAACCACGAACATCCTCAGTCAAGTTTCCTGCTCCTTGGACCGAAGCTGCCTCACTAGTAGGAGGATATTCATGGGGTGTGGTTGAAGACGCAACCGGGTCTTCTCCTATGTGATTAGTAGCACAAGTTGTTTGGTCAGGCACATTGCCTCTTAGTTCATCTTCCACTACTAAACTCTATATATCACCAAACTCCTTATCACTCTGCATTGACTAGGAGGATTCTTCGTCACACTACGGCCCTCAGTGACCTTTACTGCTTCAATTTCAGCATTAAGATCCTTCCCACTCTTAATGCATGCACCTACCATTTTCCTGACTCCTTGTATAAGGACCAATTTATAATTAACTTAACTACTAACCAAAGATCATGAAAAAATTCATGGCAATCAAATTAAACAGCTACTTGGTAAGAAAGCAATTACCTCATTTTTGAATGTTCTGCTCAAAAACTCATTTACAACACTATCCTCTTCTTCTTTCTAGGCATTAAGCATCCCTTGTATAGAAGGTGGAAAATGGCAAAAGGACAACCCCTCATTTCACTTGTTAAAATTAAAAAGAAAACATAATTAATCTATACACACAAACTAATGTACCTCTGTGCTACGTCTTTCTTCATTGAAGCACTTTTGGATGGATTCACTATCCCAATGTTTCACCAATGGAAGATCATCCCCATGTGTTAGCCTTCCAAATCCCCAGTGCACCCACCACATCCATATAGTGTAAACATAATGTAAATTATATCCTGTAAGCCAATGATTTACAAGTATATAATTATCTTTAGCAAATAATATATCAAAAGCAATAACCATAAATAATTAAAATTAAAGCCTACCATCAGAAAATACACACAACCTCCTATGCCCCTCAATTGGCCTTCGTTTTTTTTTATATGATTCAATACACCCAACCAGCCAATCTAAGACAAACTCACTCTGGTTGTATTGTTGGGAGTTCTCAACATCAAGAACAGCCCCCAACAACCTTGGACTAGGAAAGTGTTTCAAAATGGGACACAAGAAGGTGGACAGGATGAAAAGAATAAAGGCTCGCTTGAATCATTCATATGTCCTGCCTTCCAGCACAATTTTTTGCAGCTGTTGGTCAGTTAGTTTCTTAAACTCACTGATGATCTTATTCTGCTCTTCATTTAAATTGGAAGGAATCAGCCGACCTATTGCAGCAAAAACATATGTTTACGGGCTATTACTAATAATATTAAGTAGATAAAAAGGGTTAAACACAACTTTTTTTTGTAATTTTCTTGTTGGCACAAATGGGTTGATATACTCACATTTACTGCATATGCAGTTGCTAGGACAGCATTAGTAAGAATACTCCACCTTAATGGCCATGATCCTACAAGCCATCCAATACTTATACTCTACAAGGAAAAACAAAACAAAATGATAAGCCTCATTTAACTTGTTAACGACACTTATCTTTACGTTCGAAAGCAATGCATGTCAAAGAACACTAAAGACATTAACAATCATATAAAGAACATCCCCAGTAAAATGCTTATCTAACTATTACATATAAAATCATTCATGGTCCCCCAATCATTAGCTTAAACATTTTGGAGAGATGGTTACATGGTATCAAAGCCTTAATAATTAACTAGTTAAAGGTTCGATCATGCTTCAACCCCAAAAGAGGCATTCATATGAAGATACTAATTAACCACACTTATCTTGAATACAAGCATTATCATAGAGGCTAGTTAGTATCCACATGCACCCCAAAAATTGTTCATCCATACTCATTATTAGGTTACTTTATTTTCTAGGTTAACCACCATTAAGTTAATTTATACACTTGTTTTTTAAAAAGATGAAAAATTAAATGTTAAAATATAGAGATTCTAATTTCATTGCTACATTTTTTTTTCGTTTTCTAATTCATTACAATAGATTCCAAATCTAATTTCATTGCTAGATTTTTTTTTGTTTTATAATTCACTACAATAGATTCCAAATTACAAAACTTTGAGTTTTGTTACATGTTCAACTTTATGAGACAATTTTTAGATAACCCATTTAAATCCAAGGATGGGAAACAATAGCTTTTATCTTTAAATATGTGTCCTACAAAATTCAATATTGACAGATTAGGTTTCTAGATAGTGTATAAGGTGAAAGTTGGTCAAACAACATTTCTCCAAAGATAAATGGAACTCTTGAAGACTAATCAAGGTAAACAAGGAACGTAAAGCGTGTACAAACACTTGTGGCACTAAGAAACCAAAATAGTATTCTAACCACAACGCAAAAAGTGGAATGAACTCATGACATATCAACCTATATGTAGGCTAGCTATCTTTAAACAATTGCACATCCTTTAGCCTTACTCTTTTGCACATGTAAGTCAGCTACAACCCTACTTAACTTTCTTCTATGTTCTAATTCCATTGTAAAAGCCACAGACACAAAATGATAAGGGAAATATGAATACAATCTCTTTAACCAATACACGTGTCTAAATTTGGTTAGGAAGCCCATATTAGACCAATGGATCTTTTTACTTTGGGAAAAAATATTCTAATCCCTTACAAACAATAGGACCATACCACAACATAGAATAATCACATGCATAATTTTTCTGTTTCTTTTCTAAATTCCAAACAACCTTACGCCTTTCCTTGCATAAAAAAAATCCTTTCATCACTAAGAAATCTTAATAGCAATTCTACCATTGTAATATAAAATTAGTTGGAGACACACTAGTTAGTCCTTGTCAATACATAAGGTTCAAAGTATTTAACTAAGCGATATTCTTTTGTTATTGACAATAATATATAAGCACAAGATGACATTTTTTATTCATTAATAGTATAATTGAAATCCCTAAAATTTAACATAGTACAAATGATCTCCACTAAGAGTTGTATGACTAAAAAAAAAAAGGTTTTGAGAAAATATACTCCTTAAAAATTCTTGTTAACATGTGAAAATTTCCCCATAATTATATAACATATTTTTAACACTCAAACAAGTGATTAATTACCTAATGAGTAGGACATGAAGTGACATACGATCTTTCTAACTTATCTTATTATGCACATGAGAAAATTGCCCTATTTTAAGTCTTGCAACAAGTTTCTTACTTAAACTTCCTATCCGTGCCTTAGCATTCATCCCACATTGACAATATACTATAAAATATCTTAAGGAGTAATAACCAAACTTTCTCCTTCTTATAAGGGAGCTCCTAATTGTTTTCTTCTCTTATCCAACTCTTTATTGAGTTTCACTCTTCCTAAATTTGAGGTATACATGCACGAAAAGTTGTAGTGAAAATTCAAAATTCAAGATAATAGAAAGAAAAGTATGTATTTAACAACTATTAGAAAACCATGAAGGATCTAATATTTTTCCCAAGATCAAATATTTGTATCAACATCAAGAAATAAAGATTTGATGGTTAAATTTTTGTTTAGTTTAACCATATACCTTTCTTTTTATAATTATCTAAATAATATAATATTGAGTAATTTTGAAAAACAAACAACAAACAAAATGAACAAGAATCAAGATGTACTAAAAAAGTGCGATATTTAGCCACATGCCTTATGTTGTTACGTTTAGAGTTTATATAATTAAAAGTTCTTAAGTAAACAAATAATATCATGATTCATTACTATTGACTATAATTTTTAATATATATATTCTCTATCATCCATAATCTTGAAAATGAATATAATTTGATATATTAAAGTAATTACTTACCCATATAAGAAAAAGTTTAAAAGTATTAATTTTTCAACGTACAATTGAATAGTATAAAGGTCTAAAATATTTTATTTTGGATAAAGATATTAGGAAATAAAAGTTGAGGATGGGAGTCAAACTCATGACCTCTCATAGCTCATTGAGATATGTAGGACCCTACTACTATATTGTGGACTCACTTACCCAATTTATCTTTCTATTAAATAAATTCAATAGTAAAATTAAAAACTGCATACTTGTGCCCATCAATATACTATTAATGTAAAACACACAAATTAAATATATAACTAATTTAATATATTAAATTTTTAACAATAGAGATTTAAAAAAATAGTATAGTAAAAAGTAAATGATTGATGATAAATCCCAATGTTCTTTTGGTAGTTTTGAAAATAATATAAACAACATATGTTAAAAAATACTAGTCTGTGTGTAGTATATTATGATTTTCTTACTTTGTTGTTATTAATTTTTTTTTCTTTTTATTCTTTTTTGTTCCTAAAATATCCATTACTAATTTATGTAGATATCTATTATTTTAAGAAAATTTTAAGCAAAATAATTCAATATATAAAAAAATATATTAAATATGCTAACTTTAAGTACCTATAATATTTAGTTATTATGATTATTATATAAAAATAAAAAATGAGATACATATTAAATATTTAAAATAATTATATTACTTTTCAATCAAATTAAAAATAATAACTCTTGATGACATTATGATGACTAATAAATAATTTATAATAACTATTCATATAAATAAGAAAGAAAAACGATGTTTTGATGAAATTAAATAAAACTTAATGCACTGGGAATAGTAATAGACATATGGGAGAGCCATTATTCTCCAAAATTAATGTATGTAGATAAATATTTGAGTAAAGATCCAACTTAGTCCTCAAGAATATTATGCTAGACAATTTGGTCCTCCAAGAAAATAAATTCCACCCATGGTCCCTCAAGAATTGAAAAGTAACACAAATTAGTCCCTCTATTAATTGAATAACACATGTGATGCTTATAACATTGATGAATCACATTAATTGACACATTTACATCCAAATGCAATCATTTTGGAATGATTCAAGAATCATTTTCTGTTCAAGATTCAAGAAATGACTTTTCTTAGATCATGTTCTAAGTTTTGGGAGAAAAAAAACATTGAAACAAACATCGTGTTGCTTAAGGGATGTGAGTGTGATTCCCATATGTAACATAACATACCACACCATTGACTTAACATGCCATACATGTCATCCTATTAAGGTTTATTAGAAAGATTTTATAGAAGGACAAAATTGTCCTGTCTTTCAATTCCTGAGGGACTACACGAAATATATTTATTTTTTAGAGGGACCAAATTGTCTGACATAATATTCTGAAGGGATTAATTTGAGTGTTTACTCTAAATATTTTTGTCACTAAATTTACAATAAAATTTGTATTTATTGACAAGATGAAATTCAAGTGAGGGGACATGACGGGCATCCAAGTTATTAAAAGTGATAATTCAATATATGGTACCATAAGTAAAAATGATGCAGCGACAATGATAGTAGTCCTTGAAGAGTAATCCCCAGATGCCAGAGGATTATATGGCTTATTGATCTGCAATAAAAAATGTAATACAAATAAAAAAAATAAGAAAACCAATTTGCAAAGTTAGTAACATATAAAGGTTATATATTTTCTACCTATATATCACTTGAAAAAATAAGTAGCGAGAGTACTTTATAAATTGATGTGCATGTCTTTACAAAAATGTTATTTGAGCACCTAAAAAATAGGTGTCCTATCACCTTTGAATGTGATGATGGCCTCCACTTATTCAATGCATCTATCATATTCAATGGTAATAAAGCAAGTGTCCATTGAGCAGGCAGAGCTTGACTGTTAAAAATTCAATCATAATATATATATAAAAAATATATTTTACAATCAAAATTCAAGAGAAACATACAAATTTTTGTAAAATATTGTTTATTATATCCATCAAGTTTAATTAAAAACAAAGATCAAAATTAACTAAATAATTTTTTAGAGAGGCCAAATTTAGAAAAATGAATAGATTATAGAATAAACAAAAAATTTTAGGAGGGCCATTGGCCCCATTCTATAATTGCCCTTCACTCCTAGTATTGGTACAACACCTACTTTTTAGACATTTAAATCACTCTACTCTATGTCGTTAATAGTTATTACCTTTATCACAGGTCTTTATTTATTAGTCCATGCATGTTTAAGACTAACATTAGTCCTAACCTATTTATATCTAAAAAGAACAAGTTTGATCTCACTAATTTTTTAATTCTATTTATTGCCATTGTACTTTTCCTTTGCTACACATTTATCACTTAGCAGATTGCCATGATGCCACTATCAACATCCTCTTTAGAAAACATAGGGCATATGAAACCACTTCTATCTACATGTTATTACCCTTACTCCAAAAGAATAAAAAAAAAATTAAACACCAACAAAGCAAAAGTTCAAACATTTTGGACCAAGTTGTAGCTCTAAACCTCCACCAATTAGAAAAATCCAAAATTTTCTGTTATATTTACATGGCAATAAAAGGTTGAGGTGATGGGTAAAGTATTAGATTATAATAAAAGTAGTGCACATCACAACACTTGACTCACTATTGTAGTTTGTTAGTTAGTTAGTTAGAATGTGCGGTATAGAAGTTCTATTTGTGTAAGCTTTCAATTTGGTTTTCTCATTTTCAATTGAATACATCTTATTCCTTCCCCAGTTCTTGTTTTCATATGTTACTATCATATTATCAAGATGGTATTAGAATAAAGCCTTTTACTATACATCATCTTCTTTCTAGAAATTTCCTTTAAAATTCCTAGATCTTGCTCCTCCAATAGCAGACCCAAATAATGATCCCTCTAGTCCTGATTACATTCATCCTAATGAAAATCCAAGTTTGGCCTTAGTTTTAGCACCATTCATAGAGTAGGGCCATGAAGGTAGTATTTATGTCTAAGAATTGGCTCCAATTCTTTGATGGTTGTTTGCTAACCCATGGAGAGAATGATCCAGATTATGCTACACAAAAAAAAAAAAAATGTAATTCCATCCTCATATTATTGATCTTTAGGTTAGTTTCTTCTAGCATAGCTAAGTGCATCGTTATTGATAAGGCTCTGAATGTTATTGAGGTTTAGAATGACTATAAAGAAAGGTACACTAAGGTAGATGTTTTCAGAGTTTTGTAAGTCTAAGAAGATATCACATGTATCAAGCAAGAAGAAAGATTTTTCAAGGCATATTTCACTGAATTGAAGATGTTATGGGATGAATTTGATAAGTTCAGGCCCCTACCCCTACATCTATGGAACTTATTGTGTCTCTCACAATACTGTTAAGAACAATGACAAGAAGTCAAAGTTCTTGATTTGTTAAAAGGCTTAGGGGACCAATTTTTTACTCTAAGGTCATCAATCTTTCTAATGGACCTCATCCATACTATCAACAAGGTGTTCTTATTGATTGTCCAATAAGAAAGACAACTCATTTCTCAATAAGTTTCCAAGTTTGTTGCTGCCATTCTTGACAAAGGTTTTGTAACTATGAAAGGTTCTGACAATGCTTAGAATAGAAGAGGCTAGTATAAAATTGGCAATTTCTCATTTCAACTGAAACCTATACCTTTCATAATTGGAAGGGTCATACCGTGGAAGCTTTTTATAGGAAACATGGGTTTCTTTTCGAATTTCAATTCAAGAATCCTAGAAGATCATCACATTGTGTCTGTCTTGAAGGATCTCAAATGTTACTTGCTGAGAGCCTTCTAGAAGAAATTGTGAGATCTAATGCAATCATAACCTAAGAGCAACAAGATCTCATTGCTTTGCGTCAAAACTCAAAACAGCTTCATTTTAATCACTCATTCAATCACGTTTCATAATCTATGACCTTTAACAATTATGAGTTTGTTGTCAAAGATACAAGTCTATCCAATAATTTTAATCCTCTTACGTAAGGTATGATGGCCAATACTTTAAAATGTGTATGGATTCTTGATACTAGTGCTATTGGTCATATTCTCTTCTAATCCAATGTGCTCTTTGCTTACTAATAGATTAAATGTGTTTATGTTAAACTACCCTAATGGCAATTCTATTACTACTGAATATGCTAAAACCATTCATTTTTTTTAGTATTTTTATCTTTCTAATGTCCAATATATACCCTAATTCACCTATAATCTCATCTCAATTGGAAAACTAATTCAAAAACTAAACTATAGACTAACTTTTGACCCTAAAAACACTCTTGCCTAGAAGAGGATTAGTTTAGAAAAAAATTTTGTATATGTGTTGGCCCAATTCTTTTAGCTTGTGTCTTAAGCTTACCCGTGACACACAACAAAACAAAAGAAAACAAGAAAGGAAGTCAAATAACAAGAGTGGCAACACTACTCTATGTTGCCCAGGTACGGATACGGTATCCGTACCCAATATAAATATGGGTACGGGATACGTCAATTTTGTAAAAAGTGGGATACGGGTACGTCAATATAAAAAATATATATATAAAATTCTTATAATTAAACCAGCAATTTTAACATTAAACAACTCTAAAATATTCTAAAATCAACATTTATTTTCACATAACAATCATTTAAACATAATATCCACGAACTTTTCTTTTTTCAGTAAACCCAAAGCCCCTGTACACCATTCCTTTTGTGCAGAAGAGAGGTACAGGGATACAACATAGAAACTATACTAATCAATAAAAAACAAAACGGATGCTAAATCTACACATGAGGAAGAGCAGACTAATTTGTAAATCAAGAGAGGATTCTAACAGGGATAGCCACGAAGGCACAAAGTGCTGAAAGCTTCAACTCATTTTATCACTGCAGCAAAGTTGCTCTCTCCGAATCTATGTATCACAACCCAATGCTGCATCCAGAAGTCACTCTGCCATGCAACAACAACCGCGCAGGGAAGGGGCGGCGATAGTGAGGCCTGAAGGACTGATGGCTGGGTTGCAGTGCCGTACGGCTGTTCAAAGCTGCAACGGTGGAGCAGTCAAAGACGCCCCTGCCTCACTAGAGAGAGAGCCGTCGTTGCTACCTCACTGGATTGAGGTCAAGAGTCGGGTCGGAAAGAGCCGCCGGCTGGAAACCTTAGCTCGTCGCGCCGCTCCGCGTTCCGCAGCTCCGCTCCTCCGGAAGGAACGGTGTATCAAGACTGTGTTTTGGCAAAAACGGTGTATCATCAATGACTAAAGGGTCAGTGTATTCAAATGGGGGCTAGCGTAAGAGAGAGAAAAAAAAAACCAAAACGACTGTGTTTTGGCAAAAATGGCATACCTGATACCAGGTACGCGTACCTCGTGGTGTACCAGCGTACCCAAACGTATCCAATTTTTTTTTTTTCAAAAAAAGTGGTTGATGGGTACGTACCCACACATACCCAGGCATACCTAACGCGTATCCATACCCAGCACGTACCCGGTATGGGTACTTTTTAATTTTTCCCATACCCAGGCTTCAGAGTTTGACTATAATAATGAGGATAGTATTTCTTTTGTTCAACTTCAACATGCAGCTTTGGAATGCGCCTGCATCAGCCTCAGTTACTGCACCAATGGCAAAAAATCAGGTTGCTCAGGCTGAATCAGCAGGCAATGAAGACAGTGGAATAGATGATGATCTACAGGCTATGTTAGACAATCTAAGAAAAATGTGATGTTTCCAAGGGTTTAGGGAAGATATTTAAAAATGAGTTTCAAAGTAATATTTGTACATGAAATTAGGCTGTATTTTGATCTCATGTTATTTTCAGGTGTGAAGAGTAAACCTAAACATTACAATTTGTATTTCATGGATACATACACAAAAGGGATTTGTGGTGATATACTAATATTTATACACTTTTAGATTGTGGCTCCCATCTAGTAATTGATTTAACAACTGCCCCCCGGATCCTCCCTCCTCCCTCCTTCTCCCATACATAAACATATCAAAAGGTTGATTTTGTCTACATAAAACATTTTGTTTGAAATCGTCATTTATAATGGAGTAAAAAAATAGTTCTAAAAGAAATAAATAATTTACAGAACATATATGTAAGAACAATGGGGGAAAGTTTTACTTTTGGATTATTCGTGGATAGGTGTGTTAGGTGTGTGTGGGGTTGTATTGATCCAAGAAAAACTCAAATTCAGGAGATAAAAGTGTGGTTGGATTAGTGTTTCGTGTGGATGTTCATTTTAGTATGTGTGTGCCTCATTTTAATTGTAAAATTAAGAAATTTATGATTTAGTTTTTGAAGTTGTAAAATTTGATTGGAGTTAGTCTTTAAGATATTATTCATATGGACTAAATTGAACCACCAAAAAAAAAAGTTAATTTAAATGATTTAAATTACAATTTTGGCGACTAAACTATTAATCTTTTAATTTTATAGATTAAATTAAAACACATATAAAATTTCAATGATTTAAATGAGCCTTTTACTCGTTTCGAAAAGCCAAACTTCTGTTTAGCTTGTGACAGACTTGATTTTGGAGAAAGAATTTTTATTTGTCTGTCTTTTGTGCACGATATGTACCTTGAAATCTAACTGGCGATATTTAACATGTTAATACTCATTTTAATTCTTGACTTGGTGAGTCATTTTTATTCATAACTTTTAAAATAAGTCAAATTAATCCATAACATTACAAAACATAAGTCATATTAGTCTCTTAACTCATTTTTATTTAATATTCCATTAATTAAATGATAATATTAATATTAAGTGATACTTTGACTTATCTTATATCATCTTAATATAATTAAATTTAAAATAACTTATTTTGGTGTATAAAATTATACAATATGAGTCACTTTAATTTCCTTTCTAAGTCATAAAATGATTTATTTTGTGCAATTGTTGATATAAAAATAAGTCATTTTAAACTTCATTATATTTCAGTTGACTCATGATATGATAATACATCACTTAACAATATATATCATTATTTAATTAACAAAATGTCAAATAAAAATGAAATGAACGACTAATTTGACTCATTTTAAAAGTTAGGGGTTAAAATAACTTACAAATATAAATTCAACGACTAAATAGTATTAACTCATATTTCATGGTTTATTGATACACTTATTACATGTAATGCATTGTAACAATAATCGAAAACAAACAGCTTCTCTGACTACGATTTATGGTTTGGTTTTCTAATTAAGCAACTCTCTGTGCTTCATTCCACCTTCAAGCTGAGATCATGACTACCCACGTCAAACAGCTTCCCTCGCAAGCAATCGACCACATCAATCTCCCACAATCACAGCCTTCAAAAATTAATTTTTGAGCCTGTAGGATTGATTGCATTGTTTATAGCTTTTCAACATGACTCGCATCAATTTCAGACGCTGAATCAAATCAAAGAAGTAGGGAAGTCTGTGAGTGGAGTTTAAGAAAGCAATGGCTTAATTGCATAGGCAGATGAACATACCTTCCTTAGGAGGATAATACAAAGAGTTTCAAAGGCAGAACAAGTAGATGGAAGTGGTTTCTATTCTAAGGTGACATAGATTGGAGATGTAATCAACGATGATTTGGAAAGTGAAGAGGAGGAGATAGAAAAGCGTGTGAATCCGGTTCTTGACAACAATGACAAGATCAGGATTGATATCAACTCTGAGTTTGTTTCTTACTGTATCATTCTTGTTGCCTATCAGAAAAGACCCAATTGCAGACCAACAGAATTTTTGCTCCCTTTGCTGCAGGGGAAGGTGTGACAAACTAATAATTGAGATATTCTTTTAATTTGTTCAACGTGAAGCTTCTTAATACACCCACATCAGCCTCCTTCACTGCACAAGTGGCAAAAAAAGTAAGGCCGGCCAAGCTGAATCAACAGGCAAAGAAGACAAATAGATGATGATCTACAGCCTACAGGAGAGGTTAATCTAACAAAAAAGCACTGTGTGATTTGGGGGGAAGTCGTTTCAAAGGAGACTGAAAGCAATTATTGTATATGAAATTAGGCTATGTTTTAGTCTCGTTTTAATGTCAGATTTGGAGCTACGACCCTTATAATGCAAAACTTTATGAATGGAATTTCATGAATACGCACCCCAAAGAGATTTGTTGTAATACGTATCAGCTTTAAAATTGTGAATCCCATATTTATAATTTATCTTATAAATTATCAAGGTTGATTTTGTGTTAATAATACAACTGGAATGAAAACTTTTATGAGCGCTGAATACCTCAGTGATTAGTTTTGCATAAATATTAGGCAAAACTAATCGATGACCTGTTTACCACTTTACATCTATGTTTGATCGATAACGAACTAAAGATAACAAATAACTGAACAAAAACAAGCTCGTTGTATTTATAAATCTCATCATTAAGTAACAGAACATAAATGCATGGAATAAGAAGGGAGGTTCTAGTTCTGGAAGGAAGCTATGTCAGGAGTAAGGTAGCAATGACCAAGGTAAGAAAGTTCTAGTTTTGCTCCAGGCGCATGTAAGTATTTTTGGGTAAGGTAATTCACAAATTCAAGGGTTAACATTGACGAAGATCATCTGACTATTTTCTTCCGAACGCACTGTCCCATTTGGAGAAGCCACTTTGTCAATCTGACTGCGGCACAAGGGGCATCCAGAATGAGAGCCAAACCACTTATCGATGCAAGATGTGTGGAATATGTGTTTGCAACTGTGAAGCTTCCGGACACTCTCCTCTTCTTCAAAAGGCGTCAAGCAGATAACACACAGAGTCTGGTTTGCCCCTTCAGCAGCAGCACCTAGTTCTGCCTTATACTGGAATGTAATTGAGTGTGACTCTAAACTTAAGAAAGCAGAGTACTTGTCATCAAAAGATACGCTTGTTGCTGGAAGGGGTCGCATGACACTTGTATGGTTGCACCATCCAAGCATGGTGAAACTGAAAAATGCAAACGCTATTATCAATGCTCCAATTATCAGTATCCAAGGGATGAGATTCATTTTTTCCGACGACATGATGACAAAAAGCTAGAAGAGAAAAAAAAGGTATCTGCTTAGGCACTTATAGAACCGTCTCATGATGTTGTTGACAATTACTATGAGCACAACACCAACCCGATCGTTCTCAACAATGCTGGAGCAGATAAAAGACATCATAGTTTCTGAAGTGATATGCTTTGGAATGAATAAAATAGGCGTTTTTTTCTATTCTTTTTCTTTTGTGCGTAGATCAATTGACTCGCCAATTTGTGATGGATGAGCAGAAACTTTATTTTGTTGTGCGAGGAAGAAAAGATAGCAGTTGAGATTTACAATGAAGTAACATATCCTCTTTGGTGTTGACGGAGCATTCTTGATATGAAGGCCCTTCTGGCGGCTTCGTAGCCGGTACCTTAGTACGGAAATTTTTTAATCGGGCTCCTGGCCCTTTTTTGGTAGTGTTATTTCCAATGGATATTAGGAGCATTGATAATTTAATCTAGTCGATGTCCTTAAAGTATTACGAAAGGCTGAGGAAAAAAAAAAAAAAGAGGTTTTAGGAAAGGAAAGCTTGCATTGAAATTATCAGTTTTGTGAGTTTCAGATGTATTAAATGTTTTTAAAATCTTTGAAACTTTCAACTTTCCAAATCCCTAACCATTATCCTTAGAATATTGACTAGCAAAGCCCACTTTATATACACTTTAATAATTTTTAGAGAAAACCCCAAAATTGATCGTCAATAATGTTGTCAAAGGACATGTTGGTACCTGATAAAATAAAAAATTATTTATGATATTATTGACAATTGCAAAAATATAACAGCACATACCCCTCAATCAAGTACTACAGGTAAAGGGTATGGTGTGGATATTAAGTGTTAACTAGGACTCCTATAATCAGGGATGGCCAAAAAACCTGTTTTACTGTAACGTGTCAATTTTCACTTGCACTATTACCTTAATACCTTTCATGTCAAATCTTCCAAAACATCCAAAGTTAGTATTTTGTCGGTCATGATTGTTACTTAACAATACTTGCACCAAGTAATTGTTCGACAAGAATTTGAATTACTACATATAATAAAGATAACAATATATAATTTTGAAATAAAATGTTTATTTGAACATCCAAACAATTGGTCTCTATTGAAACACTTATTTTGTCACCACTGAATATGATGATGATGTCTCACTCACTTTATCCATTCATCACATCCAATGATGATAAAGTGAGAGTTACAATAAACATCCACTTTTGGGGTGTTCAAATAAGACTGCTCATTTGAAATTGTCGTCGCAACAACTTGTAGGCTTTCAACAAATCAATAATAAAATTTCTAAACTGGCAACTTAATGCAATAGTTAACATTCTACTCTTTTCTTTTTCGACAATTTGATTAAAAATGACTAGAAGACTATGGATGAACAACATAATACGTTAGTAAACCAAGTCATTCTCAGCCCTAGACACCCCTAAGCGCATTAGATAAATTACAATACATCTGTAGCAAATCTCTACGGGCTTAAGGTTGCAAGCTTTGCCCTAATTATCATAAGGTGAAGTGCATCAAGTGCTTGTCTTATGACAATAAGCCAGGTCTGCATTCACAGCATAGAGATGCCCTGATTGAAGAAGGAAAACCATTCGGTCCACCCTCCTATTCTTCAACCCGTATTTTGTCATTGTCCTTTGGTATCATTAGCCTTCACAGGATGTCTAATAATCTTCAACTCTTTCGAACATCTAATAAGATCAGCCAGAGAGGAAGCTTTGTCCATCTGAGTTCAGAAAGTGTGGAAACAAAAACTAAACTTTTCAAGCTATGAATGAATAATTTAACATGTATATATTTGTACTGAGATAAGATTGATAATTCAAAGCATGTGCAGAACTGGGTTGCACAGTAAAAAGCTTAATATCAAGTTGAGTAAACACACAAATTAATCCTCCAAAGATAAACACAACATCAAGTTAGTCCTCCTAAAATTTTGGACATAAATATAGTCCCTAATGTTTAAAATGGACATCTGTTTGGTCCATAAATGGATGGATATTTTGTACTACAAAGAACTAAACAAATGTCAAAAATATTTGAAGTGCTAATTTGATATTCCACATATCTTTGAGAACCAACCGTTTCCTCAATCAAATTCTTCTCATTACTTCTCAGTTGACATCAAGAAAACTGGGAATGTGTCCTTGAAAATAAAAAACTCGAGACTTTTTTAAAACCCTTCTAAGCAGCTTCACTCACGCATGGATTCCAAAATACAGTCGTTTGTAGGCTGGTTTACACTCCAATTGTTTGAGCATTCAATAAATCTTTCAATATCTTTCCACATGGTAAATGGAAACAAAAAAGAATGCCAATTCATTTAATTGTTAAGTCCACCAAGCACCTTATTTAGTCCAAGGTTACCACTGCTTCCACTAACTCTTAACCATGCCAACACAAAGTCGGAGGGTCTTCTGGAACCCATCCCCTTATTTCATTTCGTAACTGCCAAAGTATCACTCTAATTAATAGCTTCAATCCAGATGCATAAATAGTCAAAGCTACGCTTTCATTCCAATGACCATAAAATGAGGGCAAGGTAAACAATAAATCATTCAGCAACCTTTAAACCGCTACTTTGTTTTCGACAAAATTACTTGCTAAGTTCAACAACCACATGTTAACCAAATGATTCAAATGCATATTTCTCAAGGAAGGAAAAGAAAAACTGAAAATTAGGAGAAGCCAGCAAAAGGGCATTGTTCTGTCTGTTGAACCATGTAATTTATGTCAAAACTAACTTGAGTCAATTTATAGGTGAAAAATAGTGAATCAGTAACATTAGTAAAAAATATTCAACAAAAAAATTATATATAAGAAAAAGAGAAGCAGATCAAGTAGTGCAAATAAAAAAACATCCTTTTTAAGGATGGAATTTTTCTAAGCCAAAACCTCTGGATCCAAGTTGCTTCCATTCTCACTTGTGGTGGAAATAGGCCAGGCGGCCTGGTAGGGCCTGCAGCCTAGTCCGTGTTTGGCCTAACCTGTTAAAAATTAAGGCTAGGCTTAGGCATATTTAAAAGCTTATTTATCTTAACAAGCAAGGCCTGGGCTTGTTGCAAACCCTGTTGAGTCTGTCAAGCTGGCCTGGGCCTGTGAAGCTTTTATATATAAGTTCCATGTTCAATTATAGAAAAAAATATGCACATGGTGGGACTTGAACCAAGAACCTCTCACCAAGTTGTCACACCACTCCACCAAACCAACCGCTAATTTGAAATTCCTACTGCAAGTTTTAACATTTATTTTGTTCTTCCTCTCCAAACTTCATATTTTTTATTGTATTTTTTTTTTCTTACTTTGTATTTGTATTTTATTTTATTTTATTTTTTTTTTAAGAATTTCAGGGCGTCTTTACCAATAATGTTTAATGTTCAACACCATCTCAGCTAACCATTATCTCTACTCAGTACTTATTTACTGCAACAACCA
Organism: Dalbergia cultrata; assembly: GCA_031216105.1. Lineage (NCBI taxonomy): Eukaryota > Viridiplantae > Streptophyta > Magnoliopsida > Fabales > Fabaceae > Dalbergia > Dalbergia cultrata. The sequence continues at coordinate 50,544,231 of CM062346.1, forward strand.
ACATATCCCTTTATCCACATTAAACCAGCAATACTAAAAAAATGAGAGAGAGACTGCAGCAGAAAATGCCCAAATGACACTTACTTTTTGAAGCATCAAGAACCATCAACACTATGTTGGAAGACTTGGAAACAGAAGAATGCCACCGATACCTATGCCAGTGACTTCATGACAGACATTTCTTGTTCATGAACTCACATAACACAGTTTCCTTTTGCAATTTTAGGCTTTAGGGCTTCAAAGTTATCCAGTTAACAAGTACAACACTGTTGGCCAGAAGCCTAAAGACCATACTCATTAATCACAGTTGATTGCCAGAGCCTCCAACCAACCAGATAAAATCAAGTCAAGTTTACTTGTTGCTAGTTGCACTGCAATGGGAAACAAAAGCCTTGTTTGGCATGTACAGTAATTCAGGTCTTTATTTAGGGCCAATCTTCTCAAGTTCCCAAAAATTAATGACAATCACCAGTAATCACCACATGAGCAAATCCCTTCTTTAAAATGATGGAACCTATTTGAATCCCTCATAATAATGTCTCGCTCAGTAATTCTGGATATGAACTTAGCTGCATTATGGCAATCGCCACAAACACGTAAGTTTTTAAATATCCTGATGGTACTTCTTTGTGGGGTGCTGATAATTCCAAATGCAATTGCAATTCTCTCGCTGTGACTCATCAAAATCTGCTCTTTCTCATCCTCCTCAACATCTTGCAAGACAAAACCATAGTCTGGAACATAACCAAGACTCTTCATTTTGGCAGTCAAAACTGCTAATTCCTCGTATATCTCTGCACATTTAGGATGGGTTTGGTCCCCAGTGTAAAAGACTTCAACTATACTGCCCACTACAACAGAACTCCATCCGGGAGTCTTCCTCAGTCCACGATCTCTGGCCAATGATCTTACTTTAACTACTCCTTCCCATTTGCCAACATTTGCATAAATATTTGACAATAAAACATAATAGCCAACATCTTCTGAATCAACTTCCAACAAGCGACCTGAAGCAATTGTACCCAATTCTACGTTTCCATGTATTCTACAAGCACCAAGAAGAGCACCCCAGATGGATGCATCAGGCTGTACAGGCATGCTGCTCACTAAATTATATGCTTTTTCCAAATACCCAGCTCGGCCAAGCAAATCCACCATGCAGCCATAGTGCTTCAAACTTGGCTTGATCCCATACTCTTTCTGCATCATATCAAAGCAGCATTGGCCCTCATCAACCAAACCTGAATGGCTACAGGCAGACAACAAAGATACAAATGTAATATGATCTGGGTTTACCCCTTCAGCTAGCATTTCCTTGAAAAGTTGCAGTGCTGCTTCTCCATGCCCATGTATTCCCAGAGAAGATATTATAGCATTCCATGGAACTGAAGTCTCCCGTGGAATTTCATAGAATAAAGACGTTGCATCATCTAACCTCCCACATTTTCCATACATGTCAATTAGGCTGGTAGCCACAAAGATGTCCAAGTACAGACAATTCTTAATTAGCTTCCCATGAACTTTCATTCCTTGTTGCAAAGCTCCAACATGGGAATATGCTGGGAGAATGCTTACCCAAGTCCCCTGAGTTGCGACTATCTTTGTACACTCTTCCATCAAGTTGAAAGCATCGATTGCCTCACTGGCAAGACCATTCTGAGTATAACCTGTGATCAAAGTGTTCCACGAAATTATATCCTTCATAGGGAGCTGTTCAAAAACTGTGCGTGCACAGTCCATATCACCCAATTTTGCGTACATATTCAGAAGTGCGTTTCCAATCACGACATCCCTTTCAAGCCATTCATGCCTAATGATGAATCCATGAACTGACCTGCTTATCCTTTGATCACTTAACTGACCAAAGATTGAGGCCAAACTCACAACTGTCAACAAGTCAGGTCGAATTCCAACAAACTGCATCTCTTTAAACAATCCAAGTGCAGTAGCCGGATCAGCGTTCTGCTCATATGCAGCAATTATGGAATTCCAAGATACCAGATCCCTCACTTTCATGTGATCAAAAACCCTTTGTGCATCCCCAAGCCTTCCAAACTTTGAATACACATTGATCAAGGCATTGGAAACAAAAACATCCGCTTCCAACCCATGCTTTATAACATACAAATGAATCAACAACCCGCTAAAGATGTCATCCGATAGTGCGCAAGCGGGAAGTATGCTTGACACAGTAAACGAGTCCATCTTTATCCCCTCACTCTTCATGCTATTCAAGACATCCAATGCCGCAGCAGCATTCCCGTTCTGACAAAACCCAGAGATCATCGCGTTCCAAGAGCCCAAATCTCGAATCGGCATTCCCACAAACAGCTTGTAGGCGACATCAGCAGTGCCAAATCGTGAATACATATGTATCAACGAGGCAGCGACAAATACATTCTCCTCAAAACCCGTCTTCACAACACAGCAATGTATTTTCCTGCCATCAGCTAGGCCTGAACAAGCCTTCAACACTGGCGGGAAAGTATAAAAATCGGGTCGTAAACCGGATACTGAAAACAATTCAATGAAACAATTGAAAGCTTCACGGTACCGGCCACTGCGAACATAAGCAGCAACCATTGAGTTCCAGGTAAAAACGTTCTTTCTCTTAATCTGGCTGAAAGTAGAGCGGGAGAATGAGACGTCCCCAAGAGAAGCGTACAAATTAACAAGCTTTGTGGACAGAACAACATCCTGAACTTTCCCCAACACCACGAGAAGAGCATGAAGCCGCTTAGCGGAAGCAATCTTCTTGCACGAGCTGAATGCAACATCGAAATGAAAACCAAAACGGGCAACTCTGTTCTTGTTCTCAAACTCTAGGCAACTTGCAGCTGCGTTGTGAACCCATCGATGCAGTGGCGAAAGTTTCGAAGCGTGGTTAAGGTTACTAGTAGGCACAAATTTGTGAAGAGAAAGCATAGCACATTGGCGTTAGGGTACGAAAGCTTAGACAGATGCTCTTACTCTGAGGTTTAAGGATCGCCAAGAAGGAGCCAGGAGAGTCCGCAAGAAACACGGCGGGCGTTGGCTCCTTCACCGCCTTTTCATCAACGCTGTCTCCATGTCTTATTTTCAACATTTGATCTAGTAGTAAATAAATTAAATAAATTTAACGGTCTAGATTTTATAAATAAAATAATAAATAACTTAAAAAATTCACCTTGAAAAAAATTTAAAAAAATCTATCCAGAGTAATATACACTTGGTCTCTTTTCTTTTCTTGTTTTTACCTTTTTGGGTCAGGCACTAGGCCTCCTGATGTATTAAGAAAGAGTAATGTTTATTACACATCAAAACAGTGTGACACTATATTTACACCGTATGGGAAGACCACAAAAGAACAAAACAGTGGCAAAGCAATGGTATGGGTATGTGCGGTGGCATAAGTGGAAACTGGACAAAGCTTTATAACATTTTGACATTTTGAAAGAGAGAAAAAAACACATTTCTCTCTCAGTTTCTCTCAGCTCCTCCCGCTCAAAGGCCTAGCTCTTGCGCTATTTCTATCTAATCTCCCACGAGGTTTTCTGTCCAAAACAACACTTCTTCACTGCCACCGCCTTCGCCACATTCTTGTTAATAAGATATGTAGGTTTCTCATTTTCACGCTTGTCTCTCTTTTGATGTGCGATGTTTCTGTATTTGTTGTTCACACGGTTGGAGGTAAAAATGATTCATAAATAGAGAACGAATGGTTTATTGTTTAATAAATCCGTAGAATGGCTCCATAACTTGTAAAGTAATGATAAAATTGGTTTAGAAGATGGTTTACAAGTATTAAGCATTGGTTTGTAAGTTTTTTATACGTGGTTTACAAGTTTTAAGGAAAGTTTACAAGTCTTGTAAAAGAAATGCAAATAATTTGTAAATATGAGCTTTACTTAAAAATTGGAAAAAAACAAGTGTAAAATACTTGTAAACCAAGTGGATTCAACTTGTAAACTCTTATGTAAGACTTGCAAAGTGGTTCGTGCATAAACCTGTGAACTTGTAAACCAAGTTTCTGGCACAAAATGGCTCGTCAAATTTCTGAAGTGGCTGGAAATGCTTAAAATATGATTCTAAGTTATATGAACACTGTCCACAATAAAATGTAGTTGGGGGATGGTTTTACCACTAGTTTATAAGTTCTTTCCCATATGTTTGCAAGTTTTTACACAAGGTTTGCAAGTATGAAGCACGGGTTTACAAGTCTTACAAACCAAGTGCAAATGATTTGTAAAATTTAGCATTGCTGAAAACATATAAACCAAGTGTAATAAAACTTGTAAACCATTGCTTAAAACTTGTAACAAGGTTTCGCATTTAAAGTTAGAAATTCAAGGAAAAGATTGGATGGAAAACCCAATTACTTGATCCTTGTATGCTCATGAGAGGGAAGCCATGCATCCAAGATCCCTTCAAGTTTGAAGACGTTCTTGACTGTACAAGCGAATTGTGAGGCTAAAATTACCACAGGTAAGAGAAAAGACGGTATGTGGTGTATTAAAATAGTTATTCTTCAACATAACCATGACCTTAGCCCTTCCAAGTCAAGAATGTTTACCATGAACAAGAGTTTAAGTCTTCATGCAAAGAGAAGAATTGAATTATGTGACCGTTTCAGGGTGAGGATCACCAAGTCATTACAAACTTTGTGCATGAAAGTGGAGGAGATGAGAATTTACTAGTTGGTGAATGGGATGTGAGGAACTATGTAACATCCCCTGCTGCTTTATGGATTGACGACTGTCCCCACAAACCAACACGGGTCTTTTCAGCATGCTTTGTCCTCACTCACATGCTTCCTAGGAAAACTTCCCAGGAGGTCACCCATCCCAAAATTACCCCAAGTCAAGCACGCTTAACTGTGGAGTTCTTTTCAGCATCTTCTTTTCGGTAGCCTAAACTGAAAGAACTCCACAGTTAAGCGTGCTTGACTAGGGGTAATTTTGGGATGGGTAACCTCCTGGGAAGTTTTCCTAGGAAGCATGTGAGTGGGGACAAAGCATGCTGAAAAGACCCGTGTTGGTTTGTGTGACACACAATCCATAGCAAATAGGGATGTTACAAACTATCCCCACAAAGAAAGGCAGCAATTGGAAAGGAAGGGGATGCCAAGGCTTTGTTGGAGTACTTTTCCAATATGAAGGCATGGAATAGAGAGTTTGGGTATGGCATCGATTTAGATGATGAGTTCCATGTGAGGAATATATTTTGGGTAGGTGTTAGGAGTAGAGCTGCCTATGAAAGTTTTAGGGATGTTGTGAGCTTCGACACAACATATCTAACAAACAAGTATGCGATTCCTTTTACTGCCTTTGTGGGAGTTAATCACCACGACTAATTTGCCCTTTTTGGATGTGCCTTATTATTAGCTGAAGATACTAAGTCATTTGTGTGGCTATTTGACAACTGGGTTAGATGCATGTCAGGGAAACGCCAAGTGCAATTGTAACTGACCAATGTAGAGCAATGCAAAATGCATTAGAGATTGTTATGCCACATACGCGACACAGGTGGTGTTTGTGGCATATCATGAAGAAGATCATCGAAAATCTCAAATGTTATGCTGAATATGCCAAGATCAAGACATGTATGAAAGAAGCTGCATGAAAGTATGACAATAGATGAGTTTGAGGGAAGATGGGGAAATTTTGTGAAAGAGTATGACCTTCAGCAGAATGACTCGTTGGTTGGACTCTACAATGAGCGACATAAATAGGTGCCAATATACTTGAAAAAGGATTTTTAGGCAAGACTATCAAGCACACAAAGAAGTGAAAGCATACACCATTTTTTTTAATGGATATGTGAACTCAACCACCAGCTTGCAACAATTTGTGAAGTAGTATGAAAATGGGCTTAGGAGCAGGGCAGAAAAAGAAGTGGAGGCTGATTTCCAACCCATGAACACAACTATGCATTATAGCTCTAACTCCCCCATCGAAAAACAATTCCAAGAAGAATACACAAATGTAAAATTCATCGAGATATAAGCTGAATTCAGGTGAAAAATGAATTGCGTGCCAAATTTGAAATCAGTGGATGGGGGTATCACCACTCTTGAGGTTTATGAGGAATTGGTGCAGTTTGGCCGGCCAAAGGAAATGAAATTTGAGATTGTATTCAATCGTCATAATCATGATGTGTTCTGCTAGTGCTTGCTATTTGAATTTAAAGATATTATGTGGTGACATTCCCTGTGTGTATGTGCTTTTGAAAGAGTGAAACAAGTGCCAAAAAAGTACATACTACAAAGATGGAGCAAAAAAAATCAAAGGGAGGCATTCATACGTAAAGTGTGGCTCCGATGCTACTGAGGTTAGACCAAACATGGAAAAGTTTGACAAGTTGTTGAAGCATTTCTATGAAGTGGCCAAAGTAGTTGCTGAATCTTATGCTAGCAGCAATCTGGTGCATTCTACTCTTGATAAGCTACATGCTCATCTGGAAACTGTGGCTCCTTCTTTGGGTGGATTGAACATGCCATTCACGCATAAGTCGGTGACATGTCATTTAAGTGATGGTTGTGGACATGAAGAGATTGAAATCCTTAATCCGTTGTGCATACCACATAAGGGTCGATTAGTATTTAAGAGAAAAATCTCTCAAGTTGAGAAAGTCCAGAAGAAATATAAAAAGAAAACCACAAAGGAAATTTAGGGATTGAAAATTAAGGTTTGTTCACGTTACAAGTTTTTTGTGCATGGTTTTCAAGTTTTAGTGATGTTTTACAAGTTTTTTTTTGTCATGGTTTACAAGTTTTTTAGTAATTGTTTACAAGTTTTTTGCGCATGGTTTTCAAGTTTTTTAGTCATGGTTTGCAAGTTTATTACGCATGGTTTACAAGTTTTGTAATGTCATGGTATAAAAAGTTTGTTGCGCATGATTTTCAAGTTTTTAAGTCATGGATTACAAGTTTATTACACATGGGTTACAAGTTTTTTAGTCATGGTTTGTAACATGTTGAAATCATAACTAAATTTTATATGAACTAATATGTAGGAATCTATTGAAGCAATTCTTAGCCGGAAAGGCAGGGCCAATTTGTCCATAAAGTCACACGTTGATGTCAGAGGTAGTGGAAATATGGTTAATGAAATACTCGTGGTGTGTGTGAGCACTGAACTTATTATTAATTTTGCAAACTTGACTGAGTGGCTTATGGCAATATTTTATTGTCATGCCATTACCTTTGTATTAAATTTTTTACCTTTCATTGTTGAGAGGATTGCATGTAAAATACTACTTGTCAGTGGTTATAATGTGCCTCGATTATTAATCAATCTATAATGGCATTATAAAATGTACGTGTCTACACGTATGATTCGATTGGCAATCCCATAGATTCAAGGTGTAGTTTTTGTTGAATGCTTCGTAACCCACAATCATTACATTATGTGATGTGATATATTCTTATTGTTGTTTGTTGGTATTCTTGTTTTTTTTATTTATTATTATAGCTCACGGGTGTTAGCTCCAACCAAAGTGTTGCGGTTGCCAACTGAAAAGATTCTTTTTTACTGTCAGAAAGTTCAAATATGTGAGATGATGGATTTATATCATTGCTTGAATCATATAGTCAAGAATCAAGTATGCATGACATGTCATTCACAAGTGTACTTGGCAGTGTAAACCCAAGCAATGACTTCATGATTTATTCACATGATGAACTGAAGTATCAAAACAAACAACATTAAGATTACTAATCTCTCTTGTTTACAAATGAAGTGTCCCATGCCCACTAATTTTGTCCTTTTGGTATAGGTACCAATCCATATTTGCTACCAAGTTGGTGATTAGTTCATACTATCCACAATACTCTAACCATCGTTATTCTTGTATATGACTTATTTGCAGGACCAATCTTTGTTTTGTAGGCTGATTTTAATATAAATGAAAGAGGTCAATGGACATCATTTTTTTTTACCACAGACGGAGTCGCAAACATGTAAATTGGATTAAAGTCTTGTATGAGGTCAACACTAATTTTGCAAATATCGAACAGATTGGTACATTTTGAGGGTTTATTGCATATTTTATGTTTTGATTTTGCTCGTTTATTTGGTGGCACACCATTGGGTTTCGTGTGTGTGGTCAACTGCTTTGGGGTTTGGTTTCACATCAGTTGCATTGTATAAGAATTGGTGTACTTATCACCTGTTGAGAATTAGAATAAGAATTCCAAGATATATTATACTGTTAACAGGTTTATCAATTTGCCAGGTACTTTGTGCAACCTCGAAACTTTTGAAAGCAGCCACGAAAGACTTGTAAACCATGGTCATTAAACTTGTAAACCATGAAGAAAACTTGTAAACTTTTTTCAAAAACTTGTAAACCAAGCACCTAAAACCTTTGAGCCATGCTTCCAAGTTTTCTGAGAAAGGTTTCCAAGTTTTCATGACATGGTTTCCAAGTTTTTGAGCATTAGTTTCCAGGTTTCTTACACATGTTTTACATGTTTTTAAGTCATGATTAACAATTTTGAGCCATGGCTTCCAAGTTTTCTGAGCAAGGTTTCCAAGTTTTCATGACATAGTTTCCAAGTTTTTGAGCTTTGGTTTCCTAGTTTCTTACACATGGTTTACAAGTTTTTTAGTCACGATTAACAATTGTTTTGAGGCATGCTTCCAAGTTTTCTGAGTGAGGTTTCCAAGTTTTCATGACATGGTTTCCAAGTTTTTGAGCATTGGTTTCCAAGTTTCTTACACTTGATTTACAAGTTTTTTAGTCATGATTTTCAAGTTTTTTTTACAAATCTTAACACCGTATGTTGCAAGTGTATTAGTAAACCTATTCATATCAATTTAAAACTACAATGTAGCTCAGATTCGCTATGTCAAAAAATATTTACATAAGCCCTATGTAAGTGCTACTTCCAAAGTATATACAAGTAAATAAAGGGTTGGCCAAGAAGTCTTCTTTTGCCTTCCTTTTACATTGCATGAAGTGTATGGAGTCTTTTGCTTTGATCTTGGCTTTCTTTTCCTCTTGTAAACCTTTGTGGGGACTCGGGAAGGAATGGCAGCATCATGAGCTTCCACAGAACGGGAGTTGCTCTGATGAGATGCAGGCATAGTTGAACCAAACGTGGCATCCAGTTCAGCGGCCTCCAAAACATGCTTTCTACATACGTTTCAGTCATCCAATGCCCACCCCACAACGATATCACGTCGAAAGTAGGCACACATTGCCTGTCCATGGTGAACACTAAAAATTAGACCAAGGAAACTTACGCATAATTGAACTTAAAAGGTTGTTGGTATAAAATGGAACTCAAAGAATCCTATTTACTCATGATTTGGTCTCCATCACATAGTGTGAAGCCATCCCAATCCTCCATGTATTTTATCGTGTATAGTCTGCAATCATAGCTTCAGAGACATTAATCAATGATTACTAATAATTGGTACGATTGATTCAAAAAAAACCTAAATATCAAGCTTGATAGAATATTACTTACGTATTGGGCTGCTTTGGAAGCTTAGCAATTTTAGTTTTTACTTTAAACTTCCCCTTTAGACCAGGCTGGAGTAGGATAATGAATTCATTGAAACGCTCAGCTAGTAATGTAAAAAACTCACTTATGTTTATGACACATGTTTGATGTACTGAACATAACAGCTGGAAATCAAATCAAAATAACCATTAACAACCTACCACAATTCTATCAATTACCAAACTATCTTTTATATGGTCTAGCTGCAGAGAATCAAGCACATACACTACTTGTTCATCAAGGTTTAAGTGCATAGCATTGCCAATCATCCTTATACATAGCTGGGGCAAATATCTGCAACATCAATGTTTACAAATTGCATAAACTAGTGCACTAAAGACCAGGAAATGACAATAAGACAACTCAAAATTTATACCAGCTTGCGCTTTGATAACAGTACTTAATCCAACATTGGCCACCACATGAAACGGTCTCATGGCTTGAGCACACCCTTTGCTTTGTAGTTATGAATTTCATCTTTGCATGAATCCTACATTGACAGGCCCAAATTATATAAAATAAATTTGGTTCACATAGATGACAATGTAAAACATGAAACCATACAAAGCATATATAAGTACCACAAAAAATGATGGCAGACAGTAACGCTGTGGGTTTGGGCTTTCCCTTTGCTTTTGATTTAGGTATGCACATGCAAATGTTACAACCTGAATAAATACCACACATCAGCCCTGGCACTAAAGCTTCAGTGTTCATTACTGTTTAAAATACAATCACATTAAATGAAAGTATCACATACCAGGTTCCCTATTTTGCCTTTTGGACCAATGGTGGCCATCCCTCGCGAGTTAGAAAGATGTCTAGCATTCGGACAAGCACCTTAACCCATGGTTGCAAACAATTTAGTCCTACATACAGGTAATTACATTATGGGCACATGCCATAATTTACTATTAAGGAGAAAAATAAATAAAAGGAGACATGTGTTCTTACTCGTCAACCCAACTTCTAGTTTTCCTCTTACTATCCCTAGTGCAGTAGGCATAGACTTGATTAGCAATATTATTTGGAAATTGTAGCAGGAGGTTCCTCTTCTTCTTCTCCCATTATCCTAGTAGTGAAAATAACCTCCTCGTACTCTTCTCCTACATGCCTAGTGGTAGGAGGTTTGTCATGATGTTCTTGTCAACAATGCATAGAGATTTTTCTACTGCTTCTTTAGTTTCAACAGTACAAGGCTCCACATTCTCTTCCTCCGCCTGTGCTCCAAAGACAAGCATTTGAATCATCCTTATCAAGTTTCGTAACATGGTTTGCAAATGTTTGTAACATAGTTTACAAGTTTTTTATACATGGTTTGTAAGTTGTTATAACTTGGTTTACAAGTTGTTGTAACATGGGTTACAAGTTCTTAGGGGGGACTGTACATGTTATCTGAACTATCTTTAGACGTTTTGTTAACTTGGTTTAAACGAAAAGGGTCATAGGTTTATGAGTTTAAGCAAGTCATGATTTACAAGTTTTTTACCTATGGTTTACAACTTTTTTACACATGGTTTACAAGTTTTGTACCTATGGTTTACAAGTTTTTATAACCTAGTTTCAAATTTTGTCGTGGTTTTTCAAGTGTCAGCTGCATTTTTTTCAAGTTTTAAGGGGCTAGTGTACATGTTATTTGAACTATCTTTGTAGGTTTCCTCAATCTTGTTTCGGGAACACATACTGGTCAGTTATGTGTTAAATAGTGTCAATGATGGTGGAAGATATGACACAACAGTATATTTTGGTAAATAGGTAAATCAACCCATACCGTAACAGGATGCTCAAGGTAATACTGGGCGATATCCAACACCACCTCCCATGCCATGTGCTTGGAGCCAGGAACTTCCTCAGTCAAGTTTCCTGCTTTTTTGGCCTCGGCGGCTTCACCAGTAGGATGATTTTCGTGAGGTTTGGGCGAAGATGCAATTGTCTCTTCTCCTATGTCACCAGGATGAGGCATCTGCTGAGGAACACTGCCCCTTGCTTTATCTTTCACTGGTGAACTTTCTAATGTGCATTGAGCGAGAGGACTGTTCGTCAGACTGCAAACCCTCAGTGGCCTTCGTAGCTTCAATTTCAGTATCAAGATCCTTCCTACTCTTAATGCAGGCAGCCACCATTTTCCTAATTCCCTGCACAAAGACCACATTATACTTAACAACTAACCAAAAATCATGAAAAAGTCATATAATTCAAATTAAATAATTGCTTGCCATGGAAGCAATTACCTCATATTTTAATGTTCTGTTCACAAAGTCATTCACAACACTATCCTCATCTTCTTTCTTGGTATTCAGCATCCCCTGTGCAGAAAGTAGAATAAGGCATAAGGTTAACCCCTAAACATTTCACTTGTTAAATTTAAAAAATAAAAAAACATAATTAATCTAAACACACAAAACTATTGTATCTTCGTGCTACGTCTTTCTTCACTGAAACATCATTGGATGGATCCACTATCCCAGTGTTTCACCAGTGGTAGATCATCCCCATGGGTTAGGTGGCCAAATCGGTAGTGCACATACTAGATCTATGCAGTGTAAACATAATGTAAATTATCTAGTGCAAGTCAACTCTATATCACATCTACTATAGTCTTTCCCAAATAATATATGTAAAGTAATAACCATAAGTAATTAAAATTAAAACTTACTATTAGAAAGTACACACAACCTCCTATGTCCCTGAATTGGTCTTGATTTTTTTTTATATGATTCATTACACCCAACCAGCCAATCTAACACAAATTCACTACAGTTGTATTTTTGGGTGTTTTCGACATCAACAACAGCCCCCAAATAACCTTGGACTGGGAGATTGTTTCAAAGTGGGACACAAGGAGGTGGACATGATCAAAAGAATGAAGGTTTGCTTGAATCTTTCATCTATCATGTCTTCCATCACAATATCTTGCAACTACCGGTCAGTGAGTTTCCTAAACTCACTAACGATCCTATTCTAGTCTTCATTTAATTCGGAAGGTATCGACTGACATATTGCAACAAAAATATGTATTTATGGCCCATTACTGACATTTTAACTTAAAAAACAACATGATCCTTTACTTACCAATATAAGGTAGGCCTAGGACCATTCCAACGGATTGAAGTGTAATAGGGATTATGTGGCATTTTCCTCAGATGCACCTCTCACTTATATCAAATAATTTCACTAGCTCTAAGATCATCAACCTATTCTATAGGGTGTACTTTATGCTAGATAGTCCAGCAAAGTCCATTTCCCTAACCATATTTGCTTGGTTTAGGGTCAGCCTCTCTGTAAGTGCCAAAATCTTATTTGGAGAACATTTTGTGTTGAATGCAACTTGCATCACACATTGCAAACAAACAACAAATAAGTGGTTGAAACTAAACTCATAACTAAAGTAAAAAAAAATATAACTACATAAACAACCATTATGCAAGTGATGTAGTTGGTGTTAATTGAACTAAACAAAATTTACCACATCGTGCTTTGTAGAACTTGACCCCTTATCCACTTTTATGCGGTTTTGTTAACGCTTATGTTTGTTGTTTCCCTTCTCTTGCACCTCGGGTTTCTCCATGGCTTTTTTGTCACTTTATCTTGTAGTACGCCCCATTCTGCTACAATTTGGGTACCAAGTAATACAAAACAGTCATTCCAGGTGCATTAAGATGATAACTTAATAAAAAAAACATCACAACAAATTAAAAAAAACTTGTTTTCAGCACTTGGTTTACAAGTTTCCAAAAGTTGTTTATAGGTTTTTATTATATGGCTTGCAAGCAAGATGTTACACATTAATTTACAAGTATTGTACACACCTTATTTTTATAGGTCTTAAGCAGTTGGTTTACAAGTTTTGTAATCCTGTGGTAAAACTTGTAGAAAAAGTGCACAAAAAGTTGACAACCCTAGGCCAACAAACTTGTAAACCAATGCAAAATACACGGGCACAAGTGCAATGAGCATGTAAATAAACTCCAACTGCTTTCAAATGTTAGACCCTACATAAAGCATGGCTCACCAGTTTATTTACACCTACATTATAATTTTCAGAATAGGTTTACAAGTTCCTCACAAGTTTTCTAAACAGGTTTACAAGTTTTTTAAGAGTAGTATGCAAATTTTGCATATTGGTTTACAAGTTTTGTGCACATTTTAGTTTTATAGGTCTCGTGCACTTGGTTTACAAGTTTTGTAATCCTGTGCTGAAACTTGCAAACAAAGTGCAACATCATTGAAAATCATGGTATAATAAGTTGCAAAATAATAGGAAAAACATGTAAACCTTTGCTTACTAACTAAGTACAATAAAACTCTAAACCAAGTGAACAAACTTGTAAACCCAGGGCAACAAACAAGTGTAATCAGTGCTAAAATCTTATAACCTAGTTCCCAAATCTTGTAAACCTGTGATGCTTGGCAAAAACCTTTTAAAATCCTTCCAATCACTTCTAACAGTAGAACAAAATAACTCCTTTAAGTAAAAGACATATTCTAAAGCACTTCAATGTATGCCTTAAATCCACATTAGCCCCTAAACTAATTTATTACAGGAAAACAACTTACAATTAACCATTACATGCATTTGCAAGCATTTTCTGAAAACTTACTTGCGAAATGTAGTTGGAAGACCTTGCAAGGTGATGATACAACAAGTCAATCAACAGTGAACCTTTCACGGGTTTACAACTATTTCACACTTAGTTTACAAGTTTTCAACACGTGTTTACAAGTTTTGAAAAACTTGTAAACCAAGTGCAAACTACTTGTAAACCATGTACAAGTAACTTGTAAACATCCTATGTTTATACCACCATATAAATTTTACTATTTTTTCCTTTCAAAATGTGTTAGCATATTTTCAATTTTACCACCATTCATGCCCATACCTTTACTTTACCAAGTTTGGCGTATTTGCAATTTTGCCGCCGCGCATACCCATACCATTGCTTTACTACTGCTTTTCCCTTTTGTGGTCTTCCCATATGGTGTCGTATTGTTTTGGTGTGCAATAAACATTACTCTATTAAGAAATAGGATTTGAAACCTTTGGCCAAGTCATGAATTAAAAAAAAAAAAAACTAACTCCCTTAAATTGAAAAATTGATAAAGTATAAAAGTAAGGGATTAATCATCTTTAGATTAATAACTTCTATCATGTGTGTATCTTACTAAATATCCATGAGTGATTAACCTTTTACTTTGTACCTATCGACCTTCTCACTTTAGAGGAGATACATCCTAAGAAATAACACCCTACACCATTAGTTTAAAAAATCTACTTTCCATCTTATTTCACTAAGGGTGTGTTCGCTGTATTTTCCATCATGATTTGATTTTTAATAAATTATACATTAAATAATAAAAATAATTATAAAATAAATCATAAGTTTAATTTCTATAAAATGATAGCATAAAATAATATATTGGTTGATAACTTTTCACCAAGTTTGGCGCTCTCTTGGATTCCTATTGGCCGATGGCATAAAATTTCTTTATACTATTAGAATATAGAAAATGAACTCATAAATAATATTAAAAATTATATTAAGAGCTAACAATAATTATATTAATTAAAATTTCAATAATAAGTATTTTAAATAAATAAGATGTAAAAATTAAATGAGTATTTAGAATACTATGAAAATATATAAAAAGTACAAATTATTTTGTAGAAATAAGCAATACATGATATTATTAAGTAATAAAATATAATTATATGGAACAAGATTAAAAATATTAAAGATAATTTTTATAAATCAATATTATAATTATCATAGTCTATGGTTATCTATATGATTTGACATTTTTTCAAATTTTATCAGATCACAATGTAAACTTGATTTTATCATTTTACTTCGCCAACCAATAAAAGTTCAAGAAATTATTAAATCATAATAGGTAGTTATCATAGTGAGTAGTTACCTAGTATGATTTGACATTTTTTTGAATTTCTATATGCTGACAATCTAAAATTATTTTACACTATCAATGTGTAATGACGAAAACTATATCGAGAAAATATTAAAATCTGTATGATAAAAAAGGTGTTATATAGTTTTTTTTTTATGTTTTAGGAAAAATGACAGGGATCTCCCCTGAGGTTAGTCATAATTACATATATCCTCTCCTAGATTTTAAAAAATTATCCATATCCCTTAATTAATTTAAAATTATTATACTTACACTCTTATTGTTATTTTTTAGTTTTTGATACCAAAAACTGTAAATGAATTGTTAAAATTGCCCCATCCTTACCACCACCACCACCACCACCTCATTCTCCTCATTTTGCTACACTTCTTCACCCCTAGTCTTTCCCTTAACTCCTCTCCTCTACGAACCATTGATCAAACAATAGTTTTGGAGGCTATGCAACCCAAAACTCTCATCTCTACCCTTTTTATGAAGATACAATAACAAGAACACAAAGATTCATTTATCCCCTTCATTACTCTCAAAACTTCAAACTATAACTCTTGTCTTCAACAACTCTGATGTCGAGCAATAGACAGAAGAAACCTCATATTCATTGTCTCATCATCCTCTTCCAACTCCTCCCCCATCACCATTGCTACACCAAAATAGCCAAATCGTGGCAATTAATTTAGCATTTTGTGATGGTTAAAACCATCACTAAAAGTAATTTGCGGCAGTTTTACACAACAGCTGGAACAATCACTACTAGATTATTTGCGGCAGTTTGACCACCACTAATATACAATGAGAAAAATGTGTTGCAAAACATTGCGACAATTTCAAAACCGCCACTAAACCCACTTTCTAGCAAAAAAAAAATTATTTAGCAGGAGTTTTTGACTACTGCTAAAATCTTTATTTTTCTAAAAAAGATACCTTTTTCAGTGACAGTTTTAGCCACTTCTTATTGTGTAATTTTTTAAAAATTATTTTGTTTATGTATCCATTGTCAAATTTGACTCTGAGATGTTGAATACACATTGAATCTATTTATTCATTGCTAAACTTCAAATTCGCTAATAGCATAAAAAATACATTAAAATGATCTTTTTTTCAAGTAAATAATTCATAATAAATTAAGTAAGAAGCATTTCTATAATAAACGCCATACACTCTCGACCACAAGAGATTATAACACTGTTATGTTATTTAAGTTTGCTAGTGGGCACAGATTTGTGGCAAGAAAGCATAGCGCATTACTATCAGGGTACGAAAGCATAGACATATGCTTTTACTCTAAGGTTTAAGTATCGCCTAAGAAGGGCCCACGAGAGTCCGCAAGCAACACGGCGGGGGTTCACTCCTACACCCCTTCTTTCTGCAATACTTAAAAAAAAAAACCTGAAAGATAGAAAATGAAAAACCTGAAACCACAACAAAAAAAAACAAAAATAAAAAAACACACGCACATACACAAACTTGAAACCTGAAAGACCCTTTATCTTTTCATGAGCTTGAGAGAGGGACTCCAAGAGCTAGAGTGGCGGACAGGGGAGACCGAGAGCTTCAGTGATGGACATTGGAGCTCGACTTTCACTGCTCTTCAACAACCACGATGGATTTAGTGACCTTTAGTGTTGGGGGTTCAGTAAAGAGAGGTACTAGAGTTGGAAGGGGCATATGGATTTTTAGCTAGCTTAAGAGTGGATTTGGGAGGGAGAAGCAAATGGATTCAGGTGATTTTGAGAGGGCTAGGGGGCGATATTCTTAGAGATTAGAGGGAAACAAACGATGGAGAGGAAATGAAGTAAAGTGAAAATGAAGTTTTGGATCCACTATGGTGTGCTTATTTTAATTTCTCCATGTGTGCATCCTTTGTCACCCACTACAATTGTATATGATGGCTATATATACTCAGACACCCCTATTTATTTTTCTTTGCTCTTTCGAACTGAACTTTGCTTGACCTTGGTTTTTCCTATAGTATGATTTCTTTCGCCAATCTTTATATTATGACTTCCAATTTGTTCTTGTAAGAGTTTATGATTATTTGAAATTGTATCCCTTAACAAACAATGGGGGTGAAACTCATTAGGCTCGAGACAAAGCATCGTAGTGTTGTTTGGCAGCTCACTTGTATGTTTGAGAATTTAGATTGATCTCTAAAAGTTCACATACAACTTATTTTTGTATTGCAATATTGATTCTTTCTCTCTAATTGAATCAGGCATTCAATTTTCCTTGAATTTTAACATTCCACCAAGAAGCTAGCATAGGCATAGATTTTGCTCATTTGTTCTGTTATAAATCTTGCATATATTGATATTTGCTTATTAGTTATTTTTCCTTGTATCTTTTTTGATGAATAAATATGTCTCAGACTAACTGGGAAACCTTTTTATAGATGTAAACTACTATGAATAAATTGTCATTGCACCATTTGCATTGTTATGTTAATCTAAATTCGAGTCCTTATTTGTTGGGTTATTTATTTATTTCACTTTGAACTATTTTGTTAGTATCATATGTTTTGGTAAGAGGTTTGATCAAGAAATGGGGTTGGTCTTATATTTATTTGCGTCATACTTTGCATAAAAAAGGATATTATCCAACCATATGATAGTAAATGCAAGATGAATGACAGTGATTGATGATACTAGGTTGTGAAAGCAATTGTATAGTGTTTATTTTTTTTGTTGAATCATAAGATAAAAATGTTATTTCACAGTTTAGTGGACCAAGGTGAAAAATAAAAAGACACTTTAGATTATCTTTGTTTGATGGTCAATTTTAAATATTAATTATAAGATATTTGTTTGATTTTTTTATTCCATTATTATGCAACAATCGAAGGGTGTTTCCATCAAGGAAAATGTTGCAGTTCCTAGTGTCTAGGAAAATTTATTTGGGTCACAGTCATCTAACTCGCATCCAAGTGGATTTGCATTTTTTTTCTTCAATCTGTGGAGAAAAATAGTTGTCCAAGGGTGGAGACATGTAAACCACAAATTTTTATTTTTTATTTTTGAACTTATTCATGTATAGGATTATTGATGATGTCCTATTTTCCAAGTTGTACTAATTATAATTAGATTTGCATTGTTTTGGACTTTTTGATTCACCACGCACAGTGAATTAGATGACTCAAGATATGCTGTCAAAAGATTATCCAATTATTTGCCCAGTGAAGTAGATATAATGTATGAAATATTGATGAAAATTTACTTTATTTTCGGTTCGCAAATCTTTGGAGGAATTGAAGTTGAAGCTTCCAATCCCATGTGTTACTCAGCCTATTAAAAGGCTCCTATAGTGTCTTGAATTTGTTTTGGTTCCATTTCCCATAAATACAAATATGACAGCAAGGCTAAAGTGATTAAAATGCACATTGAAATTGACTGGTCACAGCTAGTATCTTGGCATTATACCCTATAGCCCTTTTTTTGGACCAATAGCAATAAATAAAAATGACACTAGTGTAAAAATGATTACAATTTCCATTGAATTGGACTACCCATTATTGGTAATTGGCATAATACTCTAGGATATCATTGAGAAGGCACTGGTAATTTTTGTATAAAAACTAGTAATCATGCAGGTTTCTTCAAAAACATGTTTTTCCAATCCCATAAGTCGTACTCAACTTAAAGTCTTCATAGCCTGTAGCCATTTTTTGGAACCAATACCAATAAATAAAAATGAAGTTAGTGCTAAATTGATTAGAATTCCCCTTGAATTAGACTGTTAGAAGCTAGTAATTTGGCATGCATCACTAGTAACTCTTTTCAAAGGCATTGTAATTATTGAAAAATACTAGTAATCCTGCAAGGTCTCTTAAAAAAAAAATTTCCACTCCCATAAGTCTTACTCAACTTAATCAAAGACTTCCTTATCATGTAGCCCTTTTTTAGGACCAATACTAACAAATACAAATGATATTAGTGCTAAAATGATTAGAATTCCCCTTGATTTGGACTATTAGAAGCTGGTAATTTAGCATGAAGCACTAGTAACACTTTTCAAAGGCACAAGTAATTATTGAAAAATGCTAGTAATCCTCTTGCAAGGTCTCTTCAAAAAAACATTTTTCGATTCTCGTAAGTCTTAACTTTATTAAAGGCTTCCTTAACATGCAGCCTTTTTTTAGGACTAATACCAACAAAGACAAATGACACTAGTGCTAAAATGATTAGAATTCCCTTTTGAATTAGACTATTAGAAGCTAGTAATTTAGCATCCATCGCTGGTAACTTGTTTCAAATGCAATGGTAATTATTGGAAATACTATAATCTTGTAAAGTCTCTTCAAAAAAATATTCTCACTCGCATAAGTCTTACTGTACTTAATTAAAAGTTTCCTTAGCACGTCACCCATTTTAGGAGTAATGCCAACAAATACAAAGAACACTAGTACTAAAATGATTAGAATTCCCTTTTAGTTAGACTATTAGAAGTTGGCAGTTTGGCATGCATCACTAGTAACTCTTTTCAAAGGCGTTGGTAATTATTGAAAAACGCTATAACCCTGTAAGGTCTCTTCAAAAAAAAAATTTCCACTCTTATAAGTTTTACTCAACTTAATTAAATGCTTCCTTAGCATGTAGTTCCTTTTTTAGAACCAATACCAACAAATACAAATGACACTTACGTTAAAATGATTAAAATTCCCCTTAAATTGGACTATCAGATGTTAGTAATTATGCATGAATTGCTGGTAACTTGTTATGAAGGCGCTAGTAATTTTCATAAAACAATAATAATCCTAAAGGTCACTACAAAAAAAATATTTCCCACTCCTATAAGTCTTCCAAAATCCCTAGCTCTATTTTTTGAACCAAGCCTATTTTCCAATACTCTTGAATAAGTTTCACTTTGTTTTTATTTCCAATTCAAAAATAGCTTAAGAAGGAAACAAAACCATCGCTGGTAATTCATATATAGCATAACATATAATTTTTTAAAGTTTAATAAACACCACTTGTGTGTATATGCACACACACATAATTAATATCTACTTAAAAGACTTATCCATTTGCCAGCTAGATTGTAAATGAGAGTATAAGTTGTAAATGAAATTAAAAAAAAATAACTATAAACACAAAAGAATTTAACTTTAATATACTCACTCTGTATAAAAAAATTTATATTATATCAGTTTCGGCTTCCTACACTGTGTTTAATACTACGAATAATGAAGATATATATTACTTAAATATACTTGTATGATAATATTGAAACTATTTATGGCTTTGTGCCTAGTTATGACAATATTGGGTTTCCGAGTGCATCTCTTAACTCAATTTCTGATCTCCACAAACAATACCATGTTAATTAATTTGACAAATAAATACTATTTGAGAATGACCCCTAAACAATAAAATAATCATTTTGAAGCCAACAAGAAGTAGGATAATTCACAAGCAAATCAAAAGTAACATTAAATCATATAACATATAACATAAAAGTAAAATCATGTCCCCTTAAAAGAACTTCTGTTGCAGCCTCAGCAGCTGCTTTTGTTTGTTTCAATCTTAGCCACAAAGGTATCAAATTTTCAGCTTCATTAAGTACTTGCCAGCACCTGGGTAAGAATAATGCTCACATAATACAAAACAAAATAAACAAAAAACAACTCATGTCTTTTTAGAAGGGGCTTTCTTTCCAACCTCAACAGCTGTTTTCTTAGCTTCAATCTTAGCTACAATGGCATCAATTTCAGCTTCCTCCAGTTGATGCAAGCCATGCTCCTTAGTCATCACAGCAACTGTTGATAAGAAAGTGCACAAGAATGGGGGGTTGAATTGTGCTTTTCTTTTCAAAAACTTATGAAACTGAAACTTTAAAATAAGAATCTATCAAGTGTGGAGCTTGAAGTGGTGAAAAACAGGTTAAAATATTCATAAAGTAACTTTTTGAATTAAGCAATTAGAGTAAATACACTGAGAATAATAGATAATAACAAAGATATTTTGTACAACGTTAAACACTGAAAATAAAGAGATGAAAGATGAGAAGACACTGAACAAGAGTTTTATACTAGATTGGCCAACACTTGCTTACATCCAGTTCTCAGTAACTAATCTTCCTCAATCCAAGGAGATGAAAACACTGGATAGTTTTTACAATAGCCTTCCCAAGCTCTCACCAGTGAAAGTAGACAACACCTACTGTCACACAATAGGTAGTTTTGCAGTAGTCTCTTCAAGCTATTTTACTTTCAATCACTACTGGATCAAGGATATAGAAGTTTTGTGTTTGATATTTAACTCAAACTATCCTGCACTCAAGCTTCATTACAAGTGGGTATAAATGATAAATTTGAGATGACTTGAGTGACTTCTTTTTACTAATTTTTCCTCACAAGAACATGTGAACAATCTAAGACCTTAGAAAGAAGATTTTAATGTATAAGGGAAATAACAAATAGATTTCACAGAAAAAGTTAAGGAAAAGATTTTTCAACATTTTTGGCTCTCTTCTTTCCTCTTTCTTGAAAGCTCAATCATATCTATTTATAGATGGTATCCCTTTGTGACTGTTGCCCTTGATCTTCTATCTAAGTGACACGTGTTGATCATTAGATTGTGTCTTGGAAACATAATCTTGAAGAGTAGTTCATCTAGTGTCAGAGCTCTTTATTAGAAGCCATTGACGAGTTGAAGTTTCTAATGTCCATCAGAAACTGCTTTTCTATTTTCTGAGCGTAGTTTCTAAACTCGATCTTCTATATGTTTTTTATAGTTGACTGAAGGTGCTAAAGAGATGACGTGCCAGTTAAAAAACTAGTTTGATTTTTAATTTTGAATTTCAAATTTCGAATCATTTCTCTCCCTTTTAGTAAAGTGAATCTTCTAAAGATCGCTGCTAGTTCCTTGGTGATTCATTTGTCTTCTGATCTTCAATCTTGGTTTTTTAATGGTGAATGATCTATGATTGTGATAATTGAAGATTGAGTAACATATTGGTTTCAGTTTTTCTATACAATCTTCATTGTAAGCGTTCTCTTTGAAGTCCCGTGTTATTTTTTTAAGCCCATTTTCTTAGTTTCTTGTTTCTATTTTACTAAGCTTGTTTTGATGAACTTCATTCCTTGATACATATGAGTGCACTTTGCTCAATATAGTATTCACTTCATTTAAGTTTATCCTCTTTTCACGAGATATAACCTGTTTACACATGCAAAGTGAAATTATTTTTGCTCAAGTCCGATAATGCACTTCAGAAATACCTGTTAAGCTTTGTCAAGAAACTCAAGATAGTCATTAGTCACTCTTCAAAGTATTTTCTTTAAATTAACTTTATTTTTATTTAAAACAATAAAGCTTATACTTTCTAAAGGGTTCTGGAGCTTACAATTTCTCCCTTTTTTATGATGACAAACTAATTTGAAGAAAATCTTTTGAAGAGATATTGAAAGAAATAATACAAAATATATTATGACAAGTATGTTTTCTTTCAAGACATCATGATTCTTAAATCTAAGTAAGTCTTTTTCTTAAGGCATAGTTTGATATGTTCAAGAAAATTTTGAAGCATTAAGTTAACTCAAATCAGAGCTGTTTGGTTTGTGATGATATTTCTAATTAAATCAAAATGCTTCTTTAATTTGTATCACCAAGATACTAAAGCAGATGTCATCGTTTTAGTTCAATTCCACCAATCAACTTGATTCTAGTCATAAAACAACTTCATAACATTTGAGTGTGCTTGAATAAATGATAAACAAGTAATTTCTTTAATTAAATTTCTTATTCAGCATATTCTTTTCCTAAGCCCTTTTTAAACTGATGCTCGAAGATGTATATATGACGAACCTTTTCAGTTATGACATGAGAGTGCTCAAGTGATGCTTATGTAATTCGAAATGAATTAGGGTAGTAAGCACAATATGTTCTGTCATGCATCAATAATAATGACTATATGATATGATATGATATCCAGAAGCTTAAAGAGATTTTTAAGACTTTTAAACTTCTCTTTGAGCAGCTCCCCTTAGTTTACTCCCCCTATATTTCTCAGCACAAGATTTTCATCTCTCTTCTCTCCCTTTTGACATTAGCAAAAAGGAAGTGTGTTAGAAGTTAGGAACAACATCACTAGCCCCGATATCACCAGCGAAACATCATTAGAGGTGTCTATTTTCTTCATACCTGGTCAGTTTTGAGCTTGTTGAGGCAGATGTTAATACAACGTTACTTTTAGCCATAAGTTGAGTTTCAGGAAGCTCCAACTTCAAGATAGATGATGGCTTAAAGGAATGAAGGAGCATTGATGTGTATAGCAGTTGATTTCTGATATTATCTAAATTCTAAGATGTGTAGGTTCATTTTTTGTTCTGTTTCTTGAAAATGCTTTGCATCTTGATGTTTCTTGTAACATCAGGGAACAGTGAGAATGTCATTACCCATATTTGAATTTTTCTTCGCATTTCTCTTTGTTCGCTGAATTGCTACTAAAATCATCTGCGACAATAACATCAAGAGTTAGGACTCTTTCTGATGACATCACTTTTTGAGCTTTGATGCTTATTTGTCATTCCAGGTTCTTCTTTCTAAACTTACAAGCTAATCTCTTTCGGCTTCAGCTTGGAGTTGCGAAGGTAGGATGCCCAAAGATGCTTGTGTAGATTAATGTTTTATGCAGATTAAAGGAGTTTTAAGTTTCAAAGACTTTTCAGAGTACAAAAACGATCTTCAGCTAATGGTTTAATGAATATGTCAGATACTTTATCTTCAGTATTTACAAATATGAATTCAACATCTCATTTTGGGAACACGATCTCTAATGAAATGATGTTTTATATGAATATGTTTTGATCTGGAGTGTTGAATTGAATTTCTGGCAAGATTTACAGTGCTAGTATTATCACAGAAGATGGGAATTTTGGAATACCTTAGGTGATAATCTTCTAGCTGATTTCTATAGTAGAGAGAGCAATGGCACTTTACTTTTTGCATGACCATGTGATCAGACTATTTCTAAATAAGCAACAACAACCATTGGTGCTTTTTCTTTCTACTATATCCTTTACGAAGTCAGCATCATAATAACTTGCCATCTCACAAGATATACCTTTCCCACACCATAAGCTGAGATTAGTGGTACCTGATAAATATCTGAAGATTCTTTTAATGGCATTTAAGTGTGATTGCTTTGGGTTTGATTGAAATCTAGCACAAATCTCCACACTTAATTGAATGTCTGGTCTACTGGCTGTAAGGTATAGTGGTGACCCAGATCATTCTGCTGTAACTACTTTCTGACACTTTTTTGCCATTCTCATCAGTATCAATGATTTGAGATCAATATACATGGGAGTACTTATCGATTTTGCTTGATCCATGTAAACTTCTTCAAAAGTTCTTTTGTATAATTCTATTGATGGATCAAGGTTCTATCATTTTGTTGTTGTAATACCCAGCGTACATGTGTTAGTAGACAAGTTCTGTATGGCCTCAAGGCCTCCCGGGATATTAGAGTTATTAATTTATGAAAAGATCAGTAGCTTGAGAAATGAGATTTTAGAAATTCAAATTTATGATACTCAGAAGTATGGAAATTCGATATGATTCATAACAACTGCCATATACATATTATGTTGGTTTGAAATCGGCATGCCTACAAGTGGTGAACCCTTGGGCTCGATTTTCACAGCTACAATTATGCTAAAGTCATATTGCTACAGTTATATGAGTCTAGAACTCTCAGAGTACTAAGAATTAAGGGGCACTTGTTCACTAAGGACTGAGCACTCACCCTTCATATTTAAATGATTTTATATGCATCCAAGATTTTATGATTTCAAGAGTAGAATAATTATATAAAGTTTTAAACTCAAAGAAAAGTTAGAACAGAATTTTAGAGAAATGATATGTTTTTATAATTTAGTGATTAGACGGTAGCTATAGAGAAATAAATAGTGAGTTAATGGCTGAACCCCGATCGTTAACTTTGGTACCAAGTTGTCTTTATGGACAATCTCCAGAGTAGTTACGGAACCTAATTAGGTGTCCACATTAGATCCCCAATGGAGTCCATGCCTGGCACTGGTGGAGTATGGTAGACGCGTTCAGTGTGGTGGAGCCTGTGTTTGGCACCCACTGGAGTTAAACCTTGAGTTCCCCAGTGGAGCTCGTGTCTGGCACTGATGGAATGAAGAGGAAAACCTGTTTCTCTGTTAGTACACCATTACTTATGCTTTCATGTTATTTATGATTCCAGATAATATTTAATTTAAGAATTATTATGTCAATATATTAGAATAAGAATTTAGAGAATTTTTTTCTATGAATTTATAAATACAGAGATATCTTCTCTATATGTAGCTATGGGTATGAATATCAAATGGTTTATGATTGTTGCATATATATTATACTATAATCCTTGGTTATCCCATGTGAGTGATGGGTGAGAGCTCACTCACTAAGTCCGTTGACTCACCCCTCTCGTTCCTCTCATAGTTGTAGGTTTAGAGATGATCCAGATTCATAAACACAGTTATTTCCAGTGATGAGTATTATTTTTCAGTAAGGCCTAGAGTAAGACTATGTTAGAGTAGAGTGCTCCAGTAAATGTGCAGGCAGGATCCAACTATGCATTTATTTTAGGACTATGTATTTAATTTCAGAGATTGAAATATTTATGTATACGTTCTCATAGTCCAAGTATGCAATTGAAATGTAAATTATGGATAAAGATTTATGTGATGACCTAGAGATGTATTTGTAATTCAATTTTCAAAGATTAAAATTATTGAATACTTTCAATTTTTGAAATTAAGAATTATGTTTTAATTAGAGAAAAATGCTAGAGATTTCAAAGAGATCATATTTTATGTATTATATTTATTGATAAATTTTGCATTAGAGAGACACGTCACCTAGAAGGCTTACACGAGGATGGGATTTCTCACATACCGGTCACGTTCCTAAGTCGGGTTGTGACAAGGTGGTTTCAGAGCATTAGGTTTCCTTGCATGGTACTGGAACAAGTGTCCACAAATAGCATAGCATTTATGTAAATGAAACTGCAGCCATTTACATCAACACAATGTTATTTGAGGCCTATAAGGAAGTCATGTCTAAGTTCAATAAGAGTCTATATCATTTCTTAGAGCTCTTGATCTGATCTTATGCTTTTCCCTCTCTTTTCGGTTAAGTTATGTCGTTCATTAATCAGCTTCGCTATCACCACCGTATTAACACCATGTTAGTTTGTGTATCAGTTGTGTATGGTGCCTTAAGTAAGGCATTTCGAACTGGTTAGAGATAGTCAGTGAGCATCTTTAACACCAGAGGGCATTAAAAAGGAGCACAAATAGGAATAAGTAGCTTAGATAAAGGTCAAATAGAGCTACCGTTGCCTAGGACCACCTCTCAGTGCCCTCCCTAACGTGTCCAATTATCATACAACAAAGAGGTCAAAGCAGCAGCCAGTTAGATGACAAGGTTTAGTGCGAACCGGTTGGTCACACCCAATTTGTCAAGTAGGTAGAAAATGCCATAGAGGTCGGTGCCCATAGGGCACACCCGCCTACTTTGAATGCAATCAAAGAGAAGACAATGATTGCCCGTTACCTCAAAGAATTACAAGCCAAAAAGTAGACAACCACGATATCTTGGAGGAAGAAAGTCGCATGAGAATAACCTAGAGTTAGGTAGAATCCCGATGAGAGAACGAATCATGCATATAAGTATACTATAGGATTTATGTTTTTGGCTATGATGTCTTAAATTATTTAAAGAAATCTTTGATTCTATGAATAACTTGTATGTTATATTCCAAACAAAAAAAAGGTATTTGCATGACAATAGTATGGTATGCATGCCGGTATGTAAACAACATGACATGAGTTGCTAGGCTAGTTTTGAGCATCCATGGCGAATGATTATGCATGTGGATTGCACTAGAATGTTTAGGCCATCTCTTATTTTCTTTTCTTGGTTATTAGCATGAAATGAAGTATTGTAAGCTATAAATATTTTCTTGCTCCTGATTAGAATTCATATGAACTTCATGATAGAAGATTTTATTAATGCCCGA
The DNA here is from genome assembly GCA_031216105.1 of Dalbergia cultrata. Taxonomy (NCBI): domain Eukaryota; kingdom Viridiplantae; phylum Streptophyta; class Magnoliopsida; order Fabales; family Fabaceae; genus Dalbergia; species Dalbergia cultrata. The sequence goes on from CM062346.1 coordinate 50,571,673, forward strand.
AGGATTGATTATGCTATGATATCTGTAGCTTTGAAGGATAGAGTAGTAGGACTACATGTGTAACTATAAACAAGATTAGAAACACCCTTAAAGAAAGGATTTACTTGAGTGTAATAAGTTTTTCATGTTAGAATGGGTTACTATGATTACAAGTGAGTGAAATAAGCATGTAGATGGTTAGCATGAACCTCGTAGGCTAAGAATTGAACTAGAGAATACTTATGCATTATATGGCATTTAGAGTCTGAGAGCGTGGATTTCATATGTTTTATGAGTTTGGCTTGTGATTTGAGAACTATGTCAATACCTTTGAAAGAAGTTTTATGAACACTTGAGGGTCTTGGCCAAGGTTTTGAAAATTCTAGATGGAAGGATTTTCTCAACGAAGTTTTGTTAACTTGCATTATCATGATTCGTTGCTTTATGGAAAAAACAGAATTTGGAAACGTGTTTTACTTGAATAAGATTTAAGATAATTAAGTACAAGTTTCTTCGACAATTTGTTTTATGCCCATAATGAATTGCTTTATTCATGATGAAGTGTTTTTGAAAAAGTTATGTAACATGAAATAGAGTCCCATGTGTGTGTATGATAGTGTGTTTGAGTTGGCACTGCATGTACATGATTAGAGTCACTTAATGAAGAATAGTTTTGAATCTTATGTGTAGACACATTTGCATAACCAAGTAGAGAAACTTATGTATGAATGACTTATGCTTTCCCTATCTCATGCATGTAAAATAAGTGGAAGAAAGTTAAGGTAGGATATGTGAGAAGTTAATGGAGTTAGCAAAAGTAATAAGAAGCATGTTGTATGTCTCATATGTATTTATCATTTTATGTGTGAATAGGATTAGATGCTTTGAATGCATGCATTTGCACTTGAAGGAATTTGATTAAGAATTTGTAAGTTGATTACGAAAAGATTTGGTACAATATGTATATAGAGGGTCTTAGAAATCTTAGAGCATGCCATGTTTGCTTCTGGCTTTTTCTACGTTACCAAATAGAGTAAATTAATTTTAATGCATGACGCACACATAGAAAGTGATGAGAGTTCAGGAATCGAGGACTAGAAATCCCCATAGTATCAGTTGATGTCAGACACAAGAGAAAAAAAAACCCAGAGTCAGGACTCAAGTGACGTTTAACCCTTATCTTCGAGAGCTCTTACATGCACAAGGTAGCGGAGCATAGTTTGTCCTCTAGGACTTATACTGTGGAAAGGGCTACCTTTAGAGGTGAAGCTGCCCGGTGTAAGTGTCATGATGAAAGCCATTATTGCCTTAAAGGGAAATAGTTGCCTTTGGTGGCGAAGCCGCCCATATGTGACAATTGGCATCCACAGCTAGAGTAATGGAATAATGGCTTTCGAGATGGCACTATCTCCTAGAGTATCAGCTAATATAGCCAGAGTATCATGTTAGAGTGTTTCGGGCATTCAGGCCTATCCTTGAATCTCCATATGGGTTAAGTACCCCACCTCTTTGATTTTCCAGTTACCTCAATTTAGATTTAGGGACCAAATCTTTTAAGGGGGGAAGATTGTAATAACCGGTGTACATGTCAATAGACAGGTTCTGTATGGCCTCAAGGTCCCCCCGGGACCTACCCATGTTGCTAGGTCTGGGATTTTGCTAAGTCTAGAGCCCTACACCTCTTTGGAGAGCTATATGTTAAATCCACCTTCTTGGGATCTAAAGTCTCGGTAATTGCTCTCCAAATGAAAACAAATTGAAGAGATATTTTTATCGAATTCTTGAATGCCTCTAGATGTTTCGTTTTTAGCCCCTAAGTTTAGAAAAATGTAGGAATTCCGGAATTCAAACTAGAACTCAAAAATTAGATTTTGATTGGTTGGAGTTTTGATTTTCTAGATATTTTATTTGAATCCAAATGAGGGGTATTTCCTAATTTACATTTATGTTTTAAAGTTAATGTCCCATCAACTTAAAATTAAGAAATGTACATAATATTGTTGGGTGCTGCTACTGCATAATTCTGCAAAACAACCTCACTGCAGCGAGTTATGTTCGCTGCAGCCAGCAGACAGGTCAGGAGTCTCGTTGCAGCGAGATATGTTAGCTGCAATGAGTTGTTGACTCACCAGGTTCGCTGCAGTGAGCCTTACTAGCTGCAGCGAGAGGATCCGATGACAGCACAGTAAAAAACGATGCAGTTTCGTTTAATGAGCCCTATATATTCCCCAACTCGGGATTTTCTCTTCTTAGAAGCTGAAACCCAAAACCTTCTGCTTCAAAACCCTTCTCCACTCTCTTCCACTCAATCCAACATCAAATCTTCATCCCCCAAGATCAAAGGTGAGAGTTTATGTTGGTTTTGTCATCTCCTTCCTTTCTTTTACATGTTCCATGGTTTGGACCTTGTTATTTCTTCCATTGTTGTCAACTGGGGGTGCTCCCCCAAAGTTATGTTAGAGTAATCTAGAGATACTCATAGAGTAATCATGAGTTTGTAGTTGCTCTATGGCAGTTGTTGGTGCCATCCCCACTCCACGGAGCTCTGTTGGTGTTGACGCCATTTCTTCCTCCCCTCCAGGTGAATGGGTTTGATCTTATAGCCTTAGTTTCTTCATTATGAGTATATATTATGATTTTACATGAATATGTCAAGCTAGAAAAATTTTGATTTATGATGATAGCATGAAAGTATGAATATATATAATTCCGCAAAGTTATGATTTTGAATATATAACATGAAAATGAAATTTAGAAAACCATGGGACCATGATTGATATGCTGTGTGTTATGAAAAATGTTTTATGTGCCAATGAAATGATTTTTTGGAATAATGTATGATTTAGAAAGCTGCAAATTTATTGCAAGAATATATGATTTAATGAGTTATTATTTTGTCAAACATGTTTAAGAGTTTACGTTATTTTTATGTTTCAAGACTTGAGATTTCAAAATATGATATTAGAGCTATTAATTTATAAAAAGATGAGTAGCTTGATAAATGAGATTTTAGAAATTCAGATTTATGATACTCAAAAGTATGGAAATTTGATATGATTCATAACAACTGCAGATACATATTCTGTTTGCTTGAAATTGAAATACCTACAAGTGGTGAACCCTTGGGCTCGATTTTCACAGCCACAGTTATGCTAAAGTCAAATTGTTATAGTTATATGAGTCCAGAACTCTCAGAGTACTAAGAATTAAGGGGCACTTGTTCGCCATGGACTGAGCACCCACTCTTCAATTTAAATGATTTTATATGCATCCAAGATTTTATGATTTCAAGAGTAGAGTAATTATATAAAGTTTTAAACTCGGAGAAAAGTTAGAACGGAGTTTTAGAGAAATGATATATTTTTATAATTTAGTAACTAGACGATAGCTATAGAGAAACAAACAGTGAGTTAACAGTTGAACCCCGATCGTTAACCTTGGTGATGGCTTTGGTGGTCTGAGCATACTTTCTGAAGAATTTGAATCTTAAAGTCTACTTTCTGAAGTTTTTATCTGCTTGTTTTCTGAGTCTTCTTTAAGATTCAATCTTTCAAGAGCTTCTTCCAGATCATCTAGGTCATCTTCAAAGTCTTTCCTAAGCTCCTTGAACTTGATATGAATTGTCTCTTCTACACATAGCGTTCTTTTCTTGTATACCCTAAATGCTTTAGAGACAAAAGAATATCCTAGCAAAATACCATCATCAGATTTAGAATCAAACTTTGCAAGTTTGTCCCTGCTGTTAAGTATGAAGCGTGATGAACCAAATATGTGAAAATATGATATGTTGGGTTTTCTACCTTTCCATAGCTGATAGAGGGTCTTTTGAGGATTGGTTTTAGAAAGATTCATGTAACAAGAGGTATTTACAGCCTCTGTCTAAAAACCTTTAGATAAACCACTTTCTAAAATCATTATTCTGGCCATCTCGTGTAAGCTTCTATTTTTCCTTTCAGTAACCCCATTTTGTTGGGGAGTTCTAGAAGCAGAAAACTCATGAAGAATGCCGTGTTTTTCACAAAACTAATTAAATATGTAATTTTCAAATTCTCTTCCATGATCAAATCTGATGGAAATAATTTGTGAATTCTTTTCAGTAGAAATATGTTTTGCAAAAGCTTTGAATCTTTGAATCACCTTATCCTTAGAACCTAGGAAAAACACCCAGGTAAATATGGTAAAGTCATCTACAATGACAAGACAATATCTTTTTCTAGCAAGACCAACAATCTAAGTTGGACCGAAGAGATCCATATGTACTAATTCTAGTGGTTTAGTGGTTGATGCCACACGTTTATTATGAAAGAAGCTTTGGTTTGCTTACCTTTTATCAGAAGTCACAGTTGAATTCTCGTCAAACCTGATCTGTGGCAGTCCTTTAATAAGCTCTTTTTGAGATAGCTCATAAATAAGCTTCATATGAGCATGCCCAAGCTTCTCATGCCATAACCACTTTTCATCCATGAAGGATGCCAGACATTTTATGTCCTAATCTTGAAGATCATCGAAGAGTAACATATTCGTGTTATCATGCCTTTTGCCGGATAATATAACTCATCCTGAGATGGGACTAACTAATTTACAAACATGAGCATTAAAAATAACATTAAAACCTTGATCACAGAATTGGCTTATGCTTAATAGATTATGGCCCAAATTATCACCAAATAATACATCAGAAATTTGGTGAGAATCATCCTTACCAACATTTCCAATACCTATGACTTTTGCTTTTCATCTATCATTGAATTTTATTGAGCCTAAATTCTTTCGTGTGAGATTCTTGAACTGTTTTCTAGATTCAAGCATATGTTTGGAGCTGCTATTGTCCATGTACCACTTATTGTCAGACTCCATATGTGTTCTTACACACACCTACAATAAACACAACTTTCAATTTAGGTACCTAGACTTTCTTGGGCCCTTTTAGGTTAGTGTTGTAAGGAAACATTTTTCCAATTCATTTGACTGACTTCCTTTTCATGAAGCATTTGTCAAGTGGATGTTCCTTTTTATACCAGACGGTACAAGAGACTTGTCTCTTACTTTTCTTATTTGAATTGCATTTCCCTTGCCATTTTCCATTTCTTTATATCCCAACCCAGTTTTTTGGAAATATGGCCTTTGTCATCCAAGCATTAGTACAAGATTTTCGAGCCATTTACCATTTTTTCTAGGTTAGATTGTAGAAGTTTGACAATTTTCTCCAGTTCAGAAATAATTTTCTGATTTTTCTCATTATCTTTGGAGACTTCGTTCTTAAGGTGTTGAGTTCATTATTTTCCTTTCTTAATTCCTCTTTCTTACTTCTTAGTTTTTCAACTTCCGAACTAGTCAATTGAAGTACTAAGACAACATTTTGATGCTTTTTCTTTATATTAAGGTAATAAGAAGAAATAGTTTGAGTATTTTCGAGCAATTCTTCATACAATGCCATTAATTCATCATAGGAGAGATTTTGGTCAGAGTTATTTACCTCGGATTCATCCTCCAAATCATAGTCGGCCCTGAAGCATAGGTTAGCTATGTCTTCTTATCCTTCTAGGCTTTTTGTTCCCTCCTTTTCTTCACCGAAATCACTCCATGTTGCCAGCATTCCTTTTGTCTTGTTTAAGAACTTCTTTTGTGGATCCTTCAGTTTGTGACATTCAGGTTTGAAGTGACCTTTTTCTCCATAGCTAAAGCAAGCAATGCTTTCTAGCTTTACTTTGCTTTTCTTGTCCCCTTTTAAGTTTATGTCTCTTCTTTTTTTGAGCTTTCCTTTCTAGGCTCTTGACATCTTCCTTACTAGCATGGAGATTCCATCTCCATCATTAGACTCGTCCTCTTCATAAGAGGTTTCAGCAATTTTCATTGCTTTCCCTTTACTTGACTTTTGATGATAAGGCTTTATGGCAATGAACTTGTTCTTTCTCATGGATTCACCATGCATTGTTGCTAGTACTACCTCATGGGTTTTGAGAGACCTAATAATTGCATCCAAGCCCAGAGTTTGAATGTCTTTTTCTTCAATAATGGTTGTTATTTTAGGCATCCATTTTGTAGGGAAACTTCTTAAGATTTTTCTAACAGACTCAGAGTAAGAATATCTTTTGCTAAGACCTTTCAGTTGGTTTATGATATGCATAAACCTTGTAGTCATATCATCAATACTTTCTTGATATGTCATTTTAAACATTTCATACTGATGGACCAATATGTTGATCTTTGTCTCCTTGACTTGATCAGTTCCTTCGTGCAGCATGAGCAATCTGTCTCATATTTCCTTCACTATGTCATAAGCAATAATTTTATCATATTCAGCTTTACTCAGTGCACAAGTAAGCAGATACTTAGCTTTGGAGTTTAGTTGAATCATGGCTTTATGGTACTTTGTCCATCTGCTTCTGGGGACTACTCTTATGTGAAGGATGTACCATCTATTGCAAGGACCTCTTTTGTTGGAACATAGTCCCCTTCTTGGATTATTTGTCATAAGTCAAGACTTGTATATTTTATGAACAGCACCATATGCTCTCTCCAATAGACATAGTCTCCACTATCAAAGAATGTTGGTCTATTGATTGAGTGTCCTTCTACTATATGAATGCTTTATACCATTTTTCTTTGAATCTTTGTCCTCTGTAGTCGTTAGAATGCTCAACTCCTTAGAGGACAAGTGTTGATGCCACTTGCTGATAAGAAATTGCAAGAGAAGGAGGGTTGAATCGTGCTTCTCTTTTCAAAAACTTATGAAAATGAAACTTTAAAACAAGAATCTATCAAGCATAGAGCTTGAAGTGCAGCGAAAAATAGGTTAAATTATAAAGTAACTTTTTAAATTAAGCAATTAGCGTAAATAGATTGAGAATAATAGATAATAACAATGATATTTTGTGCAACATTAAACACTAAAAATAAAGAGATGAAAGATAAGAAGATACTGAATAAGAGTCTTATATTGGTTTGGCCAACATTTGCATACATCTCTCAGTGACTACTGAGTTTTACTAATCTTCCTCAACCCGAGGAGATGAAAACATTAGATAGTCTGTATAATAGCCTCTCCAAGCTCTCTCCTATGATAGTAGACAATACCTATTGTCACACAACAAGTAGTTTTATAGTAGCTTCTTCAAGCTATTTCACTTCCGATCACTACTGGATCAAAGATACAGATGTTTCATGTTTGATATTCAACTTAAACTATCCTACACTCAAGCTTCTTTACAAGTGTGTATAAATGATAAATCTGAGATGACTTAAGTGACTTATTTCTACTGATTATTCCTTAGAAGAACATGTGAATACTCTAGGAGCCTAGAAAAAAGATTTTAATGTACAAGGGAACCAACAAATAGATTTCACAAAAAAGTTAAAGAAAAGATTTTTCAACATTTTTGGCTCTCTTCCTCCTCTTTCTTGAAAGCTCAATCATCTCTATGTATAGAGGGTATCCCTTTGTGACCGTTACCTTTGATCTTCTATCCAAGTAACACGTGCTGATTATCAGATTGTGTCTTGGAAATATAATCTAGAAGAATAGCTCACCTGGTGTCAAAGCTCTCTTTCAGAAGCCGTTGATGAAGTGAAGTTTTTGGGGTCCATCAAAAACTACTTTTCTATTTTCTGAGTATGGTTTCTAAACTTCTTCTTCTATATGCTTTTGACAGTTGACCGAAGGTGCTGAAGAGATGATATGCCAGTTAAAAAACTGGTTTGACTTTTAATTTTAAATTTCAAATTTCAAATCTTTTCCCTCCCTTTTAGTGAAGCGAATTTTCTGAAGATCACTGCTAGTTCCTTGTTGATTCATTTGTCTTCTGATCTTTAATCTTGGATTTTTTATGAGGAATGATCTATGATTGTGATGATCAAAGATTGAGTAACACGTTGATTTCGATTTTGTATATTATCTTCATTATAGGCGTTCTTTCTGAAGTCCCGTATTACTTTCTAAACGCCATTTTCTTGGTTTCTTGTTTCTATTTTGATGAGCTTCATTCCTTGATGCATATGAGCATACTTTGCTTGATATAATATTCACTTCATTTAAGCTTAGTCTCTTTTCATGAGATATAACATGTTTACACATGCAAAGTGAAATTATTTTCACTCAAGTTCAATAATGCACTTCAGAAATACCTATTAAGCTTGGTCAAGAAACTCAAGGTAGCCATTAGTCGTTCTTTAAAGTATTTTCTTTAAATTGGCTTTGCTGTCATTTGAAACAACAAAGTTTATACTTTCTAAAGGGTTCTAGAGTTTACAACAACTTCAATGTTCTTGCCTCTATTCTCAACGACCTTATTTCATAGGCCAACAATGAAAAGTCATAAATGAAGCATATTCATAGGGTCCAGCTCCAAATATATAACGACCATGCAAAATAATGTGCCACATAGTTTATAGGAACATCTATCAACTATCTGGTAGTATATCTAAACCAGTTCACATGTGAGGAAAACATCTTTAGCCATGGGCTCCAAACCAATCTAATAACCATTTCTGGCTGTAGGGATATGTACTTTAGTCCCCTTATTACAAGCTTATTATACTGAACAAAAAACAAAAAGTTTGTGCTTAATTAATTTATATTAAGTACCGACATATTCTAAATAACAATAAGGCTTTTCATGTGGTTCAATGATGACAATATCATGGTTACGAGTCTTCATACAGACAATGGAATTTCTTGACTACAATTCATACATCTATGTTTTCACCCAGACAAGCTAGACCATTATTGATAATATATATATATATCAATCGCACAAGACAAGCACGCTTAGAACCAAGACGGACACAAATTTAGCAATAAACCTAGAAGCAGTGAACATAAAGCAGAAAAAAAATAGTGAGATAAAAACCCAAACAAAAAGAACCACATAGCTTGAGGAAAAAAAAAAGATGTTATAACCATTCACCAAAAAAGAACCCACACACAATCTAAGAAGAACAATGCCCACACTAAAGTGAAGTCTAGTTGCACAATTCCAGAATCTTTGGCAAATGAATTGGCAACCAAATTAAAATATACTCTGTGTATAGATTCTTAACTCCAATCGTATATCACAGATTCACAGAAATATTGCAGGAAGCATGTAAGTACAAATTTAGCACAACAACATAAACTAATGCTCTAGCCCAAGCATTGCATTCATAGGGATAAATTGGTATCTCCTAACCATACTCAACAACACAATCATTAAGGAAAGCAAAAGCCAAGAACATAACTATTGCAATGAAAAATAAAACTAAACAGGAGTTTGACATGCTAAAATGTGCTTAAGATTTATATAAAATCTAACCATAATAGCAACACCAAAGTTCAAACTAAACACAGCAGGATGCAATATATAATGACAAGAAAGAAATTTGCATCCCTTTGAAACATCATGTCAAAGAAAATTCTACTTTACTCAAAAATCTAAACCTGTAAGACAAAGGTAAGAACAAAGTATGGGAGTAAAGGAAGGGAACAAACCATAGATAATCACAAAATCATGCCGCTAAGGAGGGTGGATTCTGCAATTGAAGATGAGGGCAAAACCCCAACATAGGTGAAATCAGTGGTAAGGGAAACTAATTAGGGGTTTTGAGGGCTGGGATGCCAAGGAGGGTTTGAACTAGTGGTGGGGGAATTGGATTGAGGGTTCTGAAGGATAGGATGCCGAGGATTTGAGCCGATGCTGAAGCAGAAAGATTAGGGGTTCTGCAACGCCGATGAGGTTGGAGCACGGAGGAGGGTGGAACTAGTGGTAGGGGAAGTGGATTTGGGGATCTAAAGGGTGGGATACCAAGGAGGGTTTGAGCCAGTGGTGGCAGAAAATTAGCGGTTCTGCGGCGCCAAGGAGGGTTGGGGGCTTCTCTAACGAATAATATAGAGGTGTTTGGGTTGGAGATAGGAGACAATGTGAGCTATCTTTGAGATTCAGGGATGAAGTGAGGGAGAAGAGTAGAGTGCAGGGGGAAGAATGGGAATACAGGAAAGTTTTGTTGAGAAGGAACAAAACCAATTTCGGGGCGAGGGCAAGTTTTTTCATTTCAGGCTTGACCATGGTGGATCAAAATTTTAAACCCCATACATGAGCCCTCTACAATGCTCTACGATGGTTATAAGCAGACACCCAAACCGGGTGTTAAAATAGCATAATTCTGTGAGAGAAAAGTGAAATTAGTAATTAATGTACACAAATTTAAAATGCAACAGTATCCGACATCAGAAATTTATTCATACAAGAAGCATATGGCTTCCTTTTTTGTCTCGAAAACAATAGGTGTGGTTTGCTAACCTCTATATCTATGCACATATTTATGTAAAGATTAGTACAGTTCACATTTTATTTTAGACATAAAATTCTCACTTCTCTATATTTGTCTAATTTGAAATTTTAGATAATTCTATAACTTTAACTTATATTTAATATTATTTTTCTAATTTTTCTTTATTCTTCTAATTTTTCTCTTAGCTAAATAATAGCCACTATTCACTATTTGTTTCTACATAAATTACTATTTTTGAAAAAAAAATTCATTTACTTGAATATTGTGTATATAGTTGAAAATTGTAGACTATGATTATATGCGGAATAAAGATATTTTAACAATTTTAACATTCATTAATAATTAACGTCATGGTCTTTTGTTCTTATACTATTGTAATAGTGAGAATGTATAAGTCGTTTATAATTAGTTCATATATATACAAAAATATTTTATATTTTAGGTGATGTTAATCTTCAAAATATTAGAACAAGGAAAACCATTTATCGAATTATTATTCACAACGTTAATTATTAACGATTTTTAGAATTATTAAAAAATATTTTAATAGCAACTAATAATATCATAATTTTCAATTACATGCGTCATATTAAAGTAAAAGAAAATTTTTAAAAAATAAGTATTCCATATTGAGTCAAATAGTAAAAAGTGAATGTCAATTAAATGAGAAAAAATTGCAAGAGTTGTATTAAATATAAGTTAAACAAAATTATAATATCCAAAATTTCAAATTAAATAAACGGAAAGAAAAATGATTTTTATATCAAAATAAAATGCGGACCTTATTGACCTCCATATGAAGATATAGAAGCTAACAATCTTTTTTTTTTTTTTTTGGTATAAGGAGAAAGAAAGAAAATAGAAGAACACCTAACTATTCAAGTTATCAGATATAAGTAAGCTAACAATACCCCTCAATGGCTAAATCCATTCAACTAAAGATTCACAATCCACTGCACTAGTCCTAGCCGAAGAGTCAGCCACCTTATTAGCTAAGTGGAGGACATGACGAAAAGAGACCACACAATCACGATGCATAAGATCTTTAATTTGATGAAGGAGACTCTGCAAAGCAAAAGCCCGAAAGCTCTGAGAAGTAGAAATTAGACTTATAGTCTCTAGAGAATCTGTTTCACAAAACACCTTCCTCCATTCACGATTCCAAGCGAAGAGCAATCCTTCCTTAATGGCCAACAACTCCACCCAAGTGACGTCGATGGACCCAGCCATGCATGACAAACCCATGAGCCAGCTCACGTTTGAGTCTCTGATCACCACTGCAAACCCACTGCGCCCTCCATGAGCTGCACACTCGCATCCACATTAAGCTTAATGCTACCAATCGATGGGTGAGTCCACTTGTCCAATCGCTCCAAGTGAGCCGGAGCATTAGCAACATCCACCACAGAACCCTACGAGAAATCTGCATAGGATGCCAAACCTCATTGTTGAGTATTGCCTAGTTTCATGCTCGCCATATCCACCAAAATGTTGAGATATGAAAAGTCAAATTATCACTTCGCATCGAAGAAGTCAGCTGCCCATCAATACATAAATCAGCCTATGCTTTTGGATCCAAGCCCAACGAATGCCATACCACACTAGATGCCATGCAATCTCGAAGGCAATGAACAACATCTTCCTCTGCACTACTACAATGGAAAACACATGGGAAACGAAGCTAAGTTCCTGCAATGTCTAAAGCTATTGATTGGAAGGGCCCCATGATAGCATTGCAAGAGAAAGAATTTAAACTTCGCAAGGACTTGGAGTCTCCACAGCTTTCGCCATTTATGATCCTCAGTCCAATTCTTATTAAACCCAAGTCATGCACCCTCGTCCATACTATGGAGCCAAATCCAGTTATCAGGAAACTTATGAACTGGACCAGTTTCATTCTGAATAAGCTCAAGAATATGGTTAGGGAAGGGGTGTATAAGGAATGATTCATCCAACCATCATCATTCCAAACATCACATACTTGTAGAGCAGAATCGGTAATATGCACATAAGGAACATGATTGCAAAGGGGTCCAATTCCTAACCAATTTGAGTAACAAAAGGAAGAAGACCATCACCTAAGCTAAAACAGAAACTCAAACCCAACTCAAGCCAAACCTTCGCCAAACTCTTCTAAATACAAGAAGAAGAATGGGAGGCATGAAAATCAATGATAGTGCCTTGATGCCTATATTTGTCCCGCAAGAGTGTGACCCATAGTTTATTAGGTTCAAAAATAAAAGATGCCACAACCTTCGCAAGTGATGCCATATTCTGGTACCAAGATATGCGAATACCCAAGCCCCTAGCCTTCATTGAGGTCGAAATAGTATTCCAATTGGCCAAATTTAGACTTATATTAGAGCCATTGTCCTTCCCACACCAAATGAAATGATGAATTATATGGACTGAGGCACCCAAAGTGTTTACATAGGATAAACCGCAAAGGAGGACAACACCGACTTGGCCAAACAAATTTTACCAGCCCTGTTCAAAAGTTTCCCTTTCCAACCAACCAACCTAGTGGAAATCTTCTCTATGATACCATTAAAATGATGTTTCAAAACCCTTCCTTAAATGAGAAGACAACCAAGATACTTCCCCAAGTCCATTGCAAATCTGATAGATGATATCGCCATTAATAACTCACGGTGTTGCCTAGAGACACTGGACGAGCATAACGCGCGTGACTTCTCCACATTCACCTTAAGTCCTGAAGCATTGCAAAACTCCTCCATAACATCCATGACACGCCTCACCTGCATTTTCCTAGCGTTACAGAAAAAAAAAAAAGGAGATCATCCACAAACATTAGATAAGAAATTTCTATTCCTCCCTTGGAAATATCAATAGGCTCCCATGTCCTGTCCTCTACCATATCTTTAATACTAAGTGTCAAATGCTCCATACAAAGCACAAAAAGGTAGGGAGAAATGGGATTACCCTAACGAAGACTCCTAGTTGGAGAAAAGGGTGGAAGTCTAGTACAATTCCATAAGATAGACAGACTAGATGATCTAACCCTTAACATGATAAGGCTAACAATACAATGAGGAAACCCAAATTTGATCAAGGTATCCTATAGAAAATCCCAATTAACCCAATCATAAGTTTTTTCCAAATCTACCTTAAAGGCTACCGCCCATTTCTTCATTTTGGTACATTTGATGAAGTAAAGGACTTCCTGAGCGATAATCACATTCTCTCTTGTTCCTCTCCGTGGTATAAAGCTTATTGTAGCGGGCCAATTAAATCATTGAGCAGAGATCGCATACGATTCACCAACACTTTAAAAACAATTTTATAAGCCACATTATAGAGACTTATAGAGCAAAAATTCTTAAAAGAAACCGCATCATTTCCCTTAGGTATTAAAATTACCAAAGTCTTAACTAGATAAGGGTCTACACTACCAGTTAGGAAAGCCATCTCTACCAAATGCCAAATATCCACCCCAACCAAATACCAATAATTCTTAAAAAAGAATGGCTAGAAACCATCTGGCCCCAGAGCCTTAAAAGAATCCATTCGCATCACTGTTTTCCTAACCTCGTCAAAAGTGAGAAGAGCCAACAAGCTCCTCCCCTCTTCCTCTGAAATCCTAGGACAACCCCTAATCACAAATGCCACCTGAGGAGTAGTAATTCTAGGAGCAAACAACCAATGGTAAAAAGACAAGGCCTCTCCCTCACCACTTCATCATCTATAGACCAAATACCGTCACTGAGAAAAAGACCATGGATCTTGCTCTTTTTCCTCCTAATAATAGTTTAGGCATGGAAGAACCTGGTATTATGATTGCCAAATCTAACCCACTAGAGTCCTAAATTTCCAATTGCTTCTTCACCCCCTTAATATGAGCTTGTAGCTGCTGTTTTCTTCCTCTTATATGCCCAAAGACATCCTTATTGAAGATTAAAGAATCATCACGAATTGCCTATAGGCTCTCTTGCACCTAAGGTTGCCCTCTCCACCAAGCACCCTCCACTACCTTTTCAAACGCAGGGTGAGTTGCCAGGCTGCTTAGAACCGAAAGGGGCGTATACCTTTCTCCTAGGGGGTACCTTAACAACGGAGCAGAAGTAAAGCGTTATCAGAATGAATACGACTCAAATTCTCTACAAAAGCGTCAAGAAACTTAAGCCTCCAACTGCAATTTGCAAGACCCCTATCCAAATGCTTAGGTAGTATTTGTTTCCTGTCTTGGGACAAGGAATACAGAGACAGTAGAAACAGTAGAGACAGAGACATAAAAAAATGTTGTCTCTGTACCATGTTTGGTTGTGCAGTACAAGACATGACAACTGTCACCATTAACCAATGTTGACCGGTGTTGACCGAGCGTTAATCGGAGGTGGTGACGGTTAACCGATGATTTGACCACCATCGGAGGTTTTTGTCTCCGTGTGTAACATCCCCAAATTTATAACAAAGCTAAATATTAATTAGCGATAGCCAAACCAAGAGAATATGGACAAATGTTATGAAACACAACAAATAGACTACTTAAGTATGTCTAGAGAAAAATGCAAAGAATTATGAAAATGTCATCACTAAGTGGAAATTATGAAAATGCCCTTGCTATGTAAAGGAAATTACCAAACTACCCTTGCCTTATTAAATGACAAAGATACTCTTACTCTATGAATGGAATTACAAGAATACCACTATCATTGTCTAATTACAAAAATATCCTTGTCTTAGTTAAAGAAATTACTACAATGCCATTTACACAAATCCCTAGACTTGTCTTTAAACAAGAATGAATCTAAGCCATTGGATTAAGATGATAACACAATAATTTAACCACATACATCATACACATTTCTGAATCACATACATGCACTAAAGGTTAGAAAATCTCCACTAACATGTTTGCACAAAACATGGAAACATGTTTGCATAAAACATGGAGCATTTTCATCCCAAAATTCAGCCAACATGTTTCCATAAATCATGCTCCAAGTGCTTTCCTTCTTCTATTTTTTCTCTAATCTTTCCACTATAAATACTCCTCAAACTCTCTTCAATTCAGAAACTCCCTAAGAGTTACAATCTTTAACTCTAGTGAGAAATATTTTCTTAAACCATCAAGTTCTAGAGCCAAGATTCAAGGAGGGTCATCCACTCCAAAGACTCTTGTTCAAAGCTTAAGGAAGAAGAGAAGGACCCTTTTTAGACCCTACACAAGAGGTAGGAGTTTCTTCTTTATTTGTTCAAGTATTGTTGGCTTCTAACTTTGCTCATGGATAGAATGCCTCAAACTTGAGTTATTGTCAAAAGTTTTGAATAATTATATTTTTAGAAAACACAACCTGTTCTATTCTGCTATGAGTACTTTTATGATGTTATCAAACTCAAATATAACTTAAAAGATTGTATGTGAAACTTGAGTTAATAAAGATAACTTAAGACATGAACATGACAGGTGCTGGAATTTCTAGTTATTTCTGGCAATAGTTACTTCGAAAATTAGTGTTCATAAAATATGAAGGATCTCGAAATGAAAATATTTTTATTATAAACTAGACTCATTGTAGAACACTCTCCAAAAAGAATCACCTAAAACGGAGTTTGCTAGCCCAAGATATAAATTTTTAAAGTAGAGGCTAAGATTGAAACTCTTAATCTGACCTTGTAGTAGTAAAATAGGTGTAACTCACTCTAGAAAAATGCAAATGGACTGATTTCAACTTTTTTGAAAAGCTAACACATCTAAAACCACACTTATGTATGCTATGCAAAAATTTTTACACCACGAAAATACAGAATGAGAGATATATTTTCAGGACAGTGTGCTGAGAAAGTCTTGAAGGTAGCGTGATACTGTGAGAGTGCAATTTGGAAAGGTTCTGGCTAAGGAAAGACTTGGTATTTAAGCGTATCCATTGTGACCCATCTCTCTTTCCTGGGAATCCTACTATGCCCAATTTACAGTTGATTTACACTAATCTAAGATGTTAGTGCTACAAATTCTATTCTAAAAGATGTCAGAACTCTACATAAAAGATTCAAGTCTTGTAAAGAGATAATTTTAAGGATTTAAGTAGAATAATAATCTTCAGAAGATATATATAAAAGTCATAATAAAAATATATAAAGAACCTCTAAAAATATCTTAAAGGGGTATTAATGTATTAATGGAAATACTAAGAGTACAAAGAAGACTAAGAAAAAGATAATACCAAAATATCCATAACCTATTAGAAACACTAGAGACCTAACTTGATAACTTAGGTTGCTTAATATGAATTATCTATGAGAATGTTTACTATGAAATTTACATGATATTGTCTATGTTACATGAAGTGATATATAGAAATGTGAATGTATTGATGAGATATGAAATGATAATGATAAAATGATTGACTGTGCCATGATTTATTAATGTGCATACATTCATGTTTCCAATGAAATAATAAATAGACCAATCTTACTGCTTAATCCTCAAAATTGATGATTTCACTTAGTGAGAATAAAAGTAAAACCTGAAAAAGTAGCAATGATAGTCTGGAAAAGTGGACTTGAGCTAAACTCACGGCTTAACCCCCTAAACCGTTGAGATCATGGCAACGAAAAGAAAACCAAAAGGTTGTGGCGACGGCCACGGTATGAGCTCATTGCCCTTTTAGGGTGGTCTAAGGCATTGATGCATTCATCCCGTGAGTAATTAAGAAATATGTTGATGAAATAAATGAAAGATGACGATCACTAAACAAGTGAATGTTGAGGATGAGTAATCATGAAATGCATGCAGCTCCTAAATGATTATTGCTTATTAGTGGTTTTAGATGATATGCTTATATGTATGCTTGATGAAATACTGAATGGATATTTCTGCTAATGTTCAAGATTAGTTTAAAAGTAACTGCACTTCGGCTAATCACGTTTGTGAAAGTTTGATAATTGAATCCTTACCTGTTCACCTTTTTATAATAAACCCGAAGTGATTGGGACGACAACGATGACACTTTTATATTCCAGTTTATGTGATAATAGTTCTACACTTAGTCTCTTATTCCGCTTATTTAATTAAGTGCGCAATGTAACTTGATTATTATCTATGAAAGCGCTATGTATTTCACTTCTCGTTCTGAGCTTAAGTTTTCAAAAAATTAATTTATTTAAAGAAAAAAAAACTTCCACTATTTTTCTAAGTTAATTTCAAAAGAAAATAAATGCAAGGCATAAGTGACAACTAATAGAATCCAAATGTGAACTTAAGCACAGTGGGGTTCTATTAGGGTGTTACATTATGGTATCGAGAGCGATTCATCCTATTTAAGCCTGAGGAATGGACTGACTATGCTTCTGTCTATGATATCATGCTATTAATCTTATCTGTATGATGGGATATAGGATTTAGAAATGCATGATCGTCTTGTGATACTGCCATAGTTGCTACCATGCTTAGCTATAGTATTGAGCAAGGGACACGCGGTGGAGGTAATCGTGAGCAAGGGGCATTCTACCACTCGATGACTGTTGTTTGGTGTGTCTAGGAAGTAATGGCAACAAACAGACGTACGCAAGGGGCACGCGGTGGAGGTAATCGTGATGAACTGGCAAATGCACTCCAGGAGATGGCTAGGGCTATGCAAGCACAAGCAACAGTGATGATGGAGCAGATGAATAGGAGGTCAGAGGAATCAGTTGGGAACCAAGAACATGGAAAATTCTCAGAATTCAAGAGGGCTGGACCTCCAGAATTCAAAGGGACAACTAACCCCGAAATAGCTGACGGATGGATTCAAGAGATGGAGAAGGTTTTCTCAGTGGTAGAATGCTCTGATAAACAAAAGGTTGCATTCTCTACTTATATGCTGAAAGGAGAGGCTGCCGCATAGTGGAAGGGTGCAAAGGGCTCGCTCGAAAGTGTTGACATACAGATTACGTGGGAGGTTTTCTATGCTACGTTCCATAAGAAATATTTTCCAGATCCGGTTAAGAAGGCAAAGGAAGTAGAATTTCTATTGCTGACACAGGGAAATCGAAGTGTGGGTGAGTACACAGCTAAGTTTGAAGAACTGATCAAACACTCAACTAGCTACCAAAGGGACCCCAACGAGGCTTGGAAATGCATGAAATATGAGAGTGGTTTGAGGCCAGATATTTTGGCATCTGTGGCTCCACTGGAGGTCACTGACTATGCATCTTTAGTCAGCAAAAGCCAAGTGGCTGAGAGTTACAATCGCCAACTAGTTGCCCACCGAGTTGAAGAGAATAGGAAGAGGTCTGCTCAACAAGGTCACCGAGGGTTCCCACCCCCTCACAAGAAACCATACCAAGAAGGTGGATTTAAAGGGAAACAACCCCAACACCCTATGATAAATCAACCTAGGACACAAGCTGTTAATCCACCTAGGATAGCTGCTGTCCCTAAACCCATGACTAGACCCCCTTGTGCCACTTGTGGAAAGATACATGGAGGGGAATGCAGATTTGGTAAGAATGTTTGTTATCGGTGTGGACAGGCAGGACACTATTCTAGAGAGTGCCTAAAGTTCAATCAGTCCTCTACACTTAAGCCTAAGGCACAGGGACGCGTGTTTGCTATCACTGCTGAGATGCCCTCAGAATCCGATGATCTGATTCAAGGTGAGTGTATAATTAATGGAAAACCCTTAATTGTATTGTTTGATTCTGGTGCAACACATTCATTCATTTCATATGATTGTGCTAATAAGTTGAGGTTGTATATATCTGACTTAAAAATCATCTTAGTTATCTCTACACCCACTATAAATACTGTTAGAACTGATCAAGCTTGCCTAAATTGTGAATTTGAGGTAGCTAAGAGGATTTTTCATCATGGTTTAGTTTGTCTACCCTTGTCTGGTTTTGATGTAATCTTGGGCATGGATTGGCTTTCGGCTAACCGTGTGTTACTACATTGTGCAAATAAGTCACTAGTATTTCTTCCCAAACCATCTTTACCTAATCCCTCTAAACTTGATAGAAAGGTACGACTATACCTAAACTCCATTATCATGGGGGATAGTAGGAATGAAAAGCAGGGATATGTCTTCCTAATGACAAGTGAGAAAGAAATGGAGCAAGCTCTAGAAAAGATCCTTATAGTAAAGGAATTCTCAGATGTTTTTCCTGATGACATACCTGAATTTCCTCCAAAAAGGGAGATTGAGTTTTCTATAGATTTGGTACCAGGAACAGGATCCATATCTATAGCTCCTTATAGGATGCCATTGGCCGAGTTAACAGAGTTGAAGAAGCAATTAGAGGAACTACTACAGAAGAAATTTATTAGGCCCAGTGCTTCACCATGGGGAGCCCCAGTGTTGTTTGTCAAGAAGAAGGATGGGAGTATGTGATTATGTGTGGATTATAGGCAGCTAAACAAAGTGACTATAAAAAATAAATACCCTTTGCCTAGAATAGATGACCTCATGGACCAATTAAGAGGAGCCCAAGTGTTTTCCAAGATAGATCTGCGATCAGGATACCACCAGATTCGAGTGAAGGAGGAGGACATACCAAAGACAGCCTTTAGGACTAGATATGGACATTATGAGTTTAATGTGATGTCGTTTGGGTTAACCAATGCACCGGCAGTGTTTATGGACTACATAAATAGGATATTTAGACCATACTTGGACAAGTTTGTAATGGTATTCATCAATGACATTCTAGTTCACTCTAGAACTGAAGAAGAGCACGAAGAACACTTACGAGTGGTGTTGGAGGTGTTGAGGAACAAGAAACTTTATGCAAAGTTGTCCAAGTATGAATTTTGGATGAAGCAAGTTAAGTTCTTAGGTCATGTAGTGTCACATGGGGGAATAGCAGTAGACCCAAGTAAGATAGAAGCGGTGCAACAATGGAAAACCCCTACCACTGTGAAGGAGATTAGGAGTTTTCTAAGGCTAGCCGGTTACTACCGAAGGTTCATTAGAGGTTTTTCCCAAATTCACTTACCCCTCACCAAGTTAACAAGGAAGAATTCAGCTTTTATATGGAGGCCAGAATGTGAAGAGAGTTTCCAAGAACTAAAGAAGAAGTTGACCACTACCCCTATCCTAATCCTACCTGACCCAAAAGAAAAATTTGAGGTGTATTGTGATGCCTCAGGAAGAGGACTAGGATGTGTTTTGATGCAAAATAGGAATGTAGTAGCCTATGTCTCTAGACAGCTCAAACCCCATGAAGTTAATTACCCAACCCATGACTTAGAGCTAGCGGCTATTGTCTTTGCCTTAAAAATCTGGAGACATCATCTTTATGGTGTAAGGTTTGAAGTCTTTTCTGACCACAAAATTCTGAAATACCTCTTCAACCAAAAGGAACTCAATATGAGACAAAGGCATTGGATGGAGTTTCTCAAGGACTATGACTTTGGGTTGAACTACCACCCAAGAAAGGCAAATGTGGTAGCAGACGCTTTGAGTCGTAAGTCCTTGCATGCCACTTGGCTCATGGTGAAAGAAAATGAGCTAATAGAAGATTTTAGGAACCTCAACTTAGGATATAGGGGAACTTCAGAACAAATTCGGTTAAGCCAACTAAGTGTAACCAGTAGCTTTAAGGATCAAATAATTCAAGCCCAAAGGGAAGATGAGGATTTCCTTAGAACCTTAACCCTTGTCGAAGCAGGGAAATTGAAAGAGTTTGTCCAGGATAAGGAAGGAGTGTGGAGATACCAAGGGAGAATCACAGACTGCAAAAAGAAGGATTGAGAGCTAGCATTTTGGAAGAAGCCCACAAGAGTCAATTTAGTGTACACCCCGGTATAACCAAGATGTACCATGACCTAAAAAAAGATGTTATGGTGGCCAAAGATGAAAGCAGATATAGCAAATATAGTGCAAAAATGTTTGGTATGCCAAAAAGTGAAGATAGAGCATCAAAAATCCTCCGGAGTACTGCAACCTCTCGACATCCCCGAATAGAAGTGGGAAGGAATATCCATGGATTTTGTGATGGGATTGCCAAGAACGCCTACCGGACATGACTCCATATGGGTAATTGTGGATAGATTGACCAAATCTGCTCACTTTTTACCCATTCGAGCAAATTAGCCTTTGGAAAAGTTAGCTCAGCTATACATCCAAGAGATAATAAGTCTCCATGGAGTACCCAAAACCATTGTCTCAGATAGGGATCTAAGGTTCACCTCAAGATTTTGGGGAGCTTTGCAAAAGGCGTTTGGTTCAAGGTTGTGTCTAAGCACTGCCTATCACCCTCAAACTGATGGACAATCAGAAAGAACAATTCAAACCCTTGAGAATATGCTAAGAGCATGTGTCTTAGACCAGCCAAAAAGTTGGGACAAACAGCTTCCATTGATTGAGTTTGCATATAATAATAGTTACCACACTAGCATTGGGATGGCACCCTATGAGCCTTTGTATGGTAGAAAGTGTCAATCACCACTTTGTTGGTGTGACCCGGGAGAGCAAAGTATTTTGGGCCCTGATTTGGTAGAAGAGACAACCAAACAAATAAGGAGAATTAGGGAAAGAATGCTCCTTTGCTCGAGTAGGCGTAAGAGCTATCTTTGACAAGAGAAGGAAACCTCTTGAATTTCAAGAAGGAGAACACATATTCTTGCGAATTACTCCTACCACAGGTATAGGTCGTGCAATGAAAGTCAAAAAGCTAAGCCCTAGATTCTTAGGACCCTTCCAAATCCTCAAAAAGGTAGGTCCCTCCGCCTACCAAATTGCATTACCTCCAAATTTGTCTAACCTACACAATGTTTTTCATGTGTCCCAATTGAGAAAGTATCAGTCAGACCCCAGTCATGTGTTTGAGCCAGAAACTATACAATTAAAAGATGACTTAACTTTTGAATTACCACCGATGAGGATCGTGGATCATGGCATCAAGCAGCTGAGAAACAAATCTGTACCTCTGGTCCGAGTAGCCTGGGGACAAGATGGAATGGAAGAGCACACATGGGAGCTCGAGGAAGATATGCGAAAAGAATTTCCGAATCTATTCACAAGTATCAAATTTTGAGGGCAAAATTTTTAATAAGAAGGGGAGAAATGTAACATCCCCAAATTTATAACAAAGCTAAATATTAATTAGCGATAGCAAAACCAAGAGAATATGGACAAATGTTATGAAACACAACAAATAGACTACTTAAGTATGTCTAGAGAAAAATGCAAAGAATTACGAAAATGCCATCACTAAGTAGAAATTATGAAAATGCCCTTGCTATATAAAGGAAATTACCAAACTACCGTTGCCTTATTAAATGTCAAATATACCCTTACTCTGTGAATGGAATTACAAGAATACCACTATCATTGTCTAATTACAAAAATATCCTTGTCTTAGTTAAAGAAATTACTACAATGCCATTTACACAAATCCCTAGACTTGTCTTTAAACAAGAATGAATCTAAGCCATTGGATTAAGATGATAACACAATAATTTAACCACATACATCGTACACATTTCTGAATCACATACATGCACTAAAGGTTAGAAAATCTCCACTAACATCTTTGCACAAAACATGGAGCATTTTCATCCCAAAATTCAGCCAACATGTTTCCATAAATCATGCTCCAAGTGCTTTCCTTCTTCTGTTTTTTCTCTAATCTTCCCACTATAAATACTCCTCAAACTCTCTTCAATTCAGAAACTCCCTAAGAGTTACAATCTTTAACTCTAGTGAGAAATATTTTCTTAAACACTCAAGTTCTAGAGCCAAGATTCAAGGAGGGTCATCCACTCCAAAGACTCTTGTTCAAAGCTTAAGGAAGAAGAGAAGGACCCTTTTTAGACCCTACACAAGAGGTAGGAGTTTCTTCTTTATTTGTTCAAGTATTGTTGGCTTCTAACTTTGCTCATGGATAGAATGCCTCAAACTTGAGTTATTGTCAAAAGTTTTGAATAATTATATTTTTAGAAAACACAACCTGTTCTATTCTGCTATGAGTACTTTTTTGATGTTATCAAACTCAAATATAACTTAAAAGATTGTATGTGAAACTTGAGTTAATAAAGATAACTTAAGACATGAATATGGCAGGTGCTGGAATTTCTAGTTATTTCTGGCAGTAGTTACTTCGAAAATTAGTGTTCATAAAATATGAAGGATCTCGAAATGAAAATATTTTTATTATAAACTAGACTCATTGTAGAACACTCTCCAAAAAGAATCACCTAAAACGGAGTTTCCTAGCCCAAGATATAAATTTTTAAAGTAGAGCCTAAGACTGAAACTCTTAATCTGACCTTGTAGTAGTAAAATAGGTGTAACTCACTCTAGAAAAATGCAAATGGACTGATTTCAACTTTGTTGAAAAGCTAACACATCTACAAACACATTTATGTATGCTATGCATAAAGTTTTACACCACGAAAATACAGAATGAGAGATATATTTTCGGGACAGTGTGCTGAGAAAGTCTTGAAGGTAGCGTGATACTGTGAGAGTGCAATTTGGAAAGGTTCTGGCTAAGGAAAGACTTGGTATTTAAGCGTGTCCATTGGGACCCACCTCTCTTTCCTGGGAATCCTACTATGCCCAATTTACAGTTGATTTACACTAATCTAAGATGTTAGTGCTACAAATTTTATTCTAAAAGATGTCAGAACTCTAAATAAAATATTCAAGTCTTGTAAAGAGATAATTTTAAGGATTTAAGTAGAATAATAATCTTCAGGAGATATATATAAAAGTCATAATAAAAATATATAAAGAACCTCTAAAAATATCTTAAAGGGGTATTAATGTATTAATGGAAATACTAAGAGTACAAAGAAGACTAAGAAAAAGATAATACCAAAATATCCATAACCTATTAAAAACACTAGAGACCTAACTTGATAACTTAGGTTGCTTAATATGAATTATCTATGAGAATGTTTACTATGAAATTTACATGATATTGTCTATATTACATGAAGTGATATATAGAAATGTGAATGTATTGATGAGATATGAAATGATAATGATAAAATGATTGACTGTGCCATGATTTATTAATGTGTATACATTCATGTTTCTAATGAAATAATAAATAGACCAATCTTACTGCTTAATCCTCAAAATTGATGATTTCACTTAGTGAGAATAAAAGTAAAACCTGAAAAAGTAGCAATGATAGTCTGGAAAAGTGGACTTGAGCTAAACTCACGGCTTAATCCCCTAAACCGTTGAGATCATGGCAACGGAAAGAAAACCAAAAGGTTGTGGCGACGGCCACGGTATGAGCTCATTACCCTTTTAGGGTGGTCTAAGGCATTGATGCATTCATCCCGTGAGTAATTAAGAAATATGTTGATGAAATAAATGAAAGATGATGATCACTAAACAAGTGAATGTTGAGGATGAGTAATCATGAAATGCATGCAGCTCCTAAATGATTATTGCTTATTAGTGGTTTTAGATGATATGCTTATATGTATGCTTGATGAAATACTGAATGGATATTTCTGCTAATGTTCAAGATTAGTTTAAAAGTAACTGCACTTCGGCTAATCACGTTTGTGAAAGTTTGATAATTGAATCCTTACCTGTTCACCTTTTTATAATAAACCCGAAGTGATTGGGACGACAACGATGACACTTTTAGTACAAATAGAAACTCCTACTGAGAAATCATGTATTTCTCACTTCTATGTTTATTTTCCATTGTCGTTACCAGAGACAGACGTGTCTATCTAAAGCAACGAAGCTGTAGCTGAGGAAGGAGGAAGCCCGTGAAGATTTCAAACCTTTCAAGTAGGAGCATTCCGAGCTTTAGTTATATTATAGTTTGTGAGAAATAATTAGTAATAGTAGAACTTATATTGTTATTTGTAATAACTTATCAGTATGATATATGCCCTGTTGTGACTTATGTATTAAGTGATTATATTCCAGTTTATGTGATAATAGTTCTACACTTAGTCTCTTATTCCGCTTATTTAATTAAGTGCGCAATGTAACTTGATTATTATCTATGAAAGCGCTATGTATTTCACTTCTCGTTACAGGCTTAAGTTTTCAAAAAATTAATTTATTTAAAGAAAAAAAAACTTTCACTATTTTTCTAAGTTAATTTCAAAAGAAAATAAATGCAAGGCATAAGTGACAACTAATAGAATCCAAATGTGAACTTAAGCACAGTGGGGTTCTATTAGGGTGTTACATTATGGTATCGAGCTGATTCATCCTATTTAAGCCTGAGGAATGGACTGACTATGCTTCTGTCTATGATATCATGCTATTAATCTTATCTGTATGATGGGATATAGGATTTAGAAATGCATGATCGTCTTGTGATACTGCCATAGTTGCTACCATGCTTAGCTATAGTATTGAGCAAGGGGCACGCGGTGGAGGTAATCGTGAGCAAGGGGCATTCTACCACTCGATGACTGTTGTTTGGTGTGTCTAGGAAGTAATGGCAGCAAACAGACGTACGCAAGGGGCACGCGGTAGAGGTAATCATGATGAACTGGCAAATGCACTCCAGGAGATGGCTAGGGCTATGCAAGCACAAGCAACAGTGATGATGGAGCAGATGAATAGGAGGTCAGAGGAATCAGTTGGGAACCAAGAACATGGAAAATTCTCAGAATTCAAGAGGGCTGGACCTCCAGAATTCAAAGGGACAACTAACCCCGAAATAGCTGACGGATGGATTCAAGAGATGGAGAAGGTTTTCTCAGTGGTAGAATGCTCTGATAAACAAAAGGTGGCATTCTCTACTTATATGCTGAAAGGAGAGGCTGTCGCATAGTGGAAGGGTGCAAAGGGTTTGCTCGAAAGTGCTGGCATACAGATTACGTGGGAGGTTTTCTATGCTACGTTCCATAAGAAATATTTTCCAGATCCGGTTAAGAAGGCAAAGGAAGTAGAATTTCTATTGCTGACACAGGGAAATCGAAGTGTGGCTGAGTACACAGCTAAGTTTGAAGAACTGATCAAACACTCAACTAGCTACTAAAGGGACCCCAACGAGGCTTGGAAATGCATGAAATATGAGAGTGGTTTGAGGCCAGATATTTTGGCATCTGTGGCTCCACTGGAGGTCACTGACTATGCATCTTTAGTCAGCAAAAGCCAAGTGGCTGAGAGTTACAATCGCTAGCTAGTTGCCCACCGAGTTGAAGAGAATAGGAAGAGGTCTGCTCAACAAGGTCACCGAGGGTTCCCACCCCCTCACAAGAAACCATACCAAGGATGTGGATTTAAAGGGAAACAACCCCAACACCCTATGATAAATCAACCTAGGACATAAGCTATTAATCCACCTAGGATGGCTGCTGTCCCTGAACCCATGACTAGACCCCCTTGTGCCACTTGTGGAAAGATACATGGAGGGGAATGCAGATTTGGTAAGAATGTTTGTTATCGGTGTGGACAGGCAGGACACTATTCTAGAGAGTGCCTAAAGTTCAATCAGTCCTCTACACTTAAGCCTAAGGCACAGGGACTCGTGTTTGCTATCACTGCTGAGATGCCCTCAGAATCCGATGATCTGATTCAAGGTAAGTGTATAATTAATGGAAAACCCTTAATTGTATTGTTTGATTCTGGTGCAACACATTCATTCATTTCATATGATTGTGCTAATAAGTTGAGGTTGTATATATCTGACTTAAAAATCATCTTAGTTGTCTCTACACCCACTATAAATACTGTTAGAACTGATCAAGCCTGCCTAAATTGTGAATTTGAGGTAGCTGATAGGATTTTTCATCATGGTTTAGTTTGTCTACCTTTGTCTGGTTTTGATGTAATCTTGGGCATGGATTGGCTTTCGGCTAACCGTGTGTTACTACATTGTGCAAATAAGTCACTAGTATTTCTTCCCAAACCATCTTTACCCAATCCCTCTAAACTTGATAGAAAGGTACGACTATACCTAAACTCCATTATCATGGGGGATAGTAGGAATGAAAAGCAAGGATATGTCTTCCTAATGACAAGTGAGAAAGAAGTGGAGCAAGCTCTAGAAAAGATCCTTGTAGTAAAGGAATTCTCAGATGTTTTTCCTGATGACATACCGAAATTTCGTACAAAAAGGGAGATTGAGTTTTCTATAGATTTGGTACCAGGAACAGGACCCATATCTATAGCTCCATATAGGATGCCATTGGCCGAGTTAACAGAGTTGAAGAAGCAATTAGAGGAACTACTACAGAAGAAATTCATTAGGCCCAGTGCTTCACCATGGGGAGCCCCAGTGCTGTTTGTCAAGAAGAAGGATGGGAGTATGCGATTATGTGTGGATTATAGGCAGCTAAACAAAGTGACTATAAAAAATAAATACCCTTTGCCTAGAATAGATGACCTCATGGACCAATTAAGAGGAGCCCAAGTGTTTTCCAAGATAGATCTGCGATCAGGATACCACTAGATTCGAGTGAAGGAGGAGGACATACCAAAGACAGCCTTTAGGACTAGATATGGACATTATGAGTTTAATGTGATGTCGTTTGGGTTAACCAATGCACCGGCAGTGTTTATGGACTACATGAATAGGATATTTAGACCATACTTGGACAAGTTTGTAATGGTATTCATCAATGACATTCTAGTTCACTCTAGAACTGAAGAAGAGCATGAAGAACACTTACGAGTGGTGTTGGAGGTGTTGAGGAACAAGAAACTTTATGCAAAGTTGTCCAAGTATGAATTTTGGATGAAGCAAGTTAAGTTCTTAGGTCATGTAGTGTCACATGAGGGAATAGCAATAGACCCAAGTAAGATAGAAGCAGTGCAACAATGGAAAACCCCTACCACTGTGAAGGAGATTAGGAGTTTTCTAGGGCTAGCCGGTTACTACCGAAGGTTCATTAGAGGTTTTTCCCAAATTACCTTACCCCTCGCCAAGCTAACAAGGAAGAATTCAGCTTTTATATGGAGCCCAGAATGTGAAGAGAGTTTCCAAGAACTAAAGAAGAAGTTGACCACTACCCCTATCCTAATCCTACCTGTCCCAAAAGAAAAATTTGAGGTGTATTGTGATGCCTCGGGAAGAGGACTAGGATGTGTTTTGATGCAAAATAGGAATGTAGTAGCCTATGCCTCTAGACAGCTCAAACCCCATGAAGTTAATTACCCAACCCATGACTTAGAGCTAGCGGCTATTGTCTTTGCCTTAAAAATCTGGAGACATCATCTTTATGATGTAAGGTTTGAAGTCTTTTCTGACCACAAAAGTCTGAAATACCTCTTCAACCAAAAGGAACTCAATATGAGACAAAGGCGTTGGATAGAGTTTCTCAAGGACTACGACTTTGGGTTGAACTATCACCCAGGAAAGGCAAATGTGGTAGCAGACGCTTTGAGTCGTAAGTCCTTGCATGCCACTTGGCTCATGGTGGAAGAAAATGAGCTAATAGAAGATTTTAGGAACCTCAACTTAGGATATAGGGGAACTTCAGAACAAATTCGGTTAAGTCAACTAAGTGTAACCAGTAGCTTTAAGGATCAAATAATTCAAGCCCAAAGGGAAGATGAGGATTTCCTTAGAACCTTAACCCTTGTCGAAGCAGGGAAGTTGAAAGAGTTTGTCCAGGATAAAGAAGGAGTGTGGAGATACCAAGGGAGAATCTGTGTACCTGCAAAAGAAGGATTGAGAGCTAGCATTTTGGAAGAAGCCCACAAGAGTCAATTTAGTGTACACCCCGGTATAACCAAGATGTACCATGACCTAAAAAAAGATGTTCTGGTGGCCAAAGATGAAAGCAGATATAGTAAATATAGTGCAAAAATGTTTGGTATGCCAAAAAGTGAAGATAGAGCATCAAAATCCCTCCGGAGTGCTGCAACCTCTCGAAATCCCCGAATAGAAGTGGGAAGGAATATCCATGGATTTCGTGATGGGATTGCCAAGAACGCCTACCGGACATGACTCCATATGGGTAATTGTGGATAGATTGACCAAATCTGCTCACTTTTTACCCATTCGAGCAAATTAACCTTTGGAAAAGTTAGCTCAGCTATACATCCAAGAGATAATAAGGCTCCATGGAGTACCCAAAACCATTGTCTCAGATAGGGATCCAAGGTTCACCTCAAGATTTTGGAGAGCTTTGCAAAGGCGTTTGGTTCAAGGTTGTGTCTAAGCACTGCCTATCACCCTCAAACTGATGGACAATCAGAAAGAACAATTCAAACCCTTGAGGATATGCTAAGAGCATGTGTCTTAGACCAGCCAAAAAGTTGGGACAAACAGCTTCCATTGATTGAGTTTGCGTATAATAATAGTTACCACACTAGCATTGGGATGGCACCCTATGAGGCTTTGTATGGTAGAAAGTGTCAATCACCACTATGTTGGTGTGACCCGGGAGAGCAAAGTATTTTGGGCCCTGATTTGGTAGAAGAGACAACCAAACAAATAAGGAGAATTAGGGAAAGAATGCTCCTGCTCGAGTAGGCGTAAGAGCTATGCTTTGACAAGAGAAGGAAACCTCTTGAATTTCAAGAAGGAGAACACATATTCTTGCGAATTACTCCTACCACAGGTATAGGTCGTGCAATGAAAGTCAAAAAGCTAAGCCCTAGATTCTTAGGACCCTTCCAAATCCTCAAAAAGGTAGGTCCCTCCGCCTACCAAATTGCATTACCTCCAAATTTGTCTAACCTACACAATGTTTTTCATGTGTCCCAATTGAGAAAGTATCAGTCAGACCCCAGTCATGTGTTTGAGCCAGAAACTATACAATTAAAAGATGACTTAACTTTTGAATTACCACCGATGAGGATCGTGGATCATGGCATCAAGCAGTTGAGAAACAAATCTGTATCTCTGGTCCGAGTAGCCTGGGGACAAGATGGAATGGAAGAGCACACATGGAAGCTCGAGGAAGATATGCGAAAAGAATTTCGGAATCTATTCACAGGTATCAAATTTTGAGGGCAAAATTTTTAATAAGAAGGGGAGAAATGTAACATCCCCAAATTTATAACAAAGCTAAATATTAATTAGCGATAGCAAAACCAAGAGAATATGGACAAATGTTATGAAACACAACAAATAGACTACTTAAGTATGTCTAGAGAAAAATGCAAAGAATTACGAAAATGCCATCACTAAGTGGAAATTATGAAAATGCCCTTGCTATGTAAAGGAAATTACCAAACTACCGTTGCCTTATTAAATGACAAAGATACCCTTACTCTATGAATGGAATTACAAGAATACCACTATCATTGTCTAATTACAAAAATATCCTTGTCTTAGTTAAAGAAATTACTACAATGCCATTTACACAAATCCCTAGACTTGTCTTTAAACAAGAATAAATCTAAGCCATTGGATTAAGATGATAACACAATAATTTAACCACATACATCATACACATTTCTGAATCACATACATGCACTAAAGGTTAGAAAATTTCCACTAACATCTTTGTACAAAACATGGAAACATGTTTGCACAAAACATGGAGCATTTTCATCCCAAAATTCAGCCAACATGTTTCCATAAATCATGCTCCAAGTGCTTTCCTTCTTCTGTTTTTTCTCTAATCTTTCCACTATAAATACTCCTCAAACTCTCTTCAATTCAGAAACTCCCTAAGAGTTACAATCTTTAACTCTAGTGAGAAATATTTTCTTAAACACTCAAGTTCTAGAGCCAAGATTCAAGGAGGGTCATCCACTCTAAAGACTCTTGTTCAAAGCTTAAGGAAGAAGAGAAGGACCTTTTTTAGACCCTACACAAGAGGTAGGAGTTTCTTCTTTATTTGTTCAAGTATTGTTGGCTTCTAACTTTGCTCATGGATAGAATGCCTCAAACTTGAGTTATTGTCAAAAGTTTTGAATAATTATATTTTTAGAAAACACAACCTGTTCTATTCTGCTATGAGTACTTTTTTGATGTTATCAAACTCAAATATAACTTAAAAGATTGTATGTGAAACTTGAGTTAATAAAGATAACTTGAGACATGAACATGGCAGGTGCTGGAATTTCTAGTTATTTCTGGCAGTAGTTACTTCGAAAATTAGTGTTCATAAAATATGAAGGATCTCGAAATGAAAATATTTTTATTATAAACTAGACTCATTGTAGAACACTCTCCAAAAAGAATCACCTAAAACGGAGTTTCCTAACCCAAGATATAAATTTTTAAAGTAGAGTCTAAGACTGAAACTCTTAATCTAACCTTGTAGTAGTAAAATAGGTGTAACTCACTCTAGAAAAATGCAAATGGACTGATTTCAACTTTGTTGAAAAGCTAACACATCTACAAACACACTTATGTATGCTATGCATAAAGTTTTACACCACGAAAATACAGAATGAGAGATATATTTTCGGGACAGTGTGCTGAGAAAGTCTTGAAGGTAGCGTGATACTGTGAGAGTGCAATTTGGAAAGGTTCTAGCTAAGGAAAGACTTGGTATTTAAGCGTGTCCATTGTGACCCACCTCTCTTTCCTGGGAATCCTACTATGCCCAATTTACAGTTGATTTACACTAATCTAAGATGTTAGTGCTACAAATTTTATTCTAAAAGATGTCAGAACTCTAAATAAAATATTCAAGTCTTGTAAAGAGATAATTTTAAGGATTTAAGTAGAATAATAATCTTCAGGAGATATATATAAAAGTCATAATAAAAATATATAAAGAACCTCTAAAAATATCTTAAAGGGGTATTAATGTATTAATGGAAATACTAAGAGTACAAAGAAGACTAAGAAAAAGATAATACCAAAATATCCATAACCTATTAAAAACACTAGAGACCTAACTTGATAACTTAGGTTGCTTAATATGAATTATCTATGAGAATGTTTACTATGAAATTTACATGATATTGTCTATGTTACATGAAGTGATATATAGAAATGTGAATGTATTGATGAGATATGAAATGATAATGATAAAATGATTGACTGTGCCATGATTTATTAATGTGCATACATTCATGTTTCCAATGAAATAATAAATAGACCAATCTTACTGCTTAATCCTCAAAATTGATGATTTCACTTAGTGAGAATAAAAGTAAAACCTGAAAAAGTAGCAATGATAGTATGGAAAAGTGGACTTGAGCTAAACTCACGGCTTAATCCCCTAAACCGTTGAGATCATGGCAACGGAAAGAAAACCAAAAGGTTGTGGCAACGGCCACAGTATGAGCTCATTACCCTTTTAGGGTGGTCTAAGGCATTGATGCATTCATCCCGTGAGTAATTAAGAAATATGTTGATGAAATAAATGAAAGATGATGATCACTAAACAAGTGAATGTTGAGGATGAGTAATCATGAAATGCATGCAGCTCCTAAATGATTATTGCTTATTAGTGGTTTTAGATGATATGCTTATATGTATGCTTGATGAAATACTGAATGAATATTTCTGCTAATGTTCAAGATTAGTTTAAAAGTAACTGCACTTCGGGTAATCACGTTTGTGAAAGTTTGATAATTGAATCCTTACCTGTTCACCTTTTTATAATAAACCCGAAGTGACTGGGACGACAACAATGACACTTTTAGTACAAGTAGGAAATCCTACTGAGAAATCATGTATTTCTCACTCCTATGTTTATTTTCAGTTGTCGTTACCAGAGACAGACGTGTCTACCTAAAGCAACGAAGCTGTAGTTGAGGAAGGAGGTAGCACGTGAAGATTTCAAACCTTTCAAGTAGGAGCATTCCGAGCTTTAGTTATATTATAGTTTGTGAGAAACAATTAGTAATAGTAGAACTTATATAATTATTTGTAATAACTTAACAGTATGATATATGCCCTGTTGTGACTTATGTATTAAGTGATTATATTCCAGTTTATGTGATAATAGTTCTACACTTAGTCTCTTATTCCGCTTATTTAATTAAGTGCGCAATGTAACTTGATTATTATCTATGAAAGCGCTATGTATTTCACTTTTCGTTACAGGCTTAAGTTTTCAAAAAATTAATTTATTTAAAGAAAAAAAAACTTCCACTATTTTTCTAAGTTAATTTCAAAAGAAAATAAATGCAAGGCATAAGTGACAACTAATAGAATCCAAATGTGAACTTAAGCACAGTGGGGTTCTATTAAGGTGTTACACCGTGTCCTATCCCCATTGTCCCCACTTTTTGGAGAGACAGAAATACAGAAAATTTGTCTCTAGAATAGAAAATTACCTTGTCTCCACCACCAAACATGATACAGGGACAAACTGTTCCTGTATTTCTATCCTGGGACAGCAACCAAACACAACCTTAGAGACCAACTTACCCCCCATGACCTTCCTAGACTAAGTATAGCGACACCTCACCGCATCAAGGTCCAGTAAATTGCAGTCTTCTAACATGGCTGCAAAATCATCAGCTCGCCCACAAAGAAAATTCCCTCCCGGAACCTCAGAAGGGAGAAGAATTTCATTGAAATCACCGAGCAATAACCAAAGACCCAACACTCTCTGGCACAAATATCTAAAATAGGACCACAAAGAACCACGAACAGACGGAATTGGGCTTGCATAAACAGCACTACAAGCCCAAGTGGCGTCCCCTTGGCCTACCAAAAAAGTGACCAAATCAGTATGAACCTCCAGAATCCTACAATGCAGATGCGGTGCACTAGATAACATCCAAACACCTCCACCATGACCCACAGCTTAAGCCACCCCCACCTCCGTAAACCCTTGTCTATTCCACCAATCTCTCGAGTTCTCAAAAGATGAATGAGTTTCTAACAAGATGAAAATCGAAGGTTGATATCTCTTGATTAACTCCTAATAGTGACGACGACCCCGATTACTCAGTGCACCCCTATTCCAACAAATAATTTAGCAATCCATAAACAACAAAAAAGGATGAAAATAGCTCCCAAAACAACCCAACAACCTAAGTTGGAATAATAGAAGCCCCTTTGAGATCACCTCCCATGGTAGCCAATTCCCTTTTACTATCATTCGTCATTCTATTCCCCCCCATCACCACCCGCTAGCTAAGCATCCATAAAAGGATCTCAAATCGGAGAGGTTTCAAAATCTGCAGGCCGTAACCTTTTATGCTTCCCTTTCATGATCTTCGAGACCAGCTCAAACTATCTAGATTCCAATTTATTTACACCCACCAATACCTGCGGAGCCCGCCTAGTCCTTGATGCATTGAAAATCGTAGGTAGGTCACAGTCACCTTTGGATTTGTCATAGGTTTTAGGGACATCACTTGTCCAAAAGAGTTACCTTTTGTTGTGTAGGCCCCTTGGTATCCTTCATGTGCATGGATATTAGTCCCTGAGGGTAGCGCGCGTGAGGTTGAGGCCTGTCCATAAGAAGGCTGCTTAGAACTCAGAGTAGTGAGATGTTTAAAGAGTAGTGAGATGTTTAAGGGGTAGTTTCATTACAGTGGATCCCGATATGAATAAGGAATTTTGAAATATCTTTTTTTCCTTCTTTTTGGTCTTTTTGCCTATAACAGTGGTCCACATATCATCCTTAGGGGGCGTGTGGCAGCCAGTTTTTTTTCTCATTCCTGGGAATCTAACCATGGGAATGTAACTTTCTTGTGTTTGGTAGGCAGATCAAAAAAATATTCCCAGGTAACTTTTTATCCCGGGAATGGAAAATTCTCAAAATTCAAACCCACCTCCGAGGTGGGAATCATTCATTCCCACGGCAAGGGATTGTGCTCTAATCATGTAAAATTCCAAGTTTGCCCCTGTCATAATTTTCGTTCTCTCGCTAATCACTTCATCCATCGTGAAAAGAGAAGCAACCTCTCTCTTCTTTAACTTCACCCTCTGTCCCACTTTGACTCCACCGCCGTCAGATCTCCGCCACTGCCGCCGCGAGATCGCCACCGCCGCCGCCGCAAGGAGGTATGCTTCTCTCTGTTCCTCTCTCTGTTTTTGTTCGTTACCACCACTGCCATTGGTTTTCGCCATTGCTTCAGTTCTTTGCCGCTATTGGCTTCTCGTTCTAAAAACAAAACCCTAACCTTAACCCAAACCCTCACAATTCCACTTTTTCTGTTCTGCTCTTCGAATGTCGCATAATGCGATTAAGGTGCGGTGCTCTTCGTGAATCTCAGATCTGTTAGTTTAACACTTGATTTGAAGTGCTTCGAGCGGCTCTTATGACACTCTATGAATTTCCAAGGATCCAAAGACTCTCTTTGGATTTGAATTCTCGTTTGTTTTGGATTTTTCTTGAATTGGTGTGTGTGTGTGGTTTGAGGTAGGTTTGTTATTGTTGATGCCTCTGTAAATTGAATTAAACGATTAAGCCGTTGATGTTGATTCAAACGTCTATTTCAGAACTTATTTTTCTATGCATGGATTGAATTATTGATCTTATTTTAGTTCTTTTGGTTTTCATTTACTATATTTTTGACAATTGTCATGCTTGAGGGTTATTTTAACTGCAGCTATAGCTTTCAAGCTGTGTATGATTTGGTTGCTTGAACTAATGCTAATAATCCTATTGGGTAATTTTGAAGTACATGAAAGAAGCTTTCTGCGATTTTTATTGTGATGCTTTCTGTGATTCATTTCTTGTGTGATCCTTTCAAATTCCTAGCAATTGCAGAGGAGACCTTGGCAGAGCTCCTTTCAAAGGCTAGAAGAACTGCTGTTGATTGGGTCCAGATGCCTGGGATGAAGGTATTTTTTCTTTATGTTAATTTCTTGCCAGAAAATAAGTTAATAAATTAGTGGACAATGTCATGCTTATAGTGTTTTCACATTTCTGTGTGGCTTCATTTTCTTATTGATTTGGTTCCAATTTCACACCTGCTGGAAAAATTCTAGGGTTCTCTTTTAAGCTCAGCCTTTGATTTATCTTATTTGATTCGCGCTTCTTCTTTTTTTTTTTTTTTCTGCCGTGCAATGATGGCAAAAAAACGTGATTTCCATCAATGTCCCTACATAGACGCAATATAGCCACTAACTTCGTTGAAAATTTTCTGTGAACATTTTTGGCTTTGTTAAATTTTAATGCTTCTTGCATAATCATAGTCCTTTGCATAGAGCCTTTAATTTCAAGTTACATTGCAAAGCATAGCTCACGAGTTTCATATAATCAAAGCCATGCCAAAATGATAACTTTACATTTTATTTATTTTTTTTTATCCCAGTGATCATTGCCATATCCTTTTCAGAAGGAAAAGAGGAAAGATATGTGAGGCAATATTGTCATTTTTTTTTTTGGTTGGATTGAAATATTGATTTTCGCTTATGTGAGGCATTGTCAGTTTGCATTGGTTATATTACTCTAAGAATATAGATTGGGCTGTTGTTGATTCTGAAAATGTGGAAGGAAATCCTGTTGGAACTTTGCAACTGTGTTCGGACAGTATACTTTAAGCTGCTTCTAGATATGAACTGCAGTCATTATTCTTAATCTTTTTATATTAAAAACATTGTAGAAACGTGAATAATGTCAGAATTGAAGTGATAAAATTTCCAGGGATATAGGACTATGGAATAAAAAGGAATGAATAGAGTTGAAGTATATCCAAACAAATAAATGCTCTTGCGAAAAAAGGTCATAAGTACTTCTGTGTTATACACTTGCAAAAATTTCTTTTTTATTGTCTTTAATAAGTTCATGTGAAGCTCATAAAAGTTTTGGGTTGTTATGGTGCCTACTGAGTTCATCACAAGTATTGCTTAACTTGTCATTTCATACAGTGTGTATTTATTTAGAGTTGGCCATTATAACTAGGAACTCCACCTAGTAGTAGCTAGATGCTTGGTTATTGTTGTTATTGTATTTTAAATTTTAACATTGAAACTGAACAGGGACAGGTACTGGAAGCACAGCTCAAGCTGATGTCGACAATGGGATGGAAACTGATAGTTTGAGTCAGCATCAATCCAGACTCCAAGCTGCTTATGAGAAGTCTGTGTTTACCCCTCTACAAATTCTATAGTATGGTATGGTGTTTCTAATTTGAACCTTAAATTTATGAGAAGAAACTAGCTTTTACTTTTTCCCTATGTACAAAGGTAATGAACTGAACCTAAGTCTAAGGTATAATTTCTGGTATTCACAGCTCCCCTGATACCTTCTGGATCAGCCAATTCAAAGATTTGTTGCTGAAACTTCTAGTACTAAGCTCAATGGAGAGCAACAATCCAGTGAACAAGCACAAGCACAATAGCAGCTTTGTTTTACTTGGTGGACCTCCTCCAATGGTTCAAGTTTTTTTACTACATTACCAATTATGAGCAGTTCATCTGAAATATGGAGAGGGGTTTGGAAATTTTGGAATTACTACGGATTCTGTTAATGAATCATGACTCCTTAAATGTGTTAATATGCAAGTGTTACAATTTTCAATGAGTAGATATATTGCTGTATATGGGGATAGGCAAAAAGTCAATAGTAATAGAAATCTTTGGTTGTTTGTTTGTTTCTCTCTCTCTCTCTCTCTCTCTCTCTCTCTAAATTATTACTACAATAATTAAAGTTTTGTTATTATATTGCTTATTCAATTTCTGAAACTAGTTTCTATGTTAAAAACTCGTTTAGTAATATATATAAAATATGTCTAAGTTAAATCATCCATATATATATATACATTGTGTGCTTATTTAAAATATTACTTGATATGTTCTTATTATAAGCTAAGTTGATCACTTGAATTGAAGACAGGTCGTAAATTGTTGGTGGAATGCTTCCTAAAAGTTGGTTAGGTGCAAAATCCATCCACTTCAACTGTTGAAACTGA
Organism: Dalbergia cultrata; assembly: GCA_031216105.1. Classification (NCBI taxonomy): domain Eukaryota; kingdom Viridiplantae; phylum Streptophyta; class Magnoliopsida; order Fabales; family Fabaceae; genus Dalbergia; species Dalbergia cultrata. Next base: position 50,609,532 of record CM062346.1, read on the forward strand.
CCCATCATTGATGGAATGACTCCTTTTATTCTAGATAAATAGATGGAAGTATATCATACTTATGGTCACTATGTGATTGAATTGTTATGTCTATTTTTTTTATGTAATTTGGATGGCACTCATATACCTAGCGTTGTAAAATAAAATTGTGTTTGAATTTAATTTGTGCAAATTTTACATAATCTTGATTATGATGGATTATATTTATGTGCAAATTTTGTGTCAAGCCTTGTGTTTAATGTTAAATTTTGAGTTAAAATTTTTAATTTTTTGTTAAAATAGTTAATTTTTTAGTAAAAATAGTTAATTTTTAGTTTAAATGGTTAATTTTTAAGTTAAAATTATTTATTTTTAGTTTAAATAATTCATTTTTTAGTTAAAATTGTTAATTTTTAATTAGAATATTAATTTTTGAGTAACAATAATTAATTTTTAGTTTAAATATTTAATTTTGAGTTAAAATTGTTAATTTTTAGTTTAAATAATTAATTTTTTAGTGGAAATTGTTAATTATTAATTAGAATAGTTAATTTTAGAGTTAGAATTGTTAACTTCTAGTTAAATTAGTTAATTTTTAAGTTGGAATTATTAATTTTGGCATTAAAATTATGAGGGGTATTTTGGGAATATCATACAACATTCCTGGATATATAAATAACAACCAAACACAAGAATGCCAATTCCCAGGTATATTTTATAACTAATACTTCTACCAAACACTCTTAAAATATTATTCCTGGGAATAACGTTCCTAGGATTAGCATTCCCAGAAATACTAGATCCCAAAGTTTGCTCCACTAAATCCTCCTAAACTGGTTTTTTTCCATTTTTTATTAATTCCCTTTTTGGATTCAAATCCGAACCTACTAAACTTTTCCCTTCTTTTGCTACCATAGAGGCTGAAGCACCATCACCAGCCCGATTAGTTTCAACCACCAGACTAGACTTGCATTCTTTGGTTACGTGTCTGTAATAGTTACAGAAACCACAAATTAGATTAAGGCTCTCATACTCCACATCGTAGCAAAAACCATCAATAATTATCCTCTTAACTACCGGTAAGGAGAGATCAATTTCAACACAAGCTCTAATAAATTTGCCTCTCTCTGCCGACTTAATAGCAACATCCACCTTCACTGGTTTGCTAATTGCTGAGGCTATAAGATGCACAGCTTTCTCCTGGTAATACCATATATTCAACCCAAAAGTACGGATCCACACCATAGTGGCACCAAAACTCTTTCCCTTTGGTCGAAACTCGGGTGTCCAACGTTTCATAGCCAAATAGGACCCTGCTACCATCCACGAACCACCTATGATAACCCTCTCCCCAGCTTCCCATAAGTCAAACTTAACGAGGCGATAACTGAAGCCCACACTTATAACATCATACCCCCCCTGAAGCCTCCATGATGAACGCACCTTAGGAACCAAAACTGAATATGGAAGAGTTTTACCAATAAGCTTTGATCAAAAGAGCTTCTTGATAAGGTGCAACAAGTAACGAGATTCCCTCATGCTTAAAATTGACAGTGGGTGGCACCACTTCATCTTCTTTTCCCTGTACAACACCCAAACGATCATCATCCGGTATCTCCATAATGAAAGGCTTAGTGTTAGAGTGGCCTAAAACCTTATCCCGAAAGAAGACTTTCTAGGGGATATGTGTAGCAACTGGTACATTTCCTATCTCAGCCTCACTCCCATAAGCATTCTCTTGTATCTCTCCTTCCTCACTCTCTGTCATATTCATTTTATTTTATTTTGTTTTTCCCAAGGAGAGAGCTTATCTGCCTGTCCCTGCCAAACAGGCCCTTAAACAGTAGCTAACTTTGAATCTCCGAGCAAGCACTAAGTAAAGAGTGGAGTTGGCAGCGGAGCACGGGAGCAGCAGTGAAAGTGAAACTGCCGGATCTGTGGGTTTCATGCAGATATGAAGCGCACCAACACCACTGTAGTACCAGATCTGCAGAAGGATGCAAAAACAGAATCTGATCCATGCAGACAGACGCAGATTCGAAGGACCAAGAGTAGATCCACAGAAGAAGGAGATGCTGATGGGTTTGGGGCTGTGAAAGAGGCAGAGAGTGTGGTGGCTTGTAGCAGATGATGATGGTGTAATTGATGCAGATCTACTGGAGGAATATTGGGGCTGTAGATGATGATGCTTGCGGCCTGGTTTGAGCAGATACCATTGAAGCAGAGCAGGAGACGGCAACAATCCGGCTTGTGGTGGCACAAGCGAAGGTGGGCTCTCCAACGGCAAAGGCAAAGGGGCTGGCGCGGCTTCGCAATTCCCTTAACTCGCATTGAACTGTTTGGCCCAAGCGGGGAAGCATGAAGGTGAATGACAAGGGCAAGGAGGAGGCAGGGAAGTAGACGTAAGAGGGGACGTTGAGCTGGGAGGCGACGTCGATGGCATCGGAGCAGAAAGGGTCGATGACGAGGGCGGCAATGCGGCGGCGCACGTGGAGGTGGTGAAGGGTGTGGCGGAGGATGGTGAGCGTGATGAGGATTTCAAGGTTGGAGTCGGGAAGGAGGTCGGAGAGGGACGCGCAGCATCTCGATCTGATCAACCCATCAGTCACCCGTGGAGTCTTGTTTGTAAAGATACTGAGCACAGATAGAAGTTAACATATGCTAAATACAATCTTATATATATAAAACTTGGTCAGCTCAAAGTGAAAATATATGTGAAGCTGTAATACTAGAAAATTGTCGGAAACAATCTTTGACAAGAATTGGAACACACGAACTGTAAAAATAATGGCACTAGTGGTGTTATATGAGCTTGGTTTGATGTCAGCACAGTTCGTAACAACGTCGATGAAATGTCCCAAGAAGAAGAGTCAATCCATTAAGGCAAGGTAAACAACGTAGAGGTAGAACAAAAATGCTAAAAGGAGAAGAAATTAATTGGGAAACGAAAGATTGTTCGAAGAAAAGCAGAGAGGAGGAAACTACTCTTAATAATTGCTTCCTATTACCCCCTCCATTCATGCCATTCTCCCAACCATGCCCAAGTCACAAGATCTACTTGCACAGTATTAGCACCTTCCGTATTCATTTTCTATTTGTATTTTTTATTTTTTAATTTGAGAAAAAGTAAGATATTAAAAATAAGAGAAAATTTATTTTCTGTCATTTTTCATACCCACTACTTCCTTTACAAAATCTAAAAAATAGAAAACATGAAAAATAAAAAAGAAAAAAAAATCAAACAAAACTAAAGATTCTTCATTGAAAGTTGTTCATTCCAAATAAAACTGCTAGTTTACAGCAAGACGTTTAATACTATTAATAGTATGATATTAGTAAAGTACAGGAGATAAACATGTTGTTAAGGAAAGGTTTGCTAATCCTATTAAAGTTTACAGAAGAAAGAAACATAGGGGTAGTCTAGGGAATGTTATTCAAGCTGACTAGGCTAATTGGAGAATATTTTGTGGGCCCCTTTACTAATTTTAGAGCATAACGGTTTTGGGAGGGTGGTGAGGTCACGAGGTTGTTAAGGAGAAGCATTATAAATCTCGAGAGAGCAGAGGAAGGTAGGCATTCTGTTAGAATTTGGCTAGGAGCTGTGAACTGGTATAGTGCTCAAGGCCTATTCTCTCTTGTTTGTTCTTATTCTGTCTTTCCACTTTTACAGCTAATATACAGACTATATTTCCGTTGCATTCCTGTTATTCTTGTGTGCTTCTATTACAGGTACTTCAAAAATGGTGAGAACAGTGCTAAACAAATTATATTCTCAGGAAAAGAACTAATATTTAACTTCCAGAAATGGCAATTAATCTCATAACAATGTAAAAACTAGAGACTTAAAAATGCGTCGAAACATGCCATCCCATCACTTAAGGCTAACAAAATCCCCCAGGGATACTTAACAATTCCCTGGTTATGTAAGACAGTACTAAATACTGATGTATTTTAGACTAGAGCGTGAACAGAAGCAAACTGAGAGGAAGGAAATCGTGATAATAACGAAATATGACCAAGTAAACTTCCAAGATGCAGTGCAGGTTTCATTTACTTTCTATTTCTTCTCATGTCATAGGTGCAGGCTTCATAAATGAAATTATTATTTAAAAGGGGCGGTGGCAGCCGGGGGAGGGGGGGGATGGTATTACAACACATGGTTGCCGGCAACCAAGGTGCTCCAATAAGTAAGCTCACAGGAGGAACACTCAATCCTATGCTGCATGGGCACTCAAAAAAGTCCATTGCTTTTGGATATATATCATCATTAGCATAATAGCATGTAGCCATTTTTCAAATCCACCTGTCATATAATTATGTCTTAAGCGGTGCCTTCTTCTCTCTGTCAGATATCCGAGCAGGAGCTGTGGAATGTGACTTGAAACGACCCCTTCCTCCCTCTTCTTTTTCCTGAAGGATACATATCAAGTTCAATCTCTAATCTTCACAAATACGTGTTTACAGCCAGCATCAAGTGAAGGACATAATATTTGGACAATGATGCACCAGCTATGAAGCACAGATGCTTCAAAAAAATCTTAAGTACCCATATCGGATATGTATCATATTAAATACTTGATTGATAATTTTAAATACTCTTAATTACATTTTACATAATTTTAATTTGATTTATGTCATCTCTCTATATCGTACTCATTTTGTAGTAGATATTCCTATAAGTATCCATGCAACATAGTGTACCAGTTAATCGGACAGAACACAACATACAGGGTGATACAGGGAATAGCTTTCCTGACCTTCTTCTTAACGATTTGAACGACGTCTTCATCACGAAGAACATGACTAAGGCCACAATGTTGTGGGTAGTGCCTTGCGCTTGTACCCCAGACCAGAACATACTTCACATCCTTCACCAAACTTCTATGTATGTGGTTGCAGAAGTCTTCGACAGAGCAGCCACCTCTATCCTACAATAATTTGCCAGAGAAAGTGATCTCTCTATGATGGAGTAGAAGATCTTCCAAAAGAATGGCCAAAGGTTTTCAAGCTATGTAAGTGGAATATGGAAAACAGGTTCTTAACAAGAATATAGATAATGGAACATACAGCGGAAAGAACCACAGGATCAGTGAAATCAGGCTGCTGGCCTTGTGGTTTTGTGTAAACTCTAACCAGACCCATTTCATCCCACATCCTTGAAAGTAATCTGTCTAAGTTCAGCTGTTCACAAGAACAAAATATTTCGTGTTACTGACATAGGAATTGAGTAAAACAGAAATCAATTGCTTCCTGAGACGTAAGTGGCAGTACATTATAAAAATAAAGCACGAAATCTGTCTTATTGCAAACTGTTCTGGTGACACTGGCAATATGAACCTACCTTCAAATTGCAGCTAATGACAACAGAATTAGGTTGGCGGGCTAATCTGTCCACATCATCAATACCAACAACATCTATCTTGTTGTAGACATATATACACTTCATGTATTTACGGTTTCCTTCTATGACATCAATGAGATCATCTACTGTGGCATCCTCACGAAAAAGGACCTGAAATAGAAGTTGTCAGCCTGACTCCCTCCATATGGATAGGTCATGAGAAACAGAAAGTGCAGACTCTCAAAAGTTGAAGTATAGAAATGAAGATGGCATGGGACCATCACTCTGCTGAAAGCCATTTATATCATGACAGGCCTAGGAACACACTTATTATCACATAAACAAAATGATTCTGCTCTCAAATGACAGCCAATATCATCAATTTACTTCTACTTGGAATTACATGGATGAAAAGGAACAAGTTAAAATCATGGACTAAATTCCACATTGCGACAGATGCACTCAGCTAGAGTTTTACTGCAGGCTAAACTTTTATTGCTTAACAGAGAAGCTTCGGAAAGCCATTTATATCATGACAGGCCTAGGAACACACTTATTATCACATAAACAAAATGATTCTGCTCTCAAACGACAGCCAATATCATCAATTTACTTCTACTTGGAATTACATGGATGAAAAGGAACAAGTAAAAATCATGGACTAAATTCCGCATTGCGACAGATGCACTCAGCTACAGTTTTACTGCAGGCTAAACTTTTATTGCTTAACAGAGAAGCTTCGGAAAGGGTATGACAGAGAAATATGTAAACCAATGCAGAAGAAAATGTAATAACAAATAAAGAATTTCAACAATTATTTGTGCAAAGCAAGGTAACATCTGTTTGATGCCATGCTTATGTAACAGTTTATCATTCTCCAAATATCATGAACAGTAGAAAGTACTGCTAATTCCACCTTTCTAAATAGACAAATATTTTTCTCCACATTTCGCAAACACCCAATCAATCCAGTTACTAACTACACTTGTTCCACCACATTGAAACAAATTATTGCAGCAGTACAAATTTAAATTTTATCATTTAAGTGGCCATAACTACACAATTATAATACACCACAGCTACACATCCCTGGAAATGAGATACAAATCATGTTACTTTAAAGTTTATTATATACCTCTGCATTGTGAATTTTGTATTCATGCAGAATTTGATAACAAAGCTTCTCATCCACATGAGTCAAAGGCAAAGTGCTGTTAAATGAGATGCCGCCAGTTTTTTTCCTTTTAAAATATATCTGCCATGAAAAAGAAAGCTCCAGATTTCAAGGAAATTGAAGGAATATATAAATCCAACTCAGAACTATATATAAAAATACTTCATGTGAAATCTCCCAAAACATCACTCTGGGGCACAAAGTCACGAAAATACCTGAGGTGGTCTCTTGTTTAACCGCAAGCCCACAGCTTCCAGCTCCTTAGTCAATATTTGTCTATGGCCCTCACTCTGGCACATTTATTAGAGAAAAAATGTGAAGCAATTCCACAACAACATGGATTCAGACAAGGATGCATAAAAATAAATAAATAAATAAATAGATAACACAAGTGTTGCAGTATGTTAACATATTCCTCGCATGGTGGTAAGCTAGACAGCGATCACAGGAAAGGAAAAAAAAATGGGAAAAGGGAGAAATGTTGGACTCACATTTATTTATTCCTTTCCAAGCGGAACAGGAAGTTGGTAACATAATCCAGTAAAATAATGATCATACGCATGCAGATAAAAGAGTAATGCAAGTGAACTTACATTAAAAAAGAAAGGTTAATCAAGGGGATACAGAATAGCTATTACACAATGAAAAAAACTAGTTCCTAGACTTGATTGAAGGATGTCTTGAAGGATAATGTTCAAATTTCATCACCATCTCAGCTAGAGATTATCCCTAGTCAGAGTATTTATTTACTGCAAAGATCAATATATCCCTTTCAGAGTAATCAATCGCGTGTTATGGCAGTGGAGCGTGACAGTGCGGAGGTAGGCCGCTCCAAAACTTAGTTTGCACCGCGCTCCCCAGTCACAGCGAAATCACGATCAGAATCACAGAATTGCAGCCACAATGGTCTCCTGCAACAGAAACCCTAATTTTTCCTTTTCTTTTTCTGGTGAAATTTATGTTTTACCCTCACTTAAACATAAAATTTCAGTTTTGCCCTCATTTAAATTTATAATGCTTATGTTTTTCCCTTCAATTTTGCCCTCACTTAAACCAATAAAATCTCCATTTTACCCTTACTTAAACTAAGGAAATCTCTATTTTAACCTCACTAAAACTAATCATCTTTAGCCTCTCAACCTGTTATCTTTTACAGCAACACGTGCCCGACATTTTTCCCAAAAACAGAGTAACACATCATGCCTGTTGCTCGAACCCATCACACCTGTTTCACAAAGAAAATATCTGAAGAGTCTCTCCTCACAATGGCTGTTTTGTTTGTCACCTTTTTTACAGCTCAGTCCTCACAAAAAATGCTACACTTTACACTTTCTTATTCCGTCTTAGGATGTTCTAAGCTTTTCTAGCCAAGTCCATTGATGTTTCTCAGGTTATCCAGCATCCAGTGACTATGTCATCACCATTGTTATTGACTTATTGTTATTAATTATGCCTATCATACTATGTTTCTCACTTTAATCTCCTTTGTCTTTTTTAAGCTTTGTTTTTTCTTATCTTTGAATATCTATATGTATTCTGGTAAATTGCATAATAATTATGTATATTTTTCAAAATAGCAGCCATCCCACTATGCGTTATCCCACTATAGCATTTTTTGGCTCGGCCACTCCACACCCGATCAGGGATTGACAGCTATGATCCCTTTATCCACATTCAACCAGCAATACTAAGATCATAAAAGAATAAAAGACTGCAGCAAAAAATGCCAAAATGGCACTTACTTTTGAAGCATCGAGAACCATCAATACTATGTCAGAAGACTTAGCAACAGCAATAACCTGAGAGAACAATCGCAAATCAAAATTCTTTCAGTTAACAATACCAAGAGCCAAAAAAATCAGAGAAAAATCCAAACAACACATTCAAGTCAGTAGTTACCTCACCTCCATTTAATTAATGTATTATGCAATATGACAGCAGCACTGTTTGCAAACTGATGATCAACTTTTAAGTGCAAAGACAATACCCTAAAACCTACTGGAATGATTGAAGCAAGCAATTTTAGTTTTACCTGTCTCCCACGTCCCTTGCCTTCAGAAGCCCCCTCAATAATTCCAGGAAGATCAAGCAACTGAATTTTCGTATCGTTATAATGTATAATACCAGGAATGCAGGTCAGAGTTGTAAACTCATAAGATGCAGCTTCTGAATGTGTGCCCGTTAACATTGTCAAAAGAGTTGACTTTCCCACACTGGAAAATGAAAAGATAATCATTGGAGGGGCAACATTTTACACACATAGAATTAAAGCATATACATGGTGAAAGCATGTACACCCATCAAACATATAAACAAGGTTGTCAAAATTGAGATCCTACATAGGATCAGAAGGAAAAGACGAACATGTAAAACTGTAAATTGTAACACGGCTCATAAGATCCTACAAAAATATAAAACTATATTTCAATAAATACATATATACATAAATAAAAATATAAGATATTGAAATCAAAAAGTAATATTTGATTAAATGTCTAAATCTAAAGATAGATTTTATAATATAAACGACAAAATGAATTGTAAAAAACCCATAAAATTAAAAGATATAGCTACAATACCTAGGAAAGAAAAAGGGTTAAAATGGGGTAGGTACAGAACACCCACCTCAACACCAGCCACCCACAATTCTAAAACCTACCCAAGCAGCACCCTAAAGAAGACACATGCAGCACTAGTGCACCACTTAGAGCAACTCAGTCTCACACAAGCAACATGAGGAGCACACAACCACCCCAAGCAACTTAACACCAGCAACTAACCAAGTGCCAAACCACCCAGAGCAGCTCATTGGTAGATACCAGGGCCAGTTATAGATTGGGCCTTGATTGTAATTAGTATGTGAGATAAGAGAGAAGGGGCTCACCCTTGTATAACCAACTGCTGAGTTGGCAAAATAAAAGTGGAGGGAATTGAGGATTATGTGGGAATATGTTACCTGGGGTTATTTGTAGGGAGAGGGGGCATGGAGAGACGCATTTAGGAAATTAGTGGGGAGTCTTGCGAGAGTGGTGGCCTCTCTAAGAGCTACCTTGGGAGAGATTTGACCTCTTGAAGCACATACCTATTTTACTGTTTCTTACTACTGTTCTTGTAATTCATTTCTTCAAGCTCAATATCACACTAATATTGCAACATTGTGTTAATTCCATAATATATTTCTCTATAATTGTTCTATTCCAGTTTATTACTGCTCCATGAGTATCAGGTTCTTATCAAATGGTATCAGAGCGACGAAGCTTGGTGGTGGAGAAGGAGGAGGTCCTCAATGGAAGATTGGGCTCCCAATGCTCGTGCTTTGAGGAACATGAAGTGATCATCGGTGAAGAGGAGCCACTAAAAGAGAACAAGAAAGAGGTTGATCTCGACTCGGAATTCATTGAGAACAATGAAGGAGTGACCAAATTGCAGAGTAAAGTTGTGGTAGAGCTAATGATTGTGGAGGAAGAGACTAAGAAGGAATCAGTGAAGGAGCAAAAAGGGAATGGGTCTTCTTGGGATCGCAAGGAGCGGAGACTTCTTGCTCAATTGCTTGCATGGCAGACCCTAGGTAACAGAGAGAAGATGAAAGCGAAGGAGATAAATCGACATCGTTGCATGCAAATAGCAAGTACATGATCACGTGAGAAAGACGATGGTGGGTTGCATGAACACAATGCAGGCAGTGGCGACATCTACATTGGTATAGATGATGAGGTCGACCAACATTCATCATCGGAACCACCAGATCTGCTAGACTCAGCCTCACCGATGGGAACAAAGAGGATGCAAGAAATGGTTGAGCACAGGTTCTTGCACACGACGATTCGGCTTCCACCACCTGAACCACCAGTGCCACCCGATTTGAAAGTCACTGTGACTATCACAATGGAGGCACTGCTGAAGATGCGGCAAGACACTCTGAAATAGGCAGTGATGTGAGTGAGAAGAAGAAGGGAGAGAGCATGTGAAGGTCGCGTTTCGCGACTGCTAACCCAACTACCTCCGCCAGAGCTGCCGTACTTAGCGTCGTGTATGGCGAACATTGGCCAAGAGAGATACTAGCAGTTGTGGCCCCAATTTTCCCCACCACCACCACCAGCAACAGCACACACAAGAAAGATATGGAATAAGGGGAAGGGAGGATACCCTCAGCTCATATATGGGAAAGTAATTGTAGGGATTTTTATGAAGAGAAATCTTATGGACAATTGGTGGGCCAAGCCCAAAATGATGAAAAACGTGAGAGTTTTAGTATGGAAAGCAAAAGAAACCTAGCTGGATAGTTATTTAAACTTAATGGGCCATACCCGGTCACATAAAGTTGGAGAGGAGAGTTTTGTGAAAGAAGTGGATAATACAAAACGATCTCATATCCAGCCCAACCAAGAAGTCTATGTTGCAAGGAGGCCCAGCACACAACTCAATTCCAAAGAAGCTTGAAAGTGAGAGAAGTGAAGCTGCTCACATTTGCTATGGTATTGGTAATTGAGATGCATATGTTGGAGTGATAGAATGGAAAAGGGGTGCCAATGAAAAGGTTTTGTCATGCCTATGACGAGCACAATTGGTTGGTTCTTGTGATGCTAAGCTGAACCATAGGAGTGAAGCAATCACATTTGATGACATTCCTGCTATTGTACACACAAATGGAACTAGTGGAAACCCACAAGGTGTAATGCTTACCCATCTGACTCCTCTGCACTGGGCAACAAACTTATGGGACAGGGTTGTTGGTGATAGATTGCCAACCATGCATCCCTCTTCGCATGCTGAGAAAACTTGTGAGTGTTTCATTTTCTCAGGTTGTGTTAGACAAGTTTACACAATTGTGAGCATCAATGCAAATTATGTTTCATTTGCAATTGATTTGGATATGCCAGTGCCAACATCCCATTCTTATGAATTATATCTTAGAAGGTATGAATTAGAAGGGGCTGAGTTAGACTTGCTTATGGGAGGGATTGGACTCTTTAGTTTGGTTTCTATTTATTCTCAGAATTTTCTAAGAACTTTGCTTCTGGAAGCAACTAGAAGATTCAAATTTCAGGGAATGGTTTTAGAAACTAGCAGCGTTCCTACTGAACAGAATTTTGATCGAAGCAAGCAAGTTGTGCAGGCCTTGCAACAGTATAGCATTTCACAAGCTAAAAGGCTTATTGAGTATAAAGAACTGGTTAAAGATCTTAATGTTATGGGTATGAGAACTGAGCATAGGACTGATAATTCAGTGCATAAGTTTGTTCAAGAATTTGCAAGTTTGACATGCACATCATAACAATATAGTCCAGTTTGCTGAAGCATGTACAATGTATAGGCAGGGAGGTTTCTATGACTGTTCATGGGCATTAATGTCAGAGGGTTAGGATATTGAAGATTTTGTGACTTTTGGCAACAAGGGTGTGGAGACATTGGGAAGCTGTTGGTACCGATTATTTAAAGGACATAGAAAGGGAACCCGGAGGACATGGCCACACTGCAAGCATAACTTCCTCACCCTCTTTCACGATTTGGGACCAAGGAGGGCCTGTAGCAATATCATTTTGGCTTCATCACCTTGAGGATAAGGTGATTTTTCAGCGGCAGAATATTGTTAGATATCGGGGCAGTTATAGATTGGGCCTTGATTGAAATTAGTATGTCAGATGAGAGAGAACAAGCAACTCACTCTTGTATAACCAACTGCTAAGTTGGCAAAAAGAAAGTGGAGTGAAGTGAGGATTATGTGGGATTCTATTACAAGGGGTTATTTGTAGGGAGAGGGGACATGGAGGGATGCATTTAGGAAATTAGTGGGAAAGTCTTGGGAGAGTGGTGGCCTCTCTAAGAGCTACCTTGGGAGGGATCAAGGTTGTCAATGGTGGATGATAGTTTATGACAGTGATGCAAAAAACCACCATAAAAATATGGCAAATGGCGTTGCAGGTTAGGGCAGAAGCCATGGCGGACTAAAAAATATATAAATATAATTAAAAAAATAAAATACAAAGACATAATGCATAATCAGAGCCTCAAAGACATAATCAAAGCCACAAATACACAATCAAAGTCACAACCAAGGACTAAAAAACATAGCAATCCATGATCAAAGCCACAAAAGCATAGCAATCCATGATCAAAGCCACAAAGACATAATGTCAACACAAATTAAGAACATAAAATAAGGAGGAGGAAGAAGAAGAAGAAGACAGAACAGAGAACAAGACGGAACAAAGAAGAAGAAGAAGGACCTCAATGGAGTGCCTAGTGCTAGCCACCGTGGACTGTGGCAGTGTGGTGAGCCGTCGCCGCCGGCAATGGCATCTTGATCGCCAGAGAAGAGCCAAGAGGGAGAGAGAAGGACGCAAAGAAGGATGCAAGACACAGAGAAATGGCAAGCGGGCCCGAGTTTCAAAAGGGTTTCATATTGAAACCTAAAAACCCTAAAATACCATCTAAGAAAAAAAAGGAAAAAGGTTTTGGGCGCAATTTCCGCCATGGCCACCATAATTCCGCCATTCTGCCGCCACCATTGCACCCGCCATGGCCGCCACACCATTCCGCCTGCCATGGCCACCACGCCATTCCACCATGCCATCCACTTTACCATGGCGACGGCCTCATAATCTGCCACGCCATGGCCGATATTCGATAACACTGGGAGGGATTTGGCCTCTTTAAGCGCCATACCTATTTTACTGTTTCTTGCTACTGTTCTTCTTGTAACTCATTCCTTCAAGCTTAATATCACACTGATATTGCGGCATTCTATTAATTCCAAAATATATTTCTCTATAATTGTTCTATTCTAGTTCATTACTGCTCCATGAGTATCAGGTTCCTATCACGCATTTAGGCAATTAAGATGCATCCCAAAAGGAGAGAGCGAAGGAGAGCAACACGAAAGTGTAGATGGGGGGCAAACCTAAAGATGGGCAAATAGCAAAGAGATGGTTTGATGCTAATGGTTGTCTAGTTTCCAAGGATGGGGATGGTTTACTTTTTAACTAAAATCTGCCACCAGCAAAGAGGATTGCCCAACCACCACTACTACAACTTCGCTCATTGGTCCCACCCGATTTCACCAAAACGGGTTGGTGATTGTCATTGGGACCAAACTCCAAAGACCCTCACAGAAATTGTAAAATAGTGCAATAATACATGTTGACCCACAATCTTGACAACATTGCATATAAACGTGTAAAGAAATAGAGCTGAATACAACTTTATGGGTTTAATCAATTTAGATATCAGAAGAAAATAAAATATATTGATTACTAAAGCTAATGAGAAAAAGAATTATTTTGGAAGGCAGACCTTGGAAATCCAATCAATGCAACACGTCCATGGCCGAATTTTGTAACTTCAAATCCTTCTCCACCTCCACTAGAGCCCTATTACATAATTTGGCAACAAGATACCACACCTTATCAATAAGTGTACAGAAGGATAGAAAGCTGGAGCAAGCAAATAATTGATAAACCTAGGCATGCTAAACTAAAGATAAAAATAATAAATAACTTAAAAGATTCACCAGCCAAAGTCCTAAACTTGAGTCTTATAATGGATAGATTTGTATTGGAAAGCATTTTATTATTTCTTTTTTAGTGGGGGAAAAAAAAGAATTTGTTACAACTTATGAGAAATAAGAAAGGAGGATAAGAAATCCTTCCGAGGACAAAGAAAAAAGTAAAAACAGAAAAACAGACACAAGAAATAACACATTAGATCAAAAGATCTGTCCAATCACTTTGTAAATTGATCAGCCAAATCCCCCTTAAAAAATCAGTGTGCTGAATTCAAATAAAAGCCAAGAAGACAGTCGTATTTCCCAAAACTCTAGTGGAAGGATGCCTTCAAAATATATAGACAGATATGAACACAATGATTCAGCAAAAATATTTTACTCATCAAAAGAGATCTATTACCCTGATTAAGTTTACATAAGGTAGTCAAAGACTCAAAGGTTAGAAGCTTCTTTAAGCACTAGGGACTTATAATACCCCTTTTTTATTTTTGGTGTGGTGTGATGTGGTTTTTGGTTGTTGTTTTGTTTTGTTGTGTTGGTTTTGTGTTTGTGCTTCTTTTTTTTTTTTTTTTGTGGGGGGGGGGGGGGGGGGGGAGATGAAAAATTAAAATCACTAATAAAGCAAGATAACAAGCTTTTAAGGCTAGAGCTCATGACCAAAATAGATGTATGACAGCCTGAAATTCCTAAAACTTCTGAAGTTGATGAAAATTTTCAAATCAGTCTATGAGTGCATTCAAAGAATCATCATCAGTATCAGTTTCATAATGTCATGACTTTCATCTCATCCACCAATGCATTAATATCTTTCTTCAACATTCTTTTCCATTTATGAATCAACCTCCTCAACACTACGAATTGACTTTGAGCCTTTTACTGTACTGTACAGCTGTTAACTTAGCCTTACTAATTCCCTAAACCTAGTCAGAAAAAAATTTCTTCGATTTTAGGCTAGCATGTCAAAAAAATTATAATAGTGTCATTAAGGCTGAAAAATCGCTTGCCTCATTGGAGAGGCAGCCCCAGAACCAATGTAAGATGTTGAGGCTGTTAGGTCTAGTAATAATTGTAAGAGTTTTCTAACTAATTATGAGGATTTTGTAACTAACTCTGCCACCTAGGCAGAGAGAGAATAATCAAGTTAGTTAGGGAAGAGCTTATATAAGCAAGGAGAGGGATATTGAGGAGGGGGATCTGGAAATTGGTTAGGCATTTGGGAGAGTTTCAGAGTCTCTCTAATACTCTGAGCTATTTTACATTTCAGTTGTTATCAATACACATACAATATTCACTCATATATGGCTTGGTACCTATCAAATGGTATCAGAGCTCCCGATCTTGGGAGCCCTGCGCCAGGACCCATGCCAGCTGCTGCTGCCGCCGTGGAATCAGAGACGAAGATGAAGCAGATGCGGAGGATGGAGCACAATCTGAAGCAAATTCAAAATCTCATCAGAGGCAGGTACCACCGGCGACGTCGTCTACCGGTATGGGAGGGCGATGAAGATTGGTGGTGGAGGAGAAGAAGGAGATCCTCCATGGTTGATTGGCCTCCCAATGTTCGTGAGTTTTTTAGAATCATGCAAAGTGAAGGGGGGGAAGAGGATGCAGATGTTGAAGCCGAGCTCGTTCACCATTTTTCACGCTCTAATTTGGTTGCGATGGAAGAAACAGAGGCAGAAGCACCTGAATCCGAGGAAGAAATGGAGCTAGAGGCAGCCAACGAAGAGGAGCAGCAGAAGGGAGACGATCCCGAGGCCACTGAAGAGCTGCCAATGCCGCCGGAACCACCAGATCTGGTGGCGATGGAGTCCGGAGAGGAAGCTACAGAGGTTTCAAGGATGGCGGCCAAGCTTCTATCGCTGAAAACTCGACGTCCCAAAGCCAAGCCGAGTATGACGACGGAAGCGCGACCAGAGACGGCGGCCAAGCGAACCTCCGCAAGCGGCGACATGAGCGAGAAGAAGAA
This sequence comes from Dalbergia cultrata, assembly GCA_031216105.1. Classification (NCBI taxonomy): domain Eukaryota; kingdom Viridiplantae; phylum Streptophyta; class Magnoliopsida; order Fabales; family Fabaceae; genus Dalbergia; species Dalbergia cultrata. Next base: position 50,625,499 of record CM062346.1, read on the forward strand.
GAGAAAGGAGCACGCAACAGGGGAGAACTCGTGTGTGGTGACCAGCAAGCCACAGCCGAGAGTGAACCGATCAGTGACGGAGGAAACTTCTTGGAGCGGCGGTGTGCGAAAAGCTCGACCTCCACCTCAACCGCCAGATCCAGTGGCAGCGTCGATTGCAACAGAGGTGGAGACTGCTGACGCTTGGAGGAAGAAACAGAACGAGGAGGAGTGCACATCCGCGGTGAAGCTTTGGGCTTCCAGAAGTCCAGGGAACCCACGATTGCCGCCAGAACCGCCGGATTCAGTGACAGAAGCGATCATCGAAGCTGAGAGGGGGAGATCCTCAGTTTTCAGCGGCGTGACAAGGAAGAAGGGAAAAGGGGTAGCACGTGAGGTAAGTCAAGTGTTGGGTCAGTCTTTGGACTTATTGGGCCAGGCCCATATATGTGGAGGTAATAATTGGGGTTATGCTAAAAGGGCCTCTGACATGAAGTTATTAGGCAGAACCCACATTGAGTATTGGAGCACCGGAGAAGGGAGCTTTCTCGTGACATTAATAAGCCAGGCCCAAAAGAATGAAGATGCACAAGCTGTGTGCATACTCAGGATTGGGCTCCAAGAATTGAAGCCATTCTCAGCCCAACCATTAGGAGTTGGTGCTACATACGGGTCCAGCATGAAGATAACATTCTACTTGACTCCATCACTTCTTGTGATGAGAGAATTGAAGATGCTCAAAATGAGAATGTGGGGATGGTTCGAGATGCTATTGCTGGTATGGCAGAACGGCAAAAGGGTGTCAGTAAAGAGGCTAGGTCATGCCTACAACTAGAGACATCGCTGGGAGCTTGCCAGGGACACTTATTGGCTTTTCAAAAGGGCATGAAGACAGAGTCAAGGTCCGATGAGGCCAAGGGACAAGCTGTATTACTGACGGAAACAGGACAAATCAAGTTTATGGGAAGGTGTAAAGAAACTCAAAAAGCAGTTATTGAACATAATGGTGAGAGGGCCAAGCAAGATGTACAGGGGGAGAAGTTTTATGTGTCAACAGTCATTCCATTTACTGTTAATGAAGTAGAATTAGAATTCCTTAGGCGTGGGCTTGAGCATTTCAACTACATATGCATCTACTCTTCGGATCCCTTGCTGCCTGGGTTTTTGAAGGAAATTGGCAGCATCATTGCTAAACATAATTTTGACTGGAACGAGCAAGTTGCACTGGCCTTGGAGCAGTCCAGCAATTCACAAGTTAAAAGGCTTATTGAGTACAAAGGACTTGTTAAAAAGGTTGCTGTTATGGTTATGAGAGCTGAGCATGGGACCGATGTGTTTGATCAGGAATTTGAAAGTTTGAAGTATGTGCATCATAGAAAGTCAATTCATTTTGGTGAAGTAGGAACAAAGTATAGGCTAGGAGGAGATTCTATGACAGTTCACGGTCATTAATGCCAGTGATTCCGAATGCTAAGGATTTTGCAACTTTTGGTATCGAGGGTGCTAAGACATATGGTGATGCTTTTGGTATCAATTACTTAAAGGAACTTGGGACAGCTTCATGGGACCCTGGAGGACATTACAACCATACAAGCTCACTTTCCTTCTTCCTCAAGATATGGGACCCAGGAGGAAGTCTTTTATTTTTCAGCACTATTGTTTTCCTTTATGTACATCACCTTGAGGACAAGGTGATTTTTTTAGGGGGGGAGTATTGTTAGGTCTAGTAATAATTGTAAGAGTTTTCTAACTAATTGTGAGGATTTTGTAACTAACTCTGCCACCTAGGTAGAGAGAGAATAATCAAGTTAGTTAGGGAAGAGCTTATATAAGCAAGGAGAGGGATATTGAGGAGGGGGATCTGGAAATTGGTTAGGCATTTGGGAGAGTTTCAGAGTCTCTCTAATACTCTGAGCTAATTTACATTTCAGTTGTTATCAATACACATACAATATTCACTCATATATGGCTTGGTACCTATCAGAGGCCTTGCAGTGCCTCACCTTAGCTCCTACGGTGCACTTTTTAGCGCCTTTGACTACAATGGGTCCACAAACAGAATAAACTACTAAAGGTCCCTCCCTTGGCATTTGTTATTGTTCTCTAGTAAATATGTAATTACGAATAATGTATACAGATGAAGCATAGTGACAAAAGTACAAATACTTCATCAATTCAAGCAACAGTACAAAACTACAAATAAAACAATATTAGCTCGGGATCTGAGTATCAATTAGGCAAAAGCAAAAATCTTGTAAATGCAAAAATTTGGATGATACGCCCTTCTTTCCTAATCTACTTAAATTATGACAGACCTCATACTTTAAGGAACAGTCTCACACCTAAACTCACTAAAAAAAAATGAATCCAAGACATGCAAAAAGATAGTAAGAATCATGTAAAGTAAATTTATACTAAAACTGAGCAAGTTAAGAGGATAATTGCCAGTGAATAGTCAGTTGAGAGAAGATAAGCATACCCATGAAAACAAAAACTCGCATTAATCATGGCAAGGAAAACAAACTAATGAACTTAATGTAAATAAAATTTTAAAAAATACTATAAAAAAGAAAATACGACCATAAGAAGGGTAAAAAAGAAGAGAACGTTAGCATACTTTTGGAGGCTCCAATAATTGTGTCCTTAATTTTGCAATCTTTGCCTTGAGCTGCCCAAGATGATACTCTGCGTAATAAACCAGTTTAAACGCATTTATCATAATAATGAAAATCGAAAAAAACTAGAAGACATAGAAAATAATAAATTCACGATTAGACCACTAATAAAAAAAAAAAAAGCAACAGAAGTTTTAAAAAATTAAATCCCAATAAATTTTGCATCTTTTTCGGAATCTGTGGCTATAACAATCAAATACACAAAATATAGATAGATGCAGGGGGGACACAAAAATCATTGCCTGTGGCTTTGTTTTTTTGGGTCCGAGCCATCTCGGCTTCAATCTCTTTAATCTTCTCAATGATACCCATTTTCCCGTGCTATTAACTGCAACAAACAAAAGGGCAATCAGCTATGCTATTCTAAAGAAGAATGTTTATATCGAGAGAATGAAATGAGAACGTGCAACTTTAGCTCACCGGAACACAGTCACCGATGATATCAGGCACGCTGAGAAAGGGGAAGAGAGAGAGAAAGAGAGAGAGAGAGAGAGAGAGAGAGAGTGAAGAGTGAGGAAGAGTGCAGGTATGGGAAGATTGAACGAGTTTCAGGGCCAGCGCCGAACCCTGTTCTTATTGGGCCCCTTTCATATGCATTTCACAAAGAAGCTGTTATGACCCAAAAATCCGATTCGTTAACTCCCTTTTTTTTTTGTACAATTTGTTAACTTATCACGTAAATCACAAAATTTAACCTTTTCAGGTTTGAGTTTTTGTAAACCAATTACTAAATCCTTTGAAATCAACTTATTTAAATTATTCATGAGAATGTGTAAAATTCTTTCTATTCCACAACCATGAATCACCTTTGTTACTCATAGACATTGTGCATGATTTGAAGGAATATCTTGTAGATTTATTATATATACGTTGTTAATTCTATATCATATAAACTTTAGTTGTCCGTCCTTTTTGCTTTCAATAATGCAATAAAGTGAATCAAACAATACCCAATATATTTTATCACATAATTGACTAACACTTAATAGACTATGTTTAAAATCATCAACAAATAAGACATTTTCTATGGAGGTAAAGGGATTTTTACTTACTTTATCAACTCTAAGAAATTTTCCTCTGTTGTTATCTCCATATATTACGATGTCTATTTTTCTTAGGAATAATGTGTGTAAACTTTGATATATCTCCTATCATGTTCTTAGAACAACCACTATCATTATATCAACTTGACTTCAAGCATTCATCTTCATCACTTTCACAATCTCTAGCTATGAAACTTAGATTTTCAATCTCATTTTCGGAGCCACTTGATGAATCAATGTCATTTTTCTCCCATTTTATGTATGCCCTCTTTCTTTTCTTCTAGTTTTTTCATTTTCTTTTTGTAGGCAGGACATTTCATCTTCATGTGTCCTAGTTGATCACATTCATGGCATATTGGGATTAGAGAGGATTCTTCTCCCTTTTTGAAAGTATTCTTATGGGTGAATGGTTTTCTTTGATTCCTTTTTTGTTTCTATAAAAACCCACTAAACTTTTTTACAAAAAGACTAAAACTTTCATGATTTATTTGCATACGTTCTAGTTCATCATAATCTTCTTCTTCTGTGCAAAAGATAATGGTTTGAGTACAACCCCTTTCTTCTTTTTGTCATTCTTTTCCCGATGATTAAGTCTTGTAAGTTCCAATTCATGTTCTTAATGTCATCATAATCCCTTTTTGTCATCTTCTTCTTCTCGCATAAAGGCCTCTGGCGATCAGTCAAGGGAAGAAGCTCCGCACCACTACCGTTCGCTTGTGCTTCACCTTCGTCCACCTCTGCCTTGTGCTTCCCTTTGCTCTGCTTCGTTGCCGCCATCCCATCTACAACGTTGCAATATCTGTTGCGCCCTCTCATCCGGGAAGCTGCTCTGCTCCACGTTGCGCTGCCGCCCTCTTGCCTCAGGTGAGTGGTTCTTCTCTTGTTGGTGGTTTGGATATGGACCTCAAGATCAACTAGCTCCCACTGTCATGATTGTTACACTATTGTGAGTTTGTGACTTGTGATGAGAATGAAAGAGAGGGGATGACGGCATGTTGCTGTCTTGGGCAAAAGGAAAGTTATATATATGTGCTAAGGTTTTCTATTTAGGTGTTATTGGGTTTTATCATGTTTTACGCCCAGTACGTAGTAGTTGTTTAGTACATTATGTTTTGGGCTTAACAAGTTCTAATTGGCATAGCACAAAAATCTTTTTAAAAGAAAAAGAATTCTTAGACCAAAAGAAAAAGTGAAAAATAATAAAAGAAAAGATGTTCCATGACAAAAACAAAGAAAAGGGATCCTATTATTAATACAATATATTTTATCATTATGAAAAATAATTTATATTTTAACAAAAAATTATATATACATATAAATATTCATTTTATTTTATTCTGGTTCAACCAATTGAACCTCTAAACTTTTGAATCAATACTTTGATCAATTTAATGCCCCAGTCCGGTTTTCTCTTCCTTGATATAAATATATCCATCTATTTGTGTCACGACCCACCTAGAAAACGTGACTCCAAGACGTGAGTGATTTGTGGTCCCCATGTTCTCCAGAATGCTGGGATCGACCAATATGCATAAATAACCCAAATTTATTTAAAATATGTCAAGTTCAACTAAAACTTGATAATATGGAATTATTTCTAAAACATAAATTCTGAACATAAATCTGCATAAAATCCATATTCTAGGCCAAAGCCAGACATAATAAAACAATTAACATAAATTCTGAAAATAATATCATGCATGTCAGGATCCCGCCTACACAATTTATTGGAGCACTACTAGGTGACATAATTGACAATAAGCTCCACTTCAAAGCGAAGCTCACCAAGGAAGTCTGTAGCACTCTGCGGAGGATTACGTGGTACAACCAACCCAGAATCAGATCTCAGTAGGGAAAGGAAAAGAGAGGTGAGTTCATCAAAACTCAAAGCGAGCCTCCACTCACAACCCACATGGGACAATAACAAAATACATAACATATACATGCAATTGATGTGAAATATATTACATATATAATTACATATAAATTAACTGAATCTATAGCAACAATTAGTAGAGAAATATGAATTATTCTGTACATAATTATCTGAGCTGAATAGCTAAATCTGAGCCAATGGCTAATCTGATGGGCACCTAACTAGGTCCCATAAATGGACACCTCACTAGGTTCCTTATTGTGGGTGAGCTAGTCCTCTAGTGGACCACTTGGTACCAAGGTTAACGATCAATCCTGCAGCCGTTAACTCGCTGATCTGTTTCTCACTAATTAATATAAAATAATTTGTTCATAAACCAAATAAATATAAAAGCTCTGAATTTATATAATTCTAACAATTTGACTGTAGCATAATTGAGATTCTAAAATCATGCCCAAGGGATCACCAGCTTGTAGACATAGTGATTTCAGTAATCAATAGAATATGTATCTGACAATTGTTATGAATTATACTTTATTCAATACTTTCAATAAATCATATCTAATATTCTAAAATCTTCATAAACTAGGAAAAAGATATTCTATAACACGCAAGGTATCAATTATGGTCCCATGAGTTTTGCTAAAATGATTAATTTTCATGATAACTGTAAAAGTAATAGTATTTCTAAAACAGGCATAATTATAACAATATATTCTCTTGACATAAATCATTTTAAAATTTCATAAATAATTTATATAATATGGAAAATATTAATAATGACCAAAAGTATGATCATGAGCTTAAACCCACTCACCTTTGATAGTCGGCAGTGTGCTTCTACAAACAACTTGATTTTGGAAAATTGGAATGGTACAAGTAACCAAACTCGTCGATTAAAGGGAGGGAGCGTCACAATGTTTTAAGAGATGATTAGTTAGGTCCACTGAAGTTCGGCCACGAGGATTATGAGCTTGACAAGAGATGAATTCGGCCAAAAAAGGGGTTTGGCTTAGAGGAGGTTTGGCTTAGAGGAGATTTGGCTTAGAGGAATTTTAGTTTAGAGGAGGTGGAAGCAAAACTTAGCAAAATGAAACTAAACATTTCTTACACACACACACACACTCCTACACACATATATTTATACACAAATATAATAATCATAAATAATATTAGTGCTATATGTCTATACTTACTAATAATAATAAATAATATTAATGCCTACTACACTTAGTAATTATAATGTTAAATAATATTTGTGCTATTTACACTTTAATAATAATAATACTAATGCTAGCTACACTTAGTAATATTAATTATAATTAATGTTAGTGCCATATATCTAGATTTAATAATAATAATAACTAATATTAATGCTAGCTACACTTAATAATTATAATATTAAATAATATTAATGTTAGGTGCACTAAATAATAATAATGTTAATGCTAGCTACACTTAGCAATATTAATTATAATTAATATAAATGCTAGGTACACTTAATAATAATAATGCTAATGCTAGATACACTTAGTAATATTAATTATAATTAATATTAGTGGCATATATCTAGACTTAATAATAATAATAATAAATATTAATGCTAACTACACTTAGTAATTATAATATTAAAGAATATTTATGTTAGGTTCACTTAATAATAATAATACTAATGGTAGCTACACTTAGTAATAATAATTATAATTAATATTAGTGTCATATATCTAGACTTAATAATAATAATTAATATTAATGCTAACTACACTTAGTAATTTTAATTCATATTCTAACTATAATGCATTAACACTACTAACTATAATGCATATTTAAATTATAATGCATGCAACACAACTAACTAAAATGAATATACTAACTATAATGCATATGTATGCTCATAGTTTACTATTAACTATAATAATAATAATAATTATTATTATTATTATTATTATTTCTTTATTTGGGATATCACAATTTGGATATTGGAATTGACATGGGAATATAAAACTTTAATTTCTATTCTTATTCTAAAAAACTAGAACTGACTTATAATATTAAATTGTGTTTGAGACTACTATAGAATTGCAACATGATTATTATGAAATAAATTAAAAAAATTATATGTAATTTAATAAAGAAAGAGCTATTTATTAAATTTTGGTATTAACAATTCATATGGTATAAGTGCTCATTTAGATGACATTATCTTGATACAATTTTTTTTTTATTAAAAGCAAAATCACTAGAAAAAAAATTTGAAAACAAAACCTTTTGCAAAAGCTATAATTTCTATTTTCTGAAAAAAGATATTCTTTGTAACGTAAAAAACATGTTTGATGATAAATAAATATCTTTTAAAATTACATCCAAACATAAAACATCTCATGCTCATGTAAAAGACCCATTTAAAAGAAATCATTTAAAAAAAGTTCTTTTTCGAGAAGGGAATCCAAACAAATCTGAAATTAGGAATTAAAAAGAGTTTATTTTAATTTTTTGCAAATTTCATAAAATTACATTGTGAAATTATAATTCCAATTCTATATACAATTCAATTTCAATTTTAAACTCCAATTCCATGCTTATTTTCATTTGCCAAATGGAACACTATCTTATGAAAAATATATTAATGATGTTAAACTAAAGAACACACAAATCACTGATTAAATTTAACATAAAAAGATTTTAAAAAAATTAAATTGGAAGTTTTGCTGAGAAAGGATAAAAATGAATTCAAGAAGTGAGAATCAATTTCGTGTTAAAGTGGAAAGATTTTCTATAAATCATATTTGTAAGTTCATCAAGGTAGTGTTTGGTATCTGTCCTAGAACACTAAAAATAGAGATAATAGAGGCAGGATAAAAAAAACATTGCCTCTCTATTGTGTTTAATTATGGAAACAACATATGATAATTATCTCTATATCTTATTTGGAAATATGGGAACAAGATAACAAATACATGATTAGAGACATTAGTACCCTCGCCAGACCACAACCAAATCACTGCACCACCCATGGTTATGAGGACATATAGGAAAATATTAATATGTATAGGGATCTTATTGAAAGAAAAATAAATTTCTATCTTCATATCGTGTCCCCAATTTCTACATGTGGTTAAAGACTATTCTCATAAGGAAAAATGTTATTTGTACTCACAAAACACGGGATACCATACCGACTCAGATCTCATCTATCGTTAGATGACATGTAGACCCTATTGTCAAATGTGAGTCAACATGATTTCTCATGTATTGAAAGTACAATTAACATAACTCTTGTCATAAATAGTTCATATCCAATAAAAATGGAACAAAGCAGGCCCCCCTCAAGCTTAGATCGAAAGTGGTGCAATCCAAACTATTTACAGATGATAACAAACTAAACTGCCCAACTACAAGAACCTCAACTAGTTTAACAATTTCGTCCTTACATTAATAAATTGTTAACTTTCCAATCGCTCATAATCCGCAAAGTTTAATGTCAAATAGATCCATCCTGGCCGTACAAAACAATTCTATTCATTTTTTTTCCTTTGGAAAAGGTACAAACTTAATATTTCAGAAATATATTGCTACAAAAGCATATATATGTGTGTGTGTGTGTGTTGTCTGTGTATGATCGTATCACATGAGATAAGTGGTTTATTATCGGAATAACATATATAAATTTGAATCATATAACCATGCATGGATAGTCAAGATTGAAAGTTAATTAATGATAATTAATGTTCATGCTCACATACTCATTTAAAAAAGTCATATGATTTTATGTTGTAATCTTAACTATTTATGTAAGATCAAATAGTCAAGATAAAATTCCTCTTACTCTCATTATAAATCATCCCTCTGTACAGTATATCACATGAAAAAGATGGTTTATTACGAAAATGAGAAAAGTAAATTAATACTCACATGCTTATCTAGAAAAGTCACGTGACTTTACATTTTAATCTTGAACATTCACATAAGATCCAATTATTAATATTGACCCCTCTTACTCTCATAATAAATCTTCTTTCCCATGTAATATATTCCCTGTACATAAAACTATGTCTCAGATAAGAAAATCCAAGAGAACCCGACCCCAGTACAAGCATAAATTAAAATACTAATTCATGAGTCATCAAAGCTTTTGAGCCACTAAGAAAGAAACTTAATAACGTGCGTTATCAAATACCCATGGCTCATGCAGAAACAGCTCCCTGCCATTCATTTGGACTGTTCCTGCCGCAATATCCTCTGCACGTTTCCTTGATGCTTCAGCTTTTCTGGCTGATTCAGCGGCATCCTGCAGAAAGTGGCACATGTACAATAAGCTTGTAGACCATATGGAGGACAAACTCGCCAATTGCATGTAATGGAACAAAATTCGTCACAAACAACAGGCTTAAGTGCTTCAATCTGTTTGACTGAGTCCTTCAGCAAGCAAGTTTAAATAAACCAGTTGCAATAATAACCATGGTACCAAATAACCAGGCCACATGATTACTCTCCACTCAGTTCTGATTTTAACATGACCTCTTTCCCCCTCCCTCCTCTTCTCATGACAAAAAAGTAATAGAATAAATTAGTCTGCTGAAGCAGGATGAATACCTCAGTCTTTCTTTTTTTAATAATTAGATAAAGCTCAACTCTCAAAAAGAGACATGAACATAAAAGAGTACATGAAACTTCTCTCAAAAAAGAACGCCAACAATCACTGCTCACTCCATGAAAAGCAAACCATTTAAAGACACAAAACACGATACTCGACAAACAAAACACAGATACACCTTGAGGAACACAAATATGAAACACGCAACACTGATCACGATACACCTCGAGCAACCGCAAACACTCCTGAATACATGTCTTATTGGTTCTCTGTTTTTTTTTTTTTCCCTTTTTCATCTCAAAGGTACTTCTCAAATGCACTCACAAAGTTTAGAATATAGTCTTAAATTATACATAGAGTTCATCCATGAAAATTTTTTCCCCATTTTTACCTCCTAATCAAACATTCCCTAATGGAGTCAAAATGCTATTATAACTAAAATTAGTGGCATGTGCTGGCATATCTGTATGTTTTAGTGCTAACTTTATAAATCTTCAGCTGTGATAATAGTATTAACTACCAAATCTAGCTTATCAAACAGATGAGTACACCTCAGTATATGAACAATTGGAAGGCAGGGAGTTTAATATTCTTAGTTCCAGATTATGCCAAAAATCAAAGGAAGAGAAAATTAAAAAGAAAAAAAAAGATATCAGCGCATAAACTAAACATTCAGCTATCCTAACACAAGAAGATAGCTAACCAATTGTGTATTCTTTTCAACCACAGATCATGCTACAACAGTCCTAATCTTCAAAATCTACCTTATATCTCCTTGGCATCACAAAGTATTCACTCCTCACGTTAACATACAATGAAAAGTTCTTCAGCTCTTTGCTAATCACTCTATCATTCCAATCAAAATTCTGAATAGTTTTGGATTGTAAAACATAAATATAGCATTTTAAAAAATAAAATAAAATTTCATGAATTTAAAAAAGATGATGAAGCTAAATATCAGTGTAGAATCAAAAACCTTCTACCTACTATCAAGAAAAAGATAACAGAACCATAACGTAATAAATAGAGAGACACGAAAACCCTAATTAAGAAAAGAGGGAAAGTGATGGGGGAAAGGGTAATGAAGAGACCTTCTGGCGCTTCCATGAGAGGAATTGATCTTGTGTGAGAGTAATGGGGGAAGGCCTTGGCCGGTCTTCCGCGTGCTTTTCCTGTGCCTCAGTTTCTGCCCCCATCGTTTTGTTGTCGACCAAAACACCAATTGCTGCACAAGACCACACGCTACGATGGCGATCCACCGAAGATCAACCCTTACTATCTCAAAACGATGCGTCGTATATTCGCTGACAAAATATTACTCCAAAATATATTGGGGATAAATTATCATAATTTAAAAATCTTAAATTAATCTCACAATTAAAAAAAAGTACAAATTTATTCGGTCCTTAAAATTAAAAAATATTGTACGAAACTATATAAAAAATCAAGTTTTTCAAACCCGCAAGTTTATATAAATTTGTGAAGTCAAAATGAACTGGAAGTGTAAATTCAAAAGATTTTACTTATTTTAAAGACAATTTTAAAAAATATTTATAACATCTAGTTCTAACAAGGATATATAAAAAATTCAGTTGCACTATCATAATGAAGCAAATACAAGTTATAAAATATAAAATACAAAGTAAAGTCATAAGAAATATAAGAGATGAAAACTTTAGGTGTGAAAAATCAAAATAATTTAGGGTAATATATCAACTTTAATATTGAAATATTTTTATTATTGGTGCTTATTGTTAAATTTCGTGTTTTGAAACTTGAGATGTCAAATTTTAACTAGAAGAGTAAACTCATGAGTTTATCCCGATTTTACTCGAGTTTACTCGAGTTTACCCGATTTCACCCCAAGTCAACCTTGGTTTGAGTTTTCAAGTGAGTTAATGGGATGAGGTTCCTAAATCGAGTTGATTTAGAGATACTCGATTTAGGGACCTAATCCCATTAACTTATACAAGTTCAAGAGTTATTTTATGAGTTTGAAAATAATAAAAGAGACCAATTTGCCTTTTTTTTAAATTGTGACAGATCAAGTTGGGACTTTCAAATTCTACGGACTAATATGTTTCTCAATATATTTCTAAGGGACCAAAATGGATATTTAGTCTTATTTATTTGTATTGTTTTCCTAATACTTCATTTTCAATTTGATATGGAAATAGTAAAGGAGTTTAATTTCTATACATTATGATTGTAAACCGATTTGACATTGTCAACCAATAGAATATCAAGAAAGTATCAAATCATCCTAAATAACATCCATTATGATAAGCACCCATCATGATTTGATATCTTGAATTTTTATTAGTTGATAGTGTAAAATAATTTGATACTATCAGTGCATAGAAATTAAACTCAAAAAATAGGATTCAATTTTGATGTATGAAATAATATCACCTAATCATGTATTGTCTCATCAATTATGATAATTGGCTTTTACATCCACAGCTTAAAAAGTTATATAAATGACAGAATTTGATTAGATAACAGTGTAAAAGTTGGTGTATCAAAATAAAACTCTAAAAAATATAGGGAAAATCTTTAGAAATTAATTTTTTTTGAAATTTTATGGGTGAGTTTAACATAGGATAAAAGAATGTGATAAAAACTTCAAGGATTAAGTTTTGCGATTAATTTTGATGCATTGATAGCTTGAAAGAAATTTACTCTATCATCCAATGTCATGATTCTATTTTGTAGACTTTTCAAGAGAGTGGATAGTTGAGTTAAACACTTATATTCATGAGGAAATATATGATTGAATGTCTATATGAATTTTTTTTATGCTAATAGTACATATAAATTAAATTCTTGGATCATGTTTGGTGCATCATAGAGGATAAAAGTTGATAGTATTAGACAAGATAATATAAAATATGATAGCAAAGTATAAAAAATCTATTATATAATTTTTTATCATATCAAGTGTTTGATGCACCATGTGTAACTATATAATTTTAGCATTTTCCATAATTTTATCATATCCAATATTTTTTGTGTCATTATATATACCTGTATAGGAAAAAGAAAATTTATGGACAAAAATACACATATATATAGACATGTTCAAAATAATTTTTACACAAAAACTATTAAAATTAACAATTGGGATGTACAACATGTATAAATTATGAATTTTAAATTATTGGGCAAATTAGATGGCTCAAGACCCCATATCTAAATATGTACACATGCTTTAGTATTTACTCTAAATCTTGAGCTCTCTCTAACTTAAACCTCGTCCTTGTGTCTCGTAACCTACTCGAATACCATGTACTCTCTATCCAATTCACTACCTAACAAAATGTATATTTTAAAAACAAAATGAAAGGTATGTTTAGTGTACTTCATAAAGGATATTAGAGTTTACTCAATTTTGTTTAGCAAGACCAGTAAGAGGAAAAGAAAATTATAGTGTTTTATTTAAACAAACAAATTGACCATAATTAAAAGCTAGCTTAGATCGGTAAACCAATGAATCAACCAATTAACCTATTTCAGTCAAGCTATACATTAGACATGCAATCAAACCGATCTCAGCCGATTCTTGACAAAACCAATGACCCACCCTAATTTAATCAAATCGGCCGGGTCTTACATATTTGTTTTATAAAAGTTAACTTTTAAAGATAACTATAGGCCACGTTATGCCTCAAATAATTAAATTTTCGGAGTTAATTTGCCAAAAATTTGAACTTATCTTATGTAGAGGACAATCCTTTCCTTTTAAAATAGAAGTACTTCGCTTTCACTTGCATCCGCGTCGATATGGAATTTCAAAAATGTGCAATTGTTTTAACAAGCACCTTTTATACTTCTCTGGTGGGAAAGATTCAGCCTTTCCTAACAGTGTTCAGTTGAGAGGTAATTTTATGGATATTTTTTATGTGTATTTTGACGTATGAAACTCATTTATGAAAAATTTTCCCATATCTTTACTTCTAACCAAACACACTGCATTTCAATTGGCTAACCTTGGCCAACCCCCCCATGCTTGATGTTGATGTCTCAAATTATCATATTGCTCCCAGTTTATTTAAAAGTGCTCTCTGAGGATGGTTTCGACATCTTTCAAAGGCTAGTACTAGTTGTTCGTGTGTATTGAGCGTGCGCCCCCAGATTGTCAACGTCAGTCCAACACGAGATGATTTTTTGTTTAGTATTTATCTGCGAATTTGGTTATCTTAAAAGCAAAAAGCTACCATAGTACTTGAAAAATATAAAAGACAAAAACCAACTCATGTCACTCTTGTTTGTTCACCTCTATTCTGCTAACTTTGCAATTAATTTTAAAACTCCCTTAAAATAATATTTTTAACTTCCAATGTTTGTTGTGATTGCTCCGCACCCCGTAGTTGGATATTTGGACAGTTAGATCCTCAATCTTTGAGGGGAAAACAAATTGAAAAAGCCCCTCCCTCTAAACGATCCAAATCTATAATTATACAGCTGAAAACGACGCTAAAAACAAAGCCAAGACTACTACTAAACGTTTCAAGATTTTACCAACATTTTAAAATATTACTAGAAGACAATTTACAACAATCAGAACAGTCATAACGAAGATCTGACATGATTCTATCAAATCTGACATGATGCTATCAAATCTAACATGATTCTATCAAACGTTGCAGTGCATTCAGCATCTGATCAATATCTTAACTGCTACAAGATCGCATCTATCCTATGCTCCAAGAAAGGGCTGGTTTAAGGAACTGCAGAGTTAGTTTTTTTTATTTTTAATTTTTTTTTTTTGGTAGCCTTATGAGTAATTTGGTATTATTTACATTGCTGCTACAAGTACCCCGATCTATCTTCATGCGCATTCCCTGCACCATCTACTAACTTTCCTGAGCTAAAATTTGGAGGCACCTGAGAATTCATCTCTGCAAGCTCTCTTACACGTACTAAGATTGGCTCAGGAATGGGAACTGCACCATGCTTCCGCACATTTACCTATAATACCAAAACATATTAATACAGCTATGGTAAATAAAGTCGGAGCCTCTCAAATTTCCAAATTAAGGCTTGTAATAATTACCATTTCTGGAAAGTAACATGAGAACAAATTCAGGGAAATTCAGTGAACAGGAACTAGATGAATTTACAACCCCAAAATAGAACACATTTAGGAGCCACAGAGATAAATAAAGAAGTTGCTAAGTTGTGAAACATTAACTGCATATCAAAGCCCAAAGCATGCACCGCAAGAAATCACAGGATTCTAGGGACCAATTAAGCCTCTACTACAAGATTGAAGTAAAAATTAGAATCATAAACTCTTACCCCATCATCTGCAGGTGTCTGTGCAAAACTAGCTTTGAGCAAATTCCTCCACTTGTCCTGCAAAGCAAAATCTTCTTTCAGTGCAACGCAGACACAGACAATAATCTAGCCTCGTACTTGGCTCCACCAGCATTAACATGACCAAAGACCACACGATGCAGCTTTATTACCAGACCTTAAAAATGCTTACCTTAAGATCAACAGAGGTACGATATGAGTGTGATGAAAAGGAGAGCCGTTTGATCTCAGACCACCTTCCTGCTCCACACCGCGACACACCTTCAACCAATTTCATTACCTCAACAAGAGTCCATGCGCGATGATGTTTTCTCCTCATTCCACCTTTAGCAGTTGGAACAGTAACTATAGTGTCATCTGAAGTATGGCTAGATGGATCTGCCCTTTTTGGCCTCAATTCCTGCCTTAGCTCATTGGTGCCTATTGCCGGAATTTGCTTCTCTTTCCCAGGTTCAGAAGCAGGCTATAACAAACACACCAACCCACAAAAAAAAGAACAAAAAATGATTATATCATGGTATTATATTAAATAAAAAAATTAGGAGAGGAAATAAGTAGAAATAAAGGTCAAGGCATCCTCACAAAGAAACCAAAAATGAACAGAAAATCCGAAGTGTATATAACCATGCAACAAAGCATGTCAATCCCTTCGCAAACACCATCAAACACACCATGAGCAGGGCAACAAGCGGTTGCAAACTGCAAAGAGTGATCCTATCCCAAATAAATTCTATGATTGAAAAATGAATCATTAAAAATTTGAGCATTTCTTTTTAACTAGCACAGCCACAAGATCTTTACTTCTTTATGACTTATGAGAGCCAAAACCTATGAACTCAGTGAGGAGAAAATGTAAATCCAAAGAACAAACTGAAGACTCTCCAATGATTCCAAAAGAATGTTGCAAAGAGACTTCCCCAATAGGTCAATGCAGAAAGAGATGAGCTTGCAATTCAAAATTTAAACTGCACATTATATACATGTGGGGACAAGAGGTAAGTGGCCTGCAGTCTTGGATGCCACTTCTGTTAATTCTTTTTGTATAAAAGATTTGGCCTTTGAGGGAACTTTAGAGCCTATTCGGTTTGTGATTTCATTCTCTATTTTCGTTTCAAATTTTCAATTTTAATTACAGAAGTGCCACCTAGGTGCCAGTCTGTTTCCTGTTATCATGTTTTCTCAAAGAAATAATGAAAGCGACAAAATCTTGTTTTCCCTATTAAACAAAAAGCTAAAAGTAGAAAACAGATTGAAAACAATGTGCCATTTTGTGATTAAAAATGAACACAAAATGAAAACACAAACCAAAGAGGCCCTCTGGTTTCTAAATGAGTTTATACAAGAGAAATCTCTATATGGAAAGAATGTCAAGAATTGAAGACAAGATTTACGAGGAAAAATCCAAGGAATCAAGAGTCCAATCTCTGAATTACCTTTGTGCTCTAACCTATCCAAAAAATAATCTCTGTTAAGATATTTACCAATCTGAATTTGTCCAACAACACACTTGTTTCACACTTTTAACTTTTCCTTGAAAGGCTTTAATTTCCTCTTATTTTAAAACATTCCTAACCCTCAACAGCTGCTGAACACCCAGCTTCTTTAACAAAAGGGATAAAAGAGCAATGGCTAAGCCACATCTTGTCAAAACTAACAAGGGTAGAGCGCATTTCAACTTAATATATATTTTTGGATTAAAGCATTTCAACTTAATATATTCCAACACAGTGAAAAAGTGATTAGAACCATAGAAAGACAGGCTCTCTTAAACAAGACCAAGAAAAGAATCCTTACATGTAGTGGTAAAGAGGAATCTACACAATCGAGAAGCAATAGTATTATGAGAAGGTATCGAAGACTAAAATACTATGATTCTGAGGTTGGTAGAACTTGTTCAGATTATCCAAGAAAGCTTAAAGAAACTGTGTTATTCTTAAAACATATAACAAGATAGAGGATATGATAGACCTCTCAACTCTCCTAATACTCAACCACTCAATTCCTAATACCATTTCTCTCAACTCTACCTTTTATTCATACTAACTCCTAACAATTGGAAGGCCCATTACTAAGGCCGAATGTCCTACCAATAAATACCCCCCACTCCCCCGGTCCCCCCTCTCTTCATCCTAAAAGATCCACCTTGTGCTCAAGATGGGGGTAATAGGATCTATTTCTAAACATTTACAAATAATTTCCTCCAGGGTCCCTCTGTCTAATAGGGGACTATAGCAAGTTGGTCTAAGCCCATTAATATCAAAAAATCAATTTCTACATGTCGCGAGTAAAATTGGGCTTGATCCATGAATTCCAAATGTTTTGGCTTCTATTAAAACTCAATATCTCTCAGTTTGTGATTTGGGCTTGGCCCGTAGTTAAGTAGATGGGCTTCCTAGGGGTCTTTCCACCCCTGCCCTAACTATGATCATCTCCATCTGGGCATGAACTTCAGCCTCTTCCTCCATGCTTCCTACTTGGTGTTGCTGAAGTGACGTCGCCTTGATTTCCTGCGTCCTCATGGCAGAAAACACCGTGCAAACAACCTCATAACGACCCACTGCAATGATCCTCTGCCTTTGTTCACCGTCGGAGTATATTGTGTCATTGTAGTTCCCTCTCCCTCTCATACTAATAACTCCTAACTACTGGAAAGCCCAATGTCCCATTGGAGGTAGATCGCGATTTTAACAAACTTGACTCCTACTAAAAGATTTTTGAAAGGAGAGAGGGAGATCATTTTTAAATTTGAAATCAAAACAATGGCATATCGATGTAGACAGTTGTGTCCTCTTCAAGTTAGAACCTTGAAAAGTACTAAAGTAAAAGACTATGAGGAAAGGAAAACTTGCACAAATTGTGTAGTTTTTAAGGCTAATAATATTTCCTTTATTCGTCATGTACTCAGGTTTTTTTAATATCCAAATATCAAAGAAACCCCAGCAAGTAATAAACAGAATAAACATCCAAAGGATATAAACTTTGTCAGAAAAGAACCACTATAGCATTCATGAATTAAGCAATTATGAACTCTCCTTTCTAGTAATACTCCTATTTTTTATCTCCCCCCCCCCCCCCCCAAAAAAAAAAACCAAAAAAAAAAAAAGACTACAATGAAAAAACGAGACTACACTATCGACTGATACCAAAGGCACAGTTGGTCTTACTGTCTGATGAAACTTTCCAGGTGTAGATCTTGGCTTCAAGACTTTCTCCGGATCCTCACTATCAGCATAGGAACCATGCTCTCCAAGAGCCTTATTACCTAATTGTGCATCCTCACTCATGCCAGTTGGATGGAATTTCTGAAATGAAGTTATAATGATTTGTGTTAGTAAGAAAACAAAGAACTTTCCAGAACTACCATATAACTAAATATAAATTCAAGAACTATGAAGAGACAGCTGATAAGGCACAACAGAAGTACAAAAGCACTGCTGGACAGATTCGCAGCAAGAAAGAGCCATTCCTAGGCATGCAAAACTAATGCACTAACTCGTTAACTGAATTACCAAGTTTATCTAATGAAAGATGATGATTTTCTGGCATCTAGTATGAACAGGAACGGCAGGAAGAAACAGAATGTATCAATGAATCATGCAATATAGAGAAGGTGAAGTTAAAATTAAGTCTTGCTTCTATGTAGTTAGGTATGAAACAGTGTCTCTCACCAGAAGAGATGCCATATCTTTCCTTGGACGACTTCTTCGAACCCGAGAAACACAAGGAACTTGAACACCAGAACCTCCAAGAGAGTCTAGCCTGGTGATAAAAGTTCTCATCTCTGAAGAAGCATTCCCAGCAGGCCTCATACAAGAAGCTGTGGATTGTCCAGGTCCCATATTTTTATTAGAACTCAAAAACCTAGGGCTGTGCTCTCTAGATTCATTTTCAGAGAGCTCTTCAATATATCTCTTAGTAGGCTTCCGAATTCTTTTTGCAGCTCTTTGCTGTATTTGATCATCCTCACCTCCCAATTCATGTTCCATATTATGGTTTCTCTGTCTTGTTTCAGAAACAACTTGATCATCTTCAATTCCACTGCCCTCCACAGCAGATGAATCCTTAAAGTTGACATCCTCTTCTCCAGCCACATTGTCACCAGGTATTGCTGCAACATTCCCAGTTCCACAACTGTCTTCACATTTTCTTACTATTTTGTTATCCTTAACAATGAAAGTAGTTGCTGAAACATCACGTGAGTTTGTTAAACTCATGGCAATCCTCCTTTTCAGCCACTGCTTGTCTTTCACGGTAGTCTCCCGACCAAAAGTTACTTTAAACAGTTCATGAAGTTCTTTGATAGATAGCTTGTCCAAGCATATTTCTCCTTCAAACATTGAAAAATCATTCTTCAAAGCAGAATAGACAGCAGAGGCGGATGATCCACTTTCTATCACTCCTTCTGAAGGTCGGGAACATTGATCGATACTCCCAGATTGATTACTATGAGTATAATTTAAACTTGATGCAATAGATGGAATTTCCTGGCAGGGAATATCAGATTGATTCTTCCCATCCATGACAGGAAATTTATCAGCAGAACACTGGCTGTCTATATTTACACAAGAATGAACAGGTGATCCACAAGACACTCGAAGTTTCTCTTCATGTTTGACCTTTTGCAACATCTGCTCAATGTACTACAAGAAATTTTAGAGGTCAAGAAGGATCCTAGGATACAAAATATAATAATACTGGGTTGGAGACATGCTGGCAAAAACAAAGAAAAGATGTGCCCAAACTAATTCAAGAAAATACAATTTTGTAAAGGGAAAAGAATAGAAACTAAAGGACAGGTACAGAATAAGTCCAAAAATGCACATAAGTACATATTCTTGATGAGCAAAAAACAATTATACTTCAAAATACTTATTTTAAATTCTATCCAATATGAAAATGTTGAAATATATGGAAATTCAAGCACAATTATTCGCTATAGTTCTGCTAAATTAAAGTATCATCAATTTTTAATGCTATCATTCTTATATAGATACACCATTTTGTTTTTCTCTCCTAACAAAAGAAGAAACTTTATTAAGAAAGCAATGAAGAAAATTAAAAGAGAAAGTATACTTCGGCTTTTGCATGATATACACACAAGAAAGTAAATCTAAAAGCTCATGACTTTTGAATAAGAATACGTCTTAACTACAAAAATATCATAAGATATCCTAAGGAGTATCAACTACAGATCAGACCCTACATCAGCTCGAAAAGAAAATGAAATAATGTGATTATATCGGGCAAAAGTTTGCTGTGTTTACTACACAAATGTTAATAACTCGGGAAAAATACTTAATATAGTCACTTGTTCTTCATTTCACTGTGTCACAAAAAGGGAAGATTATACAACTCACACCATTATTATGTATGTTCTAAATTAGATACACCAAGTTTTCTACAAGCAAACACCATGGAAAGCTGTTTATACCGGGAAATAGTCTGCAGTGATTACTAAATAAATGTTTAAACTCAAATAAGTTACTATGTTATCACTTGTTCTGCATGTCACAATTAAACAAAAGGAAAGTTATACAGATCACTCCTTTTGTACGTATGCATGAATGCATTAATCGATTGTGTCAAAAATAAAAGCATACACCGATGGAAGAAAGTATCAAGTCAGATACGACTAGTTTTTTCAAATGCTCAAATGGAATTACAGCATCAAAAAATTTGTTTATAATACTAAACAAACAATGAACAGGAATCAAAAAGTTTGAGACAGGCAAGGGCAGAGAGAAGGAAACCAAAAGGGATCCCAATACCTGTAATTTTGCATTTAGTTTCCCCAAATCTGTATCTGCAGTGCCTATTCGTGAAACACCCAGGGTATCAGTTGAAAGAAAATATGAAAAATAAGTAGCTAGCAGGCAAAATCATTTAGTTAGCCAACAGGTCATTTGCCTAAACTATTAGAAAATTTAATGCCATATCATAACCAATGAGAACATCTGGAGTCTATCAGCATTTTCAATTAGATAATCATTTGGGAAAATAGCTCATCCAAGTCTTTACATGAAAGGAACTATTGAAAAGTAACTTACAAATAAGTTATTACATATTTGGATATGTAGTAACAGAAATGCATTGTTTTACGTGTTTTCAAAAGTGGTTCATGAGAAGCTAAATATTTTAACTTGTCAAAAAACACTGAAAAATGACTTTATGGGAAGTAATAAGCTGTACAGCCAGATGGGACAATTAAGTTAAAAATCTGATTTTGACTTCCAAGAAACATGTCATTAGTGGTGTCATCCAAATGGACCCTAAATATTCTATCCTCTAAAGTCATAAATATGCTAAGAATTCAAGGAAAGAATACGAATAATGAATTCAGTATTTCAGTAACATAAACCTTAAGTGCTGTGTGTGGGAAGCACATATTCAAGCCTTGAACATCTTTACATCAGACAAAACCGATCCAAATTAACAGCCTACAGGTAGATCTGGAGGCTGTTTACAATATAAATAATTATGCCTAAATACACCACTACACAAATTTTGGTCTTAAAACAACTAAAAAGGACACAAGAAACACTCAAATCTCTATTTGGCAAAGGTAAAACTCTAGTATCAAGAAGCTGTGTTGATGTAACCACTACTGCAAATGCCTCAATATGCTGTTCAAAATGTTCATTTGCAACTTTTACAACTTAAAGATTGAGCATACACCTTTTGAGCACTCCAATCGAAGCTTCCCAGAAGATGATCTTTCAATTGAGATGCATTCCAAACTTTGCCCAGTGTCTGCAACAACACGCATTTCACTGTTGTCATGCTCGAGAAAATCCTCCATCTTCATTACTTCATCATCTGTTGCAGGCACTAACCTCCCATCACCTTCAACCTAAAGATCGCATTAGACAACAAGCAAATTATGAATAAAGCCTAGATAGAAGTATACATCCCAAAAATTAAATATAGCAGCACATACTGAATCGTTAACTTTCAAACATACTTCTCAATGATGGATGCAAGAAGGGCTCAACAGCTATTAACATGACATGAGACAACATTTTCACCCAAAACAAAAAACACAACACAGCATGAATTTGTATTATCTACAATAAACTTTTATCTCACCCATCAATGCTATGGGCCACACTGGGCGAATCCACAAAACTATCTCTAAAACACTCTATCTCTCTCGTTTACACACACCTGAATCAAACCACAAGTCCAGCAACCACAAAAGACCACAAACACGGCAGCATCTTCGTCCGCCCTGAGCTCATCAAATCAAAACCCAACACCTCTCTCTCTCAACCACCCCATGGCCCCACCAATGCTTAGCTTGTGAAGTAGAGTCTGGTGTGCCACATGTCAGGGCCTGTGGCTGTGTGGTTCATCAAGACACTGATGGAGGGCAGCAATCCACTGCTGACAACGGCAACATCTGCTGGTGAGAGCAGCTAGATGTTGATCTGAGCATTATTCGTGTGCAGAGTATGAAGAACAGCAAAACTGGAAATCGCTAACTGCTTTAAAACCAGATCCAGTTCAAACAGTTTGCCGCCAATTTGATAAGGTTGAGGTGATTAAATGGAAGTTTGATGGCCAATGTGGTTTTTACGATTGAACCAAACCATAGGCACAAGATCCTAATAGTTGTCACATTCCATTTTAAAATTTCAGCATTTAATTTCACTCATTTAAGATAATTAGGGAAGCTGAGTGTAATTTAACCAAATCACAGAAAAGCTCAGATCAATTCACTCAAACAAAAACAGCAAATTAAGAAAGTAATTAATTTTATAGAATAACTGGATCAGAAAAGGAAGATGGAAAACCGTCATGTTAAGTTAATTCGTAGTAGAGATCCCAGAGCTCTTCTGTACAGAAAAATGCATCAAATTATAATTGCAACAGTGAATAATAGGCAGACAAAAAGTGATGCAGCTAACATAACAAGTAACCATGCTGAAATGTATTATTGATTTGATGACGATTGTTTATTAGGGAAGTTTAATCATAAGTTTAATCATCAGACTAGGGATGCTATGGACTTTTTATCACCCAAAAGAAACCAAGAAAAAAAATAAACCCAAAAAACAAATTAGGGGTTTACTCAAATAAACAGGTGGTGTATTACAAGGCTGGAAAAACAACAAAAGCCTTAAGAAATGTTTGGCAACTCATAAAAGGGTACTGGTATCCTGAGAATAAAACACCAGGCACCACCATAGCAACAACTCCCTTCATCTTGATCGTTTTTGCCAAGAACTCTACGGAAAGTTGCAATATAAACTAAAAAGTTGCAAACTTTCCCCACACCTGAAACATGCAAAGCTGAAAAATAATTTGCAAATCCAAGCTACATTCACAAACTGAAACTGAGAGTGACTGAAAAACATTAACATACCCGAACGAGCTTGTACACAACTGGGTTTGCAATCTGCTTCGGAGAAGACAAAGCAGAGCTGCTTCTATCGACACCAGCACTGTCTTCAAGCTTCCCATCATCATTATCCTCAATTGCAACTACTGTTTCCATGGAATAACAACCACATGCACCTCAAGTACACAATCTGGAAAAACCAAAAGGAGAAAAAATAGAAAAAAGAAAAAAAAAATGAAATAAAGTTAACACTTGCAACCCCCTTGGATAAAACAAAATCCTCTATTTTCAATTCCCAACAAGAAAACAAAAAAAGCATGCATAGGAAAACCCAAACAATTGGCAGTGGGCACATGTTAGAACTACAAAAGATTAAAACTTTTTTCAAAGAATAGTCATATCCCAGAAGTTTAAAGCACAAATTGACCATCAAAACAACAATAACTTTTTTTCACCCAAATTACAAATATTACTAAAAAAAATCTCCCAAACAAGGAAATGCATTTCTGGGGTTTATGAAAAACTGAATTAGACGCAAACAAAATGATAAAAATTGAAATTTTGGCTCACCATAGAGGAATGAGCGAGTCGACTCAGTAGCTGAAGGAGTAAAATCTGACTGAGAGTGACCGATTCCGACGAGTCAGAAGCGCCCGAGAGTAAAAATCTTTTCGGTGTCTGGGGTGAGGAATCCTGAGAGGAGAAACTTTTCGCTTACGCAAAAGGAAAGGAAAGAATTCGAAAGACAGTGGATTTTCTTTTTCTGTAATTTTTCTTTTATTTTAATTGGTTTTTGCAAGTATTGTGTGTTGGTGACAGTGGTTTTAGGTCTGCCTTTTGAGCACGCTGAGCTGAGCTTCGGACTTCAAATGCCCCGTGAACTAAATTTAATTGTGGCCCTAGATTCCGGATTTTTTTTTGGGTATTGGACTCTGTTCGGTTGTACGCGTGTCTCTATACTATCTAACGATAATTTGGGTCGTGCAGTCGCATTTAACAACATTTGCAAAATGTGGTTAACTGGAATAGAAATCAAGCTCATACCAAAGCAAAAAGGAGCATACATGGTCCTTGGCATGCACCTTCCTCTTCTCTATCTCTTTGATCCCTCCTACACACACCATATTCTTCTTCTTATTTCCCACCACCATAAAGATCATCGATCTCCTTGTCGGCGTCATGCATGTCCTTGAAATTGGACTCAAACTCCCTATTTTCAGCATCGTTAATAAGCTACACTCGAAGGTCTTTCATGAGCTCATCGTCGATGTCCTCATGCTTCCTAGACAATTTCCTCTACAAGATTGCCTCTAAAATCGAAGGGAAAGATTCCTCATCATTCTTGAAGTAACTCAAACAAACAAATCAATTCACAACACTAAACAAATAAAACACACACACGCACGCGTATTACCCAACACTTACCATTAACCCACCCTTTCGAATCAGAGACATCAAAGTCATTGAAATGAGAGTGCAAATCGTGAGATGACCACCACCAACACCTAAAGGATCTTATACATCAACTTCTCCACCACCCCGTCGCAGGCAACAGCAACCACGGAGGCGATGTTCCATCAGGTCCAACACTCATTCTTGGCCTTATTCCCTCATGGAACATGTGCAGTCTATCCCATATTTCTTTTACTATTTCATAAGCAATAATTTTGTTATATTCTTAGAACACAAGTAAGGGGCTACTTGCCCTTGGAGTTCATTGGAACTCTTGCTTTGAATTGATCAATCCATCTATTCCTAAAGACTTCTCTAAAAGTTGAAGGTCCCCTTTCATTGTTTCCAACAAACACTAAGGCATGATCATCATGCTCTTCCAAGGAGGATATTCTGATAAAAGACTATGGTTAAGGCATGTTCCTTTAAACCAAAGCAGAATTTGGATTTTTTAGCTCTTCAAGCTCTTCAAGTTCCTCTATAATAGGCTCAAAAGTAGTGGACAGCTCATTCATGTACAAATTGAGCCCCTCTATGTCCTCCCCCTCAGAGTGAAAGTTTTGCTTCCTCTATGTTCTTTGAGACATATTTGATGATCTTACTCAAGGACATATAGTCCTTAGCATCTTTAGAAACTTTGTTCTTAGGCTCCTTTGATTATTAAATAGCTTTCTCAATAATAGCACTGAGATTAAGTACAAGTTTAGGAGCACTTTCTGAGCTAACTATTGAAGGAGTTTCTGAAGGTGGTTTGGAACTAGGAGGAGTAGCAAAGATTGGGAATGAGGTGTACCTAAATTATTCAAAAATTGGGTCTGACAGTTGGTCATGAATCACCACAAAAGGTTCAAAGACCACAACACTTTGATTTCTGCTTGAGCTCTGAATTCCTTTGTCTTATTAGGCTTTCTAAGCCTGTTCTATCTTTCTCTTCTCTTGAAGAGTCTTACTTTCATTGAGGATATCTTCGAGTCCTCCATCCTCAGAAAATGTAGACTCATCTTAAACCATAATTCCTACTTGCTTAGCAACTAATTGTTCTTTTAGAATAAGGGAGCCTTTTGATACAACCTTCGAAAAGTTTCTGAACTTGTGCTCAATCTCTTATTTTTCGATAGAGAGCTTGTTAGGTCTCCCTTATGGTTTCTCACTTTTTGAGGACTGAACATCAGTTTCTGAAGTTTCTTTTTACTATATCTTCTATCTCATTTCTTCTTTGTTATTGGATTTTCTTTCCAAGTTTCTGTTTAGCACATCCTCAAAATGAGTGTCCTTAAAGTTTTCTCCTTCATTCTCTGAAAGGAGAACAAGCTTTTTCTTCAATTTTCCTTTTTCTTCGTTTTGATTTTTTCCCTAGGTCATCTTTTGTCGTTCTTCCATCTTCTTTGGACTTGGCTTCTTGGGGTAGTTTTCTCGGCTTTTTAACCCAAATAAAACAAAACAAAAACATTATTTACTGAAATAAACTGAAAAAGCATTCGGTTCAAAATTGGGCAAAATTTTATGCACGCGAATACGCATGAGTCCCTAGCATATTCATGTGGGAAGTGAATACGTGAAGGGGCCATATGTACTATATGTGATTTTAATACATTTGGGATCCTTACGTATTCAATTGGTCATCCTATTCAAGCCATTGCTCACTCCACTCAACAGTCTCATTGTCGTTAACTTTTTCTTTGTGAGAAAATAGTTGAGTGTTTTATAATTGTTCACTATGATGGAAAAATTAAAGACACAACAAATGAAGAAGGAGTGAGATTCTATAGTCAAAGACCACTTGGTGTGATTGTTAGTCCATCTATAAGTTTTTTGAAGTTGCAAGGCAAATTGCTGGAACAGATAGATCTTCACAAATGGATTAGCCAGATGTTTTATAAAGTACCTATAGTGTTTGAGAATAGTGTGGTCAAGTATAATTGCTTTCCTATTTACAACAACAATGAAACGAGCCTCATATTTAAATTCTAGGCTCAATTTCCAGAGCTTCAAGTATTGGAAATCTTCGTCATTTAAGAAGATTGTGATTTGGGCTCTAGTGGTTCTACTCCTTATGCACTAGTTAATGAAACCCCAAAGTGTAACACCCTAAAATTTATTTAAAAGATTTTACTAGACTTTATTAATTAGAAGTTCACAAGTTGTGATAGGGTTAATCGAGATAAGAATGGTTTGATGATGATGAAAAAAAATATGAATAGTGATCGTGAAGGCCCCATAGGCCCGTTGGAACCACTGAAACCCCAGATTTGGGATCCAAAGATGCCTGAGACTAAGAAAATATAGGATTAAGGTTAGAAAAGGTTATATACGAGAGTTTTAGACTGGAATTTAATTTCGAATAATATTTATTTTATGGGCATGATATTTTACCTATTCAATTAAATTACGATGTATAGTTTTGTATATCATCACCTTAAGGTAACAAGTATGTGGTTTAGAAATATGTCACATCATTGCAGCTTTATGACTAACAATGAGAATATGACAAAATGCACATAATTATCTTCAAAGAAAACATTTTATAATTAAATTGTGTACATTATCTTCAAATAAGAAAAATAATCAAAAACTCACCATTTGTCCTCCCTTCAAGTTCGGCCAACCCCCTTTCCAGCCTTCTCCATTTCCATTTTCTTCACCTATGCACCATAACATAGCTTGAACTCTCATACTACAACACTAAACATCCACGACTTAAGCACAAACACTAACCTATCCTTTGTAATTCCCAAATCAACCCTTTTTAAGGAACCTTCATATCATCATGGCATCAAATATACAATTGTTCTTTCTGTCCTAAAGGAGGATTTGGGTGGAGAACTCTTGAAGGAAACTAAGAACAAGGATTAGAGCCTCCAAGAACCAAGTAGGGCTTTATTTATCCTCTTTTCTTTCAAAATTCACTTTGAAATTTGCTGATTGATCAAGCTCGAATTTTTTTATTTTATTGGTTAATAATACATAGATGTTGATGTGCTTAATTTGATGGAGTGTTTAGATGATGTTAGAGAATTATTTTTCTCAAAACATGTTATGAACTATGTTGCTAGAAATCCCGATTTTGAATAAGCAAGGAAAAAGTTTTAATTTTTCTTACTAATTTATAGGCTTGATCTTGAGCAACATTTTTTATATGATGAAGCTAACATATGAAAATATTTCTAGAAATTTTTTTGAGACATCTTAAGCACTTTACTATTTTTGAAAATTTGAAAACCGAATAAGTCAGGGTTTCTGCCTGCACAATCCATTCTGAAGCATTGAATTTGTCTAATTTTGTTTCGTAGAAAATGATCGAATTTTGAGCTGAAATTTTTATAGAATGTTGAGGACACCTTGAAGCCCAACTCTAAATTTTTTTTATTTATGAATTAAAATGTTCATTTGATAGAATAGAAAAATCAAGACTTCTAGATATTGGCTAAGACTGTGTAGTTTTTGACCTCTGAAATAGTTATGCTTTGAAATTCTTACAATGTTGAATCATATCATCTCTGAAAAATAGTTTTGCTCTGTTTTCATCATGTTTGGTAATTTAACCATAATTTACTTTAGAACTGAAAATTCTAGTAGCATACTAAACTAGTTGAAGAAATGATAAAATATTTATGACTTGATCTCATTTATATTATGTGAACTTATTTGATGATGTTGGGCACATATAGACATGAATAATTATTTCAGTTGCTTATGTGTGAGCAAAGCATGAGATTATGTCTTATTAGGCTAGAGAGTAAATCCAATTAGTTGGGGAGTAAACCTGGCTACTCTTGAATTGAGTCGGGGAGCAAACCTGGCTAGGAATAGATCTGTGTGAACTGAAGAGAAAATCTAAGGATCACGTATAGGAATGAACTCAGCCTTAAAAAGCAGTCTATTGCCCTAGAGTGCTCAAAGTCATTGTGGTCAAAGCCACAATGGTCAAGGGCCAAAACAAGTTGAAGAAGCAATTATCCTAAGTAGTCATTTATCTTATGTGCTAAGTGAATGATTTTAGCATCCATACTGAGACCAATAGGTTTAAGTTAAAATTGAATAGTATATGATTTACATGATGATGTATACATTTACGAGATTGAACAATAAAAAGAATCCATTTCGGAAGGATGATTTTAAAACTTTAAAATGAACCTTGATATATGTTGTATAATCACATTTTTTTAATAAATCAAAGTGCCTGGGATGATGATGATGACATAAATTTTAATATTTGTTTTGATGATGCCTTACTGAGAATTTTAGAATTCTCACCTATATGCTTTGTGCTCCCGTGTCGTCTCCACATTGCTTTGGAGATATATGAAGCTGCCACCATAAAAGAACTCGACATGTAATAGTTCGATAGTGGAAGTATCTTTTCAATTTTATTTTGTTTTGTATATATGTTTGTAATTATATAAATAGACTGATGTATATAAAAGCTCATAGAAGAGTTTTTCTCTATGAAGCATAGACATTGACATGGACACGGAGACACACCAAACTCAAAAAATTATAGGACATGGACACGACATATATATAATTCTTTTCATTTTGTTATATGATTTTTTTGTCGTTTTTGGTCTAAATTTCTTTTTGTCATGTTTGTATAATTTTTTTTATCTAATTAGTTCTTCTTTTTATTTTTTTATGATCAATTGAAGAATTTTCAAAAGAAAATCACCTAACAGCTAAGGTTCAACCAAATACTTAGGGTTGATTTTGAGCTCATGTTGATATTAAAAATTTGGAAAAAAAATAAAGAAACCAACTCAGGCGTGTCCGCAGGGTGTCCAATCCACATCCAAAATGAATTAGAGTAGCATCCAGTCGTGTTCGGTGTGTGTCTAAGCTCAAAAAAATTATTCTTTTTAATTGGACGCATACGGACGCTTGTCCAACACATGTCTGACACACAGATGCACCACCAAGTCGGTGTGTCCATGGTTTAGTATTTGAATTTTTACTTTATAAATATTATGTGATATTTCTAGATGTTTTAGTAGAATTACAACTCAGTTATTACACGAATTAAATGAATTTGTTATATATAATTAATAAAAGTTCGCTAATGTATAAGTTACAACTCTTTAGTCTAATGTCATGGTTGAAGGATAATGTTATACTTGGGAGTATGTTACACAGAGCAGCATGGTTCTACAAATCTTGAAGTGGCCCATGATCCACTAATTTGTAACCCTAGCTTGGTAGATCTGATGGTGCAAGTTGCAATGCCATCGACTGGATATGTCCCTATTGTGATTTCTACTTTTAGGTAGATCATAGGGATAAAGAAGAAGAAGAAGAGTTAGGGTTGTATCAGCAAGAAGGTAATGATTATAGCAATGAGAAAACATATGATATGCAGTCTTAACATATGAGGTTGCAGATCCAGTCTTAGTATGTTTCACAAGAACATCCTGGTTACCATTCTTTAATAAATTTGGATGCAATGCCTGAAAATACTTTTGTAAGGTCTACTACGAAAGTGATTGGAGGTGAAAGTGAGTTTGAGGTTGGGTAACAATTTTAGGATAAAGAAGTTGTGTTATTTGCAATCAAGAATTATAGTATCAAAAGAAAGGTCCAGTTCAAGGTTTATGAGTCTGGTTAAACAAAATACCAGTGCAAATATGTGAAGTTTGACAATCAGTGTAATTGGAGCATACATGTTACATTTCGACAAACAAGACAAGTATAAGAAGTCTGAAAGTATAATGGAAGACACATGCGTGAGTATGATTCTGTTCTTCAACAACACCGGCAGTTGGATAGTAATTTTATTTGTGCTTGTATATTTCCCATGGTTAAGGCAAATCCAACAATATCCATCAGAGAGTTGTAGGGACTTGTGGAGTCAGTTTTCAAGTTCAACATTTTATATAGGAAGGTATGGATTGCAAAACAGAAAGAAATTGCTAAGATTTATGGGAACTGGGAAAAATCATACAATAATTTGCTAAGGTGGCTGTAAGGCGTGTAGCATTATAGGCTGGGTAATTACTAATTAGTTTATTTTTTTTAATTATTTTATTTCATTAATTTGTGTAATTACTAATCAATTTATTTTTTAATTAGTTTAGTTTAATGTTTGTTAGTGTAACTTTTAGTTTAGGGTCACAATACTAAGTATAAAATTAATTGCTACTATTGTTAATTATTTTATTTGTTAGTTTGTTTCATTTTTAATATTAAAGAGTAAATTTGTTTAGATTACTGTGAAGTACATTAATTATTAATTACTTACGTTGTTACTTATTGATAAATTTCTTGGAAATGCTAGGTACACTGGTCCATTTATTGACAAAGCCATATTATTTGGGTGATATTTTTAATCTTAGATGTTCAATGTTTCACTATGTATTCTGGTCACTTGTACCATGTTTTGAGGTATTCAAATGGCAAAAACTATTTATTTCAATTGATGGCACTCATCTGTATGGCGAATACAGAGGCACATTATTGATGGTCATTGCGTAGGATGGCAACTCTAATATTTTGCCTGTCATATGTGCTGTAGTTGAGGGAGACACAAAAGAAGCATGGTCTTTTTTCTTGACAAACCTTTGACAACATATGACACCTCAAGAAGGTATTTTTATTGTTTTTTATAGGCATGATCTATCATATCAGCTATGGAGGCGGAGAGCAATGAGTGGTAGCCTCTAACGGCCTATTGCGTATATCACATTCATCACACTGCCTCTAACTTTGCCCTACAGTTTAAGAACAAGGATGCCAAAACAATTCTTATAAATGCATCATATTCAAAGACCCATGCAGACTTTGTGTATTATTATGTGCTGCTGAGGGATGAAGATCCTACAATGTGTCAATGGGCTGATCAAATTTTGTGTGAAAAATGGGCCTAGTATGCTTATAAGGGCCATCAATTTAGCCATATGACAACTAACTTGTTAGCGTGTATTAATGCTGTGATGAAGGGCACCTACAATCTTCTAATTATTGCCATAGTGAAGTCTACCTACTTTCATATTACTAAATTGTTTGTTGAAAAGGGTAGTCAGGCACAGGCCTAAACTATAGGGGACAAAACCGGTCACAATTTATTTTGTAGGCGATTGATGAGAATAAATAGTATTTGGACAAAATGTCTGTTGCCTTATTCACACGACATATGACTTCGTGTTTGTTTACAGAAAGATAATAACATATCACATCGGATTATAGGGTGCATTTTGGAGAGTGATGATGTGATTATGGGTCCTTCTAGGCATTGCATTTATAGTATGGATTGGGTAGACAAAGTCTATAAATTAGGGTTCACACCAATTACAGACGAGCATCTCTAGCCTACATGTAATGGGCTCCTAATATGCCCAGACCCAGCCCTCAAAAGAGCTAATGAAGGTCATCTAGTCTCCACAAGAATTTGCAATGAAATGGACGAAGTCGAGACTGGCCAACCAAAAAGATATGGACTATAAACAAATGAGGGACACACCAGAAGAGCTTACTATGATTATGATTTTTCATGTGTCAGATTGTATTTTGTAACTATGTTTATGTTCCTTTGTTAATGTGAATTTCATGTTCCTTTGCAACTATGGTTATGATGAACATCAAATGTGTATGAAACGGTAGACCATTTAATACATAACATTTTAATAAGTACACAAGCTTTAAAAAGAAATATTTACGCATCATTTAAAATTAAGTAAATAAACATAATATTACAGGTTCATACACAAGTAATATTTAATACAATAGTGTCATCCTACTTATCTACATTTCTCTTAGGTGCCACAAGTTTATACCCTGTATGATAATATCGGCGCTGCACATCCTGCAAAGTCAACAACAGAGTGTTTTACACATCGACAAAGATTGCAATATAGACATGCAAGCACCGCAAATCCCCAATTGTAACTTTCTTGTTAGCTCCAAAACTCTTCAAAAAACGCTAATGCAATTTGTTTTGAGTGATGACATAACTGTAGTTAGTAATATGCACGAGAAGAGGGATTGAATCATGCTTCAGTTTCCTTCTGCTCCTTTTTGACTTTGTTGAAAATTGAAACAATATACCATCAAGCATTTTGCACAACGGAAATGAGATTAATTGTTTCAGAAAGTAAGTTTTTGAAGTATGTCATTATTAACCAACTGATTTAGATAATTTTCAGCATATATGGAATAATTTAAAATAGAGCAGTGAAAATAAAGGAGAGAAAAACTTGACACAAAGATTTTTATATTGGTTCAGCCTAATTTGCCTACATCTAGTACTCAACTCATGTTGAGATTCCACTAAAATATCTTTCTCAACCTGAGAAAGAAAAACTGGATAGTCTTTATAGTAGCCTTCTCAAGCTCTTACCAGTGAACAATAGATAACTGCTATTGTTACAAATCGAGTAGTTCTTTAACAGCCTCTCCAAGCTAAACCAAGTAGTTCTTCCCAGTTTCTCCAAGCTGAACCATGATATGTAGAACGCCTCTACTATCATGTTGCATGTAATTCTTCTCAGCCTCTCCAAGTTGAACCATGATGAGTAGAACGCCTCTACCACCATGTTGCAAGTAGTTCTTCTTACCCTCTCTAAGCTGAACCATGATAAGTAGAATGCCTTTACCACAATGTTGCAAGTAGTTTTACCTTAGCTTCTCCAAACTATGTAACATTGATCACTACCATATCAAGAATACAAAGGTTTGTGTTTGGCTTGCCACCCAACTAACCTATACTCAAGTTTCCTCATAAACATTCAATGAAACAAAACTAGGATAACTTGAACGACTACTTTCTAACATCTCTCACGAAGAAGAGTATATGAACATTGGGAACAAGAAAGAAGATTTTTACATTTCAAGGAAACTGATTATATGATATGATGAACATCACACGAAGTGTGGAGAGATTTTTCTAGAGTTTCCACTCTTGTGTATTCAATTCTCTCATAAGCTTTTGAGCGTAACATCTCCATTTATAGCTGTTCTTCCCTTATAACCGTTGCCCTTGATCAATTCTCCAAGTGATACGTGTAGATCATCCGTTGTGTCTTGGAAAGATAGTCTAGAAGAGTAGGTTGACAGACTATCACATCGGTTGTTTAAGCCATTGTATAGTTGAAGTTTTTGATGTTCTTTAGAAACTACTTTTTCCATTTTTTGATCATAGTTTTTGAACTCCTCTTTCTAGAAACTAGGGTGGTTGTCCAAATAAGCAGAAGAGATGACATATCAGTTTTGAAACTGGGTTTGACTCGAGATTTGAAATTTGAAATTCAAATTTCCCTCATTTTCTTGTACCATTCAATGCTCCACAGTGAAGTGAGCTCTCTAAAGTACACTATCAGTCCCTTGATAATTCTTTTGTCTTCTAGTCTTCAATTTGAGCCTTTTGATGATGGATGTCTTACGATCATGATGATTGATGTAACATCCCCTACTGCTTTATGGATTGACGACTGTCCCCACAAACCAACACGGGTCTTTTCAGCATGCTTTGTCCTCACTCACACGCTTCCTAGGAAAACTTCCCAGGAGGTCACTCATCCCAAAATTACCCTAAGTCAAGCACGCTTAACTATGGAGTTCTTTCAGTTTGGGCTACCGAAAAGAAGATGCATCTTGTTGGTATAGGTAGTACGAATCAATTCATATAAGCCCTCCTCAACTGTATAGTCCCATACCTATACAGTCTTAGGATCCCTCTCATTCGGGTGTGTAATCGGTTCATTCATGTACCCCTCCGCTTAGAGGACCTTGCGAGGAGCCGCTCCTTGTCCGTGCCCTCTTTGCACCGGCGATCACTCCTCGTCCTCGGCCCGGGGCGTTACATGCCCACGACTTCACTTTGGTTCGTCCCCGAACCACACCGTACTAGGAGAGGTGCAAGCTCTGATACCATTTGTAACATCCCCTACTGCTTTATGGATTGACGACTGTCCCTACAAACCAACACGGGTCTTTTCAGCATGCTTTGTCCTCACTCACACGCTTCCTAGGAAAACTTCCCAGGAGGTCACTCATCCCAAAATTACCCTAAGTCAAGCACGCTTAACTATGGAGTTCTTTCAGTTTGGGCTACCGAAAAGAAGATGCATCTTGTTGGTATAGGTAGTACGAATCAATTCATATAAGCCCTCCTCAACTGTATAGTCCCATACCTATACAGTCTTAGGATCCCTCTCATTCGGGTGTGTAATCGGTTCATTCATGTACCCCTCCGCTTAGAGGACCTTGCGAGGAGCCGCTCCTTGTCCGTGCCCTCTTTGCACCGGCGATCACTCCTCGTCCTCGTCCCCGGGCGTTGTGGCCTGGAGGTGGGCTGATGACCTTTCTTGTTAGGGCACTCAAATATCTTATGTCCTGGTTTCCCACAGCCAAAGCAAATGATTTGCGTTGTCCAGCAAGGTCGATTCCCATGATTTTTCCCACACTTAGGGCAATCTCTCCCTGTCTCAGGTCTTAGAGGTTGAAGTTGTTTTCCTTTGTTGTTGTTGTTGTTATTGTTGGGTGGAAACCTTCTCCGAGGTTGGTTAACAGGCTTGAATCGGGGACCTTGAGGTGCTAATCCCCTTCTAGCATTGTTTTGGGCATACTTGAAATTTGTTAGCTTCCTGTTGGACTCCTCTGCACGTCGACATTTATTTACCAAGGTAGGATAGTCCCTAATCTCCAAGAGACCTAATTGCTTCTATATCTTCTCGTAGACCTCCTTCATATTTCATGCATTTCCAAACTTCATCAGGTCACGTTGATAAATTGTAGAAAACTTGCGAGCTCTTCAAATTTGGCGGTATACTCTGCTACACTCATAGGTCCTTGTTTGAGAGCCATGAACTCCAATTCCTTCGCATTTCTCACAGAAATAGGGAAGTACTTATGGTAAAAAGCTTCCTTAAAAATAGTCCAGGTAACTACAGTATGGGAAGCTTCAAATAATCCCTTGGTGCCAACCCACCAAAAATCTGCATCTGCTTCTAGCATATAGGTGGCAAAGGCCACATACGGATCTCTGCAAGGAAGAACGGAGAAAATCTTTTCCATAGCCTTTATCCATTCTTACGCTTACAGGATTAAAAGCTCCTCGAAATGGAGGGATTTGCCTTTACGAACTCGGCAAATTTCGATATTCTACATCGACTTCGTTCACTACAGGATTATCGGTGGTTTTGCCTTTCATTGCGGTTGATTGCTCCATCATTCGAATTATTAGGCGTAGCTTGTTCCCTCATGGCAGCCGCCATCTCACGAAAAGTATTCATCATGTCGGCATCGTTTCGGCTCCACTCCTAGTTCGCGATTGAAGTCATTGGTTCCTATCACACCAAAGCGAAAATATTGAGTTGATCAGTCTCAATACCAAGCAAAGTGTACAAAGAACCCACAACATTTCCAATCGTGATCATACACATATATATAAAGTCATAATGCATGACAATTTCTAAGAAAGCATAGCGGTCCAATCCTCAGGCTTATAGGATAGTCCGGCTCTGATACCATAATGTAACACCCTCCTAACTACCATGTATTACTCGAGCATTAACATTGTAATTAGAAGAGTATCACTTCCTTTCTATAATATCCACTAGTCAAATGAAATGAAATAAGATAAATCAAACTCTAGAGTTATAAAGAAAACTACTATAAAATGTACATATATTATTACTTTACATACCGCTTTCTTTAATACATACCATACTTGAAGTTAAGTCACTTCACTTATAATACAACACAGTAACTACTATCAAAAGATCTACCAAGCTTGCTCAAATATCAAGGTCCAACAAAATACTAAACACACAGAAATGGACCTAAGACATCTAACACCAATTAGTCTACAAGGTGGTAAGTTCCTGGCACTATACTACACTACATACAAGTCAAAAGCCCACGTAAGTCTCATGTCCTCCTACGTGAAACCATTGGCCATCGGTATGATGGCCTCTCCTCAACAGAGGCATCTGCAGTCTGAGCACAATACGACATATACACAAATAGGGGTGAGAATATTATAAAATTCTCAGTAGGGTAACCCCTTACATACAGACAGAATATAAACAGTAAATGCATTTATAATAATAAAGAAAAACATCATGTTAGATCACATATATCAATATTAGCATACATGAGTCAAAGAAAATTATATGCAAAATGGTATTAATCATAAGTGTTTCTCTTATATCACATAGAATTCAACTTAGTGTAGTAGTTCTTTTATTAACATAGGGAAGGCTTAGATTCACATCAGGTAACATATGTAGTGGATAACTCCTCGAGAGGACCATAGGCTGCTAGGACATGAGCTCATTCCTATTCGTGATCATCGGACTTCATTTTTTCCATTTCAATCACACACAGTTCTATTTCCTAGTCGATAAGTCTACCGACTCATAAAATTTCTTGGGAAGTTCTTATTTTTGCCTTCCCTCACTATCACACATAAGCCTTGTTTCTATTTTCCCCGTATGTTAAAACATGCACCATTAAATTTCACATATTCTCTTTTGTCATACAACCATGTCATGGACCTTTCTATTTCAAAGTCAGGTTTGTATCCCAGATATAGGCATTCAGTATCATTGGAGTCTCATTCATACTTTATAAACAAGCCTTTCAAACAATTAACATACATTCATATGATATATACTTGGATTAAATAGATTTCTATCATTAACTTAATACATCTTCACCATTCCAGCTTCTTGACAGATTTACCATTATGGGGACAACATTTAATTCACATATCCAATGGGCAATTCACTGGCCATAAAAATTCTCTATGACACCTCAATGTGTCTAAAAGTCCCTGTAAAAAGTTCATAGCAAACAGAATACTAGAACCATGTCAAATAAATTCTACAATTTTAGTGGTCAGAGGCCACTTTTTCACAGCTCAGAATAGGATTCACACAATTTTTAACTTTAGCAAATGATAGAAACAACTCAAAATAAAAATCACAGTTATACTTAAAGATGTCTAAAAAACTCTGTAAAAATTTCAAAGGATAACTCCATCATTTGCTATGAATAAATATTTATACAAATTCACAGCTCCAGTACCAAGATTTCAGCCAGCATAGATATACTCTTGATTCTTGATTTTTCTCAGGCAGTAAAACTCTTTATTATGCACCACGAAAATTATAAGAGTTTCCTTATGATGTTGTCTTCAACATATAATTTTTATTGCTCATAAAAATGAATAGAATTGAACTAGAAAATTCATGAACAAATCCTGTCCTGCTGAAATCCGAAAATTCAGCAGCCTAGCCAAAACTTATTTTGACAAAAATCATTATTTAACCTCATCCAAACACTCCACCAAAATTAACACATCAATATCAACATATTATCATCAAATATAACCATAAATTTCGGAATAAAACCCAAAAACATTTACAGAATAATTTGGAAAGAAAAAGGCCAAAGAAAACCCTACCCTTGGAAGCTAATGCCTCTTTGTCTCTTGTATACTCCAAGATAGATATACTCTACCCCAAAGCTCTTAAAATACAGTAAAATACTCCTCTAACCAGAGATGAGTGATGTGATAAGGTGAGGTTTTTGGAGAATCTAATCAGTTATATTTGTAGGTGTTGATGTCTAGAACAAGTTTTGTGAAGGAAACTTTGTGTTTTAGTGACTTTAGGCTAGGGTTTTTGGAGCTTGAAGCTTGTTAATGGAGGTTTGAGAGGAAACAAACATGGAGGCTGTATTTTTGGAGTGTTGGACGAAAATGATGGAGTGGTGGTGATAAGATATTGATCTTGTGAGTTTAGGGCAAAATGGATAATGATTTCAAGTACAAAATGGTTTTTCTTAAAGTTAAATATGGTAATTTTGTACAATTCCTATTGGTTAGCCATAAAGGTGCAATGGTGTGGCATATCTCAAGCCACACACTTGTCACCCTAGGTGGCATGCTTGCACTGGTAGCTTTATACTGTGTAAAAATTACACACCGTAATTTAACCGAATGGGTAAAATAGTGTACCCGGGTAATCAACTATTGCCTGAAAATTAATTCTAGGTATAAAATATTTATTCCTACCTATTTCTAACCTTAATCCTATAATTTCCAAATTTCGGGCACCTTCAGGTCTTGAATCTAAGGTTTCAGCTGTTCCGGTAGGTCTACGGGGCCTGCAAAACACTATTCACGTTTTTTTTTTTTTAACGTTCGTTACATTGTTCTCATCATTTTTGTGTACACCAAAATTTTGATATTCTTACTACTAAAGCCTCAATTATTTTCTGAAAAAAAAAATTAGGATGTTACAATTGAAGGCTAAGTAATACGTTGTTATCAGAATTTGCATGATTTCTTCATTCCAAGCGTACTTGCTGATGTAACGTGCTACTTTCTAAAGAGTTGTGCCTTGCTTTTTTGTTCTTGATTTGATTTGCTTGATTCCATGATACATGCATACATTCTTTTCATGATGTAATGCTCACTTCTATTAAGTTCAATCTCTTTCCATGAGATAAAATATGTTTGCACATATAAAGTGAAATTATTCTCGCTCAAGTCCATATTATGTAACTCAGAAATACCTGTTAAGCTTTATTAAGAAACTCAAGGTAGACATTAGCGGTTCTTCAAAGTATTTTCTTTAAATTGGCTTTGTTGTCATTCAAAACATTATAGTTCTTACACTTTCTGAAGGGTTCTAGAGCTTACAATAACAAATTTAGAGAAAATATTTTGAAGAACTACTAATGATTTCCCTTGAGTTTCTTGAAGTAGCAAATAGGTTCTTCCGGATTTCACAACACGTTCTTGAATCAGAAATAATTTTACTTTACATGTGCAAACATGTTTTATCTCGTCTAAAAATATAGGAATTTAATAGAACTGAAAATTCTATCGTGCAAAGTACGTATACATTCTTAACGGATTGAAGAAATCAATCATG
This sequence comes from Dalbergia cultrata, assembly GCA_031216105.1. Taxonomy (NCBI): domain Eukaryota; kingdom Viridiplantae; phylum Streptophyta; class Magnoliopsida; order Fabales; family Fabaceae; genus Dalbergia; species Dalbergia cultrata. Next base: position 50,665,648 of record CM062346.1, read on the forward strand.
AATAAGAAACCAAGGCTCAGATCTTTAGAGAATAGAACATAGCTTCAGAAAGTGCACATAAAATAAAGATGTCAAACTAGCTCTGAAGCAAAGATGTTCTACAACTTTCAATCAACATCATCATAGTCAAATTCATCATATACGTTATCTAATTGAAGACTGGAAGATTATTTTTCACTAAGGAATTGATATCGCACTTTAGAAAGTTCACTTCACAGTGAAATGATGTACTTTACACAAAATGGAGGGAAATTTGAAATTCAAATTTAAAGTCAAACCTAGTTACAGACTGGCATGTCATTTATTCTACCAATTTGGTCAACTACCCCAACTTCTAGAAGGAAGAGTTTTGAAAGTAAAAAGTAGTTTTTAATGGGACCTCAGAAACCTCTATTTCACAATGGCTTCTGCAACAGATATGACAAAAGACAAGCTACTCTTCTAAACTGCTTGCTAAGACACAAAAAGATGATCAACACGTGTCACTTGAAGAATTGATTAAGGGCAACGGTCACAAATGAAGACAATCTATAAATAGAGATGTTACGCTTTCAAAAGTGGAGATCTTGACGCTACACAAGTGCTAAAACTTTGAGAAAATTTCTCCTCATATCTTCTCAAGTTCATTACATCTTGTAATTAGTTTCCTTGTTTGTAAAAATCTTCTTTCTATGCTCTTAATAGATTATACATTCTTATTAGGAAGAATCGTTAGAAAGAAGTCATTTAAGTTTTTCCCATGTCATTCATTATATACTTTATGGAAACTTGAGTGTAGGTTAGTTTGTATTGCAAACCTAAACACAAACCTTTGTATTCTCAATCCAATAGCGATTAGTGTGAGTTAGCTTAGAAAGGCTAGTCAAAGACTACTTACAATAAGATAGTAGAAGTGTTCTACTGACCACAGTTTAACTTGAAGAGGCTGGTTAAAGACTACTTAGGTTGTGGCAGCAGAGTGAACTTGTTGGTCACAAGTTCAGCTTAGGGAGGCCGGTGAAAAATTACTTAATTTGTGATAATAAAGGTTGTCTACTGGTCACAGGTAAGAGCTTGGGAAAGCTACTGCAAAAACTATACATTTTCTTTCTCGGGTTGAGAAAAGTTTTAGTGAAGCTTAATGGTGGTTAAGAACTAGATATAGGTAGGTTGGCTGAACCAGTTTAAAAATATCTATGCAATATCTTCTTCTCCTTTATTTATTTCATATTCACTTATCTCTATTTATTATTTAATATTTGCTTAAAGTTTATCGTTTTTTTAATCTTTTGTTACTAACGTTGTAGTTTAGAAAGTTACTTTTTGAAGTACCTAACACTATTTCTGCTGCACTTTAAGCTCAACACTTGATAGTATCCTGTTCAAGTTTTTAGAAGCAAAAGAAGAAAAGAGAAGTGAAACACGATTCAACCCCCTTCTCGTGCGCTTTTTTACTTACAAGTGGTATCAGAGCCATGTTTCTAAGGAGTTGAGCATTCTAATGATTGCAGATGATAAAGATCCAAGGGACAAATGACACAAAGTATTCATATAGTAGAAGGACACTCCATCAACAGGCTGCCATTCTTTGATGGTGGGGATTATACCTATCGGAGAGACCGTATAGAGTTGTTAACAAAATACACAAGTCATGACTTGTGGGAAATAATTCAAGATGGTGACTATGTTCTAACTGAAGAGGGTCCCGGAACCAATAACGCACCTTCAACATCAAGAGAAGTACTTCGGAGTAGGAGGATAGAGCAACACAAAGCCTGAGTTCAGTTGAACTCTAAAGCTAAATATTTGCTAACATGTGCACTAAGCAAGGCTGAATATGATAAAATAATTGTTTGTGACACAGCAAAAGAGATATGGGAAAGATTGCATATGCTGTATGAAGGTACTGATCAAGTTAAATAGACTAAGATCAATATGCTGGTTCATCAATATGAGATGTTTAAAATGACAGATCAAGAAAGTATTGATGAAATGACCACAAGGTTTATGCACATTATAAACTAGCTAAAGGGACTGGGCAAAAGATCCTATAACTCTGAAATGGTTAGAAAAATCTGAAGAAGCCTCCTTGTCAAATGACTGCCTAAGGTCACAGCTATTACAGAGGCTAAAGACCTTCAAACTTAGTCTGGACATACTCATTGGGTCACTCAAGACTCATGAGGTAGTGCTCTCTGAAATGCATGGTGTATCTATCAAGAAGAGCAAGTCTATGGCTTTGAAGTTGTCTTATCAGAAGCTGAATAAGGCTAAGGCAATTAAAGTTGGTTAAACATCAAATGAAGAGGAAGAGTCTAATGATGAGACAAAAAAAGAAGATGGAGATGAGTTTTCTATGCTGGTGAGGAAGATGTCCAAAGCATAGGGAGCTAAGACAGAGAAGAAAAGACATCAACCTTAAGAAGGACAAAAAGGGTACGATAAAGCTGGAAAATGTCAGCTGCTATAACTATGAAGAGAAGGGACACTTCAAACCAAAATGTCCCAAGCTCAAGAGCCCATAGAAGAAGTTCGTGTCTAAGAAGAAATGCGTGTTGGCCATCTGGAATGAATCAGAAGAAGATTAGGAAGGGCTAAATGTTACAAACCTATGCTTCATGGCAGGCTACACGTCAGAAAGTGAACTTGTAGTAAACAGCTTTGCCTTTGATCTTCCCTATGATGAACTCTTAGCTTTGTATGAAGAATTGCTTGAGGACTTTTATACTTTTTCCTCTCATTATCTCAACTTGAAAAGGAAACATCAAAAGGTTGTTTTAGAACTTGAAATAGTCAAGGCAGAAGTTAAGTCTAAGGCTTGAAAAAGAATAATTAAAAGGAGAAAACAAAGTTTTAAATGTGAAATTAAATGTCTTAGAATCTGAAGTCTCAAATAAAAATGAAAACACTCAGAAGGTCATTTCTGAGTTAGAAAGAACTTCAAAGCTTCTCAAATTTGACTTTGAAAAAATGGTAAATGGATCAAAAACCTTGATATGATGCTTAGAGGTTAGAGGCCATATTTTCAAAACATTGGGTTGAGATATGAAGAGGAAATAGATGATAAGGGAAAGCAAACTTAATTTAAGAAAGTAAAGAATAAGGTTTCTTGTACTTTCTGTCATAAGAAAAGACATCCACCTGACAAGTGCTTCATGATGAGAGAAAAGTATGTCAAAAAGGTTAGGAAACCTCCCCTTTGAAAGACTAACCTAAAAGGACCCTGAAAAGTCCCAGTTTATGGTAAGTTATCTTGTCTGGTAAGAGGTATGATAACACATATGTGTTACTCTTGGATGACCTATGAGATCAAGATATAAAATGGCTCGTATCCTTCATGGATGAAAAGTGGTTGTGGTGTAAGGACCTTGGCCATGCTCATATGACGCTTATTTATGAGCTTTCTCAGAAAGGGCTAAGTAAAGGTCTATAAAAGATCAGATTTGATAAGGATTCAACTTGTGATTTCTGTGAGAAAGGTAAGCAAACCAAAGCTTCTTTCTACAACAAACATGTGGTTTTAACTACTAAAGCACTTGAGCTTTTATATATGAGTCTCCTTAGACCAACCAAGACTGTAAGTCTTTCTGGGAGAAGATATTCCTTGTCATAGTGGATGACTACTCTAGATTCACATGGGCTATCTTCCTAGCTTCTAAGGATGAGGTGGGCAAAAAATTCAAAGTTTTTACAAAACGTGTTTGTATTGAAAATGATTCTCAAATCACCTCTATTCGATCTGATCATGGAGAAGAATTTGAAAATCATGTTTTCGAGGAGTTTTGTGAAAAACATGGCATCCTTCACGAGTTTTCTATAACTAGAACTCCTGAACAAAATAGGGTTACTAAAAGGAAAAGTATAAGCTTGCAAGAGATAGCTAGGACAATGCTTTTAGAAAGTGATTTATCAAAAGGTTTTCGAGCAAAAGCTGTAAACACCTCTTGCTATATCTAAAACAAAATCTTCATAAGGCCAAATCCTCAAGAAGACTCCTTATGAGTTTTAGAAGGGTAGAAAAGCCAACATATCATATTTTCATATATTTGGCTCACTATGTTTTATGCTTAACACCAAGGACAAACTCGCAAAGTTTGATCCTAAATTTGATGATGTTATTTTTCTATGTTACTCTTCAGCCTTTAAAGCTTACAAAGTATACAATAAGAGAATGCTACGCTTAGAAGAGATAATTCATATCAAGTTTAAGGAGCTCAAGAGAATGCTATGCTACAAGGGAGTTTATGATTTAAAGGCAGTTTCTCATAACAAAGTTAGGTGCATGCTATGCAAGAAGAGCTAGACTAGTTCGAGAAAAGCAAAGTCTGGAAGCTCGTTGAATAACCAAAAGGAAAGACCATTATTGGGACAAAATGGGTGTTCAGAAACAAGCTCAATGAAGCTAGCAAAGTCATCTGGAACAAAGAAAGATTAGTTGCACAATATTATAATCAACAAGAGGGAATTGATTATGAATAAACCTTTCCACCAATAGCTAGCCTAGAGGCCATTATAATGCTACTTGCTTTTGTTGCTTTCAATGGATTCACTCTCTATCAAATGGATGTTAAGTCTGCGTTCCTAAACAGTTTCCTCTCTAAGGAAATATATGTGAAGTAGCCTCTTGGTTTTTAGAGTGAAAACCTTCCTAACCATGTTTTTCAAGATAATGAAGGCTCTTTAGAGTCTGAAACAAGCTCCTCAAGCTTGGTATGAAAGGCTCAGTGCCTTTTTGCTAAAGAATGAGTTCAAGAGAGGTAATGTTGATACTACTCTTTTTACTCTTGAGCAGGATAATCACTTTTTGATAGTTCAAATCTATGTAGATGACATTATATTTGGTGCCTTTGATCATTCTCTTTGTGAAAAGTTTTCAAAATTAATGTAGAGTGAATTTGAGATGAGCATGATGGGTGAACTCAAGTTTTTTCTCGGTTTGCAAATAAAACAACAAAAAGAAGGAATTTTGATCCATCAAGAAAAATATACAAAAGAGCTTTTGAAGAAGTTTAAGATGGATTAAGCCAAACCTATGAGTACCCTCATGTATCCATTTCAAGTTATTGATGCTGATGAGAATGACGAAAAGGTATTAGAAAGTAACTATAGAGGAATGATTAGTTTACTACTGTATCTTATAGCTAGTAGACCAAACATTCAATTAGGTTTGGGAATCTGTGCTAGATTTCAATCTAATCCAAAACAATCATGCTTAAATGCTGTTAAGAGAATCTTTGGATATTTATCCGGTACTATTAATCTTATCTCATGGTACGATAAAGGTACATCTTGTGAGATTACATGTTCCTACTTCATCGAAGATAGAGTAGAGAGAAAGAGCACTAATGGTTACTGTTGTTTCTTCAAAAAATGCTTAATCACTTGGTCATGCAAAAAGCAGAATACCATTGCACTCTCTATGACTGAAGCTAAATATATAGCTGCTACAAACTGCTGCACCCAGATGCTGTGGATAAGGAACCAATTAAAAGATTATCATATGAGGTATTCCAAAATTCCTTATCTTCTGTGGTAATACTTGTGCTATTAATCTTGCTAAGACCCTATCCAGTACTTTCAATCCAAGCACATTGATGTTAAACATCATTTTATTCGGATTATGTTCAGAAAGGAGATGTTGAGTTATTGTTTGTGAATACTAAAGACCAAGTGTCAGATATATTCATAAAACCATTAGCTGAAAATTATCTTTTTGTCTTGAAAAATCTTTTGAACGTACAAGTTTTTAAATAAGCATAAGCATTCATACACAAACATCTCTAAGTATTCTCCTTTCATAACTCTAAATTGAAGCCCAAATAAAGACATCAGTGTGCAAGTTAAGAAGGTCAGTTTGCAAGCTCAGAAAGAAGATGAGTTGTTAAATAAAAAGAGCTGAGGATTAAAAAAATAGGGAATATACAGTCTCACATTATTCTGAATATGATGATGAGTTAATCATGAGAACTTTGTGTTACTTCGAAGGGTCAGAAAGTGGAAAGTGAAGCTTAGAAAGCAACATCTTCAGAAAGCAAACTCAAGTGTCAGCAACTACTCTTTCTAAAAAGAATGAAAAATGCAGGGATAATTTCCACTCTTTTGAGTTTCTCTCTCGCACATCGTTTCACCTTTAGTCAGTCACGTTCCATCACTTAAATAACTCCTTATTCCTCACATGTCATACCTTTTCTTTCATCTTTTATCGCACGCTTAATCAACTATTCTGTATTCTTTCACTTTCAAACCCTCATTCTTGAAACCTAAACCGCTCTCCATCTCTCTCATACCTTTGCTCTCTAATCCCCTCAAGCTTCAACATTTTCTTTCAACTCTCAAACACAAATCAACAATGGCTAAAGGAAAAAGATTTGATGGGAACATTATTGATTGAGAACTCTCTAGATGTACGATGAATCATTTCATCAACATTACTATGCTAACAGCTTTGCTTAGCAACAATAGCTCCCAAAAAGAGGCCGAGTAAGGAATTGATGACTCAAATCATCATTCATCTGGAAGTCATTTTGTTCCAAGGATATGAAGGATTCTTTACCATCATTGACCTTGTCTTTACTGGAATGGTGATGGCTTTATACTCGTAGTTAATACAAGTGTTTGAATCTTTACTCACTACCTACATCAGAGGCATCGATTTAGAACTGAGCACTACGGATCTCTCCAACATCATCCATGCACCTGACAAGGAACTTAGATGCTCTGCAAATAGGGATTGGTATACTACCCTTAGAGTCTCGGCTGAGGAAATGTTGAGATGTCTCACGAACTCTCCCGGACACCAACCCTGCCAGATAATTGTGGCTATGTTGAGCTCCTAGGCACGATAGATCTTTTCCTTTATCCATTTCTCTCTTCTTCCAAGGTCCACTTCTCTTTTCTTCCAAGGTTGGGAAGCATGAACTTGTTGATAGAGATGTACTGCATGTTACTCTTTTGTTTGTGGACAATGAGGAAGGTAAACTTGCCTAGACTTATCTTCGACTACATGCATAGTGCCACTGCTAAATAGGAAGAGAAAACTGCCTCTGTTCCTTACAGAATTCTACTAACCAAAGTATTTGAGCACCTGAAGTATCCTTTGGCAAATGAGTGGTATGAATATATGATTGGAATTGAATACACCATACTTTCATTTAGGGGTCAAAGAACAGCTACAGGTGGTCCCATAACAAGTCTTAGGATAATGAGGGATACCATTAAAAGCTGCTAAGGATACTGAGGATACTAAGGAAAGAAGTAGAAAAAGAAGAATAACTACCCTAGACGATAGCTCTGATGAAGCTAAAAATCCTTAGGTAATCATCAAATATAGATGACCACCCACTTCATCATCTACGTCCTCAGCCTCTGAGGAAGAATCAAGTTCAAAATCCTTAGATTCTGATGGGCCTAAAAATTATCAGAGGAGCAGAATTAGATCAAAAGAAGAAACACCCTTCTCCTCATAGCATAAATCTTCATATTCCAAGATGAAATCCTCAGAAAATGACTGGGGACGTGTGGTTCCCGAAACTGACTTAACTCTTGCTTCTAATTCACTTCCTACCACTTTTGAAGAACCTATCAATCCAGCTCATAATATCCCTGAACCAACTTCTGCTCAGACTACTAAACCGTCACCAAGTCATCCTCAACCCCTGCAATCTCAAAGCTTCCCTAGAGTGCAAATGTTGCTACAAAATTAATAACTAATTTTTGATTGGCTGGATTAATTGGAGGCCAAGTCATGCAGATAGTGTTTCTGGCTTTTAGCACACCTCCTTTTTACTGATATTAAAAGGGGAAGAAGGAAAGAGAAGAAAATCTTGTGCTGAAAAAAGTCAAGGGGAGTATACTAAGGCAGAGCCATTCAGAGAACCTTTTAGCATCTACATTTTTTTAACTCTTAGATTTATTTATTTAAGTTCAAACAGCTTTTTTATTACTCTAATACTTTTTAGTTTTATTTCAAATGCTATGATACATTTATTTCTGTTAATGAGCTTTGATACATCTTTTTTTGGTTATAGCTATGATATAGTTGCTTATAGCATACTTGATATTCCTTATCTTTGCTCTTACACACACACACACACACACACACACACACACACACACACACACACATATATATATATATACATATATAGAAAACATCACCTAGGAAAGCCTCATGGCCTGGTGGTCGGCGTAACAATAATGACATTTGTCGATATGCCATGGCCTGTTTACTAAGATCATCATAGATTATTAATGCGTGAATTCCATTATCGCAGAAATATTCCCTTGCTTAGCTAATCAGGCATACTTTGTTGTTGTATGAGTGCTCTTTTATTTTGCTTGATCTGATATTTGAATTTATCAATACTCTCTCTGTATGTTGAAGCTATGGAACATACTGTGTTAAATGCTCTTATACACATTGTGTTATGTTCTGATATGTGTGTATATATATAAGCTATGTTCATAAAGCTTAAATGAGTACAACGTTTCTCTATTTTTTTTTCTCTACTCTGATATCTCTCATAAAGTTCTCTGAGTAACTTTAAAAACCTCAAGAGAAATAAAAATAGCTTTGATTTGAGTCACACAAAGCGATAAAACATTTTTATACTCCTTATATCGCTTCATGAAAAAAACTTCTGAAAATCACATCCTATGATATTCTTGAAAGAAATGCACTCTATCTATATTCTATATCATGTTATATTTCTTTCAAAGTCTCTTCAAAATATTTTCTTCAATTTGGTTTGTCATCATAAAAAATAGGAAGATTGTTAGCTCTAGAATCTTCAGAAAGCATTAATGCAATATGTTTTGAGTGATGAAATAACAAATTTAGAGAAAATATTTTGAAGAACTACTGATATTTTCCCTTGAGTTTCTTGAAGTGGCAAACAGATTCTTTGGGATTGCATAACATGTTCTTGAATCGGAAATAATTTCACTTTGCATATGTAAACAAGTTTTATCTCGTCTAAAGAGATAGAAACTTAATAGAGGTGAAAATTCTACATATACATGCTTAACGGATTGAAGAAAATCAATCATGAACAAGAAACCAAGGCTCAAATCTTCAGAAAGTAGAATGTGACTTTAGAATGTGCACATAAAATGCAGATGTCAAACTAGCTCTGAAGAAAAGATGTTCTATAACCTTCAATCATCATCATCGTAATCAAATATATCGTATTCATGCTTTGATTAAAGACTAGAAGATCATTTTTCACCAAGGAACTGATACCGCACTTCAGAAAGTTCACTTCACAGTGAAACAATGCACTCTATAGGAAAATGGGGGAAATTTAAAATCTAAATTTAAAGTCAAACCCAATTACAGACTAGCGTTTCATCTCCTCTACGAAATTGGTCAACTACCCCAGTTTCTAGTAATAAGAGTACATAAACATCATTCAGAAAGTAAAAAGTAGTTTTTGAAGGGACCTCAGAAACCTCTATTTTACAATGACTCTGCAACAAAACTAACAAAGAACAAGCTACTCTTCTAGATTGCTTTCTAAGACACAAATAAATGATCAACACGTGTGACTTGAAGAACTGATCAAGGGTAACGGTCATAAATGAAGACCATCTATAAATGGAGATGTTGTGCTTTCAAAAGTAGATATCTTGACGCTACACAAGTGCTGAAACTCTGAGAAAATTTCTCCTAATCTCTTGTAATGTTCATTACATCTTGTAATTAGTTTCCTTATATGTAAAAATCTTCTTTCTACTTTCTTAATAGATTATATGTTCTTTATAGGGAGAATCATTAGAAAGAAGTCATTCAAGTTTTTCCCAGATTATTCATTGTATACTTTATGAAAACTTGAGTACAGGTTAGTTTGAGTTGCAAACCCAAGCATAAACCTTTGTATCCTCAATCCAGTAGTGATCGGTGTATGTTAGTTTAGAGAGACTAGTCAAAGACTACTTGCAAAGAGATAGTAGAAGTGTTTTATTGGTCACAGTTTAGCTTGGAGAGGCTGGTTAAAAGCTACTTAGGTTGTAATAGTAGAGTGAACTTGCTAGTCACAGGTTTAGCTTAGAGAAGCTAGTGGAAAACTTCTTAGTTTATGACACTAGCGGTTGTCTACTAGTCATAGGTAAGAGCTTGCAAAGACTACTACAAAGACTATCCATTTTCTTTTTCAGGTTGAGAAAGGTTTTAATGAAAGTCAACAATGGTTAAGAATTGGATTTAGGCAGCTTGGCCAAACTAGTATAAAAATATCTGTTCAGTATCTTCTTTTCCCTTATCTCTTTTACGTCATTGCTCTCTGTTTATTATTTATTATTTTCTTATAGTATATTTTATTTGCTCTTCTATTACTAACATTGTAGTTCAAAAGTTACTTTCTGAAGTACCTAATGCTATTTCTGCTACACTTCAAGCTCAATGCTTGACAGTATCCTATTGAAGTTTTCAGAAGCAAAAGAAGAAAAGAGAAGCAAAACATGATTCAACCCCACTTCTCGTGCGCTTTTCTACGTACATCCATGTCTTGCAGAAATCTCATAGTAGAGGTAGCCACTTGAAGTGGCCACGAGATGACAACTTGTCTAGACATAGGAAGTCGCAATCAAAACTAATACGTATGCACGGGTCCTCTGCTGCACTACCACCTCAGATGCATCGTGGGGAAATTCTTCATTTTTGAATGTGTCATTTTATCCATGATAACTTCACATAAGACCTGTGTCTGTGTCGAGGCTTCAGCACTACACCTAATAGGTCCTAGCTTATATCCTATATACTCTATTGACGCGAATTTTTCCATGTGCCCATATTCCCACTGACTACAACACCATCAATCCTCAATCCAAACTGCATAGTCACATCTTGGAAAATGATAGTACACTCTCCATACGGAAGATGAAATGCATGTGTTTCTGGGTGCCATCACTATACTAGGGCGCTGATGAGTGGGGAGTCCTAATGAAAGTTGCCAAAGTTGGCAACTTCCCATAATCCAGCCTACTGTAGATAGTACTCCATGTGAGGATGTGGTCTGGTGTGCCATAACACCTACGGTTTAACACTCGATTGGGCTGCATAAATTTAATTAATATTATAATAAATATCAATCTAGACTAAATTAACCACAAAAAATAGTATTAATGTCAACCATATACTATTTTTTAATAAGTAACTACTAAACATATGTATGTTTTGAAGTTCTATATTTTATAACCATAATTATAAACTAATTAATTTTGAATTAGACATAAACCTAACTAAACACAGATAAAAACTAATTAACTTTTTAAACTTAAACTAAACTACTTAATCTTAGAGTAACTGATATTCAACTAAACTAATTGCTAGATAAACTAAAAAAATAATATTAAAGTGTAAACCAGAACTAATTATATTATATGGATTTTAGATTTCTAGAGTAAACTTTGTCATGACGAGCTCTCACTTCTAACATTATTGAACCCAAACTTAACTAAAACTAAACTTAAACTCAACTAAAACTAATTACAATTAGATATTTGTAGCTAAAGTAATTAAACTTTGAACTAAAAAATAAAAATAAAAGTAAACTAATGAAGAGATAAAATACCTAGCGATCAAGTTTGGCAGCAATATTGACATTATCCAAATGGTTGAGGAGGTTTACCATCATCAAAAGAGTCGAGATTGCCTTTGGAAGTGAATTTGAGAAACTGGAAAGGTTTGGAAAGCGAGGCACAAATGATGAGGAATGCTCGGGCGTATTCGTATTTATAGGTGATTTAGATGAATACACAAGGGGGCCCTGTGTATCCTAAACATGCATGAATACGTTATGGCCCCATGCGTATTCCAAAAGAGCTTGAATATGCATGCATCCCTAGCGTATTCATGCATGTTTAGGATAAACAGGGCCCCCTTGCATATTCACATGCATTAAAAATGGTTCAATTCAATAACAAACTTTTTTCCATTTATTCCTATAATTAATGTTTTTATTCATTGAAAAATGGTAAAAAATCCTGGCTTTCTCAGCAACCTTCTTGCTTCTTCTGGTAGACTTGAAAGAATTCATAGAAATTTCTATCCCTATCATAAACTTATACCATTCAACAGCTAATGTTAACACCGTATGTTGTCCTTTTTTTTTTTGTATACGAGAAAAAATTGAAAATTATAAAAAAATCAAGTCCTTTCCTTTTTCATTAGCATTTTATAAATTAATTTTATTTTTAAAATTAGTATCGATCAAATTTGTTATAGTTTAATTAGAATCTTTTTAATCAATGTCAGTTAGAATCTCAATCAAAATCTTTTTAATTTTAATGGTCAAATCCCAATTAATTTTCACCAATCAACTTCACAATAGTTTTTATAAATAGGCTAGCAACACCACAACTAAGGAGAGGGTCAAAGACAATAAGAGAAATGCAAAATGAGGCAGCATAGTTTCTCATCACTGGAGGCACAACCATCACCATTAGCATAAAAAAAGCTCATCTTCATCTCCAGCATTTCCATCCTTGTCGCATAACATCACCTTCTCACCATGTATCGTCGCCACCTAAATCAATTCCATCAACTACAACCTTTAACCACTACTACCTTTAGGTCACGACCTGATTGGATAATATGACTGGCATGTAAGAAATCTTATCTCCACATAAGCCTCATGATCATTGAGCCGTATTATATGCATATATTATTCTTAAAATCCCAAATAGTCTTTTTTCCATAAATTAAATATGAACTGTAGCCATAATACAAGATAAACTGAATTGCTTTATTACAAAAGAATCATGAAGCTGTAAACCTTTAAGTACAAAATAAATATCATGATTAATCAAAAAGCTAAATCATGCATGGTTTGGGACCCTACTCGCACTACCATTGGAGCACCGTTGAACTAACATGGATCTATAGTAAGCCTTACTTCAAAGCTAGCAAGGCATACCAAAAGAAGCTGCATAACTACTGGAGAGGATCCTATGGTGTAACTGAACCCGTAGTATATCTGTAGGTGACGAAAAGAAAGGGGTGAGTTCATCAAAACCAGTGAGCAAATAGCCACCCACAGCCTACATGAGACGATAAGGAACTACATAATAATAATAATACATACAACATGGGAATACAAGTATTACATAATAATAATAATATTCACATATGTGTCATTTGATTGCTATCTTAACTATATAAAATTCCAACTTTAAAGCAAAATAACTTAAAACTAAATTCATATCCTGTAAGCATTCACTTGCATCATAAAAGTTTACTTATGAATATGTCCAATTAAGGACCATATCCTGTGGTATATTTGAATCATGCAAGGTTACCTCTATGGCCGCTTAACTTACTGCCTACCTAGCAGCCAGGTATGCCAAGGTTAACGACTTGTATGATTGCCTCCATGGCCGCTTGGTATACTGCCTTCTTGGTAGCTAGGCATACCAAGGTTAATATATTATAAGATTGCCTCCACGGCAACTTGGTGCATCGCCTCCTGGGTAGTTAGATGTACCAAGGTTTATGACTTTCTAAACATGAATCATAACTCTAGTCTAATAAACCTCATTGTAAATAACTTAACTGGAAAGGAATAAAATCAACAATACTAAAATTTATTTCTAAGGCTCTATATGTGTAATACCTCAGGTGAAGGATTTTTCTGGGTTTTGGGTCCAAATCGATTACTATAGTAGTCCTCGACCGCCATAGTGGTCATATGTTTACCTGGGAGGGTTCCCAAGGTTTCTTGACCACTATAGCAGTCTATGACCTCTATAGTGGTGCCTCTCAAACTTGGAATAGTGTTAAAAGATATAGTTTCATTTAAATGACACCCTACACCTATATAAACCCTTCCAGTCACGTTTTGAATGAGAAACCCAAACCCTAAACCCCAAAATCTCTCTTCCTCCATCTGCACTTTCAAGCCCACTCAATTTGACCTCCTCTAAGCTTCAAGGTAAGAGATTTATGTTAGTTTATGCTTCTTTTCTCTCCTTCCTTCCATGTTCTTAAGTTTGGGTTGTTGTTATTCTCTATTATTGTCAAGTGGGGGCTCCCCCCATGTTGTTTGAGTTGTTTTAAAGTTGTCTAGAGATTAATAGAGATTAGTCATAGGTATATGTTCCTTTATGGCAGTTGTTTGTATCATTCTCAACTCTCAAGGTCATGTTGATGGTACCCACACACTCCTGGTCCTAAACAGTGAGTAAGTTCAAATTTATGATCTTATTTTTAGTCATTATGAATATGTTTACGCATAATGATTATTAATCATGAAATTAAAGAAGAAAATATAATATAGATATAATTTTACAAGTGATGCCAAGTTAACAAGAATTATGATTTTGATTATAGCATGAAAAATGTAACGCCCCGATTTTCTGCTAGAGTGAAAATGACCGAAATGCCCCTGAGGTCATTTTCGGCCCAAAATTCGAGGAAAGCCGATCTGGCAGTACGCGAAGGGCAAACTCAATGTTGGAAGGGCATTAGATGACCTGTGTACCTTTCCGGAATCGAAAATCTCGTTTTTCGAGTTTTCGGGTCAAAATGACCAAAACGCCCCTGTGGTGTTTTACCTATTTGCAAGTCTTAGGATGAACCCAAACTTCTCGGATGGTTTTAAAAGGCGTTTTTATGTATTCTACGACCTCAGTTTTAATTATGGAGGTCCCGGGCAAAATTAGTGCAAAATTATGATTTTACCCCTAGTTTCGTGTTTTTACGCTTAATCGCGTGATTAAGCAAACCTAAGCAATATTAGGCTCTAATCGAAGATTAATTAATTTCCATAATTAATCTTGAGTCAAAATAATTTATTAAAGTTGATTAGAACCTAAAAGTGCTTAATTACAACTTAAAATCTTATTTTAAATTCAAGATTTCTAGTCATGGAATCTTGAATAGTGTTTTTTCTCTCCAATTCCTTAAATTATGGAATTTTGTCTACATTGTTTTATTCATAAAATGAATTTAAAATCTCCTAAATATGTATGAGTACTCCTTAATCATGTCATAAAGGTTCCTAATCACATTCTTAGTCACCTAAACTTATGCTTAATGACTCCTAACCTTACACCTAAGCTAATACACCCCTAAACACATCACTAACATACTATTACATGACCAAAACTCCCTCCTCCCTTGCTGCATCAGACCTGCACGAAATTCATCATCCATTTTATCACAATTTAATTTTATTTCACACTCCAAAGACTATGGTTGAAGCCATGTCATCAAAGTGCAATTCTCTCACCTCATGTTCCATGAGGATTCATTCTCCTCCACTCATTCACTCTTATTCTTCTCTATAAATACCATGCCTAGATGAACCTTTGCTACACTTTGTTCATTTGCTAAGTTTTGTTTTTTTAGTTTTTCTCTAAGTTCTTCTTTTTTCTCTCAAATCTCAAGAGCATTCTTCTTCTTCATCTTCTTCTTTTTCCTTTTGAAACATCATCACACAACCTTGAAACACCACCCCACCACCTTGGATCATCATACAAACACCTAAACTTCCATTCTCAAACACAAGCTCACCAAGAACACATTTCCTTCCTTTTTCTTTCATCAAGGCCGAATCATCATCACCATCCTAGGAGGTGTTGCTCGTATCATTTTCATCTTCAAGTCCAAGCTTTTTGTCTTCACTGTAGGTAGGAGTGTTTTCTAAACTTTGTCTTCTTGAAAATGAGTTCTTTCTAGCTTTCTCTTGGGTTTTCTTTTTGAAACTTTCTTTGGTTTCCCTTTCTTGTATTTTCGGCCTCTTGGCCTTGATGAGTACATGATAGCTCAATGATGAGGACTCCTAGATAATGACTATGTGTTCATCTCAAAGGAAACTCTAGAGCTTGAGGTTTTAGTTTCTTTGAGTTCCAACTTTATTTTCTAACTCAAAAATGATTTTTACTCAAGAATACCTTTACTTTTTTTGCTATTATGATTTCGGTTTCTTTGTTCCTTTCTTTAACATTTCGGTTACCATTTTCCTTTTTGATCTTTGAAGTTTTATTTGTTCAAAAAGTTTTGCTTTCTTTGAGCTTGATGATGATGTTCAAGAGCCTTATAATTCCTTTGAGAACTTGGTTCAAGAACTCTAAAGCTCTCTTTGTAATGAGATATGTGTTGGGTTATTATGTTGTTAAAGTCTTGGATGAGCTTTAGATCACCTTAAAATGAACCTTGCATCATGTTTATTTTATGCTTTGCACATCATGTTTACTTTCTTTGCTATCACTAAGTACCAAGGTAATAAAGGAACTTGCATTATCATGTTTATATTTCAAGTCCTCACCTAAATATCAAAGATAATAATATAATGCATACCATATTTATTTTATGCTTTGCACATCATGTTTACTTTCTTTGTTATCACTAAGTACCAAGGTAATAAAGGAGCTTGCATTATCATGTTTATATTTCAAGCTATGCATTATCATGTTTATGTTTCAAGTTCTCACCTAAATATCAAAGATAATAATATAATGCATCACATATTTATTTTATGCTCTCACTTTACTTTCTAGCAAAAACTAAAACAAGTGCATGAGCATGTTTATTTTTATGTCATCACTTTAATGAACCTAGAGCTCAAAGACTTGCCCATTGTTGTCTCAACAAAGGTCTAAAAATATTTATTGCTTTTGGTCCCTATTTTGGCCCTAAGAGGCTTTGGTGTTTCCAAGTATTGAAAACTATGTTTTATAATTTTTCTAAGCTTATGTAAGTATAAGAAATATGTAGAACTAAGTTTTATGAATTTAGGACCTCTTGAGATGAAAATGATTTAGCTATTACCCTCTTAAGTATTTTTATGATTTTAGGTGATAAAAGTGTCCATAAATGAGTTTTGAAAGTTGAAAAAGGTTCCAAGAGAAACTAGTATTTTATGTGCTTTAGAAATTGTGTTTCATGTCTTTTATGGAGATGTCTGTTTCGGTTCTGCCTTGCTATGTTTGGCCACTGTATGAGCTGTGTTAATAATGATAAGATGCTTATGTTTGAGTAAAAATAATGTTAAGACTCATATGTGAAAGATAGGATAAGTTAGGAACTAGAAAAGAATTAATTTGAGAGTTTTAGATCCCTTAATGATGGAATTTTCTGGATTCTGTCTAGCAAGGTTTAGAAATGATAATCATGGTTCTAAATTAGTTTAAATGTGTAGGAATGACTCATAATTGGTTTAGGGCTTAATCTTGATGCTTTAGGAACAAACTGGACTTAGAAAGAGTCATTGTTGTGACTCCTAGGTACCCGTAAAGTTGGGATTTTAAATTCTGCATCCTTGAGGTCTAGAGATGTTCTTGACCATAGTGTGAGGTGAGAAATACTTAGTTATAATCTCATAGGTTCCCAAGAGACTAGGTTTTGATGATTTATAACTTAGATTGTGAGTTAAGGACCTTAAGGGTCGATGCATAAGACATTAAGAAGTCTTGAGTTTTTATGATGCTTAATTTTATGCAAGTATGATATATGATACATGAGCTTTATCTATGTGAGTATGATGTGTTTAAGATATATGCTATGATGAGTTTGGAATATATGCTATAATCTATGTAAGAATGATGAGTTTGAAATATATGTTATGATGTTTATCTATGTGAGAATGATGTATTAGAAGAATATGCTTGATGATGCATGAACCCTAAAATGTTTTATTGATGATACGTGAGGAAATGATTATTGAGATGTTAAGTTGTGTGATTAGCTTGTGGCATGAATTTTGGTTTGAAGGAAATTCAGTTTAACGGCCGTTATCTTTGCCAATTTCTATCAAACCTAAAAGGGTTGAAAAATGTTTTAAAGTACCATATGAGTTGAAAACCCTGGGTGACATTGGTTGGTGAGCACCCCAGGATATTTTTATGTGACAAGCATTGAGGCGTACTTCTCCTGCTACGGTGAAGAGGAGGCAAATCCGTGAGGGTATGTGCAGATGACCTTACCAAAGCGGACAATTCATTGTGCACTCGAGGCCAGTAGAACGTTTCAAAGAATGAAATATGTTTATGTTACCCCCTCATTTTACCCCATATTAAATCTAGTGACGACTAGTTAGGATTGAGCTCATTCCTAGGCGATTAGGTGAGACGGAGATAGGAGGTTATGATAAAAATCGCCGGGGCGGTGTATCGGTTGGAAATAGGTGGATATGTTTTAAGAGGGTGGTTTTTGAGAAAAAGAACAAAAGAGATATGATGCTTTTAAGTCACATAAGTATGAGAAAAGTAAGAGTTGTAATATGCCCTTATGCCACTTGCATGAATCTAGATTGTTGTGATTCGTTGATTTATGTGCTCAAGTATTGCCATACATTCATGCTTAAACATGTTGCATTCATGGCATCAAGATGCATCTTCTTTTCGGTAGCCCAAACTGAAAGAACTCCATAGTTAAGCGTGCTTGACTTGGGGTAATTTTGGGATGTGTGACCTCCTAGGAAGTTTTCCTAGGAAGGGTGTGAGTGAGGACAAAGCATGCTGAAAAGACCCGTGTTGGTTTGTGGGGACAGTCGTCAATCCATAAAGCAGTAGGGGATGTTACAAATGGTATCAGAGCCTGCACCTCTCCCAGTACGGTGTGGTTCGGGGACGAACCAGGCGGAAGCTGGTGGGCATGTAACGCCCGGGGACGAGGACGAGGAGTGATCGCCGGTGCAAAGAGGGCACGGACAAGGAGCGGCTCCTCGCAAGGTCCTCTAAGCGGAGGGGTACATGAATGAACCGATTACACACCCGAATGAGAGGGATCATGAAACTGTATAGGTATGGGACTATACAGTTGATGAGGGCTTATATGAATTGATTTGTACTACCTATATCAACAAGATGCATCTTCTTTTCGGTAGCCCAAACTGAAAGAACTTCACAATTAAGCGTGCTTGACCTGGGGTAATTTTGGGATGGGTGACCTCCTGGGAAGTTTTCCTAGGAAGCGTGCGAGTGAGGACAAAGCATGCTGAAAAGACCCGTGTTGGTTTGTGGGGACAGTCGTCAATCCATAAAGTAGCAGGGGATGTTACAAACACAAGGTCATCATCTAGAAACTCTCATCATCAACCTATTGTAACATCCCCAAATTTATAACTAAGATAAATATTAATTAGCGATAGCAAAACCAAGAGAATCTGGACAAATGTTATGAAACACAACAAATAGTCTACTTAAGTATGTCTAGAGAAAAATGCAAAGAATTACGAAAATGCCATCACTTAGTGGAAATTACGAAAATGCCCTTGCTATGTAAAGGAAATTACCAAACTACCCTTGCCTTATTAAATGACAAAGATACCCTTACTCTATGAATGGAATTACAAGAATACCACTATCATTGTCTAATTACAAAAATATCCACTAACATCTTTGCACAAAACATGGAAACATGTTTGCATAAAACATGGAGCATTTTCATCCAACATGTTTGCACAAAACATGGAAACATGTTTGCACAAAACAAGGAGCATTTTCATCCCAAAATTCAGCCAACATATTTCCATAAATCATGCTCCAAGTGCTTTCCTTCTTCTGTTTTTTTCTCTAATCTTTCCACTATAAATACTCCTCAAACTCTCTTTAATTCAGAAACTCCCTAAGTGTTATTTCTTTCTTATTCTATCATTCTTCTTATGTTCTTCAAAAACTTCTCTTGATCCTCTAAACTTCATCCAAACACTTCAATCCTAAGTCCAAACTTTCACTAGCCCTCACAAGAGTTACAATCTTTAACTCTAGTGAGAAATATTTTCTTAAGCATTCAAGTTCTAGAGCCAAGATTCAAGGAGGGTCATCCACTCCAAAGACTCTTGTTCAAAGCTTAAGGAAGAAGAGAAGGACCCTTTTTAGACCCTACACAAGAGGTAGGAGCTTCATCTTTAATTGTTCAAGTATTGTTGGCTTCTAACCTTGATAGAATGCCTCAAGTTTGAGTTATTGTCAAAAGTTTTAAATGATTATTTGAAAAATATATTTTTAGAAATATGATATGTTCTATTTTGTTATGAGTACCCTTATGATGTTATCAAACTCAAATATAACTTGAAAAGATTGTATGTGAAACCTGATTTAATAAAGGTAACTTAAGACATGAAAATGGTAGGTGCTGGAATTTCTAGTTGTTTCTGGCAACAGGTACTTCGAAAGCTACTGTTCATAAAATATCAAGTATCTTGAAATTAAAATAATTTTAATATAAACTAGACTCATTATAGAACACTCTCCAAAAATAATCACCCAAAACGGAGTTTTCTAGCTCAAGATATAAATTTTTAAGTAGAGCTTAAGACTGAAACTTTAAATCTGACCTTGTAGTAGTAAAATAGGTGTAACTCACTCTAGAAAAATGAAAATGGACTGATTTCAACTTTGTTGGAGAGCTAACACATATAGGAATACACCCATGTATGCTATGTATAAAGATTTGCACTACGTAAATACATAATGAGAAATAAATTTCAGGATAGTGTACTGTGAAAGTGCAGTTTGGAAAGGTTCTGGCTAAGGAAAGACTTGGTATTTAAACATGTCCATTGTGACCCACCTCTCTTTCCTGGGAACCCTCCTATGCATGGTTTACAGTTTGATTTACACTATTCCAAAGATGTAAATGCTAAAATTTGATGAGTTAGGAATTTGGAACTACCTTTACTAAGCTGAGATAACAAGTATACAGAGAATTATAAACTTTCTTCTAAAAGATGTCAAAACTATAAATAAAAGAATCAAGTCTTGTAAAGAGAGAATTTTAAGAATTTAAGTAGAATAATAATCTTCAAGAGTTATATGAAAGTCATAGTAAAAATATATAAAGAACCTATAATAATATTTTGAAGTGCATTAATGTATTAATGGAATGCTAAGAGTACAAAGAACACTAAGAGAAAAAGATAATACTAAGACATCTATTACCTCTTACGAACACTAGGAACTCAACTTGATAACTTTGGTTGGTTAATATGAATCATCTATGAAAGTGTTTACTATGAGATTTACATGATATTGTCCATGTTTTATGAAGTGATTTATAGTAATGTGAATGTATGGTGATGAATTATGAAACGATGAGGATGAATGATTGATTGCCCAGGATTTATTGTGATTACATGATAATATGCATACATTCATTTTCAAAAGAAATAATAAAAGTAAAGTTTGAAAAATAGCAATGAAAGTCTGGAAAAGTGGACTTGAGCTAAACTCACGGCTTAACCCCTAAACCGTTGAGATCACTACAGCGGAATGAAAACCATCAAGGTTATGGCGACGGCCATGGTATGAGCTCATTACCCTTTTAGGGTGGTCTAAGGCATTGATGCATTCATCCCGTGAGTAATTAAGAAATATGTTGATGAAATAAATGAAAGATGATGATCACTAAACAAGTGAATGTTGAGGATGAGTAATCATGAAATGCATGCAACTCCTAAATGATTATTGCTTATTAGTGGTTTTACATGATATGCTTATATGTATGCTTGATGAAATCTTGAATGAATATTTCGCTAATGTTCAAGATTAGTTTAAAAGTAATCGCACTTGACTAATCACGTTTGTGAAAGTTTGATAATTGAATCCTTACTGTTCACCTTTTATAATAAACCCGAAGTGACTGGGACGACAACGATGACACTTTTAGTACAAGTAGGAACTCCTACTGAGAAATCATGTATTTCTCACTCCTATGTTTATTTTCCGTTGTCGTTACCAGAGACAGATGTAACGCCCCGATTTTTCTGTTAGAGTGAAAATGACCAAAATGCCCCTGAGGTCATTTTCACCGAATTCGAGGAAAGCGATGGCGATACTCGAAGGGCAAACTCAATGTTGGAAGGGGATTAGAAAACTTATGAACCTTCAGGGATCGAAAATCTCGTTTTTGAGTTTTAGTGTCAAAATGACCAACACGCCCCTGTGGTGTTTTACCCGTTTGCAAGTGCCGGATGAACCCGAAACTTCTCCAGATGGTTTTAAAAGGCGTTTTTATGTATTCTATGACCTCAGTTTTAATTTTTGAAGTCCCGGGCAAAATTAGTGCAAAATTACGGTTTTGCCCCTAGTTTCGTATTTTTACGCTTAATCACACGATTAAGCAAACCTAAGCAATATTAGGCTCTAATCGAAGGTTAATTAATTTCCTTAATTAATCTAGAGTCAAAATAATTTATTAAAGTTGTTTAGAACCAAAAGTACTTAATTACAACCTAAAATCATATTTTAATTTTATGACACCTAGTCATGGAATCTTGAATAGTGTTTTCTCTTTCCAATTCCTTAAATCATGGAATTGTGTTACACATTGTTTATTCATAAATGAGTTTAAAATTCTTTAATGATGTATGAGCACTCCTAAACTTGTCATAAACTCGCTAAATCACATTCTTAGTTACCTAAACTTAAGCTTAATTATTCCTAACCTTGTACCTAAGCTAATACACATCTAAACCTACCATTAACACACAATTAAATGGTCAAACTCACCTCCTCCCTTGCTGTCCCAAGCTGGCCGTGAACCCTCTCCCCTTTATGCATCACATGTTCAATTTTTCAACACTCCAAGGCCATACCTCAAGTCACATACACTATACCTTGTCATAACTTTCAATCAAGCTTGAATTTCCACATGAATAAATAATTAAAACAACCCATTTTCCCCATTTATTTGTGGCTGGAAAAGTTCCAGCCATGTTAAGGTTCTAGAAGCCTAATTTCATAAAAATGTGATAAGGAATTAACTCACATCAAGCCATACTTTGTAGCATAGCTTCCATACTTCAACCATGCTTGAATGACCTTGTGTAAGAGATATTTTTCTCTTCCTTTTCCCTCCAAACCACACGGCCAAAGCCCTCCCCATTCACTCCTCCATGGTTTTGATTTTCTATAAATAGGATGCTTGTGTTAGCCTTGTTACACTTTGAAGCATTTGCAAAGTTTAGAGTTTTAGAGTTGTCTTGCTAGTTTTTCCTTTTTCTCTCAAAGTTCCAAGAGTGTTCTTCCTTTCTTTTCATCTTTATCTTCTTCATCTCTTCATCTCATCATCACCTCTCAACCATCAAACACCACCCCAAAACCTTGAACCATCATCAAACCTCTCAAACACCACACCTCAAACACAACTCCACTTGAAACACATTCTCTTTCTTTTTCTCTCATCAAGGCCGAATCATCATCACCATCCTAGGAGGTGTTGCTCATCTCATTTCCATCTTCAAGTTCAAGCTTTTATCTTCATCAAAAGGTAGGGATTTGTTTTCAAACTTTATTTTGCTCAAGAAAGTGTCTTTCTCTAGTTTTCTCTTGGATTCTTTTTGAGCTTTCCCTTGTCTTTCCTTTCCTTTTCATTTTCGGCCATGAGGCCTTGATTTGAGCATGATAGCTTGATGATGAGAGTTTCTAGATGATGACATTGTGTTCATCTCAAAGAAACCTCTAAAGCTTGAGTTTTCCTTTTCTTACAACTTCATCTATATGTTATCTAGCTCACATGGTTTTCCAACTTAAGAAAATTAATCTAAGGATTTCTAAAAGCCCAAGCCTACCCTTGTCAACCTTAAAGTTGGCGTACGTTCTAGAGACTTGTCTCTAGATAGGGGTTTTGGGTACTTAATAAAGAACTTGATGTAGTTTCACCTTATTTCTCTTTTATATGATTTTCGATTCTTGTGTTGTGATCTTTGAGATATGGTATAGGGTTATTATCTTGTTAAAGTCTTATATGAGCTCTAGTTAACTATAAAATGAATCTTGCATCATGTTTATTTTATGCTATGCATATCATGTTTACTTCCTTGCTATCACTAAATCCCAAGATAATGAATGAACTTGCATTATCATGTTTATGTTTCAAGCTTTGCATCATCATATTTATATTTCAAGTCCTCACCTAAATATCTAAGATAATAATATGTTGCACCACATATTTATTTTATGCTCTCACTTTATTTTCTAGCAATAACTAAAATAAGTGCATGAGCATGTTTATTTTTATGTCATCACTTTAATGATTCTAGAGCTCAAAGACTTGCCCAAGGATATCTCAAACAAAGGTCTAAAACATTTATCTTCTATGGATCATATTTCGGCCCTATGAGGCCTTAATGTATTCAAGTATTGAAAACTATGTTTTATAATTTTTCTAAACTTATATGAGTATAAGGAATGTGTAGAACTAAGTATTATGAATTTAGGACCTCTTGAGATGAAAATAGCATAGCCACTGCCCTATTAAGTATTTTCATGAGTTTAGATGATAAAAGTGTTCATAAAATAGTTTTGAAGGTTTTAATAAGGTTCCAAGAGAAACTAGTATTTTATGTGCTTTAGAAACTATGATTCAATGCCTTTAAATGGAGTTTCTGTTTAGTTCTGCCTTGCTATGTTTGGCCACTGCATGAGCTGTGTTAATGATGTTAATATGCTTATGTTTGGGTAATAATTATGTTAAGACTCATATGTGAAAGATAGGATAAGTTAGGAACTAGAAAAGAATTAATTTGAGAGTTCTAGATCCCTTAAAGATTTATTTTTCTGGATTCTGTCCAGCAAGGTTTAGATTCAATAATCATGGTTTTAAATTAGTTTATATGTGTAGGAGTGACTCATAATTGGTTTAGGACTTAATCTTGAAACCTTAGGAGCAAACCGAACTTAGAAAGGGTCAATATTGTGACTTCTAGGTACCCGTAAAGTTAGTATTTTGATTTCTGCACTCTTGAGGTTTAGAGATGTTCTTGACCATAGGGTAAGGTGAGAAATACTTAGTTATAACCTTATAGGTTCCCAAGAGACTAGGTGTTGATGATCAATAACTTAGAATGTGAGATAAAGATCTAAACCGTAATTTCTAGAACTCCGTAATCACATAAACATAAAGCTGTCCAAATTCTGCTTAGTGCTATTTGGATTAGTTCTTAAGCATAAAATTTATATAACTCATTAATTGTCAAACTATGGGTGTATAAAGAAGTTAAGAATAATTAATTTGCAAGTTTAAGACTCATAATAATCGAAGTTTAAAGCACTATGAGATATAACATAACATGTTTATGAGCCTCTGGATGATTGTTAAATATGACTATGTGATGATGTTTGTGTGAAAGTTTTATGTGACGAATGTTATGAGAAAGTTTCATGTGATGATATATATGTTATGAAAAAGATACATGAGAATGCATGATAAAAATGAATATGATAAATGATGAGGTAATTATGATGTAATACTTATGAAGATATAAATGTGACACAACATCGAGACGCGCTTCTCTGGGTGACACCGGTTCGGCCGAGCACCCCAGGAGGAGACAAATCCGTGAGGGTATGTGTAGATGCAGCCTGCCAAAGCGGACAAATTGCGAGGCCCACGTGGCTAGCAAAGCGTTTCAAAGAGGAAATGATCCTAGAAAGGAGATCCTTAATTTGCCCCCTAACCCGTACTTTAAGTCGGGATTATGTTACGCTTATCATAGGATAAGTAAGAGCTAGTGACGACTAGTTAAGGTATGAGCTCATAACCTAGAGAAGTGTTAGGGCGGCCCCATGAGATGAAAGTTAAAGTTGACAATGTCACATAAACTTTACTTATGTCAATGTTATAATGTTTCCTAGTTATTCTATTGTTTGGTTTACCTTATGATGCATTCATATCATTAGTATATTTCGCTTAAGTTATAAAGACGCATTATAAAATGTGATGGACCTTGGATAAAATACCTCTTTGGGAAACCCACTTAAAAGGAACTTATATGCATGCACACCTTTTAGAAATAAACCCAAGGTTCCTGAGGATGTGACGATGACACCTAGGTAGGGATAACCCTCGAGAATTCTTTTAGAAAGATTCTCATTCCCTCTCTCTTTTCTTCCGTCATATCTTGAGATGGCGACGTTCGTACTCTTCGTCGACACCCGGTATGGGAGCTGCACCATGACCCGGCACTTCGGGTCATACCATTTTGAGGGTCGCTGCCTTTGTCGGAGTATACATGTTCATGGGACGACCCTTCGCGCACCCCGACCCGAGCTACCGCTCCACCCCGACTGCTCCTTACCGTCATAACGGGATTTTTGAGCGAGCGAGACCACGCGATGAGCAGATCCTCCGCATGGAGCCCGAGACATCAGTAGTACGCGAGTACCCCGAGTATGTACCGCGTCCCGGTACTGAGAGCGGACCCATCCGAGGACCCGCCATCCCACATGTACGGTTGGAGCTCGGTCCCACTCCTCCACCGATGAGGGCTGGGAGTGAGGAGGCAGTGGTCGGCCGAGGTTGGCTCGACGGCCATCTATGCGCCTCGCGCGGTGGACATGCCCGATGATGCACTCGACCACTCCCGCCGAGATTCGCGGTGGATCGACTCGACCCATGATGCTCGGACCGCAGGAGTAGTCATAGGAGGGGTAGTAGTTAGTGCACACACACGCCACATAGTAGAGGACAAACCTTCTTTTGTATATGAGGTTGTCTCCTTTAGGTGCACATGGGTATGGGGGTAGTTTCTCTTGTATTCGCTTTTTATGATTTCCTTGTATTGCATTCCAGTTGTATTTTGCTTCATGATGTATCAAATAGTCCTGCCTCTTTGGGTAGGCACGTTATATATATATAACTATGTTTCAGTTGATGCTTCCATGACATGATGTGTTTCTTATGCTTTGCTTATATGTTTCGCTATGTTGCCCCTTAAAGTTTCGCGCGTGGCTCTCACTTTGATTTTAAAAAGAAAAATTTTACCCGTATTTCCGCTAAGTATTTTCCAAAGGATGAGACCAAGAGGTAATATTCTAAAAATTAACCTAAGGACATACTAGTAGTCTTGGGTTAAGATTTAGGGTGTTACAACAGACGTGTCCACCTAAAGCAACGAGGCCGTAACTGAGGAAGGAGATAGCACGTGAAGATTTCAAACCGTTCAAGTAGGAGCATTCCGAGCTTTAGTTACATTATAGTTTGTGAGAAACAATTAGTAATAGTAGAACTTATATTGTTATTTGTAATAACTTATCAGTATGATATATGCCCTGTTGTGACTTATGTATTAAGTGATTATATTCCAGTTTATGTGATAATTGTTCTACACTTAGTCTTTTATTACCTTATTTAATTAAGTGCTAATGTAACTTGATTATTATCTATAAAAGCGCTATGTATTTCACTTCTCGTTCTGAGGCTTAAGTTTTCAAAAAAAATTAATTTATTTAAAGAAAAGAATACTTCCATTATTTTTCTAAGTTAATTTCAAAAGAAAATTAATACAAGGCATAAGTGACAACTAATAGAATCCAAATGTGAACTTAAGCATAGTGGGGTTCTATTAGGGTGTTACATTATGGTATCAAAGCAGTTCATCCTATTTAAGCCTGAGGAATGGGTGACTATGCTTCATCTATGATATCATGCTATTAATCTTATACGTATGATGGGATATAGGATTTAGAAATGCATGATCGTCTTGTGATATCGCCATAGTTGCTACCATGCTTAGCTATAGTATTGAGCACGATCAACTCGATGACGTTGTTTGGTGTGTTTAGGAACTAATGGCAAGAAATGACGTGACGCATGGGGGCACGCGGTGGAGGTAATCGTGATGAAGCGGCAAATGCACTCCAGGAGATGGCTAGGGCTATGCAAGCACAAGCAACTTGATGATGATGGAGCGGATGAATAGGATGTCGGAGGAATCTTGGGAACCAAGAACATGGAAAATTCTCGAGAATTTAAGAGGGTGGACCTCCGTAATTCAAAGGGACAACTAACCGAAATAGCCGACATATGGATTCAAGAGATGGAGAAGGTTTTCTCGGTGGTAGAATGCTCGATGAACAAAAGGTGGCATTCTCTACTTATATCTTTGAAAGGGGAGGCAGCCGCGTGGTGGAAGAGTGCAAAGGGCTTGCTTGAAAGTGCTGACATACAGATTACGTGGGAGGTTTTCTATGCTACATTCCATAAGAAATATTTTCCAGATCCTGTTAAGAAGGCAAAGGAAGTAGAATTTACAAGGTTGACACAGGGAAATCGAAGTGTGGCTGAGTACACAGCTAAGTTTGAAGAACTGATCAAACACTCAACTAGCTACCAAAGGGATCTCAACGAGGCTTGGAAATGCATGAAATATGAGAGTGGTTTGAGGCCAGACATTTTGGCATCTGTGGCTCCACTGGAGGTCACTGACTATGCATCTTTAGTCGGCAAAAGCCAAGTGGTGAGAGTTGCAATCGCTGACTAGTTGCCCACCGAGTTGAAGAGAATAGGAAGAGGTCTGCTCAACAAGATCATCGAGGGTTCCCACCCCCTCACAAGAAACCCTTCCAAGGAGGTAGATTTAAGGAGAGACAACCCCAACACCCTATGATGAATCAACCTAAGACACAAGCTGTTAATCGACCTAGGATGGCTGCTATCCCTGAACCTATGAGTAGACCCCCTTGTTCCACTTGTGGAAAGATACATGGAGGGGAATGCAGATTTGGTAAGAATGTTTGTTATCGGTGTGGATAGGCAGGACACTATTCTAGAGAGTGCCTAAAGCTCAATCAGTCCTCTACACTCAAGCCTAAGGCACAGGGACGCGTGTTTGCTATCACTTCGAGATGCCCTCAGAATCCGATGATCTGATTCAAGGTAAGTGTATAATTAATGGAAAATCCTTAATTGTATTGTTTGATTCTGGCGCAACACATTCATTCATTTCATATGATTGTGCTAATAAGTTGAGGTTGTATATATCTGACTTAAAAATCATCTTAGTTGTCTCTACACCCACTATAAATCTTTGTTAGAACTGATCAAGCCTGCCTAAATTATGAATTTGAGGTAGCTGATAGGATTTTTCATCATGATTTAGTTTGTCTACCCTTGTCTAGTTTTGATGTAATCTTGGGCATGGATTGGCTTTCTAACCATGTGTTACTACATTGTGCAAATAAGTCACTAGTATTTCTTCCCAAACCATCTTTACCCAATCCCTCTAAACTTGATAGAAAGGTACGACTATACCTAAACTCCATTATCATGGGGGATAGTAGGAATGAAGAGCGAGGATATGTTTTCCGATGACAAGTGAGAGGGAAGTGGAGCAAGCTCTAGAAAAGATCCTTGTAGTAAAGGAATTCTCGGATGTTTTTCCCGATGACATACCTGAATTTCCTCCAAAAAGGGAGATTGAGTTTTCTATAGATTTGGTAGGGAGCAGGACCCATATCTATAGCTCCTTATAGGATGCCACCGTCGAGTTAATGCAATTGAAGAAGCAATTAGAGGAGCTACTAGAGAAGAAATTCATTAGGCCTAGTGCTTCACCATGGGGAGCTCCAGGTGCTATTTGTCAAGAAGAAGGATGGGAGCTTGCGGTTATGTGTGGATTATAGGCAGCTAAACCAAGTGACCATAAAGAATAAATACCCTTTGCCTAAAATAGATGACCTCATGGACCAATTAAGAGGAGCCCAAGTGTTTTCCAAGATAGATCTGCGATCAGGATACCACCAGATTCGAGTGAAGGAGGAGGACATACCAAAGACAGCCTTTAGGACTAGATATGGACATTATGAGTTTAATGTGATGTCGTTTGGGTTAACCAATGCACCGGCAGTGTTTATGGACTACATGAATAGGATATTTAGACCATACTTGGACAAGTTTGTAATAGTGTTCATCGATGACATTCTAGTTTACTCTAGAACTGAAGAAGAGCACGAAGAACACTTACGAGTGGTGTTGGAGGTGTTGAGGAACAAGAAACTTTATGCAAAGTTGTCCAAGTGTGAATTTTGGACGAAGGAAGTTAAGTTCTTAGGTCATGTAGTGTCACATGGGGAATAGCAAGAGACCCAAGTAAGATAGAAGCGGTGCAACAATGGGAAACCCCTACCACATGTGAAGGAGATTAGGAGTTTTCTAGGGCTAGCAGTTACTACCGAAGGTTCATTAGAGGTTTTTCCCAAATTGCCTTACCCCTCACCAAGCTAAAGAGGAAGAATTCAGCTTTTATATGGAGCCCAGAATGTGAAGAGAGTTTCCAAGAACTAAAAAGAAGTTGACCACTACCCTGTCCTAATCCTACCTGACCCAAAAGAAAAATTTGAGGTGTATTGTGATGCCTCGGGAAGAGGACTAGGATGTGTTTTGATGCAAAATAGGAATGTAGTAGCCTATGCCTCTAGACAGCTCAAACCCCATGAAGTAAATTACCCAACCCATGACTTAGAGCTAGCAGCTATTGTCTTTGCCTTAAAAATCTGGAGACATCATCTTTATGGTGTAAGGTTTGAAGTATTTTCTGACCACAAAAGTCTGAAATACCTCTTCAACCAAAAGGAACTCAATATGAGACAAAGGCGTTGGATGGAGTTTCTCAAGGACTATGACTTTGGGTTGAACTACCACCCAGGAAAGGCAAATGTGGTAGCAGACGCTTTGAGTCGTAAGTCCTTGCATTCTGCTTGGCTCATGGTGAAAGAAAATGAGCTGATAGAAGATTTTAGGAACCTCAAATTCGGTTAAGCCAACTAAGTGTAACCAGTAGCTTTAAGGATCAAATAATTCAAGCCCAAAGGGAAGATGAGGATTTCCTTAAAACCTTAACCCTTGTCGAAGCAGGAAAGTTGAAAGATTTTGTCCAGGATAAGGAAGGAGTGTGGAGATACCAAGGGAGAATCTGTGTACACCAAAGAAGGATTGAGAGCTAGCATTTTGAAAGAAGCCCACAAGAGTCAATTTAGTGTACACCCCGGTATAACCAAGATGTACCATGACCTAAAAAAGATGTTCTGGTGGCCAAAGATGAAAGCAGATATAACAAATATAGTGCAAAAATGTTTGGTATGCCAAAAAGTGAAGATAGAGCATCAAAAACCCTCCGGAGTGCTACAACCTCTCGAAATCCCCGAATGGAAGTGGGAAGGAATATCCATGGATTTCGTGATGGGATTGCCAAGAACGCCTACCGGACATGACTCCATATGGGTAATTGTAGATAGATTGACCAAATCTGCTCACTTTTTACCCATTCGAGCAAATTACCCTTTGGAAAAGTTAGCTCAGCTATACATCCAAGAGATAATAAGGCTCCATGGAGTACCCAAAACCATTGTCTCAGATAGGGATCCAAGGTTCACCTCAAGATTTTGGGGAGCTTTGCAAAAGGCATTTGGTTCAAAGTTGTGTCTAAGCACTGCCTATCACCCTCGGCTGATGGACAATCAGAAAGAACAATTCAAACCCTTGAGGATATGCTAAGAGCATGTGTCTTAGACCAGCCAAAAAGTTAGGACAAACAGCTTCCATTGATTGAGTTTGCATATAATAATAGTTACCACACTAGCATTGGGATGGCACCTTATGAGGCTTTGTATGGTAGAAAGTGTCAATCACCACTTTGTTGGTGTGTCCGGAGAGCAAAGTATTTTGGGCCCTGATTTGGTAGAAGAAACAACCAAACAAATAAGGAAAATTAGGAAAGAATCCTCCTTTGCTCAGAGTAGGCAGAAGAGCTATGCTGACAAGAGAAGGAAACCTCTCGAATTTCAAGAAGGAGAACACATATTCTTGCGAATTACTCCTACCACAGGTATAGGTCGTGCAATGAAAGTCAAAAAGCTAAGCCCTAGATTCTTAGGACCCTTCCAAATCCTCAAAAGGTAGGTCCCTCCGCCTACCAAATTGCATTACCTCCAAATTTGTCTAACCTACACAATGTTTTTCATGTGTCCCAATTGAGAAAGTATCAGTCAGACCCCAGTCATGTGTTTGAGCCAGAAACTATACAATTAAAAGATGACTTAACTTTTGAATTACCACCGATGAGGATCGTGGATCATGGCATCAAGCGGTGAGAAACAAATCTGTATCTGCAGTCCGAGTAGCACTGGGACAAGATGGAATGGAAGAGCACACATGGGAGCTCGAGGAAGATATCTGAAAAGAATTTCGAACCTATTCACGGGTATCAAATTTTGAGGGCAAAATTTTTAATAAGGAGGGGAGAAATGTAACATCCCCAAATTTATAACTAAGATAAATATTAATTAGCGATAGCAAAACCAAGAAAATCTGGACAAATGTTATGAAACACAACAAATAGTCTACTTAAGTATGTCTAGAGAAAAATGCAAAGAATTACGAAAATGTCATCACTTAGTGGAAATTACGAAAATGCCCTTGCTATGTAAAGGAAATTACCAAACTACCCTTGCCTTATTAAATGACAAAGATACCCTTACTCTATGAATGGAATTACAAGAATACCACTATCATTGTCTAATTACAAAAATATCCACTAACATCTTTGCACAAAACATGGAAACATGTTTGCATAAAACATGGAGCATTTTCATCCAACATGTTTGCACAAAACATGGAAACGTGTTTGCACAAAACATGGAAACATGTTTGCACAAAACAAGGAGTATTTTCATCCCAAAATTCAGCCAACATGTTTCCATAAATCATGCTCCAAGTGCTTTCCTTCTTCTGTTTTTTTTTCTAATCTTTCCACTATAAATACTCCTCAAACTCTCTTTAATTCAGAAACTCCCTAAGTGTTATTTCTTTCTTATTCTATCATTCTTCTTATGTTCTTCAAAAACTTCTCTTGATCCTCTAAACTTCATCCAAACACTTCAATCCTAAGTCCAAACTTTCACTAGCCCTCACAAGAGTTACAATCTTTAACTCTAGTGAGAAATATTTTCTTAAGCATTCAAGTTCTAGAGCCAAGATTCAAGGAGGGTCATCCACTCCAAAGACTCTTGTTCAAAGCTTAAGGAAGAAGAGAAGGACCCTTTTAGACCCTACACAAGAGGTAGGAGCTTCATCTTTAATTGTTCAAGTATTGTTGGCTTCTAACCTTGATAGAATGCCTCAAGTTTGAGTTATTGTCAAAAGTTTTAAATGATTATTTGAAAAATATATTTTTAGAAATATGATATGTTCTATTTTGTTATGAGTACCCTTATGATGTTATCAAACTCAAATATAACTTGAAAAGATTGTATGTGAAACCTGATTTAATAAAGGTAACTTAAGACATGAAAATGGTAGGTGCTGGAATTTCTAGTTGTTTCTGGCAGCAGGTACTTCGAAAGCTACTGTTCATAAAATATCAAGTATCTCGAAATTAAAATAATTTTAATATAAACTAGACTCATTATAGAACACTCTCCAAAAATAATCACCCAAAACGGAGTTTTCTAGCTCAAGATATAAATTTTTAAGTAGAGCCTAAGACTGAAACTTTAAATCTGACCTTGTAGTAGTAAAATAGGTGTAACTCACTCTAGAAAAATGAAAATGGACTGATTTCAACTTTGTTGGAGAGCTAACACATATAGGAATACACCCATGTATGCTATGTATAAAGCTTTGCACCACGTAAATACATAATGAGAAATAAATTTTGGGATAGTGTACTGTGAATGTGCAGTTTGGAAAGGTTCTGGCTAAGGAAAGACTTGGTATTTAAGCATGTCCATTGTGACCCACCTCTCTTTCCTGGGAACCCTTCTATGCATGGTTTACAGTTTGATTTACACTATTCCAAAGATGTAGATGCTAAAATTTGATGAGTTAGGAATTTGGAACTACCTTTACTAAGCTGAGATAACAAGTATACAGAGAATTATAAACTTTCTTCTAAAAGATGTCAAAACTATAAATAAAAGAATCAAGTCTTGTAAAGAGAGAATTTTAAGAATTTAAGTAGAATAATAATCTTCAAGAGTTATATGAAAGTCATAGTAAAAATATATAAAGAACCTATAATAATATTTTGAAGTGCATTAATGTATTAATGGAATGCTAAGAGTACAAAGAACACTAAGAGAAAAAGATAATACTAAGACATCTATTACCTCTTACGAACACTAGGAACTCAACTTGATAACTTTGGTTGGTTAATATGAATCATCTATGAAAGTGTTTACTATGAGATTTACATGATATTGTCCATGTTTTATGAAGTGATTTATAGTAATGTGAATGTATGGTGATGAATTATGAAACGACGAGGATGAATGATTGATTGCCCAGGATTTATTGTGATTACATGATAATATGCATACATTCATTTTCAAAAGAAATAATAAAAGTAAAGTTTGAAAAAATAGCAATGAAAGTCTGGAAAAGTGGACTTGAGCTAAACTCACGGCTTAACCCCCTAAATCGTTGAGATCACGGCAACGGAATGAAAACCA
This sequence comes from Dalbergia cultrata, assembly GCA_031216105.1. NCBI lineage: Eukaryota > Viridiplantae > Streptophyta > Magnoliopsida > Fabales > Fabaceae > Dalbergia > Dalbergia cultrata. The sequence continues at coordinate 50,699,794 of CM062346.1, forward strand.
AAAAGGTTATGGCGACGGCCATGGTATGAGCTCATTACCCTTTTAGGGTGGTCTAAGGCATTGATGCATTCATCCCGTGAGTAATTAAGAAATATGTTGATGAAATAAATGAAAGATGATGATCACTAAACAAGTGAATGTTGAGGATGAGTAATCATGAAATGCATGCAGCTCCTAAATGATTACTGCTTATTAGTGGTTTTACATGATATGCTTATATGTATGCTTGATGAAATATTGAATGAATATTTACGCTAATGTTCAAGATTAGTTTAAAAGTAACTGCACTTGACTAATCACGTTTGTGAAAGTTTGATAATTGAATCCTTACTGTTCACCTTTTTATAATAAACCCGAAGTGACTTGGACGACAACGATGACACTTTTAGTACAAGTAGGAACTCCTACTGAGAAATCATGTATTTCTCACTCCTATGTTTATTTTCCGTTGTCGTTACCAGAGACAGACGTGTCCACCTAAAGCAACGAGGCCGTAGCTGAGGAAGGAGGTAGCACGTGAAGATTTCAAACCGTTCAAGTAGGAGCAATCCGAGCTTTAGTTACATTATAGTTTGTGAGAAACAATTAGTAATAGTAGAACTTATATTGTTATTTGTAATAACTTATCAGTATGATATATGCCCTGTTGTGACTTATGTATTAAGTGATTATATTCCAGTTTATGTGATAATTGTTCTACACTTAGTCTTTTATTCTGCTTATTTAATTAAGTGCGCAATGTAACTTGATTATTATCTATAAAAGCGCTATGTATTTCACTTCTCGTTACAGGCTTAAGTTTTCAAAAAATTAATTTATTTAAAGAAAAAAAAAACTTCCATTATTTTTCTAAGTTAATTTCAAAAGAAAATTAATACAAGGCACAAGTGACAACTAATAGAATCCAAATGTGAACTTAAGCACAGTGGGGTTCTATTAGGGTGTTACACCTATCATGCTCATAATCAAGGCCTCATGGCCGAAATGAAAGGAAAACAAAGAACCAAGGAAAAGTTTCAAAAGAAATCCAAGAGAAAGCTAGAGAAACTCATTTTTCAAGAAACAAAGTTTAGAAAAACACTCCTACCTAGAGTGAAGACACAAAGCTTGAACGTTTGAAAAGAAAAACAAGATGATGAGCTCCTCCTTGGTGCTTGATGGTTTCGGCCAAGAGGAAGCAAAAAGGTTGGAGTTGTGTTTCAAGTGAGGTTGTGTTTGAGGTGTGTGTTTGAGAGATTTGATGATGGTTCAAGGCTATGGGGTGGTGTTTCAATGGTTGAGAGATGATGATGAGAGGAAGAGAGGATGAAGATGAAGATGAAAAGAAAGGAAGAACTCTCTTGAAACTTGAGAGAAAAAGAAAATAACTATCAAGATAACTCTAGAATTCTAAACTTAGCAAATGCTTCAAGGTGCAACTAAGCTATCACAAGCATCCTATTTATAGAAAAACAAAACCATGGGGCTTACCAAAGGAAGCCTTGGCCATGACTTTGAGAGGGAAAAAGGAGAGAAAAATATCTCTTACACAAGGTCATTCAAGCATGGTTTGAAGTATGGAAGCTATGCTACAAAGTATGGCTTGATGTGAGTTAATTTCCTATCAATTTTTTATGAAATTAAGCTTCTAGAAACAATGCATGACTGAAACATTTCCAGCCACAAATAAATGGAGAAAATGGGGTATTTTAATTAGTTATTTGCTTGGAAAATCAAGCTTGATTGAAAGTTATGACAAGGTATAGTGTATGTGACTTGAGGTATGGCCTTGGAGTGTTGAAAAATTGAATATGTGATGCATATGGAAGGAGGAAAGCTTCGGCCAGGCCTTGGGCAGCAGAGAGGAGGTGAGTTTTGATCATGTAATTGGGTGTTAATGGTAGGTTTAAATGTGTATTAGCTTAGGTACAAGGTTAGGTGACTAAGAATGTGATTTAAGGATTTTATGACAAGATTAGGAGTGCTCATACATCGTTAAATAATTTTAAACTCACTTATGAATAAACAATGTGTAACACAATTCCATGATTTAAGGAATTGGAAAGAGAAAACACTATTTAAGATTCCATGACTAGGAGTCTTGAAATTAAAATATGATTTTAAGTTGTAATTAAGCACTTTTAGGTTCTAATCAACCATAATAAACTATTTTGACTCAAGATTAATTATGGAAATTAATTAACCTTCGAGTAGAGCCTAATATTGCTTAGGTTTGCTTAATCACGTGATTAAGCGTAAAAACACAAAACTAGGGGCAAAACCGTAATTTTACACTAATTTCGCCCGGGACCTCCGGGACCAAAACTAAAGTCACAGTCTACATAAAATCTCCTTTTAAAACCATCTGGAGAAGTTTCAGGTTCATTTGGCACTTGCAAACGGGTAAAACACTGCAGGGGCGTTTTGGTTATTGTGTCCCGTAAACTCGAAAAATAAGATTTTCGATCCCGGGAAGGTATACAAGCCATCTAATCCCCTTCCAACATTGAGTTTGCCCTTTGAGTACTGCCAAACCGGCTTTCCTCGAATTCCGGGCTGAAAATGACCTCAGGGGCATTTTGGTCATTTTCATTCTAACAGAAAAATCGGGGCATTACAGGTTTTGGTTAGTTTGAGTGTTTTAAACCAAACACAAACCTTTGTGTAGTGATCATTGTGAGTTAGCTTGGAGAGAGTAAGCAAAGGCTACTTGTAACGTGACAATAGAGGGAGCTACTGGTCATGGTGATTGCTTGGAGAGGTTGGTCAAAGACTACTCAGGTGTGACAATAGAGTGAGCTACTGGTCACTAGTTTAGCCTGGAAAGGCTGGTTACAGACTACTCGGGTGTGATAGTAGAGAGAGCTACTAGTAAGTGGTAGGAGCTTGAAAAGGCTACTATAAAGAATATCTCGGGTTGATAAAGGTTTTAGTGTAACTCAATGGTGGTTGAGAACTGCATGTAGGCAGGTTAGCCAAAGCAGTATAAAAACTATTGTGCAGTATCCCCTTCTACCTTATCTCTCTTTTATTTTACTGCTTTGTGTCTGTTATATTATGATTTTTTATAATCTGCTCATACGTGTTTTATTATCTTTGGCATAGTTTAGAAAGTTAATTTCTGACATCACTAACATTTTTTCCATTGCACTTCAAGTTTAACACTTGATAGTTATTGTTTAAGCTTTTTAGTGGAAAAAAAAAAGGAAAGAAAGATGAAGCACGATTCAACCCCCTTCTCATGTGCTTTTCTACTTATTCTAAAAACATAACAAATCTTTTCACAGCAATCTAAAATCAATGTTGCAAGTGCTTCATGTTAATAAATCACTGGAAGAAAGCTATTTTTGGTTATTTGCTATTCTACTACTAGGATACAATTGACCTCCAATTGATAATTTATAATGCAATAGCTACTACAACATGTGGTAAAGAATGCATATATCATATTCCAAAACAACAGAACAACTATTTCTTTTACATCATATCTGTTAACTATGTCTCCTTTCAAAGAATGTCTCATTATCTTTAAGAAATTATCATTTTCTTCATTTTTAAGTTTTGAGATTGTCCTACTTTTGACAGTTTCATTACATTTATACTTTTCTAATATTTTGTTTGTGTCATGACCCAAAAATCATAACTAGAACATAAGGGATATTGTCCCTTATGGAAACCTTCTGAAATTAATTTCATGAAATCATGCATATTAAATTACTAAATTAATGCCCATAATAAACTATAAAAATAAACAAATAAATAAATTCCTCAAAATTTCTTGAAAACTTTACTAATAAAATATTTAATTAATCTAAATCGTTTCAAAACCTATAACTGAAATAAATAATCTTAAATTGTATTCTTTGAAGAAATTACATAAAAAATATAATTATGATAAAATAACGTAACTTTAAAATAATCATACATGCTAAATGATGTCTTAGGATCCTGCCTGCATACTATTGGAGTACTCTATTATAACATGATCTTAATTTAAACTTCACTACAAAGTGAAGCTCACCAATAGAACAGCCGCAAAGCTACTGAGACTGTGTCTGAATGATAACTAGATCTGCAACTGTAACTGTAAGGGGGAGGAAAAGGATGGGTGAGTTCATCAAAACTCAATGGACGAGTTTTCACTCACAATCCACATGGGACAACAACAAAATACATAATATATACATGCAGTTGCTATAAACCACTGTATATATTTAGATAAATATAACTTAACTGAAAAACAATTTATCTAAAATCATCGCAATAACTAGTAGATAAACAGAACTTTTTCTGTACATAAATATCTGAGCTAAATAGCTAAATCTAAGCCAATGACTAATCTGATGGGCACCTAACTAGGTCCCATAAATGGACACCTCACTAGGTTCCTTACTGTGGTTGAGCTAGTCCTCTAGCGGACCACTTGGTACCAAGGTTAACAATCAATCTTGTAACTGTTAACTCACTGATTTGTTTCTCACTAATTATAAAAAAAATAAAAACTTGCAATTAAACTTAATAAATCTAAAAGCTCTGAATTCATATAATTCTAGCAATCTGACTTTAACATAACTAAGGTTCTAAAGTCATGCCCAAGGGATCACCAACTTGTAGACATAGTGATTTCAAAAGCTAATAGAGTATGTATCTAACAATTCTTATCTTTTAACAATTTGACTTTAGCATAACTAAGGTTCCAAAATCATGCACAAGGGATCACCAGCTTGTAGACATAGTGATTGTAGAAGCTAACAGAGAATGTATCTAATAATTGTTATGAATCACACTTTATCCAACACTTTCAATAAATCATATCTGATGTTCAAAAACATTAATAGGAAATTCATAGTTTGAAAAACATGGTAATCATTATTTCTACTGTAAACATTAAACTAAGGTCTCGTAATTTCATAAACTGAGAAAAAGATACTATATAACATGCAAGGTATCAAATATGGTCTCATGAGTTTTCTAAAACAAGATGTTCATAATAACTGTGAAAAACAATAATTTTTTTTCTGAAAATTCATATAATCCGTGAAATTTTGTTTTCTTGGCATAAGTTATTTTAAAATTTCATAAACAATTTATATAATATTAGAAAAATACTAATAATGGCCAATAGTATAGCCATGAGCTTATACACACTTACCGTTCGTTGCTGGGAGTGCTTGACCATTGCTTATATGATATTGGAGAATTAGAATGGCACTTTCAACTGCCATGGAATTATAGACAAGAATTACAAATGACTTAGGATTGAATGAGAAGAGAAAACCATACTGAAATTATCTAAAGATTTGCTAAACTCATAACCATATAAGGATAAGGATGATAGCATCTACTAGAAGAGATTAATCGAAGAAAGTTGAGAAAAATTATGTCTTTCTCTCTAAGAAAAAATCCTTGGGCGGCTAGGGACTTTAAAAGAATGTTTAGAAGGACTATAATATGCCAAATAAATAGCAAGAGATGAAAGATATCACTAACAAATTTTATTTTCTTTATTTTATTTCTATTTTTTATTTTTCTCTTTTTATTTTAACCTTTCTTAAGACTTTAACTTCCACTGTTGCTAGAATTCGGTCTCAAGGCAAGAAATAGCACTTGTAGATAATTGAGTTAGCTTTCTAATGCCATAACAATCGCACCAATCGGACATCTAAAACTCAAGATATTTATAAAATACTAAACATGGGTCATACGTGACAGTAAAAGAATATAGCTTAACTAACTGTGTGATATTAGCAACAATGAAATAAGAATAGTAACTAAACTAAATCTAATGATATCTTTTGGTACTACTTGGATAATTCAAATTCAAACTACCCTAATATATCTCTTAATTATTTTTTATGTTACGGATATATTATATATATTGGAATAAAAAGCCAATGAGGTTGTTTTTTGTGAAACAAATAACATATATCTTGATGTATTCACATTATATATTTGTTTCTCTTTTGAAATAATAATAATAATCATAACAATAATGACAACAACAACAATAATAATAATAATAATAATTTACATGATGAACAAATTTTGCAGTCAATTCTAATAATTAATAACTTTCTAAAAATATCTAATAATTCTCTATAATATGTAACAAATCATATTCATAATACATGTTAAATATAAATAATATCTAATATCTTCAAATAAATATCATTATTACGAAAGTTATATATGTGAAATATTCCATATATATACACTAATAGTCAAATCTTTATAGAATAATTACAATATCTGATAAAAGGAATGAACTGACATCAAACTAATACTTATATGTGTGTGTGTGTGTGTGTGTGTGTGTGTGTGTGTGTATGTGTGGGTGGGAATCCATTTACTCCAGAAGTAAGTCTCGCACACTTACTCCATGTTATATCTTTTCATCCATATTGAATTTAATCCATCCGAGCATTGATTTATGTTATATTATATTGATGATCAAGTATATCAAATTTCAAAAAAATTGGACAACAATAACTATGTAATCTATTAATCAATATTTACTTGTTTCTTTACAAACATGTTATCTGTCAAAATAAAATGAAATGATGAACTATCAATTTATTTTCAAATTGTATGAAACTTTATATGCCTGATCTACTTAATAGAAATATCAAATTCAATGGTTGGATTGATCCAAGTTCATGCCCAAAAAAAGTTATTAGATGGAGTAAGTATGTCAAGATTTACTCTTGTGTGTGTGTGTATATATATATATATTCTCAAATCCTAATTGATATTTACACCATAAATATAAATGGTAGACATCTAAATAAATCTTAATATAACCTTAGTAATTATATTAAAATCAATTTTTAAAGAACATATGTGGAAAGGAAAATATAGTATATTTCATCTTTTGTAATTCCAACAAAATATATAATATATAATACTGATACAAATATAAATATCAACGATAATTATAAATAATACTGAATTTAATAAATTTGATGAGATAATATTTTCAAAGTTTAAAAATCAAATACCATAACACAAACTGGATATCATATTACATAAAACGATTAAATCTCAAATTTAATAAAAACTGGATATTGACATGGAAAAAGATTGATGCACAACATTATGATAAATTTTATATTTTATTTTCTTCTTTTATGATTGATATTCTTCTTTTAAAATTTAGATATTACATGGTTTTCTATTTCATATAAATTTAAAATAGAGATTTATATTTATTCATTCTTTTGATTTATTTATTTTATATATAACCCCTTTTTTCTGTTTCCTTTTTTAAAGCATTTAAATATCTTATAAGTTTTATCCAACTCTTCCTAAGTTTAGACATATCCTTCCTAAAGGCATCCAATTTCGAGATTTTATAGTTTGCTTCATAGATGATGTGTTCTTCTACTGCATTAATCCTAATCTATTTTATTATCAAAACAAACCCATGAAAACATTACTTATTAGTCGTAAATAATGTAATATAATTTTTATCATATTCTACACAAATAGCACAAACAACCTATATTGCAATTATATTATACTTTCTAGTTAAATATCAAATATAGGTTTAAAATATACATCTTATCCTTATACTTTATAGCATGTGCACTTTATTTTAACTAAAATATTAGGAGACATGATAGGCATGGGAGTCAAACTTGTAACACCCTAATTTTTAACCCAATACTCTAGAACATATTAGGTTAATCATTAGGTTATTACTTCTTAGTCTCATTGAAATTACAGGTAAATTTGTTTTTGAAACATAAAACAAAGTGAGAGCCGCGTTACTCGTATGACGAAAATATAAAGCACAAATAACAAGTTATGAAAAACACAGTAAATGAACACATAGCAATGGAATAGTGAATACCACAACAAAGGAAACACTTCATTAATATCATAATTAGGTTTTTCATAGAGTCACGCCCTTATAGAATCGAGTTGAGCTTACAGTACACAGAAAATGACAGGAAAGTACAAAAGCAGTAAAGTACATGGAATAACAGGAAATAAAAACCAACTACACTACCCCCCTATTCAAGCTATGAGTACTAAACTTGAATACCCCTCTTCAAAAGATACTGCCAAAGGGGAAGACCTCGTGAAGGTTCAAGAACTGGAATAGCTCTCCAACGAAGTCTACTAACGGCGAGAGCCCTCTGACGATGGAGGTATGTACCCGGTGAACTGCTTGAGCTCCTCCTGTGTGGGCCAGTGGAATAGGGCATGGATGTGCATTGGCTGAACATGAGCTCCACGACGAGGGCGCATCTCGGCTCTCCTCGCCAGGCGCGGCTGCATCACCGTGGCCTCGCTCCTCTCTCGCCTAACTAGAGGAGTAGGGGCAGAGCTCTCCGAGTAAATATGCGTCGGTGAGTCCTTGGACGGGTCTGTCTCTGACCTCCTCAATTGCGGCACATATTCCGGATAGTCACGAACTGCTGAGGCAGACGATCGAGCACAACGGGTCTGCTCATCGTGGGGGTGAGTGTGCTCGAAAATGAGGTAGTCGTCACCATAAGGAGCAGTAGGAGTGAACTGGTAGTTGGACACTAGGTAGGAAAAAGGTTGTCCCATATACACAAAAACACAAACAGCACATCGACCCTCAAAGTGATATGAGTGGTGATCCTGGTCGTAGTGCACTTCCCAGACTGGCATGTCAATGAAAAGCATGAAAGTTCCCATCGAGCTCTGAAGATGTGACGGAAGAGAAAGAAAGAAGAGAAAAGAGTGAGAATCTTACTAAATAATCTCAGTAAGGATCTCCTATCTAGGGTTACATCGTTCACATCCTCAGGAACCTTGGGTTTATTATTAAAAGGTGTACATGCATATAAGATTCATTATTAGGTTGTATAAAACTAAATTATCCAAGGTTTATTCCTTTTAAAATGCATCTTAATGTCATGAATGTAACATATCAAGCATGAATGCATGGCAATACTTTAAGCAATTAGCTCAACAAATCATAATCATCAAGAAGCATTCAAGTGGCATAAAGGGGCATAAAAATAATGCCTTTAATGCTTATTATCTGAATAAGTGAAACATAACAAAAATAATCCCGACTCCTTGAGTACAGGTTAGGGGGCTAGGGATCACCTCTCATAGGATATACCCTCTTTAAAACACTTTGCGGGCATCTAGCCACAGCAATTTGTCAGTTTTGGTAGGCTGCATCTACTCATACCCTCACGGATTTGTCTTTCCTGGGGGTGCTCGGTCGAACCAGTGCCACCCAGGGTTTTAAATCTCATTTCATACTTCGAAAACATTCTCACGTCCTTTAGATTTTATGGAAATTCGGCAGCATAATAGCTGTGTACCGAATTTCCTTCAAATCAACTTTATGCCACATGCTCATAACACATATGCATTACTCATTCAACTTTCATACTCATGATAGACTTAACACTTCAATAAAACACTTCATCATAGCTCATGCATCATCAAAGCATATGCATCAACACATCATACTTGCATTATCAAACTTAAAACATCAAAGTCTCTTAATGTCTTATGCTTTGACCCTTAAGGTCCTTTAACTTGAAATATAAGTTGTCTATCATCACAACTTAAGCTCTCAGGTACCTATAGGCTCATATCTAAGAATTCCTCACTCAAATCTATGATCATAACCAATTCTAAACCTCAAGAGTGCAGAATCCATAACTTACACTTTACGGGTACCTAGGAGTCACTACATCGACCCTTTCTAAGTTCGGTTTGCTTCTAAGGCATCAAGATCAATACCTAAACCAATTATGAGTAGTTCCTACACATTTAAACTAATTATAAACCATGATTTCTAATTTTAAACCATGCCGGACAGAATCCAGAAAATTATATTTCTAAGGAATCCAAAAGTCTCAAATTAATTCTTTTCTAGTTACTAACTTATCTTAACTTTCTCAAATGAATTTTAACATCAAATATACATGATCATACTCATATTATCATCATCAAAATAGCATAATACAGTGAGCAACCAAGCATGGCAGAACCGAAATCATCTCCATCAAACAATGCATAAAACTTCATTTCTAAAACACATAAATTGCTAGTTTCTCTTGGAACCTTTTTAAAACTTTCAAGATTCACTTGGAAACAATTTATTTCATCAAAGCCATCATAAAATACATGAGGTTAGTAGCTATTTCAAATTAATCTCAAGAGGGTTTTAAAATATAAAACTTTGCTCACAACATCTCTTGAGATCACCTAAACTTAGGAAAATCATAAAACACAAGTTTTAGCACTTGTAACTAGATGAATGTCATTCTAAAACGCAACATCATCACAAAGCTGAAATCAAAGGAGCAAAAGATTTATATTTCAAACTTTGTTTGAGATAATAATGGGTAAGTTCATGAGCTCTAAATCTCTTAAGTGATTGACATAAAAGCAAATATGCAATGCATTAGGTTTTAGTCTTTATTAAGAGGTGAGAACATAAAATAAATATGCTATGCAAATCTATTATTATCTTAGAGATTTAGTGAGAGCATAAACATAAATATGAAATGCAAGTTCATTCTTTAATCTTGAGCATTTAGTGATGATATAAAAGCAAATATGGATGCAAGTTCTTTTTATCTTAACTTAGAGCTCATATGAGACTTTTAAAGAGAACCAAAAATCTCAACCCAACATTTATCTCATCAACAAAGTGAGCTTTAGAGTTCTTGAACTAAGTTCTCAAAGAAACTACATGGCTCTTGAACATCATCATCAAGCTCCAAGGAAATAAACTCAAAGAAAACAAAACCATAAAGAAAAGGAAACAAGAACCGAATTCATAGAGGAAAACAAATGAGAACCGAAATCAAACAAGGAAGGAAAAAGAGAATGAAACTAAGTCATGCTCTTTATTAAGTACCCAAAACCCCTATCTAGAGAAAATCTCTAGAACGTGCCGGCCAATTTTAAGGTTGACAAGGGTAGGCTTGGGCTTTTTGAAAACCTTAGATTAATTTTTCTTAAGTTGAAAGCCATGTGAGTTAGATAATATAGATATAGCTCAGAGAAAGGAAAAACTCAAACTTTAGAGGTTTCTTTGAGATGAACACAAGTCATCATCTAGAAACTCTCATCATCAAGCTATCATGCTCATATCAAGGCCATGAGGCTGAAATGAAGAGAAAAGGAAAAGAAAAGCTTAAAAAGAAACCAAGAGAAAACTTGAGAAAATCATATTTTTGAGTAAAAACAAAACTTTAAAGCAACTCCTACCAAGAGTGAAGATGGAAATGCTTGATCTTGGAAGGAAATGAGAAGAGCAAATCCTCCTAGAGTGGAGATGTGGCTTCGGCCAAAGAGAGAAGAAATGAAAGGAGATGTATTTTGAATGTGTTTGTGTTTAAGGTTGAGTGTTTGAGTGTTTAAGAGATGATTCAAGGTTGTGAGGTGGTGTTTTATGGTTATGAGATGATGATTCAAAGGGAAAATGAAGAAGATGAAGATGAGGAGGAAGAACTCTTAGAACTTTAGAGAGAAAAAAGAAAGAACTCAAAGAAAGCTTGAAAATTAAAACTTAGCAAATGATCTAAAGGTTCACACAAGTTCTTCAACACATGTATTTATAGAAAACAAAAACAAATGAAGACTTATCAAGGGGGAGGGCTAGCCGTAGCATGTGAGGGCATGGGGGAGAGAAAAATATCTCTGACAAGTAGTCATTCAAGGCATGGTTGAAGGTATGATAGGTATAGGTTCAAGCATGGCTTTCAAGCATGGTTTTTGAGGTATTTTCCTTTTAATTTTGAAATGAAATAATTCATCTAGAAGGGCATGGAGGGCTGACGGTTTTGGGCAGGAAAATGGGGGGAAAAAGTCTTCTAGAAGTATTCATGTGTAGCATGGATGAAAGCATGGTGTTTATGACTCAAAGCATGGTTCATGGTGAGGTGTAAACATAGATATTTTGAGTGTAAGAATTCACACATGTGATGGAAAAATGGGGGTATGGGTTCGGCCAGATTGCAACAGCCAAGGGGGAAAGAAAATTGCTTCATGTAATTGTGTGTTAATTATAGGTTTAGGTGTGTATTAGCTTAGGTGCAAGGTTAGGAATCACTAAGCACAACTTTAGGTAACTAAGGATATAATTAGGAATTTTATAACATGATTAAGGAGTGCTCATACACATTTAGAGAATTTTAAATTCATTTTATGAGTAAACAATTGCAAACACAATTCCATAATTTAAGAAATTAGAGAGAGAAAACACTATTCATGATTCAATGACTAGGAATCTTGAATTTAAAATAAGATTTGAGTTTAAATTAAGCAATCTTAGGTTCTAATCAACTCTAATAAATTATTTTGACTCTAGATTAATTAAGAAAATTAATTAATCTTCGATTAGAGCCTAATATTGCTTAGGTTTGCTTAATCACGTGATTAAGCTCAAAAACACTAAATTAGGGGCAAAATCATAATTTTGCACAAATTTTGCTCGGGACCACCGGGACTAAAACTAAGGTCACGGAATACATAAAAACACCTTTTAAAACCATCTAGAGAAGTTTCGGGTTCATCCGGCACTTGTAACCAAGTCAAACACCACAGGGGTATTTTGGTCATTTTGACCCGAAAACTCAGAAAACGAAATTTTCGATCCCAAAAAGATACACAAATCAATTAATCTTCAAACATTGAGTTTGCCCTTCGAGGACTGCCGGGCCGGCTATCCTCGAGTTCCGAGCCAAAAATGGTCTCAGGGGCATTTTGGTCATTTTCACTCTAACAGAAAATCGAGGCGTTGCAAGACTTGCGACCTTCCAGAGCCCATTGAGTATTAAAACTTTGCAATTCAACCATTGAACCTTTTTATTGGAGCATGAAACCACCTATTACCTAATAATATAAATTTTAATATTGATCTTCATCATTCAAAAGTGGAATTTTTCAACTTATTTTGGAATGAAATCTTTTTTAACATTTCATATTTGAAAATCCATCTCTCTCTCTCTCTCTCTCTCTCTCTCTATTAAACTTTTGTAGAAGTATTTGGAATAATTAAAAAAATATAAATAATTCGATTTATATATCAAATTGAAATCTTGTGATTGGATCTTCGATAAATAAGAAATGATTTCAGTTACAAATATTACATGAAATTTGCTTTCTTTAATTTGATAAGATTTGGGTGGAACTTATTTGATTTTAAAACTTAAAGACAAATCAAATTAATTGAATTTCCATTTTAATAATTACATATACAATATAATATATATTTTAAACTTAAGGACTCAATTCCTATTTTATTTAATTATTCCAAATATAAGATTTAATTTATAAATCAAATCAAGTCAAATCATACTCCAATTTTAATCATTCCAAACGCTAGTTGTATGCACATTTTGAAACTCGATCATGTGCTTGCCATTACTTCTTTTCATCAACCATTGTTAAGCCTTTGAGCCAAGGATAAACCACTACAAAACTCTAAGAGCAACAGTTGAACTGAACAAATTTGCATCATGTGCCATCCTTTAGGGAGAAAAAAAAAAGTTTTCTTTTTCATTGATCATTGTTTATAAAAATTGTTGGTGACATGATTTTATTCTAATCTAATTTCTTCGTTAGGGTTGAAATTCACCATACCAAATGATGTGCCTTTATTCCAGTAAAGTATGTCTAAGTTGATTGACATATCCCATGTTCTCTTCTTTCTTCTTCTTCTTTTTTCTTGTAGCTATATCATATGTTATCTTTATCAATTAAAATAAAGGAGAGAACAATTTTCGAATTGAAAAATAGAAAAATTCAATAAAAAAAAAGCTATTTTAGGTGATTAAAAAATGACATTAAAAATTGATACTATTAGATAGGCAAAATTAATACATCTATCATCTAGGAATAAAAAATAAATAAAAAAGAAAAAGAAAAATACATCTGTCATCTAACTTATTTTTTATTTTTAAATTGATCCTCTAATTAGTAAATATTTTAAAATTGCCCTCTAAAGTTTAAAAGTCAGACACGTGAAACCTCTTCATAAACACTATTTACTACATTGACAATAAATTTAGTTGACATATGCTGTGGCAAAAAAACATGCCATGGCCCTAAATTCAAAATTAGAATTTAGAAACATAACTACATCTGTGATCAATCAAAGTAAAAACGAAAGGTCAAATTAATTAATTTGTCTTGTAACTTAATTTTCGTTATTAAATTTACCCTCTAATTAATATATGTTTTCTCTCTAACTTTTAAAAATTGAATATGTTTATCCTCTTTATAAAACTAATTATATTGACTAAAGAAATAATATCTGGCACGAGTTGGCAAAAATATTATATATGGCTTCTTCAATGACAAGTTTTATTTCTAAATCTATGTTTTAATGCAATAAAATAATATTTGCGAAAAAGGATAAATACATTTAATTTTCAAAAGTTAGAGGATGAATTTGAACATTTATTAGTAGGGCAAATTTGAAATGTTCATTAGCTAGAGGGTGAATTTGAAAACAAAAAATAAATTTGAGTATGAATTAATTAATTTACCAAACAGAAAATAAATTATAAGGTGCATTGAGACAAAATAACGATCTCAATTTGGTGAAGGTTAGTGCTTCTCATTCAATGGTAGTAGATGATGTGTAAAGGTTGTCATTCCTAGTAGGAATGTAAATAGGTCAAACCAATCCGATGAACTCGGTGGATTCAAACTAAACCAATGCAATCGGACCGATTCAATTTGGGTAATCAGGTCGATCAGTTTGAATACAACTAGAATCAATCATATTTTAGTTCGGATATTAGATTTCCATTTCCAAAATCAAACCTAAATCAAACCACCTGAACCCTTATAATTTTTTTTATTCTTATTGCACTAATTGCTAAATTAAACTTATTGCTAACACAAATCACAAATATCTCTTCTGTTCGCATTCCCACTTCCCATTGTTGAGAGTTATTGATATCCCATGAGTTAATGTTAGAATTGTTTTGATATTAGAATATTTGTTTGAGTTGTGAAATTGTTTTGCGGTATTAATAGTGGAATCATCTTCAAACTTAAGCCTCTTTTACAGTTTTTTTTATTGAAGTTTTGGGCATAAATTATAAGGAACAAAAAACTTAAATCTAGTGACTCAATCTGAACCAACTCGAATTTGATCAAATAAGTTAGGTTCGAATTATGCAAAAAAATAAAAAAAATTGTGAATATGAACCAATCAAATATTGATCGTTTCAAATTTATTTTTTCCCTACAATCCAATCCAAACCAACCCGTTTACACTCCTACTTCCTCAGTATAAAGAACATCTAAGAGGGAAAAAAGGAATAGTTAGTGAGCAAAAGTTTGTGAACCCCAGTGTGAGGGGGAGAAAATCCCGATTATTAGGATTCAAATTTGTTGGAGGATCAAGCAAGGAAAGTTGGCCAAAGCTTGAATTGAGACTTAAATCAGGTATGTGGTATGTTATATTGTTACACTGGCACTATGTTATTGATTATTTTTGGATGAGTGAGTGGATTTTTCTTGTGTGTCTTATTGTCTTCTCACTTAAGTTGTGATTTGTGGTCCTTCATGTTGGTTTATTTTGCATATTGTGACTTAAAACATTATTTCTTTATTATTTTCAATTTAGGGTGAGTTTGTTTAATATTGAAGTACATAAAGAAGGTCACTTCATCTCATCATTCCAAAGCAAATATGTTAATTGTCAAGTAATCATTTGGGAGGAAAATTCTCACTTGTGGAGTTATTGAAAGTGTTTGGACAGAGTCAAAGAGTTAGGGTATGCATGCATTGAACGTGTAAGGCATAAAATTGGTGGAAAGGGGTTGGATGTTAGGCTTAAGCAATTGATAGACGATAAAGGTGCTATGTGAAAATAGTAACAATAGCCCAATGTCATGGATCGGTTTCAAGCATGTTAAGAGCATCCAATTTCAAAACCTACTATGATTAATAGTCTTGAAGTTGGGTTGATGGGGAAGAAGCTGCCCTGACAAAAGTCACCAATAATAATGTATTTGTTGTAACATTCAAAATTTCTCCTAACTTGGTTTACTCAATGAACCCGAAAATTTAATTAACATAATAAATCTTGGCTCTGTATCTGAAACGTCAATAGTTAACTAAAGTCTACAAAATGTCAAAAGTCAACAACATTTAAATAAAATCATAATTGTCATGACTCAACTCAGGTCTTGATTGGTACATAAAGGGACATTCCTAGCAAGCCTTAAAGAATAGAATTCTAGATAAACAAATACAATTTCCTTTGTTTTTTTAGATATTTCCCAAATACAAAACATGTAGAATAACATTTCCTTACAACATAGCAAAATCTCAACACAACTGGGATACTAAAAAATGTACTTATATCTTAAGATATGGTTTGCTCATCAGATGCACATATCCAACTTTAAGCAAATCAAAACATAAAACATTTGTTCACATATTTTAATCCTTATTAGGAAGCATAACACACTATGGAAACCATTACATTTAAATCCATCAAAATAGCTTAAAACAAAATGTAATCACATCCCAAACATTGTATGTGACACATAGGAGCTACAATACTAAGCAAAGGGCTAACAAAACCAAAATTGGACTCACCAAACAAGGGATAGAGGCCACCTAGCTAGAGGATGTGCAGAACTAGAATCTACACCTCTGTGTGTGTATGTATGTGTGTGTGTGTGTGTAAACTCCAAAACCCTTCAGAAAGTATGAACTTAAATGTTTTGATTGATAACAAAGCCAATTTAAATAAAATACTTTGAACAATGACCAGTGGTTACCTTGAGTTTCTTGGAAAAGTATAACAGGTTAATCCGGTCTGTATCACACTAACTTAAAGCAAGATTAATATTTCACTTTGCATGTGCAAGCATGTTTTATCTCATGGAAAGAGATTAAGCTAAATAGAAAGTGAATATTATGTCAAGCAAAGAACGTGTATACATATTAAAATATAATACGAACTTAAAGCAAGAATAATACTTCACTTTGCATGCGCAAGCATGATTTATCTCATGGGAAGAGATTAAGTTAAAAAGAAAGTGAATGTTATTTCAAGCAAAGTACGTATTCATGTTTATGGATTGAAGGCATTAACGCAGACTTGAATCGGGAATAATTTCACTACACATGAGAAATCATGTTTTATCTCAAGGGAAGAGATTAAGCTTAAAAAGGTGAATATTATCTTGTCCAAAAAAAGTATAAATGTCTAAGGATTGAAGCAGATCAAGTCAAGATTAAGAAACCAAGGAAAGGATCTTCAAAAAGTAGCACGAGACATCAGAAAATACACTCAAGATGAATAAATCAATTCAACAATCACTACAATTGCAAAGAAATCTTCATCAAATAATCAAGATTGAAGACTAGAAGATTGAAGAAATAATAAAGAGATTGATTACTCCGTCAAAAAGCTCACTTAATTGTGGAGTAAAGAATACTAAGGAAAATTCAAATTTCAAAATTCAAATCTTGAATCAGACCTAGTGTTATAACTGGTACCATCTCTTTTGCCAAATTGATTCATGTTCCAAGCTTCTAGAATGAGGAGTTCAAAAATCATGGTCAGAAAGTAAAAGGAAAATGAGGACAATAGAAACCTCTAAAATACAATGACTTCTGCAACTGATGTAACAAGTCTGTCAGTATACCTCTCTAGAGTAACGTTCCAAGACACAAATGATGATCTACATGTGTCACTTAGAGATCTGATCAAAGGCAACAATCATGAAGAAGAACCAGTATCAATGGAGATGTCATACATGAATGCAGATGAGAGACTTGAAGACATTAGAGCAAAAATGCTGGAAAAATCTCTCCATACTTCCTATGTTGGTCATCATAATATGTAATCAATCATCTTGAAGTGTGAAAATCTTCTTTCCTTACTTTGTAATGACCTGTATGCTCTTCTCATGAAAAGATATGAGAAAGGAGTCGTTCATGTTTCCCAGGTCTGATTAGCAAATATTCTTAAGGAAACATGGGTGTAGGTTAGTTTGAGTGGTAACCCAAACACATAGCCTTTGTAACCTTGATCCGATAGTGATCAGTGTGAGATATAGCTGGGAGAGGCTAAGGTAAAACTAGTTGCAATGGGATAGCAAAGGTATTTGCTTATCTCGGTTCAGTTTGGAGAGGCTAGTTCAAAACTACTTACAACGTGGCAGTAGAAGTTGTCTATAGGTCACGGTTTCAGCTTAGAGAAGCTGGTACAGAATTACTCGATTCAACTTGGAGAGACTGGTTCAGAACTACTCGGTTCAGCTTGGAGAGGCTGGTACAGAACTACTCGGTTAAGTCACAGTTGGGGTTGGCCACCATGCAAGTGAGAGCTTGGAAAGGCTATTGTAAAGATTATCTATTTACTTTCTTAGGTTGAGAAAGTCATTGTTAATGAAATTTCAACATGTGTTGAGTACTGGATGTAAGCAGGTTGGCCGAACTAGTATAAAAACTCTTGTGTTTATTCTTTCTTCCTTGATCTTTTAATTCCATCATTACGCACTTTAAGTTAATCATTAATTAAGAATTGTTATAGTGCCATGATAATCAGTATGGTTATGAGATTTACTTTTTAAAACTATTAACCACCTTTCCACTGCACTTCAAGCCAAAAGCTTGATAGTTCTTTTTATTGAAAGTTTCAAATTTTAAAGATAACTTCAGAAAGCATATTCAACCCCCCTTCTTGTGCGTCCTTTCACCAACAATGTATATATATCACAAAATTTTTGAATTAGTCACCAATGAGTTAATTTATTATTGTCATACAGAAGAATAAGTTGCAGATATTTTCATAAAGTCATTAAAAATTAAGTTACCTTGCAAATTGAAGAAGATGCTTAGACTAATTAACTTTATGAGCTTTGTTTATGGGGAAGCAATGTCAATGCATAAACCAATCATGATCTTATTGTCTCCTTAGTCTGCAATGTTGTAAATTATATATGTTGTAGCAGCCATCTAAATATCATGTGATGCTTATTACCTCTACATGTCATTGGATTTGCTTTTCAGATCACTTTTTATTATTTTGTTGTCGCACAATTTCGCCTGCCTATAAGTATTAGGATGGCAAAAATCCCAACTAGATGGGGATCCCTAAGGAGACTATCCCATTCGAGGCCTCGCGTTCAGGGATTTTTTTCCCCATGGGGACAGGGACATGGGCGAGGATCCCTTCCCTGCCCCACAAGGACTTGCACAGATGAAATTACTAAATTACCCTCATATTTAAGATTCTTTTCTTATATAAGTTGTAGTTTTATTGAAATTTCAAATATAATAATAATTTTCAAAATTTAAAAAACTCCTAAAATCTAAAGTAAACCCTTAAGACATCTTCAAAAAAAAAAAAAAAACTCATTGGGCCCCAAATCCAATCGCCACAAATCACATTTATCAAACATACAAACAACTCAAATGCTTTCAATTTGTAACACTAAACTCATCCACAACCTCGCGAGTCTTCCCCGCTGTGTCGTCCGTCCTTGCCGCGAAGCTTGTTCCTATCACCCCGTCCTTCCAGGCCATGAAGCCCATCCTTGTCACACTATTCTTCCTCGCTTCAGAACCTTTTCCCTGCGATGCTGTCCTTCCTCGCCACGAAGCCCATCCCCATCGCGTTGTCCTTCACTGTTATGAAGCCCTTCCTCATTGTGCCGTCCTTCCCTGACATGAAGGGCTTCCCAACTCATAGTTTTGTTAGCCACACATGAATTTTCACCTCCTTCGACGATCATATGTGCAACTCTTAACTTACTAGAACTGCCTTGTTGTAGTTTGTCATTGTTGTAAACCCAAATTTATTGAGAAATATTATGTTCTGGTTGAGTTTTAAATTTAGTATAAGAGTGTCAGTCTTTTTTTTCTATATTTTTTAATTTTTTATATTAATTCTACAGGGACCAGGAGCGGGGATGGGGAACTGTTACAACGTGCCCGGAGGGCGCCATAACAAAATGACAACAACAAAAATTTATTCCAAAAAACTAAATAAATTTAAAAATGGAGTCGCCACCAATTTTAATTCTGGCCAAAATTGGAAAACCTTTTGATTTGCAAAACTGATCTATTTAATAAAGATTTGAGTTCGGGAGTCTAATTATGATTAGGGAAGGGTGAAAACTTAATCTCACTACACCCCTAATACATCCGTATAAATACGGTTACCCTAGAGTTATTATGCAAATTAAATTATAACTTAATAATATTTATTTTTCCCCAAAAAATATAACAATTATATACAAATAAATAAATGATTAAATAACAAGAAGATAAAAATGAATAAGGGAAGAAAAAACACATTTAAAGGAAAATTAATTTTGGCTTGATAGCTATGGGCTATGCCGACATATCCTCTGGTGCAATGAGAAACTCAAACCCATGTCGTTCTTGTAGAAAATAACTGTGTGTTGGATCAATTTTATTAAAGAAACAAGATTAAAAAAAAATTCCACTTTTGCACAGGATTTAGGATAGTGTAAACTATACAATAAGCCCTTGCATTCTTGTGAAACTTGAGGATGATAAGTCATACATCAACATCACAAGTGTTGCATGGAATAAAAAATTTATCAAAAAGAAAAATCTAAACTGATCAAACTTTTTCATTTTTTTTTAAGACCAAACAACTTGCATCAAAGAATTTCTAATCTAAGACTCTAAAAAGAACAAAATCCAAACACACAAACCGAAAATACTCAAATGGAATGAAAAATAAAATAAAATAAACTGACGCAAAAAGACAAAGTAAAGAAAAAAACAAGGAAATAATGAAGAAAGAAAGCAAACGTGAAGTACCAGACACCAAAAAGATAAAATAAAGAAAAAAAACAATGAAATAATGAAGAAAAAAAACAAAACGTAAAGTACTTGACACACAAAAAATGGAAAGTAAAAAAAAATAATAATAAAATAATAAGAAAGAAAGAAAGGAAAAGCTAAATCCATTGGCTTAACATAAAAAAATAATAGAGGCAATGACACATATTAACAATAGGAGCAACAGAGACAATGAACTTCACAGAGGTAACAACATCACCGTGACAAAGATTTGTATTATGTTCATGGAGGTGTGACTATTCACGATGTCACGGCTCGCTCAGAAGTTGGTGTTGATGAGGATGATCATGGTAATGATGATACTGTTAAAGAAAAATATATGTAGAGATGCATTCTTGAAACCCAAGCTTTACCTTGTTGAACCCCACCAATTTAAATGAGACTCACTATGTCAATGTGTATCACTCTTCTCCTCTTGTTTGTCCCCTTCTTTGTCACTTTTCTATGTAGCTGAACCCTCCTTTTTCTGATGGGAATGATTATTATATAGAGTGTAGAGGGGAGAGAATTTGGGAGTCAGTTAGGGTTGTGTCAGTTAAGATTTTGTTGAGCCAGTTAAGGTTTTGATTTGATTTGATTTTTTTTTGTCAGCTGAAATTAAATTTAAATTCAAATGCACAACTAATAATAATAATAATAATAATAATAATAATAATAATAATAAATTGAAAACAAAAATATAGTGTTCACAGTTGCCCCTCTTTACTTGTTTCTTACTCAGATAATATAAAAATAATAGTTTTTGATATTTTCATTGTAAGAAACTAGTAAAGATATGAAAACATATTTTTGTTTCAACCTAAAGTTAAATGCATGTGGAAAGTGAAGGTGTGTGAAAAGTGAATGCATAAAAGTAAGTGAAAATCAAATGCATGACAATGCTGAGAGTATGTGAAAGTAAATTGATAATGTTGAAAGTATCTGAAAGTAAAATTGACGGTGCTGAAAGTATGTGAAAGTAAATGATTGACAGTGCTGAAAGTATGTAAAAGTAAATTGACAGTCTGAAAGTATGTGAAAGAAAATGATTGACGGTGCTGAAAGTATGTGAAATTAAATGTGTGACAGTACTGAAAGTATGTGAAAGTAAACATCAAATAGTGCTGAAAGTATGTGAAAATAAATTGACAGTGCTGAAAGTATGTGAAAGTAAATTGACTAGGCAGTGCTGAACGTATGTGAAAGTAAAGACAGTGCTGAAAGTATGTGAAATTAAATGTTGGACAGTGCTGAAAGTATATGAAAGTAAATGTCTGATAGTGCTAAAGGTATGTGAAAATAAATTGACAGTGCTGAAAGTATGTGAAAGTAAATTGACAGTGTCAAAAGTATGTGAAAGTAAATTGACTAGGCAGTGCTGAAAGTATGTGAAAGTAAAGACAGTGCTGAAAGTATGTGAAAGTAAATTGACTAGGCAGTGCTGAAAGTATGTGAAAGTAAAGATAGTGCTGAAAGTATGTGAAATTAAATGTTTGACAGTGCTGAAAGTATGTGAAAATAAATTGACTTGGCAGTGCTGAAGTATGTGAAAATAAATTGACAGTGCTGAAAGTATGTGAAAGTAAATTGACTAGGCAGTGCTGAAAGTATGTGAAAGTAAAGACAGTGCTGAAAGTATGTGAAATTAAATGTTTGACAGTGCTGAAAGTATGTGAAAGTATAGACTTGGCAGTGCTGAAAGTATGTGAAAATAAATTGACTTGGCAGTGCTGAAAGTATGTGAAATTAAATGTTTGACAGTGCTGAAAATATGTGAAAATATAGACTTGGCAGTGCTGAAAGTATGTGAAAATAAATTGACTTGGCAGTGCTGAAAGTATGTGAAATTAAATGTCTAACAGTACTGAAAATATGTGAAAGTAAATTGACAAGGCTGAAAGTATGTGAAAGTAAATATCTGACAATGCTGAAAATATGTGAAAATTAAGGCTGGATAACTGACGAGGACGTTGAAAGCTAAAGCCCTAAAACCTTGCCCCAATTTGTAGCACGGAAATGTTGATGGCATGAACATGATGAATGCCCTAAATGATTTGATGACGAATGTCCTAATACAATGAGAAAACTTTACACATGATGAATGATGTAATAATAATGATGAGAAAGACTAAATGAGATGAGAATGCCCTAAAAATTTGCCCAAGTTTGTAGCATGAGAATGAAAATGTTAATTGCATGAACATGATGAATGCCCTAAATGATTTGATGACGAATGCCCTAATGCAATGAGGAAACTTTGCACATCATGAATAATGTAATAATAATGATGAGAAAGACTAAATGAGATGAAAATGCCCTAAAAATTTGCCCCAGTTTGTAGCATAAGAATGAAGATATTAATGGCATGAACATGATGAATGCCCTAATGCAATAAGAAAACTTTGCACATGTTGAATGATGTGATGATAAAGATAATGAAAACTAAACGAGATGAAGATAACCTAAAATTTGCCCCAGTTTGTTTGACGTTATGAATATGACAATATTTGAATGTTGCAATGATATGATGGCATGTAAATGGAAATTTGAGTAATGCAATGACATGCAATATGGATTTGAATGATGCAAATGGCATGTAATGGACCCCAAATAATGGCATGTAATTAAAAATTTGCCCCAATTGCTTGATGCTTAGAATGACTTTTTGCTCGGAAAGTTTCGTCCAATTTAGCTCGAGAATTATGCTAAGAGAGCCTTTGGAACTATCCCATTTTGATATTTTTCTGAGAGACTATGACTTTCCTTTACGACCTTCATTGAGTCCAATGTCCTTGACTGTGATCAGGCCAACTTTCGCATAGATTGCCTATTCAGGTTTTCAATCTAGCGATTCTTCTTTTTTTCCTTTTTTTTTTTTAACTCTAACTTTTGCCTAGACTGCCATTTCTGGTTTTCAATCTAGCGAGTTTTTATTTTTTGTTTTACTCTAACTTTTGCCTAGACTGCCATTTCTGGTTTTCAATCTAGCAAGTTTTTTTTTTTTTTTTGGGGATCCACTGTTGAGCAGAATCTTGATGCTGGACTTCCATTGCTAATACCACTTTCCTTTATTCAATTATAATATCTTAATTATGCATGGTTTCTTTCAAAATGGATAAATGAATGTCATGAGATGAAGAAAGAGAAAGAAAGAAAAGGAAAAAAGAAAAGAAGAAAAAAAAAATTGCAATGAGAATAGAAACTAATAGACTATGATTTATTAACTTTGAAATGACAGACAGAAAGAATGAGAGGGAAAAGATAAACAAAGAAAGAACAAGAGATGAAAGATTGGACAGCTTTGTAGTTCTTCTCCAATTAACCCATTTGATTGATCCCTTGGTTACAATGAACTTGATTCCTGATCAAAATTCCGATCCTTGATTGGCTAAACAAATATGCTATAATCCACCTTAGGCCGATTAAATTGCCCCAGTTTAAAGTCATTCTGGCTTTCAACTCGTGGTATCTTTGAATCGATTGCCCTTTCAGGTTTTCAATCTGGCAAGAATTTTTCGCTCTAACTTTTGCCTAAGTTGCCCTTCTGGGTTTTCAACTTAGCGAGCTCTCTTCTTTTTTTCTTTTTTTTTTTTTTGCCCTAACTTTTGCCTAAGTTGCCCTTTCGGGTTTTCAACTTAGCGAGCTTTTTTCTTTTTTTTAGGCAAAGTATTTCTTGACTGCATCTGAGTTGATTGGCTTTGGAAGCACTTGGCCATCCAAGTTACTCAAAATCAGTGCTCCTCCAGAAAATGCTTCTTTGACAATATAAGGCCCTTCATATGTGGGAGCCCATTTGCCTCTGCTATCTTCTTGATTTGGCAAGATTCTCTTCAATACTAAATCTCCTGATTGGAATGATCGAGGACGAACTTTTTTGTTGAACGCCCTTGCCATCCTACTTTGGTATAGTTGTCCATGACATATTGCTGCCAAGCGTTTCTCCTTAATCATGTTCAATTGTTCGCATCTTGCCTTGACCCATTCAGACTCTTCCAATTCAGCCTCAATCAAAACTCTCAATGACGGGATTTCTATTTCCACTGGAGTCACTGCCTCCATCCCATATACTAACGAGTATGGAGTTGCCCCAGTTGACGACCTGACTGAAGTGCAATATGCATGTAGTGCATAAGGCAACATCTCACTCCAATCCTTGTATGTGACAACCATTTTTCCCAGGATCTTCTTAATGTTTTTGTTTGCAGCTTCTACTGCTCCATTCATCTTTGGCCGATAGGGTGCTAAGTTGTGGTGCTTGATTTTAAACCTTTCGCACAGTCTTCGAACTTCTGCACTATTAAGGTTGGTTCCATTATCTGTGATAATCCTTTCTGGCGATCCATATCTACAAATAATATTACTCTTTAGAAACTTTGCTACCACCTTCTGAGTCACATTAACATAAGAAATTGCTTCTACCCATCTTGTAAAATAGTCAATAGCCACTAGGATAAACCGATGACCATTAGAAGCCTTAGGATTGATGGGACCGATGACATCGATTCCCCACATTGCAAAAGGCCATGGTGATGTGAGAGTGTGTAATGGGATTGGAGGAGCATTGATACGATCGGCATAAATTTTACATTTATGACACTTTTTGACAAAATCAATGCAGTCCTTTTCCATAGTAAGCCAATAGTACTCGTGCCTCAGAATTTGCCGAGATAGTGTGTGCCCATTGGCATAAGTCGCGCAAATCCCTTCATGGACCTCTGATATTATGGTGCTTGCTTCTTTTGCATCAACACATCTTAGCAAAACTCCATCAAAGTTCCTCTTGTATAGCACATCACCTGAGATGAAAAATGACATTGACAACCTTCGTATTGTCTTTTTATCATTTTCACCTGCATTAGCTGGGAATTCTCTTGTCTTGATGAAATGTTTGATATCATGAAACCAAGGTCGGCCATCTAGTTCTTCTTCGATATTTGAGCAAAATGCTGGCTCTCTTCTAATTGTAACTTGTAGAGGTTGAACTTCTACCCTAAGGTCAAGCTTGGTCATGACAGCTAAGGTGGCTAGAGCATCAGCATATTGGTTTTGATCACGAGACAAATAACTGAAATTAATTTCCTCGAACTCCTCTTTTAGCTCCATCAAATGCTCATAGTATGGTAACAACTTGTGTTCTTTGACATGCCACCTTCCATTCACTTGGTAAATGATGAGTGCCTAATCTCCATAGACTTTTAAGTATTTAACACCAAGTGAGATTGCTGCCTTCAATCCCGATATACATGCCTTATATTCAGCCATATTGTTGGTACAATCAAATGCCAACTTTACGGCGATCGGGAATTGCTTCCCTTTTGGAGATATCAAGACTGCTCCAACTCTGTTTCCATGAATATTAACTACTCCATCAAAGTACATGCTCCATATCAGGTCTCCTCCTTCATCCTCGTCTTCTACAATTGCAAGAATATCTTCATCAGGGAGTTCAACCTTCATCAACTGGTATTCATTAAGCGGGTTCTCGGCCAAATGATCTGCTATTACACTCCCTTTTATTGCCTTTCTAGTCACATACTTGATATCAAACTCTGCTAAGGCTATCTGCCACTTGGACATCCTCATCGAGATATGTGGACTCTCTAAGATATATTTCAAAGGGTCCATTCCAGAAATCAACAAAGTTGTGTAATATAGCATGCACTGTCGTAATCTTTTTGCAGTCCATACAAGTGCGCAACAAGTCTTTTCAATTGCCATATATCGGGCCTCACATTCATTGAACTTCTTACTCAAATAATATATAGCTTGCTCTTTTCGTCCAGTCTCATCATGTTGACTTAGCATCGCTCCCATGGAATCATGCAACACTATGAGATATAAGATAAGGGGTCGTCCTGTGGTTGGAGGAACCAAAAGAGGAGGATTTGTCAGATAAACATTGATCTTATTGAAAGCTTCATCACATTTATCATCCCATTCACCGGAGCTGTCTTTCCTCAACAACTTGAATATCAGTTCACACGTATAGGTCAAATTAGAGATGAATCTTGCTATGTAGTTCAAACGACCCAGAAACCCCCTAATCTCCTTTTTTGTTTTAGGTGCTGGCATATCTTGGATGGCTTTGATCTTGTCGGAATCAACTTCGGTACCCTTCTTGCTAACAATGAACCCTAATAGCTTCCCTGTAGATGCTCCAAAAGTACATTTTGCTGGGTTCAGGTGGAGTTGATAGGTTCTCAATCTTTCGAATCGCTTCCTTAGCACAGCTACATGACTTTCTCTGTCTTTTGACTTTGCAACCATGTCATCAACATAGACTTCTAATTCGTTGTGGATCATGTCATGGAACAACGTCACCATTGCTCGCTGATAGGTAGCCCCGGCATTCTTTAATCCAAAAGGCATGACTCTATAGCAAAATACACCCCATTGAGTGATGAAGGATGTCTTCTCTTTGTGTTCTTGTGCCATAAGGATCAGATTATACCCTGAATATCCATCCATGAAAGAGAATCTATGGCTTCTAGCCGTATTATCTAGCAGGACATCTTATATGAGGTAAAGGAAAGTTGTCCTTTGGGCTTGCTTTGTTCAAATCTCTATAATCCATGCACATTCTGACTTTGCCATTCTTTTTCATTATGGGTACGATATTTGCTATCCATTTAGGGTAAAGAGGTACTTCCAAGAAGCCGGCTTCGAGTTGCTTTGTAACCTCCTCCTTGATCTTTAGAGACATTTCTGGGCTCATGCTTCGTAACTTTTGTTGTTTAGGCTCCATTCCATCAATTAACGGAATCCTGTGTGCAACTATGTTTGGATCCAAACCCGGCATGTCCTTATAGGACCAAGCAAAAACATCTATATATTCTTTGAACAGCGCAATCATTTCTTCCCTTTCTGGATTGTCAACAATTTTTATTTCCTTTCTGTTCTCATAAATTCCCAGATTTATTGTTTCAACAATTTTTTCATGTGGATTTATCCCATCTTCTCTTGAGTTTATCATTTTAGCAAACTGTTGGCACAACTCAGGATCTTCATCTTGTTCATTTAAATTTGTTTCCATTGTAACACATGGATCAATTAATGGGTCAACGTGAGAAAGAGATCCCGAAAGGGATGGATCCCTGGAATTGAAATGAGACATGAAGTGAATAGCTTGACGGAGATACGAATGGATTCAAAAGAAGAAAGAAAAATAAGAAATAAAAGATGGACAACAAAGGAAATGAAAAGAAAGAAACCATGCATAATTATTCCATTATTAAATGAAGTTTGAAATACAAATAAAAGTGGTAAAAGCATTCATTACTCCAAATACACAAAATCATCTAAAGATTCAGACTCCCAATTGTCCAATTCTTCTGCTTCATGACAATAATAGATCAACGGCTGCGCCCTTCTCAAGGCATTGACACCTTCAGCAAACCCTGTTGTCATAACTTCCGATGACTCTGCAAATGTTTCCTTAATGTGAGGAAACTTCTTATTTGTCCCAGACAGTGGTGCTTCGCCTACAACCTCATAACCAAGGCCAAATCTTCCCAGATTATTTGGTAGCGAAATTGGGTGTGCAATCCCCTGGAGTTGACTTCCTAATCGCTTTCCTTTCTGATATCCATTCTTTTGCATCATCTGAACGACTGTTTGATTCACACTGACAGTATTTTCTTGTAGCACTGTTATTTCGAGGTTTTGAAATGACACCTCAAGACAGCCCTCGGCACAGTCGATATAGGGCACTTCGACTGGCTTTGTCATGATCAATTCTTCTTCTCCTTTGACAGTGATAATTTTTCCCTCAGCTATGAATTTCACCCTTTGATGTAAAGTAGAAGGAATAGCCCCTGCATCATGAATCCATGGCCTGCCCAGTAGCATGGTATATCCTGGCTCGATATCCATTACTTGAAATTCAGTTACAAAAGTTGTTGGCCCTATCTCCAATTTAAGAGTAATATCCCCCATGATCTCTCTCTGTGTTCCATCAAATGCTTTCACAATTGTGCTATTTGGCTGAATTGTTGATGGATCAATAGGAAGTTGCTGTAAGGTAGAATAAGGGAGCACATTAAAAGCCGACCCTCCATCAATCAACACTTTTGCAATGATATGGCCTTGACATTTCAATGTAATGTGAAGGGCTTTTGGGCGACCCAATGTGTTGGGAACTACTTCCTTTTCAGTAAAAGAAATTGTGTTGCTGGCCCTAATTGCATTAACAATGCCTTCCACCTTTTCTGGAGTTATGTCTTTGCAAACATATGACTCATCTAAGACTTTCTTGAGAGCATTACGATGAGCTTCAGATGTCATGATTAGGGAGAACAAGGAGATTTTTTCCGGTGTCTTTCTCAACTGCTCTACTACATCATACTCACTCTGCTTCATTATCTTTAGAAATCCTTCTTCCTCATCACCTTCTTGACATCTTCTTTCAGGCTCTTCAGCGGGTTTCATTATAGCCTTTGGAACTTTCTCTGGCGTATAATATCTTCCAGTTCACGTAATCCCCCAAGTTTCAACAACATTCGTTATTGAATCTGACTTAGTAAAGCCATTATTTGCTCCATCGCTGGACTCGATGGTGGCCTTTGCTTGACTATCATGGAAGGACACCTTGAAAACAGGAGCTTGTCTTTGCATAGGGATCACTGTAGAGCTAGAATTGGTCCGATTACTGGATTCAACTATAGTTTCATACTTCCATGGTACTGCATGGTTGCTATGATAAGAGAATGGCCCTGGCACCTTAAATTTAAGTGTCGAATTTGGAACCGACACTTTAAAAGTTGGAGCCGATTGATGGATCACATTGACATTTTTCCCGTTTGTAGCAGTCTTGGGCACCTCAAGCACTCCCAGTTTGATCATTTTGGTCACAAAGAGTTTAAATTCTGGACAGCTTTCTACGTGATGCCTCGCTCCAGCCCCAGAACATTCACAAAGCAAACCTTTTTCTCCTGTCAACACTCACCTTCCTTCTTTTCTTTCCCCGATCATCTCATATCCTGCAACTCTCAACCCTTCAAGGACAGCTTTCATTGAGAATATAATATTTTCCACTTCCCCTCCTGTCTGGTCTTCACTGTAAACAGCATTTACTTGCCTTCCACCATGATTTGGGAATGGATTGTTTCGTACGTTGGGTCCTCCCTCGACTTCTAAATTTATGGCCTTTGAATCAATTAAATGCCACACAGCATTTCTAAAGCCATAACAATCTTCAATGGAGTGCCCTTGAGAGTTGGAATGGAATTCACATGTCAGGTTAGGGTTATACCAACGAGGATACGGTGGATAGAAAGTCTTTCCTGCTCGTGGAGCTAATAGGTTTTCTCCACACAGACGTTTGAATAACTCTGAATTGCTCATATGAAAATCAGGCAAGGGACGATTATTCATGGGTGGTTTGGGGGTGGCATTGGTTTTGGGAGGTAGTTGAGGAAGTGTTGCGGAAGGATAGGCCATCGGGTGATTTAGGTTGATTTGATAGGGAATAGGTGTGGTAGGTGTATAAGATCTAGGGTAAGAAATGTTATTGACTTGGTATGGTTGAGGTTGATATGGAAGTAAGGGGTAGGATGGGGGTTGATATGGTGAAACAGGTCTAGGCTGAAAGGTTAGTTGGTTGTGTTATGGTGGTTGTGGCGGTTGTTGTGGTTGTGGTTGTATGAAGTTAATGGTCGCATCCTTCTTCTTATAAGACTGTCCCTTCCTGAACTGAGACTCATTCGTTTCTCCAATAGTCAACTCCACTTTGCCATCCTGAATATTGGCTTCAATCCTTTCCCCAATTTCTATTAGGTCAACAAACTCCTTCACATGAGTCCCTAACATGTTTTTGAAAAAAGGACCCTCCAATGTGCGAATAAAGTATGAACACATTTCCTGTTCCAGCAATGGTGGAGCGACGAGGGCTGCGAGAGCTCTCCACCTTTGAGCATACTCCTTAAATGACTCATCACTTCTCTTCTTCATCCCCTTGAGTTGGTCCCTTGTAGGTGCGGCATTCAGATTGAACTTGTATTGACTGGTGAAAGCCACAGCCAAGTCTTCCCAACACTTGATTCGAGCCATGTCCAATTGCATATACCATTCCCAAGCGGCCCCTTCTAAGCTTTCGGGGAAGAAACTAATGAGGAAGTTCTCATCTCGAGACCACATACCCATCTTGGTATAGTACATCTTCAGGTGCATGATGGGATTAGAGCTACCATTAAATTTGACAAGCTCTGGCATTTTAAAATCTTTGGGAATAGTAACATTAGGAGCAAGGCATAACTCCTTAATGTTCATAGGGCCAAATGGACTCGGTCCCCTTAATGCCCGGAATTGTTCTTGCATCTTTTCTTCCAATTCTTCTCTTAGTTTCACTCGTTCCAACTCCCTAGCAGTTTCATTAGCAGAGCCATCATTTTGCTTATGCGGAGCAAATTCATCTTCATTCTCATATCCGGGTTGCTCCTCATACTCAGCATTTTCAGCATTCTCTTTGGCCATATTCACGGTGTCAACAATAAACTTCCTGAACTCTGGCCCGAACATGGACTTCATCATGGCCTTGAGTTCATCAATTTCTTGACTCAGATTCCTTCCTTGGGTCTCACTTTTCGCAGCCATAGCCTTTTTCTTGTCTTTTCTCTTTTCAACTTTCTCCGTCTCGATTCTGGGTCGTAGTTCATACGGCTCTCTAGCCGGCGTACTAAGATCAGACGAAACTTTCTTTGAAGGAGCAATGTTTGGCAACCTTGTATCATAAAAGCAAAAGGTAAGCAAATAATAAATGAGAATTTAGAAATCCTTTGATGGTGAAGAATAACATTTGTATTTGATAGCAACAACCATGATTCGTATCCTATTCAGAGGATATATTATCCATAAGACAGGGTACATGATGGGCAAAAGTATAGGGGACTATCATTCCACAATATACTTTATTAAGCACACACTACCAATGTAAAGCTTTATCTTCTTTCTTACATTCCACACAGAAGGAAGGATATCCTATAAGGCAGAAATGTAATATATCCAAGGGGATTGATGGATATAGTCTTGCACGCTTTTCGAAGAGAAGTAGAGAAAATCAAAGGATGAATTTATTCCATTTATTCAAAAGTGCAATTACATCATAGTTGAGTCAAAAATGGACTACTAGATTACATCAAAAATCTAGTTCTCTTTCTCTTAAGACCTCTAACAAGGCCCTTACTCATGTCCATGAAGTCACCCACTTCATCAGGAAAATGAAGCTTGAGATTCTTTTGAACTTCTTTCTCTGCTCTTTCAAAATGGTAAATGAACTTTGGAATATGGCAGTCTAATTCCTCGGTCAATCTTGTATACTTTTCTTTCCACACTTCAGCCTTCATTGCCCAATCACCAGCTTGTTTCTTCCAGAATCTACCTGCATTTTCTGTATGGTGAAGTTGGTTTTGGCATCGCATGAAACGGGCCCATTCTTGATCGCATTCCTCCTTAGCTTGCACCAAGAGCACATTTGACTTCTGTATCTTTTGCTCTAGTTCTTCTTTCAGTCTTTGTACTTCAACTTCTAACTCTTCTCTTATTTGTTCTTGTCGGTCAACCTTTCTTTTCAATTCTTCATTTGCTTTATTCTGTTGGCTGATATGCTTCACAAGTCTATTCTTTTCTTTAGCCATCATTTGGATTTCTTTTTCAAGGTTTTGAATCCTCTGTCTTCCCCTTTCTTGCCCATGAATGTCAACAAGCTCATCTTTCAGTTGTTCAATAAGCTTTTCTTTCTTCTCACATTGACTTTGCGCAATAATAACTTCTAGCTCTGCTGCCTCTTTTTGTTGTTCTAGGAGTTTCACCTGTGCTTTCATGACCTCTATTTGTTCAGCCAACTTATGATCATTCCTTTTTTCTTGAGGAGAGCTATGGACACTTTGGGGTACTTTTCTTGCTTCCCTCCATGTAACATACGCACAAGTACTGATCACAAGTGGTTTTCCTAACTCATCTCTTCCTACCATATGAACCTCTTTCCATGCCTCTTTAACTTCTCGTGATAATATCTTAGTGTGCTCACCTTCCTTGTACCAGAAGTAGAGTCCTCCAAGTTGCTCTTCCTGTGGTTTCTTTTGTGTCCAACAAAGTTGTTTGAGTGCAATTGTTGGCGTGTATGATATGCAACCCCTTGGACCCATCAATGGTATATTATGAAATTTTCCACAATTAAGAATGATATCACCTCTTTCATGCTCATACCATGGACACACCCACTTGAATGACTATTCCTTTATGCTATCAAATTCAGCCTTCCATTCATGGTTTTCTTTCGGCTTGGTTGGGATACGATGAAAGCTTCTTAGTGGGTCTGAGACATTTCTGATGTGATTCCCTGCATACATGTGTGTAATGATCCACACATATAAGAGATGTAGACAACATCGAAGCTTCCCTTTTTGTTTCTGTTGGCAAAAATTTAAGGTCAGAAATGTTTCAGCCAACACAGTAGGAACTGGATTCCTTTGCTTATTTTCCACAGCAAAGAAACCATCCATGGCAGCTTAGTCAACTATGTCTGGAGCGGACGGAAATAATACCAACCCGTAGATAGCAAATGCTAGTACCCTTGCAAAAGTAATCCATTCTTTTCGATGCCCCAAATCCTTCAAACGTTCTTCGATGACTGACTTAGTCACCCCCTTCGAATCTGCATGTCCTGTTAATTTCACTTGAGCCACTGATACCCCTAGTAATTCCCCGAATTGCTCTATTATCTTTTCATCTGAAGTAGGTTGTTCCAAATGAAAATAAATAGAGGTGTTTCTTTTCACTGGTAATTTTAACATGCAGGCATACTCTTCAATGGTAGGAGTGATATCAATGTTTGGCAATTCAAAACATCTCAAGGTCGGGCTCCAATACTGAGCCAAAACAGTGAGGGCAGAAGTCTCCACTGATATAAACAATAGATCCGAAATGGACCCATACTTATTTGAGAAAGCTCTTCTATTTTCATTAGGTAGCAACTGACTCAACTGACGCAATTTCTCTAGAGAACTGGTGTTGGCCATCACATTAAAATATTTCTTCACATTGCTAGTGTATTGTGCCATTTCCATCCTCTACTATCAAATATAATGTTTCCTCGTTCACCAACAGATCTTTCAAAGAGAGCAAAAAAAAATGAATGAGATGCATGTCATGAATGAAATAAATAGGTTGCATGAAGAGAATGCATATGACATGGTTAAGTGTAATTAAAATGTGATTGATATTTCTCATGTTTGCAAAATAAATGTGCTTGATGAGAAAAATGCATGTGTTATGCATGATTACAATATGCACTATTTATGCAAAAAAAAAAATGATTATGCATGTTATAATATCTATGTTGAATGCTGCAGAATACCAATAATGCGTGATGCATGAGAGAAGAAAAAAAAAATACTCCCTTGCGTCTTAACAGGATAGGACCTAATGCTTGATGGTTCTATGGTCGACCCTATTTGAGGTTAGCCAACTAAGGTAATTCTAGTAGTGCATAGCTTTTGGACGGATCTAGACCCCTAAAGGATTATGGTCCCCGGGTTGCCTTTACCAATAAGATAAAGTCCTAGTTCCATGAGTCAAACCATAGGGACATGAAAGTCACAATATGGCAACCCATAGTTCTAGTAACAACCTGAGCGGTGAGTCAACGACTGTCAGGGAAGCATAAGCCTCACAATGACAACGTCAAAACCCCTTCTTACCCTATGGTTTCCCAAAGCTCAGGTATAGAGCCCAAAAAATGTGTGAGGACAGTGATAGTGAAAGTGTATGTAGGGTGCATACAAACCTTGTGATCCTAAAACTACCCTTTCCCAAAAAATATAAATAAATAAATAGAACAATATATATACAAGAAACAAAATAGACTATCCTAAGAAAAAAAATTAAAAAAAAAAATAAAGTCTTCTACCCTAAGATTTGAATGACAAATATTTACAAAATAAAACAAACAATTATTTACAAAAAATAAAACCAACATATTATAAAGGGGAAAAATAAATATTATAAAATTATAATTATTTGCATAATTAACTCTAATGGGCTTGACTCTCTAACAATCCTCAGTGGAGTCGCCAGACTGTTACAACGTGCCCGGAGAGCGCCATAACAAAATGACAACAACAAAAATTTATTCCAAAAAAAGAAATAAATTTAAAAATGGAGTAGCCACCAATTTTAATTCTGGCCAAAATTGGAAAACCTTTTGATTTGCAAAACTGATCTATTTAATAAAGATTTGAGTTCGGGAGTCTAATTATGATTAGGGAAGGGTGAAAACTTAATCTCACTACACCCCTAATACATCCGTATAAATACGGTTACCCTAGAGTTATTATGCAAATTAAATTATAACTTAATAATATTTATTTTTCCCCAAAAAATATAACAATTATATACAAATAAATAAATGATTAATTAACAAGAAGATAAAATGAATAAGGGAAGAAAAAACACATTTAAAGGAAAATTAATTTTGGCTTGATAGTTATGGGCTATACCGACATATCCTCTGGTGCAATGAGGAACTCAAAGCCACGTCATTCTTGTAGAAAATAACTGTGTGTTGGATCAATTTTATTAAAGAAACAAGATTAAAAAAAATTTCACTTTTGCACAGGATTTAGGATAGTGTAAACTATACAATAAGCCCTTACATTCTTGTGAAACTTGAGGATGATAAGTCATACATCAACATCACAAGTGTTGCATGGAATAAAAAATTTATCAAAAAGAAAAATCTAAACTGATCAAACTTTTTCATTTTTTTTTAAGACCAAACAACTTGCATCAAAGAATTTCTAATCTAAGACCCTAAAAAGAACAAAATCCAAATACTCAAACCGAAAATACTCAAATGGAATGAAAAATAAAATAAAATAAAAGAAACTGACGCAAAAAGACAAGTAAAGAAAAAAAACAAGGAAATAATGAAAAAAGAAAGCAAACGTGAAGTACCAGACACCAAAAAGATAAAATAAAGAAAAAAAACAATGAAATAATGAAGAAAAAAAAAAACAAAACGTAAAGTACTTGACACACAAAAAATGGAAAGTAAAAAAAAATAATAATAAAATAATAAGAAAGAAAGAAAGGAAAAGCTAAATCCATTGGCTTAACATAAAAAAATAATAGAGGCAATGACACATATTAACAATAGGAGCAACAGAGACAATGAACTTCACAGAGGTAACAACATCACCGTGACAGCATTTGTATTGCGTTCATGGAGGCTGTGACTATTCACAGCATCTGGCTCACTCAGAAGTTGGTGTTGATGAGGATGATCATGGTAATGATGATACTGTTAAAGAAAAATATATGTAGAGATGCATTCTTGAAACCCAAACTTTACCTTGTTGAACCCCACCAATTTAATTGAGACTCACTATGTCAATGTGTATCACTCTTCTCCTCCTGTTCGTCCCCTTCTTTGTCACTTTTCTATGTAGCTGAATCCTCCTTTTTCTGATGGGAATGATTATTATATAGAGTGTAGAGGGGAGAGAATTTGGGAGTCAGTTAGGGTTGTGTCAGTTAAGATTTTGTTGAGCCAGTTAAGGTTTTGATTTGATTTGATTTTTTTTTTTTATCAGCTGAAATTAAATTTAAATTCAAATGCACAACTAATAATAATAATAATAATAAATTAAAAACAAAAATATAGTGTTCACATGAACAAAATTCCCCATGACAGGGTTCTAGGGGGAGGATGGGGACAACGTGGGTTGGCGGGGATGGGGAGTGGGGAGGCACTCCTGCCCTTGCCTCGCCCAGGTGCCACCGCTACCTTGTATTGCACCATGCAAATATTATCAAATGTGGTGAATGAAATGAGTTCATATAATTTCTCATCCCCTACGTTCTTCTTGCATGAGCGTGTGGGAGAATAAAAATACTTATGATGCATTTGACTAGCTTTACTGGTAACTTATTTTTATAAATTTTCAATTGTCAAAGGTTACTTTGTACTTGTATGGACCAAATTGAATGTAGAACTTATTATTCTGAAGAAAAAGAGTTCTTTTTGGGAAGTTGAAATAATTAACTTCTCAAAAAGGTCTCCTACATAGTTTTTTAAGGAACAAACACTATAAACTATTACAAGCATTTTTGTTAATGTGATTCCAAATATAAAATGATTTATTTATAAGTTACTTTTCATATATAGAAGTGCTTTTATAGAATTTACACAAATGAGACTGTTTTGGAGTGAAAATAATATATATATCAAGATAATATGTTCTACAAAAATAACCCTTATTAGTTGTATTCTGAATATAGAATACTGAGCTCTCTAAAAAATGAGATACAACAACATAATGGGACAACACATATTTGGGACTTGTAATCCTAGCACTCTTGGTTCCTTTCCTTCCCCCTCTACTCCTTCATCTCCTTTCCTCCTTCAACTTCCAATCTCTCACACGTCTCATTGTGAGCGCGAACCCCTACCCGGAAACAGAGACCTAAGTGAGATTTATGTTTCCTATAATGACACTTAGACTAGCAGTATGAATCCATCCCTTTCTGCTTTATATTGTAATGTAAACAGAAGCGAGGGGGAAAGGGAAATTCATTCTCCTATAGTGAATGATTTTCCAAACTATAGGGCAAAGTATATATGCAGATGCAAGAAAAGTGTATAAAAATTATATCAACCTTTTATATCATGCAATCTTCCATCTACTCCCCAAGAGTTCCAACAAGATGAAGACACATACTGCAGCATAAAGTATGACTTTCTAGCCTTTTGTAAAGAATGTTTACTAAAATGCGTGGTTCTGGTATGAAACCAATAATGTTGTTCACTGACAGGTAAGAAAAAGCAAAAAGCTTGCCTCATGAAATATAAACTCGTTCAAAACCATATGGCCCAATAAAGAATTAAAATTAGGAATACACATGCTATGTGACTGATCACTAATTCGATTTCTCCATTAGCGCGGCCAAACATTCTTTCCAATCTGAAACTTTGTTTTCCCCATTAGCCACCTCAAATATGAATCCAGTTTGTGGGACACAGTCCAGGGATTGTACACACACAAAGGCAGCATCTTCTTTACTAATACTTCCCCTACCTGCACAACCCTGTTATAGTGAATATCAATTTAAGTTAGCAGTCATGGCTATGATACTATTTACAACCAACACCTTCTTTTGTTTAAGAGGTTTCTAATTGAAGTGTTTAATGCTGATCATCATTGCAGTGTACTATAAAGAGTGGATAAATTACAGAGATATATGAAAAAGTAAAAAATTATTAGACACTAGAAGATTGTGACATACATAAGAGTAAATTACACTTTCATTTATTGATGGATGCTTAAATCGCACTAGATTCCCTTTTATTTTGATGTGCCAATGTTTAATGAATTTTAATGTAAACCAACACTTCCCTCCCATAAAAGATATAAATTTGCCAATGTTTAATCAATTTTAATGTAAACAAATCTCTTTGTAGTAGTAAATAGCCAAAATGAGTCTTTCAGAACTAGTTTTCCTCTTTTTGTGACTCTAAGGTTGCCTTTGGACTAAGTGTTCTCAAGTTTCAAGGAATTTAAAATGTAATGAATTCTAAATGCATCAATTGAAATCCGTGCATTTTTAAATTATTTTGTTTGGATACGGTAATTAGATTACTTCATTTACAGAATTCTCTGTTTTCGTGATGAAACTATATCCCTTCCCTATGCGTAAGAGTAGATGATGGGCATTGCATGATATATAATGACAGATGAGTGGTGGTGGGTGGTGTGCAGCAGGTGGCCAATGCCAGCGACGGTGGCTGGCGGTCCGCGGCCTGCGGTCAGTATACAGCGGCAGGCAATTGGCGTCTGGGCGAGCAGCCAATGGTGAGGGAGTAGTGATTGATGAATGGTAGTAGACTTGCAACAGTGAAATTTATGAAATGAGGATAAGAAAAATTCTCTCTCTGGAAAGGGGATTTGAAATCCATTCTTTGTAAGTACTAAGAATACTTGGGATTTTAAAATTTCATTGTATTAATATCCAAATAAGGGATTTCATGTCAACTTATTTAAAATTCTCTCAAAAAATACATTACTCTATAGAAATACTCCATCAAAACATACTTAGTATTAGTGCTAAATAACTTTAAAAAAAAAAAAAGAGTCACATTTCAAAGTTGGTGTTCAAAACTTTATTTCATTTTTTATGTTAAAAAAATTAATAGTAAAGGTGTTCAAAATTAACTACCGGTGACACTAAGAGTAACAGAGAGAAGATATTTATCATAAGAGGATCATTCTTCTTTCTCAATGCAGCTGAGAGGTTTGTTTACATTAAAAAGTACTAAGATATACCATATTTTACTCTATAAGGAAAAAGGAATGTAGGCCAAAGGGCATGGAGGTGTAATTCAAGAATTATTTTTGGAAAAAGGGAATGCAATTCATACCAAAATTAACAGAAAAGTACAGATCTTATTTTAAATTACATATAAAACTCATTCATGAAAACTTACTCGCTTTTTTTACCTCCCAACCAAACACACTCTAAAAGAGAAAAGTAATGTTTTAAAAGTTGGTATTAATGATTATAAATATACTAAAATGTTATTTTTTTATCTATTTATTGTATTATTTCTATCTATGCTAGTGTAAAAACTGGAGAACGTAGTTTTGATATCCATGATTGTTTGACATGAGTACAACAATTATTTTGAAACGTTCTTAGTTCCTATCTAAATTATCTTTTTCCAATGCTTCCAAGATTTCAATTTGCATCTACAATGGTGAACGGGTAAGGGGATTGATCACTGACAATCTAAATCCTTTGAAACATTCCTTCTACTTAAACTTGTTTTGTTAGTCATCAAGAAGAAGAAATTAAGGTGTAATTAGTTTGTACCTTATCGAAAGTAAACCCTTGCTTCCCACCACCACCTGTATCTCGTAATACACCGGTCCTAATTATGGTGTAAGGAATTCCAGATGTCATCAATACTGATTCATCTTGCTCGGCTAATTTTTTGGCATTGCTTTTCATCAGAGATTGGATGCCACTTTTACCACTATAAGCTGACAACTGCAACTTTGTTAAAACAAAACAACTAATATTGCCTTTGTGTTGCAAATGAATGTAACCTGAGAGCAAGAAAACAGGGTACCTGTGATAAGAGGATTATATGTTGTACCCCCTGAAGGCTCCCAACGCTAGAAAGAAAACCCTCCTAAAAAAGAAAGAAATAATTCAAACATTTTCCATATAAAATTTTGTGAGGCCAAATCTCATCAATATTGCTCAAAGGGAAAGAAGGAAATCGACAGGTAAATTCCTCGAAGAAAGTAATGAATTGCTTTGCATGGACTAAGATCTCTATTCAAATGATTTTCCCTGAATTTTCCAAGTAACAACCAAAACATGCCTTTGTACTGGTCCAATTGCGCTTTTTTTTTTTTTTAATACAATTAAAAAGTGTTTTGACTAAGAGTGAAGCATAAAGGGTATACCACAGCTCATAAAAACGATAGTAACAAGAAGAACAAGCCCCAAGAAAAGACAAAAAAGCAACACCCCAACGAAAATAAAAAACACCAAGCAATAATCATCCTCACAGACAAGCCCCTTAACAAGCTGAGGTCTGGGCTAGTCAAGGCTTTTAAGCACACCATCCTTGTCAGCAGAGG
This sequence comes from Dalbergia cultrata, assembly GCA_031216105.1. NCBI lineage: Eukaryota > Viridiplantae > Streptophyta > Magnoliopsida > Fabales > Fabaceae > Dalbergia > Dalbergia cultrata. The sequence goes on from CM062346.1 coordinate 50,740,221, forward strand.
ATAAACCAAGACTCTTGCCAAGCTCCCAAGTGTGCAGCGCCTCAAGCATGACATCAGGGGGGATGAGGCGATTCTTTGAAATACCGGTCCTCCGATGATTATGCTTATTCTTTGCCTTTCGGGATGCTTTCTTGTCCGAAGGAGAACCCATACACCCTTTGATTCTTCAAGCCATAGTCCATAGATCTCTTCCTCTTCCCCTTCTTCTCAAACCCATCAAGAACTTTGTCATCCACAAAGAATTTAGATTGATCCACACAGAGCTGAATATCCTAGCCCACTTCATTTTCACGATCATAATCTTCCTCAGCAGAAAGGTGAACAAACCCAACCCCACGCCTAGCATCCAAAACGGAAGAAAATGGAGCTTCGGAACAAATGCCAGTAGTCGCAGCAATTCGTCCATTCACATCATTCACAAGAGGGGTAGGGGAGTGGTGCTCTCGGCCCAAAAGAAAACAAATGCCTGAAGAGTAAGAAGACCCATCCTAAGCCCAACTGGAGATAAAACTCATCCGAGAGTTGGGCTTCATGATTCAGCCTGAAGGGATCATGGCCTCAGAGACACGAAACAACCCAATCCACTGCACACAAGGCAACTGTCCAACTGCCAAGGGCGATATACCCCGTGGCGAGACCATGAGCACATTTAATGCATGCTCCGTGTTATAGAATATCATACTGCTCTAAAAGCTATTAATATGATTTGGGGACTGGGGACGGGGGTTTGTTTCGTTCATGCCTTATTGCTTTGGTTCACAGAGCTGAAAAAAACACAAGATATGCATACATTTGGGCATATAATTGTGCGAACTCCTCTGAGAGCTTTCTTCAGAAATCGATTGTCACTTGTATCACCTGCCACGGACTTCCCAACAAGTATCAAGCAATCAATAACACGAAACTATAAACAAATAGACAAAAATACAGACAAGCAATAAATAGTTACTATCCGCTAGTGGTTTTGCAAATTAACTTCGCTCACCTCAACATAACTTCCAAAGGCTTCAAGTGCAGCCCGTTTATCCTTCACCAATGCCTTTACTCGAGTTCTTTTCACAATCAATGACAATATCACCATCTGTATAAGCCAGAAAACACGATCATATGTCAAAATTCAGTTGCTGTAAGCCAATCAAGACAATGAATACAACACATTTATTATGAAGCACAAGATTCCAAAATACGGAGGCCACTTATTGACTATAATGATGGTTGATGGAGAGAAAAAGAGAATAAGTTATTGACTTAGACAATGTATTGTTTAGGGATAAATGCATTTTAACCCCCTAAACTTTAGGTCATGTGTAATTGACTTTTCAAAATGTATATCACCACACCCTGAACTTTTCAAACTGTGCGAAACACCCTTCAGTATAATTTTGACAACTAATGAAGGTAAGATTTATATGCACTTAACCCCTTGATGTTTCTAATATGTGCAACATGATACCTTGTCTGTAAATATTATGACTTAAAGTTTTGCACTATTTGAAAAGTAGGGGGTTTTTGTACCGTTTGAAAAGTTTAGAGTGTCGTAATACACGTTTTGAAAAATCATGATGTAAATTGCACATGACCTAAAATTTAGGGTGTAAATTGCACATGACCTAAAATTTAAAGGGTAAAATGCATTTAACCCTATTGTTTATTTGTTTAGAGTTATATTATTTATCCTTACTCGGTATAACATGGCGTGCCAACTCATTTCTCATCCACCTTCGAATGAAATATAGACCCCATTCAAATAGGACCCACATCATATTCAAAGGTAGATGATAAGTAAGTCAGCATGATGTCCCATATTAAATGAGTACTCGTAACATTTTTCTAGAGTAAACTCCTTAACAATTCCATCGTCAGACAACTTAGTCCTCGACAATGTCAAACGTCAAGCACTTATTGGTCCATCACATTATATTTGACGGACCTCTACAATAATACCTCAAATTAGTCGCTGACAAGCATCCACGCACCCAAGTCAGTCCCTCACACCCAACACTTTCACTAGCCCCACCACCACTGCTACCCCCACCTCTGTCTTCTCTTTTATCTCCTCACCTCCCTTTGCCTCCTTTGCATCATCATCATCAACCCATTTATTATTGAGAACGCAAGAATCAACTCATTTGTTGGCTTATGCTTTATGTAGTAGGTCTTGTACACATGCACTTATTCTGGCACTTTGGTTTTGAAAGACAGTCTCACCCCCTACAACTAATTTCATTTTTTCTCTCTAAGGCCATTTCTATTGTTTATATCATACAGTGTAGACAGATTTAAATGAGCAGGGATGTTATTTGTACCACTCAAAACGAGGTGCCTATGCACAAACTCAAATTCAAGAGTGGAAAACAAAAACTTTAATCTTTACTTTAAGTAAGGTCCCCACAAAATTCAAAGGTGATAGATTGGGTGCTAACTATCTAAAGTATTAAGTATTCAAAAAGTATTTCTCGATTTAGATCTATACTTGTAAGGGTGTGTTTGGTCGAGGAGTAAAAATTGGAAGAAAAATTACCTAGATAAATTGCATCTATTACTTCACACATGAAGCCCATCTAACTAAATTTTACCCCGGAGTTTTCCTCTCTGACCAAATACACCCTAAGGGTGATTAACCCTTGTACTGATGTCCACTCATTTTCTCATTTTAGTCCAAATCCTAGTTTGGACACTGTATTGCCCTAAACACCGATACAGTCAACGGTTCAAAATATTTAGTACAATTTTTCTTTTCTAAATTTTTTATTGAAATACGTTCCATCTAAATCATTGGTGTCTTTTTCATTTTGGCACATAAATGTACAATCAGCATTTTCCAACTTTTTTTTCCCCTTCATGATATTTCTTAGGTTTTCGTTTTGGTAAGGATCCTAGGAGTACCAGTACTTCTATCCACAGCAAATATGTACTTAAATCTGAATTACAGGATTTGAACGAAAAAGCTTGTAATTAAGGGGATTGGAAATGTCAAGCAGACCTGACCCATCTCACTATCCCCATCTGTTACTAGTACTGCATCCCTGACTTCATCTTCTGCAATTTGGTATAATTGTGTGATAACAAAATTAACAAAACTCAAAAACTAAATAAAATAAAAGATACCCACGTAAGTGTAAGCATTGACGGATCAGCATTTCATATTTACTTACCCGGATAATCATCATCATCTTCTGTGGCAGTGCCATCTTTTGGAAGAAGATCAGGTGCACCATACCATTTCCTCAATTTGGGACCCCCTAAAAATGAAAGAAAAACCGAGAACTACTCTTCAGTGTATTGACACAGGACTTTAGGAACAAAAAATGGGGTATCCCCACCTTCAATGTAATCAAGAATTTGGTCCATGAAGCTGGGTTTCTTCTTAGCATGACACACAACAGCAAGTGGAAAAACAGAAATACTCTCTCTGTTGAATGGGAAAGCGGAACCAAGTGATCTTGCTGAACTTTTAGAATCCAAAGGAACGTGCCTTTGGAGTAGAAGTGTGAAAGAATGCGTAGCAGCACACACCAACACCATTGTTGGCAGTGGCACCTTCCTCCAACCGTTCCCGCTGTAAAAGATAACCCTTTGCAATTCCCTTAATACCCTTACTAATGTCCATTTCTAACCAACGGTGCCATTTAATCTATCCAGTCTTGGTGTCCAACTTTTCTTTCTATTGGTACCCTTATAAATAATTAATGAATTTATCAATCCACATTTTCTTTTATTTATGTAATTTCTCTCAAATTTTTTAAATTTCTTTAATTTATTTTTTAATTTCCTTCAACTCCCTATGTATTAAGGGTATTTTGAAAAATAGAAATTTTAAATACCAAAAAGTAATTGAAAGAAACTACTAGCAATTTTCAGGCACTTTATGCATGCATGCGAAATTATATTTTTTATTACTTTGTCAAATTATATTTTGTATTTTTTTGAAAAGGTAGAAAATTTAGAAGCAGTTAAAAGAAGTAAAAATGGATAAATTAACTATAAGTGAGTAACAGTGATTAGTGAATAAAAATGACATATATAAGGGTAAAATGAGAAGTAAAATTTGGACATTAAACACCAATACTATATTGTAAAGACTAGTGACTTGTCAAGTACTGTCATATCCGTTAAACCACATTTTTTACTTTTTTTATACTAACATATTCCTTATTCCCTTAAAAAAAATGATATACTTTACTCTCTCTATTTCTAAGATATATATTGTCTTCCAAAAAATTGTACTTATTGATTCATAGTTTATTTATTGCAACAAAACTATTTGAAAAAATGATAAAAATAACCACGATAACCTTATCAAAGTAAATATATGTATACAAACGATTCACATTTCAAATGCAAATAATATAGTTATTGATATATTGAAATTAAAGATAGCCATGTGGAGGAAAAACTATTGAAGTTGTGAATGACACTAACTAAGCACTTAGAAGTAATTACCAATGTCAATAAATTAATTCCTTGAATAAAAATATACTCACCGGAAGCAATGTATGGTTTCTTCTAGTCTCATTTCTTGTCAAATTATGAAACAACAATGATGGTCATATTTCATTTATTTTATTATCTTCTACGACTTTTTTAGACCTTGAAAATAAAAAAGACGAAAAATATCATTCATCAATTAATCAAATGATAAATAACAATGAAAATAAATAAATTTTTGTTAAAAAATATATTAAAAAAAATAACCTTATGCGAGCCGGAGATGTCACTTTTTGACACCGATCATGAGCCCATTTGTTCACATATATGTTTTACATATGTAATTTCCTTCTGAATTCAAGAGATATTTGATCAATACAATGTCAGTCTACCTTTAACTTCATTAATCCACTAGAATATTATTATGCTTAGCCAAATTTCTGGCCATCTGGTGGTGGTTATTGTCATACCACCATATCCTTGTCATATTTGTATCTTTGAATTCAAGTTGCAGAACAGGAAGAGCGAGAAAGAGAGATATAGCAGCAGTGACCGACATGAAGGAAGTAGAGGACAATTGCATTGCTTGGAACAATGAATTGATGTTAAGAAGAAGAAGAAGAAGAAAGGTATTGGCCTTTGAGAAATCGTGGAAAGTGAGAAGAATGAGAGGGAATTGCAAGCAATTTCTAAAACTAAGACATGAATAAGAATAGATAAAATTTTGAAAGTGAGGATAAATAGGTTTTGAGTGTGGATTAGCAAACTGTCAAGAGGTTATTGGCAAATGAAGGACAGCTAACAACCTAAAATTACAATTTTAGTTTTTAGAACATTGTTAAATAATTATTCAAAAGGGTAAAAAATGGTAGAAATAGTTGGACACCAAATCAGGGAGAATTCCCTTTATTATATTAATTAATTAGTTAATTAGCGTCTTGCCGGGTACTATCGTGCCTGTCAAGCCACATTTTTAATTTTTTGAATATCTATACAATTAAGAAAAACAATTTGTCCCTAAATTGTGGACTTTACTTTATCTTCAAAATTTTAAACATGCATATAAATTGATTATTCTGCAAATTTTTTATCTATTATAAGCATCTTGCTAGGAACTGTATCCATCTAACCACATTTTTAAGTTTTTTTTGGATGTTAATATAATTAAGAAAAGACATATTTCCTACCTGATTTATTATAAATTTTTTGAACTGTACCTTCAAAATTTAAAAAACATATAAATTGATCATTCTAATAAATTTTTTGTTATCTATTACTAATTAATGAAACTAAAAACATGTAAAAAAAAGTTAGGATATTGAGTCGTACATTATTTTTACTTAAAAATTAAAGTGTACATGACCTAAAGTTCAAGAAGATAAAATATAATTTAGGATAGTTTAGGGGGTCAATTTACAGCTTTTAAAATTTTTGGAAATAACGTAAACACATTTTATTTTGAAAATAAAATGCTTTTCCTGTAATTAAATTGGATTTTTTTAATGGGGCTATAATTAAATTGGGTTATAAATTTGTAATTGTTCACTTCTCAACTAATTACTATTTTTAATTTGTAATTGTTCACTTCTCAACTAATTACTATTTTTAATTTTTAAAGTAGCATATACAAACACTAGCATACAATGCACAAAATTACTAACACACAATTTTTTTCTTCACACCTTCTTTTTACACTAAATTAAAACAAAAGACTATATTCCGTCTCTAATTTTTACAATAAATGAGGCGGTGTGGATAAAACAGAGGGAGTTATTATAATTGTTAGAAGTAGCGATAAATAAGGGAATTGATCATGAAATGGGATGAATATTGCTCCACATAAGGTGAAATAGAAAACAAAATAGAATTTTAAACATAGAGAACAAAAGTTCATTGATCATTGCTAAATTTTCATCATTGAACCCTACAATTCCAAGTGGAAGCCATGCAAAAGCGTAAAAGTCAATCTTTTGGAAAACGGAAACAGAAGTCTATTCTTTAGGCTTCCACATGATGTTGAACTTGGAGAATCGTGGCTATGTACAGGAAGAATTGGTGCAGCGAGATGCCACTCTTGTGGTTGATTAAGGGAATTAATGTATTGAAAGTACTCCGCTGTCGATAGCCTATGAGCTGCCATCGAAGTAGATGATGGAGACTCAACCTCTGTATTTTGATGGTTGAATGAGTCACAAAGGCATCAACTTGCTTCTTCTTCATATGCTTCTTAAGATGGTAAAGAAGTTCGAAATTTGCATGAAAGGTGAGAATATGAAGATGAGAAGTGCATGAAAAAGAAATAGAGAGGAGCAAAAGCATTTTCAAATAGAATAGAGAAGAAACCCAAAAATTGATAATAAAATGGGCAAAAACTGCTTATTTGATTTAAAAACTATTGGTAAAAGTGGATTGTTAACTGTAAGGGTAAAATAAAAAGGAAAATTGGACACCAAATGAAGACTATTCCCTTTATCATATTATATAGATTATATTGTATAGATTAATTAATTAATAATAATAATTAATAACTAGTAAGTTGATAAGCACTTATGTGCATATCAATCAACATTTTTTTATTTTTGTAATTTCTTTCAATTTTTTTAACTTATTTTATTTATTTTTATAACTTCTTTCAACTCTATATGCATTAAAAGTATTTTACGAAATAAGAATTTTGGACACCAAAGGGACTATTTTCTTTATATATATTATAGATATTATTATTATATTATATAGATATAGATTATATAGATTATATTATATAAATATATCTATTACTATTAATCTATTACTTCTATTACTATTAATAAAAGGAATTCTTAAAAAAAAAAAACTGTCAATCGGTGTCCAAATTTCAGTTTCCAATTTTACCATCATTTTAGTTTTATAAATCAATTGATCAAAGGTTGAAATTGTAATTAAAAATTAATACTTGGCAGTTACAGTTTTGCACCCATGTATTGAACACTCTCTCGTTGCAAATAAACTGCTTGATGGCACATATTTTGAATTCCCCTCACAGTACACTTTTTCCCTTTAAAACCCGCTCTTTAAATCTCTACCAGATTATTTGCTAAAATAAGAAATGGGTACATGTGCTACTTTCGAATCTATATATGTAAGTTCCTCTACTATTTTGATTTTTTTTATTACTTTAATTCTCTTATCTATGATATACCTTGCAGGATTTGTAGCCGTAAAAGTTACAATGATGTTTTCGACTTGTATGGATTTAACATGATTTCAAAATATTATATCATAAAAGGACAGAAATGAAGTGACAAAAATCATATAAGGCAGAATTTTAATTTTATTTTTTATGTATTTAAATGCATTTGATTGAGTGATTGTTTCATTTAAGTGGATTTTTTTCTTTAAAATATCTATTTTCTTTCACTCAATAGAAAACAATGGTTGTTTATGTTTGGGTGATGATATATGTTTCAAACGTTGTGACTTTTGGAAGGTTTTGAAGTGAGGAATGAGGGCATGGGGAGCAGGATCAGGCATGGAAGGAGGAGGAGAGGCAAAGTGATGATGAGTTTCAAGCATATGATGAAGTGCCTGTGATCAATGGACAGGAGAATGAAGTAGCAGATGGGATGTTTCTTTATTCCACAACTAGGAGCACGAACTTTGGCTAGCATGGCCAAGTTGAGATAGTGGTGAATTGTCGAAGAGGCTGGATCATCATTGCGTGATGGTGACTATTTGAATCACAAAGACTTCAATATATGAGCTGCTCTTTCCCTTTATTTTACTTTCTAACCACAACAGGATATACGTAAAGGATTTTGATCCTCTAAAGTGAAATTCTCATTTTAAAAAGTAAAGTGATAAGGATCCAAATCCAAAAATCAAACATGCTTACCCTAATAAATTCTTGGGCACATATTCCCTTCAAAAAGATAAAAATCAAACATGGAGGACTTGCATGTGTTCATTAGCAGGTAAGAATTCATTTTTATTTTGAACACTTATTTAATATATATTATGAATAAGTATTTTTAATTTATGATGCTACTCATGATTAGAACTCAACATATATTGATGTATGATTTTTTTTTTATTCATTTACTAGTGAATTGACAGTATCAATCCACATTTTTTTTTTAAATTTCTTTCAATTTTCTTAACTTTTTTTTTTTTTTTTTTTTTTTTGTAACTTTCATCAATTTCCTATACATCAAGGGTATTTTAGAAAATAAGAATTTTAGACACTGAAAAGTAGTTAAAAGGGATTATTCTCTTTATATATAGTATATAAAAGTTTGAATTGACAGGCACTTGTATGCCTATCAATCCTTTTTTTTTTGTAATTTCTTTCAATTTTTTTAACTTTTGTTTATTTTTGTAGCTTCCTCCAACTCCCCATGTATGATATTTTGAAAAATAGAAATTTTGAAGAGGCAAGCTTTTCCATCTTTGAAGATAAGGAAGTCCACGGAAAGTATAAAAAAATAAATAAAATAGGAAGTAGGAGGAAACAACATGATGATACACATATATTTATTATGCTTCATGTTTTCTTAATGAGTTGTGGTATTTGTACTCATAGGATGTGAGACATCATACCGACTCACACTCCATCCATTATTAAATGGGGGGTGGATCCCATTTAAATAGGGTCTACACACATTCAATGATAAATGGGATGTGAGTTGACGCGGTGTCCTATAATCTATGAGTACAATTAACATTTCTCTTTTTTATTAAAGCATGAATGTAATATTATTATTTTTTAAATATCCTATAGCTTAATGTATGAACTGGTTTTTGATTTAGGATAAAAATCTTCTGTCTCTAAATGATATCTCTTTCCCTATCTTTCCAACAATTTAGTGATACGTGAAAGATACATATTGTATAATTGATAACTTATGAATTTTTAAATTTATTTAGAATATTATCTTTTCATATGTTAATAAATGATTAAAAGGATATGAAAAGAGACATCAACTGGGGATAAAAGATTTTCATCCCCTAATATATAATGTTGATATATGTTGCTTAAGATGTTCTATTGTCCTCTATGAATTCTTAATATAAATTATTTTTATAATGTATCAATGGTCAAATTTGGATTACAGGGTTACACAATTAATTGAAACAAAAGTAAATCTATGTTGTTGTGAAATAAGTATTCGTTTATTTTCTATATTAAATCCGATAGTTTAATCATAAGAAGACAATAGTCACCCGATCTACTTGTCACAAAAGTGGCATATATTTTATTTTGTAAAAATCTTAATATGTATAATTATTAATTATTAATAAAGGATATGTTAATAAAAAATAAAGAATCAATGAAAAAATTGAAAGTCGATTAAAGTTTAAGTTATCTTATTTTTTAAGGGATGACGGAGGTTATGTATAATTAAGGTATCTATCAACTGAAAGGGTTATATTTTATTCTGCACTAGGGTTTTATCATGTACTGTCATGCCCATCCAGCCGCATTTAAAAAAAATATCCTTTTGAACTGTAGATTATGTGAAGTTTATGCCAAAATCTTGAATACATAAAATCAACTATAATATTTTCTAATTCAGCAAATCAAACATTTCTTTAAAAAGGAATAGGAGGAGAATTTTGGAAAATGAAGGCATGCAAAATGGTTTAAAATATGCCTGAAAGCGATTCCTAATTTACTACACTAACTCCTCTATTTTTTAAAAAAGAAAGGGATCCTATTAATTTATGAAATGATATATATGCAGAAGAAGAAAAAAACTACAAAATCTAATATTTGAAATGCGAAAATGCTAGTTTAACACCCCGCTGGGGTGTCCATACAGACACCGTATGGCACTGTAGCGGGGTGTATTGGTGGACCAAAAAAATAAGGAACACTATAGTGGACCTGAAAATGAAATTGAAAATGAAAATTTTCCATGGATGCACCCGTTCCCTCCCAATCAACCCTTCTCCCTCTCAAATCACCCTCACAAATCACTCTGAAACTCACATTGTTGCTCCCAAACCCATGCATTCAGTCCTGCACTTGCACTCACATTGTTGCTCCCAAACCCATCCATTCAGTCCTGCACTCGCACTCCTCTCCTGCACTCACTCTGAAGCTTTGCTCTCTGCGCTCTTCATGTCCGTTCTCCAAGCCCGTGCTTTCTGCGCTGCTCTTTGCGCTCTCCATATCGCTGCTCTCCCCTCCAACCTCGTGCTCTCTGCGCTCTCTGCACTCGCACTCTTTTCGCTGCGCTCTCTTCCCCCATCCGCCCCGCAAGGTGTTGGTTCCCCCATTGCCGCTGAAGCTGGTGGTCTGTGTCTGGGAAGGACGCGAAGCTCTGTCGAAGAAGGTGTTGTTGTCGTCTCAGTCAAGCTCGCGAAAACGGGCGCAAGGTGTTGGTTTAAACCTGCTTCTTATTTGTTATCAGATAGGGTGACATTCTGAAATTCACACCTGCAAGATTACCAGCAAGTCTGAACAATTACCTGCGAATTTGTCACAATTACCACTATCTGATTCAAATTACTAGCGTTTGCCAGTCAAATTAATGTGAAATTGAACTAATTTTGGGGCTACTGTGCTTTTGCTAGTCGTTGTTATAGGTCCCAAATAAAGGGAAAAAGGCTAGAAAACCTTGAATAAACTTGAGTATCACTCATAAGATAGTGTGACAAATTCTTCGTCCAGCATTGCAAGATTACCAGCGTTTCCCAAATGTTACCAGCAAAGTTCATAAAAATTACCACAAACTGTGTTGGATTACCAGCTCTTTCCGGTCAAGTGAAAGTGAATTTCTAATTTGGGACTACTAGTCTGATTTTGTTACTTGATTTGATAGGTCACAAATAAAGGGCACTTCACTAGGCAACCTTGAATAAACCTGAGAATAGCTTATGAGGGGGTGCTTTTTTTCTTTGTCCACACCTGGAGTATTACCAGCGATTTACAAAAATTACCAGCTAAGTTCATTGGAATTACTAGAAACTGTTTCAAATTACCAGCGCTTGCCAGTCAAGTGGAAGTGAATTCTTAATTTGGGACTACTAGTGTGATTTTGTTACTTGTTTTGATAGGTCCCAAATAAAGGACACTTCAATAGGCAACCTTGAATAAACCTGAGAATAGCTTATGAGGGGGGTGCTTTTTTTCTTTGTCCACACCTGGAGGATTACCAGCGTTTTACAAAAATTACCAACTAAGTTCATTGGAATTACCATTAACTATTTCAAATTACCAGTGCTTGCCAGTCAAGTGAAAGTGAATTCCTAATTTGGGACTACTAGTGTGATTTTGTTACTTGTTTTGATAGGTCCCAAATAAAGGGCATTTCAATAGGCAACCTTGAATAAACTTAAGAATAGTTTGTGTGAGGGGATACAAAATTCTTTGTCCACACCTGGATGAGTACCAGCATTTCCCAATAATTACCAACAACCTGATTATAATTACCAAAAACTATTTCACATTACCAGCGGTTTTCACCCTAAAGTGAAGTGAACCTCATTGTATTTTGCACTTGTGTGATTTGGCAATTGTTGTTATAGGTCCCAAATAAAGGGAAGAGGGCTACAAAACCTTGAATAGACTTGAGAACCACTCATGACACTCCTCCAAAGACTTGTGAAGTAGGACCAAAGTAAAATTGCAGCAGCATATGACACATTGTATCTACATAGAAAAAAATGACAATGATATATTTGATTGCACAATTAACACTTTTACAATGGGTAAGTCAAGATTTTCTTGTGGTAATGTTCACTAAATCCTATACAAAATGACCAGCTATCAATATTGTGCCACTAAATAAACCATCTTCAATATGGTAACCAGAGGGCTAACAAAATCAAAAAATTACACATCTATCTTGCTATTCAAAATCCTTTTGAAGTGCGCTTCAGCTTCAAGTGTTGGCCTATCTACTTCCCTTGACAAAAGAGTGGAAATTCTTCAGACAACATATTTTGGCCCAAAAATACACTGTGCATGGCCAATAGAAAAGCCCATGTGTATATACATATGTACATAGCAACCTGCATAGACAAACATCCATGATTATTAGATTGTAAATATTTAACAAGTTGTAGATTTTGAGCTGACTTCTACTTATCTTACCTATTCAAAAATAAAAGGAAACACAATCTAGCTATCTTTTGCCCAACCTGTTTGCCATCATATATAAGTATATATATAAATATATATTTATGTCATTTAATTGTCCAAAAAGTCTGAAAATATATATACATATATATATTTATGTATTTTGACTATGTTGTTGAACAATATCCTCTTTAGTGTTGTGGGGTTTGGTTGTATGCATCCCCACCAATAGATCTGTGTAAGATAAATCCTGTACAACCTGAATAACAGGATATCATCAATAATCAATTTATCAATAATTAAGAACAAAGCAGAAAAGGATTCATGTGCTTCACATGCATGCACCCTTGGACAACTGTTCTGATCAATAGATTGAAGAAAAGAAACAAATCCACTTGGGTGCGAGTTAGATGACTGTGACCCTAATACATTTTTTTCAAACCTGGGAACTGCAACACTTTCTTTGATGCAAACATCCCTCGACTATATAGTAATAGAATATAAAAATTATATAAATATCTGACAATTGATACTTATAATTGACCTTCAAACAAACAAACTTAGTATACAATGAATTTTCATTTTTCACATTGGTCCAATAAATTTTGGAATTACAATTTTATCTTATGCTCCAAAAGGAAACAAGTAAGGAGGTTACAATTGTTTTCATAGCCCACTATCATCTTTCATTGTCAAGTTTATTACAGGTTTGATAGACTTTTGCCCTTTTCTAGGACCTAGAACAACAACTCACAAATTGAGACTACTGCCAAAAATATTTGAATTTCACTTTATTTTGATTGACCAACGCTGGTAATATGAAACAGTAGCTAGTAATTAGCTCAGCAGATGCTAGTAATTCGTTGAAAAGGATGGTAATATTCCAGGTCTGTACAAATTATTGCTTAACCCACTCTCATAAATGATAAGCAACTTGAGTAAAGGATTCCTTAGCCTTTTGGCCTTTTTGAGACAATTTTCAACAAATAACAAGTGACACTAGTGCTAAAATAAGTAGAATTAACGTTGAAGTGGATTGATCAACGTTGGTAATTCGAAACAGTCGCTGGTAATTCACTTAGAAGATGCTACTAAATTCTTGAAAAGGATGGTAATCTTCCAGGTATGTATAAATAATTGCTTAACCCACTCTCACAAGTGATAATCAACTTGAGTAACTTATTCCTTAGTCTTGTGGCTGTTTTGAGACTTTTCCCCACAAATAACAAATTTTTCAAGTGCTACAATAAGTGGAATTAACTTGCCATTGGACTGACCAATGCTGGTAATTAGCTATAGCCGCTGGTAATTTACTCACAATATGCTAGTAATTCCTTGAAAATGAAGGTAATCATGCACAAATGTACAAATAATTGTTTAACCCACTCTCACAAGTGATAATCAACTTGAGTAACTTATTCGTTAGCCTTGTGGCCTTTTTGAGACTTTTCCGAACAAATAAAAATTTTCTCAAGTGCTACAATAACTGGAATTAACTTGGAATTGGACTGACCAACACTAGTAATTTCTTACAGCTGCTGATAATTTACTCACAATATGCTAGTAATTCCTTGAAAACGATGGTAATCTTCTAGGTATGTACAAATAATTGCCTCACCCACTCTCACAAGTGATAATCAACTTAATCAACTTTTCAATGTAATGTATGACAACAATCAACTAGGAATGCTTAATAATCCTAATAAATACTGAATGGGCAATCTCTTTTCAAGATAATTATCAACAAACAAAAGGCTCAACCCATTTAAACATATGGGGAAGCAAATGTGTCAAACATAAGAACATCACTAATAAAGATCAAGATCACCATCTAACACCTGTCACTAATACACGACATCTCAGTAACAGTATCACCTTAGCTAGGATCAAGGTAGCTCACAAGACAACTCATCAAACACTGAGAAACAGTTTCGAATTGAAAACCAAATTCAACCCACGAGCTCAAAACTAAAATTGCTTAGGAATGCATCAAAATAAGAAAAGTCATAAATAATCCTATCCATGACAAAGAAGATACCTAATTGATCTACATATTGCAGTCCGCAAAGCACAACATGATCTCTTGAAGTTCCACACTCCCTTTTTCTTGGCCAAATTTTTTTCCATTTCAAAATGCTTGAACCAACCAATTCATGAAGGCAAGGAAGGAACACCAGCCTTTTCTAAAATAGACACATTGAGCTGCAGAAGCCCCATTTGCAAAAATCGAATGCTGTCCATCCATATTGAGAATTCTAAGCATAGCAGAAAACAAAACACCCAGCAATTACTAAGCCGCCAAAGATGAGGCTGACCACCATGCCAGAAAATTTTAGCAATGCAAGTCTCAGTCTGCATGGGAAACAAAAACATGAATCTGATTTTTTGAGACATGAAGCATTGGCAAAGGTAGAAACACCATTTTAGCCTGAAGTACATATTAACTTTTTCTTCCTCAAATCAAGCTATCATATCTTTTTTCCAACATAGCAGGAAAAATGAAATTCTAGAGAGGGCATTGTGATTATACTGACCTGAGGCCAAAATCAGCAAATTTAGATAAAATGAAAACAGTGCAAATAAGATCTTTTCTCTACACACACATATAAGGAAATTTCTTCCATTTATGCACTTCTACTTCCATACGAACTACCTGCAGAAGACAGTAAAAATACACAAGGTACTTAAATCTTTCATAAAGTTAACCCAAGTTTAGCACATTAACACTGCATAAAGTTGATCGATCCATATTCCAGAATCACAAGTAAAATTAATAGCTGAATTATGGTCTGTGAAACTTAAACATGGCATCTACCTAGGTAGTATTAAAAGGAATTTACATAAAAAAGTGGCAAGCAGTAGTTCAGCAATATATAATCATGCATGATCATGATAAAAACAAAGAAATCAAGTTAATAATCATTACTGATCGATCCTAAAATATGTTAAAATAAGAGCTTCATAAACATTATTTTTTCAATACAAAGTAAAGTTGCATAAATATTAAAAAACATTAAAGAAGTGACTGGTGTTTGCGTTCTTTGAATTTGTGAATTGTAGACTATAAGCAAACGTGTCTATAACACATATTCGAAACAGAGAATGTTAAAATAGTACAAATACCTCACAACATAACCTGTTTGAACGTGTTAAGGGAATAAAAATGTAGAATGCTTCCTTGGCTCTAATTTACTATGAACAGTAAATTCTGTTTCAGAATTTAAAACTTAAAAATAAGCATATAACAAAGGAAAAAAAAAAACAAATTGTTACCCATGTCAGAACTTAGAATGGGTTTAACTTTTAATCATACAAAGAGTTCACAGAAATCAATTGGGAAACAAATATATAGCATTCAAGGAAGCTAACAAACACTAAAAGATCAAACTTTAGACTAAAAATGTATGCTTTAGCATCTTGATTTGGGTTGAATTTGAGCATGCCCATAAGTCAAGGAAAAGCATGCGGGATGAGCATTAGACAGAAGAGAAAGTGAGATGGGAGATAGAGTGACAGAGAGAAGAGAGGTGTTGGAAAGAGATGCGGTTTTTCAGCCGAAGAGGGAATCCTTACTGTTTAGTTCTCAAAGGAAAGGAAAGGAAACAGAGAAGGGGGAGAGTGAGTGCTGGACGAGGGGAAGTGGGTAAGGTGCTGAAGGTAAAAATGAATTTCAGATTCTTCTATGGTGGACTCATTTTTATTTCCCCATCAGTGCATCCCTCCATTGCTCTACGGTGTCGCGTATGAGACACCCAACCCGGGTGTTGGAATAGCAAATCTGTTTGAAATGTGTACACAAAAACTGAAATTGAATGTTGAAGCCATACCTTATGTGGTAGTGAATCAAACTATGGAACAAGAACACATTAGACCCTTGGGTAGCGGTGGAAGAGTCCTCGAAGTGAAGAATGAATGCTAAAATTGCCTCCAACCATTTCATTAGGTTTTAGTAGGATTTTTTTTCTTATGAATAGCGTCATTATCATTTTATCCCTTTTTTTTTTAATTTCTATTTCGTTACGTGGGTAAAAGTAGAAAAAAAGTTGGATCCCAAAACACCACAATTCCCTTTATAATATGTATAGATGAATACAATATCATACAGAATAAAAAGGTGTTAAAACATGTAGAATTAATTAATTATTTGTTCTCCTAGTGTAGTAAATAAAATTTAAAATGAAATTAACGCATATATGTATATATCAATATATCATATTATTATAAGTCATTTTTTTTTGTAAAAACTTATTAATAAAGAGTATTTTTTTAAAATAAAATAATAAACATAAGAAAAAAAATTAATGAATTAAAAAAATTTAAAATGGACCACAGTGTAGGTTATCTTATTTTTTAGGCAAGGAAAAATTAGTTGATAGAGAAGTTGAGTATTATATATATTATTTATTCATAACACTACTATATTACCCCGTGCTATACATAGAAATAAAATAACTCATTTTTTATTTATAAAATTTAATCAATTTAAATATTATAATTGGCATAAATATATTTGTTAAAAATGAAAAATATTATCTTGATGGAAAAAATTCATTAACATGTAATTTATAATTTTTGTTTGAATTTTATACATGTAAGCCTATTAATATAGGGATAATTAATCAAGTCTTCAATTTATAGCTAGTTGATAGGGTAATATTTATTATCATGTATTAGAGTTATTTAAAAAATCAACATTTAAAATTTATACATGCTGTATAAAAACATAATAAGCTAAGTGAATTATTATTATTGCTATTACTACTACTACTACTACTACTATTATAGTTTTTGAATATGAAGCTAAGTGAAGTAATTTAAATATAAACAAAATAAAAAGTAGAAGAATAAATTTTGTAGGTCACGCTAAAATATTACAAACCCCATAAATATTGCAAAGAAATATAAATTAAAATTAAAATACTGCTGAAGCTTGAGGAGATGCTGTAGAAAAAGATGTGTCGAAACGACAAAGGAGTTTTTGATCTAAAGGTTGTTTCTTAGAACCAAGTGCTTGATGACATTTCTAAAGGTGTAAGAACAAGATTATTCTTTAGAAATGGAACAAATTGTGCCTTCCTACTCACAATTAAACTAGAAATTATTGAAGAAGCTCCCAATGGTAAAAGCTAGATGCAATGCAAGAGGAATTCAACCAATTTGAAAAGAAAAAATTATGGACACTTATAGAGAAATCCAAAGAAAAAGCCATCATTGGAACAAAGTAAGTGTTCAGAAACAAGCTAGATGAGGTTGGAAATGTAATCAGAAACAAGGCAAGGTTGGAGGCCATTACAATGCTACTAGCATTTGTTGTATTCAAGGAATTCACTCGATATCAAATGGATGTGAAATCTATCTTCTTAATTGGCTTTCTTTTTGAAGAAGTTTATGTAAGGCAACCTCTGGGATTTGAGAGTGAAGCCCTTCCCAACCATGTCTTTAAGCTTACTAAGCCATTATATGGCCTTAAACATGCTCCTAGAGCTTGGTATAATAGATTGAGTATCTTATTGCTTAAGAATGGGTTTAAGAAAGGTAATGTTGATACTGCACTCTTTACATTATATCAAGATAATCACTTTCTGATAGTTCATTTTTTTGCCAATGACATTATATTTGGTGTCATTATACATTTTCTATGTGCAAAGCTTTATAAAATAACACAAAGCGAGTTTGAGATGAGTATGATGGAGGAATTAAAGTTATTTTTGAGGCTCCAAATCAAATAACAAAAGAAAGGAACTTTGATACATCAAGACAAGTACACCAAGGAATTTCTCAAAGGATTCAACACGAATGAAGCTAAGCAAGTAAGTGCTCCCATGCTTTCAAGTCATTGATGTTGATGAGGATGGTGAGAAAGTGTCATAAAGCAATTATAAAGGTATAATTGGCTCTTTACTTTATCTTATTGCAAGTAGGCTTGACGTATAATTAAGTGTGAGAATTTGTGCTATATTTCAATCTAATTCAAAACAATCAAACTTAAATATTGTCAAAAGAATTTTAAGATATTTAGTTGTACTACTAATGTTGATCTCTGGTATGAGAAAGGTACTTTAGTAAAATCATAGGTTTCTATGATGTTAATTTTGCTACAAACAAAGTTGATAGGAAAGGCACACGTGGATGTTATTGCTTCTTTGGAGATTGCCTCATCACATGGTCATATAAGAAGCAAAACACCATTGTACTTTCAACTATAGAAATTGAGTATGTTGCTGCTGCAAATTATTGCACTTAAATGTTGTAGATTAGAAACCAACTTGAGAGTTATCATTTGAGCCACACTAAAATCCCTATTCTATATGACAACACTAGTATTATAAGAACCCTATTCAACACTATACATCCAAATATATTGATATAAAATATCACTTTATTATAGACATGTTCAGAAAGGCGATGTTGTGCTAAAACTTATGAATATAGAAGATCAAGTCTCTGACATATTCACCAAACCATTAGCTGAAGATCATTTTTGTTATCTGAAAAATCTTTTAAACCTAAGAAGTTTTTGAAAACTTGTATTTCATACATACATTGCACTCTTTGAATTCCCTAAAGTGACTCTGAACTGAGGCTATTCATTGAAGAATGCTTGATCAAGTTCAGAGACAAGTTTCATGGTTTTTAAAAAGTACTTGTGAATTTCAGAAACATCTTCAGAAAATACAAAATAGGTTCAAAAAAGTAGTAGAGTTCACATGATGAGTTCAGAAAGATTTAGATATTTAGAAGATGACTTTACAAAAAGGATTTTGATCATAAGGAATAGTTCATAAACCTTTAAGGTGTAGAAACTAGTTATAGTTTCTGAAAGCTCAGAAAGTCATGTATAGAAAGCATTTCCTTTACTTTCTGATAAGCTTTTATGGCAGGACATTTCCCATAATCTTTTCTTCTCTCTTCCATGATGTGATCATTATCAACCTACTCACTATTCTTCTGTCAAAACTTCTATTACCCCATAACACCCATCTCTTATATTTGTCTTCATTTAAAATGCTCTCTTTTTACCTTCAGACCCTCTCATGCATATCTCTCAACTTTCCTTGTCTCTCAAAATCCATGGCTAAAGGGAAACCATTGCTGCTCACAAGCAAAAGAACATGATGATCCCAATATACAAGAGTTCAACATGGAGACTTTGTCTAAAAAAAAAAATAATGAAGCACTGGGAAAGACTCTAAGAAAAGATCTCCTTAATCAAGTTTCCATTCTCAAGGAAGTCTTTTCTTTTCAAGGATGGGGGGACTTTCTAGAGATTTCAGAAAGTGTGTTTCTAAGAATAGTCATAGCATTCTATTCTTAGCTAGAGGGAGCAATTGAAACCCCTTTTTCCTCCATGATTAGAGGCTATGGAATAGATATTAGTCTTACTGGGCTTAGAAAGATTGTTAATGCATAATATGATGGATTCGTGTACTTGCCCTACAATTGCTGGAATCATAATATTAGAGTCAATTAAGGAGACATTTCTCAAGCCCTAACTGGTTCTAGAATGCACAAGATAAGGGGACAAACATTACCATGCTTAGCTATAAGGCAAGAATGGTGTTTTCTGTGATTCAATTTACAATATTGCCTAGATTAAATAGCATTGATGTGTTAACAAGTATGGACTCTATGCTATTATTTTGCTTGTTACCCAAGAGGAAAGTTAATTTGCCAAGGTTGATTATGGATTATATGTTGAGTGCTACTACCAAAGAAGAGAGAAAAATTATTGCTGCAGTACCATATGGTATGTTATTGAAAAGAATTTTCCAATACATTAGATCTCCTTGGTTGTCACTTTTAGCTCTAGAACCCTTTAGAAAGCTTCAGTGCTAAATGTTTTGAGTGTTAACAAAACCAATTTTGAAAAAATATTTTGAAGAAAGACTAATCTTTTTCTTGAGTTTCTTGAAGCAAAAAACAAGTCTTTTTATGTTAGCATACATGTCTTTTAAAACGATAATATTTTCACAATGATATGTACAACCATGTTTAATCTCATTTGAAAAGATTGGCTCTTAATGAAAATGCAAAATATATCTTAAATGAACGAATATATGCTCAACGGATTAAAGAAAGCTCTCAAGTGTAAGAAACCAAGAATAGTTCAAGTTAAGATTTCAATCCAAATATGAAGCAAGTGTGTACTACCATATTTAGTCATCATATCGTAATCATATCATCAACAACAAGATCTAATTGAATAGTAGAACATCAAAGAAAAACCTAGAAACTGATATGGCACTTCAGAAAACACGCTTCACTGTAACAGTGCATTTTACTAGAAAATAAGGGAATTTTGAAATTTAAATTTGAAGTCAAACCCAGCAAAGGACTAACATGACATCTCTTATACCAACTTGCTGAACTGCCCCAGCTTCTAAAAGGAAAAGTTCAGAAATCTTGTTTAGAAAGTAAAAAGTAGTTTCTGAAGGTAGACTCAAAAACCTCTATTACACAATGGCTTCTGCAATTACTCTGATAATGCCGAGCTACTCCTCTAGACTGCATTTCCAAGACACAAAAAGAATATCAACATGTGCCACTTGGAAAACAGATCAAGGGCAACGGTTATAAATGCAAATCAAGTATAAGAGGAGATGCAATGCTTACAACATAAAGACTTTTGCTAAAAATAAAAAATGCTAAAATGTTGAAGAAATTTCCTCTTTCCATCCTCTGTAAAGTTGTTATAGCATGTAATCAGTTTCTTCATTGTAAAATTTTTTTTTCTACACTCTTAGTAGATCATATGTTCTTCCTGGGAAGAATAGAGAGAAAGAAGTCATTCAAGGTTTCCAACTCTGTTATTGTTAATCATATGAAAACTTAAGTGTTGGTTCGCTTGAGTAATCCAACCATACTAAAACCTTTGTAACCTCGATCTGGTAGTGATCAATGTGAATTAGCTTGAAGATGCTAAATAAAGATTACTTATAAGGTGATGGTAGAGTGAGCTATTGGTGATGGAGTTAGCTTAAAGAGGCTGGTCAAAAACTACTTAGGTGTGACAATAGAGTGAGCTACTAGACAATGGTAAGAGCTTGAGAAGGATAGTGTAAAGACTATCTAACCTTTTGGGGTTAAGAAAGATTTTAGTGGAACTCAATGGTGGTTGAGAATTGGATGTAGGCAGATTAACCAAACCGGTAGAAAAACTCATGTACAATATCTTCTCTTTCCTTAACTCTCCTTTATTTGCTGCTTTGTGCTATTTGTATTATGTTTTCTGAAAACTATCTTCTATGCATTTTTTTATATCTTTGACATAGTTCAGGAAGTTACTTTTTGACGTATACTAACGTTGTTTCTGCTGCACTTCAAGTATAAACTTGATAGTCTTTGTTCTAGTTTTTCAAAAACGGAAAAGGAAAGAAAAAGCAAAGAACAATTCAACCCCTTATTCTCGTACATTTTTCTACCTACAATTAGCATAAGAGCTCCAGCCTCTAAGGGGTTGAGTATTCTAACGACTGTAGAGGACAAAGATATCAGGAATAGAACAAAACATCCATATAGAAAAAGGACACTTCATAAATAGATCACCATTCTTTGATGACGGAGACTATGCATAGTGGAGAGATAGAATGGAGCTGTTCATTAAATACATAAGTATTGACTTATGGCAAATCATATAAGAAGGAGATTATGTTCCAATAGAAGAAGTTTCTGGAACTGATGATGCATCTTCAACCTCCAAGGAAGTCTCTAGGAGTAGGTGGAAAGAGTAACATAAAGCTAGAGTTTAGTTGAACTCCAAAGCTAAGTACCTGCCCATATGTGCACTAAGCAAAGTTGGATGTAATAAAATCATTGCTTATGACATGGCCAAGGAGACCTGGGATAGACTACACATGCTGAATAAAGGCACTGATCAAGTCAAAGAGACAAAGATTATCATGTTGGTCCATCAATACGAGATGTTCAAAATGATAGAGCAAGAAAGTATTGATGATATGACCACAAGGTTTATGCACACCGTAAACCAACTAAAAGGATTGGGTAAAAAGTATTCTAACTCTAAAATGGTTAGAAAAATTCTAAGAAGCCTCCATGCTAAATGGCTGGCTATGGTTACAGCCATTACAGAAGCCAAAGATCTTCACACTTTTGACTTAGACACACTTATTGGGTCACTCAAACTCATGAGGTTGTGCTCTCTGAAGTTCATGGTGAATCCATAAAGAAGAGTAAGTCCATGGCCCTGAGGTCATCACATCAGAAACACAATAAATGTAAAGCAATGAAAGATGCTGAAACCTTTAATGATGAGGAAGAATTTGATGAACAATCCGAATAAGAAGATGGAGATGAGATCTCCATACTTGTTAGGAAGATGTCTAAAGCTTGGAAAAGCATAACAAAGAAGAAAAGATACATTACACTCAAAAAGGACAAAAAAGGAAAAGGAAAGCTAGAAAGCATTACTTGCTATAACTGTGGTGAGAAGGGACGCTTCAAAACTAATTGTCCCAAGCTCAAAAGACTATAAAAGAAGTTTCCCTAAAAGAAAAAGCGAATGCTGGAGATCTAGAGCTACTCAAAGGAGAAGAAGAATGATTTAGAAAGCTAGGATAAGCTGGCAGATGTTGTAAACTTGTGCTTCATGACTAGATATGCTTCAGATGGAGAACCTGAGGTAAACACATCTAAACTTGATCTCTATTATGATGAATTACTTGCACTATATGATGAGCTACTAAAAAATTCTCGAACTTTCTCCTCTCACTATCTCAACCTGAAAGAGAATCATCATAGAGTAGTTCTTGAACTCGAAAAGGCTAATTCGGATGTTGAGAATCTAAAGCTTGAAAAGGAAGTAATAAATGGAGAAAACAAGTTTTTTAAACATAAAACTCACAGCCTTAGAAGTTGAAGTCATATAAAAATATCAAAAGGCTCCTAAAGTAATTTCTGAACCTGAGAGGACTTCAAAACATCTCAAATATGATATGGAGAAAATGGTAAATAGCTCTGAGAATCTTGAATTGATGCTTAGTGGTTAAAGGCCTTATTTTTGAAAGACTGGGTTGGGATCTCAGAGTGAAATGGATGAGAAGGGAAAAACAACCTCATCTAAGAAAGTAAAGAATAAAGTTTCTTGTACTTTTTGTCACAAGAAGGGACACCCACCTAATAAGTATTTCATGAGGAAGAAACTTTTCAGCTAGGTTCGAAAATCACCCTCTTGAAAGATTAACCCAAAATGACCCAAAAAAGTTTGGGTACCTAAAGTAAAAACTATTTTTGTTGTAGGTGTGCTTGAGAACGCACGTTGATCAAATTCACTAATGGAGGTAAGACCAAGGTTAGAGGTATAGGAAATGTTGGTAAGGATGATTCCCACTAAATTTCTAATGTGTTACTTGTTGGTGGTCTAGCTCACAATTTGTTGAGAATTGGCCAATTTTGTAACCAAGGCCTTAATGTTTTATTTAATATTCATAATTGTAAAATTGTAAATCTCACTTCTGGACAAGTCATTTTATCTAGCAAGAGATATGACAACACTTATGTGTTATTCTTGGATGACCTTCTAGATCAAGATGTAAAATGTCTCGCATATTTCATAGATGATAAATGATTATGGCATGAAAAGCTTAGACATGCTCATATAAACCTTATTTTTGAGTTATCTCATAAAGAACTTGTTAAAGGCTTGTCAAAGATTAGATTTGACAAGGATTCAACTTGTGATTTCTGTGAGAAAGACAAGCAAACCAAAGCATCTTTCCACAACAAAAATGTGATTTCAGCCACTACGCTACTTGAGCTTTTATACATCGATCTCTTTGGACTAACCAAGACTGCAAGTCTTATTGGAAAGAGATTTTGCCTTGTCATAGTGGATGATTTCTTTGGATTTATATGGATTATCTTCCTATCTTCTAAGTATGAGATGGTTGAAAGATTAAAGATTTTTGCAAAACAAGTTTGTACTAAAAAAGATTCTCAAATTATCTCTATAAGATCATATCATGGAAGAGAATTTGAAAATCATGATTTTGAAGCGTTTTTGTGAAAATCATGGCATCTCTCATGCATTCTCTTCACCTAGAACTCCCCAACAAAATGGGGTTATACAAAATAAAAAACAAAACCTTACATGAGATGGCCAGAACCATGCTTTTAGAAAGTGGTGTATCAAAAGGTTTTTGGGCAGAGGCTGTAAACACCTCGTGCTATATCTAAAATAGAATCTTTCTAAGGCTAATCCTCAAGAAAAATCCTTATGAGCTATGGAATGGCAGAAAACCCAACATATCTTATTTCCATATTTGACTCATATTGTTTTATTCTTAACACTAAGGACAAACTCATAAAGTTTGATCTTAAATCTGATGATGGAATTTTCATAGGATACTCTTCAGTCTCAAAAGCTTACAGGGTGATGTATAACAAAATAACTCTATCGGTTGAAGAGACTATTGACATCAAGTTCAAAGAGCTCAAGGAGGACTTTGCTGATGAGCTTGAAGAGAACCTTGAGAAACTGAACCTCAAAGAACCCTCAGAAAGCAAGATATGAAAGTGCAGTCTTCAGAAAGCAAACTCCAAAACATAGAATCTTTAGAAAGTTTAATCAGGACTTCAACGCCCTTAGAAAATGACATTTCTGAAGAGCAATATGAAGATTAAAGAGAAACTAAAGAACATCAAGGTTATAGGACTACAAAGGAATTTCTTATCTAAAAGCAGTTTCTCAGAACAAAGTTCTAGTAGACATTCCAAAGGTGTGAGAACTAGATCCTCCCTCAGAAATGTATCCAACCATGCTTTCATTTCCTTTATCGAGCCTGATTGCATTGAAGATGCTTTGAACAATCAAAGTTAGATGGAAGCCATGTAAGAGGAACTGGACCAGTTTGAGAGAAACAAAGTCTAGGTGCTCATGAAGAAGCCCAAAGGAGAAACTATCATTGGAACCAAATAGGCGTTCAGAAACAAGCTTGATAAAGTCGGAAAGTTTATCAGAAACAAAGTAAGGTTGATTGCACAAGGTTATAATCAATAAGATGGAATTGATTATGATGAAACCTTTGTACTAGTGGCTAGGCTTGAAGCTATAATACTCGAAAAATTATTTAAAATTTAATTTGAACTTTATTAGTGAGAATTTTAGGGTTTAGGGTTTAGGGTTTAGTAATGACGAGGATGACCTAATGGATGTGTTAAAAAAAATTGAATAATGACCTTGTGGGCCCATCGGGACACCAAGTGTAAGGTTAGGATTTAATCTTGAATTATAATATCAAATCCAAGCCATTTATCTTGTTTTCTATTAGGAAGAATTTGGATTTTATATCAAATAAAGATTAAACCTAAGCTAAGATCATTTAAAGCCACCAAACTTTCTCTTTTAGACTTATCATTTTTAGCAAAGCACAAGGAGAAACCAGCCACCATTGTTGTATTCTGAAGAGCTCAAATCTTGATTTCAATTCATCAAAACCCTTGTCCAAAGTTGTGAAAACCACAAACTCTTTCACTAAACTTATTGCAATCATCAAGATCTACCAAACTAACTGATTGAAATTTCAATTCCTTTCAATGATACCTCATACCCTGCTACTAAGGAAGGGCTTGGTGTTGGTTTGAAGGCCTTGAAGTGAGAAAAACACTTCTTGGAACATCCTTTGGAGGAAAGATCCTTAAGTCTCCAAAAGTGGGATTTTGTATCTTATTTGTTTCAATTATATTTTCTTGCAAATTTTAATTGTTTAAATTTGATAATTCTAGTTCTAATGCATTATTTCACATAGATATAGATGTATTTACATTGGTGAAGTAGTTTGGTGTCATTGAAAAATCATTTTTGCCAAAAGGAGTTTTGGACTATGCTATTGGATTTTTAGATTTCTCCTAGGTAGGGGTTATTCACAAATTTTTCTAATGTATTTGTAGATCTAAAAATTTTATATGTTGAAGCTAAAATCCTAACGCAACTCTATGATTTTTCTTGGGTAATGTTAAAAAGACTTTTACTACTTTAAAAAAATCAAGAATCGAAACTATGTTTGTGTGCCTGAATTGTTGGACTTGAACTACAAATTTCGTTGATTGAATTTTCACTTAAAATTTTTACAGGGTGTTAGAAATATCTTAAGGTTTAACCATGAATTCTTTTATGATTTTAGGGATTCATTTACTATGGTAGAAAAATTTAGAATTCTGACTTTGAGCTGAGATTAGCACTACGAGGAAAATACCTTTAGCGGTGGTTTTTATTTCCTTTCGCGGCGGTAATAATCGCCGCTAAATCCCCTTCGCGGCGGTTCGTCAACCGCCGCCATATCATCCGTCGCCAACCCCTATCACAGCGGTTAACGCCAACCACTGGAATAACCGCCGCCAAAGGTCACATTCCAATCGTGGCGGTTTTTAACCACCACAAAATGTCAAATGTCAAGTGAAGCTTAAAATTGCGGCGGTTTCGAACCATCACCAAAATTTCCAAAAAAATAATATGCTGTAATCATTGCGGCGGTTCTAACCGCGGTTCTAACCACCATAAGTGAAACAGTCCATAATCTCATGAATAATATAACGGCGGTCTGTAACCGCCGCAAATGAAATAGCCCATAATCTCATGAATAATATAACGGCGGTTAGAGACTGCCGCAAAATAGAAAAGATAAGTAAGTTGCGTTTGTGATTGCCGCCGCTAATTGGTAATATAAATTTTTTTACCCTTTTGTTTTCTTTCTCATAAACCTGGTCAATATAACTTCCTTTCTATTAGAAATACTTTCAAACATCCACAAAATTTAAATATAAAGAAAATATTAAAATTGCAATAATTCATTACTTATAATAGAAAGTATCTTATAATTGATAATATATCATAATGTCTTATGTCTTAAACATTTAAAGTTTTTACAAAATCATAAAATAAAACAACAAGTACTTATAATCATGTAACGTCATAGA
Organism: Dalbergia cultrata; assembly: GCA_031216105.1. Classification (NCBI taxonomy): domain Eukaryota; kingdom Viridiplantae; phylum Streptophyta; class Magnoliopsida; order Fabales; family Fabaceae; genus Dalbergia; species Dalbergia cultrata. The sequence continues at coordinate 50,767,642 of CM062346.1, forward strand.
AAGTGAAGTTCCATAATTCTAAGATTGATGAACAAAGACACAATAATATACTAATTGTTGGACGGTCCCTCATTTGCTGGGTCATGGCTAGCAGAAGAGGAGGGTCGTCTTGTTGGCCCGGGTGATTCCAAGTTTTCAACCTGAAATTGAAAAGAAAAATATTTACCCATAATCTTAAAACCATGGGACAATGTAAATTGATGCTTATTTATCATCAAGTTGCTTGCCATGTCCTATGGTTGTGTTTTGCTTTGGCAGCTCAACAATTTATCACATCACAATTGAAATTAAAGTGTTAAAAAATTCTTAAAGCTTTGATAGCATATTCGTTTAATGCTAAGTTCAATCAAATTTTGAAATGCTTCATTTAAATCTACCTTGGGGTCATAGCTTTTAAGCTGTAGTCTGCACAAAATCCTACATAACCAATTTTTTTCTCTTTTCCTATAGAATTTAAATTTGTTGAATATGTTTTCAGTGTAAATTATAAGGAATTTGAATCTTAAACTGATATATTATTTTTGTCAAGGTATGGTCCACAAATGTTTGAATGAATGTATAAGGTAAATGGTCATATTAATACTTTCATAATATGATATGCATGACTATATGCAAAATGAATGTATAGGGTAAATGGTGGTATTAATACTTTCATAATATGACTATATGCAAAATGAATGAAAATAAGCTCAGAGCCACCACGTGCAGTGCTCTACATAAGGACTTAACTCCTTTCCACTATTGGACCAGAAGAACATTCAAGCATTAATCATTGTTGTGTGTTCTTCTTCTACTTTTCCACACACAAAAACTAGCTTGCAAAAGAAATTAATTCAACTATATATGGCTGCATTAGATACCAAGATCCTGTTCATTGGAGGCACTGGATACATAGGAAACACTACCAGGAAAAATACCAGTGTGTTGTTGCTGTAATTTAGTTAGTCTTCAGGGTGCTGCCGCTTTAATTTAGCTAGTCTTCCCTGTTTTCCAATTTTCTCATATACATTATGCTCATTTTTCTCTTATGACAGTTTTCTAACTCCACAGTCTCCTAAAAGATCTAAAAATCCAACAGGTGCATGACCATATTAGAGACAGGTCCATCTAGTTTCAGAAGCAGTTAAAGTGTAAGGAAATCCAAACTGGGGTCATTTCAAGATCTTTTAGGAAACATGTAATGTAATTAAATAAAATCAATGTTATCCATCTTCAACATGCTATAAATAATCCCAAAACTGAATCAAATAAAAACAAATGAAACTCCCAAATCTCAAAAACTCAAAAAGAAAGCATAAGCTAAGAGAACCTAACCATGACTAAAATACTAGTTAGACCACCTTAACCAAATAAATCTACAACTTACATATGTTATAATTAACAATAATAATGATCCTAATAAGGGACTAGTAATATACACAAGTAAACAAGGTGAATATGTAATCACTTCAACAAAACCAAAAGGCAAATTCAAAGCATGTGTATAATAAGCATGTTCTCAAAGAAGACAGCATACTATGCATTATAGCTAATTCAAGTATAAGTAAAAAGTTTATCTCATAGGGTAAATAGATTTAGCTACCCTGTTCTCTCCAACAGTAGGAAAATCAGATGGCACCGCACCACCCAAGTAGTGTGTGATAAAGTAGCTCAGTTGGGCTTGAAGCACTGAAACTACTGCTTTGTTCTCTTTTAATTCTGCTTCCATTTGTTGAATTTTAGTAGAATTTGAGCCATGATTGCATGAAGACGTCCCTCCACAATGACTGGAAGCAGAACTAAAGACATGAGTTCGGCAGACCCTAAATCCCATACCTTGCACACGACCAGGGTGCTCCTTCCCAAATAACTTGCTAAAAGCATCGTCATTTGAAGTATGTTGGGAAGAAGCCCCTTCCCTCTCAAGGATAGCCAATTGCTCCTACATATACAAATTGATCATTTTTAGTATTTGTTCACAATATATATGTTAGAATTGATAACTTTACAATATAAACTAGAAAAAAATATATAACATTTCTTACACTTTTTTCTCTAGCATCATCATTAACATAAGATTCATCCTTCTTTTTATGGCTAATTGGGTACATCTGACTCCTAGTGTAGGTCCACTTATTTGTAACTTCCTATAATATTTCGTAAGGTTAGTAACATGTCTAAATTAGTTTAGTATTAAAAATCAATAAAGATTAGTCAATGTTAATTACATACCAGCTCATGTTGTTTCCTAGCCATTGACTTAGACCCGAGGGTATGAGGAATTATTTGTTTTTGTCGGTTGGCAGCATTTTTATCACATATTCCCTGTAGCATTACAAAAAAGAGAGCAAGTTGAAAATAGGCAAAATAAGTACTATTAAGCATTTTAACAAATACTTAATTACCAGAGTTTTATCCTTCATTCGATAGTCTATAAAAGATGCCCAGTGGTCCAACGGGATTCCTTCTGGACATGACTGAAGGTTTTGACTCCTACTCTTGTCAAAATCATAGTACTTATTGAACAACTTGCACCGATCATCTTTCCATTTCTTGCCAAGGTTTTTCAAAATGTACTCCTTATGCTTCCCATCATTAACATCAAATTTTTCCTTCAAAGAATAAAGAACAAAAAAAAAAAAAGGAGCAAGTATGAATAATACGAACCAATAAATGCAAAACGAATTTATTAAAGTGATTGTATTGCGAACCTGAATGGGTTCCCTGTAGACATTATCTTTATAAGTATCTGGAACAAGTGGCCATTTCTCATAACAAATAGGAAAATTTTTGAAATTTGCAGCAACTGCTCCAAGAAAGGATCCTAAAAGACCACCTGATTGCCCAACCAGTTAGTTTGACTGATTCCATTCTACTATCACCTTGGTCCCAGGTTATAGCACCCAAACATCTCCAAGCTTTAATTTTCTGTTATGCACAACTTTATTCTCATCTAACATGCAAAAATAAACCAAAATATTTGAGTAACACAATCAAAGTAGGGATTAAAATAAACACAAATTGTTATAAAAGAAATGTTTCTTTTAAATGTATCATACATGAAAGGCACAGAATCTAATTAAATACATTTTATAGCACATGGCACCTGATTTTTTCACATTTAAAAGGACGCATGGTAAGGTGGAAAGAGAACAAGTTATTTTATTCCAACCTAACAGTAATGTTGTACTATTGTTATTAATGTAATAATCCATATTTGATAAAAGGAAAAGTGTCAAAGACCTAACAATGTATAATGTTCTTTTGTCTCTTCGTTGTGGAAGTGTGTATCTAACCTTTTGCTGACTTAAACTTATTTGAAAATTCTATTAGATAATAAAAACTACAATTTCTTGGCAAGAGCCTAGTAGTTTTGCTGCATGCCTTGAAACACTGACTGAAGCATTAAGGCTGATGAAGCTTGGAACAATTAAATAATCCCCACAAAACAGCAGCAAAACCAACTCCTCAAAACTGAAAAGAAATGCATCTCAGCTCAAAAAAAAAAAAAAAAAAAAGAAGAAGGAGAAAAGCACCCAAGTTTAACTCCTCAAAACTGAAAACTGAACATTGTTGTAACCACATCAACACTTCCATTTCCATATCTAATTCTCATAGTCAACCTTGAAAGCCCCATTGTCATATTAATTTTAATTTCTTTTAGGACTATAGTGCAAAATCGATACCCACAGAACACAAAAAACTTATATGATGAAGTCAACAAAATAACAGCAGTAACCATTAGAAATAGCAGTAGCAACCATTAGAAATAATAGCAGCATTATTAACTTGGGAAAGAAAAATAATAGAATACTTACCAACTCTTTTTTAGAATTGTTATCATGCACAATATAGAAGTGTATATCAGAAGACATGATCGATTTAGGTAAGGAGGTGAAGATGAAGTAGTTATTTGGATGGATAAGAAAATAAAGTGATATGATGGTTAGCTTACGTGTGCCTCTTTATTATCTGTTAGACTTGTGTCTCAATTTAATGTATGATGGTTAACTAATCTATTCCAATGATCAACAAAGTTAACTAATCCATGTCACATTATATATTGGATATGTATGCACAAAATAGAGGCAATAAAAAATTAATTTTATCAAAATCACATACCAATCACATCCACAGACCAATATTTAGATGCCTTTGTTACACATTCATTTGGTGGGAGATTTTGGGCTTCAAGCTCAGTGGATGGAGAAGGCTCAGGCTCAGTGGATGGGGAAGGCTCAGGCTCAATGGATGGAGGAGATTTAGCTTGTTGAGCAGATGTATTTTCATGGCCTACTTCTTGGGAGAATCTTCCAATTCCATGTAAAGGCTCACTATGAAGTTGTCCATGTGGTACATTTATACTTGCACCCAAAGACTTGGATAAAACAGGTGCAGATTTAGCCATAGAAGAAGATTTTGTCATAGAAGAAGAATACCTCTTTCTCTTGTGCATGTTTACTACCTGTAAAGGCAAAAAGAAAAAAGAGCATATCAATATTTCAATGCAAAAATAAATAAAAATCATCATACTTAAGAGAGATACATTATCACTATCCTACATATGATAGATATAAATTAGTTAATAACATATTGACAACATATGTATAAAAGAGAGACTTTACCCTTACTTATTACAACACCATGTCTTCATTATCATCATCAATATTTTCATTAACAAGTGAATTTCGATGGTCATCATCTGTACTATTTCTTGCTAATTGTATATGCAAGACATTATCTGGAAAAAATTGCTCCAAGTTTTGGGATGGATAGCCCTCATTATCATAAATAATATCTTCATCTTCTTCACCTATGTCATACTCGTCTCTTGGACTTATATGAACTGGTAGGCTCCATCCTTTTTCTTTCTCATCGTCAACATAAAAAACCATACAAGCTTCAAAAACTTTTATATATGGCTCATCATCTTCATGTTCACCCATGTGTATCAATCTACCATAGTTAATGGCAGTGAACCCCAACTTGTCTTTTTTCATGCCCCTTGGATTAGTGGTATTAGCCCATTCACATTTAAATAGTAGAATATTGAATGAGCCATTATAGTTAAGTTCAATAATGTCTACTAACTTTCCGTAATAAGGCACCTCTCCAAATCTCATTTAGGAATCGCTACTGCTTGAATAACTTCTTGTTCCAAATGTACCAAAAACTCCACTATTTTGAGTTTTTAATCCTTTTTCATGTGCCACAGTTCGAAACTTGAATCCATTGACATTATATGCTGAGAACCTTCTTGCTTGGTTGATAGGGCCTTTGGCAAGACTAAGAAACACACCTCTTTGATAGTCTTCAAGATTATCGAGATTGTTTGCAATCTAAAAAAGCATGTTAAGTGTTAATCACAAATTTTAGAATGTAGGTGCAATATATGAAACAATGATTTTACGCACCCGATTGTAGAACCAACCAACAAACTCTCTATGATCCTTTTTGTCTATCTCTGACATATTTCTTGTATGACTCCTTAGTCTACTACGTATAATATTTCTAAATTCTCTATATAGATTTAGAAACATTAGACATAAGAATGAAATGAGTTTTAACTATTGATAGTAGAAGCTTAAGAATTACTCACTGGAGATAAGGGTCAACTATAGGACAATTGATTAATACATGTCTATGAGCTTGCAACTTCTCTATAGTTGTTAAATTGAAATATGATGAACCACCAACTGGCCTTCCTACTTGCGGAAACAATTCAGCTAGCCACGAATTAGGTTGAACACAATTGGGCTCATCATCAACACAATTGGGATGACTCCACCTTGTCTCAATGTTATCCAAGTACCTAGAACAAAATGTCAGAACTTCTTCCACTAGGTAACCTTCTGCTATAGATCCTTCTGGTTGAGACTTATTACGCACATAGGATTTCAGATGTCCTAAATATCTGTTACATCATAATGAGTAAAGTCAGATATTGTCCTATTCATTAATAAATTATGAAATATATGATTTCACATTTTTTACCTCTCTATAGGATACATCCATCGATAATGGACAGGCCCTCGAAGCTTAGCCTCTTCAACAAGGTGAACCACCAAGTGAACCATAATTGTGAAAAATGAAGGGGGAAATAACATTTCCATGTGGCATAAAGTGAGGACAATCTGATCTTGCAATTTGTCTAAAGATGGTGCACTTAAAGCCTTGCCACATAATTGTCTAAAGAAAGAACACAACTCGATTAATACTACAGACACCTCATCAGGCAATGCTACCCGCATGGCCAAAGGTAGCAATTGCTCCATAAGAACATGGCAATCATGGCTTTTCAACATCCCATTCAGCTTAAGATTGTCCAAATCAATACACCTTGAAATGTTGCTTGAATAACCATCAAGCACAGTGATGTTTTTCAAAGTTGTCAAGAACGACTTCTTGCCTGAATTAGTAAGTGTAAAGATAGCCGAAGGATACTTTCCACTTTCATTTGGCCAAAGATCGCATTTGATACCCCTTGCTTGAAGGTCTCTTCGAGCATTGGCATGATCCTTTGACTTTGCACTATCATTAAGCAAGGTGTAAATGACATTGTCACACACATTCTTCTCAATATGCATAACATCAAGATTGTGACGCAACAAATTATATTGCCAATATGGAATATCGAAAAAAATGCTTTTCTTTTTCCATTGTTGAGTGCTCTCAACACGTTCACCAAAACACAATCTTTTTCCCTTTTTTTCTATTTCTACCCTTCTCCCGAATGTGACATTTATATTCTCAACTTGTGAAAGAATTTCAGCACTAGATAATGTTTTTGGTGCACACCTTGTCTCTTGCTCTCCATTGAATAGAACCCTGTTTAATCTGAACCTATGCCTCTGATCAAGAAAATGACGATGCCCCATAAAACAAAATTTTTTACTATGAATGAGACGACAAGGAACCCATCAAAATTGCAAGATGGACAAGCTAGTCCCGTGTACGTGTTCCACCCACAAAGAGTCCCCAAACCAGGAAAATCACTGATCGTCCACATCAAAGCTGCATGCAACCTGAACATCGCTCGTGCAGAAGCATCATATGCATCAACACCATCATACCATAACCCTTTTAACTCTTTGATGAGAGGCTGCAAATAGACATCTATGTCATTTCCTGGCATTTTTTTGCCAGGAATTATCATTGAAATGATGAATGATGTCTGCTTCATACACACCCATGGAGGGGTGTTGTATGGAATAAGAATAAAGGGCCAAATACTATAACTTGCACTTAAAGTTCCAAATAGATTAAAACCATCAGTTGCTAATCCAAGGCGAACATTTCGTGGGTCGGACGCAAACAAAGGATTTGTTGAATCAAATTTCTTCCAAGCTTCAGAGTCTCTTGGATGCCTCATCAAGCCATCCCTGTTACTCTCTACAGCATGCCACTTCATATCCTCTACTGTAACACCCTAAATCTTAACCCAAGACTACTAGTATGTCCTTAGGTTAATTTTTAGAATATTACCTCTTGGTCTCATCCTTTTTTTTTTAAAATACTTAGCGGAAATACGGGTAAAATTTTTCTTTTTAAAATCAAAGTGAGAGCTACGCACGAAACTAAAAGGGGAAACATAGCGAAACATATAAGCACAGCATAAGAAACACATCATGTCATGGAAGCATCAACTGAATCATAGATATATATATATATATAACGTGCCTACCCAAAGAGGCAGGACTATTTGATACATCATGAAGCGAAATACAACTGAAATGCAATACAAGGAAATCATAAAAAGCAAATACAAAAGAAACTACCCCCATACCCATGTGCACCTAAAGGAGACAACCTCATATACAAAAGAAGGTTTGTCCTCTACTATGTGGCGTGTGTGTGCACTAACTACTACCCCTCCTATGACTACTCCTCGGGTCCGAGCTGGGGTCGAGTCGATCCACTGGCGAATCTCGGCGGGAGTGGTCGAGTGCATCATCGGGGCATGTCCACCGTGGCGAGGGCGCATAGATGGCCGTCGAGCCAACCTCGGCTGGACCACCGTCTCCTCACTCCCAGCCCTCATTGGTGGAGGAGTGGGACTGGAGCTCAGCTGTACATGTGGGATGGCGGGTCCTCGGATGGGTCCGTCTCCAGTCTTGGGACGCGGTACATACTCGAGGTACTCGCGTGCGGTGGCGTCTCGGGCTCCATGCGGAGGATCTGCTCATCGCGTGGTCTCGCTCGCTCAAAAATCCCGTTATGACGGTAAGGAGCAGTCGGGGTGAAGCGGTAGCTCGGGGCGAAGTCTTGCGAAGGGTCGTCCCATGAACATGAATACTCGGCGGTGCAGCGACCCTCAAAATGATATGACCCGAGTGCCGGGTCATGGTGTAACTCCCATACCGGGGTGTCGATGAAGAGTACAAATGTCGCCATCTGAAGATATGACGGAAGAAAAGAGAGAGGGAATGAGAATCTTTCTAAAAGAATTCTCGTGGGTTATCCCTACCTAGGTGTCATCGTCACATCCTCAGGAACCTTGGGTTTTATTTCTAAAAGGTGTGCATGCATATAATTTCCTTTTAAGTTAGTTTTCCAAAGTGGTATTTTATCCAAGGTCCGTCATATTTTATAATGCGTCTTTATAACTTAAGCGAAATACACTAATGATATGAATGCATCATAAGGTAACCCAAACAATAGAATGACTAGGAAACATTATAACATTGGCATAAGTATAGTTTATGTGACATTGTTAACTTTAACTTTCATCTCATGGGGCCGCCTAAAACTTCTCTAGGTTATGAGCTCATACCTTAACTAGTCGTCACTAGCTCTTACTTATCCTATGATAAGCGTAACATAATCCCGACTTAAAGTACGGGCTAGGGGGCAAATTAAGGATCTCCTTTCTAGGATCATTTCCTCTTTGAAACGCTTTGCTAGCCACGTGGGCCTCGCAATTTGTCCGCTTTGGCAGGCTGCATCTACACATACCCTCACGGATTTGTCTCCTCCTGGGGTGCTCGGCGAACCGGTGTCACCCAGAGAAGCGGCGTCTCGGTGTTGCGTCACATTTATATTTTCATAAGCATTAAATCACAATTACCTCATCATTTATCATATTCATTTTTATCATGCATTCTCATGTAGCTTTTTCATAACATATATATCATCACATGAAACTTTCTCATAACATTCGTCACATAAAACTTTCACACAAACATCATCACATAGTCATATTTAACAATCATCCCCATAAGCTCATAGACATGTTATGTTATATCTCATAGTGCTTTAAACTTGATTATTATGAGTCTTAAACTTGCAAATTAATTATTCTTAACTTCTTTATACACCTATAGTTTGACAATTAATGAGTTATACAAATTTTATGCTCAAGAACTAATCCAAATAGCACTAAGTAGAATTTGGACAGCTTTATGTTTATGTGATTCTGGAGTTCTAGAAATTACGGTTTAGGTCTTTATCTCACATTCTAAGTTATTGATCATCAACACCTAGTCTCTTGGGACCTATAAGGTTATAACTAAGTATTTCTCACCTTACCCTATGGTCAAGAACATCTCTAAACCTCAAGAGTGCAGAAATCAAAATACTAACTTTACGGGTACCTAGAAGTCACAATAATGACCCTTTCTAAGTCGGTTTGCTCCTAAGGTTTCAAGATTAAGTCCTAAACCAATTATGAGTCATTCCTACACATATAAACTAATTTAAAGCCATGGTTATTGACTCTAAACCTTGCTGGACAGAATCCAGAAAAATAAATCTTTAAGGGATCTAAAACTCTCAAATTAATTCTTTTCTAGTTCCTAACTTATCCTATCTTTCACATATGAGTTCTTAACATAATTATTACCCAAACATAAGCATATTAACATCATTATCACAGCTCATACAGTGGCCAAACATAGCAAGGCAGAACCGAAACAACAACTCCATTTAAAGGCATTGAATCATAGTTTCTAAAGCACATAAAATACTAGTTTCTCTTGGAACCTTATCAAAACCTTCAAAACTCTTTTATGAACACTTTTATCATCTAAACTCATGAAAATACTTAATAGGGCAGTGGCTATATTATTTTCATCTCAAGAGGTCCTAAATTCATAACACTTAGTTCTACACATTCCTTATACTCATATAAGTTTAGAAAAATTATAAAACATAGTTTTCAATACTTGAAAACATTAAGGCCTCATAGGGCGAAATATGAACCATAGGAAATAAATGTTTTAGACCTTTGTTTGAGATATCCTTGGGCAAGTCTTTGAGCTCTAGAATCATTAAAGTGATGACATAAAAATAAACATGCTCATGCACTTATTTTAGTTATTGCTAGAAAGTAAAGTGAGAGCATAAAATAAATATGTGGTGCAATATATTATTATCTTTGATATTTAGGTGAGGGCTTGAAATATAAATATGATAATGCAAGGCTTGAAACATAAACATGATAATGCAAGTTTATTCATTATCTTGGGATTTAGTGATAGCAAGGAAATAAACATGATATGCAAAGCTTAAAGTAAACATGATGCAAGTTTCATTTTTATGTTTAACTAGAGCTCATTTAAGACTTTAACAAGATAATAACCCCATACAATATCTCAAAGATCACAACACAAGAATCAAAAATCATATAAAAGAGAAAGAAAGTGAAGCTACATCAAGTTCTTTATTAAGTACCCAAAACCCTATCTAGAGACAAATCTCTAGAACGTGCCGCCAACTTTAAGGTTGACAAGGGTAGGCTTGGGCTTTTAGAAATCCTTAGATTAATTTTCTTAAGTTGGAAAACCATGTGAGCTAGATAACATATAGATGAAGTTGTAAGAAAAGGAAAACTCAAGCTTTAGAGGTTTCTTTGAGATGAACACAATGTCATCATCTAGAAACTCTCATCATCAAGCTATCATGCTCAAATCAAGGCCTCATGGCCGAAAATGAAAGGAAAGGAAAGACAAAGGAAGGTTCAAAAAGAATCCAAGAGAAAACTAGAGAAAAACACTTTCTTGAGCAAAATAAAGTTTGAAAACAAATCCCTACCTTTTGATGAAGATAAAAGCTTGAACTTGAAGGTGGAAATGAGATGAGCAACACCTCCTAGGATGGTGATGATGATTCGGCCTTGATGAGAGAAAAAGAAAGAAAATGTGTTTCAAGTGGAGTTGTGTTTGAGGTGTGGTGTTTGAGAGGTTTGATGATGGTTCAAGGTTTTGGGGTGGTGTTTGATGGTTGAGAGGTGATGATGAGATGAAGAGATGAAGAAGATAAAGATGAAAAGAAAGGAAGAACACTCTTGGAACTTTGAGAGAAAAAGGAAAGACTAGCAAGACAACTCTAAAACTCTAAACTTTGCAAATGCTTCAAGGTGCAACAAGGCTAACACAAGCATCCTATTTATAGAAAAACAAAACCATGGAGGAGTGAATGGGGAGGGAGTGGCCGTGTGGTTTGGAGGGAAAAGGAAGAGAAAAATATCTCTTACACAAGGTCATTCAAGCATGGTTGGAGTATGGAAGCTATGCTACAAAGTATGGCTTGATGTGAGTTAATTTCCTATCACATTTTTATGAAATTAGGCTTCTAGAAATAATGCATGGCTGGAACTTTTCCAGCCACAATTAAATGGGAAAAATGGGTTGTTTTAATTATTTATTCATGTGGAAATTCAAGCTTGATTGAAAGTTATGACAAGGTATAGTGTATGTGACTTGAGGTATGGCCTTGGAGTGTTGAAAAATTGAACATGTGATGCATAATGGGGGAGAGGGTTCACGGCCTGGTCTGGTTCAGCAAGGGAGGAGGTGAGTTTGACCATTTAATTGTGTGTTAATGGTAGGTTTAGATGTGTATTAGCTTAGGTACAAGGTTAGGAATGATTAAGCTTAAGTTTAGGTAACTAAGAATGTGATTTAGGGAGTTTATGACAAGTTTAGGAGTGCTCATACATCATTAAAGAATTTAAAACTCATTTATGAATAAACAATGTGTAACACAATTCCATGATTTAAGGAATTGGAAAGAGAAAACACTATTCAAGATTCTATGACTAGGTGTCATAAAATTAAAATATGATTTTAGGTTGTAATTAAGTACTTTTTGGTTCTAATCAACTTTAATAAATTATTTTGACTCTAGATTAATTAAGGAAATTAATTAACCTTCGATTAGAGCCTAATATTGCTTAGGTTTGCTTAATCTGTGATTAAAGCGTAAAAATACGAAACTAGGGGCAAACCGTAATTTTGCACTAATTTTGCCGGGACTTCAAAAATTAAAACTGAGGTCATAGAATACATAAAAACGCCTTTTAAAACCATCTGGAGAAGTTTCGGGTTCATCAGGCACTTGCAAGCGGGTAAAACACCACAGGGGCGTTTTGGTCATTTTGACCTGAAAACTTGAAAAACGAGATTTTCGATCCCGGGAAGGTACATAAGTTTTCTAATCCCCTTCCAACATTGTGTATGCCCCTCGAGTACTGCCAAGACTGGCTTTCCTCGGTCGGTGAAAATGACCTTAGGGGCATTTTGGTCATTTTTACTCTAACAGAAAAATCGGGGCGTTACATTACTCCTTTCCTTAAAAAGAATTTCGCCCTCGAAATTCGTACCTTAGAAAAGCTCTGGATATTTGGACTTCATCTCTGACTCTAGTTCCCATGTGTATTCTTGACTTGCCTTGTCCCCACGCCACTTTTACCAAAGGAGCAGGACTTGCACCTTATCTGCTTGACTCCGTGATCCTCTATTCTCATAGGCGGTACATTGAAAGTGAGGTCCTCCCTTAACTGTACATGGTCTGGTTCTAGGACATGGCTAGGGTCGGACTCATATTTACGTGAATCGGGAGGCGTGAAAGACATCATGAAGGTTTGACAGATTGGGTGGTAAGGCTATTTTGTAAGCTATGGATCCGACTCTTTGAAGAATTTCAAAAGGACCGTGAAATCGGGGACTCAACTTTTTAACTTTCATGGCTCTTCCTATTCTGTAGTGGGGGTGATTCTTAGAAATACATGTTCTCCCTCTTGGAACTCCAAGGGCTTGCGCCTTTTGTCCGCGTAGCTTTGCATCGACTTTGAGCGGTTAAGATTCTATCCTTGATCTTCTTGATTTGTTCCGTCGTTTCCCTCACTACCTCAGGTCCTAAGACACTTTGCTCTCCGGGCTCGTACCAACACAAGGGTGATTGGCACTTCCTTCCGTATAATGCCTCAAATGCGGTGCCATACCGATGCTTGCGTGATAACTGTTGTTATACGCAAACTCGATCAAAGGCATGTACTTATCCCAACTTCCTTTTTGGTCCAAGACACAAGCTCTCAGCATATCTTCCAGGGTTTGGATTGTCCTCTCGGACTGACCATCCGTTTGTGGGTGGTAAGCAGTGCTTAGGCACAACTTGGAACCAAACGCCTTTTGAAAGGCTCCCATAAAACGTGGCGTAAACCGCGGATCTCGATCCGAGATTATCGTCGATGGTACTCCATGCAACCTTACTATTTCTTGGATGTAAAGCTGGGCCAACTTATCTAACGAGTACGTGACTCGAATAGGTAGAAAGTGAGCCGACTTAGTCAGTCGATCCACGATTACCCATACGGCATTGTGGCCAGCTTGGGTCTTTGGCAATCCTGTCACGAAGTCCATTGATATACTCTCCCACTTCCACTCGGGGATCGACAGGGTTGCAACATGCCAGAGGGTTTTTGGTGTTCGATCTTGACCTTTTGGCAGACCAAACACTTACTCACCCAGGCGACCACATCCTTCTTTAATCCGGGCCACCAAAACATCCTCTTTAAGTCCTGATACATCTTTGTAGTACCAGGATGGATGGCAAAATGGCTCTTGTGAGCCTCCTCCAAGATCTTCTCTCGGAGGTCACCATCTTGTGGCACATGATTCGCCCCTCGAACCTCCATAACCAGTCGGGGCCTCGCACAAAACCTTTCAACTTTCCAGCCTTTACTGCCTCGATTGTCTCCATAAAGTCCTTATTTTCTCTTTGGGCAAGCATAATCCTTTGCTTAAACCCACTGGTCACCGTGAGATGACTCATCACGATGCCATTCTCCGTTATAGACATTCCAAGATTCATATTCCTAAATTGCTCTATTAACCCAACTTCATTAACCATCATACTTGTCAGACGTAACGAGTTTCGGCTCAAGGCGTCGGCTACTACATTAGCCTTGCATGGGTGGTAACTTAAACCAAAATCGTAGTCCTTGAGGAATTCCATCCATCTCCTTTGCCTCATATTCAACTCCTTTTGATCAAAGAGATGCTTGAGACTCTTATGATCGGAGAAAACTTCAAACCTCACACCATACAAATGGTGTCTCCACATCTTTAGAGCGAACACGATGGCTGCTAGTTCTAGGTCATGGGTAGGGTAGGTTACCTCATGAGGCTTGAGTTGCCTGGACGCATAGGCTACCACTTGCCTGTTTTGCATCAACACACAACCTAAACCTTTGCCAGAAGCATCGCAATATACCTCAAAGGGTACATTGGGGTCAGGTAAAACTAAAACTGGGGTTGAGGTGAGCTTTTCCTTAAGCTCTAGGAAACTCTTCTCACACTCGGGGCTCCACTCAAACGGGACATTCTTCCTAGTGAGCTTGGTTAAGGGTAGGGCTAACTGGGAAAATCCTTTAATGAACCTACGGTAATATCCAGCTAAACCCAAAAAGCTCCTAATCTCGATTCTGAGAGGTTGGTCTATCCCAATTCATCACACCTCTATCTTACTTGGGTCGATGACTATGCCACCTTTTGACACAACATGTCCTAAGAACTTTACCTCCTCTAACCAAAATTCACACTTAGACAACTTAGCGTATAACTTCTTCTCCTTTAATACCTCTAAAACCAACCTTAAATGACGCACATGCTCCTCGTGGGTTTTCGAATAGATGAGAATATCATCTATGAACACAACCACGAACTGATCTAAATAGGGTCTAAAGATCCTATTCATGTAATCCATAAAAGCTGGGAGCATTCGTCAAACCAAGCGACATTACATTGAACTCAAAGTGTCCATACCGAGTTCGAAGGCGGTTTTAGGAATATCCGAATCTCTCACCCTAATCGATGGTAACAGGACCTTAAATCAATCTTAGAAAACACTCTTGCTCCTTTCAATTGGTCCATAAGATCGTCAATCCTAGGCAATGGGTACTTATTCTTTATGGTTACTTGGTTCAACTGCCTATAGTCTATACACATCCTCATGCTTCCATCCTTTTTCTTCACAAATAAGACCGAGCGCCCCAAGGTGAAGCACTCGGCCTTATAAAACTCTTTTCTAACAGCTCCTCTAACTGGGTTTTCAACTCTGCTAACTCATGGGTGACATCCTATACGGGGCTATAGAGATTGGTCTGTCCCAGAACCAACTCTATGGAGAACTCCACTTCTCTTTCGGGAGGGAACTGGGTATTTCATCTGGAAACACCTCGGGATAGTCTCTCACCAGGTATCTCACCTAGGTTCTGCTCCAAGTCTACATCACAGGCTTAGGAGAACATATCCCTTAGTTTTCTTCCCACTGAGAAGACCTCTACGGAATTTAGGTACAGACCTAATGGGTTGAGTGATGTTTTCGGGAGGAGAAGGGAAAACTACGGTTTGGGTTCCACAATCTAACATCACACGATTGGGGTGAAGCCAGTTCATGCCTAAGATAATGCCTATGTCTTTCAAGGGTAAACAAATTAAATCTATGATAAAAGACCTATTTTCTACAACAAGATGACAGTTTAAACAACAACGGCAAGTATTAGCAGAGCGATTTGTAGGAGTAGAAACAATAAGATCGAAGGAAGTTTAGAGACTTTTAGATTTAAGGACTCGACACTAGCAAGTGAAATGAAAGAATGAGTAGCACCAGAGTCATATAAATGCAGATTAAGGCTTTACCATTTACTTCGCACATACCTTGATGAGATCTTTGGACTTCTTGGCGTCTTCTGCGTTAAGGGTAAAGACCCTTCCTCGGTATTGTGGTCGGGGGTTTTGGTTCGATGTCCCTTGTCCGGTGCAGTCCTTTGCATAGTGGCCAGGCTTGCCACACTTGAAACATACATTCGGCCAGGCTAAGCATGGGCGATTCAGTGGCTCTTCCCGCATTGTGGGCGGACATCATGATCGTTGCTCGGGAGTAGCGGCAGGGGTTTGTGGTGCCTTGTTCTTGGCTCCACTTGGTCCTCCATTGTGGTTTGAGGTCCACGGTCCACGGGGTTGATTATTGAAATTCCTCGGGCCTTGATGTTGAAATGGCGGCCTTTGGTGTTGCTTGGATTGTTGGTGAGCAGGAGCTCTTGGCGGTTGTTGTTGTTGTCGGAACTGGTTGGGTGGTAGGGGTTGTAGTGATTCCTCGATGGGTACTGCGGTTTGAACTTCGGGGCTTGAGGTCCGAGCCCCTTAGCTCGCTCCGCCCTTGTGATTTGAATCTTTCTCTGTCCTTCTTCAAGTATCCGACACTTGTTGACCAGGGTCGGGAAGTCTCTGATCTCCATATGGGCCACAGCGTAGTTCATTTCTGCCTTCAGACCGGCCTCATACTTCACACACTTCCAAACTTCATCGGGGTTCCCTTGGAACACCCGAGAGAACTTGATTAGCTCCTCAAACCGCAGTGTATTGGGCTCTGAGACCCTCCTTGGGTCAATCGCATGAACTCAACGCCCTTGGCGTTCCTCACGGACTCGGAAAGTACTTCTCATAGAAGTAAGTCTTGAACAGACTCGACCAATGGGAGTTCCAGAGGCTTCTAGCAGATGCCTCGTGCCGTTCCACCAGAACTCGGCGTCGGATTTCAGCATGAAAGCAGCAAATGTGACCTTCTGCTCCTCCGAGCAGGTAACAACGGAGTAGATCTTCTCCATGTCTTTGATCCACTCATCAGCCTTGTCGGGGTCCATTACCCCTCGGAACACTGGCGGGTTCGCCTTGCGGAACTCGCCAAGCGGACTTGTTCCACCATCTGCGCAGCAGGGGAGGAGGGGGAACAAGAGCAGCATTCGCTTGTTGATCCATTCGGTCGAACATTCGTTCCATGGCTTGCGCCATGCCACGGACGGCAGCAGCAGTAGTATCATCTTGTTCAACATCGGGTGTAGTCCTAGGCCGTCGTCGCGGTGCCATTGGTCCCTATACACATGAAACAATGAACATCAAGTTGATCAGGCTCAATATCCATGCAAAATGAGCTAGTTACCATGGCACTTGCAACCAACAGAAGCCATGCATCTCTAGTCCTACAGCTTATCTCTATCAAGCACTATACATGACATAACTATCGTATTATGCTTACAAAGCATAGTCAGTCCAATCCTCAGGCTCCATGAGAATCGAACTGCTCTGATACCATAATGTAACACCCTAAATCTTAACCCAAGACTACTAGTATGTCCTTAGGTTAATTTTTAGAATATTACCTCTTGGTCTCATCCTTTTTTAAAATACTTAGCGGAAATACGGGTAAAATTTTTCTTTTTAAAATCAAAGTGAGAGCTACGCACGAAACTAAAAGGGGAAACATAGCGAAACATATAAGCACAGCATAAGAAACACATCATGTCATGGAAGCATCAACTGAATCATAGATATATATATATATATATAACGTGCCTACCCAAAGAGGCAGGACTATTTGATACATCATGAAGCGAAATACAACTGAAATGCAATACAAGGAAATCATAAAAAGCAAATACAAAAGAAACTACCCCCATACCCATGTGCACCTAAAGGAGACAACCTCATATACAAAAGAAGGTTTGTCCTCTACTATGTGGCGTGTGTGTGCACTAACTACTACCCCTCCTATGACTACTCCTGCGGGTCCGAGCATCGAGGGGTCGAGTCGATCCTTGGCGAATCTCGGCGGAGTGGTCGAGTGCATCATCGGGGCATGTCCACGGCGAGGGCGCATAGATGGCCGTCGAGCCAACCTCGGCTGGACCACCGTCTCCTCACTCCCAGCCCTCATCGGTGGAGGAGTGGGACTGGAGCTCCAACTGTACATGTGGGATGGCGGGTCCTCGGATGGGTCTGTCTCCGAAATCTGGGGGACGCATGATACATACTCGGGGTACTCGCGTGGTGGCGTCTCGGGCTCCATGCGGAGGATCTGCTCATCGCGTGGTCTCGCTCGCTCAAAAATCCCGTTATGACGGTAAGGAGCAGTCGGGGTGAAGCGGTAGCTCGGGACGGGGTGCGCGAAGGGTCGTCCCATGAACATGAATACTCTGACGGTCTGGCTGACCCTCAAAATGATATGACCCGAGTGCCGGGTCATGGTGTAGCTCCCATACCGGGGTGTCGATGAAGAGTACAAACGTCGCCATCTGAAGATATGACGGAAGAAAAGAGAGAGGGAATGAGAATCTTTCTAAAAGAATTCTCAGTAGGGTTATCCCTACCTAGGTGTCATCGTCACATCCTCAGGAACCTTGGGTTTTATTTCTAAAAGGTGTGCATGCATATAATTTCCTTTTAAGTTAGTTTTCCAAAGTGGTATTTTATCCAAGGTCCGTCATATTTTATAATGCGTCTTTATAACTTAAGCAGAAATACACTAATGATATGAATGCATCATAAGGTAACCCAAACAATAGAATGACTAGGAAACATTATAACATTGGCATAAGTATAGTTTATGTGACATTGTTAACTTTAACTTTCATCTCATGGGGCCGCCCTAAAACTTCTCTAGGTTATGAGCTCATACCTTAACTAGTCGTCACTAGCTCTTACTTATCCTATGATAAGCGTAACATAATCCCGACTTAAAGTGCGGGCTAGGGGGCAAATTAAGGATCTCCTTTCTAGGATCATTTCCTCTTTGAAACGCTTTGCTAGCCACGTGGGCCTCGCAATTTGTCCGCTTTGGCAGGCTGCATCTACACATACCCTCACGGATTTGTCTCCTCCTGGGGTGCTCGGCGAACCGGTGTCACCCAGAGAAGCGCGTCTCTGTGTTGCGTCACATTTATATTTTCATAAGCATTAAATCACAATTACCTCATCATTTATCATATTCATTTTTATCATGCATTCTCATGTAGCTTTTTCATAACATATATATCATCACATGAAACTTTCTCATAACATTCGTCACATAAAACTTTCACACAAACATCATCACATAGTCATATTTAACAATCATCCCCATAAGCTCATAGACATGTTATGTTATATCTCATAGTGCTTTAAACTTGATTATAATGAGTCTTAAACTTGCAAATTAATTATTCTTAACTTCTTTATACACCTATAGTTTGACAATTAATGAGTTATACAAATTTTATGCTCAAGAACTAATCCAAATAGCACTAAGTAGAATTTGGACAGCTTTATGTTTATGTGATTACGGAGTTCTAGAAATTACGGTTTAGGTCTTTATCTCACATTCTAAGTTATTGATCATCAACACCTAGTCTCTTGGGACCTATAAGGTTATAACTAAGTATTTCTCACCTTACCCTATGGTCAAGAACATCTCTAAACCTCAAGAGTGCAGAAATCAAAATACTAACTTTACGGGTACCTAGAAGTCACAATAATGACCCTTTCTAAGACCGGTTTGCTCCTAAGGTTTCAAGATTAAGTCCTAAACCAATTATGAGTCATTCCTACACATATAAACTAATTTAAAGCCATGGTTATTGACTCTAAACCTTGCTGGACAGAATCCAGAAAAATAAATCTTTAAGGGATCTAAAACTCTCAAATTAATTCTTTTCTAGTTCCTAACTTATCCTATCTTTCACATATGAGTTCTTAACATAATTATTACCCAAACATAAGCATATTAACATCATTATCACAGCTCATACAGTGGCCAAACATAGCAAGGCAGAACCGAAACAACAACTCCATTTAAAGGCATTGAATCATAGTTTCTAAAGCACATAAAATACTAGTTTCTCTTGGAACCTTATCAAAACCTTCAAAACTCTTTTATGAACACTTTTATCATCTAAACTCATGAAAATACTTAATAGGGCAGTGGCTATATTATTTTCATCTCAAGAGGTCCTAAATTCATAACACTTAGTTCTACACATTCCTTATACTCATATAAGTTTAGAAAAATTATAAAACATAGTTTTCAATACTTGAAAACATTAAGGCCTCATAGGGCGAAATATGAACCATAGGAAATAAATGTTTTAGACCTTTGTTTGAGATATCCTTGGGCAAGTCTTTGAGCTCTAGAATCATTAAAGTGATGACATAAAAATAAACATGCTCATGCACTTATTTTAGTTATTGCTAGAAAGTAAAGTGAGAGCATAAAATAAATATGTGGTGCAATATATTATTATCTTTGATATTTAGGTGAGGGCTTGAAATATAAATATGATAATGCAAGGCTTGAAACATAAACATGATAATGCAAGTTTATTCATTATCTTGGGATTTAGTGATAGCAAGGAAATAAACATGATATGCAAAGCTTAAAGTAAACATGATGCAAGTTTCATTTTTATGTTTAACTAGAGCTCATTTAAGACTTTAACAAGATAATAACCCCATACAATATCTCAAAGATCACAACACAAGAATCAAAAATCATATAAAAGAGAAAGAAAGTGAAGCTACATCAAGTTCTTTATTAAGTACCCAAAACCCCTATCTAGAGACAAATCTCTAGAACGTGCCGACCAACTTTAAGGTTGACAAGGGTAGGCTTGGGCTTTTAGAAATCCTTAGATTAATTTTCTTAAGTTGGAAAACCATGTGAGCTAGATAACATATAGATGAAGTTGTAAGAAAAGGAAAACTCAAGCTTTAGAGGTTTCTTTGAGATGAACACAATGTCATCATCTAGAAACTCTCATCATCAAGCTATCATGCTCAAATCAAGGCCTCATGGCCGAAAATGAAAGGAAAGGAAAGACAAAGGAAGGTTCAAAAAGAATCCAAGAGAAAACTAGAGAAAAACACTTTCTTGAGCAAAATAAAGTTTGAAAACAAATCCCTACCTTTTGATGAAGATAAAAGCTTGAACTTGAAGGTGGAAATGAGATGAGCAACACCTCCTAGGATGGTGATGATGATTCGGCCTTGATGAGAGAAAAAGAAAGAAAATGTGTTTCAAGTGGAGTTGTGTTTGAGGTGTGGTGTTTGAGAGGTTTGATGATGGTTCAAGGTTTTCGGGTGGTGTTTGATGGTTGAGAGGTGATGATGAGATGAAGAGATGAAGAAGATAAAGATGAAAAGAAAGGAAGAACACTCTTGGAACTTTGAGAGAAAAAGGAAAGACTAGCAAGACAACTCTAAAACTCTAAACTTTGCAAATGCTTCAAGGTGCAACAAGGCTAACACAAGCATCCTATTTATAGAAAAACAAAACCATGGAGGAGTGAATGGGGAGGGAGTGGCCGTGTGGTTTGGAGGGAAAAGGAAGAGAAAAATATCTCTTACACAAGGTCATTCAAGCATGGTTGGAGTATGGAAGCTATGCTACAAAGTATGGCTTGATGTGAGTTAATTTCCTATCACATTTTTATGAAATTAGGCTTCTAGAAATAATGCATGGCTGGAACTTTTCCAGCCACAATTAAATGGGAAAAATGGGTTGTTTTAATTATTTATTCATGTGGAAATTCAAGCTTGATTGAAAGTTATGACAAGGTATAGTGTATGTGACTTGAGGTATGGCCTTGGAGTGTTGAAAAATTGAACATGTGATGCATAATGGGGGAGAGGGTTCACGGCCTGGTCTGGTTCAGCAAGGGAGGAGGTGAGTTTGACCATTTAATTGTGTGTTAATGGTAGGTTTAGATGTGTATTAGCTTAGGTACAAGGTTAGGAATGATTAAGCTTAAGTTTAGGTAACTAAGAATGTGATTTAGGGAGTTTATGACAAGTTTAGGAGTGCTCATACATCATTAAAGAATTTAAAACTCATTTATGAATAAACAATGTGTAACACAATTCCATGATTTAAGGAATTGGAAAGAGAAAACACTATTCAAGATTCTATGACTAGGTGTCATAAAATTAAAATATGATTTTAGGTTGTAATTAAGTACTTTTTGGTTCTAATCAACTTTAATAAATTATTTTGACTCTAGATTAATTAAGGAAATTAATTAACCTTCGATTAGAGCCTAATATTGCTTAGGTTTGCTTAATCGCGTGATTAAGCGTAAAAATACGAAACTAGGGGCAAAACCATAATTTTGCACTAATTTTGCCCGGGACTTCAAAAATTAAAACTGAGGTCATAGAATACATAAAAACGCCTTTTAAAACCATCTGGAGAAGTTTCGGGTTCATCCGGCACTTGCAAACGGGTAAAACACCACAGGGGCGTTTTGGTCATTTTGACTAAAACTTCAAAACGAGATTTTCGATCCCGGAAGGTACATAAGTTTTCTAATCCCTTCCAACATTGAGTTTGCCCTTGATCTGCTGCACTGGCTTTCCTCGAATTCCGGGCTGAAAATGACCTCAGGGGCATTTTGGTCATTTTCACTCTAACAGAAAAATCGGGGCGTTACATCTACAATCTTTGAAGATAAAAATAATCTTTGTAATCTCGGTTTTAGAGGAAAGTAACGAAGGACTTTTGCAGGCAACCTTTTCTTATTGCTACCACAAATATTGGATGCCTTTGCTTGACCATCTTTTGAACTTGCTTTCCATCTAGACTTGTTACAAACTTTGCATGTCACTCTATTCTCATCCTCACCCCAATACAACATGCAATTATTCGGACATGCATGTATCTTAGTATAGTTCAAACCAAGCTTCATGATGGTCTTCTTTACCTTGTAGAACGAACTTGGAATCTTTTCATGTTCAAACGCATCATTCAATAGTTCTAGTATCATCGTCATTGACTTGTCGCTCATCTTGCATAGGCATTTGATGTGATACAACTTCACCATGAAAGATAGTTTTGAATACCTTGTACACCCTTCGTATAATGGTTGCTCTCCTTCTCTAACTAATTCATAGAACTCTTTTGCTTCAAGCCCTTCTTGAGTTGCATGTGGCATCGCTCCTTCACCTTCGATTACTTCTTCATTTGTTGTCACAGGTACTTCATTCATATGATTTCCATCAACTCCAAAAGCTTCATTGATCATGTTTTGAATCTGATCTCCTTCAACCACATGGTCTTCTACTTTGTGTACAACACTAGTACTTGATACATTGCTAGTTTCAACGGTGGAGGATTCCCCATGATAAAACCAGAATGTATATCCTTTTGGAAACTGTTTATATATCAAGTGCTCATACACTGTGTCCCTTGTTTGCCATTTTTTAAATGCGCATAAAGAACAAGGGCATATTATCTTATCATTAATTGAGCTATGCACAAAGGCAAATTCAAGAAATCTTGAAACCCCTTGTTCATACTAGGGAGAATTTCATGGTTTTGTGATCCACGACTTGTCCATATCTAGTCTTTGCTCTGGATTTAAAACAAAATGCAATATTTAAGAACTCTCATAATACAAACATTAAACCACACACACACACACACACACACACATGTTATGAAAAATAAGAGTGGCCTCGATCAGATATAATAAAGTAGGATTTACTTATCCATCCAAGAACATACATGTTACATTATTTGAGCAAATAAATTTGGATAAATAGTTTGATTTTGTAGCACTTTTCAACTCTAAATAGCCATTCTAAGATGTCTTCCTTTTCTCCCAACTTATTGCCCATTATTTATTATTGGTCAAGTATTCAAAGACATAGGTGAGAAACTAAATTTATCGAATAATAATGGACATGGTATTTCTTTCGGTGAAGATTTAAAGGATTTTAACACAAGCACACTCAATGTTCAAGCTTCTAGTCATACTTATGCACTTGGTAACTTTAATCCCTTTGTTATTCTCAAGACAAATGTAACAAAAAAAGGTATCTTAAAATAGAAAAAAGTTCCTGCAACATTGTCACTATTATGTCTACTCATTTGCTGATTTGAAATTTGTACCAAACTCTTATTTTTCTAGCCAGCAAAATGTTGCATTACATGTGATTCTATTCTTTTACAACTACATTATCAGAAAAGAAAATGTCAAGACCTAAAAAATGAAAAACAAAAGGAAGAAGAACAAAAAGAAAAACATAAGATTGATGAGGGCTACCATGTTTATTGAACTATTTGGTTCTATCAAGTTGCATGAGTGAAGTGCCAATGTACATTTGGTTAGGTGAGAGAGAATCAAGATCAAAATTGGGATTGAAGAAATATTTTAAATCTTGTCAAATGCACAAATATTTCAATTACTACTAGAAAAAGATTTCATATATGAGATAATGTCAATATATGAATAACTCTAATTAATTAGCAACATAGTATTGATAGGATATTACAGCAACTAAGGGCAATCTTTCTAACACAAAAGGGATGTCAATCTGATCAAAGAGAAAAAAAAAAAAAAAAAAAGAGAGGAAAAACTCTAAGCTCTAATGCCAAATTCCTCCTCAAGTCCCATCGCAATCTTGGCTTGCTCAAAATTTTATCTAAATACTTGAGCAAGAAGTCACAAAAGAAAATTGACATACATGGAATAAAAAATACTTACAGAAATAATTGGAAAGCTCTTTCTAACGAAACAAATAAAAAAGAAAGCACAAATCTATATGTTTTCAAAATAAAAAATTGCCAATTCATATGTAATGAATAATTCTATAACATTTGTATGCCAAAACAATAGTTCATACATAATTATTTTAAAGAAAAAATATGGGAATACCGTATCAAGAGAATCAGCTCCAAGTGCAACAAATTTGGACTCTACAGTGAGACTAGAATCCTCTGGTAGTATCAACAATTTCTTTACTATGTCACACACCTTGATCACTACTTCTAGTTTGGCCTGCTCACAATATTAAAGTCCAAACTGGTTATTATATCCTTATCACCACAAATATTACGAAAAGTTCAAGCCATAGTCCATAGAAATCAAGATTTATAAATACACAAAACAACTTATATTTTCAAGCGAACACATATTCTTCAATAAATAATAATGATAATAATAATAATAATAATAATAATAAAATAGAAACTATTTATTTTCATGGAGATTGTAAATTGTATCAACTTTTATTGGCAGAAATTCTATGTGAGAGATTAACTATGAGACAAGTATATAAATAAATATATGACTATTTATGGCCAAAAACTTACTGCACATGTAACTTGAAATCGAGGTACTCTGGACTGCAATGTAATGAATGCAAAAGTTTTGTCCTTCATTTAAAAGGAAACAAGATTTGGGTTAGAGATCCTTGAACAAGGTACCTATTATTGCATCCAATAAGAAGAGCAAAATGAGCTTGGGAAGTTAATACAATTAAGTGTAACCATGAAATATCATAGGGTCAGTTCAGTTTTATTTAATTTTTTTGACCAATAAAGCACAAAGTTAATCATAAAATTACATTGATGTGTAAGTAATTGTGTGTGTCATACAAAAGATCAATGTTGATCCTCCTCCTTTTTTTTTTCAACCCCATTGCTACTTAGCATTGTGTGTGGTTTTGTGGGGAAGATATTAAAACGTATGGGGGGAAGACAGGGGGCAGGGGCACATAGTAGCCTTCCAAGGGTGTGGCAATGAAGGCCAAAGCCATAAGAACTAGTTTACACATGTCATTATTGAGATACAACATAACAGCCAAAATTGAGTTCTTATATCAGCATCAAGTCATCAACACAAACTTACTAACTAACTATGTTGTGAATCAAATGTACCAACACTATTTTTGTTTTAACCAACACAGTTCTGCATCAACACTTATTAGATTACAGTTCTGCCTTTTAACTGATGTTAAGATCTTTCCTAACAAAGAAAAAAAAAAGGTAACGAGCTATTATAATGAAGAATATAAGAATAGTCTTCATAATTTAAGGAAAACAAATTCTACAAAACTGAACTTCAACACGTTTGTTATGGTGAAGGACAGCTGAAGTGAGTCAATGGCTCGAATCTTTTTATTTTGGCCATAATGGCTAGAGTTTGTGTTCATTGCTATTTGCTGCATGCCAATAGAAGTGGACAGCTGGGGTCCAACAAGTAGGATATAATATCAAACAAATTTCATTGTTGTTGACCAAAAGCAGCAACCCCCCTCGGGTCCCTCTCCCCTTTCAACCAAAAGAAAAAAAAAACGCTACTTGCAATAGTTTACAGTCACCTAAACTTAAATCTTGACAAAAGAAATCCTGAAAGGCTTCGTATACAACAACCACATTCACATATCTTGAGTAGTAACTAGTAACTCTAAAGTGGAAGACTATTTTAGTTTCCTCCAATTTCTATTCTCTCATTTGTTATCACTAAAGCTATTGAAAATCATCCTCCACACCATTTTGCTCCAGGACTACACCAGAGATTTGAAAAAATTATGAAGCAACAAGTCATCAAACTGCACTGCCAGTAACACAAATTTGGTGGCTTAATGGATTTTTAACTCTTTCAAAAGCTATACAAATTAACTGAACTCCAAAACAGTATCGGGATCAAGTGGAAAAGAAAACCATGAAGTTTTTGGGACATGCTGTGTGGTAAATTCTAAAGCTGATTCCAACTCTGTTATTCATTCTTGAAGTCTTGCTTGGGGTAGTTCATGCAACCTTCTCTCCAGCTCAACTGAAGGAACTCCAAAGAATACCTCAGCATTTTCTCCTTGGAGGTCCATTATTATTTCACTTAATTAGATTAAATAGAATACAACACAATTCTCACGCTAATCAATCTAACAAATGGCTAACAATTGTACATAAAAATTTCAAAACAGAGGTTATACTGAGATGAGAGGTGAGAAAGGAGCTACCTTGTCACCACTGAGCTAGGAGGTGGGGAAGGCAGCGGGCTTGACGCCGCTGGGCTCGGAGGTGACCAACCTTGACTCTGCTGACTTGGAAGGTGAGAAAGGTAGCGACTTTAATGGCCTTGACCGACCATCACGTCGCCCAGCTCGGAGGTGAGGAAGGCAACGATATTGAGCGATCGAGAGATTGGGGATTTGGGGGATTAGCGTTGAGGTTCACACCAAGATTTCAGATTTGGGGCTCGAACCAATATCGCGATTGAGGCTCGCATTAGGAACACAAATTGAGCGATTGAGTAGCTGAGAGCAGCTGAGAGTTGAGGTTTTTTCTCTGACTTTGTATCAAGGTTATGAAAACCAACAAGATGCTAGTTGTTAAATATTGGTTCAGCTGGATAAAATGAAATAATAAATATAAAAAATTTTAAGTAGCTAAAATGAAAATCATTAACACAAATCTCAGATTGAAGAACTGGGAACCTCCACCTGCAAGAACCGGGAAGCTCAAATTGAAGGAGATGCGGTGGTGGCTAGGAAAGGAATGGCGTGGTGGCAGTTCTACCTTGGCGGTGGCTCTGTGGTTTTTCTTCTCTATCTCGCGAATGTGGGGCTGCAAGCTTGCAAACATAAGCCCTCTTTCCGGTCTCTGAAACTCTGAAGTTAGGGACATGCAAAACAAAAGAGAGAGAGAGAGGGGCTAAAATCACTGAGAAAAAGATGACGCGGGAGAGGCTAAGAGCTTCAGCGCCAAATTTCACGAATATTAAGGGCGGGTAAGTGGCGGTGGTTGCCCCAACCTCTGGGAAATGCTCGAGCTTATGGTCACCGATGACCCTCTTCTTAAACCACCGCCAAGTTACTGTCGTGTAATTCCATAATTGTGGTAGTGTAGGTGGTCTCTAACAATCAATTGTATAGAATTTTGTTAGCATAGCTAAAGAACTCTTTTTGCTCTAAAATGTTTATAGGACCTTATGAACACATTGAGGTGTCATGGAGAATTTTTATAGCCTTGGAATTGGTTGTTGGCATGCAAATTAAATTTTGCTAATTAAGTGTAAAATCTGCCAACATGCTATAAATGAACCCAAGCTTTGAATTGGTAATGTAATGACTTTTGATTCAAGTATGATGAGTATAAATGCATGTTATGTACCTTAAAGATTGACTTATGAGGAATTCATGAGAATCAATTATGATTGAATGTCTGCATGTGGTTTATGCATGCATTTGAGAAAAAAAAAGTACATGATGCATCTATGTGACAAAAGAGAATGTAGGAACTTCAAGTATGCATGTTTTGACATATGGGCAAAATAGAAACAAGACTTAGATTGGGTAAAGAGGAAGGAAAAAAAAAGGAATTTCCCTAGACATATTATGAGTAAGTAGACATATCGGCTAGGAATAGAATTGTGTGTGTTTTGGAGAGGAAAAAAATGAAGTTCGATGATCAAGTATGTGAATGAACTCAGTCCTGATAAGCAGTTTATTACCCATTGTGGTGTTGTCCACTGCAGATGCCATTTGGTATGAATTACCCATTATGGAATTATCTACTGCAAATGCCATGTAGTATGAACTAAGTCTTCCTTATATCGATGAAAAGAGAAAAATGCATGGAATTGAGTTCTATGGTCATAAGAGAAATATGAGATCCCCTTCGACATATCTAGGGCACAAAATTATAATTTCACTAAAGATCACTGCATTGTCATGTTCATACTTACATTACAATGAGATATTTACTTAGGATAATTTACTATGATTTTGAATGTTATGAAATACATGTTTTAAGTGATTGAATACCAAAAGAAACCGACTTCAGAAGAATGGTTTTGAAACTCTAAAATGGCTCATTAATAAGTGTTGCATGATCGCACTTTTTTAATAAACCGAAGTGGCTGAGAAGATGACAATGTCATGACCTTTTTTTATTATGCATTTTGGGATACCCTATTGAGAATTTTAGAATTCTCACCCCTATATTTTTGTATTCCTGTGTCGTTTCTGTGAATGCTATTTTGTAGGTTTTGATAATGGTTTTGATGATGACAATGAACAAGCAAATGATAACAAGAAGAGACACAAAAAATGACATCAATTCTTGAAGATGAACACTCAAATGATCAAGGTTAAATGGTTAGAATTAGAATTTAGATCACCTTGTTAAAAGGTTTCTTTTGATAAGTTTAATTGGCCATCTTTCAAGTTAATCAAGTTTTAATTTAAGAAATAAGTTTGATTTTGAGAAAAACTTGATTTAGAATAATTCAATTATTTTTAATGAAAAACTTAGTTTTGGTTTATGAAAATATAATTATGGTTTCAAAGGAAATAATTGAATATATGTTTAAAATGTGTTAGAATGAACAAAAGTTTTTAAAAGTGTGTTAAAACTTTAATATTTGAAGTTTTGGAACCTCTGTAATCGATTACCACTCAGTGTAATCGATTACCAGAAGTGCTAGTGTGCCAGAATTCAAAATTACATCAAGTTGACCGTTATTAGTTTTCAAAATTTGAACTATGTAATCGATTACCAGTTCATGTAATCGATTACTAAGCCTAGAAATGTGTAAATGGGTGTGTTTTGAAGAGACACATCTTTTGGGATTAATCACCAATGGTCTACATGACTTTTGTCTATAAATACTCATCATTTAACACATTATAGAACACAGAAAATGAATTGAAAAGATCAATTAACATTTATTTTCAATCATCAATCTTTTCATCAAACTTATGATCAAAACTCTTATCCTTTGAGAAAACTTCTAGTGCTTCAATTTGTAACATCTCCTCTACATAGAGAGTGATCCTTTGTATATGTAAAAGAGTTTTTGTGTAAAGGGTGAGGCATCCCTTGTTAGAACAAGAGTAGGGTATCTCTTGGTTCTTGAGAGACTCAAACACAAAGGGCGAGGGATCCCAAAGTGTAAAAGTGCTCATCATTTGTAAAGACAAAAGTGATAGTGGAACTCTCAAATGGGTTACTTGAGAGAACTGGATGTAGGCCACAAGTGGTGACCGAACCAGTATAAATCGAGTTTGCAATCTCTCTTCCCTTGACTCTTTACGTTTATTGCAAATTCACTCTTCATTACATTGTTAATATCACTCACATATTTAATTTGTCCTTTATATCTCTTGCATGTGCATTCATTAATCTAAGATTTTTTAGTCAAATCTTTAAAACTCA
Source organism: Dalbergia cultrata (assembly GCA_031216105.1). Lineage (NCBI taxonomy): Eukaryota > Viridiplantae > Streptophyta > Magnoliopsida > Fabales > Fabaceae > Dalbergia > Dalbergia cultrata. The sequence goes on from CM062346.1 coordinate 50,797,651, forward strand.
TTGAAAAAGTTCTTTAAGTGTGAAATCTAAGAAAAAGCTTTTGAACTCAATTCACCCCCCTCTTGAGTTCATTGAGGCCACTTGAATAACAGTTTCCAGGTTGATCTAGAAAACAATAAGACTGTTATATGAAAGAAATCAGAATTGCAGTAGTTTAGTAGCTGAGGCTTGTATTGATTGTACTTAGATATATGTATATGTCTATAAATATAGTAGAGAACAGATGTATATTAAAGCTCATAGAAGAGCTTCCTTTTGTACTTGACTTTGTATTTAATAAATGTAATGTTTCTTTATTATATATTTTAATAGAATCAAGGTTTAGTTATTACACGAATCACTCGATCTTGCTATAAATATTAAAGAAAGGTTCGCAAATTTATGAGTAATGTAACACCCTAATTTTTATTCAAAAAATAATTGAGGCTTTAGCAATAAGAATATCACAATTCTGATGTACGTAGAATTGATGAGAACAATGTAACGAACGCAAAAATAAAAATAAAAAATATGAATAGTGTTTTGCAGGCCCTGTAGGCCCGCCGGGACAGCCGAAACCATAAAATTGGGCCCTGGAGATATCGAAAATTGAGAAATTATAGGATTAAGGTTAGAAATAGGTAGAAATAAAAATTTTATAATTAGCATTAATTTTCGAACAATGTTTGATTTCCCGGGTACACTGTTTTACCTGTTCAATAAAATTTCGGTGTGTGATTTCTAACATCGAAAACTATTTTAATCTTTACAAAATAAATACCCTTATCTCTTTATATTAAAGGAATGGCTAAGATTCAATTTTGAATTACAAGATTGATCCTAACCATCCATTTAGCTTTGTTAGGTAAAGAAATATCTAAGAATAATATATTAAATTCATTTGCATTTATTATAAAATAAACTTAAACAAAGTGCTTCTTCATGAAGATACATTCTCGGCCATTTAGAGAAAAGGAGACAGTCTTCATACCTCCATAACCAAGAGCTCCATTTTGTGTTCAAATTACCTATATACTAGCTAGAGCTACCGAAACCAAAAACTCCCTTCACTAAAATTGTTTTATACATCAATTTCTACAATTCTAACCGATTAAAATTCCCAAACCTTATCTTATTTACCCCACTCATCACTAATTAGAGGATGGTTTGGGTGTCTCTTGAGAGTTGTGGAGTGAAGAACATCACTTGGGAGCATCCTAGAGAACAAGGCACCTTTAGCTCCCAAGAGTAGGGTTTTCTTTAGTCTCTTCTTTGAAATTTTATGCTGTATATTTTTGCTTGGTTTTGGTCCAAAATTTCTGGCTATGTTTGATGATAATATGTTGATATTGATTTGTTAATTTTGGCGGAGTGTTTGGATGAGGTTAAAAAGTGATTTTTTTCCAAAGAAGTTTTGGCTAGGCTGCTGGATTTTCAATTTTCCTACTGGCAGTGATTGTTCATGAATTTTCTGAGGAAATTTTGGGTATTTTCATGAGTTATAAAAACTATATGTTGAAGCTAACATCTTAATCTAGTTCCAATTATTTTCTTGAGTTATATTTTTGACTGCTAATGATTTAAAAAATTCAAGAACCGAAGTTGTACCTATGCTGCCTGAAATGTTGAATTTGAAGCTAGAAAAGTGTCTAATTTTTTTATCCTAGTAAATGATCTAATTTGAAGCTGAAATTTTTACAGGACATTGAGGACATCTTGAGGTTTAACCATAAATGTTTTTACGAATTTAAGAGTTCATTTGATAGGGTTAAAAATTTGTGAATTCTGGTATGGAGCTAAGGTTAAGTGGCCTATGACCACAAAATTTGTAGAATTTGTTGACAAAGTTAGAGAACTCTTTTTGCTATGAAATTTTTACAGGGCCTTCTGCACACATTGAGGTATCTTGGAGAATTTTTATAGCCTTGGAAATGAACGTTTGAGATGCATAATAAATTTTACTCTTTAGGCATGAATTCTACCAACCTACTGTAATTGTGCTGAAATGAACCCAAGTATTGATTTGGTGATATAATGATTCTTGATTTAAGTATGATGAGTATGTATGCATGCTAGACAATTTAAAGATTGATTTATAAGGCACAAATAAGAATTTCTTGTGAGTGAACGTCTATGTGTGATGTGAGCATGCCTTTGAAGAATAAAAGTATATGATGCATTTATATGACAAAGGAGAATATATGAGATTTAATTATGCATGTTTTAACATATGGGGAAAATAGAAACAAGGCTTATGTGGAGTGAAGAGGGAAGGCAAAAATAAGAACTTCCCAGGAAATTGTATGAGTCGGTAGACGTATCAGCTAGGAATAGAATTGTGTGTGATTTGGAAATGAAAAAATAAAAAATGAAGTCCGATGACCACGAATAGGAATAAGCTCATGTCCTAGCAGTCTATGGTCCTCTGTGGAGTTATCCACTACAGATGTTATCTGATTTGAAATTAAGCCTTCCCTATGTTAATAAAAAGAAACAACTGCACTGAGTTGAATTCCATAAGATATAAGAGAAACACATATGATTACCACTATTTTGCATTTAATTCTCTTTGACTCATGTATATAAATATTGATATATGTGATCTAGCATGACAATTTGTATATAGATAAATTTACTGATTTTATTCTATTCACATGTGAGGGAGTACCCTACTGAGAATTATATAATATTCTCATCCCTATGTCTGCATGTATTTTATATTGTATTCAGATCCAGCAAATGCCGTCAATAGTATTGTTTCTTGATTCGCCACAATGGGTGTGACATTACATCCCGGTGCTTGACTCTCTTTATGCAGCAGGTTACTCTCAAATCCGTGAATACGTGTTCTTTGGCATTCTTTTAGTGCATCTGTCTTCACCGCTTATTTTGATCCAGCTTTTCCCTACGATGGTGTGCCTCTCCACATGGCGCACCCAGTTGTATTTGATATCCCGATAGCACCACCAGTACCTCCTCTAGCAGATGCTCCATCCTCGTCCTAGTCCTCTGACTCAGACCCACCAGAGGGTCGTGACACCCCTGGAAGAGGAGAGGCCATCGTATTGATGGCCAACGGGTTCCTTTAGGTAGACACGAGATCTATAGGGATTTATGACTTGTATATAGGGCAGCATAGTGCTAGGACCTTACCAGCCTGCTGACTGATTACTGTTAGATGTTTAAGGTCCATTTATGTGCATATATGATTTTGTTGGGCTTTGAGATTTGAGCAGGTTAGAATAGACACTTGAGATGTTGTTTTTGTACTGAGTCCCTACATAGTTCAGTAGTCAACCAGTTTATGGTCTAGGATGCTGTGTATGTTGCTAACTTATTTATGATGTATATATATAAATCTATAAGTTGTTGTGATCCATGAGCTCATTTTATTATTATTTTTTCATCTCTCCCGACTAATATAAAGTATAGAATAAGAGTAATATATGGTAGTTAGGAGGGTGTTACAAGTAACAACTCTCAAGTCCGATGTCATGGCTTAAGGATGACGTTATACTTGGGAGGGTGTTACAGGAGCCATAGGAATGCTACTTGCTTTGCTACCTTCAAGGGATTCACTTTTTACCAAATGGATGTTAAGTCTGCGTTCCTGCATGGATTCCTCTCTGAGGAAGTTTATGTGAAGCAGCCTCCTAGTTTTGAGAGTGAAAACCTTCCAAACCATGTCTTCAAGTTAACAAGGGCGTTATATGGTCTGAAACAAGCTCCTCGAGCTTAGTATAAAAGGCTAAGAACTTTTCTTTACTGAAGAATAGGTTCAAGAAAGGTAAAGTTGGCACAACCCTATTTACTCTTAAGCAAAATAATCACTTTCTGATAGTTCAAATATATGTTGACGACATTATATTTAGCACTACAGATCATTCTCTCTGTGAAAAGTTTTCAAAATTAATGTAAAGTGGATTTGAGATGAGCATGATGGGTGAACTCAAGTTTTTCCTCGGACTTCAGATAAAACAACAAAAGGAAGGAACCTTGATCTATCAGGAAAAGTATACAAAAGAGCTTTTGAAAAAGTTTAACATGGATCAAGAAAAACCAATGAGTACCCCCATGCCTCTATCTGAAGTCATTGATGCTGATGAGAATTGAGAGAAAGTATTAAAAAGTAATTATAGAGGAATAATTAATTAACTTCTATATCTTACAGCAATTAGACCAGACATTAAGTTGTGTAGGAATTTATGCTAGATTTCAATCTAACCCAAAACAGTTATACTTAAATGCTGTTAAAAGAATTTTGAGACATCTATCCAGTACTAATAATCTTGGTTTATAGTACAAGAAAGGTACATCTTGTGATATTGTAGGGTATTGTGATGCTGACTTTACTGGAGATAGAGTAGAGAGAAAAGGCACTAGCAGATGCTGCTGTTTGTTTGGAAAGAGCCTCATCACTTGGTCATGTATGAAGTAGAGTATCATTGCTCTTTCTATAAATGAAGTTGAATATATAGCTGCTGTTACTGCACACAAATACTATGGATAAGGAACTAGCTAGAAGATTATCACCTAAGGTATTCCAAAATCCCTATCTTCTGTGATAATACAAGTTCTATTATTCTTCTTAGGAATCCTATCCAGGACTATATATCAAAGCACATTGATGTTAAATATCATTTTATTAGAGATTATGTTCAAAAGGGATGTGTTGAGTTAATGTTTGTGAATACTGAAGACCAAGTTTCTAATATATTCACAAAACTATTTGCTGAAAATCATTTTTGCTGCCTAAAAATGCTTTGAACCTTAAAGGTTCTTAAACCTATATAGGCATTCATGCATAAACATCCTTGTACACCCCCTCTTCATGGCTTTACGTTGAAGCCAAATTGAAAACATCTGTTTGCAAGACCAGAGAATCAGTTGCAAGATCAGAAAGAGCTTGCAAGCTTAGAAAGAAGATCTAATGTGTAGAAAACAAAATCATATGGTCACATAGGTTCAGAATTTGAAGATGAATCAGTAGTAAGGAAGTAGTGGAGTTGTGAAAGTTCATAATATGCTTTCATTGGCTCAAAAAGTGGAGTGAAGCTCAAAAAGTGGTTCCAAGCTTTAGAAACCACTTATTGGAGAAGAGTAAAAAAAAGAGGGATAGTTCTCACTCTTTTTGAGTTTCTCTCTCCCATGTCACCTCTCCTTCAGACATTACATAACATCACTTAAATAACTCTTCACTCCTCACATATCACAACTTACTCCCTCGTTTTCAACCTCAAACACCCAAAACCTCAATAGTTTCATATTCTTATCTCATAAATCTTCCTTCCCTGCAACCCTACCAGCCTCATACCCTCACCTTTTTGTTCAACTCTTTCATTCTTAACCTTACTATAGCTCAAAGCAAATTCTTAGACAAAAGCATTGCACATATGGGAGCATTTCTCATGTACCAAGAGCCTATTTAGTAAAAACACTCTCATAGAAAAGCAGCTCTAAGAAAAAGACTAAACAGGGAATTGATGAACCATGTCCTTATTCTACCGGAAGTTCTTGTTTTTCAAGGATGGGAAGGGTTCCTCGATATCTCTGATCAAGTTTTTACTGAGATGGTGACTGCTTTCTACTAGTTGGAGCAGGTACCCCAAATCTGTGTTAAGGACTTCTATCAAGGGCATTGACATGGAGATAGAAATAAATGACATCTCCAACATTATCCAAGCACCGACCACTGGAATCAGATGCTCATATGAAGGATATTGGTTTACTACTATTGGAGTCTCTGCTGAGAAGGTCTCCAGATATCTCACTGACTCTCCTAAATACCAACTTAGTGAGATTACAATTGCTTTACTGAGTTCTAGGGCACGACAAGTCTTTACAGTTGTCCAGTTCTTTCTTCTTCCAAGACTGGGAAGCTCCAACTTGCTGGTTGGGATGGACTGCATGCTACTATTCTGTCTGCTAGCAAAGAGGAAAGTGAATCTGCCTAGATTGATCTTTGACTACAAGCTTAGTGCCATCTCTAGAGCAAAAGGAGAACTGTTATTATTCTTTATAAAGTCTTGCTAACTAGGATATTCCTACACTTGAGCTACCCTCTAGCAAATGAGTGGAACGAGTACATGGAAGGTATTGTGTATACCCCGAACTCTTTCAAGACTCTTAGGAGAATCACTGGAGCACCCACAACCAATGTCAGGAAACACAGCATGAGGATCAAAGATGCAATCATTGAAAAAGCTACTGCGGATGCTAAGAGAAGAAAAAGAAAAAGAAAGGTGATCCTAATATAGAGAAGCTCAGAAGATACTCAAGAATCTGAGGAGGAATCAAACTCAGACACGACTGACTCTGTACCTACTACCATAATCAAGCCAGTGGAGGAAGAATCTTCTTCTTTATCTAATATTCAGGTTCTGAGGAGAAATTGCCATAGGATTAGCAGCTAAATGAAGTCCTTAAGACTAGGTCACCTCTTGCTATTGCTCCTGTTGATGAGCCTCATATCCTCACTCTAACTATTGTGCCTGCACCATCCCTCACTCAGAATGTTAACCCTTCTTCAAGCCAACTAAATCTACACCGTTATAAGGTCTAGATACTGTTGTGTAATCAACGCAACATGATTGACTGACTGGACAGATTGGAAGCTGAGTCATGAAGAAATTAGGCATTGTTGTTAGAGATACTTCTCAAGGTCAAGCAAAGAAGCTGATGATGCTATTACCTGGATTCTAGCACACCTTTTTTGTTGATGACAAAAGGGGGAGAAGAAAAAAGATGAAGAAAATCTTGTGCTAAGGATTTAGGGGGAGCAAGCGCTATAGGGGAACTCAAAGATTTTGTTGATTAGTGTTAGCATTTTTTTTTTACTTTGATTGATTGAAGTTTTTTTTATGTTTTGGCTATTGCTCTGACACTGTGATTTATCATCCTTTTGGTACATATACATAACCAGTTTTTTTTGCTCTCAAGATATTTAAGCTCTGATATATCATTTTCTTTATTCTAATCACATATCTTGATTATGGTGTATGCTTTATAAGTCTTAAGTGTTTGTTTTGATTCTTAGCACGCTCTGATATTTAGATACATCAATCAAATGCTCTGTTTTATTTATATGATTAGTACTGATACATATCTTTTAATGATCTGATATATACATGGCTCTAATACACGTCTTTATTAGTGCTGTGATATGTATACCATGACACATAATCTTGAAGTTTTTATGATATAAACATATGTGGTATGACTCACATTATGAAGTTTTCTTGTATACATCACAAACTCTAATACACAAGCTCTGATACAATTGTGATCAGTTTCTTTTGAGCTTCAAAAACTTGCTTTGTGTGCAAAGTTTATATGCCGCATGCTTTTATGCACACAAAAAAATTGCATCATGTTTCAATTTTTTTGTTTTTTGGCATAAAGATGTGCTGAGTATGAATTCAAGTTCAAGAGTAAACAGCACAAGTATTACTCTCTTTATTTAAATATGTGTATTTTTAGAAGAGACAACATGACTAAAAATCAAGCTGTGTTTATTCAGAAAGTTTGTTTACTCATATCTTTCCCAAAAATGCTTTGATACCTCTCAAAATCATTTTGATTAACTTTAGAAACCTTAATTGAAATAAAACAGCTCTGATTTAAGTCACTTAAAGTAATGAAACATTTTATCTCTATTAAAATCTTACCTTGAGAATGAGACCTTCTGAAAATCATATCGTATATATTTTTTAAAGAAAATTGGTTTATCAAGCTCTGCATCTTGTCATATATTTCTTTCAAAATTAAAAGATTTTCTAAGAATTGGTTTGTCATCATAAAAAAGGAGATTATCAGCTCCTGAAATTTTTTGAAAGCTTCAAAAAATGACTTTTTACATTAGCATGCACATCTTTTAAAGAAGAACTAATACTTTTCTTGAGTTTCTTGAAGTAATAAACAGGTCTTTTTACATTAGCATACACGTCTTTTAAAATGAAAATATTTTCATAATAACATGCAAACATGTTTAGTCTCATTTGAAGAGACTGGATCTTAATCAAAATGAAAAATATATATTGGAATGAACGAATATATGCTCAACGGATTAAAGAAAACTTTTAAGTACAAGAAACCAAGTGTGTACAACCATCATCAATCATCATGATTGTAGCACGTGACTTCAGAAAGATCAATTCAAGTGAAAATTTCAATCCAACTCTAAAACAAGTGTCAACCATCATCAATCATCATGATTGTAATCATATCATCAACAACAAGCTCCGATTAAATAGTAGAATATCGAAGAAAAACCCAAAAACTGAGACGATACTTCAAAAAGAAAGTTTCACTATAAATGGTGCACTTTACAAGAAAAGGAGGGAATTATGAAATTCAAATTCAAAGTCAAACCTAGTGAAGGACTAACGTGACATCTTGTCTATCAACTTGGTCAACATCCCAGCTTTGAGAAGATAAAGTTCAGAAACATCAATCAAAAAGTCAAAGTAGTTTATGAAGGTGGATTCAAAAACCTCAATTACACAACGGCTTTTGTAACTGCTTTGACAATGCCAAGCTATTCCTCTAGACTGCATTTCCAATGCACAAAAAAAAAAGATCAACATGTGTCACTTGAAAAAAAAAAAAAGATCAAGGGCAACTATCATAAATGCAAATCAAGTATAAAAGGAGATGCAATACTTACAATAGAGACTTTTGCTAAAAAAAAAAGTGCTAAAACATTGAAGAAATTTCCTTCCTTCATCCTCTGTAAGGTTTTCACAGCTTGTAATCAATTTCTTCCCTGTAAAAATCTTACTTTTACATTCTTAGTAGATCATATATTTTTCCTAGGAAGAATAGATAGAAAAAAGTTATTCAAGTTTTCCAGTTCTGTTATTGTTAATCATATATGAGAACTTGAGTGTTGGTTTGTTTGAATGATTCAACCCAAACATAAACCTTTGTAACCCTAATCCAATAGTGATCATTGTGAGTTAGCTTAAAGAGGCTCAGCAAGACTACTTGTAAGGTAATAGTAGAGTGAGCTACTAGTCACGAAGTTAGCTTGGAGAGGCTAGTCAAAGACTACTAAGGTGTGACAATAGATTGAGCTACTAGTCACTAGTAAGAGCTTGATAAGGCTACTGTACAGACTATCTAGCTTTCTCGGGTTGACAAAGGTTTTAGTGGAACTCAACGGTGGTTGAGAACTGGATGTAGGCAAGTGGGCTAAATTAGTATAAAAACCCATATGCAATATCTTCTCTTTCCTTAACTTTCCTTTATTTCCTACTTTGTGCTATTTGTATTGTGTTTTCTGAAAACTATCTTCTACGTATTAATTTTTCATATATTTGACATAGTTCAAAAAGTTACTTTCTGATATATACTAATATTGTTTCCATTGCACTTCAAGTATACACTTGATAGTATTTGTTCTATTTTTTTCTAAATCAAAAAAAGAAAGAAAAGGCAAAGTACGATTCAACCCCCTTTTCGTGCACTTTTCTACTTACAATCACAACGTCCTCGGAGGGTTTTATAACATAAATGACAACAAAAAATTTATTCCTAAAAGAAATAAAGTTAAAAAAATGAAGTTACCACTAATTTTAATTCTAGCTAAAATTTTAAAAAAAAAACTTTGATTTAAATTGGTCTTTTGAAAATATTTGAGTCTGAGAGTCTAATTATGATTAGGAAAGGGTGGAAACTTAATCTCACTACACCCCTCATATATCTGTATAAATATGATTACTTTAGAGCTCATTATACAAATTAATTATAACTTTAATAATATTTATTTTTCCCCAAAAATTACAATTATCTGAAAAAATGAAATGAAATTAAATAAAAAAGAAAACAAAATTTAAGGAAAAATTATTTTTGGCTTAATAATTGTTGGCTACATCGACGTATCCTCTGGTGCAATGAGGAATTCAAAATCACATCATTCTTATAGAAAATACTTGTGTGTTTGATGGATTTAATTAAAAGAAAATAAAAAAAGTGTTAGTTGATTTTATTTGTGAAAATAATTTTAACTGACAAATTATTTAAAAGAAATCTGTTCTTACACAAGATTCAAGTTAGCACCAAACTACTCAATAAACCCTTATAATTTAATAATACATGAAGGAGACATCCACCTCTCAATCATGATTATTGATTATTACATGGATAAAAAAAATTATTTTTGTTCTTATTTCTTGTTCCTTATATTTAAGATTTCAACCAACGAAACAAAAATAAATAAATAAAAACTTTACCAATTTGTTAGTTGTGCAAAACATTAATAATATGAATAAGCAAGTATGACTAACAACTAAAGTAAAACCAAAATATAATAAATGATAAAAATAAAAGCAAGTTGTGTTAAATTAAAAAAAAAGAAGTAAAACTAGACTTGCTTACGTACGTATCCCACTTCCTAGGAACCTAGTTTGCAAGGGCTATAGTGCAATGCATACACAGTTGAACATTGCAGTTGAGCGGCTAGACACATACTTCTGTGGTGACTCAAATGGTAATGCGGCACGCAATGACGGTGCACTCACTTGCAGGTGTTCTCGAGAGGGCTAGTTTGCATGACATCGACTTCAACGGTGATTAGGGTGGCTGCATTGTGGTTTGGCAATGGAGGGTGTGAACAGTGGAGGTGATGGTTGATGGTTACTAGTATGAGCTCGAAATCGAGATCAAGGTATGGGCGAAGGATGCGAATTCTCAAGCAAGGTGAATGGGGAAGAACAGAGGTGCCATGGACATGGTGATGATTGTAGTGCAATCAAGCAAGTTGATGGAAGTGATAAAGTGTGATGCCTCAGTACCTATGTCCTTCAAGCACGTTGATGGAAGGGATAAAGTGTGATGCCTCAGTACCTATGTCCTTGGCTAAGCTTAGCACAGCCTTTGGGTATCTCGAAAACCTCCTAATTGTAGAAAACCACATTTTACTGAAGTCTGCATTTTTCAGTGTAGACATGTTCACTACAGTGAGCTTTATTCACTACAGTGAGCAGGGTGGTTATATAAGTTTGCTATAGCGAGCAGGAGGCCAAGCAAATTCACTGCAATGAGTTTTTTCACTATAGTGAGTATGTGGGACAACAGGTTCGCTATAGTGAGCCTGTTCGCTACAACGAGGACCCCGAAATTTAACAGACATCCAAAACAATGCAATTTCACTAAGCAACCATTTTCCATATAAATACACCCCACACTTGGCCCCAACACAAAAACTTAAACCCAAACCCCTTAATGTGATCTCCTTCCTCTCCACTCTCATCCCTATTCAAATCCACTTGCTCCAAGCTTCAAGGTGAGTTTGGTTGTTAATTGATGCTTCCTTTCTCCCATTCCTTCCATGTTCTTAAGTTTGGGTGTTATGGCTTATCATTGTTATCAAGTGAGGCTCCCCCATTGTTGTTAGAGATGGTTTAGAGTAATTCTAGAGTTGTAAAAGATTATTCATGAGTGCATGTTACTCTATGACAGTTGTTGGTGCCATTCAAAGCTATCGAGGTGAAGTTGCTGGTGCCCACATACTTTTGATCCCGAACGATGAGTGAGTAGTTGCTCATGGTTATACTTTAGCCATTAAAATTATTTTTAGAAAATGATTATTATCATTGTTATCATGAAAATCATATTTGGGAAAACTCATGGGACCATTGTCATTCCATGAACGTTGGATAATGCCACTAGTTCAAGTTATATTATGTTTTAGTAATATGTGATTTGTTTGGCATGTTATAAGTTTCCTCATTTCAGAAAATAGATTGACAGTTATCATGATTTCACAGCCAGAATAGCAAGAGCAAATGTGATGTTGTCTAAAGTTTTAATTACATATACAGATAGCCCAGCCTAATATTGGAACTCAATGGAACAACTAGTGCATACTCATTATATATCGTAGGATTAACGGGTAGAAAAATAAGAATGACCTAAGCAACAACTTAAGTTTAATAAATAGTTAGTAGATAACATGATAGAACTCAGTCAATTAATGGAAATTAATTAATAGCAAGACTACCTTCAATTTGCGGGTAATATTTTAACTAGTAATGGTTCTAATATTAATTTATTTATATGGTATGAGAAAACCCAACATCCTCTTAGTAATAAATAAATAGGTGAATAGAAATTAATAGGTAAATAATAATAAAATGTTCATAGTTAGATTATTATTATTGTTATTAGTATCGCTATTATTGTTTCAAGTGGATTAGTAGAAAATATAGCATAAACAGTCTCAATGACAAAATATTAAATGATGAAATTGTTATCTCATAAGCATAGCCAATACGGTACAGGAACTAAGATTCAGTGTTTGAATTGAATGCTGATTTAGTTAACTTATATATGTTTTAGACTAGTTTGAGAAAAATGGATGTATAAGTATTGTTAGTTTATGCTATAAATTTATTAATACATGTTTCAAGACCCAGCCTCTTAGCAGATAATGATTAGGTTTGCACTGCATTTTCAAGTGACCCAATATCTTAATTGTTAACTTATGGGAATAGATTACCATAACCCGATCTGGGAACATGATTGACAAGCAAGGAATCTCATCCCTGCGTGAGTCTTCTGGGTGACATGACTCTCTAAATGCATAATTTATCATAATATTATACTTAAATATGATTTTCTTCTAAATCAACAACCATTTCTCTATTTAAAACATAATATTTAAATTCATAAAACTAAAAGTATTTAATATTCAAGCTTTGAAAACATTTTAACCAAAATCATTGATCATGAAATCATCAACCGTTTCATCATATAATATTAAACGTAAATCTAAAAATCCACTTAACAATTGAAAACTGAATCGTCAACACATCTTTAGCTGGTTACATGAATCCTTAGTCATAGTTTACATTTCAAATTCATACTTGATTTCTGAAAAACATATAGGGAAATACATAAAGTTTGTATATAACTACAATATCTCAAAACATATATGTGGCTTGGATTCTGCCTACATATCTACTAAAGCACTCTACTCTATCATAGTTCAAATCTAAGCTTTACTACAAATTAAAACTTACCACTAAATAGTTGCGGCTACTGGATTGGTAACTGAGTTATATCTGTACTTGCAATTGTGAGGGGGAAAAAAGAGGGTGAGTCAACAAAACTCAGTGAGTGGATGCTCACCCATTACCCACATGGAACAACCAAGAAATATACATAATGCTATATACATGCAGTAATAATAAACCATTTGATATTTATATACATAGCTAGCTAGGAAAACACTTTTCATTCTATAGATTTATAGGCAAACATTTCTAAATTCCTAATCAATTATGAAATCATTTCAACTGAGGTGTGGTAGGGCCTCAAGAAATAATATTTGCTGAACATGTTCAATATATACATAATAATAATAGTCATCTCTATATTTCTCTGGGTTATCTCTGATTTCTCTAGTGGTCCATGGCGAACCACATCCCTCGCGGACAAGCTATTAGCCCCTAACTAGGTCTCATTCTCTGTATATGCTAAGGGCAATATTGTCCTATAGCGAACAACTTGGTATCAAGGTTAATGATGTCTCAAAGTCGTTAACTACCTATCTGTTTCACTATATCTACCATCTAAACTAGTTTCACAAAACCCATTTAGATATTAAAACTCTTAGTACTCTAAGGTAGCGTTTGGTAAGGGAGACGGGAGGGACGGGGATAGAAATACAGAGACAATAGAGATTGAGACATAAAAAATACTGTCTCTATATCATGTTTGGTTGTAGAGACGGGGATAGACATTGACCGGTGTTGAACACTGTTGACCGGGCGTTGACCACCGTTGACTGGCGTTGACCACCGTTAACCAGCAGTGGCCGGTGGTGGTTCGGCGGTGGCTGGTGGCCGGACCACCACTAGAAATTTGTGTTCCCGTGTCCCGTCCCCACTGTCCCCACTTTTTGGAGGGACAGAAATACAGGAAATTTTTGTTTCTGGGACGGAAAAATTTTCCGTCTCCGTACCCCGTCCCCCTTACCAAATAGCATATAGGACAGACTGTCCCTGTATTTGTGTCTTCGTCTCCCAAACCAAACGCTACCTAAGAGCTCTGGATTTATATAACTCTAATAATCTGACTTTAGTATAACTGGGGCTATGAAATCATGCCCAAGGGATCACTAGCTTGTAGGCATTTCGATGTTAAGCCCACGAAGTATGTATTTGGCAGTTGCTATAAATCATATTGGAATTTCATACTTCTTTGTACTAATAAGCTAAAGTTCTAAATTCGTATCTCATGCTAGCATATTTGCATAACTTGATAACTCAGGATACCATACTTTGAAACCAATAGGGTTTATAATCATAAAAACTCTAAAATCTTAATAACATATCTATTCAAAAGCTAAATCATTCTCTATTCAACATTTATCCAATATAACTTAATATTTCAAGAAAATAAAATCTAAAATTCCAAGTCTTAAACATGACAATATCATAAATCCATAAAACACATTTAACAACTCTAGTAACATTGTTAAATCATATATTTTCCTATGAAACTTTCCAAAAACATGTAAAACATTTTCGTGCTACACAACAATTCAAATTATGGTCTCATAGTTTTCTTAAAATATGTTTTTTGTAACGCCCGGGGACGAGGACGAGGAGTGATCGCCGGTGCAAAGAGGGCACGGACAAGGAGCGGCTCCTCGCAAGGTCCTCTAAGCGGAGGGGTGCATGAATGAATCGATTACACACCCGAATGAGAGGGATCCTAAGATTGTATAGGTATGGGACTATACAGTTGAGGAGGGCTTATATGAATTGATTTGTACTACCTATATCAACAAGATGCATCTTCTTTTCGGTAGCCCAAACTGAAAGAACTCCACAGTTAAGCGTGCTTGACCTGGGGTAATTTTGGGATGGGTGACCTCCTGGGAAGTTTTCCTAGGAAGCGTGCGAGTGAGGACAAAGCATCTTTGAAAAAGACCCGTGTTGGTTTGTGGGGACAGTTGTCAATCCATAAAGCAGCAGGGGATGTTACAAATGGTATCAGAGCCTGCACCTCTCCCAGTATGGTGTGGTTCGGGGACGAACCAAGCGGAAGCTGGTGGGCATGTAACGCCCGGGGACGAGGACGAGGAGTGATCGCCGGTGCAAATAGGGCACGGACAAGGAGCGGCTCCTCGCAAGGTCCTCTAAGCGGAGGGGTACATGAATGAACCTATTACACACCCGAATGAGAGGGATCCTAAGACTGTATAGGTATGGGACTATACAGTTGAGGAGGGCTTATATGAATTGATTTGTACTACCTATATCAACAAGATGCATCTTCTTTTCGGTAGCCCAAACTGAAAAAACTCCACAGTTAAGCGTGCTTGACTTGGGGTAATTTTGGGATGGGTGACCTCTTGGGAAGTTTTCCTAGGAAGCGTGTGAGTGAGGACAAAGCATGCTGAAAGGACCCGTGTTGGTTTGTGGGGACAGTCGTCAATCCATAAAGCAGCAGGGGATGTTACAAATGGTATCAGAGCCTGCACCTCTCCCAGTACGGTGTGGTTCGGGGACGAACCAGGCGGAAGCTGGTGGGCATGTAACGCCCGGGGACGAGGACGAGGAGTGATCGCCGGTGCAAAGAGGGCACGGACAAGGAGCGGCTCCTCGCAAGGTCCTCTAAGCGGAGGGGTACATGAATGAACCGATTACACACCCGAATGAGAGGGATCCTAAGATTGTATAGGTATGGGACTATACAGTTGAGGAGGGCTTATATGAATTGATTTGTACTACCTATACCAACAAGATGCATCTTCTTTTCGGTAGCCTAAACTGAAAGAACTCCACAGTTAAGCGTGCTTGACTTGGGGTAATTTTGGGATGGGTGACCTCCTGGGAAGTTTTCCTAGGAAGCGTGCGAGTGAGGACAAAGCATGCTGAAAAGACCCGTGTTGGTTTGTGGGGACAATCGTCAATCCATAAAGCAGCAGAGGATGTTACAGTGTTCATCTCAAAGAAACCTCTAAAGCTTGAGTTTTCCTTTTCTTATAACTTCATCTATATGATATCTAGCTCACATGGTTTTTCAACTTAAGAAAATTAATCTAAGGATTTCTAAAAGCCCAAGCCTACCCTTGTCAACCTTAAAGTTGGCCGGCACGTTCTAGAGATTTTTCTCTAGATAGGGGTTTTGGGTATTTAATAAAGAACTTGACTTAGTCTCACTTTCTTTTTCTTTTGTAAGACTTTCGGTTTTGGTATTTTGATCTTTGAGATATTGTATTGGGTTGTTATCTTGTTAAAGTCTTGAATGAGCTCTAGTTAACCATAAAATGAACCTTGCATCATGTTTACTTTATGCTTTGCATATCATGTTTACTTCCTTGCTATCACTAAATACCAAGATAATGAATGAACTTGCATTATCATGTTTATATTTCAAGCTATGCATTATCATGTTTATATTTCAAGTCCTCACTAAATATCAAAGATAATAATATGTTCAACCTCATATTTATTTTATGCTATCACTTTACTTTCTAATGGAATCTAAAATGAGTGCATGAGCATATTTATTTTTATGTCATCATCGAAATGAACCTAGAACTCAAAGACTTGCCCATTGTTGTCTCAAACAAAGGTCTAAAAATATTTATTTCCTTTGGTTCATATTTCGGCCCTAAGGGGTCTTGGTGTTTCTAAGTATTGAAAACTATGTTTTATAATTTTTCCAAGCTTTTATGAGTTTAAGGAATGCATAGAACTAAGTTTTATGAATTTAGAACCTCTTGAGACAAGTTTGATCTAGCTACTTCCCTCATAAATATTTTGATGATTTTAGATGTTAAAAATATTTATAAATGAGTTTTGAAAGTTTTAAAAAGGTTCCAAGAGAAACTAGTATTTTATGTGCTTTAGAAAATGTGTTTGATGCCTTTAAATGGAGATGTTTGTTTTGGTTCTTCCTTGCCATGTTTAGCCACTGTATGAGCTGTGTTAATGATGATAATATGCTTATGTTTAAGTATAATTAATGTTAAGACTCATATGTGAAAGATAAGAGAAGTTAGAAACTAGAAAAGAATTAATTTGAGAGTTCTAGAACCTTTAATGTTTGAATTTTCTGGATTCTTTCCAGCAAGGTTTAGTAATGATAATCATGGATTTAAATTAGTTTAAATGTGTAGGAATCACTCATAAATGGTTTAGGACTTGATCTTGATGCCTTAGGAGCAAACCGGACTTAGAAAGGGTCATTGTTATGACTCCTAGGTACCCGTAAAGTTAGGAATATGAATTCTGCACTCTTGAGGTTTAGAGATGTTCTTGATCATAGTGTGAGGTGAGAAATGTAACACCCTAATTTTTAACCCAACTTTCTAGAACACATTAGGTTAAACATTAGGCTATTACTTCATAGTCTCATTCTTTCATTGAAATACTTAGCGGAAATTATGGGTAAATTTTTCTTTTTTTGAAAACATAAAACAAAGTGAGAGCCACGTTCTTAGTCTAATCGAATAATAGGAATATAAAGCACGCTTAACACTCATAGAGAAACACAGAAATGGAAACATATAATAGCTGAGCATAAATCATCACAACAAGAGAAACGTTTCATTAATAACATAACTTAGAATACATAAGTAGTCATACCCTCATTGGGACGGGCAGAGCTTGTAATACAGCAGAAAGGAAGTACAATAGAAACAGAGAAACGTAAAGTAACATAAAGTAAACCATCACTACCCGAGTGCACCTATAGTGAATAACCTCAAAACAAAAGCAGGTTTATCCAGTCTACATGTGAGTGTGTGCACTAAGCCTCCCCTAAAACATCTGCTACTAGAACCCGGGGAAATGGAGTGTAACTGATCCAAGAACGCAAGGCGGCAGGAGTGGGCATACGTGTAGACTGAGCGTGAGCTCCTCGTTAGGGGCGCCTCTCGGACGGATGTGTCAATGAAGACCACGAATGTCGCCATCAGTCTCCGGAGATGTGACTAAGCGAGAAAAAGAAGAGAAAAGAGTGAGAATCTTACTAAAGAATCTCAAGAGGGAATCTCCTATTCTAGGGTTACATCGTTCACATCCTCAGGAACCTTGGGTTTATTTATAAAAGGTGTTCATGCATATGAGATTCATTATTAGGGTTTATGAAACTATTTATCCAAGGTCCATTTCTTTTATTAGGTTAAAAATTTACCCGTAATTTCCGCTAAGTATTTCAATGAAAGAATGAGACTATGAAGTAATAGCCTAATGTTTAACCTAATGTATTCTAGAAAGTTGGGTTAAAAATTAGGGTGTTACATTACGGTATCAGAGCCTGCACCTCTCCCAGTACGGTGTGGTTCGGGGACGAACCAGACGGAAGCTGGTGGGCATGTAACGCCCGGGGACGAGGACGAGGAGTGATCGCCGGTGCAAAGAGGGCACGGACAAGGAGCGGCTCCTCGCAAGGTCCTCTAAGCGGAGGGGTACATGAATGAACCGATTACACACCCGAATGAGAGGGATCCTAAGATTGTATAGGTATGGGACTATACAGTTGAGGAGGGCTTATATGAATTGATTTGTACTACCTATATCAACAAGATGCATCTTCTTTTCGGTAGCCTAAACTGAAAGAACTCCACAGTTAAGCGTGCTTGACCTGGGGTAATTTTGGGATGGGTGACCTCCTGGGAAGTTTTCCTAGGAAGCATGTGAGTGAGGACAAAGCATGCTGAAAAGACCCGTGTTGGTTTGTGGGGACAGTCGTCAATCCATAAAGCAGCAAGGGATGTTACAAAACTAACCTACACTTAATCCTATCATTAGCACCCAATTACATGGAAGATAAATCCTCCCCCATGCTATCTGAATTTTGGCCGAAGCCATGCCCTCCTATGTGCACCTCATGTGTGAACTTTTCTCACTCAAAGAGCCATGCTTTGACCTTGCACAAACCATACTTTGAGTCATACAAACTATGCTTTCATCCATGCTTCCAAGGACAACATCTAGAAGCCTTTCTTTCCCCCATTTTCTGGTCAGATTTGCTTGACCCTCACCCCCATTTTCATGATTTATTTCATTTCAAAACTTGTAGGAAAATCACCTCAAATCACCATACATGTCATACCTTGTCATAGTTTCAATCAAGCTTGCTTTTCCTAATGAATAACCAAGCAAAATAAATTAATTCCCCCCATTTATTTGTGGCTGGAAAACTTCCAGCCATGTCTCATTTCTAGAAGCTTAATTTCATCCACAATTAAAAGAAAAGCTCACTCAAAAACTCATGCCTAAAGCCATACCTTGTGTCATGAGCTCCATGCTTCAAACCATGCTTGTATGACACCATCAAAGAGATATTTTCTCTCCCTTTTTCCCTCTCAAAGTCACGGCCAAGGCTTCCTTTGGTGAGACCATGGTTTTGTTTTTCTATAAATAGGATGCTTGTGATAGCTTAGTTGCACTTTGAAGCATTTGCTAAGTTTAGAATTTTAGAGTTGTCTTGCTAGTTATTTCTTTTTCTCTCAAGTTTCAAGAGAGTTCTTCCTTTGTTTTCATCTTCATCTTCATCCTCTCTTCATCTATTCATCATCTCTCAACCTTGAAACACCACCCCATAGCCTTGAATCATCTCCTAACCTCTCAAACACCTCACCTCAAACACAACCTCACTCAAACACATTTTCCTCTCCATTGTTCTCACAAGGTCGAAGCCATATCCACCTCAAGGAGGAGCTCATCATCTTGTTTTCCTTTTTAAAGTTCAAGCTTTGTGTCCTCACTCAAGGTAGGGATTTGCTTTTCAAACTTGTTTTGCTCAAGAATATGTTTTTCTCTAGTTTCCTCTTGGATTCTTTTGAACTTTCCTTTGTTTTCCTCTTCTCTTGCATATCGGCCATGAGGCCTTGAGAAGCACATGATAGCTCAATGATGAGGACTCCTAGAGAATGACTATGTGTTCATCTCAAAGGAACCTCTAGAGCTTGAGTTTTTCTTTTCCTTTAACTTCATCTATACTATACTTAGCTCACATGGTTTTTCAACTTAAGAAAATTAATCTAAGGATTTCTAAAAGCCCAAGCCTACCCTTGTCAACCTTAAAGTTGGTCGGCACATTCTAGAGATTTTTCTCTAGATAGGGGTTTTGGGTATCTAATAAAGAACTTGGCTTAGTTTCACTTTCTTGTTCTTTTGTAAGGTTTTCGGTTTTGGTATTTTGATCCTTGAGATTTTGTTTGGTTTTGTTTAGAAAGTTAGTTTTCTTTGAGCTTGATGATGATGTTCAAGAACCTCATAGTTCCTATGAGAACTTGGTTCAAGAACTCTAGAGCTCACCTTGAAATGAGATGTATGTTGGGTTGTTACTTTGTTAAAGTCTTGAATGAGCTCTAGCTAACCATAAAATGAACCTTGCATCATGTTTACTTTTATGTTATGCACATCATGTCTACTTTCCTTGCTATCACTAAGTATCAAGATAATAAGTGAACCTTGCATTATCATGTTTATATTTCAAGCTATGCATTGTCATGTTTATATTTCAAGTTCTCACTTAATACCAAGATAATAATGAGTTGCATTCATATTTAATTTGTGCTATCACTTTACTTTCTAATGGAACCTAAAATAAGTGCATGAGCATGTTTATTTTTATGTCATCACCTAAATGAACTTAGAGCTCAAAGACTTGCCCATTGTTATCTCAACAAAGGTCTAAAAATATGTATTTCCTTTGGTTCATATTTCAGCCCCAAGGGGTCTTGAAGTTTCTAAGTATTTAAGACCATGTTTTATAATTTTTCCAAGCTTTTATGAGTTCAGGAAATGCATAGAACTAAGTTTTAAGAATTTAGGACCTCTTGAGATAAAGATGAATTGGTCACTACCCTCTTAAATATTCTTATGATTTTAGATGTTAAAAATGTTTATAAATGAGTTTTGAAAGTTTTAAAAAGGTTCCAAGAGAAACTAGTATTTTATGTGCTTTAGAAATTGTGTTTTATGCCTTTATGGAGAATGTTTGTTTCGGTTCTGCCTTGCTACTTGTTTGCCACTGTATGTGCTATTTTAATAATGATAATATGCTTATGTTTGAGTAAAAATAATGTTAAGACTCATATGTGAAAGATAAGATAAGTTAGAAACTAGAAAAGAATTAATTTGAGAGTTCTAGATCCTTTAATGTTTGAATTTTCTGGATTCTGTCCAGCAAGGTTTAGTAATGCTAACCATGGATTCAAATTAGTTTAAATGTGTAGGAATGACTCATAAATGGTTTAGGACTTGATCTTGATGCCTTAGGAGCAAACCGGGCTTAGAAAGGGTCATTATTGCGACTCCTAGGTACCCGTAAAGTTAGGATTATAAATTCTGCATCCTTGAGGTTTAGACATGTTCTTGGTCATAGTGTGAGGTGAGAAATACTTAGTTATAACCTCATAGGTACCCAAGAGATTAGGTTTGATGATTAATAACTTAGAACGTGAGTTAAGGACCTTAAGGGTCAATGCATTAGACATTAAAAAGTCTTGAGTTTTATGATGCTTAATTTATGTAAACATGATATATGATACATGAGCTTTATCTATGATAAGTTTGATATGTGCTTTTGTATGATGACATGCTATACCCCATAAAGAAATGTTTGTGTATGTCCTATATGTTTTCATGGCATAAGCAAATTTGAGGAAATTCTGACCGTGTATTTGCCGAATTTCCATCAAATTTGAGGAACTTAGAAAATAGTCTTTTTGAAAATCATGAGAACTTAAATGTGACACAACACTGAGATGCCTTCTTGGGTGACACCAGTTTAGCCGAGCACCCCCAACAAAACAAATCTGCAAGGGTATTAACATAGAGCTTGCCAAAGTGGACAATACTATGATGCACTAGTTGCTAGTAGAACGTTTCAAAGAGGAAATGACCCTAAGAGGTGATCCTTAAATTGCCCCCTAGCCCGTACTTTAAGTCGGGATTATGTTACGCTTATCATAGGATAAGTAAGAGCTAGTGACGACTAGTTAAGGTATGAGCTCATAACCTAGAGATGTTTTAGGGTGGCCCCATGAGATGAAAGTTGAAGTTTAAAATGTCACATGTGCTATACCTATCCCCTTATGCCAATGTTATAATGTTTCTTAGTTATTCTATTGATTAGCTTACCTTTATGATGCATTCATGTCATTAGTATATTCCATGCTTAGTCATAAGACGCATTATAAAATATGACGGGCCTTAGATAAATAATACTTTAGAAAACTAACTTAAAAGGAGTTTATATGCATGCACACCTTTTTAGAAATAAAACCCAAGGTTCCTGAGGATGTGATGATGTCACCTAGGTAGGGATTACCCTACTGAGAATTCTTTTAGAAGATTCTCATTCTCTCTCTCTTTTCTTCCGTCACATCTTCAGATGGCGACCTTCGTACTCTTCATCGATACCCCGACATGGGAGCTGCACTATGACCCAGCACTCGGGTCATATCATTTTGAGGGTCACTGCACTGTCAGAGTATTTATGTTTATGGGATGACCCTTCGCGCACCCAGTACAGAGCTACCGCTTCACCCCGACTGCTCCCTATCATCATAACACGATTTTTGAGCGACCCAAACCACGCGACGAGCAGATCCTCCGCATGCAGCCCGAGGCGTCAGCCGTACGCGACTACTCGGAGTACGTGCCCCAAACTCAGTACTCGGAGACGGATCCATCAGAGGACCCACCCTCGCACATGTACAGTTGGAGCTCTAGCCCTGCTCCCCCACCGATGAGAGCCGGGAGTGAGGAGACAGTAGTTCAGCCGAGGTTGGCTCGTCGGCCATCTATGCGCTCTCGTCGCGGTGGACACGCTCCGATGATCCGCACGACCACACCCGCCGAGATCCGCCAGTGGATCGATTCCACCCCTCAGTACTCGGACCAGTAGGAGTAGGTGCATGGGATGGGTAGTAGCTAGTGCACACATGCCACATAGTTGAGGACAAACCTTCTTTTGTATATGAGGTTGTCTACTCTAGGTGTACATGGGTATAGGTGTTGCTTTTCTTGTACTTGCTTTTATAATTTCCTTGTATTTGCATTTCAGTTGTATTTCATTTTCTTATGTACCGAATAGTCCTGCCTTTTGGTAGGCACTCTATCTATATATATATAATCAGTTGATGGGTCCATGTTATTTATGTGTTTCATTATGATTTGTTATTTATGTGTTTTATTATGATTTGCTCATATGACTTGTATGAATTCCCGTTCAAAGAATCATGTGTGGCTCTCACTTTGGTTTTAATTCCAAAAAGAAAAATTTTACCCATATTTCCTCTAAGTATTTTCAAGTAAAGAATGAGACCAAGAGGTAATATTTTAAAGATTAACCTAAATACATACTAGTAGTATTAGGTTAAGATTTAGGGTGTTACACAACGCCTTTAGGCATAATTATATTCTCTTCAATTGATTTGCAATAACCTTAGTAATCACCTTATAAAAACCATTACATAGACTAATTGATCTAAAATACTTAACCAATTATGGGGAATCAACTTTGGGAATCAAAGAGAGAAAGGTCTAACTAATACCTTTAATCTTCACAAAAGATACTAATAAAGAACTAATTAACTATTTTAGGTCCAATCACCATTATCATCCCTATGAGTTAGAATTTGGTTCCATCATTCCTGATAATAGCTAAGAGTTGAAAATATTTCTTATTTCAATCCTCTTGAGAAATCCATTTGTACCTAGCCTTTTGGGCCCAAAGTCTTTTGCAAATAAGGTGATCTTAAAATAACGCCAAAGATGGTGTTACAAGTCCTCCAAAAATAAATTTTGACTTGTATTAGGGAGCATTTTGTGTTCCCCTCAATCCTATAAGCAATTGATCTTTTCTTTTGAAAATGTCACCAAACACATGCCTATTCCAGTCTGAGGTTGAGCTAGTAAAACAGATGATATTTTCACCCCTAAGCATCATACATATTTCAATTTCTATAACCAAAGATTCAAATTAAAGGATACATGACCTAACCAAATTGCCATAAACTTAATAGGTTTGGATCTATGGCATTGAATAACAACTAAGCTAGTTCCAATGCAAACAGGGTTGTGGTTTGAGCTGGACACGAGAAGATGAACCACACAAAAGTCTTCAAAAAAACATAGACCAATCTATAGAAATCAAAGCCATATCTAACATCTCCTTGGGATCCCTACACTTCGAAGTGAAAAGTGGACCATGAAAACCCAAATCAACTAATTCATAGAAGTCAATACAATTTTGAAAAGCAACATAGCCTTTCTGGGAGTTTGGAAACTAGTAACCTCGTGATAAAAAAACAACTATATCAAAATCCCCTTCCACTAACCAAGGGCTAGAATTCAAAAGCTTCCAATGCCTAAATGCTCAACATAAACCATATCTAATAACTCTTTAAGTCGACCATAACAAGTGTGAAAACCACTTACTTCCACAAGAGAGATACATATGTATGTACATACACACACATATGTATATAAGGGATGACTCAAGTGAGAATAAGAGTAGTTTATTATAAGAGTGAGAAAAGCAAACATATGCCGTATAACCATACATATGGATAGTCGAGATTGAAAATTAATTAATGATAATTACTTCTCACGTGATCAATTAAAAAAACACATAATTTTATGTTTTAATTCTGACCATTCATGTAAGATCAAATGGTATGAATATATATATATGTATATCATTTCACTCTCACAATAAACCACCTATTTCTTATGAATCGCTCCCTATGTGTGTGTGTGTATCTATGTGCAATATTTTTAATACGTACATAGGGAGCGGTTCATATGAGAGAGTTGATTTATTGTAAGAGGGAGAGGGTAGATTTTTGCAGTTATTAGATCTTATATGAATAGTCAGGATTAAAACATGTCATGTGACTTCTTAAAATAATAAAGTAAGCATTAATCACCATTAATTAACTTTTAATTTTGATTTATATATATATAGTGTATTACATACATGTATTTATTATATGTATGTGTCATGGTATCTTGGATTTTGTATTATGCATATGGTTTGTAAATTATGTTGAAAATAGGCTATGTACTTAGTAAAAATTAAACTTGTTAAGTTAAAAGACTTAATCCATATTTAAATCAAATCAGCTCACAAGTTAGCTTGAGGTCGATGAGATTTTAGTGAGCCAAGCTTAAGCTTGAATTTTAGGCTCAATTACTAATGAGCCCAAGCTTGAGCCAAACTCAATGTTAATGAGCCGAGCCTGAGCTTTCCACTACTCGACTCACTTCCAACCCTACGCCCAAAGGTTGACTTCCAAAACAAGTTTACTAATTTTAAAAATAATATTAATAAATATTTATAATATGTAATTATAATAAATTAAAAAAAATTCAATGACAATATCATAATGAAGCAAATACAAGTAAAAAAAATATAAAAGACAAATTAAATTCTAAAGAAATATAACAGATAAGGATTTTAGGGTTTGAAAATTCAAAATAACTTAAGTCAATACATCATATCTTCAATTTTGGAATGTCTAAATAAGAGCGCCTATTGTAAATTCTCATGTTTTATTGTTTGAGATACCAAATTCTATCTAAAGTGTAAGCTTGCGAGTTTACCTGAGTTTACTCTGGTGTGAGTTTTCGAGCAAAACACTTAATTTGGTAACCTGAACTTGTTAGAGTTATCTCGAGAGTTTAATAACCATAAATGTAGGATCTAAGTTAATTATAGTGTAGGTCCTCATTGTAGGGGTGACCTTTTGGGCCACGTATCCAAGCTCGTCATGTGGTGCCTAATAATATTGGGCCATAAAAATAGTCTAGTATGTAACCCTAAGCTTAGTCATAGCCCGGGGTTGAGGGCGAAGGACCTTGCAGCAAATCCGAGCTTGAGTGTCCTAAGTTTATGACTACGACTTTGGTGTGTCCTTTGGATTGTTCTGCAATGATTATTGTAACATCCTAATTTTTTTTTAGAAAATAATTGAGGCTTTAGTAGTAAGAATATCAAAATTTTGGTGTACACAAAAATGATGAGAACAATGTAACGAACGTTAAAAAAAAAAAAAAAAAAAATGTGAATAGTGTTTTGCAGGCCCCGTAGACCCACCGGAACAGCTGAAACCTTAGATTCAAGACCTGAAGGTGCCCGAAATTTGGAAATTATAGGATTAAGGTTAGAAATAGGTAGGAATAAATATTTTATACCTAGAATTAATTTTCAGGCAATAGTTGATTACCCGGGTACACTATTTTACTCATTCGGTTAAATTACGGTGTGTAGTTTTTACACAGTATAAAGCTACCAGTGCAAGCATGCCACCTAGGGTGACAAGTGTGTGGCTTGAGATATGCCACACCATTGCACCTTTATGGCTAACCAATAGGAATTGTACAAAATTACCATATTTAACTTTAAGAAAAACCATTTTGTACTTGAAATCATTATCCATTTTGCCCTAAACTCACAAGATCAATATCTTATCACCACCACTCCATCATTTTCGTCCAACACTCCAAAAATACAGCCTCCATGTTTGTTTCCTCTCAAACCTCCATTAACAAGCTTCAAGCTCCAAAACCCTAGCCTAAAGTCACTAAAACACAAAGTTTCCTTCACAAAACTTGTTCTAGACATCAACACCTACAAATATAACCGATTAGATTCTCCAAAAACCTCACCTTATCACATCACTCATCTCTGGTTAGAGGAGTATTTTACTGTATTTTAAGAGCTTTGGGGTAGAGTATATCTATCTTGGAGTATACAAGAGACAAAGAGGCATTAGCTTCCAAGGGTAGGGTTTTCTTTGGCCTTTTTCTTTCCAAATTATTCTGTAAATTTTTTGGGTTTTATTTCGAAATTTATGGTTATATTTGATGATAATATGTTGATATTGATGTGTTAATTTTGGTGGAGTGTTTGGATGAGGTTAAATAATGATTTTTGTCAAAATAAGTTTTGGCTAGGCTGCTGAATTTTCGGATTTCAGCAGGACAGGATTTGTTCATGAATTTTCTAGTTCAATTCTATTCATTTTTATGATCTATAAAAATTATATGTTGAAGACAACATCATAAGGAAACTCTTATAATTTTCGTGGTGCATAATAAAGAGTTTTACTGCCTGAGAAAAATCAAGAACCAAGAGTATATCTATGCTGGCTGAAATCTTGGTACTGGAGCTGTGAATTTGTATAAATTTTTATTCATAGCAAATGATGGAGTTATCCTTTGAAATTTTTACAGAGTTTTTTAGACATCTTTAAGTATAACTGTGATTTTTATTTTGAGTTGTTTCTATCATTTGCTAAAGTTAAAAATTGTGTGAATCCTATTCTGAGCTGTGAAAAAGTGGCCTCTGACCACTAAAATTGTAGAATTTATTTGACATGGTTCTAGTATTCTGTTTGCTATGAACTTTTTACAGGGACTTTTAGACACATTGAGGTGTCATAGAGAATTTTTATAGCCAGTGAATTGCCCATTGGATATGTGAATTAAATGGTGTCCCCATAATGGTAAATCTGTCAAGAAGCTGGAATGGTGAAGATGTATTAAGTTAATGATAGAAATCTATTTAATCCAAGTATATATCATATGAATGTATGTTAATTGTTTGAAAGGCTTGTTTATAAAGTATGAATGAGACTCCAATGATACTGAATGCCTATATCTGGGATACAAACCTGACTTTGAAATAGAAAGGTCCATGACATGGTTGTATGACAAAAGAGAATATGTGAAATTTAATGGTGCATGTTTTAACATACGGGGAAAATAGAAACAAGGCTTATGTGTGATAGAGAGGAAAGGCAAAAATAAGAACTTCCCAAGAAATTTTATGAGTCGGTAGACTTATCGACTAGGAAATAGAACTGTGTGATTGAAATGGAAAAAATGAAGTCGATGATCACGAATAGGAATGAGCTCATGTCCTAGCAGTCTATGGTCCTCTGAGGAGTTATCCACTACATATGTTACCTGATGTGAATCTAAGCCTTCCCTATGTTAATAAAAGAACTACTACACTAAGTTGAATTCTATGTGATATAAGAGAAACACTTATGATTAATACCATTTTGCATATAATTTTCTTTGACTCATGTATGCTAATATTGATATATGTGATCTAACATGATGTTTTTCTTTATTATTATAAATGCAATTCTACTGTTTATATTCTGTCTGTATGTAAGGGGTTACCCTACTGAGAATTTTATAATATTCTCACCCCTATTTGTGTATATGCTGTATTGTGCTCAGACTCTGCAGATGCCTCTGGCTGAGGAGAGGCCATCATACCGATGGCCAATGGTTTCACGTAGGAGGACATGAGACCTACGTGGGCTTTTGACTTGTATGTAGTGTAGAATAGTGCCAGGAACTTACCAGCTTGTAGACTAATTGGTGTTAGATGTCTTAGTTCCATTTCTGTGTTTAGTATTTTGTTGGACCTTGATATTTGAGCAAGCTTGGTAGATCTTTTGATAGTAGTTCTTGTGTTGTATTATAAGTTTAAGTGACTTAACTTCAAGTATGGTATGTATTAAAGAAAGCGGTATGTAAAGTAATAATATATGTACATTTTATAGTAGTTTTCTTTATAACTCTAGAGTTTGGTTTATCTTATTTCATTTCATTTGACTAGTGGATATTATAGAAAGGAAGTGATACTCTTCTAATTACAATGTTAATGCTCGAGTAATACATGGTAGTTAGGAGGGTGTTACATTATGGTATCAGAGCCGGACTATCCTATACGCCTGAGGATTGGACCGGCTATGCTTTCTTAGAAATTGTCATGCATTATGACTTTATATATATGTGTATGACTGCTGATTTGAAATGTTGTGGGTTGCTGTACACTTTGCTTGGTATTGAGACTGATCAACTCAATATTTTCGTTTGGTGTGATAGGAACCAATGACTTCGAATCGCTAACTAGGAGTGGAGCTGGAAACGATGCCGACATGATGAATACTTTTCGTGAGATGGCGGCTGCCATGAGGGAACAAGCTACAGCTAATACCCGAATGATGGAGCAACTGAACCGCAATGAAAGGCAAAACCCAGCTGATAATCCTATAGTGAACGAAGTCGATGTAGAATATCAGAAATTTGCCGAGTTTAGAAAGGCAAATCCCCCTCCATTTCGAGGAGCTTTTAATCCCTGTAGCGAGAAGAATGGATAAAGGCTATGGAAAGATTTTCTCCGTTCTTCCTTGCACAGAGATCCGTAAGGTGGCCTTTGCCACCTATATGCTAGAAGCAGATCTGATTTTTGGTGGGTTGGCACCAAGGGATTATTTGAAGCTTCCCATCTGTAGTTACCTGGACTATTTTTAAGGAAGCTTTTTACCATAAGTACTTCCCTATTTCGTGAGAAATGCGAAGGAATTGGAGTTCATGGCTCTCAAACAAGGACCTATGAGTGTAGCAGAGTATACTGCCAAATTTGAAGAGCTCTGCAAGTTTTCTACAATTTATCAACGTGACCGAGATGAAGTTTGGAAATGCATGAAATATGAAGGAGGTCTACGAGAAGATATAGAAGCAAATTGTAAGTCTCTTGGAGATTAGGGACTATCCTACCTTGGTAAATAAATGTCGACGCAAGAGAGGAGTCCAACAGGAAGCTAACAAATTTCAAGTATGCCCAAAACAATGCTAGAAGGGGATTAGCACCTCAAGGTCCCCGATTCAAGCCTATTAACCAACCTCGGAGAAGGTTTCCACCCAACAATAACAACAACAACAACAAAGGAAAACAACTTCAACCTTTAAGACCTGAGACAGGGAGAGATTGCCCTAAGTGTGGGAAAAATCATGGGAATCGACCTTGCTGGACAATGCAAATCATTTGCTTTGGCTGTGGGAAACCAGGACATAAGATATTTGAGTGCCCTAACAAGAAAGGTCATCAGCCCGCCTCC
Organism: Dalbergia cultrata; assembly: GCA_031216105.1. Taxonomy (NCBI): domain Eukaryota; kingdom Viridiplantae; phylum Streptophyta; class Magnoliopsida; order Fabales; family Fabaceae; genus Dalbergia; species Dalbergia cultrata. Next base: position 50,827,535 of record CM062346.1, read on the forward strand.
AGGCCACAACAACATGGGCGCGTTTTTACTATAAGTGCCAAGGAAGCTTCTCAATCTGCCGATCTGATCCGAGGTAAGTGTGAAATAAATGGTAATGTCCTAGATATACTGTATGATACGGGTGCCACTCATTCTTTCATATCCCATGACTGTGTACAGAAGTTGCAATTATCTGTGTCTGAACTACCTTATGATCTTCTTGTATCCACTCCTACTGCTGGTCCTGTTAGGACTTGTTATACCTGTGTAAATATTCCTCTTCAAATAGGTGCTAGAGACTTTACTGCCAATTTAGTTTGTCTTCCTTTATCTGGTCTAGATGTAATTTTAGGTATGGATTGGCTAGTACCCAATTATGTCCTTTTACACCGCCCGCATCGAGCTGCCATATTTCTTTCCACTCTACCCTCCATTCCTGTGGTTCCTTTTTCTTTTTATTTGAACCTTGTAACATCCAACCCTAGTAAGACAGATCGTCAGGAATATGTTCTCCTTTCTACTAGTGAAACTGAATGTGACTACGAGTTGAGCAAGATTCCAGTGGTGAGGGAATATCCAGATGTTTTTCCAGAGGATATTCCAGAATTTCCTCCTGAAAGAGAGATTGAATTTTCCATCGAGTTGGTTCCAGGAACGGGTCCTATTTCAATTGCTCCTTATAGGATGTCTCCTTTGGAGTTGAAAGAATTAAAGTCCCAAATTGAAGAACTGTTAGGGAAGCATTTTATTAGACCAAGTGCCTCTCTATGGGGAGCCCTTGTTCTTCTGGTGAAGAAAAAGGATGGGGGTATGAGGCTTTGTGTAGACTATAGGCAATTGAACAAAGTGATAATAAAAAATAAGTACCCCTTGCCAAGAATTGACGATCTCATGGATCAATTATGAGGTGCAACTGTATTCTCAAAGATTGATCTTAGATCAGGGTACCATCAGATTCGGGTTCGGAATGAGGATATACCTAAAACTGCTTTTAGAACTCGATATGGGCATTACGAGTATAGGGTGATGTCTTTTGGATTGACTAATGCTCCGGCTGTATTCATGGATTATATGAATCGAATCTTCCGCCCTTACTTGGATAAATTTGTAGTTGTCTTCATAGATGACATACTTATATATTCAAGGACTGAGGAAGAACATATGGAGCACCTTGGGGTTGTGTTACAAATCCTAAGAGAGAGAAAGTTGTATGCTAAGTTGTCGAAATGTGAATTCTGGATGGGAGAGGTTAGATTCCTAGGTCATGTAGTATCACGAGGAGGAATCTCTGTAGATCCCAGTAAGGTAGAATCAGTACTCCATTGGGAACGACCAACAACGGTGACGGAGATTCGGAGTTTCCTAGGGTTAGCTGGATATTATAGGCGTTTTATCATGAATTTTTCTCAGATAGCATTACCTTTGACTAAATTAACCCGAAAGAATGCTCCATTCAATTGGACACCAGAGTGTGAAAATAGTTTCCAGGAGTTGAAACAAAAGTTAACCACGGCTCCAAATTCCTAGTATTACCCGATCCTTATATACCCTATGAGGTTTATTGTGATGCTTCTAGTAAGGGTTTAGGATGTGTGTTGATGCAAAATCATAACGTGGTTGCCTATGCTTCTCAACAGTTGAAACCTCATGAAGTAAACTATCCAACCCATGACCTTGAACTTGCAGCTGTGGTTTTTGCCCTAAAGATCTGGCGACATCATTTGTATGGTGTGCAGTTTAATGTTTTCTCTGATAATAAAAGTTTAAAGTATCTTTTTGATCAAAAAGAGTTGAATATGCGGCAAAGAAGGTGGATGGAATTCCTCAAGGACTATGAGTTTAGTCTAAATTACCATCCAGGCAAGGCAAATGTTGTTGCCGATGCTCTAAGTAGAAAATCCCTAAGTGTAGCATGCTTGATGATTAAAGAGACGGAGCTAGTTGAAAGTTTCAAGGAACTTAGTTTAGACATGTCTGTGAACCCTCAGGGTGTGGTGCTAGGGCAAATAAAGGTAACAAGTGCGTTCAAAGGACAAATTTTAGCTGCACAACATGAAAACCCAGAATTTCAGGAGATATTAAGATCAATTCATGCAAAGAAGTTGCCAGGATTCACTCAAGACCAACAAGGTATATGGAGATACAAGGATAGGGTATGTGTACCCACAAGTGGCGATCTTAGAAAGAAGATCTTAGAGGAAGCTCATAGGGGCGAACTTACTATACATCCAGGCATTAGTAAAATGTATGCGGATCTCAAGAAAATGTTCTGGTGGTCAGGAATGAAAAAAGATATAGAAGAGTGTGTCAGGAAGTGTTTAACTTGTCAAAAAGTTAAAATAGAACATCAAAAACCAGCTGGGACCCTGCAACCCTTAGAAATCCCGGAATGGAAGTGGGAAAGTATTTCTATGGACTTTGTAATGGGTTTGCCAAGGACATCATCAGGTCATGATGCTATATGGGTTATAGTAGATAGATTGACCAAGTCTGCTCATTTCTTACCCATTAAGGCTAATTTTCCTTTAGATAAGTTAGCTTCCTTGTACATCCAAGAAATAGTAAGACTACACGGTGTTCCTTCCTCTATAGTTTTTGACAGAGATCCAAGGTTTACTTCGAGATTTTGGGGAACGTTCCAAGAAGCCTTTGGTACCAAACTTTGTTTGAGCACTGCCTATCATCCCCAAACTGACGGGCAAACAGAACGAACCATACAAACCCTGGAAGATATGCTAAGGGCATGCGTGATTGAGCAGAAGGGAAGTTGGGACAAGTTACTCCCATTGGTTGAGTTTGCTTATAATAACAGCCATCATGCTAGTATTGGCATGGCCCCGTATGAAGCTCTATATGGAAGAAAATGTCAATCCCCATTGTGTTGGTATGATTCGGGAGAAGCGAGACTATTGGGACCCGATCTTGTTAATCAAACAACGGAACAAATCCGTAAGATCAGAGCAAGATTCTCACCGCACGTAGTCGCCAAAAGAGCTATGCTGATACTCAAGGAAACCTTTAGAATTTCAAGAGGGAGAACATGTATTCTCAAGGTCACGCCACTCTTTGGAGTAGGTAGAGCCCTTAGAGTTAAAAAGTTGTCACCTAGGTTTATAGGTCCTTATCAAATTCTTCAACGAATTGGGTCACCGCTACAGATAGCCTTACCCCCACATTTATCCAACCTTCATAATGTCTTCCATGTATCTCAACTTCGAATGTACCACCCAGATCAAAACCATATCATTGAGCCCGAGTCTATACAGTTAAGGGATGACTTGACGTTTCAAGCCCCTCCTATTCAGATCGTTGATAGAGAAGTCAGGCAACTTAGAAATAAATCTGTGCAACTTGTAAAAGTGGCTTGGGGTGGACTCGAAATGAAGAGTATACATGGGAACTAGAATCAAGTATGAAGACAGATCATCCAAATTATTTCGTGTATGAAATTTTGAGGGCAAAATTTTTTTTAAGGTGGGGAGTAATGTAACATCCTAATTTTTTTCAGAAAATAATTGAGGCTTTAGTAGTAAGAATATCAAAATTTTGGTGTACACAAAAATGATGAGAACAATGTAACGAACGTTAAAAAAAAAAAAAAAAAAAAACGTGAATAGTGTTTTGCAGGCCCCGTAGACCCACCGGAACAATTTGAAACCTTAGATTCAAGACTGAAGGTGCCCGAAATTTGGAAATTATAGGATTAAGGTTAGAAATAGGTAGGAATAAATATTTTATACCTAGAATTAATTTTCAGGCAATAGTTGATTACCCGGTACACTATTTTACCCATTCGTTAAATTACGGTGTGTAGTTTTACACAAAGATAAAGCTACCAAAGGCAAGCATGCCACCTAGGGTGACAAGTGTGTGGCTTGAGATATGCCACACCATTGCACCTTTATGGCTAACCAATAGGAATTGTACAAAATTACCATATTTAACTTTAAGAAAACCATTTTGTACTTGAAATCATTATCCATTTTGCCCTAAACTCACAAGATCAATATCTTATCACCACCACTCCATCATTTTCGTCCAACACTCCAAAAATACAGCCTCCATGTTTGTTTCCTCTCAAACCTCCATTAACAAGCTTCAAGCTCCAAAACCCTAGCCTAAAGTCACTAAAACACAAAGTTTCCTTCACAAAACTTGTTCTAGACATCAACACCTACAAATATAACTGATTAGATTCTCCAAAAACCTCACCTTATCACATCACTCATCTCTGGTTAGAGGAGTATTTTACTGTATTTTAAGAGCTTTGGGGTAGAGTATATCTATCTTGGAGTATACAAGAGACAAAGAGGCATTAGCTTCCAAGGGTAGGGTTTTCTTTGGCCTTTTTCTTTCCAAATTATTCTGTAAATTTTTTGGGTTTTATTTCGAAATTTATGGTTATATTTGATGATAATATGTTGATATTGATGTGTTAATTTTGGTGGAGTGTTTGGATGAGGTTAAATAATGATTTTTGTCAAAATAAGTTTTGGCTAGGCTGCTGAATTTTCGGATTTCAGCAGGACAGGATTTGTTCATGAATTTTCTAGTTCAATTCTATTCATTTTTATGATCTATAAAAATTATATGTTGAAGACAACATCATAAGGAAACTCTTATAATTTTCGTGGTGCATAATAAAGAGTTTTACTGCCTGAGAAAAATCAAGAACCAAGAGTATATCTATGCTGGCTGAAATCTTGGTACTGGAGTTGTGAATTTGTATAAATTTTTATTCATAGCAAATGATGGAGTTATCCTTTGAAATTTTTACAGAGTTTTTTAGACATCTTTAAGTATAACTGTGATTTTTATTTTGAGTTGTTTCTATCATTTGCTAAAGTTAAAAATTGTGTGAATCCTATTCTGAGCTGTGAAAAAGTGGCCTCTGACCACTAAAATTGTAGAATTTATTTGACATGGTTCTAGTATTCTGTTTGCTATGAACTTTTTACAGGGACTTTTAGACACATTGAGGTGTCATAGAGAATTTTTATGGCCAGTGAATTGCCCATTGGATATGTGAATTAAATGGTGTCCCCATAATGGTAAATCTGTCAAGAAGCTGGAATGGTGAAGATGTATTAAGTTAATGATAGAAATCTATTTAATCCAAGTATATATCATATGAATGTATGTTAATTGTTTGAAAGGCTTGTTTATAAAGTATGAATGAGACTCCAATGATACTGAATGCCTATATCTGGGATACAAACCTGACTTTGAAATAGAAAGGTCCATGACATGGTTGTATGACAAAAGAGAATATGTGAAATTTAATGGTGCATGTTTTAACATACGGGGAAAATAGAAACAAGGCTTATGTGTGATAGAGAGGAAAGGCAAAAATAAGAACTTCCCAAGAAATTTTATGAGTCGGTAGACTTATCGACTAGGAAATAGAACTGTGTGATCTCTAAATGGAAAAAATGAAGTCTCGATGATCACGAATAGGAATGAGCTCATGTCCTAGCAGCCTATGGTCCTCTGAGGAGTTATCCACTACATATGTTACCCGATGTGAATCTAAGCCTTCCCTATGTTAATAAAAGAACTACTACACTAAGTTGAATTCTATGTGATATAAGAGAAACACTTATGATTAATACCATTTTGCATATAATTTTCTTTGACTCATGTATGCTAATATTGATATATGTGATCTAACATGATGTTTTTCTTTATTATTATAAATGCATTTACTGTTTATATTCTGTCTGTATGTAAGGGGTTACCCTACTGAGAATTTTATAATATTCTCACCCCTATTTGTGTATATGCTGTATTGTGCTCAGACTCTGCAGATGCCTCTGGCTGAGGAGAGGCCATCATACCGATGGCCAATGGTTTCACGTAGGAGGACATGAGACCTACGTGGGCTTTTGACTTGTATGTAGTGTAGAATAGTGCCAGGAACTTACCAGCTTGTAGACTAATTGGTGTTAGATGTCTTAGTTCCATTTCTGTGTGTTTAGTATTTTGTTGGACCTTGATATTTGAGCAAGCTTGGTAGATCTTTTGATAGTAGTTACTGTGTTGTATTAGTGACTTAACTTCAAGTATGGTATGTATTAAAGAAAGCGGTATGTAAAGTAATAATATATGTACATTTTATAGTAGTTTTCTTTATAACTCTAGAGTTTGGTTTATCTTATTTCATTTCATTTGACTAGTGGATATTATAGAAAGGAAGTGATACTCTTCTAATTACAATGTTAATGCTCGAGTAATACATGGTAGTTAGGAGGGTGTTACAATTATGGATAACATGTGATTTTGCATGGTACATTTTGAATAGAATGATATTTGGTGTACAATTAAATTATACAATAAATACACGCCACATACCTTATCACCATTGGATTTGATGAATGAGTGGGATTGGTGGGGACCATACATTATATCCGATGGTGATAAAGTGTGTGGTGTGTGTTTGTTGTGTAATTTAGTTGTACACAAAATATTATTCTTTTGAATATATGGAGAGGCATCATTTCACGCTATTTGTGACCATCATCGCTTACATGCACTCTTATTATAATAAAAATTGAAAGCACCAAGAAAACTTAAAAGCAAGTTGGAATTTGATAGGATAACGTTTGACAATATAAAATTTGATAATGTATGATTTGTTTATTTTTTTCTCATGTCACTTGAAGGAACATCACATCCATCAAGGCCAGTGACAAAAAACCCGATAATATCTTTTTCAGACTCTGATTACAAAGGAATCGATGAAAACTTACATGATCCTGTCATAATTTCCATCCTCGCTCGCAATTTTTTAGTCAGGAAAATCTTGGTGGATCAAGGAAGCTTAGCTAAAATCTTTTTCTATCCCACTTTCAAATGGATACAGCTATTTGAAAGCTCACTACTCCCTTACAATGATGAACTAGTCGGATTCACAAGAAACAGAGTTAAAGTACTCGGGTATGTATGGCTCAGAATCACTTTCGACACAGAACCACTAACGAGAATAGTTGATCTCCAATATTTGGTCATCGACACTAACAGCCCCTATTACATAATCTTGGGGCGACCCTCACTCAATGACCTAGGAGCTATTGTCTCAACACCCCATCTAGCCATGAAATTCCCAGTCTCCGAATCCACCGATAAAAAAGAAGCCAGGACATGCTATAACGAATGCCTAAAAGTCGAAGACTGAACAGGTACACAGTGTATTTCACACTAACCAAACCCCTTTAAGTTTTTAGCTTAGTCCTAGAGGTAAAATCCAAAATCGTTTACAACCAATCGATGACTTACAACTAGTTCAAATTAGAGATAAAACTGCAAAGTAACTTTCATCGGAACCGACCTCCCTCTGATCTCTTTGCCTGGACCGTAGCTAATATGCTAGGAATCAATCCAAATATAATCAGCCACAAACTTATGGCCAACCCAAAAGCCGACCAATAGCTCAGACGAAAAGAACCCTTGGAGCTAAACGCCAGAAGGTAGCCCTGGAAGAAACTAAGAAGCTTCTCAAAGCTGGCTTCATCAGAGAAATCAGGTACACTACATGGCTTGCAAATGTAGTAATGGTAAAGAAAAACTCAGGCAAGTGGTGCATGTGCGTGGACTTCACCAACCTCAACAAAGCCTGCCCAAAAGACTCCTACCCACTCCACAGCATCGACAAGCTCATCGATAATGCCTCTGGTTACTAGTATCTCAGCTTTATGGATGCATATTCTGGTTACAAAAACCACATAATGCATCCAAAGACGAAGACAAAACTGTATTCCTCACCGAATATGCCAAATTTTGTTACAAGGTCATGCCTTTTGGCCTGAAAAATGTTGGAGCCATATATCATAGACTCATGAAAAAAGTCTTTGAAGAACATATCAAAAACAATGTTAAGGTTTAAGTTGATGATATGGTGGCAAAAACACTTTCAACTGGAAATCACATCAAAGATCTCGAAGAGATATTCGGATAACTCCGCAAATACAACATGAGGTTAAATCCTGAAAAATGTGCATTCGAAGTCCACGGAGGAAAATTCCTCAGATTCATGCTCACCAACTAAGGAATAGAAGCCAATCCTGACAAATGCCGAGCAGTAGTAGAAATGAGAAGCCCAAGCTCGGTCAAAGAAGTACAGCAACTCGTTGGCCGCCTAGTAGCACTGTCCTATTTCCTCTCAAAATCGGCTGAGAAAGCAGCCTTATTCTTCAAAACGCTAAGAAAACATGTGTCATTTGTTTGGTTTGAAGATTGTGAAAAGGCCTTCACCGAACTAAAGGTACTTATCTCAACACCACCTATTCTCACCAAACCTCACATTGGAGAAATTCTTTTTCTTTACCTATCTATGATCGAACACATGGTGAGCTCTGTTCTCGTCACAGAAAGAGATAAAATACAACAACATGTTTATTTCATCAGCAAAACACTCTAAGGACCTAAGCAGAGGTACCAAAAGATTGAAAAGCTAGCCTATGTAGTAGTGGTATCGACTAGAAAGTTAAGGTCATACTTTCAAAGGCACCACATTATTGTTCGAACAGAGCAACCCATCAGGTAGATACTAATCAAACCTGAATTGGCTAGTCGAATGATCTCATGGTCCATCAAACTCTCAGAACATAGCCTGGAGTACTAACCCAGAGGACCAATCAAAGCATAGGCCCTAGCTGACTTCATGGTCGAGCTCTCACTAGCTACTAAACAAGAACTTGGTTCCTGGATATTACATGTTGATGGAGTTGCCAATGGCAAAGGAAGTAGAGCCAGAATCACTCTAGAAAACGGAGAGGGAATCTTAATCGAACAATCTCTCTAATTCTAGTTCCAAGCCAGTAATAATCAATCAGAATATGAAGCATTGATAGCAGGCCTCAAAATCACCCAAGAAGTCAGAGCCCAAATACTCAAGGTAAAAGCTAATTCATAGCTAGTTGTCAGCTAAGTCAACGGTACTTTAACCACCAGAGACCCTCTCTTAGAAAAATATCTAGCACTGATAAAAAACTTGATGCAACATTTTGACTCTTGCGAAGTAGAACATATACTAAGAGAGCATAACACCAGGGTCAACATCCTTTCTAAGCTCACCAATACCAGCAAACCAAAGAGTAACAAGTATGTAATCTAGATAAAACTTCAAAGCCTGAGCTGCCTTCAATCCGAAAGTTGCAACATAGAGATAGGAAGCCAATATAAGCAAACTCCACTCTTTAGTTACCTAATATCAGGAGAAATCCCAAGCTCGATAGCTGATGATAAAAAGTTCAAGAGACAAGCAAGCTATTACACATTATGCAAAGGCCTACTCTTCAGACAAGGATATTCACTCCCCTTCCTAAAATGTTTCGGCCCCCAAGAAGTCAATGATGTAATGGCTGAAGTAGCCACCAAAATACTCCGAGCAGGGTTCTTTTGGATCACAATGAAAACTGATTGCACAAACTTCATATGCAAATGTGACAAGTGCTAGATATTCTCAGAAGTCTCCCAAAGACACGCAAAGCCACTACATTTTTTGGAAACCAGCTGACCTTTCCATAGATGGGGAATCATCTACTCGGTCTTTTTCCCCTGGTACCAGGGCAACTCAAATACTTGGTGGTAGCCACTGACTACTTCACTAAATGGATCGAAGGAGAACCCCTCGCAATAATTACTACAAAGAAAGTCAGAAAATTCATCTGGAAAAGAATCATATGCAAATTTGGACTTCCCAAGGAATTGATCACCGACAATGGTACACAATTCACAGACCAAAGATTGAAGGAACTTTGTGAGAATTTTCAAATCAAGCATATTTTTGCTTCCATAGAACACCCACAAACCAATGGCTTAGCTGAGGCTGCCAATAAAATCATCCTCACGGCCCTGAAGAAAAAGCTCAACAAAGCCAAAGGTCTCTAGGCGGAAGGCCTACTTGAAGTCCTCTAGGGGTATCACACTACTGCTTAATCTTCAACACAAGAAGCACCGTACAGGCTCATCTTTGGCAGCGAAGGCATGATCCCAGTAGAAGTTGCTCAACTCAATGTTTGACGACTGACAATTATGGAAGAAGTAAATGAAGAAAATAGAAGAGTCGAGCTAGATCTCATTGATGAAGACAGGGAACTAGCCCATATCAGAGAACAAGCAACTAAACAAATGGTAGCTCGACTCTACAATAAAAAGCTTGACCCAAGAACCTTCCAAATAAGAGACCTAGTCCTACAAAAAGTGGAATTACAGAGGAAGCCCTTAGGAGAAAGGAAGCTAGCCTTTAACTAGGAATGACCATTCTGAGTAATACGAGTTGTTGGTCGAGGAGCCTACAAGATAGCCGAACTCTCAGGACAAGAACTCCCAAGAACGTGGAATGCTATATCCCTAAGGATATACTACAGCTAGAGTTAAAATGCCTTAAATCACATACGATGGGTGCACTCTTTTTCCTTTGATGGGTTTTATCCTACTAGGTTTTACCATCAAAAGTTTTAACAAGGCATGATCGTATGTATGCCGAATATTCCGATGGCACATATCCCATATGTAACTTCACTTTTGATCAATATACTATTTATCTCACTATTCTTTCACAGATCCGCACAAAAGGCTCTAGCTTACCTCGGCCAAAGCCGCCACACGCACGTTAATGTTGGCACCAGCCAAGTAATGAAGGCGCACCTACATACAGTTATCTCACGTCAATCTCGGCACCAGCTGAGTTGTGAAGGGCCAAAGTCGCCTCACTCATGTCAACCTTGGCACTAGCCAAGTAGTAAAGGCGCATTTACATACGGTTGTCTCACGTCAATCTCAGCACTAGCCGAGTTGTGAAGGGCCAAAGCTGCCACACTCACATCAACCTTGGAACCAGCCAAGTAGTGAAGGCACACCTACATATGGCTGTCTCACATCAATCTCGGCACCAATCGAGTTATGAAAGGCCAAAGCCGACATACTCGCAGTAAACCTTGGCCTAGGCTGAGTTGCAAAGGCACACTAAAGCCGCTATACTCACAGTAAACCTCGACATTAGCCGAGTTATGAAGGCACACCTACATACAGCCAACATGATGGTGCGCTCGAGATCGAAGACACCCCAAACACAGGAAGAAAACATCTCGAAGGGGACCAAAGACATTTCAAACCGGGTACTAGCTATCTGGCACATATATTCTCTGAATATTAATCTTCAGAATTAGTTTTTTTAATCTAAAAACGCATTATATTCTGATCATATAACGCAACGTGATCATTCAAATTTATCTCATAAACATATCCGACTATATATTATATCATTGTTAGAGTTTATCTCTGAAATATATCTTCAACAAAATTTGACCATATATTATCATATCATTAGAGTTTACCTCTAAAAAATATCTTAAACAAAATTCGGCCATATATTGGTCATATAATCATTCGAAATCACCTTTAATCCAGTATAGGCAATATAGAATAACTCATCACAGAAGCAATAAAGAAAAAGAGAAAAATGAAATTTCATTATAATTCAAAAGATGATTACAAACCAACATCCGAATATATCTACAAGAAAAATAAGAAACTCAAGGATCAATAGGAGCTTCAATGTTTGCAGATAGGATAGCCTGAATAGGTTCCACTGCTTGAACCTGAGCAGCTTCAACTCCTTCCTGATTATTAACTCCCTCATTAACAGTGAGATGGTCGATTAGCACGCTATCAACAACCTCTTCAAAAAGGTCACATTGAGCCAAGTTCAGGTCCCCATAAAGGAACCGAACCTGGTCAAGAGCCCAATCAAAGCCGGCCATGTACTGCTCGACCACCTCATCCCTCAATGAGTCAACCTCAGTTTGAAGACCCTTATTCTCCTCACCTAACCTCCTATTCTCAGCCTCAAAAATCTTCCTCTCAGCTTCAAGATCTTGAATTTTAAGCTTGGATGCATCCGCATCCGTTTTCACTCAAGCTACGAGGTTGTCAATCTTCTCTTGGAAGGCCTTTTTAGCCTCAAGCTAGCCCCTCCTCTCATTTGCCAATTTAGACTCAGCTTTTTCCTTCTCGGCTTTGTAGTTGGTCGAGACAATCCTCGATGTTTCAAGCTCATGGACTGAGCTCCCATATTATCTCTCTAAGTGCCAAGCAATAGCTATCTGACAAAGACCCTGAATCTCCAAATGATGACAGAGACCAGGGATACCTGCCCGTTCCATCAAGGCCCGATCCTCGGAGTGAACAAATTGCTGGTCGATGAATTCAATGGTAGGGAACTGGATGCTCCATAGGCTTGAAGAGACCAGTGGAGCCCGACTCTCCTCAACAACCACCTTTCGTTCACACTTCATGGCAGTCAACTCTTTGGGGTCGAGTTTAGGAGCAATCTCACCTGCAAAGAAGAAAACTAACACATGTTAAGATATGAATGATATAAACAGGGCAAGGACCAAAAAGAATAAATATTCAAAAACACTACCTATACTCTTGAGGACTCTCTCGTTATCATAACCCCACTCCAACAAAACCCCACAGGAGAGTGGAGAGGTCGGGTTCACATGCTCCTCTAAGAAGTCCACCACCACCTGATCCTCCGGGGAAAGAGAGCCATACTCCACCCTCAAATCTGACGAGGATTATGTTGCCAGTACAAAGGAAATCTCTGTATACCACTAGAATCTAAAAAAAAGTGGAACTTGGACTCCACCGACCTCAACTTTATAAATTTATCCTTAAACCTCTTAAAATTAGAGGTCAACAAACTCAACAATTTCTTCTGAGGAACACTACTGAAAGAAATCCAAATCCTTCTATCCACTCCTTTAACTTGAAAATAATAATAAATAAAAAAAACACCTATACTAGGCTCGTGAACAAGCATATCAAACAAATTCTCGAGTGCTCGGATGAAAGCCCAGCTATTAGGGTGAAGCTGGGAAGGGACAACATTAACTTTGTTTAGACACCCCTCCTCAAACTGAGTAAATGGAACCCTCACATCTAATTTCTCGGAGAAGTCTATGTACATATAAATAAAGTCAACATCACTATCTCCTTCCCTATATTTACACACCCTAACATTGGCACTACAAAGGAGACATTCTACCCTACTTTTCCCATAACATGACACTAAGCAAGCTCTCCTAAACCTATGGATCAACTCCCTATCATTGAAAATAGAAGCTCCTTTTCTAACTTCACTATTGACCCAGCCATAAGGGTCAACGTCAGTTTCATCCATTGCATCATTCCCTTTATTAGAGACGGAAACAGGCTTTCCCCTAGCCATCAGTAATCACCTAAAAAGCAAAAACGATAAAACGAAACTCAGGAGAAGAAGATGAACTCAGGATAAAGACCAAGCAATAAAATAGAATCTCATATCCTAGGGTTCCAAAACAAAATGCAAACTGATTAAATGAAAGAGGATGAGAAGGGAAATCAAACTAACCGATTGGAAATAAGAAAAAATTGAAGCTTGATCGTTTGATTCGAAACACTTGAAAACAGCAGAGTAGGGAGCAATGAAATAAAGAGAAAATGAGGAAGATGTGAAGAGTTTTCCAGAAATGAAGTATGAAAATCCCCTCTTCCATTTACTTAAAAAATTGAGCTCATCCCACAATCGAAAATGTTTCCTTCCACTCAATAACACATCTGAAACGTCTATCAATCGAACGACAGGGGGCATATCACTTTAATCCAACGGTAATTAAATAAACCCACGATCCTACATTAATGAGAAATGATTATTCACCAATGAGAAAGTAACACGTGTGATAACACGTTCTCCCATGAATGGCCACCACTGCAATTGAAAAGATTCACGATTTAACATCTTTTGAGCTCAACATGAAATCCTTGGCCTAATAAAAACAACTTGGACTTCAACCAAGCTCGGGGGTTATGTACTGGACTAGAAAATATGGGCCTATGCACTGGCCCAAATAAGAGCTCGGATAGGAGCATCAGACATCAGCCCAATTTAGGGGACTCGCCTAAGGGGCCCCACAACTCTCTCAAATAGCATAATATCATCTATGAATTTACCTCATATTTAGTTGAAGAGTATATCCTGAATCTCGTATATAATATCCCTCTATATCTTATCATATCTCTATCATATCTGATTATTATCTTTAGTACTAACTAAATCTTTAGTACTAACTAAATCACAGGAATATCTTCTACATCTAAGGAAGATCATAACAGATCCACCATGGGGTAACCTCATATTATGTAATGGGGGCTATCGCCTCCCATATATGACACACTCTCTATCACAAAAACACATTCCCACTCCTCACGCATTCTCTAACTTGAGCCTCAGAGTGTTTTTGTAGGTAGCCCCACCCCCCGTTTTCACGGACGACGGAGTCACTTGCATCCTTACCGCTACTTCCAAGTAAAAACACATGTGAAATATCTTTTAAAGTTAATGTTATATAATATTTGTTAAGATAATGTATATTATATTATCAAATATTTTATTATTTTGCTGTTACAGAGAGTTTTCGCCATAAATAAAAAATTTTCAAATATTCTTATTTTTAATTACAAATATTATAAATTTGTATTAATTTTTATTATATCTAAAAAACACAAATTTATAAAAATGAATAAAACAATAATAGAAAAAAGATCAAATAAGAGAAAAGTGAATTAATTCAGTCTCATCATCATTCCATATATCTTAAATTAACCAAGTAGTTTCGATTAAGCTAAATCGTTATTAGTCAATTCTAATCAAAATTATTTAAAATGTCTTCAATGAGTATCACCTTGCAGGGAGTGGCGAACTTTTATATAATTATCGTAAAATGTGTTTCTTTCTTTTAAATTAATAACTTATTTGTATCTTTATATTATTCAGACACGTTTTTTTTTTTACCGATTAAACTCATTATTATTAATATTGTTAGCCTTTTTAATGTAAATATATATACACACATACTAATTCGTCATTACTAGTGTTTTTAATGTAAATATGTTAATAAAAACCCTATTTTCTTCTTTTCTTTTTTGTACTTCGAAAACTATATTGATCGTAATAAGATTTGAATCTAGAATCTCATCCATACTACCAAAATCCCTAGCACTAGATCAATCCTAGTAGCTTATAAAAATCTTCTTTTAACATATCATTATTTGTGTTTTTATTTTTCTCTTTTGGAAAAAAGTGGTCATAATAAGTCTTTATGAATTTTATTAAATGATGATTAATTTTATGAGCTTACAATTTAGTGATAAACTCCTACATCTCTCAATAAGCTATGAGATGCTACAAGTTCAACTCTCATCCCCACCCTTATCCTCTAAAACCTTAGCTAAAAAGATTAATTTGATTTTAAATATTTAACATTTAGATTTGAATATCTTTTTGGTCCCGAAAAATAACGGAAATTTTGTTTCAGACCCTAAGAATTTTTTTTCGATCTAAACATTTCTAAAACAATTTAATTTTAGTCCCAACTATTAGTTTGGCTCTCATCCCCATGCTTATCCTCTAATACCTTAGCTAAAAAACTTAATAGATTTTAAATATTTAATATTTAGACTTGAATATCTTTTTGGTCCCCAAAAATAAGGAAAATTTAGTTTTAGCCCCTAAGAATTTTTTTTTTATCTAAACATTTCTAAAACAATTTGATTTTAGTCCCTACTATTATTTTGTCTCAGTTAAATATTGAGTTGGATAACAAAAAATCATGTCATCCAATCCCACGTAACAAAAATATTACACGTTAGACGATAATCATATTAGTCAAGATCCTACTATATAATAAGTTATTAGGTTGGGTAAAGATTTTGGCACATAAGACTAAGATGTGTCATATAAGATCATAATTGATTTCCATATAAGATTAATTAGATGATGCGGTATTTTATTAGCTAACTCAATATTTAATATAAATATGCTAAAAGTAGACTAAAATCAATGTTTAGACTAAAAAAAAACTATTTTTTAGGGATCAAAATAAAAGAATCACTTAATTTTCAGTAATTCTAAAGATATTCAAACCTATTTTTTATTTGTGTATGACCACTAAATATTACAAGTATTTTAAATTTTTTATTTAAAATAACTATTCATTAATAAACATTAAATCATTTTATAATTTAATAATTATCTTACAAAACATAGTAGCAAGTATGTTAGATAAAAAGTAAATTAAGAGTGAAGAATAAATTGTAATATATAATACCCACTATTTAATTTTTTTTCATCTTGTGTTTATATAATTTAATTTAGTATTAAATAAACATATATAGCATTGAAATATACAGTTTTTTTCTTAAAAAGATAATACATTAATTGGTTATCTATTTGATAATTGTATACCATATTAGGATAAAGATTTTATATTAATATTTGATAATATATTTTCACATCTTTAAACGTGTTTGATCAATATATGAAATATTTAACTTATCGAACAAAATGATAAAATATTATTGGGTAATAGTTAGAAGCATTTTATATTGATAGAGATTTTTTTTTAAAACAAAAACACCTCAAAATCCTTGTGCAAATCAAATCTTGAAAGACTTTAATTTCTATGCAATAATAATGTAAAATGTTTTGAAAAAAAGATAATTGAAAGAATAAATAATAAAGAAGATGAGAGAATGATATTATCAATAAACTAGAAAATAAATAATAGAAAAGAAGAGATAATGATATTATTGATAAATTAAGTACATAGAGCATTTAAATGAGTATTTATCACCAAAAGATGTTGGAGCAATATCATATAAAATCATAACAGATTCTATCTAATTGAAGTAAATATTAACTGAATCAGTTAAAGATATAAACATCCATAATCAAATAATATTTTAGAACAAAATAGTTTTATAATATTAATCAATGAAAATTCAAGAAAATATTATATTATTTGAAATAATTACTCACTATAGTAATTATTGGGTAATACTAATTTAACACCCAAAAAATGGCTGTCTATTCAGACACCCACTTTATAACCATTGGATGTGATAAATGTTAAGGATAAGTGGGGACATCCATCACATCTAATGGTTATAAAGTTAGTGTCTGAATAGACACTTATTTTTTGGGTGTTAAAATAGGGTTACTCATAATTATTTATGATGATTTGACATTTGTTTAATTTGTATTAATAAATGAAAAACAAACCCTAAAAATCTGAACACCACCACCATGCCAGCAAACCAGTCCCACTGCTCTGCCACCACCACCATCATGCATCATCACATCTCCACTCCAAACCATCGTTCCCCATGACCTATGTCACTGTCCTCGCCACCAAACACCACCCTCCAGCACCATGAAACGGCCACCAACGAGCTTTCGCCTTCACCTTTCTCAATCGCCATCACCACCATCACCTCACAAAACTGCAACCATATACTGCACCACCCCCATCAATGCCACCATGATCCAAACCGCCCAGCAGCTACACCACCTCCATCGGTCAACCACGATACAAGGGACTAAATAGAAATACATCTAGATAGAATTTGAAACCTCCACATCAAGTATCTTATTGTGAGGTCATTCTTAAGAGGGAGATTGGGCAAATTTAACAACACACTGCAACAAAAGTGAAAAGAAAGTGCACAAAACAAAAGATAAAGCAAAAACATTACTGTCATTATTATCATAAAAGTTTATTGAATACTTGAAACCCAACTTAAAAGTTCTAAACTAGCCTATATCTAGTAATTAAGGACGAAAAACTCCTAAAAATTAAATAATTGCGATGAGTTTTAAAGAAGAGGGAATTGAAGCTTGGAACAACCAATTAACTGCCAGCTGCACAGAGTAATGTTCTGGGGGGCCCGAAGTTGAAAACTACATGGGGCTTCTCAAAGTCTCAAGAATCCAAGTGATTTGAGACAAGAAGAAAGAAGCCATTGCCAAAACAAGAATTATAAAGGTCAAACAGCCGCCACGTCCAAAACGAGAATATTCAAACCGTCTCATCTGTCTGTCACGCGGCTTCTCGCACGACCTTGACGTGTGAGGGAGAAAAGCAGCCTCATCAGCGCCGTCTACCTCTGCCGCCACCACCTCCACTGTCGACTTCTTTGGCTTCTTCTTCTTGTTCTTCTTCTTCTTCTTAGACTCCTCCGCTTTTCCGTTATCCGCAGAGCAATTCACGTCGTCATCATCGCGAGACAGTTCACTCGACTGTCGCTCCAGCAACAAGAAAGTGTTGTCGGAAACGGCGAGCATCCAGTCGGAGTTGGTGGCGGGAAAAACGGAGGCGCTGGCGTTTCCGTTGTTGTTGGTCTTGTTCTTTCGTCTCTTTGCGTAGGTGACTTTCTGCCAGCCTTGGTCGGCGTCGTCAGCGGCAGTGGAGTCGCCGTTGTGTTGCTTCAAGCCGTGATCGACGTCGTCAGCAGCAGCGGAGTTGCAGTTGTCTTCCTGCAAGCCGTGGTCGGCTTCGTCAGCAACTGCGGAGTCGCTGTTGTCTTCCTGGAAGCCGTGATCAGCGTCGTCAACAGCGGCGGAGTCGCCGTTGTCTTCCTGCAAGCCGTGATCAGCGTCGTCAGTGGCGGCGGAGTCGCCCTTGTTTTCTGCGTCGTCAGTAGTGCTGGAGTCGCCGGCGTATTGCTGCCAGCTGTCATCGGCGTCGTCAGCGGCCGCAGAGTCGCCGATGTTTTCCTGCAAGCCGTGGTCGGCCTCATCAGTGGCAGCGGATTCGCCGTGGTATTCGACGAGGGTGGATTCGATAGGTATATGTGTTTCGTCCATTGTTGTGGTTGGAAGAGGAGATTTCTCTGTGCCTCTTTCCTGTGAGAATGAGAAGAGAAAGTGTGCTGAATGATGGCGGGCTGACCTAAGATGTGTTTTTATAGATAAAGAGCTGTTATTCAAATACAACAGCTTACATTTGAATAGCTACTTAATAATGATCGGATATGAGTAACATATTTTATAGATAAATAAATAATAGCGTATATTTAAATATGTGATATCTATCATCACATTTATTTTTTTGGGGTTTGAGTAATATTTTTTTATAGATAAATAAATAATAGATAATAGACAATATACATGGTTCTAAATTATAATACCTGACTGAGATATAGTTGCTGAAATAAATAATTGTTACCTGTATTTTTTTTTAATTATTTGTGTGATGAGGTGAAAAATATAGAAGTATAACTATCAATTTTAGTACATGGATATTATCTACATACCGAAATTGTTAAAGACAAATTATTCATATTTAAATAGTAAATAGAATTTGTTAGTTCAAATTAATTTAAGTTGATAATAATTATAAGATGAATAGATAAATCACTATACATTTAAAGTGCATATTTAGAATTATTTATACAATATATATGTTTATTATCACTCTTTTCACATATCAATATTTGTAACAAACTGTTTTGATCTTGTTATGACAAATTTATCTTGTTATGCAAGAATCATTGTTTTAAACAATAGTGAGTATCTTAATTTTTTTTAAAAAAAAATCTACATAAATCATATTAAGGACCTTCTAAAATTTATCATCCCTTTTTTTTTCAAGTCATTAAATCCATAATATATTAAATGCAGAACAAATTCATTTTCTAAATTTTGAAATTTTATTAAATTTCATATGACCTAGTGGAAATTACTTATAAATAAACGAGTATAACATACATTACATGGAATACTCAACAATTAAAGTTTACGATTTGTTTCATTAAACATATAAACTATTTTGTGCTATAGACACAAAAATTATATATAAAAATTGCTATAGCTTAACCAACAATCAAAAACTTAATTCTAATATTCTCCCCCAAACATAAATCAATAGATATATCAATTTATGCCAAAAAAATTTCCTTAAGACTTTGTTTGGCAAAGGAAAGAAGTAGACAAGAAGGAACTTGAGTGAAAAGAAATGGAGAGGAAGGACGAAGTTGAGGTGATTTTTATTTTCCATAGGTATATTTGAATGAAAAGAAAATGGGAAAGAAGAAAATAGAAGAAATATTAATGTGTTTTGTTTGTTTGGATAGAAAAATAAAAGGGAAAAAAGAACAATTAATGATATCAAATAACTTTTTTATCCTTATATTATGGGAAAAAACAAAAAGATTATTTTTTTATAGAACTACCTAAAATATAATTAAAGAATTAAAATTAGATACAATTTTGTCATAAATTTATCTATCAAAATAATATAAATAACTATAATAAAAATTGACCTTATACATATTTATATAAAAGCATTCAAGTCAATATCTTTATTTTATATTTAGTAATTTTATTAATTAATATCAAATAGAAAATATAACTATCTTTTAATATAACAAGTTAAAAATAATATCAGGCTAATAAATAAAAAAATATTAATAAAAATAAATTATTCAAATTTATTTAAATAAAAACATTAAAGTCACCAATATTTGAAAAATTCGGGAGTAAGGATTCAAATAATGAGTGTTGACATTTTTGGAATATGTAACTATCACCTAGTCCTTGCACACTATTTTGCCCATATGGGGAAAGAAAAAAATTTGGGTGAGTCTCATGCTTTTTGGCCCTAGTCAATCTTTCCTTTCCTAATTTCCTTTACACCAAATGATGGGAGATCACTTCCTTCCCCTCATTTTCCAATCCTTCCTCTCTATTTTTTTTTCAAACAGACACAGTGTAAATAATGATCACCAATTTAGTTATCCAATAAAAATTATAATAATTACAACAATAATTATAAGAATAAAAATTATGAAACATTGAGAGAACTAATGCATTCAATATAAAAGAGGGTCTCAAACATCATCCCAATCCATCCGGAAACCCTTATACGATTAAGAAAATCTACTCCTCTATCGCTAGAGGATTACAACAATGAAAATAAAATTACACATGAAAATAATGGTAAGGATCGTTACCACAACCCGCAAGAACAAATCAACTTCCTTATTAAAATCCTTAGAGAGAGAGAGAGAGAGAGAGAGAGAGAGAGAGAGAGAGAGAGAGAGAGAGAACTAGCAGCCTAACTGTGCAGCCAAAACTAAAACCAAAACTAAGGTAAAAGTTTGCATTAATCCCTTAAATACTGCTCTCTAAAATAGCCCAAAGTGGGGCCCCAAAATCATATTAATCATTTGTAATCTCATCATTGCACGAGCACTGCTGTGCTATATAAAATGAGCACTGCAACACTCTTCAGAACCATGAGCTCAAGAATTGCTGAAGCCTCCTCTTCCAAGCACTGCAGTGCTAAAATGAGCACTATAACACTTACCCGAGAGTGAACTCGTGCTATTTTTCTCCTTTTTTGTTCTTAGCTCCCTGATCTAGAGAGTTCCCAACCTTATTGTTGACATTTTGTACTTAATCCAAAGATCCTATATACAAAATCAAACTCAAAGAGACATCTTAAATACAACAAGCTATAATTCAATAATACATTCAAACAAATAGCTAAAGATCCTAAAACCGTTCTAGAACACACCCACTTATAACATAACAACATGTATATCCTACAATCTCCATAGCAAACAATGCAAACAAGTTGAGGAAGGATCTCTACGTCTATTCCCCTAGTTATGTGATCCCAATTTCCTATAACTCTATTCTAGAAATCATAAGTCTCAATCCAAACAAAAAATGTAACTAAATAAGGAGAATCATTTACTTACCTTAAAAGAGACAAATTAAATGCATTATATGCTCCGTTAAAGAAATGCTCCAAGTGGGTTCAAATCTCTCTAACAAAATCAATTATTTAAATTAATAAATCAATTCATCACAAAACCCTCAAATATTTAGATTGCACTTTTATGTGAATATTCAGGAAACTTTTAAATACATCTCATAGTCTTGGAGAAAAATTGAAATATTACATTCAGAGGCATAGTATGGGACTTAATAATTGGTAAAAATTATATTGAACAAAAGTCTTAAGAAAGTCACAAATAATTCAATTGAGGAGTTGAAAAGAAAGAGCACCTCTACCTCATAGGCAGAATATCCAAGCTTAAGAAACAAATGTTTCACAAAACAGTTTCATGAGGTAACCAACATGGCAAGTTTGTTACAGATACATGACTTGAAAGTGCTTGTCATTCAATTCTGTTCAACAATACCAGGTGCAAAGTATGTTGTATATGAATCTTCCAAAATCCTTTTTCCTTTTCCAATGATTTTCACAAAAAATAATATAATAAAAAACATGAAGTTATAGATGTCTCTGTAGCCAAAAGTTTTTATTATATGCCTGAACCTGTAACATTCCAAAAATAGTAGCAAAAAGAGCAACATAAACCAAATGAAGAGCACCCCATGAACAATTCACAACTCCCTTTTGAGTGCACAAGTTGATCACCTTCAAATATTAAATGGATTTAAACAGAAGATAATGAAAAAAAAAAGTAGAACTCACAAAGGAACGGAACAAGAACTACAGATCTGATGCGGCGTGGCATGCTTCCTTCAGCGATGAAGGGGGTTGCTGTTTTTGCTGCGATTAGGTGTGACATGCATGTGTGCTTCCTTCGACAGCGTTTATGTTGCCTCTAGTGGTGATGTGCGACTAGGTAGTGAGGCAAGAACATTTCAGTTTCTAATATGTAAATGAGTGAGAAAGAGAAAGAGTGTGTGTGTGTGTGTAGGTCGGAGATAATGAGGAGAAAACAGCGCACCTTAGCCTTATCTGCTTCACTTTCTGAAAAATCTTTTAAATTACTAAACAGAGGTTGTTGCCTACCTCCTCAAATTAGAATTGTTTTCATGCTAAGTTGCACAAAAACAATAACAAAAGGCATAATAGGTCGTTTCTCAAGGAAGTTTTATAACTCAGATAGGAAAACTAAGGTTTTGAGAATTAAAACTAAAGCAATTGAAATTAAACAATAATGAAAGGCACTAGGGTTGGATTGAAATTAATTATCACTGACCAACTATTGAATCTATTAGTGGCCATTAGTAATTAATTACTGACAATTCTACTAGTGATCAATCGACCTCTAGAATTTGACCAATGCAAATAACCAATAAAAGATATCTCAATTTATTTAGAAATTACAATGATTTAAGGTACCAATTGCTTTAGCTAAACTGCTAATTGAAAAGTTAATTCTAATGTTCCCCTTCAAACATAGACCAATGAACACATCAATTTATGCCTAAAGGGATTCCCTAAACAATGATCGCCAATTTAGTTAGTCCAATAAATATTGTAACAATATCAACAACAATTATAAGAATAGAAATTGCAGAACATTGAGAAAAATAATACGTTCAATATACACAGAGGGTCTCAAATATCATTCCAATCCATCCAGAAACCCCTACACTATTAAGAAAATCTACTCCTCCATCCCTAGAGGATTACAACAATGAAAATAAAGTGAGTACCTGAAAATAATAGCAAGGATCCTTGCCACAACCCCCAAGAACAAATCAAATCCCTTATTGAAATCCTTGGAGAGAAGAGTATCGAAGAAGATATACAGAGATGTAGAGAGAGAAAGAAAGAGAGCCTTAAATTGCAGGAAAAATTAGGGTAAAAGTCTATGTCAATTTCTTAAATACTACCCTCTAAGATAGCCCAAAGTGGGGCTAGAAAAGAGATAAGTTATCTATAATCCCACTGTCGCATCAGTGCTGCAGTGCTTTCTAGAGAGCATTGCTTTGTGCTTTCTTTTTGGTCCTCCTATCAAGCACTGCAGCACACACTAGAGAGTAAGTCTTCATGGTTTCGCTCCTCGTTAGGTCCAAGCTCCTTCCCAAAAATTCTCAGACTTGCTCTTGACATTTGTACTTGATTTAAAGTTTTTATGCATAAAACCATTCTTAAACAGACAAGTTAAATGCAATAAGCTATAATTCAATAATTATCCTAAATACAATGCAATAGTCAACGATTCTATTTGTTACAACGTAGCTGGAGGGCGTCATAACAAAATAACAACAAAAAATTATTCCTAAAAGGAAATAAATTTTAAAAAATAGAGTCGCCACCAATTTTAATTCTGGCCAAAATTGGAAAACATTTGATTTGATCAAAACTAGTTTTTTTAAAAGATTTGAGTCCGGGAGTCTAATTATGATTAGGGAAGAGTGAAAACTTAATCCCACTACACCCCTAATACATCCGCATAAATACAGTTACTTTAGAGCTTATTATACAAATTAAGTTATAACTTAATAATATTTATTTATCCCCAAAACATGTAACAATTATACACAAATAAATAAATGAGTAAATGAGAAAGGAAAAATAAAAGAAAAAATAAAAGAAGAGAATAAAATTTGAAGAAAAATTAATTTTGGCTTGATAGTTGTTGGCTATGCCAATGTATCCTTTGGTGCAATGAGGAACTCAAAGCCACGTCGTTCTTGTAGAAAATTGTGTGCGTTAACGGATTTTAATTAAGAAACAAAAATAAAAATGTGTGGATTGATTTTATTTATGAAAATAATTTTAATTGACCAATTATTTTTAAAAAAATAAAGGAAATAAAATAAAACTAAAATAAAAAGAAAAGTGAAACAAAAAGAAGATCACGCCTAATTGGTCACTGTAATGTGGAAATAAGGAAGAAACAAAACCATGAAGAAAAAGTGGCACAGTGGTGGCACTAAGGATGATTACTGTGATAGCGGTGGCTTTGTGGAGATGGTGGTTACAGTGGTTTTGAAGGCTATGCAAAGCTAATAATGATTGTGGCTATGATAGAAAATAAGATCTGAGATGAGAATGATGATAACAATGAGGTTTATTGATGATGATGACTTATGATTGATGATGAAAGGATTGTGGTTTGGTGAGAGGGTTGTAATGATAATAATGGCGATGGGCTATGATAGTGGTGATGGGTTCAATGGAAAAGAAATGATGAATTAGTGGCTGTTATGTGAGAAATAGAATCAAAGATGGAAATTTGATGATGGTGATGGAGGTAAATGATAATGGAGGTGAATGGTGAATGAATCTATCCTTTTTTTTTTTTGTTAATTATTATATAGACAGCAAAGAGAGAGATTTTAGGGTTAGTTAGGGTTAAATCAGTTAGGATTTAAATTAATTTATTTTGTTCAACCTGTTAAGATTTTGATTTAATTTTTTTTAGTCAGCTGAAATTAAATTTAAATTTAAATGCACACAAAACAAATAATAATAATAACAATAAATTGAAAACATAAATATGGTGTTCACAGTTGCCCCTCTTTACTTGTTTCTTAGTCAGATAATATAAAAAATAATAGTTTTTAATATTTTCATTGTAAGAAACTAGTAAAGATATGAACACATATTTTTGTTTCAATCTAAAGTTAAATGCATGTGGAAAGTGAAAGTGTGTGAAAAGTGAATACATAAAAATAAGTGAAAATCAAACACATGATAGTGCTAAAAGTATGTGAAAGTAAATTGACAATGCTGAAAGTATGTGAAAGTAGAAACCAACAGTGCTGAAAGTATGTGAAAGTAAAGACTTGGCAGTGCTGAAAGTGTGTGAAAGTAAATGTCTAATGGTGCTGAAAGTATGTGAAAATAAATTGACAGTGCTGAGAGTATGTGAAAGTAAAGACTTAGCAGTGCTAAAAGTATGTGAAAGTAAAATTGACAGTGTTGAAGTATGTGAAAGTAAATTGACAGTGCTGAAAATATGTGAAAGTAAAGACTTAACAGTGCTGAAATTAAATGTCTAATAGTATTGAAAGTATGTGAAAGTAAAAACAATGCTGAAAATATGTGAAAGAAAATGATTGACAGTGCTGAAAGTATGTGAAAGTAAAATCTTGGCAGTGCTGAAAGTATGTGAAAGTAAAAGACAGTACTGAAAGTATGTGAAATTAAATGTTTGACAGTACTGAAAGTATGTGAAAGTAAATGATTGACAATGCTGAAAAGTAATTGATGTGATAATTGTTGGAAAGTAAATGATGTGATAACTATGGAAAAATAAATAATGTGATAGAGCTGAAAAGTAAATAATGAGATAAGTGATGAAAAGTAAATGATTAGGATTGAGACTGAAAAATAAATGATTGAGATTGAGATTGAAAAGTAAATGATTGTGATCGAGACAAAAAATTGAAAGATCGGGATCGAGACTGGAAAGTAAATAATATGATAAGTGCTGAAAAGTAGATCATTGGGATTGAGACTAAAAAATAAATGATTGGGGATCGAGATTGGAAAGTAAATGAATAGGATTGTGACAGAAAATTAAATGATCGAGATCGGGACTGAAAGGTAAATGACTGGGATCGAGACAGAAAAGTAAATGATCAAGATCGAAACTAGAAAGTAAATGATTGTGATTGAGACTGAAAAGTAAATGCTTGAGATTGAGATTGAAAAGTAAATGATTGAGATCGTGACAGAAAATTAAATGATTGGGATCGAAATAGAAAAATAAATTATCGGGATCGTGATTGAAAAGTAAATGATTGGGATCATGAAAGAAAATTAAATGATTGGGATTGAGATAGAAAAATAAATAATTGAGAATGAAAAGTATACCAAATAAAATGGCTGTTGTGATGAAAGTATGTGAGAATAAATGTCGTGCGATGTTGAAAGAAGAAAATGACTTGCAGAAATTGTCGAAAATGCCATGATTGATGAAAATGAATGATCTTTGCATGATGAGATATGTGATGTCTCCTTATAGTATGTGATACTTACAAAAAGTGCAATGGTTCATGAGGTAGAAAATTAAATACCTAGGGACAATTGAATGATGTGATAATGATATGATGAATGATGGAATGGCTATGATAATTATGCCTACGTGATTTAATAGTGTAAATGATGAATGTCCTAAAATGATGAAATAACTCCACACACAATTTTGTTTTTTTGCCCCAGTTTGGGGTATGAAAATGATAAATGTCCTAGGTGATCTAGTGATTGAAAATGTGAATGCCCTAATGTTATAGATAAATCTACAGAGAGAGAAACAAAATTACCCCAGTTTAGGATATGAAAATATTGATGGTATGAGTATGATGAATGTCCTAGATGATTTGATGATTGAAAACTTTGCATATGATGAATGATGAAACCTAGATGATCTAACATGATGAATGATATGATGATAATGAAACTGAGATGGTTTAATGATGCAAAAATTTCACAAAGAGAAAATGACAAAGAGAGAGTGAGAGAGAGAGAAAGCAAATTGCCCCACTTTTTTTAATGAATGATGATGACATGTTTTAGGAAAAAGAAAAACAATTACCCCATTTTGCTGTATCGAAACATCCCATTTCTTGTAAAAGCTCAGTCTGATTCCAAATGAGCCATTTTGTTCAAAGAGCCATTGCGATTGACTGTATCTTTCATTTTCAGACTACTCATGGATTTTATTTTCAATTGTTGCCCCTATCTTATGTTGGAGTTTGACTTGATTTTGCTCTAACTTTTGCCTAGATCAGTTTTTCTGGTCTTCGATCTAGCGAGCTTTTTCTTTTTGTTTGCCCTAACTTTTGCCTAGATCGTCTTTTCAGGTTTTCGATCTAATGGGCTTCTTTTTTCCTCTTTTTTTTTTAACTTTTCAATGTCTCTTGACTTTGTATGATTATGCATGATTCCAGAAAAGGATGTGGAAAGCAAAATGCATTCCTTGAAAGAATGCACTTTTTTTTATGAAAAGGGAGGAGATGGGTACGAGTGAGGTGTGAAAGATTAGAAAAAGTGTATATCTAATCGATAAACCCATTTCATTGGTAACCTGTTTATGTTGAGTTTAAAGTCATGACCAAAATTGCAACCCTTTGCTATGTGACCAACAAGGTTGTATGTGAAAGCTGTCTCCTTGTCTTTTGTCGAATGCTTCTTCATCAATCATTCATTGCCAAATCAAATTGCCCCAGTTTAAGCCCCTTTTTCCCAAAGTATTTGTTGGTAAACTATCCCAGTTGATGCATTTTCTAGGTCGCCCTTTTGGGTTTTCAACCTAGCAGATACTTCTTACTCTAACTTTTGCCTAGATCGTCATTCCTTTTTTTTTTTTGGAGACTTCAATCTAGCGAGCTATTTCTCCTTTTCTGCCCTTTTTTTTCCTCTAACTTTTTCCTGGACTATTTTATTTTTTCTCAATTTCCAATCCAGTGAGCATTTTCTTAATTTTCTCACAATGTGCACCTTTACTGAGTGTCTTGTGCAAATATTTGTCTAGGTTGTCTACTTGTTATGACACTTCAAGACTAAGTCATTCGACTAAAACATTCAAGGTTGTGCTAAATGATTCCCTTAGTTGGTGGTGAAATTTTGATTTGTCATTTTTTAAACAAGATTCAATATCTGACCAAATCACTTGCATAGTTTAGGATCTTCATCATGATCATGATCATTCAAGCTCATTGTAACACAAGAATCAGTTAATGGGTCTTCTCAGTCTTAAAGAAATGAAAGAAAAAGAGAATGAGACAAAGGAAGAACAGTTATAAGAAGGGAAACAAATGATATAATGACAAAAAAGAACTACACATAATCATAAATAAATTTCAAGACATAAGCAAACTAAAAAACAAGACTAGTAAGCTGCAACAATGTTCAACAACATATTCAGGCACCACCACTTCTAATGTGATCCTCTTCTTTCCTTGCCCCTAGCATTTCAATAACCTTTGCATCAAGTAGACGCCATACAGCATCTTTGAAACCATTACAATAGTCGATCGAGTGCCCACGGGTATTTGAATGATATCCACACATATGATTTGAATTGTACCAGCTAGGATATGGTGGTACTGTAACCTTCGCAGGGGAGGGAGTGGGGAGGTTTGCTTTGCACAAGCTTTTAACCAATTCAAAGTTGCTCATATTGAAGTCAAGCAAAGGTCGTTTGCTTGTTGATGGCCTAGGGTTGGAAGTGTTGAAAGGGATTGCTTGGTGATTTGGAGGTATGGTTTGGTGAGGCATGACTTTGAAGGGTGCATGTGGTTGAAGGGAGTAGATGTGATTGGCTTGATATGGCTGAGGTGGGTAGTGTGTGGGGGATGGAGAAGGTGAGGAAGATGGGTAATGTAGGTGTTGGTAGGATAGAAAGTGATTTGGGTGGAAAATAGGCTTATAGGATTAGGACAATTGTTGTAGTTGTATGAAGTTCACTGTGTCTTCTTTCCTCTTACACAACAACCCTTGCTTGGATTATGGCTTACTTGACCCATCTTCTGTTAACTTCACCTTCCCCTCTTGGATATTTGCTTCAATTCTTTCTCCAACTTCCACCAAGTCCACGAATTCCTTGACATAGGTTCCCAACATATTCTTGAAGAATGGACCCTCTAGTGTGTGAATGAAATAAGAGCACATCACTTGCTCTAACATTGATGGAACAACTTTAGTAGCCATTGTTCTCCACCTTTGGGGCATAGTCTTTGAACGTCTCATTCTCTTTCTTTCTCAACCCTTTTAGTTGATCCCTGGTAAATGCGACATTCAAATTGAACTTGTACTGATTGGCGAAAGCTTGAGCCAAGTCTTCCCAACATCTAATTTGTGTTCGATCCATCTGCATGTGCTATTCCCATGTAGTCCCATCCAAACTTTCAGGGAAGATGCTAATTAGGAAATTCTCATCTTTAGACCACATTCCCATTTTAGTGGAGTACATTTGGAGGTGCATGACAGGATTCATCCTAGCATCAAATTTGATTAATTCAGGCATCTTGAAATCTTGAGGAATGGTAATATTTGGAGTCAAGCATAGGTCATTGATGCTCATGGGGCCATAGGGATTAGACCCTCGCAACATTCAAAACTGCTCCTGCATACTTTCTTCCAATTCTTCCCTAAGCTTCAATCGCTCCATCTCTCTTGTGATCTTGCTTCTGCTCCCCTCTTCATTATGCGGGACTGCATTGCTATTGTTTGCATCATCATTGTTATTTCCAGCATATTCCTTGGATTTCTTATAATCTCAAGAGCTTCTTTAAACATGACCCCCTGCTCAAGCATCATGGTCTTCAGATCATCAATTTCTTGACTCAGATTTCTTCTTTTAGCAACCATGACCCTTTTTTTTTTTCTTCCTTTTGCTAAGATCAGACAAAGTTTTATGAGAAAGAACAATACTTGGAGACAGCAAACCTTTCAATTGTATTTTGGAAAGAAAATAAATTAACCATGAGAAATGATGAAAACAATAAAAAAGTAAAAAAGAGAAAATGTCATGTTATGAGTTTATGCCAAATTTTTTTTTAAAAAAAGATGCATGTCAATTGGATTTTTTTTTTTACTTATGGATATATGTTATGTCATGAATGCATGGGATGAATGATTTTTTTTTATATGAACTATGGATGAGAAAGATGATGTGTGTATGAATGCATGATATTTTTTATGGACTTGAACTATTCCTCTAAGGAAATATAATGTATGACAAATTCTTTCTATGTGTGCATGAATTTTTATGAATATGGGCTATGGGTGAGAGAAAGTGCATGAATGAATGTATGCTATATTTTCTGAATGCATGAAAATGCATGTATTTTTTTTTTTATGCATATGGATGCGATAAATGAACGAATTAGTAATAAGGATGAATTATGCATGACATGTTGACAAAAAAGATTTTTTTTAATGAATGTGTACTATGCATGAATGCATGCCATTTTTTTCTAAATGCATGAAAATGAATGTCAAATTTTTTTTATATGGATGATGTCAATGTGATGTATGCATGAATGGGTGATGTATGAATGCATGCTATATATTTTGAATACATGAAAATGCGTGTGAAATGTTGTTTTGTTTTTTATGATGAATGTGGACTATGCTTGAATGAAAATGAATGCATGAAAATTAATTTTTTTTTATGATGAAGGAAAGTAAATGTATGCTGAATGAAAATTTATGTTACATGTATGCATGTATGTTTGAAATGGGTGTATAATATGTGAGATGTAGAAAAGAAAGAAGGATGCTCCTTTGTATCCTAATAGAATGGGACCTAATGATTGAGTACTTCTAAGGCTAAGACCCTAATTTGGATAACGCTAGGCATAATCTATTAGTGCATGATTCTTTTGGGTTGGATCTATATACCTAAAAGTCAAGGTCCCCAGATTAGCCTTATTGATGAGATAAGGACCCAACTCTATGAGCCCAATCACAGGGACATGAACGTCATAATATGGTGGCTCGCATATTTGGTAACAATCTGAGCGGAAGAATCAACGACTATCAGAGAAGCATAAGCCTCACAATAACAACGTCAAAACCCCTTCAAGCCCTATGGATTTCCAAGGCCCGAGTGTAAACCCCAAAAATGTGTATAAGATAAGTGATTGTGCATTGTGTGTGAGGAGCATAGAAATTGAAGACCCAAAAACTATATAATAAAGTCCAAAGAATAGATAAAAAAACTAAAAATAAAGTAAAAAAAAGTCCACTACCCTAAGATTTGAATGATAAATATTTACAGATAAAATAGACAATTATTTACAAAAAAGGAAGACAATTATTTACTAAAATAAAACAAAGGTGTTATGAAGGGGAAAAATAAATATTATAAATTTGTAATTACTTTGCATAATTAACTCTAATAGACTTGACTCTTTAAAATCCTCAGTGGAGTCGCCAGACTGTTACAACACACCTGGAAGGCGTCATAACAAAATGACAATAAAAATTTATTCCTAAAAGCAAATAAATTTAAAAAAATGGAGTTGCCACCAATTTTAATTCTCGCCAAAATTGAAAAACCTTTAATTTGATCAAAACTAGTTTTTTTTAAAGATTTGAGTTCGGGAGTCTAATTATGATTAGGGAAGAGTGAAAACTTAATCCTACTACACCCTTAATACATCCGCATAAATACAGTTACCTTAGAGCTTATTATACAAATTAATTTATAACTTAACAATATTTATTTATCCCCAAAACATGTAATAATTATATACAAATAAATAAATGAATAAATGAGAAAGGAAAAATAAAAGAAAAAAAAATAAAAGAAGAGAACAAAATTTGAAGAAAAACTAATTTTGGCTTGATAATTGTTGGCTATGCCAACGTATCCTCTGATACAATGAGAAACTCAAAGTCACGTCATTCTTGTAGAAAATTAGTGTGTGTTAATGGATTTTAATTAAGAAACAAAAATAAAAATGTGTAGATTGATTTTATTTATGAACAGAATTTTAATTGACAAATTATTTTTTAAAAAAAGAAATAAAGGAAATAAAATAAAACTAAAATAAAAAGAAAAGTAAAACAAAAAGAAAATCACACCTACTTGATCACAGTAATGTGGGAATGAAGAAGAAACAAAACCATGAGGAAAAAGTGGCACAGTGGTGGCACTAAAGATGATTATTGTGATAGCGATGACTTTGTGGAGATGGTGATTACAGTGGTTCTGAAGGCTATGCAAAGCTAATAATGATTGTGGCTATGATAAAAAATAAGATTTGAGATGAGAATGATGATAGAAAATAAGATCCAAGATGAAGATGATGATAGCAATGAGGTTTATTGATGATGATGGCTTATGATTGATGATGAAAGGATTGTGGTTTGGTGAGAGGGTTGTGATGATAATAATAGTGATGGGCTATGATAGTGGTGATGGATTAAATGGAAAAGAATGATGAATTAGTGGCTGTTATGTGAGAAATTAAATCAAAGATGGAAATTTGATGATGGTGATGGAGGTAAATGATAATGGAGGTGAATGGTGAATGAATTTGTCCTTTTTTTTTTGTTAATTATTATATAGAGAGCAAAATAGAAAGATTTTGGGGTTAGTTAGGGTAAAGTCAGTTAGGATTTAAATTGATTTATTTTGTTGAACCAGTTAAGATTTTGATTTAATTTTTTTTAGTCAGCTGAAATTAAATTTAAATTCAAATGCACACAAAACAAAAAATAACAATAATAACAATAACAATAAACTGAAAACAAAAATATGGTGTTCGCACTATTAAAATCACACAATGAGAAACAAGTTAAAATCCTAATTAAACACGTCAATAAGACAGTAAAACTCATGCAAAAAGTCAAAGTTTAGAAGCAAGATAAGTGGCATAAATGCCCCTTATCAAACTCCCTCACACTTAAGCTTTCACATGTCGTCATGTGGAACTTTGGTCAAACTAAGGCATGGATGAGAAATAGTATACAAGGACTAGACTAAACTCCTAAATCTAAAAATGCACGATACATGAAAACAAATGATAATACACTAATCCAATGAACCTAGATGTACAACAGTAAGCTTTCACACTAATAATCAAGAGAATCTTAACAAAGGAAGCATGAATATGAACATAGCACACATGGTAGAATCCATATATGATGCATAGATTAAGAACAAAAATCTTTCTTAGGTTAGTGTTTGCCACTTAATCACTCAAGTGTTTTAGGTTATGCTGCACACTCAATCACCTCATATGAAAATATATTACCATAAGCTTGCTATATGTCTCATTCTCCATTTAGTCAGACATATATGTGTATAGGTAAAAGAGTGCACAAGAAGGGGGGTTGAATCGTGCTTTGGTTCGTTCTTCAAATCTGAAACATTTATCAAAATACTATGAAGCATTAAGCTTAAAGTGCAGTGAAAATACGATTAGTTGCTTTAGAAAGTAGATTTCTGAAGTATGACATTAATAACTAATCAAATGAATAAAGTTTTCGGCATGTATGAAATAAATAAACAAAGCTATGAAAATAAAAAGGTTAAGGAGAGGAAAATATGACACAGATATTTTTATACCAGTTCGGCCAAACCTACCTACATCTAATACTCAACATATGTTAAGATTCCACTAAAACATCTTTCTTAACCTGAGAAAGAAAACTGGATAATCTTTACAGTAGCCTTCTAAACCTCTTATTAGTGACTAGTAAACAACCCCTACTGTCACAAACTAGGTAGTTCTGGACTAGCCTCTCCAACCTGAACTGTGACTAGTAGATAACCCCTACAGCCACATTGCAAGTAGTTTTTCCCAACCTCTCCAAGTTGAACTGTAATGAGTAGAATGCCTCTACCATTACATTGCAAGTAATTCTTCCCAACCTATCCAAACTAAACCACGATGAGTAGAATGCCTCTACCACCATGTTACAAGTAGTTTTACCTTAGCCTCTCTAAGCTATGTCTCACTGATCACTACCAGATCAAGGATACAAAGGTTAAGTGTTTGGGTTGTTACTCAAACTAACCTACATTCAAGTTTCCATATAAATATTCAAACAGACCTAGGAAATAGTGACTCCTTTTTAAAATATCTTCCTAAGAAGAGTATACAAATCATTAGAAACATAGAAAGAAGATTTTTACACTTCAAGGAAAAATTGATATTATGATATAATGAACATCACAAAAGTGTGGGGGGGATTTTTCCAAAGTTTCCACTCTTATATCTTCAATACTCTCATCAGCGGTTGAGCACAATATCTCCATTTATAGCAGTCTTCCTTCATGACCATTGCCTATGATCGAATCTCCAAGTGACATGGGTAGATTATCTGTTGTCTCTTGGAAAGTCAATTTAGAAGAGTAGGCTGATAGTCTGCCACATCGGTTGTAAAAGCTGTTGTATAGTTGAGGTTTCTGATATCCCTTCAGAACCTTCTTTTCCACTTTCTGAACATGGTTTCTGAACTCTTTCTTCTAGAAGTTATGATGATCGACAATTTAGGCAGAAGAGATGATATACCAGTTATGAAATTAGGTTTGACTTGAGATTTGAAATTTGAATTTCAAATTTCCCTCATTTTCTTGTAGCTTTCAACGCTCCATAATGAAGTGAGCTTTCTGACAAGTATTATCAGTTCCTTGATGATTCTTTGGTCTTTTTATCTTTAATATGGGCTTTATGATGATGAATTTTTTACAATTATGATGATTGAAGACTGAGTAACATGTTGGTATCAGATTTTGTATGATCTCTTCATTCTTCAGCGTATTTTCTGGTGTCTCATGCTACTTTTTGAAGACTCTTTTCTCGATTTCTTGTTCTTGATTTGATATGCTTCATTTCTTAGTTCATGTAAGCTTACTTTACATGGTATAATATTCATTTCATTTAAGTTCAGTCTCTTAACATGAGATAAAATATGCTTGCACATGTATAGTGAAATTATTCTTGCTCAAGTCTGTATTATGCACTTCAAAAATATCTGTTAAGCTTAGTCAAGAAATTCAAGGTAGACATTAGTCATTCTTCAAAATATTTTCTCTTCATTGGTTTTGTTGTCATTCAAAACAGTATAGCCCATACTTTCTAAAGGGTTCTGGAGCTTATACTCTCCCCTTTTTTATGTTGACAAATCAATTTAAAGAAAATCTTTTGAAGAGATGTTGAAAGAAATGAAATATATCTTGATAAGCACATGTTCTTTCAAAACATCAGAGACTCTAAATTTTCATAAGTCCTTTTCTTAAGGCATGATGTGGATGTGTTCAAGAAAATTTTATGACCTTAAGTAAGTCAAATCAGAGATGTTTAGATTATGATGATTTTTCTGATTTAAATCAGAGTGCTTCCTGAGATGCGTCATAAAGATACTAAAGCATATGTCATCATTTGAGTCCATTTACTTCAACAGCTATTTTTGTTATATAAAAACAAGTAATACTTGTGATATTCTTTTTTGATTGAAAATCTTATTCAAACATTCTTTTCCTAAGCCCTTTTAAAATCGATACCCAAAGATGTATGAAAATCAAATCAGAGCATGCCATGAGAAAAACACTCATGATAAAAGTATAGTTTCTGACGCTCAAAGAGACCTTGATATAAATGATATCAACATTTTACAATTTAAGGTTTCTGAAGCTCATTAGGGGTCAAACCCAATTTTATCATAGTAAAGCACAAGTGAGCTTATTTTTATGAGCTATGAAACTATTTTCATGAGTATCAAAGCATGAAATGCTTTTAAAAGATTTTCTTAAAGCAAACATATGTTTATGCTATTTAAGTAATTTTGCTCACTGATACACATTAGAATAAGAATATAACACATTGTTTGTCATTTAAGCACAGTACACTAGAGAGGTTCTACGGCTTACTAGCTGATCTTTGGTTGTATTGAAAACATATAGACACAAGTTTCTAAAGGTTCTCAGAACTATTCACAACTATATTTGATCAAGTTAAACATAGCCTTTGAAAAAATCTCATATAAGTGTTAGAGAGAATGTGTTCTATAAAGATAGGCCTTTTAAGCACATCTTACATATTTAAGTACATCAATTAAATACAAGTATCAGAGCAATCAATGGTGAGATTTTGTGCTTCACAAGATACTTACCAGAGCTAATCATGGATACAGATGTGAGCTAATTACTCTAGCATGTTAATGATTAATCAATTCAGAGCAAACACTTAAGAGATTATAAGCATACACTAACAGGTATGATATATAATTAGCTAAGCATGATAGGTAGGCATCAATATGTATCAGAGCCTAAAGAACCATATATGTATCAAAGCATATTAGAAACTTAAGAGTGGAAAATGTAAACCAAAGATGATTTTTAAGTAATTATGGCAGATTATGTAATCCAACATAGAAATTGTCAAATTATAAAAGGAAATGAAAATTGTCAAATCATAAAAATTTAGGAAAGTAAATGCTTAAAACAAAATTTATCTATGGGCTCCCCCTCAGCATAGGCTCTAACTAATTTTCTCAGCATAGTCCTCATTCCATAGAATAGTCCTTATTCCATATCATAGCTCCCCTTGGACTCCATAGCACAGACTTTCTTTATCTCTTTTTTTCCCCCTTTTGTCATCATCGAAAATGAGGTATGCAGCAAATTAGGAGTCACACTATTAGCCTTAACGGCTTATCTCTTAGAGAATTTCCATCAAAAGAGCCTCGTGTCTTCGTGATTGAGCCTCCAATTGATCCATCTATTTGTGGATATGCCTCTACTATGCTGTTCATTACTGCTGACTTAGTAAGGGATTAGCTTCTAGGGTGATGGAAGGATTAGGAATAGCCAAGGCAGGAAGTGCAGTTTTCGCTTAATGTGAACTTGACTCAGGTTTGTCATTTGTTGGATCATTCCTTAGAGATATCTCTTTTTTAGAAGCAGATTCAATTGTTGTGGAAGATTCTGAGTATGTTTCTTCATCAGAATCCAGGCACATACATGCTTTATAGGATAATCCCCCATATCTAATGATAACTTCAAGCCTTTTATCTTCATCAGAACTGTCTTCCAGCACAATAATTCTTTTTTTTTCTTTCTCTTCCTTTATTTTCTGTGGTTGTCCTTTCAATAGCTGAGTCTCTTATCCTTAAACCTTGTCTTGTTCCTCTAGATGTGGTAGCACCAGTAGGTCTCCTTAAGGTTCAAAATGAGTTAAAGGTGCACATGGTGTCTTCCATGTATTCATAGCACTCATTTACCAGATGATAGTTCAGAAATCCAAAAACCTTTGTTAGTAGGATACCATAGGGAACATAATTGTTTCTTCTTTTCTTTGGGGAGATGGCATTCATCATGTAATCAAAAATTAGTC
Organism: Dalbergia cultrata; assembly: GCA_031216105.1. NCBI lineage: Eukaryota > Viridiplantae > Streptophyta > Magnoliopsida > Fabales > Fabaceae > Dalbergia > Dalbergia cultrata. The sequence continues at coordinate 50,864,916 of CM062346.1, forward strand.
TCAACAAGTTTACTCTTCTCCTTGCCAGAAGACACTACAACAACATGCAGTCCATTCCTACTAGTAGGTGCATGCTTTCCATTCTAGGTAGGAGGGAGAACTAGATAAGTGTAAAGATTCCTTTCTAACATCTCTTCCTAAAAAGACTATACAAATCATTAAGAAACATAAAAAGAAGATTTTTACATTTTAAGAAAAAAACTGATGTTATGATATGATGAACATCATAGAAGTGTAGAGGGATTTTTCCAGAGTTTCCACTCTTATGTCTTTAATACCTTTATCATCATTTGAGCATAGCATCTCCATTTATAGCTGTCTTCCACCATGATTGTTGCCTTTGATCAGATGTCTAAGTGACAGGTGTCGCAACCGGGATCGCGACGGGACGGCGAAAAATAAGTTTTTGAAAATTGGAGTCGCCACCAAGTTTATTTAAATTGGGAAAACAAGGAAAAACCCATTTTATCTTCTTAAAAATAGTCTTCAGAAACGGATATGAGTTCGGGAGTCGGTTATGTCTAGGGAAGGGTAAGAACTTAATCCTACAGCACCCCTAGTACACCCGTATTTAAACGGTACCTTAGTGAGTTGTGCAAATTAATTAATAACCCCTTTTAGAATTTCAATCAAAGAGGACAAAAATTAAAATTTAAAAACATAAATTAAGAGAAAAAAAATATACTTTAGCAAAATATTTACAATTTAAACACATAGATTAAGAAGAATTAATTTAGGCAAATATATTTACAAATGAAACATATAAATTAAGAAAATTAATTTACCCAAATATATTATAATTTAAACAAATAATTTAAGAAGAATTAATTTTGACAAATATATCAAATATATTAAGAGAAATTAGCTTTTGAAAAATATATTTACAATTTTAACACAAGCTAAAAAAAATTATTTACACAAAATATTTACAAATTAACAAATAAATTAAAAAAATTAATTTTGGCTTGACAGAGGTTATCTGCTCCTACGTATCCTCCGGTACAATGAGGAACTCAAAGTCACGTAGTTCTATATAAAATATTTGTGTGTTGGTCAATTTTAATTAATGAAAATCCTTCTGAATAAAGAACCTTCTCTTTTTTTAAAAAAAAAAACAAAATCCGCTCTTGAAGAGGATTCAAGTTAGCACTCAGCTACTCAATAAATCCTAACGATTCAATAATAATGAAGATAACATTTGTTACTCAATCATCATCATTGATCATTACACGGATTCAACAAGATTTGAGATAAAATTTATAAGATTCATTCCTATATGAGATTCAAGTTAGCACCAGGCTACTCAATGATCTTTTGTGATCCGACAATAGTGAAGATAACATTTGTTACTCAATCACTATTATTGATTATTACATAGGAAAATATTTCTTGTTTATTGTTTTTTTTTTATAAAAAAATATATATTTATTTACAAGAAAGAAACATGAAACACAGTTATTTGTTTTAAAGACTTATTGAACATCAAATAAATAACAAATCGTTCCCTAAACTATTTAAGTCTTTCCAAATGATTAAAATAAATAAGAAAATAATAATTTTCTATTGGCTAAAACTCTAACAGCCCAAAGAAGGGTAAAAGTTGAAAAATTGTCAAAGAAGCTGGCGTAGATGCCGACCCAGTTAAAACAAAATCTGTCAAAAAAAAAATGCTATATTCATCTATTAACCAAAATACATTCTAATCCTTAAACAACAAAGAAACCCAGCCCAAAAACTATATAGTCTAATAAGCCCAACATTCCTATACCACCACTTGACAACTATACTCACAATTCTCTTTGAAGACCCACGGTTCCCTTCCCCACCATCCTAAATAACAAAACTTGACCCAAAAAAAAAGAAAAAAGCAAAGGAAACCGAACTTCCCCTTTACTCATATCGCAGCAAAAAAAAAAACGGATTTACAAATGCATATGACCCAAATACATTGGAGTCAAAGTTAGTCAAAAGAAAAAAAAAACAAATGAAATAAAAAACAATAAGCCAGAAATAACACTGTCACACACAGGCTTGTCATTGGGTTAGAGGTTTTTTTTCTTCCTACCTATAACAGAGTGTGGGTTAGAGAGAGAGAGAGAGAAAGAAAGGGCAGCGGCAGTAGCACGATGGAGGGGAACTCGCGCCACCACAAATTCAGCGGTGGGGATGTGACGCCTGGCAGCGCGAGCAGAGGGAGGCAGAGCCGCGGTGGTCATGGCGAGGAGGGGGTGGCCGTGAGCTTGCGAACTGAAGCACAGGCGGCGGCGGTCTTGGCTATGGGAAAGGGGAAGATCGCGAAGCAGTGTAGCTAGAGGGGGAGCTCGCGACCTTGGGGAGGATGGCGGTTGTGAACTGATGGAGAAGGAAAGACACGGCGGCTCACAGAGACAACAAAGGGGGAAGGGCGACGTGTAGCAGTGAGGGAGGATCTCATGGTGGTCACGCAACAGGGAAGGCGCGAAGTGCTGGCCTTTGGACGAAGAGCTAGCACCACGAGGATGAGCTCGAGAGCAGGTGCTTCGGCGAAGGTGCAGAGGGGAGGCGCAGCCTTCGCGACTGGCAAGGAGGGGTGTGACAGCGGTAGTGGGTTGATGGTGGCCAGGAAAGCCGCGGCGGTGCAGTCCAGGAGCTCACAGCACGCCTATGGGCTGGGCGCAAGGTGGATGGGGCCAGCCAAAGGCAGCCACGCCACGACAGAATGGAGGTTTGGCTGGGAGTGTTCGCGGTTGACTTCGTCGCTAGCTGAGGGATTAGGGGAATGATGGTGACAAGCTCGTGGCGGTAGGGGGTTTATTTTTCTTTTTCCTTCTCTCTTTTATGCATTGTCTGGCTTATGATCGATTTCTGGTTATGATTTTCAGCAAGGATTTGGGCCGTGGCAATGATTTTTGGCTGGCAATGGTGATGGTGGTCATGGGGAAGAGCAACAATTTGGCTTCTTTGTGTAATGATTATGATGCCGCCATCGAGAGTAGAAGGAAGTGTATGCAGGGATTATGCTATGTACCTGTATTTTGTAATTTGATTCACCTTGTCCCCTTCTCTGAATAGAAACTTGATTCTCTATGATTCCCTCTCCAAAATTGCCAACCCCTTTTCTGTGTTCCCCTTCCCCTATTTATATTGAGTTCTTTCTGTTGTCTGAGTTTGAGTCCATACTATCTGGAATAGAGAAATTACACAGACTTGTCCCCCCACGGTTTGCCTTGCCCATCCGCCTAGCACCCCACTGGCTGGAGCAAAGAGCTTCTTGTTATTGTAGGGAATGGTATCCCATGACTTTCAGATAATATTCCCCATCTTTCTTGGGTGCCGTAATATGAAGATGGAAGCAAAGGCAGAAGGAAGGAAGGCTGTGTCGGCCATTCTGCTTTTAAATTTCTATTGTTTTAATTCTTGAATTGTTTGGTACCATGGGTGGTCTGACATGTGCTTTTTCAAAAGAAAATTGCCCATCATTTCATACGCTAGGCGTGCAATGTGACACAACCGTGACCTGACTCTGTCCCACATGCTCCCTTTTTCATTTTCTGTATAGCACAACTGGAAGTGGGCTGGGTTGGACCTCCCCTTTACTATTTTTATCTTTCATCAGACAAGTGTAAATGGGTTGAGTGATTGTAAAATAAAATGGACCTATATTCACTGTCTAAGATAAATTTCTTTAAACACAAACTCCAAGCAAGTACCACCACCACAAGTAGACACGGGCTAGCATGAAAGGCCGACTTGATTATTTTTTTTTATTATTATTATTAAATTTGAACACGGCAAAGCTACCATCTTTTTATTTTTGAAATATTTTTAAAGTTTTTTTTTTGGATCAAATTTTCAGAAAAAGCAAAAGGACTCCCTTTTTTTTATATTTTTTTATTTTCAAAACAAATAAATTCGAAACAAACTTGACAGACAAAGCACAAAATGACTTACAAAAGAGAAGTTTGAAACAAAATTGGGCCAACCTATAAACAACATTCTTTATTTTTATTATTTTCAATTTTTTTTTTTAGTCTTCGATTGAAACAAAAGAAACTTTTCATTTTTTTTAAATTTTTTCAGAATAAATAAACCAAAGCATTTCAAAACAATATTTTTTTAAATTTTAAATTTTCTGAAATGACTCTAAAAGAACTGTAAAATATGCAAATTTTGGAATTTTCTGTTTAAATGGCCGAAAAAAAATCGGGTGTTCACAGTTGCCCCTCTTTGCTCATTTCTTATAAGAGAATACGAAAAACATAAGTTTTTGCCTATTGTTTTCATAAGGAATGAGTAAAGACATGAACGTTGATTTTGTTTGGCAATGCATGAAATTGAAAATAACAAGAAAGATTGAATTCAAATCGCAAAAGAAATTAAATGCTCATGAGAGCTATATGCAATGCAATGATGTAATTCAGAAACCATGATGTATTAATGACATGAACTGTGAAACTCATGTGGGACAAACAAAGAGATAAAAATTGACAGAGGTTGACTAGAAATTTAAAAACCAACAGGGCTAACTAAAAATTTGAAAAGCCAGTAGGGGCTGACAAGGAAATACAAATCTTGCGACCCAGTGGGTATGGGTCAACAAGCAATATGAAATCAAAATTTTTTGCGACCAACTTGATACGGGTTGACGACAATAGGAAATTAAAAAGCTGTGGTCATTTAAGGCTGACTAGAAAAATAAATGGCAATCTGAGGCCAAACGGAAATGTAAATTGGCAATCTGAGGCACACATGAAAAGTAAAGTGGTAATCTGAGGCCGACAAGAGTGAAAATGGCCATCTAAGGCCGATTAAAAGGTAAAACGGCAATCTGAGGCCAATTGAAAATTTAAAATGGCAATCTGAGGCCGATGAGAATGAAAACAGAAATCTGAGGCCGACACGAGAAGTAAAGTGGCAATCTGAGGCCGACTGGAAATGTAAATTGGCAATCTGAGGCTGACTAGAAATTAAATTTGGCAATCTGAGGCCGATTGGAAATGTAAATTGGCAATTTGAGGCCGACTAGAAATTAAATTTGGCAATCTGAGGCCGACTGAAAAAGTAAATTTGGCAAACTGAGGCCGACTGAAAAATAAATTTGGCAATCTGAGGCCGACTGAAAAAGTAAATTTGGCAAACTGAGGCCGACTGAAAAATAAATTTGGCAATCTGAGGCCGAAAAAAAGTAAATTTGGCAACCGAGGCCGATCAAAATAAATTTGGCAATCTGAGGCCGACTGAAAAATAAAGTGGCAATCTGAGGCCGACTGAAAAATAAATTTGGCAATCTGAGGCCGACTGAAAGTAAAGCGGCAATCTGAGGCAGACTGGAAAATAGTAAATTTGGCAAACTGAGGCCGACTGAAAAATAAATTTGGAATCATGGAAAACAATGATTTTCACATTATCTCTTTTTGAGGTTATATGCACAAGTCATCAATTTTCAGTTCATTTCAGAAAGACTGTCCGTAACCGAATCAAGCAAGCCTCAAGGAAGATTATATCCGATCAAACTCATAATTCACACGCCGGACCTTCTAGCATAAACTTGCTTTTCTTCTGTAACTTTGCTCATTTCCTTCCATTCTTCCTTCTTCTCTTTTTTCCCCTTTTTTTTTTCAGGATGATGACTGTTTTTCTGCCAACCTTGATTGAAACTTCTGAATTCTCATGGTGTAATGCTTGCCATGGATGTATGCTGTAAGAATTATTAGGTTGTACAACTTTAAACTTAAATTTATGCTTACTCAAGACATCATAAATAAACATGCATTTAAAGAGAAAACAAAAAGATTGACTGAATAGACATCTTTATTGCTTGGTGTATTGGATGACAAAAGGTGGGAACAATCATAAAAGTGAAAGACAGGACTGTGAAACATAGAATTGTGAAAGACATGAAATTTTGCCCCAGTGTAAGTTCTTTGTAACTCAATCAATCAACTTCTTGTAGCAAGTTAAACACCATATATCCATGGTCTCCGAAGATATGTTTTCAAATCCTTTTTTTGAAAAATTGCCCCAGTTTTAGTCTTGGGCTATTTGATTCCCTGGACAAATTCAACACTAAAATTGCCCCAGTATAGGTTGCTTGAGATGATGTTTATCTTTTTGCTCTAATTTTTGCTTAGGTTGCTCTTTCGAGTTTTCAACCTAACGAGCTTTTTTTTTTTCTTTTTTTTTTCTTTTTCCTTTTTTTTCGTTTTACCCTAACTTTTGCTTAGGTCGCTCTTTCGAGTTTTCAACCTAACGGGCTTTTTCAACATCTTTTCAAGCATAGAATCTTTTGACTGCATCGGTATTGATTGGTTTAGGCAATTCTTGACCATCCATGTTTTGCAAAATCAACGCCCCACCTGAGAACGCTTGCTTGACAATGTAAGGGCCTTCATAGCTTGGGGCCCATTTTCCCCATGCATCTTCTTGATTAGGGAGAATTTTCTTCAGAACCAAATCTCCTGGATAAAAATCTCTAGGACGGACTTTCTTGTTAAAAGCCTTAGCCATTCTGCTTTGGTACAACTGGCCGTGACAAATAGCTGCTAGTCTTTTCTCTTCTATCATGTTCAACTGTTCATATCGAACCTTCACCCATTCAGATTCTTCTAACTTAGCCTCCATTAGAACCCTTAATGATGGGATTTCCACTTCTATAGGAGATACAGCCTCCATTCCATACACTAGTGAGAAGGGAGTTGTCCCTGTACTTGACCGTATATTGGTTCGATATGCGTGTAAAGCATATGGCAGCATTTCATGCCAGTCTTTGTAATTCACCACCATCTTGGCGATGATTTTCTTGATATTCTTATTTGCAGCTTCAACCGCACCATTCAGTTGAGGCCTATAAGGAGCTGAGTTGTGATGCTTGATCTTGAAAGTTTCAAAGAACTTTTGAACTTCAGCACCATTGAGGTTTGGAGCATTATCTGTGATAATTCTTTCTGGAATCCCGTACTGACAAATAATGTCTTTTTTGATGAATCTGATAAACACTTTCTGCGTGATATTGGCGTATGAAACTGCTTCCACCCATTTAGTGAAATAGTCTATCGCCACGAAGATGAAACGATGACCATTGGATGCTTTGGGATTAATTGGGCCGATGACATCCATGCCCCACATTGAGAAAGGCTAAGGAGATACCATGTTGTGTAATGGAATTGGAGGAGCATTGACTCGATCTGCATATGTTTGACATTTGTGACACTTTCGAACATAACCGATGCAATCATTCTCCATGGTAGACCAATAATATCCACTCCTTAGGATCTTGCGTGCCATCATATGTCCATTAGCGTGGGTTCCACAGATTCCTTCGTGGATCTCAGTCATAATCATTCGAGCTTCATGAGCATCTACACATCTGAGGAGAGTAGTGTCATGATTCCGCTTGTAAAGGACTTCACCATTTAGGAAAAAGGTCATGGCCAATCTTCGAATTGTTTTTCTTTGCACTTCATTTGCTCCAGTCGGGTATTCTCCTCTTTGAACATATTGTTTGATGTCATGATACCATGGTCGGCCATCTGGTTCAATCTCTACGCTGTCACAGTATATCGGTTCATCTTACACCTCTACGCGGATAGGTTTTACATTTGCGTGGATCTCCAACTTAGTCATCACAGCCAAAGTGGCCAAAGCATCCGCAAATTGATTTTTGTCTCGAGTTAAGTGAGAAAATGATATATTATCAAAGTGCTCAATTAGTCGAGATAAATACTTCTGATAAGGTATCAATTTTGGATCTTTTGTGCGCCATTCTCCAATAACTTGGTAGATTATGAGCGCAGAGTCTCCAAACACCTTTAATTCTTTGATCCCTAAGTCAATTGCAACTTGCAAACCATTCGCACAAGCCTCATATTCTGCGATGTTGTTGGTACACTCAAAATCCAACTTGATGGAAACTGGCATCGCTTCCTACCGGGTGATACCACTACAGCCTCTATTCCACATCCATTCATATTGACAAATTTCATCAAAGTACATTTTCCATACATTCTCCTTTTCTATCTCATCTTTTTCCACTGTTAACACTTCTCCATCGGGGAATTCCGGCACAATAGGCTGTATATCCTCAAGAGGATTTTCAGCTAGATGATCGGCAATTGCACTTCCCTTGATAGACTTCTGAGTCACATATTTGATATCAAATTCGGACAGCATCACTTGCCATTTTGACATTCTCAACGACACATGAGGACTATCAAATATGTATCTTAATGGATCCATTCGAGAGATTAACCAGGTAGTGTAGTATAACATGTACTGCCTCAACCTCTTGGATGCCCACACTAACGCACAACAAGTCTTTTCAATCGCCAGATAACGGGATTCACAGTCATTAAACTTCTTGCTCAGATAATAAATTGCCTGTTCCTTCTTACCAGACTCATCATATTGACCCAACATTGCCCCAAGTGACGTGGGCAACACTGTGAGGTACAATATTAAAGGGCGGTCTGGTACAGGTGGGGCTAGAATTGGGGGCTTCATTAAATAAGCCTTTATTTTATCAAAGGCTTCTTGGCATTCATCATTCCACTCCCCAGGTTGATGCTTTCACAGCAGCTTGAATATAGGTTCACAAGTACTAGTCAAATTGGCAATAAATCTAGCAATGTAGTTGAGCCTTCCAAGAAAACTTCTCACTTCTCGTTCAGTTCGGGGAGCAGACATTTCTTGTATCGCCTTCACCTTATCAGGATCCACTTTTATCCCTTCTCTACTGACAATCAACCCAAGTAACTTCCCTGTAGAAGCCCCAAAAATGCATTTATTAGGGTTCAATCGTAACTTATACTTTCTGAGCCTCTCGAACAGTTTTCGCAGAACTGCCACGTGGCTCTCTCCCTCCTTAGACTTGGCGACCATATCATCTACATACACTTCAATCTCCTTGTGCATCATGTCATGGAACAATGTGACCATAGCACGTTGGTAGGTGGCACCAAAGATTCTTCAATCCAAATGGCATGACTCAGATAGCAAAATGTTCCCCACGGCGTTATGAAAGTAGTTTTTCCTTTGTCATGAATATCCATAGGAATCTGATTATACCCAGAATATCCATCCATAAAGGAAAATCGGTGACTTTTAGCTGTATTATCAACAAGGACATCAATGTGAGGGAGAGGAAAATCATCTTTTGGGCTAGCCTTATTCAAAACCCGATAATCTACACACATCCTGACTTTTCCATCTATTTTAGGTACGAGCACAATGTTGGCCACCCAATCAGTGTGTCTTGAAACCTCTAGAAATCCAGCCTCCAGCTGTTTAGTCACTTCTTCTTTTATTTTCAATGACATATTGGGTCGCATTCTCCTCAACTTTTGCTTTTTCGGCTCAGCTTCTAGATACAAAGGAATCTTGTGTGAAGCAATCTCTGGGTCTAATCCTGGCATATCACGATAGGACCATGCAAATACATCCAGGAATTCCTTAAACAACGCAATTATCTCTGTACGTTCAGGATTTTCCACTATTTTCAACTCCTTTTTCTCTTCTTCAGTGCCCATGTTAATCACCTCGACCACCTCATTGTCTAAGTCAAATCCTTTTTCTGCATGTTCCAGTAAGCTTGAAAATTGCTCAATATCTCCCTCATCCTCTTCAGATTCATGGTTATCGCAATCAAATGCAGCAAGAGAATCGATTGATAAGTTTCCAAATTCCTTTTCTTGTGGCAAAATTTCTATGTCATTCATGTTCCTGGAAAGTAATTATGGTAGGTTGGAATGCTAAAATGGATCACAAACAACATAGGACAAACACGAATTAACGAGCTGGGAATGGAAAAGTAAAGAAATAAGGGAAAGGAGAAAACGAAAGAAAGAGAAAAAAAGAACGAAGCAAAATGGAAAACATAAAGGAAGGCTATTGAAAAATCATGTAAGCTTATTTAAACGATGTCTCACAGTAGCATAAACAAAAGCATAAATCTTAATTAATACAACCCAACAAATTACTTTGCAGCAATAACATCAATCACTGGTTCAGCAGTCCAGTTCATCAGCATTTCATCGTTGTTGTTATCTTGAAATTTGTTGTCTCCTTGAGTTGTTTCAGAGTCCAAGGTGTTGATGGTGAAGTGGTAGCAAGGCGAGTGAACTATTCCAGCTGTAATTACTTCAACCAGGCCATGAAACGTCTCTCTTAAGTGAGGGATTTGCTTCATTTTTCCACTTTGTTTTTTCTGCTCCAGACTCAAAGTTCTCATCTCCTCGTTCAACGAGTCCTTGTACCCTGCACTCAAACCGGTTGAACTTTTCAGGGACCGATATAGAGGTTTGGGTGCCTTGCGAACACGATCCCAGTCCTTTGCCTTCCAGATATCCGTTCTTAGCCATGATGTGGGCCACCACCTGACTTTGTATTGGGGGTTTAGCTTGCTCTTGTTTCAATCCTACTACCTCTAAATTATGCCATAAGCTACTCTCCACCAGCTCTACATTCTCCACATATGGCAATGCCACTGGTTTGAACACTAAGATTTCTTTTTCTCCATGAATTGTAACAACCATTCCATTCTCCACATATTTCACCTTTTGACGCAAGGTTGAGGGGACAGCTCCGGCGTTGTTAATCCATGGTCTTCCCAGTAGCATATTATAATCCGACTCAATCTCCATCACTTGGAATAATACTTCAAATCTGCTTGGGCCCATCTCAAATAGCAGTGTTATTTCTCCAAGGATGCTCTTCTTAGCTCCGTCAAATGCTTTCACTACCATTAACTGTGGCAGTATATCATCCTTACTCATTGATAAATAGTGCAGGGTTGATACTGGCAAGACATTTAACCCTAACCCTCCATCAATAAGGACTCTGGGCACAATGTAACCCTTGCATTTAAGAGTTATGTATAGTGCTCTCGGGTTGTTCTGAGATAAAATCTCTTTATCTGAAAATGTGATCATGTTAACACGCTTCCCCAGGTCCACCATGTTTACTACATTCTCCAATGATGTATCTGGCTTGACGTAGGCCTCCTTCAACACCTTCAACACTGCTTTTTGGTGGAGTTCAGATGACAAGATTAGTGACAAGAATGATATTCTAGCGGGAGTCTTCTTTAATTGTTCTAGAATATCATACTCACTTTGCTTCATAATCTTTAAAAACTCCTCCTCCTCCTCTTCTCTTTCTTTTCTCTCTGAGTCTAAGCTTTTGTCGATATTACCTTCGTCAACAAACTTCCCCTTCTCCAACTCTTTGGGCCCATAAACTCTTCCACTCCTTGTTATTCCCTTTACTTCCATGACACCTGTCACTTCCTCGCTTTCTCGGGCCTTCGAGGTTTCCCCTATATCTCCTTTCATCTCCACTCTAGTTTCATAATTCCAGGGCACAGCACGAGAGTTCTCATAATAGAAAGGCGTGGGCTTTTCCACAGTGATTACCACTTTTTCTGGCTTGGGGGCTGGATTAAGTGGTGGAACTTTGAGTACAAAACGCTCAATCACATTCACCTCTTCAACAGAATTCTGCTTCTTTTTTGCCCGTATCACACCTAAAGTGAGTAGTTCTTGTACATGCACTTTGAAATCCCAACAATTCTCAATATCATGTCCAAGACTTCCACAATGGTATGCACATCTTGATTCCATATCATATTTCTCCTCTTCTTTCATCATAGAAGCAGGTGCTATGATGTTATAATTAGCTTCCTTCAAAGCAATAAACACTTTCTCCATGGGTGTTCGGAGACTCAAAACCTTTTTGATCAATTGTTTCTCCACTTCCAAGGCATTCACACGACTTCCTCCTTCATGATTTGGGATCGGGTTATTAACAATATCGGGTTTTGGATCTTCTTGGAGATCCAGTCTCCCACAAGCAATTAGTCTTCTCACTGCCGTCTTAAAACCTTCACAATCTTCAATCGAATGTCCCATAACATCCATATGGTATTTGCAAGTCAGATTTGGATTGTACCAAGTCGGAAACGGAGGTTGTAATGGGTGCACAGGGTATGGTGAAATCAAATGAGCATCAAACAACCGTTGATAAAGGTGGCATTGGAAATGGCTAACTTTGGAAAAGGTGGTAGGTTTGGGAAACGATTGCGATTTTGGTTTTGAGAATTGGGTGGAGGTGCTGCGTTTAGGAAGTTCTGAGGATGTATGGTTGGATATGTTGGACGGGCAGGTCGGTATGGCCGTATGTGGATGTTGTTGACTTGAGGCTGGTTGTATGGGGTGGGGTTTGTGGTTTGGTAGTGTGGGTAAGGAGGGATGGATGACATTTGGGGTCCTGAATATGCGGATGCATATCTTGGGGTGAAAGGTCACGACTGCACGTAATTTACCTCCGTCTCTTTCTTTCTGGGCGGGAATCCTCTCTTGGTGTCTTCATTGCTCATCGGGAGCTTGCCAGCTTTAGTCAAGCTCTCAATTCTTTCTCCAGCGGTTATTAACTCAGAAAAATCTCTGTATGCTGCTCCCGCCATTGCCCCGATGTAAGGAGACCCTAGAGTTGCTAGGAAGTATGAACACATCTCGGATGAGATGAGTGGTGGTTGCACTTGAGCGGCCAAAGCTCTCCATCTCTGAGCATATTGTTTAAAGGGTTCATCTTTCTTCTTTTGCATTGTACTCAGCTGTTCACGGCTGGGCGCTATTTCCAAGTTAAACTTATACTGGTTCATGAATTGGTCAGCCAGCTCTCCCCAGCAGGAAATCTTTGCATGATCTAACTGGATGTACCATTCTAGAGCCGGTCCGGTCAAACTCTCGTGGAAAAAGCTAATGAGAAATTTTTCATCTTTGGACCAGATTGACATCTTGGTACAATAACTCTTTAAATGGAAGAGTGGGTTGCCAGTTCCATCATATTTCGAAAAATCAGGAATTTTAAAATCTTTAGGGACAACCGTGCTAATGGGAGGGCAGAGTTGCTCAATCTCCATGTAGCCATAATTGTTTGGCCTTTGGATTGCCTTAATTTGTTGCTGGATTTTTTCCATCCATTCTTCTCTCAACTTGTCCTTCTCTGTTTCTGCACGATTATTTCCCGAGGAAGAGAGTTGCCTTGGGATGACATTCGGAGGCTGCTCCTAAATGTGGGTAGCGTGCCCATGCCCTTCAACATGTGTATTCTCTACCGCGTGATATCCTTCTCCAATGGGAATAGTAATAGGCATCGTCGGTTGTGGTTGTTCATGGGGATTATCATTCACCCCTTGCATGACATTCAGAGCTGCATCCGATACCACAGGTATGGTTATCGTTGTAGCACTTGGTTGTACCCCTCCTGAGTTTTGGTGGGCTCTCAATAAGTCGAGTGACTCCATCATAGCCCGCATCATCTCCTCCATTCTTCCCTGGTTATTTGACAACTCGTTCAGTCTTCCTCTCACTGCATCAACTTCCATGCTTAAGTTTCTTCCGGGTTCAGAAGTAGTTATAGTCGAGGTGGTTACAGCTGGAATAGCTCTTCCCGATTCAGAAGTAATTACAGACGGGATGGTCCTTCCTGGTTCTGTGTTTCCGCCGGCCATCTTGGTTCGAGCTCTAGTGTTATGAACACGAGTTAGATTGGTATCCTCTTTCCTTAGGCGCCCAATGGTTACGAATCTTATGCTTTCACAAACTGTAATAGTCGCAAAGTTAAAATCTTGTTTTATGTTTTTTTTTTTCCTTTTTTTTTATATGTATATAAGAAACAAATGAAAGAGGTCAAAAAGTTCTTTTTTCTTTTATTTTTAAAAGCAAGGACGCCCTGCACCCATTCTTATGGGTATATCACCCTATAAGTCGAGGTGCAGTTGATAGCAAATCTAAGGGAGGATTCACTCCTCTATAGGTACTATCTGATGAACACTAGCAATGTGGTTCCTTTTCATATGTCTGAACATTATCATACTTTTACACAAGGACGAACTATCTCAAGGTAAAAAATGTGATTCATTACTTTCTAAGGGAACATCTGTTCCTCTATAGAGAGCATCTGGCGAGCTTGAGAAGTCACAATTGACAGTCGAAGTGAAAGTACAAACATTAAAGTTTCATTCATTCCTGGGTGAAGTTCTGAGTACAAACTGTTTCAAGATACATTTCATGAGTTTTGATCCTCTTTTCTCAACAAGGAAATTCAACAACTCTTGATTCATGATAGATAATTACATTAAAGCTTTCATTTTCTTTCTCTTGAGGCCTTTAGTGATCCTCTCGCATGAATCCATGAATTCTGTCACCTCTTGAGGCAATCTAAATGGTGGCAACTTATTAATTTGCTCTTTGGCTTGCTCGAAACGGTAAATAAAGTTTGGAATGTAATGACTCAATTCACCGGTGAGCTTTCCACATTTCTCTTCCCATTCTAACGCCTTTTCTCTCCATGACTTCCCGAATTCTGTTGCATCGACAAACAAATCATGATATTGGTTTGCTGATGCCCATCCTCGAGTAGCCTTCTGCTCAGTCTGTGCCAACATGGTTGATAGGTGCTTCACTTGTCCCTCCAGTTTCTCTCTCATACCTTTCTCTTTCTTGACTTCCATTCTCAAGCTCCAAATGTCTTTATCTCGTTGGCTGACCTCCAATTCTACTCTTTCCACCATGCGATTTTTCTTACTAACCTCTCTCTCCAGTTGATTCTTTTCCTTCACAAGCTTGTGGAGTCCTCCTTCTAGCTCTTGGATTTTGGCCAGATGCATGCTTGAGATTTTCTCTTTGCCCTTTCTGGACTTGGTAATTTCTGCTGCTTCGATACATTCGTCTTTTAGGGCCTCAATTTCTTTGGCCATTTTCTTGCATTGATCTTGAAGGATGTCAACCTTCAGGTTTGCTGCTTCCTTTTTCTCCTCCAGAAACCGCATTTGGGCCTTCATCATTTCCATCTGTTGGGCCGGCTCTGGAGTTTGCGTGGGGGCTAGGTTGTTGGGAATATCTTTTGGGATACTATCTTTCCCGACCCTTGCCTTCCTCCAGTCTTTGTATTCTTGAGAAGAGGTTAAACGTTGTTGGCCGAGCTCCGTTTTCCCCAAGATTTTGACATCATTCCATGCCATTTTGATCTTCCTTTCTTGCTCCAGGGTACTCTTGTCTTTTTGGTATAGGAAACTGAATACTTTAAGTTGTTCTTCTTGTGGCGTTATGCGAGTCGGTGGAGTTGTCTAAGCACTAATGCAGGTGTATAGGAAATGCATCCCCTTGGACCCATCAACGGAACATTATGGAAGTCACCACAGCTATAGATAACACTGTCTCCACGATACCAAGGACAGACCCATTTGAAAGTGTTTGATTGGATCTGTGAGAATTCCTTTTTCCATGCCTGAGCTTCTTGACACTTTATCTGTATGCGATGGAAGTCCCCTAACGGATTAGGAAGAAGGCCCATGCTGCTATTAGCATATACATGGGTCATGAACCACACGTATAGCATTGGCAAACAACAACGCAGCCTTCCCCCCCTCTTTTGAATACAAACCCCTAAAGAAAGGAATGTATCTGCTAGCATGGCCGGGATAGGATTCATGCCACACGTTTCAAACTTGAAAAACACATCCATGGCAGCTTGGTCAACGACATCGGGCGTGAATGGAAACAAAACCAACCCATAGATAGTCAGTGCCAGTGTTCGTTTGAAGAAATCCCAATCTTCTTGTTGAGCCAAAGTTTGCATATGAGTCTCCAGCAAACTTCTTCTGATTCCTCGAGTAGTCCCCCTTACTTCCATTATCATCTGGTTTGAATTAACTCCGATTATCTTGGCAACGTTTTCCTTATTAACATAATGCCCTTGGTATAGATATACACCTGATTTTTCTTGGATCGGTAGTCTCATTATGACCACATATTCTTCTATGGTTGGCGCAGCATCAAGATCGGGCAATTCAAAGCAACAAAGAGAAGGGTTCCAGAATTGTGAGAGAGCACTCAATGCTGGCGCTTCCACCGGAATGGACAACAAATCCAATATGCACCCGTAGGTATTCTTGAAAGAAAATCGGACTTCACGAGGCATCAGCTGAACTATTTATGTTACTTTCTCTAGCTCATTGCTCATCACTGTAACCTTGATATTTCTTTTCCAGTCATGTACATTGCTAGTGTTCATCGGTATTGCATCCATTTGCTTTGAACTGATGATGAATCAAAAACCTCACACACTGTGCATAAGAATGAAATAATTGAGTAGAATTAAAAAGATGGAAGAGATAAGAAAAAAATTTTGATGCTTCCTTGAGAATTTGATGACGCACAAACCTATGTAAGTGAACACAACTGAAGAAAAGAAACATTTCATGAAAAAAACAAGTTATGTTATGAGAAACGAATGGAATGAATGCATGTGATAATGAACAAAATGCCTAAACCTCTGAGAATGAATATCAACATTAAGTTATGAGATAAGGAACTAGCTAACCTAAATGCAATGTAACAATGTTTGGTGTAGAAACAACAAAAATAAAGCATAAAGGAGTGCGGTGTAAAAGGATGAAAGAAGCATGCTCCCATTGTCCTAGCCGAGTAAAACCTAATGGGTGAGATGTTCTAAGGCCAGAAACCCTAACGTGGTAGCTACTAGGTTTGACTATACGTGTACACATTCATGGTGGGTCTAGAATTCTAATGACCATGGTCCCCAGATTGCCCTTATCCACAGGACAAGGATCCGACCTTTGAACCAACCATAAGTAGGGATAAGCCCTCTCAATATGATTGACTCACAAGGCCAAGAATAACTGAGTGGTGCCCCAACAACTACCAAGTGAGCATGAAGCCCCTCATGGCAATGTCAAGAAACCCCCTAATCCTAAGCTCGCACGGGCTCGGGTATAGAGTCCAAGAACATAGTGTGTGAATTAAGTGATCGTGAAGTGTGTGCTGGGAGCATACAAACCTTCCGATCCTATCACTACATACACTCTTGCAAAACAAGATACAAACAACACATATATACAAAATAGTCATCTATCCTAAGATTTTAATAAATAAAGAAAATTTTTACAAAATTCAAACCACAGGCATATACAGAATAACAATAGTCGTCTATCCTAGAGTTTAACAAATAAACAAATATTATATATAAACATCAAGAAAATTAAACTATACAAAAGAGAATTAAAGAAACACTGCACAAAATAAAGTGAGGAAAGAAAAACATGAATAAATGGGGTTTATATTTAATTTGCACAACTAACTATAATAAGCCTGACTCTCTTACTAAAGTCCCCAGTGGAGTCGCCATCTGTCGCAACCGGGATTGCAACGGGACGGCGAAAAATAAGTTTTTGAAAATTGGAGTCGCCACCAAGTTTATTTAAATTGGGAAAACAAGGAAAAACCCATTTTATCTTCTTAAAAATAGTCTTCGTAAACCAGATATGAGTTCGGGAGTCGGTTATGTCTAGGGAAGGGTAAGAACTTAATCCTACAGCACCCCTAGTACACCCGTATTTAAACGGTACCTTAGTGAGTTGTGCAAATTAATTAATAACCCCTTTTAGAATTTCAATCAAAGAGGACAAAAATTAAAATTTAAAAACATAAATTAAGAGAAAAAAAATATACTTTAGCAAAATATTTACAATTTAAACACATAGATTAAGAAGAATTAATTTAGGCAAATATATTTACAAATGAAACATATAAATTAAGAAAATTAATTTACCCAAATATATTATAATTTAAACAAATAATTTAAGAAGAATTAATTTTGACAAATATATCAAATATATTAAGAGAAATTAGCTTTTGAAAAATATATTTACAATTTTAACACAAGCTAAAAAAAATTATTTACACAAAATATTTACAAATTAACAAATAATTTAAAAAAATTAATTTTGGCTTGACAGAGGCTATCTGCTCCTACGTATCCTCCGGTGCAATGAGGAACTCAAAGTCACGTAGTTCTATATAAAATATTTGTGTGTTGGTCAATTTTAATTAATGAAAATCCTTCTGAATAAAGAACCTTCTCTTTTATTTAAAAAAAAAACAAAATCCGCTCTTGAAGAGGATTCAAGTTAGCACTCAGCTACTCAATAAATCCTAACGATTCAACAATAATGAAGATAATATTTGTTACTCAATCATCATCATTGATCATTACACGGATTCAACAAGATTTGAGATAAAATTTATAAGATTCATTCCTATACGAGATTCAAGTTAGCACCAGGCTACTCAATGATCTTTTGTGATCCGACAATAGTGAAGATAACATTTGTTACTCAATTACTATTATTGATTATTACATAGGAAAATATTTCTTGTTTATTGTTTTTTTTTATAAAAAAAATATATTTATTTACAATAAAGAAACATGAAACACAGTTATTTGTTTTAAAGACTTATTGAACATCAAATAAATAACAAATCGTTCCCTAAACTATTTAAGTCTTTCCAAATGATTAAAATAAATAAGAAAATAATAATTTTCTATTGGCTAAAACTCTAACAGCCCAAAGAAGGGTAAAAATTGAAAAATTGTCAAAGAAGCTGGCATAGATGCCGACCCAGTTAAAACAAAATCTGTCAAAAAAAAAATGCTATATTCATCTATTAACCAAAATACATTCTACTCCTTAAACAACAAAGAAACCCAGCCCAAAAACTATGTAGTCTAATAAGCCCAACATTCCTATGCCACCACTTGACAACCATACTCACAATTCTCTTTGAAGACCCACTGTTCCCTTCCCCACCATCCTAAATAACAAAACTTGACCCAAAAAAAAAGCAAAGGAAACCGAACTTCCCCTTTACTCATATCGCAGCCCAAAAAAAATGGATTTACAAATGCATATGACCCAAATACATTGGAGTCAAAGTTAGTCAAAAGAAAAAAAAAAACAAATGAAATAAAAAACAATAAGCCAGAAATAACACTGTCACACACAGGCTTGTCATTGGGTTAGAGGTTTTGTTTCTTCCTACCTATAACAGAGTGTGGGTTAGAGAGAGAGAGAGAAAGAAAGGGCAGCGGCAGTAGCACGATGGAGGGGAACTCGTGCCACCACAACTTCAGCGGTGGGGATGTGACGCCTGGCAGCGCGAGGAGAGGGAGGCAGAGCCACAGTGGTCATGGCGAGGAGGGGGTGGCCGTGAGCTTGCGAACTGAAGCACAGGCGGCGGCGGTCTTGGCTATGGGAAAGGGGAAGATCGCGAAGCAGTGTAGCTAGAGGGGGAGCTCGCGACCTTGGGGTGGACGGCGGTTGTGAACTGACGGAGAAGGAAAGACACGGCGGCTCACAGAGACAGCAAAGAGGGAAGGCCGACGTGTAGCAGTGAGGGAGGATCTCATGGTGGTCGCGCAACAGGGAAGGCGCGAAGTGCTGGCCTTGGGACGAAGAGCTAGCACCACGAGGATGAGCTCGAGAGCAGGTGCTTCGGCGAAGGTGCAGAGGGGAGGCGCAGCCTTCACGACTGGCAAGGAGGGGTGTGACAGCGGTGGTGGGTTGATGGTGGCCAGGAAAGCCGCGGCGGTGCAGTCCAGGAGCTCACAGCACGCCTATGGGCTGGGCGCAAGGTGGATGGGGCCAGCCAAAGGCAGCCACGCCACGACAGAATGGAGGTTTGGCTGGGAGTGTTCGCGGTTGACTTCGTCGCTAGCTGAGGGATCAGGGGAATGATGGTGACAAGCTCGCGGCGGTAAGGGGTTTATTTTTCTTTTTCCTTCTCTCTTTTATGCATTGTCTGGCTTATGATTGATTTCTGGTTATGATTTTCAGCAAGGATTTGGGCCGTGGCAATGATTTTTGGCTGGCAATGGTGATGGTGGTCATGGGGAAGAGCAACAATTTGGCTTCTTTGTGTAATGATTATGATGCCGCCATCGAGAGTAGAAGGAAGTGTATGCAGGGATTATGCTATGTACCTGTATATTGTAATTTGATTCACCTTGTCCCCTTCTCTGAATAGAAACTTGATTCTCTATGATTCCCTCTCCAAAATTGCCAACCCCTTTTCTGTGTTCCCCTTCCCCTATTTATATTGAGTTCTTTCTGTTGTCTGAGTTTGAGTCCATACTATTTGGAATAGAGAAATTACACAGACTTGTCCCCCCACGGTTTGCCTTGCCCATCCGCCTAGCACCCCACTGGCTGGAGCAAAGAGCTTCTTGTTATTGCAAGGAATGGTATCCCATGACTTTCAGATAATATTCCCCATCTTTCTTGGGTGCCGTAATATGAAGATGGAAGCAAAGGCAGAAGGAAGGAAGGCTGTGTCGGCCATTCTGCTTTTGAATTTCTATTGTTTTAATTCTTGAATTGTTTGGTACCATGGGTGGTCTGTCATGTGCTTTTTCAAAAGAAAATTGCCCATCATTTCATACGCTAGGCGTGCAACGTGACACAACCGTGACCTGACTCTGTCCCACATTCTCCCTTTTTCATTTTCTGTATAGCACAACTGGAAGTGGACTGGGTTGGACCTCCCCTTTACTATTTTTATCTTTCATCAGACAAGTGTAAATGGGTTGAGTGATTGTAAAATAAAATGGACCTATATTCACTGTCTAAGATAAATTTCTTTAAACACAAACTCCAAGCAAGTACCACCACCACAAGTAGACACGGGCTAGCATGAAAGGCCGACTTGATTATTTTTTTTATTATTATTATTAAATTTGAACACGGCAAAGCTACCATCTTTTTATTTTTGAAATATTTTTAAAGTTTTTTTTTTGGATCAAATTTTCAGAAAAAGCAAAAGGACTCGCTTTTTTTATATTTTTTTATTTTCAAAACAAATAAATTCGAAACAAACTTGACAGACAAAGCACAAAATGACTTACAAAAGAGAAGTTTGAAACAAAATTGGGCCAACTTATAAACAACATTCTTTATTTTTATTATTTTCAATTTTTTTTTTTTAGTCTTCGATTGAAACAAAAGAAACTTTTCATATTTTTTTTAATTTTTTCAGAATAAATAAACCAAAGCATTTCAAAACAATATTTTTTTAAATTTTAAATTTTCTGAAAAGACTCTAAAAGAACTGTAAAATATGCAAATTTTGGAATTTTCTGTTTAAATGGCCGAAAAAAAATCGGGTGTTCACAATAGGTGTAGCTCATCTGTTGTGTTATGGAAAGTTAGCCTAGAAGAGTAGGTTGACAATCTATTACATCGGTTGCAGAAGTCGTTGTATAATTAAGGTTTCTAATGTCCCTTTAGAACCTTATTTTTCACTTCTTGAATATGGTTTCTGAACTCCTCCTTCAAAAAGCTATGATGATTCACCATTTAGGTAGAAGAGATGACATACCAGTTATGAAACTGGGTTTGACTCGAGATTTGAAATTTGAATTTCAAATTTCCCTCCTTTTTCTGTAGCGTTCAACTCTCCACAATGAAGTGAGCTTTGTAATGAGTGCTATTAGTTCCTTGATGATTCTTTGGTCTTCTAATCTTTAATCCAGGCTTGATGATGATGAATGTTTTGTAATTATGGTGATTGAAGACTAAGTAACATGTTGGTATCAGATTTTGTATGATCTCTTAATTCTTCAGCGTTCTTTCTGATGTCTTGTGCTACTTTCTGAAGATCCTTTCCTTTGTTTCTTGTTTTCCATTTAATCTGCTTTATTTCTTGATGCATGTAAGCATATTTTACATGATATAATATTCACTTCATTTAAGCTCAGTCTCTTAACACGAGATAAAATATGCTTGCACATATATAGTGAAATTATTCTTGCTTAAGTCCGTGTTATGCACTTCAGAAATACCTGTTAAGCTTAGTTAAGAAACTCAAGGTAGACATTAATCATTCTTCGAAATATTTTCCCTAAATTGGTTTTTTTGTCATTCAAAACAGTATTGGTCATACGTTCTGAAGGGTTCTGGAGCTTACAATATGCATATTGAATCAAGAGAACTTGTCTTTAGTTGTAATGGGGCTTAGGTGAAGGTGGGTAATTAATAAGGCCAACAGAGATAAACTGCTAATCAAAGGAGAGCAAATACACACACCAAGAGCACAAGTGCACACTTTGTCCAACTGAATTACAATTACAAGCCTTTAATTTCAATGTTGCACACATTCAATCAAACTTTTTCAGAAACATTTTTTTCTTCTTCAAATATTCAACTTTTTTTTTCTTTTTATATTTTCTTGATGTGCTACTTGTTTAATGAATTTCTTTTTTATTGCCACTCATGGATGCACATTGTCCCTCCTATACACTTAAATTGGGGCATGTCCTCATGCTCTGCCCAACACTTAAGCTCAAGCACATATAAGAAATATACAAATGCTTTCCTAAGTCTAAAAGATAAGGAATTTTCATGGTTTTTCACTTTTGGCTAAGGATGTACTAAAACAAAAGAATAGGCAATAAGGTTCAAAAAGGATAAATAATGGTAACATGCAAAGGTTGGCTATATGGACAAGTGGCTAAAACAAGAAAAATGGCTCAATCATGTTCAAGCATGCACCTGGAAATATAATTTCACATAAGACCCTAAGCAAGTTCTAGAATACAAATCCAAAAAAGGAAACACATATTAACAAATAAGGATGTCATATGATAGTCCAATCAAATAGGCTCAAAATCTCATAGGTAAAAGTGCATGTACTCAATGCAAACATCACATTGAATCCACCAAGAATGCAATACAAAATAAAGTCAATGCCAAATAAGTCAACATAGTGCATGTAGTGTTAGCTTATAAATGTAACCTCTAAGGTGTCCAAGGAATGGTGTACTAAAACACAAATTAAAATAAATATGATGCAAGACTCAAAACTATAATGAAAATAAATAAAATGTAGAAAAATAAAAAGGAAAAGTAAATAAAACCTCACAGTGGGTTGTCTCATACCCAGCACTTTACTTTAAAGTCCCTAAGTTCGATGGTCAGGACCCTCATAAAGGGTGTGTAGCTTCAACCCAAAGTTTTGCCATTTAGCCCCTTATATCCATGGGACCATCACAGTGGTGAATCAGCTAGCACCTATCAATCTCACTACGGACCAGGGAATTTAGGTTCTCCAACTCAATTACACTAGTCAGGTACACGCAAGTGACCAGGAATGGTCCTTTCATTCTAGATCTTGGCTTCTCAGTCATCAGTTTTGCCTGGGACTCATGCAACAAGATCCTTTATCCTTAACCGTGCTTCCTTCCCAGTATGAGCGATTTATGAAGCACTTGGAAAACTGATGACTACTCAAGTAATGCACCTGTATTTGAAAACTTGAGGCCTTATAACACATAAGGCTTATCATATCACATGGAAGAAGAAAAATTTGAGAAGAGAGGATATGCATCCTTACCAAGCAAAGTCCCATATGTATCTTCTACTAGGGAGTCAATGACATTGATGCCAAACATAGAGTGTTCCTCATAAGGATATTTCATTGTATCAGATAAACAAAATTGGACTTTCATGTTCCCATACTCCATGGATAATGTGCCAACATGAACATCAATTAAGGTTTTAGCCATTTTCAAAAATGGTCTTCCTAAGATTAATGTATGCTGGTAGGCATCAATGTCGTTCTCCATCTTAAGCATATAGAAATTAGCAGGGAATATTAAATCATTTACCTATATCAAAACATCTTCTAATATTCCTTCTAGCTTTGTGATGCTGCAGTTGGCAAGCTGAATTTGCAACCCAGTAGGCTTGAGTTCTCCAAAGTGCAAGGACTGATAGAGTGATTTTGGCATAACATTAATGCTAACTCCAAGACCATTCATGGCTTGCTTGAGTTGCAAATTCCTAATAGTGCTGCGAACATAAAATGTGCCCGAGTCCTTAGTAAGCAGGTTGCTTAGCTTGATAATAGAAAAAGCATTTACCCCCATGGTCACCTTGTCCTCCCCACTACCCTTGATTTTCCTCCTATTGTTGAACAATCTTTTTAAAACTTTTTCATATTTTGGAATCTATTTGATGGCCACCTCTACCTTTCGAAAGGCTTCTAGGGCATCTAGATCTAAATCTACTACAGTTGCTTTTTTGGGATAGATCCTCTGAGGGAACAGTAGTAGAGGAGTGAAGATTTTGTGTCTGATAGCTTCTGGTGAGCACTATAGCACCATTTTAGCCTTGTGGTGCTCTCTAGAATCTCTCGATGTTGCTTGCTTAGTCTCGGTTGAGTGCTGCGGCATTGTCTGATAGCTCTGGTGCTCACTCGATGGGTCCTCTAGTGCAATTGACAAGGGGCATTTATGCCACTTATCTTGCTTCTAATTCTTAGCTTTTTACATAGGTTTAATTGAGTTATTGATGTAACTAATTAGGATTTTGACTTATTCCTCATTATGCATTTTTTATGGAATCATTGACTAGTACATTGATTTTGGAATAATTATTATATTAGACCTTGTTGCATTAAACCTATATCTTTGAGTATGGTTTTTGTATATAGGAGCTTTGAATTGAGTGCAAAAAATCAAGAACAAGGCTGGGAACTCTTCTCATGGAGCTTTTAGTTGTAATCAATTTGGGAGAATTTCGGAGCAAAATAAGAGAGTTTTTGAGCTCATTTGAACACATTTACAAAAAGTATTGTAATGGAAAATATGTATCTCTCCCTACAGAGATCAGATTGAGACAAATAAAGATGTTTTAGAAGTTTCAAGAAGCCCTCTAAAACTTTCATGTTCAGCTAAAAACTCAGTTGTACGAGTATCTTGGTGAAAATCAAGTTGCAAGATGAAAGGTTGCTGATGTCCTGATGCTGTTGAACTTGACCTTCGGTTATTATTTT
Organism: Dalbergia cultrata; assembly: GCA_031216105.1. NCBI lineage: Eukaryota > Viridiplantae > Streptophyta > Magnoliopsida > Fabales > Fabaceae > Dalbergia > Dalbergia cultrata. The sequence continues at coordinate 50,889,584 of CM062346.1, forward strand.
TACAATATCTAACGCTATAGATGTCCGATTGATGCGATTATGATGGCTTTGCAAAGCTTATTCAAAGGGCTACAATTTCTATTTCTAGTGCCAATGAAAAATTAAGATTTTAAAGGGGCCAAAACTGACAAAAAAATGTGAAGACGTTGATTCTGTCCAAAATAATGAGCATTGCAGCACTCAACAACGCCTAAAAAATGAGTTTAAGGAGGGAGAATATTAGATTAACCTTCCAATTGGTGGTTAGGCCCATAGCAATTGATATCTTAAATCACTGTAATTTCCAATTAAATTGAGATCTTGTTTCTCGGTTATTTTCATTAGTTAAATTCTAGGGGTCAATTGATCATTAGTGGAATTTCCGGTAACTAATTATTAATAACCACTAATGGGTTCAATATTTGGTCAATGATAATTAATTCCAATCCTAGGAATATCTTACACTAGTGTTTTCTTCACTGTTGCTATTATCGTTTAATTTTAATTGCTTAAATCTCATTATTCAAAACCTTCAAATTTCGTAACTAAGTGATAAGGCCTCCTTGAGAGACGACCTAGGTTGTGCCTTTTACTACATTTTTTGGTACAGCTTAGCATTAAAATAATTTCTAATTTTAGCAGCTAGGTGACAGGCTTTGTCACCAGTTCATCAATTGCATGCTTGGCTGAGTGATGTGGTGCTATATAAGCATTGTGGCACTCTCCAAAACCTCTCGTTATTGCTTGCTTAGTCTCAGTTGAGTGTTGTGGCCCTGTATGACAACTATGGTGCTTACTCGAGGGTTCCTTTAGTGTCAGTTCATCAATTTCATGCTTGGTTGAGTGTTGTAGTGTTGTTTGGTGGTTACGGTGCTTAACAGAAACATATATGCTTTCAGTCTTCACTTGTTGACCTTCTTCTACATGCCTAGAGCGCTGTAGTGCTAGGTTGCTCAACTGAAACATCTCTGGTTTCATTTTTCTCCTATTGATCTTCTTCTGCAGGCTTTGCACTTCTGGAATTTTAGTACCATACCCCAGGGTGATAGCACTGACATTTCCCTAGGATTTAGCATGGTTTGAAACAGAAGCTAGGAAGCCAAGGCTTGCTGACTCTAATGGTTCTTCATTTGAGTCACCTCCTCCACTAGTTTGGAATTTTCTCTTATTTGTTGTATTTGCTCCATCATCATCTTCATCATCTCATTCATAGTAGGATTTGACGATGGAGGTGCAGGGAGGGCCTGTTGCCTTTGATGAGGTGGTTAATACTTCTACTGTGAAGGTTGGCCCTACTGTTAAGAGTTATTTCCCTATTTTAGACTAGGGTGGTTTTTCCAGTTTGCATTGTATGTGTTCCCAAATGGAAATTGGCTTGACTAGCTTTGATGCTAACTCTAGAAAAGGTTTGTTATTGTCCTCCCAATGGTTAAGTCATCTTCTAATGCTGGGCATATGTCTGTATGATGGTCATTTGAGGTACAAATGCCACAAATCTTGGAAACCACTGAAGTTACTGCCTGGGTAACCATCAATTGCTCCATAAGCCCAAAAGTACGTGTTGTAGGTATAAAAGCGCATGAGAAAACGGGGTTGAATTGTGTTTTGTCTTTCTCTCGTTATCTTTTTTAAAAAAAGCCTAAACAATAACTATTAAGTGTTAAAATTGAAGTGCAACAGAACCATTGTTAGTGATGTCAAAAAGTAATTTTCTGAACTATGACAAAGATAATAAAATGTGTATGAGTAGATTATCATGAATCACAACATAACAAGCAAAAAAAAGTTAAATAAAATAGAGATAAGGTAGAAGAGGATACCGCATGAGAGTTTTTATACTAGTTTGACCAACCTATCTAAATCTAGAACTAAACCACTATTGAGTTCCACTGAAACTTTTCTCAACCCGAGAAAGTTGGATATTCTTTACAACAGCCTTCCTAAGCTCTTACCGATGATTAGTAGCTCTCTCCACTATCACAACCATGTAGTGTTTAACCAGTCTCTCTAAGCTAACACTGTGACCAGTAGCTCACTCTACTGTTCACTTGAATAGTCTTTGACTAGCCTCTCCAATCTAACACCGTACCAGTAGCTCACTCTACTGTCACGCTACAAGTAGTTTTTGCTTAGCCTCTCCAAGCTAACTCACAATGATCACTACCAAATCGTGGTTACAAAGGTTTTTGATTGGGTTTAAACACTCAAACTAACCAACACTCAAGTTTCCGTAAGATTAACAACAATAGACCTGCAAAACTCAAATGACTTCTTTCTATCAATTCTTCCTAGGAAGAACATATAGTCTACTGAACATGTAGAAAAAAGATTTTCTCAAGGAAGAAACTAATTACAAGTAGTAATCAACTTTACAAATATTGAAGGGAAATTTCTTCAGCATTTCAGCACTTTGATGAGCAAAAGTCACTTTTGATTATGAGCACTTTATTTCTATTTATACTTGATTTACATTTATGACCATTGCCCTTGATATGTTTTCCACGTGACATGTGTTGTTCTTCTTTTTATGTCTTGGGAATGCAGTTTAGAAGAGTAGCTCGGTGCTATCTTAGCAGTTGAAGAAGCCGTTGTGAAATAGAGGTTTTTAAGGCCACCTTCAAAAACTACTTTTTACTTTCTAAATGAGGTTTTTGAACTTTTCCTTCTAGAAGCTGGGGCAGTTAACCAAGTTGGCAAAAGAGATGTCACGTCAGTCTTTGACTATGTTTGACTTTAAATTTGAATATCAAAATTTCCTCATTCTCCTATGAAGTGCATTGTTTCACTATGAAACGTGCTTTCTGAAATGCGATAACAGTTTCTTGATATTTTTTTGATCTTTTAGTCTTCAATCAAAGCTTGTAGATGATGATATGATTGTGATCATGATGATTGAAGGTTGAAGTATGCACTTGTTTTAGAGTTGGATTCAAATCTTCACTTGAAATATACTTTCAGAAGTCATGGGCTACTTTCTAAATATCTGAGCCTTAGTTCCTTGTACTTGAGAATTTTCTTCAATATGTTGAGCATATATTTATTTATTCCATGATATATTTTTCACTCTCATTAAGTCCCAATCTCTTTAAATGAGATTAAACATGTTTGCACATTTCATGTGAAAATATTTTCATTTTAGGAACCATGTTATGCTAACATAAAGACATGTTTGTTGTTTCAAGAAACTCAAGGGAAACATTAGTCCTTCTGCAAAACATTTAGCATTGAAGTTTTCTGAAGGGCTTTGGAGTTAGCAATCTCCCTTATTTTGTGATGACAAACCAATTCTTAGGCAATCTTTTGAAGAGATTTTGAAAAAAAATATAACAGGATATAGAGCTTGATAAAAAAAATTTCTTTCAAAACATCATGTGATATGATTTTTAGAGAGTCTTTTTCTAAATGCATGATATGGATAAAATCACAAACGCTTCATTACCTTAAGTGACTGAAATCAAAGCTATTTTAATCTCAAACGAGGTTTCTAAACTTAATCAGAATGCTTTCTAAGAGATATCAGAGCAAATTTAAGAAAAGATAGAGCGTTTAAGCTTTTGAGTAAACACAACTTGATTTTTAGTCAATTTGACCTTTTTGAAAAATACGCATGTTTGAATAGTGCAAGTAATACTTCTGATATATAATCTTGACCTTGAGTCCATACTTAGCACATCTTTTCTCCAAACGAATTTCTGAAACACAATGTAGTTTTTGTGCATAAAACCATGCAACATATAGACTTTGGACACCAAAGATGTTTCTAAAGCCTAAAAGAAGCCGATCACAGTCATATCAGAGCATGTTTTTCAGAGCTTGTGATGAGAAAACTTCATATTTGTGTGACAAAGCATATATGTTTTTATCAAAAAAAAAAAAAACTCCAAGGTTGTGTATTAGAGAATACATATCAGAGCACTAATAAATATATGTATCAAAGCTATGTATATATCAGAGCATTTATTCTATATGTGCCAGAGCTAATAAAAACATAACATATGATTTATGTAGCTTAAAGATCAAGGCGTGCTAAATATCAAATCATATCAAAACAGTCGCTTAAGAATTATACAACATAAATCATAAGCAATATATATAATTAGATACTTCATCAAGATATAACATAGCATAAATATGTATCAGACCTTGAAAGCTTAATAGAAAAAGAACTTGCAAAGGATAAATATCATATATAGACCAATTCAAAATATAAGAGCAATAGTAAAAAGAACATTGTTCAATAAAAAAAATTGCAAATGATGAAAAAAAAATTCTCTAGGCTGGGCTCCCCTTGAATCCCTCAGTATAAGATTTTATGTATCTTCTCTTCTCTCATTTTTGTTATCAATAAAAATAAGTGTACTGGAATCCAGGAAACACCATTATCAGCCCCTTCTTCTAAGTTCTCGGAGAATCTCCAACAACAGTGTTTTATGTCTTCTCAACTGAGCTTTGTATTCTATCCAACCAATCAGTCATGATGCGCTGATTTTACAGTAGTAATTGCATTTCAAAGAAGCTTGGTGGCGGTGCAGGTTGAGGTTAGCTTGACAAAGGATCAACTTCCTGAGTGGGAGATGGTTCAGGCACAGTAAGATCAGGGATGGAAGGTTCTTCAACAGAAGCATAGATAGGAACAATAGCTTGAACTAAGCTAATCACATAATCTTCATTTAGCTTCTCTTTCTCAAAGGATTCTTCCTTATAATATGAAAAATACAGGTGAAGAAGAAGGTTCCTCATCTATATGCTTGATTTTAATTGTTGGTAAATGGTAAACTATGTTTGAGTTTGATTCCTCCTCAAATTCTTGAGTGTCCTCTAAGCTGCCCTCAATCTCGATCACTTTTCTTTTTCTTTCCCTCCTCTCAGCATCCGTAGTGGCCTTTTCAAGAATTGCATCACTTATCCTCAGGCTCTACCTCCTGACGCTAGTTGTAGCAACACCAATAGCTTTCCTCAAAGTCTTGAATGAGTTCGGAGTGTACTCAGTACCTTCCATATACTCGTACTACTCGATCACCAATAGGTAGTTCAAGTGTTCAAAGATCCTGGTCAGCAAGACTCTATAAGGGACAACAACAATTCTTCTTTTCTCTAAAAAGCTGGCATTGAGCATTTTGTCAAAGATCACTCTGGGTATGTTTACCCTTCTCTAGCCAGCAGACAATAGAGCAACATGTAATCCATCCCAACGAGAAGGTAGGTGCTTCTGGTAGAACTAGGTTTAGCCTAGTGGTTTGATTTGATATGTTTTGAATGATAACAAATGAATTCAAAAAGATATTCAATATAATATATCAGATCATGTGTGGTTGTGTACTCGTTATTGTAATATCTAACTCACAAACCGTACAATGATATTTGAGTAATATACTTTATGAATAACTCCTTATAGTGCTTTGATGGTCTAATCTTGAATATGTTCTTATGTGAACAATGATATTGTCATTATATGAACAACATGCATGAAGCATATTTTAGTATTCAATTCTTAGGAACCATGCATATTAAGATATATATTATATATGATCGGTTTAATTGTGTTATATATCAATGAATCATGCATATTGAGATATTTTGTATTGGACTAACAATGATTTTGAAGTGAGTTATTTTGTGTATAATAGTCCAAGTATTAAGAATGACCTTTGAACAAAAAATATTACAACAATTGAAGCCAACAAAAATGGGGTCAAAGAAGAACTAGTCAAAATCTTAATGGTTAGATCATGTTGTTAAAAGGTTTTTCTTTTGATAAGATTTTTTGGCTATGGTAATGGATTTGATTATAAAAGGAAAATTTTGATTTTGAAAGAAAAAGTGGTTTAATTGTTTTTTATGTAATGATTTGATTTGATTTGTGAAAATATGAGTTTGATTTGAAAGGAAATGTTTAAAATGATATTAGAATGAAAGAATGACTTAAAGCGTGTTAAAACTTTGATTTTTCAATTTCTGGAATCAATGTAATCGATTACCATGCTATTCATGTACTCGGAATTCAAAATTTCATCATTGTAATTGATTACACATGTAACACCCTAATTTTTAACCCAATTCTCTAGAATACATTAGGTTAAACATTAGGCTATTACTTCTTAGTCTCATCATTTTAATAAAATACTTAGCGGAAATTATGGGTAAATTTTTCTTTTTGAAAACATAAAGCAAAGTGAGAGCCGCGAGCTTAGCTAATCAAATAACAGAAATGTAAAGCACGCGCAACAACCATATTAACTCATAGAGTAAAGCATATAGTCAAGAACAATGATCAAGGTAAACAAAGAAACATTTCATTAATAATAACATAGTTGAGGTACATAGCTAGTCATACCCTAAGAACGGGCAGAGCTTGTAATACAACAGAAATAAAATACAACAAAGAACAAGAAAGCATAAATAAACCATAACTACCCAAGTGCACCTATGGTGAATAACCTCAAGACAAAAGAAGGTTTATCCACTCTACATGTGGGTGTGTGCACTAAGCCTCCCCTATGACGTCGACTACTGGAACCCGGGAAACGGTGGAGTGTAACCAATCCATGGACACAGGGCAGCAGGAGTGGGTACACGTGAAGACTGAACGTCAGCTCCTCGATAGGGGCGCCTCTCAGTTCGCCTAGCTAGCCTCGGCTGTGTGACGGTCTCCTCGCTCTCGCCTCACATGAACTGCGGTGTAGGGGCGAAGCTCTCGCTATACATGTGCATTGGCGGGTCCTCAGATGGATCGTCCTCCGAGCTCGGAGACCGAGGTACATAATCTTGGAAGTCTTGAGGCATCGAACCTCCAGTATACGTCTGCAGAATCCTCTCGTCTCGCAACCGGGCACGCTCAAAAATCATTGCGTCGTCATAGGGTGACATCGGGGAGAAACGGTAGCTCTGTACAGGGTGTGCAAAGGGGCGTCCAATGAATATGAAGACTCGTACAGTACACTGCCCTTCAAATGATATGACCCGTGGTCCGGGTCATAATGGACCTCCCAAGTAGGTGTGTCAATGAAAAGCACGAACGTCGCCATCGGTCTCTGAAGATGTGACAGAAGAAAGAAGAGAGAAGAGTGGGAATTCTTGCTAGAGAATCTCAGTAGGAGTCTCCTATCCTAGGGTTACATCGTTCACATCCTCAGGAACCTTGGGTTTAATTACAAAATAGTGATCATGCATATAAGGTTCAATTTAGGGTTTTCCAAAACTAATTATCCAAGGTTCGTGCCTTTTAGCATGCATCTTGATGTTATGAGTGCAACATATTATATTATGGATGCATGTCAATACTTGAGCATATAAATCAACACATCAAGGCACATAAACATAAATCATGTGGCATGAGGGCATATAACTTTCAAATGAGATCATTCCTCAACCTCGTGACATCAATCATGGTACTTCAGCATAATAGGCCACCCTAAAATAACTAGGTTATGAGCTCATACCTCAACTAGTCGTCACTAGCTCTTGCTTATTATCTGAATAAGCAAAACATAATAAAATAATCCCGACTCGCAAGTACGGGTAGGGGGCAGGGATCACCTCTCTTAAGATATACCCTCTTTGAAACGCTTTGCGGGCATTAAGGCACATCAATTTGTCCGCTTTGGTAGGCTGCATCTACTCATACCCTCACGGATTTGTCTCCCCTGGGGGTGCTCGGCCGAACCGGTGTCACCTAGGCAAGCGTGTCTTAGTGCTTTGTCACATAAAAATCTCCTGGGGGTGCTCGGCCGAACCGGTGTCACCCAACGTTTTCTATTCATATGGTACTTTCAAACATTTCTTTAACCCTTTAAGGTTTGACGGAAATTCGGCAGCATAACAGCTGTTAAACCGAATTTCCTTCAAACTGCCACAAGCTAATTCACATAACATGTTCTCATAAAATCTCATGCTATGATAAACTTAAACATTTTCATCAATTATTTTCTCATGCATCAAGCATATTTCATCACATCATTACATCATACAACACATCACAACATTGACAACTTTCTTAGTGTCTTATGCTTGACCCTTAAGGTCCTCAACTCACATTCTAAGTTATAAATCATCAAACCTAATCTCTCGGGGACTTATAAGGTCTTAACTAAGTATTTCTCACCTCACGCTATGGTCAAGAACATCTCAAAACCTCAAGGATGCAGAATTCATAATCCTAGCTTTACGGGTACCTAGGAGTCACAACAATGACCCTTTCTAAGTCCGGTTTGCTCCTAAGGCATCAAGATCAAGTCCTAAACCATTTATGAGTCATTCCTACACCTTTAAACTAATTTAAATCCATGATTATCACTTCTAAAACTTGCTGGACAGAAACTAGAAAATTCAAACATTAAATGATCTAGAACTCTCAAATTAATTCCTTTCTAGTTTCTAACTTCTCTTATCTTTTACATATGAGTTTTAACATTAATTATCCTTAAACATAGGCATATTATCACCATTAACATAGTTCATACAGTGGAAAATAATAGCAAGGCAGAACCGAAACAACCATTCTCCATAAAGGCATAAAACACAATTTCTAAAGCACATAAAATACTAGTTTCTCTTGGAACCTTTTTAAAACTTTCAAAACTCATTTATAAACATTTTTAACATCTAAAATCATCCAAATACTTGAGAGGGAAGTAGCTAAATAAAACTTGTCTCAAGAGGTCCTAGATTCATAAAACTTAGTTCTACATATTCCTTGTACTCATAAAAGCCTAGAAAATTTATAAAACATAGTTTTCAATACTTAGAAACATCAAAACCTCTTAGGGCCGAAATATGAACCAAAGGAAATAAATATCTTTAGACCTTTGTTTGAGACAACAATGGGCAAGTATTTGAGCTCTAGGTTCATTTAAGTGATGACATAAAAATAAACATGCTCATGCACTTGTTTTAGCTTGCATTAGAAAGTAAAATGATAGCATAAAATAAACATGAGATGCAACTCATTATTATCTTGATATTAAGTGAGAACTTGAAATATAAACATGATAATGCATAGCTTGAAATATAAATATGATAATGGAAGGTTCACTTATTATCTTGATACTTAGTGATAGCAAAGGAAGTAAACATGATGTGCATAGCATAAAAGTAAACATGATGCAAGGTTCATTTTATGGTTAGCTAGAGCTCATCCAAGACTTTAACAAAATAACAACCCAACATATATCTCATTACAAAGAGAGCTTTAGAGTTCTTGAACCAAGTTCTCAAAGGAACCATGAGGTTCTTGAACATCATCATCAAGCTCAAAATAAATAAACTTCCAAAACAAAACAAAACAAAATCTCAAAGATCAAAGTACCAAAACCGAAGACCTTACAAAAGGAAGAGAAAATGAAACTAATTCAAGTTCTTTATTAAATACCCAAAACACCTATCTAGAGAAAGATCTCTAGAACGTGCCGGCCAACTTTAAGGTTGACAAGGGTAGGTTTGGGCTTTTAGAAATCCTTATATTAATTTTCTTAAGTTGAAAAATCATGTGAGCTAAGTATAGTATAGATGAAGTTGAAGGAAAAGAAGAACTCAAGCTTTAGAGGTTCCTTTGAGATGAACACATAGTCATCATCTAGGAACTCTCATCATTGAGCTATCATGTGCTCCTCAAGGCCTCATGGCTGAAATCTCAAAGAATGAACAACAAAGGAAGTTTCAAAAAGAAAATCCAAGAGAAAGCTAGAAAGAACTCATTTTCAAGAAAACAAAGTTTAGAAAACACTCCTACCTAGAGTGAAGTTTAAAATCTTGAACTTTGAGAAAAGAAAGCAAGATGATGAGCTCCTCCAAGGGGCTAGATGGTTTCGGCCAAGGGGGGGATAAGGAGGTTGGAGTTGTGTTTGAGGTGAGGTTGTGTTTAACGTGAGATGTTTGAGAAGTTAAGAGATGATGCAAGGCTTTAGGGTGGTGTTTAGAGGTTGTGATATGATGATAAGATAAAGAGATGAAGAGGATGAAGATGGAGAACAAGAGAGAGTTCTCTTGAAGCTTTGAAAGAAAATGAAAGAAACTTAGAGAAGCTAGGAAATTCTAAAAGCTTGCAAATGTGCTAAAGTGTTTGCAAGTTCTTCCAATGCACCTATTTATAGAAAAACAAAACAATAAGGCTCACCAAGTGGAGGTCTTGGCTGTAGTAATTGAGAACACAAGGAAGAGAAAAATATCTCTTTCAAGGTGTCATACAAGCATGGTTGAAGTATGGAGTTCATGACACAAAGCATGGCTTCAAGCATGGGTTTTTGAGTGAGCTTTTCTTCTAATTTTGAATAAATTAAGCCTTCTAGAAGTATGACATGGCTGGAAGATTTTCAGCCACACATAATTGAGGAAAAGCATTTATTTCATTTGGTTATCCATTTGGAAAAGCAAGCTTGATTGAAATTGTGACAAGGTATGATAAGTATGGTGATTTGAGGTGATTTTCCTTCAAGTTTTGAAATGAAATAATTCATGAAAATGGGGGAGAAGGCTGGCGGAAATCTGACCAGAAAAATGGGGAAGAAAAGGCTTCTAGATGTTGTCTTTGGAAGCATGGATGAAAGCATGGTTTGTATGACTCAAAGTATGGTTTGTGTAAGGTCAAAGCATGGCTTCTTGAGTGAGAAAAATTCACACATGTGATGCATATGGGAGGGCATGGCTTCGGCCATTTTTCAGACAGCATGGGGGGTGAGGTTTGATCATCTAATTAGGTGTTAATGGTAGGTTTAGATGTGTATTAGTTTAGGTACAAGGTTAGGAGTAATTAAGCTTAAGTTTAGGTAACTAAGAATGTGATTTAAGGATTTTATGACAAGATTAGGAGTGCTCATACATCATTAGAGAATTTAAAACTCATTTGTGAATAAACAATGTGTAACATAATTCCATTATTTAAGGAATTGGAGAGAGAAAACACTATTCAAGATTCTATGACTAGGAGTCTTGAATTTAAAATATGATTTTAAGTTGTAATTAAGCACTTTTAGGTTTTAATCAACTTTAATAAATTATTTTGACTCAAGATTAATTATGGAAATTAATTAACCTTCGATTAGAGCCTAATATTACTTAGGTTTGCTTAATCGCGTGATTAAGCGTAAAAACACGAAACTAGGGGCAAAACTGTAATTTTGTACTAATTTCGCCCCAGACCTCTGGGACCAAAACTAAAGTTACAATCTACATAAAAACACCTTTTAAAACCATCTGGAGAAGTTTCGGGTTCATCCGGCACTTGCAAACGGGTAAAACACCGCAAGGGCGTTTTGGTCATTTTCACTCTAACAGAAAATCGGGACGTTACAACACACAACATGTAACTAATTACACATAACATGTAATCGATTACCAGCAAGTTCACCATTGCCAACTCTCAAAATTTGAACTATGCAATCGATTACCAGTTCATGTAATCAATTACCAAGCCCAAAAATGTGCAAATTGGTGTGTTTTGAAGATACACATCTTTTGGAATCAATCCCCATTGGTCTACACGACTTTTGTCTATAAATACTCATCATTTAACACATTTTAAGATGCAGAAGACAAATTGAAAAGATCAAGTAACACTTGCTTTCAATTATCAATCTTTTTATCAAACTTATGGTCAAAACTCTTATCCTTTAAGAAACCTTCTAGTGGTTCAATTTGTAACATGTCCTCTACATAGAGAGTGATACTTTGTATATGTAAGTGAGTTTTTGTGTAAAGGGTGAGGCATCCATTGTTAGAACAAGAGTGAGGTATCTCTTAGTTTTTGAGAGACTCAAACACAAAGGATAAGGGATCCCAAGGTGTAAGAGTGCTCATCAGTTATAAAGATTTCAAAGTTAGTGGAACTCTCAAGCGGGTTGCTTGGGGTTCTAGTGGTAGGCCACAGGAGGTAACTGAACTAGTATAAATCGAGTTTGAATCTCTCTTTCCTAACTCTTTACATTTATTGCAAGTTTATTTTTTATTATCTTGCTCATCTATACAGTTAGAACTTTTAATCACTTGTATTTTCATCTTTTTCTATCTAGTCTTCTATACATTCTCTTAAAAATCTTTGACAAGGGATTAGAATGTGATAATAAAGAAAACGGTTGATAACTCAATTTACTTTATTCCAAATTTAATTTATCATTTTCATCATTCTTATTAATATCGGTAATTCTCATAATTCCTCCATCAAACAAGTTCTATTTGAGTAAATTACAATATTTATATATTTTCTATAGTCATTCCGCTACATGCATAATTTGAGCACAGAAATAGGATTATTTCTTAAATTTGAAATAATTTTAAAATCACCCAATTCACCACCCTCTTGGGCGATGTTCCCATGGCTAACACTTCCCAGCCTTGGGAAAATATAGAATTGGACAATGGTAAAGACTTGCCATGCCCTAGAACTCAACAACGCAATTGTTATCACACTAGGTTGGTATCTAGGAGAGTCAGTAAGACATCTAGAGGCCTCCTCAGCCGAGACTCCAAGAGTCGTAAACTAATTTCCTTCAAATGAGCATCTGATTCCCATGTTAGGTGCTTGCATGATGTTGGAGAGGTTAGCTATGCCTAACTCCATGTCAGAGCCTCAGATTAAGGACCTCAACATAGATTTAGACACCTGCTCCAACTGGGAGTAAAAAGTAGTCACTATCCAAGTAAAGATTGATTTGTGATGTTAAAAAACCGTTCTATCCTTGAAAGGAGATAACTCCCAATAAGATAAGAACTTGAGTCATCAATTCCCTACTTAGCCTTTTCCTAGGAGCCATCTTTTGTTGAGAAAAATTTTCAGCGTAGGGCTGCTACTGGAATGGTTCTAAGAAAAATTTTCAGTGTAGTGCTGCTGCTGGAATGGTTCCTAGTACATAAGAAAAGTTCCTATGTTGACCAATCTTCTATTAAAATGTTTTATTTTAGCCATTGTAATGAATTGTATGAATGTATTGAATGAAAAAGAAGAGGGCTTGTTAGAGATCGTACGATTACAAAAAAGGTTTGTGATAAAGGAGAATAGGAAATGGTTGAGGTTTTAGGTGCTTAGGTTGAATTTGAAGGAGTAAAGTGTGATATGTAACGAGCGGAGAGTTATTTAAGTGAACCCCATGAGACCTTATACCCACTTTCTAATCTTCTATCCCTTTTTTTTTTACCTTGCATATTGACTTTTTGTTCTTGCAAACTGATTTTCAGGTCTTGCAAATTGATTGTCTTCATTTGGGCTTCAGTTTAGAGTCATGAAGGGGAGTATCCAGAGATTGTTCATGCATGAATGCTTATACAGATTTAAAAACTTTTAAGTTCAAAAGCTTTTTCAAAACACAAAAGTAATCTTCAACTAATGGACACTTGGTCTTTAGTATTCACAAACATTAACTCAATATCCCATTTTTTAACATGATCTCGAAGAACATGATGTTTGACTTTGATGTTCTCAGATCTAGAGTGCTAGATAGGATTCTTGGTTACAATACACTAGTATTATCACAGAAGATAGGGATTTTGGAATACATTAGCTAATAATCTTCTAGGTGATTTCTTATCTATAGTGTCTGGGTGAAGTAGTTTGTAGCAGCTACATATTCAGCTTCAGTTGTAGAGAGAACAATGGCATTATGCTTCTTGCACGACTCGATGATGAGACTTTTTCTAAAGAAACAACAACATCAACTAGTGCTTTTTCTTTCTACTCTATCTTTAACATAGTCAACATCACAGTACCTTACAATATCACAAGATGTACCTTTCTCATACCATAAGCCAAGATTAATTACCAAATAGGTATCTTAAAATTCTTTTAACAGCATTCAAGTGTGATTGATTTGGTTTAGACTAGAATCTAGCACAAATCCCCACACTTAATTGACTATTTAGTCTACTTGCAGTAAGATATAGAAGTGAACCAATCATTCCTCTATAATTTCTTTCAGATACCTTCTCACTATTCCCATCAGCATCGATCACTTGAGATGGATGCATAGGGTTACTCATCGATTTGGCTTGATCCATATCAAACTTTTTCAAAAGCTCTTTTGTATACTTCTCTTGATGGATCAAGATTCGTTCATTTTGTTGTTTTATTTGAAAACTGAGGACAAACTTGAGTTCACCCATAATGCTCATCTCAAATTCACTGCGCATTAATTTTGAAAACTTTTCACAGAGAGAATGATTAGTAGCGCCAAATCTAATATCATCAACATACATTTGGATTATCAAAAAGTGATTATCTTGCGCAAGAGTAAATAGGGTTGTGTCAACTTTACCCCTCTTGAACTTATTCTTCAGTAAAAAGGTACCTAACCTTTCATACCATGTTCAAGGAGCTTGTTTCAGACCATAAAGTGCCTTTGTTAACTTGAAGACATGGTTGAGGAGGTTTTCACTCTCAAAACAAGGAGGCTATTTCACATATACTTCCTTATAGAGGAATCTATTTAGGAATACAGACTTGACATCCATCTGGTAAAGAGTGAATCCCTTATTGGCAGCAAAAGTAAGTAGCATTCTTATGGCTTCAAGCCTAGCTACTGGTGCAAAGGTTTCATAACAATCAATTCCCTCTTATCGATTATAACCTTGAGCAACCAATCTTGCTTTGTTTCTGATGACTTTCCTAGGTTCATCTAGCTTGTTTTTAAACACCTATTTTGTTCTGATAATGGACTTTCCTTGGGGCTTCTCTAGGAGCATCTAGACTTTTCTTCTCTCAAACTAGTCTAGTTCTTCTTACATAGCATCCACCTAACTTTGATCATTCAAAGCATCTTCAATGCATTCAGGCTTGATGGTGGAGATGAAAACACGGTTAGATAAATTTTTTAAGGAGGATATGGTTCTCATACCTTTTCAAATACCTGCTAGAACTTTGATCTAAGAAACTATTTTTAAATCAGAAATCATTTATAATTTCTATAGGCTTGAAGTTCATCAATTTCTATTTCATCTTTAGATTGCTCTTCTTCATACTAAAAAATGTCACTTTCTGATGGCTTTAGAGTCCTAAGCAAGCTTTTTATAGAATCCATGTTCTGGAGCTTACTTTCTAAAGGTTGTGCTCTCATCTGCTTGCTTTTATAGGGTTCCTTGAGGTTTAGTTTCTCAAGATTTTCTTCTAGCTCTTCAAGGTCATTAGCAAAGTCCTTTCTTAGCTTTTTGAACTTGATGTGGATGGTCCCTTCAATGCATGGCGTTCTCTTGTTATACACTTTATAAGCTTTGGAGATTGAAGAGTATCCTAAGAAAACTCCATCATCAGATTTAGGATCAAATTTTGCAATTTTGTCCTTGGTGTTAAGGATAAAATAGGATGAACCGAACATATGAAAATAATATATGTTGGATTTTCTTCCTTTCCATAGCTCATAAGGAGATTTCTTGAGGATTGGCCTTAGAAAAATTCTGTTTTGGATATAGCACAAAGTGTTTACAGCCTCAGCCCAAAAATCTTTTGATAAACTACTTTCTAAAAGCATGGTTCTGGCCATTTCTTGTAAGCTATTGTTTTTCCTTTCTGTAACCCCATTTTGTTAGGGAGCTCTAGGTGTAGAAAACTCGTGAGATATGCCATGATTTTCACAAAAACTTTTCAAAAACATGATTTTCAAATTCTCCTCCATGATCTAATCTTATAGAGGTAATTTGAGAATATTTGGACCACTTCATCCTTAGAAGCTAGGAAGATAACCCATGTCAATCTAGAGAAATCGTCCACTATGATAAGGCAATATCTCTTTCTAACAAGACTTGCAATCTTGGCTTAGTGGTTTAAACCATATTTTTGTTGTGGAAAGAAGCTTTGGTTTGCATTCCTTTCTCACAAAAATTGTAAGTTGAATCCTTGTCAAATCTAATCTTTGGCAAGCCTTTAACAAGCTCTTTCTAAGATAGATCAGAAATAAGCTTCATATGAGCATGTCCAAGCTTCGTGTGCCACAACCACTTATCATCCATGAAATATGCAAGACATTTTACATCTTGAACTATAAGGTTATTCAAGAATAATGCATGGGTGTTATCATGGCTCTTGCCAAATAAGATGACTTGTCCAGAAGTGGGATTTACAATTTTGCAAGCATGAGCATTAAATAAAAGATTAAAGCTTTGGTCACATAATTGGCTGATACTCAATAGATTATGAGCCAGACCATCAACCAGTAAAACATCTGAAATTTGGTGAAAGTCATCCTTACCAACATTTCCTATGCCTGTGTCCTTGGTCTTATCTCCATCAGCAAACTTGACTGATCCAAAGTTCTTTAGCTTCAAGTTTCTAAACCATTTTCTGGATCCGAACATATGTCTGGAGCAACCATTGTCCATGTATCGCTTATTGTCCTAATCAACGTGCAATCTCAGGCAAACTTGCAACAAAAATAGTTTTAAATTTAGGTACCCAAACTCTCTTGGGTCCTTTTGGGTTAATCTTTCAAAGGGAAAGTTTCCCAACTTTTCTGACAAATTTCTTCCTCGTGAAACACTTGTCAAGTGGATATCCTTTCTATGACAAAAAGTACAAGAAACTTTGTTCTTTACTTTCTTTGGCTGAGTTGCCTTTCCCTTTTCATTCATTTCATCTTCATATCCTTACCTAACCTTTTGAAAATATGGCCTCTAACCTCCAAGCATTAGCTCAAATTCTTTGAACCGTTTACCATCCTTTTAAAGTTAGACTTGAGAAGTTTTGAAGTCCTTTCTAGTTCAAAAATAACATTGTGAGTTTTTTTTTTTTTTTTTTCAAAGACTTCAGCTTCTAAGGCATTGAGCTGCATATTTAAAACTTTGTTTTTTCCATATATTTCTTCCTTTGCAAGCCTTAGATTCTCAACATCTAATTTGGCCTTTTCGAGTTCAGGAACCACTTTCTGATGGTTCTTTTTCAAGTTGAGATAATAAAAGGAGAGAGTTTGAGAGTTTTCAAGCAATTCCTTGTATAAAGCTAGGAATTCATCATAAGAATGATCAAGCTCAGAAAAGTTATTTACCTCAGGTTTTCTTTCTGAAGCATAGCTAGCCATGAAGCACAAATTTGCAATATCATCCAGCTCATTCAGGCTTTCTGATCATTCATTCTCCTTTTCTAAGTCACTCTAATTAGTCAGCATCCCTTTCTTCTTGGAGTGTAATTTCTTCTATGGATCCTTGAGCTTGGACATTCCGTTTTGAAGTGTCCCTTCTCACCATCCTTTTAGCAAGTAACATTTTCCTGCTTTCCCTTGTTTCGTTTATCTTTTTTTAGGTTGATGTCTTTTTTTCTCTTTGTTCTGCCTCTGCAAGGTTTGGATATCTTCCTTACCAGCATGAAGATCTCGTCTCTACCTCATCTTCAGACTTTTCATCAGATACTTGCTCTACATTGGAGGTTTCAGCAACTTTGATTACTTTACCTTTATTTTGATTTTGATGTAAAGACTTCAAGGCCATAGACTTGCTCTTTTTTATGGATTCACTATGAACTTTGGAGAACACGACTTCATAGGTTTTGAATGACCCAATGAGTGCATCCAGGCCAAGAGTTTACAGTTCTTTAGCTTCTATAATGGTTATGACCTTGGGCAGCGATTTAGCAGGGAGGCTTCTTAAAATTTTTCTAACCATTTTAGAGTTAGAAAACCTTTTGTCCAATCCCTTAAGTTGGTTTATGACGTGTATAAACGTTGTGGTCATAGCATCAATCCTTTCTTGATCTGTCATTTTAAACATTTTGTATTAATGGACCAGCATACTAATATTTGTCTCTTTGACTTGATCAATTCCTTTACGCAACATGTGCATTCTGTCTCATATTTCCTTTGCCATGTCACAAGTAATGATTTTATCATATTTGGCTTTACTTAATGCACATGTGAGTAGCTACTTAGCTTTAGAGTTCAACTAAACTCTAGCTTTATGTTGGTCTATCTATCTACTCCTGGGGACTTCTCTGGAGGTTGAAGATGCATCATTAGTTCCACAAACTTCTTCCATTAGAACATAATCTCATTCTTCTATGATCTCTCACAAGTCAAGACTTGCGTATTTTATGAATAGCTGCATATGATCTCTCCAATATGCATAGTCCCATTATCAAAGAGTGGTGGTCTATTTATGAAATGGCCTTTTGCTATGTGTATGTTTTGTGTCATATCTCTTTAGTATCTTTGTCCTCTACAATCGTTAGAATGCTTAACCATTTAGAGGGCTGAGCTATGATGCCAATTGTAGGTAGAAAAGCACACAAGAAAAGGGGTTGAATCGTGCTCTTATACACGATCTTGAATTTTTTTATGATAAAAACATATATGCTCTATCTCACAAATTTGAAGTTTTATTATCACAAAATCTTAAAAACATGCTCCGATACAACTGTGATCAGCTTCTTTTAAACTTCAGAAACTTCTATTACATGCTTTGATACAACTGTGATCAGTTTCTTTTAAGCTTCAGAAACTTCTTTTGTGTGAAAAGTCTATATGTTGCATGGTCTTATGCACAAAAAATTGCATCGTGTTTCAAAAATTCTTTTGGATAAAGATGTGCTAAGTATGGACTTAAGGTCAAGATTATATATCATAAGTATTGCTCACACTGTTCAAACACGTGCATTTTCAGAAAAGTTAAAATGACTAAAAAACAAGCTATGTTTATTTAGAAAGCTTAAACGCTCATTTTTTTTTCTTCTCAAATTTTCTTTGATACCTCTCAGAAAGCATTCTAATTAAGTTCAAAAACCTTATTTAAAATAAAAATAGCTCCAATTTCGATCACTTAAGGTAATGAAGCACCTTTGATTTTATCCATATCATGCCTTAAGAAAAAAAAATCTCTGAAAATCATATCATGTGATGTTTTGAAAGAAAATTGGTTTATCATGCTCTATATCCTGTTATATTCTTTCAAAATCTCTTCAAAATATTTTCTAAGAATAGGTTTGTTATCATAAAAAAAAAGGGAGATTATTAGCTCTAGAACTCTTCAGAAAGCTTCAATGATAAATGTTTTGAATGATAACATAACCAATTTTGAGAAAACGTTTTGAAGAATGACTAATATTTCCCTTGAGTTTCTTGAAGTAACAAATAGGTCTTTACGTTAGCATAACACAGTTCCTAAAATGCAAATATTTTCACATGACATGTACATACATATTTAATCTCATTTAAAGAGATTGTGACTTAATGAAAGTGAAAATTTATCATGGAATAAACGAATATATGCTAATTGTATTAAAGAAAATTCTCTAGTACAAGGAACCAAGGCTCATATCTTCATAAAAGAGTATGCAACTTTAGAAAGTATGTTTCAAGTAAAGATTTCAATCCAACTATGAAGCAAGTGTGTACTACAATCTTCAATCATCATGATTACAATCATATCATCATCTACATGCTCTGATTGAAGACTGAAAAATCAAAGAAATATCAAGAAACTGTTACTATACTTCAGAAAACACATTTCACACTAAAACGGTGCATTTACAAGAAAATGAGAGAATTTTGAAATTCAAATTTAAAGTCAAACCCAGTAAAGGACTAATGTGACATCTCTTCTGCCAATTTGGTCAACTGCCCTAGCTTCTAGAAGGAAAACTTCATAAATCTTGTTCAGAAAGTAAAACTAGTTTCTAAAGATGGCCTCAGAAATCTCTATTTCACAACGACTTCTACAACTACTCTAACAGTGCTGAGTTACTCCTCTAGACTACATTTCCTAGACACAAAAAGAAGATCAACACATTTCACTTGGAAAACATATCAAAGGCAGCGGTCATAAATACAGATCAAGTATAAATAGAGATACTATGCTCACAATAAAGAGATACTTTTGCTCATGAAAATGCTGAAACGCTGAAGAGATTTCCCTTTATTCATTGTAAAGTTCATTATTGGTTGTAATTAGTTTCTTCCTTGTAAAAATCTTCTTTCTACATTCTTAGTAAATTATACGTTCTTCCTAGGAAAAATCAATAAAAAGAAGTCATTCAAGTTTGTTAGATCTATAGTTGTTCATCTTACGAAAACTTGGGTTTTGTAACACCCTAATTTTTAACCCAACTTTCTAGAACACATTAGGTTAAACATTAGGCTATTACTTCATAGTCTCATTCTTTCATTAAAATACTTAGCAGAAATTACGGGTAAATTTTTCTTTTTTGAAAACATAAAACAAAGTGAGAGCCGCGAGCTTAGCTAATCGAATGGTAGAAGCGTAAAGCATGCGTAACGATCATAAACAACCATGTAAAATAAATCATACATCAGGAGAACATAGATCATGAAGATGACAGAAACATTTCATTAATAATAAAGTAGCTAAAGTACATAACTAGTCATACCCTTATAGAAACGGGCAGAGCTTGTAGTACAGTGGGAAGGGAAATACAACAGAAAACAAGAAAGCAGAAATAAACCATAACTACCCGAGTGCACCTATGGTGAATAACCTCAAAAACAAAAGGAGGTTTATCCACTCTACATGTGGTGTGTGCACTAAGCCTCCCCTATGACGTCAACTACTGGAATCCGGGAAATAGTGGAGTGTAACTGATCCATGGACGCAGAGCAGCAGAGTGGGAACACGTGAAGACTGAGCGTGGGCTCCTGGGTGAGGGCGCCTCTCGGCTCGCCTCACTAGCCTCGGCTACGTAACGGTCTCCTTGCTCATGTCTCGCACGAACTGCGGTGTAGGGGCAGAACTCTCACTATACATGTGCGTCAGCGGGTCCTCGGATGGGTCGTCCTCCGAACTCGAGGATCAAGGCACGTAGTCCTGGAAGTCTCGAGGCATCGAACCACCAGTATATGTCCGTAGAATCCTCTCGTCTCGCGTCCGGGCGTGCTCAAAAACCATTGCGTCATCGTAAGGTGACGTCGGGGAGAAACGGTAGCTCTATACAGGGTGTGCAAAGGGGCATCCAAGGAACATGAAGAGTCGCACGGTACACTGCCCCTCAAAATGATATGACCCGTGGTCCGAGTCATAGTGGACCTCCCAAGTAGGCGTGTCAATGAAAAGCACGAACGTCGCCATCGGTCTCTGAAGATGTGACGGAAGAAAGAAGAGAAAGGAGTGAGAATTCTTGCTAAAGAAATCTCAGTAGAAGTCTCCTATCCTAGGGTTACATCATACACATCCTTAGGAACCTTGGGTTTATTTATAAAATAATGATGATGCATATAAGGTTTAATTAAGGTTTTCCAAAACTAATTATCCAAGGTCCATTCCTTTTAGCATGCATCTTGATGTTATGAATGCAACATGTTAAATCATGGATGCATGGCAATACTTGAGCATATAAGACAACACATCAAAGCACATAAACCTAATCCAAGTGGCATAAGGGCATATAAATTCCAAGTGAATCATTTCTCAACTTCGTGACATCAATCATGGTACTTTAGCATATAAGCCACCCTAAAAATAATAACTAGGTTATGAGCTCATACCTCAGCTAGTCCTCACTAGCTCTTGCTTATTATCTTGAATAAGCGAAACATAAATAATAATCCCGACTCGCAAGTACGGGTAGGGGGCAGGGATCACCTCTCTTTAGGATATACCCTCTTTGAAACGCTTTGCTAGCCACGCATGGCCTCGCAATTTGTCCGCTTTGGTAGGCTGCATCTACTCATACCCTCACGGATTTGTCTCCTCCCGGGGGTACTCGGCCGAACCGGCACCTCCTCGGGAGAAGCGCGTCTCAGTGCTTTGTCACATAAAAATCTCCTGGGGGTGCTCGGCCGAACTGGTGTCACCCAGGGTTTTCAACTCATATGGTACTCATAAATCATTTTTTTCAACCCTTTAAGGTTTGATGGAAATTCGGCAGCGTAACAGCTGTTAAACCGAATTTCCTTCAAACTGCCGCAAGCTAATCCACACATCATGTTCTCATGAAATCTCATGCTATGATAAACTTTAACATTTCATCAATCATTTTCTCATGCATCAAGCACATCTCATCATATCATTGCATCAAACAACACATCATAGCATTAACAACTTTTTAGTGTCTTATGCATTGACCCTTAAGGTCCCTAACTCGCATTCTAAGTTATAAATCATCAAACCTAATCTCTTGGGAACTTATAAGGTCGTAACTAAGTATTTCTTGTAACGCCCGAGGACGAGGACGAGGAGTGATCGCCGGTGCAAAGAGGGCACGGACAAGGAGCGGCTCCTCGCAAGGTCCTCTAAGCGGAGGGGTACATGAATGAACCGATTACACACCCGAATGAGAGGGATCCTAAGATTGTATAGGTATGGGACTATACAGTTGAGGAGGGCTTATATGAATTGATTTGTACTACCTATACCAACAAGATGCATCTTCTTTTCGGTAGCCTAAACTGAAAGAACTCCACAGTTAAGCGTGCTTGACCTGGGGTAATTTTGGGATGGGTGACCTCCTGGGAAGTTTTCCTAGGAAGCGTGCGAGTGAGGACAAAGCATGCTGAAAAGACCCGTGTTGGTTTGTGGGGACAGTCGTCAATCCATAAAGCAGCAGAGGATGTTACAAATGGTATCAGAGCCTGCACCTCTCCCAGTACGGTGTGGTTCGGGGACGAACCAGACGGAAGCTGGTGGGCATGTAACGCCCGGGACGAGGACGAGGAGTGATCGCCGGTGCAAAGAGGGCACGGACAAGGAGCGGCTCCTCGCAAGGTCCTCTAAGCGGAGGGGTACATGAATGAACCGATTACACACCCGAATGAGAGGGATCCTAAGATTGTATAGGTATGGGACTATACAGTTGAGGAGGGCTTATATGAATTGATTTGTACTACCTATATCAACAAGATGCATCTTCTTTTCAGTAGCCTAAACTGAAAGAACTCCACAGTTAAGCGTGCTTGACCTGGGGTAATTTTGGGATGGGTGACCTCCTGGGAAGTTTTCCTAGGAAGCATGTGAGTGAGGACAAAGCATGCTGAAAAGACCCGTGTTGGTTTGTGGGGACAGTCATCAATCCATAAAGCAGCAAGGGATGTTACAAAAAAAATTTACCCGTAATTTCCGCTAAGTATATCAATGAAAGAATGAGACTATGAAGTAATAGCCTAATGTTTAACCTAATGTGTTATAGAAAGTTGGGTTAAAAATTAGGGTGTTACATTATGGTATCAGAGCCTGCACCTCTCCCAGTACGGTGTGGTTTGGGGACGAACCAAGCGGAAGCTGGTGGGCATGTAACGCCCGGGGACGAGGACGAGGAGTGATCGCCGGTGTAAAGAGGGCACGGACAAGGAGCGGCTCCTCGCAAGGTCCTCTAAGCGGAGGGGTACATGAATGAACCGATTACACACCCGAATGAGAGGGATCCTAAGATTGTATAGGTATGGGACTATACAGTTGAGGAGGGCTTATATGAATTGATTTGTACTACCTATATCAACAAGATGCATCTTCTTTTCGGTAGCCTAAACTGAAAGAACTCCATAGTTAAGCGTGGTTGACCTGGGGTAATTTTGGGATGGGTGACCTCCTGGGAAGTTTTCCTAGGAAGCATGTGAGTGAGGACAAAGCATGCTGAAAAGACCCGTGTTGGTTTGTGGGGACAGTCGTCAATCCATAAAGCAGCAAGGGATGTTACAAAAAAAATTTACCCGTAATTTCCGCTAAGTATTTCAATGAAAGAATGAGACTATGAAGTAATAGCCTAATGTTTAACCTAATGTGTTCTAGAAAGTTGGGTTAAAAATTAGGGTGTTACATTATGGTATCAGAGCCTGCACCTCTCCCAGTACGGTGTGGTTCGGGGACGAACCAAGCGGAAGCTGGTGGGCATGTAACGCCTGGGGACGAGGACGAGGAGTGATCGCCGGTGCAAAGAGGGCACAGACAAGGAGCGGCTCCTCGCAAGGTCCTCTAAGCGGAGGGGTACATGAATGAACCGATTACACACCCGAATGAGAGGGATCCTAAGATTGTATAGGTATGGGACTATACAGTTGAGGAGGGCTTATATGAATTGATTTGTACTACCTATACCAACAAGATGCATCTTCTTTTCGGTAGCCTAAACTGAAAGAACTCCACAGTTAAGCGTGCTTGACCTGGGGTAATTTTGGGATGGGTGACCTCCTGGGAAGTTTTCCTAGGAAGCGTGCGAGTGAGGACAAAGCATGCTGAAAAGACCCGTGTTGGTTTGTGGGGACAGTCGTCAATCCATAAAGTAGCAGAGGATGTTACAAATGGTATCAGAGCCTGCACCTCTCCCAGTACGGTGTGGTTCGGGGACAAACCAGACGGAAGCTGGTGGGCATGTAACGCCCGGGGACGAGGACGAGGAGTGATCGCCGGTGCAAAGAGGGCACGGACAAGGAGCGGCTCCTCGCAAGGTCCTCTAAGCGGAGGGGTACATGAATGAACCGATTACACACCCGAATGAGAGGGATCATAAGATTGTATAGGTATGGGACTATACAGTTGAGGAGGGCTTATATGAATTGATTTGTACTACCTATATCAACAAGATGCATCTTCTTTTCGGTAGCCTAAACTGAAAGAACTCCACAGTTAAGCGTGCTTGACCTGGGTAATTTTGGGATGGGTGACCTCCTGGGAAGTTTTCCTAGGAAGCATGTAAGTGAGGACAAAGCATGCTGAAAAGACCCGTGTTGGTTTGTGGGGACAGTCGTCAATCCATAAAGCAGCAAGGGATGTTACAAGTTTAGGTACAAGGTTAGGAGTAATTAAGCTTAAGTTTAGGTAACTAAGCATGTGTATTAGGAATTTTATGACAAGATTAGGAGTGCTCATACATCATTAAAGAATTTTAAACTCATTTATGAATAAACAATGTGTAACACAATTCCATGATTTAAGGAATTGGAGAGAGGAAACACTATTCAAGATTCCATGACTAGGAATCTTGAAACTAAAATATGATTTTAAGTTGTAATTAAGCACTTTTAGGTTCTAATCAACTTTAATAAATTATTTTGACTTAAGATTAATTAAGGAAATTAATTAACCTTCGATTAGAGCCTAATATTGCTTAGGTTTGCTTAATCACGCAATTAAGCGTAAAAACACGAAACTAGGGGCAAAACCGTAATTTTGCACTAATTTTGCCTGGGACCTCCGGGACCAAAACTAAAGTCATAGTCTACATAAAAACGCCTTTTAAAATCATCTGGAGAAGTTTTGGGTTCATCCGGCACTTGCAACCAGGTAAGACACCGCAGGGGCATTTTGGTCATTTTGACCCGAAAACTCGAAAAACGAGATTTTCAATCCCGGGAAGGTATACAAGCCATCTAATCCCCTTCCAACATTGAGTTTGCCCTTCGAGTACTGCCGAACCGGCTTTCCTCGAATTCCAGGCTGAAAATGACCTCATGGGCATTTTGGTTATTTTCACTCTAACAGAAAAATCGGGGCGTTACACGTTGGTCTTACTCAATGCTAGTTTATAAAAGGTTGTAATGGTACTAATAATATTAGTATTTCTTAGGAGGTCATTCATAAGATGAAGAGTGTAACACCCTAACTTTTAACCCAATACTCTAGTAGGCTAATCATTAGGTTATTACTTCTTAGTCTCATCTTTTAATAAAATACTTAGCGGAAATTACAGGTAAATTTTTCTTTTTGAAAACATAAACAAAGTGAGAGCCACGAACTTAACTAGTCAAATGATAGAAACATAAAGCACGCGTGACAATCATAAACAACCATGTAAAATAAAACATACATCAGGAGAACATAGATCATGAAGACAATAGAAACATTTCATTAATAATGAAGTAGTTAAAATACATAACTAGTCATACCCTTATAGAAACGGGCAGAGCTTGAAATACAACGGAAAAGGAAATACAACAGATAGCAAAGTACATGGTTCGACATGAGATAGAAAACCCAAAACGCTACCCTCATACTAGGCTATGAGTACAAACTACACACCCCTCCTAAAAGGTACGACCGAAGGGGAAGATCCTCATAAAAGCTCGAGTACTCGCAAGGCTCTCCATCGGAAACTAGTGACGTCGGGGGTCCTCAGGTGATGGATGCAGGTAACCGGGGAAATGCTCTATCTCCTCCTGTGTGGGCCAATGCAACGTGAAAGGCACACGAGGTGGCTGAACGTGGTATCCTTGATGCAGACACATCTCGGCTCTCCTCGCCAGGCACGGCTGCACCACAGTATCCTCATTCCCCATACGTCAGGATCGGGGAAAAGGGGCTGAACCCTCCGAAGGAACATGCGTCGGCCAATCCTCGGATGGGTCAGTCTCGGATCCCCTCGAATGAGGTACGTACTCCGTGAAATCTCGGACGGTGGAGGCAGAGGTACAGGCACGTCGCAACTGCTCCTCATGCAGACAGGTGTGCTCGAAGATTATGTCGTCACTACCGAAGGGAGCAGTAGGAGTGAACTGGTAGCTCGAAACTGGATAAGCAAAAGGTCGTCCAATGTACACAAAAACACGAACGGCACATCGACCCTCAAAGTGATATGAACAGTGGTCCGGGTCGAAGTGTATCTCCTATACTGGCGTATCAACGAAGACCACGAACGTCGTCATCGCTCTCTGAAGATGTGACGGAAGAAAGAAGAGAGAGGAGTGAGAAATCTTGCTAAAGAAATCTCAGTAGGAGTCTCCTACCCTAGGGTTACATTGTACACATCCTCAGGAACCTTGGGTTTAATTATAAAATAGTGATCATGCATATAAGGTTCAATTTAGGGTTTCTCAAACTAATTATCCAAGGTCCATTCTTTTTAGCATGCATCTTGATGTTATGAATGCAACATGTTATATCATGGATGCATGGCAATACTTCAGCATATAAGATAATACATCAAAGCACATAAACATAATCCATGTGGCATAAGGGCATATAACTTCCAAGTGAATCATTCCTCAACTTCGTGACATCAATCATGGTACTTTAGCATATAGGCCACCCTAAAAATAATAACTAGGTTATGAGCTCATACCTCAGCTAGTCGTCACTAGCGCTTATTTATTATCTTGAATAAGCGAAACATAAATAATAATCCCGACTCGCAAGTACGGGTAGGGGGCAGGGATCACCTCTCTTTAGGATATACCCTCTTTGAAACGCTTTGCTAGCCACGCATGGCCTCGCAATTTGTCTGCTTTGGTAGGCTGCATCTACTCATACCCTCACAGATTTGTCTCCTCCCGGGGGTACTCGGCCGAACCGGCACCTCCCGGGGGAAGCGCGTCTCAGTGCTTTGTCACATAAAAATCTCCTGGGGGTACTTGGCCGAACCGGTTTCACCCAGGGTTTTCAACTCATATGGTACTCATAAATCATTTCTTTCAACCCTTTAAGGTTTGACGGAAATTCGGCAGCGTAACAGCTGTTAAACCGAATTTCCTTCAAACTGCCACAAGCTAATCTACACATCATGTTCTCATGAAATCTCATGCTATGATAAACTTTAACATTTCATCAATCATTTTCTCATGCATCAATCACATCTCATCATATCATTGCATCGAACAACACATCATAGCATTAACAATTTTTTTTGTGTCTTATGGATTGACCCTTAAGGTCCCTAACTCACATTCTAAGTTATAAATCATCAAACCTAATCTCTCGAGAACTTATAAGGTCTTAACTAAGTATTTCTCACCTCACACTATGATCAAGAACATCTCTAAACCTCAAGAGTGCAGAATTCATATTCCTAACTTTACGGGTACCTAGGAGTCACAACAATGACCCTTTCTAAGTCCGGTTTGCTCTTAAGGCATCAAGGTCAAGTCCTAAACCATTTATGAGTCATTCCTACACATTTAAACTAATTTAAATCCATAATTAGCATTACTAAACCTTGCTGGACAGAATCCAGAAAATTGAAACATTAAAGGGTCTAGAACTCTCAAATTAATTCTTTTCTAGTTTCTAACTTCTCTTATCTTTCACATATGAGTCTTAACATTAATTATACTTAAACATAAGCAATTTATCATCATTAACATAGCTCATACAGTGGCTAAACATGGCAAGGCAGAACCGAAGCAAACCTCTTCATTTAAAGGCATCAAACACATTTTCTAAAGCACATAAAATACTATTTTCTCTTAGAACCTTTTTAAAACTTTCAAAACTCATTTATAAATATTTTTAACATCTAAAATCATCAAAATATTTATGAGGGCAGTAGCTAGATCAAACTTGTCTCAAGAGGTTCTAAATTCATAAAACTTAGTTCTATGCATTCCTTAAACTCATAAAAGCTTGGAAAAATTATAAAACATAGTTTGCAATACTTAGAAACACCAAGACCCCTTAGGGCCGAAATATGAACCAAAGGAAATAAATATTTTTAGACCTTTGTTTGAGACAACAATGGGCAAGTCTTTGAGCTCTAGGTTCATTTAAGTGATGACATAAAAGTAAACATGCTCATGCACTCATTTTAGGTTCCATTAGAAAGTAAAGTGATAGCATAAAATAAATATGAGGTGCAACATATTATTATCTTTGATATTTAGTGAGGACCTGAAATATAAACATGATAATGCATAGCTTGAAATATAAATATGATAATGCAAGTTCATTCATTATCTTGGTATTTAGTGATAGCAAGGAAGTAAACATGATATGCAAAGCATAAAGTAAACATGATGCAAGGTTCATTTTATGGTTAACTAGAGCTCATTCAAGACTTTAACAAGATAACAACCTAATACAATATCTCAAAGATCAAAATACCAAAACCGAAAGTCTTACAAAAGAAAAAGAAAGTGAGACTAAGTCAAGTTCTTTATTAAATACCCAAAACCCCTATCTAGAGAAAAATCTCTAGAACGTGCCGGCCAACTTTAAGGTTGACAAGGGTAGGCTTGGGCTTTTAGAAATCCTTAGATTAATTTTCTTAAGTTGAAAAACCATGTGAGCTAAGTATCATATAGATGAAGTTATAAGAAAAAGGAAAACTCAAGCTTTAGAGGTTTCTTTGAGATGAACACAAGGTCATCATCTAGAAACTCTCATCATCAAGCTATCATGCTCATAATCAAGGCCTCATGGCCGAAATGAAAGGAAAACAAAGAACCAAGGAAAAGTTTCAAAAGAAATCCAAGAGAAAGCTAGAAAAACTCATTTTTCAAGAAACAAAGTTTAGAGAAACACTCCTACCTAGAGTGAAGATGAAATCTTTGAACTTTTGAAAAGGAAAACAAGATGATGAGCTCCTCCAAGAGGCAAGATAGCTTCAGCCAAGGGAGGATGAGAAGGTTGGAGTTGTTTTTCAAGTGAGGTTATGTTTGAGGTGTGGTGTTTGAGAGGTTTGATGATGGTTCAAGGCTATGGGGTGGTGTTTCAAGGTTGAGAGATGATGATGAGGTGAAGAGAGGATGAAGATGAAGATGAAAAGAAAGGAAGAACTCTCTTGGAACTTTGAGAGAAAAGAAAAGAACTAGCAAGACAACTCTAGAATTCTAAACTTAGCAAATGCTTCAAAGTGCAACTAAGCTATCACAAGCATCCTATTTATAGAAAAACAAAACCATGGGGCTCACCAAGGGGAGATGTGGTCGTGGATTTTGAGAGGAAAAAGGGAGAGAAAAATATCTCTTACACAAGGTCATTCAAGCATGGTTTGAAGTATGGAAGCTATGCTACAAAGTATGACTTGATGTGAGTTAATTTCCTATCAATTTTTGATGAAATTAGGCTTCTAGATACTTGACATGGCTGGAACTTTTCCAGCCACAAATAAATGGAAAAAAATGGGTTGTTTTAATTATTTATTCATGTGGAAATTCAAGCTTGATTGAAAGTTATGACAAGGTATAGTGTATGTGACTTGAGGTATGGCCTTGGAGTGTTGAAAAATTGAACATGTGATGCATATGGGAGGAGGGAGTGCACGGCCAGGTCTAGTACAACAAGGGGGAGGTGAGGTTTGATCATCTAATTGGGTGTTAATGGTAGGTTTAAATGTGTATTAGCTTAGGTACAAGGTTAGGAATAATTAAGCTTAAATTTAGGTAACTAAGAATGTGTTTTAAGGATTTTATGACAAGATTAGGAGTGCTCATACATCATTAAAGAATTTTAAACTCATTTATGAATAAACAATGTGTAACACAATTCCATGATTTAAGGAATTGGAAAGAGAAAATACTATTCAAGATTTCATGACTAGGAGTCTTGAAATTAAAATATGATTTTAAGTTGTAATTAAGCACTTTTAGGTTCTAATCAACTCTAATAAATTATTTTGACTCAAGATTAGTTATGGAAATTAATTAACCTTCGATTAGAGCCTAATATTACTTAGGTTTGCTTAATCACGCGATTAAGCGTAAAAACACGAAACTAGGGGCAAAACTGTAATTTCACACTAATTTCGCCCGAGACCTTCGGGACCAAAACTAAAGTCATAGTCTACATAAAAACACCTTTTAAAACCATCTGGAGAAGTTTCGGGTTCATTCGGCACTTGCAAACGGGTAAAACACCGCAGGGGTATTTTGGTCATTTTGACCTGAAAACTCGAAAAACGAGATTTTCGATCCCGGGAAGGTACACAAGTCATCTAATCCCCTTCCAACATTGAGTTTGCCCTTCGAGTACTTCCGGACCGGCTTTCCTCGAATTCCGAGCCGAAAATGACCTCAGGGGCATTTTGGTCATTTTCACTCTAACAGAAAATCGGGGCGTTACAAATAGTGTTAAGGAGAGGAAAGGTTATGTGGCTATTGAGACTAATCTAGAAAAGCATACGATCATCTTGACTAGAACTTTGTGGTGGAATCTCTTGGGGTTAAAGGCTCATTTCATTTATATTATCTGGCACTACATTTTTCAAGTGGCAATAGACTATCATCTTTGAAAACCCATTTTTCTTTATTGGATGATCTTCATAGTACTCATTTGTATTTTGCAGATGATCCATTCATATTTGCTTAGGCTTCTATGAGTTAAGTGGACATTATCAAAAAAGAGATGAGTATGGAAAAAACAAAAATCTTATTTTCTTTCGAAAGTTAACCATGCTAGGGGCATGGGCATGATGGAAGATTTTGGTTCTCCTTATCACGAGATCTTGGCAAATACTTTAGAGTTCCCCTGCAATGTAACCACACTTCTTCCAAGTTTTTTAACCATATTATTGATAGACTTATGCAACATTTGAGCTCTTGGAAGGCCAATTCTTCATTTCTTGCGGATAGATTAACATTATACTCTTTGGTGCATTCCTTTATCCTTGCTTGTTCCATGAAAACAACATATCCCCCAAATCTAATCCATAATAAAATTGATTGTATATGCAGAAGTTTCTTATGCGGGTTAGTTGATGATGTTCGCAAATTATCTCTTTACAAATGGGAGAATGTTTGCTAGCATGAATTATTTGATAATTTGGGTTTGCACCATGCTAAGCCTTTCAACCTTACTTTTATAATGAAGTTAGGTTGGGGTCTGGAGTAATGCGATGATTTATGGGTTAAGGTCTTGGGCTCTCGCTATAACTATGGTGCAAACATCATTCCCTTAGTGGTGAGACGATGTGTCTTCTAATGTTTGTAAGGGCTTTTATGGGGTATGGTTCTTGTCCAAGATAACCTTCCTTAAAGGGTTGGCAATGGCTTGACAATTTGCATTTGGTAAGATTCTTCGTTAGCCTTGGTTGGAATTCTTGCTTTGCACTCCTAGTGCCTTTGATGGAGAGTGATGATAATGTAAGGGTGGTAGATCATGTTGATGGGAATAGGGGATGGGGATGGCAAGTCTTGGTCAATGTTCTCACTCTTCACATACGTGACCTCATATATTAGGCATGATTTGATTTTGACTTTGACTTTTGGTTTATTTTTACTTTTGGCTCTTTTTTGTTTGTTTGTTGATATTGGAATAATTTCTTATAGTTCTGAACAATTATGGTTGGTCATTATCATTTATGCTTCAATACTTTTCAGAGCTTATACTTATGCTCTGGCATAATTTGAGACTTTTCTTATGCTCTAATACATTTTGAATTTATGCTCTGTGGTACATTAATAAATCCCTAGTATGATTCAATCATACTCTGATTCATAAGCCTTGACAAATTATGCTTTGATACATATGTTTATACTCTGACACATATATTTCAAAAACTATTTATCATTTACCATTATCAATTTTACATTTTTAGACTGGTGCTTACATGCATAAAAACTTATATTGACTCTTTAAGAAAAATGATAGTTATGAAAAACATGAAAGAAATTGTGCTGAGTCATGAGTTCTGATACAAGATAAGTATCACAATATTTATCCTTTTAACTCTAATACCCTATTTAAGTAAATTTAGAAATTAATATAACTCTGACACTTAAGCTGTTTTAGTTCAGATAGCTATAATGCTTTGACACAACTTAGAAAATTATTTTAAAAAATAGCTCTGATCTTTGCTATTTAAGGTTACTATGTATTTTGACAAAATCAATGAGAAACCTTAAGTTAGCTACTTTCTGAAAGAATATGTCACCATATTTAACATGTTTTGAAAGAACGTTTAAAGCTCTAATATAAGGTTCCAACCTTGGAAATTCTTTCAAAGCACTCTCCAAAATATTTTCTTAAAATTTGGTTTGTCAGCATAAAAAAGAGAGAGATCATTAGCTCTAGAACCTTTCAGAAAGTTTTATAGCTTGTGTTTCGAGGCAAAGCAAAGCAAATTTTGGTAAAATGTTTTGAAGAATGGACTAATGTTGTACTTGAGTTTCTGTGGCATTTCACAGAACCATTCTCATAACATACAAATTCAATAAACAAGATATTTTTCATAATGTCATGTTTTAACTTGATCATAATCTCATTCAAAAGGATTTTTCTGAAACCAAATTTAAGTATGTTAGATACATGTGAAAGGAATTTCAAGCAAAAGAAACCAAGCTTAGATCTTCAAAAAGTGGTTCAGGAATTCAGGAAGTGCTACATTAATGAAGAAGTCAATTTTCTTGAACCAAGTCATGATCATTGTCTTTAATCATAGGAAGATCCTTATCAATCTCGGACTGAAGCAAAAGAGATTGACAAGAAGATAAAAAATTAGAGAAATACAATAGAAAGCATGTGCATTCAGAAACCGTGTTGATTTTACAGAAAAGGAGGAAAAATTCAACATTCAAATAAAGCCAACTGTCAAAAAACATTGATAGTGACATATTACTTTTGTACTTGGTCAACTATCTCATTTTCTAGAAGAAAAGTTCAAAAACCACATCTAGAAAGTAAAACACCAATTTCTAAAG
The DNA here is from genome assembly GCA_031216105.1 of Dalbergia cultrata. Lineage (NCBI taxonomy): Eukaryota > Viridiplantae > Streptophyta > Magnoliopsida > Fabales > Fabaceae > Dalbergia > Dalbergia cultrata. Next base: position 50,922,751 of record CM062346.1, read on the forward strand.
CTTAATTCAGAAACCATATTTAACAACGGTGTCCCTACTTGCAAAAGCTAGTCTTCCAAAAGGCAGTTCTTAGGAGACAAAAAGAAGATCAACATATCTCAAGAGGAAGGAAAATCAGAGGACAACGGTCCAATTTGAAGGCAAAGTATAAAAGGATGTCTTTTACATACAAGAATAGACTTTTGACTTTTGCTAAGAACGCTTGTAAAAAGATATTTAACGCTAATCCCTGTCTTTTTCTGGAAGTTCATTGCATCTTGTAATCAATTTCTATAAAAATCTTCTTTCTAGCTCTCATTAGATAACATTTTCTATAGGTAGTAAAGCGCACGATAAAGGGATTGAATCATGCTTCGCATATCTTTTCTTCTTTTGCTTCTGAAAACTGAACAAGATACTGTCAACCGTTGAACATGAAGTGCATTAAAAATAATGTTAGGTACCCTAGAAAGTAACTTTCTAAACTACAACGTTAGCAACAGAAGAGCAAACAAAAGAGACTTTAAGCAAATATTAAATAATAATCATAGAGCAATAAATGTAAAAAAGATAGAGAAGAAGAAGATAATGCATAGATATTTTTATATTGGTTAGGCCAATCTGCCTACATCCAGTTCTCAACCACTGTTGAGTTTCAATAACCTTTCTAAACTCAAGAAAGAAAGAAATAGATGATCTTTGCAGTAGTCTTCCCAAGCTCTTACCTGTGACTAGTAGGCAACCTCTACAATCACAAACCAAGTAGTTTTTCACTAGGCTCTCCAAGATGAACTCGTGACCAATAAGTACACTCTCTTATCACAACCTAAGTAGTTTTTTACTAGCCTCTCCAAGCTAACTTACACGGATCACTATTGGATCAAGGATACAAAGGTTTATGTTTGGTTTTGCAACTCAAACTAACCAACACTCAAGTTTCTGTAAAGTATACAATAAATGAGCTAGGAAAAACTTGAATGATTTCTTTCTAGTACTTCATCCTAAGAAGAATATATATATATATATATATATATATATATATATATATATATATATATCTATTAAGAACGTAAAAAGAAGATTTTTACAAACAAGGAACTGATTACAAGATGTAATGAACTTTACAAGAGATGAGGAAAAATTTGTTCAGAGTTTCAGCACATGTGTAGCATCAAGATCTATCATTTGAAAGCATAGTAACTCTATATATAGATGGTCTTCATTTATGATCATTGCCCTTGGTCAATTCTCCAAGTGACACATGTTGATCATCTATTTGTGTCTTGGAAAGCAGTCTAGAAGAGTAGCTTGTCTTTTATCAGATCTGTTGTGGAAGCCATTATGAGATAGAGGTTTCTGAGGTCCTTTCAAAAACTACCTTTTACTTTCTAAAGAAGGTTTATGAACTCTTCCTTCTAGAAACTGGGTTAGTTGACCAAGTCGATAGAAGAGATAACATGCCAGTCCACAACTAGGTTTGACTTTAAATTTAAATTTCAAATTTCCCTAATTTTCCCGTAGGGTGCACTGTTTCACTATGCAGTAAACTTTCTGAAGTGCGGTATCAGTTCCTTGGTGAAAAAAATGATCCTGCAGTCTTTAATCAGAGCATGTATATGATTAATTTGATTGCAATGATGATGATTGAAAGTTGTAGAACACCTTTGCTTCAAAGCTAATTTGACATCTTCATTTTATGTGCACTTTCTGAAGACACCTTCTATTCTCTGAAGATCTAAGCCTTGGTTTCTTGTTCACGAGTGACTTTTTTCAATCCGTTAAGCATGTATACATACTTTGCATGCTATCTCTTTAAATGAGATAAAAGATGTTTGCACATGTAAAGTGAAATTATTTTCAATTCAAGAACGTGATATGCAGTTTGGAAGAACCTATTTGCTATTTCATCAAACTCAAGGAAAGAGATTAGCCATTCTTCAAAATACTTTCTCTAAATTAGTTATGCCATCACTCAAAACATATTGCATTAGCATTTGTTGTAGGGTTCTGGAGCTAACAATCTCATCTTTTTTTATGTTGACAAACCTATTTGAAGAAAATCTTTTGAAGAAATTTTGAAAGAAATGTAATCATCATATAGAAAATAGGTAAACCACATTTCTTTCAAAAACATCACATGATGTGATTTTCATAAGATTCTTTCTATGAGGCGAGATAAGGGGTATAAAAACATTGTATTGCCTTATGTGACGCAAATCAAAGCTATTTTTATTTCTTTTGAGATTTTTGAATTTTTTCAGAGAACTTTCTTAGAGGTATCAAAGTAGAGAAGAAACACAGAAAGGATGTGCTCGTTTAAGCTTTTTTAACACATCTTGATTTTAATCATTGTGAACTTTGTGAAAAGAACACTTATTTGAATAATGAGAGTAATATAAGTGAAGTTTACTCTTGATTAGACTTCTTATTCAGTGCATCTTTATCCAAACTTAATTTTGAAAAACACAAGATGCACATATTTGTATGTGTAACGTCCCGAATTTCTATTAGAGTGAAAATGATCAAAATACCCCTGTTGTGTTTGACCCGGGTACAAGCACCAGATGGACCCGAAACTTCTTCAAATGGTTTTAAAAGTTGTTTTTATGTATTCTGTGACCTCAGTTTTAGTCCCGGTGGTCCTGGGCAATTTTGTGTAAAATTACGATTTTACCCCTAGTTTAGTGTTTTTGAGCTTAATCGCGTGATTAAGCAAACCTAAGCAATATTAGGCTTTAATCGAAGATTAATTAATTTTCTTAATTAATTTAGAGTCAAAATAATTTATTAGAGCTAATTAGAACCTAAGATTGCTTAATTTAAACTCAAATCTCATTTTAAATTCAAGATTCCTAGTCATGGAATCTTGAATAGTACTTTCTCTCTCCAATTCCTTAAATCATGGAATTTTGTCTATATTGTTTATTCATAAAATGAATTTTAAACCTCCTAAATGTGTATGAGCACTTCTTAATCATGTCATAAAATTCCTAATCACATTCTTAGTTATCTAAACACATATTTAGCAATTTCTAATCTTGCGCCTAATCTAATACACACCTAAACACACCTCTAAACCATCATTAAATAAAAGAAACCTCTCCTCCTCTCTTCTAGAAGCCTCATGGCCACTCCCCCTCCATACCTTAAATTTTTTAAATTCAAATGCAATTTCAAGTCTATGACAAGCCTTACTTAGCCCATACTTTGCACCATGCTTACCATACTTTCATCCATACTCCTCCATGCTTCAAAATTTCAACCTCTTACCTCATGGAACATGAGGATGCACAAGGCTTCATCTCCCTCTCCATGAGCTCTCATTTGTTTTGTTTTTCTATAAATACCTTGCTTACTTGAGCTTGGTTACACTTTAGATCATTTGGCAAGTTTAAGCTTTCAAGCATTCTTTGCAAGTTCTTTCCTTTTCCTCTCAAGTTCTTCATTTTCTTTCAAGTTCTTAAGAACTTTCTTTCATCTTCATATTCTTCATCTTCTCTTTGCATCATCACCTCACAACCTCAAACCACAACCTTGAATCATCCTTCAAACACTCAAACACTCATTCTCAAACACAAACACATCCAAAACACATCTCCTTTCCTTTTTCCTCTTGGTGGCCGAATCATCACCATCAATCTAGGAGGAGTTGTTCTTTTCATTCTCATCCTCAAGACCAAGCCTTTGTCATCACATTTGGTAGAAGTTGCTTTAAAGTTTTGTTTTTACTCAAAAATATGATTTTCTCAAGGTTTCTCTTGGTTTCTTTTTAAGTTCTTCCTTGCTCCTCCTTTTTTTTTTAAAATTTCAGTCACAAGGCCTTTTTATTAGCATGATGGCTTGATGATGAGTGCCTCTAGAGAATGACCTTGTGTTCATCTCCAAGAAACTTCTAGAGCTTGAGCTTTCTATTTTCTTGAACTATATCTATGATACTTAGCTCACATGGTTTTCAACTTAAGAAAGCTAATCTAAGGTTTTCGAAAAGCTCAAGCCTACCCTTGTCAACCTTAAAGTTGGCCGGCACATTCTAGAGATTTTCTCTAGATAGGGGTTTTGAGTACTTAATAAAGAACATGACTTAGTTTCATTCCCTTTTCCTTTCCTTGTATGATTTCGGTTCTTGTCTCCTTTCCTTTATATTTTCAATTGTTGTTTCCTTTTCTTTGTGATTTTGTTTTCTTTTGATTTTGCTTCCTTTGAGCTTGATGATGATGTTCAAGAACCATGTACTTCCTTTAAGAACTTGGTTCAAGAACTCTAGAGCTCACTTTGTTGATGAGATAAGTGTTAGGTTGAGATTTTTGGTTCTCTCTAAAAGTCTTATATGAGCTCTAAGTTAAGATAAAAAAGACTTGCATTCATATTTACTTTTATGTCATTACTAAATGCTCAAGATTAAAGAATGAACTTGCATCCTCATATTTATCTTTATGTTCTCACTAAATTTCTAAAGTAATAATGGATTTGCATAGCATATTTATTTTATGCTCTCACCTCCTAATAAAGACTAAAACTAAGTGCATTGCATATTTATTTTTATGTCAATCACTTAAAGAGATTTAGAGCTCATGAACTTACCCATTATTATCTCAAACAAAGTTTGAAAATATAAATCTTTGCTCTTTAATGTCGGTCTTGTGATGATGTTGGATCGTAGAATGAGATTCACCTAGTTACAAGTGCTAAAACTTGTGTTTCATGATTTTCCTAAGCTTAGATGATCTCAAGAAATGTTTTGAGCATGGTTTTATGATTTTAAATCCTCTTGAGACTCATTTGAAATAGCTACTGCCCTCTCGTGTTTTATAATGGTTTTGATGAAATAAATTATTTCTAAGTTAGTTTTGAAAGTTTTGAAAAGGTTCCAAGAGAAACTAGCAATATATGTGTTTTAGAAACAAAGTTCTATGCATTATTTGATGGAGATGTTTTCGGTTCTGCCATGCTTGGTTGCTCATTGTACGATGCTGTTTTGATGATGATAATAAGAGTATGATCATGTACATTTGATGTTAAAATTCATTTGAGAAAGTTAAGATAAGTTGGTAACTAGAAAGGAATTAATTTGAGACTTTTAGATCCCTTAGAAATGTAATTTTCTGTATTCTGTCCAACAAGGATTAAAATTAGAAATCATGGTTTATAATTAGTTTAAATGTGTAGAAACTACTCATAATTGGTTTAGGAATTAATCTTGATGCTTTAGGAAAAAATCGAACTTAGAAAGGGTCAAGTTGTGACTCCTAGATACCCGTAAAGTGTAAATTATGGATTCTGCACTCTTGAGGTTTAGAATTGTTTATGATCATAGAATTGAGTGAGGAATACTTAGATATGAGCCTATAGGTACCTTAAGTTGTGATGATAGACAACTTAAATATCAAGTTAAAGGACCTTAGGGGTCAAGCATAAGACATTTAGAAACTTTGATGTTTTAAGTTTGATAATGCAAGTATGATGTGTTGATGCATATGCTTTGATGATGCATGAGCTATGATGAAGTGAATTGTTGAATGTTAAGTTATCATGATTATGAAAGTTGAATAAGAAATGCATATGTGTTATGAGCTTGTGGCATAAAGTTGATTTGAAGGAAATTCGGTACACAACTATTATGCTACCAAATTTCCATCAAATCTAAAGGACTTGAGAATATTTTTGAAGTATGATATGAGATTTAAAACCCTAGGTGACACTAGTTCGGCTGAGCACCCCCAGGAGATTTTTATGTGACAAAGCACTGAGATGCGCTTTCTTGGGTGACATCGGTTTGGCCGAGCACCCCCAGGAAAGACAAATTCATGAAGCTATGAGTAGATGCAGCCTACCAAAGCAGACAAATTGTTGTGGCTAGATGCCCGCAAAGCATTTCAAAGAGGGTATATCCTAAAAGAGGTGATCCCTAAACCCCCTAACCCGTACTTAAGGAGTAGGGATTATTTTATTATGTTTCGCTTATTCAGATAATAAGCAAGAGCTAGTGACGACTAGCTAATATATGAGCTCATAACCTAGATGTTTTTAGGGTGGCCCTATAATGCTATAGTATGATGATTTTTGTCACAAAGTTGAGGAAAGTTCCACATGAAAGATTTATGCCCCTTTATGCGACTCGAATGCTTCTTGATGATTATGACTTGTTGAGTTATATGTTTAAAGTATTTCCATGCATCCATGCTTGATATGTTGCATTCATGACATTAAGATGCATTCTAAAAGGGATGAACCTTGGATAATTAGTTTTATAAAACTTAATAATGAATCTTATATGTATGTACACCTTTTATAAATAAACCCAAGGTTCCTAAGGATGTGAACGATGTAACCTTAGATAGGAGATCCCTACTGAGACTCTTTAGTAAGATTCTCACTCCTTTTCTTCTTTTTTTCTCTTTCGTCACATCTTCAAAGCTCAATGGCGACGTTCGTGGTTTTTATTGACACCTGACTTGGGAGGTACGTGCACTTTGATCCGAAGCACGGGTCATATCATTTTGAGGGACACTGTGCTGTTCACGTCTTCACGTTCGTCGGACGTCCCTTCGTATATCCTGTACAGAGCTATCGCTTCTCTCCTATGTCTCCCTATGACGATGCCATGGTTTTTTAGCATGCCCGGATGCATGATGAAAGAATTCTACGGACGTATACCAGAGGTTCGGCAGCTTGTGACTTTCAGGACTATGTACCTCGATCTCCTGGCTTGGAGGATGACCTTTCGGAGGACCCACTGACGCACATGTATAGCGAGAGCTTTGCTCCCACTCCTCAATTCGTGAGAGGAGGGAGCGAGGAGAAGTTATGCAGTCGAGGTTGGCTAGGCAAGCTGAGATGCGCCCCCGCCGAGGAGTAAACGTTCAGCCACTATGCGTACCTACTGTTGCTGCTGTACGTCCGTGGATCGGTTTCATCCCGCCATACCTCGGGTTCCAGTAGTAGCTATTTTGGGGGAGGTCTAGTGCACACACTCACTCATAGATAGGATAAACCTTCTTTTGTCATGACGTTATCCACCTTAGGTGCACCAGGGTAGGAGTTTTTATTCACGCCTTTCATGTATTTCTGTTCATGTTGTATTTCTTTTTCCTTGTATCGAAAGCTCAGCCTGATTCTATAAGGGTGTGACTTTATGTATCTTTAATTATGGTATTAATGAAAATATTCCTTTGGTGTGCCATTGACTTGTTATATGTTTAGTCACCTTGTATTTATTTTGTATCAAGTGCAATGTATGATTAGTTCACGATTAGTTCATACGCGGCTCTCACTTTATTTTATGTTTCAAAAAAAAAATTTTACCCGTATTTTCCGCTAAGTATTTTAATAAAAGAATGAGACTAAGAAGTAATAACCTAATGATTAACCTAATATGTTCTAGAGTATTGAGTTAAAAATTAGAGTGTTACATTCTGGTATCAGAGCCGTTCGATTCTCGCGGAGCCTAAGGATTGGACTAACCATGCTTTACAAGCATGATGCAATAGTTATGTCATGTATAGTGCTTGATAGAGATAAGCTATAGGACTAGAAATGCATGACCTCTGTTGCTTGCACGTGCCATGGTAACTAGCTCATTTCGCATGGAATATTGAGCTCGATCAACTTGATGTTCACTGTCTCATGTGTTTAGGGACCAATGGCACCGCGACAATAGCCTAGGAATGCGCCTGAGGGTGATCAAGATAATGCAACTACTGCTGCTATTCGTGACATGGCCCGAGCCATGGAGCGCATGTTCGAACAGATGAATCAACAAAAGAATGCTGCCCCTGCTCCCCTTGCTGCTGAGGTGGTTGAGCAAGCTCGCTTCGGCGAGTTTCGCAAGGCGAACCCGTCTGTTTTTCGAGGGGTGATGGACCCCGATAAAGCTGACGAGTGGATCAAAGACATGGAGAAGATCTACTTTGTGGTTACCTGCTCGGAAGAGAAGAAGGTTACTTTTGTTGCTTTCATGATGAAGTCTGACGCCGAGTTCTGGTGGAATGGCACGAAGCGACTACTAGAAGCTTCTGGAACTCCCATTGATTGGGAGTTGTTCAAGACCTACTTCTATGAGAAGTACTCCCCCGAGTCTGTGAGGAACGCCAAAGACATAGAGTTTATGCAGTTGACCCAGGAGGGTCTACTATGGCACAATACACTGCTAAGTTTGATGAGCTAATCAAGTTCTCTCGGGTGTTCCAAGGGAACCCCGATCAGGTTTGGAAGTGTGTCAAATATGAGGCCGATCTGAAGGTGGAGTTGAACTACGCCATGGCATATATGGAGATCAGAGATTTCTCGACTCTGGTCAACAAGTGCCGGATTCTTGAAGAAGGACAATGGAAACTTCACGCCACGAGGGCGGAACGAGGTAAAGGGCTAGGACCTCAAGCCCCGAGGTTCAAGCTGTAACACCCTCCTAACTACCATGTATTACTCGAGCATTAACATTGTAATTAGAAGAGTATCACTTCCTTTCTATAATATCCACTAGTCAAATGAAATGAAATAAGATAAATCAAACTCTAGAGTTATAAAGAAAACTACTATAAAATGTACATATATTATTACTTTACATACCGCTTTCTATAATACATACCATATTTGAAGTTAAGTCACTTCACTTATAATACAACACAGGAACTACTATCAAAAGATCTACCAAGCTTGCTCAAATATCAAGGTCCAACAAAATACTAAACACACACAAATGGACCTAAGACATCTAACACCAATTAGTCTACAAGCTGGTAAGTTCCTGGCACTATACTACACTACATACAAGTCAAAAGCCCACGTAAGTCTCATGTCCTCCTACGCGAAACCATTGGCCATCGGTATGATGGCCTCTCCTCAGCCAGAGGCATCTGCAGAGTCTGAGCACAATACAACATATACACAAATAGGAGTGAGAATATTATAAAATTCTCAGTAGGGTAACCCCTTACATACAGACAGAATATAAACAGTAAATGCATTTATAATAATAAAGAAAAACATCATGTTAGATCACATATATCAATATTAGCATACATGAGTCAAAGAAAATTATATGCAAAATGGTATTAATCATAAGTGTTTCTCTTATATCACATAGAATTCAACTTAGTATAGTAGTTCTTTTTATTAACATAGGGAAGGCTTAGATTCACATCAGGTAACATATGTAGTGGATAACTCCTCAGAGGACCATAGACTGCTAGGACATGAGCTCATTCCTATTCGTGATCATCAGACTTCATTTTTTTCCATTTTTGAATCACACACAGTTCTATTTCCTAGTCGATAAGTCTACTGACTCATAAAATTTCTTGGGAAGTTCTTATTTTTGCCTTCCCTCTCTATCACACATAAGCCTTGTTTCTATTTTCCCCGTATGTTAAAACATGCACCATTAAATTTCACATATTCTCTTTTGTCATACAACCATGTCATGGACCTTTCTATTTCAAAGTCAGGTTTATATCCCAGATATAGGCATTCAGTATCATTGGAGTCTCATTCATACTTTATAAACAAGCCTTTCAAACAATTAACATACATTCATATGATATAAACTTGGATTAAATAGATTTCTATCATTAACTTAATACATCTTCACCATTCCAGCTTCTTGACAGATTTACCATTATGGTGACAACATTTAATTCACATATCCAATGGGCAATTCACTGGCCATAAAAATTCTCTATGACACCTCAATGTGTCTAAAAGTCCCTGTAAAAATTTCATAGCAAACAGAATACTAGAACCATGTCAAATAAATTCTACAATTTTAGTGGTCAGAGGCCACTTTTCACAGCTCAGAATAGGATTCACACAATTTTTAAATTTAGCAAATGATAGAAACAACTTAAAATAAAAATCACAGTTATACTTAAAGATGTCTAAAAAACTCTGTAAAAATTTCAAAGGATAACTCCATCATTTGCTATGAATAAAAATTTATACAAATTCACAGCTCCAGTACCAAGATTTCAGCCAGCATAGATATACTCTTGGTTCTTGATTTTTCTCAGGCAGTAAAACTCTTTATTATGCACCACGAAAATTATCAGAGTTTCCTTACGATGTTAGCTTCAACATATAATTTTTATAGCTCATAAAAACGACTAGAATTGAACCAGAAAATTCATGAACAAATCCTGTCCTGCTGAAATCCGAAAATTCAGCAGCCTAGCCAAAACTTATTTTGACAAAAAATCATTATTTAACCTCATCCAAACACTCCACCAAAATTAACACATCAATATCAATATATTATCATAAAATATAACCATAAATTTCGGAATAAAACCCAAAAATTTTTACAGAATAATTTGGAAAGAAAAAGGCCAAAGAAAACCCTACACTTTGAAGCTTTCAAGATCTTGGCTCCAAGATTGATTCCCTTCACTTCCAAGCCTTCAAACCCACACCAAACCCTTCCTTGAACAGCTGATAATGGGCTCTTAAGGTATCAAAAGTTGATGGATTCAAATTCTAATCGGTTAGTTTGGTAGATATTGAGGAGTGGAACAAGTTTTGTGAAGGAAGATTTTGGTTTTGACAAGTTTAGGCTTATGATTTTGAGGTTGGAAATCAAGTTCTCAAGGTTTTTGTGGAGACAACAATGGAGTTTCTGCACTTATGATTGCTGGCCGAGAATGAAGATGATAATTATGAGGATTTTGATTTTATTTATATTAAGATAATGTATATAATTTAGCAATTATGAATTATCTTCTTTGAAATTTTGTAGCATTCTCATTGGCTCTTGAAAAAGGAAAGGATATGTATTGCTCTAGACCATACACTTGTCACCCTAGGTGGCAAGCTTGCACTGGTAGCTTCATCCGGTATAAAAACTACACACCGTAATTTTACTAAACGGGTAAAACAGTGTACCCGGGTAATCCACTATTGCTTGAAAATTAATTCTAAGTATAAAATATTTATTCCTACCTATTTCTAACTTTAATCCTATAATTTCCAAATTTCGGGCACCTTCAGGTCTTGAATATAAGGTTTCAAATTTGTTAGGTAGGTCTACGGGGCTTGCAAAATACTATTCACATTTTTTTTTTTTTTTTACGTTCGTTACATTGTTCTCATCATTTTTGTGTACACCAAAATTTGATATTCTTACTACTAAAGCCTCAGTTATTTTCTGAAAAAAATTAGGATGTTACATTACTCCCCACCTTAAAAAAAATTTTGCCCTCAAAATTTCATACCTGGAAATAATTCCGGATGATCTATCTTCATACTTGATTCTAGTTCCCATGTATACTCTTCATTTCCAGGTCCACCCCAAGCCACTTTTACAAGTTGCACAGATTTATTTCTAAGTTGCCTGACTTCTCTATCAACGATCTGAATAGGAGGGGCTTGAAACGTCAAGTCATCCCTTAACTGTATAGACTCGGGCTCAATGATATGGTTTTGATCTGGGTGGTACATTCGAAGTTGAGATACATGGAAGACATTATGAAGGTTGGATAAATGTGGGGGTAAGGCTATCTGGTAAGCAGCTGACCCAATTCGTTGAAGAATTTGAAAAGGACCTATAAACCTAGGTGACAACTTTTTAACTCTAAGGGCCCTACCTACTCCAGTAGTGGGCGTGACCTTCAGGAATATATGTTCTCCCTCTTGAAATTCTAAAGGTTTCCTTCGAGTATCAGCATAGCTCTTTTGACGACTCTGTGCGGTGAGAATCTTGCTCCTGATCTTCTGGATTTGCTCCGTTGTTTGATTAACAAGATCGGGTCCCAGTAATCTCACTTCTCCCGAATCATACCAACATAATGGGGATTGACATTTTCTTCCATATAGAGCTTCATACGGGGCCATGCCAATACTAGCGTGATGGCTGTTATTATAAGCAAACTCAACCAATGGGAGTAACTTGTCCCAACTTCCCTTCTGCTCAATCACGCATGCCCTTAGCATATCTTCCAGGGTTTGTATGGTTCGTTCTGTTTGCCCGTCAGTTTGGGGGTGATAGGCAGTGCTCAAACAAAGTTTGGTACCAAAGGCTTTTTGGAACGTTCCCCAAAATCTTGAAGTAAACCTTGGATCTCTGTCAGAAACTATAGAGGAAGGAACACCGTGTAGTCTTACTATTTCTTGGATGTACAAGGAAGCTAACTTATCTAAAGGAAAATTAGCCTTAATGGGTAAGAAATGAGCAGACTTGGTCAATCTATCTACTATAACCCATATAGCATCATGACCTGACGATGTCCTTGGCAAATCCATTACAAAGTCCATAGAAATACTTTCCCACTTCCATTCCGGGATTTCTAAGGGTTGCAGGGTCCCAGCTGGTTTTTGATGTTCTATTTTAACTTTTTGGCAAGTTAAACACTTCCTGACACACTCCTCTATATCTTTTTTCATTCCTGACCACCAGAACATTTTCTTGAGATCCGCATACATTTTACTAATGCCTGGATGTATAGTAAGTTCGCCCCTATGAGCTTCCTCTAAGATCTTCTTTCTAAGATTGCCACTTGTGGGTACACATACCCTATCCTTGTATCTCCATATACCTTGTTGGTCTTGAGTGAATCCTGGCAACTTCTTTGCATGAATTGATCTTAATATCTCCTAAAATTCTGGGTTTTCACGTTGTGCAGCTAAAATTTGTCCTTTGAACTCACTTGTTACTTTTATTTGCCCTAGCACCACACCCTGAGGGTTCACAGACATGTCTAAACTAAGTTCCTTGAAACTTTCAACTAGCTCCGTCTCTTTAATCATCAAGCATGCTACACTTAAGGATTTTCTACTCAGAGCATCGGCAACAACATTTGCCTTGCCTGGATGGTAATTCAGACTAAACTCATAGTCCTTGAGGAATTCCATCCACCTTCTTTGCCGCATATTCAACTCTTTTTGATCAAAAAGATACTTTAAACTTTTATGATCAGAGAAAACATTAAACTGCACACCATACAAATGATGTCGCAGGATCTTTAGGGCAAAAACCACATTTGCAAGTTCAAGGTCATGGGTTGGATAGTTTACTTCATGAGGTTTCAACTGTCGAGAAGCATAGGCAACCACGTTATGATTTTGCATCAACACACATCCTAAACCCTTACTAGAAGCATCACAATAAACCTCATAGGGTATATAAGGATCAGGTAATACTAGGACTGGAGCCGTGGTTAACTTTTGTTTCAACTCCTGGAAACTATTTTCACACTCTGGTGTCCAATTGAATGGAGCATTCTTTCGGGTTAATTTAGTCAAAGGTAATGCTATCTGAGAAAAACTCATGATAAAACGCCTATAATATCCAGCTAACCCTAGGAAACTCCGAATCTCCGCCACCGTTGTTGGTCGTTCCCAATGGAGTACTGATTCTACCTTACTGGGATCTACAGAGATTCCTCCTCGTGATACTACATGACCTAGGAATCTAACCTCTCCCATCCAGAATTCACATTTCGACAACTTAGCATACAACTTTCTCTCTCTTAGGATTTGTAACACAACCCCAAGGTGCTCCATATGTTTTTCCTCAGTCCTTGAATATATAAGTATGTCATCTATGAAGACAACTACAAATTTATCCAAGTAAGGGCGGAAGATTCGATTCATATAATCCATGAATACAGCCGGAGCATTAGTCAATCCAAAGGACATCACCCTATACTCGTAATGCCCATATCGAGTTCTAAAAGCGATTTAGGTATATCCTCATTCAGAACCCGAATCGATGGTACCCTGATCTAAGATCAATCTTTGAGAATACAGTTGCACCTCGTAATTGATCCATGAGATCGTCAATTCTTGGCAAGGGGTACTTATTTTTTATTGTCACTTTGTTCAATTGCCTATAGTCTACACAAAGCCTCATACCCCCATCCTTTTTCTTCACGGAAGAACAGGGGCTCCCCATGGAGAGGCACTTGGTCTAATAAAATGCTTCCCTAACAGTTCTTCAATTTGGGACTTTAATTCTTTCAATTCCAAAGGGGACATCCTATAAGGAGCAATTGAAATAGGACCCGTTCCTCGAACCAACTCGATGGAAAATTCAATCTCTCTTTCAGGAGGAAATACAGGAAAATCCTCTGGAAAAACATCTGGATATTCTCTCACCACTGGAATCTTGCTCAACTCGTAGTCACATTCAGTTTCACTAGTAGAAAAGAGAACATATTCCTGACGATCTGTCTTACCAGGGTTGGATGTTACAAGGTTCAAATAAAAAGAAAAAGGAACCACAGGAATGGAGGGTAGAGTGGAAAGAAATATGGCAGCTCGATTTGGACAGTGTAAAAGGACATAATTGGGTACTAGCCAATGCATACCTAAAATTACATCTAGACCAGATAAAGGAAGACAAACTAAATTGGCAGTAAAGTCTCTAGCACTTATTTGAAGAGGAATATTTACACAGGTATAACAAGTCCTAATAGGACCAGCAGTAGGAGTGGATACAAGAAGATCATAAGGTAGTTCAGACACAGATAATTACAACTTTTGTACACAGTCATGGGATATGAAAGAATGAGTGGCACCCGTATCATACAATATATCTAGGACATTACCATTTATTTCACACTTACCTCGGATCAGATCGGCAGATTGAGAAGCTTCCTTGGAACTTATAGTAAAAACGCGCCCATGTTGTTGTGGCCTGGAGGCGGGCTGATGACCTTTCTTGTTAGGGCACTCAAATATCTTATGTCCTGGTTTCCCACAGCCAAAGCAAATGATTTGCGTTGTCCAAAGAAGGTCGATTCCCATGATTTTTCCCACACTTAGGGCAATCTCTCCCTGTCTCGGGTCTTAGAGGTTGAAGTTGTTTTCCTTTGTTGTTGTTGTTGTTATTGTTGGGTGGAAACCTTCTCCGAGGTTGGTTAATAGGCTTGAATCGGGGACCTTGAGGTGCTAATCCCCTTCTAGCATTGTTTTGGGCATACTTGAAATTTGTTAGCTTCCTGTTGGACTCCTCTGCACGTCGACATTTATTTACCAAGGTAGGATAGTCCCTAATCTCCAAGAGACTTACAGCTGCTTCTATATCTTCTCGTAGACCTCCTTCATATTTCATGCATTTCCAAACTTCATCCGGGTCACGTTGATAAATTGTAGAAAACTTGCAGAGCTCTTCAAATTTGGCAGTATACTCTGCTACACTCATAGGTCCTTGTTTGAGAGCCATGAACTCCAATTCCTTCGCATTTCTCACAGAAATAGGGAAGTACTTATGGTAAAAAGCTTCCTTAAAAATAGTCCAGGTAACTACAGTATGGGAAGCTTCAAATAATCCCTTGGTGCCAACCCACCAAAAATCTGCATCTGCTTCTAGCATATAGGTGGCAAAGGCCACCTTCTGGATCTCTGTGCAAGGAAGAACGGAGAAAATCTTTTCCATAGCCTTTATCCATTCTTCTGCTTTACAGGGATTAAAAGCTCCTCGAAATGGAGGGGGATTTGCCTTTCTGAACTCGGCAAATTTCTGATATTCTACATCGACTTCGTTCACTACAGGATTATCAGCTGGGTTTTGCCTTTCATTGCGGTTCAGTTGCTCCATCATTCGGGTAGTAGCTGTAGCTTGTTCCCTCATGGCAGCCGCCATCTCACGAAAAGTATTCATCATGTCGGCATCGTTTCCAGCTCCACTCCTAGTTCGCCGATTCGAAGTCATTGGTTCCTATCACACCAAACGAAAATATTGAGTTGATCAGTCTCAATACCAAGCAAAGTGTACGGACAACCCACAACATTTCAAATCAGCAGTCATACACATATATATAAAGTCATAATGCATGACAATTTCTAAGAAAGCATACGCGGGCCAATCCTCAGGCTTATAGGATAGTCCGACTCTGATACCATAATGTAACACCCTCCTAACTACCATGTATTACTCGAGCATTAACATTGTAATTAGAAGAGTATCACTTCCTTTCTATAATATCCACTAGTCAAATGAAATGAAATAAGATAAATCAAACTCTAGAGTTATAAAGAAAACTACTATAAAATGTACATATATTATTACTTTACATACCGCTTTCTATAATACATACCATATTTGAAGTTAAGTCACTTCACTTATAATACAACACAGAACTACTATCAAAAGATCTACCAAGCTTGCTCAAATATCAAGGTCCAACAAAATACTAAACACACAGAAATGGACCTAAGACATCTAACACCAATTAGTCTACAAGCTGGTAAGTTCCTGGCACTATACTACACTACATACAAGTCAAAAGCCCACGTAAGTCTCATGTCCTCCTACGCTAAAACCATTGGCCATCGGTATGATGGCCTCTCCTCACCAGAGGCATCCGCAGAGTCTGAGCACAATACAACATATACACAAATAGGGGTGAGAATATTATAAAATTCTCGTAGGGTAACCCCTTACATACAGCAGAGAATATAAACAGTAAATGCATTTATAATAATAAAGAAAAACATCATGTTAGATCACATATATCAATATTAGCATACATGAGTCAAAGAAAATTATATGCAAAATGGTATTAATCATAAGTGTTTCTCTTATATCACATAGAATTCAACTTAGTGTAGTAGTTCTTTTTATTAACATAGGGAAGGCTTAGATTCACATCGGGTAACATATGTAGTGGATAACTCCTCAGAGGACCATAGACTGCTAGGACATGAGCTCATTCCTATTCGTGATCATCGGACTTCATTTTTTCCATTTCAATCACACACAGTTCTATTTCCTAGTCGATAAGTCTACTGACTCATAAAATTTCTTGGGAAGTTCTTATTTTTGCCTTCCCTCTCTATCACACATAAGCCTTGTTTCTATTTTCCCGTATGTTAAAACATGCACCATTAAATTTCACATATTCTCTTTTGTCATACAACCATGTCATGGACCTTTCTATTTCAAAGTCAGGTTTATATCCCAGATATAGGCATTCAGTATCATTGGAGTCTCATTCATACTTTATAAACAAGCCTTTCAAACAATTAACATACATTCATATGATATAAACTTGGATTAAATAGATTTCTATCATTAACTTAATACATCTTCACCATTCCAGCTTCTTGACAGATTTACCATTATGGTGACAACATTTAATTCACATATCCAATGGGCAATTCACTGGCCATAAAATTCTCTATGACACCTCAATGTGTCTAAAAGTCCCTGTAAAAATTTCATAGTAAACAGAATACTAGAACCATGTCAAATAAATTCTACAATTTTAGTGGTCAGAGGCCACTTTTCACAGCTCAGAATAGGATTCACACAATTTTTAAATTTAGCAAATGATAGAAACAACTTAAAATAAAAATCACAATTATACTTAAAGATGTCTAAAAAACTCTGTAAAAATTTCAAAGGATAACTCCATCATTTGCTATGAATAAAAATTTATACAAATTCACAGCTCCAGTACCAAGATTTCAGCCAGCATAGATATACTCTTGGTTCTTGATTTTTCTCAGGCAGTAAAACTCTTTATTATGCACCACGAAAATTATCAGAGTTTCCTTACGATGTTAGCTTCAACATATAATTTTTATAGCTCATAAAAACGACTAGAATTGAACCAGAAAATTCATGAACAAATCCTGTCCTGCTGAAATCCGAAAATTCAGCAGCCTAGCCAAAACTTATTTTGACAAAAATCATTATTTAACCTCATCCAAACACTCCACCAAAATTAACACATCAATATCAATATATTATCATAAAATATAACCATAAATTTCGGAATAAAACCCAAAAATTTTTACAGAATAATTTGGAAAGAAAAAGGCCAAAGAAAACCCTACACTTTGAAGCTTTCAAGATCTTGGCTCCAAGATTGATTCCCTTCACTTCCAAGCCTTCAAACCCACACCAAACCCTTCCTTGAACAGCTGATAATGGGCTCTTAAGGTATCAAAAGTTGATGGATTCAAATTCTAATCGGTTAGTTTGGTAGATATTGAGGAGTGGAACAAGTTTTGTGAAGGAAGATTTTGGTTTTGACAAGTTTAGGCTTATGATTTTGAGGTTGGAAATCAAGTTCTCAAGGTTTTTGTGGAGACAACAATGGAGTTTCTGCACTTATGATTGCTGGTCGAGAATGAAGATGATAATTATGAGGATTTTGATTTTATTTATATTAAGATAATGTATATAATTTAGCAATTATGAATTATCTTCTTTGAAATTTTGTAGCATTCTCATTGGCTCTTGAAAAAGGAAAGGATATGTATTGCTCTAGACCATACACTTGTCACCCTAGGTGGCAAGCTTGCACTGGTAGCTTCATCCGGTATAAAAACTACACACCATAATTTTACTAAACGGGTAAAACAGTGTACCCGGGTAATCCACTATTGCTTGAAAATTAATTCTAAGTATAAAATATTTATTCCTACCTATTTCTAACCTTAATCCTATAATTTCCAAATTTCGGGCACCTTCAGGTCTTGAATATAAGGTTTCAAATTGTTCCGGTGGGTCTACGGGGCCTGCAAAATACTATTCACATTTTTTTTTTTTTTTACGTTCGTTACATTGTTCTCATCATTTTTGTGTACACCAAAATTTGATATTCTTACTACTAAAGCCTCAGTTATTTTCTGAAAAAAATTAGGATGTTACACAAGCCACAGTACCCATCGAGGAACCACTACAAGCCATATCAAAGCAACCAGTTCCAACCGCAACAACAACAACAACCAAGAGTACCCGCGTATCAATCCAAACAACAACAAAGGCCACCGTTTCAACACAACGGTCCAAGAAACTTCAACAACAACCAACAACGAGGACCGGGTAGACCCCGAAACTACCAAGGAGGATCCAGTGAGGCCAAAAAGAAAGCACCACAAGGAGCCCCTACTGCTTATCCCGGAGCCACAACTGCTGATGTCTGTCCCCAGTGTGGAAAGAATCATGGGAACCACCCTTGCCTTATAGGGTAGAGGGTCTACTTCAAGTGTAGCAAGCCCGGCCACTACGCTAACAACTACACCAATGGAGGGCCGTCGAGTCAAAACCCCCGACCATAACACCAAGGATGGGTCTTTACCTTCAACACAGAGGACGCATGAAAGTCCAACAACCTCATTCAAGGTAAGTGCGAACTTAACGGTAGAACCTTAACTGTGCTTTTTGATTCTGGCGCTACCCATTCTTTTGTCTCATATGCTGGTGTCGAGTCTTTGAATTTGTAAGTTTCTAAGCTTCCTTTTGATCTTATTATTTCTACTCCCACAAATCGCCCTGTTAATACTTGCAAATATTGTTTAAATTGTCATCTTGTTGTAGAAAATAGATCTTTTATCATAGATTTAATTTGCTTACCCCTTAAAGACATAAATTATCATTATAGGCATGGATTGGCTTCACGCCAACCGTGTGTTATTAGCTTGTGGAACCCAAGCAGTTGTTTTTCCTTCGCCTCCTAATAAGTTTAGTCAACCCTTGAGACTGTATGTAAACTCCGTAGAGGTTTTCTGTAGTGGGGAGAAAACTAAGGGATATGTTCTCCTAGTCGCTTGCGAGGTTGATCTTGAGCAAAACCTAGGTGATATACCTGTGGTGAGAAACTATCCCGAGGTGTTTTTGGACAAAATACCAAAGTTCCCTCTCGAAAGAGAAGTAGAATTCTCCATGGAGTTGGTTCCTGGAACGGGACCTATCTTTATAGCCCCATATCGGATGTCACCCTTGGAGTTAGCCGAGTTGAAAACCCAGTTAGAAGAGCTTTTGGAGAAAAGTTTTATAAGGTTGAGTGCTTCTCCTTGGGGAGCTCCAGTCTTATTTGTGAAGAAGAAAGATGAAAGTATGAGATTATGCATAGATTATAGGCAGTTGAATCGAGTTACGGTGAAAAACAAGTACCCATTGCCTAGGATTGATGATCTTATGGACCAGTTGAAGGGAGCTGTAGTATTTTCTAAGATTGATTTGAGGTCAGGATACCATCAGATTAGGGTTAGAGATCAAGACATTCCTAAAACCGCCTTTAGTACTCAGTATGGACACTTTGAGTTCAATGTGATGTCGTTCGGCTTGACGAATGCTCCCGCAGTTTTTATGGATTACATGAATAGTATCTTTAGACCCTATTTAGATCAGTTCGTGGTTGTGTTCATAGATGACATACTCATATGTTCAAAAACCCACGAGAAGCATGAGCATCATTTAAGATTGGTTTTAGAAATTTTGAAGGAGAAGAAGTTGTATGCGAAGCTTTCTAAGTGTGAATTTTGGTCAGATGAGGTGAAATTTTTAGAACATGTTGTGTCAAAAGGTGGCATAGCTGTCGACCCTAGTAAGATTGGGGCTGTAATGAATTGGGAAAGACTAACCTCTGTAACCGAGATAAGAAGCTTTTTGGGTTTAGCTGGCTATTACCGTAGGTTCATTAAAGGATTTTCCCAGATCACCCTACCCTTAACCATGCTTACTAGGACGTATACCCTGTTTGTATGGAATCTTGAGTGTGAGAAGAGTTTCCTAGAGCTTAAAGAGAAGCTAACGTTAACCCCGGTTCTAGTGTTACCCGACCCCAATGTACCTTTCGAGGTATATTGTGATGCTTCGGGCAAAGGTTTACGTTGCATGCTGATGCAAAATAGGCAAGTGGTAGCCTATGCGTCCAGACAACTCAAACCTCATAAGGTAACCTACCCCACCCATGACCTACAGTTAGCAGCCATAGTGTTTGCCCTTAAGATGTGGAGACACCATTTATATGGTGTTAAGTTCAAAGTTTTCTCCGATCACAAGAGTCTCAATCACCTCTTTGATCAAAAGGAGTTAAATATGAGGCAGAGGAGGTGGATGGAGTTCTTAAAGGACTATGAGTTTGGCTTAGTTACCACCCTGGCAAGGCTAATGTAGTCGCCAATGCCTTAAGTCAAAAGTCATTACGTTTGTCTCATATGATGGTTAATGAAGTTGGGTTAATAGAGAAGTTTAAAGATATGAATCTTGGAATGTCTGTAACCGATAGTGGTATAGAAATGTGTCACCTTCGAATGACTAGTGGGTTTAAGCAGAATGTTACGATCGCACAATGAAAGAATGAAGAGTTTTGGAAACCATAAAAGTAGTTAAGGTTGGGAAGTTGAAAGGTTTCGAGCAAGGCCCCGATGGTCTGTGGAAGTTTGAGGGGTGAATCTGCGTGCCACGGGATGGTGACCTCCGAGAGAAGATCTTGGAGGAAGCTCACAAGAGCCACTTCGCCATTCATCCTGGTACTACCAAGATGTATCAGGACTTGAAGAAGATGTTCTGGTGGCCCGGATTAAAGAAAGATGTGGTCGCCTAGGTAAGTAAGTGTTTGGTCTGCCAAAAGGTTAAGATTGAGCACCAAAAGCCTTCAGGAATGTTGCAACCCCTGCCAATCCCCGAGTGGAAGTGGGAGAGCATATCAATGGATTTTGTGACAGGATTGCCAAGGACCCAAGCTGGCCATGATGCCGTATGGGTAATCATGGATCGACTGACCAAGTCGGCCTACTTTCTTCCTATTAGAGTCATGTGCTCGTTGGATAGATTGGCTCAGCTGTACATCCAAGAAATCATAAGGTTGCATGGAGTGCCATCGACGATAATCTCGGATCGAGATCTGCAGTTTACATTATGTTTTTGGGGAGCCTTTCAAAAGACATTTGGTTCAAAGTTGTGCTTAAGCACTGCTTACCACCCTCAAACAGATGGTCAATCTGAGAGGACAATCCAAACCCTAGAGGACATGTTAAGAGCTTGTGTCTTAGACTAAAAAGGAAGTTAGGATAAGTACATGCCACTAATTGAGTTTGCGTATAACAATAGTTATCATGCGAGCATCGGTATGACACTGTATGGAAGGAAGTGCCAATCACCTTTATGTTGGTATGAACCCAGAGAACAAAGTGTGTTAGGACCCGATGTAGTGAGGGAAACGACGGAGCAAATCAAGAGAATTAAGGATAGAATCTTAACCATTCAAAGTCGGCAAAAGAGCTATGCGGATAAAAGGCGTAAGCCCTTGGAGTTCTAAGAAGGCGAACATGTATTCCTTAGGATCACTCCCACTACAAGAATAGGAAGAGCCATGAAAGTCAAAAAGTTAAGTCCTCGATTTCTCTGTCCTTTTGAAATTCTTTAGAGAGTCGGGTTTGTAGCCTACAAAATAGCCCTGCCACCTAATCTTTCCAATCTCCATGACGTCTTTCATGTCTCTCAGCTGAGAAAATATGAGTCTGACCGTAGCCATGTTTTAGAGCCAGAGCACGTACAGTTAAGGGAGGACTTGACATTCAATCTACCGCTTACGAGGATCGTGGATCAAGGTGTCAAGCAGTTGAGGAATAAGTCTGTTCCTTTGGTGAAGGTTGCGTGGGGACGTGGCAAGACTGAAGAGTTCATAGGAATTCTACTTATGTACTAGGAGCTTGTATTGCAGCAACATTATGCTAACAACTCCTCACATCGAAAGGTGGCTCCTAGGAAGAGACTGAGTAGGGAACTGATGAACCAGGTCCTCATCTTACTGAAAGTCCAAGCTTTTCAAGGATGGGAAATGTAATATCTTTCCAAGTACAATGTCATCCTCAAGTCATGTCATTATACTTAGTAGTTGTTACTTATAATTTAGTGGACCTTTTTTAATTATCTATATCAAAATTGATCGAGTTGTATAGTAACTAATTCATGGTTCTTTTAGAATATATAACAAAGAAATAAACGTTGATTGAATATAGAGTCAAGTACAAAAAGAAGCTCTTCTATGAGCTTTAATGCACATATGCTATCTTTTATATATACAGACACACACACACACACACACACACACACACACACACAACTAAGTACATTAGATACAAGTCTCTACTACTAAACTAATGCAAGTCTGATTCCTTTTAGAGAGTAGCTTCATTGTTCTCTAGATCAACCTGGAGATGAAACAGGAACACAAACACATAAGGGTGAGAATTCTAAAATTCTTTGCAGGCATCCCCAAAACATATTCTAAAATTCATGTCATCGTCATCGCCCCAGCCACTTCGGTTTATTAAGAAACATGAAATACATATTAAAGATTCATTTTAAAGTTCTAAAATCATCCTTCCGAAGTGGATTCATTTTATTATCTAATATCTTAATATACATATGTCATACTACTCTCATCAAAATAATTTATTCTTAACTTTATGTGCCCTCGGTACATTGAAGAGGATCTCATACTCATCATATAAAGCATATACTATTAATTTACACCTTAAACATATTAGCCTCAATATTAATACTAAAATTTTTTACTTAGCACATAAGATAAAGGACTACCTAGAACAATTGCTACTTTAACTTATCTTCGCCCTGGAATTTTGTGGCTTTTATGGCTTTGACCACTTTAGGGTAATAGACTACTTTTCAGGACTAAGTTCATTCCTATACATGATCACTGGATTTACTTTCTTCAATTCTCACACAGACCTATTCCTATCCAGGTTTACTTTCCCCGACTGAATTTAAAGGTACTCAGGTTTACTTTCCTTAGCAGACCGAATCTACTTTCTCCAGCCTAAGACATATAATCTCATACTTTTCTTGGTTAGGTTTACTTTCCCTAATAGACCGGATTTACTTCCTCTAGCCTAAGAAATATGCTCTTATACTTTTCTTTTGAAGTATTCATATCTGTATGTGCCTAACTTTATCAACAAGTTCACATGCTCAATTATTCATATTCATGTACTCATATCATACTAGTACAAAATGCCATTATTTTATTAGCGAGAAAAACGTATTGCACAAATATTTTTATACTAGTTAGGCTAACTTGTTTACATCTAACACTCAACCACCGTTGAGTTTCACTAAAACCTTTCTCAACCTCGAGAAAGAAAAAAAATCCAATAGTCTTTGCAATGGCTTTTCCAAGCTCTAACCTGTAACCAGTAGACAGCCCCTACTATCAAAAACCAATTAGTTATTTACCAGGCTCTCCAAGCTGAACTGAGTAGTCTCTATTTATAGATGGTCTTTATTTATGATCATTGCCCTTGATCAGTTCTCCAAGTGGCACGTGTTGATCATCTGTTTGTGCCTTGAAAATGCAGTCTAGAAGAGTAGGTTGACTGTTTCTCAGATCTTTTGTAAAAGCTATTGTAAAGTTGAGGTTTCTAATGACCCTTCAAAAACTACTTTTTACTTTCTGAACATGGTTTCTAAACTCTTCCTTCTATAAGCTAGGGTAGTTGATCAAGTTAGCAAAAGAAATGACATGCTAGTCTGTAACTGGCTTTGACTTTAAATTTGAATTTCAAATTTCTCTCATTTTCTTATAGAACGCACTATTTCACTGTCAAGTGAACTTTTTGAGCTGCAGAATCAATTCTGTGATGAACAAATGATCTTCCAGTCTTTAATCAGAGCATGTATATGATTAAATTGATTGCGATGATGATGATTGAAGGTTGTAGCACATCCTTGCTTCAGAGCTATTTTGATATCTTTATTTCATGAGCATTTTTTGAAGTCGTGTTCTACTTTCTGAAGATCCCAGCCTTGGCTTCTTGTTTAGGATTTGATTTTCTTTAATCCGTTAAGCATGTATACATACTTTGCATGATATAATTTTCACTCCTATTAAGTTCCTATCTTTTTACACAAAATAAAATATTTTTGCAATTGAATTTATTTTTTAGTCAAGAGCTGTTAGGCAATCTGGAAGGACCAGTTCACTATCTCAAGAAACTTAAGGGAAATCATTAGTTGTTTTTCAAAATATTTTCTCAAAATTTATTATGTCATCACTCAAAACATATTTCCTTGGCACTTCTGAAGGGTTTTGGAGCTAACTATAATGAATGCAAGTCTTTAAAGATGTACCTTTTGTTAGAAGAGACTAATTCTTTGCTAGAACACTAAGTCCTTTTTTATTCAAGTTGCCAAGACACATATGCCACAAGTCTAAAGAGGAATCATCAACAATAGTCACCTTATCTTTGCGTAACTTTTAGGGCAATTGGTAAAGAGCAGGGAAACTACTATCTTCTTTTACAACAACAAGCGATCTTTTGGTGATTTTGAATTTTCTACAACCAAAGGTAGTGTAGTAACCTTCTTTGTCCAATGCTTTAATCAACATATCAAACTCAGACACAGGTCAGGCACATGCCTAACATTCTTCAATTGTAATCTGCATCCCAAGCTAGTTTCAAGCCACACATCTCCCATACCAATAATCTTGCATATCCCTTCATCTCGTAGTCTTATTCTGCCAAAGTCACCAGCAGTATAAGTAAAGAAAAACTCACGTCTAAGAGTAACATGACATGAGACACTAGAATCCATGACCTAGTAGGAATCATCACATGCAAGATTTGTGAAGTTCTCATGATGTAAAACAAGGACATCATCATATGCAACAATAACAATGTCTTTATCATTGTTACTATTTTTATTTTCATCTCTTTCTCTTGATTTTTCTCTTTTCAAGTATCTACAATGCCTTTTGATGTTTCCTGGCTTGCCATAGTGCTAGCAATTAAAATCCTTTCTTGTCTTGGACTTACCCCTTGATTTGCTACGGCTCTTTGACCTGTCATTATTATGAGATCTTTTATTTTGGGTTCTTCCCCATGACTCTATAACTTGTGCTTATGACTAGGTGAAGGCACTAATCTAATCCTGCTCTCTTTTTCTGGCTTCTTCATTCAGCTTGCTTTCTTTAACCATTGACAATATCAACTTCCTATTTGTAGCTAAGTTAGTCAATGTCACAACTAGGACTTCCCAAATGTTTGGCAAAGAACTCAATAACAATAATGCTTGCAACTCATCAGATAATGTAATCTCATTGGTTATCAGCAGATTGACAATCTCTTGAAGATACTCAAATGCTCTGGCATTGAATCAACTTCTTTATATTTCATATTTACTAGCTTTCGAATCAAATATGCCTTATTTTGTAC
Organism: Dalbergia cultrata; assembly: GCA_031216105.1. Taxonomy (NCBI): domain Eukaryota; kingdom Viridiplantae; phylum Streptophyta; class Magnoliopsida; order Fabales; family Fabaceae; genus Dalbergia; species Dalbergia cultrata. The sequence goes on from CM062346.1 coordinate 50,948,632, forward strand.
ACTTTTCCAATAATGCCCCAATTTTTCTACTTAGCAAAAATGACCAAACTACCCTAGGTCATTTTTATGTGAAAACCAAGGCCGGCCAACCCCGGCCACCCCTAAAAGGATATTTTAATATTAGGAGTAGGTTACACAAGGATTAGGTAACAATCTGTGTAAAAATAGCAATCTATGATTTTCCCATGTAAAAATTACCAAAATGCCCCTAAGGTCATTTTTGCCAAAAATTCGAGGACGGCTAACCCCGACTATCCTCAAGGGGTTAGTTTAATGTTTGAAGGGGATTAGATGTGTTAGAGATAGTGATAGGAGTGAAAATCTCAATTTCGGTCTTTTCTGCTTGCGAAATGACCGAAATGCACATGTGGCGTTTTAACACGAAATTAAGTGCCGATTGGACCCAGTCTCTTCCCAAAGGTTAGAAATGTCAATCATAAAGGGTGAACAATATCTGGAAAGGTTCCGTTGGTCCAAGGAAGTTTTCATGCAAAATTACCATTTTGCCCCTGATTAGGGCAAAACGAGCTTAATTAAGTAATTAAGAAAATAAATATAAAATTATACTCTAATTAAAGATAATGTGATTCTGATTAATAATCTCACGTCAAAAATAATTAATTGAGGTTAATTGGGACCTATGAATGCTTAGGAAAAGTCAAAACCTCATTCTTAATCAAAGGAATCTTAAGACATAAAGAAAGTCAAAAAGTGAATAGTATTTTCTCCATTTCCTTAATTTTAGGAGATGTGTTCCTATTTGAAATTTAAATTAATCATGTTTAATTTAGACTAAACAAGCAAGACAACTTCTAATCATGTCTTGAAATTCTAAACACATGATTAACAACTCAAACACTTAATTACCAATTCCTAAACCTTTGCCTAATCAAACTTACCTCTACGACACCTCTTAATCTACATGAAATGAAAATAATTTCCCTCCCATGGCTACCTCAAGGTCGTGGCCTCTCCCCCAAAATTATCATCATATTTATTCTTTTTTAAATACAATAACTTCATTCCTTACCATTCACTTTTTTGGACAAACACATCTCAAATTCACTTTGCATTAACTTTGAAAAATTTTCACACAAAGAAAGATCAGGTGCACCAAATATAATGTCATCAACATACATTTGTACTATCAGAAAATGATTCTTTGAATTAAGAGTGAATAAGGTTGTGTCAACATTACCTCTTTTGAACCCGTTTTGTAATAAAAAATTGCTTAACCTTTCATACTAGGCTCGAGGGGCTTGTTTTAAACCGTAGAGAGCTTTTGATAGTTTATAGACATGATTTGGATGATCATTGCTCTCAAAACCCGGAGGTTGCTTCACAAATACTTCTTCAAAGAGAAATCCATTTAGAAAGGTAGACTTGACATCCATTTGATAGAGAGTGAATTCTTTGTAAGCAATGAAGGTAAGCAACATTCTTATGGCTTCTAGTCTAGCAACTGGTGCAAAGGTCTCTCATAATCAATTCCTTCTTATTGATTGTAGCCTTGTGCAACCAGTCTCACTTTGTTTTTGATAACTCTTCCTACTTCATCCAATTTGTTTCTGAATACCCATTTGGTCCCGATGATGGTCTTTTCACAAGGTTTTTCCATAAGAGTTTAGACTTTGTTTTTCTTGAATTGATTTAGCTCTTCTTGCATAGCCTCCACCCATCCTTTGTCATTTAATGCTTCTTCAATGCATACAGGTTCAATGGTGGAGATTAGAGCATAGTTTGAGGTATTCCTTAAGGAGGATCGAGTCTTCACTCCTTTAGAAATATCTCCTATAACATTGTTTTGCGAGATAGTTTTAAGATCAGAGACTCCCTTGTAATTTTTGTGTTTATAGCTTTCCTCAATTTCCTTTTCATCTTCAGGCTATTCTTCTTCCCGTTCATCATTTCCTTGTGATGCCCTTGATGAAATTATCGTACTTTCTGAATAGAGTGAATCCTGGAGTTTTCTTTTTGATGATTTGATCATTTTGGTTTCTGAGTTTTCTCTGAGATCTAATCTCTCTATAGCTTATTCTAGGTTAACTGCATCATCTTCAAAATCTTTCCTGAACTCCTTGAATTTGATATGAATTGTTTCTTCCACACATTTAGTTCTTTTGTTATATACCCTAAAAGCTTTAGAGACAGAAGAATATCCTAGGAAAATACCATCATCAGATTTCGGATCAAACGTTGTGAGTTTGTCCTTATTGTTAAGTATAAAACATGATGAACAAAAAATATGGAAGTACGATATGATGGGTTTTCTACCTTTCCAAAGCTCATATGGGGTTTTCTTAAGAATTGATCTTATAAAGATTTGGTTTTGAATGTACATGAGGTATTGACAGCTTCTACCTAAAAACCTTTTAATAAACCACTCTCTAAAATGAGTGTTCTAGCCATTTCTTGTAAGCTTATGTTTTTCCTTTCAGGAACCCCATTTTCTTGGGGAGTTTGGGATGCAGAAAACTCATGAAGAATGCCATGATTTTCACAAAACTCATTGAAAATATGATTTTCAAATTCTCCTCCATGATCAGATCTGATGAAGATTATTTGTGAGTTCTTTTCAGTGCAAACTCATTTTGCAAACAATTTGAATTTTTCAAAGACCTCATCCTTGGAAGTTAAGAAAAACACCTAGGTGAACCTTGAGAAATCATCCATAATTACCAAACAATATCTCGCACTTGTAAGACTAGCTATCTGGGTCGGACAGAAAAGATCTATATGAAGTAATTCTAAAGGTTTAGAGGTAGACATTTCATGTTTGCTTGCCCTTTTCACAGAAGTCACAAGTTGAATCTCCGTCAAACCTGATCTTTGGCAAACCCTTAACAAGCTCCTTCTGAGATAACTTAGAAATAAGTTTCATGTGAGCATGCCCGAACTTCTTATGCCATAACCATTTTTCATCTGTGAAGGAGGCTAGACATTTAGCATCTTGATCTTGAAGATCATCTAACTGTAATACATATGTGTTATCATACCTCTTTCCAGATAGTATGACTCTTCTTGAGACAGGATTAATTATTTTGCAATTTTGAGCATTGAAAACAACATTGAAACCTTGATCACAGAATTGACTTATGCTAAGAAGATTGTGAGCCAAATTATCCACAAATAATACATCAGAAATTTGGTGAGAATCATCCTTACCAATGTTTCTGATACCTGTGACTTTTGCTTTACCTCCATAAGTAAATTTGACTGATCCAGAATTCTTTGGCTTGAGGTTTTTGAACCATTTCCTTGTTCCAGACATGTGTCTAGAGCAACTACAGTCCATGTACCACTTATTATCAGATTCTACATGTGTTCTCAGGCATATATGCAACAAACACATTTTTCAATTTAGATACTCAAACTTTTTTGGGTCCTTCAGAGTTAGTATCAATAAAAGAGGATTTTCTGAAGCTTCTTTTCATGAAGCATTTATCTAGAGGGTGTCCCCATTTATAGTAGATAGTGCAGAAGACCTTCTTTCTTACCTTATTTAGTTAAAAAAAGTTTTATTTTCCTTTTTCAACTTCTTTATATCCTAACCAGTTCTTTGAAAATAAGGCCTTTGACTTCCAAGCATCAGATTAAGATTTTTTGAACCTTTTACCATCTTTTCTAGATCTGTCTTTAAAAGACTAACTGATTTTTCTAACTCCGATATATTTTTCTAATAGTCTTCATTTTCCTTTGAAATCTTGATTTTTGATAGATTTAATTCATTGTTTTCCTTATGTAATTGTTCTTTTTCACTTTCTATATTTTCAAATTCCTTTTTGATAAATTGAAATTCTAAAACAACTTTTTGATGCTTATTCTTTAAACGATGATAATGGGAGAAAATTATTTGAGTATTCTCAAGCAGTTCTTCATACAGAGCTATTAAATCATCATAGGATAGATTTTGGTAAGAGTTATTTACCTCAGACTCGTCGTCTGAGTTATGGCTGGCCATGAAGCATAAATCTGTTATGTCTTCTCATCCTTCTAGGATTTCTGTTCCCTCCTTTTCTTCATCTGAGTCACTCCATATTGCTAGCATTCCTTTTGCCTTGCTTAGAAACCTTTTTGTGGTCCTTTCAGTTTTGGACATTCAGGTCTGAAATGACCTTTCTCTCCATAGTTGAAACAGATGATACTATCTGGCTTTATCTTGCCTTTTTTTTTTTTTTGTCTCTTTTCAAGTATTTTCTCCTTTTGAACTTACCTCTCCATACCCTTGACATCTTCCTTACTAGCATGGAAATTTCATCTCCATCATCATCTTCACTGTCATCGTCAGATTCATCCTTTTCATCAGAGGTTTCTGCGATCTTCATTGCCTTTGCTTTGCTAGATTTAAGATGAGAGGATTTTAAAGCAATGGATTTGGGTTTCTTTATGGATTCTCCATGCATTTCTACCAGAACTACTTCATGAGTTTTTAGACATCCAATAAGAGCATCCAGACCAAGAGTTTGGAGATTTTTGGCTTCAGTAATGGTTATTATTTTAGGCAGCCATTTTGCAAGAAGATTTCTTAAGATTTTTCTAACAAGCTCAGAGTTTGATTTATGATATGCATAAATCTTGTGGTCAAATCATCAATGCTTTCCTGATAAGTGATTTTAAATATCTCATACTGGTGGACTAGCATACTGATCTTGGTTTCCTCGACTTGATCAGTTCCTTCGTGCAACATAAGCAATCTATCCAATATTTCTTTTGCCATGTCACAGGCAATAGTTTTATCATATTTAGCTTTTATTAAAGCACTAGTAAGCAAATACTTAGCTTTAGAATTTAATTGAATTCTGGCTTTGTGTTGCTCTGTCCATATGCTCCTGGGAACTTCTCTTGATGTGGAAAGTGAACCATCTGTTGTAGGAACTTCTTCTGTTGGAATGTAGTCACCTTCTTGGATTATTTCCCATAAGTCAAGACTTGTATATTTTGTGAATAATTCCATACGATCTCTCCAATAAGCATTGTAACACCCCCGTTTTTCTGTTTGAGCGTAAATGACCGAAATACCCCTAAGGTCATTTTTACCTAGAAATTAGAGAATGGCCAACCCGATAGTCCTTGGAAGGTCAACTCAATGTTTAAAGGGGATTATATATGTTGTGATTGATAACAGAGATGAAAATCTCATTTTCTGAACTTTCGGCTCAAAATAACCAAAATACCCCTATAGCGTTTTATGCGGGTATCAGTACTGCTTGAGCTTGAAATCTCTCCCGAGAGTTTGGAATGCTAATTATATGTGTTTGATGATAATTGTTTTGGTCCGGGTGGTCCTGGGCAGTGTTTGTGCAAAATTACCATTTTTCCCCTAAAAAAGTGTATTACGGGCTTAATGACGTAATTAAGGAAACATAAGCAATATTAGGCTCTAATTGTAACGTCCCGAATTTTTCTGCTATGTAAAATTACTAAAATGCCCCTAGGTAAATTTTGCATGAGATTCGAGGCTAAGCAATCTTTAATAAGGAATTTTAACATTAGAACAACCTTATATGAGGCTTGAATAGCAATCTTTGCGAAAAATCACAAATCCCGATTTTTCTGTGTACAAATGACCAAAATGCCCCTGAGGTTGTTTTGCCCCGAAAATCAAAGATAACCAATCCCGGTTATCCTCAAGGGGTTAATTTTATGTTTGAAGGGGATTATTTGTGTTATGTTGATGTCGTGGTAAAAATCTCAACTCCCGATTTTTACTGTACATAAAATTACCAAATTACCCCTACGGTAACTTAGTGTGAAATTAAGCAATCCTCAAACCCAGTTATCACCCCGAGAAGTTCAAAAATGTTTATTTCAAATATGACTTGATATCTAGAAATGTTCAGGTAATTTTAGAAAGCTTTTACGTGAAATTACCTTTGTACCCCTAGTTGTGCTAAATAAGTTCACTTGTGTAATTAAGATAATGTTAAAGCTCTAATTGAACTCAAAATTAACCTTGAGTTAAAAATTAACTACCTAAGGTTAAAAATAATTACTTAAGGTTAAAAAATAATTACCCAGGGTAATTAGAGTCTAAGAAATTTTTAGGGAATTTAATTTTCCTTTCTTGATTACTAGAACTCATAAAATCAATAATGTTAAGATTAAGGTAAATTTAAGGCATTTTCTTTCTTTGACTTGAGGTTAGAACTTAAGTTACTAATTAATCTTTTACTCAATTGAGATTAACTCCATCTCTAGTGTAAGATTACTCTTTAACCTTGTCTTGTTGAATCTTATACATTTTATTTTTTACCATTTATTCAAATTTACAAATTCCTAAACCTACCACCTAATTAACTATACTATCCTATGTGTCCTACCACTTAGAAAATAAATAAACTTGTCCCCCATTATTCTCATCAAAGGCCACGGCTCCATGCCATCCTCATGGCCACATTTATTTTATTTCAAGGAATAATGCACACACAAACACATCATTACCTTACCATATGCTTTGTTGGAGTTGTCTTGCACATTATTGCTCAAAAATTCTGCATCCATTACAGCCATAAGACCATGGTTTTGTAGCTCCAAAACTCCTATATATATGTGTTTTTCTAAAGCCTAATGCACACACAAACACTTATTCTTACTACTTTCATTTTTTGTGGTAGTCTTGCTCACAAAAATTGGCTAAAAATCCTCTATTTTCTCTCTAAACTCAAAGCTCTCTTCTTCATCCTCCTCCATCTCCAAGAGACTCTATTCTTGAAATTCATCCAAGTTCTCAAGCTCAAACAAACACATATCCACCATAAACTAACTCCTAAGCACGTAAACTTTCCATTTCTAAGCATTAGAACACAAGAAAAATCCTTCCTCAACACCAACCTTCTTGGCCGAAATATCACAAGCATTAGGATCATATTTTCGGTTCTTGATTAATCATAGAAAATCAAGCTTTCTTTAAGAAACAAGAAACAACTTGGTAGGGATTTTATTTCATATTCTTTCTTATGTTCTTCTTTTTCCTTCTTTTCAAATTTATATGGTAACCATGGCTTGATGAAGAATTTAAGAAATTAGGCTCTTGGAATCTTGGTAATAAGGGACTCTAAATTTCACTTCCTTTTGTTAAGATTAATTAGAGTTAAAGAGTTTCATCCTTTAAAAATCTTGAGTTTTGAGCTTAGCAAGACATAAGAATGAACTTGCATCATGTTTATATTCCAAGCTTTGCATCTCATGTTTATGTTTCAATGCCTTGCATATCATGTTTATTTTCAAGTCATCACCTTAAATTTTGAAGACCAAAGAAATGGACTTGCATTCTCATGTTTAAATTCTAAGTCTTGCATTCCATGTTTATATTTCAAGTTATCACCTAATATTAAAGATTTAAAAAAAATGAACTTGCATCTCATGTTTATTTTCAAGTTTTGCATATCATATTTATGTTTCCAAGCCATCACCTTATAATGATAAAGATTAAAAATGAGGTTGCATAGCATGTTTATGATTCTTGCCATCACTTAAATCTCTAAAGCTCAAGCTATGCTCCTTTTATCTTAAATAAGAATTTTGATTATGGATACACCTCAATATAGTTTTACTATTATTTTGGCTTTTATATTTAAGTTATCAAAGATATAAAATCATTTCAAGTGTGTTCTATGTCTTAGAATAATTTTCAAGAAAAATCTAGTAATGATCAAAATTGTAATTTTATGAAGCTTTAGAAAATAAATTTTCTGGTACTATTCATTACTGTTTCGGTACTGTTCATCACTGTAGGGTAATAATAATTAATAATTGTTGTAAAAATTATTTTTAGTATCTTAGATGTATAAGAGAATAATTACAAGTGTTAGTTTAGGCCATTTTGCAAATTACCAAAAGTTGTGTTTTGAATTATCAATTATGTGATTTCAGCTAAATGACTTTAATTCAATTTAATAATGATGTTAAATGTGTCCATGTATTCAAAATATCATTTATGATGTTTAGAAAAAGTTTTAGAAGTTTCGGTAGTTGTTAAGGGTACAAAATGAGTGATTTTGCACTTTGACCCCTAAAGTATAGCAAAATTTGGTTTATGACCATAGATGGTTTTTACGATGAACTGAAATGAGTTCTAGTTGTTATGGATCTCTTAAAAGAGTAGAGAAATTTTGAGGACCATTGGTTTGAGGAAATGTGTTAAAAAGAAAAAATTATGTTTTGACCCATAATCTTTGAGAAATTGCAGTTTAGATCCTCTTTTGGGCTTAAGCGAAAATATTGGTAACTTGAGGAGATTATTATTAATGATATCTTATGGAAGTCATATTCATGTGATTTAGTTTAAATTTATATCACTTGTGATATTTGTGCAACGATACCAATTAAGGATTATGCATGCTTAATTCTTGTTTTATGCAATTGGCGATCAGTAATATATGGCATCTATATCCTGTTAAGTATGTTCACTTTCATGAGATATTTGATAATAGCATGCTTATATAAATGTATATATGCATACTTATATGATCAATTACTTGATGAATTGTAGCATGCTATGTGTATGATTGATTAATTGAGATGCATATTTAAGAGTTCTATAAGCATGATATATTAAAGGATAAGCTATGATTATATGTTCGTGCTTGCATCTATGAATAACATACTAAGATGAAAGGTGACATAAGACATATGGAAATGATCCTCTAGACTCCTCGAATTAAAGGTTATGAGAGGTGATCCAATGGGGTAATCCTCTAGACTCCTTGAATTAAAGGTTATAAGAGGAGATTCAATAAGGACCCTTTAGACTCCAGGAATTAATGGTTATGAAAGGTGTTCCTAAAGCCCCTAACCCGCACTCTGGGAGTCAGGAATTAACTTATCGAGAGGATAAGTGTATACTAGTGATGACTAGTGAGGTATGAGCTCATAACCTAGAACTCTCAAGAGGAGAGAAATTATAGGGCGGTTTCCCCAAGGAAAAAGATTGAGAAATTTAAGTCACCTAAAAACATATTAAGGAAAAGTTATATTAAAGGAATTTATGTTCTTTATGTCATGATGCATTTATATATGAACTATTATGTTATAATGTATATGGCATTGACATGCATTCATGATAATAGTATGATGCATACATGACATCAAGACTCATGTTAAAAGATACGCCTCAGCTAATGGTATTTGGAACTTAATAAATAAACCTTATATATGCCCACATTTTCATAATGAAACCTGAGGTTCCTGGGGACGATGATGATGACACACATATTAGGAGGCGGAGGCCCTACTGAGATTCTTTTATAAGATTCTCACTTCTTCTTTATTTCTTTCCATCTCGTCTTCAGAGGTAGATGGCGACGTTCGTGATTTATGTTGATGCCCCCTCATGGGAAATGCATTTCGACCCGGCTAACCGATCATACTATTTTATGGGTCGTTGTGCCGTTCGCTTGTATGTATTTATGGATCGTCCTTTCGCGTACCCTGTTTCTAGTATGTGGTTTTCCCCTACTACCCCTTTTTCGAATGACCTTGCTTTCGAGCATGCACAACCACATCCTCGCCAGTTTTCTCGACCATCCGTATCTGCAGTTCGAGATTTCCCTGACTATACACCAAGGTCACCACCTCGCTCTACTGGTTCGTGGTCGGACCCATCTGAGGATATACTATGTGGTCACTATTCAGGCGAATTTGCTCGTGCTGCCTCTATGGAATAGGAGTACGATAGCAATGGAGAAGCTACTGTCACGCAACCAGTGAGAGGAGCCACCTGTCCACGTCGAGGTGCTCATGTTCTACCTGCGAGACGTCTTGCTTCTCGTGATGAGCCGACTCGTAGAATCCATTCTAGGCACTCCGAGTAAGAAACGTGGGAGAAAAATCTTATGCTAGTTTGTTAAGTTTTTATTTGCATGATAATTTTTGTTAGACTAATGTATTTGTCTTGATCTATGTCAGTGATGTGCTACTTTGTTTCCTGTAAGTTTTGGGTATTCAGTAAGGAACGATCATTATTTATAATGGTGTCGTTGTATTAATTGAGTGAGGTATTTCATATTTATCTATGACTCGATGTTATCTTTTTACTTTTATAGGTAAGATGGTTGATACAAATTAGTTAGTATGTGCGGCTCATGTTTTGTATTTTTTTAAAAAAAATTTACCATATTTTTGCTAAATTATTTTCAATGGTTTAAGTTAAAGACTAGAATAAAAGAGTGATAACTAATAATTAACTTAAATGCGTCCTAGGCGTGTTGAGTTAAATATTAGGGTGTTAACACTAATCGAAGATTAATTAATTTTGATAATTAATCTAGAATCAAAATAATTTATTAAGGTTGATTAGAACCTAAGATTGCTTAGATACACTTTAATCTTTTTAAAAAATCAAGATTCCATGTCATGGAATCTTAAATAGTGTTTTCTTTCTCCAATTCCTTAAATTAAGGAATTATGTTTGTGAATGAGTATATGATAAAATGAGTTTTGATTTCACTAATGGAGCAAGACCACTCCCTAATCATGTCTTGACACCTTAATTACCTATTACTTTACCTAAACACTTACTTACAAACTCCTAATCAAAAGCTTAATCAAAGATACACCTAAACACAACTCTAAACCACAATTAAATGAAACAAGCTCTCCCCCTTGTTTGCACATGGCCGAAACCTTCCTCCCCACATTCATCACATGTTGATTTTCATCACACTCAAAGAACCATGCTTGCACCATGCTTACACCATACCTTGAGCTATATCTTGAACCATGCTTTGAACCATACCTAGCCTTACCTTTGAATGACCAATTAGAAGAGATATTTTCCTCCCACATGCCCTCAAGGCCACCGTCTTCACTCCTTCATGTTTAAATTTTCTATAAATACCTATCTTAAGAGAACTTGGTTCAATTTGCTCATTTTCAAGTTTGTGTCTTAAGACATTCCTCCAAGTTTTCTTTCTTTCTCTCAAAGAACTCAAGAGTTCTCTTTGCTCTCATATTCTTCATCTTCCTCATAGAGCCACCCTCTTGCAACCTCAAACCACCACACAACCACCATAGATCATCATCCAAACACCAAAGCTTCCATTCTCAAACACAAAGCTCACACTAAAACATTTCTTTCCTTTTTCATCCCCCTTGGCAGAATCTTCATCATACTTTGGAGAAGAATTTTTCTTCTCATTTCTTTGAAAGGAACAAGCACTTTTTCTTCCAACAAAGAAAACACCACTTGGTAGGAGTTTTGTTTCTAAAAGTTTTATCTTTTACATTGATGTTTTGATATGAAAAAGTTCTGGTTTCTCTTGGTTTAAGCTCTTTTCTTCTCTTTTATTTTTGGCTATGAAGCTTGGTTTTGGAAGGAAAATTTTATCTTGATAATGAGGATTCAAGATAATGATCTTGTGGTTATCATTTGAGAAACCTCTAAAGCTTGAAAACTTGGTCTTAATCCTAACATATTTTGGTTTTTGCTTTCCTTTTTCTTTTTTCTATGGTTTCGATTTTTCCTTTCTTTTCCTTTGAAGGATTTGGTTTTTTCTTCTTCCTTTTTCCTTGTTTTGATTTTTTGGGGTTCTCAAGAAAGGTTGTTATTTGTTTTGATCTCTTGATCCATTTCCTTAAGCTTGATGATGTTCAAACCATAGGGTTTCTTTGAAACCTTGGTACAAGAACTCTAAAGCTCACTTTGTCTTGTTAAGATAAGCTTTAGGGTTGAGGTTTATATTCCTTTAAAGTCTTGTATGAGCTCTAGTAAAGTTTAAAATGAACTTGCATCCATGTTTAAGTTTATTCTTCATATATCATGTTTATTTTTCCTTGTCACCACTGAAATCTCAAGAATAAAGAAATTAACTTGCATTCTCATGTTTAAATTTCAAACTTTGCATTTCATGTTTATATTTCAAGTCGTCACCTACACTTTAAAGATAATAATGAACTTGCATCTCATATTTCGTAACACCCTAATTCTTAACCCAACTTTCTAGAACACATTAGGTTAATCATCAGGTTATTACTTCTTAGTTTCATCATTTTATTAAAATACTTAGCGAAAATTATGGGTAAATTTTTTTTAAAAAAAACATAAACCAAAGTGAGAGCCACGCTCTTATCTAAATGAGAGACATAACCATCAATCATAAAGAACACGAAAGTTAAAGCAAGGAACAATAGAACAATGATCATCATGATAAAAGGAACATTTCATTAATAACATAGTTACGATGCATAGTAGTCATGCCTTTATAGAAATGGGCGGAGCTTGTAATACAGAAGAAAAGGAATACAACCGAAACTAGAAAGCAGTAAAGTACATGGTGCGATAGCAAAAGGAAAACCAACTACACTACCCTCCTACTAAGCTATTAGTACTAGGCTAAAACCCCTTCCCAAAAGATACCACCGAAGAGGAGATCCTCGTGACTGCTCGGGCACTCGACTAGCTCTCTGATGAGGTCTAGTGGTTATGGGGGTCCTCAGGTGACGGAGGTAGGTAACTGGGGAATCGCTCGATCTCCTCCTGGGTAGGCCATTGGAGTGGAACACGAACGCAAGTCGGCTGGACGTGAGCCCCTCGGTGCTGGCGCATCTCGGCTCTCCTCGCCAAGCATGGCTGCATCACAGTATCCTCGCTCCCCTCACCCCTAAACGAGGGAAAGGGAGCAGAACTCTCCGAATAGACGTGCATCAGTGAGTCCTCGGACGGGTCCGTCTCCGACCTCCTCAAACGTGGCACATACTCTGGGTAGTCACGGACAGCTGAGGCGGACAAGCGGGCACAACGCAATTGCTCGTCGCGCGGGCGGGTGCGCTCGAAGATCAAGTTGTCGCCACCAAAAGGAGCGGTAGGAGTGAACTAGTAGCTGGACACCGGATAAGCAAAAGGTCGACCCATGTACACAAAAACACGGACGGCACAGTGGCCCTCAAAGTGATAGGAACAATGCTTCGGGTCGTAGTGCACCTCCTAGATGGGTGTATCAATGAAGACCACGAACGTCGCCATCGATCTCTAAAGATATGACGGAAGAAAGAGAAAGAAGAGAGATAAGTGAGAATTCTTACTAAAGAATCTCAGTAGGAGTCTCCTATTCTAGGGTTACATCGTTCACATCCTCAGGAACCTTGGGTTTAATTACAAAAAGGTGTGCATACATAAAGGGTTCATTATTAGGGTTTATAAAACCAATTTTCCAAGGTTCATTGCTTTTAGCATGCATCTTGATGTTATGAATGCAAAATATTAAAACATGAATGCATGGCAATGCCTCAATCAAATAACTCAATGAATCACAACTTCAAGAAAGCACACAAGTGGCATAAATGGCATATAACTTTCAAGTGGATCTTTCCTCAACTTCGTGACATTAATCATGGTACTTCAACATAATAAGGCCACCCTAAAATAACTAGGTCATGAGCTCATACCTCAGCTAGTCATCACTAGCTCTTGCTTATTATCTGAATAAGCGAAACATAATAAAATAATCCCGACTACGTAAGTACGGGTAGGAGGTTAGGGATCACCTTTTTTAGGATATACCCTCTTTGAAACTCTTTGCGGGCATCAAGCCACAGCAATTTGTCCACTTTGGTAGGCTACATCTACTCATACCCTCACGGATTTGTTCCCCTGGGGGTGCTCGGCCGAACCGGTGTCACCTAGGGAAGCGCGTCTCAGTGCTTTGTCACATAAAAATCTCCTGGGGGTGCTCGGCCGAACCGGTGTCACCCAGGGTTTTCAACTCATGTGGTACTTAAAAAACATTTCTCACCTCTTTTAGGTTTGATGAAAATTCGGCAGCACAACGGATGTTAAACCGAATTCCCTTCAAACCGAAACTTATGCCACAAGCTATTCTCACAACATATTCCTCATTTAAACCTCATGCTATGATAAACTCATATCTCAAACAATCATTTCCTCATGCATCATAAACATCTCAACATATTATTGCATCATATAAACATCATAGCATTAACGATTCCTTAATGTCTTATGCATTGACCCTTAAGGTCCTTAACTTACAATCTAAGTTATAAATCATCACAACTTAATCTCTCGGGTATCTATAGGCTCATATCTAAGTATTCCTCACTCAACACTATGATCACAAACATCTCTAAACCTCAAGAATGTAGAATCTAAAATTCTAACTTTACGGGTACCCAGGAGTCACAACAATGACCTTTTCTAAGTCTGGTTTGCTCTTAAGGCATCAAGATCAAGTCCTAAACCAATTATGAGTCATTCCTACATATTCAAACTAATTTAAATCCATGATTACCATTTCTAAACCTTTCTGGACAGAATCCAGAAAAATCAATTACTAAGGAATCTAGAACTCTCAAATTAATTCTTTTCTAGTTACTAACTTCTCTAATCTTTCACATATGAATTTTAGCATCAATTATACACAAACATACTCATGTTATCATCATCCAAACAGCATAAACAGTAAGCATAACATGGCAAGGCAGAACTGAAAATACATCTCCATAAAAAGCATAGAACTTGATTTCTAAAGCACATAAAATACTAGTTTCTCTTGGAACCTTTTTAAAACTATCAAAACTCATTTATAAACATTTTTATCATTAAAAATCCTCAAAATAATCTCAAGGGAAGTAGCTAAATTAAATTTATGTCAGAGGTCCTAAATTCATAAAACCTTGTTTTAGACATTTCTTGAACTCATATAAGCTTAGAAAAATTATGAAACATAGATTTCAATACTTACAACAAATATAACTCCTTAGGGCTGAAATCAAGGAGCTAAATAACATATAGTTTTCAAGCCTTTGTTTGAGACAACCATGGGCAAGTCTTTGAGCTCTAGGTCCTCTTTAGTGATGACATAAAAATAGACATGCTCATGCACTTTTTTTTAGCTTTCATAGAAAATAAAGTGAGAGCATAAAATAAACATGAGATGCAACTTATTATTATCTTTGATATTTAAGTGAGGACTTGAAATATAAACATGATAATGCAAAGCTTGAAACATAAACATGATAATGCAAGTTCATTGATTATTCTTGATATTTAGTGATGGCAAAGGAAAATAAATATGATGTGCAAGGCATAAACATAAATATGAATGCAAGGTTCATTTTAATGTTGTCTAGAGCTCTTACAAGACTTTAGAGATCAACAACCCAACACTCATCTCATCACAAAGAGAGCTTTAGAGTTCTTGAACCAAGTTCTCAAGGGAACTATGAAGTTCTTGAACATTATCATCAAGCTCAAAAGAAACAAAATTTCAAGGAACATAAAACCTCAAATAAAAGGAAACCAAAACCAAAACCTTGTGAGGAAGAAAGATAAGGAAAAATCGAAACCATTAGCAAGAAAAAGTAAAGGTGTTCTTGAGCTAAAATAATTTTGAGTTAGAAAGTAAAGATGAAACTTAAAGAAAATAAAAACTAAGAGGAAGAACACATAGTCATCATCTAGGAGCTCTCATCATTGAGCTATCATGTACCAAACAAGGCCTCTTGGCCGAAACTAATAGGAAGAAAAAAAACAAAGGAAGGTTTCAAAAAGAAATCCAAGAGAAAGTTAGAGAAAACTCATTTTCAAGAAAAACAAGTTTAGAAAAAACACTCCTACCTAGAGTGAAGACAAAAAACTTGATATTTGAAAAGGAAATGAGATGAACAACTCCTCCTTGGGGGTTGATAATGATTCGGCCAAAGGGGGATGAAGAGGTTGTGTTTTGAGTGAGGTTGTGTTTGAGGTCAAGTGTTTGAGAAGTTTGATGGTGGTTTAAGGTTATGAGGTGGTGTTTAGAGGTTATGGGATAGTTATGAGATGAAGATATGAAGAGGATGAAGATGAAGATGAAGAGAGAACTTTCTTGAAACTTGAGAGAAAAACGAAGAACTCAAGGAAAGCTTAGAAAACTTGAAACTTAGCAAATGATCTAAAGTGTTTACAAGCTCAAGTAAGCAAGGTATTTATATCTTATGAGAGTCCAATGGGAGGAGGGAGAGGCCGTAGCAATTGGCAGGGGAAGGAAGAGAAATATATCTTACAATGTGTCATTCAAGCATGGTTTGAAGTATGGAGGTTATGATGCAAACAATGGCTTCAAGTAAGGTGATTTGGAGTGAAATTTCTTTTAAATTTGAATGAAATAATTCTTCTAGAAGCTAGGCATGGCTGGCTATTTTTGGGCCACAAATAAATGAGGAAAATAGCATTCATTTAGTCATTCACTTGAAAAATCAAGCATGGTGGAAAGTATGACAAAGTATGGTGAGTATGACTTAAGGTATGGCTTTGGAGTGTCAAAAATTTGAGCATATGATGAATATAGGGGAGGGTATGCTTCGGCTAGATTGGGCAGCAAGAGAGAAGAAGAAAAATCTTCTATGTAATTATGTGTTAATGATAGGTTTAAGTGTGTATTAGTTTAGGTACAAGGTTAGGAATTATTAAGCATAAGTTTAGAATTATTTTATGAGTAAACAAGGTAGACAAATTAGAGAGTGCTCATAGACATTTAGAGAGTTTAAAATTCATTTTATGAGTAAACAAGGTAGACAAATTTCCATGATTTAAGGAATTGGAAAGAGAAAATACTATTCAAGATTCCATGACTAGGAATCTTGAATTTAAAACAAGATTTCAAGTTGTAATTAAGCATTCTTAGGTTCTAATCAACTCTAATAAATTATTTTGACTCAAGATTAATTATGGAAATTAATTAATCTTTGATTAGAGCCTAATATTGCTTAAGTTTGCTTAATCACACGATTAAGCTTGAAAACACAAAGCTAAGGGCAAAATCGTAATTTTGCACTAATTTCGCTCGGGACCTCTAGGACCAAAACTAAAGTCACAGAATACATAAAAACGTCTTTTAAAACCATCTGGAGAAGTTTTGGGTTCATCTGGCACTTGCAAACGAGTAAAACATCACAGGAGCGTTTTGGTCATTTTGACCTGAAAACTCAAAAATGAGATTTTTTGATCCCGAAAAGGTACAAGAGCCAACTAATCCCCTTCCAACATTGAGTTTGCCCTTCGAGTACTGTCGGATTGGCTTCCCTCGAATTTCGGGCCGAAAATGACCTCAGGGGCATTTTGGTCATTTTTACTCTAATAGAAAATTGGGGCATTACATATTTACTTTAAAGCTCTCACTTTACTCTTATAATGAAGAATAAAATAAAGTACATAGCATGTTTAAGTTTTTATCATCACCTAAAGATCCTAGAGCTCAAAGACTTACCCTTTTTGTCTCAAGTAAAGTTTGGAAAATGGAAGCATTCTATGAATGTTATATTAAGCCTTGTGATGAGGATGAGCTTAGCATAAGTTTCATTTAGTCACAAAGGCCAACAAACTATGTTTTAAGGTTTTCTTAAGCATAGAAAAGTTTAAAGAGTACTTTGAGTATGATCTTTATGATTTAAAACTCATTCAAGAGTGATTTAAAATAGCTACTGCCCTAGCATTATATTTTTATGATTTTAATGACATAAATTGGTTTCTAAAGGAATTTTGAGGTTCTAAAATGATACCAAGGGAAACTAGTAACTTGTATGCATTAGAAATGTGATTTTATGTGATTGTTTGAGATATATGTTTTGGCCACTGCCTTGCTATTATGGTTACTGCATGATGCTATTTTAATGTGTAACAATTATGTTTGAGTGAAGCAAAAATTACCTTGTGAGTGTTAGGAACAACTAGTAAGTGGAAAGGATGAAAAATGTGAGTTTTAGATCCCTTAGAAACTAAAAGATAGCTACTATTTTAGGATGAGTAAAATTGGAGAAAATTTTTCTTTTAGAAATGTAGGTTTAATTCCTAAAATTAGTAGTAATTAGTTTTAATACCTTAAGAAAAGTCGAAACTTAGAAAGGGTTAAAGACGTGACTTCTAAGCACCTGTAATCGAGACGTAGAGATTCTGCCCATTCTGCCTAAGGCTGTTTGGAATTGATCATAAGCATAAAAATTAGTGAGAATTATTAGTAATGATCCCTTAGGTGCATAAAAGACTTATATCGGGTGATAGATTAATTAGATCGTAAGTTTAAGACCCATAAAGATTAAAAGCATAAAATACTATAAGATAGGGGAAGCATGAGAGTTAGTATGTTATGTTAATGTTTGTTTATTCATATGGCTTGCTAAGCATAGCATTTGCATTAGCTGAGCCCGGTCCCTTACTCCGGCATTCTGGGTAGGAGCATGTTTATTACTTTGCGAAAGTGCTGATAATGTGTGCATATGAATATATGAATTTGAGACATGAGTGTTGTGTTGATTTTGGCATGCTATGATGATAATGGATTGAGAAACATGATTTGCATGAACTAATGAGCATGAAGTACTGAGTGAAATGCCATGATGATATTTAATAACATATGTTTATGTTGCATTCTTGCATAGCATGCCGAGATGCATTTCTCCTGCTACGGTGAGGAGAAAGCAAAACCGTGGGGGATATGGACATCAAGTTTGCTGAAGCAGACAATATTACTGTCCACTGGATGCTAGTAGATACATTTCGAAGAGGACCCTATAGACATAGGCGATCCTTAAGCACCCTAACCTGCACTCTGGGAGTCGGGATATGTTTATACTAATCTTAGGATAAGCTGAAAACTAGTGATGACTAATTAGGTATGAGCTCATAACCTAGAGATTCTCAAAGGAGAGAAGTTATTAGGGTGGCCCCATGAAAGAAACTAATGATGCAATTAATGTCACATAAGCAAAGAGAATGCATTCATATGAAAGTTTTGATCCCTCTTGATACCATATACATAAGCATGTTTCTTTATGTTTTTGTTCAAGTGATGATTGCATAGGTTTTTCTGCCATACATTCATACCATGATATGCTGAATTCATGACATCAAGATTCATCCTAAAATGAATGGACCTTGGATAACCATGTTTGAAAAACATAATAATGAACTTTATGCGTGCTCACATTTTCATAATAAACCCAAGGTTCCTAGAGACGTACATGATGACATTAGGATAGGAGAATTTCCCTATTGAGATTCTTTATCAAGATTCCCACTCCCTCTATCTTTCTTTCTTTCCATTATGTTTTCAGAGGACGATGGCTTCATTCGTGATCTTTTTTGATACTCCAGTTTGGAAGGTGCACTACGACTCGGACCACCATTCATAATACTTTGAGGGTCGATGTGTTGTGCATATTTTTGCGTACATGGGATGTCCTTTTGCCTACCCTGTTTCTAGCTTCAGGTTTACTCCTACTTCTCTCTACGGTGACGACCTGATCTTTGAGCGCACCTAACCCCGCGATGAGCAGACTCGTCGTGCTCGCTCGACCACTTCAGCAGTTCGCAAGTACCTTGACTATATCCCCTGCTGGAGGAGATCAGAGACCAACTCGTCTAAGGACTCCCCCACTCATATCTACTCGGAGGGTTCTACTCCCACAGCACCCATGGACGTAGGCATAGGTAGCGAGGATATGGTGACCCAGCCCTGGCTAGCTCGACAACCAAAGATGTGTCCATGTCGTGGAGGCCATGTCTGTCCCTCGTTTCGCCTGCATATGCTCGAGGAGCTTGCACAGTTCATTGGGTACATACCCCCATCACCAAAGGATCAGCACCGCCAGTAGACCTCAATGGAGGACCCGTTTGGAGTGCCCGAGCTATCATGAGGATCACCTTTTTATGTTGTATCTTTTGCTAGGGGTATCTTTAGTTGCTCACTTATAGGATTAGTGAGAGGGAGCTGTAGTTGGCATCTAGTTTCTATGTTCCATGTATTTTCTAGTTTCCTTGTATTTACTACTTTCATCTATTTCCTTCTGACATTTCTATGTACTGAAAGCTCTGCCCACTATGTGTGGGTGTGACTTCG
Organism: Dalbergia cultrata; assembly: GCA_031216105.1. NCBI lineage: Eukaryota > Viridiplantae > Streptophyta > Magnoliopsida > Fabales > Fabaceae > Dalbergia > Dalbergia cultrata. Next base: position 50,968,458 of record CM062346.1, read on the forward strand.
TTTATTATATTTCTGTTGTATTATGAACTATGTTACTTAATGAAATTGTGTTTCATGTTCAGGAATGATGTGTTTCTAGATGTATGTACGTATGATTTGCTTACCCTGTTTACTCTGTTTGTGCTTATATGCTCGGTTTATGTAGCACGCTCAGCTCACGTTTTGTTTTGTATTTTCAAAAAAAAAAATTTACCCTATTTTCTGCTAAGTATTTTGATAAAGAGAAGTTAAATAATGAAACAAAAGAGTAATAAATAATAATTAACTGTAATACATCCTAGGCGTGTTGGGTTAAATATTAGGGTGTTACAAGCATAGTCTCCACCATCAAAGAATGGTGGCCTGTTGATCGAATGTCCTTCTGCTATATGAAAGCTTTGTGCCATTATTGTTTGGATCTTTTTTATTCCTCTATAGTCATTAGAATGCTCAACCCCTTAGAGGCCAAGCTCTGATGCCAATTATTGATAAAAAGACGCACGAGAAAGGGGGTTGAATCATGCTTCGTAAAGCTCACTTTGTTGATGAGATAAGTGTTAGGTTGAGATTTTTTGTTCTCTTTAAAAGTCTCATATGAGCTCTAAGTTAAGATAAAAAGAACTTGCATCCATATTTACTTTTATGTCATCACTAAATGCTCAAGATTAAAGAATAAACTTACATTTCCATATTTATGTTTATGCTCTTACTAAATCTCTAAGATAATAATGGATTGCATAGCATATTTATTTTATGCTCTCACCTCTTAATAAAGACTAAAACCAAGTGCATTGCATATTTACTTTTATGTCAATAACTTAAGATATTTAGAGCTCATGGACTTACCCATTATTATCTCAAACAAAGCCTAAAAATATATGTTTCTTACTCCTTTGATTTCGGCCTCATGAGGGTTTGTATAGTTAAAAATACTAAAACTTATGTTTTATGATTTTCCTAAGTTTAGGTGATCTCAAGAGATGTTGTGAGCAAAGTTTTATGTTTTAAAACCCCCTTGAGATTAGTTTGAAATAGCTACTGCCCTCATGTGTTTTATAATGGTTTTGATGAAATAAACTATTTCTAAGTGAGATTTGAAAGTCAATAAGGTTCCAAGAGAAACTAGTAATTTATGTGTTTTAGAAATGAAGTTTTATGCATTGTTTGATGGAGATGATTTCGGTTCTGCCTTGCTTGATTTCTCACTGTTTTATGCTGTTTTGATGATGATAATATGGGAGTATGTTCATGTATGTTGATGTTAAAATTAACATGTGAAGGTTTGTCCAGCAAGAAATTAATTTGAGACTTTTAGATCCCTTAGAAAATTAATTTTCTGGATTCTGTCCAGCAAGGTTTGAAATTAGAAATCATGGTTTATAATTAGTTTAAATGTGTAGGAATAACTTATAATTGGTTTAGGACTTGATTTTGATACCTTAGGAGCAAATTGAACTTAGAAAAGGTCAATATTATGACTCCTAGGTACCCGTAAAGTATGAATTATAGATTCCTCACTCTTGAGGTTTAGAATTGGTTATGATCATATAACTAAGTGAGAAATACTTAGATATGAGCCTATAGGTACCTGAGAGCTTAAGGTGTGATGTTAGACAACTTAGATTTCAAGTTAAAGGACCTTAAGGGTCAAAGCATAAGACATTAAGAGACTTTGATGTTTTAAGTTGATAATGCAAGTATGATGTTTTGATGCATATGCTTTGATGATGCATGAGCTACGATGAATTGTTTTATTGAAATGTTAAGTCTATCTTGAGTATGAAAGTTGAATGGGTAATGTGTATGTGTTATAGACTTGTGGCATAAAGTTGGTTTGAAGGAAATTCGATGTACATCCATTATGTTGCCGAATTTCTGTCAAACCTAAAGGACTTGAGAATGTTTTTGAAGTACCATATAAGATTAAAACCCTGGGTGACACCGGTTCGGCTGAGCACCCCCAGGAGATTTTTATGTGACAAAGCACTGAGACGCGCTTTCCTGAGTGACATCGGTTTGGCTGAGCACCCCCAGGAGAGACAAATCTGTGAGGGTATGAGTAGATGCAGCCTACCAAAGCGGACAAATTGTTGTGGCTAGATGCCCGCAAAGCGTTTCAAATAGGGTATATCATAAGAGAGGTGATCCCTAGCCCCCTAACCTGTACTCAAGGAGTCGGGATTATTTTATTGTGTTTCGCTTATTCAGATAATAAGCAAGAGCTAGTGACGACTAGCTAAGATATGAGCTCATAACCTAGATGTTTTAGGGTGGCCATATAATACTATAGTATGATGACGTATGTCACAAAGTTGAGGAAAGTTCCACATAAAAGATTAATGCCCCTTTCTGCCACTTGAATGCTTCTTGATGATTATGATTTGTTGAGTTACTTGTTTAAAGTGTTGCCATGTATTCATACTTGATATGTTGCATTCATCACATTAAGATGCATTCTAAAAGGAATGAACCTTGGATAATTTAGTTTTATACAACCTAATAATGAATCTTATATGCATGTACACTTTTTTTAAATAAACCCAAGGTTCCTGAGGATGTGGATGATATAACCCTAGATAGGAGATCCCTACTGAGATTCTTTAGTAAGATTCTCACTCCTTTTTCTTCTCTCTTTCTCTTCCATCACATCTTCAAAGCTTGATGGCGACTTTTGTGGCATACATCAACACTCCGACGTAGGAAGTATATTTTGATCCGGACCACGGATCCTACCATTTTGAGGGACAGTGCACAGTTTGTGTTTTCATGTTCATCGGACGTCCCTTCGCTCACCTTGTACAAAGTTACTACTTCTCCCCGATGTCTCCCTATGACGATGCTATGGTTTTTGAGCGCGCGCGAACGTGCAACGAGAGGATTCTATGGACATATACCGGGGGTTTGGCAGCTCGTGACTTCCAGGACTATGTGCCCCGATCTCCTGGCTTGGAGAACGACCCTTTGAAGGACCCACCAACGCATATGTATAGCGAGAGGTCTGCCCCCACTCCTCAATTCATAGGAAGAGGGAGCGAGGAGACGGTTATGTAGCCGAGGTTGGCTAGGCGAGCTGAGATGCGCCCTCGCCGAGGAGCAGACGTTCAACCACTGCGCGTACCTACTCTACTGCCTTACATCTGTGGATCGATTTCATCCCGCCATACCCCGGGTTCCAGTAGTAGCCATTTTAGGGAGGTCTAGTGCACACACTCACTCATAGATAGGATAAACCTTCTTTTGTCATGAGGTTATCCCCCTTAGATGCACTAGGGTGGGAGTATTTATTTACACCTTCCATGTATTTCTGTTCATGTTGTATATCTTTTCCTTGTATTTCAAGTTCAACCCAATTCTATAAGGGTGTGACTCTATGTATCTCTAATCATATTATTAATGGAATGTTTTCTTTGTTGAATTGTTGATTGTTCTATACCTTTGTATATTTGCTCATGTTGTGATTTATCTTTCTGTATCTCAGTGAATGCGGCTCTCACTTTGATTTTGTATTTCAAAAAAAAAAATTTACCCATAATTTTCGCTAAGTATTTTAATAAAAGAGTGAGACTAAGAAGTAATAACCTAATGATTAACCTAATGTGTTCTAGAGTATCGAGTTAAAAGTTAGGGTGTTACATTTTGGTATCAGAGCAGTTCGATTCTCACGGGGCCTGAGGATTGGACTGACCATGCTTTAGAAGCATGATGCGATAGTTATGTAATGTATAGTGCTTGATAGAGATAAGCTATAGGACTAGAGATGCGTGACTTCTGTTGCTTGCACGTGCCATGGTAACTAGCTCATTTCGCATGGAATATTGAGCCTGATCAACTGGATGTTCACTGTCTCATGTGTTTAGGACCAATGGCACCGCGATGACAGCCTAGGAATTCGACTGACGAGAATCAAGACAATGCAACTGCTGCTGCTTTTTGTCAGATGACGAGAGCCATGGAAGGAATGTTCGACCGCATGGACCAATGAGAGAATGCTGCCCCTGCTCCCCCTGCTGCTGAGGTGGTTAAGCAAGCCCACTTTGGCGAGCTCCGCAAGGCGAACCTGCCTATTTTCCAAGGGGTAATGGACCCCGACAAGGCTGACGAGTGGATCAAAGACATGGAGAAGATCTACTATGTCGTTACCTGCTCAGAAGAGCAGAAGGTTACATTTACTGCCTTCATGATGAAGTCCGACGCCACGTTCTGGTGGACAACACAAAGCGACTACTGGAAGCTTCTAGAACCCCCATTGATTAGGAACTGTTCAAGACTTACTTCTATGAGAAGTATTTCCCGAAGGCAATGAGGAACACCAAGGATATTGAGTTCATGCAGTTGACCCAGGGAGGGTCTACTGTAGCCTAGTACACTGCTAAGTTTGAGGAGCTTATCAAGTTCTTTTGGGTGTTCCAAGGGAACCTCGATGAGGTTTGGAAATGCATCAAGTATGAGGCCGGTCTGAAGGCGGAGTTGAACTACGCCATGGCCCATATGGAGATCATAGAATTCCTAACTCTGGTTAACAAGTGCCGGATCCTGGAAGAGGGACAACAGAAGCTGCATGCCATGACGGCGGCGCGAGCTAAGGGGTTGGGACCTCAAGCCCCGAAGTTCAAGCCGCAGTACCCATCGAGGAACCACTACAATCCATACCACGCCAACCAGTTCCGACCATAACAACAACAACCTAGAGCACCCGCGTATCAATGTAAACAACAACAAAGGCCACCATTCCACAACAACGGCCCGAGAAACTTCAACAATAAGCAACAATAAGGACCAGGTGGACCCCGAAACCACCAAGGAGGATCCGGTGGGGCCAAGAACAAGGCACCACAAGGAGCCCCTACTGCTTACCCCAGAGCCGCACCTACTAACGTCTGTCCCCAGTGCGAGAAGAATCATGGGAACCGCCCTTGCCTTATAAGGCAGAAGGTCTGCTTCAAGTGTGGCAAGCTTGGCCACTATGCCAACAACTGCATGAATGGAGGGCCATCAAATCAAAACCCTTGACCACAACACTCAAGGATGGGTCTTTGCCCTCAACATGGAAGATGCACAGGACTCCAACAATCTCATTCAAGGTAAGTGCGAACTTAACGGTAGAACCTTAACTATACTTTTTGATTCTGGCGCTACTAATTCTTTTGTCTCATACGCTAGTGTCGAGTCTTTGAATTTGCAAGTTTCTAAGCTTCCTTTTGATCTTATTGTTTCTACTCCCACAAATCGTCTTGTTAGTACTTGCAAATGTTATTTAAACTGTCATCTTGTTGTAGAGAATAGATCTTTTATTATAGATTTAATTTGCTTACCCTCAAAGACATAGATATCATTCTAGGCATGGATTGGCTTCACGCCAACCGTGTATTATTAGATTGTGGAACCCAAATGTTTGTTTTTCCTTCTCCTCCCAAAGACATTAGTCAACCCTTGAGATTGTACCTAAACTCCGTAGAGGTCTTCTGTAGTGGGGAGAAAACTAAGGGATATGTTCTCCTAGCCACTTGTGAGGTTAATTTTGAGCAAAACCTAGGTGATATACCTGTGGTGAGAGACTATCCCAAGGTGTTTCCAGATGAAATACCCAAATTCCCTCCCGAAAGAGAAGTAGAGTTTTCCATAGAGCTGGTTCCTGGAACGGGACGTATCTCTATAGCCCCGTATCGGATGTCACCTTTAGAGCTAGCTGAGTTGAAAACCCAGTTAGAGGAGCTTTTGGAGAAAAGTTTTATAAGGCCGAGTGCTTCACCTTGGGGTGCTCCGGTCTTATTTATGAAGAAGAAGGATGAAAGCATGAGGTTGTGTATAGACTACAGGCAGTTGAACCGTGTAACCGTGAAAAACAAGTACCCGTTGCTTAGAATTGATGATCTTATGGACTAGTTGAAAGAAGCTGTAGTGTTTTCTAAGATTGATTAGAGGTCAGGATACTATCATATTAGGGTTAGAGATCAAGACAATCCTAAAACCACCTTTAGAACTCGGTATGGACACTTTGAGTTTAATGTGATGTCGTTTGGTTTGATGAATGCTCCCGCCATTTTTATGGATTATATGAATAGGATCTTTAGACCCTATTTAGATCAGTTCGTGGTTGTGTTCATAGATGATATACTCGTCTATTCGAAAACCCACGAGGAACATGAGTGTCATTTAAGGTTCGTTTTAGAGATTTTGAAGGAGAAGAAGTTGTACGCTAAGCTTTCAAAGTGTGAATTTTGGCTGGATATGGTGAAGTTTTTAGGACATGTTGTGTCAAAAGGTGGCATAGTTGTCGACCCTAGTAAAATTGAGGCTGTAATGAACTGGGAGAGACCAACCTTTGTGACCGAGGTAAGGAGCTTTTTGGGTTTAGCTGGCTATTACCATAGGTTCATCAAAGGATTTTCCCAGATCGCCCTATCTTTAACCAAACTCACTAGGAAGAATGCCCCGCTTGTATAGAATTCTGAGTGTGAGAAAAGTTTCCTAGAGTTGAAAGAGAAGCTAACCTCAACCCCGGTTCTAGTGTTACCTAACCTCAATGTACCCTTCGAGGTATATTGTGATGCTTCAGGCAAGGGTTTAGGTTGTGTGTTGATGCAAAATAGGCAAGTGGTAGCCTATGCATCCAGACAACTCAAGCCTCACGAGGTAACCTACCCTACCCACAACCTAGAGTTAGCAGCCATACTGTTTGCCCTTCAGATGTGGAGATACCATTTATATGGTGTTAAGTTCGAAGTTTTCTCCAATCACAAAAGTCTCAAGCATCTTTTTGATCAAAAGGAGTTAAATATGAGGCAGAGAAGGTGGATGGAGTTCTTAAAGGACTATGACTTCGGCTTAAGTTATCACCCCGGCAAGGCTAATGTAATCGCCGATGCCTTGAGTCGAAAGTCATTGTGCTTGTCTCATATGATGGTGAATGAAGTTGGGTTAATAGAGAAGTTTAGAGATATGAATCTTGGGATGTCAGTGACCAATAATGGTATAGAGATGTGTCACCTCCGTGTGACCAATGGGTTTAAGCAAAGGATTATGCTAGCACAAAGGGAAAATGAGGAGTTTATGGAGACCATAGAGGCAATTAAGGCTGGAAAGTTGAAGGGTTTTGAGCAAGGCCCCGATTGGTTGTGGATGTTTGAGGGGCAAATCTGTGTGCCATAGGACGGTGACCTCCGAGAAAAGATCTTGGTGGAGGCTCACAAGAGCCACTTCACCATTCATCCTGGTACTACCAAGATGTACCAAGATTTGAAGAAGATGTTTTGGTAGCCCGGATTAAAGAAGGATGTGGTCACCTAGGTGAGTAAGTGTTTGGTCTACCAAAAGGTTAAGATCAAGCACCAAAAACCTTCAGGAATATTGCAACCCCTATCAATCCCCTAGTAGAAGTGGGAGAGCATATCGATGGATTTTGTGACAGGATTGCCGAGGACCTAAGCTGGCCATGATGCCGTATAGGTAATCGTGGATTGACTGACCAAGTCGGCCCACTTCCTGTCCATTCGAGTCGCATATTCGTTAGATAGATTGGCTCAGCTTTACATCCAAGAGATTGTAAGGTTGCATGGAGTGCCGTCGACGATAACCTCGAATCGAGATCCGTGGTTTACATCACGTTTTTGGGGAGCCTTTCAAAAGGCGTTTGGTTCAAAGTTGTGTTTGAGCACTGCTTACCACCCTTAAAGAAATGGCCAGTCTAAGAGGTCAATCCAAACCCTGGAGGATATGTTGAGAGCCTGTGTCTTGGACCAAAAAGGAAGTTGGGATAAGTACATGCCACTAATCGAGTTTGCGTATAACAACAGTTATCACGTGAGCATTGACATGGCACTGTATGAGGCATTGTATGGAAGGAAGTGCCAATCACCTTTGTGTTGGTATGAACCCGAAGAACAAAGTATGTTGGGACCCGATGTAGTGAGGGAAACTGTAACACCCTAATTTTTAACCCAACTTTCTAGAACACATTAGGTTAATCATTAGGTTATTACTTCTTAGTCTCATCATTTTATTAAAATACTTAGCGGAAATTACGGTAAAAAATTTTTTGAAAACATAATCCAAAGTGAGAGTCATGCCACATCATATGACAGAAGGCAAAATGCACAAATAACAAAGTATAAAGAACACGGTAAGTAAAACATATAATCAATGAGACAAAGATGAACACCACAAAAGAAAACACTTCATTAATACTTATAATTGAGATACATAAGTAGTCAGACCCTTATAGAAATGGGCTGAACTTGAGATACATAGGAAAATGGAAATACAACAGAAATACAAAGGCAAGGAAAGCAAAGATAAACCATAACTACCCGAATGCACCTAAGGCCGACAACCTCAAGACAAAAGAAGGTTTATCTAATCTACGTGTAAGTGTGTGCACTAGTCCACCCCAAGGACGTTGGCTACTGAAACCCAGGATATGGCAGAACGTAACCGATCCACGGACGCAATGCGTCAGGAGTAGGCACACGCGGTGACTGAGCACGTGCTCCTCGATAGGGGCGCCTTTCGGCTCACCTAGCTAGTCTCGGCTGCATGACGGTCTCCTCGCTCTCGTCCCGCATGAACTGAGGAGTGGGAGAGGAGCTCTCGCTATACATATGCATCGGCAGGTCCTCGGAAGGGTCATCCTCCGAACCGGGAGACCGGGGCACGTAGTCCTGGAAGTCACGGGGCATCGATCCACCAGTATACGTCCGCATAAGCCTCTCATTGCGCATCCGGGCACGCTCAAAAACCTTGGCATTGTCATAGGGAGACATCGGGGAGAAATGACAACTCTGTACAGGGTAGGCGAAGGAGTGTTTGACACACATGAAAACTCGTACCGTGCACTGCCCCTCAAAATGGTATGATCCGTGATCCGGATCACAGTGAACCTCCCAAGTTGGTGTGTCGATAAAGACCACGAATGTCGCCATCACTCTCTGAAGATGTGACGGAAGAAAGAGAAAGGAGAGAAAGGAGTGAGAATTCTTACTAAAGAATCTCAGTAGGAGTCTCCTATCCTAGGGTTACATTGTTCACATCCTCAGGAACATTGGGTTTATTTATAAAAAGGTGTGCATGTATATAAGATTCATTTTTAGGGTTTATGAAACTAGACTATCCAAGGTTTATTCCTTTTAGTATGCATCTTAATGTCATGAATGCAACACATCAGAACATGAATGCATGGCAATGCCTCAATCAAATAACTCAATGAATCACAACATCAAAAAGCATACAAGTGGCATAAGGACATATAACTTTCAAGTGGATCTTTCCTCAACTTCATGACATTAATCATGGTACTTTAGCATAATAAGGCTACCCTAAAATAACTAGGCTATGAACTCATACCTCAGCTAGTCGTTACTAGCTCTTGATTATTATCTGAATAAGCGAAACATAATAAAATAATCCTGACTACGCAAGTACGGGTAGGGGGCTAGGGATCACTTCTCTTAGGATATACCCTCTTTGAAACGCTTTGCGAGCATCAAGCCACAACAATTTGTCTACTTTGGTAGGCTGCATCTACTCATACCCTCATGGATTTGTCTCCCCTGGGGGTGCTCGGTCGAACCGGTGTCACCCAAGAAAGCGCGTCTCAGTGCTTTGTCACATAAAAATCTCCTGGGGGTGCTCGGCCGAACCGGTGTCACCCAGGGTTTTAATCTCATATAGTATTTCAAAAATATTCTCAAGTCCTTTAGGTTTGACGGAAATTTGGCAGCATAACGGCTGTAAACCGAATTTCCTTCAAACTGACTTTATGCCACAAGCTTATAACACATACACATTTCTCATTCAACTTTCATGCTCATGATAAACTTAATAACTCAATAAATCATTTCATCATAGCTCATGCATCATCCAAGCATATACACCCAAACATCATACTTGTATAAAACAACTCATAGCATAAAATATCTCTTCATGTTTTATGCTTTGACCCTTAAGGTCCTTTAACTTGTAATCTAAATTGTAAATCATCATAACTTAAGCTCTCGAATACCTATAGGCTCAAATCTAAGTATTCCTCACTCAATACTATGATCATAACTATTTCTAAACCTCAAGAGTGTAGAATCTATAATTCATACTTTACGGGTACCTAGGAGTCACAACTTTGACCCTTTCTAAGCTCGATTTGTTCCTAAGGCATCAAGGTCAAGTCCTAAACTAATTATGAGTAGTTCCTACACATTTAAACTAATTATAAACCATGATTTCCAATTCTAAACCTTGCTGGACAGAATCCAGAAAATTATATTTCTAAGGGATCTAGAAGTCTCAAATTAATTCTTTTCTAGTTACTAACTCCTCTTAACTTTCACATATGAATTTTAGCATCAAATATACATGAACATACTCATATTATCATAATTAAAACAGCATAAAACAGTGAGCATAGCAAGCAAGGCAGAACCAAAATCCAACTCCATAAAAAGACATAGAACTTGATTTCTAAAGCTCATAAAATACTAGTTTCTCTTGGAACCTTTTTAAAACTTTCAAAACTCATTAGTAAACATTTTTATCAACTAAAATCATCAAAGTATTTTTGAAGGCAGTGGCTAATTTAAATTAAACTCAAGGGGTCCTAAATTCACAAAACTTGGTTCTTGACATCTCTTGAACTCATATAAGCTTAGAAAAATTATGAAACATAGATTTTAGTACTTGTAACAAAGTGAACCTCCTAAGGCCGAAATCAAAAGCTAAAGAACACATGTTTTTCAAGCCTTTATTGAGACAATAATGGACAAGTCTTTGAGCTTTAGGTTTTCTTAGATGATGACATAAATTTAAACATGCTCATGCACATATTTTAGCTTTCATTAGAAAATAAAGTGAGAGTATAAAATAAACATGAGATACAACTTGTTATTATCTTTGATATTTAGGTGAGGACTTGGAAATATAAACATGATAATGCAAAGCTTGAAATATAAATATGATAATGCAAGTTCATTTATTATTCTTGATATTTAGTGATAGCAAGGAAAGTAAACATGATGTGCAAAGCATAAACATAAACATGAATGCAAGATTTATTTTAATCTTAGCTAGAGCTCTTACAAGACTTTAACATCCAACATAACCCAACACTTATCTCATCACAAAGAGAGCTTTAGAGTTCTTGAATCAAGTTCTCAAAGGAACTACATGTTTCTTGAACACCATCATCAAGCTCCAAGGAGACAAACTCAAAAAGAAATAAAATCATAAAGAGAAGGTAATAGAAACCGAAACTTAAAGGAAAAGGAAACTAGAATCGAAACCAAAAAGAAAGGAAAAGAGAATGAAACTAGGCCATGTTCTTTATTAAGTACCCAAAACCCCTATCTAGAGAAAAATCTCTAGAACGTGCCGGCCAACTTTAAGGTTGACAAGGGTAGGCTTGGGCTTTTTGAAATCCTTAGATTAATTTTCTTAAGTTGAAAATCATGTGAGCTAAGTATCATATAGATAAAGTGCAAATAAAAGAAAAACTCAAGCTTTAGAGGTTTCTATGAGATGAACACAAGGTCATCATCTAGAAACTCTCATCATCAAGCTATCATGCTCATAAACAAGGCCAAGAGGCCAAAATGCAAAAGAAAAGGAAAGCAAAGGAAAGCTCAAAAAGAAACCAAGAGAAAACTAGAGGAAAAACACATTTTCAAGCAAAACAAAGTTTAGAAAACAACTCCTACCTAGAGTGAAGATAAAAACTTGATCTTGAGGATGAAAATGAGATAAGCAACACCTCCTAGGATGGTGAGGATGATTCGGCCACCAAGAGAAAAAGAGAAAGGAGATGTGTTTTGAGTGAGGTTGTGTTTGAGGTTGAGTGTTTGAGAGGTTTGATGATGATTCAAGGTTGTGAGGTGGTGTTTAGAGATTATGAGATGATTATGTGAGGAAGAGATGAAGAGGATGAAGATGAAGAGGAAAGGAAACTCTCTTGAAGCTTGAGAGAAAAAGAAAGAACTCAAAGAAAGCTTGGAAACTTGAAACTTTGCAAATGATCTAAAGTGTTTCCAAGCTCAAGTAAGTAAGGTATTTATAGAAAATAAAAACAAATGAGAGCTCAATGGGAGGAGGGGCTAGCCGTAGCAAAACAAGGCAAGGGGAGAGAAAAATATCTCTTACACAAATAATTTATTAGAGTTGATTGGAACCTAAGATTGCTTACTTTAAACTCAAATATTATTTTAAATTCAAGATTCCTAGTCATGGAATCTTGAATAGTATTTTCTCTCTCCAATTCCTTAAATCATGGAATTTGTCTACATTGGTTACTCATAAAATGAATTTAAAATCCTCTAAATGTGTATGAGCACTCCTTAATCATGTCATAAAATTTCTAATCACATCCTTAGTTACCTAAACACATATTTAGCAATTCCTAATCTTGCACCTAATCTAATACACACCTAAACACATCCCTAAACCATCATTAAACAAAAGAAGCCTCTCCTCCTCACTTCTAGAAGTACACGGCTGCCTCCCCCCTCTATACCTCAAATTTTTGAAATTCAAATACCATTTCAAGTCCAAGACAAGCCTTACTTAGTCCATACTTTGTACCATGCTTACCATACTTCAAACCATGCTTGAATGACCACAATGCTACGGCTAGCCCTCCTCCATTGTTTTTGTTTTCTATAAATACCTTACTTAGAAGCACTTGGAAACACTTTAGATCATTTGCTAAGTTTTAGTTTTCAAGCTTTCTTTGAGTTCTTTCCTTTTCTCTCAAGAGTTCTTAGAGTTCATCTTCTTCATCTTCATCTTCTTTCTCTACCACCTTGAGCTACCATAGTGTAACATCCCCAAACTTATAACTAAGATAAATATTAATTAGCGATAGCAAAACCAAGAGAATTTGGACAAATGTTATGAAACACAACAAATAGACTACTTAAGTATGTCTAGAGAAAAATGCAAAGAATTATGAAAATGCCATCACTTATTGGAAATTATGAAAATCCCCTTGCTATGTAAAGGAAATTACCAAACTACCCTTGCCTTATTAAATGACAAAGATCCCCTTACTCTATGAATGGAATTACAAGAATACTACTATCATTGTCTAATTATAAAAATATCCTTGTCTTAGTTAAAGAAATTACTACAATGCCATTTTCACAAATCCCTAGACTTGTCTTTAGACAAGAATGAATCTAAGCCATTGGATTAAGATGATAACACAATAATTTAACCATATACATCATACACATTTCTGAATCACATACATGCACTAAAGGTTAGAAAATCTCCTCTAACATCTTTGCACAAAACATGGAGCATTTTCATCCAACATGTTTTCACAAAACATGGAAACATGTTTGCACAAAACATGGAGCATTTTCATCCAACATGTTTGCACAAAACATGGAAACATGTTTGCACAAAACATGGAAACATGTTTACACAAAACAAGGAGCATTTTCATCCCAAGATTCAGCCAACATGTTTCCATAAATCATACTCCAAGTGCTTTCCTTCTTCTGTTTTTTCTTTAATTTTTCCACTATAAATACTCCTCAAACTCTCTTCAATTCAGAAACTCCCTAAGTGTTCTTTCTTATGAAAATATTTTTATTATAAACTAGACTCATTGTAGAACACTCTCCAAAAATAATCACCTAAAACGGAGTTTCCTAGCCCAAGATATAAATTTTTAAAGTAGAGCCTAAGACTGAAACTCTTAATCTGACCTTGTAGTAGTAAAATAGGTGTAACTCACTCTAGAAAAATGCAAATGGACTGCTTTCAACTTTGTGGAAAAGCTAACACATCTACAAACACACTTATGTATGCTATGCATAAAGTTTTACACCACGAAAATACAGAATGAAAGATATATTTTCAGGACAGTGTGCTGAGAAAGTCTTGAAGGTAGCGTGATACTGTGAGAGTGCAATTTGGAAAGGTTCTGGCTAAGGAAAGTCTTGGAATTTAAGCGTGTCCATTGTGACCCACCTCTCTTTCTTGGGAATCCTACTATGCACAATTTATAGTTGATTTACACTAATCTAAGATGTTAGTGCTACAAATTTTATTCTAAAAGATGTCAGAACTCTAAATAAAAGATTCAAGTCTTGTAAAGAGATAATTTTAAGGATTTAAGTAGAATAACAATCTTCAAGAGATATATATAAAAGTCATAATACAAATATATAAAGAACCTCTAAAAATATCTTAAAGGGTATTAATGTATTAATGGAAATACTAAGAGTACAAAGAAGACTAAGAGAAAAAGATAATACCAAGATATCCATAACCTATTAGAAACACTAGAGACCTAACTTGATAACTTAGGTTGCTTAATATGAATTATCTATGAGAATGTTTACTATGAGATTTACATGATATTGTCTATGTTACATGAAGTGATATATAGAAATGTGAATGTATTGATGAGATATGAAATGATAATGATAAAATGATTGACTGTGCCATGATTTATTAATGTGCATACATTCATGTTTCAAATGAAATAATAAATAGACCAACTTACTGCTTAATCCTCTTTGAGGATTAAGGTATTGATGATTTCACTCAGTGAGAATAAAAGTAAAACCTGAAAAAGTAGCAATGATAGTCTGGAAAAGTGGACTTGAGCTAAACTCACGGCTTAACCCCCTAAACCTTTGAGATCATGGCAACGGAAAGAAAACCAAAAGGTTGTGGCGACGGCCACGGTATGAGCTCATTACCCTTTAGGGTGGTCTAAGGCATTGATGCATTCATCCCATGAGTAATATGTTGATGAAATAAATGAAAGATGATGATCACTAAACAAGTGAATGTTGAGGATGAGTAATCATGAAATGCATGCAGCTCCTAAATGATTATTGCTTATTAGTGGTTTTACATGATATGCTTATATGTATGCTTGATGAAATCTTGAATGGATATTTACGCTAATGTTCAAGATTAGTTTAAAAGTAACTGCACTTCGGCTAATCACGTTTGTGAAAGTTTGATAATTGAATCCTTACCTGTTCACCTTTTTATAATAAACCCGAAGTGACTAGGACGACAACGATGACACTTTTAGTACAAGTAGGAACTCCTACTGAGAAATCATGTATTTCTCACTCCTATGTTTATTTTCCGTTGTCGTTACCAGAGACAGACGTGTCCACCTAAAGCAACGGTCAGCTGTAGTGAGGAAGGAGGTAGCGTGAAGATTTCAAACCTTTCAAGTAGGAGCATTCCGAGCTTTAGTTACATTATAGTTTGTGAGAAACAATTAGTAATAGTAGAACTTATATTATTATTTGTAATAACTTATCAGTATGATATATACCCTGTTGTGACTTATGTATTAAGTGATTATATTCCAGTTTATGTGATAATAGTTCTACACTTAGTCTCTTATTCTGCTTATTTAATTAAGTGCGCAATGTAACTTGATTATTATCTATAAAAGCGCTATGTATTTCACTTCTCGTTACAGGCTTAAGTTTTCAAAAAATTAATTTATTTAAATAAAAAAAACTTCCACTATTTTTCTAAGTTAATTTCAAAAGAAAATAAATGCAAGGCATAAGTGACAACTACTAGAATCCAAATGAACTTAAGCACAGTGGGGTTCTATTAGGGTGTTACACATAGCACCACCACAAAACACCACCTTACAATCTTGAATCATCTTCTAAGCCTTTAAACACTCAATCTCAAACACAAACTCACCCAAAATACATTTCCTTCATTTTCCTCTTCTCAAGGCCGAACCATCATCTCTATTCTTGGAGGAGTTCTCCTTCTCATTTTCATCTCAAGTTCAAGCTTTCCTCTTCATTACTTGGTAGGAGTTGCTTTAAAGTTTTGTTTTTACTCAAAAATGTGATTTCCTCAAGGTTTCTCTTGGTTTCTTTTTGAGCTTTTCCTTGCTTTTCCTTTTCTTTTCATTTCGACCTCAAGGCCTTGATATGAGTATGATAGCTTAATGATGAGAGCTTCTAGATGATGACCTTGTGTTCATCTCAAAGAAACCTCTAAAGCTTGAGTTTCTTTCCTTTCTTTGAACTTTATCTATATTACTTAGCTCACATGGTTTTTTCAACTTAAGAAAAATTAATCTAAGGCTTTCAAAAAGCCCAAACCTACCCTTGTCAACCTTAAAGTTGGCCGGCATGTTCTAGAGATTTTCTCTAGATAAGGGTTTTGGGTACTTAATAAAGAATATGACATAGTTTCATTCTCTTTTCCTTTCTTTATATGCTTTTGGTTCTTGTTTTCTTTTCCTCTATATTTCGGCCTTGGTTTCCTTTTCCTTATGGTTTTGTTTTCTTTGAGTTTACTTTCTTTGAGCTTGATGATGATGTTCAAGAACCATATAGTTCCTTTGAAAACTTGGTTCAAGAACTCTAAAGCTCACTTTGTTGATGAGATAAGTGTTAGGTTGAGATTTTTTGTTCTCTTTAAAAGTCTCATATGAGCTCTAAGTTAAGATAAAAAGAACTTGCATCCATATTTACTTTTATATCATCACTAAATGCTCAAGATTGAAGAATAAACTTACATTTCCATATTTATGTTTATGCTCTCACTAAATCTATAAGATAATAATGGATTGCATAGCATATTTATTTTATGCTCTCACCTCTTAATAAAGACTAAAACCAAGTGCATTGCATATTTACTTTTATGTCAATCACTTAAGAGATTTAGAGCTCATGGACTTACCCATTATTATCTGAAACAAAGCCTGAAAATATATGTTTCTTACTCCTTTGATTTCGGCCTCATGAGGGTTTGTATAGTTAAAAATACTAAAACTTATGTTTTATGATTTTCCTAAGCTTAGGTGATCTCAAGAGATGTTGTGAGCAAAGTTTTTTGTTTTGAAAACCCCTTGAGATTAGTTTGAAATAGCTACCGCCCTCATGTGTTTTATAATGGTTTTGATGAAATAAACTATTTCTAAGTGAGTTTTGAAAGTCAATAAGGTTCCAAGAGAAAGTAGTAATTTATGTGTTTTAGAAATGAAGTTTTATGCATTGTTTGACGGAGATGATTTCGGTTCTACCTTGCTTGATTTCTCACTGTTTTATACTATTTTGATGATGATAATATGAGTACGTTCATGTATATTGATGCTAAAATTAATATGTGAAGGTTAAGACTAGTTAGTAACTAGAAAGAACTTAATTTGAGACTTTTAGATCCCTTAGAAAATTAATTTTCTAGATTCTGTCCAGCAAGGTTTGAAATTAGAAATCATGGTTTGTAATTAGTTTAAATGTGTACGAATAACTCATAATTGGTTTAGCACTTGATCTTGATGCCTTAGGAGCAAACCGAACTTAGAAAAGGGTCAACATTGTGACTCCTAGGTACCTGTAAAGTACGAATTATACATTCTGCACTCTTGAGGTTTAGAATTGGTTATGGTCATAAAACTGAGTGAGGAATACTTATATATGAGCCTATAGGTACCCGAGAGCTTAAGTTGTGATATTAGACAACTTAGATTTCAAGTTAAAGGACCTTAAGGGTCAAAGCATAAGACATTAAGAGACTTTGATGTTTTAAGTTGATAATGCAAGTATGATGTGTTGATGCATATGCTTTGATGATGCATGAGCTATGATGAAGTGTTTTATTGAAATTTTAAGTCTATCTTGAGTATTAAATTTGAATGGGTAATGTGTATGTGTTATAGACTTGTGGCATAAAGTTAGTTTGAAGGAAATTCGGTGTACAACCGTTATGCTGCCGAATTTCCATCAAACCTAAAGGACTTGAGAATGTTTTTGAAGTACCATATGAGATTAAAACCCCTGGTGACATTGGTTCGGCCGAGCACCCCCAGTGGAGACAAATCCATTAAGGTGTGAGTAGATGCAGCCTACCAAAGTGGACAAATTGCTGTGGCTATATGCCCGTAAAGCATTTCAAAGAGGGTATATCCTAAGAGAGATGATCCCTAGCCCCCTAACCCGTACTCAAGGAGTCGGGATTATTTTATTATGTTTTGCTTATTCAGATAATAAGCAAGAGCTAGTGACGACTAGCTAAGGTAACCTAGATGTTTTAGGGTGGCCCTATAATACTATAGTATGATGATTTATGTCACAAAGTTTAGGGAAGTTCCACATAAAAGATTTATGCCCCTTTATGCCACTTGAATGCTTCTTGATGATTATGATTTGTTGAGTTACTTGTTTAAAGTGTTGCCATGCATTCATACTTTATATGTTGCATTCATGACATTAAGATGCATTCTAAAAGTAATGAACCTTGGATAATTTAGTTTTATACAACCTAATAATGAATCTTATATGCATGTACACCTTTTATAAATAAACCCAAGGTTCCTGAGGATGTAGACGATGTAACCCTAGATAGGAGATCCCTACTGAGATTCTTTAGTAAGATTCTCACTCCTTTCTCTTATCTCTTTCTCTTTCATCACATCTTCAGAGCTCGATGGCGACTTTCGTGGCATACATCGACACTCCGACGTGGGATGTGCATTTTGATCCGGACCACGGATCCTACCATTTTGAGGGACAGTGCACAGATTGTGTTTTCATGTTCATCGGACGTCCCTTCGCTAACCCTGTACATAGTTACCGCTTCTCCCCGATGTCTCCCTATGACGATGCTATGGTTTTTGACCGCACCCAGATGCGCGACGAGATGATTCTACAGACATGTACCGGAGGTTTTGCAACTCGTGACTTCCTGGACTATGTACCCCGATCTCCTGGCTTGGAGGACGACCCTTCGGAGAACCCACCGACGCACATGTATAGCGAGAGCTCTGCCCCCATTCCTCAGTTCATGAGAAGAGGGAGCGAGGAGACGGTTATGCAGCTGAGGTTAGCTAGGAGAGCTGAGATGGGCCCCCGCCGAGGAGCAGACGTTCAGCCCCTGCGCGTACCTACTCCTGCTACCTTACGTCCATGGATTGGTTTTGTAACACCCTAAATCTTAACATAATACTTCTAGTATGTAATTAGGTTAATCTTTAGAATATTACCTCTTGGTCTCATTCTTTACTTGAAAATACTTAGCGGAAATATAGGTAAAATTTTTCTTTTTGGAATTAAAATCAAAGTGAGAGCCACGCATGATTCTTTGAGCAGAAATTCATACAAGTCATATGAGCAAATCATAATAAAACACATAAATAACATGGACACATCATAAAAACGGTAATTTCGCACTAGGGGCAAAATCGTAATTTTGCACTAATTTCGTCCGGGACCACCGAGACCAAAACTAAAGTCACAGTATACATAAAAACGCCTTTTCAAATCATCTGGAGAAGTTTCGGGTTCATCCGGCACTTGAAAACGGGTAAAAGACCGCAGGGGCGTTTTGGTCATTTTGACCCGAAAACTCGAAAAACGAGATTTTCGATCCCGGGAAGGTACACAAGCCATCTAATCCCCTTCCAACATTAAGTTTTCCCTTCGAGTACTGCCGAACCGGTTTTCCTCGAATTCCGGGCTGAAAATGACCTTAGGGGCATTTTGGTCATTTTCACTCTAACAGAAAAAATATCGAGGCGTTACAGGTTTCATCCTGCCATACCCCGGGTTCCAGTAGCAGCCGTTTTAGGGAGGTCTAGTGCACACACTCACTCATAGATAGGATAAACCTTCTTTTGTCATGAGGTTATCCCCCTTAGATACACTAAGGTAAGAGTATTTATTTCCGCCTTCCATGTATTTCTATTCATGCTATATTTCTTTTCCTTGTATTTCAAGTTCAACCCAATTCTATAAGGGTGTGACTCTATGTATCTCTAATCATATTATTAATGGAATATTTTCTTTGTTGAATTGTTGATTGTTCTTTTTACCTTTGTATATTTGCTCATGTTGTGATTTATCTTTCTATATCTCGGTGAACGTAGCTCTCACTTTGGTTTTATATTTCAAAAAAAAAAAATTTACCCATAATTTCTGCTAAGTATTTTAATAAAAGACTGAGACTAAGAAGTAATAACCTAATGATTAACCTAATGTGTTCTAGAGTATCGGGTTAAAAGTTAGGGTGTTACAAAAGTAAACCGGATAGTCTTTACAATAGTCTTCCCAAGCTCTAATTTGTACAGTGGCCAACTCCAATTGTGACTTAACTGAGTAGTTCTATACCAGCCTCTCTAAGCTGAACCGTGACCTGCACACAACTTCTACTGCCACATTGTAAGTAGTTTTGAACCAGCCTCTTCAAGCTGAATCGTGATAAGCAAATACCTTTGCTATCTTGTTGCAAGTAGTTTTACCTTAGCCTCTCCAAGATATGTCTCACAGTGATCACTACTGGATCAAGGTTACAAAGGTTAAGTGTTAAGGTTACCACTCAAACTAACCTACACTCAAGTTTCCTTAAAGATGCTAGCTAATACAAACCTGGGAAACTTAGAGCGACTCCTTTCCTCATCTACTTCCTAAGAAGAGCATTCAACAATACATGAACTGGAAAGAAGATTTTTACACTTCAAGAGGATTGATTACAAATATCATGAAGTGTAACACCCTAAATCTTAACCCAAGACTACTAGTATGTACTTAGGTTAATCTTTAGAATATTACCTCTTGGTCTCATCTTTTACTTAGAAAATACTTAGCGGAAATATGGGTAAAATTTTTCTTTTTGGAATTTAAAATCAAAGTGAGAGCCACGCACGAATCCATAAGAGAAGCATAGAGAAACATATAAGCAAAGCATAAGAGACACATCATGTCATGGGAACATCAACTGAATCATAGATATATATATATAACGTGCCTACCCAAAGAGGCGGGACTATTTGATACATCATGAAACAAAATACAACTGAAATGCAATACAAGGAAATCATAAAAAGCAAATACAAGAGAAACTACACCCATACCCATGTGCACCTAAAGGAGACAACCTCATATACAAAAGAAGGTTTGTCCTCTACTATGTGGCGTGTGTGTGCACTAACTACTACCCCTCCTATGACTACTCCTGCTGGTCCGAATACTGTGGGGTCGAGTCGATCCACTGACGAATCTCGGCGGGAGTGGTCGAGCGCATCATCGGGGCATGTCCACCGCGGCGAGGGCGCATAGATAGCCGTCGAGCTAACCTTGGCTGGACCACCGTCTCCTCACTCCCAGCCCTCATCGGTGGAGGAACGAGACTGGAGCTCCAACTGTACATGTGGGATGGCGGGTCCTCGGATGGGTCCGTCTCCGAGTACTGGGGACGCGGCACATACTCGGGGTACTCGTGTACCGCTGATGTCTCGGGCTCCATGCGGAGGATCTGCTCATCGCGTGGTCTCGCTCGCTCAAAAATCCCGTTATGACGGTAGGGAGCAGTCGGGGTGAAGCGGTAGCTCGGGACGGGGTGCGCGAAGGGTCGTCCCATGAACATGAATACTCTGACCGTGCAGCGACCCTCAAAATGGTATGACCCGAGTGCCGGGTCATGGTGCAGCTCCCATACCGGGGTGTCGATGAAGAGTACGAATGTCGCCATCTGAAGATATGACGGAAGAAAAGAGAGAGGGAATGAGAATCTTTCTAAAAGAATTCTCAGTAAGGTTATCCCTACTTAGGTGACATCGTCACATCCTCAGGAACCTTGGGTTTATTTCTAAAAGGTGTGCATGCATATAAATTCCTTTTAAGTTGGTTTTCCAAAGAGGTATTTTATCCAAGGTCCGTCATATTTTATAATGCGTCTTTATAACTTAAGCAGAAATATACTAATGATATGAATGCATCATAAGGTAAACCAAACAATAGAATAACTAGGAAACATTATAACATTGGCATAAGTATAGTTTATGTGACATTGTTAACTTTAACTTTCATCTCATGGGGCCGCCCTAAAACTTCTCTAGGTTATGAGCTCATACCTTAACTAGTCGTCACTAGTTCTTACTTATCCTATGATAAGCGTAACATAATCCCGACTTAAAGTACGGGCTAGGGGGCAAATTAAGGATCTCCTTTCTAGGATCATTTCCTTTTTGAAACGCTTTGCTAGCCACGTGGGCCTCGCAATTTGTCCGCTTTGGCAGGCTGCATCTACACATACCCTCACGGATTTGTCTCCTCCTGGGGGTGCTCGGCCAAACCGGTGTCACCCAGGAGAAGCGCGCCTCAATGTTGTGTCACATTTATATTCTCATAAGTATTAAATCACAATTACCTCATCATTTATCATATTCATTTTTATCATGCATTCTCATATGGCTTTTTCATAACATATATATCATCACATGAAACTTTCTCATTTCGTCACATAAAACTTTCACACAAACATCATCACATAGTCATATCTAACAATCATCCCCATAAGCTCATAGACATGATACGTTATAACTCATAGTGTTTTAAACTTCGATTCTTATGAGTCTTAAACTTGCAAATTAATTGTTCTAACATTATCCTTAACTTCTTTATACACCTATAGTTTGACAATTAATGAGTTATACAAATTTTATGCTCAAGAACTAATCCAAATAGCACTAAGCAGAATTTGGACAGCTTTATGTTTATGTGATTACGAAGTTCTAGAAATTACGGTTTAGATCTCTATCTCACATTCTAAGTTATTGATCATCAACACCTAGTCTCTTGGGAACCTATAAGGTTATAACTAAGTATTTCTCACCTCACCCTATGGTCAAGAACATCTCTAAACCTCAAGAGTGCAGAAATCAAAATACTAACTTTACGGGTACCTAAAAGTCACAATAATGACCCTTTCTAAGTTCGGTTTGCTCCTAAGGCTTCAAGATTAAGTCCTAAACCAATTATGAGTCATTCCTACACATATAAACTAATTTAAAACCATGATTATTGAATCTAAACCTTGCTGGACAGAATCCAGAAAAATAAATCTTTAAGGGATCTAGAACTCTCAAATTAATTCTTTTCTAGTTCCTAACTTATCCTATCTTTCACATATGAGTCTTAACATAATTATTACCCAAACATAAGCATATTAACATCATTAACACAGCTCATACAGTGGCCAAACATAGCAAGGCAGAACTGAAACAGAAACTCCATTTAAAGGCATTGAATCATAGTTTCTAAAGCACATAAAATACTAGTTTCTCTTGGAACCTTATTAAAACCTTCAAAACTCTTTCATGAACACTTTTATCATCTAAACTCATGAAAATACTTAATAGGGCAGTGGCTATATTATTTTCATCTCAAGAGGTCCTAAATTCATAACGCTTAGTTCTACGCATTCCTTATACTCATATAAGTTTAGAAAAATTATAAAACATAGTTTTCAATACTTGAAAACATTAAGGCCTCATAGGGCCGAAATATGAACCATAGGAAATAAATGTTTTAGACCTTTGTTTGAGATATCATTGGGCAAGTCTTTTAGCTCTAGAATCATTAAAGTGATGACATAAAAATAAACATGCTCATGCACTTATTTTAGTTATTGCTAGAAAGTAAAGTGAGAGCATAAAATAAATATGTGGTGCAATATATTATTATCTTTGATATTTAGGTGAGGACTTGAAATATAAATATGATAATGCAAAGCTTGAAACATAAACATGATAATGCAAGTTCATTCATTATCTTGGGATTTAGTGATAGCAAGGAAATAAACATGATATGCAAAGCTTAAAGTAAACATGATGCAAGTTTCATTTTTATGTTTAACTAGAGCTCATTTAAGACTTTAACAAGATAATAACCCCATACAACATCTCAAAGATCACAACACAAGAATCGAAAATCATATAAAAGAGAAAGAAAGTGAAGCTACATCAAGTTCTTTATTAAGTACCCAAAACCCCTATCTAGAGACAAATCTCTAGAACGTGCCGGCCAACTTTAAGGTTGACAAGGGTAGGCTTGGGCTTTTAGAAATCCTTAGATTAATTTTCTTAAGTTGGAAAACCATGTGAGCTAGATAACATATAGATGAAGTTGTAAGAAAAGGAAAACTCAAGCTTTAGAGGTTTCTTTGAGATGAACACAATGTCATCATCTAGAAACTCTCATCATCAAGCTATCATGCTCAAATCAAGGCCTCATGGCCGAAAATGAAAGGAAAGGAAAGACAAAGGAAAGTTCAAAAGGAATCCAAGAGAAAACTAGAGAAAAACACTTTCTTGAGCAAAATAAAGTTTGAAAACAAATCCCTACCTTTTGATGAAGATAAAATCTTGATCTTGAAGATGGAAATGAGATGAGCAACACCCCCTAGAATGGTGGTGATGATTTCGGCTAAGGAAAGGAA
The DNA here is from genome assembly GCA_031216105.1 of Dalbergia cultrata. NCBI lineage: Eukaryota > Viridiplantae > Streptophyta > Magnoliopsida > Fabales > Fabaceae > Dalbergia > Dalbergia cultrata. Next base: position 50,992,641 of record CM062346.1, read on the forward strand.
AAGGAAAGGAGATGTGTTTTGAGTGAAGTTGTGTTTGAGGTGTGGTGTTTGAGAGGTTTGATGATGGTTCAAGGTTTTGGGGTGGTGTTTGATGGTTGAGAGGTGATGATGAGATGAAGAGATGAAGAAGATAAAGATGAAAAGAAAGGAAGAACACTCTTGGAACTTTGAGAGAAAAAGGAAAGACTAGCAAGACAACTCTAAAACTCTAAACTTTGCAAATGCTTCAAAGTGCAACAAGGCTAACACAAGCATCCTATTTATAGAAAAACAAAACCATGGAGGAGTGAATGGGGAGGGCTTGGCCGTAGCCTTTGAGGGAGGAAGGAAGAGAAAATATCTCTTACACAAGGTCATTCAAGCATGGTTTGAAGTATGGAAGCTATGCTACAAAGCATGGCTTGATGTGAGTTAATTTCCTATCACATTTTTATGAATTTAGTCTTCTAGAAACAATGCATGGCTGGAACTTTTCCAGCCACAATTAAATGGGAAAAATGGGTTGTTTTAATTATTTATTCATGTGGAAATTCAAGCTTGATTGAAAGTTATGACAAGGTATAGTGTATGTGACTTGAGGTATGGCCTTGGAGTGTTGAAAAATTGAACATGTGATGCATATGGAGGAGGTGAGGCTTCGGCCAGCTTGGGACAACAGAATGGGAGGATGATTTGACCATTTAATTGTGTGTTAATGGTAGGTTTAGATGTGTATTAGCTTAGGTACAAGGTTAGGAATGATTAAGCTTAAGTTTAGGTAACTAAGAATGTGATTTAGAGAGTTTATGACAAGTTTAGGAGTGCTCATACATCATTAAAGAATTTAAAACTCATTTATGAATAAACAATGTGTAACACAATTCCATGATTTAAGGAATTGGAAAGAGAAAACACTATTCAAGATTCTATGACTAGGTGTCATAAAATTAAAATATGATTTTAGGTTGTAATTAAGTACTTTTTAGTTTTAATCAACTTTAATAAATTATTTTGACTCAAGATTAATTAAGGAAATTAATTAACCTTCGATTAGAGCCTAATATTGCTTAGGTTTGCTTAATCACGCGATTAAGCGTAAAAATACGAAACTAGGGGCAAAACCGTAATTTTGCACTAATTTTGCCCGGGACTTCTAAAATTAAAACTGAGGTCATAGAATACATAAAAATGCCTTTTAAAACTATCTGGAGAAGTTTCGGGTTCATCCGGCACTTGCAAACGGGTAAAACACCACAGGGGCGTTTTGGTCATTTTGATCGAAAACTTCAAAACGAGATTTTCGATCCCGGGAAGGTACATAAGTTTTCTACTCCCCTTCCAACATTGAGTTTGCCCTTCGAGTACTGCCGCACTGGCTTTCCTCGAATTCCAAGCTGAAAATGACCTCAGGGGCATTTTGGTCATTTTCACTCTAACAGAAAAATCGGGGCGTTACATGAAGAGCACAGGAAGTGTGGAGAAATTTTTTCAGCATTTCAACTATTATATCTTTAACTCTCTCATTGGCATTTAAGCTTGGCATCTCCATTTATACAAGTCTATCTTCATGACCATTGCCTCTTTGATTTAATCTCCAAGTGACATGTGTACGTTTTTAGATGTGCCTTGGAATGTTAGTCTAGAGAGGTAGGCTGACAACTTGTCACATCGGTTGCAAAAGCCGTTGTATTATAGAGGTTTGTAATGTCCTCATTTTCCTTTTCACTTTCTAACCATGGTTTCTAAGCTCCTCTTTCTAGAAAATATGGTCATTAATCATTTAGGTAGAAGAAATAACATGCCAGTTATAACACTGGGTCTGATTTGATATTCGAATTTTGAAATTCGAATTTTCCCTCCAATTTCCTTAGCGTTCTTCGCTCCATAGTAAAGTGAGCTTTTTGATGGCGTAATCAATCTCTTTGCTTTTTCTTTTATCTTCTAGTCTTCAATCTTGATTATTTGATTATGATATCTTTGCGATTGTACTGATTGATGACTTAGTAACACATTGCTCTTGGACATGAAATGATTTCTTCATCTTGGTGTACTTTATGATGTCTCATGCTACTTTCTGAAGATCTTTTCCTTGGTTTCTTGATCTCTAGCTTGAACTGCTTTAGTCCTTAGGCATTTATACTTCTTTTCCACAAGATAATATTCACCTTTTAAGCTTGATCTCCTCTCTTGAGATAAACATGATTTCTCATGTATAGTGAAATTATTCCCGATTCAAGTCTGCTTCTATGTCTTTGATCCGTAAACATGAATATGTTCTTTGGTTGAAATAACATTCACTTTCTTTTGAACTTAATCTCTTCCCATGAGATAAATCATGCTTGCGCATGTAAAGTGAAACATTATTTTTGCTTTGAGTACGTATTATGCACGTTCTTTGCTTGTCATAATATTCAATTTCTATTTAGCTTAATCTCTTTCCCTGAGATGAAACATGTTTACACATGCAAAGTGAAATATTAATCTTGCTTTAAGTCCGTGAGATACAAACCAGATTAACCTATTCTGCATTGTTAAGAAACTAAAGGTAGTCGTTAGTCATTCTTCAAAGTATTTTCTTTAAGCTGACTTTGTTGTCAATTAAAACATTTTAGCTTATACTTTCTGAAGGGTTATAGAGTTTACACCTATGCCGATCGACATACTCTCTATTGTATTCAAATACGATGATTTTGTATTAAAATATATGATATCTTCTATTATCTATTGTATTTGAATACAAGAAACCTATATTCGAATACATGGCATCTTGTACTCAATTTTGTATCCTATTGAAATATATTACATATTGTACTCTTTGTTGTATTCAAACCCGAGAATCTTATGTTTAAATATTTGACATCTTGTAATTGATGACCATTAGTATATTGTCAAAAAAAAGTTTTCGTTTTATTAATTTTAAAACATGATTTTAAAACAACTATCCAAAAAGTTGCTTTTTAATTTTAGCATTATAGCAGGCATAGGTTCATTTCCCATGGTTGGATGGAATTAATTTATGCAATTCCCTTGCCTTGCCCACTACACATGTCGGTCTACCCTACACATGCTAGTATGCCTGTGATTTAGTGTCGATTTACTGACTAGTTCGTTCGTCTGCCCATCGGTTCAACCCAAGTTTGACCAATGTTTGACCGATCCTATGCAAAATTGATCTAATTGAAGAACCAAACTTGATGAATGCTCGGTTCATCGATTTCCAATTCGAACTAGTCAGTCCGGTCCGGTTTTAAAAACTATGCTAGTAGGTAATTTTTTTAAAAGAAAAAAAATACTTGAGGTATCTTTAAAGTTCAAACTTAATTTTTTTTCTAAAAGTACAGCTCAGTTGTCATCATTATATACATTATACTAAATCCTTCTTGATGATTAAGGTTATATAATTTGATTACACTAGCTAAAAAAACCTAATATCTTAGTTTGCACAATTTCAGTTTAATACTTATAAATCAAATATTCAAGGCTTTTTGAAACCTTTTCATTTATTTGTCACCATTGATATATAAATTGGAAAAACTCAAACATATATGCCACACTTGTCCTCTATTTATGAATCAAAAAACACTTGCCCTATATTTTCTTTTAAAAATGCTATTTAGTTTGTATTTTCAAAAGCAAGTGTCATAAACACTCATCTTTTCATCATTGAATGTGACAGTACATAGTCTTCATTCACTCTAACTCATTTGTTTCACCTAATAGTGATAAAATAGGTGTTTCAATAGGACACACACTTTAAGATGTACAAATAACATTATTAATTTTCTTTTCACCACACAATAAGCATCAGTTGTACACTTCTAATTGAACATCAATGTCAATTAACACAAGAACAATATTTAGTATGCAATTTGACATATCCAAATGTTTGAAAAATTATGATACAAACAAATACTCAAGGCATGATTAGTATTTACAAATTAACACATTACGACCACTGCCACCAGGTTATCAAATTAAATCAATTCATCTGTGGCCCATGGCTCAACATCTTTATCGAAGATGCTTGGCCCATAAGTTGACATTATCATCTCACGAATAAGTGGATATTGTAGACTGCCAAATGAGAAAACTGGAACAGCAGCAAGAAAAGTCACAGGTATGACAATCCATAATTGCCCATGAAACATAATGAAAAGAGCAGCACAAAAAGCTAGCAACATGCTTGCCATAGATATGAACAAAGTCAAGAGGCCTATGATTAGCTTTGTAGGTAATGATGTAAGAAAATCATTCTCCGCATAACGAGAAGTGAGAATGCCCAAAAACATTAGTATGGAAGTTGTTGAAGAAAAGAGTGATAATGCATCTGATATTATGAAGATCATAAATCCCTTTTTCTTTGAGAAGATCGGGTAACCTGTGTTTTGGTCATTACCACCTGGAACTGTGAAAGCTGCCGCAAACACAATAGTAGCTACAAGTGCTGCAGCAATGCTACAAGAACTGGCTGTTCCTTTCATCCATTTCTCACCGTCTTTCACCAATTGCTTATGATTCTCTGTGAACAATTGTCGAGGTGTCATCTTAATCTCTTCATTATTTAAACATTCCTTCTTCCAAGGTAGCGTGATATTCTCCACTTCCTACATAATCAATGACGGATCTAGAAAATTTAAGTAGTAGTTTAAGAATGCATGATAAATAAATATAATTGTCTAATTTATCATGTCCCATTTTTTCTCTTTTCTATTATTTTATATATTCTAAAAAAATAGTTCTATATATGCTACTAATAAAATAGAAAAATTTGTCATGTTAATTATACTTTTGCTTTTTAACAAGCATAAGCAAGCAATATTAGCAATTTTGCAGGTTTTTTTTTTTTTTTTATGTTAGAATCCAAGAAAACATACTCCATTCTATCAAAAATTATTATTAAAAAATTTAGACAAAATATTGAGATTGTTCCCTTAGAAATATGTAGGGGACAATTTAGTGTCTCGGGATTTAAGGGTCCAAAATTGATCCTCACATTTCAAGAAAAGAGGACAAATTGATCCTTCTATACCAATGGTATCAAGCCCAAGTAGTTATGTAAGGGAGAATGACAGAAAAGGAATGAAAAGTGAGAGTATGCACTGTAATCAAAATTCAGTAAAATGCTTTCAATCGTAATTCATTACTCAAAGGCATATATGTATATACAAGGTGCTTTTGGTGTACTTCACAAGCTATCTTTAGCTTATTTATATTAATAGAATTATAACAAATCTAATTGTAATAACTAATTCTATTAGTTGTTAGGCTTTGAGATCTCCCTTACATCCCCCCTCAAACTTATGGAAATTCTTGCGTTTAGACCTAAAGGAAATATATAAAGTAGTGGAGAGTGGTTTTGTTAACATATTTGCAATTTGATCTTGTGTGGAAATATGCTGGACAATCATTTTCTTTTAGATGACATTGTCTCTTACAAAGAACAAGTCAAGCTCAAAGTGTTTGGTTTTGTTATGAAGCACGGGATTAGCCATTAATTGCAAAGCTTCAAGGTCGTCACAAAACATTCATGGCAAGGTGGTCAAAGGCAAATGGAGTTTTATCAATAGTGATTAAATCCAAGTGATTTCCACCATGACAGCTATAAGACTATGAAACTCTACTTATGTACTTGAACATGAGACTACACCTTGCTTTTTTAAGGACCAACTAATGAGATTATTGCCAAGGAAAACACAGAACCCTGTTGTTGACTTGCTATCATCCAAGTCTGCACCCCAATCTGAATCACAAAAGCCATAGAGCCTGAAATATGTACAAGGATGAAAAATTAGCCCATGAGTATTAATGCCACTAAGATATGTAAGTACCCTCTTTGATGCCTTCCAATGAGGTTCGAAGGGCTGATGCATAAATTCACTCAACCTATTTACAACAAATGAAATTTTTGGCCATGTCATGGTAACATATTATAGTCGTCCAATGATAGACCTATACAGTGATGGATTGGAGAAAGTTGTCTCCTCTATAGAAGTGAGTTTCAAGTTGCCTATCATGGGAGTAGGCATAAGTTTAGCTCCCTCTATGCAAGCCTTGACTAAAAGATCCTTGATGTATTTAGCTTGATTCAAATGAACAGCCCTAGAAGTAGCATATGTTGCCTCAATTCCTAGAAAATAATGTAATTTTCCCATGTCTTTGAGTGAGAAAGTGTGGTGTAAGTCATTATTAGCTTGTATATAACAATAGAGTCATCACTAGTTATGATAACATCATCTACATATACAAGAATATGCATGAACTTACCCCGAATAAGCTTTACAAAACAATGAGGAGTCATACTTAGTGTTGCTGAATTTGAGTTGCGAAAGTACAGCACTTAGCTTATCAAACCAAGCTCTTGGTGCTAGTTTGAGTCCATAGAGTGCTTTATTTAGTTTGCATAACATGGTAGAGTCACCAACTAAAAATCCTTTAGGTTGTGTCATATAAACTTTCTCAATTAAATATCCATTAAGAAAAGCATTGTCAAAGTCACACTGCCTGATTTTCCATCCTTTTAACAAAGCTATTGAGATTAAGTCTTACAGTGGAAGGTTTTACAATAGGGCTAAAAGTTTTAGCATAATTAAAATTTTCTTTTTGGATTGAGCCATCTAGGTTTGTACTTTTGGATTGAGCCATCTAGGTTTCTTTTGACTCTAAAACCCCACTTAGAACCTATAGGTTGCCTGCCATTTGGAAGAGGAACCAGAGACCAAGTTTTTGTTCTGAGAAGGGCTTGATATTCAACTTTCATTGACTATAGCCAAGAGGGGACTGTAGTACTTGGTTGACAGAGGTTGGTTCTATGTTTACTAAGTTAGCTGGAGACTTTTGAAGGGCTACAAGATAAGACTGTTGTGATACTTGACTTGGCTCTAGTCTACATTGAATGAATGTTTTCTACTGATTTAGCATTTGTAATATGGCTTATGGTACTGTAATGTAATAGGTCTAGATGTAGATGAAACTGTAGTGGCAAAAGGTGTTGTAGTTGTTACATGTTCTAGTATGCAAAGAACTAATTCAACACCTGCACAAGGATTGATACTTGCACTTGAAGTAAGATTAGTGGAAGAAAAGATACGAACATGAGGCATGGTTGGAGAATGACCATTATCAAGTGGATAGTGAACAAGAGCAATTGAGGGGATAGGGACTAAATTTGGTGAAATAGATAAAGGAGTGGTGGCTATAATAGATATATTGGATAGAAAATTTGCTTTATCAAATATAGTATGTCTACAAATGTAAATCTTTCCCTCAGGAAAGAGGCATTTGTAACCTTTGTGCTATGAGGAATAACCTAGAAAGGTGTAGGGTTTGGGCTTGAAATCCAGTTTGTGAGTATTATGGAGTTTGAGATAGGGGTAACACAAGCAACCAAAGGTTTTTAAGGTTATAGTAATTAGGTTGTTAGTTGAATAGGGGTTTGAGTAGAGTAGAGTGGTTTAGAGTAGGTGTAGGCAAGATATTTACTAGATAGATAGCTATGAGGAAGCCATTATCCTAATGTTTTAAGGGTGGTGAGGCTTTGGCTAGGAAGGTTAGTCCTATTTCTATTAAGTGCTTGTGTTTTCTTTTTAGTGTTCCATTTTGTTCATGTGTATAAAGACAGGTTGCCCTATGCATAATGCCTTTTCTCTTGAGATAAGATTCAAAAGCATGGGAAAGATACTTTTCCCTATGATCAGACTATAATGCCTTAAGTTTCTTTCCTATTTGCAATTCGGCCATGGCTTTAGGGATGGCAATAGGGAGTTGAAGGCGCGAGGACCCACAGGGACCCGTGGGGATCCTTGGAGTCAGATTCCCACGTGTGGGGATTTTGGTCCCCACGGGGATGGGTACGGGGTTAAAACTCCCCTTGTAGCAAATTGGGGGACAGGGATAGGGATTATTGCCCCCGCCCCACAGGGTCCTCGCCCCGAGGGGCATTTTTGTAATTTCTAGTTAAAAATTATATTTTTATTAATTTTTTTCAAAAATACATTTTATACTTAGTAACCTGTAACCCTAATTTCACTTTTCCCTCTTTCACTTTCACTTGGCTGCCCCACACACCCACCCACTGCTCCCTCACCCTCCTCGCACACTTGAAGATCCAATCACCCCTCCTTGGCTCCTAGCACCACAGCACCAATATCTCCACACAACACAACACAATTGACAACATACACAAAAACATATCACCCCTGTTTTGTGACTCTCATCGTTGACGCTGACGGGCCTTGACCCCTTTCTCCCTCAATTTTCAAGGGTTCTCCCACTCACCCCCTTCACTGAAGTTGGAAACCTAAACCCACTTTCACGGAGTCACGAGATCACCGCTCAGGCACTCACGGAAGCAAACCGTGCAACGAGCTGCTACGAGCTTTGATCTATGACGGAGCTTCGATCTTCAAATGAGCTGGTGATGGACAGCTACCAAAATGAGTGGACGATGGTGCTTTGATCTGTGAGCCTGCAAAGTACTAATTTCAACTTTCAACTTTCTAGTTTCTACTGCTTTGGATGCTTTGAATGCAAGTACTGTTTTTGTGGTTTTTTCTACTGCTTTGTGGTTCTTTAATCTACTGCTTTGTGGTTATTTAATCTGCTGCTTTGGATGCCTTCTTTCTACTGCTTTTCAACTAGAAATGGAAAAATATCTTCAAAGGTAGACCCGTATGTACACCTTACAGAGACCACCATTTTAATTGAATTCCTGATGATATCTGCTAATACAGTTGGCTCCATTGAGAACAATGGATTTTTTTTTTTGGGTCTTTGATTTTTTTGGGTTTTGATTTTCTATACCATTTTTATTTTGGGTCTTTATGTTTTTGTCTTGATTTATTCGGATCTTTGATTTATTTTGGTTCTATATCGGTTTCTTTTTTCTAGGTCTTTGATCTTCTGTCTCGGTTTTATTCATTTATTTATTTATTTTTTGGTCTATGATTTTTTCTCCTAATTTCTTCAACCATTTGTTTGTACTTTATAGCATGAGTACTCCTGGTCAATCCTCTTTTGGCCCTGTAGGAAGCAATATGATTATGCCCACACCATTATCAACTAGTCAGGCCACACCCACACCCACACTACCTTCAAATCTGCTAGAAGAAAACCAAGAAGCTCAATCTCCTTCTCATACTGAAACACAACTTGTCACTGGACGCAATTGCAACACAAGAGGAAGTCCTAATAAAAGAGGATTAACTTCATAAGCTTGGGACCACTTTAAAATACAGAAGATTGATGAAAAGTGGAAGACAATTTGCAAGTATTGCGATAAAGCTCTTGGAGGAAACACTAAAGTAGGTGCCAAACACCTGCATGATCACATAAGGACTTGCAAGCTTCGAACTGTGAGGGGTTCAAAGCAAGCAAAAATTAATACTATGGCTCAACCATCAAGTTCAGTTGGAGATGGGGTTCAATCAATGATATGTGGAACCTTCAATTTCAATGAAGATTTTTCAAGGTCAAAACTTTGTATCGCATGAGTATCCTTTGCCAATGGTTGATCACATTGGTTTTAGAAGGTTTTGTAGTACTCTGCAACCTTTGTTTAAGCCAATTACACGGAACAATGTAAAGTCATAAATAATGAAATTATATGACCATGAGAAGACAAAGATGACAAAGGTGCTTTCAAAGATTCAAAGTCGGATTGGAATAACTACAGATATATGGACCACAAGTAACCAAAATAGAGGCTACATGTCTATCACATCCCATTTCATTGATGATGGTTGGACTTTGCAAAGTCAACTTGTGAGGTAACTAATTAATCCTGATTATTGCTATATCCTTTATTGGTAAGTCATGATTGGTATTTGTATATATCTATGATATTTACTGTTTTAATGATTTACTCTAGGTTCATTTATGTGCCTGCACCACATACTATTGAGGTTCACTGTCAAGTTTTGGTTGATTGTCTATTTGATTGGAATTTGGATAGGAAGATTTCAACCTTGATTGTTGATAATTGTAGCACTAATGATGCCATGATTGAGCATCTCTTTGAAAAGATTTTGAATTCTTCTTTTATGAGGGGTAGGTCATTATTCCATATGCATTGTTATGCCAATATAGTTAACTTGATTGTAAAATGGGGATTGTCTACCACAGAGGAATTTATTCACAAGATTAGGGAAAGTGTTACATACTGGGTTACAACACCAAAAAGGGAGGAGAAATTTGCTGAAGCTTGTAGACAATTGAACACTCCATATTCAAGAAAATTATGTCTTGATTGTAGAATTAGATGGGACTCCACATATCTAATGCTTGCATCTGCATTTCCTTATAAAGAAGTTTTCAAACGTTTGAAAGTCCGTGAGACTAGTTATAAGTGTTTGCCAAGTGATGATGATTGGGCCATGGCATTAGAAATTTGTGAGAAATTGGAAGTTCTATAGTGTGACTGAATTGTTTTCTCGCACTCAATATCCAACATCTAATCTCTATTTTCCAAAAATTTGTGAGATTACATTGTCTTTGAACGAATGGCTTTTTTCTGAAAATTTCACTATCCAAGTTTTGGCAACATATATGATTACAAAGTTTGATAAGTATTGGGGAATGATTAATAAGGTGATGGCTATAGGGGCTATTTTGGATCCTAGGTATAAGATGAAGTTGTTGAACTACTTTTTTCCTATCATGTATGACAATGAAAGTGACAAACAAATAGGAAAAGCGAAAAAGTTAATGAAAGATTTGGTGAATGAATATCAAGCTAAAGATAGGATTATGAGCCAAGTTCCTACATCTAGTGATTCTACTTCTTCATCAATGGTTACTGATGGTAGTTCTTTTTCAAGAAAAGAAAAATGGAAGTGTAATTACTTAAAATATGTTCAAGATACTGCTGGAGAGGATAATGTCAAGTCTGAGTTGGATTATTATTTGGAAGAATATTGGTGTTAAATGCCCAACTTTGCAAAGAATTGCAAGAGACTTTTTAGCCATTCCGATATTCATAATTGCTTCGGAGTCAGCCTTTAGCACTAGTGGTCATTTTTTGAATCTTCGCCACAGTAGGTTAAATGCAAATACAATTGAGGCATTGATGTGTACTCAATATTGGCTGTGTGCTATAGTCTTAGGTAATGTTATGTTATATTTTGTCCATTTTTTATGTTTGCTAACATTTCTAATATTTCCTCTTAATTTGTTATAATTGTTAGTTGCTTCAAAAGGTAAGACAAAATATTTGTGTCTCACAATACTTGAGGACAAAGATGTAGATGATAGCGTATGTCAATGAAATCTTATATAAAATTTCTTATAGCTTTAATTTTCTAAGACTTGGAATTAATGTATTTCTTTTTGTTGGTAAGCATCACTGAAGCAAAATGACTACGAAGACTAGCTGGGCAACAAAGCATCACTCATGCTAATTATGCTTTCTGGTGTTATTTATTTATTTTTTAAAATGATTTTCTACTGGTTCTATTGGAGATTATTTGTTTTGGACATTTTCTACTGGTTCTGTTTTGCTTTTATTTTGTAAGTTGAAGTTGATAACTTAATGTTGTAAAGACTAAGTTTTTAAGATTTATCGTGTTAGAATGATAAATTAACTATTTTTAGTCCTTTTTTTAAAAAAAAATTAGGCTATTTATTGAAGATTTTTGGCTTTACAGGTTTTTTCCTCTTAATTTTGCACATCCCTGGGGATTGGGGCTGGGGGTGACTTTTTCCCCATGGCGAGGATTGGTGGCGGGGTCGAGGACACTCTTTGGGGTTTGGGGCGGGGAATAGGGAAGTACTCCCCGCACTTGCCCCGCCCATTGCCATCCCTACATGGATTTGAATTTATGAAACATAGAGGAAACTTTGAATTTGACATAGAGCAAATAAATCCAAGTGAACTTGGAATATGCATCAACAAAGATTATATAGAATCTATAACCAAAAAATAAAATAACTAGTGCAAGCCCCTATACATCAGTATACACTAGTTGTAGAGGTTCATTCCAAACGTATGTGCTAGGAGAGAATGGTAACTTGTGACTTTTGCCCATACAACAAGAAGCGAAAACAATAAGATATTTATTGACATTATCGGAAATCTTACATCAATTGAGTACATTTTTATAGTTGTACAAGATGGATGAACTATTCTATTATGCCATAACATGAAAGTATCAATATAGGAATCATTTGCAAGAAAGGTTGTCTTTTGTGTATTAGCAGGTTTTATTTTGACATTTTCAAAAGCATATAGACCATTTCTAGGGTTTGCTTTGAATAACATTTCCTTGGTAACTTGTGATTTTACATGACCAATATCAGTATGGAATTCAAAGAAGGCATTATAGTTTCTTGCAAATTTTTGAACACTAATTAAGTTCTTGCTAGACTAGGAATAGGTTTGTGGGGACAGTCGTCAATCCATAAAGTAGCATGGATTGTTACAAATAGTATCAGAGTAGTGCCTCTCCCAGTATAATGTGGTTCAAGGACGAACTAAGTGAAAGCTAGTAGGCATGTAATGCACTGTGACGAGGACAGGGAGTGATCGCCAGTGCAAAGAAGGTACAGACAAGGAGCAGCTCCTCGCAAGGTTTTCTAAGTGGAGAGGTACATGAATAAGCCAATTACACACCCAAATGAGAAGGATCCTAAGACTGTATAGGTATGGGACTATACAGTTAAGGATGACTTATATGAATTGATTTGTACAACCTATACCAACAAGATACATCTTCTTTTCGGTAGCCCATCACTAAAGAACTCCATGGTTAAGTGTGCTTAACCTGGAGCAATTTTAGGATAGGTGATCTCCTAGGAAGTTTTCCCAGGAAGCATGTAAGTGAGGACAAAGCATGCTGAAAAGACCCGTGTTGGTTTGTGAAGACAGTCGTCAATCCATAAAGCAGCATGGAACTATTACAGAATCGACCTTTACCTCTTCTATTATTGAATTGTCTACCACCTTGATATGCAAAGAACCTTCCACATCCACTTGCCTAAGTTAGGTGGGCCTGTACCATTTCAAATTCTTCTTTATCAAATCTTTCAAGCCTTTGCTCTTGTGCCATGAACAGAGCTTCAACTTTACTTATAGTATATAGCTTAGATCTTGACACTATTGTAGTAATGAAGAAGCTGTAATCATGATTTAAGCCATCAAGGACTACCTCTATATGTTCTTCTTTGCTCACGGGGGAGCCTACAGTAGCAAGAATATCAACAATCTTCTTTATTTCAAAAAGATACTCAACAATAAGCCCTTGTTTCTTCTAAGCCTTCAATTGTGTTTTGAGTTGCTTGACTCGAGCCCTTGTTTGGGAAGTAAAATACTCCTTTATGCACCTTCATATCTGCTAAGAAGCCACATAGCTCACCATTCTTGTGGTGAAGGAAGAAGACATCAAAGCCAATAACCAAGATGTGAGGAGCTTATCTTGTTTAAGCCAATTGTGATATTGCTTTACAATCTTCCCCTAAGTTTCATCACTTGCATAGTTGAATTTCTTGGGAGCCTTCCTTTCATCGAGATAATCTTCCAAATCATAGCCATCATAGCTTCAGCTTGCTGTTTCCAAGCTAGAAAATTGTTATCATCCAATTTTAGTGAAACTGGATTTGAGAAGATGTGGGGCACAAATTTATGATCTTGTGCATTTGAACTATGTCGTTGTTCTGATACATTTCCCATGGAGCTTTCTTCTTGAAGCTCTAATGCCATAATGGTATCAAGGCCAAGTAATGATGTAAGGGAGAATGGGAGAAAAGGAGAGAAAAGTGAGAGTATGCACTATAAGCAAAATTCAACAAATTGCTTTTATATACAAGGTGCTTTTGGTGTGCTTTACAAGCTATCTCTAGCTTGTCTATACTAATAGAATTCTAACAACTCTAACCACAATAACTAATTATGTTAGTTGTTAGGTTTTGAGATATCCCTTACATATATAGGTCTGTACAATTAACAAAAAAGAAAAGGTATGAAACTATACTAAAGGCCTAATTTGAGACTTTCAAATTATGAGTAACTATGCAATACATTTCTGAGGGATGAATTTGGATATGTTGTCAAAAATTTAATAATAATTTTCTATAAAGAAAATGAGCTATTCATTGACTGACCTTAAACCACTGTAATTCCCTTTGCATTTGTAAAGCTGCACCAGAGATATCATGAAACTCTTCAGAGGGAGCTAATAGTCCTGCCATATGCAGTAGAGTATTGCCCTTATTGTCTGTCTTGTTCGCAACTGTATACTTCCAAGTCACACCATGGATGAGATTAAAGACTCTCGCTTGGCGAAATCGAACAGCTTCAAATATAGGGCTTCTTGAAGTTTCATTGGTCCAGAAAAAGTCCAGGTGGACCTTTGACACTTCTTTGAAAAACTCTGGGACCCCTTTTTTGGTAGCTTGAGCTACTGCCTCACGTGCATGACTAGTTTTAACTTGTTCTTCATCTAATGCTAATAACACTTGACATGCAATATGTAGAAGTTCAAGAGCTCGCATGTGGGCCAACTTTATTTGGTATGTACTCTTTATTCCTATTGGTATAATAAATAGAAAGAAGTCATTCCTTGTACAAGAGAGGGGAAAAAAAGATAGCCAAATGTTGAATGCAAGTGATCTAGTTCCATTTAATAGTCATGTTATTAATACATTTTAACTACTAGCTAGAGATATTGAAAATAGTTTAGGAATTTAATAATCAAAATTTAAAGCTTTGAAAAGAATTTCTGGATACATAAGCTCTAGTAAAATTTATAGCCACCTGAATACGTTATGTATTGCAATTTATATAACTTTTAAGGTGTTTTACTACTAGAAACTTGCGAAGCACAAATGGATTTTATAGATGATTTTTTTGTCTTTGATATGGATTTACAAATGGAAAATGAAAAATTGGAAAAAAATTTGTCATATAGTTAGTAAATCCGTCTATAAATGTTGGTGCAAACTCCCATCACATGGTGCATAATTGTTACAAATGGCGTTCATAGATGAAAAAATTAAAAAAATATTGAGAAAATGTAGATGGACTCATAGACAATTTTATAATGAATTTTTTTAAAAAGAATAAAATTCAAGTAATTACATATGGTAAAGTCCATCTATAATTTGAATTTTCAAGTGTGTATCACATGCACGCTTTATAGATGGTAATTTTTGTCTGTAATGTCTTGATTGAAACACGTTGTTTCAATTCCTACTGATACAGATGGATTTTCCCATCTGTAAAGCGATTGATGAGCGTTATGAATGGAAAAATCCATTTGTAAAAGGCGAAACAAATCACATGGCCCTCTTGCTTATTCACCATTTTCTATCTCCTACTCTTTCTGATCTCCCATTCTCTTTAGCATTGCAGTCATTCTTTTGCCACTACCGGTGATTGGAAACTCCATTTTGCAAATTGTTATTGTGCTTTCCCTTTTAATTGGTTTATTTTCTTATTTTTGGTCTTTGTTCATGCTTTCCATTGCTCAGTGTTTCTAGTTTTTAGTGTTACTAATTGGAAGAATTTTCAATTTTTTAGGATATGGAGCACATCTGGAGCATTGTTGGAGTAATTTGGAGCACATTTTGTTTGCTAGTTTTATAGTGCATTCATAAATATTATATTTGATAATGTGTTTCATTTTGGTGTTTTGGAATTTAATAGTGTTTGTGATTTTTTTCCTAATTTTATAATTAATTAAAAAGTTAGTATTTATAATTAAATGTGTTTGTTAATTTTTTACTTTTAGGGTTTGGTTAGGTGCATGTTGTCAACCATTGATTTGTTTGTTATCTTGGATTGCTATATACGTTGGTAATGAAATCTTTATGATTGATATGTTAGAACATATATAGGATAGAGACTTATAATTTGTAGGATAAAATTATAGAACTGGAGATTGCATGATTGGGGGGAAAAGTGTAGAGGTCTTTCCTTAACTTGTTTACATTGTTTACTATGGGACATTTTGTGTTTGCAAAGATTATAAGATACGCATATTGTGGAGTTATAAGGGAATATGCTCTACAACAGTTTTAGGATTGTGATACGTAATCTGTTGATTAATTATTCTGTAGTCTAATGTAATTGTTTGCATATAATTATTTTGATGTGGAATTGCAATGAAATTGTGGCTTGTTAATTAACTGTTAAAGACATACTATGTAACGGGATAGTCTTAAATTAGGGGAAACTCTGTCAAACATTTTCAAAGTATAATATTTATTGTTTGAATGTAATCATGATATACATAAAGGAATATTCATACATTAGGGGAGATTCTACCATTTTTTCATTAGAAATTCATGTAATTTAAAATAAAAAGGGTTAATAAAGTGTTGAGTTCAAGTTTAAGGTTTATATAGTTCTTGATCTAAATATTCCTTGGAAACTATTCATGGATGAATGATAGGTTACACCCAGGTTAGGAGGAATAAAACCTGAATATTATCAAGGTGTTGAGGAATTCATATGTGTTGCTTGCAATTCACAGTAATTCATTATTGACCAGAAAGTTAGGTGTCGATGTTCTAAGTGTAAGTGTAGGAAGTTCTTAAATATTGATTCAATTAGGTATGATTTGTACAAATTCATATTTAAACCTGATTATTGGATATGGACTAAACATGGGGAATTAGTTTATGTGGAAAATCAGTTTGGAATGGGTTAGGTTGGAAGTAGTTCAAGTGCTCTGTAATTAGGAGGTTGGATTTGGGTAATGTGCTTGGGAAGAAAACAATAGTTGTTATCAAGACAAATTCCAAACCATAGAATCATGTAGGGGTAGAAAAATAGACACTAGTTGTATTAGTGTTAGAGGAGATTCAAGTGGTGGTGAATGTGTTTAGTATAGGAAACTTAAGAAAATAGTTGAGTTAGAGTATGCCAATAAACCTATAAAAAAAGGTTGTCTTGTTCAAGTGTGAATGGTTCAATCCATAGTTTTGAAAATCATACTAGATCAGCTAATTCAAACCGAAAATTGGTGAATCGACCACCTAATCGGTTCAATTCGTCATCTGGATTGGTTCTACATATGACCTGGTCAATGCATGTCAAACCCAGTCAAAACTGAGGTGAACTGGCAGGTCAACTGCCCAGCCAACCAACTTGAACCGCCATTAAAAATTGATGAATAATAATTTAAAAAATTCCTTGTAAGGATTCAAACCCTACACCAAGAGGAACAAGGCACATGCACACACTACTAGGCTAGCTTGTTTCTTATTATATAATGTGCCAATAATTATATATTTTATAAACCTAATATAATTTTATATATAAATGAATTCAAAACTTCCCCTAAGAGATCGAACCATGTGCTAGCGGGATAAATAGCAATGCACATACCACTAGGCTAACTTGCTCTTTATTTATTAAGTACAAATGATTATATATATTGCATACTTAATATATTTTTATATATTTATTTAATTAAATCCAATTTAACCAGTGACCCGATACCTTGACCAAGTCAATCACCATTTCGGTTCTGAAAACTATGGTTTGATCCAACATGCCTAACAAGAACACGAAAACACATCCAATACAACACCATTGAGATTAACCATACCAAAAGATATAGAGCCTTTGACCCGTTCATCATTGCACAAAATGCAAGACAAGAATATTTCTATCTTACCCTAGAAAATGTAGTAATAGTTAGAGGGTCATAATAAAAACTAAACCAAGGGGTCAGATTGAAACTAAAGAAGTAGGTGATGAGGAGGCTTTTCAAATTGATGACTCAATCCCCTCACATGTAGTAAGAGACACTGCCATCCCCCTAAACTTAGCTTCCCTTTTGAACAAACTTGAAACAGTTGACGCTTCTACCCAAACTTTAATAAAAAAAAATGAAATGGATGACATGACTGAAGATGAGGAGCAAGAACTTATCGATGACATTTCATTTGAGAATAATGATAATAGTCCTGAACTATCAGAGTAAATAAGGAAAATTAATAAGGTGAATAGTACTTCAATATTATTACATTTAAGTGTTGTGTTTTGTTGATCCTATTTTATTTTAATTATGATATTAAACATGAATTATATTTCATTCAGATATGGTAGGTAGAGGTAAGGGGAAGAAAGGTGCTACCCAATGAACTAGTCACGGTGGTAGTGTATCACCCTAAAAAAATTATATAAAATTAATGAGTTTTTCTAGTCATAATTTCAAAAATTTGACAGACATAGAAATGATGAGGACGATCCAATGGATCTGTAATATATATATATATATATATATATATATATATATATATATATCTGTGTGTGTATATGAATAGTAACCTAGTGGGCCCCATGGGCCCGCCGGGATAGCCGAAACCCTATAATTAGAGTCCAGAGATGCTCGAAATTAAGAAATTATAGAATTTTTAGATTAGAAATTGGTGGGAATAAAGATTTTATACCTAGAATTAATTTTCGGACAATAGTTGATTACTAGGGTACACTGTTTTACCTGTTCAGTAAAATTTCGGTGTGCGATTTCTAACACTGAAAGATAGTTTAATCTTTGCAAAAGGATAATGTCTATTCATTTAAATCAAATGAATGGCAAAGATTCAATCTTAAATAACAAGATCAAATCCTAGCCATCCATCTTTTTTTATTTAGAAAGAAACTATACTTTTTACCTAAATACTACATTTATGACAAGATAACTACAAAAGCCACCAAACTTGACCAAATCATCTCATCATTCTCGGCCATATTAGGAAGATCAACCAGCCTCCATTGTTGCCTTTCTTGAGAGTTTCTATCTTGATTCAAACCTCCATAGGATTAGCTCAAAGTCACTAAAAGCTTAAACTTTATTTACTAAACTTAATCTACTCATCACCACTTACAAAACTAATTGATTAGAATTTAATTTCATCAACCTTTTCTACTTTGAGAGTTCACAATCTACTGTCAAGGGAAGGGTTTGTGTCGCTTTAGAGGCTTTGAAGTAAAGGAAATCATTCTTGAGTCACTCTTGGAGCCAAGATCACTAAAAGCCATCAAAGTAGGGCTTATTTCATCCATTTTTCTTTCTAATTTTGCTCTGGAATATTCTTATTGATAAATTCCAAAATTCCCAATTTTATTGGATGATTATACAATATTGATGTGTTGATTTTGGTAAGAGGCTTGGATGAAGTTAGATAAGCTATTTTCTTAATACATGTTCTAACCCTTGCTGCTGGAAATCCCATTTTTGAGTAAGCAGCTAAAAAACTTTGATTTTTCTCACTGATTTAGAGATATAATTATGAGCTAAAATTTTTATATGATGAAACTAACATATGGAAGAGTCTCCACTAATTTTCTTGTCTCATCTTAAGCACTTTTACTATTTTTAAAAAATGGAGAACTAAACAGTTTAGGGTTTCTGCCCAGCCAGTCCAGTTTGTAGCACTGAAATTGTCTAATTTTGTTACCCTAGCAAATGATTGAATTTTGAGCTGAAAGTTTTATAGGATGTTGAAGACATATTTTAGGTCCAACCCTAATTTTTTATACGAAGTTTAGAGTTTATTTAATATGGTAGAAAAATTGAAACTTCTACCTGTTAGCTAAAACTGTGTAATTCCTTACCTCCAAAATTGTCAAACTTTATTCATATAGTTAGAGACCATTTCATACCTTGAAATTTTTACAAGGACTCCTTGATATATTTAATTATCTCTGAAGATTATTTTTTCTCTATTGTAATGATGTTTACTAATTTAATCATAATTTTCTTGATGATTGAAATTTTGGCAGCATGCTGAATTAGCAAAAAGGATGATGAAAAATTGATTATTTGATCTCATTTATACTATGTAACTCTAATGATGATGTTAGGCACCTATAAGAGTAATTACTTATTACAATTGCCTATATATGCAAGAAAAACATGAAATTAACTATCTTGGGCTGGAGAAAGTAAATCCGGTTTGTCGAGAAAAGTAAACCCGACTACCAAGATAAGAATGAGATTATATATCTTGGGCTGGAGAAAGTAAATCCGGTCTATTAGGGAAAGTAAACCTGATCACCCTTGAATTGAGTCGGGAAAAGTAAACCTGGCTAGGAATAAGATCCAATTATCATGTATAGGAATGAGCTCAGTCCTGAAAAGCAGTCTATTACCCATTATTGCCACGCTGGGGATGGTGATACGTAATGTCCAGACGTGACAAGATTATTCAAGGGCCAAGAGGAGTTGAAATAGCAATGGTTATAAGTAGTCCTTTACCATATATATATATCAAGTAATAAATTTTAGTATCGATATTGAAGCCAATATGTTTAAATTGTAATTGAAGAGTATATGCTTTATATGATGAGTATAAGATCCATCTTGATGTATTGAGTGCACATAAAGTTAAGAAAAAATTATTAGGATCTTGAATGCCATGAAATAGATGTTTTAAGTGATTGAAATACTAAAAGAAACCCATTTCAGAATGGTTTTTGAACTTTAAAATGAAACTTGGCTATATGTTGCATGTTCACCTTTTTCTTAATAAACCGAAGTGGATGGGACGATGACAATGACATAACTTTCAGTATATGTTTTGGGGATGCCCTACTGAGAATTTTATAATTCTCACCCCTATTTGTTTGTATTCCCGTGTCGTCTCTAGGTTAATCCAGAGGACAACGAGGCTGTTGCATGAAAGAAATCTACTCTACAGTAGTTTAGTAGAGAAGACTTATATTTGTTGTAGTTAGTTTTATATATATATGTGTGTGTGTGTGTGTGTGTGTGTGTACCTTTAAAAGATAATTATACGTACTATAAAGCTCTTAGAAGAGCTTCCTTGTATAGTCAACTTTGTATTTAAGTAACTACTTTGTGTATTGGATATATATTTTGATAGAACCTCGCATTAGTTACTATATGATTTAGCTGACCCTTGTTCTAGATATTTAAAAAAGGTCCAGTAATTAATAAGTAACAACTCTCGAGTACAATGTCATGACTTAAGAATGGTGTTATACTTAGGAGGGTGTTACAAGTAGTGGCAGCACTCTCATATCCACAGCTCCAGCTTCCACCCCCATACTAACTGGAGTGCAGACATCCCAGCCTAGGGGACAGGAGTAGTACATCATGGTGCCTAACCTTGGGCATGTGCCTCCCCTCGTCTAATGCAACATGCTTCACAGCCTGCGCTGTCAACTACATCCGGCATGTTATTTCCTACATAGCACACATGCGATAGATCCACTACTGTTGCATCTTCTGGGCATCAGTCACAGACACAGGCACCCTAAGAGCACTTCCAAGTCTGAGATGGGATGAATCCACTTGGTAAGAGATTTATGAAATATGTCGGTAGAATTTATGTCATGTGAATGTTAACTTACAATTTTCTTATTTTATGTTGTCATTATCTTTTATATAATATATCTTCATGCATTCAATTGGTATCCACCATAAAAAGGTATCCACCAATTCATAGATATCATTAAAAAGATTAGCGATGCGCCTTGTCTCAATTTTGGTAAGGTGCCTAAGAAAAAAAGGAGGAGTGGTACAAGGATTAGAAGGTAATTAAAGTAAATTGATTCATTTAAAGTCTTACTTGAACTGTGATGTTATACATGTATTAACTAATTTTTATTCATGTGAAGCCACTTCTCCATTCCCTCCATGACGAGAATATGATATTCAAGGCCTGGACAAGTTGCACTGCAAAATGACTAAGGCAAATGTATAATGAGATCTGTCAGAATTCGTCATCTACAAATTGATAGCACCTTACATCTTGCAAGCCTTGCAAGAATATTGGTGTATGCTAGAGTTTCAAAATCTCTCATTGAAAAACAAGCCAACAAGGCAAATAGAGCATCTACTAAAGGTGGCTTTTGCATACTAGTGGCTCCACGACTTTGGCCGGTGCTAAGGCTAATTTGGATAATGATCAAATTCTTTTTTAAAAGTTTTTGGTTATATGATTTATCAATTGAATTTGATTAGTTTATTAATTGGAATTGTAGGAGAAGATGCTGAAAAGACCATCTATACAAGAGGAAGTATTTAAGGAAACACACACCTGCATGTATGGGCTAATCCACGCTCTGAGACTGCACATGGAGTATAGTTACTAATTATATTTTCTAATTAAGGACTTAAAAAATATTTGTAACTAATAATTGTTTGGATTTGTAGGGTGATTATGTTTAAAAGTTGGAGGTTGACTCTGCTAAAGACTTAGAGTCTGTTGATGAGGATGCTGGTCAGAGACGATGTTGGCCTTTATAAAGGTCACATGTAAGGCATGGGATGTCGCTTTGTAGAATCGATGCCCCCTGCATCTATGATCAAGAAGTCCCCTTCTCTTGTGCTTGAGGTAATGAAGGACATGGCCACATTCAAGTCCATGCCCTAAATGAGGAGTTGTAAAAGCAAAATAAGAAGATTTGGAAGAACAATGAGGATGAATGGAAAAATAAGTAGCCAAGAAAATAGAGAAAAAGGTCAAGAAAAAGGGGGCATTGGGGATGTTGAGGGAAGTACAGCAGCAGCATAAGCATGCATACCTGGAGCTCATGAAAGCAAGAAGCTTCATGCTTCTTCCTCCCCTGTACCAGCTACAGCACCATTACTTTTTAGGGCAATACAGGATTCCTCCTTCTCTGATACTGGTGATAATGGTAGGCCAGATATTGATGATGCCAAGTACTCGTGATCATTTATGTATTAGTTCAAACATTGTTATTTTATTTTTAATATTATTATTATTATGGCTGTTTACTTTTATTATTGTTGTGACATTTTACTTTGTTATTTATAAAATGGTATTTAGAAATTGAAATTTTTATTTCATATATTCCTTATGTTTATCATTTATTATCATAATTGGCAAGAATAAGCTCTAATTATAATAGTCAGCAACAATTAGTAAAAGCAAGCCAAGCAAAAGGGCTACAGATGGATTTACAGATAACTAATTTTTCCAATTTTTTTTTTTGAATTTCCATTCATTTTGCAGATGGATTTTAACATCTATTAACTTACGGACAATCAAACCCATTTGTATACAAAAGGATTTTACCATCTGTAAGCTTATAGATGGTAAAACTCGTCTATAATGTGCAAATTTGGAACAACTTCTTTCCTCCATTTATAGACGGATATATCCATCTGTATTTTATACAAACATACAATTTCGTCTGTAAGGCAGTTTGTAAATTACAAACAGATTAATGAATCTGTTTATACAAAAAAATAGATGACGTGTTCCCGTTTGTAAATATATTTATAATAAGTCCATCTGTAATGTGTTAAAAATCTATCTGTAAATCCATATTTGTTCCACGAAAATCTTCTAGTGTTTATTGTAAGAGCTGAAAATTTTGAATTATATAACAATACATAATTGTTACATATATAATTATTGGATTTCTTGTTGGAATAAAATAAAAAAAATTGGAAAAACTTGAAATATGTCCTATTCTGGAAAAAAAAAAAAAAACTCAAAATGTATCCCATTTTTACCATATATAAGTCATACTATGGTGAATCAAATTAAATTCTATAATGTTTGAGTGAGTTTATAAATCATATTATGATTTTTTTTATAAACGCAAATCATATTATGATTCTACAATTATAAATTATATTAGAGTAAATTTCTAAATTCTAATTATAATGTAAGTATTAGAATGAGTATTAAATGCAATGTGGAGTGAATTTTACTATATATACTAATATATATAAAAAAGGTAATATGATTGCTTAAAAAAATCATATGGCTTTATTTTTAAAATCATGGCTATCAATGCAAGATTTGATTGCTCAAATTTGCTTCTTTCACTCTAATACAAAATCTCTCCTTTAACAGTAATATAAAATCACCTTCCCCATGTATCACTTGAGAAGGTTGGTTTATTATAAAGGTGAAAGGAACAAATTTAGGTCATATGACCATACATATATAGATAGTCAAGATTAAAAGTTAATCAATAATAATTAATATTTACATGCTCATTAAAAAAGTTATATGACCTATAAAGCATGGACACACCAACTGGGTATCGTGTCTATGTGCCGGACATGTGTCCATGTCGAATCTTACATGACACACAAATGACACATCAATGACACAAGTTTGCAATGATCTAATTTAAAATGTACTTTTTTCTTACTCTAACATAGAAAATACAATATAAATAGGGTTATAAAAAGGAAATAATACATAATTTTTTGAGTTTATAAGAAAATAAAATGTAAGTGAAGCTTATATATATAAACGATATTTTGAATAACGTATTATTTTCATTAAGTTTTTACTTATATATATGTTGAATTTGTGTCCGATAATTTTTCAACTTTAGTGTGTCCTTTGTGTCCATGTCGTGTTGTGTCCCATGTCAGTATCAGTTACTATGCTTCATAGCATATGACCTTATGTTTTAATCTTGACCATTCATGTAAGATCCTACAGTCAAGATTAACTTCTCTCATTTTCACAATAAATCACTACTCTCATATGGTACGGACAATATATATTATTGAAATAATTTTGTGGACTAACATAAATTAATGTCGAATCTAATTTTAGATCTAAATTAATTGTATGTCAAACAATTATAGTTTATTGTTTAAGCCCAATGATTTGTGATCATTGTTCCTATTGGGCTAATTATTGTTAAGCATCATTTATTGTGGATATGTTTATAGGTCCTTGTGTATAGACTTCGCTATGATTGACTTATCCTAACACTTTATTGATACAATGAAAGACGCTCCTCCTAGTTAATATATATGATGCTTGGTTGACTCATTGATACTATAACACAGAAAACCTATTATGGAATAGAAGGAGTAATCTCCTAAAATCCCTTACTGGAGTTTTTTCAGATTTCTTGTATTTGTATTTTATTGTCAAGTTAAGAGATTACTATAGGGGGATTGTACTTGTCCTCAATCTTTTTATTATTATTGCACATACCTTATTCATGATTAAATTGGTCTTTGGGATATATGGATTTTATCTGTTATTTATATCATATGATATATTTGAAATTCCATCAATTGGTATTAGAGTCAATTTAATTTCTTATTATGGCTGTGATTAATATCTAATTATTATGTTTCAGTGTTTTTTTAAATCAAAATCGTATGTGTATGTATCCTAAACTTCCAAATTGGGAGTTTTTTATTTTGGCCTATTAAACCCAAAATTAGGTCGGGTTTTATTATTGATTTTATTCTGAATGAATCAAAACCAAGATCATAAAATATAGTTGAGTATACGCTGAGAATTTCATATTGAAATTGATGAACCGTAGACTGTAGCCGTTTTGAATCGAAACCCAAATAAAAACTTCTTGACCAATTTTAACCAATTTTGTTTCAGGCTTTGTATATTATTGAATCACAAATCAAAAGATACTTGAATGGTGAATTTTATATAAGATTTAAGTGAGAATTTCTGGTAAAAACCATGATGAACCCTAACTTTCTAAACCACGTTTAGGTCCCATATCGATTTTGTGATCAATTCATATAACAGAACCTTATGGCTTTTACAGAGGTTGGATTTTAGACTCTACAGAGACCAAAATAAAGAAATTTCATCAAGAATAGAGAGAGAAATCAACCAAAAACCGTGAAAACCCACACGTAATTTCTTCGACATATCCCAGAAATTACAGGCCACAATTCTTGGTGGTTTTGTAGAGCTTTTGATTGCGGTTCTAAGTAGACAAAAATCACTCAATTTGGTTAAGATTTGAGCGAGAAATCATTGTCGACCCGCTTAAGGTTTTCTCGCTCGTGTTCAACCCGGCTAGTGGTTGAAGATGATGAATAATGCATGTGTGTCTTCCCTACTCGTGCCTTGTGGCACATGCAATGCGTGGGGCCACTCTTGGCCCCATTTTTAACCATTTTTTCAGTTAGAATATTTTTAATTGTTTTTCTGGATATTGAAAGTATTTATTTTGATTTATTCCAATTTTAAATTATTGAAAATTATGTGAAACACAAAATAGTTTGTCCTGAAATTTTTTGTGCATATTCTTATTATTACTGTGCACTTGGCATTTATGCATATTCTCGGATTTTATGTAACATGCTTATTGAATTAATTTGTCACTCTTTATGTGCTTATTATATATGATTACTCCGCAATGTTACTGTTGTGCAATTTTGTGAAATATTAATATGAGATATGCTACTCAAGACTATACACAGTATGGATGCTTTAATGTTTAGCATCATCCTCGGCTCTTAAATTCTGTTGCAATTCATATATGATTACAGACCCCATATTTTGCCAATCGTGGACAAGAGTTGGCGTCCAATTTCTTTTTGTATTATCATTTTGGTAACAGTTACTTCTGGGCATAAGGCTCTTTAAGGATCAATTCCAAGCCATATAAGTACCCAAATATTACGTTTTGTTTATAATGCCCGTGGGATATTACATTTGCAATTCTTTTGCATTACTTTTGTGCTAATACGAATCCCATAGGACACTTTATCATCATACTTTAAAGGAGTCACCTACTGTTATATCTATTGAGTTAATGTTTATTTTAGTTCCTCACTTTATATATATGAGTCATTTTAGTCTCTAACTATTAAAATGAATTAAATTAGTCTCCAACATTGCAAAATATAAGCTATATTAGTCCCTCAACCCACTCTTACTTAATAATTTACCAATTAAATGAGGATAAGTAAGCTTAAATGATACCTTATCTAAAATATACTTTCAGATTTTATTTGATTTTCTCATTGAGATAATTTTGCGGTGTTTATATTCAGCATATTGCACATCAAATTGTGGCGTGTTATTATTATTATTATTAAATAATGTGCAATGTTACTCTCGATAAATTTTGATTTGAGAGAATCATATTAAAATTTTATTTTTTGTATTTATTGTGTCGTTGGGCATATTATAATTTTCACACTCTCATAAATATTGTGTACAATATTTTTCTAATCGTGTATAGTAATGTTATGAGAATTCTAGCTTAAGAAATTATGAGATATTTTATTTTACTATTGAATAATGTTTTTGTGTGCTAGAAGATAAATTTATACCTTTTAATTATTTCAATGTTCTGGAATTATTTATTTTGTCCTTCCAAATTTTATAATGTTAAAATGTGTAAGGCACTCTTTAAATCTGAAGTACAATATTTTGTGAATATTTGAGAAATATTGGCATCTCATATTTTATGTACTTCTAAAGTTGACTTATTTTGTTTATATATTAGAAAGATTTTGTGCCTCTTTTGAATATATATATATATATAAGGCCCACTTGATAGCTAAGCACGATAGGTGCATGAGTTCATTAGATCGGGTAAGATATATTTTGTGTATAACTATAGTATTATTTGGCACATTATTAAATTTATACTCTTAGTCTTAATATAGTTTACCTATATATTGTGTTGAATATTTTTCTTGATTGTGATCTCACATTCGTAAGAGCAATTGTAATAAATACTATTTTATTGATAATATCATATAATTTATTTTGAGAGATACTTTCTAAGAATTATAAAATATTCCATTTAAGTATTGTCTTATGCTATGTGACAAAAATAAATTCTAAAATTTTTTATTTATTTCTTTTAGTACTTTGGAATTATTTAATTTGAACTTCAAGATTTTATGATGCTAAAATTTGAGACATAATTAAACTCCAATCAAGAAAATTTTGTGGATAAAAGTGAGACACAATCAGATTTTATGTATTTTGGCTACTAAAGTATTGTTTATGTTTCTTTTATAGATTTTGGAGTATGGTAGTTATGTGTTTTATGCAATATTATTCTAAGTGTTATTCTGGAGAGTTATTATTTAAAGTATTTTGGCAATTTTGTTGAATATTTTATAGTTTGCATACTCTAAGAGTTAATATATTTTGTTTATTGTATTTAATATTGTTCATATTAACTATGAAATAATTGTTATTGGATTTTGCAAAATATTATTTTGAGAGTCGCTACATACAACCTTTTGAAACTATTGGTAGGCATCTTTCATAATTGCGAGATCGCCTTCAAGGGATCAATTATGATAAAGTATTATTTATGAAAATTGTGTATTATATAATTCTAGAAATTACAAAATATCTTATCTAATATTTTATATAATGTTCCATATGAAAAAAAGATAATTGTGTATTATAGTTTTATGAGAAACTATAATTTCTTGATTTGGTTAAATATTGTTTTGAGTTTTCCCTTGTATAAAGTTTAAGAATATGATTATACTCTTTTCTCCTATTTTATATGGAATAATTCATTTGTAAAATTTTGTCATCTAATTTGTGCAGTCCAAGTGGGAGAATGCTTGATTTTATGTAGATTGTGTGGACTTACATAAATTATATTGGATTTAATTTGAAAAATCCAAAATTATTATGTGCGAAAATATTATAGCACATTACCGTTTTGAAAATAATGAGTTTTGGAAGTTTCCACTGGTTACACAAAATTTATTATAGTCATAATGCTATTTGATTTTGGCTAAAATTTCACTTAACATAAAGAGAAAGTTGTTTTAAGTGACGCTATGCATCATTATGGAATAAAAAAATAAGTATGAGTTTGAAAATCTCTTTATGCTTCGTTTTACAGCCAATGTTGTTTTATTTTTACGTGAGTTTAACTCACAATTTTATACTTAGTGTTTATTGTGTAATCTTCTGGATATAGTGAGTATTTTATACTTACCTGTTACCGACAATTTTTTGGTTTTACTCCCATTTTGGCTATACTAATTTGCCTATTGGGGCTAATTTAAGATTATTGCTTCTGAATAATATTACAACTGTTGTGGCATTAAGAGTTATATTGATAATGAACTTACCCTTTGGTTTGTCTTTATTAATATAATTTTTAATGATATGATAATCATGTTTTTGGAGTTTTCAGTATCCTCTTGATACTAGCTATAGGAATATGATTTTATATTATGGCACTAAAATTATATTGATAATGAATTTACCTTTTGGTTTGTCTTTATTGATATAATTCTTAATGAGTTAATAATCATGACTTTGGAGTTTTTTAGTATCCTCTTAGTACTGGCTCTAACAACATGATTTTGTTGTGGATGAGGATTAGCTTCTGAATAATATTAGGACTAATTACTTGTTTTCTGGGAAATTTTTGTAGCAGTCCAATATTTTATAAATCTTTCACAAATATTGTTGGATTATGTAGATAGTAGACATATACCCTTCGATGTGACATTATCTAATATATTTTTGTGTTGGATTGTAAATATTGTTGGGTTATGTAGACAATGGACATACACTTTGATGTGACATTATTTGTCATAATCATTGATGATATAGAAAATAATTTGAATCAAATTATTTAAGAATTTTATATTATTGTTATTATTTTTCTTTGTCACGTTGGAAAGTTTTGTATATTGTGATCCAAGACCCAATTGCAGTGGGATTGCAATGATAGAAGGACTCTAGTTCAATTAATGACCCAATTAATTGAACGTGAAAAACTAAATTAATTTTATGCTCATTATAATATTCTGTTGTATGGTTTTCTCTTTCCCTTATTGTTCTATTATCGCTATATTGTATAAGACCTATATATAGAACATTGTTGAGTTTCTTGGATTATCTCATAATGTTATTCTCATTAATGTTAAAATTTTGCTATAGTGAGAGTTAGGGAATTTATGCTTTGTTATGTCCTTGCTGTTGGTTTCTTGGTCTAAAGTGCTTCCACCGGTACTTTGCTTTTCGCTCAAACGATCATTTGATTATTAGTTTGTGATGACAGAGAGGAGATATTTGTTGTACAATGTCAATTGGACATTGATAATCTCCTCAGATTGTTTTGCTGGAGCATGTTAAACGATTTTGTAAGATTCTATTATACATAGAAATAACTCTGCACTTTTGTGTCCCTGTATTTTGTACTTTTGTTGCTAGAGAGAATAATGATGAATTTCATACTCACATTGACTACTCTTCCATAGAGTTGTTAATCACTAATGATTATCATACCATTAGAGTATTTTGAAATTTCATGATCTCTTATGGGAATGTTATGTTGTTTTGATGTGTTAGATTAGTGGGAAAAGTGTACACTATTATTTTCATTATGTTATTATTTCGAGATTAATTTGCTAAGTTGTGATGAATTGTTCTCGAGGTACTACATAACTTATTATTATTGATCCGCTAATCAAAGGCTGGCCATGAAAGTTTATTATTGGTTACATAACCTGTATGAGTATATTAAGATCTCTTTGGTGTTTTGGGTTAGTGAGAGCTAGGTCGGTAGACTTATTACAACCTCATGTGTTACAATCATTTAAGCCTGCACCACAGAATTATCTATATAATTGGTAAAAACAAATTGTTGAAATATTTTAGACACATTTTCAATTTGTTGTCATCCTGAGATATTTTGTGGAATTTCAGAAAGCATATTGGCTGATGTTCATTGTCATATTTTGCTATTATTGCTGCTGTTGTTGATGATGTTACTATCACTATTGTGTTGTTATTATTTATTGTTGTTGGTGTTGTGCATACATTTATGTTGTATTGTTGAGATATTTGTTGTCCCATTTTAGACTATTTGGTTGGAAGTGCTTGTTTAGTTTCGGCATCTTGTTACTCTCATATATTATAAATTAATTTGTGTATTATTTTATAATATTTTGATTTATGTTGTTCGAGTGGGAGATTGTTGAAATAATTTCGTGGACTAACATAAATTAATGTTGAATTTAATTTTGGACCCAAATTAATTAGATGTCAAACAAAGTTTATTGTTTAAGCTTAATGATTTGTGATTATTGTTTCTATTGGACTAATTATTGTTAAGTACTATTTGTTGTGGGTATGTTTATAGGTCAAAATGTCTAGCCTGGAAACTATTCATAGATATAGCTATTTCATAATCAAAAGCTAGCTAGTCTCATATTTTTAACTAAATATAACTCGTTACCTCACCGATAATCCAGAATTAGTTCATTGATCTTGCCTAATAATTTATACGATTCGCAATGTAATGCAGCCCAAGCAGACTGAAGATCAGGCTCAACATTTGCATTCCGACGGTTCATAGCAGGCTAGCTTACTTAGTAAATAAATTTTCTAGATTGGTTGACCTTTTTTTTTTTCAGGAGACCATGTCATAATAGGTTAAAAAACACTATAATAATAGAAGCAAAGCTGGAATGAATGTCTCATTTACGCATCGTGTTATTATCGTGCTATTATAAATCTGGAATGAATGTTTCCATGAACTCACCAGAAAATACCATCGTGTTATTATCACTTTTCTTTTTGGTCGTGATCGTTTCTTCACTTTGGCTCGTAGTAGCTTCTGGCATGTCTACAGAGATGTCTTCGCTCGCAGAGTTTTGCTGGATTGTTTCATGCCGACCCTCGCCGTAAGAGATCCTCAGCTGCTCTTTTGAGATGTGGATCCCTGCAGCCACATTAAATTATTTCAAATGCAATGTCCGTTTCGGAAATACAAGTATTAATTTTCTGCGTCATGCATATTTTAAGCATATAAAAGTTTGCTTTGAAATTTAAGAGCATACTAGCTCTTATTTTATTTTTTATTTTGATCCTTAAATTTTATAAAAAAAAAAGTTGTATCCGTATCTCTTTTATAAATCAAATGAGCTGTTGCATTTGATAATTAATGGACGCAAGTTTGTCGAATTTAAAAATACCAACACCATGACAGAATAGCAAATTGTGAAAAATAACTGACAATAGATTCTAGTGACAATTTAATATTGTGGTACTCACAGTCGTAGATCCATCTTTGCCAAAATGAGAGTTGGCACCCACTTGGAAAAGCAGAAGGTATACTTGCCAAAGCTTCCAAAAATGTTTCCCCACCACCGTCTGGTGTTACTGCTAAACTTGGGCAACGATCCAGCAAATCCAGAGCGATATCTTTCATGCGTAACGCCAAAAAAAAAAAAACATATGCAGGCACGGCGAAGTAAAGTAGGAAATTGAAGTGGTAGAACATGTCTTAATTAAAATTCACTACCTTCATTCTTAAATAAGTATCCAATTTTAAATGCTAATATGAAATAAGAAAATAATTGAAATCTTGATATTAGGATGATTAAGATGTGTTTTATAAAAGAATAATGATATACATCTAAAAAAATATTTATATAATTTTTGACAAAAACCATAGAAGTTGTTAAATGAAATAAAATGACATGACCCACTGATTTATATAATGGCTATTATCCGAGTCATCACAAGCAAAGGATAATGACGCAAGGAAGGAGAGAGATCAAACTGATAAACAGAATCACTAATAGTTTGTTAGTTTGTTAGCATAAGTGTTAGCACTGGCAGTTAGTTAGCTCACGTGCAGTAATATCATTAGTTAGCTCACTCTCATGTATATAAGCCTAACTTGCACCACCAAATGTGTAATCATCGTTCATCAATGATATTCACTCTACCACTCTCACTTTTCTCATCTTGAGTTTCTCTTAGCTGCTCCTAGTAGGATACCATTTACAATGGCTAACAATCATGATACATATTTTTGGATATAAAATTCTGAATAAATTTTTTGTTGTGTAGCATTTTTTAGTTATCCTCGTTGTTTTCCTCTCACTTTCTTAATTAATCTCTCTTGCTTTTACTATTATTTAATAGGGATATAATTGAAAAAATAATTAACGTTATCTTATTTTTTAAAATAAATAATTATTTATGGAAAAGTAACATTTTTAAATAGACACTTACTATTACTGTAACAGAGATAGTATGTATAATATTACAAACTTAAAATACCCTTCCTATTCTTACCTAACAACTTTGAGTAATAGCACATGTTGAGAAGTGTTGCGCCATGGTTTCCATATTCAGGTGTTAACACTTGCATTGGGGTGACTGAATAAAGATAACGAACCATTTCATTACGACCAACATGAAGAGCACGTGTGACTGGAAGGAGTTTCTCATCGCCTGAAGGAATTGCAAGTAAGTTGTTGTTCTTTTTGACAAGGCATTCTGCTATATCTATATAACTAGTGTAAGAAATTTCATGAAGAGCTGTTAATTTTTTATCGAAATCTTGCAAAGCAACATCCTCTGCTGACATTGATTTCAACAGCTCCTTCACAATGTGAACATGCCCGAATAAAGCTGCAACGTGAAGAGGTAGCTTGCCCCCTGGCGAAATTCTTGCAGTGACTGCTTCCGGATGCTCATTAAGAAATTCTCTAGCAGCTTCCCAATTACCAGTGCGCACGGCCTGGTACAGTTTTGCATATTGCGGATCATACGTCATGGTCTCTGTTTCAATATCCAATAGATACCGTTAGTTACCCATTCCAGTCTTGGCCTCTTGGGAAACTCAGTGAGTTTAGATAAAATTATTAGATATAAAATCATTTATACGTCTATATATCCATCCATTTAAGTTTCTATGGAAGGGATGATTCATGCTATGATATCAAAATCACTATATATGACCAAGTGGTAGGAATTTTATCTTTGTTGCATCTTATTGGGAGTGACAATATTACCACCCCTCGTTAATTGCTTTCATTGCAACATTCCGAAAATATCCTTACTAGCTAGAAAGCGTCTTTATATTTAGCAAATTATTTTTCAAAAAAACTAGATTAACTTTTTTGTGGAATTGATACGAAATCTTTTCATTTAGCTTGAACCCAACTGTGTCCGTATTTACACTTCCTGGGTAAAACCATCTTCAATGACAAGAAACTTTAATGCCAAATAACATCATAATTTTTCTCGACTTATCCCAGACTATCTTCAATATCCATCCCATGCCCAAGGCCGTGCGCAGTGACAACAATGGAAGAAAACAAAAATCAGCAACCGTCACCACCATCTGACGTAAAACAGTGCTTTCTATTTTGGTGTCTTGGTGCGCTGTTAATATTAATTTTTGTGTTATATTAATTATAATTAATTTTGGTGTGATATTAATTTTTATATTAATTATCAAAATTATAAAACATAAATTTAAAATATTAAAATAGCAATATACCTCAAATATAAAGTAAGCTTTTAATAAAAACCATATAGAAATATGACAAATAAAAGCAATAAATATAGAGGAGCAATAAACACTAAAAAATTGAAATCCTATCACACAAATTTTAGTTTTTCAAAAGATGGTTAAATATAAAAGATTAATGTTATGTGTACAATACTATTTTATAATACTCTACAACTTAGTTTAAAAAGCAAAGAAGATAGTCGACCAATTTCAACTTTTTATTTTCCTGGGCCCATCACCTCCTTTACTTTTTTATTACTATGTTCTAAAAATATTGTACAATAGTATTTATACACATATCATTATTCAATATAAAACAAGTTTTGTTTACAAAGATATTTTAGGAATGTTATAGATAAAGACATTCAACGAGATATGATTCATGACAAAAAAATGATTTCTCTTTTATACAATGCAACATAATTGAGATTTAGTAATCATTACTAAATCAGAAGAAAATGGTAAAATATCTCCTTAACAACATAGGCTATATATTACATTCATAAAAATGCTAGCAAATAGGCAATACGAGCATGTTGTGTATAATATATATATATATGATATTTTCATATAGCTTTTTTTAAAATTAATTATTGATATAGGATAATGAATTAGTAAGGAAGGTTGGTGTTCATTATGGAGACTGAGATGATGGAAAATGCCGTTGTCTTGATTTTCCACTCATATACGTGAATTCTCATTTATTTACATATGAATTTTCATCAAATACTAATTACATGAAATTGCGCTATTAAATAATGCACTCTCCTCTGTGAATGTGCATATTAGTATGTCCAAATAACATATAACTCAGCTAAAAATGCATGGGCATATGAAGCCTTACCTCTGCTATGCCTCCTCTTTAATCTCTTCGTTCTGTAATCCTGTTAAAAGCCTCCCCTATATATATATATATATAGTTCTAGCTCCCCCCTATCTCTTTACTTTCCAAGATGGTATTTGTAGAAGGAAATGTCTAAATTGCGACAGAGTAAATCTTGCTGAAAATAATTCTCCTTATCACCTGGTCCATAGGAATCTTGCTGCGGGTTGCTTCCAAATCAATATTTTCTGGAAGAAACCTTCCTTGTCAACTGCGCATAGGAATCTTGCATTGCTTCGAAATCAAAATTTTAAAAAGATTCCTTGTCACCTCCATAGCTTGACCAGTTACTCTCATACCTCTGCATTGTATCACCTTGTTGATGCATATTCTATGTTTTTTTTATGGTTTTTACTTTTGTACCCTATGAGTACTTTTACTTTTCTTATTCTTAATGGTTATGATTATTTTTTTCTTTGTTTTAATAAATTGAGTTAGTATGACTCATGACACAATTATAGCTATAAATAATTACAAGATATCGATACTCATGAATTTTATAACGGTACTAGAAAACTCCTCTTTTCTTTTTCCTTTTTTTTCCAGGTTTTTATTTTTATTTTCATTTTTTTTTTGGTTTGTAATGAAGAATTTAACATTTTCTTTCTTTGGTGAAGGGACTTTGCCAAAAACAATAAGGGTTATGATTAGGGGATAAAAATGGTGTAAATTTACATGAATAAGTTCTATGTATAAAATCACAAATAAAACTCATTCATGAAAAATTTGTTTTCATTTTTACTCTCCAACCAAATATATCACAAGAAAGATAATCAATTCCTTCCTGATTTTTTATTTTTTATAATTAATTTATAAAAGCAGGGTTAGAGAGGGGATCAAGCGAGAGGAGTAAATCTGAGTCGTCAGATTTTGCATTATTGGTCAGAATTAAAACATAAAGTCATGTGACTTTTTTAAGTAATTATGTGAACTTTTAATAACTTTTAATCATAACCATTCATCTATGGTTATGCAGTCTAGATTTGACTTTCTTACTCTCATATAAAATTACTCTTCTCACTAAATAAATCCTAATCAGGCGTAAAAAGAAGAGATTTGAGCGAAGAGAAAATTGTAAATAATAAAATCCGATAAAGTATGATATTTATATAGCAAGTAATGAAAGTTATTTAATTTTTTATTTTTAATTTATCGTTGAAATTTTAAACATTTAACTCTGTTGATTGAATTTTATAACTTAATCAAAGATTGAGTGTTGATAATATATTATATAGGAAAAATTGCACTTTATCCCCTAAATTATAGATTATGTGTAATAGGGAAATTTTAGGAATGAAACAGTTATCAATAATAGAAACAACAAATATTTTCCCACACCTGTACAGTTAAATAGGTAGTACCAAAAAATACTCTAGACAGTATAATAATTTGGCAGAAAAATAAAATAGAAACACTGTAATTTTTAATGTAGGAAAACCCTTAATTAGACGGACAAAAAATGCAAAAGACCTAGTCCTGCAAAAACTTCCATTATAAATCAATAGGAATATAACCAGTCCTTCTAGTAGCATTCGGTAATCTTAACAATCAACAAAATACTCACCCAATAGGTCGAACACAACCATAAAATTTCACAATGTGGGTATCACAAAATAGCCTTCAGCGAAGGTAATACTATGATAAGACTATACCATAACATCAAATTCAAAACGAGGAACAACATATCACTACAAGAAAAAATGCTGTTACCGACGGAATTTTTAGTGTTACTAACGGAAATTTCAGTTACCGACGGATTTATCGATGGATTTTGTTAACCGGTAATAACGGAGTCGGTAATTATCACCGGTGGAAAAAATCCGTGGATAAATTTTATCGACGGAATTACCGACGAAATTTTATCTGAAAAATCCGTCAGTAAATAGATGACAAAATTCGTCACCAAATTCGTTAGGGCGAAAGGATTACCGACGGATTTTTAGTAAATTACCGATGGATTTTTCCATCGGTAAAAATTAGAAAATTACCAACAGAAAAATCCGTCGGTAATTTTCAGAATTTCATTTATAATTTTATTTATTTTTCACTTTACCAACGGATAAATCCGTCGGTAATTTTCATGATCTTTTTTAAATTTTTAATTTATATATTATCGACAGAAAAATTTGTCGGTAATTTTCATAATTTAATTTATAATTTAATTTTTTTTTTCACTTTATCGACAGAAAAATCCGTCGGTAATTTTCACGATTTTTTTAAATTTTTAATTTTCCGTCGGTAACACAGATTTTAATTTTTTTGTATATTTTACCGACGGAAAAATCCGTCGGTAATTTGAACTTGTTGCCAATAGTTCATTTTGTAATTCATTAATTCCCTAAATATTTAATAATGAAAAATTCTAAAAAATTACTTAATAAAAACTAAATGCAATAAATTTAGATCCAAAATGTAAAATAGATTAAAATGTTAGAAAGCCTATGAAGTATATATATAAATAGTCCAACTAAAAGAGAAATAGTTTAACTATAGCCAAATAAATAAAAAACAATAACTCAAGTCAAGAGAAGTCAGCAGCATCATCATCATCGTCAGCAGCATCATCACCACTACCACCACCACCACCACCATCATCATCATCATCATCTGTGTCTAGTAGTGCAGAGGAGCCTGCTTGCATCTTCTTCCATAAAGACACCATGTCTTTCTTCATCTGCTTTCTTAGTCTTATCTCCTTCTCCCTCATCTGCTTTCTTATTTCTGTCTGTAAGGCTTTTTCCTTGTCCTCCATCTTCTTTTGCATCTCTTGCAACTGGCGCTGTCTCTCTGCATCTTGCTCTTGCATACGATGAAGTTCTGCATTGAGGAGGTTAACTTGCTCACGGACCTCATTATCCTCTGTAGTGGATCCAGTGCCTGTAGATGCCCCAGTGACAGAGGGAAAGGACAAACTACTAGCATAGAATGACCCCATGCCATAGATGCGATTCTTGTAAGGACCGCCAACTACCTCTTGCCACAACTGATCCTCATCAATCGGTGGGCACTCCTCACCAGTTGCAATCCTCTGCTCTCGTTGGGTCGTAGTGTAACATCCCCAAATTTATAACTAAGATAAATATTAATCTTAATTAGTGATAGCAAAACCAAGAGAATCTGGACAAATGTTATGAAACACAACAAATAGACTACTTAAGTATGTCTAGAGAAAAATGCAAAGAATTACGAAAATGCCATCACTTAGTGAAAATTACGAAAATGCCCTTGCTATGTAAAGGAAATTACCAAACTACCATTGCCTTATTAAATGACGAAGATACCCTTACTCTATTAATGGAATTACAAGAATACCACTATCATTGTCTAATTACAAAAATATCCTTGTCTTAGTTAAAGAAATTACTACAATGTCATTTGCACAAATCCCTAGACTTGTCTTTAGACAAGAATGAATCTAAGCCATTGGATTAAGATGATAACACAATAATTTAATCACATACATCATACACATTTCTGAATCACATACATGCACTAAAGGTTAGAAAATCTCCACTAACATCTTTGCACAAAACATGGAGCATTTTCATCCAACATGTTTGCATAAAACATGGAAACATGTTTGCACAAAACAAGGAGCATTTTCATCCAACATGTTTGCATAAAACATGGAAACATGTTTGCACAAAACAAGGAGCATTTTCATCCCAAAATTCAACCAACATGTTTCCATAAATCATGCTCCAAATGCTTTCCTTCTTCTGTTTTTTTCTCTAATCTTTCCACTATAAATACTCCTCAAACTCTCTTCAATTCAGAAACTCCCTAAGTGTTCTTTCTTTCTTATTCTATCATTCTTCTTATGTTCTTCAAAGACTTCTCTTGATCCTCTAAACTTCATCCAAACACTTAAATCCTAAGTCCAAACTTTCACTAGTCCTCACAAGAGTTACAATCTTTAACTCTAGTGAGAAATATTTTCTTAAGCACTCAAGTTCTAGAGCCAAGATTCAAGGAGGGTCATCCACTCCAAAGACTCTTGTTCAAAGCTTAAGGAAGAAGAGAAGGACCCTTTTTAGACCCTACACAAGAGGTAGGAGTTTCTTCTTTATTTGTTCAAGTATTGTTGGTTTCTAACTTTGCTCATAGATAGAATGCCTCAAACTTGAGTTATTGTCAAAAGTTTTGAATAATTATATTTTTAGAAAACACAACATGTTCTATTCTGCTATGAATACTTTTATGATGTTATCAAACTCAAATATAACTTAAAAGATTGTATGTGAAACTTGAGTTAATAAAGATAACTTAAGACATGAACATGGCAGGTGCTGGAATTTCTAGTTATTTTTGGCAGTAGTTACTTTGAAAATTAGTGTTCATAAAATATGAAGAATCTCGAAACGAAAATATTTTTATTATAAACTAGACTCATTGTAGAACACTCTCTAAAAAGAATCACCAAAAACGGAGTTTCCTAGCCCAAGATATAAATTTTTAAAGTAGAGCCTAAGACTGAAACTCTTAATCTGACCTTGTAGTAGTAAAATAAGTGTAACTCACTCTAGAAAAATGCAAATGGACTGATTTCAACTTTGTGGAAAATCTAACGCATCTAAAAACACACTTATGTATGCTACGCATAAAGTTTTACACCACGAAAATACAGAATGAGAGATATATTTTCGGGACAGTGTGCTGAGAAAGTCTTGAAGGTAGCGTGATACTGTGAGAGTGCAATTTGGAAAGGTTCTGGCTAAGGAAAGACTTGGTATTTAAGCGTGTCCATTGTGACCCACCTCTCTTTCTTGGGAATCCTACTATGCACAATTTACAGTTGATTTACACTAATATAAGATGTTA
The DNA here is from genome assembly GCA_031216105.1 of Dalbergia cultrata. Lineage (NCBI taxonomy): Eukaryota > Viridiplantae > Streptophyta > Magnoliopsida > Fabales > Fabaceae > Dalbergia > Dalbergia cultrata. The sequence continues at coordinate 51,032,315 of CM062346.1, forward strand.
GTGCTACAAATTTTATTCTAAAAGATGTCAGAACTCTAAATAAAAGATTCAAGTCTTGTAAAGAGATAATTTTAAGGATTTAAGTAGAATAATAATCTTCAGGAGATATATATATAAAAAAGTCATAATAAAAATATATAAAGAACCTCTAAAAATATCTTAAAGGGTATTAATGTATTAATGGAAATACTAAGAGTACAAAGAAGACTAAGAGAAAAAGATAATACCAAGATATCCATAACCTATTAGGAACACTAGAGACCTAACTTGATAACTTAGGTTGTTTAATATGAATTATCTATGAGAATGTTTACTATGAGATTTACATGATATTGTCTATGTTACATGAAGTGATATACAGAAATGTGAATGTATTGATGAGATATGAAATGATAATGATAAAATGATTGACTGTGCCATGATTTATTAATGTGCATACATTCATGTTTCAAATGAAATAATAAATAGACCAACTCACTGCTTAATCCTCTTTGAGGATTAAGGTATTGATGATTTCACTCAGTGAGAATAAAAGTAAAACCTGAAAAAGTAGCAATGATAGTCTGGAAAAGTGGACTTGAGCTAAACTCACGGCTTAACCCCCTAAACCTTTGAGATCATGGCAACGGAAAGAAAACCAAAAGGTTGTGGCGACGACCGCGATATGAGCTCATTACCCTTTTAGGGTGGTCTAAGGCATTGATGCATTCATCCCGTGAGTAATTAAGAAATATGTTGAAGAAATAAATGAAAGATGATGATCACTAAACAAGTGAATGTTGAGGATGAGTAATCATGAAATGCATGCAGCTTCTAAATGATTATCGCTTATTAGTGGTTTTACATGATATGCTTATATGTATGCTTGATGAAATACTGAATGGATATTTCTGCTAATGTTCAAGATTAGTTTAAAAGTAACTGCACTTCGGCTAATCACGTTTGTGAAAGTTTGATAATTGAATCCTTACCTGTTCACCTTTTTATAATAAACCCAAAGTGATTGGGACGACAACGATGACACTTTTAGTACAAGTAGGAACTCCTACTGAGAAATCATGTATTTCTCACTCCTATGTTTATTTTTCATTGTCGTTACCAGAGACAGACGTGTCCACCTAAAGCAACGAAGCTGTAGCTGAGGAAGGAGGTAGCGCGTGAAGATTTCAAACCTTTCAAGTAGGAGCATTCTGAGCTTTAGTTACATTATAGTTTGTGAGAAACAATTAGTAATAGTAGAACTTATATTGTTATTTGTAATAACTTATCAGTATGATATATGCCCTGTTATGACTTATATATTAAGTGATTATATTCCAGTTTATGTGATAATAGTTCTACACTTAGTCTCTTATTCCGCTTATTTAATTAAGTGCGCAATGTAACTTGATTATTATCTATAAAAGCGCTATGTATTTCACTTCTCGTTATAGGCTTAAGTTTTCAAAAAATTAATTTATTTAAAGTAAAAAAAAAACTTTCACTATTTTTCTAAGTTAATTTCAAAAGAAAATAAATGCAAAGCATAAGTGACAACTAATAGAATCCAAATGTGAACTTAAGCACAGTGGGGTTCTATTAGGGTGTTACATGTAGCCTCCTGATATTGCTGCTCATAGGCATTCTGTAAGAAAATAAAATTAATTAAATGTCTACCAAATATGTTAAGTAATAAATTAAATATATATACAAACAATGAGTGCTAAGAACATATATACCCAAACATTCTCCGAGCGAGTATCGACCCATGTCTTATTTGTCTTGCGCGTGTGAGTTTTTCTGAGCAACTCACTCTATGTAGGTGGTCTCTTCAACTCATTGGCCTGCATTTTGAGTGAAAATTGATAATATTAGTAAGTGAAAATATAAATTTAACAAAAGGAATAAAAGATATTTAAAATAATGACTAAACCATCTGGCGACGCGTAGACTCTATAGTAGCTGAACCACCACAATGAACGGATCCACCCTTTTGCGACGCTATACTTGCCTTAGCCTTGAGAGACTTCTCTTTAAATGTCTCACTTCTCCAGTATTGCCACAAATAGTCTAGGCTAGACTGAGTCATCCACCTGGGGGTCTCGTCCCGTTCTCGGATGTCGATGTACATGTCTTGCAGCCTATGAGCTGCCTTGGATTTAAAGAGCTTAAACATATAATCTTCATCTTTGGGATGGATGATGAAGTGGCTCTACACATGGAAAAAAAAATGTAATTGAAAGCAAAAGCAGTTTATAAAGCAAATCACACGTTTTTTTAGAAAATTTTTTATTTTACCTTCCATTCATTATACCAGCGCAACTTCTCATCTTTCGACAACTTTCCGAATGGCTCAATCGGCCGTTCATACAGTTTTTGGATGGTGTGTGTCACCTCATGCATGGCCCGTGTGGCTGGATGCCAACTACATAGCAAATAGTGAAGTAAAATATAATGCTATTATATATTGTTCAAATTATTACAATAAGATTCATAAATTGAACAATTAAATTACTTACTTGTTCTTACCAAGAGGTACAAGGGATACCCATTGCTCCCCTGTGGACCCATGTCCTGATTGCCCTGTCGAGGAGCCACCAACTGCCCTTCTTTCTGCACCCCCTTCTGATTCATGTGTAGGGGTGGGGACAGGATCGGCCGATGGTGGTGGAGGTGAAGGCACCACTCCGGGCACATTCCCAGGAGTAGGGACCATGGTAAACTCCTGATGGGTACGGGGTGGTGGCATGGAAGGGCTAGAAGTGGATATGTGAGCGGCTGTGGTAGATGCCTGAGTGGGAGGGGAGATTGTCTGATTAATTGGGACACCCTTGCCCTTGCCCTTGCCCTTGCCCTTGTTTTTCACTTTAGGTGCCATATCTGAAAAATATACAATAATATATGAAAAACCAAATAAATAGATAATTTTAAACAAAATGATGTAATAAGTATGAGAAAGTTGAGGACAATCAAACGAAATAATTTTAGACACATCATATTTAATCAGAAAGTTGAGGACTATCTTCATCGTTCTTAGTCTCAACATCATCCTCGAAATCATCTTCCTCTTCCTCTTCCTCTTCATCATCATCATTACCATCGCTTTCGTTGTGTTCACTCAAAAATTGATCATTGGAAGAGTGAATTATCTCAACCTCACCCGAATCGGATCGTAAACTTGGCAATGTTCCTATATCAATGACTACCCGAGAGGGGATAGGATCATTCACTTGATAAGCATCGTCAGATAGTTCTTCGACCTCAACTCGACCCCTAGGTTTAGTTTTCATGACCATTTTCCAATCTTTTCTGCACTTTCCAGGGTATGATGCATAATATTCCTGTCTTGCATTCTGAGCAATAATGAAAGGATCATATGCATGGTATCTCTTAGTATGATTGACCTCGATAATTTTATATTAGTTGTGTATGCGTGTTCCATCAGGACGCCTTGGGTTGTACCAATCACAACTGAATAATATTACCAATTTTTTAGGTCCATCACCCACATATTCAATCTCAAGTATTTGTTTGATTACTCCATACCAATCACCCTCCCCATTGCCTGCATCCCCTCTTACACAAACCCCACTATTGTCTGTTGCTCTTCCGTGGGCCCACTCAAATGTGTGAAACTTATATCCATTCACATAGTACATTGGCCAACTATTTACTTTGTTAGTAGGACCCCAAGCCAAACTTTTCAAACAAGGACATGATACATTATTGTTTTTATCAAACACCTACATGAATGATTAAAATTCAAACATTAACATAGAGGAAGACAACTAGAATATGTGTGTGATTTTGGATCAAACTAGAAGTCACATACAAAAGTTCTAAACCATGCTGGAAATTGGTCAAGGGTGTGTCGCTCATCAACTTGTTCAAAATACCTGTAAATTAAACATTGCAGATATAATAAGATTTGATTTATGACATTGTATCAATAATTGAAAGTGGTATGTTGATATCACTTACGTTTTAAATGGTTGTACTTCATCACAGTTGATTAAGATATGCAAATGCGCAGCATGTTTCTCTCTCTCTGATAGCCAATGTGGTTTACATTTTCTAGCAGCATGTCCTGGCTGATTGAATACGGATAACATATTTTGAACTGAACTTTCACCCCCATCGTCATTCTGACCAACCCTTGTTCGTCTGAAATGAACATGCGGCTCAAAGTAAAAAGAACAAAAGAAAGATGTCTCTTTGGAGATATATGCCTCACATATGGAACCTTCTACTTGAGCCCTATTTTTCACAGTTCTCTTGAAATTTCCAATATTTCTTTCAAACGGATACATCCATCTATATTGGACCAGCCCACACACCCGTGCTTCGTATGCTAAGTGTACGGGTAAGTGTTCCATGGAATCAAAGAAACCGGGAGGGAATATTCTCTCTAATTTGCAAAGAATTATAGGGATGTTTTTTTCCATAATTAAGAGATCTTCAACCCTTAGAGTGGATGAGCAAGGATAGATAATTCGTCAATGGCTTTCAAACAAGGATAGATAATTCTCTAAATGCAATAGGAAGTAAACACTCCATAAATACATGACAATTATGACTCTTCATACCAACAAATTGTCCTTGTGCAACAATGACATCTACCCAAGTTTGAGGCATAACCGTCAGGCATCCTCAACTCTTGCATCCACCTACACACAGCTTCTTTCTGCACAGAAGTTAGTGTGTAACTGGCCTTCGGCTTACACACACGGCCATCTGGTAACTTCTGTAAACTCAACTCAGGTCGCTTACAATACTCTGCCAAATCTTTCCTTGCTTTCACATTGTCCTTAGTCTTATTGGTGTCCATCACAGTGTTTATTATGTTATCACACACATTTTTTTCTACATGCATTACATCAATACAATGACGAACTAGATTATCCCCCCAATAAGGCAGCTCCCAGAATATACTTTGTTTGGTCCAATTATGATCTACCCCATATCCTGGAAATCGTATGGATTTACCCATTTCAGTTATCTTTGGAAAGCCTGTTACTCTGTGCCAAACCTGATTACCGCTTAGTCTTTCAGGAGGCTCATCACATTCAATCGTCCTCTTTTTAAATGCGTCATTCTTACCTCTAAATTCATGATCAAGGTCTAAAAACCTCCGATGACAATCAAACCACGAGTTTTTTCGACCATGTTTCAATGTGAAAGCCTTTGTATCCTCCATACAAATTGGGCATGCCAATTTTCCCTGCGTCATCCAACCTGACAACATTCCATAGGCCGGAAAATCATTGATAGTCCACATCAATGATGCCCTCAACAAGAAATTTTGCTTCATGAAAATATCATAAGTTTGTACACCTGAATACCACAACTCTTTAAACTCATCAATCAATGGTTGCAAGTAAACATCAATCTTGGCTTTGGGATTATCAGGGCCAGGGATTATACAAGTAAGAAACATGTAAGGATCTTTCATGCACATTTCAGGAGGAAGATTGTAAGGTGTAACAACCACAGGCCAGCAGGAGTAAGGTTTACTGTAACACCCTAAATCTTAACCTAAGACTACTAGTATGTACTTAGGTTAATCTTTAGAATATTACCTCTTGGTTTCTTCTTTGACTTAGAAAATACTTAGCGGAATTATGGGTAAAATTTTTCTTTTTAGAATTAAAATCAAAGTGAAAGCCACGCACAAATCTTTAAAAGGAAACATAACAAAACATATAAGCAAGCGTAAAGGAACACATCATATCATGGAAACATCAACTGAAACATAGATATATATATATATAATGTGCCTACCCAAAGGGCAGGACTATTCAATACATCGGGAAACGGAATACAACTGAAGAACAAATACAAGGAAATCATAAAACAACACCCATGCCCGAGTGCACCTAGAGTAGACAACCTCATATACAAAAGAAGGTTTGTCCTCAACTATGTGGCGTGTGTGCACTAACTGCTACCCATCCAATGCTCCTACTCCTGCTGGTCCGAGTACTGAGGGGTGGAATCAATCCACTGGTGGATCTCGACGGGAGTGGTCGTGCGGATCATCGGAGCGTGTCCACCACGGCGAGGGTGCATAGATCGCCGACGAGCCAACCTTAGCTGAACCACCGTCTCCTCACTCCCGGCTCTCGTCTGTGGGGGAGCGGGGCTGGAACTCCAACTGTACATGTGTGAGGGCGGGTCCTCTGATGGATCCGTCTCCGAATACTGAGTTCGAGGCACGTACTCTGGGTAGTTGCGTACGGCTAATGTCTCGGGCTGCATGCGGAGAATCTGCTCATTGCGTGGTCTAGCTTGCTCAAAAATCCCGTTATGATGGTAAGGAGCAGTCGGGGTGAAACGGTAACTCGGGACTGGGTGCGCGAAGGGTCGTCCCATAAATATGAACACTCTAACTGTGCAGCGACCCTTAAAATGGTATGACCCGAGTGCCGGGTCATGGTGCAGCTCCCATACCGGGGTGTCGATGAAGAGTACGAATGTCGCCATCTGAAGATATGATGGAAGAAAAGAGAGAGAGAATGAGAATCTTCTAAAAGAATTCTCAGTAGGGTAATCCCTAACTAGGTGACATCATCACATCCTCAGGAACCTTGGGTTTTATTTCTAAAAAGGTGTGCATGCATAAAACTCCTTTTAAGTTAGTTTTCTAAAGTATTATTTATCCAAGGTCCGTCATATTTTATACTGCGTCTTATGACTAAGCATGGAATATACTAATGACATGAATGCATCATAAAGGTAAACCAATCAATAGAATAACTAAGAAACACTATAACATTGGCATAAGGTGATAGGCATAGCATATGTGACATTTTGAACTTTAACTTTCATCTCATGGGGCCACCCTAAAACATCTCTAGGTTATGAGCTCATACCTTAACTAGTCGTCACTAGTTCTTACTTATCCTATGATAAGCGTAACATATACATAATTCCGACTTAATAGTGCGAGCTAGGGGGCAATTAAGGATCACCTCTCTTAGGGTCATTTCCTCTTTGAAACGCTCTACTGGCAACTAGTGCACAGTAGCATTGTCCGTTTTGGCAAGCTCTATGTCAATACCCTCACGGATTTGTTTTCTTGGGGGTGCTCGGCTAAACCGGTGTCACCCAAGAAGGCGTATCAATGTTGTGTCATATTTAAGTTCTCATGATTTTCAAAAAGACCATTTTCTAAGTTCCTCAAATTTGATGGAAATTCGGCAAAGATGACGGTATGAGACAATTTCCTCAAATTTGCTTATGCCATGAAAACATATAGGACATACACAAGCATATCATCATGTAAAACTTCTTTATAGCACATATCAACTTATCATAGACAAAACTCATGTATCATATGTCATAAATTAAGCATCATAAAAACTCAAGACGTTTTAATGTCTTATGCATTGACCCTTAAGGTCCTTAACTCACGTTCTAAGTTATTAATCATCAAACCTAATCTCTCGGGCACCTATGAGGTTATAACTAAGTATTTCTCACCTCACACTATGACCAAGAACATCTCTAAACCTCAAGGATACAGAATTTATAATCCTAACTTTATGGGTACCTAGAAGTCACAACAATGACCCTTTCTAAGTTCGGTTGGCTCCTAAGCCTTCAAGATTAAGTCCTAAACCAATTATGAGTCATTCCTACACATTCAAACTAATTAAAAATCATGATTATTAAATCTAAACCTTGCTGGACAGAATCCAAAAAATTACATAATTAAAGGATCTAGAACTCTCAAATTAATTCTTTTCTAGTTCCTAACTTATCCTATCTTTCACATATGAGTCTTAACATTATTTTTACTCAAACATAGGCACATTATCATCATTAAAACAACACATACAGTGGCAGTAAAGAGCAAGGAAGAACCGAAAATATACTTCTCCATAAAAGGCATAGAACACAATTTCTAAGGCATATAAAATACTAGTTTCTCTTGGAACCATTTTAGAACTTTCAGAACTTGTTTATAAACACCTTTATCCTTTAAAATCATAAGAATACTTAAGAGGGCAGTGGCTAAATTATTTTTATCTCAAGAGGTCCTAAATTCGTAAAACTTAGTTCTGCATATTCCTTATACTCACATAAGTTTAGATAAATTATAAAACATAGTTTTTAACACTTAGAAACACTAAAGCCCCTTAGGGCCGAAATGGGAACCACAAGAATTAAATATTTTTAGACCTTTGTTGAGACAACAATGGGCAAGTCTTTGAGCTCTAGGTTCATTAAAGTGATGACATAAAAATAAACATGCTCATGCACTTGTTTTAGGTTCCATTAGAAAGTAAAGTGGTAGCACAAAGTAAATATGAATGCAACTCATTATTATCTTAGTATTAAGTGAGAACTTGAAATATAAACATGATAATGCATAGCTTGAAATATAAACATGATAATGCAAGTTCATCCATTATCTTGGTATTTAGTGATAGCAAGGAAGTAAACATGATATGCAAAGCATAAAGTAAACATGATACAAGGTTCATTTATGATTAACTAGAGCTCATTCAAGACTTTATCAAGATAACAACCCAATACAATATCTCAAAGATCAAAACACCAAAACCGAAAGCCTTACAAAAGAAAAAGAAAGTGAAACTAAGTCAAGTTCTTTATTAAATACCCAAAACTCCTATCTAAAGAAAAATCTCTAGAATGTGCCAGCCAACTTTAAGGTTGACAAGGGTAGGCTTGGGCTTTTAGAAATCCTTAGATAAATTTTCTTAAGTTGAAAAACCATGTGAGCTAGATATCATATAGATGAAGTCATAAGGAAAGGAAAACTCAAGCTTTAGAGGTTTCTTTGAGATGAACACATTGTCATCATCTAAAAACTCTCATCATCAAGCTATCATGCTCATAACAAGGCCTAGAGGCCGAAATGAAAAGAAAAGGAAAAACAAAGGAAAGTTCAAAAAGAATCCAAGAGGAAACTAGAGAAAAACACTTTCTTGAGTAAAACAAAGTTTGAAAACAAATCCCTTCCTAGAGTGAAGATGAAATCTTTGAACTTTTGAAAATGAAAACAAGATGATGAGCTCCTCCAAGAGGCAAGATAGCTTCGGCCAAGGGAGGATGAGAAGGTTGGAGTTGTGTTTCAAGTGAGGCTGTGTTTGAGGTGTGGTGTTTGAGAGGTTTGATGATGTTTCAAGGCTATGGGGTGGTGTTTCAAGGTTGAGAGATGATGATGAGATGAAGAGAGGATGAAGATGAAGATGAAAAGAAAGGAAGAACTCTCTTGGAATTTTGAGAGAAAAGAAAAGAACTAGCAAGACAACTCTAGAATTCTAAACTTAGCAAATGCTTCAAAGTGCAATTAAGCTATCACAATCATCCTGTTTATAGAAAAACAAAACCATGGGGCTCACCAAGGGGAGGAGTGGCCGTGTGGTATTGGAGAGAAAAGGGAGAGGAAAATATCTCTTACACAAGGTCATTCAAGTATGGTTTGAAGTATGGAAGCTATGCTACAAAGTATGGCTTGATGTGAGTTAATTTCCTATCAATTTTTGATAAAATAAGGCTTCTAGAAACAATGCATGGCTGGAACTTTTCCAGCCACAAATAAATGGAGAAAATGGGCTATTTTAATTAGTTATTTACTTGGAAAATCAAGCTTGATTGAAAGTTATGACAAGGTATAGTGTATGTGACTTGAGGTATGGCCTTGGAGTGTTGAAAAATTGAACATGTGATGCATAATGGGGAGGGACAGCTTCGGCCAGGCATTGGGCAGCAGAGAGGGGGTGAGTTTTGACCATTTAATTGGGTGTTAATGGTAGGTTTAAATGTGTATTAGCTTAGGTACAAGGTTAGGAACAATTAAGCTTAAGTTTAGGTAACTAAGAATGTGTTTTAAGGACTTTATGACAAGATTAGGAGTGCTCATACATCATTAAAGAATTTTAAACTCATTTATGGATAAACAATGTGTAACACAATTCCATGATTTAGGGAATTGGAAAGAGAAAATACTATTCAAGATTCCATGACTATGAGTCTTGAAATTAAAATATGATTTTAAGTTGTAATTAAGCACTTTTAGGTTCTAATAAACTTTAATAAATTATTTTGACCCTAGATTAATTAAGGAAATTAATTAACCTTCGATTAGAGCCTAATATTGCTTAGGTTTGCTTAATCACGCGATTAAGCGTAAAAACACGAAACTAGGGGCAAAACCGTAATTTTGCACTAATTTCGCTCGGGACCTCCGGGACCAAAACTAAAGTCATAGTCTACATAAAAATGCCTTTTAAAATCATCTGGAGAAGTTTCGGGTTCATCCGGTACTTGCAAACGGGTAAAACACCGCAGGGGCGTTTTGGTCATTTTGACCCGAAAACTTGAAAAACGAGATTTTCGATCCCGGGAAGGTATACAAGCCATCTAATCCCCTTCCAACATTGAGTTTTCCCTTCGAGTACTACCGAACCGGTTTTCCTCGAATTCCGGGCTGAAAATGACCTCAGGGGCATTTTGGTCATTTTCACTCTAACAGAAAAATCGGGGCGTTACATTTACTAAATTGATTATTCGGAGTAAATCCATCTGCACAAAGCCCCAACCTAACATTCCTAGGATCTGCAGCAAAATCAAGATAAGTTTGGTCAAAGTGTTTCCAAGCTTTACCATGGGAAGGGTGAGTCATGACACCGTCATTTCTCTTATTCTCAAAGTGCCATCTCATATGAGGTGCTGAACTCATTGAAGCATATAACCTTTTTAACCTTGGAATTAGAGGCAAATAGTGCATTCTTTTATAGGGAACATCCTTATATCTTCCATTTCCAGATCTTTTTGGTTTGAATCTAGGATTCTCACAAAATTTGCATTGGGTTAGGTTTGCATCATCTTTGTAGTACAACATACATCCCTTCAAATAACAATCTATTTTTTCTGATTTGAGCCCGAGTTTTGCCACTAGTTTCTTGGCATGATAGAAATCCTTTGGAACAAAACTAGGTTGTGGACTAATCTCACTCATCAATGTTGCCCATTGGTCAAATGAATTTTGACTTTGGTTAGCTTCTGACTTTATAGCTAACATCCTAACCACTAAAGACAACTCCGAGTGTATACACCCTTCCCATAAAGGAGCCTTTACAGCCTCTAATACAGAGTAAAAATTTTCAGTCTCGGCATAGGAGCCTCAATAGAAGGTTCATAATCTGCATGAATTTGAGGACCAACTGCATCATAAATCATTTCCTCATATCGTCTAGAGTTATCCTCCCAATTAATGTTTCCTGTGACATGCTCACCAATATTAACTCTACTTGCACCACCTCCAACATATGTATTTTCAACATTTTCATGTTCGAAATTTTGTGTGGCAACTTCCCCATGCATAGTCCAAACCCAATAATCTGCCATAAAATCATCCTTATACAAGTGATATCTAATGGTGTCCATCTCAAAATATTTCCTACATTTACACCTAGCACAGGGACACCTAACTTTTTGCTCATTCATAAATTGCACTGTTTGACAAGCCACATTTACAAACTGTTCAACTCCCCTATAAAATTCAGGTTTGATTCCCCCTCGACTAGAGTGCACCCTGTCATACATCCATAGTCTATTTGTAGAGCTCATGGTTCTTGAATGTGTAATTTAACCTAACAAATTCATTTAAAGTTGCTCAAATTAAAATTTTATTTAAAAGAAGTTATTTAAGTAAATAGTTTGTCCTATGTAATTTAACAAAATTTCGACAGCACCCCCTTTTAAATTAACATTCCACTCTTTAGATTAAAAAAAAATTCGACATAACCTCCTCTGAAAGTAAGACATCCCAAAAAATAAATTTCAATATATACATGTATAGAATCACAATACAATACAGATCAAAAAAATTTCACAATACAATCAAACAAACATTTACAGATCCTAAAACCGTTCTAGAGCACACCCCCTTATAACATCACAACATGCATATCCTGCAATCTCCGCATACACAATCAATCTCCACAGCAAACAATGCAAACAAATTGGGGAAGGACCTCTACGCCCTTCCCCCCAATCATGCAATCCCATTTTCCTACAACTCTATCTTAGAAATCATAAGTCTCTATCCTAACAAAAATGCATTTAAATAAAAAGAAGAAACAAGTACTTACCTTAAAAAGACACAAAATGATAATATCCTCCGCCAAAGAAATACTCCTACTGAATTTGACGTTCTGTAACAAAAGCAATTAGTTAGATTAATAACTTCAAAATAAATAAAATGCCTTAAGCAAAACCAATTCTTCTTATGTTATAAGGAGAACAAACTCTGATTTAAGTAGCCTTGGCCTGATTTAAAGCTCACTCCCGAACTGTACTTTTAGCAGTGAAAAGTAGAAGATAAACAAACAAAAGAAGTTTTCTCAAATTATAAACATGCTTCTGAATGACCAAACAACAGGAACCCTGCCTTTTACTAACCTTAACCTTAAACTTGGTGCTAAAATGACGCTCTAACTGGATTTATTTGACGCTATTTATCCATTTTGGTATGCAACAATGACAATTGTTCTGCAAGAAATACACCCATCATGATATATAGATAAAGAGCAAGTGTCTTATTAAACACTAAATGCAAACCAGGTCAGAATAAGCACCAAGACGAGAAAAAAAGCACCGTCAGATACAAATGCATTGATAAATAAGCACAAACTTCAAATAAATAAGCAAACTTCATGTGTATTGGCCATAAACAAGTTTTGTTGTGGGGGTAAACTTGAAACAGACATAACTTTTGACTCGGGTATCAGAATGGCTATTAATGCATATCACAATTAAAACCATTAATCGGAAGACCAGTCCTCAAAATAATGGTGGTAGATGTATGTAAGGCAGCTAAAAATTACCATAAGTTGTCTGGTCTAGCAAGAGGTTTTCTGCCCTAACCAATACTAAGGCTAAAACGACACCAAGCATCTTCCCACAGTTGTACCTAACTACCTATAAGGTGGAAGACAATTTGTGCACCTCCAATGGCTGCAAGTCAATTTACTCAAAAAGTGACAAGACCAATCTCAACTTTGACAGCAAATACATCAAAAGAATTGTCTTTGGCCATGGCAAGCTATATCAACACGAACCTATTGATCAATAGCAGATGTTGCTATCTGTATTACAATTAGGGAAATCAATAATTTAATTTTTGGATAAAAGAACTCATTAAATAGGGGAGAGAATAAAGAACTAGCAAATGAGACATCCTCTTAGAAGGAGCATGGGAGAATGCATTTTAAGTTCAATCATCCAGTTTTTCGGTAAACCCTGTCTTATTTGACTATTTTGGTAGTATTCATAACCTAGACTTTGATAACAGCTCAGCTGAAAGGTATTCATGCATGTGCCACATGTGCGCATGGTATCACAGTTTATGACTGCTAGGTTAGCAATCCAAAGAAGAGCAAATCTCATTACTATGGCTTTCTAAAATATGCCTTGTGCCACTAGCAAATCATCATATAACCAAATAGTTGACTCTAATGATCAATTGACACTATCATAGTAAATAATTCAGTTTGACAAAGCTTCTCTCAAAACAAAAACAAGTTCTGAACATCTCATAAGCTCGTGAAATGGAAGAGTTCACAATGCAGATTCTAAGAAAAAGGAAAATGTTTGAGAAACAAACCAGCGAAACAATGACATAAATTTTACAAACAATGGAGTATGCACTCAGTGCAAACAGATACAAAAGTGAAAGGAAATTTGCTGGAAACAGACCCATTCTGTCAACAAAGGAGCCATATTTATAGACTACAGAACACGAACATGTTGTGCATCAGAACACGCGGAGAAGGAGAAACTCACCAGCTAGCAATTCGTGCAATGAATCCAACCAATTAGTTTAAGAAACCAAAGTGCATCTAGTAATAATGTAAAAATCTAACAGCAAGAAAGAAAACAAGGTAAGAGATTCGTATAAATGGGGCAAAAGGAAACAATGTGGCAAGATGCAAAAGCAGCAACAGCAAGCAAAGACAACTAACAAAGTAAGATTCATATTAATAATAATATTCATAAGCACAAACTTCAAATAAATAAGCAAACTTCATGTGTATTGGCCATAAACAAGTTTTGTTGTGGGGGTAAACTTGAAACAGACATAACTTTTGACTCGGGTATCAGAATGGCTATTAATGCATATCAACTGAAAGCCCCAGACGAGAGCATCGACGGTGCAATGGCAGGGCCGGTTGGCGGTGCTTCTGGGCTCAAAAAAAGCTGTTTAAAGGTGTTTTGATTGCTTTAAAAAATTTCTCATGTAATCATTGATATGAATAAGGACATGTTTATAACCTACTCACTCAATAAACTTGGACAGGTGAGACTTAACATATATTATATCACATAACGATCAAGGTGTACTACTAAATGAAACATTCCATCACAAAAATTAAAGAACAGATGCCCTTTTCATAAAATTACAGGTATGAAATAACAGATGCATAACAAAAAACAACAGAAAAAATAGATGCCTAACAATAGATGCCCTCTGCACAAATTAGAAAACGAAAAAACAAATTTGATTAGCATAGTAAAATAAAACCTAAATTCAGAATTTCACAGCAGAGGAGAAGACATGCATCAAATTCCTTTACTTCCATGTCATTCCATTCTCAAATCTGGTACATTTTCGTACATGATAACTTGAAAGTGGGAAATTGGAAAATCAAAAGTTCTGCAAGTAACATTGTATATTTTAAATCAAGTCAGCAATTAATTTCTAAGAAAAGCCAGCCTACAATGGCAATCCATTCAATGGAAAAAAATTACATAGTTCAAAAGGAACCAATATACTTATACCAATATACTTACATAGTTCAAGTCAGTTCAAGTCAGCAACATATAGTTGTGCTTAACAAACAGAAACAGAAGCATATAACTAAACAGAAAGAAAACATAGACAAAAATGGGAGTGGAATGCTTACCTTGCACGAACACGGTGCCCAGGTCCAGGTCGCAGATCTAACGCGAGGAAGGAAGGAGCTGAGAGTCAAGAACAGCAGATAGGATCACGAACATGCGAGGCTGGGCGGAGAACAGCGCGGAGACAGAGATGGCTGGGAAGATCTAACGCAAGAGCAGCTGAGCGGCGGTGGCGGCGGCGAGCGGCGGGTAGGTGGGCGATTGGGGCGGGCACAAAGAGAGAGAGAGCAAGCAAGAGGGTGTGAGGGTATGAAGGTATGAGGGTAAGAGAGAGAGATAACAAAAATCATATATGTGCAATTACCGACGGATTTTCAAATTTTCGACGGAAAAAAATCCATCGGTAATTAAATGCAACGGTTCCCTTTCTGAAAATTTTTCATTATTGTTACTGACGGCTTTTCCATCAGAAAAATCCGTCGGTAACAATACCGACGGAAAAATCCGTCGGTAAAATTGATTTTTTTTAAAAAATAAATTGTAATTATTATCGACAAAAAAATCCGTCGGTAAAATTAATTTCTAAAATAAAAAAATATTTCAAAATTATTACCGACGGAAAAATCCATTGGTAATGTGCGCGCTTCATCCAGACTAGTTGGCACGAATATTACTGACGGAATTACCGACGGAAAAATCCGTCGGTAATGAATGAAACCCACATTTTCCAAATTCCATGATTTCCGTCGATAAATCCGTCGGTATTACCGATGGAACAAATCCGTCAGTAAAATCCGTCGGTAACTCGCTATTTTCTTGTAGTGATACTAAAATTTCATGACAAATGGAGTAAGTTTACCTTTCTAATGATGAGCTCACTACACTACCTTTTCCCCTTTTGCTTCTTCTCTTTGTGATGCTCCTTTCTCTCGCACAGTTCACATTTTTTCACTTTTCAATTTCACACAACTTTAGCATTTTCTCTTTTTTTAAATATTTTTAATTACTTTTTTTTTCTTTACAAGTTGTTGGGCCCTATGAGGAGGGAAGCCCACTAACAAATCTCCCTTTTCTCGACTTAAGTGGAGATGTGTTGCTCCACTAAGCCCACCTTCTTTTTGCAAGAAGCAAACTTTACCGTCGGCAAAGCTATAGTCATCATATCTGAACCATTGTCATTAGTATGGATCTTCTCCAATAAGAGCAACTTCATCTCTCATGCATCTAATGATATGGCACCTCTATGTGCTTTGACCTAAAATGAAATGTTGATTTCTTGCTGAGATAGATATCGCTCTGGCAATCACAAAGTATCACAAACTTCTCTTGATCAAGACCCAACTCTTGTAGGAATTCCTGCATCCACAAGAGTTCTTTTGAAGCATCAGTAATAGCAATATATTCAGCCTCAGTGGAAGACAAAGCAACACATTTCTGAAGTTTGGATTGCAATGACACGGCTCCCCCTGCAAAAGTCATCAAGTACCTAGAAGTAGACTTCCTAGAGTCAAGATCACCAGCCATATCCACATATGTGTAACCATTCAACATAGGCTGACCACTACCAAAGCACAAACAAACTCTAGAAATGCCTCGAAGATACCTGAAAATCCACTTCACATCTTGCTAATGATCTTTACTAGGATTAGAGAGAAATTGGCTAACAACACCAATAGCATGAGCAAAATCTGGCCTGTACATACCATAGCATACATCAAGTTGCCAACCGTAGACACATATGTAACCTTCTTCACACTACTAGAAATATGTCCAATAGAGAATGATTTTGTGAATAAAATAAATCGGTTGCTAAAATGATAAATTTGTGACCAAATTAGCAATTGATTCGAGCCATCAGAGAGGATGAAAAGGGTGCAAAATTCAGTCGCTAAATTGGTCATTAAATAAAACTAGCAACTAATTTAATGACTAATATTTATTCATACCAAAAAATCCTTAATTGCATAAAAATTAGTCACTAATATTTCAATTAGTGACCGATTTAGTGACTGATATTTATTTATAATAGAAATGCTTACTTGCATAAAAATCGATCTCTAAATTGATTATTGATATTTCAATTAGTGATTGATATTTATTTATACAAGAAATCCGTGCTTGCATAAAAATCAGTCACTAATATTTCAATTACTAATCAATTTAGTGACTAATATTTATTTATAATAGAAATGCTTACTTGCATAAAAATTGGCCTCTAAATCGGTCACCAATATTTCAATTAGTGACCGATATTTTTTCACACAAGAAAACCTTACTTGTATAAAAATCGGTCTCTAAATTAGTCACTAATATTTCAATTATTGATTGATTCAGTGGCTAATATTTATCCATATAAGAAATGCTTGCTAGCATAAAAATGGGTCTCTAAATCGGTCACTAATATTTCAATTATTGATCGATTTAGTAACTGATATGTTAGCTCCAAAACCATTCAAAAAGCTTTAATGCAAAATGTTTTGAGTGATAACATAACCAAATTTGAGAAAGTATTTTGAAGAAGGACTAATGGTTCCCTTGAGTTTCTTAAAGCAACAAATAGGTCTTTATGTTGGCATAACACGGTTCTTAATGCGAAAATATTTTCACATTACATGTGCAAACATGTTTAATCTCATTTGAAGAGATTGAGACTTAAGTAAGTGAAAACTATATCGTGGAATGAACAGATACATGCTCAATGCCCTGAAGCATATTCTCACATATAAGCAACTAAGGCTCAGATCTTTAAAAAGTAGCATGTGACTTCATAAAGTACATTTCAAGTGAAGATTTCAATCCAACTCTGAAGCAAGTGCATACTACAGCCTTCAATCATCATGATCGCAATCATAACATCCACTAAAAGCTGTAATTGAAGACCGGAAGATTGAAGAAATATCAAGAAATTGTTACCGCACTTCAAAAAGCATGTTTCACAGTAAAATGGTGCATTTTATAGGAAAATAAGGGATTTTTGAAATTTAAATTTAAAGTCAAACCTGTAACATCCTAATTTTTAACCCAATACTCTAGAACATATTTAGGTTAATCATTAGGTTATTACTTCTTAGTCTCATTCTTTTATTAAAATACTTAGTGGAAAAATACGAGTACATTTTTCTTTTCGAAACTTGAAAACAAAACATGAGCCGCGTGCTAAAAATGAAATCTAATGATTGCCGCAGACAAAACATGAGAGAGAAAGAAAGCATATCATTTACAACCACAAAATACAAGCGTAACACATAATAGTGCAACATAGTCATATCTTCATAAGTACATCGATCTCTATTATCATGGTTATATTGCCACATAAAAAGAAGTACGCTTATATAAATCCAAAGCGATGTCTATGCATTTTCGTTGCATCCCACAGATCCGACTCGTAGTGCATGCCTCACGCCTATGTCTTAATAGAGGTCACGAGATACACCATCATCTTCGTCTGGAGACGACACGGAAGAAAAGAGAGAGAGGGATGAGAAACTTATTCAAGATTCTCAGTAGGGATTTTCCAACTCTAACACCTGTCATCGTCATCGTCCCAGCCACTTCGGTTTTATTTATGAAAGAGGTGTTCATGCATAAGGGTTGGTTTTAAACTTTCCAAATCACTTTATCCGGAGTGGGTGTCTTTTAGTATGAGTCTTGATGACATGAATGCAATAGATATTGAATGGATGCATGCTAATACATTATGCAAGTAATCGACAGAACACAATCATCAGAAAACCTCAACACATTAGTGGCATAAAGCGACATTAAAACCTCATACTCATCGTCATACTTAAACTCTTAAGATTTTCTTTCTCAAGACCACCTTCATATCATGTTCACCAAAATCCAACCAACATACCGGCCCGGTGATATTATTCTTGGTCACCAAAAACTCCCTCTCACTTATCGCCTAAGAATGAGCTCAATCCTAACTAGTCGTCACTAGATTTAATATGGGCAAAAGAAGGGGTAACTTATCATTTCTTAAGGATCACCTATCATAGGATCTTTCCTTCTTTGAAATGCTTTGTCGGCATCTAGCCACAACAATTTGTCCGCTTTGGTAGGCTGCATCTACTCATACCTTCACGGATTTGTCTTTCCTGGGGGTGCTTGGCCAAACCGGTGTCACACAGGAAAGTGCGTCTCAGTGCTTTATCACATAAAAATCTCCTGGGGGTGCTCGGCCGAACTGGTGTCACCCAGGGTTTTAATCTCATATGGTACTTCAAAAACATTCTCAAATCCTTTAGATTTGATGAAAATTTGGCAGCATAACGGCTGCACACCGAATTTCCTTCAAACCAACTTTATGCCACAAGTCTATAACACATACACATTTCTCATTCATCTTTCATACTCATGATAGACTTAACATTTCAAGAAAACACTTCATCATAGCTCATGCATCATCAAAGTATATGCATCACACATCATACTTGCATTATCAAACTTAAAACATCAAAGTCTCTTAATGTCTTATGCTTTGACCCTTAAGGTCCTTTAACTTGATATCTAAGTTGCCTATCATCACAACTTAAGCTCTCGGGTACCTACAGGCTCATATCTAAGTATTCCTCACTCAATTCTATGATCATAAACAATTCTAAACCCCAAGAGTGCAGAGTCCATAATTTATGCTTTACGGATACCTAGGAGTCACAACTTTGACCCTTTCTAAGTTTGGTTTATTCCTAAAGCATCAAGATCAATCCCTAAACCAATTATGAGTAGTTCCTACACATTTAAACTAATTATAAACCATCATTTACTAATTTTACCCTTGCTGGACAGAATCCAGAAAATTAATTTTTTAAGGGATCTAAAAGTCCTATTTTAATTTCTTTCTAGTTATTAACTTGTCTTAACTTTCTCAAATTAATTCTAACATCAAATATACATGAAAATACACATTCTAACACAATTAAAACATCATCACACAGTGAGCAACCAAACAAGGCAGAACCAAAAACAAAGGCATCATATGATGCTCATCACTTCATTTTGAACACATAAATTGCTAGTTTCTCTTGGAACCTTTTTAAAACTTTGAAAACTCATTAGAAAACATTTTTATCTCATTAAAATCATCATAATCAAATAGAGGCAGTAGCTATTCCAAAATAACTTCAAGAGGGCTTTAAATTATGATATCATGCTTAGAATATTCTATGAGACCTCCAAAACTTAAGAAAATCATAAAACATATGTTTTGGCACTTGTGACTAGATGAAAACTCATTCTAAGCTTATCATCATCACATGGCTGAATACCAAATGAAATAAACACATTCATTCCCAACTTTGTTTGAGATAATAATGGGCAAGCCTTTGAGCTCTAAATTTCTTAAGTGATGACACAAATCAAAATATGCAATGCACTTTATTTTACTCTTTATCATGGGTGGATGCAAGTTCATTATTTTATCTTCAGCACTTAGTGATGACATAAAAATAGATATGGATGCAAGTTCTTTTTATCTCAACTTAGAGCTCTTACAAGACTTTTAGAGAAATATAATCTCAACCCAACATCCATCTCAACCAAACAAAGTGAGTTTTAGAGTTCTTGAACCAAGTTTTCAAAGAAACTCTATGGTTCTTGAACATAATCATCAACCTCAAGGAAAATGAACAAGGAACTTAAACAACATTTCTTGAAACCAAGTAAATGAGACTACTTTATATTTTTAGCAAACTTTTTGGAAGGAGAAGTAAAGGGAATGAAAACCAAAACCATGGGGGAAAAATAAAGGAAGAAAAACTGAGACCATGGTTCAAGGAAAACCAAAAATGATATAGAATCAAAACCAAGCTTCAAACTTTAGAGGTTTCTCAAATGTAAATCTCAAGATCATTATCTTGAAACTTCATCATCAAGCTCAAGTTTTTCTTTTGAAAAACAAGTTTCAAAATAAAAATAAAACCAAGAGGAAAAGAGTTTGATCCAAGAGAAAAACCAACACTTTTTCATCTCAAACATCACAAACAAAAGAAAATCTTTTGAAAGTAAGAACCCTTACCTAGTGGAAATCTCTTTGGAAGGAAAAAGAGCTTGCTCTTGAAAAGGAAAATGAGAAGAAGCTCCTCTCCAAGTCATGATGATGGTTTCGGCCAAGTGAAGGAAAAAGGAAAGAAAAGTGTTTTATGTGAGCATTGTGTTTGAAAATGGAGGCTTTGGTGTTTAGATGATGATCTATGGTGGTGGTGTGGTGATTTATAGTTGTGAGGAATGGTTCTTTGAAGAAGATGATGAAGATGAAGAAGATGAGATGTAAAGAACTCAAGAGTTCTTTGAGAGAAAAGAAAGGAAACTAGACAAGCTTTCAAGACAAAACTTAACAATGTGTAAAAATGGAACCAAGTTCTTCTAAGTGTGGTATTTATAAAGAAACAAAATGTGAAGGAATGTATGGAAGAGGAGGGGCCACGATTTTTTCAAGGCTTTGGAGAAAAGAAATATCTCTTTTGGGTGGTCATTCAAGGCATGGATGAAGCATGGTGGATATGACTCAGTATGGTGCAAGGTAAGATGTTAAGCATGGTCTTTGAGTGCAAGAATTTTAACATGTGGGAAACATGAGGAAGGGTGCATTTTCGGCCAGCATGTGACATCCCATGGGGAGAAGAAATTGTTCTTCTAATTGGGTGTTAATGATGTGTTTAGGTGTAGCTTAGGTTAAGCTTAAGATTAGGAAGTTGTAAGTAAGTGTTTAGGAATTTAAATAGGTAATTAGGGCCTTGTAAGACTAGATTAGGAGGTGGTCTTGATAGATTAATGAAGTCAAACTTCATTATCTTAGAATCCAATGCCAACATGTTTCCATGATTTAGGGGAATAGGTAAGAGAAAATACTATTTCTAGATTCCTTTCTCAAAGAATTAAAACTAGAAAAGGATTTTGAGTGTTAAGCAATTTTAGGTTCTAATCAACTTTAATAAATTATTTTGACTCTAGATTAATTATGAAAATTAATTAATCTTCAATTAGAGCCTAATATTGCTTAGGTTTGCTTAATCACGCGATTAAGCTCAAAAACACTATATTAGGGGCAAAATCGTAATTTTGCATAAAAACTGCCCAGGATCACCGGGACTAAAACTGAGGTCACAGAATATATAAAAACGTTGTTTAAAACCATCTGGGGAAGTTTCGGGCTCATTGGGCACTCATACCTGTGTTAGACACAACAAGGGTATTTTGGTCATTTTGACCCGAAACTTCAGAAAATGAGATTTTCAATCCTGGTACCATTGAAAGGTCATCTAATCCCCTTAAGCTATTGAGTTAGCCCTTCGAGGACTGTTGGGTCAGCTATCCTCAAATTCCGGGCAGAAAATGACCTTAGTGACATTTTGGTCATTTTCACTCAGACATAAAATCAGGGTGTTATAAAACCCAGTCAAGGACTGATGTGACATCTCTTCTACCAACTTAGTTAACTGACCTAGCTTCTAGAAGGAAAAGTTTCAAAATCTCATTTAGAAAGCAAAAAGTAGTTTCTGAAGGTGACCGTAGAATCCTTTATTTCACAATGACTTCTGCAACAACTTTGACAACACCGAGCTACTCTTCTAGACTGCATTTCCAAGACATAAAAGGAATGTCAACACGTGTCACTTGGAAGACAAATGAAGGGCAACGGTCATAAATGCAGATCAAGTATAAATAGAGATGTTGTGCTTACAACGATATTATTTTTGCTCATCAAAGTGCTGAAATGCTATACAAATTTTCCTTTATTCTTTGTAAAATTCATTATTGCTTGTAATCAGTATCTTCCTTGTAAAAATCTTCTTTCTATGTTCTCAGTAGATTATACATTCTTCCTAGGAAGAATAAATAGAAAGAAGTTCATTCAAGTTATCCAGGTCTGTAGTTGTTCATCTTATGAAAACTTGAGTGTTGGTTAGTTTGAGTATTTAAACTCAAACACAAACCTTTGTAACCTTGATTTGGTAGTGATCATTGTGAGTTAGCTGGAGAGGCTAAGCAAGGACCACCTTTAACGTGACAGTCGAGTGAGTTGTAGGTAGAAAAATACATGAGAATGGGGGTTGAATTGTGCTTCGCTTTTTCTTTCTTTATTAGCTTCTAAAAAACTTAAACAATATACTATCAAGCTATAAGCTTGAAATGCAGTGGAAACAGTGTTAGTTACTTCAGAAAGCTACTTTGTAAACCATTGCGAATATGATGAAAACATGTTAAAGATGGTTATTCAAAAAACACAATTTGATACACACAAAGTAGTGAATATAAAGAAGTTAAGGGAGAAGAATATACTGCACATATATTTTTATATTAGTTCAGCCAACCTATCTACATCCAATTCTCAATGTAACACCCTAATTTTTAACCCAACTCTCTAGAATACATTAGGTTAAACATTAGGCTATTACTCCTTAGTCTCATCATTTTAATAAAATACTTAGTGGAAATTATGGATAAATTTTTTTTTTGAAAACATAAAGCAAAGTGAGAGCTGCGAACCTAACTAGTCAAATAACAAAAATATAAGGCACGCATAACAACCATTATAAATCATAAAGTAAAGCATATAATCAAAGAACAACAATCATGATAACAAAGGAAACATTTCATTAATAACTTAATTAGAGTACATAAGTAGTCATACCCTTATGGAGACGGGCAGAGCTTGTAATACAGCTGAAATAACATATAATAGAAACAAGAAAATACAAGGTACATGGTACGACAAGAAGATAAACCCAAAACGATACCCTCCTACTAGCTACGAGTACAATCTACAACCCCTTCCAAAAGGTATTGCCGAAGGGAAGATCTCCATAAAAGCTTGGGTACTCGCAAAGCTCTCCATCGGAGTCTAGTGACGACGGGGGGTCCTCGGATGATGGAGGCAGGTAACCGGGGAACCGCTCTATCTCCTCCTGAGTGGGCCAATGGAGTGTGAAGGGAACTCGTGGCGGCTGAATGTGAGCTCGTCGACGCGGGCGCATCTTAGCTCTCCTCACCAAGGGCAGCTGCCTCACGGTCTCCTCGCTCCCTTCACGCCGGAACTGGGGAAAGGGAGCAGAGCCCTCTGAAGGGACATGCATCGGTGAATCCTCGGATGGATCAGTCTCAGACCTCCTCGAACAAGGCACGTACTCCGAGTAGTTACGGACAGCTGAGGTCGAGGTGTGGGCACGGCGTAGCTGGTCATCACGCGGGCGAGTACGCTCGAAGATCATGTCGTCGCCACCAAAAGGTGCAGTAGGAGTGAACTGGTAGCTTGAAACCGGATAAGCGAAGGGTCGTCCTATGTACACAAAAACACGGATGACACAACGACCCTCAAAATGATACGAACGGTGATCCAGGTCATAGTGCACCTCCCAAACTGGCGTGTCAATGAAAAGCACGAACGTCGCCATCGGTCTCTGAAGATGTGACAGAAGAAAGAAGAGAGAGGAGTGAGAATTCTCACTAAAGAATCTCAGTGATCATGCATATAAGATTCAATTTAGGGTTTTCCAAAACTAATTATCCAAGGTCCATTCCTTTTAGCATGCATCTTGATATAAGAAATGCAACATGTTATATCATGGATGTATGTCAATACTTGAGCATATAAAACAACACATCAGATTATATAAGCATAAACCATATGGCATAAGGGCATATAATTTTCAAGTGGATCATTCCTTAACTTCGTGACATCAATCATGGTACTTTAGCATAATAAGGCCACCCTAAAATAACTAGGTTATGAGCTCATACCTCAGGTAGTCGTCACTAGCTCTTGCTTATTATCTGAATAAGCGAAACATAATAAATAATCCTGACTACGCAAGTATGGGTAGGGGGCAGGGATCACCTCTCTTAGGATATACCTTCTTTGAAACGCTTTGCGGGCATTAAGCCATAGCAATTTGTCCGCTTTGGTAGGCTGCATCTACTCATACCCTCACGGATTTGTCTCCCCTGGGGGTGCTCGGCCGAACCGGTGTCACCCAGGGTTTTCAACTCATATTGTACTCTTAAACATTTCTTTAACCCTTTAAGGTTTGACGGAAATTCGGCAGCATAACAGCTGTTTTCCTTCAAACTGCCATAAGCTAATTCACACAACATGTCCTCATGAAATCTCATGCTATGATAAACTCATATCTAAACTAATCCATTCCTCATGCATCATAAACATCTCAACATGTCATTGCATAAAATTAAGCATCATAGCATTAACACATTTCTTACTGTCTTATGCATTGACCGTTAAGGTCCTTAACTCACATTCTAAGTTATGAATCATCAAAGCCTAGTCTCTCAGGTACCTATAAGGTTATAACTAAGTATTTCTCACCTCATACTATGGTCAAGAACATCTCTAAATCTCAAGGATGCAGAATTCATAATCCTAACTTTACAGGTACCCAGGAGTCACAACAATGACCCTTTCTAAGTCCAGTTTGCTTCTAAGGTATCAAGATCAAGTCCTAAACCAATTATGAGTCATTCTTACACATTTAAACTAAGTTAAATCCATGATTATCATTACTAAACCTTGCTGGACAGAATCCAGAAAATTCAAACATTAAGGGATCTAAAACTCTCAAATTAATTCCTTTCTAGTTACTAACTTCTCTTATCTTTTACATATGAGTTTTAACATTAATTATACTCAAACTTAATCATATTATCATCATTAAAACAGCTCATACAGTGGTCACAAAAGGCAAGGCAGAACCGAAACATGCAACTCCATATAAAGGCATCAAACACAATTTCTAAAGCACATAAAATACTAGTTTCTCTTGGAACCTTTTTAAAACTTTCAAAACTCATTTATAAACATTTTTAACATCTAAAATCATCAAAATATTTATGAGGGCAGTAGCTAAATCAAATTTGTCTCAAGAGGTCCTAAATTCATAAAACTTAGTCCTATGCATTCCTTGAACTCATAAAAACTTAGAAAAATTATAAAACATAGTTTTCAATACTTGGAAACAAGTAAACTCTTAGGGGCCGAAATCTCAAGCTAGAGAAATAAATATTTTCAAGCCTTTGTTTGAGACAACAATGGCAAGTCTTTGAGCTCTAGGTTCTCTTTAGTGATGACATAAAAATAAACATGCTCATGCACTAGTTTTAGCTTCCATTAGAAAGTAAAGTGAGAGCATGAAATAAACATGAGATGTAACTTATTATTATCTTTGGTAAATTAAGTGAGGACTTGAAATATAAACATGATAATGCAAAGCTTGAAACATAAACATGATAATGCAAGGTTTATTTATTATCTTGATACTTAGTGATAGCAAGAAAAGTAAATATGATGTGCAAGGCATAAACATAAACATGGATGCAATATTTATTTTAGTCTCATCTAGAGCTCTTACAAGACTTTAGAGATACAACCCAACACGTATCTCATCACAAAGAGAGCTTTAGAGTTCTTGAATGAAGTTCTCAAAGGAACTATGAGGTTCTTGAACATCATCATCAAGCTCAAAGAAACAAACTTTCAAGAGACATAAAATCTCAAAGAAAAGGAAAACCAAAGCCGAAACTTTGTAAAAAGGAAAAGAGAATGAAACTAAGTCAAGTTCTTTATTAAGTACTCAAAACCCCTATCTAGAGAAAAATCTCTAGAACGTACCAGCCAACTTTAATGTTGACAAGGGTAGGCTTGGGCTTTTAGAAATCCTTAGATTAATTTTCTTAAGTTGAAAAACCATGTGAGCTAAGTATCATGTAGATAAAGTTAAAGGAAAAGAAAAACTCAAGCTTTAGAGGTTTCTTTGAGATGAACATAAGGTCATCATCTAGAAACTCTCATCATCAAGCTATCATGTACCCAACAAGACCAAAAGGCCAAAACATCAAGAAAGAAAAACAAAGAAAGTTTCCAAAAGAAAATCCAAGAGAAAGCTAGATAAAACTCATTTTCAAGAAAACAAGGTTTAGAAAAATACTCCTACCTAGAGTGAAGTTAAAAGCTTTGATCTTTGAAAAGGAACCAAGATGAAGAACTCCTCCTTGAGTATGGGTAGTGATTCGGCCAAGGGGGTGTGAAGAGGTTGGAGTTGTGTTTCAAGTGAGGTTGTGTTTGAGACGAGGTGTTTGAGAGCTTAGGAGGTGATTTGAGGTTGTGAGGTGGTGTTTGAAGGTTAGGAGATGATTATGTGATGAAGAGATGAAGAAGATGAAGATGAAGAATAAGAGGAAAATCTCTTGAAACTTAGAGAGAAAATGAAAGAACTTAGAGAAAGCTAGGAAACTTGAAACTTAGCAAATGAACTAATTGTTTGCAAGTTCAAGTAAGCAAGGTATTTATAGAAAATGAAAACAAATGAGAGGTCAAAGGGGAGGAGGGCTGACCATAGCTTTTGGAGGGAAAAGGAAGAGAAAATATCTTTTACACATTGTCATTCAAGCATGGTTTGAAGTATAGAAGCTATGATACAAGGCATGGCTTCAAGTAAGGTGATTTGAGTGGATTTCCTATCAATTTTGAATGAAATAGTCCTTCTAGAAACTAAGCATGGCTGGAAGTTTTTCAGCCACAAATAAATGAGGAAAAATGGTTTATTTCATTTAGTTATTCATTTGGAAAATCAACTTTGATTGAAAATATGACAAGGTATGGTGTATATGACTTGAGGTATGACTTTGGAGTGTTGAAAATTTGAACATGTGATGCATATGGAGGGGGAGGAGTACACGGCTAGATTGGGGCAGCAAGGAGAGAGGAAAAATCTCTCATGTAATTGGGTGTTAATGATAGGTTTAAGCGTAGATTAGCTTAGGTACAAGGTTAGGAATAATTAAGCTTAAGTTTAGGTGACTAAGAATGAGGTTTAAAGATTTTATGACAAGATTAGGAGTGCTCATACATCATTAGGAGATTTAAATTCATTTTTATGAGTAAACAATTGGAAACACAATTCCATGATTTAAGGAATTGGAGAGAGAAGACACTATTCAAGATTCCATGACTAGGAGTCTTGAATTTAAAATATGATTTCAAATTAAGCACTTTTAGGTTCTAATCCACATTAATAAATTATTTTGACTCAAGATTAATTATGGAAATTAATTAACCTTCGATTAGAGCCTAATATTGCTTAGGTTTGCTTAATCATGCGATTAAGCACAAAAACACGAAACTAGGGGCAAAATCGTAATTTTGCACTAATTTCACCCGGAACTCCGGGACCAAAACTAAAGTCACAGAATACTTAAAAATGCCTTTTAAAACCATCTGGAGAAGTTTCGGGTTCATCTGGCACTTGCAAATGGGTAAAACACCACAGAGGCATTTTGGTCATTTTGACCCGAAAACTCGAAAAATGAGATTTTCGATCCTGGAAAGGTACACAAGCATCTAATCCCCTTCCAACATTGAGTTTGCCCTTCGAGTACTGCCGGACCGGCTTTCCTCGAATTCTGGGTAGAAAATAACCTCAGGGCCATTTTGGTCATTTTCACTCTAATAGAAAATCGGGGTGTTACACTCAACAACCATTGAGTTCCATTAAAACCTCTCTCAACATGAGAAAGAAAAAGGATAGTCTTAGTAATAGCCTTCCCAAGCTCTTACCTATGACTAGTAGCAAACTCTACTATCACAAACCAAGTAGTCATTGACCAGCCTCTCCAAGTTGAACCAGTGACCTACTCTCTACTATCATAACCTAATTAATTTTTAACCAGCCTCTCCAAGCTAAACCGTGACTAGTAGTTCACTTTTACTGTTGCGTTGCAAATAGTCTTTGACTAGCCTCTCCAAGCTAACTCACACCAATCACTAATGGATTGAGTATATAAAGGCTTGTGTTTAGGTTTGCCACTCAAACTAACCTACACTCAAGTTTCCGTAAGATGTATAATAATAGACCTGGGAAAAACTTGAATGACTTTGTTCCAAGATTCTTCCTAGGAAGAACGTATGATCTATTAAGAATGTAGAAAGAAAATTTTTACAGGCAAGGGAACTGATTACAAGATGTAATGAACTTTACAAGAGATGAGGAGAAATTTTCAAAGCGTTTAAGCACTTGTATAACATCAAGATCTACGTCTTTATAAGCACAACATCTTTATTTATAGATGATCTTCATTTATGACCGTTGCCCTTGATCAGTTGTCCAAGTGACACATGTTGATCATCTGTTTGTGTCTTAGAAAAATAGTCTAGAGGAGTAGGTCGTTGTTTGTCACAGTTATTTTAGAAGTCGTTTTGAAATATAGGTTTCTGATGTCACCTTCAGAAACTATTTTTTATTTTCTGAACGGGGTTTCTAAACTCCTCATTTTAGAAACTAGGCTTATAACACCCTAAAAAATTATTTAAAAATCAATTTAAGCTTTATTAGTCATACTTTCAAACATCCCACATATTTAGTAATGATGAGGACGGCACAATGGATGTGTAAAAAAAAATGGGAATAGTGATTTGCAGGCCCCATGGGCTCATCAGGACAGCGGAAACCCTAGATTCGGGACCTGAAGATACCCAAAACTAAGAAAACATAGAGATAAGCTTAAAAATAGATAGAAATGAAAATTTATACTTAGAATTAAATTTCGGGTAATATTTGATTACCTAGGTATGGTGTTTCACCCGTTCAGTGACATTGAAAGCTAGTTTGATCTCTACCAAATGAAGGAGATTATCCATTAATATCAAATGAATGGCTAATATTCAATCTTGAATTACAAGATTTAATCATAGCCATCCATTTTACTTTCTTAGATTAAACATTATTCAATTATACAATATAATATCCATTCATTTATTTATCAAATCAACACAAACTCCAAGCTTCTTCAATAAGCCAAACCATTCGACCATCAACAGAGGAAGGCAGAAGCAACCTCATTTCCATTCTCAGGAGCTCAAGCTTGACTTCTAATCCAAAAACACTAGTCTAGAGTTATTAAAACTTCCAACTTTCTTCATTAAACTTAATCCACACCTCAACACCTACAAATCTAACCAATTAAAATCTCAATTCTCCATCAATCCTCAGTTTGATACCCCACTTCCTCACTGCCTAAGGAAGGTTTGGGTTGAAATTGGTGGCCTTGAAGTGAAGAGAAATCACTTATGTAGGTATGAAAGCGCACGAGAAGGGGGGGTTGAATCGTGCTTTTTCTTTTCTAAACCTTTTTCAAAACTGAAACTTAAAACAAGTACTATCACACGTGAAGCTTAAAGTATAGCAGAAACACAGTTAAAAGATTCAGAAAGTAACTTTCTGAATTAAAGAGATAAGAGTAAATAAACTGAAATGATAAATTTTTATAGAGATATATTATGTGAAGTTGAACACTAAAAATAAAGAGATGAGAGAAAAGAAGATATTGCACAAGGGTTTTATATTGGTTTGGCCAACACCTACCTACATCCAATTCTCAGCAACCACTGAGTTTCACTAATCTTTCTCAACTCGAAAAAGTGAAAAACTAGATAATCTTTACAATAGCCTTCCCGAGCTCTCACTGGTGACAAGTAGACACACTTATTATCACACAACAAGTAGTTCTTGACTAGCCTCTTCAAGTTGAATAGAGTAGTCTTTTAATAGCCTTGCCAAGCTAAACCGTAAATAGTAAAGAAAATGTGCTTACTGTCACATTGCAAGTAGTTTTGTCATAACCTCTTAAAGCTATTTCACACTGATCACTACTAGATTGAGGATACAGAGGTTTAGTGTTTGGTTTGTAACTCAAACTAACCTACACTCAAGTTTCTTTACAAATGTATATAAATGATAATTCTAAGATAACTTGAGTGACTTATTTCTACTGATTCTTCCTAAGAAGAATGTATGAACAATATAGGAACTTAGAAAGAATATTTTTATGAATAAAGGAACTGAAAAATATACTTCACAGAAAAGTTAAGGGAAAGATTTTTCAGCATTTCAGTTCTTATATCCATTGTCAAATTTCTTGAAAGCTCAACATCTCTATTTATAGATGGTATCCCTTTGTGACTGTTGCCTTGATCTATTGTCCAAGTGACAAGTGTTAATCATCAGTTTGTATCTTGGAAACATAATCTAGAAGAGTAGCTCGTCTAGTGTCAGAGCCTTTTTACAGAAGCTGTTGATGAGTTGAGGTTTCTAAAGTTCATCAGAAACTACTTTTGTACTTTCTGAACATGATTTCTGAACTTCTTCTTCTAGAAGCTTTGATGGTTGACTGAAGGGGCTGAAGAGATGATGTGCTAGTTTGAAAATTGGTTTGACTTTTAATTTTGAAATTCAAATTTCAAAATTTTCCCTCCTTTTCAGTGTAGTAAATTTTCTGAAAGGTGCTGTCAATTTCTTGTTGAGTCTTTATTCTTTTGATCTTCAATCTTGGCTTTAAGATGATGAATGATTTTTTGTTGTAATGATTGAAGATTGAGTAACACATTGATCTCAGTTTGTGTATGATATCTTCATTGTCAGAGTACTTTCTGATGTCCTGTCTTGTTCTTGCTTTGATTTCCTTGATTCATTGATGTATGTAAGTGTACTTTACATAATATAATATTAACTTCATTTAAGCTTAATCTCTTAACATGAGATAAAACATGTTTGCACATGTATAGTAAAATTAGTCTTGCTCAAGTTCGTGTTATGCACTTTGGAAATACCTGTTTTGCTTAGTCAAGAAACTCAAGGCAGACATTAGTCATTCTTCAAAATTTTTTCTTTAAATTGGCTTTGTTGTCATTCCAAACATTAAAACTCATACTTTTTGAAGGGTTTTAGAGCTTATAATCTCCTCATTTTTTATGATGACAAACCAATTTTAAGAAAACTTTTTGAAGAGATGTTGAAAGAAATATAATGAAATATATCTAAATAAGCACATGTTCTATCAAAACATCATAGACTCTAAATTTTAGTAAGTCCTTTTCTTAAGGTGTGATTGGATGTGTTTTAGAAAATTTTGAAGCCTTAAGTTAACTCTAATAAGAGCTATTTGGTTTTTGATGATACTTTTCTAAATTAAATCAGAGTGCTTCTTGAGATTGTATCACAGAAATACTAAAGCAGATGTCATCGTTTAAGTCCTATTTTACCAATAGCTAGATTTTTGTTATAAAAAGAATTTCTAAAGTTTAGATGTACTTGAATAAAAACAAGTAATACTTGCGATATTCTTTCTTGATTGATAACCTTCTTAAGCATATTCGTTTCCTAAGCACTTTTTAAAACTAATGCTCTTATAGTTTCTAATGCTCAAACAGGAATCAGTTCAGAATGAATTAGAGCAACAAGCACAATTGTTCTATCATGCATTGGTAACAATAAATATATTGATGTATATAGTTAATTCGATCCATAGATATGTAGAGAAAAAACAAGATTTCAAAAAAAATATGTGATATGCAAATGCTTAAAAAAAATTAAAAGGATTTAAACTTCTTTTGAGTAGCTCCCCTCTAGTTTACTCCCCTTGTCTTTCTCAGCACAAGATTTTCATCTCTTTTCTTCTCCCTCTTTTGACATCAACAAAAAGGAAGTGTACTGGAAGTTGGGAACAACATCACTAGCTCATTTTTTTAAAGGAATCATCATTAGAAGTTCCTATTGTCTTCATGATTGAGTTTCAAGTTTGTTGAGGTGGATGTTGATACAACATTGCTTTTAGTAATAATCAGAGTTTCAGGGAGCTTCAGCTGCAAAGCAAATGATGGTTGACTAGATGAAGGAGCATTGATGTGAGCTAGAGTTGATTATGAGATAAGTAGTTTCATTTTCGTTCTACTCCTTGAAAGAGTGAGAGGTCATTTCCCGTGTTGAAAGTTACTTCACATTTCTTAATATTTGTATAACCATCCTCAGCATATGTTGTAATCACATTCAAGAACTATGTCTTTGTCTAATGATGTAACTTTCTGAGCTTTGATTTTTACCTACTGATTCCATATTCTTCTTTTTGAGCTTACAAGCTGATTTCTTTTGGCTTTAGCTTGGAGTTATAAAGGTAGAGCACCCAGAGAAGTTTGTGTTTGTGAATGCTTTATTAAGATTTTTAAAATGATTTTAAGTTCAAGAGATTTTTCAAAACATAGAAACGATCTTTGACTAATGGTTTAGTAAATATGTCTAATACTTGGTTTTCAATATTTATAAATATTAATTCAACATCTCCTTTCTAAACATGATCTCTAATGAAATGATGCTTTATATCAGTATGCTTGGATTTGGAGTGCTGAATGGGATTCCTAGCAAGATTTATAGCACTAGTGTTATCATAGAAGATGGGAATTTTGGAATACCTTAGGTGATAATCTTCTAGCTAATTTCTGATCCACAACATCTGAGTATAGCAGTTTGCAACTACTACATATTCTGCTTCCACAGTAGAGAGAGCAATGATATTTTACTTTTTACCTGACCAAGTGATCAGGCTACTTCCCAAGAAGCAGCAACATCCATTGATGCTTTTTCTCTTTACTCTAGCTCTTGCAAAGTCAGCATCACAATAACCTACAATCTCGCAAGATGTACCTTTCTCATACCATAAGCCGAGATTAGCAGTACCTGATAAGTATCTGAAATTTCTCTTAATAACATTTAAGTGTGATTGCTTTGGGTTTGATTAAAATCTAGCACAAATCCCCACACTTAATTGAATGTCTAGTCTATTGGCTGTAAGATATAGCAGTTACCCAATCATTCATCTATAATTACTTTTTGAGACCTTTTCACCACTCTCATTAGCATCAATGATTTGAGATGGATGCATGAGAGTATTCATTGGTTTTGCTTGATCCATTTTAAACTTTTTCAAAAGTTCTTTTGTATATTTTTCTTAATGGATCAGGGTTCCATCCTTTTGTTGTTTTATTTGCAAACCAAGAAAAATTTGAGTTCACCCATCATGCTCATTTCAAACTCACTCTGCATTAGTTTTGAAAATTTTTTCATAGAGAGAATGATTAGAGGCGCCAAATATAATGTCATCAACATATATTTGAACTATTAGAAAATGATTATTTAATTCAAGAGTAAATAGAGTAGTATCAACATTATCTTTTCTGAAAGCACTCTTCATATAGAAGCTACCCAGTCTTTCATACCAAGCTTGAGTAGCTTATTTCAGGCTGTAGAGAGCCTTTGTTAGCTTGAAGACATTGTTGGGAAGGTCTTCACTCTCAAAACCGAGAGGCTACTTCACATATACTTCCTCAAAGAGGAAACCATTTAGAAAGGCAGATTTAACATCCGTCTAGTAAAGAGTGAATCCTTTGAAGGTAGCAAAAGCAAGTAGCATTCTTATGGCTTCCAACTAGCTACTAGTGCAAAGGTCTCATCATAATCAATTCATTCTTGTTGATTATAACCTTGTGCAGCCCATCTTGCTTTATTCCTGCCAACTTTGCCTGCTTTATCCAATTTTTTCCTAAACACCCATTTTGTCTCGATGATGGTTTTTCCTTTAGGTTTTTTCATAAGAGTCCAGACTTTGTTTTTTTCAAATTGATGTAGTTCTTCTTGCATGGCCCCCACCCAACTTTGATTACTGAAAGCTTCTTCAATGCATGCAGATTCAATGGTGGAGATGAAAGCATAGTTTGATATATTTCTTAGGGATGATTTACTTTTCACTCCCTTAGAAATGTCTCGAATGACTCTATTTTGAGAAACTGCCTTAAGATCATAAACTCCTTTATAGTTTCTGTAATTATGATATCCTTCAGCTTCTCTTTCATCTTTAGGTTGCTTTTCTTCAAGTTTAGAGTTATTACTTTCTAATGGCTTTGGTGTTCTGAGCATACTTTTTGAAGTATTTGAGTTTTGGAGTCTACTTTCTGAAGATGGAGCTTTCATCTACTTGCTTTGAGTCTTCTTTGAGACTCAATTTTTCAAGAGCTTCTTCCAAATCATCAAGGTCATCATCAAAGTCTTTCTTGAGCTCCTTGAACCTGATATGAATTTTCTTTTCAATGCATATCATTCTCTTATTGTATACTCTGTAAACTTTAGAGATAGAAGAACATCCTAGGAAAATACCATCACCAGATTTAGGATTAAACTTTACAAGTTTGTAGCGGGCGTTAAGTATAAAACATGATGAACTAAAGATATAGAGGTATGAAATGTTTGGTTTTCTACCCTTCCATTGCTCATAGAGGGTCTTTTTAAGGATTGGGCTTAGAAAAATTCTATTTTGTATGCAACAAGAAGTGTTAACAGTCTTTGCCCAAAAACCTTTTGATAAGCCACTTCCTAAAAACATTATTCTGGACATCTCCTGCAAGCTTTTATTTTTCTTTTCAATAACCTCATTTTGTTAGGGAGTTCTAGGAGCAAAAAACTCGTGAAGAATTCCATTTTTTTCAAAAAACTTTTTAAAAATATGATTTTCAAATTCTTCCCCATGATAAGATCTAATGGAGACAATTTGTGAATTCTTTTCAATACAAATACATTTTGCAAAAAATTTGAATATTTCAATCACCTCATCCTTAGAATCTAGGAAGATAACCCATGTAAATCTAATGAAGTCATATACATTAACAAGACAATATCTTTTTCCAGCAAGGCTAGTAGTCTGGGTTGGACCAAAGAGATCCATATGTAATAGTTCCAGTGGTTTACTGGTTGATACCACATATTTA
Organism: Dalbergia cultrata; assembly: GCA_031216105.1. NCBI lineage: Eukaryota > Viridiplantae > Streptophyta > Magnoliopsida > Fabales > Fabaceae > Dalbergia > Dalbergia cultrata. Next base: position 51,067,767 of record CM062346.1, read on the forward strand.
TTTTGGAAAGAAGCTTTGGTTTGCTTCCCTTTCTCACAGAAATCATAGGTTGAATCCTTATCAAATATGATTTTTGGTAGTCCTTTAACAAGCTCTTTCTACGATAGCTCAAAGATAAGCTTCATATGGGCATGCACAAGCTTTTATGCCATAACCACTTTTCATTCATGAAGGATGTAACACCCTAATTCTTAACCCAATACTCTAGAACATATTAAGTTAATCATTAGGTTATTACTTCTTAGTCTCATTCATTTAATAAAATACTTAGCGGAAATTACGATAAAATATTTTTTTGAAATATAAAAGCAAAGTGAGAGCCGCGTTCTTATCTAATCATGAGACAAAAATATAAATCACAAATAACAAGGCATAAAGAACACAACAATTAAAGCATATATCAATTAACATAACAAAGGAAACATCTCATTTGTAACGCCCCGATTTTCTGTTAGAGTAAAAATGACCAAAATGCCCCTGAGGTCATTTTCGGCCCGGAATTCGAGGAAAGTCGATCCGGCAGTAATCGAAGGGCAAACTTATTGTTGGAAGGGGATTAGTTGGCTTGTGTACCTTCCCGGGATTGAAAATCTTCTTTTTCAAGTTTTGGGTCAAAATGACTAAAATACCCCTATCGGGTTTGACCCGTTTGCAAGTACCGGATGAACCCAAAACTTCTCCCGATGGTTTTAAAAGATGTTTTTATGTATTCTGTGACTTTAGTTTTAGTCTCGGAACTTCCGGGCAAAATTAGTGCAAAATTATGATTTTGCCCCTAGCTTTGTGTTTTTGAGCTTAATCACGTGATCAAGCAAACCTAAGCAATATTAGGCTCTAATCGAAGGTTAATTAATTTCCATAATTAATCTTGAGTCAAAATAATTTATTAAAATTGATTAGAACCTAAGAATGCTTAATTACAACTCAAAATCTTATTTTAAATTCAAGATTTCTAGTCATGAAATCTTGAATAGTAAATTCTCTCTCCAATTCCTTGAATCATGGAATTGTGTTTTCAATTGTTTATTCACAAATGAATTTTAAAATTATCTAATGATGTATGAGCACTCCTAATCTTGCCATAAAATCCTTAAACCTCATTCTTAGTTACCTAAACTTATGCTTAATGATTCCTAACTTTGTACCTAAATTAATCTACACTTAAACCTAACATTAACACCCAATTACATGGAAGATTTTTCCTCCCTCCTTGCTGTCTAGGTCTGGCCGAAACACTCCTCCCCCATTTTCCATCACATGCTCAAATTTTTGACACTCCAAGGCCATGCTTCCACCTTACTTACACCATACATTGTCATACTTTCATCCATGCTTGATTTGCTAAGTGAATGACTAAATAAATTAAGCTATTTTCCCTCATTTTTGTGGCTCAAAATCAGCCAGCCCTCCTTGCTTCTAGAAGAAATATTTCATTTCAAATTTAAAGGAAATTTCACTCCAAATCACCATACTTGAAGCCATGCTTTGCACCATAACTTCCATACCTCAAACCATGCTTGAATGATAAGTTGTAAGAGATATTTTTCTCTTCCTTTCCCTCCCAAAAGCTACGGCCTCTCCTTCCTCTCCATGGGACTTCATTTGTTTTAATTTTCTATAAATACTTTGCTTAGAAGCACTTGGAAACACTTTAGATCATTTGCAAAGTTTTAGTTTCTAAGCTTTCTTGAGTTCTTTTCTTTTCTCTCAAAGAGTTCTTAGAGTTGTTCTTGTTCATCTTCATCTTCTTCATCCTCTCTTCATATCATCATCTTCATAATCTTAAACCACCACCTAACAACCTTAGATCACCTCCTAACCTCTCAAACACTTGACATCAAACACAACCTCACTCAAACCACATCTCCTTTCCTTTCTCTTCACTTTGGCCGAAGCCATCTTGCCACCCAAGGAGGAGTTGCTCTTTTCATCTCTTTTCAAAAGCTCAAGTTTTCATCTTCACTCTAGGTAGGAGTTGCTTTCTAAAATTTGTTTTGTTCGAAAATATGATTTTCCTCTAGTTTTCTCTAGGATTCTTTTTGAGTTTTCCTTTGTTTTCCTTTTCTTTTGCATTTCGGCCTCTTAGCCTTGTTTAGGAGCATGATAGCTTGATGATGAGAGTTTTTAGATGATGACCTTGTGTTCATCTCAAAGAAACCTCTAAAGCTTGAGTTTTTTTTTTCCTTAAACTTTATCTATATGATACTTAGCTCACATGATTTTTCAACTTAAGAAAATTAATCTAAGGATTTCAAAAAGCCCAAGCCTACCCTTGTCAACCTTAAAGTTGGCCAGCACGTTCTAGGGATTTTTCTCTAGATAGGGGTTTTGGGTGCTTAATAAAGAACTTGGCTTAGTTTCATCCTCTTTTCCTTTCTTGTTGGTTTCGATTCTAATCTCATTTTCCTTTAAGTTTTTGTTTCTATTACCTTCTCTTTATTTTCTTTTGAGTTTGTCTCCTTGGAGCTTGATGATGATGTTCAAGAACCATGTGGTTCATTTGAGAACTTGGTTCAAGAACTCTAAAGCTCAATTTGTGATGAGATAAGTGTTGGGTTGTATCTCTAAAGTCTTGTAAGAGCTCTAGATGAGATTAAAATGAATATTGCATCCATGTTTATGTTTATGCCTTGCACATCATATTTATTTTCCTTGCCATCACTAAATATCAAGAATAATAAATGAACTTGCATTATCATGTTTATGTTTCAAGCTTTGCATTATCATGTTTATATTTCAAGCCCTCACTTAAATATCAAAGATAATAACAAGTTGCATCTCATGTTTATTTTATGCTCTCACTTTATTTTCTAATGAAAGCTAAAACAAGTGCATGAGCATGTTTATTTTTATGTCATCACTTAAGAGAACCTAGAGCTCAAAAACTTGCCCATTGTTGTCTCAAACAAAGGCTTGAAAAATATGTGTTCTTTAGTCTTGATTTCGGCCTTGGGAAGCTTTGGTTGTTACAAGCATTAAGACCTATGTTTCATAATTTTACTAAGCTTATGTGAGTCCAAGAAATGTTTAGAACAAAGTTTTATGACTCTAAAACCTCTTGAGATTAATTTAGATTAGCTATTGCCCTTGAGAATATTTTGAGAATTTTAGATGATAAAAATGTTTATAAATGAGTTTTGAGAGTTTTAAAAAGGTTCCAAGAGAAACTAGTATTTTATGTGCTTTGGAAATCAAGTGTTTTGCCTTTATATGGAGATTGGATTTCAGTTCTGCCTTGCCAGTATATGATCAATGCTTGTGCTGTTTGATGATGATAATATGAGTATGTTTGTGTATAATTAATGTTAAACTCATATGTGAAAGATAAGAGAAGTTAGTAACTAGAAAAGAATTAATTTGGAAGTACTAGATCCCTTAGTAATTGATTTTTCTGGATTCTGTCCAGCATGGTTTAAGAATGATAATCATGGTTCATAAATAGTTTAAATGTGTAGGAATAACTCATAATTGGTTTAGGACTTGATCTTGATGCCTTAGGAGCAAACCGGACTTAGAAAGGGTCATTGTTGTGACTCCTAGGTACCCGTAAAGTTAGAATTTTGGATTATGTATCCTTGAGGTTTAGAGATATTTATGACCATATTATTGAGTGAGGAATACTTAGATATGAGCCTATAGGTACCCGAGAGACTAAGTTGTGATGATTTATAACTTAGATTGTGAGTTAAGGACCTTAAGGGTCAATGCATAAGACACAAAGAAGTCTTGAATTTTATGATGATGTAATAAGGTGTTGAGATGTATATGATGCATGAGGAAATGATTGTTTAAGATGTTAAGTTTGTGATGAACATGAGAATTGCATAAGAAATATGTTATGTGTTAACTTGTGGCATAAATATTGGTTTTGAAGGAAATTCGGTTTAACAGCTATTGTGCTGCCGAATTTTCGTCAAACCTAAAAGGGTTGAAATGTGATTTAAAGTACCACATGAGTTGAAAACCCTGGGTGACACCGGTTCGGCTGAGCACCCCTAGGAGATTTTTATGTGACAGGCACTGAGACGTACTTCTCCTGCTACGGTGAGGAGGAGGCAAATCCGTGAGGGTCTGGACATGAGCCTTTCTAAAGCGGACAATTCGTTGTGCACTCGAGGCCAGTAGAACATTTCAAAGACAGTATATCCTAAGAGAGGAGTTCCCTAGCCCCCTAGCCCGTACTCTTAAGTAGTCAGGTGTATTACTTTATTATTCGCTTATTCAGATAATAAGCAATAGCTGGTGACGACTAGCTGAGGTATGAGCTCATAGCCTAGTTATTATTATTAGGGTGGCCTCTACATTGCTAAACATTCCATGAATGATGTCACACGTATTGATGAAAGTTCCATTTGAGAATTATTGCCCTTATGCCACATGGATTGTTTCTATATGACTTGATTGGTTGATTTATGTGCTCAAGTATTGCCATGCATTCATGTTTTAATATGTTGCAATCATGTTTTAATATGTTGCATTCATGACATCAAGATGCATGCTAAAAGGAATGAACCTTGGATAATTGGTTTTATAACCCTAATAAAGAACCTTATATGTATGCACACCTTTTACAAATAAATCCAAGGTTCCTGAGGATGTGAATGATGTAACCCTAGGATAGGAGACTCCTACTGAGATTCTTTAATAAGAATTCTCACTCCTTTCTCTTCCTTCTCTTTCTTTCGTCACATCTTCAGAGAGTGATGGCGACGTTTGTGGTCTTTGTCGACACGCCCATGGGTCATATCATTTTGAGGGGCAGTGCATAGTACGAGTCTTCATGTTCATCGGACGGCCCTTTGCACGCCCTGTACAAAGCTACCGTTTCTCCCCGATGTCACCCTATGACGATGCAATGGTTTTTGAGCGTGCCCAGACGCGAGATGAGAGGATTTTGTGGACGTACACTGGAGGTTCGATGCCTCGAGACTTCCAGGATTATGTGCCTCGGCCTCCTAGTTCGGCGGACGACCCTTCCGAGGACCCGCTGACGCATATGTGTAGCGAGAGCTCTGCTCTTACACCTCAGTTCATGCGAGGCGAAAGCGAGGAGACTGTCACGCAGTCGAGACTGGCTAGGTGAGCTGAGAGGCGCCCTTATCAAGGAGCTCATGCTCAGTCTTCACACATGCCTACTCCTGCCGCACTGCGTCCACGGATCGGTTATGTTCCGCCATACCCCAGGTTTGAGTAGTAGCCGTCTTAGGGGAGGCTTAGTGCACACACTCACACGTAGATTGGATAAACCCTCTTTTGTATTGAGGTTACCCATCATAAGTGCACTCGGGTAGTTGAGGTTTATTTATACTTTCTTGTTTATATTGTATTTCCTTTTCTTTTGTATTACAAGCTTTGTCCGTTTCTATAAGGGCGTGACTACTATGTATCTTAACTATGTTATTAATGAAATGTTTCCTTGTTGCGATGACCATTGTTCTATTATTACTTGCCTTAGCTTTTGTGTTCCTCATGATTGATATTTATGTCTTTCGCTAAGATAAGACCGCGACTCTCACTTTGATTTATGTTTTAAAAAAAAAATTTTACCCGTAGTTTTCGCTAAGTATTTTAATAAAATAATGAAACTAAGAAGTAATAACCTAATGATTAGCCTAATATGTTCTAGAGTATTGGGTTAAAAATTAGGGTGTTACATTTTGGTATCAGAGTAGTTCGATTCTCACGCAGCCTGAGGATTGGATTGACCATGCTTTAGAAGCATGATGCGATAGCTATGTCATGTGTAGTGCTTGATAAAGATAAGCTATAAGACTAGAAATGCATGACTTCTGTTGCTTGGAAGTGCCATGGTACCTAGCTCATTTTGCATGAATATTGAGCCTGATCAACTTGATGTTCACTGTCTCATGTGTTTAGGAACCAATGGCACCGCGACGACAACCTAGGACTAGGCTTGAAGCTGACCAAAACAATGCAACTGCTGTTGCTGTTCATCAAATGGCGCAAGCCATGGAGCGGATGTTTGACCACATGAATCAACAAGAGAATGTTGCCCCTGTTCCCCCTGCTGCTTAAGTGGTTGAGCAAGCCCACTTCGGCGAGTTCCGCAAGGTGAACCCACCCGTGACAAAGCTGATGAGTGGATCAAAGACATGGAGAAGATCTACTCTGTTGTTACCTGCTCGAAAGAGCAGAAGGTTACATTTACTGCTTTCATGATGAAGTCTGACGCCAAATTCTGGTGGAACGGCACGAAGTGACTGCTGGAAGCTTCTAGGACTCCCATCGACTGGGAGCTGTTCAAGACCTACTTCTATGAGAAGTACTTCCCCAAATCCATGAGGAACCCCAAAGACATTGAGTTTATGCTGTGGCACAATACACTACCAAATTTGAGGAGCTGATTAAGTTCTCTCGGGTGTTCCAAGGGAACCCCAATGAGGTTTGGAAATGCATAAAATATAAGGCCGGTCTGAAGGCGGAGTTGAACTACATCGTGGTCCATATGGAGATTAGAGACTTCTCGACTCTAGTCAACAAGTGTCGGATCCTCGAAGAAGGACAATGGAAACTGCAAGCAACAAGAGCGGAGCGAGCTAAGGGGCTCAGACCCTAAGCCCCGAGGTTCAAACTACAACACCCATCAAGAAATCACTACCACCCCTACCAGACCAACCAGTTCCGACCGCAACAACAACAACAACAAAGAGCACCCGCACACTAACAATCCAAATAACACCAACGGCTACCATTCCAACATCAAGGCCCAAAGAGCTTCAACAACCAACCCCGTGGTCCGGGTGGGCCCTGGAACCACAATGGAGGATCTAGTGGGGCCAAGAACAAGGCACCACAAGGAGTCCCTGCTGCCAACCCCGGAGCAGCATCTGTTGAAATCTGCCTGCGATGTGGGAAGACTCATGGTGACCACCCCTGCATGGCTGGGCAAGGAGTCTGCTTTAGATGTGGCAAGCCTGGCCACTATGCCAACACCTGCACAAGTGACGAACCGTCAACTCAGAACCCCCGACCCCAACACCAAGGACGGGTCTTCACCCTCAACGTGGAAGATGCGCGGACGTCTAATGATCTCATTCAAGGTAAGTGCAAGCTTAACGGTAGAACCTTAACTGTACTTTTTGATTCTCATATGCTAGTGTCGAGTCTTTAAACTTGCGAGTCTCTAAACTCCCCTTTTATCTTATTGTTTCTATTCCCACAAATCGTCCTGTTAATGCTTGCAAATGTTGTTTGAACTATCATCTTGTCGTAGAAAATAGGTCCTTTATCATAGATTTGATTTGCTTACCCCTTAAGGACATAGGAATCATTCTAGGCATGGATTGACTTCACGCCAACCGTGTATTATTAGACTGTGGAACCCAAATTGTTATATTTCCTTCTCCTCCCAAACCCATTAGTCGACCCATAAGATTATACCTAAACTCCGTAGAGGTCTTCTGTAGTAGGGAGAAAGCTAAGGGATATGTTCTCCTAGCCGCCTGCGATGTAGACTTTGAGCAAAACCTAGGTGAGATACCTGTGGTGAGAGACTATCCCGAGGTGTTTTCGGATGAAATACCCGAGTTCCCTCCCGAAAGAGAAGTAGAGTTTTCTATAGAGTTAGTTCCTGGAACGGGACCGATCTCTATAGCCCCATATCAGATATCGCCCTTGGAGTTAGCGAAGTTTAAAACCCAGTTAGAAGAGTTGTTGGAAAAGAGTTTCATAAGACCGAGTGCTTCGCCTTGGGGCACTCCGGTTTTATTTGTGAAGAAAAAGAACGGAAGTATGAGAATGTTCATAGACTATAGGCAGTTGAACCGAGTAACCGTGAAAAACAAGTACCCATTGCCTAGGATTGATGATCTAATGGACCAGTTGAAAGGAGCTGTAGTGTTTTCCAAGATTGATTTGAGATTCGGATACCATCAAATTAGGGTTAGAGATAAGGACATTCCTAAAATTGTCTTTCGAACTCGGTATGGACACTTTGAATTCAATGTGATGTCGTTTGGATTGACGAATGCTCCCACAGTTTTTATGGATTACATGAATAGGATCTTTAGACCTTATTTAGATCAGTTCGTGGTTGTGTTCATAGATGATATTCTCATCTATTCAAAGACCCATGAGGAGCATGAGCATCAATTAAGGCTGGTTTTAGAGGTATTAAAGGAGAAGAAGTTATACTCTAAGCTCTCTAAGTGTGAATTCTGGCTGGATGAGGTGAAATTCTTAGGACATGTTGTGTCAAAAGGTGGCATAGCTGTCGACCCCAGTAAGATTGAGGTTGTGGTGAGTTGGGATAGACTAACCTCTATGACCAAGATTAGGACCTTTTTGGGTTTAGCTGGTTATTACCGTAGGTTCATTAAAGGATTTTCCCAGTTAGCCCTACTTCTAACCAAGCTCACTAGGAAGAATGCCCCTTTTGAGTGGAGCCCCGCGTGCGAGAAGAGTTTCCTAGAGCTTAAGGAAAAGCTCACCTCAACCCCAGTTTTGGCTTTACAGGACCTCAATGTACCCTTCGAGGTATATTGTGATGCATTGGGCAATGTAACACCCTAATTTTTAACCCAATACTCTAGAACATATTAGGCTAATCATTAGGTTATTACTTCTTAGTTTCATTATTTTATTAAAATACTTAGCGGAAATTACGGGTAAATTTTTTTTTTAAGACATAAACCAAAGTGAGAGCCGCGTTCTTATCTAAACGAGAGACATAAATATCAATCATAAGGAACACGAAAGTTAAAGCAAGAAACAATAGAATAATGATCATCACAACAAGGAAACATTTCATTAATAACATAGTTAAGATACATAGTAGTCACGCCCTTATAGTATGGGCTGAGCTTGCAATACAGAAGAAAAGGAAATACAATTGAAACAAGAAAGCAGAAATAAACCTCAACTACCCGAGTGCACCTATGATGGATAACCTCAATACAAAAGAAGGTTTATGCAATCTACGTGTGAGTGTATGAATTAAGCCTCCCCTAAGACGGCTACTACTCAAACCCGGGGTATGGCGGAACATAATCGATCCATAGACGCAGTGCAGCAGGAGTAGGTACACGTGAAGACTGAGCATGAGCTCCTCGCTAAGGGCGCCACTCGGCTCGCCTAGCCAGTCTCGGCTGCGTGATAGTCTCGCCGCTCTCACCTCGCATGAACTGAGGTGAAGGAGCAAAGCTGTCGCTATACATATGCGTCGGCGGGTCCTTGGAAAGGTCATCTTTCGAACTAGGAGACCGAGGCACATAATCCTGGAAGTCTTGAGGCATCGAACCACCATTGTACGTCCACAGAATCCTCTCATCTGGGCGCGCTCAAAAACCATCGCATCGTCATAGGGTGACATCGGGGAGAAACGGTAGCTTTGTACAGGGTGTGCAAAGGGGCATCCGATGAACATGAAGACTCGTACTGTGCACTGCCCCTCAAAATGATATGACCCGTGGTCCAGGTCAAAGTGAACCTCCCAAGTTGGCATGTCGACAAAAACCACAAACGTCGCCATTGCTCTCTGAAGATGTGACGGAAAAAAGAGAAGGAAGAGAAAGGAGTGAGAATTCTTACTAAAGAATCCTAATAGGAGTCTCCTATCCTACGGTTACGTCGTTCACATCCTCAGGAACCTTGGGTTTATTTGTAAAAGGTGTGCATATATATAAGATTCTTTATTAGGGTTTATAATTACCCAAGGTTCATTCCTTTTAGCATGCATCTTGATGTCATGAATGTAACATATTAAAACATGAATGCATGGCAATACTTGAGCATATAAATCAACAAATCAACTCATATAGAAACAATCCATGTGGCATAAGGGCAATAACTCTCAAATAAAACTTTCATCAATATGTGTGACAACATTCATGGAATCTTTAGCAATGTAGAGGCCACCCTAATAATAATAACTAGGCTATGAGCTCATACCTCAGCTAGTCATCACTAGCTCTTGCTTATTATATGAATAAGCGAATAATAAAATAATACACCCGACTACTTAAGAGTACGAGCTAGGGGGCTAGACAACTCCTCTCTTAGGATATACCCTCTTTGAAATGCTCTACTGGCCTCGAGTGCACAATGAATTGTCCGCTTTGGAAAGGCTCATGTCCAGACCTTCACGAATTTGCCTCCTCCTCACCGTAGCAGGATAAGTACATCTCACTGCTTGTCACATAAAAACCTCTTGGGGGTGCTTGGCCGAACCGGTGTCACCCAGGGTTTTCAACTCATGTGGTACTTTAAATCACTTTTCAACCCTTTTAGGTTTAACGAAAATTTGGCAGCACAACAGCTGTTAAATCGAATTTCCTTCAAAACCAACATTTATGCCACAAGCTAAACACACAACATATTTCTTATGCAATTCTCATGTTCATCACAAACTTAACATCTTAAACAATCGTTTCCTCATGCATCATATACATCGCAACACCTTATTACATCATCATAAAATTCAAGACTTCTTAGTGTCTTATGCATTGACCCTTAATGTCCTTAACTCATAATCTAAGTTATAAATCATCACAACTTAATCTCTCGAGTACCTATAGACTCATATCTAAGTATTCCTCGCTCAATACTATGGTCATAAACATCTCTAAACCTCAAGGATGCAGAATCCAAAATTCTAACTTTACGGGTACCTAGGAGTCACAACAATGATCATTTCTAAGTCCGGTTTGCTCCTAAGGCATCAAGATCAAGTCCTAAACCACTTATGAGTCATTCCTACACATTTAAACTATTTATGAACCATGATTATCATTTCTAAACCATTCTGGACAGAATACAGAAAAATCAATTACTAATGGATCTAGGAGTCCCAAATTAATTCTTTTCTAGTTACTAACTTCTCTTATCTTTAACATATGAGTTTTAACATTAATTATACACAAATATACTCATATTATCACCATCAAATAGCACAAGCAGTGATCATATAATGGCAAGGCAGAACTGAAATCCAATCTCCATATAAAGGCAAAACACTTGATTTCCAAAGCACATAAAATACTAGTTTCTCTTGGAACCTTTTTAAAACTCTCAAAACTCATTTATAAACATTTTAATCATCTAAAATTCTCAAAATATTCTCAAGGGCAGTAGTTAATCTAAATTAATCTCAAGAGGTTTTAGAATCATAAAACTTTGTTCTAAACATTTCTTGGACTCACATAAGCTTAGTAAAATTATGAAACATAGGTTTTGATGCTTGTAACAACCAAAGCTTCCCAAGGCCGAAATCAAGGATAAAGAACACATATTTTTCAAGCCTTTGTTTGAGACAGCAATGGGCAAGTCTTTGAGCTCTAGGTTCTCTTAAGTGATGACAAAAAAATAAACATGCTCATGCACTTGTTTAAGCTTTCATTAGAAAATAAAGTGAGAGCATAAAATAAACATGAGATGCAATTTGTTATTATCTTTGATATTTAAGTGAGGGCTTAAAATATAAACATGATAATGCAAAGCTTGAAACATAAACATTATAATGCAAAGCTTGAAACATAAACATTATAATGCATGTGCATGTTCACTTATTATTCTTGATATTTAGTGATGGCAAGGAAAATAAATATGATGTGCAAGGCATAAATGTAACGCCCCGATTTCTCTGTTAAGAGTGAAAATGACCAAAATGCTCATGAGGTCATTTTCGGCCCGAAATTTGAGGAAAGCCGATCCGACAGTACTCGAATGGAAAACTCAATGTTGAAAGGGGATTAGATGACCTGTGTACCTTTCCGGGATCGAAAATCTCGTTTTTCGAGTTTTCTGGTCAAAATGACCAAAACGCCCCTGCGGTGTTTTACCTGTTTGTAAGTGTCGGATGAACCCGAAACTTCTCCAGATGCTTTTAAAAGGCATTTTTATGTATTCTATGACCTCAGTTTTAATTTTAGAGGTCCCGGGCAAAATTAGTGCAAAATTACGATTTTGCCCCTAGATTCGTGTTTTTACGCTTAATCACGTGATTAAGCAAACCTAAGCAATATTAAGCTCTAATCGAAGATTAATTAATTTTCATAATTAATCTAGGGTCAAAATAATTTATTAAAGTTGATTAGAACCTAATAATGCTTGATCACACCTTGAAATCTTATTTTAATTTCAAGATTCCTAGTCATAGAATCTTCAATAGTGTTTCCTCTCTCCAATTCCTTAAATCATGGAATTGTGTTACACATTGTTTATTCATAAATGAGTTTAAAATTCTTTAATAATATATGAGCACTCCTAACCTTGTCATAAAATCCTAAATACTTATACTTAGCTACCTAAACTTAAGCTTAATTACTCCTAACCTTGTACCTAAGCTAACCTATACTTAAACCCACCATTAGCACCCAATTACATGATCAAACCTCACCTCCTCTCTGCTGCCTCAAGTCTGGCCAAAGATTCCCACCCTCCATATGCATCACATGTTCAATTTTCTAACACTCCAAAGCCATACCTCAAGTCACATACACCATACCTTGTCATATTTTCCATCACACTTGATTTTTCCAAGTAAATAACCAATTGAAATAAATCATTTCCCACATTTATTTGTAGCTGAAAATGTTCCAGCCATGTTGAGTTTCTAGAAGACTAATTTCTTGCAAAATTAAAATAAAAACTCACTCAAAAACCCATGCTTCAAGCCTTACTTTGTGTCATGAACTCCATACTTCAACCATGCTTCTATGACACAATCAAAGAGATATTTTCCTCTCCCTTTTTCCCTCCAATGGTACGGCCACTCCCCCCCCCTTGGTGAGCCCATGGTTTTGTTTTTCTATAAATAGGATGCTTGTGATAGCTTAGTTGCACCTTAAAGCATTTGCTAAGTTTAGAATCCTAGAGTTATCTTGCTAGTCCTTTTCTTTTCTCTCAAAGTTCCAAGAGTTCTTTCTCTTCATCTTCATCCTCTCTTCACATTATCACCTCACCACTTCAATCCACCATATCATAACCTTAGATCATCATTAAATCTCTTATACACTAAACCTCAAACACAAGCTTCCTCAAAACACATCGATCTCCTTTCCTTTCCTTTCTCTTTGGCCGAAGCCATCACACCACCTTAGGAGGAGTTGCTCTTTTCATTTTCCTTTTCAAGTTCAAGCTTTCATCTTCATCACTTGGTAGGGATTTGCTTTTCAAACTTGTTTTGCTCAAGAATATGTTTTTCTCTAGTTTCCTCTTGGATTCTTTTTGAACTTTCCTTTGTTTTCCTTTTCTTTTTTTCATTTCGGCCTCTTGGCCTTGATTATGAGTATGATAGCTTGGTGATGAGAGTTTCTAGATGATGACCTTGTGTTCATCTCAAAACCTCTAAAGCTTGAGTTTTCCTTTTCTTATGACTTCATCTATATGATATCTAGCTTACATGGTTTTTCAACTTAAGAAAATTAATCTAAGGATTTCTAAAAGCCCAAGCCTACCCTTGTCAACCTTAAAGTTGGCCGGCATGTTCTAGAGATCTTTCTCTAGATAGGGGTTTTGGGTATTTAATAAAGAACTTGACTTAGTTTCACTTTCTTTTTCTTTTGTAAGGTTTTCGATTTTGGTATTTTGATCCTTGAGATTTTGTTTGGTTTTGTTTTGGAAGTTTGTTTACTTGAGCTTGATGATGTTGTTCAAGAACCTCATAGTTCTTTTGAGAACTTGGTTTAAGAACTCTAAAGCTCTCTTTGTAATGAGATATGTGTTGGGTTGTTATCTTGTTAAAGTCTTGAATGAGCTCTAGCTAACCATAAAATGAACCTTGCATCATGTTTACTTTTATGCCTTGCACACCATGTTTATTTTCCTTGCTATCACTAAGTACCAAGATAATAAAGGAACTTGCATTATCATGTTTATATTTCAAGCTATGCATTATCATGTTTACATTTCAAGTTCTCACCTAAATATCAAAGATAATAATATGATGCATCTCATATTTATTTTATGCTCTCACTTTACTTTCTAATAAAAGCTAAAACAAGTGCATAAGCATGTTTATCTTTATGCCGTCACTTTAATGAACCTAGAGCTCAAAGACTTGCCCATTGTTGTCTCAAACAAAGGTCTAAATAATTATTTTCCATAGTCGAGATTTTGGCCCTAAGAGGTTTTAAGTTTTCCAAGTGTCAAAAATATGTTTCATAAATTTTCTAAGCATATATGAGTATAAGGAATATGTAGAACTAAGTTTTATGAATTTAGAACCTCTTGAGATGAAAATGATTTAGCTACTGCCCTCTCAAGTATTTTTATGATTTTAAAGGATAAAAGTGTTTATAAATGAGTTTTGAAAGTTTTAAAAAGGTTCCAAGAGAAACTAGTAATCTATGTGCTTAAAAATTTGTGTTGTATGCCTTTTATGGAGATGCACATTTCGGTTCTGCCTTGCCATTTATTGCCGCTGAATGTGCTATTTTAATGATGGTAATATGCTTATGTTTGAGTAAAAATAATGTTAAGATTCATATGTGAAAGATAAGATAAGTTAGAAACTAGAAAAGAATTAATTTGAGAGTTTTAGATCCCTTAATTATTGAATTTTCTAGATTCTGTCCAGAAAAGATTAGATTTTATAATCATGGTTTTAAATTAGTTTAAATGTGTAGGAATGACTCATAATTGGTTTAGGACTTGATCTTGATGCCTTAAGAGCAAGCTAGACTTAGAAAGGGTCATTGTTGTGACTCCTAGGAACCCGTAAAGTTAAGATTATAAATTCTGCATCCTCGAGGTTTAGAGATGTTCTTGATCATAGTGTAAGGTGAGAAATACTTAGTTATAACCTCATCGGTACCCGAGAGATTAGGTTTGATGATTGATAACTTAGAACGTAAGTTAAGGACCTTAAGGGTCAATGCATAAGACATTAAAAAGTCTTGAGTTTTTATGATGCTTAATTTATGTAAGTATGATATATGATACATGAGCTTTATCTATGATAAGTTTGATGTATATGCTATGAAAAAGTTTTATATGATGATATGCTATACCTCATAAGAAATGTTTGTATGTCCTACATGTTTTCATGGCATAAGCAAATTTGAGGAAATTCGGTCTACAGCCGCCATGCTGCCGAATTTCCATCAAATTTGAGGAACTTAGAAAAAGGTATTTTTTTTTAAAATCATGAGAACTTAAATGCGACACAACACTGAAATGCCTTCTTGGGTGACACCGATTTAGCCGAGCACCCCCAAGAAAACAAATCCGTGAGGGTATTGACACAGAGCTTGCCAAAGCGGACAATACTACTATGCACTAGTTGCTAGTAGAGCGTTTCAAAGAGGAAATGACCCTAAGAGGTGATCCTTAATTTGCCCCCTAGCTCGTACTTTAAGTCGGGATTATGTATGTTATGCTTATCATAGGATAAGTAAGAGCTAGTGACGACTAGTTAAGGTATGAGCTCATAACCTAGAGATGTTTTAGGGTGGCCCCATGAGATGAAAGTTAAAGTTAAAATGTCACATGTGCTATGAAAAAAAAAAAGAAAAGTTATTATGAAATTTATACCTGTCACTTTATGCCACTACTATAATGTTCCTTAGTTATTCTATTGATTGGTTTACCTTTATGATGCATTCATGTCATTAGTGTATTCCATGCTTAGTCATAAGACGCATTGTAAAATATGACGGACCTTGGATAATTAATACTTTAGAAAACTAACTTAAAAGAAGTTTACATGCATGCGCACCTTTTTAGAAATGAAACCCAAGGTTCCTGAGGATGTGATGATGTCACTTAGCTAGGGATTACCCTACTGAGAAATCTTTTAGAAGATTCTCATTCCCTCTCTATTTTCTTCCGTCACATCTTCAGATGGTGACTTTCGTACTCTTCATCGACACCCCAACGTAGGAGCTGCACCATGACTCAGCACTCGGGTCATACCATTTTGAGGGTCGCTACATTGTCAGAGTATTTATGTTTATGGGACGACCCTTCGCGCACTCAGTATGGAGCCACCGCTTCACCCCGACTGCTCCCTACCATCATAACACGATTTTTGAGCGAGCCAGACGATGCGACGAGCAGATCCTCCGCATTCAGCCCGAGACATCAGCCGTACGTGACTACCCAGAGTACGTGCCCCGAACTCAGTATTCGGAGACGGATCCATCAGAGGACCCGCCCTTGCACATGTACAGTTGGAGCTCCAGCCCCGTTCCCCCACCGATGAGAGCCGGGAGTGAGGAGACGGTGGTTCAGCCGAGGTTAGCTCATAGGCCATCCATGCGCCTTCGCCGCGGAGGACACGCTCCGATGATCCGCACGACCACTCCCACCGAGATCCGCCAGTGGATCGATTCCACCCCTCAGTACTCGGACCAGCAGGAGTAGGTACATAGGATGGGTAGTGGCTAGTGCACACACGCCACATAGTCGAGGACAAACCTTCTTTTCTATATGAGGTTGTCTACTCTAGGTGCACATGGGTATGGGTGTTGCTTTTATGATTTTCTTGTATTTGCCTTTCAGCTGTATTTCGTTCTTCCATGTACCGAATAGTCCTGCCTTTTTGGTAGGCACATTATCTATATATATATTCAGTTGATGTATCCATGTTATTCATGTGTTTTATTATGGTTTGCTCATATGACTTGTATGAATTTCTTGTTCAAAGAATCATGCGTGGCTCTCACTTTGGTTTTAATTCCAAAAAGAAAAATTTTACCCATATTTCTGCTAAGTATTTTCAAAGTAAAGAATGAGACCAAGAGGTAATATTCTAAGGATTAACCTAAATACATACTAGTAGTATTAGGTTAAGATTTAGGGTGTTACAATAAACATAAACATGGATGCAATATTCATTTTAATGTCATCTAGAGCTCTTACAAAATTTTAGAGATACAACCCAACACTTATCTCATCACAAAGAGAGCTTTAGAGTTCTTGAACCAAGTTCTCAAAGGAACCACAGGGTTCTTGAACATCATCATCAAGCTCCAAGGAGACAAACTCAAAAGAAATAAAATCATAAAGAGAAGGTAATAGAAACCAAAACTTAAAGGAAAAGAGGATGAGACTAAGCCAAGTTCTTTATTAAGTACCCAAAACCCCTATCTAGAGAAAAATCTCTAGAACGTGCTGGCCAACTTTAAGGTTGACAAGGGTAGGCTTGGGCTTTTTGAAATCCTTAGATTAATTTTCTTAAGTTGAAAAATCATGTGAGCTAAATATCATATAAATAAAGTTTTAAGGAAAAGAAAACTCAAGCTTTAGAGGTTTCTTTGAGATGAACACAAGGTCGTCATCTAGAAACTCTCATTATCAAGCTATCATGCTCATAGACAAGGCCAAAAGGCCGAAATGCAGAAGAAAAGGAAAACAAAGGAAAGCTCAAAAAGAATCCAAGAGAAAACCAGAGGAAAATCATATTTTCAAACAAAACAAAGTTTAGAAAGCAACTTCTACCTAGAGTGAAGATGAAAACTTGAGCTTTTGAAAAGAGAAGAAAAGAGCAACTCCTCCTTGGGTGGCAAGATGGCTTCGGCCAAAGTGAAGAGAAAGGAAAGAAGATGTGTTTTGAGTGAGGTTGTGTTTGAGGTCAAGTGTTTGAGAGGTTAGGAGGTGATCTAAGGTTGTGAGGTGGTGGTTTGAGATTATGATGATGATGGTATGAAGAGAGGATGACGAAGATGAACAAGAAGAACTCTAAGAACTCTTTGAGAGAAAAGAAAAGAACTCAAGAAAGCTTGGAAACTAAAACTTTGCAAATGATCTAAAGTGTTTCCAAGTGCTTCTAAACAAGGTATTTATAGAAGAATGAAATAATGGAGGCTCATTGAGGGGAGGGAGAAGCCGTGTGGTTTGGGAGGCAAAGGAAGAGAAAATATCTCTTAGAACTTGTCATTCAAGCATGGTTTGAGGTATGAAAGTTATGTTGCAAAGCATGGCTTCAAGTATGGTGATTTGGAGTGAAATTTCCTTTAAATTTGAGATGAAATATTTCTTTTAGAAGCAAGGAGGGCTGGCTGATTTTGAGCCACAAAAATGAGGGAAAATAGCTTAATTTATTTAGTCATTCACTTAGCAAATCAAGCATGGATGAAAGTATGACAAAGTATGGTGTAAGTGAGGTGGAAGCATGGCCTTGGAGTGTCAAAAATTTGAGCATGTGATGGAAAATAGGGGAGGAGTGTTACGACCAGACCTGGATAGCAAGGAGGGGGGAAAAATCTTCCATGTAATTGGGTGTTAATGATAGGTTTAACTGTAGATTATTTTAGGTACAAAGTTAGGAATCATTAAGTATAAGTTTAGGTAACTAAGAATGAGGTTTAAGGATTTTATGACAAGATTAGGAGTGCTCATACAACATTAGAGAATTTTAAAATTCATTTGTGAATAAACAATTGAAAACATAATTCCATGATTCAAGGAATTGGAGAGAGAATTTACTATTCAAGATTCCATGACTAGGAATCTTAAATTTAAAACAAGATTTCAAGTTGTAATTAAGCATTCTTAGGTTGTAATCAACTTTAATAAATTATTTTGACTCAAGATTAATTATGGAAATTAATTAATCTTTGATTAGAGCCTAATATTGCTTAGGTTTTCTTAATCATACCATTAAGCTTGAAAACACAAAGCTAGGGGCAAAATCGTAATTTATACTAATTTTGCCCAGGACCTTCGGGACTAAAAATGAAGTCATAGAAAATATAAAAATGCCTTTTAAAACTATCTGGAGAAGTTTCGGGTTCACCCGGTACTTGCTAATGGGTAAAACACCACAAGGGCATTTTGGTCATTTTTACCCGAAAACTTGAAAAATGACATTTTCGATCCCGGAAAGGCACACAAGTCAACTAATCCCTTTCCAACATTGAGTTTGCCCTTTGAGAATTACTGGACCGGCCTTCCTCGAATTCCAGGCCGAAAATGACCTGAGGGGCATTTCGGTCATTTTCACTCTAACAGAATATCGGGGCGTTACATTACTCCCTTCCTTAAAAAGAATTTCACCCTAAAAATTTGTACTTTAGAACAACTCGGGGTTCTTCAACCTTATCTCAGACTCAAGCTCCCACATAAACTCCTCGGTGTTGCCTCGTCCCCATGCGACCTTCACCAAAGGAACAGACTTGTTCCTCAACTGCTTGACGCCTTGGTCCACGATTCTCGTAGGCGGTAGATTGAACGTCAGGTCCTCCCTTAACTGTACATGTTCTGGCTCTAAGACATGGCTAGGGTTGGACTCATACTTCCTCAACTGAGAAACATGAAAGAAGTCATGAAGATTTGACAGATTGGGTGGCAGGGCTATTTTGTAAGCTACAGATCTGATTCTCTGAAGAATTTCAAAAGGATCGAGAAATCGGGGACTCAACTTTTTGACTTTCATTGCTCTACCTATTCTTGTAGTGAGGGTGATTCTTAGAAATACATGTTCACCTTCTTGGAATTCCAAGGGCTTACGCCTTTTGTCCGCGTAGCTTTTCTGCCAACTTTGAGCGGTTAAGATTCTATCCTTAATCTTCTTGATTTACTCCGTCATTTCCCTCACTACGTCGGGTCCTAAAACACTTTGCTCTCTGGGCTCATACCAACACAAAGGTGATTGGCACTTTCTTCCATATAGCGCTTCGTACGGTGCCATACCGATGCTCGCGTAATAACTGTTGTTATACGCAAACTCGATCAACGACATGTACTTATCCCAACTCCCTTTTTAGTCCAAAACACAGACTCTCAACATATCTTCTAGGGTTTGGATTGTTCTCTCAAATTGGTCATCCATTTGAGGGTGGTAAGCAGTGCTTAGGCACAACTTTGAACCAAACACCTTTTGAAAGGCTCCCCAAAAACGCGACTTAAACAGCGGATCTCGATCCGAGATTATCGTCGACGACACTCCATGCAACCTTACAATCTCTTGGATGTAAAGCGGAGCCAATTTATCTACGGTAGAAAGTGAGCCGACTTGGTAAGTCGATCCACGATTACCCATACGGCATCATGGCCAACTTGGGTCCTCTGCAATCCTATCACGAAATCCATTGATATACTCTCCCACTTCCACTCGGGGATTAACAGGGGTTGCAACATGCCCGAAGGTTTTTAGTGTTAGATCTTAACCTTTTGGCAGACCAAACACTTACTCACCCAGGCGACCACATCCTTCTTCAATCCGGGCCACCAAAACATCTTCTTCAAATCCTGATACATCTTGGTAGTACTAGGATGAATGGCAAAGTGGCTCTTGTGGGCCTCCTCCAAGATCTTCTCTCGGAGGTCGCTATCTTGTGGCACACAGATTCGCCCCTCAAACCTCCACAACCAATCAGGGCCTCACTCGAAACCTTTCAACTTTCCGGCATTAACCGCCTCTATAATCTCCATAAAGTCCTCATTTTCTCTTTGTGCAAGCATAATCCTTTGCTTAAACCCATTGGTCACTGTGAGATGCCACATGACTATGCTATTATCGGTTGCAGACATCCCCAGATTCATATATCTAAACTCTCTATTAACCCAACTTCATTGACCATCATACAAGACAAGCGTAATGACTTTCGACTCAAGGTGTCGGCAACTACATTAGCCTTGCCGGGGTGGTAACTTAAGCTGAAATCATAATCTTTGTGGAATTTCATCCATCTCCTCTGCCTCATATTCAACTCCTTTTGATCAAAGAGATGCTTGAGACTCTTATGATCGGAGAAAACCTCGAACCTTACACCATATAAATGGTGTCTCCACATCTTAAGGGCAAACACGATGGCTGCTAACTCTACATCATGGGTGGGGTAGGTTACCTCATGAGGCTTGAGTTGTCGAGACGCATAGGCTACCACTTGCCTATTTTGCATCAACACACAACCTAAACCTTTGCCCGATGTATCACAATATACCTCGAAGGGTACATTAGGGTCCGGTAAAGCCAAAACTGAGGTTAAGGTAAGCTTTTCCTTAACCTCTAGGAAACTCTTCTCATACGCGGGGCTCCACTCAAAAGGGGCATTCTTCCTAGTGAGCTTGGTTAGAGGTAGGGCTAACTGGGAATATCCTTTAATGAACCTACAGTAATAACCAGCTAAACCCAAAAAGCTCCTAATCTCGGTCACAGAGGTTAGTCTATCCCAACTCACCACAGCCTCAATCTTACTGGGGTCGACAGCTATGCCACCTTTTGACATAACATGTCCTAAGAATTTCACCTCATCTAGCTAGAATTCACACTTAGAGAGCTTAGCGTATAACTTCTTCTCCTTTAATACCTCTAAAACTAGCCTTAAATGACGCTCATGCTCCTCGTGAGTCTTCCAATAGATGAGAATATCATCTATGAACACAACCACGAACTGATCTAAATAGGGTCTAAAGATCCTATTCATGTAATCCATAAAAACTGCGGGGGCATTTGTCATTCCAAATGACATCACATTGAACTCAAAGTGTCTGTACTGAGTTCGAAAGGCAGTTTTAGGAATGTCCTGATCTCTAACCCTAATTTGATGGTATCCGGATCTCAAATCAATCTTGGAAAACACTACAGCTCCTTTCAATTGGTCCATTAGATCATCAATCCTAGGCAATGGGTACTTGTTTTTCACGGTTACTCGGTTCAACTGCCTATAGCCTATGCACATTCTCATACTTCCGTCCTTTTTCTTCACAAATAAAACCGGTGCGCCCCAAGGTGAAGCACTCATTTTTATGAAACTCTTTTCCAACAACTCCTTTAACTGGGTTTTCAACTCCGCTAACTCCAAGGGCGACATCCGATATGGGGCTATAGAGATCAGTCCTGTTCCAGGAACCAACTCTATGGAAAACTCTACTTCTCTTTCGGGAGGGAACTCAGGTATTTCATCTGGAAACACCTCGAGATAGTTTCTCAGCACAGG
This sequence comes from Dalbergia cultrata, assembly GCA_031216105.1. Classification (NCBI taxonomy): domain Eukaryota; kingdom Viridiplantae; phylum Streptophyta; class Magnoliopsida; order Fabales; family Fabaceae; genus Dalbergia; species Dalbergia cultrata. The sequence continues at coordinate 51,089,609 of CM062346.1, forward strand.
TATCTCACCTAGGTTTTGCTCAAAGTCTACATCGCAGACGGCTAGGAGAACATATCCTTTAGCTTTCTGCCCACTACAGACTACAGAGTTTAGGTACAATCTTGTAGGTCGACTAAGTTTGGGTTCCACAATCTAATAATACACGGTTGGCGTGAAGCCAATCCATGCCTAGAATGATTCTTATGTCCTTAAGGGGTAAGCAAATCAAATCTATGATAAAGGATCTATTTTCTACAACAAGATGATAGTTCAAATAACATTTGCAAGTATTAACAGGACGATTTGTGGGAGTAGAAACAATAAGATCAAAGGGGAGTTTAGAGACTCGCAAGTTTAAAGACTCGACACTAGCATATAAGATAAAAGAATGGGTAGCACCAGAATAAAAAAGTACAGTTAAGATTCTACTGTTAAGCTCGCACTTACCTTGAATGAGATCGTTGGATGTCCACGCGTCTTCCACGTTGAGGGTGAAGACCCGTCCTTAGTGTTGGGGTCGAGGGTTCTGAGTTGATGGTCCGCCGCTTGTGCAGGTGTTGGCATAGTGGCCAGGCTTGCCACATCTAAAGCAGACTCCTCGTCCAACCATGCAGGGGTGGTTACCATGATTCTTCCCGCATCGCGGGCAGATTTCAGCAGATGCTGCTTCGGGGCTAGCAACAGGGACTCCTTGTAGTGCCTTGTTCTTGGCCCTACTAGATCCTCCGTTGTGGTTCCAGGGCCCACCTAGCCCACGGGGTTGGTTGTTGAAGTTCCTTGGGCCTTAATGTTGGAATGGTGGCCGTTGGTGTTGTTTGGATTATTAGTGTGCAGGTGCTCTTTGTTGTTGTTGTTGTTACGATTGGAACTGGTTGGTCTGGTAGGGGTGGTAGTGATTTCTTAATGGGTGTTGCGGTTTGAACCTCGGGGCTTGGGGACTGAGCCCCTTAGCTCGCTCCGCTATTGTTGCTTGCAGTTTCCGTTGTCCCTCTTCGAGGATCCGGCACTTGTTGACCAGAGTCGGGAAGTCTCTGATCTCTATATGGGCCATGGCGTAGTTCATCTCCGCCTTCAGACTGGCCTCATATTTCACGCATTTCCATACCTCATCGGGGTTTCCTTGGAACACCCGAGAGAACTTGATCAGTTCCTCAAACATAGCAGTATACTGGGCTACAGTAAACCCTCCTTGGGTCAACTACATGGACTCGATGTCCTTGGTGTTCCTCACAGACTCGAGGAAGTACTTCTCATAGAAGTAGGTCTTGAATAGCTCCCAGTTGATGGGAGTCCTAGAAGCTTCTAGCAGTCATTTTGTGCCATTCCACCAAAATTCCGCATCCGACTTCATCATGAAAGCAGCAAACGTAACCTTCTGGTCTTTCGAGCAGGTAACAATAGAGTAGATCTTCTCCATGTCTTTGATCTACTCATCAGCTTTGTCAGGGTCCATTACCCCTCGGAACACGGGCGGGTTCACCTTGCGGAACTCGCTGAAGCGGGCTTGCTCAACCACTTCAGCAGCAGGGGCAACATTCTCTTGTTGATTCATGTGGTTAAACATACGCTCCATGACTTGCGCCATTTGACGAACAGCAGCAGCAGTTGCATTATCTTGGTTAGCTTCAGACGTAGTCCTAGTCTGTCGTCGTGGTGCCATTGGTTCCTAAACACATGAGACAGTGAACATCAAGTTGATCAGGCTCAATATTCATGCAAAATGAGCAAGGTACCATGGCACTTGCAAGCAACAGAAGTCTTGCATTTCTAGTCCTATAGCTTATCTTTATCAAGCATTACACATGACATAGCTATCGCATCATGCTTTTAAAGCATGGTCAGTCCAATCCTTAGGCTCCGTGAGAGTCGAACTTCTCTGACACCAAAATGTAACACCCTAATTTTTAACCGAATACTCTAGAACATATTAGGCTAATCATTAGGTTATTACTTCTTAGTTTCATTACTTTATTAAAATACTTAGTGGAAATTACGGGTAAATTTTTTTTTGAAGACATAAACCAAAGTGAGAGCCGCGTTCTTATCTAAACGAGAGACATAAATATCAATCATAAGGAACACGAAAGTTAAAGCAAGAAACAATAGAACAACGATCATCACAATAAGGAAGCATTTCATTAATAACATAGTTAGGATACATAGTAGTCATACCCTTATAGTGCGGGCTGAGCTTGTAATACAGAAGAAAAGGAAATACAATAGAAACAAGAAAGCATAAATAAACCTCAACTAGCCGAGTGCACCTATGATGATAACCTCAATACAAAAGAAGGTTTATCCAATCTACGTGTGAGTGTGTGCACTAAGCCTCCCCTAAGACGGCTACTACTCAAACCCGGGGTATGGCGGAACATAACTGATCCACGGACACAGTGCGGTAGGAGTAGGTACATGTGAAGTGTAACACCCTCCTAACTACCATGTATTACTCGAGCATTAACATTGTAATTAGAAGAGTATCACTTCCTTTCTATAATATCCACTAGTCAAATGAAATGAAATAAGATATATCAAACTCTAGAGTTATAAAGAAAACTACTATAAAATGTACATATATTATTACTTTACATACCGCTTTATTTAATACATACCATACTTGAAGTTAAGTCACTTAAACTTATAATACAACACAGGGACTACTATCAAAAGATTTACCAAGCTTGCTCAAATATCAAGGTCCAACAAAATATTAAACACACAGAAATGGACCTAAGACATCTAACACTAATTAGTCTACACGCTGGTAAGTTCCTGGCACTATATTACACTACATACAAGTCAAAAGCCCACGTAAGTCTCATGTCCTCCTACGCAAAACCATTGGCCATCGGTATGATGGCCTCTCCTCAGCCAGAGGCATCTGCAGAGTCTGAGCACAATACAAAGATATACACAAATAGGGGTGAGAATATTATAAAATTCTCAGTAGGGTAACCCCTTACATACAGACAGAATATAAACAGTAAATGCATTTATAATAATAAAGAAAAACATCATGTTAGATCACATATACCAATGTTAGCATACATGAGTCAAAGAAAATTATATGCAAAATGGTATTAATCATAAGTGTTTCTCTTATATCACATGGAATTCAACTTAGTGTAGTAGTTCTTTTTATTAACATAGGGAAGGCTTAGATTCACATCAGGTAACATATGTAGTGGATAACTCCTCCGAGGACCATAGACTGCTAGGACATGAGCTCATTCCTATTCGTGATCATCAGACTTGATTTTTTTCCATTTCTGAATCACACACAGTTCTATTTCCTAGTCGATAAGTCTACCGACTCATAAAATTTCTTGGGAAGTTCTTATTTTTGCCTTCCCTCTCTATCACACATAAGCCTTGTTTCTATTTTCCCCATATGTTAAAACATGCACCATTAAATTTCACATATTCTCTTTTGTCATACAACCATGTCATGGACCTTTCTATTTCAAAGTCAGGTTTGTATCCCAGATATAGGCATTCAGTATCATTGGAGTCTCATTCATACTTTATAAACAAGCCTTTTAAACAATTAACATACATTCATATGATATAAACTTGGATTAAATAGATTTCTATTATTAACTTAATACATCTTCACCATTCCAGCTTCTTGACAGATTTACCATTATGGTGGCAACATTTAATTCGCATATTCAATGGGCAATTCACTGGCCATAAAAATTCTCTATGACACCTCAATGTGTCTAAAAGTCCCTGTAAAAATTTCATAGCAAACAGAATACTAGAACCATGTCAAATAAATTCTACAATTTTAGTGGTCAGAGGCCACTTCTTCACAGCTCAGAATAGGATTCACACAATTTTTAACTTTAGCAAATGATAGAAACAACTCAAAATAAAAATCACAGTTATACTTAAAGATGTCTACAAAACTCTGTAAAAATTTCAAAGGATAACTCAATCATTTTCTATGAATAAAAATTTATACAAATTCACAGCTTCAGTACCAAGATTTCAGCCAGCATAGATATATTCTTGGTTCTTGATTTTTCTCAGGCAGTAAAACTATTTATTATGCACCACGAAAATTATCAGAGTTTCATTATGATGTTAGCTTCAACATATAATTTTTATAGCTCATAAAAATGACTAAAATTGAACCAGAAAATTCATGAACAAATCCTGTCCTGCTGAAATCCGAAAATTCAGCAGCCTAGCCAAAACTTATTTTGACAAAAATCATTATTTAACCTCATCCAAACACTCCACCAAAATTAACACATCAATATCAACATATTATCATCAAATATAACCATAAATTTCGGAATAAAACCCAAAAAAATTTACAGAATAATTTGGAAAGAAAAAGGCCAAAGAAAACCCTACACTTTGAAGCTTTCAAGATCTTGGCTCCAAGATTGATTCCCTTCACTTCCAAGCCTTCAAACCCACACCAAACCCTTCCTTGAACAGCTGATAATGGGCTCTTAAGGTATCAAAAGTTGATGGATTCAAATTCTAATCGGTTAGTTTGGTCGATATTGAGGAGTGGAACAAGTTTTGTGAAGGAAGATTTTGGTTTTGACAAGTTTAGGCTTATGATTTTGAGGTTGGAAATCAAGTTCTCAAGGTTTTTGTGGAGGCAACAATGGAGTTTCTGCACTTATGATGGTTGGCCGAGAATGAAGATGATAATTATGAGGATTTTGATTTTATTTATATTAAGATAATGTATATAATTTAGCAATTATGAATTATCTTCTTTGAAATTTTGTAGCATTCTCATTGGCTCTTGAAAAAGGAAAGGATATGTATTGCTCTAGACCGTACACTTGTCACCCTAGGTGGCAAGCTTGCACTGGTAGCTTCATCCGGTATAAAAACTACACACCGTAATTTTACTAAACGGGTAAAACAGTGTACCCGGGTAATCCACTATTGCTTGAAAATTAATTCTAAGTATAAAATATTTATTCCTACCTATTTCTAACCTTAATCCTATAATTTCCAACTTTCGGGCACCTTCAGGTCTTGAATATAAGGTTTCAGCTGTTCCGGTGGGTCTACGGGGCCTGCATAATACTATTCACGTTTTTTTTTTTTTTTTTACGTTCGTTACATTGTTCTCATCATTTTTGTGTACACCAAAATTTGATATTCTTACTACTAAAGCCTCAGTTATTTTCTGAAAAAAAATTAGGATGTTACATGAAGACTGAGCATGAGCTCCTCGGTAAGGGCACCTCTCGGCTCGCCTAGCCAATCTCAGCTGCATGACAGTCTCCTCGCTCTCGCCTCGCATGAACTGAGGTGTAGGAGAAAAGCTCTCACTATACAAATACATCGGCGGGTCCTCGAAAAGGTCGTCCTCCCAGCTAGGAGACCGAGGCACATAATCCTGGAAGTCTTGAGGCATTGAACCACTAGTGTATGTCCGCAGAATCCTCTCATCTCACGTCCGGGGGGCGTTCAAAAACCATCGCATCGTCATAGGGTGACATCGGGGAGGAACGATAACTCTGTACAGGGTGTGCAAAGGGGCATCCGATGAACATGAAGACTCATACTGTGCATTGCCCCTCAAAATGATATGACCCGTGGTCCAGGTCAAAGTGAACCTCCCAAGTCGGCGTGTCGACAAAGACCACAAACGTCGCCATCACTCTCTAAAGATGTGATGGAAGAAAGAGAAGGAAAAGAAATGAGTGAGAATTCTTACTAAAGAATCTCAGTAGGAGTTTCCAATCCTAGGGTTACGTCGTTCACATCCTCAGGAACCTTGGGTTTATTTGTAAAAGGTGTGCATACGTATAAGGTTCTTTATTAGGATTTATAAAACCAATTATCCAAGGTTCATTCCTTTTAACATGCATCTTGATGTCATGAATGCAACATATTAAAACATAAATGCATGGCAATACTTGAGCATATAAATCAACAAATCAAATCATATAGAAACAATCCATGTGGCATAAAGGCAATAACTCTCAAATGAAACTTTCATCAATATGTGTGACAATATTCATGGAATCTTTAGCAATGTAGAGGCCAACCTAATAATAATAACTAGGCTATAAGCTCATATCTCATGTAGTCGTCACTAGCTCTTGCTTATTATCTGAATAAGCGAATAATAATATAATACACCCGACTACTTAAGAGTATGGGCTAGGGGGCTAGGGAACTCCTCTCATAGGATATACCCTTTTTGAAACGCTTTACTGGCCTCGAGTGCACAGCGAATTGTTCACTTTGGAAAGGCTCATGTCCAGACCCTCACGGATTTGCCTCCTCCTCACCGTAGTAGGAGAAGTACGTCTCAGTGCTTGTTGTAACGTCCTGATTTTTCATGCTGTGTTAAAATTACCAAAATGCCCCTAGGTAAATTTTACACGAGATTTGAGGATGAGAAATCTTTAATAAGGAATTTTAACATTAGAACAACATTATATGAGGCTTGAATAGAAATCTATGCGAAAAATCACAAATCCCGATTTTTCTGTGTACAAATGACCAAAATGCCCGTGAGGTCGTTTTGCCCCGAAAATCAAAGATAACCAATCCCGATTATCCTCAAGGGGTTAATTTTATGTTTGAAGGGGATTATTTGTGTTATGTTGATGTCACGGTAAAAATCTCAACCAATTTTATCAGACGTAAAATTACCAAATTACCCCTGTGGTAATTTAGTGTGAAATTAAGTAATCCTTGAACCCAGTTATCACCAAGAAGTTCAAAAATGATTTATTTCAAGTATGACTTGATATTTAGAAATTTTCAGGTAATTCTATAAAGCTTTTATGTGAAATTACCTTTTTACCCCTAGTTGTGCTAAATAAGTTCACTTATGGAATTAAGGAGATGTTAAAACTCTAATTGAACTCAAAATTGATTTCATTCATTAACCTTGAGTTAAAAATTAATTACCTAAAGTTAAAAATAATTACTTGAGGTTAAAAAATAATTACCTAGGATAATTAGAGTTTAAGAAATTTTTAGGAAAATTAATCTCCTTTCTTGATTCCTAGAGCTCATAAAATTAGTGATGCTAAGATTAAAATTAAGAATTACGGTTTAGGTAAAATTTAGTATAGAACTTATGTTACAAATTGATTTTTAACTCATTAGAAAACTAACTTCATTTACTAGTGTATGATTATTCTTTTACTTCATTTTAATTTGTCCTAAACACTTGACCTTTTACCATTTTCACTAATCTATCAATTCCAAATCTTTTACCTAAGTAATTACACATCTAATACATGTTTTACCACTCATAAAAGAGCACAAATCTGATCATAATGGACCAGAAAACCGTGGCCATCATGCACCATGTGCATCATATTTTATTTGCTTTTCCAACATAAAAACACATCCAACAAAGACACCACACCTTAAGCTTTCTTTTGCATTGTTTTTGTTCTTGTTTAATCAAAAGAAAACCCACCCATTTCAGCCATGATATGATCAGCCACTATGTCTCCCATTAGCATCATATTTTAGAATTTCCATCCATTATACATGTGCAAAATCATTACAATAGCATAAGCTTTCTTTTTCTAAAGTTTTCTTTAACCAAAAAATGAAATAAATCCTCCATTTTTCCAGCCTTGAGTCCACGGCCAAACAGCCTTCATAAGGCTATAAATACATGCTCTCCCATTGCTAAAATGTTCACACAAACACTCTTGGCCTTAGCATTTTCTTACTTGATAGTTTTCTTACTCAAAGTGTGCTCAAAGTTCTCTAATTCTCTCAAGAATTCCAGCTTTCTTTCTCTTCCTTATTCTCACTCAAGAGACTTCATTCCCAACCTCTAACCAAGCTCTAAACCTCAAGCATAGATATTCCAATCATAAACCAACTCCTAAACACTTTAACTTTCCATTTCCAAGCACTAGAACACAAGAAAAATCCTTCCTACACTCTAACCTTCTTGGCTGAAATATCACAAGCATTAGGACCATATTTTTGGTTCTTGATTGATTATAGAAGATCAAGCCTTCTTTAATAACCAAGAAACAACTTGGTAGGGATTTTATTTCATGTTCTTTCTTATGCTTTTTCATTGAATTTTCGATTTTGATGAGGTTCTTGGAACCATAGTATTAATGGACTCTAAAACTCACTAATCTTTATGATCTATGAGGAACAAGAACTTAATCTTGTAAAGTTTGAGCTTTAAGTGAACAAGATGGTAAAATGAGTTGCATAGCATATTTACTTTCAATGTCATCACCTTAATCTCAAAAGATAAAAATAAATTTGCATAGCATGTTTAATTTTATGCTATCACCTAAATCCTTAAGATAAATAAATGGATTTACATAGCATGTTTATTTTTGAGCCATCACCTTAAATCTTGAAGATAAAAATGAGTTGCATAGCATATTTACTTTCAATGTCATCACCTTAATCTCAAAAGATAAAAATAAATTTGCATAGCATGTTTAATTTTATGCTATCACCTAAATCTTAAAGATAAAGAAATGGATTTGCATAGCATGTTTATCTTTGAGCTATCACCTTAAATTTTGAAGATAAAAATGATGTGCATAGCATGTTTACTTTCAAAGTCATCACTTAAGATCTTAAAGCTCAAGAATTGTTCTTGGATCTTAAATAGAAATTTTATTTCATGGCTATCCTAATGAATATGTATTTTCGGTCATGATGTGATGATGAGGATAAGATAACTTTTATTTCATTTTATGGCTCAAGTATTGCGTTTTGAAATTTTTATAAGTTGTGCTTTAGAAGTTTTACAAGTCTAGAAACTTAAAGGATAGTAAAAGTAGCATTTTTATGAGCAAAAAGATTTATTATTGAACTTTGAAAATTGCTCTCTGTTTGGTATTAATTTTTGGTCATTCTAAGTGGTAAAAATAATTTTAGGTGCTTCCTAAGTCTTAAATCAAGTAATAAGGAAAACTAGTATCTAGAAATGATCAAAATTGTAATCTTATAAAGCTTTAGAAAATAAACTTTCTGATACTATTACTGTTTTGGCACTATTCATCACTGTAGGTACTGTTCATATGAAAAATAATAATTAATAATTGTTGTAAAAATTATTTTTAGTGTCTTAGATGTATAAAAGAATAATTACAAGTGTTAACTTGGGCCGTTTTGCAAATTACCAAAAGTTGTGTTTTGAATTATCAATTATGTGATTTCAGTCAAATGACTTTAATTCGAGTTAATAATGATGTTAAATGTGTCCATGTGTTTAGAATATCATTTATGATGTTTAGGAAAAGTTTTAGAAGTTTCGATAATTGTTAAGGGTGAAAAATGAGTGATTTTGCACTTTGACCCCTAAAGTGTAGCAAAATTTGTTCTATGACCAAAGATGGTTTTTATGATGAACTTAGATGAATTATAAGTGTTATGTGTCTCTTAAAAGAATAGAGAAATTTTGATTATCATTTGTTTGAGGAGATGTGTTAAAAAGAAAAATTACGTTTTGACCCGTAATATTTGAGAAATTGCAGTTTTGACCCTCTTTTAGGCTTAAGTGTAAATATTAATAATTTGAAGAGATTAGTGTGAATGATATCTTATGGAAGTCATATTCATGTGATTTAGTTGAAATTTATATGATTTGTGATGTTTGTGCTATGATACCAATTAATGATTATGCATGCTTAATTCTTATTTTATGCAATTGGCGATCATTAATATATGGCATCTATTATGTTGAGTATGTTCACTTTCATGAGATATTTGATAATAGCATGCTTATATAAATGTACATATGCATATTTATATGATCAATTACTTGATGAATTGTAGCATGCTATATATATGATTGATTAATTGAGATGCATATTTAAGAGTTCTATAAGCATGATATATTAAAGGATAAGTTATGATTATATGTTCGTGCTTGCATCTATGAATAACATACTAAGATAAAAGGTGACATAAGACATATGGAAATGATCCTCTAGACTCCCCGAATTAAAGGTTATGAGAGGTGATCCAATGGGGTAATCCTCTAGACTCCCCGAATTAAAGGTTATAAGAGAAGATTCAATAAGGACCCTTTAGACTCCAGGAATTAATGGTTATGAAAGGTGTTCCTAAACCCCCTAACCCGCACTCTGGGAGTCGGGAATTAACTTATCGAGAGGATAAGTGTATACTAGTGACGACTAGTGAGGTATGAGCTCATAACCTAGAACTCTCAACAGGAGAGAAATTATAGGGTGGTTTCCCCAAGGAAAAAGATTGAGAAATTTAAGTCACCTAAAAACATATTAAGGGAAAGTTATATCAAAGGGATTTATGTTCTTTATGTCATGATGCATTTATGTATGAACTCTTATGTTATAATATATATGGCATTGACATGCATTCATGATAATAGTATGATGCATACATGACATCAAGATTCATGCTAAAAGACACGGGCCTCGGCTAATGGTATTTAGAACTTAAAGAATGAATCTTATATATGCCCACATTTTCATAATGAAACCCGAGGTTCCTGGGGATGATGATGATGACACACATATTAGGAGGTAAGGCCCTACTGAGATTCTTTTATAAGATTCTCACTCCCTCTTTATTTCTTTCCATCTCGTCTTCAGAGGTAGATGGTGACGTTCGTGATTTATGTTGATGCCCTTCATGTTCGACGTCTTGCTTCTTGTGATGAGCCGACTCGTAGAATCCATTCTAGGCATTCCGAGTAGGAAACGTGGGAGAAAAATTTTATGCTAGTTTGCTAAGTTTTTATTTGCATGATAATTCTGTTGGATTAATGTATTTGCTTTGACTATGTTAGTGGTGTGCTGTTTTATTTCCTGTAAGTTTTAGATATTCGATGAGGAACGATCATTATTTATAATGGTGTTATTATATTAATTGAGTGAGGTATTTCATATTTATCTGTGACTTGATGTTATCTTTTTACTTTTATAGGTAAGGTGGTTGATACAAATTAGTTAGTATGTGTGGCTCACGTTTTGTATTTTAAAAAAAAAAATTTACCATATTTTTACTAAAGTATTTTCAATGTTTAAGTTAAAGACTGGAACAAAAGAGTAATAACTAATAATTAACTTAAATGCATCCTAGGCGTGTTGAGTTAAATATTAGGGTGTTACACTTGTCACATAAAAATCTCCTGGGGGTGCTTAGCTGAACCGGTGTCACCCAGGGTTTTCAACTCATGTGGTACTATAAATCACTTTTCAACCCTTTCAGGTTTGATGGAAATTCGGCAGCACAACAGCTGTTAAACCGAATTTTCCTTCAAAACCAACATTTATGCCACAAGCTAAACACACAACATATTTCTTATGCAATTCTAATGTTCATCACAAACTTAACATCTTAAACAATCATTTACTCATGCATCATATACATCTCAACACCTTATTACATCATCATAAAATTCAAGACTTCTTAGTGTCTTATGCATTGACCCCTAAGGTCCTTAACTCACAATCTAAGTTATAAATCATCACAACTTAATCTCTCGGGTACCTATAGGCTCATATCTAAGTATTCCTGACTCAATACTACGGTCATAAACATCTCTAAACCTCAAGGATGCAGAATCCAAAATTCTAACTTTATGGGTACCTAGGAGTCCCAACAATGACCCTTTCTAAGTCCGGTTTGCTCCTAAAGCATCAAGATCAAGTCCTAAACTAATTATGAGTCGTTCCTACACATTTAAACTATTTATGAACCATGATTATCATTTCTAAACCACTGGACAGAATCTAGAAAAATCAATTACTAAGGGACCTAGAACTCCCAAATTAATTCTTTTCTAGTTACTAACTTCTCTTATCTTTCACATATGAGTTTTAACATTAATTATACACAAACATACTCATATTATCATCATCAAATAGCACAAGCAGTGATCATATAATGGCAAGGTAGAACTGAAATCCAATCTCCATATAAAGGCAAAACACTTGATTTCCAAAGCACATAAAATACTATTTTCTCTTGGAACCTTTTTAAAACTCTCAAAACTCATTTATAAACATTTTTATCATCTAAAATTCTCAAAATACAATTTTTATCATGCTCACAGACAAGGCCAAAAGGCCAAAATGCAGAAGAAAAGGAAAACAAAGGAAAGCTCAAAAAGAATCCAAGAGAAAACTAGAGGAAAATCATATTTTCAAACAAAACATGAGCTTTTGAAAAAGAGATGAAAAAAGCAACTCCTCCTTGGGTGGCAAGATGGCTTTGGCCAAAGTGAAGAGAAAGGAAAGAAGATGTGTTTTGAGCGAGGTTGTGTTTGAGGTCAAGTGTTTAAGAGGTTAGGAGGTGATTTAAGATTGTGCGGGTGGTGGTTTGAGATTATGATGATGATGAAATGAAGAGAGGATGAAGAAGATGAAGATGAAAAAGAAGAACTCTAAGAACTCTTTGAGAGAAAAGAAAAGAACTTAAGAAAGCTTGGAAACTAAAACTTTGCAAATGATCTAAAGTGTTTCCAAGTGCTTCTAAGCAAGGTATTTATAGAAGAATGAAACAATGGAGGCTCATTGAGGGGAGGGAGAGGCTGTGTGGTTTTGGAAGCAAAGGAAGAGAAAATATCTCTTACAACTTGTCATTTAAGCATGGTTTGAGGGATGGAAGTTATGGTGCAAAGCATGGCTTCAAGTATGGTGATTTGGAGTGAAATTTCCTTTAAATTTGAAATGAAATATTTCTTCTAGAAGCAAGGAGGGCTGGCTGATTTTGAGCCACAAAAATGAGTTAAAATAGCTTAATTTGTTTAGTCATTCACTTAGCAAATCAAGCATGGATGAAAGTATGACAAAGTATGGTGTAAGTGAGGTGGAAGCATGGCCTTGGAGTGTCAAAATTTTGAGCATGTGATCGAAAATGGGGGAGGAGTGTTTTGGCTAGACCTGGATAGCAAGGAGAGAGGAAAAATCTTCCATGTAAGTGGGTGTTAATGATAGGTTTAACTGTAGATTATTTTAGGTACAAAGTTAGGAATCATTAAGCATAAGTTTAGGTAACTAAGAATGAGGTTTAAGGATTTTATGACAAGATTAGGAGTGCTCATACATCATTAGAGAATTTTAAAATTCATTTGTGAATAAACAATTGAAAACATAATTCCATGATTCAAGGAATTGAGAGAGAATTTACTATTCAAGATTCTATGACTAGGAATCTTGAACTAAAAACAAGATTTCAAGTTGTAATTAAGCATTCTTAGGTTGTAATCAACTTTAATAAATTATTTTGACTCAAGATTAATTATGGAAATTAATTAATCTTCGATTGGAGCCTAATATTGCCTAGGTTTGCTTAATCATACGATTAAGCTTGAAAACACAAAGCTAAGGGCAAAATCCTAATTTTGCACTAATTTCGCCCAGGATGTCTAGGACTAAAACTGAAGTCACAGAATACATAAAAATGCCTTTTAAAACCATCTGGAGAAGTTTTGGGTTCATCCGGTACTTGCAAATGGGTAAAACACCACAGGGGCATTTTGGTCATTTTCACCCGAAAACTTGAAAAATGAGATTTTCGATCCCGAAAAGGCACACAAGTCAACTAATCCCCTTCCAACATTGAGTTTGCCCTTTGAGGATTGCCAGACCAGCCTTCTTGAATTCCGGGCTGAAAATGACCTCAGGGGCATTTTGGTCATTTTCACTCTAATAGAAAATCGAGGCGTTACAGACAAAGGTTTAGGTTGTGTGTTGATGCAAAATAGGCAAGTGGTAGCCATCGTGTTTGCCCTTAAGATATGGAGACACCATTTATATGGTGTAAGGTTCGAGGTTTTCTCCGATCATAAGGGTCTCAAGCATCTCTTTGATTAAAAGGAGTTGAATATGAGGCAGAGGAGATGGATGGAATTCCTCAAAGATTATGATTTTGGCTTAAGTTACCACCCCGGCAAGGCTAATGTAGTCGCCGACACCTTGAGTCGAAAGTCATTACACTTGTTTTGTATGATGGTCAATGAAGTTGGGTTAATAGAGAAGTTTAGAGATATGAATCTGGGGATGTCTGCAACCGATAGTAGCATAGTGATGTGTCATCTCATGGTGACTAGTGGGTTTAAGCAAAGGATTATGCTTGCACAAAGAGAAAATGAGGACTTTATGGAGACTATAGAGGCGGTTAAGGCCAGAAAGTTGAAAGGTTTCGAGTGAGGCCTCGATTGGTTGTGGAGGTTTGAGGGGCGAATCTGTGTGCCACAAGATGGCGACCTCCGAGAGAAGATCTTGGAGGAGGCCCACAAGAGCCACTTCGCCATTCATCTTAGTACTACCAAGATGTATCAGGATTTGAAGAAGATGTTTTGGTGGCTCGTATTGAAGAAGGATATGGTCGCCTGGGTGAGTAAGTGTTTGGTCTGCAAAAGGTTAAGATCGAACACCAAAAACCTTTGGGCATGTTGCAACCCTTGTCAATCCCCGAGTAGAAGTGGAAGAGTATATCAATGGATTTCGTGACAGGATTGCCAAGGACCCAAGCTGGCCATGATGCCATATGGGTAATCGTGGATCGACTGACCAAGTCGACTCACTTTTTACCTATTCGAGTCACGTACTCGTTAGATAAATTGGCTTCGCTTTACATCCAAGAGATTGTAAGGTTACATGGAGTGCCATCGACGATAATCTCGGATCGAGATCCGCGGTTTACGTCGCGTTTTTGGGGAGCCTTTCAAAAGGTGTTTGGTTTAAAGTTGTGCTTAAGCACTGCTTACCACCCACAAACGGATGGCCAATCTGAGAGAACAATCCAAACCCTAGAAGATATGTTGAGAGCCTATGTTTTGGACCAAAAAGGGAGTTGGGATAAGTACATGCCGTTGATCAAGTTTGCATATAACAGCACCGTACAAAGTGCTGTATGGAAGGAAGTGCCAATCACCTTTATGTTGGTACGAGCCCGGAGAGCAAAGTGTTTTAGGACCCGACGTAGTGAGGGAAACGACGAAGCAAATCAAGAAGATTAAGGATAGAATCTTAACCGCTCAAAGTCGGCAGAAAAGCTACGTGGACAAAAGGCATAAGCCCTTGGAATTCCAAGAAGGTGAACATGTATTTCTAAGAATCACCCCCACTACAGGAATAGGTAGAGCCATGAAAGTCAAAAATTTGAGTCCCCGATTTCTTGGTCTTTTTGAAATTCTTCAGAGAATTGGATCTGTAGCTTACAAAATAGCCCTGCCACCCAATCTGTCAAATCTTCACGATGTCTTTCATGTCTCTTAGTTGAGGAAGTATGAGTCCAACCCTAGCCATGTCTTAGAGACAGAACACGTACAGTTAAGGGAGGACCTGACGTTCAATCTACCGCCTATGAGAATCGTGGACCAAGGTGTCAAGCAGTTGAGGAACAAGTTTGTTCCTTTAGTGAAGGTTGCGTGGGGACGAGGCAACACCGAGGAGTTTACGTGGGAGCTTGAGTTCGAGATGAGGTCGAAGTATCCCGAGTTGTTCTAAGGTACAAATTTCGAGGGCGAAATTCTTTTTAAGGAGGGGAGTAATGTAACGCCCCGATTTCTATTAGAGTGAAAATGACCAAAATGCCCCTGATATCATTTTCGGCCCAGAATTTGAGGAAAGTTGATCCGGCAGTACTCAAAGGGCAAACTCAATGTTGGAAGGGGATTAGTTGGCTTGTGTACCTTCCCGGGATCGAAAATCTCGTTTTTCGAGTTTTCGAGTCAAAATGACCAAAATACCCCTGTGGGGTTTGACCCCATTTGCAAGTGTCGGATGAACCCGAAACTTCTCCCGATGGTTTTAAAATATGTTTTTATGTATTCTGTGACTTTAGTTTTAGCCCCAGATGTTCCGGGCAAAATTAGTACAAAATTACGATTTTTGCCCCTAGCTTTGTGTTTTTGAGCTTAATCATGTGATTAAGCAAACCTAAGCAATATTAGGCTCTAATCGAAGGTTAATTAATTTCCATAATTAATCTTGAGTCAAAATAATTTATTAAAATTGATTAGAACCTAAGAATGCTTAATTTCAACTCAAAATCTTATTTTAAATTCAAGATTTCTAGTTATGGAATCTTAAATAGTAAATTCTCTCTCCAATTCCTTGAATCATGGAATTGTGTTTTCAATTGTTTATTCACAAATGAATTTTAAAATTCTCTAATGATGTATGAGCACTCCTAATATTTTCATAAAATCGTTAAACCTCATTATTAGTTACCTAAACTTATGCTTAATGATTCCTAACTTTGTACCTAAACTAATCTACACTTAAACCTATCATTAACACACAATTACATGGAAGATTTTTCCTCCCTCCTTGCTGTCTAGGTCTGGCCGAAATACTCCTCCCCCATTTTCCATCACATGCTCAAATTTTTGATACTCCAAGGCCATGCTTCCACCTCACTTACACCATACTTTGTTATACTTTCATCCATGCTTGATTTGCTAAGTGAATGACTAAATAAATTAAGCTATTTTCCCTCATTTTTGTGGCTCAAAATCAGCCAGCCCTCCTTGCTTCTAGAAGAAATA
Organism: Dalbergia cultrata; assembly: GCA_031216105.1. Lineage (NCBI taxonomy): Eukaryota > Viridiplantae > Streptophyta > Magnoliopsida > Fabales > Fabaceae > Dalbergia > Dalbergia cultrata. The sequence goes on from CM062346.1 coordinate 51,106,071, forward strand.
TTTCATTTCAAATTTAAAGGAAATTTCACTCCAAATCACCATACTTGAAGCCATGCTTTGCACTATAATTTCCATACCTCAAACCATGCTTGAATGACAAGTTGTAAGAGATATTTTTCTCTTCCTTTCCCTCCCAAAAGCTACGGCCTCTCCCTCCTCTCCATGGGACTTCATTTGTTTTCATTTTCTATAAATACCTTGCTTAGAAGCACTTGGAAACACTTTAGATCATTTGCAAAGTTTTAGTTTCCAAGCTTTCTTGAGTTCTTTTCTTTTCTCTCAAAGAGTTCTTAGAGTTCTTCCTATTCATCTTCATCTTCTTCATCCTCTCTTCATATCATCATCATCATAATCTTAAACCACCATCGCACAACCTTAGATCACCTTCTAACCTCTCAAACACAACCTCACTCAAAACACATCTCCTTTCCTTTCTCTTCACTTTGGCCAAAGCCATCTTGCCACCCAAGGAGGAGTTGCTCTTTTCATTTCTTTTCAAAAGCTCAAGTTTTCATCTTCACTCTAGGTAGGAGTTATTTTCTAAACTTTGTTTTGTTTGAAAATATGATTTTCCTCTAGTTTTCTCTTGGATTCCTTTTGAGATTTCCTTTATTTTCCTTTTCTTTTGCATTTCGGCCTCTTGGCCTTGTTTAGGAGCATGATAGCTTGATGATGAGAGTTTCTAGATGATGACCATATGTTCATCTCAAAGAAACCTCTAAAGCTTGAGTGTTTCTTTCCTTTAAACTTTATCTATATGATACCTAGCTCACATGATTTTTCAACTTAAGAAAATTAATCTAAGGATTTCAAAAAGCCCAAGCCTACCCTTGTCAACCTTAAAGTTGGCCGGCACATTCTAGGGATTTTTCTCTAGATAGGGGTTTTGGGTGCTTAATAAAGAACTTGGCTTAGTTTCATCCTCTTTTCCTTTCTTGTTGGTTTTGGTTCTAATCTCCTTTTCCTTTAAGTTTTGGTTTCTATTACCTTCTCTTTATGATTTTATTTCTTTGAGTTTGTCTCCTTGGAGCTTGATGATGATGTTCAAGAACCATGTGATTCCTTTGAGAACTTGGTTCAAGAACTCTAAAGCTCTCTTTGTGATGAGATAAGTGTTGGGTTTATCTCTAAAGTCTTGTAAGAGCTCTAGATGAGATTAAAATGAATATTGCATCCATGTTTATGTTTATGTCTTGCACATCATATTTATTTTCCTTACCATCACTAAATATCAAGAATAATAAATGAACTTGCATTATCATGTTTATGTTTCAAGCTTTGCATCATTATGTTTATATTTCAAGCCCTCACTTAAATATCAAAGATAATAACAAGCTGCATCTCATGTTTATTTTATGCTCTCACTTTATTTTCTAATGAAAGCTGAAACAAATGCATGAGCATGTTTATTTTTATGTCATCACTTAAGAGAACCTAGAGCTCAAAGACTTGCCCATTGTTGTCTCAAACAAAGGCTTGAAAAATATGTGTTCTTTAGCCTTGATTTCGGCCTTGGGAAGCTTTGGTTGTTACAAGCATCAAGACCTATGTTTCATAATTTTACTAAGCTTATGTGAGTCCAAGAAATGTTTAGAACAACGTTTTATGATTCTAAAACCTCTTGAGATTAATTTAGATTAGCTACTGCCCTTTAGAATATTTTGAGAATTTTAGATGATAAAATTGTTTATAAATGAGTTTTGAGAGTTTTAAAAAGGTTCTAAGAGAAACTAGTATTTTATGTGCTTTGGAAATCAAGTGTTTTGCCTTTATATGGAGATTGGATTTCGGTTCTGCCTTGCCATTATATGATCAATGCTTGTGCTATTTGATGATGATAATATGAGTATGTTTGTGTATAATTAATGTTAAAACTCATATGTGAAAGATAAGAGAAGTTAGTAACTAGAAAAGAATTAATTTGGAAGTTCTAGACCCCTTAATAATTGATTTTTCTGGATTCTGTCTAGAATGGTTTAGAAATGATAATCATGGTTCATAAATAGTTTAAATGTGTAGGAATGACTCATAATTGGTTTAGGACTTGATCTTGATGCCTTAGGAGCAAACCGGACTTAGAAAGGGTCATTGTTGTGACTCCTAGGTACCCGTAAAGTTAGAATTTTGGATTCTGCATCCTTGAGGTTTAGAGATGTTTATGACCATAGTATTGAGTGAGGAATACTTAAATATGAGCCTATAGGTACCCAAGAGACTAAGTTGTGATGGTTTTTGAGCGCGCCCGGATGCGAGATGAGAGGATTATGCAGACGTACACTGGTGGTTCGATGCCTCGAGACTTCCAGGATTATGTGCCTCGGTCTCCTAGTTCGGCGGACAACCTTTCCGAGGACCCGTCGATGCATATGTATAGTGAGAGCTCTGCTCCTACACCTCAGTTCATGCGAGGTGAGAGTAAGGAGACTATCACGAAGCCGAGACTGGCTAGGCGAGCCGAAAGGCGCCCTTACCAAGGAGCTCACGCTCAGTCTTCACGTGTGCCTACTCCTCCCGCACTGCATCCGTGGATCGGTTATATTCTGCCATACCCTGGGTTTGAGTAATAGCCGTCTTAGGGGAGGCTTAGTGTACATGCTCACACGTAGATTGGATAAACCCTCTTTTGTGTTGAGGTTACCCATCATAGGTGCACTCGGGTAGTTGAGGTTTATTTATGCTTTATTGTTTCTATTGTATTTCTTTTTCTTCTGTATTACAAGCTCAGCCTGTTTTTATAAGGGCGTGACTACTATGTATCTTAACTATGTTATTAATGAAATGTTTCCTTATTGTGATGACCATTGTTCTATTATTACTTGCCTTAGCGTTTGTGTTCCTCATGATTGATATTTATGTCTCTCGCTCAGATAATATCGTAGCTCTCACTTTGATTTATGTTTTCAAAAAAAAAATTTACCCGTAGTTTCCGCTAAGTATTTTAATAAAATAATGAAACTAAGAAGTAATAACATAATGATTAGTCTAATATGTTCTAGAGTATTGGGTTAAAAATTAGGGTGTTACATCATTAATAACATAGTTAAGGTACATATATAGTCACGCCCTTATAGAATCGGGCTGAGTTTGAAATACATAAGAAAATGAAAATACAACTGAAATACAGAAGCAAAGAAAGCATAAATAAACTGTGACTGCCCGAGTGAACCTATGGTGGATAATCTCAAGACAAAAGAAGGTTTATCCCATCTATGTGTGAGTGTGTGCACTAAGCCTCCCCTAAGACATTTACTACTGGAGCCCAGGGTATGGCAAAACATAACTGATCCACGAACGCAGTGCGGCAGGAGTGGGCACACGCGATGACTGATCATGAGCTCCTCGATAGGGGCCCCTCTTGGCTCGCCTAGCTAGTTTCGGCCGCGTGACGGTCTCCTCGCTCTCATCCCGCATGAGCCGAGGAGTGGGAACGGAGCTCTCGCTATACATATGCATCAGTGGGTCCTTAGAAGGGTCGTCCTCCGAACCGGGAGACCGGGGTACATAGTCCTAGAAGTCACAGGGCATCGATCCACCAGTATACGTCCACAGAAATCTCTCATCACATGTCCGGGCGTGCTCAAAAACCATGGCATTGTTATAGGGAGACATCGAGGAGAAGCGATAACTTTGTACAGGGTGGGCGAAGGGACGTCTGACAAACATGAAGACTCGTACTGTGCACTGTCCCTCAAAATGATATGATCCATGATCCAGATCAAAGTGAACCTTCCACGTTGGCATGTCGACAAAGACCACAAATGTCGCCATCGCTCTCTGAAGATGTGACAGAAGGAAGAGAAGGAAGAGAAAGGAGTGAGAATTCTTACTAAAGAACCTCGGTAGGAATCTCTTATCCTAGGGTTACATCGTACACATCCTCAGGAACCTTGGGTTTAATTATTTAAAAGGTGAACATGCATATAAGATTCATTATTAGGGTTTATAAGACTAATTATCCAAGGTTCATTCCTTTTAGAATGCATCTTAATGTCATGAACGCAACATATTAGAGCATGAATGCATGACAATACTTTGAGCATATAAATCAATAAATCATAACATCAAGACACAATCCATGTGGGATAAAGGGCAAATAACTTTCGAGTGGAGCTTTCCTCAACTTGTGTGACATCAATCATGATACTTTAGCATAATAAGGCCACCCTAAAATAACTAGGCTTTGAGCTCATATCTCAGCTAGTCGTCACTAGCTCTTGCTTATTATCTAAATAAGCGAATAATAAAAATAATAATCCTGACTACTTAAGAGTACAGGCTAGGGGGCTAGGGATCACCTCTCTTAGGATATACCCTCTTTGAAACGCTCTACTAGCATATAATGCACAGCGAATTGTCTGCTTTGGTAAGGCTGCATCTACACATATCCTCACAGATTTGCCTCCTCCTCACCGTAGCAGGAGAACTATGTCTCAGTGTTTGTCACATAAAAATCTCCTGGGGTGCTTGACCGAACCGGTGTCACCCAGGGTTTTTAATCTCATATAGTACTTTAAAACGTTTCTCAAACCCATTAGGTTTGACAGAAATTAGGCAGCATAGCTGCTGTTAAACCAAATTTCCTTTAAACCGTCTCTATGCCACAAGCTCATCTCACAAGCATTTTTCTCATTCAATTCTCATGCTCATAATAAACTTAATATCACAATAATTCATTTCATCATAGCTCATGTATCACAACATCATATTTGCATAAATAATCATCATAGCATTAAAGGTTTCTTAATGTCTTATGCATTGACCCTTAGGGTCCTTTAACTCAAAATCTAAGTTGTAAATCATCATAACTTAAGCTCTCGGGTACCTATAGGCTCATATCTAAGTATTCCTCACTCAATACTATGATCATAAACATCTCTAAACCTCAAGAGTGCAGAATCTATAATTCTTACTTTACGAGTGCATAGGAGTCACAACATTGACCCTTTCTAAGTTCAGTTTGCTCCTAAGGCATCAAGATCAAGTCCTAAACCAATTATGAGTAATTCCTACACATTTAAACTAATTATAAACCATGATTATCAATTCTAAACCTTGCTGGACAGAATCCAGAAAAATACTTTTCCAAGGGATCTAAAAGTTTCAAATTAACTATTTTCTAGTTACTATCTTCCCTTAACTTTCACATATGAACTTCAACATCAATTATACATGAATATACTCAAATTATCATCATCAAGCAGCACAAAATAGTGAGCATTCATAGCAAGGCAGAACCGAAATCATCTCCCAACAAACAAGCATAAAACTTGATTTATAAAACACATAAAATGCTAGTTTCTCTTGGAACCTTTCTAAAACTTTCAAAACTCATTTGTAAACATGTCTATCAACTAAAGTCATCAAAATACTTTCAAAGGCAGTGGCTAATTTAAATTAATATCAAGAGGTTTTAAATTCATAAAACTTTGTTCTAAGCATCTCTTGAGCTCATATAAGCTTAGGAAAATTATAAAACATAAGTTTTAGTATTTGAAGCAAATCAAACCTCATAGGCCCGAATTTAAAGGAACTAAGAGACATATATTTTCAAGTCTTTGTTTGAGATAATAATGGGCAAGTCTTTGAGCTCTAGGTTCTCTTAGGTGATGACATAAGTTAAACATGCTCGTGCACATATTTTATCTTTCATTAGAACATAAAGTGAGAGCATAAAATAAATATGAGATGCAACTTGTTATTATCTTTAATATTTAGATGAGGACTTGAAAATATAAACATGATCATGCAAAGCTTAAAATATAAATATGATGATGTAAGTTCATTTATTATTCTTGATATTTAGTGATAGCAAGGGAAACAAACATGATGTGCAAGGCGTAAACATAAACATGAATGCAAGATTTATTTTAATCTTAACTAAAGCTCTTACAAGACTTTAACATCCCACATAACCCAACACTTATCTCATCACAAAGAGAGCTTTAGAGTTCTTGAACCAAGTTCTCAAAGGAACTTCATGGTTCTTGAACATCATCATCAAGCTCAAAAAAAATAAACTTTTAAAAGAAAACAAAACTTTAAGGAAGCAAGAACCAAAACAATATTCTTTCATGATATAAAATAAGTATAGAGGTACTTTAAAATTTTTAGCAAAGACCTTTGAAGGAAAACTATGGAGGCCGAAACATATAGGAGAAGGAAAAAGAAAGAAAAACCAAGATTTCACTAGATTAAGAACAAAACTCAAGCTTTAGAGGTCTCTTGGAGATGAACACATGGTCATTCTCTAGAGGCACTTATCATCAAGCCATCATGCTAACATCAAGGCCTCATGGCCGAAACAAAGAGAAGGGAAAACAAAGAAAGTTCAAAAGGAAACCAAGAGAAAACTAGAGAAAAACACATTTTTAAGAAAAACAAAGTTTAGAAAACAACTCCTACCAAGTGGTGAAGATGAAAGCTTGAACTGTTGAAAAGAAATGAGATGAGCAACTCCTCCTAGGATGGCAAGATGGCTTCGGCCTTGAGAGGATAGAGGGAAAGGAGATGTGTCCTCGGTGGTTTAGTGTTTGAGGTTAAGTGTTTGAGAGGTTTGAGGATGATCTAAGGTTGAGGTGGTGGTTTGAGACTATGAGATGATTATGTGATCAGAGGATGAAGACAAAGAGGAAAGGAAAACTCTCTTGAAGCTTTGAGAGAAAAAGAAAGAACTCAAAGAAAGGCTAGAAAACTAAACTTAGCAAATAATCCAAAGGTTCACACAAGTTCTTAAGCTCATATATTTATAGAAAACAAAAGCAATGGAGACTCATTGAGGGGAGGGGCTGGCTGTAGCAATAGAGCAAGGGGGAAGAGAAAAATATCTCTTACATAATGTCATTCAAGCATAGTTTGAAGTATGGAAGGCATAGTGCAAGGTATGGCTCAAAGTATGGTGATTTGTCTTTGATTTGAATTGAGAAAATTTCCTTCTAGAAGGTAAAGGAGGGTGATGGTTTTGGCAGTAGAAAAATGAGGGGAAATAGATAATTTATCTAGTCATTGACTTGGTCATTCAAGTATGGGTGTAAGTATGACAAAGTATAGTGCATGTAAGATGAAAGCATGGCCTTTGGAGTGTGAAAATTTGAGCATGTGATGAAAACAAGAGGGGTATGGGTTCGGCCAGACTTGGACAGCCAAGGGGGAAGAAAAATTGTTCATGTAATTGTGTGTTAATGATAGGTTTAGATGTGTATTAGTTTAGGTACAAGGCTAGGAATCATTAAGCATAAGTTTAGGTGACTAAGGAAGTGTTTAGGAATTTTTATGACAAGATTAGGAGTACTCATACATCATTAGAGAGTTTTAAAATTCATTGTGAATAAACAATTGAAAACACAATTCCATTATTTAAGGAATTGGAGTGAGGAAACACAATTCAAGATTCCATTACTAGGAATCTTTTATTTAAAATAAGATTTGAGTTTAAATTAAGCATTATTAGGTTCTAATCAACTTTAATAAATTATTTTGACTCTAGATTAATTATGAAAATTAATTAATCTTCAATTAGAGCCTGATATTGGTTAGTTTTTCTTAATCACACGGTTAAGCTTGAAAACACAAAGCTAAAGACAAAATCATAATTTTGCACAAATTTTGCCCGGGACCACCAGGACAAAAACTGAGGTCACAGAATACATAAAAAAGCCTTTCAAAACCATCTGGAGAAGTTTCGGGTTCATCTGGCACTTGCAAACGGGTCAAACAGCACAGGGGTATTTTGGTCATTTTGACTCAAAAACTCGAAAAACGAGATTTTCGATCTCGGAAAGGTACACAAGCCAACTAATCCCCTTCCAACATTGAGTTTACCCTTTAAGGACTGCTGGATCAGCTTTCCTCGAATTCCGGGTCGAAAATGACCTCAGGGGCATTTTGGTCATTTTCACTTTATAGAAAATCGGGGCGTTATAAAGGATGCCAGACATTTTACATCTTGATCTTGAAGATCCAAAAATAACACATACGTGTTATCATGCCTTTTGCCAGATAATATAGCTCATACTGAGATAGGACTAACTATCTTACAAGCATGAGCTTTAAAAATGACATGAAAACCTTGATCATAGAAATGGTTTATACTTAATAGGTTATGAGCTAGACCATCAACAAACAATACATCAAAGATTTTGTGAGAGTCATCCTTACCAACATTTCCAATACTTGTGACTTTGGCTTTTCCTCCATCAGTAAATTTTATTGATTTTGAATTCTTTGGTTTCAAATTCTTTAACCATTTTTTGGATTCGGACACATGTCTAGAGCAACCACTGTCCATGTACCATTTGTTGTCAAATTCCATATATGTTCTTAAGTACATCTGCAACAAACACAATTTTTAATTTAGGTACCCAGATTTCCTTAGGTCCTTTTGGGTTAGTGGAGCAAGAAAAAAAATTTTCAACCTATTTGACTGACTTCCTTCATATGAAGCACTTGTCAGGTGGATGTCCCCTTTTATAACAAACAGTGCAAGGGATTTTGTCTTTTAATTTTTTTAGCCGAGTTGTCTTTTCTATCTCATCCTTCCTTGTTTCATATCCCAACCCAATTTTTTTTGAAATATGGCCTCTGACCACCAAGCATCAACTCATGATTTTTTGAGCCATTTACAAATATTTTCTAGTTTCAGAAATTTTTCTCCAGCTCAGGAATAATTTTTTGATTTTTCTCATTCTCTCTGGAGATTTCAATTTTTAAGGTATTGAGTTTGGTATTTGAATCTTCATTTTCCTTTTTTAATTCCTCTTTTTCATTCCTTAGTTTTTCAACTTCTGAATTTTCCATTTGAAGTTCTAAAATAACTTTTTAATGTTTTCTTTTTAAGTTGAGATAATGAGAAGAAATTGTGTGAGAATTTTCAAGCAATTCTTCATACAGTGCCCTTAATTCATCATAAGAGGGATTGAAATCAAAGTTATTTACGTTGGATTCATCTTTTGAATCATAGCACCATGAAGCAAAGGTTGGCTATGTCTTCTTGTTCATTTATGCTTTCGATCCTTCCTTTTCTTCACCAGATTTTCTCTGTGTTGCTAATATTCCTTTTGTCTAGTTGGAGAACTTCTTCTGTGGACCTTTCAGCTTGGGACATTTAGGTCTGAAATGACCTTTCTTTCCACAATTAAAGCAAGCATTTTCCTTTCTTGTCTCTTTTCAAATTGATGTCTCTTTTTCTTTTTAGCTTGCCTTTCCAGGCTCTTGACATCTTCCTTACTAGCATGGTGATCTCATCTCCATCATCATCTTCAGAGTCATCATCAAATTAGTCCTTATCATTTTCATATGGACTTGTTCTTTCTCATGGATTCACTATGCATTTTTGCCAGGGCTATCTCATGGGTTTTGAGAGACCCAATAAGTGTGTCCAAGTCTATAGTTTGAAGGTCTTTAGCTTCAGTAATGACTGTTACTTTGGGCAGCTATTTAGCAAGGAGACTTCTTACGATTTTTTTTAACTAACTCAGAGTTAGAATATCTTTTATCGAGACCTTTTAGTTGGTTTATGATATGCATAAACCTTGTGGTCATATCATCAATACTCTCTTGATGGACCAACATGCTGATCTTTGTCTCCTTGACTTGATCAGTTCCTTCATACATCATGAGCAATTTGTCCTATATTTCCTTTGCTGTGTCACAAGCAATAATTTTGTCATATTCAACTTTGCTTAGTGCACAGGTGAGCAAATACTAGTAAGGAAGATGTCAAGAGCCTGGAAGATGTCATATTCAGCTTTGGCATTCAATTGAACCCTAGCCTTATGTTGCTTTGTCCATTTGCTTCTAGGAACTTTTCTTGATATAAAGGATGCACCATCTGTTTCAGGAACCTCTTCAGTTGGAAGATAGTCGCCTTCTTGGATTATTTCCCACAAATCGAGACTTCTATATTTTATGAACAACTCCATACAATCTCTCCAATTGGCATAGTCTCCCCCATCAAAGAATGGTGGTCTATTGATCGAGTGTCCTTCTGCTAAATGAATGTTTTATGCCATTTTTCTTCAGATCTTTATTCTCTGCAGTCGTTAGAATGCTCAACCCCTTAGAAGCCAAGCTCTTATACCATTTGTAGGTATGAAAGTGCATGACAAGGAGGGTTGAATTGTGTTTTTCTTTTCTAAATCATTTTCGAAACTGAAACTTAAAACAATTACTATCAAGCATAAAGCTTGAAGTGTAGCGAAAGCACAGTTAAAAGATTCAGAAACTAACTTTCAAAATTGAAAAGATAAAAGTAAATAAATTGAAATGATAAATTTTACAAAGATATATTATGTCAAGTTGAACACTCAAAATAAAGAGATGAGGGATAAAAAGATACTGCATAAGGGTTTTATACTAGTTTACCTTCCTATATCCAGTTCTCAGCAACCATTGAGTTTTCCTTATTTTTCTCAACCTGAGAAAGTGAAAAACTGGACAATCTTTACAATAGCCTTCTCAAGCTCACTGGTAACAAGTAGACATGCTTACTATCACCTAACAAGTAGTTCTTAACTAGCCTTTTCAAGCTGAACAAAGTAGTCTTTTAATAGCCTCTCCAACTAAAACTATGAATAGTAAAGAAAACATTCTTCCTGTCACGTTGCAAGTAGTTTTGGCATAGTCTCTCCAAGCTATTTTACACCGATCACTACTGGATTGAGGATATAGAGGTTTAGTGTTTAGTTTGTAGCTCAAACTAAAATGCACTCAAGTTTCTTTACTAATGTATATAAATGATAATTCTAAGATAACTTGAGTGACTTCATTCTACTAATTCTTCCTAAGTAAAATGTATAGACAATCTAGGAACTTAGAAAGAAGATTTTTATGAACAAAGGAACTGAAAAATAGACTTCACAGCAAATTTGAGGGAAAGATTTTTTAGCATTTCAGCTTTTATATTCGTTGCCAAATTTCTTGAAAGCTTAATATCTCTATTTATAGGTAGTTTCCCTTTGTGACCATTGCCCTTGGAAACATAATCTAGAAGAGTAGCTCATTTGGTGTCAGAGGCTTTTGCAGAAGCCTTTGATGAGTTGAGGTTTCTAAAGTTCATTAGAAACTACTTTTCTACGTTCTGAGCATGGATTCTGAACTTCTTCTTCTAGAAGCTTTGATGGTTGACCGAAGGGGCTGAAGAGATTATGCCAGTTTGAAAACTGGTTTGACTTAATTTTGAAATTTGAAATTCAAAATTTTCCCTCCTTTTCAATGTAGTGAGTTTTCTGAAGGGTGCTGTCAGTTCTTTGTTGATTCTTTAGTCTTCTGATATTCAATCTTGGCTTTATGATGATGAATGATTTTTTATTATGATGATTGAAGATTGAGTAACACATTGATCTTAATTTTTGTATGATATCTTCATTGTGAGATACTTTTTGATGTCTTGTGTTACTTTCTGAAAATCCTTTCCTTGATTTCTCGTTCTTGCTTTGATTTCTTTCATTCCTTAATGCATGTAAGCGTACTTTGCATGATATAATATTCACTTCATTTAAGCTTACTCTCTTAACATGAGATAAAATATGTTTGCACATGTATAATGAAATTATTGTTGCTCAAGTTTGTGTTATTCACTTTGGAAATACCTGTTTTGCTTAGTCAAAAAACTCAAGGCAGACATTAGTTGTTCTTCAAAACATTTTCTTTATATTGGCTTTGTTGTCATTCAAAACATTAAAGCTCATACTTTTTGAAAGGTTCTGGAGCTTACAACTTAGAACATTCTCTGGAGTATAGAGCTCAAAAGTTCTCAAAGTAAGGTTTTTATGTCTTGTTTTGTGTTTTTCTATTCTTCCAGATTTAGGGTTACTTTTAAGTGATAAATTCTAGTTCTAATATGAGGTTACACCTTGATATTGATGTATTTGCATAGGTGGGGTAGTTTGGTGTTGTGGAAAAATCATTTTTGCTAAAGAGATTTTGAACCATGCTTGCTGGATTTTCGGTTTTGCTACAAAAGTAGGTATTTTTATGAGCTATAAAAGTTATATGTTGAACTTTAAAATGAACCTTTGATATATGTTGCATGTTCACATTTTTCTAATAAACCGAAGTGGTTGGGACGATGAGGAAGACATGGATTTTATTATGTATTTTGGGGATACCCTACTGGAAATTTCATAATTCTCACCCCTACTTGTTTGTGTTCTTGTGTCGTCTCTAAGTTGATTCCAGAGAATAACGAAGCCGCTACAAGAAAGAATAAGTTGGAATTTTTGTAGTTTTGTAATGGACACTCATAACTGTTGTACTTAGCTATATATATGTCTATATATATAATTGTGTACTAAAGCTCATAGAAGAGCTTTTTTTTGTACTTGACTTGTATTAAATAAATACATTGTTTCTTTACTATATATTTTGATAAAACCATGAGTTAGTTAGTACACCATACCGATTCTTGTTATAGATAATTAAGAAAAGTTTGCAAATTTATAAGTAACAACTCTTGAGTATGATGCCATGACTTAAGGATCAGGTTGTACTTGGGAGGATGTTATGGGGCATTTGACCAAGTTGGAGGAAAAGATGATACGACAGTTTGTAACTGGTTTTGACTTTAAATTTGAAATTCAAATTTCCCTCCTTTTCCTATGAAGTGCACTGTAACATCCTAATTTTTAACCCAATACTCTAGAACACATTAGGTTAATCATTAGGTTATCACTTCTTAGTCTTATTCTTTTATGAAAGTACTAAGCGGAAATATAGGTAAATTTTTTTTTTTGAAATATAAAATCAAAGTGAGAGCCGCGTATGACGTAACAAAGACTAACATATAGAAAAGAGATCTCATATCATTCATAGTCACAAAACACAAACGTTGTTCATTAGATCACAACATAATCATATAATCATAGATACATAATTTATAACTATCATAGCCCTATTATCACATCAAAAGAAATACACATCCATGTGCATATAAATCTAAGGCGGCATCTCCGTGCTTCCATTGCGTCCCGCTGATCCGACTCGTAACACATGCCTTTCACCCACGCCTTAGTAAAGGTCACGAGATACACCATCATCTTCGTCTACAGATGACACGAGAGAAAAGAGAGAGAGGGATGAGAAACTTATTCAAGATTCTTAGTAGGGATTTCTGACTCCAACACACGTGTCATCGTCATCGTCCCCAGCCACTTCGGTTTTAATTATAAAAAGGTGGTCATGCATAAGGTTTAATTTTAAACATCTCAAATCTATTTATCCGAAGTGGGTGTCTTTTAGTATGGGTCTTAATGGTATGAATGCAACAGATATAGGATGAATGCATGGCAATACATTATGCAAACAGTCGATAGAACACAACATCAAGAAAAAATATTAACATATAAGGGGCATATAACTTTTCATATAAAACTCTTTCCTTTCTCATAACTGTATGACTTTAAAAACATCATATCTCTTTCTCATGCTTGAACTATTAAGTTCTTTTTCTCAAAGACCACCCTCTTAAACATGGTCACCTAAATCCAATGACATACCGCCCCGGTGATTTTTATCATGGTCACCAAAACTCCGTCTCACCTAATCGCCTAGGAATGAGCTCAATCATAACTAGTCATCACTAGATTTAATATGGGGAAATAAAGGGGGTAACATATAAATATTTCTTTCTCTGAAACGCTCTACTGGCATCTAGTGCATGGCGAATTGTCCACTTTGGTAAGGCTACATCTGCACATACCCTCACGAATTTACCTCCTCCTCATCGTAGCAGGAGAAGTACATCTTAATGCTTGTCACATAAAAATCTCCTGGGGGTGCTTGGCCGAACCGGTGTCACCCAGGGTTTTCAATCTCATATGGTACTTTAAAACATTTCTCAAACCCTTTAGGTTTGACGAAAATTTGACAGCATAACAGCTGTTAAACCAAATTTCCTTCAAACTGTCTTTATGCCACAAGCTCATAACACAAACATATTTCTCATTCAATTCTCATGCTTATAATAAACTTAACTTTTCAATAATTCATTTCATCATAGCTCATGCATCACAACATCATACTTGCATAGATAAACATCAAAGCATTAAAGGATTCTTAGTGTCTTATGCATTGATCCTTAAGGTCCTTTAACTCAATTCTAAGTTATATCATATCAAAACTTAAGCTCTCGGGTACCTATAGGCTCATATCTAAGTATTCCTCACTCAATTCTATGATCATAAATATTTCTAAACCTCAAGAATGCAGAATCTAAAATTCTTACTTTACGAGTACCTAGGAGTCACAACATTGACCATTTCTAAGTTCGGTTTGCTCCTAAGGCATCAAGATCAAGTCCTAAACCTGTAACGCCCCGATTTTCTATTAGAGTGAAAATGACCAAAATGCCCCTGAGGTCATTTTCGGCCCGGAATTCGAGGAAAGCCGATCCGACAATTCTCGAAGGGCAAACTCAATGTTGGAAGGGGATTAGTTAGCTTGTGTACCTTCTCGGGATCGAAAATCTCGTTTTTCGAGTTTTTCAAGTCAAAATGACCAAAATACCCCTATGGGGTTTGGCCCATTTGCAAGTGCCGGATGAACCCGAAACTTCTCCAGATGGTTTTAAAAGATGTTTTTATGTATTCTGTGGCTTCAGTTGTAGTCCTAGAGGTCCCAGGAGAAATTGGTGCAAAATTACGATTTTACCCCTTGTAACGCCCCGATTTTCTGCTAGAGTGAAAATGACCGAAATGCCCCAGAGGTCATTTTCGGCCCAGAATTCGAGGAAAGCCGATCTGGCAGTACTCGAAGGGCAAACTCAATGTTGGAAGGGGATTAGATGACCTGTGTACCTTTCCGGAATCGAAAATCTCGTTTTTCGAGTTTTCGGGTCAAAATGACCAAAACGCCCCTGCGGTGTTTTACCTATTTGCAAGTTCCGGATGAACCCGAAACTTCTCTAGATGGTTTTAAAAGGCATTTTTATGTATTCTACGACCTCAGTTTTAATTATGGAGGTCCCGGGCAAAATTAGTGCAAAATTACGATTTTACCCCTAGTTTCGTGTTTTTACGCATAATCGTGATTAAGCAAACCTAAGCAATATTAGGCTCTAATCGAAGATCAATTAATTTCCATAATTAATCTTGAGTCAAAATAATTTATTAAAGTTGATTAGAACCTAAAAGTGCTTAATTACAACTTAAAATCTTATTTTAAATTCAAGATTTCTAGTCATGGAATCTTGAATAGTATTTTCTCTCTCCAATTCCTTAAATTATGGATTTTTGTCTACATTGTTTTATTTATAAAATGAATTTAAAATCTCCTAAATATGTATGAGTACTCCTTAATCATGTCATAAAGGTTCCTAATCACATTCTTAGTCACCTAAACTTATGGTTAATGACTCCTAACCTTACACCTAAGCTAATACACCCCTAAACACATCACTAACACACTATTACATGACCAAAACTCCCTCCTCCCTTGCTGCATCAGACCTGCACGAAATTCATCATCCATTTTATCACAATTTAATTTTATTTCACACTCCAAAGACTATGGTTGAAGCCATGTCATCAAAGTGCAATTCTCTCACCTCATGTTCCATGAGGATTCATTCTCCTCCACACATGCCTCACCTCATGTTCCATGAGGATTCATTCTCCTCCACTCATTCACTCTTATTCTTCTCTATAAATACCATGCCTAGATGAACCTTTGCTACACTTTGTTCATTTGCTAAGTTTAGTTTTTTCAGTTTTTCTCTAAGTTTTTCCTTTTTCTCTCAAATCTCAAGTGCATTCTTCTTCTTCATCTTCTTCTTTTCCTTTTGAAACATCATCACACAACCTTGAAACACCACCCCACCACCTTGGATCATCATACAAACACCTAAACTTCCATTCTCAAACACAAGCTCACCAAGAACACATTTACTTCCTTTTTCTTTCATCAAGGCCGAATCATCATCACCATCCTAGGAGGTGTTGCTCGTATCATTTTCATCTTCAAGTCCAAGCTTTTTGTCTTCACTCTAGGTAGGAGTGTTTTCTAAACTTTGTCTTCTTGAAAATGAGTTCTTTCTAGCTTTCTCTTGGGTTTTCTTTTTGAAACTTTCTTTGGTTTCCCTTTCTTGTATTTTCGGCCTCTTGGCCTTGATGAGTACATGATAGCTCAATGATGAGGACTCCTAGATAATGACTATGTGTTTATCTCAAAGGAAACTCTAGAGCTTGAGGTTTTATTTTCTTTGAGTTCCAACTTTATTTTCTAACTCAAAAATGATTTTTACTCAAGAATACCTTTACTTTTCTTGCTATTATGATTTCGGTTTCTTTGTTCCTTTCTTTAACATTTAGTTACCATTTTCCTTTTTGATCTTTGAAGTTTTATTTGTTCAATAAGTTTTGCTTTCTTTGAGCTTGATGATGATGTTCAAGAACCTTATAATTCCTTTGAGAACTTGGTTCAAGAACTCTAAAGCTCTCTTTGTAATGAGATATGTGTTGGGTTATTATGTTGTTAAAGTCTTGGATGAGCTTTAGATCACCTTAAAATGAACCTTGCATCATGTTTATTTTATGCTTTGCACATCATGTTTACTTTCTTTGCTATCACTAAGTACCAAGGTAATAAAGGAACTTGCATTATCATGTTTATATTTCAAGTTCTCACCTAAATATCAAAGATAATAATATAATGCATACCATATTTATTTTATGCTTTGCACATCATGTTTACTTTATTTGTTATCACTAAGTACCAAGGTAATAAAGGAGCTTGCATTATCATGTTTATATTTCAAGCTATGCATTATCATGTTTATGTTTCAAGTTCTCACCTAAATATCAAAGATAATAATATAATGCATCACATATTTATTTTATGCTCTCACTTTACTTTCTAGCAAAAACTAAAACAAGTGCATGAGCATGTTTATTTTTATGTCATCACTTTAATGAACCTAGAGCTCAAAGACTTGCCCATTGTTGTCTCAACAAAGGTCTAAAAATATTTATTGCTTTTGGTCCCTATTTCGGCCCTAAGAGGCTTTGGTGTTTCCAAGTATTGAAAACTATGTTTTATAATTTTTCTAAGCTTATGTAAGTATAAGAAATATGTAGAACTAAGTTTTATGAATTTAGGACCTCTTGAGATGAAAATGATTTAGCTATTACCCTCTTAAGTATTTTTATGATTTTAGGTGATAAAAGTGTCCATAAATGAGTTTTGAAAGTTGAAAAAGGTTCCAAGAGAAACTAGTATTTTATGTGCTTTAGAAATTGTGTTTCATGTCTTTTATGGAGATGTTTGTTTCGTTCTGCCTTGCTATGTTTGGCCACTGTATGAGCTGTGTTAATAATGATAAGATGCTTATGTTTGAGTAAAAATAATGTTAAGACTCATATGTGAAAGATAGGATAAGTTAGGAACTAGAAAAGAATTAATTTGAGAGTTTTAGATCCCTTAATGATGGAATTTTCTGGATTCTGTCCAGCAAGGTTTAGAAATGATAATCATGGTTCTAAATTAGTTTAAATGTGTAGGAATGACTCATAATTGGTTTAGGGCTTAATCTTGATGCTTTAGGAACAAACTGGACTTAGAAAGAGTCATTGTTGTGACTCCTAGGTACCCGTAAAGTTGGGATTTTAAATTCTGCATCCTTGAGGTCTAGAGATGTTCTTGACCATAGTGTGAGGTGAGAAATACTTAGTTATAACCTCATAGGTTCCCAAGAGACTAGGTTTTGATGATTTATAACTTAGATTGTGAGTTAAGGACCTTAAGGGTCGATGCATAAGATATTAAGAAGTCTTGAGTTTTAATGATGCTTAATTTTATGCAAGTATGATATATGATACATGAGCTTTATCTATGTGAGTATGATGTGTTTAAAATATATGCTATGATGAGTTTGGAATATATGCTATAATCTATGTAAGAATGATGAGTTTGAAATATATGTTATGATGTTTATCTATGTGAGAATGATGTATTAGAAGAATATGCTTGATGATGCATGAACCCTAAAATGTTTTATTGATGATACTTGAGGAAATGATTATTGAGATGTTAAGTTGTGTGATTAGCTTGTGGCATGAATTTTGGTTTGAAGGAAATTCAGTTTAACAGCCGTTATGCTGCCGAATTTCTATCAAACCTAAAATGGTTGAAAAATGTTTTAAAGTACCATATGAGTTGAAAACCCTGGGTGACACTGGTTCGGCCGAGCACCCCTAGGATATTTTTATGTGACAAGCATTGAGACGTACTTCTCCTGCTACGGTGAGGAGGAGGCAAATCCATGAGGGTATGTGCAGATGCAACCTTACCAAAGCGGACAATTCGCTGTGCACTCGAGGCCAGTAGAACGTTTCAAAGAATGAAATTTGTTTAAGTTACCCCCTCATTTTACCCCATATTAAATCTAGTGATGACTAGTTAGGATTGAGCTCATTCCTAGGCGATTAGGTGAGACGGAGATAGGAGGTTATGATAAAAATCGCCGGGGCGGTGTATCGGTTGGAAATAGGTGGATATGTTTTAAGAGGGTGGTTTTTGAGAAAAAGAACAAAAGAGATATGATGCTTTTAAGTCACATAAGTATGAGAAAAGTAAGAGTTGTAATATGCCCTTATGCCACTTGCATGAATCTAGATTGTTGTGATTTGTTGATTTATGTGCTCAAGTATTGCCATACATTCATGCTTAAACATGTTGCATTCATGACATCAAGATACATACTAAAAGAAATGGACCTTGGATAAATAGTTTCATAAACCCTAATAATGAATCTCATATGCATGAACACCTTTTATAAATAAACCCAAGGTTCCTGAGGATGTGAACGATGTAACCCTAGAATAGGAGATTCCTACTGAGATTCTTTAGTAAGATTCTCACTCTTTTCTCTTCTTTTTCTCGCTTAGTCACATCTTCAGAGACTGATGGCGACATTCGTGGTCTTCATTGACACATCCGTCCGAGAGGCGCCCCTAACGAGGAGCTCACGCTTAGTCTACACGTATGCCCACTCCTGCCGCCTTGCGTTCTTGGATCAGTTACACTCCATTTCCTCGGGTTCTAGTAGCAGATGTTTTAGGGGAGGCTTAGTGCACACACTCACATGTAGACTGGATAAACCTGCTTTTGTTTTGAGGTTATTCACTATAGGTGCACTCGGGTAGTGATGGTTTACTTTATGTTACTTTATGTTTCTCTGTTTCTATTGTACTTCCTTTCTGCTGTATTACAAGCTCTGCCCGTCCCAATGAGGGTATGACTACTTATGTATTCTAAGTTATGTTATTAATGAAACGTTTCTCTTGTTGTGATGATTTATGCTCACCGTTATATGTTTCCATTTCTGTGTTTCTCTATGAGTGTTAAGCGTGCTTTATATTCCTATTATTCGATTAGACTAAGAACGTGGCTCTCACTTTGTTGTGTGTTTTTAAAAAAAAAAAAAAATTTACTCGTAATTTTCCTTTAGTATTTTAAGAAAAGGATGAGACTATGAAGTAATAGCCTAATGTTTAACCTAATGTGTTCTAGAAAGTTGGGTTAAAAATTAGGGTGTTACATTATGGTATCAGGGCAGTTCGATTCTCATGGAGCCTGAGGATTGGACTGACTATGCTTTATGAGCATAATACGATAGTTATGTCATGTGTTAAAGCTTGCTAGGGATAAGCTATAGGATAGGCATACATGACCGCTGTTGCTGCGTGTGCCATGGTAACTAGCTCATTTCACATGGAATGTTGGGCCTGATCAACTCAGTGTTTCTTTGTTTGATGTGTTTAGGAACCAATGCCACATAGCGATGACCTAGGGCTACGGCCGGAGATAATCAAGACAATGCGACTGCTGCTGCTGTTCGTGACATGGCCCGAGCCATGGAACGTATGTTCGAAAGGATGAATCAACAAGCGCTTGCTGCTCCTGCTCCCCTGCTTTGAAGCAATCGAGCAAGCCCGCCGGTGAGTTCCGCAAGGCGAATCCACCCGGTGTTCAGAGGGCCTGGATCCCAACAAGGCCGACGAGTGGATCAAGGATATGGAGAAGATCTACTCCGTGGTTGCTCGCTCGGAGGAACAAAAGGTTACTTTTTGCCTTTATGCTGAAATCGATGCCGAAGTTACGGTGGACCGGCACCAAGATCGCTAGAAGGCTGCTGGGAACGTCATTGATCGGGAACTGTTCAAGACCTACTTCTCACGAAGTATTTTCCGGAGTCTGTGAGGAATGCAAAGAACATCGTATTCATGCAACTGACCCAGGGTGGGTCTTACGTCGCCCGATGCGGCAAAGTTCGAGGAGCTAATCAAGTTCTCGCGAGTGTTTCAAGGGAATCCGGATGAAGTATGGAAGTGCGTCAAATCTGGCGGGGTTGATTGCGGAGTTGAATTACTTTGATAGCACACATGGAGATTAGGGACTTTCCAACCCTAGTCAACAAGTGTCGCATCATGGAAGAAGGCCGGAAGAAGATCAATGCTTCAAGGGCGAGCGAGCCAAGGGGCTAGGACCTCAAGCCCCAAGGTTCAAGCCACGTCGATCAAGGAACCACTACAACCCCTACCAGAGCAACCAGTTCAGGCAACAACCAACACATCAACAACAACAACAACCACCATTCCCTCGTGAGACTAGACCTCAAGCACGACCATCTTTTCAACATAACGGTCGGAGGAACTTCAACAACAACCAACAACGAGGGGGGCGGTCCTCGGTTTAACTAAGGAGGGTCAGCGGGGCCAAGAACAAGGCGCCACAAGGAACCCCTGCTGCTTACCGGAGCCGCACCTATGGATGTCTGTCCCAAGTGCGGGAAGAATCACGAGGAACCGCCATGCCTAGCCGGTCGAGCAGCGTGTTTCAAGTGTGGCAAGCCTGGCCACTATGCGAAGGATCGCACTAGCAGAGGGACACCGAACCGTAACCCCGACCACAACACCAAGGAAGAGTCTTCACCCTCAACGCGAAGACGCCTAGAAATCCAACGATCTCATTCAAGGTATGTGCAAAGTAAATGGTAAACCCTTAAGCTGTACTATATGACTCTGGTGCTACTCATTCTTTTATATCACTTGCTAGTGTCGAGTCCTTAAATCGAGAGTCTCTAAACTTCCTTTTGATCTTATTGTTTCTACTTCTACCAATCGTCCTATTAATACTTGTCATTGTTGTTTAAACTGTCATCTTGTTGTAGAAAATAGGTCCTTTAACATAGATTTAATTTGTTTACCCTTGAAAGACATAGGAATTATCTTAGGCATGGATTGGCTTCACGCCAACAAAGTGTGTTACTAGACTGTGGAACCCAAACCGTAGTTTTTCCTTCTCCTCCCGAAAACATCACTCGACCCATTAGGTTGTACCTAAACTCTGTAGTGGTCTTACGTAGTGGGGAGAAAGCGATGGGATATGTTCTCCTAGCCGCTTGCGATGTAGACTTTGAGCAAAACCTAGGTGAGATACGTGGTGAGAGACTATCGAAGTATTCCCGGATGAGATACCCAAATTCCCTCCCGAAGAGAAGTTGAGTTCTCCATAGAATTGGTTCTGGAGCAGGACCAATCTCTATTGCCCCATATAGGATGTCACCCATGGAGCTAGCGAGAACTAAAAACCCAGTTGGAGGAACTGTTGGAGAAAAAGTTTTATAAGGCCGAGTGCTTCACCTTGGGGCGCTCGGTCTTATTTGTGAAGAAGAAGGATGGAAGTATGAGGATGTGTATAGATTATAGGCAGTTGAACCAAGTGACCATAAAGAATAAGTACCCATTGCCTAGGATTGATGATCTTATGGACCAGTTGAAAGGAGCAGTAGTGTTTTCTAAGATCGATTTGAGGTCTAGTTACCATCAGATTAGGGTTAGAGATTCGGACATTCCAAAAACCGCCTTTCGAACTCGGTATGGACACTTTGAGTTCAATGTGATGTCTTTCGGTTTGTGAATGCTCCCTTGATTTTATGGATTACATGAATAGGATCTTTCGACCCTATTTAGATCAATTCGTGGTTGTGTTCATAGATGATATTCTCATCTATTCGAAAACCCACGAGGAGCATGAGCGTCATTTGAGGCTGGTTTTAGAGGTACTAAAAGTGAAGAAGTTGTATGCAAAGCTTTCTAAGTGTGGATTTTGGTTAGAGGAAGTAAAGTTCTTAGGACATGTTGTGTCAAAAGGTGGCATAGCTGTCGACCCAAGTAAGATAGAAGCTGTGATGAATTGGGATAGACCTACCTCTCAGAATCGAGATTAGAAGCTTTTGGGTTTAGCTGGTTATTACCGTAGGTTTATCAAAGGATTTTCCCAGTTAGCCCTACCCTTAACCAAGCTCACTAGGAAGAATACCCCGTTTGAGTGGAACACCGAATGTGAAAAGAGTTTCCTAGAGCTTAAGGAAAAGCTCACCTCAACCGGTTTGGTTTTACCCGACCCCAATGTACCCTTTGAGGTATATTGTGATGCTTCAGCAAGGGTTTAGGTTGTGTGTTGATGCGAGAATAGGCAAGTGGTAGCCTATGCATCCAGACAACTCAAGCCCCATGAGGTAACCTACCCCACCCATGACCTAGAGTTAGCAGCCATCGTGTTTGCCCTCAAGATGTGGAGACACCATTTGTATGGTGTAAGGTTTGAAGTGTTCTCCGATCATAAGAGTCTCAAGCATCTCTTTGATCAAAAGGAGTTAAACATGAGGCAGAGGAGATGGATGGAATTCCTCAAGGACTATGATTTCGGCTTAAGTTACTACCCCGGCAAGGCTAATGTAGTCGCCGACGCCTTAAGTCGAAAATCGTTATGTTTGTCAAGTATGATGGTTAATGAAGTTGGGTTAATAGAACAGTTTAGGAATATGAATCTGGGGATGTATGTGACTGAGAATGGCATCGTGATGAGTCATCTCACGGTGACCAGTGGGTTTAAGCAAAGGATCATGCTTGCCCAAAGAGAAAATGAGGACTTTATGGAGACAATAGAGGCAGTTAAGGCCGGTAAATTGAAGGGTTTTGAGCAAGGCCATAACTGGTTGTGGAGGTTTGAGGGGCGAATCTGCGTGCCCCAAGATGGCAACCTCCGAGAGAAAATCTTGGAGGAGGCTCATAAGAGTCACTTTGCCATTCATCCTGGTGCTACCAAGATGTATCAGGACTTAAAGAGGATGTTTTGGTGGCGGGACTAAAGAAGGATGTGGTCGCTGGGTAAGTAAGTGTTTGGTCTGCAAAAGGTTAAGATCGAACACCAAAAACCTTCTGGCATGTTGCAACCCCTGTCAATCCCTGAGTGGAAGTGGGAGAGTATATCGATGGACTTCGTGACAGGATTGCCAAAGACCCAAGCTGGCCATGATGCTGTATGGGTGATAGTGGATCGACTGACCAAGTCGGCTCACTTTCTACCTATTCGAGTCACGTACTCATTGGATAAATTGGCTCAGCTTTACATCCTAGAGATAGTAAGGTTGCATGGAGTGCCGTCGACGATAATCTCGGATAGAGATCCGCGGTTTACGTCACGTTTTTGGGGAGCCTTTCAAAAGGTATTTGGTTCAAAGTCGTGCTTGAGCATCGCTTACCACCCTCAGACGGATGGCCAATCGGAAAGAACCATCCAAACCCTGGAGGATATCTTTGAGAGCCTGTGTCTTAGACCGAAAGGAAGTTGGGATAAGTACATGCCATTAATCGAATTTGCGTATAACAGCGGTTATCACGCAAGTATCGATATGGCACCGTCTGAAGCATTGTATGGAAGAAAGTGCCAATCACCCTTGTGTTGGTATGAACCCGGAGAACAAAGTGTCTTAGGACCTGATATAGTGAGGGAAACGACAGAGCAAATCAAAAGGATTAAGGATAGAATCCTACCCGCTCAAAGTCGGCAAAGAGCTATGCGGACAAAAGGCGTAAGCCCTTGGAGTTCCAAGAAGGAGAACATGTATTTCTAAGAATCACTCCCACTACAGGGAATAGGAAGAGCCATGAAAGTAAAAAGTTGAGTCCCCGATTTCTCGGCTCTTTTGAAATTCTTGAGAGAATCGGATCGTAGCCTACAAAATAGCCCCGCCACCCAATCTGTCAAATCTCCATGATGTCTTTCACGTCTCTCGCCATTGCGTAAATATGAGTCCGACCCTAGTCATGTCCTAGAACCAGAGCATGTACAGTTAAGAGAGGACCTCACTTTCAATGTACCTCCTACGAGGATCGTGGATCACTGGTCAGCGGTTAAGGAACAAGTCATGTTCCTTTGGTGAAAGTGGCGTGGGGACGAGACAAGGCAGGAAGAGTATACATGGGAGCTGGAGTCAGAAATGAGGACGAAGTATCCATAGCTTTTCTAAGGTAACGAATTTCGTGGACGAAATTCTTTTTAAGGAGGGGAGTAATGTAACGCCCGATTTTTACGCTAGAGTGAAAATGACCAAAATGCCCCGAGGTCATTTTCGCCCGGAATCGAGGAAAACCGATCCGGCGGTACTCGAAGGGCAAACTCAATGTTGGAAGGGATTAGATGACCTGTGTACCTTTCCGAATCGAAAATCTCGTTTTGAAGTTTTCGGTCAAAATGACCAAAACGCCCCTGCGGTGTTTTACCTATTTGCAAGTGCGGATGAACCGAAACTTCTCTAGATGGTTTTAAAAGGCATTTTTATGTATTCTACGACCTCAGTTTTAATTATGGAGGTCCCGGGCAAAATTAGTGCAAAATTACGATTTTACCCCTAGTTTCGTGTTTTTACGCTTAATCGCGTGATTAAGCAAACCTAAGCAATATTAGGCTCTAATCGAAGATCAATTAATTTCCATAATTAATCTTGAGTCAAAATAATTTATTAAAGTTGATTAGAACCTAAAAGTGCTTAATTACAACTTAAAATCTTATTTTAAATTCAAGATTTCTAGTCATGGAATCTTGAATAGTGTTTTCTCTCCAATTCCTTAAATTATGGATTTTTGTCTACATTGTTTTATTCATAAAATGAATTTAAAATCTCCTAAATATGTATGAGTACTCCTTAATCATGTCATAAAGGTTCCTAATCACATTCTTAGTCACCTAAACTTATGGTTAATGACTCCTAACCTTACACCTAAGCTAATACACCCCTAAACACATCACTAACACACTATTACATGACCAAAACTCCCTCCTCCCTTGCTGCATCAGACCTGCACGAAATTCATCATCCATTTTATCACAATTTAATTTTATTTCACACTCCAAAGACTATGGTTGAAGCCATGTCATCAAAGTGCAATTCTCTCACCTCATGTTCCATGAGGATTCATTCTCCTCCACACATGCCTCACCTCATGTTCCATGAGGATTCATTCTCCTCCACTCATTCACTCTTATTTTTCTCTATAAATACCATGCCTAGATGAACCTTTGCTACACTTTGTTCATTTGCTAAGTTTAGTTTTTTTAGTTTTTCTCTAAGTTCTTCCTTTTTCTCTCAAATCTCAAGAGCATTCTTCTTCTTCATCTTCTTCTTTTTCCTTTTGAAACATCATCACACAACCTTGAAACACCACCCCACCACCTTGGATCATCATACAAACACCTAAACTTCCATTCTCAAACACAAGCTCACCAAGAACACATTTACTTCCTTTTTCTTTCATCAAGGCCGAATCATCATCACCATCCTAGGAGGTGTTGCTCAGATCATTTTCATCTTCAAGTCCAAGCTTTTTGTCTTCACTCTAGGTAGGAGTGTTTTCTAAACTTTGTCTTCTTGAAAATGAGTTCTTTCTAGCTTTCTCTTGGGTTTTATATTTGAAACATTCTTTGGTTTCCCTTTCTTGTATTTTCGGCCTCTTGGCCTTGATGAGTACATGATAGCTCAATGATGAGGACTCCTAGATAATGACTATGTGTTTATCTCAAAGGAAACTCTAGAGCTTGAGGTTTTATTTTCTTTGAGTTCCAACTTTATTTTCTAACTCAAAATGATTTTTACTCAAGAATACCTTTACTTTTCTTGCTATTATGATTTCGGTTCCTTTGTTCCTTTCTTTAACATTTCAGGTTACCATTTTCCTTTTTGATCTTTGAAGTTTTATTTGTTCAAAAGTTTTGCTTTCTTTGAGCTTGATGATGATGTTCAAGAACCTTATAATTCCTTTGAGAACTTGGTTCAAGAACTCTAAAGCTCTCTTTGTAATGAGATATG
Organism: Dalbergia cultrata; assembly: GCA_031216105.1. NCBI lineage: Eukaryota > Viridiplantae > Streptophyta > Magnoliopsida > Fabales > Fabaceae > Dalbergia > Dalbergia cultrata. The sequence continues at coordinate 51,132,211 of CM062346.1, forward strand.
TGTTGGGTTATTATGTTGTTAAAGTCTTGGATGAGCTTTAGATCACCTTAAAATGAACCTTGCATCATGTTTATTTTATGCTTTGCACATCATGTTTACTTTCTTTGCTATCACTAAGTACCAAGGTAATAAAGGAACTTGCATTATCATGTTTATATTTCAAGTTCTCACCTAAATATCAAAGATAATAATATAATGCATACCATATTTATTTTATGCTTTGCACATCATGTTTACTTTATTTGTTATCACTAAGTACCAAGGTAATAAAGGAGCTTGCATTATCATGTTTATATTTCAAGCTATGCATTATCATGTTTATGTTTCAAGTTCTCACCTAAATATCAAAGATAATAATATAATGCATCACATATTTATTTTATGCTCTCACTTTACTTTCTAGCAAAAACTAAAACAAGTGCATGAGCATGTTTATTTTTATGTCATCACTTTAATGAACCTAGAGCTCAAAGACTTGCCCATTGTTGTCTCAACAAAGGTCTAAAAATATTTATTGCTTTTGGTCCCTATTTCGCCCTAAGAGGCTTTGGTGTTTCCAAGTATTGAAAACTATGTTTTATAATTTTTCTAAGCTTATGTAAGTATAAGAAATATGTAGAACTAAGTTTTATGAATTTAGGACCTCTTGAGATGAAAATGATTTAGCTATTACCCTCTTAAGTATTTTTATGATTTTAGGTGATAAAAGTGTCCATAAATGAGTTTTGAAAGTTGAAAAAGGTTCCAAGAGAAACTAGTATTTTATGTGCTTTAGAAATTGTGTTTCATGTCTTTTATGGAGATGTTTGTTTCGGTTCTGCCTTGCTATGTTTGGCCACTGTATGAGCTGTGTTAATAATGATAAGATGCTTATGTTTGAGTAAAAATAATGTTAAGACTCATATGTGAAAGATAGGATAAGTTAGGAACTAGAAAAGAATTAATTTGAGAGTTTTAGATCCCTTAATGATGGAATTTTCTGGATTCTGTCCAGCAAGGTTTAGAAATGATAATCATGGTTCTAAATTAGTTTAAATGTGTAGGAATGACTCATAATTGGTTTAGGGCTTAATCTTGATGCTTTAGGAACAAACTGGACTTAGAAAGAGTCATTGTTGTGACTCCTAGGTACCCGTAAAGTTGGGATTTTAAATTCTGCATCCTTGAGGTCTAGAGATGTTCTTGACCATAGTGTGAGGTGAGAAATACTTAGTTATAACCTCATAGGTTCCCAAGAGACTAGGTTTTGATGATTTATAACTTAGATTGTGAGTTAAGGACTTTAAGGGTCGATGCATAAGATATTAAGAAGTCTTGAGTTTTAATGATGCTTAATTTTATGCAAGTATGATATATGATACATGAGCTTTATCTATGTGAGTATGATGTGTTTAAAATATATGCTATGATGAGTTTGGAATATATGCTATAATCTATGTAAGAATGATGAGTTTGAAATATATGTTATGATGTTTATCTATGTGAGAATGATGTATTAGAAGAATATGCTTGATGATGCATGAACCCTAAAATGTTTTATTGATGATACTTGAGGAAATGATTATTGAGATGTTAAGTTGTGTGATTAGCTTGTGGCATGAATTTTGGTTTGAAGGAAATTCAGTTTAACAGATTATGCTTTGCCAATTTCTATCAAACCTAAAATGGTTGAAAAATGTTTTAAAGTACCATATGAGTTGAAAACCCTGGGTGACACTGGTTCGGCCTAGCACCCCCAGGATATTTTTATGTGACAAGAATTGAGACGTACTTCTCCTGCTACGGTGAGGAGGAGGCAAATCCGTGAGGGTATGTGCAGATGCAACCTTACCAAAGCGGACAATTCGCTGTGCACTCGAGGCCAGTAGAACGTTTCAAAGAATGAAATTTGTTTAAGTTACCCCCTCATTTTACCCCATATTAAATCTAGTGATGACTAGTTAGGATTGAGCTCATTCCTAGGCGATTAGGTGAGACGGAGATAGGAGGTTATGATAAAAATCGCCGGGGCGGTGTATCGGTTGGAAATAGGTGGATATGTTTTAAGAGGGTGGTTTTTGAGAAAAAGAACAAAAGAGATATGATGCTTTTAAGTCACATAAGTATGAGAAAAGTAAGAGTTGTAATATGCCCTTATGCCACTTGCATGAATCTAGATTGTTGTGATTTGTTGATTTATGTGCTCAAGTATTGCCATACATTCATGCTTAAACATGTTGCATTCATGACATCAAGATACATACTAAAAGAAATGGACCTTGGATAAATAGTTTCATAAACCCTAATAATGAATCTCATATGCATGAACACCTTTTATAAATAAACCCAAGGTTCCTGAGGATGTGAACGATGTAACCCTAGAATAGGAGATTCCTATTGAGATTCTTTAGTAAGATTCTCACTCTTTTCTCTTCTTTTTCTCGCTTCCGTCACATCTTCAGAGACTGATGGTGACATTCGTGGTCTTCATTGACACATCCGTCCGAGAGGCGCATCTAACGAGGAGCTCACGCTCGCCTACACGTATGCCCACTCCTGCCGCCTTGCGTTCTTGGATCAGTTACACTCCATTTCCTCGGGTTCTAGTAGCAGATGTTTTAGGGGAGGCTTAGTGCACACACTCACATGTAGATTGGATAAACCTGCTTTTGTTTTGAGGTTATTCACTATAGGTGCACTCGGGTAGTGATGGTTTACTTTATGTTACTTTACGTTTCTCTGTTTCTATTGTACTTCCTTTCTGCTGTATTACAAGCTCTGCCCGTCCCAATGAGGGTATGACTACTTATGTATTCTAAGTTATGTTATTAATGAAACGTTTCTCTTGTTGTGATGATTTATGCTCAGCTGTTATATGTTTCCATTTCTGTGTTTCTCTATGAGTGTTAAGCGTGCTTTATATTCCTATTATTCGATTAGACTAAGAACGTGGCTCTCACTTTGTTGTGTGTTTTTTAAAAAAAAAAAAAAAAAATTTACTCGTAAGTTTCCTTTAGTATTTTAAGAAAAGGATGAGACTATGAAGTAATAGCCTAATGTTTAACCTAATGTGTTCTAGAAAGTTGGGTTAAAAATTAGGGTGTTACACCCCTAGCTTTGTGTTTTTTAGCTTAATCGCGTGATTAAGCAAACCTAAGCAATATTAGGCTCTAATCGAAGGTTAATTAATTTTCATAATTAATCTTGAGTCAAAATAATTTATTAAAATTGATTACAACCTAAGAATGCTTAATTACAACTTGAAATCTTATTTTAAATTCAAGATTCCTAGTCATGGAATGTTGAATAGTGTTTTCTCTTTCTAATTCCTTAAATCATGGAAATTTGTCTACCTTGTTTACTCATAAAATGAATTTTAAACCCTCTAAATGTGTATGAGCACCCCTTAACCTTGTCATAAAACTCTTAAACCCCATTCTTAGTTACCTAAACTTATGCTTAATGATTTCTAACCTTGTACCTAAACTAATACACACTTAAACCTATCATTAACACACAATTACATGGAAGATTTTTCCTCCCTCCTTGATGTCCAGGTCTGGCCGAAGCATCCTCCCCTATTTTCCATCACATGCTCAAATTTTTGACACTCCAAGGCCATGCTTCCACCTCACTTACACCATACTTTGTCATACAAACACCATGCTTTCATCCATGCTTCACATGACCACTTCTAGAAGACTTTTTCTCTCATTTTTGTGGCTCAAATTCAGCCAGCCCTCTTTGGCTTCTAGAAGGATTATTTTAATTTCAAACAAAGGGAAATTATCGTACTTGAAGCCAAACCTTGCACCATGACTTCCATACTTCAAACCATGCTTGAATGACATTGTGTAAGAGATATTTTTCTCTTCCTTTGCCTCCCAAACCACATGGCCACTTCCTCTTCCCATTGAGCTCTCATTTGTTTTCATTTTCTATAAATACCTTACTTGAGCTTGCAAACACTTTAGATTATTTTCAAAGTTTCAAGTTTCCAAAGCTTTCCTTGAGTTCTTTGTTTTCTCACAAGTTTCAAGAGAGTTTTCCTTTCCTCTTCATCTTCATCTTCTTCATCCTCTCTTCATATCATCATCATCATAATCTCAAACCACCACCTCACAACCTTAGATCACCTCCTAAGCTCTCAAACACTTGACCTCAAACACAACCTCACCCAAAACACATTTTCTCTCTTTTTTCCTTCACAAGGCCGAAGCTCATCATCATCCTTGGAGGAGTTCTCCTTCTTGTTTTCCTTTTCAAGTTCAAGTTTTCATCTTCACTCTAGGTAGGAGTTGTTTTCTAAACTTGTTTTGTTTGAAAATGTGATTTTCCTCTAGCTTTCTCTTGGATTCTTTTTGAGCTTTCCTTTGTTTTCCTTTTCTTTTGCATTTCGGTCTCTTGGCCTTGTTTATGAGCATGATGGCTTGATGATGAGAGTTTCTAAATGACGACCTTGTGTTCATCTCAAAGAAACCTCTAAAGCTTGAGTTTTTCTTTTCCTTAAACTTTATCTATATGATACTTAGCTCACATGATTTTTTTCAACTTAAGAAAATTAATCTATGGATTTCAAAAAGCCCAAGCCTACCCTTGTCAACCTTAAAGTTGGGCAGCATGTTCTAGGGATTTTTCTCTAGATAGGGGTTTTGGGTACTTAATAAAGAACTTGGCTTAGTTTCATCTTCTTTTCCTTTCTTGTTGGTTTCGGTTCTAATCTCCTTTTCCTTTAAGTTTTGGTTTCTATTACCTTCTCTTTATGATTTTATTTCTTTGAGTTTGTCTCCTTGGAGCTTGATGACGATGTTCAAGAATCATGTGATTCCTTTGAGAACTTGGTTCAAGAACTCTAAAGCTCTCTTTGTGATGAGATAAGTGTTGGGTTGTATCTCTAAAGTCTTGTAAGAGCTCTAGATGAGATTAAAATGAATATTGCATCCATGTTTATGTTTATGCCTTGCACATCATATTTATTTTCCTTGACATCACTAAATATCAAGAATAATAAATGAACTTGCATTATCATGTTTATGTTTCAAGCTATGCATTATCATGTATATATTTCAAGTCCTCACTTAAATATCAAAGATAATAATAAGTTGTTCATGTTTATTTTATGTTCTCACTTTATTTTCTAATGAAAACTAAAACAAGTGCATGAGCATATTTATCTTTATGTCATCACTTAAGAGAACCTAGAGCTCAAAGACTTGCCCATTGTTGTCTCAAACAAAGGCTTGAAAAATATGTGTTCCCCAAGCTTTTGATTTCGGCCTCTAGAAGTTTATTTGTTACAAGTATTAAAATCTATGTTTCATAAATTTTCTAAGCTTATATGGGTTCAAGTAATGTCTAAAGCAAAGTTTTGTGATTTTAAAACCTCTTCAGATCAATTTTGATTAGCTACTACCCTTGAGAATATTTTGAGGATTTTAGATGATAAAAATGTTTATAAATGAGTTCTGAAAGTTTTAAAAGGGTTCCAAGAGAACTAGTATTTTATGTGCTTTAGAAATCAAGTTCTATGCTTCTATGGAGATGGATTTTCGGTTCTACCTTGCCATTATATGATCACTGCTTGTGCTATTTGATGATGATAATATCAGTATGTTTGTGTATAATTAATGTTAAAACTCATATGTGAAAGATAAGAGAAGTTAGTAACTAGAAAGAAATTAATTTGGGAGTTCTAGGTCCCTTAGTAATTGATTTTTTTGGATTCTGTCCAGCATAGTTTAGAAATGATAATTATGGTTTTAAATTAGTTTAAATGTGTAGGAATGACTCATAATTGGTTTAGGACTTGATCTTGGTGCCTTAGGAGCAAACCGGACTTAGAAAGGGTCATTGTTGTGACTCCTAGGTACCCGTAAAGTTAGCATTTTAGATTCTGCATCCTTGAGGTTTAGAGATGTTTATGACCATAGTATTGAGTGAGGAATACTTAGATATGAGCCTATAGGTACCCGAGAGATTAAGTTGTGATGATTTATAACTTTGATTGTGAGTTAAGGACCTTAAGGGTCAATGCATAAGACACTAAGAAGTCTTGAATTTTATGATGATGAAATAAGGTGTTGAGATGTATATGATGCATGAGGAAATGATTGTTTAAGATGTTAAGTTTGTGATGAACATGAGAACTGCATAAGAAATATGTTGTGTGTTTAGCTTGTGGCATAAATGTTGGTTTTGAAGGAAATTTGGTTTAACAGCTGTTATGCTGCCAAATTTCCATCAAACTAAAAAAGGTTGAAAAGTGATTTAAAGTACCACATGAGTTGAAAACCCTGGGTGACATCGATTTGGCCGAGTACCCCCAGGAGATTTTTATGTGACAAGCACTGAGACGTACTTCTCCTGCTATGGTGAGGAGGAGGTAAATCCATGAGAGTTTGGACATGAGCTTTTCCAAAGCAGACAATTCGTTGTGCACTCGAGGCCAGTAGGGCGTTTCAAAGAGGGTATATCCTAAGAGAGGAGTTCGCTAGCCCCCTAGCCCGTACTCTTAAGTAGTCAAGTATGTTATTTTATTATTCACTTATTCAGATAATAAGCAACAGCTAGTGACGACTAGCTGAGGTATGAGCTCATAGTCTAGTTATTATTATTAGGGTGGCCTCCACATTGCTAAAGATTTCATGAATGATGTCACACATACTGATGAAAGTTCCATTTGAGAATTGATGCCCTTATGCCACATGGATTGTTTTTATATGATTTGATTTGTTGAATTATATGTTCAAGTATTGCCATGCATTCATGCCCTAATATGTTGCAATCATGACATTAAGATGCATGCTAAAAGGAATGAACCTTGGATAAATGGTTTTATAAACCCTAATAATGAACCTCTTATGCATGCACACCTTTTTATAATTAAACCCAAGGTTCTTGAGAATGTGAACTATGTAACCTTAGGATAGGAGACTCCTACTGAGATTCTTTAGTAAGAATTCTTACTCCTTTCTCTTTCTTCCGTCACATCTTCAGATATCGATGGCGACGTTTGTGGTCTTCATTGATACGCCCGTCTGGAAGGTGCACTACGACTCGGAGCATCATTCCTATCACTTTGAGGGTTGCTGTACCATTCGTGTTTTTGTGTACATGGGTTGACCTTTTGCTTATCCGGTGTCCAGCTATCAGTTCACTCCTACCGCTCCTTTTGGTGGTGACGATTTGATCTTCGAGCGTACCCGCCCTTGCGACGAGCAGTTGTGTCGAGATCACTCATCCACTTTAGCTGTCCGTGACTACCCGGAATATGTGCCTCGTTTGAGGAGGTCGGACATGGATCCGTCCGAGGACTCACCGATGCACGTCTATTCGAAGAGCTCCGCTCCCTTTCCCCCATCCAGACGGGAAGGGAGTGAGGATACCGTGATGCAGCCATGCCTGGCACAGAAAGCCGAGATGCGCCCTCACCAAGGAGCTCATGTTCAGCCGACTCGCGTTCATGTTCCACTTCACTGGCCTACTCAAGAGGAGATCATGCGGTTCCCCGGTTACCTACCTCTATCACCCGAGGATCCCTGTCACGACTAGACCTCATCGGAGAGCTTTTCGAGTACCCAAGCAGTCACGAGGATCTCCCCTTCGGCGGTATTTTTTTTGGGAAAGGGTTTTAGCCTAGTACTCATAGCTTGGTAGGAGGGTAGTGTAGTTGGTTTTTACTTTACCATCACACCATGTACTTTACTGCTTTCTTGTTTCTATTGTATTTCCTTTCCTTCTGTATTGCAAGCTCAGCCCATTTCTATAAGGGCGTGACTACTTATGTACCCTAACTATATTATTATTAATGAAATGTTTCCTTTGTTGTGATGATCATTGTTCTATTGTTACTCGCTTTAACTTTTGTGTTCCTTATGAGTGATATTTGTGTCTCTCGTTTAGATAAGAACGTGGCTCTCACTTTGGTTTTATATTTTCAAAAAATAATTTTATCGTAATTTCCGTTAAGTATTTTAATAAAATGATGAGACTAAGAAGTAATAACCTAATGATTAACCTAATGTGTTCTAGAAAGTTGGGTTAAAAATTAAGGTGTTACAAAACCAATTATGAGTAATTCTTACACATTTAGACTAATTATAAACCATGATTTTTAATTCTAAACCTTGCTGGACAGAATCCAAAAAAATACATTACTAAAGGATCTAAAAGTCTCAAATTAATTCTTTTCTAGTTACTAATTCCTCTTTAACTTTCACATATGAATTTTAGCATCAATAATACAGGAACATAATCATATTATCATCATCAAAACAACACGAACAGTGAGTATTCATAGCAAGGCAGAACCGAATTCACCTCCAATAAACAAGGCATAAAACTTGATTTCTAAAACACATAAAATGCTAGTTTCTCTTGGAACCTTTCTAAAACTTTCAAAACTCATTAGTAAACAATTTATTTAATCAAAACCATTATAAAATGTAAAAGGGCAGTAGCTAATGTAATTTAATCTCAAGAGGATTTCAAATCATAAAACTTTGCTCAAAACATCTCTTAAGCTCATATAAGCTTAGAAAAATTATAGAACATAAGTTTTGGTATTTGGAACAAAACAAACATCATAGGGCCGAAATCATAGGGGCTAAGAAATGCATATTTTCAAGCCTTTGTTTTAGATAATAATGGGCAAGTCTTTGAGCTCTAGGTTCTCTTAGGTGATGACATAAATTTAAACATGCTCATGCAAAATTGTAAATCCCACTTTAGGACAATTCATCTTATCTGTAATGCCTCGATTTTTCCTATTATGCAAAATGACAAAAATTCCCTTGAGGTCATTTTGCATGAGAATCAATGACCATCTTCAATAAGGTATTTTAATGTTAGGATGAGGCTATATGTGGTTTAGATACCAATTTGTGTGAAAATCACTATCCCTGATTTTTTTCATATGCAAAATGACCAAAATACCCCTGAAGTCATTTTTGTCCGGAATTTAAGGACAGCCAGTCTCGGATATCCTCAAGGGGTTAGTTTGATGTTTGAAGGGGACGAGATATGTTTGGGATGACAATAGATGTGAAAGTCTCAATTCTGATTTTTCCCGTGCATAAAATTACCAAAATGTCCCTGAGGTAATTTAATGTGGGATTAAGTGACGACTGGATCTGATCATCACCCAAGAGTTGGATATGCCAATTAGAGGGGATATGTGTTATCTAGATAGGTCTCGAGGAGTTTCTATATAAAACTACTATTTTGCCCCTAGTTAGTGCTAATTAAGCTTAATTAAAATAATAAGAAAATATAGGCAATATTAGGCTCTAATTAAAGATAAATTAATTTTGTTCATTAATTTTATGTCCAAATAATTATTTGAGGTTAATTAGGGCCTAAGGTTACTTCAAAGATGACCCATGAGACTAAAGAGCAAAAGGCAAGGGACAAAAGTACTTTCTCTCTTTTTTTTTTCCTAAAGATTAGGAGCATGTTGGTGTTTCAATTTCAAATTAATCAAGCATGGCCTAACTCAACTTGTAAGACAACTCCTTAACCTTGTTTTGAAAGCCTTAATTACTAAGTTGTAGGTAAAAAAGTGCATGAGAAGGGAGGGTTGAATAGTGCTTTAGTGCTTCAAATCTGAAACATTTAATGAAAATATTATCAAGCATTAAGCTTGAAGTGCAGCAGAATTATGCTTAGTTGCTTCAGAAAATAGATCTCTGAAGCATTTATTAATAATGACATGGTTATAACCATATTTTAATAGTTATTGAGTTAAAGAGCAAAACATAAAATAAGAGATCAGGGTATATTGGTTCGGCCAAACTTGTCTACAGCCAATACTCAACACATGTTGAGATTCCACTAACAACAACTTTCTCAACCTGAGAAAGTAAACTGGATAGTTTTTACATTAACCTTCCCAAGTCCTCAACAGTGAACAGTAGACAACCTCTACTGCCACAAACTGAGTAGTCTTGAACCAGTCTCTTAAAGCTAAACTGAATAGTCTTGAACCAACTTTTCCAAGCTGAACTGAGTAGTCTTGAACTAGACTCTCCAAATTGAATTATGACTAGGAGACAATATTACAGCCACGTTGCAAGTAGTTCCTCCCAGTCTCTCCAAGCTGAACCATGATGATTGGAATGCCTCCATCGTCAAGTTGCGAGTAGTTCTTTCACAGCCTCTTCAAGTTAGATCGAGATGAGCAAAACACCTTTACCATCACATTGCAAGTAGTTTTACCTTAGCCTCTCCAAGCTATGTCTCACTCTGACCACTATTGGATCAAGGTTACAAAGGTTATGTGTTTGGGTTGCCACTCAAACGAACCTACACTCAAGTTTCCTTACAAATATTCAATAAAACAGACATGGGAAACATGAGCGACTTCTTTCCTACATTTCTTACAAAGAAGAGAATACACTATGCTAAGCATTTTGGAAAAAAAGTTTTACACTTCAAGGAAACTAATTACATATTATAATGAACATCATAAGAAGTGTGGAGAGATTTTTCCAGAGTTTCTACTCTTATGTCTTCAATTTTCTCATCAGCTATCAAGCATAACATATCTATTTATAGTGGTCATTCTTCATGACCGTTGCCCTTGATAAGATCTCCAAGTGATAAGTGTAGATCATCTGTTATGTCTTGGAATGTTAGTCTAGAAAGGTAAGCTGACAAACTTGTCACATCGATTGTAGAAGCCGCTATATTATAGAGGTTTCTGATGTCCCTTTTTCTTTTTACTTTTTGATCGTGGTTTCTAAACTCATCCTTCTAGAAGTTAGGATGTTTGACCAAACAGGTAGAAGAGATGACATACCGGTTATAAAACTGGATTTGACTTGAGATTTGAAAATTGAATTTCAAATTTCCCTCCATTTCCTGTAGCGTTCTGTGCTCCACAATTAAGTGAGTTGTAATCAGTCCCTTGATTATTCTTCGGTCTTCTAGTCTTTAATCTTGGTTTTTTAATGATGAATGATTTGCGATTATGATTATTGTCGACTAAGTAACACATTACTTTCAAAGTTTGCATGGTTTCTTTATTCCTCCATGTACTTTCTGACATCCTATATTACTTTTTGAAGATCATTTCCTTGGTTTCTTTTTCTTGTATTGATCTACTTCATTCCTTGATGCATGTAAGCGTTCTTTACATAATATAATATTCACTTTATTTAAGCTTGATCTCTTTCCATTAGATAAAACATGTTTGCACATGTAAAGTGAAATTATTCTCGCTCAAGTCCATGTAATGCACTTTGGAAATACTTGTTAAGCTTCGTCAAGAAACTCAAGGCAGCAATTAGTCATTCTTCAAAATATTTTCTTTAAATTGGCTTTGTTATCATTCAAAATAATAAAGCTCATACTTTTGTAAAGGATCGATCAATTTCTTTTGCTTCTACCATTTTGATGATGTGAGTGTGGTGGATAACATAAGAAAAGATTTAAATTTGAGAAGGTTTATTTGATAGGTACTAATGAGAGTTTTGAAGAGAAATGGTCTTAGAATTTTATAAGATAATGAACTGTTTCAAAGAGGGTTTGAGAGTAACAGAATATGAACAAGTTATTGAAGCGTATAGTTGAAGACAATGACAAGGTTGTGACATGTAAGGAGAGAGTGGTCTATTTAAGTGATGGAAACGAGGAGATTTAAGGGAATTTTCTCGCTCTTTCATCTTTTATTTTAGGGAGAGATTTCTGACTCCTTGGATTACTTTTTAAAGGCCATACTTTAACCTTGCTTCTCACATTTTGATCCATTGGAATGTTATAATATTTTGGCAGACAAGTCATTCTTATGCTCTGAATCTCACAGTGCCAACTATTCCAAAATTTTGAACCTACTATTCTTTGTTCTTATTGTTTCTTCTTTTTCTTCTCAAGCTGATGACCACATCTTCTAATTTTAAAAGGATGAGCTGGTCTTCCAAAACTAATGTCTTTTTGTGATCTTCATATCAGAGCCATGGTGAGGAGAATACTTAGAGATATTTGTGCTTGAATGCTTATGCAAATTTTTAGAAAATAATGCAATGATGAAAACAATTTTTGAATGTGATTTTAAACAAGTTTTTCAATAGGTGGCTTTGATTCAAAGAGATGAACAGAATTTTCAACCAAAATTAATATCACTAACATTATTAATGATGATAGGAATTTTGGGATACCTTAAATAGTGATCTTCTGACTGGTTCCTTATCCGCAACATCTGGGTGTGGCAGTTTGCAACAATCTCCATGTTCACCTTAGTCATAAGAAATATGTTCTTTTCTTTGCATAGTCAGGAGTCTTAAGTCTTTCAAGACCTGGTAGCATTCTGGAATCTCTTAGCTCTATATGGATTGTCATCTTGAGCTCATGATGACTTCTTTTTGCTTCAAGTATTCAAACTTTGCATTTATTGATCTGGTTCAGCTCTCGTAGCAAAGTATCCATCTAAATTTGATTGCTCAAATATTTTTCAACATATTCAGGCACAATGGTGGAGATGGAAGCACATTTTCACATATTTCTTAGGATTGACATATTTCCCAAAACTTTCAGATTGCTCTTCTTCTTGTTAAAAAATGTTCCTCTGATTTACTTTGGAGTTCTTAGCATGCTTTCTAAAGTATTTGAGTTCTAGAGTTTACTTTTTGAAGGTCTGGCTTCCATTTATTTCCTACCAGAAATTTCCTTGAGACTCTTTTCCTTAAGGCTTTCTTGTAATCCTATGTGACAGCTAGCAAAGTTATTCTTAAACATTTTTCATCAGTGAATTCAAGCCATTTGTAGATCTTGAGTATCCTGCTCTTGATTTTCCTTCTTGTATTTCTTTGTCAGATCATTCTTATGTCATGAACTTTAGATTTTCTGAATCTTTGCTCTTGTCATGACTTACTGACCATTTCCTTCATCAGAAGAGGTATCAGTAGCTTCTATTGCTTTAGCTTTTTACGGCTTCGATGTGAAGACTTTTAGGATTGAAGGCTTTCTCCTTTCTATGGGATTATCATTCATTTCAGAGGGCATGGCTTTTTCAATATGTCCAGTTTATCCCATCTTCATTTCACATTATTTCAAGTGTTAATTTTTCATGTTATGCTTAGCTTGGTACACTTGTGAGCATAACATTGACTTGGGATTTTTTTGAACTCTAGCTTCGATCTTCTTTGTCAATCTGTTTCATTTAGATTCCATATACTGTAGAGATTGCCTTATCATATGCTGGAAGCTCATTAGGAGTAAATGATCAGTTTGATGAGTGATCTTCTGTTGTGGATGATTTGTGCCATTTTGTCTCTTTGATATTTGTCCTCTGCAATCGTTGATTGCTCAACCCTTTAGAGGCTTGGCTTTGATACCACTTGTAGGTAAAAGAGTGCATGAGAAAAGGGGTTTAATCGTGCTTTAGTACTTCAAATATGAAACATTGAGTGAAAATACTATTAAGTATTAAGCTTGAAGTGTAGTGGAATTATGGTTAGTTGTTTTAGAAAGTAGATCTCTAAGCATGTATTAAAAACAACATAGTTATAACTATATTTTAACAGTTATTGAGTTAAAGAGAAAAACATAAAATAAGAGATCAGGGAAGAGAAATATGACACAAATATTTTTTTACTGGTTCAGCCAAATTTGCCTACATCCAGTACTCAACATATGTTGAGATTCCACTAACAGCAATTTTCTCAACCTGAGAAAGTAAATTGAACAGTTTTTACATTAGCTTTCCCAAGATGAACCGAGTAGTCAACCCCTACTGTCACAAACTAAGTAGTTCTATACCAGCCTCTCCAAGCTGAACCATGACTAGTAGACAACTATTACAACCACGTTACAAACAGTTCTTCCCAGCCTTTCCAAGCTGAACCATGATGACTAGACTGCCTCCATCATCAAGTTGCGAGTAATTCTTTCATAGCCTCTCCAAGATGGATGGAGATGAGTAAAACGCCTTTGCCATCGTGTTGCAAGTAGTTTTACCTTAGCCGCTTAAAGCTATGTTTCACTATGATCACTACTGGATCAAGGTTATAAAGATTATGTGTTTGGGCTACCACTCAAATTAACCTACAGTCAAGCTTCCTTACAAATATTCAATAAAATAGACCTGGGAAATATGAGCAACTTCTTTGATACATCTCTTACAAAGAAGAGCATACATCATGCTAAGCATTTTGAAAGAAAATTTTTACACTTCAAGGAAACTGATTACATATTATGATGAACATCATAAGAAGTATGGAGAGATTTTTCTAGAGTTTCTACTTTTATGTCTTCAATTCTCTTATCGGCTTTCAAGCATAGCATATCTATTTATAATGGTCCTTCTTCATGACTATTGCCCTTAATCAGATCTCCAAGTGACAAGTATAGATCATCTGTTATGTCTTGGAACATTAGTCTAGAAAGATAGGTTGATGACTTGTCACATTGGTTGCAAAAACCGTTGTATTGTATACACTTTTGATGTCCTTTTTTCTTTTTAATTTTTTATTGTGGTTTCTAAACTCCTCCTTCTAGAAGCTAGGATGTTTGACCAATCAGGCAGGAAAGATGACATACCAGTTATAAAACTGGGTTTGACTCAAGATTTGAAATTTGAATTTCAAATTTCCCTCTATTTCCTATAGCATTTTGTGCTCCACAGTTAAATGTGCTTTTTGACATGCGTAATCAGTCCCTTGATTATTCTTTGGTTTTCTAGTCTTTGAACTTGGTTTTTTAGTGATGAATGATTTGCAATTATGATGATTGTTGACTGAGTAACACGTTACTTTTAGAGTTTGTATGATTTTCTCATTCCTCAGTGTACTTTCTAATATCATGTGTTACTTTCTGAAGACCCTTTCCTTGGTTTCTTTTTTTTTTTTAATTAATATGCTTCATTGCTTGATGCATGTAAGCGTTCTTTACACAATATAATATTTATTTCATTTAAGCTCATTCTCTTTCCACGAGATAAAAATGTTTGCATATGTAAAGTGAAATTATTCTTGCTTAAGTCCATGTAATGCTCTTTGGAAATACGTGTTAAGCTTAGTAAGAAACTCAAGGTAGCCATTAGTTGTTCTTCGAAATATTTTCTTTAAATTGGTTTTGTTGTCATTTAAAACAATAAAGCTCATACTTTCTGAAGGGTTCTAGAGCTTACATAAGTTGGCAATCCTAACACCAAATTATCAATTTCTAACCAATCCCTTGAACAAAATTACCAAAAACCCTAATTCCCACACCCAAATAAAACAAAAATTCCCTCCAAGACCATTTGCATAGCCGGTGGCCTCCTCTTCCCCATTTTTTTAACGCCCCGATTTTTCTGTTAGAGTGAAAATGACCAAAATGCCCCTGAGGTCATCTTCAGTCCGGAATTCGAGGAAAGCCAGTGCGGCAGTACTCGAAGGGCAAACTCAAAGTTGGAAGGGGATTAGAAAACTTATGTACCTTCCCGGGATCGAAAATCTCGTTTTTCGAGTTTTCGGGTTAAAATGACCAAAACGCCCCTGCGGTGTTTTACCCGTTTGCAAGTGCCGGATGAACCCGAAACTTATCCAGATGGTTTTAAAAGGCATTTTTATGTGTTCTATGACCTCAGTTTTAATTTTAGAAGTCTCGAGCAAAATTAGTGCAAAATTACTGTTTTGCCCCTAGTTTCGCATTTTTACGCTTAATCGCGTGATTAAGCAAACCTAAGCAATATTAGGCTCTAATCGAAGGTTAATTAATTTCCTTAATTAATCTTGAGTCAAAATAATTTATTAAAGTTGATTAGAACCAAAAAGTACTTAATTACAACCTAAAATCATATTTTAATTTTAAGACACCTAGTCATAGAATCTTGAATAGTGTTTTCTCTTTCCAATTCCTTAAATCATGGAATTGTGTTACACATTGTTTATTCATAAATGAGTTTAAAATTCTTTAATGATGTATGAGCACTCCTAACCTTGTCATAAAATTCCTAATACACATGCTTAGTTACCTAAACTTAAGATTAATCACTCCTAACCTTGTACCTAAGCTAACCTACACTTAAACCCACCATTAACACCCAATTACATGATCAAATCATCCTCCCACTCTGCTGTCCCAAGCTGGCTGAAACCCCTCCCTCTCCATATGCATCACATGTTCAATTTTCTAACACTCCAAAGCCATACCTCAAGTCACATACACCATACCTTGTCATATTTTCCATCACATTTGATTTTCCAATGAAATAGCCAAGCAAAGTAAATTGTTTCCTCCATTTATTTGTGGCTGGAAATGTTCCAGCCATGTTAAGTTTCTAGAAGGGTGATTTATTGCAAAATTGAAATAAAATCTCACTCAAAAACCCATGCCAAAACCCATACTTTGTATCATACACTCCATACTTCAAACCATTCTTCTATGACACAATCAAAGAGATATTTTTCTCTCCCTTGCCCCCTCAAAAGCTAAGGCCAAGCCCTCCCCATTCACTCCTCCATGGTTTTGTTTTTCTATGAATAGGGTGCTTGTGATAGCCTTGTTGCACTTTGAAGCATTTGCAAAGTTTAGAGTTTTAGAGTTGTCTTGCTAAGCTTTTTCCCTTCTCTCAAAGTTATAAGAACTCTTTCTCTTCATCTTCATCCTCTTCATTCTTCCCTCACATAATCACCTCATAACCTCAATCCATCACCTCATAACCTTAAACCATTCTCAAAGCTTTCAAACACTCAACCTCAAACACAACTTCACTCAAAACACATCTCCTTTCCTTTTCTTTTCCTTGGCCGAAATCATCACCACCATCCTAGGAGGTGTTGCTCATCTCATCTTCATCTTCAAGACCAAGCTTTTATCTTCATCAATAGGTAGGGACTTGGTTTCAAACTTTATTTTGTTCAAAAAGTGTTTTTCTCTAGCTTTCTCTTGGTTTCTCTTTTTAAAACTTTCTTTGTCTCCTTTTCCTTTTGTGTTTCGGCCATGAGGCCTTCATGGTTACATGATGGCTCAATGATGAGGACTCCTAGAAGATGACTATGTGTTCATCTCAAAGGAACCTCTAGAGCTTGAGTTTTTATTTTCTTTGAGTTTCAACTTTATTTACTAACTTGAAATGATCTTTTCTCAAGAACACTTTTGTTTCCTCTTATTACATGCTTTCGGTTTCTTTGCTTTCCTTTTCTCTAACATTTCGGTTTCCATTTCCTTTTGATCTTTGAAGCATTGTTTGTTTAATGAAGTTTTATTTTCTTGAGCTTGATGATGATGTTCAAGAACCTCATAGTTCCTTTGAGAACTTGGTTCAAGAACTCTAAAACTCACTTTGTCAGGTGATAGGTGTTGGGTTATTATCTTATTAAAGTCTTGAATGAGCTCTAGCTAACCATAAAATAAACCTTGCATCATGTTTATTTTATGCTTTGCATTTCATGTTTACTTTCCTTGCTATCACTAATTATCAAGATAATAAAGGAACTTGCACTATCAAGTTTATATTTCAAGCTTTGTATTATCATATTTATATTTCAAGTCCTCACCTAAATATCAAAGATAATAATATATTGCACCACATATTTATTTTATGCTCTCACTTACTTTCTAGCAATAACTAAAATAAGTGCATGAGCATGTTTATTTTTATGTCATCACTTTAATGATTCTAGAGCTCAAAGACTTGCCCATTGATATCTCAAACAAAGGTCTAAAACATTTATTTCCTTTGGTTCATATTTCGGCCCTATGAGGCCTTAGTGTTTCCAAGTATTGAAAACTATGTTTTATAATTTTTCTAAACTTATATGAGTATAAGGAATATGTAGAACTAAGTTTTATGAATTTAGGACCTCTTGAGATGAAAATAATATAGCCACTGCCCTCTTAAGTATTTTCATAAGTTTAGATGATAAAAGTGTTCATAAAAGAGTTTTGAAAGTTTTAACAAGGTCCCAAGAGAAACTAGTATTTTATGTGCTTTAGAAACTATGTTCAATGCCTTTAAATGGAGTTTCTGTTTCGGTTCTGCCTTGCTATGTTTGGCCACTATATGAGCTGTGTTAATGATGTTAATATGCTTATGTTTGAGTAATAATTATGTTAAGACTCATATGTGAAAGATAGGATAAGTTAGGAACTAGAAAAGAATTAATTTGAGAGTTCTAGATCCCTTAAAGATTTACTTTTCTGGATTCTATCCAGCAAGGTTTAGATTCAGTAATCATGGTTTTAAATTAGTTTATATGTGTAGAAATGACTCATAATTGGTTTAGGACTTAATCTTGAAACCTTAGGAGCAAACCGAACTTAGAAAGGGTCATTATTGTAACTTCTAGGTACCCGTAAAGTTAGGATTTTGATTTCTGCACTCTTGAGGTTTAGAGATGTTCTTGACCATAGTGTGAGGTGAGAAATACTTAGTTATAACCTTATAGGTTCCCAAGAGAGTAGGTGTTGATGATCAATAACTTAGAATGTGAGATAAAGATCTAAACCGTAATTTCTAGAACTCCGTAATCACATAAACATAAAGCTGTCCAAATTCTGCTTAGTGCTGTTTGGATTAGTTCTTGAGCATAAAAATTTGTATAACTCATTAGTTGTGAAACTATAGGTGTATAAGAAGTTAAGGACAATGTTAGAACAATTAATTTGCAAGTTTAGGACTCATAAGAATCGAAGTTTAAAACACTATGGGTTATAACATATCAAGTCTATGAGCTTATGGGGATAATTGTTAGATATGACTATGTGATGATGTTTATGTTATGTGGAAGTTTTATGTGATGATGCATATGTTATGAGAAAGTTTCATGTGGTGATATATATGTTATGAAAAAGCTATATGAGGATGCATGATAAAAATGAATATGATAAATGATGAGGTATTTATGATTTAATACTTATGAGAACTTAAATGTGACTCAACACTGAGACGCGCTTCTCCTGGGTGACACCGGTTCGGTCGGGCACCCCTAGGAGGAGACAAATCCGTGAGGGTATGTGTAGATGCAGCCTGCCAAAGCGGACAAATTGCGAGGCCCGCGTGGCTAGCAAAGCGTTTCAAAGAGGAAATGATCCTAGAGAGGAGATCCTTAGTTTGCCCCCTAGCCCGTACTTTAAAGTCGGGATTATGTTTATGTTTCGCTTATCATAGGATAAGTAAGAACTAGTGATGACTAGTTAAGGTATGAGCTCATAACCTAGAGATGTTTTAGGGTGGCCCCATGAGATGAAAGTTAAAGTTAACAATGTCACATATACTATACTTATGCCAATGTTATAATGTTCCTTAGTTATTCTATTGTTTGGTTTCCCTTTATGATGTATTCATATCATTAGTATATTTCTGCTTAAGTTATAAGATGCATTATAAAATATGACGGACCTTGGATAAAATACCTCTTTAGAAAACTAACCTAAAAGGAATTTATATGCATGCACACCTTTTTAGAAATAAACCCAAGGTTCCTGAGGATGTGACGATGTCACCTAGGTAGGGATAACCCTACTGAGAATTCTTTTAGAAAGATTCTCATTCCCTCTCTCTTTTCTTCCGTCATATCTTCAGATGGCGACTTTTGTACTCTTCATCGACACCCCAGTATGGGAGCTGCACCATGACCCGGCACTCGGGTCATACCATTTTGAGGGTCGCTGCACCGTCAGAGTATTCATGTTCATGGGACGACCCTTCGCACACCCCGTCCCGAGCTACCACTTCACCCCGACTGCTCCTTACCGTCATAACGGGATTTTCGAGCGAGCGAGACCACGCGATGAGCAGATCCTCCGCATGGAGCCCGAGACATCAGCAGTACGCGAGTACCCCGAGTATGTGCCGCGTCCCCAGTACTCGGAGACGGACCCATCCGAGGACCCGCCATCCCACATGTACAGTTGGAGCTCTAGTCCCGCTCCCCCACCGATGAGGGCTGGGAGTGAGGAGACGGTAGTCCAGCCACGTCGGCTATCTATGCGTCCTCGCCGCGGTGGACATGCCCCGATGATGCGCTCGACCACTCCCGCTGAGATTTTTCAGTTGATCGACTCGACCCCACAGTACTCGGACCAGCAGGAGTAGTCATAGGAGGGGTAGTAGCTAGTGCACACACGCCACATAGTTGAGGACAAACCTTCTTTTGTTTATGAGGTTGTCTACTTTAGGTGCACATGGGTATGGGTGTAGTTTCCCTTGTACTTGCTTTTATGATTTCCTTGTATTGCATTTCAGTTGTATTCTGTTTCATGATGTATCAAATAGTCCTGCCCCCTTGGGTAGGCACGTTATATATATATATCTATGATTCAGTTGATGTTCCCATGATATGATGTGTTTCTTATGCTTTGCTTATATGTATTCGCTATGCTTCCTCTTAAAGATTCGTGCGTGGCTCTCACTTTGTTTATAATTCCAAAAAGAAAAATTTTACCCATATTTTTTGCTAAGTATTTTCTAAGAAAAAGATGAGACCAAGAGGTAATATTCTAAAGATTAACCTAAGTACATACTAGTAGTCTTGGGTTAAGATTTAGGGTGTTACATTATGGTATCAGAGCAGTTCGATTCTCATGGAGCTTGAGGATTGGACTGACTATGCTTTATAAGCATAATGCGATAGTTATGTCATGTGTAGTGCTTGATAGAAATAAGCTATAGGACTAGAGATGCATGACTTCTGTTGCTTGCAAGTGCCATGGTAACTAGCTCATTTTGCATGGATATTGAGCCTGATCAACTTGATGTTCATTATTTCATGTGTTTAGGGACCAATGGCACCGCGACGACGGCCTAGGACTACGCCCGATGTTGACCAAGATAATGCAACTGTTGCCGCTGTCCGTCGCATGGCACAAGCCATGGAACAGATGTTCAACCGGATGGATCAACAAGCAAATGCTGCTCCTGTTCCCCCTCCTCCCCCTGCTGCCGAGACGGTGGAACAAGCCCGCTTTGGCGAGTTCCGCAAGGCGAACTCGCCAGTATTCCGAGGGGTAATGGACCCCGATAAGGCTGATGAGTGGATCAAAGATATGGAGAAGATCTACTCTGTCGTTACCTACTCGGAGGAGCAGAAGGTCACATTTGCTGCTTTCATGCTGAAGTCCGACGCCGAGTTCTGGTGGAACGGCACGAGGCATCTGCTAGAAGCCTCCGAAACCCCCATTGACTGGGAGTTGTTCAAGACTTACTTCTATGAGAAGTACTTCCCTGAGTCCGTAAGGAACGCGAAGGACATTGAGTTCATGCAGTTGACCCAGGGAGGGCTCATCAGAGCCCAATACACTGCGAAGTTCGAGGAGCTGATCAAGTTCTCTCGGGTGTTCCAAGGGAACCCCGATGAGGTTTGGAAATGTGTTAAGTATGAGGCCGGTCTGAAGGCGGAGATGAACTACGCCGTGGCCCTTATGGAGATCAGAGACTTCCCGACTCTGGTCAACAAGTGCCGGATCCTTGAAGAAGGACAGAGAAAAATTCAAATCACAAGGGCGGAGCGAGCTAAGGGGCTCGGACCTCAAGCCCCGAAGTTCAAACCACAATACCCTTTGAGGACCCACTACAATCCCTACCAGACCAACCAGTTCCAACAACAACAACAACAACCACCAAGAGCTCCTGCCCACCAACAATCCAAGCAACACCAAAGGCCGCCATTTCAACATCAAGGCCCGAGGAATTTCAACAATCAACCCCGTGGACCGGGTGGACCCCGGAACCACAATGGAGGACCAAGTGGGGCCAAGAATAAGGCACCACAAACCCCTGCTACTTACCCCAGAGCAACGACTGCGGATGTCTGCCCACAATGCGGAAAGAATCACGGGAATCGCCCATGCTTAGCCGGCCAGAACGTGTGCTTCAAGTGTGGCAAGCCCGGCCACTATGCAAAGGACTGCGCCGGACAAGGGACACCAAACCAAAACCCCCACCCACAATACCGAGGAAGGGTCTTTACCCTTAATGCGGAAGACGCCAAGAAGTCCAAAGATCTCATTGAAGGTATGTGCGAAGTAAACGGTAAACCCCTAACTGTACTATATGACTCTGGTGCTACTCATTCTTTCATTTCACTTGCTAGTGTCGAGTCCTTAAATCTAAGAGTCTCTAAACTTCCCTTTGATCTCATTGTTTCTACTCCTACAAATCGCCCTGTTAATACCTGCCGTTGTTGTTTAAACTGTCATCTTGTTGTAGAAAATAGGTCTTTTATCATAGATTTAATTTGTTTACCCTTGAAAGACATAGGCATTATCTTAGGCATGAATTGGCTTCACGCCAACCTTGTGTTGTTAGATTGTGGAACCCAAACCGTAGTTTTCCCTTCTCCTCCCAAAAACATCACTCAACCCATTAGGCTGTACCTAAATTCCGTAGAGGTCTTCTGTAGTGGGGAGAAAGCTAAGGGATATGTTCTCCTAGCCGCCTGCGATATAGACTTTGAGCAAAACCTAGGTGAGATACCTGTGGTAAGAGACTATCCCGAGGTATTTCCAGATGAAATACTCGAGTTCCCTCCCGAAAGAGAAGTTGAATTCTCCATAGAGTTGGTTCCTGGGACAGGACCAATCTCTATAGCCTCGTATAGGATGTCACCCTCGGAGCTGGCAGAGTTGAAAACCCAGTTAGAAGAGCTGTTAGAAAAAATTTTTTATAAGGCCGAGTGCTTCACCTTGGGGCGCTCCGGTCTTATTTGTGAAGAAAAAAGACGGAAGTATGAGGATGTGTATAGACTATAGGCAGTTGAACCAAGTAACCATAAAGAATAAATACCCATTTCCTAGGATTGACGATCTTATGGACCAATTGAAGGGAGCAGTAGTGTTTTCTAAGATTGATTTAAGGTCCGGTTACCATCAGATTAGAGTGAGAGATTCAGATATTCCTAAAACCGCCTTTCGAACTCGGTATAGACACTTTGAGTTCAATGTGATGTCGTTTGGTTTGACGAATGCTCCCGCAGTTTTTATGGATTACATGAATAGGATCTTTAGACCCTATTTAGATCAATTCGTGGTTGTGTTCATAGATGATATTCTCATATATTCGAAAACCCACGAGGAGCACGAACGTCATTTAAGGTTGGTTTTAGAGGTATTAAAGGAGAAAAAGTTATATGCTAAGTTGTCTAAGTGTGAATTTTGGTTAGAGGAGGTAAAGTTCTTAGGACATGTTGTGTCAAAAGGTGGCATACTGTCGACCCAAGTAAGATAGAAGCTGTGATGAGTTAGGATAGACCAACCTCTGTAACTGAGATTAGAAGCTTTTTGGGTTTAGCTGGATATTACCGTAGGTTTATCAAAGGATTTTCCCAGTTAGCCCTACCCTTAACTAAGCTCACTAGGAAGAATGCCCCGTTTGAGTGGAGCCCCGAGTGTGAAAAGAGTTTCCTAGAGCTCAAGGAAAAGCTCACCTCAACCCCAGTTTTAGTTTTACCTGACCCCAACGTACCCTTCGAGGTATATTGCGATGCTTCTGGCAAGGGTTTAGGTTGTGTGTTGATGCAAAACAGGCAAGTGGTAGCCTATGCATCCAGACAACTCAAGCCTCACGAGGTAACCTACCCCACCCATGACCTAGAACTAGCAGCCATCGTGTTCGCTCTAAAGATGTGGAGACACCATTTGTATGGTGTAAGGTTTGCAGTTTTCTCCGATCATAAGAGTCTCAAGCATCTCTTTGATCAAAAGGAGTTGAATATGAGGCAAAGGAGATGGATGGAATTCCTCAAGGACTACGATTTTGGCTTAAGTTACCACCCCAGCAAGGCTAATGTAGTAGCCGATGCCTTGAGCCGAAACTCGTTACGTTTGTCAAGTATGATGGTTAATGAAGTTGGGTTAATAGAGAAGTTTAGGGATTTGAACCTTGGGATGTCTGTGACGGAGAATGGCATCCTGATGAGTCATCTCACGGTAACCAGTGGGTTTAAGCAAAGGATTATGCTTGCCCAAAGAGAAAATGAGGACTTTATGGAGACAATCGAGGCAGTTAAGGCCGGAAAGTTGAAAGGTTTTGTACGAGGCCCCGACTGGTTGTGGAGGTTTGAGGGGCGAATCTGTGTGCCACAAAATGGCGACCTCCGAGAGAAGATCTTGGAGGAGGCTTACAAGAGCCATTTTACCATCCATCCTGGTACTACCAAGATGTATCAGGACTTGAAGAGGATGTTTTGGTGGCCCGGATTAAAGAAGGATGTGGTTGCCTGGGTGAGTAAGTGTTTGGTCTGCCAAAAAGTCAAGATCGAACACCAAAAACCTTCTGGCATGTTGCAACCCCTGTCAATCCCCGAGTGGAAGTGGGAGAGTATATCAATGGACTTCGTGACAGGATTGCCAAAGACCCAAGCTGGCCACGATGCCGTATGGGTAATCGTGGATCGACTAACTAAGTCGGCTCACTTTCTACCTATTCGAGTCACGTACTCGTTGGATAAGTTGCCCAGCTTTACATCCAAGAAATAGTAAGGTTGCATGGAGTACCATCGATGATAATCTCGGATCGAGATCCGCGGTTTACGTCACGTTTTTGGGGAGCCTTTCAAAAGGCATTTGGTTCCAAGTTGTGCCTAAGCACTGCTTACCACCCACAAATGGATGGTCAGTCCGAAAGGACAATCCAAACCCTGGAAGATATGCTGAGGGCCTGTGTCTTAGACCAAAAAGGAAGTTGGGATAAGTACATGCCTTTGATCGAGTTTGCGTATAACAACAGTTATCACGCGAGCATCGGTATGGCACCGCATTTGCAGGCGTTATACGGAAGGAAGTGCCAATCACCCTTGTGTTGGTACGAGCCCGGAGAGCAAAGTGTCTTAGGACCTGAGGTAGTGAGGGAAACGATGGAGCAAATCAAGAAGATCAAGGATAGAATCTTAACCGCCGTAGTCCATGAAAAGCTACGTGGACAAAAGGCGCAAGCCCTTGGAGTTCCAAGAAGGAGAACATGTATTTCTGAGAATCACCCCCACTACAGGAATAGGGAGAGCCATGAAAGTTAAAAATTTGAGTCCCCGATTTCTCGGTCCTTTTGAAATTCTTCAGAGAATCGGATCCGTAGCTTACAAAATAGCCTTACCACCCAATCTGTCAAACCTTCATGATGTCTTTCACGTCTCCCGCCACGTAAATATGAGTCCGACCCTAGTCATGTCCTAGAACCAGAGCATGTACAGTTGAGGGAGGACCTCACTTTCAATGTACCGCC
This sequence comes from Dalbergia cultrata, assembly GCA_031216105.1. NCBI lineage: Eukaryota > Viridiplantae > Streptophyta > Magnoliopsida > Fabales > Fabaceae > Dalbergia > Dalbergia cultrata. The sequence continues at coordinate 51,157,328 of CM062346.1, forward strand.
TACGAGAATAGTGGATCACGGAGTCAAGCAGTTAAGGAACAAGTCTGTACCTTTGGTGAAAGTGGCGTGGGGACAAGGCAAGTCGGAAGAATACACGTGGGAACAAGAGTCAGAGATGAAGTCCAAATATCCAGAGCTTTTCTAAGGTACGAATTTCGAGGGCGAAATTCTTTTTAAGGAGGGGAGTAATGTAACGCCCCGATTTTTCTGTTAGAGTGAAAATGACCAAAATGCCCCTGAGGTCATTTTCAGCCCGAAATTCGAGGAAAGCCAGTGCGGCAATATTCGAAGGGCAAACTCAATGTTAGAAGGGGATTAGAAAACTTATGTACCTTCCCGGGATCGAAAATCTCGTTTTTCGAGTTTTCGGGTCAAAATGACCAAAACGCCCCTGCGGTGTTTTACCCGTTTGCAAGTGCCGGATGAACCCGAAACTTCTCCAGATGGTTTTAAAAGGCGTTTTTACGTGTTCTATGACCTCAGTTTTAATTTTAGAAGTCCCGGGAAAAATTAGTGCAAAATTACGGTTTTGCCCATAGTTTCGCATTTTTACGCTTAATCGCGTGATTAAGCAAACCTAAGCAATATTAGGATCTAATCGAAGGTTAATTAATTTCCTTAATTAATCTTGAGTCAAAATAATTTATTAAAGTTGATTAGAACCAAAAAGTACTTAATTACAACCTAAAATCATATTTTAATTTTAAGACACCTAGTCATAGAATCTTGAATAGTGTTTTCTCTTTCCAATTCCTTAAATCATGGAATTGTGTTACACATTGTTTATTCATAAATGAGTTTAAAATTCTTTAATAATGTATGAGCACTCCTAACCTTGTCATAAAATTCCTAATACACATGCTTAGTTACCTAAACTTAAGATTAATCACTCCTAACCTTGTACCTAAGCTAACCTACACTTAAACCCACCATTAACACCCAATTACATGATCAAATCATCCTCCCACTCTGCTGTCCCAAGCTGGCCGAAACCCCTCCCTCTCCATATGCATCACATGTTCAATTTTCTAACACTCCAAAGCCATACCTCAAGTCACATACACCATACCTTGTCATATTTTCCATCACACTTGATTTTCCAATGAAATAGCCAAGCAAAATAAATTGTTTCCTCCATTTATTTGTGGCTGGAAATGTTCCAGCCATGTTAAGTTTCTAGAAGGGTGATTTATTGCAAAATTGAAATAAAATCTCACTCAAAAACCCATGCCGAAACCCATACTTTGTATCATACACTCCATACTTCAAACCATGCTTCTATGACACAATCAAAGAGATATTTTTCTCTCCCTTGCCCCCTCAAAAGCTACGGCCAAGCCCTCCCCATTCACTCCTCCATGGTTTTGTTTTTCTATGAATAGGGTGCTTGTGATAGCCTTGTCGCACCTTGAAGCATTTGCAAAGTTTAGAGTTTTAGAGTTGTCTTGCTAAGCTTTTTCCCTTCTCTCAAAGTTCTAAGAACTCTTTCTCTTCATCTTCATCCTCTTCATTCTTCCCTCACATAATCACCTCATAACCTCAATCCATCACCTCATAACCTTAAACCATTCTCAAAGCTTTCAAACACTCAACCTCAAACACAACTTCACTCAAAACACATCTCCTTTCCTTTTCTTTTCCTTGGCCGAAATCATCACCACCATCCTAGGAGGTGTTGCTCATCTCATCTTCATCTTCAAGACCAAGCTTTTATCTTCATCAATAGGTAGGGACTTGGTTTCAAACTTTATTTTGTTCAAAAAGTGTTTTTCTCTAGCTTTCTCTTGGTTTCTCTTTTTAAAACTTTCTTTGTCTCCTTTTCCTTTGTGTTTCGGCCATGAGGCCTTCATGGTTACATGATGGCTCAATGATGAGGACTCCTAGAAGATGACTATGTGTTCATCTCAAAGGAACCTCTAGAGCTTGAGTTTTTATTTTCTTTGAGTTTCAACTTTATTTACTAACTTGAAATGATCTTTTCTTAAGAACACTTTTGTTTCCTCTTATTACATGCTTTCGGTTTCTTTGCTTTCCTTTTCTCTAACATTTCGGTTTCCATTTCCTTTTGATCTTTGAAGCATTGTTTGTTTAATGAAGTTTTATTTTCTTGAGCTTGATGATGATGTTCAAGAACCTCATAGTTCCTTTGAGAACTTGGTTCAAGAACTCTAAAACTCACTTTGTCAGGTGATAGGTGTTGGGTTATTATCTTATTAAATTCTTGAATGAGCTCTAGCTAACCATAAAATAAACCTTGCATCATGTTTATTTTATGCTTTGCATTTCATGTTTACTTTCCTTGCTATCACTAATTATCAAGATAATAAAGGAATTTGCACTATCATGTTTATATTTCAAGCTTTGCATTATCATATTTATATTTCAAGTCCTCACCTAAATATCAAAGATAATAATATATTGCACCACATATTTATTTTATGCTCTCACTTACTTTCTAGCAATAACTAAAATAAGTGCATGAGCATGTTTATTTTTATGTCATCACTTTAATGATTCTAGAGCTCAAAGACTTGCCCATTGATATCTCAAACAAAGGTCTAAAACATTTATTTCCTTTGGTTCATATTTCGGGCCTATGTGGCCTTAGTGTTTCCAAGTATTGAAAACTATGTTTTATAATTTTTCTAAACTTATATGAGTATAAGGAATATGTAGAACTAAGTTTTATGAATTTAGGACCTCTTGAGATGAAAATAATATAGCCACTGCCCTCTTAAGTATTTTCATAAGTTTAGATGATAAAAGTGTTCATAAAAGAGTTTTGAAAGTTTTAACAAGGTCCCAAGAGAAACTAGTATTTTATGTGCTTTAGAAACTATGTTCAATGCCTTTAAATGGAGTTTCTGTTTCGGTTCTGCCTTGCTATGTTTGGCCATTGTATGAGCTGTGTTAATGATGTTAATATGCTTATGTTTGAGTAATAATTATGTTAAGACTCATATGTGAAAGATAGGATAAGTTAGGAACTAGAAAAGAATTAATTTGAGAGTTCTAGATCCCTTAAAGATTTATTTTTCTGGATTCTGTCCAGCAAGGTTTAGATTCAGTAATCATGGTTTTAAATTAGTTTATATGTGTAGAAATGACTCATAATTGGTTTAGGACTTAATCTTGAAACCTTAGGAGCAAACCGCACTTAGAAAGGGTCATTATTGTGACTTCTAGGTACCCGTAAAGTTAGGATTTTGATTTCTGCACTCTTGAGATTTAGAGATATTCTTGACCATAGTGTGAGGTGAGAAATACTTAGTTATAACCTTATAGGTTCCCAAGAGACTAGGTGTTGATGATCAATAACTTAGAATGTGAGATAAAGATCTAAATCGTAATTTCTAGAACTCCGTAATCACATAAACATAAAGCTGTCCAAATTCTGCTTAGTGCTGTTTGGATTAGTTCTTGAGCATAAAAGTTTGTATAACTCATTAGTTGTGAAACTATAGGTGTATAAGAAGTTAAGGACAATGTTAGAACAATTAATTTGCAAGTTTAGGACTCATAAGAATCGAAGTTTAAAACACTATGGGTTATAGCATATCAAGTCTATGAGCTTATGGGGATAATTGTTAGATATGACTATGTGATGATGTTTATGTTATGTGGAAGTTTTATGTGACGATGCATATGTTATGAGAAAGTTTCATGTGGTGATATATATGTTATGAAAAAGCTATATGAGGATGCATGATAAAAATGAATATGATAAATGATGAGGTATTTATGATTTAATACTTATGAGAACTTAAATGTGACACAACACTGAGACGCGCTTCTCCTGGGTGACACCGGTTCGGCCGGGCACCCCCAGGAGGAGACAAATCCGTGAGGGTATGTGTAGATGCAGCCTGCCAAAGCGGACAAATGCGAGGCCCGCGTGGCTAGCAAAGCGTTTCAAAGAGGAAATGATCCTAGAGAGGAGATCCTTAGTTTGCCCCTTAGCCCGTACTTTAAAGTCGGGATTATGTTTATGTTTCGCTTATCATAGGATAAGTAAGAACTAGTGACGACTAGTTAAGGTATGAGCTCATAACCTAGAGATGTTTTAGGGTGGCCCCATGAGATGAAAGTTAAAGTTAACAATGTCACATATACTATACTTATGCCAATGTTATAATGTTCCTTAGTTATTCTATTGTTTGGTTTCCCTTTATGATGTATTCATATCATTAGTATATTTCTGCTTAAGTTATAAGACGCATTATAAAATATGATGGACCTTGGATAAAATACCTCTTTAGAAAACTAACTTAAAAGGAATTTATATGCATGCACACCTTTTTAGAAATAAACCCAAGGTTCCTGAGGATGTGACGATGTCACCTAGGTAGGGATAACCCTACTGAGAATTCTTTTAGAAAGATTCTCATTCCCTTTCTCTTTTCTTCCGTCATATCTTCATATGGCGACTTTTGTACTCTTCATCGACACCCCAGTATGGGAGCTCCACCATGACCCGGCACTCGGGCCATACCATTTTGAGGGTCGCTGCACCGTCAGAGTATTCATGTTCATGGGACGACCTTTCGCGCACCCCGTCCCGAGCTACCGCTTCACCCCGACTGCTCCTTATCGTCATAATGGGATTTTCGAGCGAGCGAGACCACGCGATGAGCAGATCCTCCGCATGGAGCCCGAGACATCAGCAGTACGCGAGTACCCCGAGTATGTGCCTCGTCCCCAGTACTCGGAGACGGACCCATCCGAGGACCCGCCATCCCACATGTACAGTTGGAGCTTTAGTCCCGCTCCCCCACCGATGAGGGCTGGGAGTGAGGAGATGGTAGTCCAGCCGAGGTTGGCTCGTCGGCCATCTATGCGTCCTCGCCGCAGTGGACATGCCCCGATGATGCGCTCGACCACTCCTGCCGAGATTCGTCAGTGGATCGACTCAACCCCACAAAGATTTCTGACCAGCAGGAGTAGTCATAGGAGGGGTAGTAGCTAGTGCACACACGCCACATAGTTGAGGACAAACCTTCTTTTGTTTATGAGGTTGTCTACTTTAGGTGCACATGGGTATGGGTGTAGTTTCCCTTGTACTTGCTTTTATGATTTCCTTGTATTGCATTTCAGTTGTATTCTGTTTCATGATGTATCAAATAGTCCTGCCCCCTTGGGTAGGCACGTTATATATATATATCTATGATTCAGTTGATGTTCCCATGATATGATGTGTTTCTTATGCTTTGCTTATATGTATTCGCTATGCTTCCTCTTAAAGATTCGTGCGTGGCTCTCACTTTGTTTATAATTCCAAAAAGAAAAATTTTACCCATATTTTCTGCTAAGTATTTTCTAAGAAAAAGATGAGACCAAGAGGTAATATTCTAAAGATTAACCTAAGTACATACTAGTAGTCTTGGGTTAAGATTTAGGGTGTTACAATTTTCCTCTCATATGTTGATTTTTTTCAACTCTCTTACACTTATATTCTCTTTTATTCTTGCTATTAACTTTTTTGGCCAAGACTTGTCCATCAAGTTATGTAAAAAAAAAAAAAATACTCTTGTTCTCTTTAAACTCAAGTTCTCTTCTTCCTCTTCTCCTCCACCTTCAAGAACCTCTATTCTTGATCTTCATCCAAGCTTCAAAGACCAAAGCAACACACCATCACCATAGATCTTCTTAAAAACACATAAGCTTTCATCTCTACACATAAAAAAAATACAAAAATCCTTCTTCCCATTTCTTCTCATCTTGGTTGAAACATACCCTTGTTCCAAGAAAGGATTTTTCTTCTCTTTTCTTCATTAAAGATCAAGCATTTTCATCTTCAACCAAGAAGCACACTTGGTAAGGATTTTATTCTTGAGTTTTCTTTTCATTTATGCTCTTTTGTTTTCTTTTTTATTGTGATCAAGCCATAGCTTGATAATGAGTGTTCTTGATGATGGTTGTAACACCTTCATGTGTTAGACCTCTAAAGCTTAAGACTTCATCTTTCGTTTCAAAAAAAAAAAGGAAGAAAAAGAATGCTCATTTGGTTTCTTTGTTATTTTTTTTTAGCTTGATGTTGAGTCCAAGAAATGAGGATCTTTGAACTATGGGATTGAAGGACTCTAAAGCTCACTTTCATTTTTATTAAGATTAATGGAGTTACAACTCTTACTCTTTAAAAGTCTTGAGTTTTTGAGCCCTAATGATATATAAAAATGGACTTGCATTCATGTTTATGTTTCAAGCTTTGCATCTTCATGTTTATGTTCCAATGCCTTGCATATCATGTTTATATTCCAAGTTTTCACCTTGTAACCTTAAAAGCCTTAAAAAAATGAACCTGCATTCCCATGTTTATATTTCAAGTCTTGCATTTTATATTTATATTTCAAGTTGTCACTTTAAAATCTTGAAGACTTAAAATGAGCTTGCATCTCATATTTATATTTCAAGCCTTGCACATCATGTTTATATTTCCAAGTTGTCACTTTATAATGTTAAGGACTTAAAATGAGTTGCATGACATGTTTATGATTCTAGTAATCACCTATGTCTCTAAAGCCCAAGATTTGCCCCTTTTGTCTTAAATGGAAATTTTGATCATGGACACATAGTTATATATATGTTTCAGCCATATCAAGGTATTGGGTTTGAAGTTGGTTTTATTTTATTTTAAAATTTGAATCTTGTGTCTTGATTGAACGAAGGAATTTTGAACGAGATAGAAATTCAGAAGGAGCAAAAATGTGACTTTAAATAAATAGAACCTTCTTTATGAAACTTTAAGTTTGGCTACTGATGTAAATGGAAATAATTAATTTCTAAGAGGGACAAAATAATTTCATGTGTTTAAATATCTTAGAATAGTTTTTGAGAAAAACTAGTAATTAGAAAACGTTAAAAATGTAATTTCGACACTTTTTGGTAATTTCAAGTTTTCCACTATTTAACACTTTAGGACACTGTTTGGAACTATTCATGTGGTCAAAAATATATAAAAAATTGTTTCATATGTCTTAGATGTCTTAGAATAGCTTTTGGGAAAAACTAGTAATTAGAAAGGGTTAAAAATGTAATTTTTAAAGCTTTTGAATTTTTAATTTCTGGTACTTTTTGACACTGTTCAACACTGTTTGGCACTTTTCACATTTATAAAAAAATTTAATATTTGTTGAAAGAATTATTTTTAGCATCTTAGGAAAAACTAGTAACTGGAAAGGGTCAAAAATGTAATTTCCAAAGCTTTCGAAATAAAAATCCTGATAGTGTCTAGCACTATTCAGCACTATTTGGTATTATTCACATGCTTAAAAATTAGTGATAGTTGTTGTAAAAATTATTTTTGGTGTTTTAGGCATTTAAAAGGATAATTACAAGTTTTAGGTTGGACCATTTTGCAAAATACGAAAATTTATGTCTTAAACTTCTCATTGTGGAGTTTTCGCTAAATGGGTTTGATTAGAGTTACTAATGATTTTGAATATATCCATGTACTCAAAATACCATTTATGATGTTAAGAATAAGTTTTAGAAGCATTGACACTTGCTAAGTGTAAAAAAGGTGAAACTTTACACTTTGACCCCTGAAATTTAACAAAAAATTGGCCAATGGTCCAAAATTATTTTTATGATGAATTTAAATGATTTCTAAGTGCAGTGGGCCCCTAAGAAGTGTAAATGAATTTTGACAATCGTTAGTTTAAGAAAATGTGTTGAAAGGGAAAATTTACACCTTGACCCACAAATTTTTAAGAAATTACAGTTTTGACGCCTCTTGGGGCTAAAGTGTAATTATCAATAACTTAGTGATATTGATGTGATTAGTATGTTATGAAGTGTATGTTCTTATGATTGGCTTGAAGATTATATGACTTAAAATAATTGTGCAAGATTATGTATTGATGACTATGCATGCTTGATTCTTGAATTATGCAAGTGATGATTATATTCTATATATCCTGTTGAACAAAACATATGCATTAGCTGAGTCTAGCCCTTGATTTTCGGCATACTACGTAGGAGCATGTTTACTTTTCAATAAGATATTGATGGTAACAAGCTTATAGACATATGGGTTAGCTTGCATGATCAATTACATGATGATTTGTGGCATGTTGTGATTATGAATGAATAATTGAGATGTATGATTGATATGTTTTATGACATGAAGCAAATTTGGGGAAACTCTGTTCCCATACATTATGCTGTGGGATTTTCGCCAAATTTGTGGACTTAGAAAAATTATAAAATTGTGGGCATGAAATGTTGACTGATAAGTTATGATGATGGCCATGATTATATGCTCATGCTTGCATCTTTAAAAGACATGCTAAGATTTAAAATGACATAAGACACATGAATATGATCCTCTAGACTCCAAGAATTAATGGTTATGAGAGATAATCCAATGAGGGGATCCTTTAGACTCCAGGAATTAATGGTTATGAAAGGTGACCCTATGCCCCTATCCCGCACTCTGGGAGTTAGGAGTTAGCTTATCGAGAGGATAAGTATAGACTAGTGATGAGTAGTTAGATATGAGCTCATAACCTAGAACTCTCAAGAGGATAGAGTATTAGGATGGCCCCTTAGAAAAGAACAAGAAAGTTAAGTCACCAAAGAAAGTAAAAAGGAAAGATTATGTTATGACAGTTTATGTTCTCTATGCCATGTTGATTTATTATGATTTTTGTGATATGTTGCATATGGCATTGTCATGTATTCATAATGAGGTATGATGCATTTATGACATTAAGAATCTTGTTGAAAGACATGAACCTTGGGTAATGGCTTTTAGAAACTCAATAAAATGAACCTCATTTATGTCCACCATTTTCATAATGAAACCCGAGGATCCTGAGGTTGAAGATGATGACATTTGTTTGGAGGCAAAAACCCTACTGAGATTCTTGTATAAGTTTCTCATTTCCTCTCTCTTTCCACGTAATGCCTGGGGCTGACGAAGGCGGGGAGTGATAGCCAATGCAAGAAGGCATAGACAAGGAACAGCTCTTGGCAGGGTTCTAAGTGGAGGGGTACATGAATGAGCCGATTAAACATCAGAATGAGAGGGATCTTGAGACTGCGTAGGTATGGGGCTATACAGTTAAGGATGACTTATATGAATTGATTGGTACTACGTATACTAACAAGATGCATATTGTTTTCGATAGCCCATAACTAAAGAACTCCATGGTTAAGCGTGCTTAATTTGAAGAAATTTTGGGAGGGGTAACCTCTTGAGAATTTTTCCTAGGAAGCATGTGAGTAAGGACAAAGCATGTTGAAAAGACCTGTGTTAGTTTATAAGGATAGTCGTCAAGTCATAAAGCAACATGGGATGTTACATTATCTGGTAAGAGTCATGATAACACTTATGTGTTATTCTTAGATGACCTTCTAGATCAAGATGTAAAATTTCTTACATTTTTCATGGATGATAAGTGGTTGTGGCATAAGAAGCTTGAACATGTTATATAAAGCTTATTTCTTAGCTATCTCAGAAAGTGCTTGTTAAAGGCCTCCCAAATATCAAATTTGACAAGGATTCAACTTATGATTTATGTGAGAAAGACAAGCAAACCAAAGCTTCTTTCCACAATAGAAATATGGTTTCAACCAATAAGCCACTTAAGCTTTTACATATGGATCTCTTCGGATCAACCACGACTACTAGTTTTGCTGGAAAGAGATATTGCCTTATTACAGTGGATGATTTCTCTAGATTCACATGGTTCATCTTCCTAGATTCTAAAGACAAGGTGATTAAAAGAATCAAGGTTTTTGTAAAATGCGTTTGCATTGAAAAATATTCTCAAATCACCTATATTGGTATAAAAATGCATGAAAAGGGGGGTTGAATCATGCTTTTTGTAATTTAAACTTCAAACTGAAAAAAATTTTATAGCAAAATCTTATCAAGTTTAGAACTTGAAGAACAGTGGAAGAATAGTTAGTGTGTTCAAAAGGTAACTTTCTTAATGAAGCAGTTTGAATAGATAAGCTAATAGTAAAAGAAAATGATCTAAATATTTATGCTGAGTTGAAAACTAAATTCAAAAGAGAGAGGGAAAAGAGGATACTGACTCAGAAGATTTATACTGTTTCGGTCAACACCTACCTACATCTAGTTCTCAATACTCATTGAGTTCCAATATACTTCCTTATTGAGGAGTCACAAGTACAGGATAGTCTTTACCGTAGCCTTCCTAAGCTCTTACTTCTATCAGTAAACAACCCTTACTGATACAAAATAACAAGTAGTTTTACAGTAGCCTCTTCAAGCTATTTTCCTTTTGATCACCACTGGATTAGGATTACAATCAGACAAAGATTGATGATATGATCGTATAACCCAACACCCAAGTTTTTGAATGTGATCTATCGAAACTGATTCTACTTGAGTGACTTCTTTCTAGTAATTCTTCCTTAGAAGAACATATAATCAATTGAGAATAAAGAAACAAGATTTTGATATACAAAGGATTCTAGCAATGAATATTTCCAATGGGAATTTTTTTTTTAGTGTAATTTTTCTCTCGTATGTTTCTTGTTCTATGAAGGTTCAGTCATCTCTATTTATAGATGATTTTCCTCTTCTTTTTTTTTTACTACTACCCCCTTGATCTTCCACTTAATAATCACGTGTTGAACATTTGATCGAGTATTGGAAATATAATCTTGGTGAGTAGCTCGTCTGGTGTCAGAATTCCTTTTTCAGAAGCCATTTATGAGTTGAGGCTTCAGAAGTCTATCAGAAAATATTTTTCTACTTTCTGATCATGGTTTTTGAACCTTATGATAAGTCTTTTTGTCATTTGATCAAGTGTGCTTGTGGATATGATATCTGGACTTCGAGAGACTGATTTGACATTTGAGTTGAATTTCAAATATAGCCATTTTTCCCTCCCATTTTTATGAGTTGGATTTTCTAATGAGCGCTGCTAGTTCCTGATCGATCTGTTTGTCTTCAATCTTATTTTTTGATGATGAGAATCCCATGATTATGATGATTGAAGATTGAGTAATACTTTGCCTCCAGTATTTTTGTATGTTATCGTCATTGTAGCCTTTCTTTCTGAAGCTTAGTATTACTTTCTAATGACCATTTCCTTGATTCTGTTTCGTCAGACCGATTTATTTGATGTATATGACAATGTCTTGCTTGATACATTTCTTGCTTCTTCTCATTTTATCTTCTTTTCATGATTAAGACTAGAAGTTTTGTGACGTGAGATCACTTTCCCATGCTTTCTGATTGTGCGTCTTAAAGAAATATCTGGTATCCTTACAACAGAAGCTCAAGGTGGCCATTAGTTATTCTTCAAAGCATTTTCTTTGAATTGGCTTTATTGTCATTTAAAACAATTTTAATTCAACTTTCTGAAGGCTCCTAGAGTTTAGAATCTCCTTCTTTTTTTATGGTGGCAAACAAATTTGAAGAAAATCTTTTGAAGAGATGATGAATGAAATGGAAATGATAAATACATAGCAAAGTGATCTTTCAAACATCATAACTTATGAGTTTCAGTAAATTCTTTTCTTAAGGCATGATATTGATGATTAAAACATTTTGTAGCCTTAAGTAACTTAAGTCAAGGCTGATTGATTTATCATGAAATTTTCTGAACTATGTCAGAATCCTCTTGTTAAGTACCACAGTGATACTTAAGTAGGTATGATCATTAAAACATTTGTTTACAAGTAGCCTAATTTATGTTAAGAAGAATTTTCTGAGCTTTTCTCATAGAGGCTTAGAGATAGATTATAGATGCTCATTTTTTGAGTATCTATCCTCAATTGTTGATTATCTACCTGCCCCTTAATTTTGCACTCTCTCTCTCTCTAATTGATGTTTAAAGATAGATTATAGATGCTTATTTTTTGAGTATCTATCCTCAATTATTGAGTATCTACCTCCCTCTCAATTTTGCTCTCTCTTTATCTCTCTCATAGATGTCTAGAGATAGATTATAAATGCTCATTTTTTGAGTATCTATCCTCAGTTGTTGAGTATCTACCTCCCCCTCAATTTTGCTCTCACTCATAGATGTCTAGAGATAGATTATAGATGCTCATTGTTTGAGTATCTATCCTCAGTTTTTGAGTATTTATCTCTCCTTCAATTTTGTTAATGATATTTTTATTTCTCTTCTCCTCTTTTTGTCATCCACAAAGAGGATATGGGTAGGAGGTATTTATTTTTCAGAGATATTTGAGTAATTGAAGATCATATGAGTCATTTAAAAGATTTTTAAATTTAACAGATTTTTTAGAGTGCAGAAACAATCTTCAGCTAAAGGTTTTGTGAAAATGTCGGATACTTGACTTTCAGTATTTATAAATATTAGCTCAATATCTCCTTTTTGAACCTGATCTCTAATAAAGTGATATTTGATGTCAATGTGCTTTGATCTGGAATGTTGAATAGGATTTTTAGCCAGATTTATTGCACTGGTGTTATAACAAAAGATTGGGATTTTGGAGTACTTTAGGTGATAGTCTTCTAGCTGATTTTTGATCCAAAGCATTTGTGTATAGCAATTTGCAGCTACTATATATTCTACTTCGGTAGTAGAAAGAGCAATGGTATTTTACTTTTTACAGGACCATGTGATCAGATTATTCCCAAAGAAGCAGCAACAACTGCTGGTACTTTTTGTTTCTACTCTGTCTCCAGCAAAGTCAGCATTGCAATAACCTACAATCTCACATGATGTGCCTTTCTTATACCATAGACCAAGATTAGTAGTGCTTGATAAATATTTGAATATTCTTTTGACAGTATTTAAGTGTGATTGTTTTGGATTTGATTGAAATCAAGCACATATCCCTACACTTAATTGGATATCTGGTCTACTGGTTGTAAGATATAGTAGCGAGCCTATCATTCCTCTATAGCTACTTTCTGATACTTTTTTCACCATCCTGATATGCATTAATGATTTGTGATGGATGCATAGGAGTACATATAGGTTTTGCCTGATCGATATGAAATCTTTTCAAAGGCTCCTTGGCATATTTTTCTTGATAGATTAAAGTTCCATCCTTTTGTTGTTTTATTTGTAAACCAAGAAAAAGTTTTAGTTCTCCCATCATACACATTATGAACTCACTTTACATTAACTTTGAAAAATTTTCACATAAAGAAAGATCAGATGCACCAAATATAATGTCATCAATATATATTTGTACTATTAGAAAATGATTTTTTGAATTAAGAGTGAATAAGGTTGTGTCGACATTAGCTCTTTTGAACCCGTTTTGTAATAAAAAAAATTGCTTAACCTTTCATACTAGGCTCTAGGGGCTTGTTTTAAACCGTAAAGAGCTTTAGATAGTTTTTAGACGTGATTTGGATGATCATCTCTCTCAGAACCCGGAGGTTGCTTCACAAACACTTCTTCAGAGAGAAATCCGTTTAGAAAGGCAGACTTGACATCCATTTGGTAGAGAGTGAATCCTTTGTAAGCAGCTAAGGCAAGCAACATTCTTGTGGCTTCTAATCTAGCAACTGGTGCAAAGGTCTCATCATAATCAATTCCTTCTTGTTGATTGTTGTAACGCCCCGATTTTCTGTTAGAGTAAAAATGACCAAAATGCCCCTGAGGTCATTTTCGGCCTGGAATTCGAGGAAAGCCGGTCCGGAAGTACTCAAAGGGCAAACTCAATGTTGGAAGGGGATTAGATGACTTGTGTATCTTTCCGGGATCGAAAATATCATTTTTCAAGTTTTCGGGTCAAAATGACCAAAATACCCCTACGGTGTTTTTCCCGTTTGCAAGTGCCGGATGAACCCGAAACTTCTCTAGATGGTTTTTAAAAGGCGTTTTTATGTATTCTATGACTTTAGTTTTGGTCCCGGAGGTCCCGGGAGAAATTAGTGCAAAATTACGGTTTTACCCCTAGTTTCGTGTGATTAAGCAAACCTGAGCAATATTAGGCTCTAATCGAAGGTTAATTAATTTTCATAATTAATCTTGAGTCAAAATAATTTATTAAAGTTGATTAGAACCTCAAAGTGCTTAATTACAACTTAAAATCCTATTTTAAATTCAAGACTCCTAGTCATGGAATCTTGAATAATATTTTCTCTCTCCAATTCCTTAAATCATGGAATTGTGTTACACATTGTTTATTCATAAATGAGTTTTTAATTCTCTAATGATGTATGAGCACTCCTAATCTTGTCATAAAATCCTTAAATCACATTCTTAGTCACCTAAACTTAAGCTTAATTATTCCTAACCTTGTACCTAAGCTAACCTACACTTAAACCTATCATTAACACACAATTAGATGATCAAATCTCTCTCCCACCCATGCTGTCTGAACCTAGCCGAAGCCTTCCCTCCCTCCATATGCATCACATGTTCAATTTTTCAATACTCCAAGGCCATACCTCAAGTCACATACACCATATCTTGTCATACTTTCAATCAAGCTTGATTTTCCAAGTGAATAACTAATTAAAATAACCTATTTTCCTCATTTATTTGTGGCTGAAAAAGTTCCAGCCATGCATTGTTTCTAGAAGCCTAATTTCATTCAAAATTGATAGGAAATTCACTCACATCAAGCCATACTTTGTATCATACACTCCATACCTCATACCATGCTTGTATGACACAATGTAAAGAGATATTTTCTCTTCCTTCCTCCCTCTTATTGCTATGGCCAAGGCCTTCTTTTGGTGAGCCTCAATGTTTTGTTTTTCTATAAATAGGTGCCTTAGATGAACTTGTGTCATTAAGTATCAAGATAATGAATGAACTTGCATTATCATATTTATATTTCAAGCTATGCATTATCATGTTTATATTTCAAGTTCTCACTTAATATCAAGATAATAATGAGTTGCATCTCATGGTTATTTTATGCTATCACTTTACTTTCTAATGGAACCTAAAATAAGTGCATGAGCATATTTATCTTTATGTCATCACTAAAGGGAACCTAGAGCTCAAGGACTTGCCCATTGTTGTCTCAAACAAAGGCTTGAAAACCTATGTTATTTGTCTCCTTGTTTTCGGCGTCTAAGGGTTCTAGTGGTTACAAGTGTTGAAAACTATGTTTCATAATTTTTCTAAGCTTTTATGAATTCAAGGAATACATAGAACTAAGTTTTATGAATTTAGGACCTCTTGACACAAGTTTGATTTAGCTACTGCCCTCATAAATATTTTTATGATTTTGGATGATAAAAATGTTTATAAATGAGTTTTGAAAGTTTTAAAAAGGTTCCAAGAGAAACTAGTATTTTATGTGCTTTAGAAATTGTGTTTGATGCCTTTGTATGGAGATGTTGGTTTCGGTTCTGCCTTGCCTTGTATGACCACTGTATGAGCTGTTTTAATGATGGTCATATGCTTATGTTTGAGTATAATTAATTTTAAAACTCATATGTGAAAGATAAGAGAAGTTAGAAACTAGAAAAGAATTAATTTGAGAGTTTTAGATCCCTTAATGTTTGAATTTTCTGGATTCTGTCCAGCAAGGTTTAGTAATGCAAATCATGGTTTTAAATTAGTTTAAATGTGTAGGAATGACTCATAAATGGTTTAGGACTTGATTTTGATGCCTTAGGAGCAAACCGGACTTAGAAAGGGTCATTGTTGTGACTCCTAGGTACCCATAAAGTTAGGATTATGAATTCTGCATCCTCGAGGTTTAGAGATGTTCTTGACCATAGTGTGAGGTGAGAAATACTTAGTTATAACCTCATAAGTTCCCGAGAGATTAGGTTTGATGATTTATAACTTAGAATGTGAGTTAAGGATCTTAAGGATCAATGCATAAGACACTAAGAAAGTTGTTAATGCTGTGATGTGCTACATTATGCAATGATATGCTGAGATGTGCTTGATGCATAAGAAAATGATTGATGAAAATGTTAAAGTTTATCATAGCATGAGATTTCATGAGAAAATATGGTGTGAATTTTCTTGTGGCAGTTTGAAGGAAATTCGGTTTAACAGCTGTTATGCTGTCGAATTTCCATCAAACGGAAAAGGGTGAAAGAAATGTTTAAGAGTACCATATGAATTGAAAACCCTGGGTGACACCGGTTCAGTCGAGCACCCCCAGGAGATTTTTATGTTACAAAGCACTGAGACGCACTTGCCTGGGTGACACTGGTTCAGCCTAGCACCCCCAGGGGAGACAAATTCGTGAGGGTATGAGTAGATGCAGCCTACCAAAGCGGACAAATTGTTGTGGCTTAATGCCCGCAAAGCGTTTCAAAGAGGGTATATCCTAAGAGAGGTGATCCTCGCCTCTACCCGCATTTCAAGTAGTCGGGATTATTTTATTATGTTTCGCTTATTCAGATAATAAGCAAGAGCTAGTGACAACTAGCTGAGGTATGAGCTCATAACCTAGTTATTTTAGGGTGGCCTTATTATGCTAAAGCACCATGATTGATGTCACGAAGTTGAGGAATGATTCACTTGAAAGTTATATGCCCTTATGCCACATGGTTTAGGTTTATATACTTTGATATGTTGTTTTATATGCTCAAGTATTGACATGCATCCATGATATAATATGTTGCACTCATAACATCAAGATGCATGCTAAAAGGAATGGACCTTGGATAATTAGCTTTGGAAAACCCTAAAATTGAATCTTATGTGCATGATCACTGTTTTATAATTAAACCCAAGGTTCCTGAGGATGTGAACAATGTAACCCTAGGATAGGAGACTCATACTGAGATTCTTTAGCAAGAATTCTCACTCCTCTCTCTTCTTTCTTCTGTCACATCTTCAGAGACCGATGGCGACGTTCGTGGTTTTCATTGACACGCCAGTTTGGGAGGTGCACTACGACCCGGACTATCGCTCGTATCATTTTGAGGGTCGTTGTGCCATCCGTGTTTTTGTGTACATGGGATGACCTTTCACTTATCTGGTTTCGAGCTACCAGTTCACTCCTACTGCACCTTTTGGTGGTGACAACATGATCTTCAAGCGCACTCGCCCGCGTGATAAGCAGCCGCGCCACGCCCGCACCTCTGCCTCAGCTGTTGGTGACTACCCGAAGTACGTGCCTCACTTGAGGAGGTCCGAGACTGATCCGTCCGGGGATTCGATGATGCATGTCCCTTCGGAGGGCTCTGCTCCCTTTCCCCAATTCCGACGCGAGGGGAGCGAGGAGACCGTGAGGCAGCCACGCTTGGCAAGGAGAGCCGAGATACGTCTGTGTCGAGGAGCTCACATTCAGCAGCCACGAGTTCCCTTCACACTCCATTGGCCCACTCAGGAGGAGATCGAGCGGTTCCCCGGTTACCTGCCTCCATCACCTGAGGATCCCCGTCGTCACTAGACTTCGATGGAGAACTTTGTGAGTACCCAAGATGTTATGGAGATCTTCCCTTCGGCAGTACCTTTTGGGAGGGGTTGTAGATTGTACTCGTAGCGTAGTAGGAGGGTAGCATTTTGGGTTTATCTTCTTGTTGTACCATGTACCTTGTATTCTCTTGTTTCTGTTATATTTCCTTTCCGCTTATTACAAGCTCTGCCCGATCTTAGGGTATGACTAGCTATGTACTTAAACTATGTTATTATTAATGAAGTGTTGCTTTTGTTATCTTGATCATTGTTCTTGATTACATGATATGCTCTGTGATTCCTAATGAATGTTACGCGTGCTTTACATTGCTGTTGTTAGATTAGTTAAGCTCACGGCTCTCACTTTGCTTTATGTTTTCAAAAAGAAAAATTTACCCGTAATTTTCACTAAATATTTTAATAAAATGATGAGACTAATAAGTAATAGCCTAATGATTAGCCTAATATGTCCTAGAATATTAGGTTAAAAAGTAGGGTGTTACAATTGTAGCCTTGTGCAACCAGTCTTGCTTTATTTATGATAAACTCTTCCTACTTCATCCAATTTGTTTCTGAATACCCATTTGGTTCCGATGATGGTCTTTTCACTAGGTTTTTCCACAAGAGTCCATATTTTTTTTTTCTCAAATTGATCCAGCTCTTCCTGTATAGCCTCCACCCACCCTTTGTCATTTAATGCTTCTTCAATGCATGCAGGTTCAATGGTGGAGATTAGAGCATAATTTGAGGTATTCCTTAAGGAGGATCGAGTCTTTACTCCTTTAGAAATATCTCCTATAACATTGTTTTATGAGACAGTTTTAAGATCAGAGACTCCCTTGTAATTTCTGTGTTTATAGCTTTCCTTAGTTTCCTTTTCATCTTCAGGTTGTTCTTCCTCTCGTTTATCATTTCCTTGTGATGTCCTTGATGAATTTATCATACTTTTTGAACAATGTGAATCCTGGAGTTTGCTTTCTGATGATTTGATCATTTTGGTTTCTGAGTTTTCTTTGAGATCTAGTCTCTCTAGAGCTTCTTCCAAGTCAACTGCATCATCTTCAAAATCTTTCCTTAACTCTTTGAATTTGATATGAATTGTTTCTTCCACGCATTTAGTTCTTTTGTTATATACTATGAAAGCTTTAGAGACAGATGAATATCCTAGGAAAATACCATCATCAGATTTTGAATCAAACTTTGTAAGTTTGTCCCTACTATTAAGTATAAAACATGATGAACCAAATATATGGAAGTATGATATGTTGGGTTTTCTACCTTTCCATAGCTCATAAGGGGTTTTTTTTAAGAATTGGCCTTAGAAAGTTTCGGTTTTGAATGTAACATGAGGTATTTACAGCTTCTGCCCAAAAACATTTTGATAAACCACTCTCTAAAATGAGTGTTCTAGCCATTTCTTGTAAGCTTCTGTTTTTCCTTTCAGCAACCCCTTTTTGATAGGGAGTTCTGGGTGCAAAAAACTCATGAAGAATGCCATGATTTTTACAAAACTCATTGAATATGTGATTTTCAAATTCTCCTCGATGATTAGATCTGATAGAGATTATTTATGAGTTTTTTTTCAGTGCAAACTCGTTTTGCAAATATTTTGAATTTTTCAAAAACCTTATCCTTGGAAGTTAAGAAAAACATCAAGGTAAACCTTGAGAAATCATCTACAATTACCAAACAATATCTCTTTTCGACAAGACTAGCTGTTTGAGTTGGACCGAAAAGATCCATATGAAGTAATTCTAGAGGTTTAGTGGTAAACATTTCCTGTTTATTTTGAAAGGAAGCTCTAGTTTGTTTGCCCTTTTCACAGAAGTCATAGATTAAATCTTTGTCAAACTTGATATTTGGCAATCCCTTAACAAGCTCTTTCTAAGATAACTCAGAGATAAGTTTCATGTGAGTATGCCCGAGCTTCTTATGCCATAACCATTTTTCATCTGTGAAGGAGACTAGACATTTAACATCTTGATCTTGAAGATCATCTAATAGCAATACATAAGTGTTATCATGCCTTTTTCCAAATAGTATGACTCTTCCTGAGACAGGATTAATTATTTTGCAATTTTGAGCATTGAAGACAACATTGAAGCCTTGATCACATAATTGACTTATGCTTAGTAGATTGTGAGCTAGATCATCCACAAATAATATATTAGAAATTTGATGAGAATCATCCCTACCAATGTTTCCGATGCTTGTGACTTTTGCTTTACCTTTATCAGCAAATTTGATTGATCCAGAATTCTTTGGTTTGTGGTTTTTGAACCATTTCCTTATTCCAGACATGTCTAGAGCAGCCACTATCCATGTACCACTTGTTGTCAGATTCTATATGTGTTCTCAGGCATACCTGCACCAAACACAATTTTCAATTTAGGTATCCAGACTTCCTTCTGAGTTAGTATCAATAAATTAGGGTTTTCTAACCTTTCTTTTCATGAAGCATTTATCTGGAGGGTGTCCCCGTTTATAGCAGATAGTGCAGAATACCTTCTTTTTTACTTTATCCAGTCGAAAAATGTTTTCTTTTTCTTTTTCAACTTCTTTACATCCTAACCCAGTTCTTTGAAAGTAACACCTTTGACTTCTAAGTATTAGTTCAAAATTTTTTGAACCATTTGCCATTTTTTCTATATCAGTCTTTAAAAGAATAACTATTTTCTCTAATTCAGATATATTTTTCTGATAGTCTTCATTATCTTTTGAAATCTTGATTTTTGACAGATTTAGTTCATTGTTTTCTTCATGTAATTTTTCTTTCTCACTTTCTATATTTTCAAATTCCATTTTGACTTATTGAAGTTCTAAAACAACTTTCTGATGCTTCTTCTTTAGATTACGATAATAGGAGGAAATGATTTGAATATTCTCAAGTAGTTCTCTATACAGAGCTATTAATTCATCATAGGATAGATTTTGGTCAGAGTTATTTACCTCAAACTCATCTTTTGAGTTGTAGCCAGCCATGAAGCATAAATCTGTTATGTCTTCTTGTCCTTCCAGACCTTCTGTTCCCTCTTTTTCTTCATCTGACTCACTCCATGTTGCTAGCATTCCCTTTGTCTTGCTTAGAAACCTTTTTTGTGGTCCTTTTAGTTTTGTACATTCAGGTCTGAAGTGACATTTTTCTCCACAGTTGAAACAGATGATGCTATCTGGCTTTATCTTGCCTTTCTTGTCTCTTTTTAAATCTTTTATCCTTTTGAATTTGCCTTTCCATGCCCTTGACATTTTTCTTACTAGCATGGAGATTTGATCTCCATCATTATCTTTACTGTCATCATCAGATTCATCCTCTTCATCAGAGGTTTTTGTATCTTCATTGCCTTTGCTTCGCTAGATTTAAGATGAGAGGATTTTAGACCAATAGACTTGTGTTTTTTTTTTTGTTATGGATTCTCCATGCATCTCTACTAGTACTGCTTCATGAGTTTTTAGAGATCCAATAATAGCATCCAAACCAAGAGTTTGGAGATCTTTGGCTTTAGTAATGGCTGTTATTTTAGGCAGCCATTTTGCAGGGAGACTTTTTAAGATTTTTCTAACTTGATCAGAGTTTGAATATCTTTTGCCAAGACCTTTCAATTGATTTATGATATGCATAAATCTTGTGGTCATATCATCAATGCTTTCCTGATCAGTCATTTTAAACATTTCATACTGGTAGACCAGAATACTGGTCTTGGTTTCCTTAACTTGATCAGTTCTTTCATGCAGCATGACCAATCTATCCCATATTCCTTTTGCCGTGTCATAGGCAATGATTTTATCATATTCAGCTTTGCTTAATGCACAAGTGAGCAACTACTTACCTTTAGAATTTAATTGAATTCTGGCATTGTGTTGCTCTATCCATCTGCTTCTGGGAACTTCTCTTGATGTGGGGGGTGAACCATTTATTATAGGGACTTCTTCTATTGGAATGTAGTCGCCTTCTTGGATTATTTCCCACAAGTCAAGACTTGTATATTTTATGAATAATTCCATGCGATCTCTCCAATAAGCATAGTCTCCACCATCAAAGAATGGTGGTCTGTTGATTGAGTGTCCTTATGCTATATGAATGCTTTGTGTCATTGTTCTTTGGATCCTTTTGTTTCCTCTGCAGTCGTTAGAATGCTCAACCCCTTAGAGACCAAGCTCTGATACCAATCGTTGGTACGAAAATGCACGAAAAGGGAGGGGGTTAAATCGTGCTTTTTGTAATTTAAACTTCAACTGAAAAACTTGTTATAGTAAAATCTTATCAAGCTTAGAACTTGAAGAACAGTGGAAGAATGGTTAGTGTGTCCAGAAGGTAACTTTTTGAATAAAGCAGTTTGAATAGATAAGCTAATAGTAAAAGAAAATAATCTAAATATTTATACTAAGTTGAAAACTAAATTCAAAAGAGAGGGAAAAGAGAATACTGACTCAAAAGATTTATACTGGTTCGGCCAACACCGGCTTACATCTAGTTCTTAGTACTCACTGAGTTCCAATAATCTTCCTCACCGAGGAGTCACAAGTACAGGATAGTCTTTACCGTAACCTTCCCAAGCTCTTATTTCTGTCAATAAACAACCCTTACTGACTCACAATAACAAGTAGTTTTACAGTAGCCTCTTCAAGCTATTTTCCTATTGATCACTACTGGATCAGGATTACAATCAAACAGAGATTGATGATATGATCATACAGCCCAACACCCAAGTTTTTGAATGTGATATATCAAAACTGATTCTACTTGAGTGACTTCTTTCTAGTAATTTTTCCTTAGAAAAACATATAAACAATGGAGAATATAGAAAGAAGATTTTGATATACAAAGGATTCTAGCAATGAATATTTCCAACGGGAAGTTTTTTTTTAGCGTAATTTTTCTCTTGTATGTTTCTTGTTCTATGAAGGCTCAATTATCTCTATTTATAGATGATTTTCCTCTTCTTCTTTTTTTTTTTTTTAACGTTGCCCCTTGATCTTCCACTTAATCAACACATGTTGAACATCTGATCGAGTATTGGAAATATAATCTAGGTGAATAGCTCGTCTAGTGTCAGAGTTCCTTTTTCAGAAGCCATTAATGAGTTGAGGTTTTTGAAGTCTATCAGAAACTATTTTTCTACTTTTTGATCATAGTTTCTGAACCTTTTGATAAGTCCTTTTGTCATTTGATTGAGAGTGCTTGTAGAGATGATATCTTGGCTTCGAAAGATTGATTTGACATTTGATTTGAATTTCAAATATAGCCGTTTTTTCCCTCCCATTTTTATGAGTTTGATTTTCTGATGAGCGCTGCTAGTTCCTTATCGATCTGTTTGTCTTTACTTTTGATTTTTTGATGGTGAGAATTGTAACACCCTAAATCTTAACCCAAGACTACTAGTATGTCCTTAGGTTAATTTTTAGAATATTACCTCTTGGTCTCATCCTTTGGAAAATACTTAGCGGAAATACGGGTAAAATTTTTCTTTTTAAAATCAAAGTGAGAGCCACGCGCGAAACTTTAAGGGGCAACATAGCGAAACATATAAGCAAAGCATAAGAAACACATCATGTCATGGAAACATCAACTGAAACATAGATATATATATATATATAACGTGCCTACCCAAAGAGGCAGGACTATTTGATACATCATGAAGCAAAATACAACTGAAATGCAATACAAGGAAATCATAAAAAGCAAATACAAAAGAAACTACCCCCATACCCATGTGCACCTAAAGGAGACAACCTCATATACAAAAGAAGGTTTGTCCTCTACTATGTGGCGTGTGTGTGCACTAACTACTACCCCTCCTATGACTACTCCTGCGTCCAGTATCGCTGGGTCGAGTCGATCCATCGGGCGAATCTCGGCGGGAGTGGTCGAGTGCATCATCGGGCATGTCCACCGCGCGAGGGCGCATAGATGGCCGTCGAGCCAACCTCGGCTGACCACCGCCTCTCACTCCCACCCTCATCGGTGGAGGAGCGGATCGAGCTCCAACTGTACATGTGGGATGGCGGGTCCTCGGATGGGTCCGTCTCAGCACCGGGACGCGGTACATACTCGAGTACTCGCGTCTGGTGACGTCTCGGGCTCCATGCGGAGGATCTGCTCGTCGCGTGGTCTCGCTTGCTCAAAAATCCCGTTATGACGGTAAGGAGCAGTCGGGGTGAAGCGGTAGCTCGGGACGGAGTCGTGAAGGGTCGTCCCATGAACATGAATACTCCGTTGCAGCGACCCTCAAAATGATATGACCCGAGTGCCGGGTTATGGTGCAACTCCCATACCGGGGTGTCGATGAAGAGTACAAACGTCGCCATCTGAAGATATGACGGAAGAAAAGAGAGAGGGAATGAGAATCTTTCTAAAAGAATTCTCAGTAGGGTTATCCCTACCTAGGTGTCATCGTCACATCCTCAGGAACCTTGGGTTTATTTCTAAAAGGTGTGCATGCATATAAGTTCCTTTTAAGTGGGTTTCCCAAAGAGGTATTTTATCCAAGGTCCATCATATTTTATAATGCGTCTTTATAACTTAAGCAGAAATATACTAATGATATGAATGCATCATAAGGTAAACCAAACAATAGAATAACTAGGAAACATTATAACATTGGCATAAGTAAAGTTTATGTGACATTGTCAACTTTAACTTTCATCTCATGGGGCCGCCCTAAAACTTCTCTAGGTTATGAGCTCATACCTTAACTAGTCGTCACTAGCTCTTACTTATCCTATGATAAGCGTAACATAATCCCGACTTAAAGTACGGGCTAGGGGGCAAATTAAGGATCTCCTTTCTAGGATCATTTCCTCTTTGAAACGCTTTGCTAGCCACGTGGGCCTCGCAATTTGTCCGCTTTGGCAGGCTGCATCTACACATACCCTCACGGATTTGTCTCCTCCTGGGGTGCTCGGCCGAACCGGTGTCACCCAGGAGAAGCGCGTCTCAGTGTTGTGTCACATTTATATTTTCATAAGTATTACATCACAATTACCTCATTATTTATCATATTCATTTTTATCATGCATTCTCATGTAGCTTTTTCATAACATATATATCATCACATGAAACTTTCTCATAACATTCGTCACATAACACTTTCACACAAACATCATCACATAGTCATATTTAACAATCATCCCCATAGGCTCATAGACATGTTATGTTATATCTCATAGTGCTTTAAACTTCGATTATTATGAGTCTTAAACTTGCAAATTAATTATTCTTAACTTCTTTATACACCTATAGTTTGACAATTTATGAGTTATACAAATCTCATGCTTAAGAACTAATCCAAATAGCACTAAGCGGAATTTGGACAACTTTATGTTTAAGTGATTACGGAGTTCTAGAAATTACGGTTTAGATCTTTATCTCACTTTCTAAGTTATTGATCATCAACACCTAGTCTCTCGGGAACCTACAAGGTTATAACTAAGTATTTCTCACCTCACCCTATGGTCAAGAACATCTCTAAACCTCAAGAGTGCAGAAATCAAAATACTAACTTTACGGTACCTAGAAGTCACAATAATGACCCTTTCTAAGTTAGGTTTGCTCCTAAGGTTTCAAGATTAAGTCCTAAACCAATTATGAGTCATTCCTACACATATAAACTAATTTAAAACCATGATTATTGAATCTAAACCTTGCTGGACAGAATCCAGAAAAATAAATCTTTAAGGGATCTAGAACTCTCAAATTAATTCTTTTCTAGTTCCTAACTTATCCTATCTTTCACATATGAGTCTTAACATAATTATTTCCCAAACATAAGCATATTAACATCATTAACACAGCTCATACAGTGGCCAAACATAGCAAGGCAGAACCGAAACAACAACTCCATTTAAAGGCATTGAATCATAGTTTCTAAAGCACATAAAATACTAGTTTCTCTTGGAACCTTATCAAAACCTTCAAAACTCTTTTATGAACACTTTTATCATCTAAACTCATGAAAATACTTAATAGGGCAGTGGCTATATTATTTTCATCTCAAGAGGTCCTAAATTCATAACACTTGGTTCTACACATTCCTTATACTCATATAAGTTTAGAAAAATTATAAAACATAGTTTTCAATACTTGAAAACATTAAGGCCTCATAGGGCCGAAATATGAACCATAGAAAATAAATGTTTTAGACCTTTGTTTGAGATATCCTTGGGCAAGTCTTTGAGCTCTAGAATCATTAAAGTGATGACATAAAAATAAACATGCTCATGCACTTATTTTAGTTATTGCTAGAAAGTAAAGTGAGAGCATAAAATAAATATGTGGTGCAATATATTATTATCTTTGATATTTAGGTGAGGACTTGAAATATAAATATGATAATGCAAAGCTTGAAACATAAACATGATAATGCAAGTTTATTCATTATCTTGGGATTTAGTGATAGCAAGGAAATAAACATGATATGCAAAGCTTAAAGTAAACATGATGCAAGTTTCATTTTTTTATGTTTAACTAGAGCTCATTTAAGACTTTAACAAGATAATAACCCCATACAATATCTCAAAGATCACAACACAAGAGTCGAAAATCATATAAAAGAGAAAGAAAGTGAAGCTACATCAAGTTCTTTATTAAGTACCCAAAACCCCTATCTAGAGACAAATCTCTAGAACGTGCCGGCCAACTTTAAGGTTGACAAGGGTAGGCTTGGGCTTTTAGAAATCCTTAGATTAATTTTCTTAAGTTGGAAAACCATGTGAGCTAGATAACATATAGATGAAGTTGTAAGAAAAGGAAAACTCAAGCTTTAGAGGTTTCTTTGAGATGAACACAATGTCATCATCTAGAAACTCTCATCATCAAGCTATCATGCTCAAATCAAGGCCTCATGGCCGAAAATGAAAGGAAAGGAAAGACAAAGGAAAGTTCAAAAAGAATCCAAGAGAAAACTAGAGAAAAACACTTTCTTGAGCAAAATAAAGTTTGAAAACAAATCCCTACCTTTTGATGAAGATAAAAGCTTGAACTTGAAGATGGAAATGAGATGAGCAACACCTCCTAGGATGGTGATGATGATTCGGCCTTGATGAGAGAAAAAGAAAGAAAATGTGTTTCAAGTGGAGTTGTGTTTGAGGTGTGGTGTTTGAGAGGTTTGATGATGGTTCAAGGTTTTGGGGTGGTGTTTGATGGTTGAGAGGTGATGATGAGGTGAAGAGATGAAGAAGATAAAGATGAAAAGAAAGGAAGAACACTCTTGGAACTTTGAGAGAAAAAGGAAAGACTAGCAAGATAACTCTAAAACTCTAAACTTTGCAAATGCTTCAAAGTGTAACAAGGCTAACACAAGCATCCTATTTATAGAAAATCAAAACCATGGAGGAGTGAATGGGGAGGGCTTTGGCCGTAGCTCTTGAGGGAGGAAGGAAGAGAAAATATCTCTTACACAAGGTCATTCAAGCATGGTTTGAAGTATGGAAGCTATGCTACAAAGTATGGCTTGATGTGAGTTAATTCCTTATCACATTTTTATGAAATTAGGCTTCTAGAACCTTAACATGGCTGGAACTTTTCCAGCCACAAATAAATGGGGAAAATGGGTTGTTTTAATTATTTATTCATGTGGAAATTCAAGCTTGATTGAAAGTTATGACAAGGTATAGTGTATGTGACTTGAGGTATGGCCTTGGAGTGTTGAAAAATTGAACATGTGATGCATATGGAGGAGGTGAGGCTTGACCGACTTGGGGCAGCAGAATGGGAGGATGTTTTGACCATTTAATTGTGTGTTAATGGTAGGTTTAGATGTGTATTAGCTTAGGTACAAGGTTAGGAATGATTAAGCTTAAGTTTAGGTAACTAAGAATGTGATTTAGGGAGTTTATGACAAGTTTAGGAGTGCTCATACATCATTAAAGAATTTAAAACTCATTTATGAATAAACAATGTGTAACACAATTCCATGATTTAAGGAATTGGAAAGAGAAAACACTATTCAAGATTCTATGACTAGGTGTCATAAAATTAAAATATGATTTTAGGTTGTAATTAAGTACTTTTTGGTTCTAATCAACTTTAATAAATTATTTTGGCTCTAGATTAATTAAGGAAATTAATTAACCTTCGATTAGAGCCTAATATTGCTTAGGTTTGCTTAATCGAGTGATTAAGCGTAAAAATACGAAACTAGGGGCAAAACCGTAATTTTGTACTAATTTTGCCCGGGACTTCAAAAATTAAAACTGAGGTCATATAATACATAAAAACGCCTTTTAAAACCATCTGGAGAAGTTTCGGGTTCATCCGGCACTTGCAAACGGGTAAAACACCACAGGGGCGTTTTGGTCATTTTGACTAAAACTTCAAAACGAGATTTTCGATCCCGGGAAGGTACATAAGTTTTCTAATCCCCTTCCAACATTGACTTTGCCCTTCGAGTGCTGCCGCACTGGCTTCCCTCGAATTCCGGGCTGAAAATGACCTCAGGGGCATTTTGGTCATTTTCACTCTAACAGAAAATCGGGGCGTTACATTAGAATCCCATGATTATGATGATTGAAGATTGAGTAATACTTTGTCTCCAGTATTTTGTATGTTATTGTCATTGTAGCTTTTCTTTCTGAAGCTTAGTATTACTTTTTAACGACCATTTCCTTGATTCTGTTTCGTGGAACCGATTTCTTTGATGTATATGATAATGTCTTGCTTAATGCACTTCTTGCTTCTTCTCATTTTATCTTCTTTTCACGATCAAGACTAGAAGTTTTGTGATGTGAAATCACTTTCCCATGCTTTTTGATTGTGCGTCTTAAAAAAACATCTGGTATCTTTACAACAGAAGCTCAAGGTGGCCATTAATTATTCTTCAAAGCATTTTCTTTGAATTGGCTTTGTTGTCATTCAAAAAAATTTTAATTCAACTTTCTGAAGGGTCTTGAAGTTTACAACCTATATAAGATCATATCATGGAGGAGAATTTGAAAATCATGTTTTCAAAGATTTTTATGAAAATCAAGGCATCTTTTATGACTTCTCTACATATAAAACTCCTCAACAAAATGGGGCTAAAGAAAGGAAAAACAGAAGCTTACAAGCGATAGCCAGAACCATGCTTTTAGAAAGTGGTTTATCAAAATGTTTTTAGGCAGAGGATGTAAACACCTCATGCTATTCCAAAAGAGAACCTTTCTAAGGCCAATCCTTAAGAAAATTCCTTATAAGCTATAGAAGGGAAGAAAACCTAACATATCTTATTTTCATATATTCTATTCATCTTGTTTTATCCTTCACACAAAGGACAAACTTGCAAAGTTTAATCCTAAATTTGATGATGAAATTTTCTTAGTGTACTCTTCAATTTCCAAAGCATATAAGGTGTATAACAAGATAACACTATTCATGGAAGAGGCCATCCACATCAAGTTCAAAGAACTTCAAAAAGGACTTTGTTGATTATCTTAAAGAATTGGAAGAAAATCTTGAGAAACTGAACCTCAAGTATGGATATAAAAGTGCACAAGAAGGGAGGTTCAATCATGCTTTGGTACTCTCTCAAATCTGAAATGTTTGACAAAATACTATCAAGCATTAAGCTTAAAGTATAGCAGAAATATGATTAGTTGTTTCAAAAAGTAGATTTCTGAAGTATGACATTAATAAACAACCAGATAAAGAAAGTTTTCAGCATATATGAAATACTAAAGCAGAGCAATAAAAATAAAACAAATTAAGGAGAAAAAGATTATGACACAAATATTTTTATACTAGTTCGGGCAAACCTGCCTACATCCCGTACTCAACACACGTTGAGATTCCACTAAATATTTTTCTCAACTTGAGAAAGAAAACTGGATAGTCTTTACAGTAGCCTTCCCAAGCTCTAACAAGTAAATAGTAGATAACCCCTATTGTCACAAACTGAGTAGTCCTTCCCACCCTCTCCAAGCTGAACCGAGTAGTTATTCCCAGCTTTTTCAAGCTGAACCATAATGAGTAGAACACCTCTACCATTACGTTGTGAGTAGTTATTCCCAGCCTCTCCAAGTTGAATTGTAATCAGTATAACACCTCTACTATCGCATTGCAAGTAGTTTATCCTAGCCTCTCTAAGTTGAATCGTAATGAGTAAAATGCCTTTACTATCACATTGCAAGTAGTTTTACCTTCGCCTATCCAAGCTATGTTGTAACACCCTAAAAATTATACAAAAATTAATTTGAGCTTTTCTGGCCATAATTTCACAAATTTGATGAACATAGAAATGATCAGGACAATCCAATGAATCTGTATAAAAAAAAAAATATGAATAGTAACTTGCGGGTCTCGCAGGCCCGTCGGGACAGCCGAAACCCTAGAATTCGGGCCTGAAGATACTCGAAATTGAGAAAATATAAGGATAAGGTTAGAAATAGTTAGAAATAAAAATTTTATACTTAGAACTATTTTTCGGGTAATAGTTGATTTCCCGGGTACATTGTTTTACCCGTTCGGTAGAATTTCGGTGTGTGATTTATGACACCGAAAACTATTTTAATCTTTACAAAAATAATGAACCTTATCCCTTTATATCAAATGAATGGCTAAGATTTAATCTTGAATTAGAAGATTAATCTTAGCCATCCATTTTTCTTTCTAAGGTCAAAGATTACTTTATTATATGTTATAATATTCCTACATTAATGTAAGATAAATACAAGGCATTCTTCTCCAAGAAGCCATTGCATTTCTCGGCCATGAACCAGAAACCACATCTCCATGGTGTTTTTTTCACAAAACCTAAGTTAGGTGCTCAAAAACCTTAGTTTTAAATCACCAAAACCCTAAATCTCCTTCATAAAACTTATTCTACTCATCAAGATCTTTCAATCTAACCGATTAGAATTTGAATCCATCAACTTTTCCTGCATTGAAAGCTCATTATCAGCTGTGTAAGGAAGGGTTTGGTGTGGGTTTGAAGGCTTAGAAGTAAAGGGAATCATCCTTGGAGCCAAGATCACTAAAGCCACCAAGTAGGGCTTGTTTCATCCTATTTTCTTTCTGATTTTGCTCTGGAATATTATGATTGAATAATTCCGAAATTCTAAGTTTATTGGTTGATATTATGTTGATATTGATGTATTAATTTTTGTGGAGTGTTTGGATGTTGTGAAAAATGATTTTTGTCAAAAGAGAATTTGACACATGCTGCTGGATTTTCGGATTTCAACAGAACAGAATTTGTTCATGAATTTTCTGGCTCATTACTAGTCATTTTTATTAGCTATAAAACTTATATGTTGAAGCTAACATCATAAGGAAACTTTGATAATTTTCATGGTTCATGATAAGGAACTTTACTAGCTGAGAAAAATCATAAATTGAGAGTCTAGCTATGCTGCCTGAAATCTTCGTACTGAAGCTGTAAATTGGTATAATTTTGTGACCTTAACAAATGATGGAATTACCCTTTGAAATTTTTACAGGGAGTTAATAACATATTTAAGTACAATTTTGATTTTTATTTTGAAGTAATTCAATCATTTGATTGGTCTAAAAATTATGAGAACCCTATTCTGAGCTGTGAAAAAGTGGCCTCTGACCACCAAATTTGTATAATTTATTTAGCATGGTTAGAGAACTCCAATTGCTATGAAAATTTTACAGGGTCTCTTAGACACATTGAGATGTCATGAGGAATTTTTATGATCCTTTAATGGGCCGTTTGATTGAGAAATTAATTGTTGTTATTGGAATGAGAAATCTGTCAATATGCTGGAAATGAGCTAAATTCTTGATTTGGAAGTAAAATGTCCTTTGATACCACTATGATGAACTTAGATGCATGCTATGTTCTTTAAAGCTTGGTTTATGATGAATGAATGAGAATCACATATGATTGATTGTTTATATGATTATAAATGCATGCATTGGTAAAGAGAAATGTGATAAGTGAATGCTATATATATATATATATATGTTTGAAGCATTATGAAGCTCAAAAATTTATGCTAATGTATGCCTATATATGTGAGCTTGAAGATTATATATATGCTATGTAAAGAAGGAAAAGTCCTCGTTAATGCGTAAAGGGCATGGAAAAGTCCCCTTTAGCGTGTAGAGGGCACGAGAAAGTCCCCTTTAGCGTGTAAAAGGCACAGGAAAATCCCCTTTAGAGTGTAAAGGGCACGGAAAAGTCCCCTTTAATGTGTAGAGGGCACGAGCAAGTCCCCTTCAGTGGGTAAAGGGCACGGAAAAGTCCCCTTGATTAGTTCAAGGGCACGGAAAGATAGGGATAGTATTTCTAAGATTCTTTTTGATGTACCGAGAGTAAGTAAAGTTGTAAATAAAGCACTATAATATTAAGTAGTATGCTATGTGTATATCAAGTGATTGAATAATAAAAGCGATCCACTTCGAAAGTATGATTTAGAAATTTAAAAATAAACCTTTGATCTAGGTTGTATGCTCACAATTTCTTAATAAATCGAAGTGGCTGGGACGATGACGATGACATTAATTTTCAGTGTATGTTTTGGGGAATGCCCTACTGAGAATTGTGTAATTCTCACCCCTATGTGTTTTTGTGTTCCCGTGTCGTCTCCAGGTTGAACCAGAGAACTATGGGATGCTACACCAAAAGAGGTCGGATTAGCAGTAGTCCAGTGTTTGAGATTGTATTAGATGTACTTAGATGTATGTATAGGTGTGTAAAGTTAACAGAGAACATATGTGTATTAGAGCTCATAGAAGAGCTTCCCTATGTAATCAACTTTATATTAAATAAATATTTTGTATCTTGCTATATATGTTGATCGAATTACGCTAGTTAGTACACGAGCCCATCGGATTTCCTATAGTTACTTAAGAAAGGTCCGCTAAGTAAAAAGTAACAACTCTTGAGTACGATGTCATGGTTTAAGGATAATGTTGTGCTTGGGAGGGTGTTACATATGTCACACTGATCACTACTAGATCAAGGTCACAAAGGTTTTGTGTTTAGGTTGTTACTCAAACTAAACTACACCCAAGTGTCCTTACAAATACACAATAAACAGACCTGGAATAACTTGAGTGACTTCTTTCTAACATCTATTCTAGGGAAGAGTATACAGATACAAAGCATTTATGAACTAGAAAGAAGATTTTTGCACTTCAAGGAAACATATTACATGATATGATGAACTTTATAAGAAGTGTGGAGGGATTTTTCTAGAGTTTCCACTTTTATATCTTCAATCTTCTCATTAGATTTTGAGTACAACATCTCCATTTATAGCGGTTTTCCTTCATGACTGTTGCCGTTGATCAGTTCTCAAAGTGACATGTGTAGATCTTCTATTCGTGTCTCGAAAAAGCAGTTTAGAAAAGTAGGTTGACAAGCTGTCACATTGGTTACAGATGTTGTTGTATGATAGAGGTTTCTAATGTTTCTTTAGAAACTACTTTTTTTACTTTCTGATAATGGTTTCTGAACTCCTCCTTCTAGAAGCTAGGATGGTTGACCAAATAGGTAGAAGAGATGATGTACCATTATTGAAACTGGGTTTGACTTGAGATTTGAAATTTGAAATTCAAATTTCCCTCATTTTCCTACAGTGTTCAATGATCCACAATGAAGAGAGCTTTTTGACGAATGCTATCACTTCCTTGATAATTCTTTGGTCTTTCTGATCTTCAATCTAAGCTTTATAATGATGAATGATTTACGATTATGATGATTGAAAACTGTGTGATACAATGCTTTCAGATTTTGTATGATATCTTCATTCTCAGTGTATTTTTTGATGTTTCGTTCTACATTTTTAGGACTCTTGCCTTGGTTTCTTGTTGTTGATTTGATTTGCTTTATTCCTTGATGCATGTAAACACACTTTACACGATATAATGTTTACTTCTATTAAGCTTAATCTCTTCACACAATATAAAATATGTTTGCATATGTCAAGTGAAATCATTCTCGCTCAAGTCCGTGTTATGCATTTCGAAAATACCTGCTATGTTTTGTCAAAAAACTCAAGGTAGACATTGGTTATTCTTCAAAATATTTTCTTTAAATTGGTTTTGTTTTCATTCAAAACAATATAGCTCTCATACTTTCTAAAGGGTTCTAGAGCTTACACAAAGAACCCTCAGAAAGTAAGTAAATGAAAGTGCAACCTTCAAAAAGTAAGCTCCAGAACATGGACTCTTCAGAAAGTTTACTTAGGATTCCAGAGCCTCTAGAAAATGACATTTCTAAGCATAAAGAAGATGAAAGAGAAACTAAAGAACATCAAGGCTATAGAAACTATAAAGGAGTTTCTAATCTAAAAGCAGTTTCTTAGAACAAAGTTCTATGAGACATTTCAAAGGGTGTGGGAACCAGATCCTCCATCAGAAATGTATCTAACTATGCTTTCATCTCAACCATCAAGCCTAAATGCAATGAAGAAGCTTGGAATGATTAAAGTTGGGTGGATGCTATGTAAAAGGAAATAGACTAGTTTGAGAAAAGAAAAGTTTGGACGCTAGTAAAGAAGCCCAAAGGAAAGACCATCATTGAAACAAAATGGGTGTTCAGAAACAAGATAGATGAAACTGGCAAAGTCATTAGAAACAAAGCAAGATTGGTTACACAAGGTTGTAATCAACATGAGGGAATTGATTATTATGAAACTTTTTTGCCAGTAGCTAGGCTTGAAGCCATAAGAATGTTGCCTATAAGGGATTCACTCTTTACCATATGGACGTCAAGTCTGGTTTCTAAACAGATTCCTCTCTAAGGAAATATATGTGAACTAACCTCCAGTTTTTAAGAGTGAAAACCTTCCAAACCATGTCCTCAAGCCAACAAAGGCACTTTACGGTCTAAACAAGCTCCCCAAGCTTGGTATGAAAGGTTGAGTACCTTTTTACTAAAGAATAGGTTCAAGAAAGGTAAAGTTGATACTATCCTATTTACTCTTGAACAAGATAATCATTTTCTGATAGTCCAAATATATGTTGATGATATCATATTTGGTACAACTGATCATTATCTCTATGAAAAGTTTTCAAAATTAATACAAAGTGAATTTGAGATGAGCATGATAGGTAAACTCAAGTTTTTCCTCGAACTTCAGATAAAACAACAAAATGAAAGAACCTTGATCCATTAAGAAAAGTATACAAAAGAGATTTTGAAAAAGTTTAATATGGATCAAGCAAAACCCATGAGTATTCCTATGTATCTCATCTATCTCAAGTGATCAATGCTGATGAGAATGGTGAAAAGATATTGGAAAGTGACTATAGAGGAATGATTGGTTCACCTCTGTACCGTACAGCAAGTAGACCAGACATTCAGTTAAGTGTGAGAATTTGTGCTAGATTTCAATCTAACCCAAAGCAATCATACTTAACTGCTATTAAGATAATTTTAAGATATTTATCTAATACTACTAATCTTGGATTATGGTATGAGAAAGGTACATGTTGTGAGATTGTAGGATACTGTGATGCTGACTTTGCTGTAGATAGAGTAGAGAGAAAAAGCACCAGCGGATGCTGCTGCTTCTTTGGAAAAAGTCTCATCGGCTAGTTATGCAAGAAGCAAAATGCCATTGCTCTCTCTATCACTAAAGTTGAATATGTAGCTGCTACAATCGGTGCACCCAGATGCTGTGGATAAGGAACCATCTAGAAGATTTTCACCTGAAGCGTTCCAAAATCCTTATGTTCTATGATAATACTAGTGCTATTAATCTTGCTAAGAATTCTACCTAGCACTCTAGATCCAAAAACATCGATGTGTAACATCATTTTATTTGATATCATATTCTAAAAGGGGATGTTGAGTTAATGTCTGTGAATACTGAAGACCAAGTGTCTAATATATTCACAAAAATATTAGCTGAAGATTGCTTTCGTGTTTTTGAAAAATCTTTTGAACTTAAAAGTTTTTAAATCTACATAAGCATTCATGCATAAACATATCTAGATACTCCCCTTCATGGCTCTAAACTGAGGTCCAAATGAAGACAATCAGTTTGCAAGGCTAAAAAATCATTCTGAAGATCAGAAAGTCAATTTTCGAGCTAAAAAAGAAGATCAAAGGATCAGAATATGGGTTATATGATCTCACAAAGTTTAGAGTCTGAAGATGTATAAGGTATAAGAAAGAAGTGTTATCTTGATGATTCAGAAAGTTGACAAGGTTCAGAAAGTGGTTCCAAGCTTCAGAAACCACTATCTCAGGAAGCATTGAAAAGGCGGGATAATTCTCACTCTTTTTGAGTTCCTCTTTCCCATGTCATCTCACCTTCAGTCTTTATATCCGATCACTTAAATAACTTCTTACTCCTCACACGTCACACTTTACTCCCTTGTTTTCCACCTAAGCACCCAAAACCTCAACTGTTTCATATTCTCCTTTCATACAAGCCTTCTCTATAACCATTCTGTCTCTCAAGCCCTCACCTTCTTTGTTTAACCCTTCCATACACTACCTTACAATGGCTAAAAGCAAACATTTTAATGGATGCATCGCTCACGGGCGATTCTGTACTTGCAGTTCCCATGGAGATATGGGGTAGTAGCGAGGGGGAGGCTACTGCAACTCAGCCCCTCTGAGGAGTTCAGCATGCTCATAGGGGAGCCATTCATCCGTGCCGTGAAGCTCATGTTCATCCCGGACCTACTCCTGCCGACATCACTTGTGTACTGGGTTACATACCTTCCTTTTAGTAGCATCATTAGTAGGAGCTTGCAGTGGAATTTGGAGTGCCTATGCATACACCATGGATATGATAGCCTCCTTGTGCTTTTTTTATTAGAGGTTGTCTACTTAAGCGCACCCCAGTAGGAGTAGCGGGTAGAAATGGTCTTGGCTAGTTTATATTCAGCTTTTATTCATGTACTTTTCATATTAACTATGGATGACTGTACTTACTCTAACCCTTGTTGGTGGTCTTGACTGTACTTACTATGTATGTATGTATGTGTATGTATATGTATATTTTGATGTGCAAGGAGGAACAGTGATATATGAATCTATGATGACATGAGTATGTTTATGATGTTCTGATGTTTTTATTTCCTTTCCACTTGTATGCAGGATGGATGATGTAATTTACTTTAGTATGCACGGCTCACGTTTTCATTTTAAGTTTAAAAAAAAACCCATATTTTTCTAAGTACTTTAACAATGTAAAGTTAAGAACTGAAACAAAAGAGTAATAACTAATAAGTAACTCAAAATGAATCCTAGGCGTGTTGGGTTAAATATTAGGGTGTTACATTTTGGTACCAAAGTAGTTCGGTTCTCACGAAACCTGAGGATTGGACTAACTATGCTTCTTAAACATGATGCAATAGTTATGTCATGTGTAGATGTTTTATTAATAGGATAAGCTATAGGATAAAAATGCATGACTTTTAGATGTATATAGGTACCACGATAACTAGCTCACTTTACATGAAGTATTAAGCCTGATCACCTCAGTGTTTGTTGTTCTGTGTGCTTAGGGATTCATGATACGATCATGATAGAATATAACTCCAGGCGGAGGCGAGCAGGGTAACAAAACTGCTGAAGCTTTCAGGGAAATGGCAAGGGCCATGCAGATGATGTTCAAGCGGATGGACTGTAACACCCTAAATCTTAACCCAAGACTACTAGCATATACTTAGGTTAATCTTTAGAATATTACTTCTTGGTCTCATCTTTTACTTAGAAAATACTTAGCGGAAATATGGGTAAAATTTTTCTTTTTGGAATTTAAAATCAAAGTGAGAGTCACGCACGAATCTTTAAGAGGAAGCATAGCGAAACATATAAGCAAAGCATAGAAAACACATCATGTCATGGGAACATCAACTGAATCATAGATATATATATATATAACATGCCTACCCAAAGGGGCAGGACTATTTGATACATCATGAAACAAAATACAACTGAAATGCAATACAAGGAAATCATAAAAAGCAAATACAAGAGAAACTACACCCATACCCATGTGCACCTAAAGTAGACAACCTCATATACAAAATAAGGTTTGTCCACAACTATGTGGCGTGTGTGTGCACTAACTACTACCCCTCCTATGACTACTCCTGCTAGTCCGAGTACTGTGGGATCGAGTCGATCCACTGGCGAATCTCGGCGGGAGTGGTCGAGCGCATCATCGGGGCATGTCCACCGCGGCGAGGACGCATAGATGGCCGAGGAGCCAACCTCGGCTGGACCACCGTCTCCTCACTCCCAGCCCTCATTGGTGGGGGAGAGGGACTAGAGCTCCAACTGTACATGTGGGAAGGCGGGTCCTCGGATGGGTCCATCTCTCGAGCACCGGGACGCGCACACATACTCGGGGTACTCGCATATTGCTGAGGTCTCGGGCTCCATGCGGAGGATCTGCTCATCGCGTGGTCGTGCTCGCTCAAAAATCCCGTTATGACGGTAAGGAGCAGTCGGGGTGAAGCGGTAGCTCAGGACGGGTCTTGTGAAGGGTCGTCCCATGAACATGAATACTCTGACAGTGCAGCGACCCTCAAAATGGTATGACCCGAGTGCCGGGTTATGGTGCAGCTCCCATACTGGGGTGTCGATGAAGAGTACAAATGTCGCCATCTGAAGATATGACGGAAGAAAAGAGAGAGGGAATGAGAATCTTTCTAAAAGAATTCTCAGTAGGGTTATCCCTACCTAGGTGACATCGTCACATCCTCAGGAACCTTGGGTTTACTTCTAAAAAGGTGTGCATGCATATAAATTCCTTTTAAGTTATCTTTCCAAAGTGTTTATTTATCCAAGGCCCATCATATTTTACAATGCGTCTTATAGCTAAGCCTAAAATAACCCAATGATATGAGTGCATCATAAAGGTAAACCAAACAATAGAATAACTAGGAAACATTATAACATTAGCATAAGTATAATATATGTGACATTGTTAACTTTAACTTTCATCTCATGGGGCCGCCCTAAAACTTCTCTAGGTTATGAGCTCATACCTTAACTAGTCGTCACTAGTTCTTACTTATCCTATGATAAGCGTAACATAATCCCGACTTAAAGTACGGGCTAGGGGGCAAATTAAGGATCTCCTTTCTAGGATCATTTCCTCTTTGAAACGCTTTCCTAGCCACGCGGGCCTCGCAATTTGTCCACTTTGGCAGGCTGCATCTACACATACCCTCACGGATTTGTCTCCTCCTGGGGGTGCCCGGCCGAACCGGTGTCACCCAGAGAAGCTGCCTCAGTGTTATGTCACATTTAAGTTCTCATAAGTATTAAATCATAAATACCTCATCATTTATCATATTCATTTTTATCATGCATCCTCATATAGCTTTTTCATCACATATATATCATCACATGAAACTTTCTCATAACATATGCATCGTCACATAAAACTTTCACATAACATAAACATCATCACATAGTCATATCTAACGATTATCCCCATAAGCTCATAGACTTGATATGTTATAACCCAAAGTGTTTTAAACTTCGATTCTTATGAGTCGTAAACTTGCAAATTAATTGTTCTAACATTATCCTTAGCTTCTTATACACCTATAGTTTCACAACTAATGAGTTATACAAA
Source organism: Dalbergia cultrata (assembly GCA_031216105.1). Classification (NCBI taxonomy): domain Eukaryota; kingdom Viridiplantae; phylum Streptophyta; class Magnoliopsida; order Fabales; family Fabaceae; genus Dalbergia; species Dalbergia cultrata. The sequence goes on from CM062346.1 coordinate 51,196,114, forward strand.
TTTTTATGCTCAAGAACTAATCCAAATAGCACTAAGCGGAATTTGGACAGCTTTATGTTTATGTGATTACGGGGTTCTAAAAATTACGGTTTAGATCTTTATCTCACGTTCTAAGTTATTGATCATCAACACCTAGTTTCTTGGGAACCTATAAGGTTATAACTAAGTATTTCTCACCTCACACTATGGTCAAGAACATCTCTAAACCTCAAGAGTGCAGAAATTGAAATCCTAACTTTACGGGTACCTAGAAGTCACAATAATGACCCTTTCTAAGTTCGGTTTGCTCCTAAGGTTTCAAGATTAAGTCCTAAACCAATTATGAGTCATTTCTACACATATAAACTAATTTAAAACCATGATTATTGAATCTAATCCTTGCTGGACAGAATCCAGAAAAATAAATCTTTAAGGGATCTAGAACTCTCAAATTAATTCTTTTCTAGTTCCTAACTTATCCTATCTTTCACATATGAGTCTTAACATAATTATTACTCAAACATAAGCATATTAACATCATTAACACAGCTCAGATAGTGGCCAAACATAGCAAGGCAGAACCGAAACAGAAACTCCATTTAAAGGCATTGAACATAGTTTCTAAAGCACATAAAATACTAGTTTCTCTTGGGACCTTGTTAAAACTTTCAAAAACTCTTTTATGAACACTTTGATCATCTAAACTTATGAAAATACTTAAGAGGGCAGTGGCTATAGTATTTTCATCTCAAGTGGTCCTAAATTCATAAAACTTAGTTCTACATATTCCTTGTACTCATATAAGTTTAGAAAAATTATAAAACATAGTTTCCAATACTTGGAAACACTAAGGCCTCATAAGGCCGAAATATGAACCAAAGGGAATAAATTTTTTAGACCTTTGTTTGAGATATCAATGGGGAAGTCTTTGAGCTCTAGAATCATTAAAGTGATGACATAAAAATAAACATGCTCATGCACTTATTTTAGATATTGCTAGAAAGTAAAGTGAGAGCATAAAATAAACATGTGGTGCAATATATTATTATCTTTGATATTTAGGTGAGGACTTGAAATATAAATATGATAATGCAAAGCTTGAAATATAAACGTGATAATGCAAGTTCATTCATTATCTTGATATTTAGTGATAGCAAGGAAGTAAACATGATATGCATAGCATAAAATAAACATGATGCAAGGTTTATTTTATGGTTAGCTAGAGCTCATTCAAGACTTTAACAAGGTAACAACCCAATACAATATCTCAAAGATTACAACCCAAAAATCGAAAATCATATAAAAGAGAAAGAAAGTGAAACTACATCAAGTTCTTTATTAAATACCCAAAACCCCTATCTAGAGAAAAATCTCTAGAACGTGCCGGCCAACTTTAAGGTTGACAAGGGTAGGCTTGGGCTTTTAGAAATCCTTAGATTAATTTTCTTAAGTTGAAAAACCATGTGAGTTAGATATCATATAGATGAAGTCATAAGAAAAGGAAAACTCAAGCTTTAGAGGTTTCTTTGAGATGAACACAATGTCATCATCTAGAAACTCTCATCATCAAGCTATCATGCTCAAAATCAAGGCCTCATGGCCGAAAATGAAAAGAAAGGAAAAACAAAGGAAAGTTCAAAAAGATTCCAAGAGGAAACTAGAGAAAAACACTTTCTTGAACAAAACAAAGTTTGAAACCAAATCCCTACCTATTGATGAAGATAAAAGCTTGGTCTTGAAGATGAAGATGAGATGAGCAACACTTCCTAGGATGGTGGTGATGATTTCGGCCAAGGAAAAGAAAAGGAAAGGAGATGTGTTTTGAGTGAAGTTGTGTTTGAGGTGTGGTGTTTGAGAGGTTTGATGATGGTTCAAGGTTTTGGGGTGGTGTTTGATGGTTGAGAGGTGATGATGAGATGAAGAGATGAAGAAGATAGAGATGAAAAGAAAGGAAGAACACTCTTGGAACTTTGAGAGAAAAAGGAAAGACTAGCAAGACAACTCTAAAACTTTAAACTTTGCAAATGCTTCAAAGTGCAACAAGGCTAACACAAGCATCCTATTTATAGAAAAACAAAACCATGGAGCTTGCAAATGGAGGGAGTGGCCGTGTGGTTTGGAGGGAAAAGGAAGAGAAAAATATCTCTTACACAAGGTCATTCAAGCATGGTTGAAGTATGGAAGCTATGCTACAAAGTATGGCTTGATGTGAGTTAATTTCCTATCAAATTTTTATGAAATTAGGCTTCTAGAAACTTGTCATGGCTGGAACTTTTCCAGCCACAATTAAATGGGAAAAATAGGTTGTTTTAATTATTTATTCATGTGGAAATTCAAGCTTGATTGAAAGTTATGACAAGGTATAGTGTACGTGACTTGAGGTATGGCCTTGGAGTGTTGAAAAATTGAACATGTGATGCATAATGGGGGAGGACAGCTTCGGCCAAGGCTGGACAGCAGAGTGGAGGTGAGTTTTGACCATTTAATTGTGTGTTAATGGTATGTTTAGATGTGTATTAGCTTAGGTACAAGGTTAGGAATAATTAGGCTTAAGTTTAGGTAACTAAGAATGTGATTTAGGGAGTTTATGACAAGTTTAGGAGTGCTCATACATCATTAAAGAATTTAAAACTCATTTATGAATAAACAATGTGTAACACAATTCCATGATTTAAGGAATTGGAAAGAGAAAATACTATTCAAGATTCTATGACTAGGTGTCTTAAAATTAAAATATGATTTTAGGTTGTAATTAAGTACTTTTTGGTTCTAATCAACTTTAATAAATTATCTTGACTCAAGATTAATTAAGGAAATTAATTAACCTTCGATTAGAGCCTAATATTGCTTAGGTTTGCTTAATCGCGTGATTAAGCGTAAAAATACGAAACTAGGGGCAAAACCGTAATTTTGCACTAATTTTGCCCGGGACTTCAAAAATTAAAACTGAGGTCATAGAATATATAAAAACACCTTTTAAAACCATCTGGAGAAGTTTCGGGTTCATCCGGCACTTGCAAAAGGGTAAAACACCGCAGGGGCGTTTTGGTCATTTTGACCTGAAAACTCGAAAAACAAGATTTTCGATCCCGGGAAGGTAAATAAGTTTTCTAATCCCCTTCCAACATTGAGTTTGCCCTTCGAGTATTGCCGAACCGGCTTTCCTTGAATTCTGGGCTAAAAATTACTTCAGGGGCATTTTGGTCATTTTCACTCTAACAGAAAAATCGGGGCGTTACATTACTCCCCTCCTTAAAAAGAATTTCGCCCTCGAAATTCGTACCTTAGAAAAGCTCTGGATATTTGGACTTCATCTCTGACTCTAGTTCCCACGTGTATTCTTCCGACTTGCCTTGTCCCCACGCCACTTTTACCAAAGGAACAGACTTGTTCCTTAACTGTTTGACTCCGTGATCCACTATTCTCGTAGGCGGTACATTGAAAGTGAGGTCCTCCCTCAACTGTACATGCTCTGGTTCTAGGACATGGCTAGGGTCGGACTCATATTTACGTAACTGGGAGACGTGAAAAACATCATGAAGGTTTGACAGATTGGGTGGTAAGGCTATTTTGTACGCTACAGATCCGACTCTCTGAAGAATTTCAAAAGGACCGAGAAATCGGGGACTCAACTTTTTAACTTTCATGGCTCTCCCTATTCCTGTAGTGGGGGTGATTCTTAGAAATACGTGTTCTCCTTCTTGGAACTCCAAGGGCTTGCGCCTTTTGTCCGCATAGCTTTTCTGTCGACTTTGAGCGGTTAAGATTCTATCCTTGATCTTCTTGATTTGTTCCGTCGTTTCCCTCACTACTTCAGGTCCTAAGACACTTTGTTCTCCGGGCTCGTACAAACACAAGGGTGATTGGCACTTCCTTCCGTATAACGCCTCGTACGGTGCCATACCGATGCTCGCGTGATAACTGTTGTTATCATAAACTTCGATCAAAGGCATGTACTTATCCCAACTTCCTTTTTGGTCTAAGACACAGGCTCTCAGCATATCTTCCAGGGTTTGGATTGTCCTCTCGGACTGACCATCCGTTTGCGGGTGGTAAGCAGTGCTTAGGCACAAATTGGAACCAAACGCCTTTTGAAAAGCTCCCCAAAAACGTGACGTAAACTGCGGATCTCGATACGAGATTATCGTCGATGGTACTCCATGCAACCTTACTATTTCTTGGATGTAAGGCTGGGCCAACTTATCCAACGAGTACGTGACTCGAATAGGTAGAAAGTGAGCCGACTTAGTCAGTCAATCCACGATTACCCATACGGCATCGTGGCCAGCTTGGGTCTTTGGCAATCCTGTCACGAAGTCCATTGATATACTCTCCCACTTCCACTCGGGGATTGACAGGGGTTGCAACATGCCAGAAGGTTTTTGGTGTTCGATCTTGACCTTTTGGCAGACCAAACACTTACTCACCCAGGCGACCACATCCTTCTTTAATCCGGGCCACCAAAACATCCTCTTCAAGTCTTGATACATCTTGGTAGTACCAGGATGGATGGCAAAATGGCTCTTGTGAGCCTCCTCCAAGATCTTCTCTCGGAGGTCGCCATCTTGTGGCACACAGATTCGCCCCTCGAACCTCCATAACCAGTCAGGGCCTCGCACAAAACCTTTCAACTTTCCGGCCTTAACTGCCTCGATTGTCTCCATAAAGTCCTCATTTTCTCTTTGGGCAAGCATAATCCTTTGCTTAAACCCACTGGTCACCGTGAGATGACTCATCACGATACCATTCTTCGTTATAGACATTCCAAGATTCATATCCCTAAACTGCTCTATTAGCCCAACTTCATTAACCATCATACTTGACAGACGTAACGAGTTTCGGCTCAAGGCGTCGGCTACTACATTAGCCTTGCCGGGGTGGTAACTTAAGCCAAAATCCTAGTCCTTGAGGAATTCCATCCATCTCTTCTGCCTCATATTTAACTCATTTTGATCAAAGAGATGCTTGAGACTCTTATGATCGGAGAAAACTTCAAACCTTACACCATACAAATGGTGTCTCCACATCTTAAGGGCGAACACGATGGCCGCTAACTCTAGGTCATGGGTGGGGTAGGTTACCTCATAAGGCTTGAGTTGTCTGGACGCATAGGCTACCACTTGCCTGTTTTGCATCAACACACAGCCTAAACCCTTGCCAGAAGCATCGTAATATACCTCGAAGGGTACATTGGGGTCAGGTAAAATTAAAACTGGGGTTGAGGTGAGCTTTTCCTTAAGCTCTAGGAAACTCTTTTCACATTCGGGGCTCCACTCAAACGGGGCATTCTTCCTAGTGAGCTTAGTTAAAGGTAGGGCTAACTGGGAAAATCCTTTGATAAACCTACGGTAATATCCAGCTAAACCCAAAAAGCTTCTAATCTCAGTTACAGAGGTTGGCCTATCCCAATTCATCACAGCTTCTATTTTACTTGGGTCGACAGCTATGCCACCTTTTGACACAACATGTCCTAAGAAGTTTACCTCCTCTAACCAAAATTCACACTTAGACAACTTAGCGTATAACTTCTTCTCCTTTAATACCTCTAAAACCAGCCTTAAATGACGCTCATGCTCCTCGTGGGTCTTCGAATAGATGAGAATATCATCTATGAACACAACCACGAATTGATCTAAATAGGGTCTAAAGATCCTATTCATGTAATCCATAAAAACTGCGGGAGCATTCGTCAAACCAAACGACATTACATTGAACTCAAAGTGTCCATACCGAGTTCGAAAGGCGGTTTTAGGAATATCCGAACCTCTCACCCTAATCTGATGGTAACCGGACCTTAAATCAATCTTAGAAAACACTACTGCTCCTTTTAATTGGTCCATAAGATCGTCAATCCTAGGAAATGGGTATTTATTCTTTATGGTTACTTGGTTCAGCTGCCTATAGTCTATACACATCCTCATACTTCCGTCCTTTTTCTTCACAAATAAGACCGGAGCGCCCCAAGGCTAAGCACTCGGCCTTATAAAACTCTTTTCTAACAGCTCTTCTAACTGGGTTTTCAACTCTGCCAGCTCCGAGGGTGACATCCTATACGGGGCTATAGAGATTGGTCCTGTCCCAGGAACCAATTCTATGGAGAATTCAACTTCTCTTTCGGGAGGGAACTCGGGTATTTCATCTGGAAATACTTCGGGATAGTCTCTTACCACAGGTATCTCACCTAGGTTTTGCTCAAAGTCTACATCGCAGGCGGCTAGGAGAACATATCCCTTAGCTTTCTCCCCACTACAGAAGACCTCTACGGAATTTAGGTACAGCCTAATGGGTTGAGTGATGTTTTCGGGAGGAGAAGGGAAAGCTACGGTTTGGGTTCCACAATCTAACATCACACGATTTGTGTGAAGCCAGTTCATGCCTAAGATAATGCCTATGTCTTTCAAGGGTAAACAAATTAAATCTATGATAAAAGACCTATTTTCTACAACAAGATGGCAGTTTAAACAACAACGGCAAGTATTAACAGGGCGATTTGTAGGAGTAGAAACAATAAGATCGAAGGGAAGTTTAGAGACTTTTAGATTTAAGGACTCGACACTAGCAAGTGAAATGAAAGAATGAGTAGCACCAGAGTCATATAGTACAGTTAAGGGTTTACCGTTTACTTCGCACATACCTTCAATGAGATCTTTGGACTTCTTGGCGTCTTCCGCATTAAGGGTAAAGACCCTTCCTCGGTATTGTGGTCGGGGGTTTTGGTTCGATGTCCCTTGTCCGGTGCAGTCCTTTGCATAGTGGCCAGGCTTGCCACACTTGAAACATACATTCTGACCGGCTAAGCATGGGCTATTCCCGTGGTTCTTCCCGCATTGTGGGCAGACGTCAGCAGATGTTGCTCCGGGGTAAGCAGCAGGGGTTTGTGGTGCCTTGTTCTTGGTTCCACTTGGTCCTCCATTGTGGTTCCAGGGTCCACCCGGTCCACGGGGTTGATTATTGAAATTCCTCGGGCCTTGATGTTGAAATGGCGGCCTTTGGTGTTGCTTGGATTGTTGGTGAGCAGGAGCTCTTGGTGGTTGTTGTTGTTGTCGAAACTGGTTGGTCTGGTAGGGGTTGTAGTGATTCCTCGAAGGGTACTGCGGTTTGAACTTCGGGGCTTGAGGTCCGAGTCCCTTGGCTCGCTCCGCCCTTGTGATTTGAATCTTTCTCTGTCCTTCTTCAAGTATCCGGCACTTGTTGACCAGAGTTGGGAAGTCTCTGATCTCCATATGGGCCACGGCGTAGTTCATCTCTGCCTTCAGACTGGCCTCATACTTCACACACTTCCAAACCTCATCGGGGTTCCCTTGGAACACCCGAGAGAACTTGATTAGCTCCTCAAACTTCGCGGTGTATTGGGCTACAGTAGACCCTCCTTGGGTCAACTGCATGAACTCAATGTCCTTCGCGTTTCTTACGGACTCCGGAAAGTACTTCTCACAGAAGTAAGTCTTGAGCGACTCGGTCAATGGGAGTTCCAGAGGCTTCTAGCAGATGCCTCGTGCCGTTCCACCAGAACTCGGCGTCGGACTTCAGCATGAAAGCAGCAAATGTGACCTTCTGCTCCTCCGAGTAGGTAACGACAGAGTAGATCTTCTCCATGTCTTTGATCCACTCATCAGCCTTGTCGGGGTTCATTACCCCTCGAAACACTGGCGGGTTCGCCTTGCGAAACTCGCCGAAGTGGGCTTGTTCCACCATCTCAGCAGCAGGGGGAGGAGGGGGAACAGGAGCAGCGTTCGCTTGTTGATCCATTTGGTCGAACATCCGTTCCATGGCTTGCGCCATGCGACGGACAGCAGCAGCAGTTGTATCATCTTGTTCAACATCGGGCGTAGTCCTAGGCCGTCGTCGCGGTGCCATTGGTCCCTAAACACATGAAACAATGAACATCAAGTTGATCAGGCTCAATATCCATGCAAAATGAGCTAGTTACCATGGCACTTGCAAGCAACAGAAGTCATGCATGTCTAGTCCTACAGCTTATCTCTATCAAGCACTACACATGACATAACTATCGTATTATGCTTATAAAGCATAGTCAGTCCAATCCTCAGGCTCCATGAGAATCGAACTACTCTGATACCATAATGTAACACCCTAAATCTTAACCCAAGACTACTAGCATATACTTAGGTTAATCTTTAGAATATTACTTCTTGGTCTCATCTTTTACTTAGAAAATACTTAGCGGAAATATGGGTAAAATTTTTCTTTTTGGAATTTAAAATCAAAGTGAGAGCCACGCACGAATCTTTAAGAGGAAGCATAGCGAAACATATAAGCAAAGCATAGAAAACACATCATGTCATGGGAACATCAACTGAATCATAGATATATATATATATAACGTGCCTACCCAAAGGGGCAGGACTATTTGATACATCATGAAACAAAATACAACTGAAATGCAATACAAGGAAATCATAAAAAGCAAATACAAGAGAAACTACACCCATACCCATGTGCACCTAAAGTAGACAACCTCATATACAAAAGAAGGTTTGTCCTCAACTATGTGGCGTGTGTGTGCACTAACTACTACCCCTCCTATGACTACTCCTGCTGGTCCGAGTACTGTGGGGTCGAGTCGATCCACTGGCGAATCTCAGCGGGAGTGGTCGAGCGCATCATCGGGGCATGTCCACCGCGGCGAGGACGCATAGATGGCCGATGAGCCAACCTCGGCTGGACCACCGTCTCCTCACTCCCAGCCCTCATTGGTGAGGGAGCGGGACTAGAGCTCCAATTGTACATGTGGGAAGGCGGGTCCTCGGATGGGTCCGTCTCCGAGTACTGGGGACGTGGCACATACAAGGGGTACTCACGTACTGCTGAGGTCTCGGGCTCCATGCGGAGGATCTGCTCATCGCGTGGTCGTGCTCGCTCAAAAATCCCATTATGATGGTAAGGAGCAGTCGGGGTGAAGTGGTAGCTCGGGACGGGGTGCGCGAAGGGTCGTCCCATGAACATGAATACTGACGGCAGCGACCCTCAAAATGGTATGACCCGAGTGCCGGGTTATGGTGCAGCTCCCATACTGGGGTGTCGATGAAGAGTACAAATGTCGCCATCTGAAGATATGACGGAAGAAAAGAGAGAGGGAATGAGAATCTTTCTAAAAGAATTCTCAGTAGGGTTATCCCTACCTAGGTGACATCGTCACATCCTCAGGAACCTTGGGTTTACTTCTAAAAAGGTGTGCATGCATATAAATTCCTTTTAAGTTATCTTTCCAAAGTGTTTATTTATCCAAGGCCCATCATATTTTACAATGCGTCTTATAGCTAAGCCTAAAATAACCTAATGATATGAGTGCATCATAAAGGTAAACCAAAAAATAGAGTAACTAGGAAACATTATAACATTAGCATAAGTATAATATATGTGACATTGTTAACTTTAACTTTCATCTCATGGGGCCGCCCTAAAACTTCTCTAGGTTATGAGCTCATACCTTAACTAGTCGTCACTAGTTCTTACTTATCCTATGATAAGCGTAACATAATCCCGACTTAAAGTACGGGCTAGGGGGCAAATTAAGGATCTCCTTTCTAGGATCATTTCCTCTTTGAAACGCTTTGCTAGCCACGCGGGCCTCGCAATTTGTCCGCTTTGGCAGGATGCATCTACACATACCCTCACGGATTTGTCTCCTCCTGGGGGTGCCCGGCCGAACCGGTGTCACCCAGGAGAAGCGCGTCTCAGTGTTGTGTCACATTTAAGTTCTCATAAGTATGAAATCATAAATACCTCATCATTTATCATATTCATTTTTATCATGCATCCTCATATAGCTTTTTCATCACAGATATATCATCACATGAAACTTTCTCATAACATATGCATCGTCACATAAAACTTTCACATAACATAAACATCATCACATAGTCATATCTAACGATTATCCCCATAAGCTCATAGACTTGATATGTTATAACCCAAAGTGTTTTAAACTTCGATTCTTATGAGTCGTAAACTTGCAAATTAATTGTTCTAACATTATCCTTAGCTTCTTATACACCTATAGTTTCACAACTAATGAGTTATACAAATTTTTATGCTCAAGAACTAATCCAAACAGCACTAAGCGGAATTTGGACAGCTTTATGTTTATGTGATTACGGGGTTCTAAAAATTACGGTTTAGATCTTTATCTCACGTTCTAAGTTATTGATCATCAACGCCTAGTTTCTTAGGAACCTATAAGGTTATAACTAAGTATTTCTCACCTCACACTATGGTCAAGAACATCTCTAAACCTCAAGAGTGCAGAAATTGAAACCTTAACTTTACGGGTACTTAGAAGTCACAATAATGACCCTTTCTAAGTTCGGTTTGCTCCTAAGGTTTCAAGATTAAGTCCTAAACCAATTATGAGTCATTTCTACACATATAAACTAATTTAAAACCATGATTATTGAATCTAATCCTTGCTGGACAGAATCCAGAAAAATAAATCTTTAAGGGATCTAGAACTCTCAAATTAATTCTTTTCTAGTTCCTAACTTATCCTATCTTTCACATATGAGTCTTAACATAATTATTACTCAAACATAAGCATATTAACATCATTAACACAGCTCATACAGTGACCAAACATAGCAAGGCAGAACCAAAACAGAAACTCCATTTAAAGGCATTGAACATAGTTTCTAAAGCACATAAAATACTAGTTTCTCTTGGGACCTTGTTAAAACTTTCAAAAACTCTTTTATGAACACTTTTATCATCTAAACTTATGAAAATACTTAAGAGGGCAGTGGCTATAGTATTTTCATCTCAAGTGGTCCTAAATTCATAAAACTTAGTTCTACATATTCCTTGTACTCATATAAGTTTAGAAAAATTATAAAACATAGTTTTCAATACTTGGAAACACTAAGGCCTCATAGGGCCGAAATAAGAACCAAAGGGAATAAATGTTTTAGACCTTTGTTTGAGATATCAATGGGCAAGTCTTTGAGCTCTAGAATCATTAAAGTGATGACATAAAAATAAACATGCTCATGCACTTATTTTAGATATTGCTAGAAAGTAAAGTGAGAGCATAAAATAAACATGTGGTGCAATATATTATTATCTTTGATATTTAGGTGAGGACTTGAAATATAAATATGATAATGCAAAGCTTGAAATATAAACGTGATAATGCAAGTTCATTCATTATCTTGATATTTAGTGATAGCAAGGGAGTAAACATGATATGCATAGCATAAAATAAACATGATGCAAGGTTTATTTTATGGTTAGCTAGAGCTCATTCAAGACTTTAACAAGGTAACAACCCAATACAATATCTCAAAGATTACAACCCAAAAATCGAAAATCATATAAAAGAGAAAGAAAGTGAAACTACATCAAGTTCTTTATTAAATACCCAAAACCCCTATCTAGAGAAAAATCTCTAGAACGTGCCGGCCAACTTGAAGGTTGACAAGGGTAGGCTTAGGCTTTTAGAAATCCTTAGATTAATTTTCTTAAGTTGAAAAATCATGTGAGTTAGATATCATATAGATGAAGTCATAAGAAAAGGAAAACTCAAGCTTTAGAGGTTTCTTTGAGATGAACACAATGTCATCATCTAGAAACTCTCATCATCAAGCTATCATGCTCAAAATCAAGGCCTCATGGCCGAAAATGAAAAGAAAGGAAAAACAAAGGAAAGTTCAAAAAGATTCCAAGAGGAAACTAGAGAAAAACACTTTCTTGAACAAAACAAAGTTTGAAACCAAATCCCTACCTATTGATGAAGATAAAAGCTTGGTCTTGAAGATGAAGATGAGATGAGCAACACTTCCTAGGATGGTGGTGATGATTTCGGCCAAGGAAAAGAAAAGGAAAGGAGATGTGTTTTGAGTGAAGTTGTGTTTGAGGTGTGGTGTTTGAGAGGTTTGATGATGGTTCAAGGTTTTGGGGTGGTGTTTGATGGTTGAGAGGTGATGATGAGATGAAGAGATGAAGAAGATAAAGATGAAAAGAAAGGAAGAACACTCTTGGAACTTTGAGAGAAAAAGGAAAGACTAGCAAGACAACTCTAAAACTTTAAACTTTGCAAATGCTTCAAAGTGCAACAAGGCTAACACAAGCATCCTATTTATAGAAAAACAAAACCATGGAGCTTGCAAATGGAGGGAGTGGCCGTGTGGTTTGGAGGGAAAAGGAAGAGAAAAATACCTCTTACACAAGGTCATTCAAGCATGGTTGAAGTATGGAAGCTATGCTACAAAGTATGGCTTGATGTGAGTTAATTTCCTATCAAATTTTTATGAAATTAGGCTTCTAGAAACTTGTCATGGCTGGAACTTTTCCAGCCACAATTAAATGGGAAAAATAGGTTGTTTTAATTATTTATTCATGTGGAAATTCAAGCTTGATTGAAAGTTATGACAAGGTATAGTGTACGTGACTTGAGGTATGGCCTTGGAGTGTTGAAAAATTGAACATGTGATGCATAATGGGGGAGGACAGCTTCGGCCAAGGCTGGACAGCAGAGTGGAGGTGAGTTTTGACCATTTAATTGTGTGTTAATGGTATGTTTAGATGTGTATTAGCTTAGGTACAAGGTTAGGAATAATTAAGCTTAAGTTTAGGTAACTAAGAATGTGATTTAGGGAGTTTATGACAAGTTTAGGAGTGCTCATACATCATTAAAGAATTTAAAACTCATTTATGAATAAACAATGTGTAACACAATTCCATGATTTAAGGAATTGGAAAGAGAAAACACTATTCAAGATTCTATGACTAGGTGTCTTAAAATTAAAATATGATTTTAGGTTGTAATTAAGTACTTTTTGGTTCTAATCAACTTTAATAAATTATTTTGACTCAAGATTTTATGAATAAACAACTGAGGTCATAGAATACATAAAAACGCCTTTTAAAACCATCTGGAGAAGTTTCGGGTTCATCCGGCACTTGCAAACGGGTAAAACACCACAGGGGCGTTTTGGTCATTTTGACCTGAAAACTCGAAAAATAAGATTTTCGATCCCGGGAAGGTACATCAGTTTTCTAATCCCCTTCCAACATTGAGTTTGCCCTTCGAGTACTGCCAAACCGGCTTTCCTCGAATTCTGGGCTAAAAATGACCTCAGGGGCATTTTGGTCATTTTCACTCTAACAGAAAAATCGGGGCGTTACATGGACCATCAGGGCGATGCCGGTTGTGGCCCCAATACTACTGAGGGTCTCAAGCATGCCTGATTCGGGGAGTTCTGCAAGGCGAACCCACCATCATTTCGAGAAAGTCTAAACTCAAACCATGCAGAATAGTGGAATAAGAGTATGGAGAAGATTCTTTTAGTAATCACCTATACCGAGGAGTAGAAGGTGACTTTTGCTTCCTATGTAACATCCCCTGCTGTTTTATGGATTAATGACTGTCCCCATAAACCAACACGGGTCTTTTCAGCATGCTTTGTCCTCACTCACATGCTTCCTAGGAAAACTTCCCAGGAGGTCACCCATCCCAAAATTACCCCAAGTCAAGCACGCTTAACTGTGGAGTTCTTTCAGTTTAGGCTACCGAAAAGAAGATGCATCTTGTTGGTATAGGTAGTACGAATCAATTCATATAAGCCCTCCTCAACTGTATAGTCCCATACCTATACAATCTTAGGATCCCTCTCATTCGGGTGTGTAATCGGTTCATTCATGTACCCCTTCGCTTAGAGGACCTTTCGAGGAGCCGCTCCTTGTCCGTGCCCTCTTTGCACCGACGATCACTCCTCATCCTCATCCCCGGGGGTTACATGCCCACTAGCTTCTGCCTGGTTCGTCCCCGAACCACACCGTACTGGGAGAGGTGCAGGATCTGAGTGAGAATGACCAAAATGCCCCTGAGGTCATTTTCAGCACGGAATTCGAGGAAAGCCCGTTCGGCAGTACTCGAAGGGAAAACTCAATGTTGGAAGGGGATTAGATGGCTTGTATACCTTCCTGGGATCGAAAATCTCGTTTTTCGAGTTTTCAGGTCAAAATGACCAAAATGCCCCTGCGGTGTTTTACCCGTTTGCAAGTGCCGGATGAACCCGAAACTTCTCCAGATAATTTTTAAAGGCGTTTTTATGTAGACTGTGACTTTAGTTCTGGTCCTGGAGGTCCCGGGCGAAATTAGTGCAAAATTATGGTTTTGCCCCTAGTTTCGTGTTTTTACGCTTAATCGCGTGATTAATCAAACCTAAGCAATATTAGGCTCTAATCGAAGGTTAATTAATTTCCTTAATTAATCTTGAGTCAAAATAATTTATTAAAATTGATTAGAACCTAAAAGTGCTTAATTACAACTCAAAATCATATTTTAATTTCAAGACTCCTAGTCATGGAATCTTGAATAGTGTTTTCTCTTTCCAATTCCTTAAATCATGGAATTGTGTTATACATTGTTTATTCATAAATGAGTTTAAAATTCTCTAATGATGTGTGAGCACTCCAAACCTTGTCATAAAATCCTAATTAGTCATTCTTAGTTACCTAAACTTAAGCTTAATTACTCCTAAACTTGTACCTAAGCTAACCTGCACTTAAACCCACCGTTAACACCCAATTACATGATCAAATCATCCTCCCCACTCAGCTGCCAGGTCTGGCCGAAGCTGTCCCTCCCCATTATGCATCACATGTTCAATTTTTCAACACTCCAAGGCCATACCTCAAGTTACATACACTATACCTTGTCATAACTTTCAATCAAGCTTGATTTTCCAAGTAAATAACTAATTAAAATAGTCCATTTTCTCCATTTATTTGTGGCTGGAAAATTTCCAGCCATGCATTGTTTCTAGAAGCCCAATTTCATAAAAATTTGATAGGAAATTAACTTACATCAAGCCATACTTTGTAGCATAGCTTCCATACTTCAAACCATGCTTCTATGACACAATCAAGGAGATATTTTCCTCTCCTTTTGTCCTCCAATGCTACGGCCAGCACCCCTCCCTTGATGAGCCCATGGTTTTGTTTTTCTATAAATAGGATGCTTGTGATAGCTTAGTTGCACCTTGAAGCATTTGCTAAGTTTAGAGTTTTAGAGTTGTCTTGCTAAGTTTTTCTTTTCTCTCAAAGTTTCAAGAGTGTTCTTCCTTTCTTTTCATCTTCATCCTCTTCATCTCTTCATCTCATCATCATCTCTTAACCATCAAACACCACCCCAAAGCCTTGAACCATCATCAAACCTCTCAAACAACACACCTCAAACACAACTTCACTTGAAACGCAACTCCAACCTTCTCATCCTCTCTTGGCCGAAGCTATCTTGCCTCTTGGAGGAGCTCATCATCTTATTTTCCTTTTCAAAGAGTCCAAGTTTTCATCTTCACTCTAGGTAGGGAGTTGTTTTCAAACTTTGTTTTGCTCAAGAAAGTGTTTTTCTCTAGTTTCCTCTTGGATTCTTTTTGAACTTTCCTTTGTTTTTCCTTTTCTTTTCATTTCGGCCTCTAGGCCTTGTTATGAGCATGATAGCTTGATGATGAGAGTTTCGAGATGATGACATTGTGTTCATCTCAAAGAAACCTCTAAAGCTTGAGTTTTCCTTTCCTTATGACTTCATCTATATGATATCTAACTCACATGGTTTTTCAACTTAAGAAAATTAATCTAAGGATTTCTAAAAGCCCAAGCCTACCCTTGTCAACCTTAAAGTTGGCCGGCACATTCTAGAGATTTTTCTCTAGATAGGGGTTTTGGGTATTTAATAAAGAACTTGACTTAGTTTCACTTTCTTTTTCTTTTGTAAGACTTTCGGTTTTGGTGTTTTGATCTTTGAGATATTGTATTGGGTTGTTATCTTGTTAAAGTCTTGAATGAGCTCTAGTTAATCATACAATGAACCTTGCATCATGTTTACTTTATGCTTTGCATATCATGTTTACTTCCTTGCTATCACTAAATACCAAGATAATGAATGAACTTGCATTATCATGTTTATATTTCAAGCTATGCATTATCATGTTTATATTTCAAGTTCTCACTTAATACCAAGATAATAATGATTTGCATTCATATTTACTTTGTGCTTCACTTTACTTTCTAATGGAACCTAAAATAAGTGCATGAGCATGTTTATTTTTATGTCATCACCTAAATGAACCTAGAGCTCAAAGATTTGCCCATTGTTGTCTCAACAAAGGTCTAAAAATATGTATTTTCCTTGGTTCATATTTCGGCCCCAAGGGGTCTTGAAGTTTCTAAGTATTTGAGACTATGTTTTATAATTTTTCCAAGCTTATATGAGTTTAAGGAATACATAGAACTAAGTTTTATGAATTTAGAACCTCTTGAGACAAAGATAAATTGGTCAGCCCTCTTAAACACTCTTATGATTTTAGATGTTAAAAATATTTATAAATGAGTTTTGAGAGTTTTAAAAAGGTTCCAAGAGAAACTAGTATTTCATGTGCTTTAGAAATTGTGTTCTATGCCTTTTATGGAAAAGTATATTTTCAGTTCTTCCTTGCTCTTTACTGCCACTGTATGTGCTGTTTTAATGATGATAATGTGCCTATGTTTGAGTAAAAATAATGTTAAGGCTCATATGTGAAAGATAGGATAAGTTAGGAACTAGAAAAGAATTAATTTGAGAGTTTTAGATCCTTTAATTATGTAATTTTCTGGATTCTGTCCAGCAAGGTTTAGATTTAATAATCATGGTTTTTAATTAGTTTGAAAGTGTAGGAATGACTCATAATTGGTTTAGGACTTAATCTTGAAGCCTTAGGAGCAAACCGAACTTCGAAAGGGTCATTGTTGTGACTTCTAGGTACCCGTAAAGTTAGGATTTCAAATTCTGCATCCTTGAGGTTTAGAGATGTTCTTAACCATAGTGTGAGGTGAGAAATACTTAGTTATAACCTTATAGGTTCCCAAGAGACTAGGTTTTGATGATCGATAACTTAGAATGTGAATTAAGGACTTTAAGGGTCTAAACCGTAATTTCTAGAAGCCCGTAATCACCCAAATATAAAGCTGTCCAAATCTGCATAGTGCTGTTTGGATAGGTCCTTAAGCATAAAAATTAGTAAAACTTATTAGTTGTGAACCTATAGGTGTGTAATAGGTTAAGGATAATACTAGAACAATTAGTTTACAAGTTTAAGACTCAAAAGAACCAAAGCATAAAATACTATGGGTTTATAACATAATAAGCTTGTAAGTTTGTATGAATAAGATATGTTTATGCGATGATGCATATGCTATGAAAAGTTTTATGTGAAAATAGGTCATAGTTTTATACATGAGTATATGATGAGATGCATACTATGAGAAAGATTTATATGATGAATAATGATGTATCTATGAATTAACACTTTATGAGAACTTAAATGTGACACAACACTGAGACGCTTTCTTGGGTGACACCGATTTAGCCGAGCACCCCCAAGAAAATAAATCCGTGAGGGTATTGACATAGAGCTTGCCAAAGCGGACAATACTACGATGCACTAGTTGCTAGTAGAGCGTTTCAAAGAGGAAATGACCCTCAGAGAGGTGATCCTTAATTGCCCCCTAGCCCACACTATTAAGTCGGGATTATGTATATGTTACGCGCTTATCATAGGATAAGTAAGAACTAGTGACGACTAGTTAAGGTATGAGCTCATAACCTAGAGATGTTTTAGGGTGGCCCCATGAGATGAAAGTTAAAGTTTAAAATGTCACATGTGCTATACCGATCCCCTTATGCCAAGGTTATAATACTTCTTAGTTATTCTATTGATTGGCTTACCTTTATGATGCATTCATGTCATTAGTATATTCTCTGCTTAGTCATAAGATGCATTATAAAATATGACAGGCCTTGGATAAATAATACTTTAGAAAACTAACTTATAAGGAGTTTTATGCATGCACACCTTTTTAGAAATAAAACCCAAGGTTCCTGAGGATGTGATGATGTCACCTAGGTAGGGATTACCCTATTGAGAATCCTTTTAGAAGATTCTCATTCCCTCTCTCTTTTCTTCCGTCATATCTTTAGATGGCGACCTTCGTACTCTTCATCGATACCGATTCACCCCGACTGCCCCCTACCATCACAACAATATTTTTGAGTGAGCTAGATCACGGGACGAGCAGATCCTCCGTATGCAGCCTGAGGCATCAGCGGTACACGACTACCCGGAGTACGTGCCTCGCACCCAGTACTCGGAGACGGACCCATCCAAGGACCCACCATCACACATGTACAGTTGGAGCTCCAGTCCCGTCCCCCACCGATGAGAGCTGGGAGCGAGGAGACGGTGGTCCAGCCGAGATTGGCACGTAGGCCATCCATGCGCCCTCACCGCGGTGGACATGCCCCGATGATGCGCTCGAACACTCTCGCCGAGATTCGTCAGTGGATCGACTCGACCCCACAGTACTCGGACCAGCAGGAGTAGGCATAGGAGGGGTAGCAGTTAGTGCACACACGCCACATAGTTGAGGACAAACCTTCTTTTGTATATGAGGTTGTCTACTCTAGGTGCACATGGGTATGGGTGTTGTTTTTCTTGTATTTACTTTTATGATTTCCTTGTATTTGTCCTTCTGTTGTATTCTGTTTCCCGATGTATCAAATAGTCCTGCCCTTTGGGTAGGCACAATATATATATATCTATGTTTCAGTTGATGTTTCCATGATATGATGTGTTTCTTTATGCTTTGCTTATATGTTTCGTTATGCTTCCTTTTAAAGATTCATGCGTGGCTCTCACTTTGATTTTAATTCCAAAAAGAAAAATTTTACCCATATTTCCGCTAAGTATTTTCTAAGTAAAAGATGAGACCAAGAGTTAATATCCTAAAGATTAACCTAAGTACATACTAGTAGTCTTAGGTTAAGATTTAGGGTGTTACATTATGGTATCAGAGCAGTTCGATTCTCATGGAGCCTGAGGATTGGACTGATTATGCTTTATAAGCATGATGCGATAATTATGTCATGTGTAGTGCTTAATAGAGATAGGCTGTAAGACTAGAAATGCATGACTTCTGTTGCTTGCAAGTGCCATGGTAACTAGCTCATTTTACATGGATATTGAGCCTGATCAACTTGATGTTCATTGTTTCATGTGTTTAGGGACCAATGGCACCGTGATGACAACCTAGGACTACGCCCGATGCTGACCAAGACAATGCAACTGCTGCTGTAGTCCGTCGCATGGCGCAAGCCATGGAACGGATGTTCGATCGGATGGATCAACAAGCGAATGCCGCTCCTGTTCCCCCTCCTCCCCCTGCTGCTGAGACGGTGGAACAAGCCCGCTTCAGCGAGTTCCGCAAGGCGAACCCGCAGGTGTTCCGAGGGGTAATGGACCCCGACAAAGCTGATGAGTGGATTAAGGACATGGAGAAGATCTATTCTATGGTTGCTCGCTTTCGGAGGAGCGAAGGTCACCTTGTCGCTTTCATGATGAAGTCGGATGTCGACTGGTGGAGCGACGCACGGCGCCCGCTAGAGGCTTCTGGAACTCCCATTGACTGGGAGCTGTTCAAGACCTACTTCTATGAGAAGTACTTTTTGGAGTCTGTGAGGAATGCAAAGGACATCGAGTTCATGCAGTTGACCCAGGGCGGGTCTACTGTTGCCTAATACATGGCAAAGTTCGAGGAGCTGATCAAGTTCTCTCGGGTGTTTCAAGGGAACCCTGATGAGGTTTGGAAATGCGTCAAGTATGAGCCAGTTTGAAGGTGGAGATGAACTATGCCGTGGCCCACATGGAGATCAGAGACTTCCCGACTCTGGTCAACAAGTGCCGGATCCTTGAAGAAGGACAGAGAAAGATGCAAGTCATGAGGGCGGAGCTAGCTAAGGGGCTCGGACCTCAAGCCCCGAAGTTCAAACTGCAGTACCCTCCGAGGAATCACTACAATCCCTACCAGACTAACCAGTTCCGACCACAACAGCAACAACAACCATCGAGAGCTCCTGCACACCAACAATCCAAGCAACACCAAAGGCCGCCGTTTCAACATCAAGGCCCGAGGAACTTCAATAACAATCAACCTTGTGGACCGGGTGGACCCCGAAACCACAATGGAGGACCAAGTGGGGCCAAGAACAAGGCACCAGAAATCCCTGTTTCTTACCCCGGAGCAGCATCTGTTGATGTCTGTCCCCAATGCGGAAAGAACCACGGGAATCGCCTATGCTTAGCCGGTCAGAATGTGTGCTTCAAATGTGGCAAGCCTGGCCACTATGCAAAGGACTGCGCCGGACTAGGGACATCGAACCAGAACCCCTGACCACAACACCGAGGAAGAGTCTTTACCCTTAATGCGGAAGACGCCAAAAAGTCCAAGGATCTCATTGAAGGTATGTGCAAAGTAAACGGTAAACCCTTAATTGTACTATATGACTCTGGTGCTACTCATTCTTTTATTTCACTTGCTAGTGTTGAGTCCTTAAATCTAAGAGTCTCTAAATTTCCCTTTGATCTTATTGTTTATACTCCTACAAATCGCCCTGTTAATACTTGCCGTTGTTGTTTAAACTATCATCTTGTTGTAGAAAATAGGTCTTTTATCATAGATTTAATTTGTTTACCCTTGAAAGACATAGGCATTATCTTAGGCATGAATTAGCTTCACGCCAACCGTGTGTTGTTAGATTGTGGAACCCAAATCGTAGTTTTCCCTTCTCCTCCCGAAAACATCACTCAACCCATTAGGCTGTACCTAAATTCAGTAGAGGTCTTTTATAGTGGGGAGAAAGCTAAGGGATATGTTCTCCTAGCCGCCTGCGATGTAGACTTTGAGCAGAACCTAGGTGAGATACCTATGGTGAGAGACTATCCCAAGGTATTTCTGGATGAAATACCCGAGTTCCCTCCCGAGAGAGAAGTTGAATTCTCCATAGAGTTCGTTCCTGGAACAGGACCAATCTCTATAGCCCCATATAGGATGTCACCTTTGGAGCTAACAGAGCTAAAAACCCAATTGGAGGAGCTGTTGGAGAAGAGTTTCATAAGGCCGAGTGCTTCACCTTGGGGTGCTCCGGTCTTATTTGTGAAAAAGAAAGACGGAAGTATGAGGATGTGTATAGACTATAGGCAGTTAAACCAAGTAACCATAAAGAATAAGTACCCGTTACCTAGGATTGATGATCTTATGGACCAGTTGAAGGGAGCCATAGTATTTTCTAAGATCGATTTGAGGTCCGGTTACCATCAGATTAGGGTTAGAGATTTGGATATTCCTAAAACCGCCTTTCGAATTCGGTATGGACACTTTGAGTTCAATGTGATGTCGTTTGGTTTGACGAATGCTGCCGTAGTTTTTATGGATTACATGAATAGGATCTTTAGACCCTATTTAGATCAATTCGTGGTTGTGTTCATAGATGATATTCTCATCTATTCGAAGACCCACGAGGAGTATGAGCATCATTTGAGGCTGGTTTTAGAGGTGCTAAAGGAAAAGAAGTTGTATACAAAACTTTCTAAGTGTGAATTTTGGTTGGAAGAGGTGAAATTCTTAGGACATGTTGTGTCAAAAGGTGGCATAGCTGTCGACCCAAGTAAGATAGAAGCTGTGATGAATTGGGATAGACCAACCTCTGTGACTGAGATTAGAAGCTTTTTGGGTTTAGCTGGATATTACCGTAGGTTTATCAAAGGATTTTCCTAATTAGCCCTACCCTTAACCAAGCTCACTAGGAAGAATGCCCCATTTGAGTGGAGCCCCGAATGTGAAAAGAGTTTCCTAGAGCTTAAGGAAAAGCTCACCTCAACCCCGGTTTTAGTTTTACCTGACCCCAATGTACCCTTCGAGGTATATTGCGATGCTTCTGGCAAGGGTTTAGGTTATGTGTTGATGCAAAATAGGCAGGTGGTAGCCTATGCGTCCAGACAACTCAAGCCTCACGAAGTAACCTACCCCACCCATGCCCTAGAACTGGCAGCCATCGTATTCGCTCTAAAGATGTGGAGACACCATTTGTATGGTGTAAGGTTTGAAGTTTTCTCCGATCATAAGAGTGTCAAGCATCTCTTTGATCAAAAGGAGTAAATATGAGGCAGAGGAGATGGATGGAATTCCTCAAGGACTACAATTTTGGCTTAAGTTACCACCCCGGCAAGGCTAATGTAGTAGCCGATGCCTTGAGCCGAAACTCGTTACGTCTGTCAAGTATGATGGTTAATGAAGTTGGGTTAATAGAGCAGTTTAGGGATATGAATCTGGGAATGTCAATAACAAAGAATGGCATCGTGATGAGTCATCTCACGGTGACCAGTGGGTTTAAGCAAAGGATTACGCTTGCCCAAAGAGAAAATGAGGACTTTATGGAGACAATCGAGGCAGTTAAGGCCGAAAAGTTGAAAGGCTTTGTACGAGGCCCCGACTGGTTGTGGAGGTTCGAGGGGCGAATCTGTGTGCCACAAGATGGCGACCTTCAAGAGAAGATCTTGGAGGAGGCTCACAAGAGCCACTTCGCCATACATCCTGGTACTACCAAGATGTACCAAGATCTGAAGAAGATGTTTTGGTGGCCCGGATTAAAGAAGGATGTGGTCGCCTGGGTGAGTAAGTGTTTGATCTGTCAAAAGGTTAAGATTGAACACCAAAAACCTTCTGGCATGTTGCAACCCCTGTCAATCCTTGAGTGGAAGTGGGAAAGTATATCAATGGATTTCGTGACAGGATTGCCAAGGACCCAAGCTGGCCATGATGCCGTATGGGTAATTGTGGATCGACTGACTAAGTCGGCTCACTTTCTACCTATTCGAGTCACGTACTCGTTGGATAAGTTAGCTCAGCTTTACATCCAAGAAGTAGTAAGATTGGATGGAGTACCATCGACGATAATCTCGGATCGGGATCCGTGGTTTACGTCACGTTTTTGGGGAGCTTTTCAAAAGGCGTTTGGTTCCAAGTTGTGCTTGAGCACTGATTACCACCCACAAATGAATGGTCAGTCCGAGAGGACAATCCAAACCCTGGAAGATATGTTAAGAGCCTGTGTCTTAGACCAGAAAGAAAGTTGGGATAAGTACATGCCTTTGATCGAGTTTGCGTATAACAACAGTTATCACGCGAGTATCGGTATGGCACCGTATGAGGCGTTATATGGAAGGAAGTGCCAATCACCCTTGTGTTGGTACGAGCCCTGAGAACAAAGTGTCTTAGGACCTGATGTAGTGAGGGAAACGACGGAGCAGATCAAGAAAATCAAGGATAGAATCTTAACAGCTCAAAGTCGACAGAAAAGCTACGCAGACAAAAGGCGTAAGCCCTTAGAGTTCCAAGAAGGAGAACATGTGTTTCTAAGAATCACCCCCACTATAGGAATAGGGAGAGCCATGAAAGTTAAAAAGTTGAGTCCCCGATTTCTCGATGCTTTTGAAATTCTTCAGAGAATCGGATCTGTAGCTTACAAAATAGCCTTACCACCCAATCTGTCAAACCTTCATGATGTCTTTCACGTCTCCCAGTTACGTAAATGAGTCCGACCCTAACCATGTCCTAGAACCAGAGCATGTACAGTTGAGGGAGGACCTCACTTTCAATGTACCGCCTACGAGAATAGTGGATCACGGAGTCAAGTAGTTAAGGAACAAGTCTGTTGCTTTGGTGAAAGTGGCGTGGGGATGAGACAAGTCAGAAGAATACACGTGGGAACTGGAATCAGAGATGAAGTCCAAATATCCAGAGCTTTTCTAAGGTATGAATTTCGAGGGCGAAATTCTTTTTAAGGAGGGGAGTAATGTAATGCCCCGATTTTTCTGTTAGAGTGAGAATGACCAAAATGCCCCTGAGGTCATTTTCAGCCCGGAATTCGAGGAAAGCTGGCTCGGCAGTACTCGAAGGGCAAACTCAATATTGGAAGGGGATTAGATGGCTTGTATACCTTCCCGGGATCGAAAATCTCGTGTTTCGAGTTTTCGGGTCAATATGACCAAAATGCCCCTGCGGTGTTTTACCCGTTTGCAAGTGCCGGATGAACCCGAAACTTCTCCAGATAATTTTAAAAGGCATTTTTATGTAGACTGTGACTTTAGTTCTGGTCCCGGAGGTCCCGGGTGAAATTAGTGCAAAATTATGGTTTTGCCCCTAGTTTCGTATTTTTACGCTTAATCGCGTGATTAATCAAACCTAAGCAATATTAGGCTCTAATCGAAGGTTAATTAATTTCCTTAATTAATCTTGAGTCAAAATAATTTATTAAAGTTGATTAGAACCTAAAAGTGCTTAATTACAACTCAAAATCATATTTTAATTTCAAGACTCCTAGTCATGGAATCTTGAATAGTGTTTTCTCTTTCCAATTCCTTAAATCATGGAATTGTGTTACACATTGTTTATTCATAAATGAGTTTAAAATTCTCTAATGATGTGTGAGCACTCCTAACCTTGTCATAAAATCCTAATTACTCATTCTTAGTTACCTAAACTTAAGCTTAATTACTCCTAACCTTGTACCTAAGCTAACCTACACTTAAACCCACCATTAACACCCAATTACATGATCAAATCATCCTCCCCACTCACCGCTGTGTCTGGTCAAGCTGTCCCTCCCCATTATGCATCACATGTTCAATTTTTCAACACTCCAAGGCCATACCTCAAGTCATATACACTATACCTTGTCATAACTTTCAATCAAGCTTGATTTTCCAAGTAAATAACTAATTAAAATAGCCCATTTTCTCCATTTATTTGTGGCTGGAAAAGTTCCAGCCATGCATTGTTTCTAGAAGCCTAATTTCATAAAAATTTGATAGGAAATTAACTCACATCAAGCCATACTTTGTAGCATAGCTTCCATACTTCAAACCATGCTTCTATGACACAATCAAGGAGATATTTTCCTCTCCCTTTGTCCTCCAATGCTACGGCCAGCACCCCTCCCTTGATTAGCCCATGGTTTTGTTTTTCTATAAATAGGATGCTTGTGATAGCTTAGTTGCACCTTGAAACATTTGCTAAGTTTAGAGTTTTAGAGTTGTCTTGCTAAGTTTTTCTTTTCTCTCAAAGTTTCAAGAGTGTTCTTCCTTTCTTTTCATCATCATCCTCTTCATCTCTTCATCTCATCATCATCTCTTAACCATCAAACACCACCCCAAAGCCTTGAACCATCATCAAACCTCTCAAACACCACACGTCAAACACAACTTCACTTGAAACACAACTCCAACCTTCTCATCCTCTCTTGGCCGAAGCTATCTTACCTCTTGGAGGAGCTCATCATCTTATTTTCCTTTTCAAAGAGTCCAAGTTTTCATCTTCACTCTAGGTAGGGAGTTGTTTTCAAACTTTGTTTTGCTCAAGAAAGTGTTTTTCTCTAGTTTCCTCTTGGATTCTTTTTGAACTTTCCTTTGTTTTTCCTTTTCTTTTCATTTCGGCCTCTAGGCCTTGTTATGAGCATGATAGCTTGATGATGAGAGTTTTGAGATGATGACATTGTGTTCATCTCAAAGAAACCTCTAAAGCTTGAGTTTTCCTTTCCTTATGACTTCATCTATATGATATCTAACTCACATGGTTTTTCAACTTAAGAAAATTAATCTAAGGATTTCTAAAAGCCCAAGCATACCCTTGTCAACCTTAAAGTTGGCCGGCACATTCTAGAGATTTTTCTCTAGATAGGGGTTTTGGGTATTTAATAAATAACTTGACTTAGTTTCACTTTCTTTTTCTTTTGTAAGACCTTCGGTTTTGGTGTTTTGATCTTTGAGATATTGTATTGGGTTGTTATCTTGTTAAAGTCTTGAATGAGCTCTAGTTAATCATAAAATGAACCTTGCATCATGTTTACTTTATGCTTTGCATATCATGTTTACTTCCTTGCTATCACTAAATACCAAGATAATGAATGAACTTGCATTATCATGTTTATATTTCGAGCTATGCATTATTATGTTTATATTTCAAGTTCTCACTTAATACCAAGATAATAATGAGTTGCATTCATATTTATTTTGTGCTATTACTTTACTTTCTAATGGAACCTAAAATAAGTGCATGAGCATGTTTATTTTTATGTCATCACCTAAATGAACCTAGAGCTCAAAGACTTGCCCATTGTTGTCTCAACAAAGGTCTAAAAATATGTATTTTCCGTGGTTCATATTTTGGCCCCAAGGGGTCTTGAAGTTTCTAAGTATTTGAGACTATGTTTTATAATTTTTCCAAGCTTATATGAGTTTAAGGAATGCATATAACTAAGTTTTATGAATTTAGAACCTCTTGAGACAAAGATAAATTGGTCACTGCCCTCTTAAACACTCTTATGATTTTAGATGTTAAAAATGTTTATAAATGAGTTTTGAGAGTTTTAAAAAGGTTCCAAGAGAAACTAGTATTTCATGTGCCTTAGAAATTGTGTTCTATGCCTTTTATGGAGAAGTATATTTTCGGTTCATCCTTGCTCTTTACTGCCACTGTATGTCCTGTTTTAATGATGATAGTGTGCCTATGTTTGAGTAAAAATAATGTTAAGACTCATATGTGAAAGATAGGATAAGTTAGGAACTAGAAAAGAATTAATTTGAGAGTTCTAGATCCTTTAATTATGTAATTTTTGGATTCTGTCCAGCAAGGTTTAGATTTAATAATCATGGTTTTTAATTAGTTTGAATGTGTAGGAATGACTCATAATTGGTTTAGGACTTAATCTTGAAGCCTTAGGAGCAAACCAAACTTAGAAAAGGTCATTGTTGTGACTTCTAAGTACCCGTAAAGTTAGGATTTCAAATTCTACATCCTTGAGGTTTAGAGATGTTCTTAACCATAGTGTGAGGTGAGAAATACTTAGTTATAACCTCATAGGTTCCCAAGAGACTAGGTTTTGATGATCGATAACTTAGAATGTGAGTTAAGGACTTTAAGGGTCTAAACCGTAATTTCTAGAACCCCGTAATCACCCAAATATAAAGCTGTCCAAATCTACATAGTGCTGTTTGGATAGGTCCTTAAGCATAAAAATTAGTAAAACTTATTAGTTGTGAACCTATAGGTGTGTAAGAGGTTAAGGATAATACTAGAACAATTAGTTTACAAGTTTAAGACTCAAAAGAACCAAAGCATAAAATACTATGGGTTTATAACATAATAAGCTTGTAAGTTTGTATGAATAAGATATGTTTATGTGATGATGCATATGCTATGAAAAGTTTTATGTGAAAATAGGTCATAGTTTTATACATGAGTATATGATGAGATGCATACTATGAGAAAGATTTATATGATGAATAATGATGTATCTATGAAATAACACTTTATGAGAACTTAAATGTGACACAACACTGAGACGCTTTCTTGGGTGACACCGATTTAGCCGAGCACCCCCAAGAAAACAAATCCGTGAGGGTATTGACATAGAGCTTGCCAAAGCGGACAATACTACGATGCACTAGTTGCTAGTAGAGTGTTTCAAAGAGGAAATGACCCTCAGAGAGGTGATCCTTAATTGCCCCCTAGCCCGCACTATTAAGTCGGGATTATGTATATGTTACGCGCTTATCATAGGATAAGTAAGAACTAGTGACGACTAGTTAAGGTATGAGCTCATAACCTAGAGATGTTTTAGGGTGGCCCCATGAGATGAAAGTTAAAGTTTAAAATGTCACATGTGCTATACCGATCCCCTTATGCCAAGGTTATAATGCTTCTTAGTTATTCTATTGATTGGCTGACCTTTATGATGCATTCATGTCATTAGTATATTCCCTGCTTAGTCATAAGATGCATTATAAAATATGACAGGCCTTGGATAAATAATACTTTAGAAAACTAACTTAAAAGGAGTTTTATGCATGCACACCTTTTTAGAAATAAAACCCAAGGTTCCTGAGGATGTGATGATGTCACCTAGGTAGGGATTACCCTATTGAGAATCCTTTTAGAAGATTCTCATTCCCTCTCTCTTTTCTTCCGTCATATCTTTAGATGGCGACCTTCGTACTCTTCATCGATACCGATTCACCCCGACTGCCCCCTACCATCACAACAATATTTTTGAGCGAGCTAGATCACGAGACGAGTAGATCCTCCGTATGCAGCCTGAGGCATCAGCGGTACACGACTACCTGGAGTACGTGCCTCGCACCCAGTACTCGGAGACGGACCCATCCAAGGACCCACCATCACACATGTACAGTTGGAGCTCCAGTCCCGCCCCCCACCGATGAGAGCTGGGAGCGAGGAGA
Organism: Dalbergia cultrata; assembly: GCA_031216105.1. Lineage (NCBI taxonomy): Eukaryota > Viridiplantae > Streptophyta > Magnoliopsida > Fabales > Fabaceae > Dalbergia > Dalbergia cultrata. The sequence continues at coordinate 51,224,220 of CM062346.1, forward strand.
CGGTGGTCCAGCCAAGATTAGCACGTAGGCCATCCATGCGCCCTCACCGCGGTGGACATGCCCCGATGATGCGCTCGACCACTCTCGCCGAGATTCGTCAGTGGATCGACTCGATCCCACAGTACTCGGACCAGCAGGAGTAGGCATAGGAGGGGTAGCAGTTAGTGCACACACGCCACATAGTTGAGGACAAACCTTCTTTTGTATATGAGGTTGTCTACTCTAGGTGCACATGGGTATGGGTGTTGTTTTTCTTGTATTTACTTTTATGATTTCCTTGTATTTGTCCTTCTGTTGTATTCTGTTTCCCGATGTATCAAATAGTCCTGCCCTTTGGGTAGGCCCAATATATATATATCTATGTTTCAGTTGATGTTTCCATGATATGATGTGTTTCTTTATGCTTTGCTTATATGTTTCGTTATGCTTCCTTTTAAAGATTCGTGCGTGGCTCTCACTTTGATTTTAATTCCAAAAAGAAAAATTTTACCCATATTTCCGCTAAGTATTTTCTAAGTAAAAGATGAGACCAAGAGTTAATATCCTAAAGATTAACCTAAGTACATACTAGTAGTCTTAGGTTAAGATTTAGGGTGTTACATCCTACGTGTTGGAAACGGATGTAGAGTTTTGGTGGAATGGCACCCAAGGACTGTTGGAGGAATCTGGCATCTTGATAAATTGGGAATTGTTCAAGACCTACTTTTATGAAAAGTACTTTCTGGAATCTATGAGGAATGCCAAGGATATAGAATTCATGCAGCTGACCTAAGGAGGGATGAGTGTTATGCAATACATTACAAAGTTTGAGGAGCTAATCAAGTTCTCAAGGGTTTTTGAAGGGCACCTTGATGAAATTTAGAAATGTGTCGAATATGAAGCTAGATTAAAGGCAGAACTTAATGTTGCCATTGCACATATGGAGATTAGGGACTTCCCTACCCTAGTCAACAAATGCCACATTATTGAGGAAGGCCACAAGAAGCTAAGCGTATCACATACTGAAAATTTCACCAAAAGGTTGGCACTGCAAGCTCCAAGATTCAAGCCATAACCCAGGTTGCAATTTAGGCCGCAATCCAGACCGCAGTTTAGGCTACAAGGCCCCAAGAATAACTTCTACCACGGGGGATCAAGTGGTCCTAAAAGCAAAGCTCCCCAAAGAGCCTTGGCAACAACCCCCATGCCTGTACCTAATGCATTATGTGCTGGTAAAAGAGTGCACGACAATAGGGGGTTGAATCGTGCTTTCTGAAATCTTCTTTCTGACCTGAAATAAATTTAAATAAATAAATATGTCAAGCTCGAGGCTTGAAGTGCAGCGGAATGAAGGTTAGTAGTTTCAGAAAGTAAGTTTCTGATGCATATTTAATTCACTCTTGGTTCATTAAAATAATTAGTGCAATATCTAAAGTGCTTGACAATAGAAATAAAAGTTTAGGGAAGAGAAAAATGAACACAAGAGCTTTTATATTGGTTCGGCCAACATGCCTATATCCAGTACTGAACACATGTTGAGATTTCACTAGATTTCACTAGCAACAACTTTCTCAACCTGAGAAAGTAAATGGATAGTCTTTACAATAGCCTTTCCAAGCTCTAACTTGCACAGTAGCCAACCCCAACTGTGACTTAATCGAGTAGTTTTGTACTAGCCTCTCCAGGCTGAACTTGCATAGTGAACAGCCCCAACTGTGACTTAACAGAGTAGTTATGTACCAGCCTCTCCAAGCTAAACTCTGACTTGCAGACATCTTCTATTGCCACGTTGTAAGTAGTATTTTAAATAGCCTCTCCAAGCTGAATCATGAAGAACAAATGCCTTTGCACTCACGTTAGAAGTAGTCTTTCCAACAGCCTCTCCAAGCTGAATCGTGATAAGCAAATACCTTTGCTAACACGTTGCAAGTAGTTTTACCTTAGCCTCTCCAAGCTATATCTCACACTGATAACTAATGGATCAAGGTTACAAAGGTTATGTGTTTGTCTTGCCACTCAAACTAACCTACACTCAAGTTTTCTTAAAGATGCTAGCTAATACAGACCTGGGAAACTTAGAGTGACTTTTTTCTCCTATCCCTTCACATGAAGAGTATACAAATACAAATACATTTTAGAACTGAGAAAGAAGATTTTTAAACTTCGTGGTTGATTACATAAATTGATGAACAACAGATCAAGTGTGGGGAAATTTTTCTAGAGATTCTGCACTAATGCTTTGAATTCTCTCGTATGCTTTCAAGCTTGTCATCTCCATTTATACAGGTCTATCTTTATGACCGTTGCCTCTTTGATCTGATCTCCAAGTGACATGTGTATTTCGTTAGATGTGCCTTGGAACATTAGTCTAGAGAGGTAGGCTGATAACTTGTCCCATCATTGCAGAAGCCATTGTAATGTAGAGGTTTCTGAAGTCCTCATTTTTTCTTACTTTTGGCCCGTGGTTTTTGAACTCCACCTCCTAGGATCTTGACTTACTTAGGCAGAAGAGATGACATAACAATTATAACACTTGATCTGATTTGAGATTTGAAATTTGAATTTCGAAACTCCCTCCATTTTTCCCTAGCATTCTTTGCTCCACTCTTCAGTGAGCTTTCTGACGTTGTAATCACTCACGTTGATTTTTCTCTGATTTTCCAGTCTTCAATCATGATTGCTTGATGCTGATTTTTCTATGATTGTAGTGATTGATGACTGAGTAACACGTTGCTCTTGGACATGAATTGATTTCTTCATCATGAGTGTTCTTTCTGATGTCTCGTGCTACTTTCTAAAAATCCTTTCCTTGGTTTCTTGATTTCTGACTTGATAAGCTTCAGTCCTCCAGCATTTATGCTTTCTATCTTCAAGATAATATCCAACTTTTAAGCTTGATCTCGTCTCATGAGATAAATATGATTTCTCATGTGTAGTGAATTTATTCCTGATTCAAGTCTGCTTCAACGCCTTTGGTTCGTGAACATGAATACGTTCTTTGCTTGAAATAACATTCACTTTCTGATTATTTTATTCTCTTCCTATGAGATATATATCATGCTTGCACATGGATAGTGAAACTTTATTCTTGCATTGAGTCCGTATCATGCCTTAATCTGTATACACTTTCTTCGCTTGACTTCATATTCACTTTCTAATTTATTTAATCTCTTCCCACAAGATATAACATGCTTACACATGCAGAGTGAAATATTAATCTTGCTTAGGTTCGTGCAATACAGGCCGGAACTACTTGTTAAACTTTGTCAAGAAACTCAAGGTAGCCATTAGTCATTCTTCAAAACATTTTCTCTAAATTGGCTTTGTTGTTATTCAAAACCTTTTAAGCTTTGTACTTTCTAAGTACTTTCTGAACGGTTTTGGAGTTTACATTCTCTCCCTTTTTAATGATGACAAACCAATTTGAAGAAGATTTTTTGAAGAGATGTTGAAAGAAATATGAATGAAATAAAGACATAATAAAATAATCTTTCAAACATCATATACGATAAGCATTAGTAAGTTCTTTTCTTAAGGCATGATATTGATGATTAAAACTATTTATAGCCTTAAGTGACTTAAATCAAGGCTGATTGATTTATCATGAAATTTTCTGAGCTATGTCAGAATCCTCTTGTTAAGTATCATAATTATGATTATGATACTTAAGTAGATATGACCATTAAAGCATTTGTTTGCAAACAGCTTGATTTACGTTCAAAAGGAACTTTCTAAACCTTAATGTGCTTGAATAAAGAAAACAAGTAATACTTGTAATATTGTATTATGATTAAAGAAATCTTATTCAGTACTTTCTTTTTCTATGCTTCCCTTTTGATAATCAATGAAAATAATGCTTAATGACATATATGAGAAAAAACTTTTTGAGCATGATTTATTCAACAGATACATATTCATTTAGAATATAGCATATTTCTCATGTTTTCTATGTTAGCTCACTTATTGATTCAATTTTTATCATATTGACACACATCAATTGTAAGTAATCGTAACACACTTGAGAGGAATTTTAATTCTTCCTAACTGATCTTAGTTATGTTAGGACATGGTAAGAAAAGGTTTCTAAAGACCGTCAAAAACATGATATACATAACCAATATTGACCAAGTTAAATAGAGTCTTTTTATGCATATCTCAAGTGAGTAGTGGATAATGATGTGTTGATACCATATTAAGCTTTGTCATACATATCAATGGCACTCAGATAAATTCAAGCTTTAACTAATCAAGGATATGTGTGTGAACTAACTGTGTTTGTGTATTGATAATTTTGCAAGACAAAGAATATGCAATTGAGCCACACTTTTTCAATCATTCTATATGATTAGCTAAGCATAATGATATATAGGCATTGATTATATACTATGGCTTAAGCAGATATCATTCAGTGTTGAGAATGAATGTGCAAACAAGCAAGCATAACATAAGCATGATGAATAAAGCATTGATAAATATCAGATCAAAGTATATATAATGGAGTTAGGAGAGATGATCATAAGAGCAAGTAATCAATTAATCACCAAATATAACTATGAGACTGCATAAGAAGAAATTTATTAATGTTCAGAGTGTTGTAATCAAAATGATTATGAATTCGTAGTATGTAGGATTAGAAGAAATTTGTGGGCTCCCCCTCAGCATAACTCCCCTTGAGTATGCAGCTTCCCTTGATTCCTTGACAATGGATTTTCTTCATCCCTTTATCCTTTCTCCCCCTTTTGGCATCATAAAAAAAATCAAGATGGAAGTTGAAGTAGCATCTTTAACTCCTTCTTTTCAGCTCTTTTAGTATCTCTTGATTTGTTTGAAGAATCTGAAGTTGAAATTCTTCATTTTGCTTGAGTTGTGCTCCCTGTTCTATGATTGAAGGCTCAAGTCAGTCTTGTCTGGAAGTGATCTCCCTAAGGTGCCATAGAATGATCTGATTGAAATAATAGCTTGAAAAAGGCTGGTCTGAGGCTAGAGGAGGTAAGTTTATAGGTATTGAAGCTGGAATAGCTCTTGGAGATGTATGTCTTAGGATATTTAGGGGTACAATATCCCCGAACTTTGGTGAATCATCTTTGGCATCATTTTGTCCATCATCATGAGGTATGGTGGATGGTGAATCAGCAACAAGAGAGGGAATAGGGTCAAAAATAGAAATAGCAGCAGCTTCAAGATTTTGAGCCAAGACAGAAACATTGTCTTTGTCAACCATAGGAGTATCTGCTTCTAAATATCTGACCTCTTCCTCTTCAATCTGAACAATGCGGATGGAGGGAGAAGGTTGGGGTATCATAAGGGTGATGGCATTTTCTAGTCTCAAGTCCTCTTCTTCTTCTAGCTCTTCAATTATTGGTTCTAAGGAGGAACCAGCAATAAGTTGAGATCTCACCCTTCCACTTATTCTAGTCTTCTCACTTTGCAGTAGACTCTGTTCTTCTTTTTCAGATGATACTTCTGTTTGTTCTTCTTCTTCTTCCTCCACTTCTTCTTTTTCAAGTTCAGAATAACTCAGGACAACACGATATCCTTCCTCTTCATACCTTTAGATTTCTTTCTGCACAATGAAGACTTTAGTCTCATGGATAGGCATTTTCTTGCACTTAAGCCAAATATCTCTTCTACTAATAACTTTTACTGGTTTGTTTGTTTGTTTAGTTTCTCTGGTTCCCAACTCTTGCTTTCTTTTGGTCGCCTTTCTGTAACGCCCCCATTTTCTGTTAGAGTAAAAATGACCAAAATGCCCCTGAGGTCATTTCGGCCTGGAATTCGAGGAAAGCCGGTCCTGCAGTACTCGAAGGGCAAACTCAATGTTGGAAGGGGATTAGTTGACTTATGTACCTTTCCGGGATCGAAAATCTCGTTTTTCAAGTTTTCGGGTCAAAATGACCAAAATACCCCTGTGGTGCTTTACCCGTTTGCAAGTGCCGGATGAACTCAAAACTTCTCCATATGGTTTTAAAAGGCTTTTTTATGTATTCTGTAACTTTAGTTTTGGTCCCGGAGGTCCCGGGCAAAATTACAATTTTGCCCCTAGTTTTGTATTTTTAAGCTTAATCGCGTGATTAAGCAAACCTAAGCAATATTAGGCTCTAATCGGAGATTAATTAATTTTCATAATTAATCTTGAGTAAAAATAATTTATTAAAGTTAATTAGAACCTAAAATTGCTTAAGGGAACTCAAAATCCTTTTCTAGTCTTAATTCTTTGAGAAAAGAATCTAGAAATAGTGTTTGCGCTTACCAATGCTTTGTACATGCCTTGGAGGACTGCCTTCATGCTATTTAGGATGATTTTAATGAAATAAAATGTGCTCTAATGAGTTTTTAAAACCTTGAAAAGTTTCCAAGAGAAACTAGCGATTTATGTGTGTTAGAAATGAAACTATGTGCATTATATGATGATTATAAATTCGGTTCTGTTTGAGTATTTTTCTCTCTGTATGATGCTGTTTTGATGGTGATAAAATGAGTATATTCATGTGCTTTTGATGTTAGAATTAATTTGAGAAAGTTGAGACAAGTTAGTAACTAGAAAAAAATTAAAATGAGACTTTTAGATCCCTTAGAAATGCAATTTTCTGGATTCTGTCCAGCAAGGGTAAATATTAGTAATGATGGTTTGTAATTAGTTTAAATGTGTAGGAACTACTCATAATTGGTTTAGGAATTGATCTTGACCCATTAGGAGTGAACCAAACTTAGAAAGGGTCAAAGTTGTGACTCCTAGGTACCCGTAAAGTGTAAATTATGGATTGTGCACTCTTGAGGTTTAGAATTAATGATGATCATAGAATTGAGTGAGGAATACTTAGGTATGAGCCTATAGGTACCCGAGAGCTTAAGTCGTGATGATGGACAACTTAGATCTCAAGTTAAAGGACCCTAAGGATCGAAGCATAAGATATTAAGAAACTTTGATGCTTTAAGTTTGACAATGCAAGTATGAAGTACTGATTCATATGTGGTTGATGAGTGTCTTAATGTGGCATTATGATTGAGAAGTTAAAGTATATGTGATATGAATATCGTGGCATAAAGTAGATTTGAAGGAAATTCGGTATACAGTCATTATGCTGCCGACTTTTCATCAAATCCAAGGAACTTGAGAATGTTTTTGAGAATCAGATGAGAAAAGAAAACCCTGGGTGACACCAATTCGGCCGAGCACCCCAAAAGATTTTTATGTGACGAAACACTGAGACGCACTTTCCTGGGTGACACCGGTTCTGCCGAGCACCCCTAGGGAAGACAAATCCGTGAGGGTATGAGTAGATGCAGCCTACCAAAGCGGACAAATTGCTGTGGCTAGATGCCTGCAAAGCATTTCAAAGAGGGTATATCCTAAGAGAGGTGATCCCTAGCCCCCTAGCCCGTACTCTTAAGTAGTCAGGATTATGTTATTTTATGATTCGCTTATTCAGATAATAAGCAAGAGCTAGTGACGACTAGCTGAGGTATGAGCTCATCACCTAGATGTTTTAGGGTGGCCCCTAATGCTCAAGCATGAGTTCTTAAGTCACTAAGTTGAGAATAAGAGAAAAGTTTACTGGAATGTTCATATGCCACACTATGCCACTGATTATGTTTTTTTGATGATATGTTGCTTTGCTTGATTGCATAAGGTATATTCATGCATTCCATGCCTTTCTATATTGTATTCATGCATTAAGATCCATGTTAAAAGGAACGAACCTTGGATAATTGTGTTTACGAAATTAAATAATGAACTTTATATGCATGTACACCTTTTTATAAATAAACCCAAGGTTATTGAGGATGTGAACGGTGTAACCTTAGATAGGAGGTCCCTATTGAGTTTCTTTAGTAAGATTCACACTCCCTTTCTTTCTCTCCTTTCTTTCCCATCACATATTCAGAGCTCGATAGCGACGTTCGTGGCTTTTATCGACACCCCGACGTGGGAGGTGCACTATGATTCGGAGCACGGATCATACCATTTTGAGGGACGTTGTGTCGTACACGTCTTCATGTATGTTGGGAGTCCCTTCACACACGCTGTCCATAGCTACCGCTTCTCTCCTACCTCTCCTTATGGCGACAACATGGTCTTCGAGCTCGTGAAAACGTGTAACGCCCCGATTTTCTGTTAGAGTGAAAATGACCAAAATGCCCCTAAGGTCATTTTCGGCCCGGAATTCGAGGAAAGCTGACCCGGCAGTACTCGAAGGGCAAACTCAATGTTGGAAGGGGATTAGTTGGCTTGTATACCTTCCCAGGATCGAAAATCTCGTTTTTCGAGTTTTCGGGTCAAAATGACCAAAATGCCCTTGTGGTGTTTCACCCGTTCGCAAGTGCCGGATGAACCTGAAACTTCTCCATATGGTTTTAAAAGGTGTTTTTATGTATTCTGTGACTTTAGTTTTGGTCCCGGAGGTCTCAGGCGAAATTAGTACAAAATTATGATTTTGCCCCTAGTTTTGTGTTTTTAAGGTTAATCACGTGATTAAGCAAACCTAAGCAATATTAGTCTCTAATCGAAGGTTAATTAATTTCCATAATTAATCTTGAGTCAAAATAATTTATTAAAGTTGATTAGAACCTAAGAATGCTTAATTACAACTTGAAATCTTATTTTAAATTCAAGATTCCTAGTCATGAAATCTTGAATAGTGTTTTCTCTTTCCAATTCCTTAAATCATGGAAATTTGTCTACCTTGTTTACTCATAAAATGAATTTTAAAATCTCTAAAGGTGTATGAGCCGTAACACCCTAATTCTTAACCCAACTTTCTAGAATACATTAGGTTAATCATTAGGTTATTACTTCTTAGTCTCATCATTTTATTAAAATACTTAGTGAAAATTACGGGTAAATTTTTTTTTGAAAACATAAACAAAAGTGAGAGCCGCGTGCTTATCTAAACGAGATACACAAGCATCAATCATAAAGAACACGAAGGTTAAGGCAAGGAATAATAGAACAATGATCATCACATCAAAGGAAACATTTCATTAATAACATAGTTACGATACATAGTAGTCACGCCCTTATAGAAACAGGTGGAGCTTGTAATATACAAGAAAAGGAAGTACAACAGAAATAAGAAAGCATAGATAAACCACAACTACCCAAGTGCACCTAGAATGGATAACCTCAAGACAAAAGAAGGTTTATCCCATCTATGTGAGAGTGTGTGCACTAGCCCTTCCCTACGAAGTCTACTACTGGAACCCGGGAAAAGGTGGAGTGTAACCAATCCATGCATGTAGGGCGGCAGGAGTGGGCACACGTGAAGACTGAGCATGAGCTCCTTGATAGGGGCCCCTCTCTGCTTGCCTAGCCAGTCTCGGCTGTGTAACAGTCTCCTCGCTCATGTCTCGTGTAACACCCTAATTTTTAACCCAACTTTCTAGAACACATTAGGTTAAACATTAGGCTATTACTTCATAGTCTCATCCTTTTCTTAAAATACTAAAGGAAAATTACGAGTAAATTTTTTTTTTTTTTTAAAAAAAAACACACAACAAAGTGAGAGCCACGTTCTTAGTCTAATCGAATAATAGGAATATAAAGCACACTTAACACTCATAGAGAAACACAGAAATGGAAACATATAACAGCTGAGCATAAATCATCACAACAGAGAAACGTTTCATTAATAACATAACTTAGAATACATAAGTAGTCATACCCTCATTGGGACGGGCAGAACTTGTAATACAGTAGAAAGGAAGTACAATAGAAACAGAGAAACATAAAGTAACATAAAGTAAACCATCACTACCCGAGTGCACCTATAGTGAATAACCTCAAAACAAAGCAGGTTTATCCAGTCTACATGTGAGTGTGTGCACTAAGCCTCCCCTAAAACATTTGCTACTAGAACCCGGGGAAATGGAGTGTAACTGATCCAAGAACGCAAGGCGGTAGGAGTGGGCATACGTGTAGACTGAGCGTGAGCTCCTCGTTAGGGGCGCCTCTCGGACGAATGTGTCAATGAAGACCACGAATGTCGCCATCACCTCTCAAGATGTGACTAAGCGAGAAAAAGAAGAGAAAAGAGTGAGAATCTTACTAAAGAATCTCAGTAGGAATCTCCTATTCTAGGGTTACATCGTTCACATCCTCAAGAACCTTGGGTTTATTTATAAAAGGTGTTCATGCATATGAGATTCATTATTAGGGTTTATGAAACTATTTATCCAAGGTCCATTTCTTTTAGTATGCATCTTGATGTCATGAATGCAACATGTTTAAGCATGAATGTATGGCAATACTTGAGCACATAAATCAACAAATCACAACAATCTAGATTCATGCAAGTGGCATAAGGGCATATTACAACTCTTACTTTTCTCATACTTATGTGACTTAAAAGCATCATATCTCTTTTGTTCTTTTTCTCAAAAACCACCCTCTTAAAACATATCCACCTATTTCCAACCGATACACCGCCCCGGCGATTTTTATCATAACCTCCTATCTCCGTCTCACCTAATCGCCTAGGAATGAGCTCAATCCTAACTAGTCATCACTAGATTTAATATGGGGTAAAATGAGGGGTAACATAAACATATTTCATTCTTTGAAACGTTCATCTGGCCTCGAGTGCACAATAATTGTCCGCTTTGGTAAGGCTGCATCTGCACATACCCTCACGGATTTGCCTCCTCCTCACCGTAGCAGGAGAAGTACGTCTCAATGCTTGTCACATAAAAATATCCTGGGGGTGCTCGGCCGAACCAGTGTCACCCAGGGTTTTCAACTCATATGGTACTTTAAAACATTTTTCAACTCTTTTAGGTTTGATAGAAATTCGGCAGCATAACGGCTGTTAAACTGAATTTCCTTCAAACCAAAATTTATGCCACAAGCTAATCACACAACTTAACATCTCAATAATCATTTCCTCACGTATCATCAATAAAACATTTTAGGGTTCATGCATCATCAAGCATATTCTTCTAATACATCATTCTCACATAGATAAACATCATAACATATATTTCAAACTCATCATTCTTACATAGATTATAGCATATTCCAAACTCATCATAGCATATATTTTAAACACATCATACTCACATAGATAAAGCTCATGTATCATATATCATACTTGCATAAAATTAAGCATCATAAAAACTCAAGACTTCTTAATATCTTATGCATCGACCCTTAAGGTCCTTAACTCACAATCTAAGTTATAAATCATCAAAACCTAGTCTCTTGGGAACCTATGAGGTTATAACTAAGTATTTCTCACCTCACACTATGGTCAAGAACATCTCTAGACCTCAAGGATGCAGAATTTACAATCCCAACTTTACGAGTACCTAGGAGTCACAACAATGACTCTTTCTAAGTCCAGTTTGTTCCTAAAGCATCAAGATTAAGCCCTAAACCAATTATGAGTCATTCCTACACATTTAAACTAATTTAGAACCATGATTATCATTTCTAAACCTTGCTGGACAGAATCCAGAAAATTCCATCATTAAGGGATCTAAAACTCTCAAATTAATTCTTTTCTAGTTCCTAACTTATCCTATCTTTCACATATGAGTCTTAACATTATTTTTACTCAAACATAAGCATCTTATCATTATTAACACAGCTCATACAGTGGCCAAACATAGCAAGGCAGAACCGAAACAAACATCTCCATAAAAGACATGAAACCAATTATGATGCATTATATTATTATCTTTGATATTTAGGTGAGAACTTGAAACATAAACATGATAATGCATAGCTTGAAATATAAACATGATAATGCAAGCTCCTTTATTACCTTGGTACTTAGTGATAACAAAGAAAGTAAACATGATGTGCAAAGCATAAAATAAATATGGTATGCATTATATTATTATCTCTGATATTTAGGTGAGAACTTGAAATATAAACATGATAATGCAAGTTCCTTTATTACCTTGGTACTTAGTGATAGCAAAGAAAGTAAACATGATGTGCAAAGCATAAAATAAACATGATGCAAGGTTCATTTTAAGGTGATCTAAAGCTCATCCAAGACTTTAACAACATAATAACCCAACACATATCTCATTATAAAGAGAGCTTTAGAGTTCTTGAACCAAGTTCTCAAAGGAAATATGAGGTTCTTGAATATCATCATCAAGCTCAAAGAAAGCAAAACTTTTTGAACAAATAAAACTTCAAAGATCAAAAAGGAAAATGGTAACCGAAATGTTAAAGAAAGGAACAAAGAAACCGAAATCATAATAGCAAGAAAAGTAAAGGTATTCTTGAGTAAAAATCATTTTTGAGTTAGAAAATAAAGTTGGAACTCAAAGAAAATAAAACCTCAAGCTCTAGAGTTTCCTTTGAGATGAACACATAGTCATTATCTAGGAGTCCTCATCATTGAGCTATCATGTACTCATCAAGGCCAAGAGGCCGAAAATACAAGAAAGGGAAACCAAAGAAAGATTCAAAAAGAAAACCCAAGAGAAAGCTAGAAAGAACTCATTTTCAAGAAGACAAAGTTTAGAAAACACTCCTACCTAGAGTGAAGACAAAAAGCTTGGACTTGAAGATGAAAATGATACGAGCAACACCTCCTAGGATGGTGATGATGATTCGGCCTTGATGAAAGAAAAAGGAAGGAAATGTGTTCTTGGTGAGCTTGTGTTTGAGAATGGAAGTTTAGGTGTTTGTATGATGATCCAAGGTGGTGGGGTGGTGTTTCAAGGTTGTGTGATGATGTTTCAAAAGGAAAAAGAAGAAGATGAAGAAGAAGAATGCTCTTGAGATTTGAGAGAAAAAGGAAGAACTTAGAGAAAAACTAAAAACTAAACTTAGCAAATGAACAAAGTGTAGCAAAGGTTCATCTAGGCATGGTATTTATAGAGAAGAATAAGAGTGAATGAGTGGAGGAGAATGAATCCTCATGGAACCTGAGCTGAGGCATGTGTGGAGGAGAATGAATCCTCATGGAACATGAGGTCTCCTCATGGAACATGAGGTGAGGCATGTGTGGAGGAGAATGAATCCTCATGGAACATGAGGTGAGAGAATTGCACTTTGATGACATGGCTTCAACCATAGTCTTTGGAGTGTGAAATAAAATTAAATTGTGATAAAATGGATGTTGAATTTCGTGCAGGTCTGATGCAGCAAGGGAGGAGGGAGTTTTGGTCATGTAATAGTGTGTTAGTGATGTGTTTAGGGGTGTATTAGCTTAGGTGTAAGGTTAGGAGTCATTAAGCATAAGTTTAGGTGACTAAGAATGTGATTAGGAACCTTTATGACATGATTAAGGAGTACTCATACATATTTAGGAGATTTTAAATTCATTTTATGAATAAAACAATGTAGACAAAATTCCATAATTTAAGGAATTGGAGAGAAAACACTATTCAAGATTCCATGACTAGAAATCTTGAATTTAAAATAAGATTTTAAGTGGTAATTAAGCACTTTTAGGTTCTAATCAACTTTAATAAATTATTTTGACTCAAGATTAATTATGGAAATTAATTAATCTTCGATTAGAGCCTAATATTGCTTAGGTTTGCTTAATCACGCGATTAAGCGTAAAAACACGAAACTAGGGGTAAAATCGTAATTTTGCACTAATTTTGCCCGGGACCTCCATAATTAAAACTGAGGTCGTAGAATACATAAAAACGCCTTTTAAAACCATCTGGAGAAGTTTCGGGTTCATCCGGCACTTGCAAATAGGTAAAACACCGCAGGTGCGTTTTGGTCATTTTGACCCGAAAACTCGAAAAACGAGATTTTCGATTCCGGAAAGGTACACAGGTCATCTAATCCCCTTCCAACATTGAGTTTGCCCTTCGAGTACTGGCAGATCGGCTTTCCTCGAATTCTGGGCCGAAAATGACCTCAGGGGCATTTCAGTCATTTTCACTCTAGCAGAAAATCGGGGCGTTACATCTCGCACAAACTGAGGTGTAGGAGTAGAGCTCTCGCTATAAATATGTGCCGGCGGGTCCTTGGAAGGGTCGTCCTCTGAACTAGGAGACTGAGGCACGTAGTCCTGGAAGTTTCGAGGCATCGAACCACCAGTGTACGTCCGTAGAATCCTCTCGTCTCCCATCCGGGCGCGCTCAAAAACCATTGCATCGTCGTAGGGTGACATCGGGGAGAAATGGTAGCTCTATACAGGATGTGCAAAGGGGCGTCTGATGAACATGAAGACTCGCACGATGCACTGCCCTTCAAAATGGTATGATCCGTGATCCAGATCAAAGTGGACCTCCTAGATCGGCGTGTCGACAAAAACCATGAACGTCGCCATCGCTCTCTGAAGATGTGACAGAAAAAAGAGAAAGGAGAGAGAGGAATGAGAATCCTTACTAAAGAATCTCAGTAGGAGTCTCTTACCCTAGGGTTACATCGTTCACATCCTCAGGAACCTTGGGTTTAATTTATAAAAGGTGTGCATACATAAAAGGTTCATTGTTAGGGTTTATGAAACCAATTATCCAAGGTTCATTCCTTTTAGCATGCATCTTGATGTTATAAATGCAACATATTAAAACATGAATGTATGGCAATACCTCAATCAAATAACTCAATGAATCACAACTTGAAGAAGCATACAAGTGGCATAAAGGGCATATAACTATCAAGTGGATCTTTCCTCAACTTCGTGACATTAATCATGGTACTTCAGCATAATAAGGCTACCCTAAAATAACTAGGTTATGAGCTCATACCTCAGCTAGTTGTCACTAGCTCTTGCTTATTATCTGAATAAGCGAAACATAATAAAATAATCTCGACTACGCAAGTACGGGTAGAGGGCTAGGGATCACCTCTCTTAGGATATACCCTCTTTGAAACGCTTTGCGAGCCTCAAGCCACAACAATTTGTCCGCTTTGGTAGGCTGCATCTACTCATACCCTCACGGATTTGTCTCCCCTGCGAGTGCTTGGCCAAACTGGTGTCATCTAGGAAAAAGCGTCTCAGTACTTTGTCACATAAAAATCTCCTGGGGGTGCTTGGCCAAACCGGTGTCAACCAGGGTTTTCAACTCATATGGTACTTTAAAACATTTCTTCAACCCTTTTTGGTTTGACAGAAATTCGGCAGCACAACGGCTGTTAAACCAAATTTCCTTCAAATCGAAACTTATGGCACAAGCTATTCACACAACATATTCCTCATTTAAATCTCATGCTATGATAAACTTCATATCTCAAACAATCATTTCCTCATGCATCACAAATATCTCAACATGTTATTGCATCATATAAACATCATAGCATTAACGATTTCTAAATGTCTTATGCATTGACCCTTTAAGGTCCTTAACTCACAATCTAAGTTATAAATTGTCACAACTTATTCTCTCGGGTACCTATAGGCTCATATCTAAATATTCCTCACCCAACACTATGATCACAGACATCTCTAAACCTCAAGAATGCAAAATCCAAAATCCTAACTTTACGAGTACCTAGGAGTCACAACAATGACCCTTTCTAAGTCCGGTTTGCTCCTAAGGCATCAAGATCAAGTCCTAAACCAATTATGATTCATTCCTACACATTTAAACTAATTTAAAACCATAATTATCATTTATAAACCATACTGGACAGAATCCAGAAAATTCATATATTAAGGGATCTAGAACTCTCAAATGAATTCTTTTCTAGTTACTAACTTCTCTTATCTTTCACATATGAGTTCTAACATTAATTATACTCAAACATAATCATATTATCATCATCAATACAGCATATACAGTGGCCAAACACAGCAAGGCAGAACCGAAACATACATCTCCATAAAAAGCATAGAACTTGGCTTTTAAAGCACATAACACACTAGTTTCTCTTGGAACCTTTTCAAGACTTTCAAAATTCATTTATAAACATTTTTATCATCTAAAATCATCAGAATATTTGTAATTGCAGTAGCTAAATTAAATTTATCTCAAGAGGTCCTAATTTCATAAAACTCGGTTCTAAATATTTCTTATACTCATAAAAGCATAAAAAAATTATGAAACATAGTTTTCAACACTTGTAAACAAATAAACCCTTAGAGGCCGAAAATCTCAAGCTAGGGAAATAAATATTTTCAAGCCTTTGTTTGAGATAATAATGGGCAAGTCTTTGAGCTCTAGGTTCTCTTAAGTGATGACATAAAAATAAACATGCTAATGCACTAGTTTTAGCTTCCATTAGAAAGTAAAGTGAGAGCATAAAATAAACATGAGATGCAACTTATTTTTATCTTTGAGATTTAAGTGAGGACTTGAAATGTAAACATGATAATGCAAAGCTTGAAACATAAGCATGATAATGCAAGTTCTATTATTATTCTTGATATTTAGTGATAGCAAGGAAAATAAATATGATGTGCAAAGCATAAACATAAACATGGATGCAATATTCTTTTTAATCTCATCTAGAGCTCTTACAAGACTTTAGAGATACAACCCAACACTTATCTCATCACAAAGAGAGCTTTAGAGTTCTTGAACCAAGTTCTCAAAGGAACTATGAGGTTCTTGAACATCATCATCAAGCTCAAAAGAGACAAACTTTCAAAGAAACACAAGACAACAAAGAAAAGGAAACCAAAATCGAAATATTAAAGGAAAGGAATGAGAAAACCAAAACCAAAATAGCAAAACAAGTAACGGTATTCTTAAGCAAAAAATCATTTTGAGTTAGAAAATAAAGATGAGACTTAAAGAAAGTAAAAGCTCAAGCTCTAGAGGTTCCTTTGAGATGAACACATAGTCATCATCTAGGAGCTCTCATCATTGGGCTATCATATATCCATCAAAGCCTCATGGACGAAAACAAGAAAAGGAAAGCAAAGAAAGTTTCAAAAAGAAAGTCCAAGAGAAAGCTAGGAAAACTCATTTTCAAGAGAAACAAATTTAGAAAAACACTCCTACCTAGAGTGGAGATAAAAAGTTTGAACTTTGAAAAGAAAAACAAGATGAGGAACTCCTCCAAGGTGGCAAGATAGCTTCGGCCAAGGGGGGATAAAAAGGTTGGAGATGTGTTTCAAGTGAGGTTGTGTTTGAGGTGAGGTGTTTGAGAGGTTTGATGGTGGTTCAAGGCTATGGGGGTGGTGTTTGAAGGTTATGAGATGATGATAAGATGAAGAGATGATGAAGATGAAGAAGAAGAACAAGAGAAAACTCTGTTGGAACTTAGAGAGAAAAAGAGAGAACTTTGAGAAAGCTAGGAAATCTAAAAATTTACAAATGAACTAAAGTGCTTCCATGTGTTTCTAGGCAAGGTATTTATAGAAAATGAAAACAAATGAAGTCTCATTGAGGGGGAAGGCTGGCCGTAGCAATGGAAGGGAAAAGAAGAGAAAAATATCTCTTACAAGGTGTCGTACAAGCATGGTTTGAGGTATGGAGGTTATGATACAAAGTATGGCTTCAAGTAAGGTGATTTGAGTGAGTTTTTCTTTTAATTTTGAATGAAATAAGTCTTCTAGAAGCTAAGCATGGCTGGAAGTTTTTGAGCCACAAATAAATGAGGAAAATAGCTTAATTCATTTAGTTATTCACTTGAAAAATCAAGCTTGATTGAAAATATGACCAGGTATGGTGAGTATGACTTGAGGTATGGCTTTGGAGGGTCAAAAATTTGAGCATGTGATACATATGGAGGAGGAGTGGCTTCGGCCAGACTAGAGGCAGCAGAGAGGGAGAGAAATTTGATCATCTAATTGTGTGCTAATGATAGGTTTAAGTATGTATTAACTTAGGTACAAGGTTAGGAATAATTAAGCTTAAGTTTAGGTGACTAAGAATGAGGTTTAGGGATTTTATGACAAGATTAGGAGTGCTCATACATCATTAGAGAGTTTAAAACTCATTTAGGAATAAACAATTGAAAACACAATTTCATGATTTAAGGAATTGGAAAGAGAAAACACTATTCAAGATTCCATGACTAGGAATCTTGAATTTAAAATAAGATTTCAAGTTGTAATTAAGCAATCTTATGTTCTAATCAACTTTAATAAATTATTGTGACTCAAGATTAATTATGGAAATTAATTAATCTTCAATTAGAGCCTAATATTACTTAGGTTTGCTTAATCACGTGATTAAGCTTGAAAACACAAAGCTAGGGGCAAAATCGTAATTTTTCACTAATTTCG
This sequence comes from Dalbergia cultrata, assembly GCA_031216105.1. Taxonomy (NCBI): domain Eukaryota; kingdom Viridiplantae; phylum Streptophyta; class Magnoliopsida; order Fabales; family Fabaceae; genus Dalbergia; species Dalbergia cultrata. The sequence continues at coordinate 51,242,300 of CM062346.1, forward strand.
CCAGGGACCTCCGGGACTAAAACTGAAGTCACAGAATACATAAAAATGTCTTCTAAAACCATCTGGAGAAGTTTTGGGTTCATCCGGCACTTGTAAACGGGTAAAACACCACAAGGGCATTTTGGTCATTTTGACCCGAAAACTTGAAAAACGAGATTTTCGATCCCGGAAAGGTACACAAGCCAACTAATCCCCTTCCAACATTGAGTTTTCCCTTTGAGTACTGTCGGGTCAGCTTTCCTCGAATTCCGGGTCGAAAATGACCTCAGGGGCATTTTGGTCATTTTCACTCTAACAGAAAATCGGGGTGTTACATGAGCACTCCTTAACCTTGTCATAAAACTCTTAAACCCCATTCTTAGTTACCTAAACTTATGGTTAATAACTCCTAACCTTGTACCTAAACTAATACACACTTAAACCTATCATTAACACACAATTACATAGAAGATTTTTCTTCCTCTCTCTTGTTGTATTCTGTCCGAAGCATGCCCTCCCCCATTTTCCATCACATGCTCAAATATTTTACACTCCAAAGTCATACCTCAAGTCATACTCACCATACATTGTCATACTTTCCACCATGCTTGATTTTTCAAGTGAATAACTAAATGAAATTAAGCTATTTTCCTTATTTATTTGTGGCCCAAAAACAGCCAGCCATGCCTTGCTTCTAGAAGAATTATTTCATTCAAAATTGATAGGAAATTCACTCAAATCACCTTACTTGAAGCCATGCCTTATATCATAACTTCCATACTTCAAACCATGCTTGAATGACATTGTGTAAGAGACATTTTTCTCTTCCTTTCCCTCCCAAACCACACGGCCAACCCCTCCTCTCCATGAGACCTCATTTGTTCTCATTTTCTATAAATACCTTGCTTACTTGAGCTTGCAAACACTTTATATTATTTGCTAAGTTTCAAGTTTCTAAGCTTTCTTGAGTTTCCTTTCTTTTTCTCTCAAGTTTCAAGAGAGTTCTTCTTTTCTCTTCATCTTCATCCTCTCATCACATAATCATCTCATAACCTCTAAACACCACCTCACAACCTTGAACCACCATCAAACCTCTCAAACATTTGACCTCAAACACAACCTCATTCAAAACACATCTCCTTTCTCTTTTTCTCTTGAAGGCCAAATCATCATCCACCCCTAAGGAGGAGTTGTTCATCTCATTTCCTTCCTAAAGTTCAAGCTTTTTATCTTCACTCTAGGTAGGAGTGTTTTTCTAAACTTGTTTTTCTTGAAAATGAGTTTTTCTCTAGCTTTCTCTTGGATTTCTTTTGAAACTTTTCTTTGTTTCTTTTCTTCCTCTCCATTTCGGCCATGAGGCTTTGTTTATGAGCATGATAACTTGATGATGAGAGTTGCTAGATGATGACCTTGTGTTCATCTCAAAGAAACCTCTAAAGCTTGAGTTTTTCTTTTTCTTAAACTTTATCTATATGATACTTAGCTCACATGATTTTTTCAACTTAAGAAAATTAATCTAAGGATTTCAAAAAGCCCAAGCCTACCCTTGTCAACCTTAAGTTGGCCAGCACGTTCTAGAGATTTTCTCTAGATAGGGGTTTTGGGTACTTAATAAAGAACTTGGTTTAGTTTCATCCTTTATTCCTTTTTATAAGGTTTCGGTTTTGGTTTCCTTTTCTTTGAGATTTCATGTTCTTTTGAAAGTTTGTTTCTTGAGCTTGATGATAATGTTCAAGAACCTCATAGTTCCTTTGAGAACTTGGCTCAAGAACTCTAAAGCTCTCTTTGTGATGAGATAAGTGTTGGGTTGTATCTCTAAAAATCTTGTAAGAGCTCTAGATGAGATTAAAATGAATATTGCACCCATGTTTATGTTTATGCCTTGCACCTCATATTTATTTTCCTTGCCATCACTAAATATCAAGAATAATAATTGAACTTGCATTATCATGTTTATGTTTCAAGCTTTGCATTATCATGTTTATATTTCAAGTCCTCACTTAAATATCAAAGATAATAATAAGTTGCATCTCATGTTTATTTTATACCTTCACTTTATTTTCTAATGAAAGCTAAAACAAGTGCATGAGCATGTTTATTTTTATGTCATCACTTAAGAGAACCTAGAGCTCAAAGATTTGCCCATTGTTGTCTCAAGCAAAGGCTTGAAAACTATATGTTATTTGGCTCCTTGATTTCGACCCTAAGGAGTTATATTTGTTACAAGTATTAAAATCTATGTTTCATAATTTTTCTAAGCTTATATGAGTTCAAGCAATGTCTAAAACAAGGTTTTATGAATTTAGGACCTCTTGAGATAAATTTAATTTAACTACTGCCCTTACAAATATTTTGAGAGTTTTAGATGATAAAAATATTTATAAATGAGTTTTGAAAGTCTTGAAAAGGTTCCAAGAGAAACTAGTATTTTATGTGCTTTGTAAACCAAGTTTTATGCCTTTGTATGGAGATGTATTTTCGGTTCTGCCTTGCTGTGATTAAGTGCTGTTTATGCTGTTTTGATGATGATAACATGAGTATGTTTGAGTATAATTGATGCTAAAATTCATATGTGAAAGATTAGAGAAGTTGGTAACTAGAAAAGAATTAATTTGAGAGTTCTAGATCCCTTAGTAATTGATTTTTCTGGATTCTGTCCAGCAAGGTTTAGAAATGGTAATCATGGATTTAAATTAGTTTAAATGTGTAGAAATGACTCATAAATGGTTTAGGACTTGATCTTGATGCCTTAGGAGCAAACTGGACTTAGAAAGGGTCATTATTGTGACTCCTAGGTACCCGTAAGGTTAGAATTTTAGATTATGCATTCTTGAGGTTTAGAGAAGTTTATGATCATAGTATGGAGTGAAGAATACTTAGATATGAGCCTATAGGTACCCGAGAGATTAAGTTGTGATGATTTATAACTTAGATTGTAAGTTAAAGACCTTAAGGGTCAATGCATAAGACATTAAGAAATCGTTAATGCTATGATGTCTATATGATGCAATAACATGTTGCGATGTTTATGATGCATGAGGAAATGATTGTTTAAGATATGAAGTTTATCATAGCATAAGGTTTAAATGAGGAATATGTTGTGTGAATAGCTTGTGGTATAAGTTTCGGTTTGAAGGAAATTCGGTTTAACAGCTGTTATGCTGCCGAATTTCCATCAAACCTAAAAGGGTTGAAGAAATGTTTTAAGGTACCACATGAGTTAAAAACCCTGGGTGACATCAGTTCGGCTGAGCACCCCCAGGGGAGACAAATCCGTGAGAGTATAAGTAGATGCAGCCTACCAAAGTGGACAAATTGCTGTGGGTTGATGCCCGTAAAGCGTTTCAAAGAGGGTATATCCTAATAGAGGTGATCCTTAGCCCCCTACCCATACTTGCATAGTCGGGATTATTTTATTATGTTTCATTTATTCAGATAATAAGCAAGAGCTAGTGATGACTAACTGAGGTATGAGCTCATAACCTAATTATTTTAGGGTGGCCTTATTATGCTGAAGTACCATGATTAATGTCACGAAGTTGAGGAAAGATCCACTTGAAAGTGATATGCCCTTTTATGCCACCTGTATGTTTCTTGAAGTTGTGATTCATTGAGTTACTTGATTGAGGCATTGCCATGCATTCATGTTTTAATATGTTGCATCTATGACATCTAGATGCATGCTAAAAGGAATGAACCTTGGATAATTGGTTTTATAAACCCTAATAATGAACCTTTTATGTATGCACACCTTTTATAATTAAACCCAAGGTTCCTGAGGATGTGAACGATGTAACCCTAGGATAGGAGACTCCTATTAAGATTCTTTAGTAAGAATTCTCATTCCTTTATCTTCCTTCCCTTTCTTCCGTCAAATCTTCAGAGAGCGATGGCGACATTTGTGGTTTTTGTCGACACGTCGACCTGGGAGGTCCACTTTGATCCGAAGCACGGATCATACCATTTTGAGGGGCAGTGCATCGTGCGAGTCTTCATGTTCATCGGACGCCCCTTTGCACACCCTATACAGAGTTACCGTTTCTCCTCGATGTCACCCTACGACGATGCGATGGTTTTTGAGCGCGCCTGAATGCGAGACAAGAGGATTTTGTGGACGTATACTGGTGGTTCGATGCCTCGAGACTTCTATGACTACATGCCTCGGTCTCCGAGTTCGGAGGACGACCCATCCGAGGACCCGCTGACGCACATGTATAGTGACAGCTCTGCTCCTACACCTCAGTTCATGCGAGGCGTGAGCGAGGAGACTGTTACACAGCCGAGACTGGCTAGGCGAGCCAAGAGGCGCCCCTATCGAGGAGTTCATGCTCAGTCTTCACGTGTGCCCACTTCTACCGCGCTGCATCCATGGATCGGTTACACTCCGCCTTTTCCCGGATTCCAGTAACAGACGTCTTAGGGGAGGGCTAGTGCACACACTCTCACATAGATGGGATAAACCTTCTTTTGTCTTGAGGTTATCCATTCTAGGTGCACCCGAGTAGTTGTGGTTTATTTATGCTTTCTTGTTTCCATTGTATTTCCTTTCTTATGTATTACAAGCTCAGCCCATTTCTATACGGGCGTGACTACTTGTGTATCTCAGCTATATTATTATTAGTGAAATGTTTCCTTGTCATGATGATTATTGTTTTATTGATACTTGCTTTAGTTCTTGTGTTCCCATATGACTGATGTTTATGTCTTTTGTTTAGACTAGAACGTGGCTCTCACTTTGATTTATATTTTTGAAAAAAAAATTTACCCATAATTTCCGCTAAGTATTCTAATAAAATGATGAGACTAAGGAGTAATAACCTAATGATTAAGCTAATGTGTTCTAGAAAGTTGGGTTAAGAATTAGGGTGTTACAAAATGCATAACAAGCGGGTTATGCGTACTTATACCGCCAGATCAGTGGCCCGTGGTCACCCCGACTACGTGCCTTGCTTGCAGTATCCGGAGGACGACCCATCCAAGGATCGCCACCGTCAGTAGGATCCTCTGGGGAGAGCCAGTGCACACATATCACGTGATTAGGATATTCCTTCTTTTGTTATGAGGTTATCCACCTTAGGTGCACTAGGGTAGAAGTGTGTTTAGTTATGCTTATATGTATTTCAGTTTCTGATGTATTTTCCTTTCGTTTGTATTCGTATTATCATGTACTAAACTAAGCCCTGCCTTTGGGTGGGCATATTATGATATGAATGGGATGTTTCTTGATGAGTTATTGATTGTTTCATGTCCTTTCATGCTCTGTTAATCTGTGATTTATATTTCTGTCTTGCGATGAACGCGACTCTCACCTTGCTTTATGTTTGAAAGATTTTGCAAAGAATGAGACTAAGAGGAAATAACCTAATGATTAACCTAAATATGTTCTAGAAATATTGGGTTAAAAATTAGGATGTTACACTTTCTTTTTCCTCTGAGTCCTCAGTTTCGTTTTCCAGAAGAATGAATTTTCTTTTTCCTTTAGTTTCTTCTTTCTGAGAATTTTTCTTCAATAAGACTTCTTTGACTTGACTTCCTCTTGTCCGAGGACTTTGCCAAGTTGGCTCCGAAACTGGGATATTTGTCTTTCTTCTTGAGGTTCTAAATGATGATGGCATGTAAACCGTTCCTTCAAGATACATATATTTTTCAGTGATGAGAGGAAGACCCATATGTTGAAAGAGTGTTGTCAAAAGCATCCCATAAGGAACACTAGTAGTTCTTCTCTTTTCCTTTGTAGTGGCGTTTATCATGTAGTCCATAATGAGTCTTGGTAGATTTACTTTTCTTTTAGCCATGAGACAGTAAAGAAGCATGTAATCCATCCCTACTAGTACATCTGTGCTTCCAATACTGGGCAAAATAGAAAATTGTACTACTGTGTGTACTTTCCTTGCCCTAGCACTCAGCATAGCAATAAATATTTCATTTGGTTTATGAATGATGGAATCAGTAAGATATCTTGAAATATCTCCTTCATTTACTTCCTGAGTCTGAGCCCAGCCAAGGTTTGAACTACAGACTAATCCATCATTTGGAGCTTTAATGATTTTTGACATTCCTGAATGAGTGATCTTGATTGCATAATCCCTTATCGTAGTATTCATGAAGGATAAGGAGCTTCCTTCTCATTGAGAGTAAAAGGCATTGACTAACCTAGGATAAACTTGTTCGTTTATTCCCAGGTATTCTTCACATTCTTGAAAAGAAAATACTTTGTTGAGGATGGTGATTTCTTCAAGAAGATCTCTGTGTAAGGTTTTTCCTGGAGGCATTTTTCTTGAAGCATAATACTTGTCATAATGATCTTGCATATGTGGATCATCATAGATATGAACAGAGGTTTCTTCTTCAGTGGAAGTAGTTTGTTGGCCATGGTGTAAGAAGAGAGAATCAGGAAAAATTGGTTCTTGGAAAGATTTTGATAAAGAGAAATGACGAACAGCATGCGAAAAGATGATAAGCTTTGAGACAGTCACTGGCGGTTTAAGAGAAATATGAACAGATAGAGGAAGTGTGTGAAGGAAGATAAAGGAAGACTGATAAGCTTTGAAAGGAGAGGTTGTTTATGATATATGACATTGCTGTGAGGAGGTGAAACGACATGGGAGAGAGAAGGTAAACAAATAAGTTATTTGAAGATCCTATCCTTTTAGGAAGGGTTTTAGACTTTTGGGAGACTTTCTGAAGGAGTTTTCTTTCTAACTTTCTAACTTGCTTTTTGACCCTATATATGAGATTTATCCTTTTCCATTTTCTGATCTCCAGATTTTTCTCTGATTGATTTTTGATATACCACTGAGTTTTGATCTTGTAGACAGATTTGCTGATATCCTTGTGTTGAGATGACTAAACAAGATTTTCATTTGGAGAGTTTGAGGAGAGAAAGAACCCAAGAAAGAATTATGCATGAATGTATATGCAGATGTAAAACATTTAGTCCCAAATATTTTTCCCAAATAGAGCTAATGGTACTAGTATCATCATGGAAGGTAGCAAAGAAAAAAAAATTTATAACACTGTATATGATTCTTTTAAATAGAATCAATACTGCTATTAATATAAAGATTTTAAATGTACCTTTTTCACAGTATTTGAATTTCCCAGATCATTGTGACTTGTAGTTAAGTTCCGTCATTTTGATTTTTGTGATCCTCATGTTATGCACTTTAAGAGAATGCAAAATTTATCTTCATTTTGTCCTTCGATCTTTGACCTCTGCAATCGTCAGACTGCTCAACCCTTAAAGGCCTGGCTCTGATACCATGTGTTGGTAAAAGAGTGCACGAGAAAGGGGAGTGAATTGTGCTTTCTGAAATCTTCTTTCTAACTTGAAACAATTTTGAATAAATAAATATATCGAGCCCGAGGCTTGAAGTGCAACGGAATGATGGTTAGTAGTTTTAGAAAGTAAGTTTCTGATGCATGTTTAATTCACTCTTGGTTCATTAAAATAATCAGTGCATTATCTAAAGTGCTCGACAATAGAAATAAAAGTTTAGGGAAGAAAAAAATGAACACAAGAGTTTTTATACTAGTTCGGCCAACATGCCTACATCTAGTACTCAACACATATTGAGATTTCACTAGCAATAATTTTCTCAACCTGAGAAAGTAAACAGATAGTCTTTACAATAGCCTTCCCAAGCTCTAACTTGCACAATGGCCAACCCCAATTGCGACTTAACCGAGTAGTTCTGTATCAGCCTCTCAAAGCTGAACTTGCATAATGGACAACCCCAATTACAACTTAACCAAGTAGTTCTGTACTAGTCTCTCCAAGCTGACCCGTGACCTGCATACATCTTCTACTGCCATGTTGTAAGTAGTCTTTCAAACAACCTCTCCAAGCAGAACCATGAAGAACAAATACCTTTGCACTCACGTTGTAAGTAGTCTTTCCAACAGCCTCTCCAAGTTGAATCGTGATAAGCAAATACCTTTGCTAACACGTTGCAAGTTGTTTTACCTTAGCCTCTCCAAGCCATGTCTCACACTGATCACTAATTGATCAAGAATACAAAGGTTATATGTTTGGTTTGCCACTCAAACTAACCTACACTCAAGTTTCCTTAAAAATGCTAGCTAATACAGACCTGGGAAACTTAATGTGACTCCTTTCTCCTATCTCTTTACATGAAGAGTATGCAAATACAAATACATTTTAGAACCCAGAAAGAAGATTTTTACACTTCGTGATTAATTACATAAATTGATTAACAACATAAGAAGTGTGGAGAGATTTTTCTAGAGATTTTGCACTAATGTTTTCAATTTTCTCATCGGCTTTCAAGATTGGCATCTCCATTTATACAAGTCTATCTTTATGACCATTGCTTCTTTGATCTAATCTCCAAGAGACATGCATATTTCGTTAGATGTGCCTTGGAACATTAATCTAGAGAGGTAGGTTGACAACTTGTCCCATCGTTGTAGAAGCCGTTGTAATGTAAAGGTTTCTAAAGTCCTCATTTTTTTTTTTACTTTTGGCCCATGGTTTTTGAACTCTACCTCCTAGGATCTTGACTTACTTAGGCAAAAGAGATGACGTACCAGTTATAACATTGGATCTTATTTGAGATTTGAAATTTGAAAATCCCTCCAATTTTCCTCAGCGTTCTTTGGTCCAATCTTCAATGAGCTTTCTGACATTGTAATAACTCATGTTGATTTTTCCTTGATCTTCCAGTTTTCAATCTTGATTGCTTGATGCTGATTTTTTTTTTGTGATTGTTGTGATTGATGACTGAGTAACACGTTGCTCTTGAACATGAATTGATTTCTTCATCATGAGTGTTCTTTGTGATGTCCCGTGCTACTTTTTAAAGATCCTTTCCTTGGTTTGTTGATTTCTAACTTGATCAGCTTCAATCCTCCAACATTTATACTTTCTATCTTCGAGATAATATTCACCTTTTGAGCTTGATCTCTTTTCATGAGATAAACATGATTTCTCATGTGTAGTGAAATTATTCCCGATTCAAGTCTGCCTCAACGCCTTTGGTCCGTGAACATGAATACGTTCTTTGCTTGAAATAACATTCACTTTCTGATTATTTTATTCTCTTCCCATGAGATATATATCATGTTTGCGCATGCATAGTGAAACATTATTCTTGCATTGAGTCTGTATCATGCCTTAATCTGTATACACTTACTTCGCTCGACTTCATATTCATTTTCTGATCAATTTAATCTCTTCCCACGAGATATAACATGCTTACACATGCAAAGTGAAATATTAATTGCTTAGGTTCATGTGATACAGACCGAATCTACTTGTTAAACTTTGTCAAGAAACTCAAGGTAGCTATTAGTCATTCTTCAAAACATTTTCTCTAAATTGGCTTTGTTATCATTCATTACCTTTTAAGCTTTGTATTTTCTGAAGGATTCTGGAGTTTACATTATGTCCCAAATATGGTAAGCCACATGGAGATCGACCTTGCTTGGCTGGTCAAGGAGTTTGTTACAAGTGCGGGAAGATCGATAAATATGCCATAGAATGCATGGAGAGGAACCTGACAGCCCCAAACGACAGACCACAACACTAAGGGAGGGCCTTTACCCTCAATACGGAAGATTCGATGAAGTCCAGAAGCCTCATACAAGGTAAGTATGAAATGAATGGTAGGACCTTAATTGTATTGTATGACTCTGGCACAACCCACTTATCTATATCACATGATAGTGTCAAGTCTTTGCATTTTCATGTAACAGAACTTCCTTTTGATCTTACTATTTCCACACCTACTGGTAAACTTGTTAGGACCTATAAATGTTGCTTAAACTGTCATTTCATTGCTGAAGGTAGACCTTTTATTCTAGATTTGGTTTGTTTACCCATGTATGGTCTAGATATGATTCTCGGCATTGATTGGCTTTATGCTAACCATGTATTGTTAAACTGTTATACCAAGTCTATCATCTTTCTCCTTATCCTTAGTGAGCCTAGTAAATCTTTAAGACTTTACTTAAATACTGTAGAAGTCAATTGTATGGGGAAGAAAGTAAGGGATATACTCTCCTAGCCACTAGCAAGGTAGATCTTGAGCAAAACATTGATGATTTTCCTATAGTAAGAGATTGTCCTGAGGTATTCCCAGATGAGATACCCAAGTTCCTACCGAAGAGAGAGATAGAGTTCTCTATAGAGTTAGTCTCGGGGATGGGGCCTATATTCATGGCACCCTATAGGACGTCAACCCTAAAGTTAATCAAGTTAAAGATGTAATTAGAGGAATTGTTGGAAAAAGAAGTTTGTAAGACCTAGTGCATCACCATGGGGAGTCACTCTTTTGTTTGTCAAAAAGAAAGATGGAAGTATGAGACTTTGTGTAGACTATAGGCAGCTGAACCGAGTGATAGTAAACAACAAGTACCTTTTGCCTAGGATTGATTATTTGATGGATCAATTGACAAGAGTGGTAGTGTTCTCAAAAATTGACTTGAGGTCAGGATATCACCAAATTAGAATAAGGGATGAGGACATATCTAAGACTACCTTTAGGATCCGGTATGGCCACTTTGAGTTTACAGTTATGTCGTTTGGTTTGACCAATGCTCTTATTGTGTTCATGGACTACATGAATAGGATCTTTAGACCATATTTAGATCAGTTCGTGGTTATTTTCATAGATGATATACTAGTCTATTTGAAGACCCACAAAGAGCATGAGCGTCATTTATGCAAAGTTGTCTAAATATGAATTTTGGCTGGAGGAAGTGAAATTTTTAGGACGTGGTGTCAAAAGGAGATATCATAGTAGATCCTAGTAAGATAGAGGCTGTGATGAGTTAGGAAAAACCTACCACGATGGTGAGAATACGAAGTTTCTTATGACTAGCTGGCTATTCCCGTAGGTTTATTAAGGGATTTTTCCATATTTCCTTACCCTTGACCAAGCTTACTAGGAAGAATGCCCTTTTTGTTAAGACTCTGAAGTGTTAAAAGTGGTTCCAAGAGTTAAAAGTGAATTTAACCACAACCACAATATTAGTTTTAGCAAACCCCAATGCGCCTTTCGAGGTGTATTGTGACTCTTTGGGGAAAGGTTTAGGCTGTGTGTTGATGCAAAATAGGCAAGTGGTAGCCTATGCATCTAGGCAACAACTCACGAAGCAAACTACCCTAACCATGACCTAGAGTTAGTACCAGTTGTGTTTGTGTTAAAGGTGTGAAGACATTGTAACACCCTAATAAGTTCGAAACATGCTTTAGCCATGCTTCATCCTTGTTAGTTATTACCATTTTGCTTTTCCATTCTTATTCTCTTTTTAAACTAATGATACATGAAAATATGGGAAAATTTTTCTTTTTAAAACCACATATTAAAAAATAAAGCCTGCAGCGTGAAATTGAAACATCATTCTTTAATTAGGAATATTCTATTGGTTAAGTCTCATAACGACAAACAAGAATAAGTAATGCTAGCAACAATATTCTCACATTAAATAAAACATAAATACACAGACCATGTTCATAGGATGGGTATTCCCATTCTTAGTACACCTCATAATACAATAGCAAAATAAATTACAATAATTAGTACAATAGGTTTCCTAATACATTCCAAATATAGAGAAAAAAACACAAGTAAACATAACTAACTAAAAGATAATAGCAGCAGCACCATGGTAGATGACTCCATCACTCAAATAGTATGATGGGTGTGACAAGGGCTCCTGATAATCGGGCACTTTGTATGAAGAATAGTGCAAGTCCTCTGAGTAGGTATTCCATTGATAGTAGGATGACTGGAGGTGTCACTATGCAGGTCAAAGTTAGATAGGGTAATCACATTGGGAATAGGTGCTGATTCATCGGACGGTATCTCCCAGTTCTGCCAATCGTCGACCTAGAAGTCATCATGCCAGTTATCAAAATCTTTTCCCATCAAGTCCTCTTCCATCTTGTCTCCCTCCACCGCATCATCTGCAACCTCCATAGGGTCTTCTTCCGAGTCTTCCTCTGAGTCGTCCTTGTCGTTGGCATCATAATGAATGGGCGCGGGAGGAATCACCTGAAAGGGCTCCACATTTAGCGGTTCCTCCATGATCTCAATCTCGGTAGTACCTAGAAATTTAGACAATGAGTTATTTGGTGATTCTAGAATAATGTAGTCCTTTCTAATGTATGTAATTTATATGTCTGTGTTCCTTGAGATTTTAGCTTTCCAACAACACTAAGTTTGCATGATTCATTTATTTTTACAGGGAGAAAAGTTCATTTTCATGACCAGGGGTCGGACAGCATTCCCAGAAAGGAGACTAAATTTCGAAAAATTATAACTTTCTTTAGAAAATGTATTTTTCCATGCTTTCTTTTGGAGAGTGTTCTTTTATGAGTCATATTTCATATATAATTTTTCCAAAGGTTCAAACAGCAACGGCTGTAACTGTGACACGTTTTTATATTACTAGTTCAATCAGAATAGATTTCCTAGCATTATTTTATGTGGTACTTGTCCTTTTTTAACTCAAAACATGTATTCTCACTAACTCTAGCATGGCCAGCATGAAAGTATATCAATATAGAGACAATGAATATTTTAAGACATACTTTAGAGTATGCATTTCAGAGAAATAAAATAACACAACCATTAGGGAAAAATAAGTGTGCTAGCTTTAAGTCTATAGAACCAAAATGTGCCAAGACTGACCTTTGCATTTTCAAGATAAAAACCACCTACCAAGCAAGTGTAGAGGCTTTACGATTCCTTCAAACCTCTAAGAGGTTCAGGAACAAACAAAGAAAAAATGAAAGGTAGAAGAGAAATATTTGCTCCTTAGCTCAAGGTTGAGTGCCTTGTTGGAAATAGAGGCTAGTATGTATGTTTGAGTGCATTCACAAAGGTCTAGTGTTTCAACCTTTGTGAGGTAGAATGGGAACTTAAGGCTGGAGATTAGAAGTGTGTGAGAAAGAGTTTAGAGAGAAAAAAACACAAGAAAACAAAGAACTAGAAGCTTAGGGGTGTTTAGAGGAATGTAAGGAACAAAAGATGAGGACATCTTGCTCCCTTTTATAGGCCTCATGGTCGTGAGCTTATAGGACCTGTTTGGGTGAGTTTTAAGTTATTATTTACTTCATATAGTTTGTTGTTCAGTTACTGTAATGGAGATTTAGAATTTGGTTAGGCTTTCTCATTGGTTTTTATGCCATAAACTCACTCACCTATGGCTAGCCTTTAATCGAATGACAAGTTGTCACCAATACATCCATCAACCTTTCACCAAGGCCTCAAGCAAGCTTCAAATCAGGTCATATCACTCTTAAATGGTGGCTGTATTCTATGCAAAATGCAGAGAAGAATCAAGGGAAATTTTATGTTTTTAATTTAATGTAGAACTAGGTGTTGTCTTGTAGTTAATTTAGTTTTAGTGTAAGTTGTTTTGAAGAAACTTATGTGAGTATTCTCTAATATATGTTGGCCAAAAATGTGAGGTTAGAAAGGGTCCATTCTATTTTTTAGAGTTGTTTTATAGAGAAGCACATTATTTGCTGGTTATTCAAGTGCTCTTACCACTTTTGGTAATAAGCACTTTCTACCAGAAATTGTTTAATTCATCTTTTATTTTTAATATAGAATCTTTCATAGATTAATTATACTAAACCTTTCCTAGGTTACTAATTACTCTTTATTAGTGGTTAATAATGTCTACTTTAGCTATTCTAGGTATAGCTCACTCTTAAGATAGTTACCATTTATGGTAAATTACTATTTAAGCTTAATTTAACATTATTTTGAGAATCCTATGCTAATTACTTTATTCTAAACATGGTTAGACTATTAAACCTTTGTTATCTTAATTTAAATCACTTGATCATAATTTAATTGATTTCTGATCATTATTTAGTTTCTATGTTGATCTGTGCATGTTTTAGTTGACTATTACATGAATTGTTGACTTTCTTCAACTTTGACTTTTATGATTGACGTTGACTTTGTAGTTCACTTTTGACCATGAGTTTGACCTTTTGACTTTGACTTTGACCTTGACTCTTGTTGACCTTTAGTCAACTCTTAACCCTATATGTTGACTTTCCCTTATTCGGGTGAAATTTCAACTATTTCAAATGAAATTATTCACTCGGATCACCACCGAGCTAATATCTTCTTATGGTAAAACGGGGATGTTACAGACATCACTTATATGGAGTAAAATTTGAAGTGTTCTCAAATAACTTTTTGATTAGAAGGAGTTGAATATGGGGCAAAAGAGATGAATATGAGGTAGAAGAGATGGATGGAGTTCTTGAAGGACTATGACTTTGGGTTGAAATATCACCTTGGCAAGGCCAACATAGTCACTGACGCCTTGATTCGAAAGTCATAACACCTATCCCAAATGATGGTTAAGGAGGTAGAGTTGATTGAGAGGTTTAGAAATGTAAATTTGGGAATGACGTTGACTACTGAGGGCATGAGGATGTGTCACCTTAGTGTGACGAGTGAATTCAAGGAAAGAATTACTCGAGCCCAATAAGAGGATGAGGAGTTTAAGGAGACCTTAGAGGCAATAGAGATAGGAAAATTGAAGGGTTTCGCCCAAGGAACTAATAAGTTGTGGAGGTTTGAGTGCCAGATTTGTGTGCCGACGAGTGATAACCTTCGAAAGGAGATTTTGGAGGAGGCTCACAAGAGCCACTTCACCATTCACCCTAGTATCACCAAGATATATCAGGATTTGAAAAAGATGTTCTGGTGGCCCGGATTAAAGCGAGACGTGGTCATATGGGTGAGTAAGTACTTAGTCTGTCAAAATGTGAAGATTGAGCACCAAAAACTCCTGGAATGTTACAACCTCTATCGATTCCTAAGTGGAAATGGGATAGCATCTCGATGGATTTTGTGACAGGACTACCCAAGACCCAAGCTGGCCATGACTCCATATGGGTGATTGTGGATCGACTGACTAAGTCAGCTCACTTTTTACCCATTAAGGTGACTTATTCCATAGATAAGTTGGCTTAGTTGTACATCCAAGAGATCATGAGGTTGCATGGAGTGCCATCAATGATAATCTCAGACCGAGATTCGTAGTTTACGTCATGTTTTTGGGTAGCCTTTTCAGAAGGCGTTTGGTTCGAAGTTGTGTCTAAGCACGGCTTACCACCCTCAAACGGATAGCTAATTGAATAGAACCATACAGAGCATAAAGGATATATTGAGGGCATGTGTTTTGGACCAAAGCAGAAGTTAGGATAGAAATCTGCCATTGATCGATTTTGCATATGACAATAGTTATCATGCAAGCATCGATACGGCACCGTATGAAGCATTGTATGGAAGGAAGTGTCAATCGCCTTTGTATTGGTATGAGCCCAGTGAGTAGAGTATGTTAGGACCCGAAATTATAAAGGAAACAATGAACCAAATCAAGGGAATTCGAGATAGAATCCTTACTACTCAAAGTCGACACAAAAGCTATTTGGACAAACGCTAAAAGCCGTTGGAATTCCAAGAGGGAGAACATGTGTTCCTTAAGATCACACCCACAACGGGCATAGGACGAGCCATGGGAGTCAAGAAGTTGAGCCCTTGATTTCTTGGTCTTTTTGAAATCCTTAACAGAGTTGAGTCAATAGCATATCGAATAGCCTTACCACCCAATTTGTTTAACATTCACAATGTCTTCCATGTCTCTTAGTTAAGAAAATACCAATATGACCGTAGTCATGTGTTAGAGCCCGAACAAGTACAATTAAGGGAGGACCTGACCTTTAACCTGCGGCCTACGAGGATCATGGATAGAGGAGTCAAGCAATTGAGGAATAAGGTTGTACCCTTGGTCAAAGTGGCTGTGGGGACAAGGAAAAGTGGAGGAGTTTACATAGGAGTTAGAATCAGAGATGAAGACACAATACCCCGACCTATTCACAAGTAACTAATTTCAATGACGAAATTCTTTTTAAGCAGGGGAGAAATGTAACGCCCTAATTTTTCCTGTTTAGCAAAAATGACCAAAATGTCCTAGGTCATTTTTGTACAAGAATCGAGGCCGGTCAGTCCCTGCCACTCCTAAAAAGGTATTCTAATATTATGATAAGGCTATATGAGGGTTAGGTAGTAATCTGTGCAAAAATCATGATCCACGATTTTTTCGTGTACAAATGACTAAAATACCTTTGAGGTCATTTTGCTTGGGATTCAAGGACGACCGACCAAGGTCATCTTCAAGGGGTTAGTTTAATATTTGAAGGGCACTAGATGTGTTAGAAATAGTGATAGATGTGAAAATCTCTACTCTGGTCTTTCTCATGCGCTAAATGACCAAAAATGCCCTTGCAGTAATTTGACAAGAGATTAAGTGTCGACTGAACACCGGTCATTGCTCGAAATTTAAAAATCTCAATTATAAGGGATGACAGATATCTGGAAAGGTCTAGATGGCCCTAGGGAGTTTTCATGTGAAATGATCGTTTTGCCCCTAGTTAGTGCAAAATGAGCTTAATTAAGTAATTGAGGAAATCTAAACAATATTAATTTTAATTATTAATCTCGAGTCAAAATAATTAATTGAGGTTAATTAAGGCCTAAGATTGCTTGGAGAAATTCAAATCCTATTTTTAATCAAGAAGCTCATTTGAAATAAAGAATAGTCAAAAAGCAAATAATGTTTTCTCTCTCCAATTCCTTAAAATTAGGAACCTTGTTGGCATTTAAAATTCAAACTAATTGAGTTTAACTAAACTAAATTTACAAGACAACTCTTTAATCATGTCATGAAAGTCTTAAACATATGATTACTAACCCAAACACCTATTTACCAATCTCTAAACCTTTGCCTAATCAAATCTACCTCTAATTCATCTCCTAAACACACAAGAAAATGAAATATTTTCCCTCCCAAGACAGCCCTAAAGTTGCGGCTAACCTCCCCCAAAATACCCTCTCATATTTTAATTCTATCACACACTAACACTCACATACACTTTCATTTTCACAATCAATTTTTTGGCCAAAGTTTTGTGTCAAAATAAACACTCTTGCATCCTCTCAACTCAAGCTCTATTTTCTTCTCCTCCACCTTCAAGAAACCTCCACTTTCAACCTCCTTTCAACCTCAAACCACCATAGATCACCTCCAAGACACATAGCCTCTCCATCTCAATACACAATAACTCAAGAAAAATCTTCCATCCATTTTTCTTCCTCTTGGCCGAATCCACCAAGGAGCTCCAAGAGAATATTTTTTCTTCTCATTTCAATACAAAGGACCAAGCTTTCTCATTTCCAACTAAGAAACAACCTTGGTAAGGCTTTTGTTTTGAGTTCTTTCACTTTGTTTTTCTTTATTTTCGATTTTAATATTGGCTGAATGGATAAGTTCTTCTTACTTTTTTCTTTCTTCTCATTTTCAGTTTTGATGATGATGAATGGTTGAGTTGTTGCTCTTTTTTTTCTTTCCATTTTGGTTTTGAGCTTTCATTTCTTCCTTTTTCGGTTTTGTTGTTATTGGATGGTTAAAAACCATGGCTTGATGATGAGAGATCTTGATGGTGGGGTTGATACCACAATGTATTTGACCTCTAAAGCCTAAGGTTTAGTTCCTTTTTTCGGTTTTAATGAATGAGAAAAATAGAAAACTTGTTGGTTCCCTCGGATATTTTTCCGTGTTGTTCAAGACCAAAGCTTGATGATGGTTGTAAAGCCACCATGTATTAGACCTCTAGAGCTCAAGGTCCAATATTTGGTTCCAAGAGAATATGAGAAATAAAGTGCTTGATGTGTTTCTTGGATTTCTTTCTTTTTGAGATTGATGGTAAGTCCAAAAATTGAAGTTCTTGGAACTATGGTGATTAGGGACTCTAATGCTCATTATGTTTAAGATTGATTAGGCACAAGAGTTTCATCTTGTAAAGTCTTGAGCTTTGAGTTTAATAAGATGTAAAAAATGGACTTACATTCATGTTTACTTTCAAGCCATCACTTTAAACCTTGAAGATAAAAATGGACTTGCATTCATGTTTATTTTTGAGCCATCACCTTAAATCTTAAAGATAAAAATGGACTTGCATAGGATGTTTATTTTCAAGCCATCTTCCCACTTCGTGGGGGAAAATGCGTCTGCAAGGGGGAAATATCCACACTCTTATATGGCATGCTTTGTTCCCTTTCCCAATCGATGTGGGACTACTCCATACCCATTATGGGAATAAACGCGTCCATAGGGTTGGAGACTGGCTCTGCCAACCTTGATATCGGATTGGCTCTGCATACCTCTATAGATATTGTCCTCTCTAATAGCGGAAGCTAACCTTAAGGTTTTGTTCTAGTAAACGCATCTGCAAGGAGGAGGTATCCACACTTTTATATGGCATGCTTCATTCCCTTCCCCAACCAATGTGGGACTACTCCATACCCCTTGCGGGAATCCACCCTCTTGGGGGCCAGCTTCCTCACTGGCATACTGATCCCGGGACTGGCTCTGATACTATCTTTGTCACGACCCTACATGGGAGCGTGACTAGCACGTGAGGAATCTTATTCCCACGTAAGCTTACTGAGTGACATGTCTCTTTAAATGCATAATTTATTAAAATATGTATTCTTAAAACTTAGCTTCATTTAAATCTTTATTCAAATATCTATCCATGACCTGATTTTTGAAATAATAAATCTAAAATATTCTAGTATACAAGCTCTATAATTCTCTTAATCAGTCTCTGAAAATCTATTTAGCATTTGAAAACTAAATCATTAATTCATCTATAGCTATTTACATAAATCTTTATCCATAATTTACATTTCAATTTCGTACTTGGACTCTAAGAACATATACATAAATGTTTAAATCTCTAAATTTAAATACATAGTCTGAAAATAATGCATGGCTTGGATCCTACCTGCATATCTGCTGGAGTACTCTACTCCAACTCTAAATTTAAATACATAGTCTAGACCTTACTGCAAAGTATCATCACTGGAATAACGACGTCTACAGATAGGATCTGAATCATCTCTGAACCTGCTATTATGAGAGGAAGGGAGAGGGGTGAGTCAACAGACTCAGTGAGTGAGCTCTCATCCATCAACAACATGGGATAACCAAGAATATACAATAAATAATATACATGCAGCAATCATAAACCATTTGATATTTAAATACAAAACTAGCTAGGAAAACAGTCTTCATTCTATAAATTCATAAAAAAACATTCCTAAACTCATAATTGAACATGAAAATCATTTTAACTGAGGATGTGGCAGAGCATTGGGAAACAGTATGCTGAATTAAAAAAATAAATATATAATAATTGTAAAATTTTGAGATCATAAATTGTAAAGTGTTGCTTAGTCCCTGGCAAACAAAAACTTCTATTTGTAATCTTAATGGTCCTTGGCAAATCGGGTCGCTAGCGGACTAATTTGAAATAGAATAAAGTTACCCCTGGCGGGCCTTGGTATACCAAGGTTAATGAAATAATTGCCGTTAACTCACAGTCTGTCTCTTTGTCTCTACCGACTAAACTAGTTTAACAAAACCATAATTAAAAGGTGGGTGCTCAGTCCCTAGTGAAAAAGAGCCCCTAATTGAAATCTTAAAACTCTTAAATTCTTAGTACTCTAATAGTTCTGGACTCATATAACTCTAACAACTTAGCTTTAGCATAATTGTGGCTATGAAAATTGAGCCCAAGGGTTCATCACTTATAGGCATTCCGATTTCAAGCCCACAGAGTATGTATCTGGTAGTTGCTAGGAATCATACTGAATTCCATACCTCTTGGTACCATAAAACTAAAGTTCTAAATCCATTTCTTGACTAACATATTTTCATAACTTAATAACTCTAACATCATACTTAAAAATAAAAGGGTTCATAATCATAAAAACTCTAAAACCAAGATATACATTTCTATTAATCAAATTTAATCATATTCTATCCAACATTCTTCCAATATATTTTAACTAGGTAATATAACATATAGTCTGAAATCTAAAATCTTAAAATCATAGTGATATTGTAAACTCTTAAAAACATAATTGATAAAATAGCAACATGCTAAGTCATATATTCTTCTAACAAATCTCTTCTTTGAGCATATAAAACATTTTCATCATATACATCATAGCAATCACGGTCCCATGGTTTTCAAATTTTCATTTTTCATGCTATATATTTGAAATCATAGGTTTGAAAAGTCATATACATTCATATTTTCATCTCTAATACCATATTTAACAATTATCATGCATAAAACATAATTATAATGATGAAACTAAGGCTATGAGTTCAAACCCACTCACCTGGAAGGGGAGGAAGAGATAACGTCAACAACAACTGAGCTTCGGGGAGCGGAGAGGGCACCAACGTCGACTATGACCATTATAAAAATCAAGATCAAACTCTATTAACCTCTAAATAACTCTAATCTAGCTCTAACAACATTGGGGGAACACCTCTACTTGACAACAATGAGAGAAATAACAAACCAACTCAAGATTATGAAGGAATAGAGAGAATGGGAACAAAATCTAACAGCATTACATACCTTTGAAGCTTGGATGATGAGGATTGGAGTGGGATGAGAGAAAGAAAGAAAATGAGGGTTTGGGGGAGAGGGGTTTCTAGTTTCTACCCCACAATCTGAGATTGAAGGGTTTTTATAAAATGGGGGAGGGGTCTGTAAGTGAAACGATGCGTTGTGGCACTGTATGCATTTCAAAGGGATCGCTATAGTAGTGTATGACCTCTATAGCGATCAGGCCATGTTTCGCCTCCCGTCACTGTGCACTTATGATCGCTATAGCTGTGTTGGACTACTATAGCAGTCTCTAGAATAGCAAAGTCTATTAGCAGCATTTTACTGTCATCAAGTAAGTGGGTTACCTTTATACTCACTTATTTACATTTCTCAATTTTAAAGTTAATAGAGAGTAAAATGAATGGGGACATTAACTTAAAATTAAGAAATGTAAATAAGTGAGTATAGAGGTAATCCACTTGCTTGATGACAGTAAAATGTTGCTGATGGACTTTACTGGCAATGCTATAGCGGTCCAGGAATGTAGTCACCATTTTGGAGGTTCTGGAGGCCACAATAGTTGTCCAGTACTGCTATAACGGTCATAAATGCATAGTGACCGGGGGCGGAATGCGGCCCAACCACTATAGCCGTTATACATCGCTATAGCGGTCCCCTTGAAATGTATACGGTGCCAAAATGCGTCGTTTCACTCACAAACCCCTCCCCATTTTGTAAAAACCCTTCAAGCTCGAGATTTTGAGGTAAAAACAAGAAACCCCCCCCCCCCCCAAAACCCTCATTTTCTCTCTCTCTCATCCCACTCCAATCCTCATCATGCAAGCTTCAAAGGTATGTAATGTTGTTAGATTTTGTTCCCATTCTCTCCATTCCTTCATAATCTTAAGTTAGGTTTGTTATTTCTCTTATTATTGTCAAGTGGGGGCGTTCCCCCAATGTTGTTAGAGCTAGATTAGAGTTATTTAGAGGTTAATAGAGTTTGATCTTGAGTTTTATAATGGTTATAGTGGACATTGGTGTCCTCCTAGCTCCCTGGAGCTTAATTGGTGTTGATGTCATCTCTTCCTCCCCCTCTAGATGAGTGGGTTTGAACTCATAGCCTTAGTTTCATCATGATAATTATGTTTTATGAATGATAATTGTTAAATATGATATTAGAGAAGAAAATATGAATGTGTATGACTTTTCAAAGCTATGATTTCGAATATATAGCATGAAAAATGAAAATTTGAAAACCATGGGACCATGATTGCTATGACGTATGTGATGAAAATGTTTTATATGCTCAAAGAAGAGATTTGTTGGAAGAATATATGACTTAGCAAGTTGCGATTTTATAAATTATGTTTTTAAGAGTTTACGATATCACTATGATTTTAAGATTTTAGATTTTAGACTATATTTTATATTACCCAGTTAAAATATATTGGAAGAACGTTGGATAGAGTATGATTAAATTTGATGAATAGAAATGTATATCTTGGTTTTAGAGTCTTTATCATTATGAACCCTTTTATTTTGAAGTATGATATCAGAGTTATTAAGTTATGAAAATATATTAGTCAAGAAATGGACTTAGAACTTCAGTTTTATGGTACCAAAAGGTACAGAATTCAGTATGACTCCTAGCAACTACCAGATACATATTCTGTGGGCTTGACATTAGAATGTCTACAAGTGGTGAACCCTTAGGCTCGATTTTCATAGCCACAATTATGCTAAAGCCCGATTGTTAGAGTTATATGAGTCCAGAACCCTTAGAGTGCTAAGAATTTAAGAGTTTTAAGATTTCAGTTAGGAGCTCTTGTTTGCCAAGGACTGAGCACCCACTTTTTAGTTATGGTTTTGTTAAACTAGTTTAGTTAGTAGAGACAAAGAGATAGACTGTGAGTTAACGATAGTTATTCCATTAACCTTGGTATACCAAGGCCCACCAAGGGCAAATTTATTCTATTTTAGATTAGTTCACTAGGGACGCGGTTCACCAGGGCCCATTAAGATTACAAACAGAAACTCTTGTTCGCCAAGGACTGAGCAACACTTTACAATTTATGATCTTAAAATTTTATTATTATTATTATATATTTATTTATTTAATTCAGCACACTGTTTCCCAATGCTCTGCCACACCCTCAATTAAAATGATTTTCATGTTTAATTACGAGTTTAGAAATGTTTGTTATGAATTTATAGAATGAAGATTGTTTTCTTAGCTAGCTATGTAATTAAATATCAAATGGTTTATGATTGCTGCATGTATGTTATTTATTGTATATTCTTGGGTGAGAGCTAACTCACTGAGTCCATTGACTCGCCCCTTTCCCTTCCTCTTATAGTTGCAGGTTCAGAGATGATTTAGATCCCTGTCCATAGACAACATTATTCTAGTGGTGAGTCTTACTTTGCAGTAAGGCTTAGAGTAGGACTATGTTAGAGTAGAGTGCTCTAGTAGATGTGCAGGCATGATCCAATCGACGCATTATTTTCAGACTATGTATTTAAATTTAGAGATTTGAACATTTATTTATATGTTCTTAGAGTCCAAGTACAAAATTGAAATGTAAATTATGGATAAAGATTAATGTAAATAGCTATAGATGAATTAGTGATTTAGTTTTCAAATGCTAAACAGATTTTTAGAGACTGATTAAGAGAATTATATAGCTTATATACTAGAGTATTTCAAATTTATTATTCTAGAAATCAGGTCATGGATAGATATATGAATAAAGATTTAAATAAAGCTAAGTTTTAAGAATGAATATTTTGATAAATTATGCATTTAGAGAGACACGTCACTTAGTAGGCTTACGTGGGGATGGGATTCATCACGTACCGGTCATGCTCCCAAGTCAGGTTATGACAAAGGTAGAAAACCTGTGAGCGGCTCCAGGCCCCAAAATGAACAATATCTACATCACCGGGTGTCTGGGATGTTACAAGTGGTGTCATAGCATTAGGTTTCCCTGCATAGTACTGGAGCAAGTGTCCACAAATAGCGTGATGTTTATGTGAATGGAACCACGGCCATTTGCACTAACGTTATGCTATTTGAGGCCTATAGGAAAAGTCAGTCATGTCTAGGTTCAGTTAGAGTGTTTGTGATTTCTTGGAACTTTTGATCAAGTCTCCTATCTTTTTTCTTCTTCTTGGATAAGTTATGTCACCCGTTAATTGTCATCGTCATCGCCACCATAGCAACACCAAGTCAGTTTGTGTATCAGTTATGTATGGTGCCTCGAGCAAGCCATTTTGAACCTGTCAAAGATATTCAGTGAGCACATCCAATGCTAGAGTGCATTAAAAAGAAGCACAACCAAGAATGACTAGCTTGGATAGATAGAGGTCAGCCATGGGTACCATCGGCTAAGGCCACCCCTTTCAGTGCCCTCCTCGACGTGTCCCATTATCGTACAATGAAGAGGTTAAGGCAATAGCCAGCTATGATTGTAGAGTTTAGTGCGGATTGGTTGATCACACCTCATTTGTCAGATGGCAAAAAATGCCATAGAGGTCAGTGCCTATGGGGCACAGTCACCAATTATGAATGCATTCAAAAAGAGCACAAGAGGAATGATTACCCGTTATCTCAGAGAATTACAAGAAAAGAATAGAGAACCTTGATATCCTAGAAGAAGAGAGTCGTATGAGAATGACATTGAACCAATGGGTAGAATCTCGATGAGAGCACAAATCATGCATATAGGCATACTGGAGGATTGAAGCTTTGTTTATGATGTGTTAAATTATTTAAAAGAAATCTTTGATCCCAAGAACAACTTGTATGTTTTATTCCAAAAAAAAAAAGTGTATTTTTGCATGATTTATTTTAGAGTTTGTGCCTTTGCACAATATGAGTATAGTATTGCATGCCTAGGATATGAACAACATTATAGTAAATGCTAATTTAGTTTTGAACATGTAATGGACCATTATGCATGTTAATTGCAATTGATTTCTTTGCTTGCCACTAGTTATTTCTCTAACCACACACATGAAATGAAGTATTGTAAGCTATAGATATTTTCTTGCTCGTGACTATAATTCATATGAATTTAGTGATAGAAGCTTTTATCAATGCCCGAAGGATTGATTCTACTGTGATATATGTAGCTTTGAAGGATGGAGTAGTAGGATTGCATGTGTAACTATAAACAAGATTACAAGCAACCTTGGAGAAAGGATTCACGTGAATGTAATAAGTTTTTCATGTTAGAATGGGTTATTATGATTGCAATTGAGTGAAATAAGTATATGGATGGTTAGCATGAACCTCATAGGTTAAGAATTGAACTAGAGAATACTTGCACATTGTGTGGCATTTAGAGTCTTAGCGCATGGATTTGATATGTTTTATGGGTTTGACACATGAATTGAGAACTACGTTAATCCCTTGGAAAAGAGTCTTATGAATACTTGAGGCTCTTGGCCAAAGTTTTGCAACTTCTAGAAGAAAGTTTTTCTCAAAGAAGTTTCAGTAATATCACCCCACCATGACTAGTTCTTAAATTGGAATGGAGGAATTTAGAAACATGTTTTACTTGTATAAGATTTAAAATATTCATATTCAAGCATCCAAAAAAAAAAAGTTTTGTTTCATGCTCATAGAAAATGACTTTTATTCAAGGTTGAATGTTTTAACAAGTTATGCTTATTTGGGGAATGTTTGCTTTTTATGTTATGGGTGCAAAAGTGATATTACTGTAAGGTTATGACATAAATTAGAGTACTATATGCATGTATGATACTTTTACTTGAGTTGGCACTATAGAGACATGATTAGAGTGACTTGAGGAGGTCGTATGTGTAGGGTGCACATTCTTTTCCCTAGACCCATGCATGTAAGCTAGATGAAAGGAATTGAAATGAAATTGTCAAGTTTAAGTTATGACTTGGTAACAAGATAGTGAGAAGTTAATGGGCTTAACGAAGTAATAAGAATGCATGTTATCATAATAAGTTATTTAAGAGATCCTAGAGCAAGTCATGTGGTCTTTGGTTGATTTGTGTTATGCATGCGATGTGTAGTATTTGCGTATACTAGAGGTATGGATATTTGATGACATAACAACCTTTAATTATAGAAATGTGAAAATCAATGATTAGGCATATGAATAGCATGTTTGTTTTGCATTTTCTACATGAACAGATAGAGTAGTTTGATTTTCATGCATAACATATGCATAGAGAGGGAGAAAGTTCAAGAACCGAGGATTGGAAGTCCTGCTAGTATTAGTATATATTAGACATAAGAGAAAGAGAAAAAAGTAAGGACATGAGTGGCGTTTAGCCCCCTAATCTTCGAGAGCTCTCGCATGCATGAGGCAGCGGAGCGTAGTTTTCCCCCTAGAACTTGCACTATGGACAGGGCTATCCTTAGAGGTGAAGCCACTTGATGTAAGTGTCATGATTAGAGCCATTGTTGCCTCGATGGGAAAGGGCTGCCCTTGGTGGCGGAGCTGCCCAGATGTGACAATTGGCATCCTCGACTAGAGTAATAGAGCAGAGGCCTTCAAGATGGCATTGTTTCCTAGAGTACTAGTTAATATAGCCAGAGTATCATGTCAGAGTGTTCAGGGCATTCAGGCCCATTCTAGAACCGCATGTGGGTTAAGTATTCCAACTCATTGATCTTCCAGTTATGCAAGTTCAGATTTGGGGACCAAATCTTTTGAGGGGGAAGAGTAAATCCGTGAGGGGCGCTAGGCCCGAAGCAAAAAATATCTACATCGTCGGGTGTCTGGACTGTTTCAAAAGCTCAATAGTTGCCCTTGGATCTTAAATAAATTTTTTTATCATGGCCATATTTTGTACATATATATTCGGCCATGCCATGATGCTAGGCCTGCAAAGCATTTTATTTTGTTTTTAAGGTTTAAACCTTGTACCTTGATTATATAAAGGAATTTTTGTAAGAGTTGGAACTCAAAAGATAGTAAAGATATTATTTTTATAAACAAAAGTCTTATTTATGAAATTTTATCTTATTATTCTGTTCTAGAGGTCATTATGTGAGTTTCAATAAGATAAAATAGATTTCAAGTGTTTCTAATGACTTAGAATAATTTTTGAGAAAAACTAGCAACTAAAAAGGATAAAAAAGGTGATTTCTATTGCTTATAGAAATTAAAACTATCACTACTATTTTGGACATTATAAAACCTGTTAGGTGCTGTTTGGAATTATCTAAATGTAAAAATTCCCATTAATTGAGGCAAAAATTAGCTCTAGCATCTTAGGAAAAACTAGTAACTAGAAAGGATTGAAAATGTGATTTCTAGAACTCATAGAATTAAAATTTATGGCCACTATTTTGGCTCCATAAATTCTGTATCATGCTATTTGGAATGATTTAAATGTGTAAAAATTTCCATTAATTGAGGCAAAAATGATTCTTAGTATTTTGGGAAAAACTAGTAACTAGAAAAGATTGAAAATGTGGTTTCTAAAGCCCTAAGAAATTAAAATTTATGACTACTGTTTTGACCACCTAAAATTCTGTGTAATGCTATTTGGAAGGGTTTAAATGTGTAAAAATTACTATTAATTGTGGTTATAATTATTTGTAGCATCTTAGGAAAAGCTGATAACTATAAATGGTCAAAAACGTAACTTCTAGAATGCAGAAACTATTTTTCTTTACACTGCCCAAGCTGTACAACATTGCTGGGTACTGTTCACGAGTTAAAAAAGTGGTGAAAATTATTATAAAAACTATTTTTGATCTCTTAGGTGCTTAAAAGAATAATTGCAAGTGTTAGGTTCAATTGTTTTGCAAAATGTGAAAAATCGATTTTTGGACTTACCGTTCTAGCACCTTGGTCCAATGGATCTCTTAGGAATGTAGTTTTTATTTATTGATGGCTATTTGCATATGAATTAATTGGAAATGTTATGACTTGATGTAACTGTGCAAGCAATGATTGCTAGTATGTGTGAATTCTGCTGAGCATAGCATATGCATTAGCTGAGTCCAGTCTTTGATTCCGGCATACTAGGTAGGAGCATATTTACTCTCTAATATATTACTAACGAAGAATTATGGAATGTTATACGATGATTGATAAGTTCGTATAACTGATAAGTTCAGTGGCATGAGGCAAAATTGGGAAAACTCCATTTTCAACTGTTATGCTGCCAAATTTCCGCTAAATTTGTGGACTTAAGAAAAACTATGAAGTTTATGAGCATAAAATGTTAAAGGATAGATTATGATGATATCTGTAATTATATGTTCATGTTTGCATCCCTAATTAACATACTAAGATTAAAGGTGACATAAGACACATGGAAATGATCCTCTAGACTATAGGATTTAATGGTTAGGATAGGTGATCCAATAAGGACCCTTTAGACTCCAGGAATTAATGGTTATGAAAGGTGATCCTATGCCCCCTATCTTATACTCTGGGAGTCGGGAATTAGCCTATCCAGAGGATAAGTGTAGACTAGTGACGACTAGTTTGGGTTTGAGCTCATAACTTAGAAACTCTCAAGAGGAAACAGTATTAAGGTGGCCCCCATAGAAGAAAGAATAATGAATTTAAGTCACCTAAAAGTAATTATTTATGCTATGTTCCTTTAATGTAATTATTATGATATGTTGCGCATGACATTGATATGCATTCATGATATGGTATGATGCATCCATGACATTAAGATTCATGCAAAAAGATACAAACCTTGGCTATTGGTATTTGGAACTTAATAAATGAACAATATTTATGATCACTACTTTTACAATGAAACCCAAGGTTCATTAGGATGTACATAATGACACATGATAGGGAGTGAAAGCCCTACTGAGATTATTGTATAAGTTTCTCATCCACTTTTTATTTTCTTCCTTCCATTCCATCTCGTCTTTAAAGGCTGATGGCATCCTTCGTGATATTCGTTGACGTTTCCACCTGGGAGATGAACTTTGATGCCACTCACTAGACTTATCATTTCGTGGGTCAATGTGTCATTCGCATGTTCATGTTTTTTTAGCGCCCCTTTGCACACCCAGCTACTAGTTATAGGTTTTCTCATGTCACCTCGTTTGCTGATGACCTCATTTTTTAGCATGCTCACCAGCATGGGGAATAGATCCATCGCACCTGCCCTGCTGCTTCGGCCATCCATAACTACTCCGTCTACATCTCCCGATCTCCACCTCACCCGACCAAGCCACTGATCGACCTATTGGAGGATTCTCTTTCCCAGTACTCCTCGGGTGATTCCGCACCTACAGTTCCCATGGAGATAGGGGGTAGTAGTGAGGGGGAGGCTACTCCTGCCAACATCACTTGTGTACTCAGCTACATCCCTCCCTGTTACTAAGGTCATCAGTAGGAGCTTGCAGTGGACCTCGGAGCGCCTGTGCACATATCATGGGTATGATTGCCTCATTTTGCTTTTTTTTCTTTTATTAGAGGTTGTCTACTCAAGCGCACTCTAGTAGGAGTAGCGGGTATGAGAGGTCTTGGCTAGTTTATATTTAGCTTTTATTCATGTACTTTTCATATTGACTATGGATGATTGTACTTTTCCCAACCCTTGTTGGCGAGTAGGATGCTATCATATATATATATATATATATATATATATATATATATAGATATATGTATATTTTGATGTGCAATGAGGAACATTGATATATGAATCTATGATGACATGAGTATGTTTATGATGTTGTGATACTTTTATTTCCTTTCCACTTGTATGAAGGATGGATGATGTAATTTACTTTAGTATGCGCAGCTCATGTTTTCATTTTCAGTTAAAATAAAATTTACCCATATTTTGCTAAGTATTTTAATAATGTAAAGTTACAAACTGAAAGAAAAGCGTAATAACTAATAAGTAACTCAAAATGCATCCTAGGCGTGTTGGGTTAAATATTAGGGTGTTATATAAAGAACATTCATTGCATTAAGGAATAAAGCAGATCAATATAACAGCAAGAAGCCCAAGGAAACGATCTTCAGAAAGTAACACGATACTTCAGAAAGTACACTGAAGAATTGGGAAATCATGCCAACTTTAAGAGTAATGTGTTACTTAGCCAACAATCATTATAATCATAAATAAATCAGCATCAAGGAGCCAAGATTGAAGACTGGAAGATCGATGAATGATCAAGAGATTGATTATGCCGTCAGAAAACTCAATTAACTGTGGAGCACAGAACATTACAAGAAATAGAGGGAAAATTCAAATTTCAAATTTCAAATCTCGAATCAGAGCCAATTTTATAACTGATATCTCATCTCTTTTGCCCGATTGACTCATGATCCTAGCTTCTAGAAGGAGGAGTTCAAAAACCACAATTAGAAAGTATAAAGAAAGAGGACATCAGAAACCTCTACAATACTATGGCTTCTGCAAACAAATGTGACAAGTCTGTTAGCCTACCTCTCTAGACTAATGTTCCAAGACACAACTAACGATCTACGCATGTCACTTGGAGATCTGATCAAAGGCAACGATCATGAAGAATGACCAGTATAAATAGAGATGCCACACTTGAATGCCAATAAGAGAGTTGAAGACATAAGAGTGAAAACTCTAGAAAAATCTCTTCATACTTCCTGTGCTGTTCATCATAACATGTAATCAATCCTCTTGAAGTGTAAAAATCTTCTTTCCATATTTTGTAATTATTTGTATACTCTTCTTAAGAAGAGATGCGAGAAAGAAGTCACTCATGTTTCCCAGGTCTGTATTATTGAATATTTGTAAGGAAACATGGGTGTAGGTTAGTTTGAGTGGAAACCCAAACACATAACCTTTGTAATCTTGATGCATTAATGATCAGAGTAAAACATAGCTTGGATAGGCTAACGTAAAAGTACTTGCAATGTGATGGCAAAAGTATCTACTCATAACATTTCACCTTGGAGAGGCTAGTTCAAGACTACTTATAACATGGCAGTAGAAGTTATCTGCAGGTCACGGTTCAGCTTGGAGAGGCTGGTTTAGAACTATTAGGTTCAACTTGGAGAGGCTGGTTTAGAACTACTAGGTTTGTGACAGTTGGGGTTGTCCAATGTTCATTGTGAGAGCTTGGGAAGGCTAATGTAAAGACTGTCCATTTTACTTTCTCAGGTTGAGAAAGTTGTTGTTAGTGAAATCTCAACACGTGTTAAGTACTGGATGTAAACAAGCTGGCCGAACTAGTATGAATATTTGTCATTTCTCTCTTTCCTTATCTTTTATTTTTATGTTATGCTCTTTATGTTAATTACTGTGTAAACATTATTAAAGTTGCATTATTATTATCATGCTTCAGAGATCTACTTTCTCAAACTACTAACCACTATTCCACTACACTTCAAGCTTTAAGGTTGATAATATCTTTTTGCAAAGTGCTTTAGATTAGAAGAAAACTTGAAAAAGCATGATTTAACTCCCCTTCTCATGCACTCTTTTACCAACATGTGGTATTAGATCTAGGCCACTAAGGGGTTGAGCAATTCAATGATTGTAGAGGACAAAGATCAAAGGGACGAGTTGAAGCAGGAGTTCACTCATTAAATTGACCATCCATTCCTAACAAGCTTCTAGGATATAACAAGGCTATCTCAATAGTGTACTAAGCTAAGCACAACATGACAAATTAATCTTGAAGCACTATAAAAGGAGAAAGCAAACAATCTAAAAGTCTCTACACCAAAAGAAGCTAAAAGCCAAAGCAGTAGAAGTTGCTGACACCCCTGTGAAGAGGAAGAATCTGATGAAAAGATTTGAGATTAAAAATGAAGAAAAATGCAAAAGCCTAGTAAGGCTAAGCTAAGAATGGTAGAAGCATCAATTTCAAAAGGAAGATAAAAGAGTAAAGAAAATCCTGAAAAGACCAATTCTGAAGATGAAGAGGATAGGTTAGTAAGTCATGATAAGATTAAAAGTGCAAGATTTCTATATTACATGACATAAGTGAAATCTTACAGAAGCATGCAAGGTAAGAATACTCAAACTTATCCTTTTGATTTCTATATTACATGACATGAGTGAAATCTTACATAAGCATGCAAGGTAAAAGTACTTAAACTTATCCTTTTATCTTTTTTGTAATCATATGATGAGCTGCCATATCATACACTTACTTTCTCCTCAAAACATCTCAGATAGAATGATCCTAAGTTTGATTATGAAGCTCATAAAAAAATATAAATTATGTTTTCAAACTCCAAGCCTTAGAAGTTAAAGTCTCATAATTAGATTAGACAAATCTTAGAAAGCTATTTATGAATTTGAGAACCTCCTTTTATAGCTTCTAAACATATGAACTGGTCAAATGGCAAAAGATTCTAAAACCTCAAACCTATGCTAAATGATTAAAAGCCATTGGCTCAAAACTAGGTTTGAAAAATGAAGAGGAAATAGAAAGTAAAAAGAAATGTAGCCTCATCTAAAATCACTATCATTGTCATTTGTGCTATCATTCATAAAAAGGAATACTCATCTGACAAATAACTTTTAAAAGAAAAATTTGTTGAAAAAGGATAGGGAATATCCTTCTTGAATAACTAACCTAGATGGACTCAAGAAAGTTGAGTACCAAAATTAACCTCCAAGGCTCAAGAAAGAAAATCAGAAGTAGGATACTCCAGATCTCCAAATGACTTGAACTTGGTGATGAAAAGTATTCAAGATTGATTTTGCTAACTGTCATTTAGGACTGGAAGAAAGTCTAGAGGAAAAAAAATCTCAAGAAAATTCCTACTAGCAAATAGATGGAAGCCAGATCTTCAAAAAATAAACTCTAAAAATCAAACACGTCAGAAAGTATACTTAGTACTCTAAAGAAAATGTAACACCCTAATTTTTAACCAAACTCTCTAGAATACATTAGGTTAAACATTAGGCTATTACTTCTTAGTCTAATCATTTTAATAAAATACTTAGCGGAAATTACGGGTAAATTTTTCTTTTTGAAAACATAAAGCAAAGTGAGAGCCGCGAGCTTAGCTAATCGAATAGCAGAAATGTAAAGCACGCGCAACAACCATATTAAATCATAGAGTAAAGCATATAATCAGGAACAATGATCAAGGTAAACAAAGAAACATTTCATTAATAATAACATAGTTGAGGTACATAGCTAGTCATACCCTAAGAACAGGCAGAGCTTGTAATACAGCGGAAATAAAATACAACATGAAACAAGAAAGCAGAAATAAACCATAACTACCCAAGTGCACCTATGGTGAAGAACCTCAAAACAAAAGAAAGTTTATCAACTCTACATGTGGGTGTGTGCACTAAGCCTCCCCTACAACATCAACTACTGGAATCTAGGAAACGGTGGAGTGTAACCAATCCATGGACGCAGGACAGCAGGAGAGGGTGCACGTGAAGACTGAGCGTGAGCTCCTCGATAGGGGCGCCTCTCGGCTCGCCTAGCTAGCCTCGGCTGTGTGACAATCTCCTCGCCCTTGTTGCGCACGAACTAAGGTGTGGGAGCGGAGCTCTTGCTATACATGTGTGTCGGCGGGTCCTCGAATAGGTCATCCTCCGAGCTCGAGGACCGAGGTACGTAGTCCTGAAAGTCTCGAGGCATCGAACCCCCCAGTATACGTCCGCAGAATCCTCTCGTCTCGCATCCGGGCATGCTCAGAAACCATCGCGTCATCGTAAGGTGACATCGGGGAGAAACGGTAGCTCTGTACAGGGTGTGCAAAGGGGCGTCCAATGAACATGAAGACTCGCACGGTACACTGTCCCTCAAAATGATATGACCCGTGATCCGGGTCATAGTGAACCTCCCAAGTAGGCGTGTCAATAAAAACCACGAACGTCGCCATCGGTCTCTGGAGATGTGACGGAAGAAAGAAGAGAGAGGAGTGAGAATTCTTGCTAAAGAATCTCAATAGGAGTCTCCTATCCTAGGGTTACATCGTACACATCCTCAGGAACCTTGGGTTTAATTATAAAATAATGATCATGCATATAAGGTTTAATTAAGGTTTTCCAAAACTAATTATCCAAGGTCCATTCCTTTTAGCATGCTTCTTGATGTCATGAGTGCAACATATTATATCATGGATGCATGTCAATACTTGAGCATATAAAGCAACACATCAAAGCACATAAACATAAATCATGTGGCATAAGGGCATATAACTTTCAAGTGACTCATTCCTCAACTTCGTGACATCAATCATGGTACTTTAGCATATAAGGCCACCCTAAAATAACTAGGTTATGAGCTCATACCTCTGCTAGTCGTCACTAGCACTTGCTTATTATCTGAATAAGCGAAACATAATAAAATAATCCCGACTCGCAAGTACGGGTAGGGGGCAGGGATCACCTCTCTTAGGATATACCCTCTTTGAAACACTTTGCGGGCATTAAGCCACAACAATTTGTCCGCTTTGGTAGGCTGCATCTACTCATACCCTCATGGATTTGTCTCCCCTGTGTAACGCCCCGATTTTCTATTAGGGTGAAAATGGCCAAAATGCCCTTGAGGTCATTTTCGGCCCAGAATTCGAGGAAAGCCGGTCTGACAGTACTCGAAGGGCAAACTCAATGTTGGAAGGGGATTGAATGACTTGTGTACTTTCCCGGGATCGAAAATCTCATTTTTCGAGTTTTCGGGTCAAAATGACCAAAACGCCTCTGCGGTGTTTTACCCGTTTGCAAGTGCCAGATGAACCCGAAACTTCTCCAGATGATTTTAAAAGGTGTTTTTATGTAGATTGTGACTTTAGTTTTGGTCCCGGAGGTCCTGGCGAAATTAGTGCAAAATTACAGTTTTGCCCCTAGTTTCGTGTTTTTACGCTTAATCGCGTGATTAAGCAAACCTAAGCAATATTAGGCTCTAATCGAAGGTTAATTAATTTCATTAATTAATCTTGAGTCAAAATAATTTATTAAAGTTTATTAGAACCTAAAAGTGCTTAATTACAACTTAAAATCATATTTTAATTTCAAGACTCCTAGTCATGGAATCTTGAATAGTGTTTTCTCTTTCCAATTCCTTAAATCATGGAATTGTGTTACACATTGTTTATTCATAAATGAGTTTTTAATTCTCTAATGATGTATGAGCACTCCTAATCTTGTCATAAAATCCTTAGAACACATTCTTAGTTACCTAAACTTAAGCTTAATTATTCCTAACCTTGTACCTAAGCTAATACACACTTAAACCTATCATTAACACACAATTAGATGATCAAAACTCACCTCCCCCATGCTGCCCCTAGTCTGGTCGTGCACTTCCCTCTCCCATATGCATCACATGTTCATTTTTTCAACACTCCAAGGCCATACCTCAAGTCACATACACTATACCTTGTCATAACTTTCAATCAAGCTTGAATTTCCACATGACTAAATAATTAAAACAATCCATTTTTCCCATTTATTTGTGGCTGGAAAAGTTCCAGCCATGTCGAGTTTCTAGAAGCCTAATTTCATCAAAAATTGATAGGAAATTAACTCACATCAAGCCATACTTTGTAGCATAGCTTCCATACTTCAAACCATGCTTGAATGACCTTGTGTAAGAGATATTTTTCTCTCCCTTTTCCCCCTCAAAAGCTACGGCCACTTCCCCCCTTGGTGAGCCCCATGGTTTTGTTTTTCTATAAATAGGATGCTTGTGAAAGCTTAGTTGCACCTTGAAGCATTTGCTAAGTTTAGAATTCTAGAGTTGTCTTGCTAGTTCTTTTCTTTTCTCTCAAAGTTCCAAGAGCTCTTTCCCTTCATCTTCATCCTCTCTTCATATTATCACCTCACTACTTCAATCCACCATATCATAACCTTAGACCATCATCAAATCTCTTAAATACTAAACCTCAAACACAAGCTTCCTCAAAACACATCTCCTTTGCTTTTCTTTCTCTTTGGCCGAAGCCATCACACCACCTTGGGAGGAGTTGCTCTTCTCATTTTCCTTTTCAAGTTAAAGCTTTCATCTTCATCACTTGGTAGGGATTTGCTTTTCAAACTTGTTTTTCTCAAGAATATGTTTTTCTCTAGTTTCCTCTTGGATTCTTTTTTAACTTTCTTTTGTTTTTCTTTTCTTCTTCATTTCGGCCTCTTGGCCTTGATTATGAGTATGATAGCTTGATGATGAGAGTTTCTAGATGATGACCTTGTGTTCATCTCAAAGAAACCTTTAAAGCTTGAGTTTTCCTTTTCTTATGACTTCATCTATATGATATCTAGCTCACATGGTTTTTCAACTTAAGAAAATTAATCTAAGGATTTCTAAAGGCCCAAGCCTACCCTTATTAACCTTAAAGTTGGCCGGCACGTTCTAGAGATCTTTCTCTAGATAGGGGTTTTGGGTATTTAATAAAGAACTTGACTTAGTTTCACTTTCTTTTTCTCTTGTAAGGTTTTCGGTTTTGGTATTTCGATCTTTGAGATTTTGTTTGGTTTTGTTTTGGAAGTTGGTTTACTTGAGCTTGATGATGTTGTTCAAGAACCTCATAGTTCTTTGAGAACTTGGTTTAAGAACTCTAAAGCTCTCCTTATAATGAGATATATGTTGGGTTGATTATCTTGTTAAAGTCTTGAATGAGCTCTAGCTAACTATAAAATGAACCTTGCATCATGTTTACTTTTATATCTTGCACATCATGTTTATTTTCCTTCCTATCACTAAGTACCAAGATAATAAAAGAACTTGCATTATCATGTTTATATTTCAAGCTATGCATTATCATGTTTACATTTCAAGTTCTCACCTAAATATCAAAGATAATAATATGATGCATCTCATATTTATTTTATGCTCTCAATTTACTTTCTAATAAAAGCTAAAACAAGTGCATAAGCATGTTTATCTTTATGCCATCACTTTAATGAACCTAGAGCTCAAAGACTTGCCCATTGTTGTCTCAAAAAAAGGTCTAAAATAATTATTTCCCATAGTTGAGATTTCGGCCCTAAGAGGTTTTAAGGTTTCCAAGTATTGAAAATTATGTTTTATAATTTTCCTAAGCTTATATGAGTATAAGAAATATGTAGAACTAAGTTTTATGAATTTAGAACCTCTTGAGATGAAAATGATTTAGCTACTGCCCTCTCAAGTATTTTTATGATTTTGAAAGATAAAAGTGTTTATAAATGAGTTTTGAAAGTTCTAAAAAAGTTTCAAGAGAAACTAGTACTCTATGTGCTTGAAAAATTATGTTCTATGCCTTTTATGAAGATGCACATTTTGGTTCTACCTTGCCATTCATTGCCATTGTATGTGCTGTTTTAATGATGATAATATGCTTATGTTTGAGTAAAAATAATGCTAAGACTCATATGTGAAAGATAGGATAGGTTAGAAACTAGAAAAGAATTAATTTGAGAGTTTTAGATCCCTTAATTATTGAATTTTATGGATTCTGTCTAGCAAGGATTAGATTTGATAATCATGGTTTTAAATTAGTTTAAATGTATAGGAATGACTCATAATTGGTTTAGGACTTGATCTTGATGCCTTAGGAGCAAGCTAGACTTAGAAAGGGTCATTGTTGTGACTCCTAGGAACCCGTAAAGTTAGGATTATAAATTCTACATCCTTGAGGTTTAGAGATGTTCTTGATCATAGTGTGAGGTGAGAAATACTTAGTTATAACCTCATAGGTACCCAAGAGATTAGGTTTAATGATTAATAACTTAGAACGTGAGTTAAAGACCTTAAGGGTCAATGCATAAGACATTAAGAAGTCTTGAGTTTTTATGATGCTTAAATTATGTAAATATGATATATGATACATGAGCTTTATCTGTGAAGAGTTTGATGTATATGTTATGAGGAAGTTTTATATGATGAGATGCTATACCTCATAAGAAATGTTTGTATGTCCTATATGTTTTCATGGCATAAGCAAATTTGAGGAAATTGCCTCTACGCCATCTTTGCCAATTTCCATCAAATTTGAGGAACTTGGAAAAAGATCTTTTTGAAAATCATGAGAACTTAAATGTGACACAACACTGAGACGCCTTCTTGGGTGACACCAGTTTAGCCGAGCACCCCCAAGAAAATAAATCCGTGAGGGTATTGACACAGAGCTTGCCAAAGCAGACAATACTACTATGCACTAGTTGCTAGTAGAGCGTTTCAAAGAGGAAATGACCCTAAGAGGTGATCCTTAATTTGCCCCCTAGCCCGTACTTTAAGTCGGGATTATGTATGTTACGTTTATCATAGGATAAGTAAGAACTAGTGACGACTAGTTAAGGTATGAGCTCATAACCTAGAGATGTTTTAGGGTGGCCCCATGAGATAAAAAGTTAAAGTTTAAAATGTCACATATGCTATGAAAAATCCAAGAAAAAGTTATTATGAGATTTACACCTGTCACCTTATGCCACTATTATAATGATCCTTAGTTACTCTATTGATTGGTTTACCTTTATGATGCATTCATTAGTTTATTCCCTACTTAGTCATAAGACGCATTGTAAAATATGACGAACCTTGGATAACTAATCCTTTAGAAAAACTAACTTAAAGGAGTTTATATGCATACACACCTTTTTAGAAATAAAACCCAAGGTTCCTGGGGATGTGATGATGTCACTTAGTTAGGGATTGCCCTACTGAGAATTCTTTTAGAAGATTCTCATTCCCTTTCTCTTTTCTTTCGTCACATCTTCAAATGGCGACTTTCGTACTCTTCATCGACACCCCGACGTAGGAGCTGCACCATGACCCAGCACTCGGGTCATATCATTTTGAGGGTCGCTGCACAGTTAGAGTATTCATGTTTATGGGACGACCCTTCGCACACCCAGTACGAAGCAACCGCTTCACCCCGACTGCCTCCTACCATCATAACATGATTTTCGAGCGAGCTAGACCACGCGACGAGCAAATCCTCCGCATGCAGCCCGAGGCGTCAGCCGTACATGACTACCCGGAGTACGTGCCCCGGACTCAGTATTCGGAGACAGATCCATCAGAGGACCCGCCCTCGCATATGTACAGTTGGAGCTCTAGCCCCGTTCCCCCACCGATGAGAGCCGGGAGTGAGGAGACGGTGGTTCAGCCGAGGTTGGCTCGTAGGCCATCCATGCGCCCTCGCCGCGGTGGACAAGCTCCGATGATCCGCACGACCACTCCCGCCGAGATCCGCCAGTGGATCGATTCCACCCCTCAGTACTCGAACCAGTAGGAGTAGGTGCATAGGATGGGTAGTAGCTAGTGCACACACGCGACATAGTTGAAGACAAACCTTCTTTTGTATATGAGGCTATCTACTCTAGGTGCACATAGGTATGGGTGTTGCTTTCATGGTTTCCTTGTACTTGCTTTTATGATTTCCTTGTATTTACTTTTCAGTTGTATTCCATTCTTCTATGTACCGAATAGTCCTGCTTTTTGGTAGGCACATTATCTATATATATAATCAGTTGATGTATCCATGTTATTTATGTGTTTTATTATGATTTGCTCATATGACTTGTATAAATTCCCGTTCAAAGAATCATGCGTGGCTCTCACTTTGGTTTTAATTCAAAAGGAAAAATTTTACCCATATTTCCGCGAAGTATTTTCGAAGTAAAAGATGAAACCAAGAGGTAATATTCTAAGGATTAACCTGAATACATACTAGTAGTATTGGGTTAAGATTTAGGGTGTTACACCCTGGGTGTGCTCGGCCGAACCAGTGTCACCCAAGCAAGCGCGTCTCAGTGCTTTGTCACATAAAAATCTCCTGGGGGTGCTCGGCTAAACCGGTGTCACCCAGGGTTTTCCATTCATATGGTACTCATAAACATTTCTTTAACCCTTTTAGGTTTGACGGAAATTCGGCAGCATAACAGCTATTAAACGGAATTCCCTTCAAATTGCCACAAGCTAATTCACATAACATATTCTCATGAAATCTCATGCTATGATATACTTTAACATTTTCATCAATCATTTTCTCATGCATCAACCACATCTCATCACATCATTACATCACATAATACATCATATCATTAACAACTTTCTTAGTGTCTTATGCATTGACCGTTAAGGTCCTTAACTCACATTCTAAGTTATAAATCATCAAACCTAATCCCTCGGGAACTTATGAGGTGATAACTAAGTATTTCTCACCTCACACTATGGTCAAGAACATCTCTAAACCTCAAGGATGCAGAATTCATAATCCTAACTTTATGGGTACCTAGGAGTCACAACAATGACCCTTTCTAAGTCCGATTTGCTCCTAAGGCATCAAGATCAAGTCCTAAACCATTTATGAGTCATTCATACACATTTAAACTAATTTAAATCCATGATTAGCAATACTAAACCTTGCTGGACAGAATCCAGAAAATTCAAACATTAAAGGATCTAGAACTCTCAAATTAATTCTTTTCTAGTTTCTAACCTCTCTTATCTTTCACATATGAGTTTTAACATTAATAATGCTCAAACATAAGCATATTATCATCATTAACACAGCTCATACAGTGGCTAAACATAGCAAGGCAGAACCGAAACAAACATCTCCATTTAAAGGCATCAAACACAATTTCCAAGGCACATAAAACACTAGTTTCTCTTGGAACCTTTTTAAAACTTTCAACACTCATTTATAGACCTTTTTATCATCTAAAATCATAAAAATATTTAAGAGGGCAGTAGCTAAATCAAACTTGTGTCAAGAGGTCCTAAATTCATAAAACTTAGTCCTATGCATTCCTTAACTTCATAAAAGCTTAGAAAAATTATGAAACATAGTTTTCAACACTTGTAACCACTAGAACCCTTAGAGGCCGAAAACAAGGAGACAAATAACATGGGTTTTCAAGCCTTTGTTTGAGACAACAATGGGCAAGTCTTTGAACTCTAGGTTCATTTAAGTTATGACATAAAAATAAATATGCTCATGCACTCATTTTAGGTTCCATTAGAAAGTAAAGTGATAGCATAAATAAACATGAGGTGCAACTCATTATTATCTTGATATTAAGTGAGAACTTGAAATATAAACATGATAATGCATAGCTTGAAATATAAACATGATAATGCAAGGTTCACTTATTATCTTGATACTTAGTGATAGCAAGGAAAGTAAACATGACGTTCAAAGCATAAAAGTAAACATGGATGCAAGGTTCCCCATTTTAAGGTTATCTAGAGCTCATACAAGACTTTAACATATAACAACCCAACACTCATCTCATCACAAAGAGAGCTTTAGAGTTCTTGAACTAAGTTCTCAAAGGAACTATGAGGTTCTTGAACAACATCATCAAGCTCAAGTAAATAAACTTTCAAAACAAAATAAAACAAAACCTCAAGGATCAAGGAACCAAAACCGAAAACCTTTCAAAAAAGGAAAAGAGATTGAAACTAGGTCAAGTTCTTTATTAAGTACCCAAAACCCCTATCTAGAGAAAAATCTCTAGAACGTGCCGGCTAACTTTAAGGTTGACAAGGATAGGCTTGGGCTTTTAGAAATCCTTATTAATTTTCTTAAGTTGAAAAAACCATGTGAGCTAAGTATAGTATAGATGAAGCTAAAGGAAAAGAAAAAACTCAAGCTCTAAAGGTTCCTTTGAGATGAACACATAGTCATCATCTAGGAGCTCTCATCATTGAGCTATCATGTGCTCCTCAAGGCCAAGAGGCCGAAAATACAAGAAGAAGAAACAAAGAAAGTTCCAAAAAGAAAATCCAAGAGAAAGCTAGAAAAACTCATTTTTCAAGAAACAAAGTTTAGAAAAACACTCCTACTTAGAGTGGAGACAAGAAGCTTGAGCTTTTGAAAAGGAAAACAAGATGATGAGCTCCTCCAAGGGGCAAGATGATTTCGGCCAAGGAAGAACAAGGAGGTTGGAGTTGTGTTTCATGTGAGGTTGTGTTTGAGGTGAGGTGTTTGAGAGGTTTGATGATGGTTCAAGGCTATGGGGTGGTGTTTGAAGGTTGAGAGATGATGAGATGAAAAGAGGATGAAGATGAAGATGAAGAACAAGGAAGAACTCTCTTGGAACTTAGAGAGAAAAGAAAGGAAACTCAAGAAAGCTTAGAAACTTGAAACTTACCAAAAGACTAAAAGTGATACAAGTTCATCTAAGGCACCTATTTATAGAAAAACAAAAACATTGAGGCTCACTAAGGAGGCCTTGGCCGTACCAATGGAGGGAGAAAAAGGAAGAGAAAAATATTTCTTTCAAGGTGTCATACAAGCATGGTTTGAGGTATGGAGTGTATGATGCAAAGCATCGCTTCAAGCATGGGTTTTTGAGTGAGCTTTTCTTCTAATTTTGAATAAATTAAGCCTTCTAGAAGTAAGACATGGCTGAAAGTTTTTCAGCCACACATAATTGAGGAAAAGGATTATTTCAATTAGTTATTCATTTGAAAAATCAAGCTTGATTGAAAGTATGATAAGGTATGACAAAGTATGGTGATTTGAGGTGATTTTCCTTCCAATTTGAAATGAAATAATTCATCAAATGGGGGAGGAAGGCTGGTGGAAATCAGACCAGAAAATGAGGGAGGAAAAGTCTTCTAGAAGTTGTCCTTGGAAGCATACATGAATGCATGGTTTGTATGACTCAAAGTATGGTTCATGTAAGGTCAAAGCATGGTTCTTTGTGTGTGAAAAATTCACACATGTGATGGATTTTATGGAGGCATGGCTTCGGCCAGATTGGGGGCATGAGAGAGGAAGAAAAATCTCTCATGTAATTGGGTGTTACTGATAGGATTAAGTGTAAGTTAGCTTAGGTACAAGATTAGGAATAATTAAGCTTAAGTTTAGGTGACTAAGAATGTGATTTAAGGATTTTATGACAAGATTAGGAGTGCTCATACATCATTAGAGAACTAAAAACTCATTTGTGAATAAACAATGTGTAACACAATTCCATGATTTAAGGAATTGGAGAGAGAAAACACTATTCAAGATTCCATGACTAGGAGTCTTGAATTTAAAATATGATTTTAAGTGGTAATTAAGCACTTTTAGGTTCTAATCAACTTTAATAAATTATTTTGACTCAAGATTAATTATAAAAATTAATTAACCTTCGATTAGAGCCTAATATTGCTTAGGTTTGCTTAATCACGCGATTAAGCGTAAAAACACGAAACTAGGGGCAAAACTGTAATTTTGTACTAATTTCGCTCGGGACCCCCGGGACCAAAACTAAAGTTACATTCTACATAAAAACGCCTTTTAAAACCATCTGGAGAAGTTTCGGGTTCATCCGGCACTTGCAAACGGGTAAAACACCGCAAGGGCGTTTTGGTCATTTTGATCCAAAAACTCGAAAAACGAGATTTTCGATCCCGGAAAGATACACAAGTCATCTAATCCCTTTCCAACATTGAGTTTGCCCTTCAAGTACTGTCGGACCGGCTTTCCTCGAATTCCAGGCCGAAAATGACCTCAGGAGCATTTTGGTTATTTTCACTCTAACAGAAAATCGGGGCGTTATAGAAAATCCGGAAACATTTCTAAGCAAAAAGAAAAGCAATTTGAAAGTTCTGGAAAACATGTCATTCCTAATAAAACATGTAAAAATGTGCTTCCATCTCCACCACTGAGCCTAAATATGTGGAAAAAGCTTTGA
The DNA here is from genome assembly GCA_031216105.1 of Dalbergia cultrata. Taxonomy (NCBI): domain Eukaryota; kingdom Viridiplantae; phylum Streptophyta; class Magnoliopsida; order Fabales; family Fabaceae; genus Dalbergia; species Dalbergia cultrata. The sequence goes on from CM062346.1 coordinate 51,285,297, forward strand.
CTTATCAAAGTTAGGTGGATACTTAGCTACAAGAGTAGAACTAAACTGAGAATATGCAAAACTTGAATACTTGAAGAAAAATGAAACTATTATGACAAGTCATAAGGAATTGAGAGATTCCAAAATGCTTCCACTATCTTGAGAGACTCGATGACATCCGACTATGCACAGAAAAAAACACACTTATGATGTCTAAGGAGAAAATGGAGAATTAATGTAGCCTAACACACCCAAATGCTGCAGATAAGGAACCAGTCAAAAGATCATATATCAAGGTATTCCTAAGATCCCTATAATATTAGTGATATTGATCTTGTTAAGAAATTCATATTCAACACTATAGATTCGTGCATCCCGTTGACAAAATTAAAATCACTACTCAATTTTTTTTTTTTTTAAATCTGCATATGCATCATACACAAACATTTCTGAGCACTCTCCTCTCCATGAATCTAACTTGAAGCTCACCTAAAATCATCAGTATGAAAGACAATCCTATCTCTTGGATTTCAGAAGAATTAATCTCAAACTTAAAGAAAAGATAAAGCTTAAAAGGATTAATAATAGTCGGTGTCATAAGATTGATAATGTAAAAGATGACCAGTTAAGTAGAAAACATCACAACACTCCAAGGGAACTGAAAGCCTTGAAGTGAACTCAGAAAGAAAACCCTTCAGAAAGTGATTCAGGAGTCATAAATCACTTATTTTGAGGAATAACACAAAAGCGGGAAAATTTCCTCAAACTCTTGATTTTCTTCTCTCTCCCACGTTGCCTTAACTTTAGACAGCCATATCCTATCACTTAATAATGGACCTCTCCTCACACATTATTCCTCTCACCTCTATTTTCCTTCACACGCTTCCCAAGATTGTCTCGTATTCTCTCTTCTCCAAACCCTCATCCTCCTTGAACTCAAATTAAGTCTCACATCACTATATTCGTATCCTTCCCCTTTAGTATTCGTTTCTGTTTCAATCATCCTCTCAAAGCAATTCCAAACATGGTTAATGGAAAGAAGTTTGACTATAATGTTACCAATTTGGTAATACTCCAAATGTATGATGAATCCTATCATCAACAATACTATACTGATAGCTTCACCTCTCATCCTATAGCACCTAGAAGAAGGCTCGCCAAAAAGCTGATGAATATTTTCATGTTACTGCTGGAAATTGTCACCTTCCAAGGTTGGGAAAGTTATCTCAACATCACCGACAAAATATTTACTGGAATGGTAGCAGCCTTCTATTCCCAACTGGTACAGGTAATCGACTCTATACTTACCTCCTATATCAAAGGCGTAGATTTAGAACTTAGCACAAATGACCTCTCGCATATCATTCATGCTCCTAATGAGGGAATCTGATGTCTCTCTGATAAAAACCAGTTCACTATTCTTGGAGTGTCAACAGAAGAAGTTTCAAATTGCCTCACAAACTCTCAAGAGCACCAACCCAGCCAGATAACAGTCACTAAGCTCAACTCCAAAGCCAAACAAGTTTTCATCCTTATTCAATTCTCTCTTCTCCCTAGAAAAGAAATCATGGACTCACTTATAGGGATGGATTGCATGTTGCTTTTCTACTTGCTAACAATGAGAAAAGCCAGCTTTCCAAGAATTATTTTCTATTAATGATTGATGCCATTGTCTCTGAAAAGAAAGATATAACGTTTGCCTTTATTTCGTATGGAATGTTCTTAACCAAAGTGGTCGAACACCTGAACTATCCCTTGGCAAATGAATGGTTTGAATATATGGTTGGAGTTTACTATACCATTTGTTCCTTTAGAGCCAAGAGAAAACCTATTGGTGCCTCCACAGAATATTTCAAAAAGATGAGAGAAGCCATCAACAAAGTTGAATGCTCTGAGGAAAAGGAAATGATAATCAATCTGGACAGCAGCTCTGAAGATCTTGCAAAACCCAAAACTGACATCGGTGGTGAAGACATACCTGATCCATTATCCAAACTTGTAGAATCAGGAACCGATCAAGAAATCAAAATTAGGGAAAAACAAAGAAGAATCCTTGTCTTCTAAAAAAGGGAAGTCATCGGATGGTAATAAGGGAAACGTAGTTCCTAAGACTGACTTCACTTTAGCAGACAACTCTCCTTCCGCTTATGTTAAGCAATCTTCCATGATTGCTCCACCACATGTTCCTAATCCAGCTCAAGATACTAACCAACCTTCATCTAGTCATCCTCAACTTGACCTTCCTCAAATCAGTCCTCAAATATGAATGTTGTTAGAAAATCAACAGCTGATTGCTAATAGGCTGGATGATCTGGAAAAAAGATTGCGTAACTATGAAAACTTACTGCTTAAAATCCTTCAGACAAACTAACAAATTTTACAAGAACTGAGACGTCGAAGTTAGAGACAATGATCTTACCCTCATACGGTACACCCTTTTTTATGATAACAAAAGAGGGAGAAAAGATATGAAGAAAATCCAATGCCAAGGAATTCAGGGGGAGATAATTATTATCTTAAGCATGCACTTTTTTTTTTCCCAAAACTTGCTTATGTTTTGATATTTTCTCTTTACAATCTGACAATTTCTCTTTTGGATTTCTCTTTTGAATTATAAAATTTGCCATGACTATCATGATTATGCTTGGTTTATGCTTTTACTTTGAAACGTTATATGCTCTGATAGATAGGAGTTGGCCTTAAGCTCTGATGCATATCAATGCCTAATCCATCATGCTTGGTTGATCATTTATCATGATTTGCTTATGTATTCTTCTAATATCTTAAGCCCTTGCTCTGATCTGATCAATTATTAACATGCTAGATAAATAAGGACACACTTATCCCTGATTAGCTCTAGCAAGTATCCTTAAGAATTGCAAATTCTTTCTACTAGTTCTTTCTACTAGTATTTGGATGCTCGAACTCTATTAATGTGCATAGATATATATGTGGATGCTTGAAATGCCTATCATTATAGAACACATTTTTATTGACGCATGTATGAGATGCTTTATTTAATCTGATTAAACATAGTTATAAATAGTTCCTAAGGCCTTTCAGAAACTTGCTTTTAAATGTCTCTACTTCACTTATGATTAGTAAGTTGATCTGAGAATCATCTCGAGTATGCTGAGCTTAAATGATTAACAATGTGTTATATTCTGATTCAATATGTATCAGTAAGCAAAAATTATTTTAAAAAAAAGTCTTCAAAATTGTTTCATGATATGATACTTATGTTAAGAGTTTCTTGGCTCATAAAAATAAGCTCACTAGCGCCTTAATAAAGATAGGTTGGATCCCTGATTGAGCTTCAAAAACCTCACCTTGTAATTCACTGATATAATTTATATCAAGGTTTCTATGAGTTTCAGAAACTTCATTTGTATCTCTTAAGCTTTTCTTATAACATGCTCAAAAGTTTTTATCGTACACTAGCGACTCGACAGGCACTGCCATGCCTGTCGAGTCGCCTTTTTTATTGGTGTTGGTTTATTAAGATGAAAAGTGAAATACGGGAATAACAGTCTAATTGCCTTTTTATTTTTTGGAAACTATTATAATTAGCGCTAAATATTATATATGAAAATTTTACCTCAATAAAATAAATATTTAAATATAATATAACATGTCCAAATATTAAACAAAAAAAGTAAAAGAAATGAGTATTAATCTCATACACTCAAATAATGTATTTTCCAAAGTTGTGTAACATGCTTGTCTCAAAGATTTTAGATCATTTTGTTGAGTGGTATAACTTATTACAGTTTGTGTTAGGCTAATTCACCTCTACTTAAGAATTAGGGATTTTAAATACTTGAGTCTTTTTACAGCTTGCTAAAACTATAATAAAAAAGGATTTTAAATACTTTTTGTCTTTTTTTACACAAATATCAAATGCAAGAAATTGGACACAACCTCGTATGTGCAACATACCATCATTGGATCTTCATCCAAGTCCCCTATTTGCCATTTGAATCTCAGCCCACTTGCTAAGGCCTAACACAAATTCTGTGGGCCATATTTGAATATTGGGAATATTTTTCATTTTTTAATGCACCTCTCCATTACCTAGTAAGTAGCAGTACCAGTAATTCATTTGGAATATTGTTGGTGGAAGGGTGCTATTCATATTTCATTTTACAAGAAAACAGTTTCAATACATGGGAAACACTTTTAAAAGAGACATGAATTGGTATCTTGATTCTCCAAAATGATGTTTATTTAGATAACCTTGAAAAATCACATTTCAGTTGCATTCATTGCAGTTCCGACAACGAAAAATCAAATGGAGAAAAATGTGTTCTATGAATTGTTTACATAAACAAATTTAACAAAAGCCTTGGAATAGGTTCCAAAAATAAATTGAACAAAATGAAAATAACAACACGAAATTAAACTCAGCAAAAGGAAGAACAAAACCACCCATAAAAAGCAGGAACCTTATAACACCCTAATTCTTAACCCAACTTTCTAGAACACATTAGGTTAATCATTAGGTTATTACTTCTTAGTCTCATCACTTTATTAAAATACTTAGCAGAAATTACAGGTTAATTTTTTTTGAAAACATAAATGAAAGTGAGAGCCGCATTCTTATCTAAACAAGATACATAATCATCAATCATAAAGAGCACGAAGGTTAAAGCAAGGAACAATAGAACATTGATCATCGCAACAAGGAAACATTACATTAATAATAATATAGTTAGGGTACATAGTAGTCACGCCCTTATAGAAACGGGCGGAGCTTGTAATACAGAAGAAAAGAAAATACAACAGAAACTAGAAAACATAGATAAACCATAACTACCCGAGTGCACCTAGAATGGATAACCTTATGACAAAAGAAGGTTTATCCCATCTATGTGAGAGTGTGTGCACTAGCCCTCCCCTAAGACATCTGCTACTGGAACCCGAGAAAAGGTGGAGTGTAACCGATCCATGGACGCAGGGCGGCAGGAGTAGGCACACGGGAAGACTGAGCATGAGCTCCTCAATAGGGGCACCTCTCGGCTCGCCTAGCCAGTCTTGGCTGTGTAACAGTCTCCTTGCTCACGTCTCGCATGAACTGAGGTGTAGGAGCAGAGCTCTCACTATACATATGCGCCAGTGGGTCCTCGGAAGGGTCATCCTCTGAACTGGGAGACCGAGGCACGTAGTCCTGGAAGTCTCGAGGTATCGAACCACCAGTGTACATCCGCAGAATCCTCTCATCTCGCGTCTGGGCACGCTCAAAAACCATCTCATTGTCGTAGGGTAACATCGGGGAGAAATGGTAGCTCTGTACAGGGTGTGCAATGGGGCGTCCGATGAACATGAAGACTCGCACAGTGCACTGCCCCTCAAAATGGTATGATCCGTGATCTAGATCAAAGTGGACCTCCTTGATCGGCGTGTCGACAAAAACCATAAACATCGCCATCACTCTCTGAAGATGTGACGGAAGAAAGAAAAGAAAGAGAAGGAAGAGAAAGGAGTGAGAATTCTTACTAAAGAATCTCAGTAGGAGTCTCCTATCCTAGGGTTACATCGTTCACATCCTCAGAAACCTTGGGTTTAATTATAAAAGGTGTGCATACATAACAGGTTCATTATTAGGGTTTATAAAACCAATTATCCAAGGTTTATTCCTTTTAGCATGCATCTAGATGTCATGGATGCAACATATTAAAACATGAATGCATGGCAATGCCTTAATCAAATAACTTAATGAATCACAACTTCAAGAAACATACAAGTGGCATAAAGGGCATGTAACTTTCAAGTGGATCTTTCCCTAACTTCGTGACATTAATCATGGTACTTCAGTATAATAAGGCCACCCTAAAATAATGGTTATGAGCTCATACCTTAGTTAGTCATCACTAGCTCTTGCTTATTATCTGAATAAGTAAAACATAATAAAATAATCCCGACTACACAAGTACGGGTAGGGGGCTAGGGATCACCTCTCTTAGGATATACCCTCTTTGAAACGCTTTGCGGGCCTCAAGCCACAACAATTTGTCCGCTTTGGTAGGCTGCATCTACTCATACCCTCACGGATTTGTCTCTCCTAGGGGTGCTCGGCCTAACCGGTGTCACCCAGGAAAGCGCGTCTCAGTGCTTTGTCACATAAAAATCTCCTGGGGGTGCTCGGCCGAACCGGTGTCACCCAGGGTTTTCAACTCATGTGGTACTTTAAAACATTTCTTCAACCCTTTTTGGTTTGACAGAAATTCGACAGCACAACTGCTGTTAAACCGAATTTTCTTCAAACCAAAACTTATGCCACAATCTATTCACACAACATATTCCTCATTTAAATCCCATGCGAGGATAAACTTCATATCTCAAACAATCATTTCCTTATGCATCATAACATCTCAACATATCCCATTACATCATATAAACATCATAGCATTAACAATTTCTTAACGTCTCATGCATTGACCCTTAAGGTACTTAACTTACAATCTAAGTTATAAATCATCGAAACCTAAACTCTCGAGTACCTATAAGATCATATCTAAGTATTCCTCACTCAACACTATGACTATAAACATCTCTAAACCCCAAGGATGCAGAATCTAAAATTCTAACTTTACGGGTACCTAGGAGTCACAACAATGACCCTTTCTAAGTCCAGTTTGCTCCTAAGGCATCAAGATCAAGTCTTAAACCAATTATGAGTTATTCCTACATATTTAAACTAATTTCAATCCATGATTACCATTTCTACACCTTGCTGGACCGAATCCAGAAAAATCAATTACTAAGGGATCTAGAACTCTCAAATTAACTCTTTTCTAGTTACTAACTTCTCTAATCTTTCACATATGAGTTTTAACATTAATTATACCCAAACGTACTCATGTTATCATCATCCAAATAGCATAAACAGTGGGCATAACATGGCAAGGCAGAACCGAAAATACATCTCCATACAAAGGCATAAAACTTGGTTTCTAAAGCACATAAAATACTAGTTTCTCTTGGAACCTTTTCAAGACTTCCAAAACTAATTTATAAAAAATTTTATCATCTAAAATCATCAAAATATTTGTAAGGTCAGTAGCTAAATTGGATTTATCTCAAGAGGTCCTAAATTCATAAAACCTTGTTTTAGATATTACTTGAACTCAGATAAGCTTAGAAAAATTATGAGACATAGATTTTGATTACTTGCAACAAATGTAACTCCTTAGGGCCTAAATCAAGGAGCTAAATAACATATAGTTTTCAAGCCTTTGCTTGAGACAGCAATGGCCAAATCTTTGAGCTCTAGGTTCTCTTAAGTGATGACATAAAAATAAACATGCTCATGCACTTATTTTAGCTTTCATTAAAAAATAAAGTGAGAGCATAAAATAAATATGAGATACAACTTATTATTATCTTTGATATTTAAGTGAGGACTTGAAATGTAAATATGATAATACAAAGCTTGAAATATAAATATGATAATGCAAGTTCATTCATTATCTTGATACTTAGTGATAGCAAGGAAAGAAAACATGATGTACAAGGCATAAACATAAACATGGATGCAATATTCATTTTAATCTCATCTAGAGCTCTTACAAGATTTTAGAGATACAACCCAACACTTATCTCATCACAAAAAGAGCTTTAGAGTTCTTTAACCAAGTTTTCAAAGGAACTATGAGATTCTTGAACATCATCATCAAGCTCCAAAAGAAACAACTTTCAAAAGAACATAAAATATCAAAGAGAAGGAAACCAAAACTAAAACCTTCATAAAAAAAAGGGAAAAGAGGATAAAACTAAGTCAAGTTCTTTATTAAGTACCCAAAACACCTATCTAGAGAAAAATCTCTAGAACGTGCTGGCCAACTTTAAGTTGACAAGGGTAGGCTTGGGCTTTTTGAAATCCTTAGATTACTTTTCTTAAGTTGAAAAATCATGTGAGCTAAGTATCATATAGATAAAGTTTAAGGAAAAGAAAAACTCAAGCTTTAGAGGTTTCTTTGACATGAACACAAGGTCATCATCTAGAAACTCTCATCATCAAGCTATCGTGCTCATAAACAAAGCCTCATGGCCAAAATGGAGAAGAAGAAAAGAAACAAAGAAAGTTTCAAAAGAAATCCAAGAGAAAGCTAGAGAAATCCAAGACGGTATCCTCACTGCCCTCCCGTCTAAGCGGGGGAAAAGGGAGCAGAACTCTCTGAATAGACATGCATCGGCGAGTCCTCGGATAGATCGGTCTCCGACCTCCTCGAGCAAGGCACATACTCTGGGTAGTCACGAACAGCTGAGGCGGACGAGCGGGCATGACCCGACTGCTCGTCGCGAGGGCGAGTGCGCTCGAAGATCAAGTCGTCGCCACCAAAAGGAGCTGTAGGAGTGAACTGGTAACTGGACACTGGATAAGTAAAAGGTCGACCCATGTACACAAAAACACGAACGGCACAACGACCCTCAAAGTGGTAGGAACGATGCTCCAGGTCTTAGTGCACCTCCCAGACGGGCATGTTAATGAAGACCATGAACGTCGCCATCGCTCTCTGAAGATGTGACGGAAGAAAAAGAAAGGACAGAGAGGAGTGAGAATTCTTGCTAAAGAATCTCAGTAGGAGTCTCCTACCCTAGGGTTACATCGTCCACATCCTTAGGAACCTTGGGTTTAATTATAAAAGTTGTGCATACATAAAAGTTTCATTATTAGGGTTTATAAAACCAATTATCCAAAGTTCATTCCTTTTAGCATGCATCTTGATGTTATGAATGCAACATATTAAAACATGAAGGCATGGCAATGCCTCAATCAAATAACTCAATGAATCATAACTTCAAGAAAGCACACAAGTGGCATAAAGGGTGTATAACTATCAAGGGGATCTTTCCTCAACTTCGTGACATTAATCGTGGTACTTTAGCATAATAAGGCCACCCTAAAATAACTAGGTTATGAGCTCATACCTCAGCTAGTTGTCACTAGCTCTTGCTTATTATCTGAATAAGCGAAACATAATAAAATAATCTCAACTACGCAAGTACGGGTAGGGGGCTAGGGATCACCTCTCTTAGGATATACCCTCTTTGAAACGATTTGCGGGCCTCAAGCCACAACAATTTGTCCGCTTTGGTAGGCTGCATCTACTCATACCCTCACGGATTTGTCTCCCCTGGGGGTGCTCGACCGAACTGGTGTCCCCCAGGAAAGCGCGTCTCAATGCTTTGTCACATAAAAATCTCCGGGGGGTGCTCGGCCGAACCGGTGTCACCCAGGGTTTTTAACTCATGTGGTACTTTAAAACATTTCTTCAACCCTTTTTGGTTTGACGGAAATTCGGTAGCACAACGGCTGTTAAACCGAATTTCCTTCAAACCGAAACTTATGCCACAACTATTCACAGAACATAATATTGCTTAATTTGCTTAATTTAAACTCAAATCCTATTTTAAATTCAAGATTCCTAATCATGGAATCTTGAATAGTGTTTTCTCTCTCTAATTCCTTAAATCATGGAATTGTGTTCACAATTGTTTATTCATAAAATGAGTTTAGATTCCTCTAATTGTGTATGAGCACCCTTTAACCATGTCATAAAATTTTTAATTTAATTCTTAGTTATCTAAACACATGCTTAGCAATTCCTAATCTTGCACTTAAACTAATATACACCTAAACACATCACTAACACACAATTAGATGAGATATTTTTCTCTCCCTTGGGGCGGCATCAGCTGGCCGAATTCTCTCCCCCCATTTTCCATCACATGTGTGAATTCTTGCACTCAAATGCCCATGCTTGAAGCCATACCTCAAACCATACTCGCCATGCTTTCAACCATACTCCTCCATGCTTCAAAATTCAATCTCTCATCTCATGGAACATGAGGCAACCCACATGGTTTCTTCTCCCCCTCCATGAGCTCTCATTTGTTTTGTTTTCCTATAAATACCTTGCTTGGATGAGCTTGGTTACACTTTAGATCATTTGCTAAGTTTTAGTTTCAAGCTTTCTTTTGAGTTCTTTCTTTTTCTCTCAAGTTTCAAGAAGGTTTTCTGTTCATCTTCATCTTCTTCATCTTCTCTTTGAATCATCATCTCATAACCACAAACCACCACATCACAACCTTAAATCATCCCTTAAAAACTCAAAAACTCATTCTCAAACACAAGCTCACTTAAAACACATCTCCTTTCCTTGCTCTCCTCTTGGCTGAAAGCATTATCATCTCTTTGAGGAGGATTGTTCTTCTCATTTCCTTTCAAGATCAAGCCTTTCATCTTCAAACTTGGTAGGGAGTTGCTCTCTAGTTTTTGTTTTGCTCAAAAATGTTATTTTCTTGAAGTTTCTCTTGGATTCTTTTTAAGTTTTTTGTTGCTTTTCCTTTTCCTTTTCTTTTCATTTCAGCCTCAAGGCCTCATTTTGATCATGATAGCTTGATGATGAGTGTTTCTAGATGATGACTTTGTGCTCGTCTCAAAGAAACCTCTAAAGCTTGAGTTTTTTGTAACACCCTAATTTTTAACCCAATACTCTAGAACATATTAGGCTAATCATTAGGTTATTACTTCTTAGTTTCATTATTTTATTAAAATACTTAGTAGACATTACGAGTAAAATTTATTTTTGAAGACATAAACCAAAGTGAGAGCCGCGTTTTTATCTAAACGAGAGACATAAATATCAATCATAAGGAACACGAAAGTTAAAGCAAGAAACAATAGAACAATGATCATCACAACAATGAAACATTTCATTAATAACATAGTTAGGATACATAGTAGTCACGCCTTTATAGTACGGGCTGAGCTTGCAATACAAAAGAAAAGGAAATACAATCAAAACAAGAAAGCATAAATAAACCTCAACTACCCGAGTGCACCTATGATGGATAACCTCAATACAAAAGAAGGTTTATCCAATCTACGTGTGAGTGTGTGCACTAAGCCTCTCCTAAGACAGCTACTACTCAAACCTGGGATATGGCGAAACATAACCGATCAACGGATGCAGTGCGACAGGAATATGCATACATGAAGACTGAGCATGAGCTCCTCGATAAGGGCGCCTCTCGGCTCGCCCAGCCAGTCTCGGCTGCATGACAATTTCCTAGCTCTCGCTTTGCATGAATTGAGGTGTAGGAGCAGAGCTCTTGCTATACATATGCGTTGACGGGTCCTCGAAAGGGTCGTCCTTCGAACTAAGAGACCGATGCACATAATCCTGGAAGTCTCGAGGAATTGAACCACTAGTGTACGTCCGCAGAATCCTCTCATCTCGCGTCCGGGCACGCTCAAAAACCATCGTATCATCATAGGGTGACATCGGGGAGAAACGGTAGCTCTGTACAAGGTGTGCAAAGGGGCGTCCGATGAACATGAAGACTCATACTATGCACTACCCCTCAAAATGATATGACTCGTGGTCCGGGTCAAAGTGAACCTCCCAAGTCGGCGTGTCGACAAAGACCATAAACGTCACCATCGCTCTCTGAAGATGTGACAGAAGAAAGAGAATGAAGAGAAAGGAGTGAGAATTCTTACTAAAGAATCTCAGTAGGAGTCTCCTATCCTAGGGTTATGTCGTTCACATCCTCAGGAACCTTGGATTTATTTGTAAAAGGTGTGCATACATATAAGGTTCTTTATTAAGGTTTATAAAACCAATTATCCAAGGTTCATTCCTTTTAGCATGCATCTTGATGTCATGAATGCAACTTATTAAAACATGAATGCATGATAATACTTGAGAATATAAATCAACAAATCAAATCATATAGAAACAATCCATGTGGCATAAGGGCAATAACTCTCAAATGAAACTTTCATCAATATGTGTGACAACATTCATGGATTCTTTGGCAATGTATGAGCTCATACCTCAGCTAGTCGTCACTAGCTCTTGCTTATTATCTAAATAAGCAAATAATAAAATAATACACCCGACTACTTAAGAGTACAGGCTAGGGGGCTAGGGAGCTCCTCTCTTAGGATATACCCTCTTTGAAACGCTCTACTGGCCTCGAGTGCACAATGAATTGTCCACTTTGGAAAGGCTCATGTCCAGACCCTCACGGATTTGCCTCCTCCTCACCGTAACAGGAGAAGTACGTCTCAGTGCTTGTCACATAAAAATCTCCTGGAGGTGCTCAGCCGAACCAGTGTCACCCAGGATTTTCAACTCATGTGGTACTTTAAATCACTTTTCAACCCTTTTAGGTTTGACGGAATTCAACAGCATAACAACTGTTAAACCGAATTTTCTTCAAACCAACATTTATGCCACAAGCTAAACACACAACATATTTCTTATGCAATTCTCATGTTCATCATAAACTTAACATCTTAAGCAATCATTTCCTCATGCATCATATACATCTCAACACCTTATTACATCATCATAAAATTCAAGACTTCTTAATGTCTTATGCATTGACCCTTAAGGTCCTTAACTCACAATCTAAGTTATAAATCATCACAACTTAATCTCTCAAGTACCTATAGGCTTATATCTAAGTATTCCTCACTCAATACTATGGTCATAAACATCTCTAAACCTCAAGGATGCAGAATCCAAAATTCTAACTTTACGGGTACCTAGGAGTCACAACAATGACCCTTTCTAAGTTCGGTTTGCTCCTAAGGCATCAAGATCAAGTCCTAAACCAATTATGAGTCATTCCTACATGTTTAAACTATTTATGAACCATGATTATCATTTGTAAACCATGCTGGATAGAATCCAGAAAAATCAATTACTAAGGGATCTAGAACTCCCAATTTAATTCTTTTCTAGTTACTAACTTCTCTTATCTTTCACATATGAGTTTTAACATTAATTATACACAAACATACTCATATTATCATCATCAAACAGCACAAGAAGTGATCATATAATGGCAAGGCAGAACCGAAAATCCATCTCCATAAAAAGCATAGAACTTGATTTCTAAAGCACATAAAATACTAGTTTCTCTTGGAACTTTTTTAAAACTTTAAAAACTCATTTATAAACATTATTATCATCTAAAATCATCAAAATATTCTCAAGGGCAGTAGCTAATCTAAATTAAACTCAAGAGGTTTTAAAATCACAAAACTTTGTTTTAGACATTCCTTGAACTCATATAAGCTTAGAAAAATTATGAAACATAGATTTTAACACTTGTAACAAATAAAACTTCCAAAGGCCGAAATCACAAGCTTGAGAACACATATTTTTCAAGCATTTGCTTGAGACAACAATGGGCAAGTCTTTGAGCTCTAGGTTCTCTTAAGTGATGACATAAAAATAAATATGCTCATGCACTTGTTTTTAGCTTTCATTAGAAAATAAAGTGAGAGCATAAAATAAACATGAGATGCAACTTATTATTATCTTTGATATTTAAGTGAGGACTTGAAATATAAACATGATAATGCAAAGCTTGAAACATAAACATGATAATGCAAGTTCATTTATTATCCTTGATATTTAGTGATGGCAAGGAAAATAAATATGATGTGCAAGGCATAAACATAAACATGGATGCAATACTCATTTTAATCTTATCTAGAGCTCTTGCAAGACTTTAGAAATACAACCCAACACTTGTCTCATCACAAAGAGAGCTTTAGAGTTCTTGAACCAAGAGAAAACTAGAAGAAAATCTCATTTTCAAGCAAAACAAAGTTTAGAAAAACACTCCTACCTAGAGTGAAGATGAAAACTTGAACTTTTGAAAGGAAATGAGATGAACAACTCCTCCTTCAGGGATGGTGATGATTTGGCCTCCAAGAGAAAAAGAGAAAGGAGATGTGTTTTGAGTGAGGTTGTGCTTGAGGTTGAGGGTTTGAGAGGTTAGGAGGTGATCTAAGGTTGTGAGGTGGTGGTTTGAGATTATGATGATGATGATATGAAGAGAGGATAAAGAAGATGAAGATGAACAAGAAGAACTCTTTGAGAGAAAAGAAAAGAACTCAAGAAAGCTTGGAAACTAAAACTTTGCAAATGATCTAAAAGTATTTCCAAGTGCTTCTAAGCAAGGTATTTATAGAAGAATGAAACAATGGAGGCTCATTGAGGGGAGCAAGAGGCCGTGTGGTTTGGGAGGCAAAAGAAGAGAAAATATCTTTTACAACTTGTCATTCAAGCATGGTTTGAGATATGGAGGTTATGGTGCAAAGCATGGCTTCAAGTATGGTGATTTGGAGTGAAATTTCCTTTAATTTGAAATGAAATATTTCTTCTAGAAGCAAGGAGGGCTGGCTGATTTTGAGCCACAAAAATGAGGGGAAATAGCTTAATTTATTTAGTCATTCACTTAACAAATCAAGCATGGATGAAAGTATGACAAAGTATGGTGTAAGTGAGGTGGAAGCATGGCCTTGGGGTGTCAAAAATTTGAGCATGTGATGGAAAATGGGGGAGGAGTGTTTCGGCCAGACTTGGATAGCAAGGAGGGAAGAAAAATCTTCCATGTAATTGGGTGTTAATGATAGGTTTAAGTGTAGATTAGTTTAGGTGCAAAGTTAGGAATCATTAAGCATAAGTTTAGGTAATTAAGAATGAGGCTTAAGAATTTTATGACAAGATTAGGAGTGCTCATACATCATTAGAGAATTTTAAAATTCATTTGTGAATAAACAATTGAAAACACAATTTCATGATTCAAAGAATTGGAGAGAGAATTTACTATTCAAGATTCCATTACTAGGAATCTTGAATTTAAAACAAGATTTCAAGTTGTAATTAAGCATTCTTAGGTTCTAATCAACTTTAATAAATTATTTTGACTCAAGATTAATTATGGACATTAATTAATCTTCGATTAGAGCCTAATATTGCTTAGGTTTGCTTAATCATACGATTAAGTTTGAAAACACAAAGCTAGGGGCAAAATCGTAATTTTGTACTAATTTCTCCCGGGACCTCCGGGAATAAAACTGAAGTCACAGAATACATAAAAATGCCTTTTAAAACCATCTGGAGAAGTTTCGAATTCATCCGGCGCTTGTAAATGGGTAAAACACCATAAGGGCATTTTGGTCATTTTCACTCTAACAGAAAATCGGGGCGTTACATTTTTCCTTCCCTTGAACTTTATCTATGTTACTTAGCTCACATGATTTTTAAATTAAGAAAAATTAATCATAAGGATTTCAATAAACTCAAGGCCTACCTTTGTCAACCTTAAAGTTGGCCGGCACGTTCTAGAGTTATGCTCTAGATAGGGGTCTTGAGTACATAATAAAGAACTGGTGTATATTTTCTCCTCTTCTGATTTTGGTTCCTTGCTTCTCTTTCCTTTATGTTTTCGGTTTTGGTTTCCTTTTCCTTATGGTTTTATTATCTTTTAAGTTTATTTCCTTGAAGCTTGATAATATTGTTCAAGAACCATATAGTTTCTTTGAAAACTTGGTTCAAGAACTCTAAAGCTTACTTTGTTGGTTGAGATAAATGTTGGGTTGAGTTTATATTTCTCTCAAAGTCTTGCATGAGCTATAAGTTAAGATAAAAAGAACTTGCATTCATATTTATCTTTATGTCATCACTAAACTCTCAGGATAAAAGAATGAACTTGCATCATCATATTTATGATTATGTTCTCACTAAATTTCTAAGATAATAAAGGACTTGCATAGCATATTTATTTTATGCTCTCACCTCCTAATAAAGACTAAAACAAAGTGCATTGCATATTTATGTTTATGTCAATCACTTAAGACATTTAGAGCTCATGGGCTTACCCATTATTATCTTAAACAAAGTTTGGAAATGTGTGTTTTATTCACATGAATTCGGCCATGTGATGATGATGAACTTAGAGTAAGATTCATCTAGTCACAAGTGCTAAAACCTATGTTTCATGATTTTTACTAAGTTTAGATGATCTCAAGAAATGTTTTGAGCAAAGTTTTATGATTTAAATTTCTCTTGAGATTAATTTGATATAGCTACTGCCCTTAGGTATTTTATGATGGTTTTAATGAAATAAAATATTTCCTAAGGAGTTTTATAAGTTTTAAAAAGGTTCCGAGAGAAACTAGCAATTTATGTGCTTTAGAAATAAAGTTCTATGCCTCATTTGATGGAGATATTTTCGATTCTGTTTGGTTGATGTGTTCACTGTATGATGCTATTTTTATGATGATGAAATGAGCATGTTCATGTATGTTTGATGCTAGAATCAATTTGAGAAAGTTAAGACAAGTTAATAACTAGAAATGAATTAAAATGAGACTTTTAGATCCCTTAGAAAATGAATTTTCTGGATTCTATCTAGCAAGGGTAAAATTAGTAAATGATGGTTTATAATTAGTTTAAATGTGTAGAAACTACTCATAATTGGTTTAGAAATTGATCTTGGTGCTTTAGGAGCAAACCGAACTTAGAAAGGGTCAAAGTTGTGATTCTTAGATACCCGTAAAGTATAAATTATGGATTCTGCACTAATGGACTTTAGAATAAGCTATGATCATAATAATTAGCAAGAATAATTAGTTTTGAGCCTATAGGTGCATAAGATAATGAGATTGGATGATTAGAGAACTTAAGTTTCAAGTTTAAGACCTTAAGGGTCAAGCATAAGACACCTTAGGTTCCTTAATAAAATGAGTTTACTTATGCAAGTATGATGTGATGATATATGATATGATGAGTGTTTCATTGAGATGCTATGTCTATCATGTAACACCCTAATTTTTAACCCAATACTGTAGAACATATTAGGTTAATCATTAGGTTATTACTCTTAGTCTCATCATTTTATTAAAATACTTAGCGGAAATTACGGGTAAATTTTTTTTTTGAAATATAAAACCAAAGTGAGAGCCGCATTCTTATCTAATCGTGATTGATACACACATTACAAAGCATACAACATAAACACATGGTAACAAAACAAGTATTAACTTAAACAATGAATGAACACGGAAGGATACACTTTCATTAATATCATATTTCGAAGTACATAAAGTCACGCCCTTATAGAACCGGGCTGAACTTGCAATACATAAAAGATAACAAGAAAGCAGTTAAGTACATGGTATGATGGCAAAATAAAAACCAACTACACGACCCTCCTACTAAGCTATGAGTACTAAGCTAAAACCCCTCCCAAAAGATACCACCGAAGGAGAGATCTTTGTGACTGCTCGGGCACTCGAATAGCTATCCGATGAGGTCTAGTGATGACATGGATCCTCGGGTGATGGAGGTAGGTAACCGGGGAATCGCTCGATCTCCTCCTGAGTGGGCCAGTGAAGTAGGAAAGGAACGCGTGTCGGCTAGACGTGCGCTCCTCGGTGAGGATGCATCTCGGATCTCCTTGCCAAGCACGGCTGCATCACGATATCCTCGCCCCCCTCCCCCCCGCCTGAATGGGGGAAAGGGAGCAGAGCTCTCCAAGTAGACATGCATCGGTGAATCCTCGGACGGATCCACCTTCGACCTCCTCGAACAGGGCACATGCTCCGGGTAGTCACAAGGCAGAGGAACGAGCACGACGTATCTACTTGTCACGAGGGCGGGTGAGCTCGAAGATCAGATCATCATCACCAAAAGGAGCGGTAGGAGTGAACTGGTAGTTGGACACCGGATAAGAAAAAGGTCGACCCATGTACACAAAAACACGAACAGCACAATGACCTTCGAAGTGATAGGAGCGGTGATCCGGGTCGTAATGCACCTCCCAGACGGGCGTATCAACGAAGACCACGAATGTTGCTATCGATCTCTGAAGATGTGACGGAAGAAAGAGAAAGAGGAGAAAGGAGTGAGAATTCTTACTAAAGAATCTCAGTAGGAATCTCCTATCCTAGGGTTACATCGTTCATATCCTCGGGAACCTTGGGTTTATTTATAAAAAGGTGTACATGCATACTAGATTCATTATTAGGGTTGTAAAACTAATTATCCAAGGTTCATTCCTTTTAGCATGCATCTTAATGTCATGAATGCAACATACTTAAGCATGAATGCATGGTAATACTTGAGCATATAAATCAGCAAATCATAACAATCAAGAAACATACAAGTGGCATAATGGGTATATAAAACTTTTTCTTTTCTCATAACTACGTGACTTAAAAGCATCATATCTCTTTCCCATACTTGAACTCTTTAGTTCTTTTTTCTCAAAGACCACCCTCTTAAAAATGTTAGCTTAAATTCAACCAACCTGCTGCCCTGGTGATTTTTATAATGGTCCCCTAACTTCGTCTTACCTAATTGCCTAGGAATGAGCTCAATCCTAACTAGTTGTCACTAGATTTAACATGGG
Organism: Dalbergia cultrata; assembly: GCA_031216105.1. Lineage (NCBI taxonomy): Eukaryota > Viridiplantae > Streptophyta > Magnoliopsida > Fabales > Fabaceae > Dalbergia > Dalbergia cultrata. The sequence goes on from CM062346.1 coordinate 51,303,504, forward strand.
GAATTGAGGGGGTAACATATAAATATTTCATTCTCTGATTTGCCTCCTCCTCACCGTAGCAGGAGCAGTACGTCTCAGTGCTTGTCACATAAAAATCTCCTGGGGGTGCCCAGCCAAACCGTGTCACCCAAGGCTTTCAAATCTCATATAGCACTTAAAAACATTTCTCAAACCCTTTAGGTTTGACGGAAATTCTGCAGCATAACGGCTGTTAAGCTGAATTTCCTTCAAACCGATTTTATGCCACAAGCTCATAACACTAACATATTTCTCATTCAATTCTCATACTTATCATCAACTCAACATCTCAACAATTCATTTCATCATAGTTCATGCATCACAACGTCATACTTGCATAAATAACATCATAGCATTAAAGATTTCTTAATATCTTATGCACTGACCCTTAAGGTCCTTAACTCAAAATCTAAGTTGTAAATCATCATAGCTTAAGCTCTCAGGTACCTATAGGCTCATATCTAAGTATTCCTCTCTCCAATCTATAATCATAAATATTTCTAAACCTCAAGGATGCAGAATCTAAAATTCTAGCTTTACGGATACCTAGGAGTCACAACATTGACCCTTTCTAAGTTCGGTTTGCTCCTAAGGCCTCAAGATCAAGTCCTAAACCAATTATGAGTCATTCCTACACATTGAGACTAATTATAAACCATGATTATCAATTCTAAACCATGCTGGACAGAATCCAGAAAAATCAATTACTAAGGGATCTAAAACTCTCAAATTAATTCTTTTCTAGTTACTAACTTCTCTTATCTTTCACATGTGAATTTTACCATCAAACATACATGAATATACTCATATTATCATCATCAAAACAGCACAAACAGTGAGCATATCATGGCAAGGCAGAACCAAAATCGTCTCCAAACAAACAAGGCATAAACTTGATTTCTAAAGCACATAAAACACTAGTTTCTCTTGGAACCTTTCTAAAACTTTCAAAACTCATTAGTAAACATTTTTATCATCTAAAATCATCAAAATAATTGTAAAGGCAGTGGCTATTTTAAACTAAACTCAAGAGGTTTTAAATTCATAAACTTTGTTCTAAACATCTTTTGAACTCATATGAGCTTAGGAAAATTATGAAACATAGATTGTAGTACTTGTAACAAATCAAACCTTCTAAGGCCGAAATCAAGGAACTAAGAAACATAAAACTTTCAAACCTTTGTTTGAGATAATAAAGGGTAAGTCTATGAGCTCTAAATCTCTTAAGTTGTAACATAAAAGTAAATATGCAATGCACTTTATTTTAGTCTTTATTTAGAGGTGAGGACATAAAATAAATATGCTATGCAACTCATTATTATCTTAGAGATTTAGTGAAAGCATAAATATAAATATGGAGATGCAAGTTCATTCTTTAATCCTGAGCATTTAGTGATGATATAAAAGTAAACATGGATCGAAAGTCTTTTATCTTAACTTAGAGCTCACATGAGACTTTTAAAGAGAACTATAAGCCTCAACCCAACACTTATCTCATCACAAAGAAAGCTTTAGAGTTCTTGAACCAAGTTCTCAAAGGAACTACATGGTTCTTGAACATCATCATCAAGCTCAAAAATAAGCAAACTTTTAAGAGAAAACAAAATCTCAAGGAAGTAAGAACCAAAACAACAACATTTCTAGAGATGAAATAAATATAAGAACACTTTGAAAATTTTTAACAAAACTTTTAAAGGAAAGCTCTTGGGGCCAAAATCCTTTAAGAAAGGAAAAGAAAAGAAAAACCAAAACAACATTCTTTCTTGACATGAAATAAACATAGAGATACTTTAAAAATTTTAAAAAAATCTTTAAGGTAAAGATTATGGAAACTGAAACTATGTAGGAAAGAAAAAGAAAAGAAAAACTAAAACTTTGCTAGTTCAAGAATAAAACGCAAGCTTTAGAGGTTTCTTTGAGATGAACATAACGTCATCATCTAGAAACTCTCATCATCAAGCTATCATGGTCATAAAAAAGGCCAAGATGCTGAAATGAAAAAGAAAGGAAACAAAGGAAAGCTTCAAAAAGAAACTAAGAGAAAACTAGAGAAAACTCATTTTTAAGCAAAATAAAGTTTTGAAAGCAACTCCCTACCTAGTGGAAATCTCTTTGGAAGGAAAAAGAGCTTGGTTCTTTGAAGTGAGGATGAGATGAAAAGCTCCTCCCAAGGTGGAGCTGAAGATTCGGCCAAGCTAAGAGGAAAGGAAAATGATATGTTTTGTGTAAGCTTTGTGTTTGAGGAAGGAAGCTTTGATGTTTAGATGATGATCTATGGTGGCGGTGTGGTGGTTTGAGGTAGTTTATGGTGGTTTGTGGTGGTGGAAGGAGTTTCTAAGTGGTGGAGAAGAATTAAGAAAGCTTTTTTGGTCACAAACTCAAACAAAAAAGCAAATGGTAAAAGTATGGGATTTCTTTACACTTTGCTATATATATTATGGGTTAAATTTTGAAATGTAAAGGTGAAATATGGGGGGAAAGTGCACGAAATTTTGGAGCCTTTGGAGGAGGATAATATCTTCTTTTGGGTGGTCATTCAAGGCATGGAGGAAAGCATGGTAAGCATGGTCAAAAATATGGGTTTAGGCATGGTTTAAAGCATGGCCTTGGAGTGTTGGAATTTCAACATGTGAAGAATATGCGGGAGTGGTGGCTGGTTGTTTATCATGTCATGGGAGAGAATTTGTCTCATCTAATTATGGTTTAAGGGTGGGTTTAGGTGTAGCTTAGGTTAAGTTTAAGATTAGGAATTGCTAAGCAAGTGTTTAGGTGACTAAGAAGGTAATTAGGGCCATGTGAGACTAGATTAGGAAGTGGTCATGATAGATTAATGAAGTCAAACCTCATTAACTTGGAATCCAATGCCAACACACTTCCTTGATTTAGGGGAATAGGCAAGAGAAAATACTATTCCTAGATTCCTTTCTCAAAGAATTAAAACTAGAACAAGATTTTGAGTTTCCTTAAGCAATTTTAGGTTCTAATTAACTTTAATAAATTATTTTACTCTAGATTAATTATGAAAATTAATTAATCTTCGATTAGAGCCTAATATTGCTTAGGTTTGCTTAATCGCACGATTAAGTTCAAAAACACTATGCTAGGGGCAAAATCGTAATTTTCTACAAAAACTGCCCAGGACCACGAGACTCAAAAATATACTCCTAAACACATGAAAACATCATCAAACACTTATAATTAGCATTTCAAACTCTCAGGAGAGATTCTGGGCTCAAACGGCACTTATACCCGCACAAAAACGCTGTAAGGGTATTTTGGTCATTTTAACCCGAAACCTCAGAAAATGAGATTCTTCTGCTTTATTAACATTCATTCACATATAATCCCCTTCTAACATTGAGTTAAACCTTCGAGGACTGTCGGGTCAGTTATCCTCGAATTCCGGGCAGAAAATGACCTCAGGGCATCTTTGTCATTTTCATTTAGACAGAAAATCAGGGCGGTACATATCATGTTCATGAAAGTTGAATGAGAAATGCATATGTGTTATGAGATTCATGGCATAAAGTTAGTTTGAAGGAAATTCGGTGTACAGCTATCATGCTGCCGAATTTCCATCAAAACTAAAAGGACTTGAGAATGTTTTTGAAGAAACAAATGAGATTAAAACCCTGGGTGACCCCAGTTCGGCCGAGCACCCCCAAGAGATTTTTATGTGACATAGCACTAAGATGTACTTCTCCCGCTCCGGTGGGGAGGAGGCAAATCTGTGAGGGTATGAGTGGATACAGCCTACCAAAGCAGACTAGATGCCAGTAAAGCGTTTTAAAGAAGGAAATAATCTTAAGAGAGATGATCCTTAAGCCCCCTAGCCCGTACTCTAGTAGTTAAGATTATATTTATTTTTCGCTTATCCAGATGATAAGTAAGAACTAGTGACGACTAGTTAAGGTATGAGCTCATAACCTAGATGATGTTTTAGGGTGGCCCTTAATACTAAAGCATGATGTTCTAAGTCACAATGTTGAGGAAAGTTCCACTTGAAAGTTATGTGCCACTTTATGCCACTTGTATGCTTCTTGATGTTATGATTTGATGAGTAATTTGTTTGAGAAATTACCATGCATTCATGTTTGATATATTGCATTCATGACATTAAGATGCATTTTAAAAGAAACGAACCTTGGATAAATTAATTTTATAAAGCTAAAGAAGGAATTTATATGCATGCTCACCTTTTTAATAATAAACCCAAGGTTCCTAAGGATATGAACAATGTAACCCTGGATAGGAGGTCCCTATTGAGTTTCTTTAGCAAGATTCTCACTCCATTTTCCTTCTCTCTATCTCTCCCGTCACATCTTCAGAGGTCGATGGCGACCTTCATCCTGTTCATTGACACGCCGGTCTAGGAGGTGCATTACGACCCAGATCACCACTCCTATCACTTTGAGGGTTGATGCGCCGTACACGTTTTTGTATATATAGGACAACCTTTTGCTTATCCTGTGTCCAGCTACTACTTCACTCCTACTACTCCCTATGGCGATGTTGATATGATCTTCGAGTTCACCCACCCCCGCGATGAGCAGACTCGTCGTGCTCGATCATCTGCCTTAGCTATACGTGATTACCTCGAGTATGTCCCCCGCTCATAGCGATCAGAGACTGATCCATCTGAGGACTCCCCGGCACACATCTTTTTGGAGGGCTCTGCTCCTACAATCCCGATGGACTTTGGTGGCCGTAGCGAGGATATGGTGACAAAGCCCCGTCAAGTCTGGCGACCGGAGATGCGTCCACACTGTGGAGGCCATACTCGACCCCCGTTCCACTTGTTCACCTCCGAGGAGCTCGCGCAGTTTCTTGGGTACATACCTCCATCGCCCGAGGGTTCTCACCGCCAGTAGACCTTACTGGAGGGATATTCGAGTGCTCGAGCCACCACGAGGATTTTCCCCTTTGCAGTATCTTTTGATAGGGGTATTCTAGTTTAGCACTCATAGCTTTAGTAGGAGAGTAGTGTAGTTGGTTTTTGCTTTTCGTCGCACCACATATTTTACTGCCTTTGTATTTCCCTGTTATTTCCTTGTATTAAAAGTTCAGCCCGATTCTATAAGGGTGTGACGATATGTATCTTTAACTATGATATTAATGAAGTATTTCCTTGGTGTGTTATTGATTATTCATTTGTTATGCGTTCTTCTATTTTGTGTTTATTCCTTATGAATCGCAATGTATATTTAGTTCACGATTATGTCAAACGCGACTCTCACTTTGATTTTATATTTCGAAAAAAACTTTACCCATATTTTTCGCTAAGTATTTTAATAAAAAAATGAGACTAAGAAGTAATAACCTAATGATTAACCTAATGTGTTCTAGAGTATTGGGTTAAAAATTAGGATGTTACATGGGTAGTGTGTATGAACATGGACAGTGTGGTTTTCGAAACTTTTATTTTCAATTAATTTCTATTTCAATTTTTCATAACATTTTGTTATCGATTCAAACATGGAACGAATGAGACCAGTTAAAAATACTAAGTGAACTTCAAACCAAATTTAATTGGGGTTAGAAGACACAAAAAATAGTTATTTTTGGAATCCATTTTATTTAATGGTATATATATATATATATATATATATATATATATATATATATCCCTGAGCATCAAATTTCTTCATTAAAAAAGGGAGCATAGGAAAAGAAAGTGCTAAATAAGATTTTGAATTAAGAAATAATATCACAAGTACCACTCGTTTATTTATTCAAGCACACTTAAATGTTAAAAAATCATTTTATGACTAAAATCAAGCTAATTGGAAGAATTGAACTAAAATGATGACATCTGCTTTAGTATCTTGGTGATATAAATTAAAGATGCACTCTGATTTAAATCAGAAAATATCATCATGAACCAAACAACTCTGATTTGACTCAACTTAAGGCTTCAAAATTTTCTTGAACATATCTAATCATGTCTTAAGAAAAGGACTTACTAATATTTAAGAATCATGATGTTTTGAAAGAAAATGTACTTATCATATTATATTCTATATTATTTCTTTCAACATCTCTTCAAAAGATTTTCTTCAAATTGGTTTGTCATATCAAAAAGGGGGAGATTGTAAACTCCAAAACCCTTTAGAAAGTATGAGCTTTATTATTTTGAATGATAATAAAGCCAATTTAAAGAAAATACTTTGAAGAATGACTAATGACTACCTTGAGTTTCTTGACTAAGCTTAACAGGTAGAATTCCAAAGTGCATTACACAGACTTAAGCGAGAATAATTTCACTTTGCATGTACAAACATGTTTATCTCATGAGAACATAATGAGTTTAAACGAAGTGAATATTATATCGTGTAAAGAACGTTCATATGCATTAAGGAATGAAGCATATCAATACAAGAACAAGAAGCCCAAGGAAACGATCTTCAGAAAGTAACACGAGACTTCAGAAAGTACACTGAAGAATGAGGAAATCATGCTAACTCTGAAAGTAACGTGTTACTCAGTCAACAATCATCATAATCGCAAATAAATAAGCATCAAGGAGCCAAGATTGAAGACTGGAAGATCAAAGAATGATCAAGAGATTGAGTACGCTGTCAGAAAGCTCACTTAACTCTGGAGCATAGAACGATAGAGGAAATGGAAGGAAAATTCAAACATCAAATTTCAAATCTCGAATCAGATTGACTCACAATCCTAGTTTCTAGAAGGAGGAGTTCAGAAACCACGATCAGAAAGTAAAAAGAAAGAAGACATCAGAACCTCTATAATACAACGGCTTCTACAACCGATGTAACAAGTCTATCAGCCTACCTCACTAGACTAACGTTCCAAGACACAACTGATGATCTACACGTGTCACTTGGAGATCTGATCAAAGGCAACGACCATGAAGAAGGACCAGTACAAATGGAGATTGTAACATCCCAAATTTTTCTTAATATAGTGTTGCTTTATTATATATATCCTTTTATTTAGAAAGTATGAGGATTTTGTTTAGGCAAGAAATATTTAATTATTCCCTTGGATTTTATTAAAATTAGAAAAAATGCCACTAAATAATAGAAAATAAATTTATAACATAATTAGCTATAGAAAAAGCCAACATAAATCTTAGAAAAGTTTAAAGAATGTCAAAAATTATGATGAAAAAATTATAAATACACTTTAAACATAATTTTGATGATAAATATCAATATTAAATAAATTTGTATAATATTTATATAATTACATAAAAATAACCTAACCTAGGGTATAAAATAAACTCCGAAAAATCTTAGAAAATAACTCTAGGCTACATTAATTTTTTTTTTAACTAAGTTATTACAATGAACATGGAGAACCATGAAATAGGCCTCTCCATTAGACCATGGATAATTTTAAAAATCAAATTGATATTTAATTAATTAATTTTGATTTAATTAAAGCTTAAATTACCTAAATAATCACTTAAACTTTAAAATGAATTGTCCTAAACCTTGATTAATCTAATTAATTATCTCAAATCAATTAATTAACATCTAGATTAGTCACATAAAAAAATATAATATATATACATATATATATATATATATTTGAAAAGTAAAAATAAATTGTCAAAATCACATAATTATTCAAAAAACAACCCACCAAATTTGACTAAAAATTTTAACAATAGTGAGCTTGTCTCCTTATCTTGCTGGACAGCTCAAAATTGACATGGGCTGCTATAAAAAATATATTTTATTTATTGATAATCAATTATTTTAACTCAAAATAGATCTAATTAAGGTAACAATGTAACACCCTAAAAATTATTTAAAAATTAATTTGAGTATTTGTAGTCATAGTTTCAAAAATCCGATAAACATAGAAATAATGAGGATGAACTAACGAATCTCTGAAAAAAAAATGTGAATAGTACCCTTGCAGGCCCTACAGGCCCGCTGGGATAGCTGAAACCTCAGAATTAGGGACCAGAGATGCCTGGAACTAAGAAATTATAGGATTAAGATTAGAAATAGGTAGGAATAAATATTTTATACCTAGAATTAATTTTCAAAAAATGTTTGATTTTTCGGTACACTATTTTACTCGTTTGACAAAATTTTGGTGTGTGAATTTTACATTGAAAGAAAACTTAATCCATAAGATTTGGATAGTGTCTATCTATTTAAACCAAGTAGATGGCTAAGATTCAATCTTTATTTACAAGATCAAATCCTAGTCATCCATCTTACTTTCTTTCTTTTAGAATTATCCAATGAGATATTATAATATTCCTACATTAATTATAAGATAACTAGCAAACCAATCTTCCTTATCACTCCATTTCCTTCCATTCTTAGCCATGAACTAGAAACCATGGTCTCCATGGTGTTTCTTTACAAAACCTAAGCTTAAGTGCCCAAAAACCTTAGTTTTAAATCACCAAAACCCCAAATCTTTTTCACAAAACTTGTTCTACTTATCAATACCTATCAATCTAACTGGTTAAAATTTGAAATCCTGAACTGGATACCTCATATCTCACTGATTAGGGATGGGTTAGGGACTGTTTGGTAGGCTTGAATTGAGGAAAAAACATTATTGGAAGGACTTTTGGAGTTAGAAGTCTTGAAGCATAACAAGTAGGGTTTTTGAACCTCTTTTGCATCAAATATGTTTTCTCTATTTTAACCACTCATTTGATTTGGTATTTTTAGTTTTATTGGTTTGTGATATATTGATATTGATGTTTGAATTTTTATGAAGTGTTTCGATGATTTTAGAAAAACCATTTTGAGAAAAAAACAAGTTTTGAATCATGTGCTAGAGTTCTCAGATTTGTTCTAACAGGTTATGGTTCTCAAATTTTCTGATATATTTATAGATGTTTTTATGAGCTATAAAAACTTATATATTGAAGCTAACATCTTAGAGCAACTCCATCATTTTTCTTGGGTTTTAAAAATTACTTTTACTATTTTCTAAAAAGACTGATGGTTGAGTTGTCTAGACAGCCAATTCTGAAGCTTTGAATTTGTCTAATTTTGTTACTATAGCAAATGATTGAAATTTCATATGAAACATTTACAGGGTGTTGAGGACATATTGAAGTCCAACCATGAATTTTCTCATAACCTTATATGATCATTTGATAGGGTAATGAAATTGAGACATTTAGTTGTGACTGAAAACAAGTAAATTCTGAGCTCCTAATTTATAGAATTTTGTTAACATAGTTAGAGAACTCTTTTTGCTCTAAAATTTTTGTAGGGCCTTGTGGACAAATTGAGGTATGTTGGGGAAATTTTATAGCCTTTACAATGGATGTTTTATATGCAAAATAAATCATCCTCCTTAGGCATGAATTCTGCAAACATGTTGTATTTGTGTTGAAATGAACTCAAGTATTGATTTGGTGATATAATGACTCTTAATTTGAGTATGATGAGTATAAATGCATGCTAGACAATTTAAAAATTGATTTATGAAATATAAATGAGAATTTCTTGAGATTGAATGCCTACATATGGCTTATGCATGCATTTGAGAAAAGAAAGCACGTGGTGCAGTTATATGAGAAAAGAAAATATATGAACTTCAATCGTGCATGTTCTGATATAGGAGAAAACAGAAACAAGACTTAAGTTGAATTGAAAGGAAGACAAAAAGAGGAACTTCCCTACTGTGCATGTTCTGACATAGGAGAAAATAAAAACAAGACTTAGGTTAAATTGAAGGAAAGGCAAAAAAATGAACTTCCCCCGAGATATTATAAGTCAATTAACGTATCAGCTAGGAATAGAACTATGTGTGATTCGAAAATGGAATAAAATGAAGTCTGATGATCACGAATAGGAATAAGCTTAGTCCTGATAAGCAGTCTATTTCCCATATGTAGTGTTATCCACTATAAATACCATTTGGTATAAATCATCCATTGTGGAGTTGTCCATGACAAATACCCATTATGCAACACCCTAATTTTTAACCCAATACTCTAGAACATATTAGGCTAATCATTAGGTTATTACTTCTTAGTCTCATCATTTTATTAAAATACTTAGCATAAATTACGGGTAAATTTTTCTTTTTGAAAATATAAAACAAAGTGAGAGCCGCGAGCTTAACTAATCGAACAACAAATAAGTAAAGCACGCGTATCAATCATTAGAAATCATAGAGTATAGCATGTAAACAAGAACAACAATCACATTAGCAAGGGAAACATTTCTTTGATAACTTAGTTAGAGTACATAAGTACTCATACCCTCATGGAGATGGACAGAGCTTGTAATACAGCAGAAAGGAAAATACAACATGAAACAAGAAAGTAGAAATAAACCATAACTACCCAAGTGCACCTATGGTGAATAACCTCAAGACAAAAGAAGGTTTATCCACTCTACATGTGGGTGTGTGCACTGGTCTCCCTTATGACGTCAACTACTAGAATCCGGGAAACGGTGGTGTGTAACCAATCCATGGATGCAGGGCAGCAGGAGTGGGTACACATGAAGACTGAGCGTGAGCTCCTCAATAGGGACGCCTCTCGGCTCGCCTAACTAGCCTCGACTGTGTAACAGTCTCCTCACACTTGCCTCGCATGAACTGAGGTGTAGGAGCAGAGCTCTCGCTATACATGTGCGTCGGCAGGTCCTCGGACGGGTCGTCCTTTGAGCTCGGAGACCGATGTACATTGTCCTGGAAGTCTCGAGGCATTGAACCCCCAGTATACGTCTGCACAATCCTCTCGTCTCACGTCCGGGAACGCTTAAAAACCATCGTGTCATCATAGGGTGACATCGGGGAGAAATGGTAGCTCTGTACAGGGTGTGCAAAGGGGCGGCCAACGAATATCAAGACTCACATGGTACACTGCCCCTCAAAATGGTATGACTCGTGGTTCGGGTCATAGTGGACCTCCCAAGTAGGCGTGTCAACGAAGACCACGAACGTCGCTATCATTTTCTAAAGATGTGACAGAAGAAAGAAGAGAGAGGAGTGAGAATTCTTGCTAAAGAACCTCAGTAGGAGTCTCCTACCCTAGGGTTACATCGTTCACATCCTCAGGAACCTTAGGTTTAATTATAAAACAGTGATCATGCATATAAGATTCGAGTTAGGGTTTTCTAAAACTAATTATCCAAGGTCCATTCCTTTTAGCATGCATCTTGATGTTACGAGTGCAACATAATATATCATGGGTGCATGTCAATACTTGAGCATATAAAACAACACGTCAAAGCACATAAACATAAATCATGTGGCATAAGGGCATACAACTTTCAAATGAGATCATTCCTCAACCTCGTGACATCAATCATGGTACTTTAGCATATAAGGCCACCCTAAAATAACTAGGTTATGAGCTCATACCTCAGCTAGTCGTCACTTGCTCTTGCTTATTATCTGAATAAGCAAAACATAATAAAATAATTCTGACTTGCAAGTACGAGTGGGGGGCAGGGATCACCTCTCTCAGGATATACCATCTTTGAAACGCTTTGTAGGCACTAAGCCATAGCAATTTGTCCGCTTTGGTAGGCTGCATCTACTCATACCCTCACGGATTTGTCTCCCCTGGGGGTGCTCGGCCGAACCGGTGTCACCTAGGCAAGCGCGTCTTAGTGCTTTGTCACATAAAAATCTCCTAGGGGTGCTCAGCCGAACCGGTGTCACCCAGGCTTTTTCAATTCATATGGTACTCATAAACATTTCTTTAACCCCTTTACGTTTGACGGAAATTTGGCAGCATAACAGTTGTTAAACCGAACTTCCTTCAAACTGCCACAAGCTAATTCACACAACATTTTCTCATGAAATCTCATGCTATGATAAACTTCATCATTTTCATCAATCATTTTCTCATGCATCAAGCACATCTCATCATATCATTGCATAATGTAACACATCATATCATTAACAACTTTCCTAGTGTCTTATGCATTGACCCTTAAGGTCCTTAACTCACATTCTAAGTTATAAATCATCAAACCTAATCTCTCGGGAACTTATAAGGTTATAACTAAGTATTTCTCACCTCACACTATGGTCAGGAACATCTCTAAACCTCAAGGATGCAGGATTCATAATCCTAACTTTACGGGTACCTAGGAGTCACAACAATGACCCTTTCTAAGTTCGGTTTGCTCCTAAGGCATCAAGATCAAGTCCTAAACCATTTATGAGTCATTCCTACACATTTAAACTAATTTAAAACCATGATTAGTATTACTAAACCTTGCTGAATAGAATCTAGAAAATTCAAACATTAAGGGATCTAAAATTCTCAAATTAATTCCTTTCTAGTTTCTAACTTCTCTTATCTTTCACATATGAGTTTAAACATTAATTATCTCAAACATAAGCATATGACCATCATTAAAACAACTCATACAGTGGCCATACAAGGCAAGGAAGAACCGAAACAAACATCTCCATTTAGAGGCATCAAACACAATTTCTAAAGCACATAAAATACTAGTTTCTCTTGGAACCTTTTTAAAACTTTCAAAACTCATTTATAAACATTTTTATCATCTAAAATCATAAAAATATTTATGAGGGCAGTAGCTAAATCAAACTTGTCTCAAGAGGTCCTAAATTCATAAAACTTAGTTCTATGTATTCCTTAAACTCATAAAAGCTTAGAAAAATTATGAAACATAGTTTTCAACACTTGTAAATAATAGATCTCATTGAGGCCGAAAACATGAAGACCAAAAACATAGATTTTCAAGCCTTTGCTTGAGACAACAATGGGCAAGTCTTTGAGCTCTAGGTTCATTTAAGTGATGACATAAAAATAAATATGCTCATGCACTTATTTTAGGTTCCATTAAAAAGTAAAGTGATAGCATAAAATAAATATGAATGCAACTCATTATTATCTTGATATTAAGTGAGAGCTTGAAATATAAACGTGATAATGCATAGCTTGAAATATAAATATGATAATGTAAGTTCATTCATTATCTTGATATTAGTGATAGCAACGAAAGTAAATATGATGTGCAAAGCATAAAAGTAAACATGGATGCAAGGTTCATTTTAAGATTATCTAGAGCTCTTACAAGACTTTAACATATAACAACCCAACACTTATCTCATCATAAAGAGAGCTTTAGAGTTCTTGAACCAAGTTCTGAAAGGAACTATGACGTTCTTGAACATCATCATCAAGCTCAAGTAAATCAACTTTCAAAACAAAACAAAATCTCAAGGATCAAGGAACCAAAACCGAAAACCTTACAAAGGAAAAGAGAATGAAACTAAGTTAAGTTCTTTATTAAGTACCCAAAACCCCTATCTAGAGAAAAATCTCTAGAACGTGCCGGCCAACTTTAAGGTTGACAAGGGTAGGCTTGGGCTTTTAGAAATCCTTAGATCAATTTTCTTAAGTTGAAAAAACCATGTGAGCTAAGTATCATATAGATAAAGTTAAAGGAAAAGAAAAAAAACTCAAGCTTTAGAGGTTTCTTTGAGATGAACACAAGGTCATCATCTAGAAACTCTCATCATCAAGCTATCATGCTCATAAACATGGCCTCATGGCCGAAATGAGAAGAAAGAAAAGAACCAAAGGAAAGTTTCAAAAGAAATCCATGAGAAAGCTAGAAAAACTCATTTTTCAAGAAACAAAGTTTAGAAAAACACTCCTACCTAAAGTGGAGACAAAAAGCTTGAACTTTTGAAAAGGAAAACAAGATGATGAGCTCCTCCTTGGGGCTAGATAGCTTCGGCCTTGTGGAGAGAAAAAGAAAGGAAATGTGTTCTTGGTGAGCTTGTATTTGAGAATGGAAGTTTAGGTTTTTGTATGATGATCTAAGGTGGTGGGGGTGGTGTTTTAAGGTTATGAGATGATTATGTGATGAGAGGATGAATAAGATGAAGATGAAAAGAGAAGAAGAACTCTCTTGAAACTTAAGAGAAAAAGAAAGAAACTCAAGAAAGCTTAGAAACTTGAAACTTACCAAAAGACTAAAAGTGACACAAGTTCATCTAAGGCACCTATTTATAGAAAAACCAAAACATTGAGGCTCACTAAGGAGGCCTTGGCCATAGCAATGGAGGGAGGAAAAGGAAGAGAAAAATATCTCTTACACAAGGTCATTCAAGGATGGTTGAAAGTATGAGAGGTATGGCTTCAAGTATGGTGATTTGAGTGAGCTTTTCTTTTAATTTTGCAATAAATAATCCTTCTAGAAGTAAGACATGGCTAGAAGTTTTTCAGCCACACATAAATGAGGAAAAATGGTTTATTTCAATTAGTTATTCATTTGGAAAATCAAGCTTGATTCAAAGTATGACAAGGTATGGTGTATATGACTTGAGGTATGGTCTTGGAGTGTTGAAAAATTAAACATGTGATGCATATGGAGGGGGGGAAGGCTTCGGCCAGACTGGTACAGCAAGGGGGAAGAGGATTTGTTTCATGTAATTGTGTGTTAATGATAGGTTTAAGTGTGTATTAGTTTAGGTACAAGGTTAGGAATAATTAAGCTTAAGTTTAGGTGACTAAGAATGTGATTTAAGGATTTTATGACAAGATTAGGAGTGCACATACATCATTAGAGAATTAAAAACTCATTTGTGAATAAACAATGTGTAACACAATTCCATGATTTAAGGAATTGGAAAGAGAAAACACTACTCAAGATTCCATGACTAGGAGTCTTGAATTTAAAATATGATTTTAAATTGTAATTAAGCACTTGCAGGGGCAAAACCTACAAGATAAAACATGATTTTATTTTGACTCAAGATTAATTATGGAAATTAATTAACCTTCGATTAGAGCCTAACATTGCTTAGGTTTGCTTAATCACGTGATTAAGCGTAAAAACACGAAACTAGGGGCAAAACCGTAATTTTGTACTAATTTCTCCCGGGACCTCCGAGATCAAAACTAAAGTTACAGTCTACCAAAAAATGCCTTTTAAAGCAATCTAGAGAAGTTTCGGGTTCATCCAGCACTTGCAAACAGATAAAACACCACAAGGGCGTTTTGGTCATTTTGACCAGAAAACTCGAAAAACGAGATTTTCGATCCCGAAAAGATACACAAGTCATCTAATCACCTTCCAACATTGAGTTTGCCCTTCGAGTACTGCCGGACCGGCTTTCCTTAAATTCAGGGCCGAAAATGACCTCAGGGGCATTTTGGTCATTTTCACTCTAACAGAAAATCGGGACATTACACGTTAGGTATAAACTAAGTCTTTCCTATGTCGATGAAATGAGAAGAATGCACGGAATTGAGTCTTGCAACCACAAGTATAAGCATGATGTAAATTGAGTCTTTCCTATATCAATGAAAAAGAAAAATGCACTGAATTGAGTTTTGTGGCCATAAATAGAATCAGGCCCATTGAAGATACTTTCACTATAATTGGCATATGCATGGTTATATCATATTGAGCTATGTTGTTTAGCATTATTTCATGTGATATTCAGCTTGATATTACCTATGAATTAAGTGAGTGAATGTTAAAAATAACGCACTTAGGAATTATGATTTTGAAACTTTAAAAATGAATTGTTGTATGTAATGCATGATCACTCTTTTTCCATTAAACCGAAGTGGCTGGGACGATGATGATGACATTATGATTGTATATTTGGGGAGTTGCTCTACTGAGAATTGTGTAATTCTCACCCCTATATTTTTGTGTTCCCATGTCATCTCCATATTGATCCAAAGAACTATGGACTACTAGACAAATGGATCGAGATTGTAGTAGTTTAGTAGTTAATATTTTAGTTCACTACATTTAGTTGGATTTATATGTATGTAAATGTAATAGAGATTGTATATGTATTAAAGCTCATAGTAAAGCTTTCTTATGTAATTTACTATATATATTAAATCAATGTTTTGTAACTTTGTTATATATTTTAATCGAATTATGTAACGCCTTGATTTTCTGTCCGAGCAAAAATGACCAAAATGCCCCTAAGATCATTTTCTACCCGAAATTCGAGGATAGCCGATCCGACAGTCCTCAAAGGGTCAACTCAATGTTAGAAGGGGATTATACATAATTGAATGTTAATAAAGCAGAAGAATCTCATTTTCTGAGGTTTCGGGTCAAAATGACCAAAATACCCCTATAGAGTTTTTACGCAGGTATAAGTGCTGTTTGAACCCAAAATCTCTTATGAGAGTTCAAAATGATAATTATAAGTGTTTGATTATATTTTTATGTGTTTAGTGGCCTCTATTTAAGCCCCAGTGGTCCCGAGCAGTTTTTGTGCAAAATTACGATTTTGCCCTACATAGTGTTTTTAAGGTTAATGATGTAATTAAGCAAACCTAAGCAATATTAGGCTCTAATTGAAGATTAATTAATTTCCATAATTAATCTAGAGTCAAAATAATTTATTAAAGTTGATTAGAACCTAAAATTGCTTAAAGAAACTCAAAATCCTTTTCTAGTCTTAATTCTTTGAGAAAGGAATTTAGGAATAGTGTTTTCTTTTACCTATTCCCCTAAATCAAGGAAGCATGTTGGCATTGGATTCTATGTTAATGAGAATTGACTTCATTAATCCATCAATACCACCTCCTAATCTAGTCTTGCATGGCCCTAATTACCTACTTAAGCAGTTAAACACTTAGTCACAAATCCTTAATCTTGAGCCTAATCAAATATACACCTAAACAAACCTCTAAACCCCAATTAGATGAGATAAATCTCTCCCCATGGGCTGTCATATGCTGGCCGAAATGCACTCCTCCTCATGTTTCCCACATGTTAAAATTCTTGCACTAAAAGCCCATGCTTAGCCCATACCTTGAACCATACTTTGAGTCATATCCACCATGCTTTCATCCATGCTTTGTATGACAACTTTTAGAAGATATTTTTCTCTCCCCCAAAGCCATCAAAACCGTGGACTCTTCTCCTCCATTCACTCCTTCACATTTTGTTTTTCTATAAATACATGTGTTAGAAGAACTTGGTTCCATTTTACACATTTGCTAAGTCTTTGTCTTGAAAGCTTGTCTTGTTCCCTTTCTTTTCTCTCAAAGAACTCTTGAGTTCTTTACATCTCATTTTCTTCATCTTCATCATCTTCTTCTTTCCTCATAACCATAAATCACCACAGCACCACCATAGATCATCATCTAAACACCAAAGCTTCCATTCTCAAACACAAAGCTCACATAAAACACCTTTCTTTCCTTTTCCCTTCTCTTGGCCGAAACCTCCTCTCCCCTTTAGAGGAAAATTTGCTTTTCATTCTCACTCCAAGGACCAAGCTTTCATCTTCACTCTTGGTAGGGGTTCTTGTTTCAAAAAGTTTTTCTTTTGTTTTGATATCTGAGATGAAAAAGTGTTGGTTTCTCATAGACTTCCTTTTCGGTTTTGCTTTATTATTTCCTTTTCACTTTCGGCCTTCAAGGCCTTGTTACTCCTCATGATAGCTTGATGATGAGTGTCTCTAGATGATGACTTTGTATTCATCTCAATGAGACCTCTAAAGCTTGAGTTTTCTTCCTTTAAGTTTTATGAAAAATGTTACTTAGTCATGAGATTTGATTCTTTAAAAAGGAAAAACTTGAGCTTGATGATGAGGTTTCAAGATAATGGTCTTGAGAGTTCTCATTTGAGAAACCTCTAAAGCTTGGAACTTGTTCTTGATCTTGAGATATGTTGGTTTTCTTTTCTTTTCTTTTCCTTGATGGTTTCGGTTTCCTTTTCTTTCTTTTCAAAAAGTATGTTAAAAATATAAAGTAGTTCTTTTTACATTGTTTCAAGAAGTGTTGTGATTTATTTTGAGTTCTTTGTTCATTTTCTTTGAGCTTGATGATGATGTTCAAACCATGTAGTTTCCTTGAAACCTTGGTTCAAGAACTTTAAAGCTTACTTTGTTTGTTGGAGATAAATGTTGGGTTGAGATTTTGTTTCTCTAAAAGTCTTGTATGAGCTCTAAGTTAAGATAAAAAGAACTAGCATCCATATTTGTCTTTATGTCATCATTAAACTCTCAAGATCAATGAATGAGCTTGCATCCTCATGTTTATGTTTATGTCCTCACTAAATCTCTAAGATAATAATGGATTTGCATAGCATATTTATTTTATGCTCTCACTTCCTAATAAAGAGTAAAATAAAGTGCATTGCATATTTATGTTTATGCCATCACCTAAGAGATTTAGAGCTCAAAGACTTGCCCGTTATTATCTCAAACAAAGTTTAGAAATGTATGTGTTTTATTTATATGATTTTCGACCATGTGATAATGGTGAACTTAGAATAAGATCCACCTAATCACAAGTGCTAAAAACCTATGTTTTACGATTATCCTAAGCTTGGATGATCTCAAGAAATGTTTTGAGCAAGGTTTTATGATTTAAATCCCTCTTGAGATTATTTTGAAATAGCTACTGCCCTTATGTGTTTTATGATGATTTTAATGAAATGATTTGTTCTCAAATGAGTTTTTGAAGTCCTAAAAGGGGTCCCAAGAGAAAATAGTAATTTATGTGTTTTAGAAATAAAGTTCTATGCATTATATGATGACTTTGAATTCAGTTCTTCCTTGTTTGGTTGCCCACTGTATGGTGATGTTTTAATTATGTTAGAATGGGTATCTTCGTGTATTTTTTTATATTGGAATTAATTTGAGAAAGCTAAGACAAGTTAGAAACTAGAAAAGAATTAAAAAGCAAGTTCTAAATCGCTTAGAAATAAGAGTTTTCTGGATTCTGTCCAGCAAGGGTAATATTAGTAAATAATGGTTTATAATTAGTTTAAATGTGTAAGAAGTACTCATAATTGGTTTAGGAATTGATCTTGGTACTATAGGAGAAAACCAAACCTAGAAAGGGTAAAAAACGTGACTCCTATGTACCCGTAATTAGTAAAATATGGATTCTGCCTTCTTGAGGTTTAGAATTAGTTATTATCATAGAATTGAGTGAGGTCTACTTAGTTATGAACCTATAGGCACCTGAGAGGTTAAGTTGTGATGATGGAAAACTTAGATTTCAAGTATAAAGGCCCTAAGGGTCAAAGCATAAAACATTAAGAGACCTTGATGCTTTGAGTTTATTATTTCTAGTATATGGTGATGATGCTTGTGCTTTGATGAGTATGATTTCATGAATTCAAGTTTACTATGATGATAGAGATTGAATGTGATAGTACATGTATCATGAGTTATTGCGGCTTAAAGTAGATTTGAAGGAAATTTGATACACAGTTGTTATGCTGCCGAATTTCTGTTAAATCAATACTTGAGAATGTTTTTGAAAAGTATATGAGATAAGTCCTGGGTGACACCGGTTCGGTTGAGCACCCCCAGGAAATGAGTTTTTAATTATGGCATAGCACACCGAGACGCATTTCTCTTACTTTTGTAAGGAGATAACAAAACCATAAGGGTATGATAGATGCAGCCTGCCAAAGCAGACAAATTTACTGTGCACTTGGTGTCGTAGATGCATTTCGAATAAGGAAATAACCTTGACCCGCGCTCCGGGAGCCGGGATGTATTCAGGTGATCCTTGACCCACACTCTAGGAGTCGAGATTTATTTATACTTATCTATGATAAGTCAATGATATGTTACCCCTTCTTTTACCCCATATCTAGTGACGACTAGTTAAGTTTG
Organism: Dalbergia cultrata; assembly: GCA_031216105.1. Classification (NCBI taxonomy): domain Eukaryota; kingdom Viridiplantae; phylum Streptophyta; class Magnoliopsida; order Fabales; family Fabaceae; genus Dalbergia; species Dalbergia cultrata. The sequence goes on from CM062346.1 coordinate 51,323,094, forward strand.
AGCTCATTCCTAGGCGATATGGTGAGAGGCAATTTGGTGGCTATGATAAATATCGCTAGGGCAGGGTGTGTTTGGTTGGATTTTGGTGGCTACAATAAGAAGGTGGTCTTTGAGAAAAAGAATTTAAGAGTTCATGTATGAGAAAAAGTTATATGGAAGTTCTGTGCTCTTTATGCCACTTATATGTTTACCTGATGTTATGTTTTATTGAATTGCTTGCATAATGTATTGTCATCCACTCATCCAATATCTGTTGCATTCATGTCATTAAGACTCATACTAAAAGACACCCACTTCGGATAAATAGATTTGAGAAGCTTAAAACCAATCCTTATGCTTGAACACCTTTTCATAATTAAAACCGAAGTGGTTGGGGACAATGACACATATGTTAGAGTCGGAAATCCCTACTGAGAATCTTGAATGAGTTTCTCATCCCCCTCTTTCTTTTTTCTTCCATGTCGTCTCCAATCGAAGATAGTGACGTGGTTTGTGATTTCTACTAAGGCATGGGGGTAGGGCATACGCTATGAGTCGGATTAGTGGGATACAACTGAAGCGCGTAGATATCTCTTTAGATTTACATGTGTATTTTTTTTTATGTGGCTATGGAACTATGATAATAGTAATTGATGTACTTATGAAAATATGACTATGTTGTGTTAATATGTGTAACACTTGTATTTTGTGGTTATAAATGATATGCTTTCCTTCTCACTCATGTTACGTTTGCGACAATTGTTAGATTTTATTTTAGCACATGGCTTATGTTTTGTTTTTAAGTCTCAAAAAGAAAATTTTATTCGTATTTTCCACTAAGTATTTTGAAAAGAATGAGACTAAGAAGTAATAACCTAATGTTTAACCTAATTATGTTATAGGAATATTGGGTTAAAGTTAGGATGTTACAAATTACACTACATGAAACGCCCTGATTTTCTATAAGAGTGAAAATGACCAAAATGCCCCTAAGGTCATTTTCGCCCCGAAATTTGAAGGAAGTCAGTTCGGCAGTCCTTGAACTCAATGTTCGAAGAGGATTAGTTGACCTGTGTACCTTTCAGAGATCGAAAATCTCGTTTCTCGAGTTTTCGAGTCAAAATGATCAAAATACCCCTATGGTGTTTGACCCGTTTGCAAGTGCTAGATGAACCCAAAACTTCTCCAGATGGTTTTAAAAGGCGTTTTTATGTATTATGTGACCTCAATTTTAGTCCCGGTGGTCCCGGGCAAAATTTATGCAAAATTACGATTTTACCCCTAGCTTTATGTTTTCAAGCTTAACCGTGTGATTAAGCAAACCTAAGCAATATTAGGCTCTAATCGAATATTAATTAATTTTCATAATTAATCTAGAATCAAAATAATTTATTAAATTTGATTAGAACCTAATAATACTTAATTTAAACTCAAATCTTATTTTAAATTAAAGATTCCTAATCATGGAATCTTGAATAGTATTTTCTCTCTCCAATTTCTTAAATTATGGAATTGTGTTTTCAATTGTTTATTCATAAATTAATTTTAAACTCTCTAATGATGTATGAGCACTCCTAATCTTGTCATAAAAATTTCTAACACTTTCTTAGTCATCTAAACTTATGCTTAATGATTCATAACCTTGTCCCTAAACTAAAACACACTTAAACCCATCACTAACAGACAATTACAAGGACAATTTTTCCTTCCCCTTGGCTATAGCAATCTGGCCAAACCCATACCCCCCATTATCCATCACATGCTCAAATTTTTATACTCAAAGAACCATGCTTCCACCTCACCATAAACCATACTTTGTCATACTAACACCATACTTTCATCCATGCTTCATAGGACAACTTCTAGAAGACATTTTCCTTCAATTTTTGCTGCCCAAAACCGCGAGCTTTTCTTCCCCCTTTGATGAATTATTTTTATTTCAAAATTTGAAGGAAAATCACTTCAAACTCGATGCTTGAACCCATGCTTGAAGCCATACCTCCCATGCTTTCAACCTTACTCCTCCATGCTTCAAAATTCAATCTCTCACCTCATGAAACATGAGGTAAGCCCACAATTTCATCCTTCCCTCCATGAGACTTCATTTGTTTCATTCTTCTATAAATACCTTGCTTAGAAGCACTTGGAAACACTTTAGATCATTTGCAAAGTTTTAGTTTCCAAGCTTTCTTGAGTTCTTTTCCTTTCTCTTAAAGAGTTCTTCTTGTTCATCTTCATCTTCTTCATCCTCTCTTCATATCATCATCACATAATCTCAAACCACCACTCAACAACCTCAAATCACCTCCTAAACACTCAAATACTTAACCACAAACACTAAACCACCAAGAACACATCTCCTTTCCTTTCTCTCCCTCAAGGCCGAAGCTACATCACCATCGTTGGAGGGGTTGCTCTCTCTCATTTCTTTTCAAAGGTTCAAGCTTTCATCTTCACCACTTGGTAAGAGTTGCTTTCAAAACTTTGTTTTTCTTGAAAATGTGTTTTTCTCTAGTTTTCTCTTGGTTTCTCTTTTGAACTTTCCTTGGGTTTCTCTTTTCTTTATTTTGGCCATGAGGCCTTGATGTTAGCATGACGGCTTGATGATGAGTGCCTCTAGAGAATGACCATGTGTTCATCTCCAAGGACCTCTAAAGCTTGAGTTTTGTTCTTAATCTAGCAAAGTTTTGGTTTTTCTTTTCTTTTCTTTTCCTAAATGATTTTGGCCTCCAAGAGCTTTCCTTTAAAAGTTGTGTTAAAAATTTCAAAGTGTTCTTATATTTGTTTCATCTCTAGAAATAATGTTGTTTTGGTTCTTACCTCCTTAAAGTTTTGTTTTCTTTTAAAAGTTTACCTCTTTGAGCTTGATGATGATATTCAAGAACCATGTAGTTCCTTTGAGAACTTGGTTCAAGAACTTTAAAGCCCTCTTTGTTGATGAGATAAGTGTTGGGTTATAACGGATTCCAAAGCCTTGCAAGAGCTCTAGCTAAGATTAAAATAGATCTTGCATTCATGTTTATGTTTATGCTTTGCACATCATGTTTATTTTTCCTTGCTATCACTAAATATCAAGAATAATAAATGAACTTGCATTATCATGTTTATATTTTCAAGTCCTCACCTAAATTTTTAAGATAATAACAAGTTGCATCCCATGTTTATTTTATGCTCTCACTTTATTTTCTAATGCAAGATAAAATATGTGCATGAGCATGTTTAAATTTATGTCATCACCTAAGAGAACCTAGAGCTCAAAGACTTGCCCATTATTATCTCAAAAAAAGGTTTGAAAATATATGTTTCTTAGCCCCTATGATTTCGTCCCTATGAGGTTTGTTTTGCTCCAAATACCAAAACTTATGTTCTATACTTTTTCTAAGCTTATGTGAGCTTAAGAGATGTTTTGAGCAAAGTTTTATGATTTTAAATCCTCTTGTGATTAAATTACATTAGCTACTGCCCTTTTACATTTTATAATGGTTTTTATGAAATAAATTATTTACTAATGAGTTTTGAAAGTTTTAGAAAGGTTCCAAGAGAAACTAGCATTTTATGTGTTTTAGAAATCAAGTTTCATGCCTTGTTTGTTAGAGATGAATTTGGTTCTGCCTTGCTATGAATGATCACTGTTTATGCTGTTTTGATGATGATAATATGATTATGTTCATGTATTATTGATGCTAAAATTCATATGTAAAAGTTAAGAGAAGTTAGTAACTAAAAAAGAATTAATTTGAGGATTTTAGATCCCTTAGTAATGGATTTTTCTGGATTCTGTCCAGCAAGGTCTAGAATTGATAATCATGGTTTATAATTAGTCTAAATGTGTAGGAAATACTCATAATTGGTTTAGGACTTGATCTTGGTGCCTTAGGAGCAAACCGAACTTAGAAAAGGTCAATGTTGTGACTCCTAGGTACTCGTAAAGTAAGAATTTTAGATTCTGCATTCTTGAGGTTTAGAAATATTTATGATCATAGAATTGAGTGAGGAATACTTAAATATGAGCCTATAGGTACCCGAGAGCTTAAGTTTTGATCTGACACAACTTAGAATCTGAGTTAAAGGACCTTAAGGGTCAATGCATAAGACACCAAGAATCCTTTAATGCTTTGATGTTTATTTATGAAAGTATGATGTTGTGATGCATGAGCTATGATGAAATGAATTATTGAGAAGTTAAGTTTATTATAAGCATGAGAATTGAATGAGAAATATGTTTGTGTTATGAGCTTATGGCATAAGGACGGTTTGAAGAAAATTCGGTTTAACAACTGTTATCCTGCCGAATTTCTGTCAAACCTAAAGGGTTTGAGAAATGTTTTAAAGTACCATACACTACAACATTTTTTGTCTAAGGCAACACTTTTTTAAGACAACGCTTAGAAAATGTTGCCTTTGAGTGTTTAAGGCAACGTTTTACGCAAGTAGCACCAGGGTTAGGCTAAGGCAACGTTTGAATGGTATTTGTACTATATCAATTTGTGGAAGCTAAAGTACGCTTTATTTTGTTAATATTAAATACTGATGCAAAATTCTATCTGTCTACAAGTGATACAACTCCTTATAATTCAAAGAAGGTGTGGATGATTCAGATTTCAATTTCACTCTTTGAAATCAATTTATAATAACATTGTAGTGAATATTTAGTTGGATAAATAGCTTAATTATCCTGGAAGAATGTTCAAGAAATTGATGCATTATCCGAGTTTGTTTAGTTCTCATCATTAATATATGTAGATTAAGTTGTCATTTCTTTCCCGTACTTCTAAATTTCACTATTGCTGAAGCCTCAGTCTTGGCTTCAACATTCAAGTGGGAATTGGGAGTTGGTGAAGATAATAACAACTTCTGGGAATGAGTGTGTCATTTCACTGCCTGATGGGAAAGTAATATATTTTATAACATCTCTCTAAAATCACAATAGAACACAATGGTGTCTTTGGATCCATGTAGCCATTGTCACCTAGTGGGATTTGGTCTAATTAACTTATCTCTTTTTCCTCCTTAATTATAGGTTTTAAAGGTGAAAGATGAAAGTTTGGTACCAGCAAATCCTCATATTCTTAATGGTGTGGATGACCACATCCAACTTAGTTATTTGAATGAACCATCAGTCTTATACAACCTGCAATATAGATACAGTCAAAATATGATTTACGTAAGTCTCTATTTGGCTAAAGTTTTTCTCATTAGTTTGTTTCCTAGCCATAACATCTTTATACACAACTGCATTTATTAGGACAAAAGCAAGGCCTGTTTTGAATTCCATAAATCCCTTTAAGAAAGTTTCTCTGTATGATAATGATTATATTGAAGCCTACAAGCATAAATCAATCGAAAGCCCTCATGTATATGCCATTACTGACACAGCCATATGAGAAATGATATGGGGTAACCTTTCCTTTTTCCTATATTTGCATATCTGTATGGGGTAACCTTTCTCTTTATATTTACATATGTGTATTTCTTTTGATGTGGCTATGGAACTATGATAATAGTAATTGATGTACTTATGAAGATATGACTATGTTGTGTTAATATGTGTAACACTTGTATTTTGTGGTTATTAATGATATGCTTTCTTTCTCACTCATGTTATGTTTGCGACAATTGTTAGATTTTATTTTAGTACACGGCTTATGTTTTGTTTTTAAGTCTCAAAAAGAAAATTTTATTCGTATTTTCCACTAAGTATTTTGAAAAGAATGAGACTAAGAAGTAATAACCTAATGTTTAATCTAAATATGTTATAGGAATATTGGGTTAAAGTTCGGATGTTACAAATTACACTACATGAACCCATCGAGCTTGCTATAGATAACTAAGAAAGGTCCGCTAATTAATAAGTAACAACTCTTGAGTATGATATCATGACTTAAGGATAATGGTATACTTGGAAGGATGTTACAAAAAATATATTAAAAATACTAAGAATTATAGAAATTTAATAAAAAAAATTTTAGATAACATATAAATAAGGTAGAAACATGATCTTGATAATAGATTAAGGAAATATAATTTTTTATATGAATATTTTATTAATTATCTAGTATATGTAACTTTAAGATAAAATTTTAATATACAAAATTTGTCATTTTCATGTATTAATCATTTAAGATAACTTGCCGCCTCTAATGCCCCGATTTTCTGTTAGAGTGTAAATGACCAAAATGCCCCTGATGTCATTTTTTGCCCGAAATTCGAGGAAAGCTGGTCCGGCAGTACTCGAAAGGCAAACTCAATGTTGGAAGGGGAGTAGATGACTTGTGTATCTTTCCGGGATCGAAAATCTCGCTTTTCGAGTTTTCGGGTCAAAATAACCAAAACGCCCCTGCGGTGTTTTACCCATTTCCGGATGAACCCGAAACTTCTCCAGATGGTTTTAAAATGCATTTTTATGTAGACCGTAACTTTAGTTTTGGTCCCGGAGGTCCCGGGCGAAATTAGTGCAAAATTACGATTTTGCCCCTACTTTCGTGTTTTTACGCTTAATCACGTGATTAAGCAAACCTAAGCAATATTAGGCTCTAATCGAAGGTTAATTAATTTCCATAATTAATCTTGAGTCAAAATAATTTATTAAAGTTGATTAGAACCTACAAGTGCTTAATTACAACTTAAAATCCTATTTTAAATTCAAGACTCTTAGTCATGGAATCTTGAATAGTATTTTCTCTTTCCAATTCCTTAAATCATGGAATTGTGTTACACATTGTTTATTCACAAATGAGTTTTTAATTCTCTAATGATATATGAGCACTCCTAATCTTGTCATAAAAACCTTAAATCACATTCTTAGTCACCTAAACTTAAGCTTAATTATTCCTAATCTTGTACCTAAACTAATACACACTTAAACCTACCATTAGCACACAATTAGATGATCAAAACCTCCCTCCCCCATGCTGCCCAGGTCTGGCCGTGTACCCTCCTCCCCCCATATGCATCACATGTTCAATTTTTCAACACTCCAAGGTCATACCTCAAGTCACATACACCATACCTTGTCATAACTTTCAATCAAGCTTGATTTTCCAAATGAATAACTAATTAAAATAACCCATTTTCCTCATTTATTTGTGGCTGAAAAAGTTTCAGCCATGTCAAGTTTCTAGAAGCCTAATTTCATTCAAAAATTGATAGGAAATTCACTCACATCAAGCCATACTTTGTATCATAGCTTCCATACTTCAAACCATGCTTGAATGATAATGTGTAAGAGATATTTTCTCTTCCTTTCCCTCCTAAACTACATGGCCAGCCCTCCTCCTCTTTGAGCTCTCATTTGTTTTCATTCTCTATAAATACCTTGCCTAGAAACACATGCAAACACTTTAGTTCATTTGGTAAGTTTCAAGTTTTCCTAAGCTTTCTTGAGTTCTTTCTTTTTCTCTCAAGTTTCAAGAGAGTTCTTCCTTTCTTTTCATCTTCATCTTCTTCATCTTCTTCATCCTCTCATCACATAGTCATCACATAACCTTGAAACACCACCCCACCACCTTAGATCATCATACAAACACCTAAACTTCCATTCTCAAACACAAGCTCACCAAGAACACATTTCCTTTCTTTTTCTCTCCACAAGGCCGAAGCAATCTAGCCCCAAGGAGGAGCTCATCATCTTGTTTTCCTTTTTAAAAGTTCAAGCTCTTCATCTTCACTCTAGGTATGAGTGTTTTTCTAAACTGTTTCTTGAAAAATGAGTTTCTCTAGCTTTCTCTTGGATTTCTTTTGAAACTTTTCTTTGGTTCTTTTCTTTCTTCTCATTTCGGCCATGAGGCCATGTTTATGAGCATGATAGCTTGATGATGAGAGTTTCTAGATGATGACCTTGTGTTCATCTCAAAGAAACCTCTAAAGCTTGAGTTTTTTCTTTTCCTTTAACTTTATCTATATGATACTTAGCTCACATGGTTTTTCAACTTAAGGAAAATTAATCTAAGGATTTCTAAAAGCCGAAGCCTACCTTTGTCAACCTTAAAGTTGGCCGGCACGTTCTAGAAATTTTTCTCTAAATAGGGGTTTTGGGTACTTAATAAAGAACTTGACTTAGTTTCAATCTCTTTTCCTTTTTGTAAGGTTTTTGGTTTTGGTACCTTGATCTTTGAGATTTTGTTTTGTTTTGAAAGTTGATTTACTTGAGCTTGATGATGAAGTTCAAGAACCTCATAGTTCCTTTGAGAACTTGGTTCAACAACTCTAAAGCTCTCTTTGTGATGAGATGAGTGTTAGGTTGTTATATGTTGAAGTCTTGTATGAGCTCTAGATAACCTTAAAATGAATCTTGCATCCATGTTTACTTTTATGCTTTGCATATCATGTTTACTTTCCTTGCTATCACTAAGTACCAAGATAATAAGTAAACATTGCATTATCATGTTTATATTTCAAGTTCTCACTTAATATCAAGATAATAATAAGTTGCATTCATATTTATTTTGTGCTATCACTTTACTTTTTAATGGAACCTAAAATAAGTGCATGAGCATGTTTATTTTTATGTCATCACTTAAATGAACCTAGAGCTCAAAGACTTGCCCCTTGTGGTCTCAAGCAAAGGCTTGAAAATATGTGTTTTGGTCTTCATGTTTCGGCCTCAATGAGATTTATTGTTTACAAGTGTTGAAAACTATGTTTCATAATCTTTCTAAGCTTTCATGAAATTAAGTAATACATAGAACTAAGTTTTATGAATTTAGGACCTTTTGAGACAAGTTTGGTTTGGCTACTACCCTCATAAATGTTTTGATGATTTTAGATGATAAAAATGTGTATAAAAGAGTTTTGAAAGTTTTAAAAAAGGTTCCAAGAGAAACTAGTATTTTATGTGTTTTGGAAATTGTGTTTGATGCCTTTAAAGGGAGATGTTTGTTTTGGTTTTGCCTTGCTATGTTTAGCCACTATATGAGCTGTGATAATGATGATAATATGCTTATGTTTGAGTATAATTAATGTTAAAACTCATATGTGAAAGATAAGAGAAGTTAGAAACTAGAAAGGAATTAATTTGAGAGTTCTAGATCCTTTAATGTTTGAATTTTCTGGATTCTGTCCAGCAAGGTTTAGTAATGCTAATCATGGATTTAAATTAGTTTAAATGTGTAGGAATGACTCATAAATGGTTTAGGACTTGATCTTGATGCCTTAAGAGCAAACCGGACTTAGAAAGGGTCATTGTTGTGACTCCTAAGTACCCGTAAAGTTAGGATTATGAATTCTGCATCCTTGAGGTTTAGAGATGTTCTTGACCATAGTGTGAGGTGAGAGATACTTAGTTAAAACCTTATAAGTTCCCAAGAGATTAGGTTTGATGATTTATAACTTAGAATATGAGCTAAGGACCTTAAGGGTCAATGCATAAGACAATAAGAAAGTTGTTAATGCTATGATGTGTTATATAATGCAATGATGTGATGAGATGTGATTGATGCATGAGAAAATGATTGATGAAAATGTTAAAGTTTATCATAGCATGAGATTTCATGAGAACATGTTGTGTGAATTAGCTTGTGGCAGTTTGAAGGAAATTCGGTTTAACAACTGTTATGCTGCCGAATTTCTGTCAAACCCTAACAGGTTAAAGAAATGTTTAAGAGTACCATATGAATGGAAAACCCTGGGTGACACCAGTTCGGCCGAGCACCCCCAGGAGATTTTTATGTGACAAAGCACCGAGATGCGCTCGCCTGGGTGACACCGGTTCGGCCGAGCACCCCCAGGGGAGACAAATCCATGAGGGTATGAGTAGATGCAGCCTACCAAAGTGGACTAATTGTTTTGGCTTAATGCCCACAAAGCGTTTCAAAGAGGGTATATCCTAAGAGAGATGATCCCTGCCCCCTACCCGTACTTGCGAGTCAGGATTATTTTATTATGTTTTGCTTATTCAGATAATAAGCAAGAGCTAGTGACGACTAGCTGAGGTATGAGCTCATAACCTAGTTATTTTAGGGTGGCCTTGTAACGCCCCGATTTTTCTATTAGAGTGAAAATGACCAAAATGCCCCTGAGGTCATTTTTAGCCCGGAATTCGAGGAAAGCCGGTTCGGCAGTACTCGAAGGGCAAACTCAATGTTGGAAGGGGATTAGAAAACTTATGTACCTTCCCAGGATCGAAAATCTTGTTTTTCGAGTTTTCAGGTCAAAATGACCAAAACGCCCCTGCGGTGTTTTACCCGTTTGCAAGTGCCGGATGAACCCGAAACTTCTCCAGATGGTTTTAAAAGGCGTTTTTATGTATTCTATGACCTCAGTTTTAATTTTTGAAGTCCCGGGCAAAATTAGTGCAAAATTACGGTTTTGCCTCTAGTTTCGTATTTTTACGCTTAATCACGCGATTAAGCAAACCTAAGCAATATTAGGCTCTAATCGAAGGTTAATTAATTTCCTTAATTAATCTTGAGTCAAAATAATTTATTAAAGTTTATTAGAACCAAAAAGTACTTAATTACAACCTAAAATCATATTTTAATTTTAAGACACCTAGTCATAGAATCTTGAATAGTTTTTCTCTTTCCAATTCCTTAAATCATGGAATTGTGTTACACATTGTTTATTCATAAATGAGTTTTAAATTCTTTAATGATGTATGAGCACTCCTAAACTTGTCATAAACTCCCTAAATCACATTCTTAGTTACCTAAACTTAAGCTTAATTATTCCTAACCTTGTACCTAAGCTAATACACATCTAAACCTACCATTAACACACAATTAAATGGTCAAAACTCACCTCCACTCTGCTGTCCAGCCTTGGCCGAAGCTGTCCTCCCCCATTATGCATCACATGTTCAATTTTTCAACACTCCAAGGCCATACCTCAAGTCACACACACTATACCTTGTCATAACTTTCAATCAAGCTTGAATTTCCACATGAATAAATAATTAAAACAACCTATTTTTCCCATTTAATTGTGGCTGGAAAAGTTCCAGCCATGACAAGTTTCTAGAAGCCTAATTTCATAAAAATTTTGATAGGAAATTAACTCACATCAAGCCATACTTTGTAGCATAGCTTCCATACTTCAACCATGCTTGAATGACCTTGTGTAAGAGATATTTTTCTCTTCCTTTTCCCTCCAAACCACACGGCCACTCCCTCCATTTGCAAGCTCCATGGTTTTGTTTTTCTATAAATAGGATGCTTGTGTTAGCCTTGTTGCACTTTGAAGCATTTGCAAAGTTTAGAGTTTTAGAGTTGTCTTGCTAGTCTTTCCTTTTTCTCTCAAAGTTCCAAGAGTGTTCTTCCTTTCTTTTCATCTTTATCTTCTTCATCTCTTCATCTCATCATCACCTCTCAACCATCAAACACCACCCCAAAACCTTGAACCATCATCAAACCTCTCAAACACCACACCTCAAACACAACTTCACTCAAAACACATCTCCTTTCCTTTTCTTTTCCTTGGCCGAAATCATCACCACCATCCTAGGAAGTGTTGCTCATCTCATCTTCATCTTCAAGACAAAGCTTTTATCTTCATCAATAGGTAGGGATTTGGTTTCAAACTTTGTTTTGTTCAAGAAAGTGTTTTTCTCTAGTTTCCTCTTGGAATCTTTTTGAACTTTCCTTTGTTTTTCCTTTCTTTTCATTTTCAGCCATGAGGCCTTGATTTTGAGCATGATAGCTTGATGATGAGAGTTTCTAGATGATGACATTGTGTTCATCTCAAAGAAACCTCTAAAGCTTGAGTTTTCCTTTTCTTATGACTTCATCTATATGATATCTAATTCACATGGTTTTTCAACTTAAGAAAATTAATCTAAGGATTTCTAAAAGCCCAAGCCTACCCTTGTCAACCTTAAAGTTGGCCGGCACGTTCTAGAGATTTTTCTCTAGATAGGGGTTTTGGGTATTTAATAAAGAACTTGATGTAGTTTCACTTTCTTTCTCTTTTATATGATTTTTGATTTTTGGGTTGTAATCTTTGAGATATTGTATTGGGTTGTTATCTTGTTAAAGTCTTGAATGAGCTCTAGCTAACCATAAAATAAACCTTGCATCATGTTTATTTTATGCTATGCATATCATGTTTACTTCCTTGCTATCACTAAATATCAAGATAATGAATGAACTTGCATTATCACGTTTATATTTCAAGCTTTGCATTATCATATTTATATTTCAAGTCCTCACCTAAATATCAAAGATAATAATATATTGCACCACATGTTTATTTTATGCTCTCACTTTACTTTCTAGCAATATCTAAAATAAGTGCATGAGCATGTTTATTTTTATGTCATCACTTTAATGATTCTAGAGCTCAAAGACTTGCCCATTGATATCTCAAACAAAGGTCTAAAACATTTATTCCCTTTGGTTCATATTTCGGCCCTATGAGGCCTTAGTGTTTCCAAGTATTGAAAACTATGTTTTATAATTTTTCTAAACTTATATGAGTATAAGGAATATGTAGAACTAAGTTTTATGAATTTAGGACCACTTGAGATGAAAATACTATAGCCACTGCCCTCTTAAGTATTTTCATAAGTTTAGATGATAAAAGTGTTCATAAAAGAGTTTTTGAAAGTTTTAACAAGGTCCCAAGAGAAACTAGTATTTTATGTGCTTTAGAAACTATGTTCAATGCCTTTAAATGGAGTTTCTGTTTCGGTTCTGCCTTGCTATGTTTGGCCACTGTATGAGCTGTGTTAATGATGTTAATATGCTTATGTTTGAGTAATAATTATGTTAAGACTCATATGTGAAAGATAGGATAAGTTAGGAACTAGAAAAGAATTAATTTGAGAGTTCTAGATCCCTTAAAGATTTATTTTTCTGGATTCTGTCCAGCAAGGATTAGATTCAATAATCATGGTTTTAAATTAGTTTATATGTGTAGAAATGACTCATAATTGGTTTAGGACTTAATCTTGAAACCTTAGGAGCAAACCGAACTTAGAATGGGTCATTATTGTGACTTCTAGGTACCCGTAAAGTTAGGATTTCAATTTCTGCACTCTTGAGGTTTAGAGATGTTCTTGACCATAGTGTGAGGTGAGAAATACTTAGTTATAACCTTATAGGTTCCCAAGAAACTAGGCGTTGATGATCAATAACTTAGAACGTGAGATAAAGATCTAAACCGTAATTTTTAGAACCCCGTAATCACATAAACATAAAGCTGTCCAAATTCCGCTTAGTGCTGTTTGGATTAGTTCTTGAGCATAAAAATTTGTATAACTCATTAGTTGTGAAACTATAGGTGTATAAGAAGCTAAGGATAATGTTAGAACAATTAATTTGCAAGTTTACGACTCATAAGAATCGAAGTTTAAAACACTATGGGTTATAACATATCAAGTCTATGAGCTTATGGGGATAATCGTTAGATATGACTATGTGATGATGTTTATGTTATGTGAAAGTTTTATGTGACGATGCATATGTTATGAGAAAGTTTCATGTGATGATATATATGTGATGAAAAAGCTATATGAGGATGCATGATAAAAATGAATATGATAAATGATGAGGTATTTATGATTTAATACTTATGAGAACTTAAATGTGACACAACACTGAGACGCGCTTCTCCTGGGTGACACCGGTTCGGCCGAGCACCCCCAGGAGGAGACAAATCCGTGAGGGTATGTGTAGATGCAGCCTGCCAAAGCGGACAAATTGCGAGGCCCGCGTGGCTAGCAAAGCGTTTCAAAGAGGAAATGATCCTAGAAAGGAGATCCTTAATTTGCCCCCTAGCCCGTACTTTAAGTCGGGATTATGTTACGCTTATCATAGGATAAGTAAGAACTAGTGACGACTAGTTAAGGTATGAGCTCATAACCTAGAGAAGTTTTAGGGCGGCCCCATGAGATGAAAGTTAAAGTTAACAATGTCACATATATTATACTTATGCTAATGTTATAATGTTTCCTAGTTATTCTATTGTTTGGTTTACCTTTATGATGCACTCATATCATTAGGTTATTTTAGGCTTAGCTATAAGACGCATTGTAAAATATGATGGGCCTTGGATAAATAAACACTTTGGAAAGATAACTTAAAAGGAATTTATATGCATGCACACCTTTTTAGAAGTAAACCCAAGGTTCCTGAGGATGTGACGATGTCACCTAGGTAGGGATAACCCAACTGAGAATTCTTTTAGAAAGATTCTCATTCCCTCTCTCTTTTCTTCCGTCATATCTTCAGATGGCGACATTTGTACTCTTCATCGACACCCCAGTATGGGAGCTGCACCATAACCCGGCACTCGGGTCATACCATTTTGAGGGTCGCTGCACTGTCAGAGTATTCATGTTCATGGGATGACCCTTTGCGCACCCCGTCCCGAGCTACCGCTTCACCCCGACTGCTCCTTACCGTCATAACGGGATTTTTGAGCGAGCACGACCACGCGATGAGCAGATCCTCCGCATGGAGCCCGAGACCTCAGCAGTACGCGAGTACCCCGAGTATGTGCCGCGTCCCCAGTACTCTGAGACGGACCTATCCGAGGACCCGCCTTCCCACATGTACAGTTAGAGCTCTAGTCCCGCTCCCCCACCAATGAGGGCTGGGAGTGAGGAGACGGTGGTCCAGCCGAGGTTGGCTCGTCGGCCATCTATGCGTCCTCGCCGCGGTGGACAAGCCTCGATGATGCGCTCGACCACTCCCACCGAGATTCACCAGTGGATAGACTCGACCCCACAGTACTCGGACCAGCAGGAGTAGTCATAGGAGGGGTAGTAGTTAGTGCACACACACGCCACATAGTTTAGGACAAACCTTCTTTTGTATATGAGGTTGTCTACTTTAGGTGCACATGGGTATGGGTGTAGTTTCTCTTGTATTTGCTTTTTATGATTTCCTTGTATTGCATTTCAGTTGTATTTTGTTTCATGACGTATCAAATAGTCCTGCCCCTTTGGGAAGGCACGTTATATATATCTATGATTCAGTTGATGTTCCCATGACATGATGTGTTTTCTATGCTTTGCTTATATGTTTCGCTATGCTTCCTCTTAAAGATTCGTGCGTGGCTCTCACTTTGATTTTAAATTCAAAAAGAAAAATTTTACCCATATTTCCGCTAAGTATTTTCTAAGTAAAAGATGAGACCAAGAGGTAATATTCTAAAGATTAACCTAAGTATATGCTAGTAGTCTTGGGTTAAGATTTAGGGTGTTACAGGCCTTATATGCTAAAGTACCATGATTGATGTCACGAAGTTGAGGAATGATTCACTTGAAAGTTATATGCCCTTATGCCACATGGTTTATGATTATGTGCTTTGATGTGTTGTTTTGTATGCTCAAGTATTGACATGCATCCATGATATATTATGTTGCACTCATAACATCAAGATGCATGCTAAAAGGAATGGACCTTGGATAATTAGTTTTGGAAAACCCTAAGTTGAACCTTATATGCATGATCACTATTTTATAATTAAACCCAAGGTTCCTGAGGATGTGTACGATGTAACCCTAGAATAGGAGACTCCTACTGAGATTCTTTAACAAGAATTCTCACTCCTCTCTCTTTTTTCTTTCGTCACATCTTCAGAGACCGATGGTGACGTTCGTGGTTTTCATTGACATGCCTGTTTCGGAGGTGCACTACGACCCGGACCACCGTTCATATCACTTTGAGGGTTGTTGTGCCGTCCGCATTTTTTTGTACATGGGACGACCCTTCGCTTACCCGGTTTTGAGCTACCAATTCACTCCTACTGCACCTTTTGGTGGTGATGACATGATCTTCAAGCGCACTCGCCCGTGTCATGAGCAGCTAAGCCATGCCCGTACCTCTGCCTCAACTGTCCGTGACTACTCGGAGTATGTGCCTCGCTCGAGGAGGTCCGAGACTGATCTATCCGAGGATTCACCGACGCATGTCCCTTCGGAGGGCTCCACTCCCTTTCCCTAGTTCCGGCGCGAGGGGAGCGAGGAGACCATGAGGCAGCCATGCTTGGCGAGGAGAGCCGAGATGCGCCCGCGTCGAGGAGCTCACATTCAGCAGCCACGAGTTCCCTTCACACTCCATTGGCCCACTCAGGAGGAGATAGAGTGGTTCCCCGGTTACCTGCCTCCATCCCCTGAGGATCCCCGTCGTCACTAGACTCCGATGGAGAGCGTTAGGAGTACCCAAGCTTTTATGAAGATCTTCCTTTCGGTAGTACCTTTTGGGAGGGGTTGTAGTTTGTACTCGTAGTCTAGTAGGAGGGTAGCGTTTTGGGTTTTTATCTTCATGTTGAACCATATACTTTATATTCCCTTGTATTTTATTTCCATTGTACTACAAGCTCTGCCCGTCTCCATAAGGGTAGACTACTTATGTACTCTAATTAAGTTATTAATGAAATTATCCCCTTTGTTATCATGATTGTTGTCCTTTGATTTTATGCTCTACTTTATGATTTATAATGGTTGTGGCACATGCCTTACATTTCTGTTATTCGATTAGTTAAGCTTGTGGCTCTCACTTTGTTTTATATTTTCAAAAAGAAAAATTTACCCGTAATTTTCGCTAAGTATTTTAATAAAAAGATGAGACTAAGAAGTAATAACCTAATGATTAGCCTAATATGTTCTAGAGTATTGGGTTAAAAATTAGGGTGTTACACCACCCACTATATCTTTATTAGAGATAAGATTTAGACCTCGTGGCTACTAAAGAAAAGATAATAATAATTTAAAAATAGTTAAATAAATTATTAATTAATTAATTCCTAATAAAACTAGTAATAATGTAAAATACAAAATAAAATACAAATAATTATAAAAAATTATATAAGTTTTGTGAATCTTTGTATTATATCTCTAATAATCTAATGATCATATTTAAAAAATAAATTAAGCCATTTTGCTAATTAATAAACCTAATTAAGATTGACTAGTTTAAGTAATTTTACCTTATTTTGAATAATTAATTATTAAATTATATGTAAATATATTAAAATTTACTAAATATCTTTAAATCATGTCATTAACATTTTATCATATCTTTAAATGATAATTGAGAATTTATTAAATTATTTAGTGTTAGTTTTAATATTTAATTAATGAAACTAACTAAATATAACAAATAAATTATGAAATTAGTAATATTTTAATCCTAATCTTTTTCTATACATAGTACACCTGTTAACACAGTTCTACACTTCATTCTTCTGTCTAAAATCTATCAAAAATTATAGTCACCATTTCTCTCTTTATTTTCTTCATTTTCACACAAAAACATTTACAAATTTTTAACAAAACACCTCCAAATTATCACCTCTTATCACCATCTAACATCAAAACTTCCCAGCCTTTATACATGAATTTTAGCCCTTAGAAAAGGTCTAGATAAGTTGAAGAAGTAGCTGATCTATCCTTGGTGCAGCTAAGTTCTAAGGCTCCAAGAAAAAGTAGGGGTTTTCTTTCACTTTTAAGCTTCATATATGATTTTCTTGTATGATGTTGTGCTATATAATACTCAAAGCTTATATTTATTATTTTTAATATCTTTGTATGATTCAAAGATGGTGACATAAAACACTTAATTTATGTGTATATGATGCATGTTTATTTGTCTACTTATATAGTTGAAAATTCTAATTGAAGATCTTTTTAAATTTTGATTATGATTTCTTCAAATATTTAAATGATGTATAAATTTTGTTTTAATGTGTTAAACCATGTTTTTTCAATTAATAAAGCTTTGTGCATAAGTTGTGGAGTTGTAAAGTAATATAGCTTGGTTTTGACTTCATTATGTATTTGATTGTAAAATATTTTTAGTTCATAAAAAGTACTTTATTTAATTTATTATATTGAATGGATTTTAAACCTTTGAGCATGTAATATTTAGCTTGGTTTGTGTTATGTTTCTCTTGGGACCATTAAGACTTAATAAGATATAAAAGACACTAAAATATATTTATATTAATCATGACCTTTTCTATGGACCTATGAATATATAGACATTATCTAGACTATTATGAGTCTTTAAGACTCACTTGGACTTAACAAAGACAATTTATGATCATATTTGGACTCGAACCATGAATCTTGAATTATGGATCTTGGAGCTATGGACGTTGGACTATAAATATACATTTATTAATATTAAGAAATATTGTTTATAAAGATTTAAATTTAGGGTCCCATTCAGAACATGACATGTAAACTAGCTAGTTTCTTGTTGAAGTGATTTCCTAAAGCTTGGGTATAATTTTGATTATTTCTTGTTATATTTTCTTGAAAGATTCCATGCTCATTTATTTGCTCTATGATTATATCCTTATATAGATAAAAATATTTTTTTTACCTATGTTGAACATGTAAAGATAATTTATTTACATATTTTCTAAAGATATAACAATGCGATTTGGTGCTTCAATGATAACTACAAACAAATATGGGTTCTTTTGTAGAAATCCTATGTTACTTGGGCTTTATGTGCAAATATGGAAAATCTTGTGATCTACATGTGAATATGAAAGAAATTGTGGAAACTTTCTGTAATTTTCATACTTTATGCATATTATGTACACTGTAACACCCTGGGCTTAAACATGGCTCAAAGCATGGTGTTTTCTCTTTGATTTGAATTGAAATAAACCTTCTAAAAGGGAGAGGAGGGCTGACGGTTTTGGGCAGTAAGGAAGGAGGGAAAATATCTTCTAAAAGTTGCCATATGAAGCATGGATGAAAGCATGGTGTGTATGACTCAAAGTATGGTTCAAGGTGAGGTGTAAGCATGGCTATGAAGTGTAAAACAATTCCAACATGTGGGAAATGATAGGGAGGGGTTCGGCCAGCCTCATGACAGCCCAAAGGGAGAGAAATTGTTTCATCTAATTGTATGCTAATGATGTGTTTAGGTGTGTATTAGCTTAGGTCCAAGATTAGGGATTGCAAAGCTTGTGTTTAGGTAGGTAAGAATGTAATTAGGAATTTCAAGAATTAATTAAGGAGTGCTCATACATCATTAGAGGAATTTAAACTCATTTTATGAATAAACAATTGTGAACACAATTCCATGATTTAAGGAATTAGAGAGAGTAAACACTATTCAAGATTCCATGACTAGGAATCTTGAATTTAAAATGAGATTTAGGTTTAATCTAAGCAATTTTAGGTTCTAATTAACTTTATTGAATTATTTTGACTCTAGATTAATTAAGAAAATCAACTAATCTTCGATTATAGCCTAATATTGCTTAGGTTTGCTTAATCATGCAATTAAGCTAAAAAACACAATGCTTAGGGGCAAAATCATAATTTTTCACAAAAATTGCCTGGGACCACCGGGACTAAAACTGATGTCACAGAATACATAAAAACACCTTTTAAAACCATCTGGAGAAGTTTCGAGCTCATCTGGCACTCATACCCGTGTCAAACACAACAGGGGTATTTTGGTCATTTTGACCCGAAACCTCAGAAAACAAGCTTTTGGCTCTCGGAAAGATTCACAAGTCAACTAATCCCCTTCAAACATTGAGTTAGCCATTCGAGGATTGCCAGACCGGCTTTCCTCGAATTCCGGGCTGAAAATGACCTCAGGGGCATTTTGGTCATTTTCACTCAGACAGAAAATAGGGGCGTTACATGATGCAGCCGAGATGCACCCCCGTCGTGGAGTGCACGTGCAGTCGTCACGCATCCAATCCCCACTCCACTAGCGTACACCTGAGGAGCTCGAGCAGTTCCCTGGTTACATACCCCCCGTCCCCTAAGGATCGCCGCCACCAGCAATAGAGCATCTTGAGGAGAGCTAGTGCACACACACCACACGTAGTAGTGATAAACCTTCTTTTATTATGAGGTTATCCACTTTAGGTGCACTAGGGTAGGAGTGTTTTTATTTACACTTTCCTTGTATTTACGTTTCTGTTGTATTTCCTTTTCTGTTGTATTTGTATTATCTTGTATCAAACTAAGTCCCACCTTTAGGTGGGCATATTATGAATATTAATGAAGTATTTCCTTTGACGTGTTATCGATTGTTCCATGTTCTATTATGCCTTGTTATCTTGTGATTTATTTTCCTGTTTTACGATGTGCATGGCTCTCACTTTGCTTATATATTTCAAAAAAAAATTATCCTTATTTTCCGCTAAGTAATTTAAAGAAAGATATTAAAAGAGTGAGAGTAAGAGGTAATAACCTAATGATTAACCTAAATATGTTCTAGGAATATTGGGTTAAAATTAGGATGTTACAGTTTGAGGTGGTGGTGTGGTGGTTCAAGGTTGTTTGTGGTGGTAGAAGGAGTTTCTTGAAGTAAGAAGTGTAGAAAGAAAGCTTGGAATTGAGAGGATTCTAAGACAAGTTTTTTGACACAAGTTTGCCAAAAAAGCAAATAGTGAGAAAATGATATTTTTGGCTAGTAAAAGAAATAAATATGATGGCCTTTTAGGGGGAAGAAAAAATATCTCTTCTAAATGCATCATCACATGGAATGGTGTAGGAATTGCTAGGTATAGGCTTGGGTATGGTGTAGAAATGGCTAGGTATAGGCATGGGTATGGTGTTTCTTTGAGTTTCTCTTAAGTAATCTTAGGTCCTAATTACTTTCAATTAATTATTTTGACTCTAGATTAATTATTAAAATTAATTAACCTTTAATTAGAGCCTAATATCGCTTATGTTTCCATAATCGTTTAATTAAGCTCATCATGCACTAATCTAGGGGTAAAAATGTCATTTCACATCAAAACTCTCCGGGGCCACCTGGACTCATCCAAACATCTAGCATTACGTAAAAACAATATTTTAAACTCCCGGCAAATCTTTCTGGCTCAGTCGGCACTAAATCCCGCGTAAAAACGCTGCAGAGGCATTTTCGTCATTTTGTGCCAAAAGTCCAGAAAGTGAGATTTTCACCTCTGTTATTATTTCTTAGGCATCTAATCCCTTTCAATCAACAAACCAACCCTTCGAGGATGGCCTGGGTCGACTATCCTCGAATTCTAGGCAAAAATGACCTCAGTGGCATTTTGGTCATTTTTTACATGGGAAAATCCCATATCGTGATTTTTGCATGGATCACTTTCTGATCCTTATGTAATTTATTCCTATTGTAAAAACAAACCTTTGAGGGTGGCCAGGGTTGGCCAGCCTTGATTTCCCACACAAAAATGACCTAGGGGTATTTTGGTCATTTTTGCTAAGCAGGAAAAATTGGGGCGTTACATAAATTACATTACTATAAATAACAAATTTTAACTATTATGTTTTATAGATAATATTTTCATACATATTTAGTAAATAAAGCCTTAATACAACTTCCTATTTTAGAAGTAGTCTTCATACAACTTTATGTTAATTTACATTTATAAATTAATTTATAAACTATACATGATTTTCTTGTTACCATATCCAATTTGCAATTTGGCTTCCAATACATGGATACCTAGAATCCACAAAATAATAGGATCTTAAAGCAATGAATGAGTATTAACACAAATACTAACAATATCATTAGATAAATAGGGTTTCATTTTTAGTGCCTCCTTACTCAACAAAGTCCATATCAATTATGAATATTCGTCGCAAGTGCAAATGACAAAGGTCTGAATGATAGATGTCCAATGACCTACATGTGATTTGCATAGTTTTTTTTCTCAAATTTTGGTGTAAGCAACATTTCTCTTGCTAAAAATCAAGTCATATGTGTACTTTAACTAGATAAAGTTCAACATTACAAAAATTAAAGAGACGTTTACAAGTCCTTTCTTTGTGTGTGTGCAGTTACTAGTCCTAATTAAATTGTATGGTAAACATATACATTGTACATACAACTTCATAGAATTTTTTATTACATATCAACAAATACATTCTATTTCATTGTTGCATGTTATCTGAGTAGGACTACCCACAGATAGCTTCAACCTTTCCTACATGTCTCTTATAGTTTTGTACATATCAGCCATCCTTGGCCTTTGCTTTAAAGAAGTCCTAAAATAATTACATGCAACTTTGAGGAGACCAAGGATTTTACCATCAAATCCTTTCCTAATGATACATTTGTGAATAGCATCATAAAATTCACTAAGGCCAGTGAACAAGTTACTACTGATATAGTTCAATAGAGAGTTATCAACACTGTTAGAAGAATAACTAGTTATACTTCATCTTTTTCCTATTGCAAGCTCGAAAAGGATTATTTCAAAATCACAAACATCCTTCTCAAAAGAACCCTTCACCCCATGTCCATCAATCAAAAACAATTTCATCCTTACATGATCTTCAGATGTCTAGTTCATGAATTTTACTTTCCCAAAATTGGAAATCTTTGGTTCCAAATTCTTGGCCAGTAAACCCAAGATGTTGCCTCTGCTAAAGTAATTCATTGCTCATTCTAGGTATCAGTCTCTCCAACAATTTTGAGAGCTGTAGATGAAATGTGACCACAAGTTAGCCTTTATAACATGAATCAAAATTTTCAAAATAACAAAACTTTACATGAGATACTGATTGAGATTGTATTAAATGAGAAATGTTATTTGACCATCATATTTAACTTCATATTCAACATCTCTCTCACTTCTATGCATAAACACTCATTATCTAATATCTCTACAATGTCTATTCAATATGAGGAGGGGAGAGAGAGAGAGAGGCCTTCCTCTTGCAAGGCCAGTGACAACAGTTCAGCTACTTTTACAGTGTCCTTGTGATTGTTCTGCCTCTTTCTTAAGGGATGTATGGCGTTACTCTTCCTTCTCTATTTGAATTCTTTCCAAGGTGCACTGTAGTCCATGAATGTTATTATAATAGAAGTTGCTAAAGAAACAAAAGTAATAACAAAACTAAACCAAAATGATAGGCCACACAAGCTCTCTTCACAGTTTCCTAGTGATCCCCCACAAAGTCCATTATTGTTATCATAGCTCAAACTAATATCAAAATTTAAGATTGAATGGAATATATGTGTGGATTTATATAAAGTGAAAGAAGAAAAAAAAATTAAGATTGAGAATAGGGAACAAAGCCAAAATTTATGTTAATGGGTTCTTGTCAAAATCTCACACATTATTTTTCAGTAGTCTAACTAAATTTGTGGGGAACCTTATCATCCATCTCTTAATGGGGAGGGAAAAAAATTCTTTTCTTATGGAGGAAAAACACTCTTTCAACCATAAATGGTACATCTTTTGCACTATGACCTCTATCAAACTTCTAAGCCAAACAATTTGAGCATCATATTTTTCTTTTGAGCATCAGTTATTCAAGATTAACAACTCTTTGAGCATCATATTTTTCTTTTTGATCCAGTTATTCAAGATAAAAAAAAACTCAATCTTTTCATGAAGTAACCCATGCCTTTTGCATCTATTGCATTGTTCAAATAAGCCTTAGCAATAACATAGATTCACTATAAAACACAATTAATATCAAGCCTTCCACCATCAAACAACAAAAACATGAAACGAAACATAGTTACAGTACAAAATCTTACCTAACTAAGCAATTTCAAAGAGCACAATTTTGTTAACAAATCCCCTCAAAGCTGCCAATTTGTTAACATCAATTTACAAGTCCCACATTCAAGAGAGAAGCAGAGAAAGAGAAAGAGAGATGGAGGGACTCACTCCGTGGCCACGGAGCTTGGTGGGATCTAGGTCATGGGGCCACAGAGCATGGCTAATCTGGGTCATGGAGCCACAAGGCACGACATATCTGGGTCATGGGGTCATGGAGCACAGTGGCTCGCAGGCTGAGTGGAAGGGATACATCACCGGGTCGTGGGGAAAGAGCTTCTTGCAGGAGCTTGGTCACCAAGGACCTTGGACACTAAAGAGCTTGGTTTGCGGAGGAGCTTGGGGGCTGTTTCGCAGAGGACCTTCAGTAAGGAGCTTGGTCAGAGCGGCTGGGTCAGGGAGGAGCTTGGGGGCTGGTTCGCGCGCTTTGCCGACGAAATTGCAAGCTGGGTCTGAAGTGGATCTAAGGGATGGCAGTGGTGGTCAGGGGAAGCAGCTCTGAAGTGAAGTTGGAGTTATGTGGTGGCTGGAGAGTGGAGACCATTAAACAAAATAAAACATCAGAAGCACCCCTACAAGATTCGAAGGAAAGGAAAGAATAGAAACTCAATATAATCACAAGTTTGCCACTGTGTTTTCCCCAACTCTAAAACAAGAAAACAACAAAACATGTTAAAACTACTTTTGTGTTTCAATTTTTAAAATATAAATGTTGTTTTTCAATTTTTAAAACTAAATTTTACAAAACATATTATCAAACAACTTCTTTTGGTTTTTTGTTTTTAAAACTCAAAAACTATTTTTAGAAATAACAACAAAACAACCTGTATATTTTTGAAGAGTTTTGTGAAAACAAGACAATCTTTACAAGTTTTCTGCACCTAGAACTCCCCAATAAACTGGGGTTACTGAAAACAAAACCAAAAGCGCATAGGAGATGGCCAAGAAAATACTTTTGGAAAGCGGTTTATCAAAAGGTTTTTGGACAGAGGCTGTAAACACCTCTTGCTATATACAAAATAGAATCTTTCTAAGGCCAATCCTCAAAACTACTCCCTATGAGCTTTGGAATGATAGAAAACCCAACATTTCATATTTTCATGTCTTTGGCTTATCATGTTTTATCCTTAACACCAAGGACAAACTCGCAAAGTTTAATCATAAGTCTGATGATGGAATTTCCTTAGGTTACTCGTCTACCTCTAAAGCTTATAGAGTATACAATAAAAGAATGCTATGCATTGAAAAGACAATTTATATCAAATTCAAGGAGCTCAAGAGAGACTTTGTTGATGATCCTGATGAACTGGAAGAAAGTCTTGAGAAAATGAGTTTCAAGAAAACCTCTGAAAGTAAGCAGATGAAAGCCACACCTTCAAAAAGTAGGCTCCAGAACGTCAACTCTTTAGAAAACTTGCTCAGAACACCAAAGCAATAAAAAAATAGTAATTCTGAACATGAAGAAAGGCATCCCAAAGATGAAGGAAAAGTTGAAAAATCTCAAAGGTACAGATGCTACAAAGGACCAGATCATCCCTTAGCTTTCATCTCCACCATCGAACCTGAATGTATTGAAGAAGCTTTGAGTGATCAAAGTTAGGTGAATGCTATGCAAGAAGAATTGAACCAGCTCGAGAAAAGCAAAGTCTGGACTCTTGTTGAAAACCCTAAAGGGAAGACCATCATTGGGACAAAATGGGTGTTTAGAAATAAGTTATATGAAGCTGGCAAGGTCATCAAGAATAAAGCAAGATTGGTTGCACAAGGTTATAATCACAAGAGGGAATTGATTACGATGAAACCATTACACCAGAAGCTAGGCTAGAAGCCATCAGAATGCTACTTGTTTTTGCTGCCTTCAAGGGATTCACTCTTTACCAAATGGATTTTAAGTCGGCCTTTTTGAATGCTTTCCTCTCTAAGGAAGTATATGTGAAGTAGCCTCCTGGTTTTGAGGGTGAAGACTTTCCCAATCATGTCTTCAAGCTAACAAAGGCTCTTTATGGTATGAAACAAGCTCCTCAAGCTTAGTATAAAAGACTGAGCACTTTCGCCGAAGAATGAGTTCAAGAAAGGTAATGTTGATACTACTCTTTTTACTCTTGAACAAGATAATCACTTTCTGGTAGTTCAAATATATGTTGATGAAATTATATTTAGCGCCTCTGATCATTCTATTTGTGAAAAGTTTTCAAAATTAATCCAGAGTGAATTTGAAATTAGTATGATGGGTGAATTCAAGTTTTTCCTTGGTTTGCAAATAAACAAACAAAATGATAGAACTTTGATCCATCGAGAAAAGTATACAAAAGAACTTTTGAAAAAGTTTGAAATGGATCAAGCCAAACCTATGAGTACCCCATGCACCCATTTTAAATCATTGATGCTAATGAGAATGGTGAAAATGTCAAAGAAAGTAATTGTAACGCCCCGATTTTCTGTTAGAGTGAAAATGACTTAAATGCCCTTGAGGTCACTTTCGGCCCGGAATTCGAGGAAAACCAGTTTGGAAGTCCTCAAAGGGCAAACTCAATGTTGGAAGGGGATTAGTTAGCTTGTGTACCTTTCCGGGATCGAAAATCTCATTTTTTTAGTCCCGTGCAAGTGTCGGATGAACTCAAAACTTCTCCAAATGGTTTTAAAAGGCGTTTTTATATATTCTGTGACCTCAGTTTTAGTCTCGGTGGTCCCAGGCAAAATTTGTGCAAAATTACAATTTTGCCTCTAGCTTTGTGATTTTGAGCTTAATCATGTGATTAAGCAAACCTAAGCAATATTAGACTCTAATCAAAGGTTAATTAATTTCCATAATTAATCTAGAGGTAAAATAATTTATTAAAGTTAATTAGAACCTAAAATTGATTAAGGAAACTTAAAATCCTTTTCTAGTTTTAATTCTTTGAGAAAGGAATCTAGAAATAGTATTTTCTCTTACCTATTCCCCTAAATCAAGGAAGTATGTTGGCATTGGATTCCAAGTTAATGAGGTTTGACTTCATTAATCTATCATGACTACCTCCTAATCTAGTCTCACATGGCCCTAATCACATTCTTAGTTACCTAAACACATGCTTAACAATTGCTAATCTTGCACCTAAACTAATACACACCTAAACACATCCCTAAACCATAATTAGATGAGACAAATCTCTCTCCCATGACATGATAAGCAACCAGCCACCACTCCTCCATATTCTTCACAAGTTGAAATTGTTGCACACAAAAGCCATGCTTTAGCCCATACTTTGCACCATACTTGGACCATACCTCACCATGCTTACAACCATGCTTTTAATGACCACTTTGAGGAGATATTTTCCTCCCTCAAAGGCTCCAAAATTCTGTGCTCCTTCCCCCCCCCCCCCAATAATTCACCTCCACATTTCAAAATTTAACCCATAATATATATAGTAAAGTGCAAAGAAATCTCACACTTTTACCATTTGCTTTTTTATTTGAGTTTGTGACCAAAAAAGCTTTCTTACTTTCTCTCAACCTCAAGTTCTTCTCCACCACTTAGAAACTCCTTCCACCACCACAAACCACCATAAACCACTACACCACCACCATAGATCATCATCTAAACACCAAAGCTTCCTTCCTCAAACACAAAGCTCACATAAAACACCTTCTTTTCCTTTTTCTTGTGCTTGGCCGAATCTTCACCACTATTTTGGAGGAGCTTTTCATCTCATTCTCACTTCAAAGAACCAAGCTTTCATCTTCACTCTTGGTAGGGGTTCTTGTTTCCAAAAGCTTTTCTTTTGTTTTTTATGTTTGAGATGAAAAAGTGTTGATTTTTCTCTTGGAACACATTCTTTTCTTCTTTGTTTTATTTTTATTTTTATTTTGGATCTTGGTTCTCAAAAGAAAAACTTGAGCTTGATGATGAGGTTTCAAGATAATGATCTTGAGAGTCTCATTTGAGAAACCTCTAAAGCTTGAAACTTGTTCTTGATTCTTGAAACATTTTAGTTCTTCCTTTGTTTTTCCTTGTTTAAGGTTTCGATTTTCCTTTCCTTTTTTCTTCTCATTTTCGGTTGTCTTTTCTTTCTCTCATCTTGACTTTGGTTTTAAAAATTGTAGGAGTTGCTTTCAAACTTTGTTTTTACTCAAAAATGTGTTTTCTCTAGTTTTTTCTTGGTTTCTTTTTGAGCTTTCCTTTGTTTTCCTTTTCTTTTTCATTTCGGCCTCTTGGCCTTGTTTATGAGCATGATAGCTTGATGATGAGAGTTTCTAGACGGTAACCTTGTGTTCATCTCAAAGAAACCTCTAGAGCTTGAGTTTTGTTTTTGATCTTGCAAAGTTTTAGTTTTTCTTTCCTTTTCTCTTCCTCTATGATTTCGGCCCCCATAGATTTCCTTTAAAGGTTTTTTTAAAAATTTCAGAGTATCTCTATGTTTATGTTGTATCAAGAAATAATGTTGTCTTGGTTTCCTTTTCCTTAAGGTTTTGTTTCCTTTTAAAGCTTACTTCTTTTGAGCTTGATGATGATGTTCAAGAACCATGTAGTTCCTTTGAGAAATTGGTTCAAGAACTCTAAAGCTCACTTTGTTGATGAGATAGATGTTGGGTTGAGATTTCTAGTTCTGTTTAAAGGTCTCATATAAGCTCTAAAGTTAAGATAAAAGACTTGCATCCATATTTACTTTTATGCTATCATTAAATGCTCAAAATTAAAGAATGAACTTGCATCTTCATATTTATGTTTATGCTCTCACTAGATCTCTAAGATAATAATGAGTTTGCATAGCATATTTACTTTATGTCCTCACCTCTAAATAAAGACTAAAACAAAGTGCATTGCATATTTATTTTTATGTCATAACTTAAGAGATTTAGAGCTCATAAGCTTACCCATTATTATCTCAAACAAAAACTTGGAAATATATGTCTCTTAGTTCCTTTAAATTCGGCCCTATGAGGTTTATGTAGTTTCAAATACCAAAACTTATGTTCCATAATTTTCTTCTAAGTTTATATGAGCTTAAGAGATGCTTTGAATAAAGTTTTATGATTTTAAACCCTTTATGACTCATTCAAAAATAGCTACTGCCTTAGGAAGCTTTTTGATGATTTTAATGAGATAAAAATGTTTACTAATGAGTTTTGAAAGTTTTAAAAAGGTTTCAAGAGAAACTAGCAATTTATGTGTCTTGAAAATCAAGTTTTATGCCTTGTTTATTGGAGATAATTACGGTTCTACCTTGCTTGCTATGCTCACTGTTTTATGCTGTTTTGATGATGATAATATGAGTACATTTATGTATAATTGATGCTACAATTCATATGTGAAAGTTAAGAGAAGTTAGTAACTAGAAAAGAATTAATTTGAGACTTTTAGATCCCTTAGCAATGGATTTTTTTCGATTCTATCCAGCAAGGTTTAGAATTGAAAATCATGGTTTATAATTAGTATAAATGTGTAGGAATTACTCATAATTGGTTTAGGACTTGATCTTGATGCCTTAGGAGCAAACCGAACTTAGAAAGGGTCCATGTTTTGACTCCTAGGTACCCGTAAAATAAGAATTTTAGATTCTGCACTCTTGAGGTTTAGAATTGTTTATGAACATATAATTGAGTGAGGAATACTTAGATATAAGCCTATAGGTACCCGAGAGCTTAAGTTATGATGATTTACAACTTAGATTCTGAGTAAAAGGCCTTAATGGTCAAAGCATAAGACACTAAGAAATCTTTCATGCTATGAGTTTGTTTATGCAAGTATGATGATTCGATGCATATGCTTTGATGATATATGAGCTACAATGAAGTGTTGAGATTTTATGTCTATTATGTTTATGAGAGAGTTGAATGAGAAACGATATGTTACCCCTTCGTTTGCCCCCATATGAAATCTAGTGACAATTAGTTAGATTTGAGCTCATTTTTGGCAATAAGGTGTGTTTGGTTGGATTTTGGTGATGCGAATAGATATCGTCTGAGCTTATTCCTAGGCGATAGGGTGTGTTTTGTTGGATTTGGTGATGCGAATAAATATTGCCGGGGCAGGGTGTGTTTGGTTGGATTTTGGTGATGCGATAAGAAAGTGGTCCTTGAGGAAAAGAATTTAAGAGTTTAAGTATGAGAAAAGTTATATG
Organism: Dalbergia cultrata; assembly: GCA_031216105.1. Taxonomy (NCBI): domain Eukaryota; kingdom Viridiplantae; phylum Streptophyta; class Magnoliopsida; order Fabales; family Fabaceae; genus Dalbergia; species Dalbergia cultrata. The sequence continues at coordinate 51,352,610 of CM062346.1, forward strand.
AAAGTTTTGTGCACTTTATGCCACTTATATATATATTTACTTAATGTTACGTTTCATTGAATTGCTTGCATAATGTATTGTCATGCATTCATCCAATATCTGTCGCATTCATATCATTAAGATTCATATTAAAAAACACCCACTTTGGATAAATAGATTTGGAAAGTTTAAAACCAAACCTTATGCATGAACACCTCTTTCATAATTAAAAACCGAAGTGGCTGGGGACGATGATGATGACACGTGTGTTAGAGTCGAAAATCCCTACTGAGAATCTTGAATAAGTTTCTCATCCCCCTCTCTTTCTTTTCTCCCGTGTCGTCTCCAGACGAAGATGATGTTGTACCTCGTGACTTTTACTAAGGCGTGGGCGTAAGGCATGCGCTACGAGTCGGATCAGTGGGATGCAACGGAAGCGCGGAGATGCCGCTTTAGATTTATATGCATATGGATGTGTATTTCTTTTGATGTGATAGTAGGACTATGGTAGTTGTAAATTAGGTATCTATGATAATATGATTATGTTGTGATGTAATGAACAACGTTTGTGTTTTGTGACCATGAATGATATGAGATCTCTTTTATATGTTAGTCTTTGTTACGCCATACGCGGCTCTCACTTTGATTTCATATTTCAAAAAAAATTTACCCGTATTTCCGCTAAGTATTTTCATAAAAGAATGAGACTAAGAAGTAATAACCTAATGATTAACCTAATGTGTTCTAGAGTATTGAGTTAAAATTTAGGGTGTTATAGTAATTATCGAGGAATGATTAGGTTACTACTGCATCTTACAGTTAGTAGACCTGATATTCAATTAAGTGGGAGAATTTGTGCTAGATTTCAATCTAACCCAAAACAATCACACTTAAATGTTGTTTAAAGAATTTCCAGATATTTATCAGGTACTACTAATCTTGGCTTGTGGTATGAGAATGGTAAATCATCTGAGATTGTAGGTTACTATGATGCTAACTTCGTAGGAGATAGAGTAGAGAGAAAAAGCACCAGTGGATGTTCCTGTTTCTTTGGAAAAAGCTTAATCACTTGGTCATACAAAAAACATAATACCATTGCATTCTCTACTGCAGAAGTAGAATATGTGGTTGTTGCAAACTATTGCACCCCGATGCTGTGGATAAGGAAGCAGCTCGAAGATTATCACTTGAGGTATTCCAAAATTCCTATTTTCTATTATAATACTAGTGCTATTAATCTTACTAGAAATCCAATCCAGCACTCTAGATCCAAGCACATCGATATAAAACATCATTTTATTCGGGATCATGTTCAAAAAGGTTTATATTTGTGAATATTGAAGATCAAGTATCAAATATATTCACAAAACCATTAGTTGAATATCGCTTTTATGTGTTGAAAAAGTTTCTAAACTTAAAGTCTTTTTAAATTTGCATAAGCATTCATGCATAAGCATCTCTGAGCACACTCTCCCTTCATAAATTTGAACTAAAGCCCAATCAAAGAAATCAGTTTACAAGCCCAAAAAGAAAGAAGAATGATCAGAAGGAAGATTTGAAAATTAGAAAATGGGGAATATATTATCTCATGGAATTCAAAAAATGAAGATCAATATGTGGCAAAAACATAGTGAAACCCCGATAGGTCAAAAAGTGAAAGGTGAAGCTTAGAAAATAATACGTTCAGAAATTATTCTCAAGTATCAACAATCACTCTCTTTGAACAAGATGAAAAGGCAGGATAATTCCCATTCTTTTGAGTTTTTCTCTCTTCCATGTCGTTTCACCTTCAGTCAGTCATGTTCCATCACTTAAATAACCATCCACTTCTCACACATCACACTTTTACCTTCATCTTCCATCGTATGCTTCCTTAACAATTTTGCATTCTCTTCCTCTCAAACCCTCATTCTGTAACCTAAATCGATCTTTATCTCACACAAACTCTCACCAATCCTTTTCTCCGAATCCCTTCAAGGTTCAACTTTCCTTCCTTAACCTTACATACTTGTATCAAAAATGGCTATGGGAAAACGCTTTGACAAATGCATTGTCAACATGGGAACACTTCTCATGTATGACGAACTAGCACATTAGCAGTACTACACCAGAAATTTTTCCCAATGACCTGTAGCTCCTGGGAAAATGTTAAAAGGAAAGTTGTTGATGAAAGTGTTAATCCTGATGGAAGTAATCCTTTACCAAGTATGGGTAGGCTTTGTAACACCCTTCCTGCCATAAAGCTATACTTAAGCCGTAACCTTATAGTGAGTAGTTGTTACATATTAACTTTGCTTAACCTTAGAGGTGTATATATAATATTTGAATGTGAGCCCGCTTTTGTGACAAACATAAAACGCTTTCTCTTTAAGTCGCTAAATTTGAACATAAATAATATATGAAAAATACATAATTGTATTACCTGATGACAAGCCAATAGTATCCATAACTATATCAAACTTTTACCCTAGTTCATGCAGGAACCTTCTAGTCTAGGTAGGTTACTGCTAAAATTTCATTAAAAGAAAATAAAAAAGAACTGATTAAAGTCTCTATCGGTTCATCAAAAGGTCTAGCCATGTCTACCAATGCTAGCTAGGGATCTCCACAAAATCCTCTTCAATGCATTCTATGTAAAAATATGATAACAATAGGAATGAGAATCAAAGATTCCTAATAGGAAAAACACTAGTCTATTACATGGTGACATCTAACATAGAATTTAAAATAATTAAAGTATCTTCAATTTCTTCTAAAATGCTTAGTTTTTGCTTATTCATTTTCTTATCTAACATAATATTATGAGTACACTTAGGCTTGAGAATAAAATCATAGAATTATTTAAATAATTAATTGGTTTTCTAGTTGTCTGCATAGCACTTAGTTTGTTTGTTTCATTTCTTCTTTATCATAGTTTTATTAAAAAATTTAGGCTTGATAATAGAACTCATAGGATTCCTGATATACTTCTCATCTAATATATTGTCTGTGATGTAACACCTCGTGTTACATCCTGATATAGATCACAATAGCATGTTCTTCTCAATGCATCACTTTCCTCATAATGTTATAACACCTCGTGTTACAACCAGATATAATTCAATTATTGTAGTACCCCATACTATAACTTGATATAGATCACAACTTGAATCCATGAGCTTACAATCAAGCAATTGATATTAAATAAGACTTATTTTCTTAAGTTTTCTCTTCATATAAGAATCCTTAATATTTGCCTAGGAAATCTTATAATTATTAATTAACATCTTTTTTTTTACTAGTTCTATTTCTCATACTTTTATTTTGACATTTCCTTGAAATCTCCTCCACTCTTATGACATTTTCCTGATTAATTCTCCAAAATTTCTATGAGACTCTACTCTTTAAAATCTCCTGAATTTCTTATGAGATATTCTTTTCAAAATCTTCTGAATTCTTATGACATTTTCTGTTTAAAATCTCCTATCTTCTTATAAAACTTCTCTACAAAAATTCTTTTTAATTTTGATGAGATTTATTAGTGAAATCTGCTAAATTTTTTATGAAATTTTTTGAAAAAAAAAAAGCTAAGCTTTTTATGAGATTTTTCTGTAAAATCTGTTAATGTTTTATGAGATTTCTTCACGGCAGAAACTTATCAGACTCCTTCATTGATAATTTTTATAACCTTCATGAAATTAAACCAAGTGTTTTACTTAGACTTTAATACTTTTCTTCTATAGGTCGAAATCTCATCCTTTTCACGAAACTTTAGGATCATACTCCAAAATACCAATCTTTCAAAATTTTACAAAACTATTCCTAATAATATTTTGATAAAATTTCCAGATATCTCAATCCTTTTAAAGAACTAAAAATCTCCTCATTTACAAAATAAATGTATCAAATCCATTCAATTTATACACGAAATTCTTATCTCTTGCATCCTTTAACATCTATCAAGTTCATATATATATATATATGCATCTTGAAATAATTTCAGATTTCACAAACATAATTCCCAACCTATCTCAAGAGTTTATATTAGCAAAATAGTCAAACAATCACTAAGCAATTGACATAGATTTGTCATACCTTTCTCCAAGCTTTTCACAAATGTTTCTCTAGTTTTTCTTCTTTAATCCAAGCGTCAAACCCACCTTTCAGCCCCTATATATGCTGCAGGTTGGACATATTTTAAGAGGAAAAAGAAGGCTTTGGCTTGAGTTTGATGTAGAGGAAGTGTTCTTTGTAACACCCTAAAATTTAACCTAATACTACTAGTATGTATTCAGGTTAATCCTTAGAATATTACCTCTTGGTTTCATTTTTTACTTTGAAAATACTTAGCGGAAATATAGGTAAAATTTTTCTTTTTGAATTAAAACCAAAGTGAGAGCCACGCATGATTCTTTGAACGGGAATTCATACAAGTCATATGAGCAAATCATAATAAAACACATGAATAACATGGATACATCAACTGAATATATATATATATAGATATTGTGCCTACCCAAAAGCAGGACTATTCGGTACATAGAAGAACGGAATACAACTGAAAAGTAAATACAAGGAAATCATAAAAGCAACACCCATACCCATGTGCACCTAGAGTAGACAACCTCATATACAAAAGAAGGTTTTTCCTCAACTATGTGGCGTGTGTGCACTAGCTATTACCCATCCTATGCACCTACTCCTGTTGGTCCGAGTGCTGAGGGGTGGAATCGATCCACTGGCGGATCTCGGCGGGAGTGGTCGTGCGGATCATCGGAGCGTGTCCACCGCGGCGAAGGCGCATGGATGGCCTACGAGCCAACCTCGGCTGAACCACCATCTCCTCACTCCCGGCTCTCATCGGTGGGGGAGCAGGGCTGGAGCTCCAACTATACATGTGCGAGGGCGGTTCCTCTGATGGATCTGTCTCCGAATACTGAGTCCGGGGCACGTACTCCGGGTAGTCACATACGGCTGATGCCTCGGGCTGCATGCGGAGGATCTGCTCGTCGCATGGTCTAGGTCGCTCTAAAATCGTGTTATGATGGTAGGGGGCAGTCGGGGTGAAGCGGTAGCTCCGTACTGGGTGTGCGAAGGGTCGTCCTATAAACATGAATACTCTGACTGTGCAGCGACCCTCAAAATGATATGTGTAACACCCTCCTAACTACCATGTATTACTCGAGCATTAACATTGTAATTAGAAGAGTATCACTTCCTTTCTATAATATCCACTAGTCAAATGAAATGAAATAAGATAAATCAAACTCTAGAGTTATAAAGAAAACTACTATAAAATGTACATATATTATTACTTTACATACCGCTTTCTTTAATACATACCATACTTGAAGTTAAGTCACTTCGCTTATAATACAACGTAGTAACTACTATCAAAAGATCTACCAAGCTTGCTCAAATATCAAGGTCCAACAAAATACTAAACACACAGAAATGGACCTAAGACATCTAACACCAATTAGTCTACAAACTGGTAAGTTCCTGGCACTATACTACACTACATACAAGTCAAAAGCCCACGTAAGTCTCATGTCCTCCTACGTGAAACCATTGGCCATCGGTATGATGGCCTCTCCTCAGACAGAGGCATCTGCAGAGTCTGAGCACAATACAGCATATACACAAATAGGGGTGAGAATATTATAAAATTCTCGATAAGGTAACCCCTTACATACAGAATGAGAATATAAACAGTAAATACATTTATAATAATAAAGAAAAACATCAAGTTAGATCACATATATCAATATTAGCATATATGAGTCAAAGAAAATTATATGCAAAATGGTATTAATCATAAGTGTTTCTATTATATCACATCGAATTCAACTTAGTGTAGTAGTTCTTTTATTAACATAGGGAAGGCTTAGATTCACATCAGGTAACATATGTAGTGGATAACTCCTCAGAGGACCATAGACTGCTAGGACATGAGCTCATTCCTATTCGTGATCATCAGACTTCATTTTTTTCCATTTCTGAATCACACACAGTTCTATTTCCTAGTCGATAAGTCTACCGACTCATAAAATTTCTTGGGAAGTTCTTATTTTTGCCTTCCCTCTCTATCACACATAAGCCTTGTTTCTATTTTCCCCGTATGTTAAAGCATGCACCATTAAATTTCACATATTCTCTTTTGTCATACAACTATGTCATGGACCTTTCTATTTCAAAGTCAGGTTTATATCCCAGATATAGGCATTCAGTATCATTGGAGTCTCATTCATACTTTATAAACAAGCCTTTCAAACAATTAACATACATTCATATGATATAAACTTGGATTAAATAGATTTCTATCATTAACTTAATACATCTTCACCATTCCAGCTTCTTGACAGATTTACCATTATGGGGACAACATTTAATTCACATATCCAATGGGCAATTCACTGGCCATAAAATTCTCTATGACACCTCAATGTGTCTAAAAGTCCCTGTAAAAAGTTCATAGCAAACAGAATACTAGAACCATGTCAAATAAATTCTACAATTTTAGTGGTCAGAAGCCACTTTTTCACAGCTCAGAATAGGATTCACACAATTTTTAACTTTAGCAAATGATAGAAACAACTCAAAATAAAAATCACAGTTATACTTAAAGATGTCTAAAAACTCTGTAAAAATTTCAAAGGATAACTCCATCATTTGCTATGAATAAAAATTTATACAAATTCACAGCTCCAGTACCAAGATTTCAGCCAGCATAGATATACTCTTGGTTCTTGATTTTTCTCAGGCAGTAAAACTCTTTATTATGCACCACGAAAATTATAAGAGTTTCCTTATGATGTTGTCTTCAACATATAATTTTTATAGCTCATAAAAATGAATAGAATTGAACTAGAAAATTCATGAACAAATCCTGTCCTGCTGAAATCCGAAAATTCAGCAGCCTAGCCAAAACTTATTTTGACAAAAATCATTATTTAACCTCATCCAAACACTCCACCAAAATTAACACATCAATATCAACATATTATCATCAAATATAACCATAAATTTCGGAATAAAACCCAAAAAAATTTACAGAATAATTTGGAAAGAAAAAGGCCAAAGAAAACCCTACACTTTGAAGCTTTCAAGATCTTGGCTCCAAGATTGATTCCCTTCACTTCCAAGGCTTCAAACCCACACCAAACCCTTCCTTGAACAGCTGATAATGGGCTCTTAAGGTATCAAAAGTTGATGGATTCAAATTCTAATCGGTTAGTTTGGTAGATATTGAGGAGTGGAACAAGTTTTGTGAAGGAAGATTTTGGTTTTGACAAGTTTAGGCTTATGATTTTGAGGTTGGAAATCAAGTTCTCAAGGTTTTTGTGGAGGCAACAATGGAGTTTCTGCACTTATGATGGTTGGCCGAGAATGAAGATGATAATTATGAGGATTTTGATTTTATTTATATTAAGATAATGTATATAATTTAGCAATTATGAATTATCTTCTTTGAAATTTTGTAGCATTCTCATTGGCTCTTGAAAAAGGAAAGGATATGTATTGCTCTAGACCGTACACTTGTCACCCTAGGTGGCAAGCTTGCACTGGTAGCTTCATCCGGTATAAAAACTACACACCGTAATTTTTACTAAACGGGTAAAACAGTGTACCCGGGTAATCCACTATTGCTTGAAAATTAATTCTAAGTATAAAATATTTATTCCTACCTATTTCTAACCTTAATCCTATAATTTCCAAATTTCGGGCACCTTCAGGTCTTGAATATAAGGTTTCAGCTGTTCCGGTGGGTCTACGGGGCCTGCAAAATACTATTCACGTTTTTTTTTTTTTTTTTTTTTTTTTTTTTTTTTTTTTACGTTTGTTACATTGTTCTCATCATTTTTGTGTACACCAAAATTTGATATACTTACTACTAAAGCCTCAGTTATTTTCTGAAAAAAATTAGGATGTTACATTACTCCCCACCTAAAAAAAAAATTTTCCCCTCAAAATTTCATACCTGGAAATAATTCCGGATGATCTGTCTTCATATTTGATTCTAGTTCCCATGTATACTCTTCATTTCCAGGTCCACCCCAAGCCACTTTTACAAGTTGCATGATTTATTTCTAAGTTGCACGACTTCTCTATCAACGATCTGAATAGGAGGGGCTTGAAACGTCAAGTCATCCCTTAACTGTATAGACTTGGGCTCAATGATATGGTTTTGATCTGGGTGGTACATTCGAAGTTGAGATACATGGAAGACATTATGAAGGTTGGATAAATGTGGGGGTAAGGCTATCCGTAAGCAAATGACCCAATTCGTTGAAGAATTTGAAAAGGACCTATAAACCTAGGTGACAACTTTTTTAACTCTAAGGGCCCTACCTACTCCAGTAGTGGGCGTGACCTTCAGGAATACATGTTCTCCCTCTTGAAATTCTATAGGTTTCCTTGAGTATCGACATAGCTCTTTTGACGACTACGTGCGGTGAGAATCTTGCTCTGATCTTCCGGATTTGTTCCGTTGTTTGATTAACAAGATCGGGTCCCAATAGTCTCGCTTCTCCCGAATCATACCAACACAATGGGGATTGACATTTTCTTCCATATAGAGCTTCATACGAGCCATGCCAATACTAGCGTGATGGTCGTTATTATAAGCAAACTCAACCAATGGGAGTAACTTGTCCCAACTTCCCTTCTGCTCAATCACGCATGCCCTTAGCATATCTTCCAGGGTTTGTATGGTTCGTTCTGTTTGCCCGTCAGTTTGGGGTGATAGGCGGTGCTCAAACAAAGTTTGGTACCAAAGGCTTTTGGAACGTTCCCAAAATCTCAAGTAAACCTTGGATCTCTGTCAGAAACTATCGAGGAAGGAACACCGTGTAGTCTTACTATTTCTTGGATATACAAGGAAGCTAACTTATCCAAAGGAAAATTAGCCTTAATGGGTAAGAAATGAGCAGACTTTGTCAATCTATCTACTATAACCCATATAGCATCATGACCTGACGATGTCCTTGGCAAACCCATTACAAAGTCCATAGAAATACTTTCCCACTTCCATTCTGGGATTTCTAAGGGTTGCAGGGTCCCACTGGTTTTTGATGTTCTATTTTAACTTTTTGGCAAGTTAAACACTTCCTGACACACTCTTCTATGTCTTTTTTCATTCCTGACCACCAGAACATTTTCTTGAGATCCGCATACATTTTACTAGTGCCTGGGTGTATAGTAAGTTCCCCCCTATGAGCTTCCTCTAAGATCTTCTTTCTAAGATCGCCACTTGTGGGTACACATACTCTATCCTTGTATCTCCATATACCTTGTTGGTCTTGAGTGAATCCTAGCAACTTCTTTGCATGAATTGATCTTAATATCTCTTGAAATTCTGGGTTTTCACGTTGTGCAGCTAAAATTTTTCCTCTGAACTCACTTGTTACCTTTATTTGCCCTAGCACCACACCCTGAGGGTTCACAGACATGTCTAAACTAAGTTCCTTGAAACTTTCAACTAACTCCGTCTCTTTAATCATCAGGCATGCTACACTTAGGGATTTTCTACTCAGAGCATCGGCAACAACATTTGCCTTGCCTGGATGGTAATTCAGACTAAACTCATAGTCCTTGAGGAATTCCATCCACCTTCTTTGCCGCATATTCAACTCTTTTTGATCAAAAAGATACTTTAAACTTTTATGATCAGAGAAAACATTAAACTGCACACCATACAAATGATGTCGCGAGATCTTTAGGGCAAAAACCACAGCTGCAAGTTCAAGGTCATGGGTTGGATAGTTTACTTCATGAGGTTTCAACTGTCGAGAAGCATAGGCAACCACGTTATGATTTTGCATCAACACACATCCTAAACCCTTACTAGAAGCATCACAATAAACCTCATAGGGTATATAAGGATCAGGTAATACTAGGACTGGAGCCGTGGTTAACTTTTGTTTCAACTCCTGGAAACTATTTTCACACTCTGGTGTCCAATTGAATGGAGCATTCTTTCGGGTTAATTTAGTCAAAGGTAATGCTATCTGAGAAAAACTCATGATAAAACGCCTATAATATCCAGCTAACCCTAGGAAACTCCGAATCTCCGTCACCGTTGTTGGTCGTTCCCAATGGAGTATTGATTCTACCTTACTAGGATCTACAGAGATTCCTCCTCGGGATACTACATGACCTAGGAATCTAACCTCTCCCATCCAGAATTCACATTTTGACAACTTAGCATACAACTTTCTCTCTCTAAGGATTTGTAACACAACCCCAAGGTGCTCCATATGTTCTTCCTCAGTCTTTGAATATATAAGTATGTCATCTATGAAGACAACTACAAATTTATCCAAGTAAGGACGGAAGATTTGATTCATATAATCCATGAATACAGCAGGAGCATTAGTCAATCCAAAAGACATCACCCTATACTCGTAATGCCCATATCGAGTTCTAAAAGCAGTTTTAGGTATATCCTCATTCCGAACCCGAATCTGATGGTACCCTGATCTAAGATCAATCTTTGAGAATACGGTTGCACCTCGTAATTGATCCATGAGATCGTCAATTCTTGGCAAGGGGTACTTATTTTTTATTGTCACTTTGTTCAATTGCCTATAGTCTACACAAAGCCTCATACCCCCATCCTTTTTCTTCACCAGAAGAACAGGGGCTCCCCATGGAGAGGCACTTGGTCTAATAAAATGCTTCCCTAACAGTTCTTCAATTTGGGACTTTAATTCTTTCAACTCCAAAGGAGACATCCTATAAGGAGCAATTGAAATAGGACCCGTTCCTGGAACCAACTCGATGGAAAATTCAATCTCTCTTTCAGGAGGAAATTCTGGAATATCCTCTGGAAAAACATCTGGATATTCTCTCACCACTGGAATCTTGCTCAACTCGTAGTCACATTCAGTTTCACTAGTAGAAAGGAGAACATATTCCTGACGATCTGTTTTACCAGGGTTGGATGTTACAAGGTTCAAATAAAAAGAAAAAGGAACCACAGGAATGGAGGGTAGAGTGGAAAGAAATATGGCAGCTCGATCTGGACAGTGTAAAAGGACATAATTGGGTACTAGCCAATCCATACCTAAAATTACATCTAGACCAGATAAAGGAAGACAAACTAAATTGGCAGTAAAGTCTCTAGCACCTATTTGAAGAGGAATATTTACACAGGTATAACAAGTCCTAATAGGACCAGCAGTAGGAGTGGATACAAGAAGATCATAAGGTAGTTCAGACACAGATAATTGCAACTTCTGTACACAGTCATGGGATATGAAAGAATGAGTGGCACCCGTATCATACAGTATATCTAGGACATTACCATTTATTTCACACTTACCTCGGATCAGATCGGCAGATTGAGAAGCTTCCTTGGCACTTATAGTAAAAACGCCCATGTTGTTGTGGCCTGGAGGCAGGCTGATGACCTTTCTTGTTAGGGCACTCAAATATCTTATGTCCTGGTTTCCCACAGCCAAAGCAAATGATTTGCGTTGTCCAAAGAAGGTCGATTCCCATGATTTTTCCCACACTTAGGGCAATCTCTCCCTGTCTCGGGTCTTAGAGGTTGAAGTTGTTTTCCTTTGTTGTTGTTGTTGTGATTGTTGGGTGGAAACCTTCTCCGAGGTTGGTTAACAGGCTTGAATCGAGGACCTTGAGGTGCTAATCCCCTTCTAGCATTGTTTTGGGCATACTTGAAATTTGTTAGCTTCCTGTTGGACTCCTGCACTTGACGTCGACATTTATTTACCAAGGTAGGATAGTCCCTAATCTCCAAGAGACTTACAACTGCTTCTATATCTTCTCGTAGACCTCCTTCATATTTCATGCATTTCCAAACTTCATCCGGGTCACGTTGATAAATTGTAGAAAACTTGCAGAGCTCTTCAAATTTGGCAGTATACTCTGCTACACTCATAGGTCCTTGTTTGAGAGCCATGAACTCCAATTCCTTCGCATTTCTCACAGAAATAGGGAAGTACTTATGGTAAAAAGCTTCCTTAAAAATAGTCCAGGTAACTACAGTATGGGAAGCTTCAAATAATCTCTTGGTGCCAACCCACCAAAAATCTGCATCTGCTTCTAGCATATAGGTGGCAAAGGCCACCTTCTGGATCTCTGTGCAAGGAAGAACAGAGAAAATCTTTTCCATAGCCTTTATCCATTCTTCTGCTTTACAGGGATTAAAAGCTCCTCGAAATGGAGGGGGATTTGCCTTTCTGAACTCGGCAAATTTCTGATATTCTACATCGACTTCATTCACTACAGGATTATCAGCTGGGTTTTGCCTTTCATTGCGGTTCAGTTGCTCCATCATTCGGGTATTAGCTATAGCTTGTTCCCTCATGGCAGCCGCCATCTCACGAAAAGTATTCAACACGTCGGCATCGTTTCCAGCTCCACTCCTAGTTCGCCGATTCGAAGTCATTGGTTCCTATCACACCAAACGAAAATATTGAGTTGATCAGTCTCAATACCAAGCAAAGTGTACAAAGAACCCACAACATTTCCAATCAGCAGTCATACACATATATATAAAGTCATAATGCATGACAATTTCTAAGAAAGCATAGCCGGTCCAATCCTCAGGCTTATAGGATAGTCCGGCTCTGATACCATAATGTAACACCCTCCTAACTACCATGTATTACTCGAGCATTAACATTGTAATTAGAAGAGTATCACTTCCTTTCTATAATATCCACTAGTCAAATGAAATGAAATAAGATAAATCAAACTCTAGAGTTATAAAGAAAACTACTATAAAATGTACATATATTATTACTTTACATACCGCTTTCTTTAATACATACCATACTTGAAGTTAAGTCACTTCGCTTATAATACAACGTAGTAACTACTATCAAAAGATCTACCAAGCTTGCTCAAATATCAAGGTCCAACAAAATACTAAACACACAGAAATGGACCTAAGACATCTAACACCAATTAGTCTACAAACTGGTAAGTTCCTGGCACTATACTACACTACATACAAGTCAAAAGCCCACGTAAGTCTCATGTCCTCCTACGTGAAACCATTGGCCATCGGTATGATGGCCTCTCCTCAGCCAGAGGCATCTGCAGAGTCTGAGCACAATACAGCATATACACAAATAGGGGTGAGAATATTATAAAATTCTCAGTAAGGTAACCCCTTACATACAGACAGAATATAAACAGTAAATACATTTATAATAATAAAGAAAAACATCAAGTTAGATCACATATATCAATATTAGCATATATGAGTCAAAGAAAATTATATGCAAAATGGTATTAATCATAAGTGTTTCTATTATATCACATCGAATTCAACTTAGTGTAGTAGTTCTTTTATTAACATAGGGAAGGCTTAGATTCACATCAGGTAACATATGTAGTGGATAACTCCTCAGAGGACCATAGACTGCTAGGACATGAGCTCATTCCTATTCGTGATCATCGACTTCATTTTTTCCATTTCAATCACACACAGTTCTATTTCCTAGTCGATAAGTCTACCGACTCATAAAATTTCTTGGGAAGTTCTTATTTTTGCCTTCCCTCTCTATCACACATAAGCCTTGTTTCTATTTTCCCCGTATGTTAAAGCATGCACCATTAAATTTCACATATTCTCTTTTGTCATACAACTATGTCATGGACCTTTCTATTTCAAAGTCAGGTTTATATCCCAGATATAGGCATTCAGTATCATTGGAGTCTCATTCATACTTTATAAACAAGCCTTTCAAACAATTAACATACATTCATATGATATAAACTTGGATTAAATAGATTTCTATCATTAACTTAATACATCTTCACCATTCCAGCTTCTTGACAGATTTACCATTATGGGGACAACATTTAATTCACATATCCAATGGGCAATTCACTGGCCATAAAAATTCTCTATGACACCTCAATGTGTCTAAAAGTCCCTGTAAAAAGTTCATAGCAAACAGAATACTAGAACCATGTCAAATAAATTCTACAATTTTAGTGGTCAGAAGCCACTTTTTCACAGCTCAGAATAGGATTCACACAATTTTTAACTTTAGCAAATGATAGAAACAACTCAAAATAAAAATCACAGTTATACTTAAAGATGTCTAAAAACTCTGTAAAAATTTCAAAGGATAACTCCATCATTTGCTATGAATAAAAATTTATACAAATTCACAGCTCCAGTACCAAGATTTCAGCCAGCATAGATATACTCTTGGTTCTTGATTTTTCTCAGGCAGTAAAACTCTTTATTATGCACCACGAAAATTATAAGAGTTTCCTTATGATGTTGTCTTCAACATATAATTTTTATAGCTCATAAAAATGAATAGAATTGAACTAGAAAATTCATGAACAAATCCTGTCCTGCTGAAATCCGAAAATTCAGCAGCCTAGCCAAAACTTATTTTGACAAAAATCATTATTTAACCTCATCCAAACACTCCACCAAAATTAACACATCAATATCAACATATTATCATCAAATATAACCATAAATTTCGGAATAAAACCCAAAAAATTTACAGAATAATTTGGAAAGAAAAAGGCCAAAGAAAACCCTACACTTTGAAGCTTTCAAGATCTTGGCTCCAAGATTGATTCCCTTCACTTCCAAGGCTTCAAACCCACACCAAACCCTTCCTTGAACAGCTGATAATGGGCTCTTAAGGTATCAAAAGTTGATGGATTCAAATTCTAATCGGTTAGTTTGGTAGATATTGAGGAGTGGAACAAGTTTTGTGAAGGAAGATTTTGGTTTTGACAAGTTTAGGCTTATGATTTTGAGGTTGGAAATCAAGTTCTCAAGGTTTTTGTGGAGGCAACAATGGAGTTTCTGCACTTATGATGGTTGGCCGAGAATGAAGATGATAATTATGAGGATTTTGATTTTATTTATATTAAGATAATGTATATAATTTAGCAATTATGAATTATCTTCTTTGAAATTTTGTAGCATTCTCATTGGCTCTTGAAAAAGGAAAGGATATGTATTGCTCTAGACCGTACACTTGTCACCCTAGGTGGCAAGCTTGCACTTAGTAGCTTCATCCGGTATAAAAACTACACACCGTAATTTTTACTAAACGGGTAAAACAGTGTACCCGGGTAATCCACTATTGCTTGAAAATTAATTCTAAGTATAAAATATTTATTCCTACCTATTTCTAACCTTAATCCTATAATTTCCAAATTTCGGGCACCTTCAGGTCTTGAATATAAGGTTTCAGCTACTCCGGTGGGTCTACGGGGCCTGCAAAATACTATTCACGTTTTTTTTTTTTTTTTTTTTTTTTTTTTTACGTTCGTTACATTGTTCTCATCATTTTTGTGTACACCAAAATTTGATATACTTACTACTAAAGCCTCAGTTATTTTCTGAAAAAAATTAGGATGTTACAATATGACCCGAGTGCTGGGTCATGGTGCAGCTCCCACGTCGGGGTGTCGATGAAGAGTACGAAAGTCGCCATCTGAAGATATGACGGAAGAAGAGAGAGGGAATGAGAATCTTCTAAAAGAATTCTCAGTAGGGCAATCCCTAACTAAGTGACATCATCACATCCTCAGGAACCTTGGGTTTTATTTCTAAAAAGGTGTGTATGCATATAAACTCCTTTTAAGTAAGTTTTCTAAAGCATTAGTTATCCAAGGTCTGTCATATTTTATAATGCGTCTTATGACTAAGCATGGAATATACTAAGACATGAATGCATCATAAGGATAAGCTAATCAACAAAGTCACAAAAACATTATGATAGTGGCATAAGTTGACAGGTATAAATCTCATAATAACTTTCTTGGTTTTTCATAGCATATGTGACATTTCAACTTTAACTTTATCTCATGGGGCCACCCTAAAACATTTCTAGGTTATGAGCTCATACCTTAACTAGTCGTCACTAGCTCTTACTTATCCTATAATAAGCGTAACATACATAATTCCGACATAAAGTACGGGCTAGGGGGCAAACTAAGGATCACCTCTTAGGGTCATTTCCTCTTTGAAACGCTCTACTAGCAACTAGTGCATAGTAGTATTGTCCGCTTTGGCAAGCTCTGTGTTAATACCCTCACGGATTTGTTTTCTTAGGGGTGCTCGGCTAAACCGGTGTCGCCCAAGAAGGCGTCTCAGTGTTGTGTCACATTTAAGTTCTCATGATTTTCAAAAAGACATTTTCTAAGTTTCTCAAATTTGACGAAAATTTGACAGCACGATGGCTATAAACCGAATTTCCTCAAATTTGCTTATGCCATGAAAACATATAGGACGTACACAAGCATTATAAAACTTCTTCAGAACATATGCATCATCACATAATCATTCTAATCATGTAAAAACTTCTTCATAGCATATACATCAAACTCATCATAGATAAAGCTTCATGTATCACATATCATACTTACATAAATTAAACGTCATAAAAACTCAAGACTTTTTAATGTCTTATGCATTGACCCTTAAGGTCCTTAACTCACGTTCTAAGTTATTAATCATCAAACCTAATCTCTTGGGTACCTATGAGGTTATAACTAAGTATTTCTCACCTCACACTATGATCAAGAACATCTCTAAACCTCAAGGATGTAGAATTTATAATCCTAACTTTACGAGTACCTAGGAGTCACAACAATGACCCTTTCTAAGTCTAGTTTGCTCCTAAGGCATTAAGATCAAGTCCTAAACCAATTATGAGTCATTTCTACACATTTAAACTAATTTAGAGCCATGATTATCAAGTCTAAACCTTGCTGGACAGAATACAGAAAATTCAATAATTAAGGGATCTAGAACTCTCAAATTAATTCTTTCCTAGTTTCTAACCTATCCTATCTTTCACATATGAGTCTTAGCATTATTTTTACTCAAACATAAGCATATTATCATCATTAAAACAGCACATACAGTGGAAATAAATGGCAAGGTAGAACTGAAATGTGCATCTCCATAAAAGGCATAGAACATAATTTTTCAAGCACATAGAATACTAGTTTCTCTTGGAACCTTTTTAGAACTTTCAAAACTCATTTATAAACACTTTTATCTTTTAAAAATCATAAAAATACTTGAGAGGGCAGTAGCTAAATCATTTTCATCTCAAGAGGTTCTAAATTCATAAAACTTAGTTCTACATATTCCTTATACTTATATAAGCTTAGAAAATTTAAGAAACACATTTTTAACACTTGGAGAACTTAAAAACCTCTTAGGGCCGAAATCTCAACTATGGAAATAATTATTTTAGACCTTTGTTTGAGACAATGATGGGCAAGTCTTTGAGCTCTAGGTTCATTTAAGTGATGGCATAAAAATAAACATGCTCATGCACTTGTTTTAGCTTGCATTAGAAAGTAAAGTGATAGCATAAAATAAACATGAGATGCAACTCATTATTATCTTGATATTAAGTGAGAACTTGAAGTATAAACATGATAATGCATAGCTTGAAACATAAACATGATAATGCAAGGTTCACTTATTATCTTGATACTTAGTGATAACAAGGAAAGTAAACATGATGTGCATAGCATAAAAGTAGACATGATGCAAGGTTCATTTTATGATTAGCTAGAGCTCATCCAAGACCTTAATAAAATAACAACCTAACATATATCTCATTACAAAGAGAGCTTTAGAGTTCTTGAACCAAGTTCCCAAAGGAACTATGAGGTTCTTGAACATCATCATCAAGCTCAAGATAAATAAACTCCCAAAACAAAACAAAATCTCAAGGATCAAAGTACCAAAATCGAAAACCGTACAAAGGAAGAAAAAATGAAACTAAGTCAAGTTCTTTATTAAATACCCAAAACCCCTATCTAGAAAAAGACCTCTAGAACGTACCGGCCAACTTTAAGGTTGACAAGGGTAGGTTTGGGCTTTTAGAAATCCTTAGATTAATTTTCTTAAGTTGAAAAACCATGTGAGCTAGATATCATATAGATGAAGTTTTAAAAAAAGGAATACTCAAGCTTTAGAGGCTTCTTTGAGATTAACACAAGGTCATCATCTAGAAGCTCTCATCATCAAGCTATCATGCTCATAATCAAGGCCAAGAGGCCGAAATGAAAAAGAAAATAAAAACAAAGGAAAGTTCAAAAGAATCCAAGAGGAAACTAGAGAAAAACACATTCTTGAGCAAAACAAGTTTGAAAAGCAAATCCCTACCAAGTGATGAAGATGAAAGCTTGAACTTGAAAAGGAAAATGAGAAGAGCAACTCCTCCTAAGATGGTGTGATGACTTTGGCCAAAGAGAAAGAAAAGGAAAGGAGAGGTGTTTTGAGGAAGCTTGTGTTTGAGGTTTAGTGTTTAAGAGATTTGATAATGATCTAAGGTTAGGATATGGTGGATTGAAGTGGTGAGGTGATAATGTAAAGAGAGGATGAAGATGAAGATAAAGAACTCTTGGAACTTTGAGAGAAAAAAAAAGAACTAGCAAGATAACTCTAGAATTCCAAACTTAGCAAATGCTTCAAGGTGCAACTAAGCTATCACAAGCGTTCTATTTATAGAAAAACAAAACCATGGGGCTCACCAAGGGGGGAAGTGGTCGTAGCTTTTGAGGGGGAAAAGGGAGAGAAAAATATCTCTTACACAAGGTCATTCAAGCTTGGTTTGAAGTATGGAAGCTATACTACAAAATATGGCTTGATGTGAGTTAATTTCCTATCAATTTTTGATGAAATTAGGCTTCTAGAAACTTGACATGGCTGGAACTTTTGCAGCCACAAGTAAATGGGAAAAATGGGTTGTTTTAATTATTTATTCATATGGAAATTCAAGCTTGATTGAAAGTTATGACAAGATATAGTGAATGTGACTTGAGGTATGGCCTTGGAGTGTTAAAAAATGAACATGTGAGGCATATGGGAGGAGGGAGTGCATGGCCAGGTCTGGTACAGCAAGGGGGAGGTGAGGTTTGATCATCTAATTGGGTGTTAATGGTAGGTTTAAATGTGTATTAGCTTAAGTACAAGGTTAGGAAAAATTAAGCTTAAGTTTAAGTAACTAAGAATGTGTTTTAAGAATTTTATGACAAGATTAGGAGTGCTCATACATCATTAGAGAATTAAAAACTAATTTATGAATAAACAATGTGTAACACAATTCCATGATTTAAGGAATTGGAAAGAGAAAACACTATTCAAGATTCCATGACTAGGAGTCTTGAAATTAAAATGTGATTTTAAGTAGTAATTAAGCACTTTTAGGTTCTAATCAACTTTAATAAATTATTTTGACTCAAGATTAATTAAGGAAATTAATTAACCTTCGATTAGAGCCTAATATTACTTAGGTTTGCTTAATCACGCGATTAAGCGTAAAAACACGAAACTAGGGGTAAAACCGTAATTTTGCACTAATTTCGCCCGGGACCTCCAGGACCAAAACTAAAGTCATAGTCTACATAAAAATGCCTTTTAAAATCATCTGGAGAAGTTTCGGGTTCATCCGGCACTTGCAAACGGGTAAAACACCGCAGGGGTGTTTTGGTCATTTTGACCTGAAAACTCGAAAAACGAGATTTTCGATCCCGGGAAGGTACACAAGTCATTCAATCCCCTTCCAACATTGAGTTTGCCCTTTGAGTACTGCCAGACCGGCTTTCCTCGAATTCCGGGCCGAAAATGACCTCAGGGGCATTTTGGTCATTTTCACTCTAACGGAAAATCGGGGCGTTACATTCTTGAACTTGTTTATGTGTTTATGTA
This sequence comes from Dalbergia cultrata, assembly GCA_031216105.1. Taxonomy (NCBI): domain Eukaryota; kingdom Viridiplantae; phylum Streptophyta; class Magnoliopsida; order Fabales; family Fabaceae; genus Dalbergia; species Dalbergia cultrata. Next base: position 51,372,261 of record CM062346.1, read on the forward strand.
AGTGTATCCTTCAAGAATTTGGAGCTTTCATGGAGTTTCAAGAAGCAAAAATGGAAGAAGGTGAAAGGAAGAAGAAAACAACGTGAAGTCTGGACAGCAAGGAAGAAAATTGTCTTTCTTTTTTATTTATATAAATATGACTTACTTGGAGACAAAGCAATTAGTGTAACTATTTTCGGATCAATTTGTTTTGTATCTATATTTAAAATGTCTATGTTTATTTAATTGTTCTAAGTAAAAATTATTTTTGATCTAATAATATCCATTATTTATATTAGTTTCAGTGTTTTGGTATACCGGTTATTACCATTTCGGTGTACCAATTATTACTATTTTCGTACCTCGATCGATACCTAAATAATTTTATTGAGTTAAAAATATTTATTTAATCTTATTCTTATTTTTTTCTATGTCTTTATACCAATTGTAGTGTTTCATTCTATATCCCCGATTAAAATATTATTATATTGAATTTTTAATAATATTAAAATAATTTTTTTTTTACAAAATCCTCATATTGTTGTGATCATAACTGTGTCCGTCGGAATTTTCAAAATCCCTATGGATCCTTCACATTTAATTCTTTTATCACAATAATACTAAAAACAAGTCATTATAGGCTTTCTCAACATGATTGACAGGATCTTCATTGGAATGGTTACGACACTCTATTAACAATTAAGACAAGTGTCTGACGCTATTCTAACCTCTTATATCAAAGGGACTCACATTACTACAAAAAAAAAATGGTAAATTATGGTGGTTTTTTATTGCCATTTTTCACAATAAGGGCGGTTCCCCATACCGCCGTAATTACTAATGTCATTCAGTTAATTATGACAGTTTCTTTTTTACCACCACAATTCATAAATAACCGCCATAATTTTCAGTCAAATTAAAAAGCACATTGTTAATTATGACGGTTAAAAACCACCACAAGTTTCAACAAAAATTTTAAAAAAATTATTAATTATGGAGGTTTGAACCGCCATAATTTGCAAGTGAATCTTTTTTTAAAAAAAGTTAATGATGGCGGTTTGAAACCGCCATAATTTGCATTCCAATTGATAAAAAAAATCATTCCTTTATTTTAATAATAATGCCACGTAATTTAATAAAACCAACTTCAACTTCATATTAATCTAGTAAGATAAAGTCAAAAGGAATTAAGTATAGATTAAGTTTCAAATTAAGCTAAATCACATAACTAAAATACATAAAGATACATCAATCTTAATATAAAAATGAAGTAATTATTCTATTCATATTCTTTACTTAGGCTCAAATTGAGATCAACTTCAAACATTGGAGGTAAAAGACACTAGCTTCATGTTTGCATTCAGAAAAAAAAAAAAAAATTGAGTTCTAAGAACTTTGGTCTTTATGTCAAGATAATGAGATATCTAAAATACAACCTCTATCAATTTAACCATGATTAGGATTGCAAAATACTTTTACAAAAATTGCTCACTAGGACTAAATATTTAATTATAGTAAAGTAAACAGAGAATTACTGAGTAAAATATCGTCGAATGATACTAAAATAATCATAAAGCAAAGGTATAATACAAAGCCATACTCTTAAATGTTTTCACCATGGGGTTCACACCAAACTTATGCTCTACTTTCCGTGCCATTGCAACCTTGCCACTTAACACAAACACAAAAGTTGTTAGCTAGCTTAAGGTAGCTAATATGACAATTGACTAATTGAAAGTATTGGAAATAATTATAATTTATCTAGTTTAAATTATTAAATATATCACAACTCAATGCACCAACCATCTCCATCATAAACTGACATAGTTATGGGATGAATGAGTACCTCACATCAATACAAGCAGCAAATACTAATCAAATGGAACAATAGCAAGATACATATAATCACTCAATAGCATCAATAAAGAATAAAACACTGAGCAAGGTACTGTATACCAGAATGCATTGACAAGATGAATGATTCAGAACAAGTGAACAACCAAAGATAGAAATATGGGCATGCACTCTAAAGTCTTAAACAACTTATAGCATGTGATCTATCATCAGTATACCCCTTATCTTTTAACCTCTACTACAATAATTTATCCTTGAAATAGTTTTCCATAGCATCGTAAATTCTATAAGTACACTTCTTCTTGCCTTCAAAAACAACACAAGTCGTTTAACAATCACGCGGTACCCCATCAAGCCTAAAGATAATAAGCAAAAAGTGTTCTTTTCTACTGAGGGAAGGACATATTCTATGATACACTTCCTTTTTCCTTCAAAAACAAGACAAGTTATTGAATAATCACTCAATACCCCATCAAGTATAAAGGTATTAAGTAAATATTTTTTCTACAAGACTTAACAAGTAATTAAAAGGTATTAAGGAAGGTCTAATTTGACTTATCACAAAAGTAACAGGTCTCCTATTTCATACATTCAAATGAGAAGTTAAGACAAGAAATAAAGAGTGACTAGAAAACTATGAGATTACCCAATACAAAGTGCTTTATAACTCCAGGGAATCTACATAGACCACAATGATGAATATGATAAATACAGCTAATAACATACCTAACACAAAATACAAAGAAAAATAATCACCATTAGATTTTTCCATGAAGTATAATCATTGGCATAATACAGAATGATCTAATAGACAAAGATAAATCTATCAAGAGAAATGACAAAAGTTATGTTGGCTTTCAAAATGAGTTTGAAACGGCCCAAGTAATAATAATTCCTAATAAATCATATTGCCATGGAGCAAAGCAAGATTAACCAAAAGTTCCTTAAACTATAGCAAGTTTTTTGACAAAAGTTTACAACCTCAAAAACAATAGCCATGGTTTTCTTGTTGTTAACCAATTTTGAAGCAATCCATAATACACAATACCAAGATTATACATTATTAATTTAGTAGTCTACATTCTTTTTTTTTCTTGAGATAAACTCACCCAAATCACTGATAAATATTTTCCACATAATGATAATAAGATTGCTTCTGACTTTAATCTTCTAGATTAATCAATGGAGTCTATAGTTAATCTTTTGTGAGCTTAACACATCATTAAGTAAACTTAAAAAAAAACTAAAAATGAGAAAAATACAATAAATCGATTAAGCATCATATATGAAATTTTGATCCATTTGAAATATATTGTATTCGAGTTAGCAAGCAAAGGAAGGAAAAAAAAAAACAGAATCACAGTAGCTACCTAGAAGGAATCAAACATCATAATAATCATAGAGTTAAAGGAATCAAACACGGATCAAATCACATTTACATACAAATGAATAGACAAATAAGCGAAACAAGCATAGTAAAAATATATATAAAAAACAAATCATGTTTTATCCTACCTACAACATCATAATAATCATTCAAACCAAAATGTCCATTTTATCTTAAAAAATAGCCAGAGGAAGAATAACTAAAGGCATGAATAAACCTTATTATAAAAAATTGAATCATATTGCAATTAGTAAATTAGTAAATATACATACAAAGATGAAGGAAAGTGGAATAAATTTCCTTATAGAAAATAGTCAACGTGTAAACGATTTGGCCCTGATGCACATGGAATAAAGTTCAGATGGGATCACATGGGGAAAAAAAAAAGATTTAGTGATTTCCTAAGCCACAAGGACAAAAGCATGTGACACCCCTCTCCTAAAATGAAATGTTTTGGGTCCTCCTTGTATCTCAGTTTATTCAAAGCTGAGTCAAAAATTCCAAAACAAGATAAAGAATCTAGTAAATGTTTTTCACAGAGGGATTTGGAAAGATTTTTCTATATTTTTTCTCTATTTTTCGTGTCACTCTTTAGAAGCTCAGTCATCTCTATTTATAAATGATTTCCCTTTGTTACCGTTGTCCCTGATCTTTTATCCAACTAGCACATGTCGAGCATCAATTGAGCATTAGAAACATAATCTAGAGCAGTAGCTCATCTAGTGTCAGAGCTCCTTTTTAGAAGCCGTTGATGAGTTGAGGTATCTAAAGTCTGTCAAAAACTACTTTTCTCTGTTGATGAAGGGTGCTGAAGAGAAGATGTTCTACCTAGACTTGTTTGACTTTTTGTTTTGAATTTCAAATCTAGCAGTTTTCCCTCCCTTTTTATGAAGCAAACTTTCTGAAGAGCGTTACTAGTTCCTTGTTGATTCGTTTGTCTTTTGATATTCAATCTTGACTTTTTGATAATGAATAATCCATGATTATGATGATTGAAGATTGAGTAACATATTGCTTCTAGCTTGTATATGTTATCATCATTGTAGCCCTTCTTTCTGAAGTTTAGTGTTAGTTTCTGGCGACCATGTCCTTGGTTTCTTGATTATATTTTGATGAGCTTGCTTCCTTGATGCATGAAATTATATTTTGCTTGATATGATTTTCACTTCATCTAAATTTATCCTCTTCCCACGAGAGAGAAAAGACATGTTTGCTTATGCAAAGTGAAATCATTTCCACTTAATTCTGATAGTGCATCTCAAAATCACATGTTAAGCTTTGTCAAGAAACTCAAGATAGCCATTAGTCATTCTTCAAAGTATTTTCTTTAAATTTCCTTTGTTGTCATTCAAAACGCTAAAGCTCATACTTTCTCAAAGGCTCTGAAGTTTACATACTACAATATTAGTATCTTTAGAACTTTGGAACATTATGGTGACTTACGGAATTATACAACTTTCTAGCATTGTTGAAGGCAATAAATATCAAAATAAGTAACCACTAGGCCCTCACTATCAATTTCATTGGGAATATGAGAAGAACTCCTTTTCTTCTTGAGAATTGAGTTTCCAAAGCAGCCACAACTCATAATGATCCTCGAAGATGACTGCTATACTCTATAGTATACATTATATACCATATTTTAACATAAGTGAAATACAATTTATACACCCCTAATACAAAAGCTAGGAGTATTTGCAATGCGTAGGTATAGGAACTCAAGGACAAGCTTTGGCAAGCAAGAATAAATACTTTGCTCAAGTGAAATGATTCAAGCCACCACTACACTTGGTATTGACTTCTAATTTTCTACAACTTGGCACCTTTCTAGGATAGGAATGTTAAAGTTCTAACGAAGTGAACTCTAAAACTACTACATATCAGATAAAGACCACAAAATTCAACAAAAATCAATTGTTTCTTAGAGCAATGGTAGAATTTATGTCACTAGATAAACATAGCTCAAAAAATGCATAAAATGAGTGATACCTTTCATCAAACACATTGTAAGCTCAAATAATCTAAATTACATTTGCAAACAAAGAAAGCTAACATAGATTATATTTCCTCTAAATATCAAATCCTCAATCTAGATCTACAACACACAGCGACCAAATAAAATTTAAAAAAAAAAAAGAACACAAATGTTAAGGAAATTGAACAGGGAAAAACTAGAAATAGATAATAGATTGGGCAAAACAAGCATCAACAAAAAGATTAAAAGAAAAAAAAAAGAAAGAAATCAAAGGAAGGTAACATACATCAAAGGCTTTACTAATGAGTTCGTAAAGGAAAATCTCCTTGTTGGAGTAGAAGGTATTGATGATGAGGCTGAGCATCTGGTTGATCTCTGCCTGGAAAGCAAACACCTCAATCTCCACCATTTTATACCAATCTAGAGAGAAAAGAACACGTCAATGGAAAGGGAGGGAGAGAAAGAGAACACACACATCCCCAGTGATGTTTGCGAAGCTCATGCAGGACCATACGCACGATGTCAAGTCACCATCCTTCCAGTCAAAGAGCATGGCAATGCTCATGATGTCCACCGAGGACTTTAGGGTGGCACTATTGGAGGAGAGGGAAATGATGATTCCGAAGAGCAAAAAGAAGAAGAGATAACTTGCATTTAGAAGCGTTTGTATCTTTTTCATCCTTTCAACCCGTGTTTAGTGTGTTTGCTTTCAAACCCAAGCATATAAAATAATAGAACATTAGGGTGGTTAACAAAACTGCTAGAATTGATTGCATATTATGGCGGGTTCAAAGAACCCCCCTTAATTCAACCGCTACAATAAACACAATTTTTTGTAATGCATGACCCTGAACATTGCTAACCTCTTTAGCATTATTCACGCTCTTGATGAAAGTGTTAGATGCACGTCTAAGGAGAACTGGTTTATGGCCCTTGATGTCACAGTAGAGGAGGTTTCCAAGTGTCTCACGGAGTCTCTCATATATCAACCTAGGGAAATAACCACTACTATGTTAAACTCCAGAGCTTGTCAAGTCTTCACCCTCATCCAGTTCTCTCTTCTTCCATGGCTGGGCAGCACACACTTGTTAGTGGGAATGGATTGAATGCTGCTAAATTGCTTGTTGGCAAAAAGAAAGGTAAGCATGCCCAGATTGATTTTAGATTACATGATAAGTAAGAATTCTCTTGAAAAAATTAGAAATGCTATTGTTCCGTACAGATTCTGATGACTAAGGTTTTTCAACACCTGCACTACCCATTGGCGAATGAGTGGTATGGGTACATGGAAGGAACTCTGTACTCTCTCAACTCTTTCAGGACCCTAAGGAGACATACCGGTGCTGCCACATCTAGTGCTAGGTGACAAAGCTTAAGATTAAGAGATATAGCTCTTGAAAAGGCTGCCATATAAGCTGAATGAAGAAAAAGAAAAAGAAAAATAATTGCTCTTGAAGAGAGTTCTAAGGATAATGAGAAACATGAAGTAGTTCTCAAACTTAGGAAAACCCTTTCTCACTCTTCCACAAACTCAGAAGAAATATCAAGATCAGAGACTCCTGAAAATGTATATATTATCAGGGCCATGCCAAGGAAAGACAAATCTTCCTCTTCTTTTGAGTCTTCATATTCCAAAGAAACATCTTCAAAGAATGAACCAGACAATGAGCCTACTCCTTTTCCAGCTCAAACTATCCCTAGACCAACTCCTACTCACAATGCTACACTTACATCCAGTCAACCACCACCTACATCACAACCAAACTACACTGAAATTCAGACACTACTGCAAGAACAACGCCTCATTAACACCTGGCTAAACGAGATAGAAGCTCGATCATGAAAACATGATGCACTTCTACCATAGATTCTCCAGGAAATAAGACACCACGGCTGATAATGTTCTTCCTAGTTCCAACACACCTCTTTTTTGTTGATGTCAAAAAGGGGAGAAAGAAAGTGAAGAAAATCATGTGCTAAAAAACACAAGGGAATACGTTGAGGGTAAGATTGCTCAGAGTTTTAGAATTTTCCATTTGTATCATTTTTTTATGTTCATTTATTTCTTTTATGCTCAGATATTTCTTTTTCTGTGATTATTTACTCTGTTACCTTTCTTTTTTTTGTTTCTGTTTTGATATGACCATTTCATGCAATAGCTTAGACAATATTATCATTGCTTTTCACTTGCTCTATGATATATATCTCCTTTGCTTTTCTTTTACTACCTTGTGACTATTATTATGTGATTTAAGCTTTATTCTCATATAAAAGGTCTAACTATTTCTGAGAAATTCAAAATTAAGTTTTTTTAAGCTAATAACGTCTTTTCTACTGCACTTTAAGCCTAAAGCTTAATGGTAACTTGTTTAAGCTTTCAGAAATAAAAGGAAGAAAAGGAAGAGATAAGTACAATTCCACCCCCCTTCTCGTACTCATTTCTACCTACACCCACAAGTCAAGACTGGTGTGTTTTATGAACAACTTCATGTAGTCTTTCCAGTAAGCATAGTCGCCACCATTAAAGAATGATGGTCTGTTGATTGAGTGTCCTTCTGCTAGATGAATACTTTGTGTCATTTGTCCCTCGAATCCTTATCCTCTGCAATCGTTAGAATGCTCAACCCCTTATATGCCAAGCTCGGATACCACCTGTAGGTAGAAAAGTGCACGAGAAAGGGGGTTGAATCATGCTTAGCTTTTTTTTTTCTTTTTTTGCTTTTGAAAACTTAAACAAGATACTATCAAGCGTTAAGTTTGAAGTGTAGTGGAAATAATGTTAGGTATGTTAGAAAGTAACTTTTTGAACTACAGCATTAGCAACAGAATAGAAAATAAGATAGACTTTAAGCAAAGATTAAATAACAATCACAGAGCAGTGAATGTAAAAAAGATAAGGAAAAAGAGGATATTGCACAGATTTTTTTATACTGATTGAACCAACATGCCTACATCCAATTCTCAGCCACTATTAAGTTTCACTAACCTTTCTCAACCCAAGAAAGGGAAAAATGGATAGTCTTTGCAGCAGCCTTCCTAAGCTCTTTCATGTGACCAGTAGACAACCCCTACTATCACAAACCAAGTAGTTTTTCACTAACCTGTCCAAGTTGAATCTGTGACCAGCAAGTACACTTTACTGTCACAACCTGAGTAATCTTTTACTAGTCTTTTCAAGCTAAATCGAGTAGTCTTTAAACAGCCTCTCTAAGCTAAACTATGACCAGTAGAACACTTTTACTATCACACTACAAGTAGTATTTGACTAGCCTTTCCAAGCTAACTCACACCGATCAATAATGGATTGAGGATACAAAGGTTTGTGTTTGGGTATGTAACTCAAACTAACCTATACTCAAGTTTCCATAAATTATATAATAAACGACTTGGAAAAAACTTGAATGACTTCTTTCTAATGATTCTTCCTAGGAAGAACATATATATATCTATTAAGAATGTAGAAAGAAAATTTTTACAAATAAGGAAACTGATTACAAGACATAATGAACTTTACAAGAGATGAGGAGAAATTTTTTCAAAGTTTCAACACATGTGCAGCGTCAAGATCTATCTTTTGAAAGTATAGCATGTAACACCCTAAATCTTAACCCAAGACTACTAGTATATACTTAGGTTAATCTTTAGAATATTACCTCTTGGTCTCATCTTTTACTTAGAAAATACTTAGCGGAAATATGGGTAAAATTTTTCTTTTTGGAATTTAAAATCAAAGTGAGAGCCACGCACGAATCTTTAAGAGGAAGCATAGCGAAACATATAAGCAAAGCATAAGAAACACATCATGTCATGGGAACATCAACTGAATCATAGATATATATATATAACGTGCCTACCCAAAGAGGCAGGACTATTTGATACATCATGAAACAAAATACAACTGAGATGCAATACAAGGAAATCATAAAAAGCAAATACAAGAGAAACTACACCCATACCCATGTGCACCTAAAGTAGACAACCTCATATACAAAAGAAGGTTTGTCCTCAACTATGTGGCGTGTGTGTGCACTAACTACTACCCCTCCTATGACTACTCCTGCTGGTCCGAGTACTGTGGGGTCGAGTCGATCCACTGACGAGCGCATCATCGGGGCATGTCCACTGCGGCGAGGACGCATAGATGGCCGACGAACCAACCTCGGCTGGACTACCGTCTCCTCACTTCCAGCCCTCATCGGTGGGAGAGCGAGACTAGAGCTCCAACTGTACATGTGGGATGGCGGGTCCTCGGATGGGTCCGTCTCCGAGTACTGGGGACGCGGTACATACTCGGGGTACTCGCGTACTGCTGAGGTCTCGAGCTCCATGCGGAGGATCTGCTCATCGCGTGGTCTTGCTCGCTCAAAAATCTCGTTATGACGGTAAGGAGCAGTCGGGGTGAAGTGGTAGCTCGGGACGGGGTGCGCGAAGGGTCGTCCCATGAACATGAATACTCTGACAGTGCAGCGACCCTCAAAATGGTATGACCCGAGTGCCGGGTCATGGTGCAGCTCCCATACCGGGGTCTCGATGAAGAGTACGAATGTCGCCATCTGAAGATATGATGGAAGAAAAGAGAGAGGGAATGAGAATCTTTCTGAAAGAATTCTCAGTAGGGTTATCCCTACCTAGGTGACATCGTCACATCCTCAGGAACCTTGGGTTTACTTCTAAAAAGGTGTGCATGCATATAAATCCCTTTTAAGTTAGTTTTCTAAAGAGGTATTTTATCCAAGGTCCGTCATATTTTATAATGCGTCTTAAAACTTAAGCAGAAATATACTAATGATATGAGTACATCATAAAGGTAAACCAAACAATAGAATAACTAAGAAATATTATAGCATTGGCATAAGTATAGTATATGTGACATTGTTAACTTTAACTTTCATCTCATGGGGCCGCCCTAAAACTTCTCTAAGTTATGAGCTCATACCTTAACTAGTCGTCACTAGTTCTTACTTATCCTATGATAAGCGTAACATAATCCCGACTTAAAGTACGGGCTAGGGGGCAAATTAAGGATCTCCTTTCTAGGATCATTTCCTCTTTGAAACGCTTTGCTAGCCACTCGGGCCTCGCAATTTGTCCGCTTTGGCAGGCTGCATCTACACATACCCTCACGGATTTGTCTCCTCCTGGGGGTGCCCGGCCGAACCGGTGTCACCCAGGAGAAGCGCGTCTCAGTGTTGTGTCACATTTAAGTTCTCATAAGTATTAAATCATAAATACCTCATCATTTATCATATTCATTTTTATCATGCATCCTCGTATAGCTTTTATATATCATCACATGAAACTTTCTCATAGTGTATAGTTAAAACTATAGCATATACATTATCACATAATCACACCTTAGACAATCATACATACAAACTCCCAAGCTTATTATGTTATAAGCCTATAGTATGTTATGCTTTGGTTCTTTTGAGTCTTAAACTTGTAAACTAATTGTTCTAGTATTATTCTTAACCTCTTACACACCTATAGGTTCACAACTAGTAAGTTTTACTAATTTTTATGCTCAAGGACTTACCCAAACAGCACTATGTAGATTTAGACAACTTTATATTTGTGTGATTATGGGGTTCTAGAGATTACGGTTTAGATCTTTATCTCACATTCTAAGTTATTGATCATCAACACCTAGTCTCTTGGGAACCTATAAGGTTATAACTAAGTATTTCTCACCTCACACTATGGTCAAAATCACCTCTAAACCTCAAAAGTGCAGAAATCAAAATCCTAACTTTACGGGTACCTAGAAGTCACAATAATGACCCTTTCTAAGTTCGGTTTGCTCCTAAGGTTTCAAGATTAAGTCCTAAACCAATTATGAGTCATTTCTACACATATAAACTAATTTAAAACCATGATTATTGAATCTAAACCTTGCTGGACAGAATCCAGAAAAATAAATCTTTAAGGGATCTAGAACTCTCAAATTAATTCTTTTCTAGTTCCTAACTTATCCTATCGTTCACATATGAGTCTTAACATAATTATTACTCAAACATAAGCATATTAACATCATTAGCACAGCTCATACAGTGGCCAAACATAGCAAGGCAGAACCGAAATAGAAACTCCATTTAAAGGCATTGAACATAGTTTCTAAAGCACATAAAATACTAGTTTCTCTTGAGACCTTGTTAAAACTTTCAAAACTCGTTTATGAACACTTTTATCATCTAAACTTATGAAAATACTTAAGAGGGCAGTGGCTACATTATTTTCATCTCAAGAGGTCCTAAATTCATAAAACTTAGTTCTACATATTCCTTATACTCATATAAGTTTAGAAAAATTATAAAACATAGTTTTCAATATTTGGAAACACTAAGTCCTCATAGAGCCGAAATATGAACCAAAGGAAATAAATGTTTTAGACCTTTGTTTGAGACATCAATGGGCAAGTCTTTGAGCTCTAGATTCATTTAGGTGATGACATAAAAATAAACATGCTCATGCACTTATTTTAGATTCCATTAGAAAGTAAAGTGATAGCTCAAAGTAAATATGAATGCAACTCATTATTATCTTGGTATTAAGTGAGGACTTGAAATATAAACATGATAATGCATAGCTTGGAATATAAACATGATAATGCAAGGTTCACTCATTATCTTGATATTTTAGTGATAGCAAGGAAGTAAACATGATATGCATAGCATAAAATAAACATGATGCAAGGTTTATTTTATGGTTAGCTAGAGCTCATTCAAGACTTTAACAAGATAACAACCCAATACAATATCTCAAAGATTACAACCCAAAAATCGAAAATCATATAAAAGAGAAAGAAAGTGAAACTACATCAAGTTCTTTATTAAATACCCAAAACCCCTATCTAGAGAAAAATCCCTAGAACGTGCCGGCCAACTTTAAGGTTGACAAGGGTAGGCTTGGGCTTTTAGAAATCCTTAGATAAATTTTCTTAAGTTGAAAAATCATGTGAGTTAGATATCATATAGATGAAGTCATAAGAAAAGGAAAACTCAAGCTTTAGAGGTTTCTTTGAGATGAACACAATGTCATCATCTAGAAACTCTCATCATCAAGCTATCATGCTCAAAATCAAGGCCTCATGGCCGAAAATGAAAAGAAAGGAAAGACAAAGGAAAGTTCAAAAAGATTCCAAAAGGAAACTAGAGAAAAACACTTTCTTGAACAAAATAAAGTGTGAAACCAAATCCCTACCTATTGATGAAGATAAAAGCTTGATCTTGAAGATGGAAATGAGATGAGCAACACCTCCTAGGATGGTGATGATGATTCGGCCTTGATGAGAGAAAAAGAAAGAAAATGTGTTTCAAGTGGAGTTGTGTTTGAGGTGTGGTGTTTGAAAGGTTTGATGATGGTTCAAGGTTTTGGGGTGGTGTTTGATGGTTGAGAGGTGATGATGAGATGAAGAGATGAAGAAGATAAAGATGAAAAGAAAGGAAGAACACTCTTGGAACTTTGAGAGAAAAAGAAAGACTAGCAAGACAACTCTAAAACTCTAAACTTTGCAAATGCTTCAAAGTGCAACAAGGCTAACACAAGCATCCTATTTATAGAAAAACAAAACCATGGAGGAGTGAATGGGGAGGGCTTGGCCGTAGCCTTTGAGGGAGGAAGGAAGAGAAAATATCTCTTACACAAGGTCATTCAAGCATGGTTTGAAGTATGGAAGCCTATGCTACAAAGCATGGCTTGATGTGAGTTAATTTCCTATCACATTTTTATGAATTTAGTCTTCTAGAAACAATGCATGGCTGGAACTTTTCCAGCCACAATTAAATGGGAAAAATGGGTTGTTTTAATTATTTATTCATGTGGAAATTCAAGCTTGATTGAAAGTTATGACAATGTATAGTGTATGTGACTTGAGGTATGGCTTTGGAGTGTTGAAAAATTGAACATGTGATGCATAATGGGGGAGAAGGTTCACGGCCTGGTCTGGTTCAGCAAGGGAGGAGGTGAGTTTGACCATTTAATTGTGTGTTAATGGTAGGTTTAGATGTGTATTAGCTTAGGTACAAGGTTAGGAATAATTAAGCTTAAGTTTAGGTAACTAAGAATGTGATTTAGGGAGTTTATGACAAGTTTAGGAGTGCTCATACATCATTAAAGAATTTAAAACTCATTTATGAATAAACAATGTGTAACACAATTCCATGATTTAAGGAATTGGAAAGAGAAAACACTATTTAAGATTCTATGACTAGGTGTCTTAAAATTAAAATATGATTTTAGGTTGTAATTAAGTACTTTTTGGTTCTAATCAACTTTAATAAATTATTTTGACTCAAGATTAATTAAGGAAATTAATTAACCTTCGATTAAAGCCTAATATTGCTTAGGTTTGCTTAATCGCGTGATTAAGCGTAAAAATACGAAACTAGGGGCAAAACCATAATTTTGCACTAATTTTGCCCGGGACTTCAAAAATTAAAACTGAGGTCATAGGATACATAAAAACGCCTTTTAAAACCATCTGGAGAAGTTTTGGGTTCATCCGGCACTTGCAAACGGGTAAAACACCTTGAGCGTTTTGGTCATTTTGACCCGAAAACTCGAAAAACAAGATTTTCGATCCCGGGAAGGTACATAAGTTTTCTAATCCCCTTCCAACATTGAGTTTGCCCTTCGAGTACTGCCGCACTGGCTTTCCTCGAATTCAGGGCTGAAAATGACCTCAGGGGCATTTTGGTCATTTTTACTCTAACAGAAAAATCGGGGCGTTACATAGCAACTCTATATATATAGATGGTCTTCATTGATGATCGTTGCCCTTGATCAATTCTCTAAGTGACACTTGTTGATCATCTGTTTATGTCTTAGAAAACAGTCTAGAAGAGTAGCTTGTCTTTTATCAAATCTGTTATAGAAGCTGTTGAGATAGAGGTTTCAGAGGTCCTTTCAGAAACTTTTTTTTTTACTTTTTTTACTTTCTGAACTCTTCCTTCTAGAAGCTAGGTTAATTGACCAAATTGGCCGAAGATATGATACACCAGTCTATAACTGGGTTTGACTTTAAATTTGAATTTCAAATTTTTCTCCTTTTCCTATAGAGTGCATCGTTTCACTATGGAGTGAACTTTCTGAAGTGCAGTATCAGTCCCTTAGTGAAAAAAATGATCTTCTAGTATTCAATCAGAGCATGTATATGATAAATTTGATTATGATGATAATGATTGAAGGTTGTAAAACATCTTTGCTTCAGAGCTGGTTTGACATCTTCATTTTATGTGCACTTTCTAAAGACACATTCTACTCTCTGAAGATTCGAGCCTTGGTTTCTTGTTCATAATTGATTTTCTTCAATCCATTAAGAATGTATACGTACTTTACACGATATAATATTAACTTCTATTAAGTTTCTATATCTTTAAATGAGATAAAACATGTTTGCATATGTAAAGTGAAATTAGTTCCGATTCAAGATCGTGTTATACAATTAGGAAGAACATGTTTGCTATTTCATCAAACTCAAGGAAAAACATTAGTTATTCTTCAAATATTTTCTCTAAATTAGTTATGTCATCACTCAAAACATATTGCACTAGTACTTGCTGTAGAGTTTTGAAGCTAATGTTTTCTTCTTAAGAAGAATTTTAAAAAGAAATCATTTATGTTTTTAGTTCATAACAGTTTTATTCCCAGAAAACTTGAGTGTATTTTAATTGAAGTGCACCAACCAAATCAAAATCCTCGCACCCTGATTTAGTAGTGATCAATGTGAGGTTAGCTGGAAGAGGCTAGTAAAAATACTACTTGGAGTGAGAATAAATTAGAACTACTGCTCATTAAATATAGCTTGAGAAGGTTATCGAAAGACTACCTCACTTTCCTTGGGTTAAGAAAGGGCTATTAGTGGAACTTATGTTGGCCGACCAGTATAAAAATATGTGAGTAACACCAAAAAAACTATTAGTTCTCCTAACACCAAAAAGAGTACTTGCAGCTAAGACCCATATGCCCCCTGAATGGCCTAGAGCCTCAAAAATACCCATAGGATGTAAACCCAACCTGCTCCAGAAACCTTCAAGTCTAGCAAAACTAGTGTGAGTTTCCAAGGAAATGAAAAAGGATGGATTTGATAGCAGATAAGCTCCTTAAATGTCGCTTCCTTTTTTCATTAGTAGCTCCTCAAACATTCTAGGAGACAAAAATACAATTCATAAACTTAATCATCATAAACAATAGATCAAAGATGATAAAAGGAAAAACCGCTAATTTTGACATGTGTCCATCACCAGGCCATCCCCAGATAAATAATATTCCTTGAGTTTCTTTCACATGCTCCACATTAGCCATAGCCCAATTGATACTACAATTCGAAACCAATACTCTTTCGCTCAAGTTCCTCTTCATCCAAGCGGCATGAACACCACCCGTGGGCAAAACAAGAGTCAGGGTTGGCTTATGCTGTAGAGACTCCTTTGAAGTAGCACCAGTGTCGTTTCTTGGTTGTTGGCTTTTGGTCAAACAAGCTGGACGCCCTATAGAACTTTCTGGACACGCCTATCCCTTGGAGGATTAACTTGAAGGAGAACCTTGCCCATATCTCCATTTCTAGGCCTTTTATTTTTGGCTCAAGTTTTAACTTTGTATGGGCTGCCCACCCCATGTACCGTAGCATTTTGGACTTGAGTGCGCGCTCGGTCCTCGTTGAGTTTCCCTTTACTTTTGTTATGAGCTTGAGGCCCCACCTCACACTGCCCATTAAGTACCTTCAGATTTTGTTTCTTCTTCCTCCTTTAGACCACCAATCACTCACCATGATTATGATTCTCATTAGAAACATCAGCATTAACTGCCGCAGTATTCGCTACAACGATTTTCATGTCTCCATTATTTTTCGAAATGTGCTGTTTCATTACACTAGTTGTCACCCCCCACCATCGAACTTGGGGACATGTTTGGGGCACAACCATTGACCGTTTTCTCCACCGGAGCTCATTGAGGATTCCTTGAACATTTTCTACCCAAATGACCATAGTCACCACACTTAGAGCACAAGATATGTAAACCCTCGAATTCAACATGGTACCAATGACCCCAGAGCTAGACTCTTCTAGTAACAGGCTTGGTGAGATCGATCTCGGCGGACACACATCCAAACTTGCTCCAACTTGCCCTTACTGTGGTATCATCCACTTTCATAGGCTTTTCGAAAATCGAAGCCATTGCTACGATAGCACTTTCGTCAAAGAAAGCCGTATTCAGACTTGGGAATTTGATCTAAACCAGTGTTTCTTTATATCTTGGTAGTTTTCACAATGAACTCTAGGCTCCAAATACTAACCGCTAAGTAATGATCAAAGATCATCCAAGGATCTCCTTCAATCACAGAAAATCTATCTTCCAGGCAGGGTACCAAACTTAACCATGTAGAAACCATGACTCATGTCCCTCATCTTAAAGCCAGCCGTTAGTTTCCACAACTTTGTCACTTTCTCCTTCATAATCTAGTAGGCAGTGTTCTTCCCCAAGAACTTAACCACTAGTCCACTAGGGCATCTTTCCAGGGTTCCCAGAGCTCATCAAAAACATTGTCATCAACATGAATCATTGGCAGTAGAGGATCACCATTTTCGTATTCAACATGGAATAATTTCTCTGCAAACCAATCCCATTTCTCTCTAAGTGGAGGTGGAGCACCGCCAACAACTTTGTCTCTAAAAGAGACTTTCGGGCCATCAATTCCAATCCTGACTCCATTGAAATGTCATTACCCCATACTTCATCCTTATACTTAGTTCCACCAGAAAAATGGGAACAAAGTAGCACAACTTATTTCAAAGCAAGTTTTATTATTAAAAAAAATAATAATAAAACACTCAAATTGATATCTCTTAAATTATATATCGAAAAAATTGGTCTCTAATGAGAAAAAAAAACCCAAAAAGGTCCTTGCCAATTTAAAACATCGGATAAATTGGCCCCTTTAGAAAAAAAGAATGGACAAAATGGTCCCATAGAATCGTGAAAAATGTCAAATTGATCCATGTATAAAGGGATTAATTTGTCTAATTTTTTAAATTAGCAAAGACTTTTTTTCGTATTTTTTTTTCTTTGGAACCAATTTGGGCGATTTTTTTTTATATAGGCCAATTTGGTTGACGCAAAATTTAAGGGAAATCAATTTGAGGGTTTTGTTATTAAAAAATTAAACTGATTATAAATTAGAATCACATTTTTGAAAACACATCAAATAATATGCTTTCTTTATAAATGCTCACTGGAATAAAGGAATTAATTGGAAAAATACCAATATTAGAAAAAATTAAGAATAATTTATTAAATTATCTTTTTGTCTTTTTAATACTCCAACTTTTTCTTTCTTCCTCCACTAATATTATTTAATGAGTCAATAATATTTAGGGTATTATTGGAAATAAGCAATTAATACTACTTAAATTTTTTAAATGGATAATTTTTTTTTGAAGTGCACAGTTAATCAATTACGAAGGGAGTATTATTTTCCTGTTCTTCAAGTATGTGATTATGTGTTTATACAACTTTCTGTTTATATATTAGGAGCTAGGCGTGTCAGAACTTATAAATTGGCTGGTCTTTGGATTAAGCCTTTGATATTACGATGATTAAATGATTACTTCAAAGACAGAAATTGTCTCTTTGAATGCAGGTTCCTAAAGTCTTAATGGTAAGTCTGTGGCCGAGATAACACCCAAGAAAAAAGCATATTTAAACCAAGGATAAGATAAGATATAAAATGGAAATGCAATCGGTAAAACTCTATTGATACTTGAGAAAACATTATAATAGGCAAGCCAAATTACAAGCGATGGTAACATCAAGGAGACATCCTCAACCCTTTTTTCTATTTTTTGAAAGAAAAGTGAAAAACAACTAGAGGCTATCTCATGTGGATAACTACAACTAAGGGTAAGACTACGACTAAACACTACAAAAAGAGCAAAGGTAAAGGGGTTTAATAGATCACTAAAAAATATGTGAAATGATGTCCAGGATCCTTTACCAGTGGTAGGTGTTGACGTATTTACAGAGCTTTCCCCACGAAACTGCCATCGGCTTTGAATTTTGATTCCTGCCTAAGTTGAATAGGTGGCACCTCACCATGTAGCTTTCTAATTTTAATCGGCTTCAGCTAATATCATTGTCTCTGCCACGAAAAAAGATCATTACTTCGATCGGGTGAATTTGCATTGGCTGTAGTTATTCCTTCTTCGGTCCAATTATTAATACCAGAGTAGTCATTGACTGCAAAAAAAATAAATTAATTTTGGTGCCAACAATTTAGTGCAATAACTTTAATCTATGAACTTAACTGGGTGTCTGATTAACAAGCTTCAAAGTCATCAATCTCATAACACACAGTGATTCCTTTGATATCTCCTTGGTAGGTAAACCTAAAGTTGAGGCCAAGTTGTGGTGGGCCTTCAACTTTTAGGTCTATAGATGTCAGAAGCCGATAACCGAAAAGCAAAGACAGTTTAATAAATCAAACATTTGTTTTTCTCTGATGGGTCGGACGAAGACTTAATTTCCCACCGCAATGGCTTTGATTTGGCTAGAGGGGAGCAGTGGTAGTTGTTGGCTTGAACCAATGCTTAGGTGAAAGACTTGTCTTCAGCGGTGCACTGTGTTTCTGCCATTTCCGTACGTTAGTTACTGTTTTGCTTATTGCATTGTAAATTTGCTGAGCATTGTGCTAGCAGAAGTTGAATCGCATTATTTTCATTTTATTCTAAACAATGCATGAAGTTCTAGCTTAGAAGATTGATTATATTAATTAAAAACCATAAAGAATTTCCCGGTATCTTAAAAGAATAATTTTTCCCAAAAGGAATGATAAAAAATTATAGTGCAAGAACATCTTTTTCTCCTCTCTAAACCTCTTTACCTCTAAAAAAGAGCAAGCGGGGTGGATCCTAGGCTCTCAGTATCCCATAAGCCTCCAAGTAAAGGCTTCACCAAGAATACATATACCCTGCCTACAAGGTAATTATTGCTGCTTTTTCATGGTTTGGCAGAATGTCATCTTTCATTTAATTTTTTAGCATTCTTTCTGTAATCATCATCATGTCAATTGCATTGCCCCACCCAAAAGCCATGAAAAAAGTGTTCATATGAAACCAATTCCAATTATATTTCACGTGATTAGGACCAAACACTGGTCACAGTCGGGGTGTTTGGTGCCCAGGATGGTGTTAGCCACATACGATCACTTTCTTTTTTGGGACACAGCATCTACAACAAATTTGGTGAAAAACAATAACTTAAAGTCATCAAAAATTTTAGACATGCTCCTCCTTCCCCATCCTAGACATGAAGCTAAGGATGAAAAATAAGCAAGTCATTATAGAGTGATAAAACACCTGTACACAACCTCACTGGACTTTAATCCTTGCACAAAGTGTTGGTTGAAGACACACAATCATCAAATGATGATTGTGAAAGAAATGATGACATTTATTAAGCAGTGAGTGATAGTTGTTGGATCTCAGGCATCTGATATCTAATACAGAACCTAAGTGAAAGAACTAAACAATAACTCATCAAATGACCAAACAGGTAGAAAAATTACACAATTATCCAGAACTTACCTATAAAATCAGCAAGTTCAAAGAAGTTCGAGCTTGGAAACTTGATCAAATGGCCCGTGAACATGTTTCATTTGCACATGAGTTATTTGAAATTACAATTGTATAGTCCTCAAATTGATGCTACTTTAAGATATTAGATGATAAGCTAAAAGCTCTATGCCTTCTAGACATAAAACCAATATGAAAGACTTGGTACAAAAAAAATACATCAACAACAAAATACTTTGGAGTAGTTACAGTCTCACCAAACAAATCCTATCCAGCATCAAAATGAACTTGTTGATTGCTGCAGTGCTTTTTACATGAAAGCTCAAATCCAATCAGTTAGCTAGATCTAATTCTCTTCTGGCTGACTTTTCCATCTGACTTGAGAGTCCCACTGGAGTCCCCTTCAGACGAAGCTTCCCGGGACTTGGTAAAAGAACTGGAAAGATCAGCATAGAGATCAACCACCCTTCTGATGTTGCTGTTGAGCTCTCTAATCAAACCGACGTTTCGACTTAGGTTGTCAGGCATCTTGGACTCATGGTTTTGGTTTATCTCATTGATTAGCAGCCTGTTCTGATTCAAAATATCTTGGGCTTGCAACAAGCTCTTCTGAAATACCTGTAGAAGTCTGCTATCTACTTGAGTTGTATTGCCTATTTCTCTAAATATATCACCTTCCATTTCAATTACACTTATGATTCAGCTACAAATGAACCCCTGAAGAAAACACACAATGATGATAAATAATTAATGAAAAGTTGAAACCCTGGCCAATATGAAGAAGAAAAGAAGGCAAAAGCATGAGACTTCTCACAGAATTTAAGGAAGAAACTATAAAGAGGGAAGGAAACTAGGAAGGATGCTCAATCTATCTGATTACAGGAGAGAGAAGCAATTCAAAAAGTTGACCCGGTTGAAACAGGATTTTTGGGAAAAACACAATCAACATACATACTTTTACCATATTCTTTCCTCTATCCCTTAAGCAACCAAGCAAAGGGGCCAGGAAGGGTTTGCATAAGATTCCAAATACCAATCAAAAGACATCATAATCAGGTATTAAACACACTTTTCTCTTCAATGACTTAAAGCAAGACCCTTTTCCACTCCAAAGAACCTTTCTCTTTTTACTGCTAGCAATGAAATCAACAAAGTTGTTGTAGAGATGAGGACATAGTGACACACATAACACGATAAGTCAAAAGTCTTCCCTTCCAATAAAACAAGGACCAAACAATAAAAATCTTTCTTTTCATTACTTAAAAAAAACATTAATTATGGAATTGAAAGCAAACATAATTGAACAAAATGAAACTGAAGGATGAAACCGACAAACCCAACAAACCCAGAAAAGGATCATCATAGAAAATGGAGAAAAAGGGGAAATTTACAATAACCCAGGAATAGTCAACACTCAACACACCTTGAGAAAGTGGAGCATCCCCGTTGTGGTAGGTGACGTTAAAAGGAGAGTGGGAAAAAATGGGAATTCTGTTGAGAGATGAAATCGATGCAAAAGAGAGAGAGGTGGAATATGAGTATGAATACGGGGGAGAGCGAGTGAGTGAACAGGCCCTGAAATCATGGGAGGGAAAAAAACAACGAGAAGAGATCACAGATAGATAGATACATATTATTCTGAGAACCTCGGTTACATCACCTGCAGGCTGTGCTGTTGCGTTGTCGGCACACTACTTTGCAGGGGACACAGGTCTTCTCTTGCAACTTGTCAAAACTCGACACCAGAGGTCCACAACAACATACACGATATGATGGTACATCGTGTGCATATGGCTCTTGTGTTGTGGGCCTTGAAAGACTAAACCTTGAAAGGCTCTTTGATTGCTTTAAGTTTTTTATTTTCAATTTTTTAGTTTTTAGAAATTTTAAAGAAAAATAGTGAAAATTAAAATATATAATTTTTATTATTTCTTTTATAAAATCTAGAAAATTAAAAAATAAAAATTGACAACTCAAACTAAACAAGCCTTGAAAGTATGAACATTTTGAGTTTTCAGTTTTCATTTTTAATTTTTTCAGCTTTTCAAAGTTTATAAAGGAAATATTAAAAATTCAAAAAATTATAAATTTTAGTTTTCAATTTTCATTTCCAGTTTTTAACATTGTCATCATAAAATTTGAAAAATTAAAAAATTAAAAATTAAAATTAAAAATTGAAACCAAAGATGCCATTAAAGATTTGTTTTGCACTTTGGTTTAACTTTTGAGATAATTATTTTCAAAATAATGAAGTTGAAAAAAAAATATTTTTAGATAAATTAATTTTTGAAAAAAATTTATATGTGATTTGAGTATATTAAAAATAAATTTAAGAGAATGATTTTTGTTTGGATAAGATAAAAATAAAATTATCTTTAATTATTAACATGAGAATAATAATAAGATTTTATCTCAAAAGTATTTTTGTCAAAATGAAAAGTATCTTAAAAATATTTTTCTCAACAATATTTTAAAATATTTTTCTCAAAAATACTTTTAGTTTTTTTAAAGTAATTTTTACAAAAATAAAAAAACTTATCAAATATATTGAGTTATTGTATAATCTTATTTTCATTCCATTAAAAGTATTTTTATGTTCGTAAATGTCAAACCAAACAGGCACTAACTAAACAGCCAAATCCTCGCCGTTAGATTGCATCCTGTAGGCAGATGCACTGGTATTGTATACAATATTCTTTTTTTGTTTTTTGTTTCCCTAGAGTATCCCGTCCATGTTGCAGTATTTCAACTCCCAAAAAGAAATGAAATCTACATTGGAGTACCAACAAAGGAAAGAAAAAATCCAAAAAATAAAACTTATATTGCAGCACGATACTTGAAAGTGAGAGTAATCATAAAATGAAAAAAAAAAAAGGCAAATGTCGGTTTTAGTTAATTTCTAAAAAAGGATTTTTTTTAATTAAGCTTTTTCAATAATCTGTTTTAAAAAATTGAAATTAATTTTTTTTTATGTTTGGATATAATATTAAAAGATATTTCTATTTTTAAATATTTTATATTATAAAAAAGATTTAATTTTGATATATTGATAGTATAAATATTTTTTATATGGTCATCTAATCATGTAGTCACAAATTAGCAAATATGGTTAACTTTCACTAAACTACTTAAAAAGTCATACTAAAGGAAAATATACTATTGTGTTTGATACTTATTTAACACCAAATTTTTCTCCAAAAATTGCATTCTCTTATGTACTATTGTATTTAGCACATGTCACCTCTTGATTTAGGCAAGTGATTAATATATTAATATATTTTACTTTAAATTTTCTTCATTTTATTTAATACAAAATTTTAATTATTTTTATTTATTGAATAAGAAAAATGGAAGGGGAAGAAAGAAGGAGAGGTGATAATTTTCTTTTTTATTTTTTAATAAATTGTTAATAAAACCTTTTCAATAATATTCCACTAAATTGAATTGTGAATATTTTTTATGTTTATATTGTAGAGTATTTTAATTATTTTTACCATATAAGAGGTTAATTATTTATATATAAACATAGAAATCAAAATAAAAAATATAATTAATTTAAATATAATTGTAACAAATAAATTTATTATATAAAATATTCTACAAAATTATGTTATATTTTTTGTTATGCCTAAAAATTAGCATGAAATGTAATTAAAGTTATAAAAAAAATTATGTAGATGAAAAAAAGGTCAATATTTTTTTACCATGTGAATATTCATTCAAATGAATATAAGTATGTTTATGGGTCTATTTTATTTAATATAAAATCTCATTAATTTCTTATTCAAGAAGAAGAGAGAGTACTAAGGGATGAGATGATAAATTTATCTAATCAATCTGTCATAAATATCTTTTACTCATAAACTCTGTATTAATAATATATTTTTATCATTTCTTATGGATACATTTTGATATTATCATATATTTTATTAATTCTTATTGAAAGCTTATTATATATATAATCTTATAGATTAATACACAATTCTAAAGAAAATGTTGGCTTGATTTTGGAGAGGCCTATTTTAAGTCATGACCATGTATGTTATTACTTTTAAATAAAGTAATCAATCAGAAAGGATTGGAGATTTTATATAAGTGATGATTCGAATAGCACTAATAAAACTGGTCATATTGTGTATAAGGAAGTTTGTGTATATATATATATTGAATGTTATATCATAAGTTAATCAATAATTCATACACAATTTGTGGCAATTCATTTTTACAATTTACTTCCTTATCACATGTATATAAATTAAAATTATATATCTACTTAATTCAATTGTCAACGCAACTGCACAGGTCCTAATCTAGTTATTGATAATAGTGGTGTAGTCGCATGAAAAAGATTGTTTCAGACACTTGCATATGTCTCATATATTATATTATTCTTCAATATACTTTTTTTTCATATTTCTTTTACGTGACATAATGAATAGGGTTAAATGCATTTTACCATGAACTTTGGTCATATGCAATTTATACCCTAATTTTTTAAAATATGCATCACGATACCTTGAACTTTCTAAACTGTGCAAAACACCCCTCATCTTAATTTTGGCAACTTGTAAATATATTATTTATGTGCACTTAACCCTCTTGAGGTTTCTAATTTGTGCAACATGGCACCTTATCTGTGAATTCTCATGTTCAATTAATGATTTTTTTTATTGTATACAACATGTCACCCTACTAAGACTTAAAGTTTTGCACTGCTTGGAAAGTAGGGTTTTTGTACAATTTGGAATGTGCGAGGTGTTGTATTGCACACTTTGAAAAGTTAGAATATAAACTGCGCATGACTTATGTAAGCTCCAAAACCCTTCAGAAAACATGAGCTTTAATGTTTTAAATGACAACAAAGTCAATTTAAAAAAAATGTTTTGAAGAATGACTAATGTTTGCCTTAAGTTTCTTGACTAAGCAAAACAGGTGTTTCCAAAGTGCATAACACAAACTTGAGCAAGAATAATTTCACTATACATGTGCAAACATGTTTTATCTCGTGTTAAGAAACTGAGCTTAAATGAAATGAATATTATATCGTATAAAGTACACTTACATGCATCAAGGAATGAAGAAAATCGAAGCAAGAACAATAAATCAAGGAAAAGGATCTTCAGAAAATAGCATGGGACATCAAAAAGTACGCTAAGAATGAAGATATCATACGAAATTTGATACCAACATGTTACTCAATCTTCAATCATCATAATCGCAAATCATTCATCATCATAATGCCCAGATTTAAGATTAGAAGATTAAAGAATTATCAAGGAACTGTCAGCGCACGTCAGAAAGCTCACTTCACTGTTGAGCGTTGAACACTTCAGTAAAATGAGTGAAATTTGAATTTCAAATTTCAAATCTCAAGTCAAACCCAATTTCACAACTGGTATGTCATCTCTTCTGCCTATTTAGTCAACCATTCCGAAGCTTATAGAAGGAAGAGTTTAGAACCATGATCAGAAAGTAGTAAAGAAAGTTCTGAAGGGACATCAGAGGCCATCAGAAACCTCAACAATACAACGGCTTCTGCAACCGATGTGACAAATGTTAGCCTACTCTTCTAGATTGCTCTTCCAAGACACAATGGATGATCTACATGTGTCACTTAATTGGAGATCTGATCAAAGGTAACAGTCATGAAGGAAGACCATTATAAATGGAGATAATTTGCTCAAACACTGATGAAAGAGTTGAATACACAAGAGTGGAAACTCTGGAAAAATCTCTCTACACTTTCTGTGATGTTCTTCATATCATAAAATCAGTTTCCTTGAAGTGTGAAAATCTCTTTTCTATGTTTCTTAATAATTTGTATACTCTTCTATCTTAGGAAAAGATGTTAGGGAGAATTCGCTCATGTTTTCCAAGTTTATTTTATTGAATATTTGTAAGGAAATTTGAGTGTGGGTTAATTTGAGTAGCAACCCAAACACATAACTTTTGTATCCTTGATTCGATAATGATCAGTGAGATATAGCTTGGAGAGGCTAAGGTAAAATTACTAGCAACGTAATGGCAGAGGCGTTCTACTCATCATGATTTAACTTGGAGAGGCTGGAAGGAACTACTTGAAACATGTTGGTAGAAGTGTTCTACTCATCATGGTTCAGCTTAGAAAAGCTAATAAGAACTACTTGCAACGTGGCTATAGGGGTTTTCTACTAGTAACAATTCAGCATGGAGAGGCTGGTACAGAACTACTCGGTTCAGCTTGGGGAGGCTGGTTCATAACTACCAGTTGTGATAGTAGGGGTTGTCTACTAGTCACTGGTAATTACTTGGAAAGGCTACAGTAAAGACTATCCTGTTTACTTTCTCAAGTTAAGAAAGTTATTTTAGTGGAATTTCAACGTGTTAAGTACTGGATGTAAGCAAGTTTGGCCGAACCGGTATAAAAATATTTGTATCATCTTTTTTTCTCCTTGATCTCTTATCTTTATGTTGTGCACGTTAATTTAATAACTACTGAAATATTGTTAATGCTGCGTCATTATTAAAAAGGCTTCAGAGATCTTCTTTCTGAAACAACTAACCATGTTTCCATTGCACTTCAAGGCTAAAGCTTGATAGTATTTTTGTTAAATGTTTTGGATTTGAAGAAAGGTGTAAAGGACGATTCAACCTCCCTTCTTGTGCACTCTTTTACCTACAAGTGGTATCAGAGCTAAGCCTTTAAGCGGTTGAGTAATTCAACGATTGCACAGGACAAAGATTAAAAGTACACAAAAAATCCTAAAAAAGAAAAAATGGCCATCTTGAGCAACTCTGAAGATGAAAAGAATGGGTACATATGAACATTGTCACTAATCAAGGTGTCTGGAAGCTTAAAAGGATAACTACTATCTCAAAACACCTTCCCGACTCAGAATGAAAATCAGGAGCAAAATGCCCAAGATCTCCAAATTGCTTAAAATTCATTGATAAAAAGTATTCAAAAAAAATCTTTGCTAAGATGTCATTAAGGACTGGAAGAAAGTCTTGAGAAAATAATTCTTAAAGAAACTTCTAATAGCAAACTAATGAAAATAAGACCTTCAGAAAGTATATTCCAGACCATAGACACTTCTGAAAGCATGCTCAGAACTCCAAAGCAAATTAGAAGAATATTTTTGAATAAGAAAAAGAGTAATCTGAATTTCAAGATACAGAGTTCTTGGGAGAATGTCGAAAGAAGTGAAAACCAAGTCACTCCCAAAATTTGTCAAGTTGTGCTCTCATCTCCACCATTGGATCAGCATATATTGAAAAAGCTTTGAGTAATCAAAGTTATGTAGATGCATTGCTACAAGAGTTGAATTAGATCAAAAATTGCAATGCCTGAATACTTGAAGAAAAGGGGATTCATCATGAACTCAAATCGATAAGCCATATTAAACTAAGAGATCAAGGGAAGCCATTATTCTCTTGAAATACTTAAGCTCCTGATTATACAAAGAAAATAATATTTTTATCTCTTCTGATGCCTAAGGTGAATATGGAGAATGTTGAAATCTATAGCACCCAGATGCTTGGATAAGAAACTAGCCAGAAGACCATAAACTAGGGTATTTCTAAAATCTCTATCTTTCTAAATAATACTAGTGATATTGATCTTGGTTGGAAAGTCTTTTTAGTAATTTAGATCCATGCCACTTGTTGACCAATCTTGTTTAAAATTGAAATTGAAAAAGGATCCTTGATATCAAATGCTGGTGAATATCAAGAATAAAAAGGATCATATCCTTTTTGAAAATTTTTGCTTAAAATTATTTTTGCTATTGCATAACACTCAAAACTTCTAAAAATTTGCATTAGCATTCATGCACAATGTTTCTGGGTATTCTTTTCTTCATGGCTCTGATCTAAAGATCACATAAAGACATCAGCTTGCAAGAACAGCTCATCTCTTGAACTTCAGGAGAACTAGTCATAAGCTTGAGAAGCAAAAGGAATGATAAGAAAAAGAAGAGAAGGTTCAGAAGCTCGAAAATAACTGATATTATGAGATTCAGGGAGCTAATATAACTAGTTAGTAGAAATATCATAACACTTCAAGGGATCAGAAAGTGAGAAATTGAGCTCAGAAAATACACCTTTCAAAAAGTGATCAAAAGAATAAAAAAATCACTCATTCTGAAGAAAGACAAAAGAGCAGGAAAATTCCTTTAAGTTGCTTTGTTTCTCTGTCTCAGGTCATTTCAACTTCAGTCAGCCAAATAAACCACCCATTCCCTACACACATCAGTCTTAGTCATCATCTTCAATCACACGACCCAAAAACATGTTCGTACTCTTTCATTCTCAAACCCTCTATGAAATTGCTCATCAACTTCGAAGAATCCTAAGTCTAAAACCAAAGTTTTCTTCTTTTTACACACAAAACTCTCTTCAGTTTCTATCGTACCACCTTCTCCAGATCAAATCCTCTCTTGTCCCATTCACCTCACTTTCGACATAAAAAATGACAGAAGGAAAAGAAATTGATCACTTCTTTTCAAAAAGGTGAACATTTGTGATGTTTAGTGAGGACCACATATAGAAGTTTTACGAAGAAAGTTTCTCTCAAAGAACTATAGATTTTGGAGCGAGGATAAATAACTCCTTGTTGAACCAGGTTCAAATTCTCATAGAAGTGTTCATCTATCAGGGGTGGGAATATTTTCTGGACATCTCTGATAAGGTATTCCTTGAAATGGTGACTGCCTTTTATGCTTTTCTAGGAAGAAATTGAAACACTCTTAAGGCCACCATCAGGGATACGTATATGGAAATTGAGTTATCTGACCTTTCTATAGTGGTTAAGGCATCATCTGCCAAAGTCAATTGCATGGCTCATGATGGATGGTTCAAATCACTTAGGGTAAGCAAAGAAAAGGTTTTGAAATGTCTCACCGATTCAACAAAGTACCGCCTAAGCAACATCACAACGTCTATGCTCAAGTCACAGGCAAGAAAGGTCTTCACTATTATACAATTTACCACTCTCCCCAGGCGAGGTAGCACAAATGTTCTTTTGGGCATAGACAGCATGCTACTTTTCAGTTTCTTGTCCAAAAAGAAGGTAAATATGCCCAGATTAATAATGGACTACATGCTCAGTGCCATCACCAAGGAGAAGAGAAGAACTGCTAGAATTCCCTACAGGATGTTGCTAACAAGAATTTTTCAACACATCAAATATCCTCTTGCTAAAGAGTGGTTTGAATATCATACCGGCATAGACTTCACAATCCATTCCTTCATAACTATAAAGAGGTCTCACTCTATATTGGTGAAGACAAGCTCCAAAAAGACTAGTTCTATGATCAAGGATATTGAAAAATCTCTTACTGAGGTAAAGAAAAAGACCTTGTAGAAAAAGAAGGCGACAAAGAGAAAGGGTACTCCTTCGAAAAATAGCTCTGAGACTGATAATTAATTTTTTATCACACTTTATTTTTGCAATTGAATAATGATTTTTGGGGTTATTTAGTGTTTAACTATTGGTTTCCGGTCTAAATTGGATTTTGGGCTTTTAAGTGAAATTAATCACAACTTTTGTTTCAGGTGCCCGATTAAAGGCCAAATTCGGACAAGGCAATCATGAAATGCTGGAGCAGAGTTGCATGGGACCAAAACCATTAGTTTCGGTTTTTATTTGGGCCGGTTTCTGTCCTTTGAACCGGTTTATTTTATTTTATTTTATTTTAAGAGTTGGAAAACAAAGAGACTACCGTTTTATTTTATTTTTGTTTTTTATTAAGAGCTGGAAACAGGAAGAACGAGGGTGTGCTGTGTTCGGATTTTTCATAGTCCAACTTTTATTTTCTCTGAAATTTTCGCATTGTTCAAGTTCTTCTATATTTTTATTTCGGTTTTTCATTTCTGCCATGATTGGCTAAGGAGCTAATCAACTAACCCACGAATTGAGTTCCGCCGTTCCAGAGGACATTTTTGCCTCATATTGAGTTCGTTCTTTCTTTTCCCTTTTGTATTTCGATTCTGGATAACTTAAGGGAAGAGGTGTCGAATGTTAGATTTAACATTTAGGTTGATTAATCGAAAGGGCTTACAATCAAAACGGGTTTAAGTGCGCACTGTACGTTGAATGAGTGAACACGCCGAGTTTCTGATAAAATGCTAGGTGATCATCTAGTAGTTTCGTTTTTCTAATTGAATGCAGGGATTCCGACTTGTTTAGGATCAACCACGAATTCAGTGGTCCAATGATGGATTTTTAGGAACTCAAGTCTAGGTTGGTTGCTTTTTAATTGTTAATTTCATTTTTTTCTTTTATCTTTTATCTGTTGCTATTGAAATTGAACAAACCCCCCCCCCCCATTTTCATTTATGTTGCTATTTCTGTTATGTGCTATTTTCAATCGATCGAATTGGTTCATTGCGAATTCCTTGGGAAACGATTCAGGTTGCTCTATATTACAAGTTTATTTTCAGAGCCTGATTAATTTGAGTGAGTTCGACAGTCACGTTAAATTTTGGCGCCATTGCCAGGGACTTTGCATTGTCCTCTAACCTTGATTGCTGCATAATATAGTAGAATAAATTCATCATATCACATGTTGCATAGCATAGCTTAGTTGCTTTTTTTTTTTTCTTCGGTTTCTTTTTGTTGCTGTATTTTTTTCGATTTTTGTCAACTATCTCCGATTGCTCTGAAAAGTGGTCAGGAGCTAAGAAAAAAATCAAGTAATATTTTTCAGGCTCCTACGGAGTAGGTAGGCTGAGGTAGGGTGGAATTTTGCCAAATTCCATCATTTAGACCACTTTTTTTAAAAATTTTTCAATTTCATGATTTTTAAAAATCATCAAAAAATTACAGAAAATCATAAATACATTTGATAATTTTTCTGTGGTGTTTGTTTAATTTTTAAAATTCATTTGATAGTGTTTTAGATTTTATTTTGGTTTATTTCATGTTTCTGCCTAGTTTTCCTTATGCTGCTGTATGACTAGGAGTAGTAGCAATGACCTGTTAGCTTTTGATCCTGAGATAGAGAGAACATTGCATGCTGCTCAAAGGGCTTCTAGGCTAAGTCATACAATTGATACTGAGCATTTTGAGCATACTAATTCTGATTCTGATTCCAATTCTGTTGCATCTGTTAGCTTCATTCCTCTGATAACATGGAAAATCGGACATTGAAGGAATTGGCTGCACCTGATGTTAACTATCAGCCCTTATGCATCCAATATCCTAATCTTGAAGCTGACTTTGAACTTAAATCTGGTCTTATCCATTTGCTTCCCAAGTTTCATGGTCTTGCAGGTGAGGATCCACATAAGCATTTGAAGGAGTTCCATGTGGTTTGCAGCACAATGAAGCCGCAAGGAATTGATGAGGAACAGATTAAATTGAGAGCTTTTCCTTTCTCTATAGATGGTGGAGCTAAAGACTGGTTGTATTACCTCCAACCCTCATCTATTAGAAGCTGGAATGACATGAAGAGATTGTTTCTGGAGAAATTTTTCCCAGCCTCAAGAGCCACTGCAATCAGAAAAGAGATATGTGGGATAAGGCAAGTGAATGGAGAGAATTTGCATGAATATTGGGAGAGGTTCAAGAGGCTATGTTCGAGTTGTCCACACCACCAGATAGCTGACCAGTTACTGATAGTATATTTCTATGAGGGCTTGCTGCCCATGGACAGAAATATGGTGGATGCAGCTAGTGGTGGAGCTTTGGTTGATAAGACACCTGCTGCTGCCAGACAATTGATAGCAAACATGGCAACTAATTCTCAGCAATTTGGCACTAGAGCAAATAGCAGTAGGTTAGTGTTCTCAATTCAAGCACCCCCAGCCCAACATCACAGTGCCTAGAAACCAGCAGTAGTGTCCAGTATAGACCACCAGAGACTGGAAAACAGACTAGATGAATTGACCTCATTGGTAAGGCAGTTGGCAGTGACACAAATAGTGCAGGCTCCCACTCCCTATGATCCACTCCAGTCCACAGATGCTTGCTTGACTTTGCAAGAAGGTAGCTCTCAAGACCAATCAGTAGCTGCTGCATGAGTTTTTCCTGGAAAACCACAGTATCAACAAAGAATAAAGAAAGATAATCCGTATTCCAATACTTTCAATCCTGGCTGGAGAGATCATCCAAATTTCAGGTGGAACCAGAACTAGCAGTACCAGCAGAGGCAGAACTATGCACAGAAAAGACAAAATGTCTAGCAGTCTATACCTCCACCACTAGTGCAACAGCAGCCACCAGTGCAACAACAGACTAGCAGTAGTGGTCCCTCATTGGAAGATTTGGTGAAGCAGCTTGCAACAAATAGTTTGCAATTCCTGCAAAGAACAGAATCTTCAATTCAGAATTTGCAAACTCAGATTGGGTAGTTAGCAACTTCACTGAACCAACTGCAACCCCAGGGATCCAGTAGCTCTCTTCCTTCCCAGACAATTCCTAATCTGAAAGGGAATGTCAGTGCTATATCCCTAAGGTCTGGAAAGCAACTAGAGGAGCCCAAGCAAGCTGCTGCTGAAGCTGAACCAACCCCAGAAAAGGGGAGCAATGAAACACTGAAGCAAGGCAGTGATCAGTCCAAAATTCCCATCCCTCTACCTTTCCCTCAGAGAGCCCTTCCATCCAAAAATTTAGCAGAGAAAGCACAAGAGAAGCAGATCCTTGAGACATTCAGAAAAGTTGAAGTCAACATTCCTCTCTTAGATGCGATCAAGCAGATTCTCAAATATGTCAAATTTCTAAAGGAGTTGTGCACCAACAAGAAGCGACTACAAGGGAATGAGCGAGTGAGCTTGAGTCGAAATGTGTCAGCACTCATCCAGCCTATGCCTAAGAAATGCAAAGATCCAGGGACATTTACTATTCCTTGCATTATTGGAAATTGTAAATTTTCTGATTGCATGCTAGACTTAGGTGCTTCCATAAATGTCATGCCTGAATATGTTTATAATTCTCTTGGTCTTGGTCCTTTGAGTGCTACTGGTGTTGTCATTCAGTTAGCTAATAGGAGTAATGCTCACCCTGCTGGTTTGATTGAGGATGTTCTGGTTAGAGTTAATGAATTGATATTTCCTGCTAATTTTTACATTTTAGAGATGGAGGGTGAGTCTCCTAGCAGTGGACCCCCGATTATTCTTGGGAGACCTTTCTTGAAAACAGCTAGGACCAAGATAGATGTGCATTCTGGTACTCTTTCCATGGAATTTGGTGATAGTATTGTGCATTTTAATATCTTTGATGCCATGAAACACCCTAGAGAGGAGCATTCAGTTTTGTGCATTGATGTGATTGATGATGTCGTTAATGATGCTTATGTTGAGTTATGTGCAGATTATCCAGATTTTGCATCTGTTAATGACACTGTTGTGTGTGGTTGTAGTGACAATGAATGGTGTCTTATTTTCACTAATTTTTCATGTTTTTCTAATTTTTGTGATGCACTTCATAGTGATGTTGATATTGCTGATAATTTTAATGTGCCATCTGGGCAGAATCTAGATCTTTTGAATTTATTTTCAGGCACTACAGGTTCAAATGATGCACATGCTGCAGAATTGGTGCAATCTGCCAACCTTCTTCCCTCTACTGAACAACCACCTAAGTTGGAGCTGAAATCTTTGCCTGATCACTTGAAATATGCCTTCTTGGAGGAGAATGAGCAGTTGCCAGTCATTGTGGCAAGTAACCTTCTACCTGATCAAGAGGAGCAGCTGCTGAGATTATTGAAGGCAAATAAGAAGACGATTGGGTGGACCTTAGCTGACATTGTTGGTATTAGCCCTTCCATGTGCATG
Source organism: Dalbergia cultrata (assembly GCA_031216105.1). Classification (NCBI taxonomy): domain Eukaryota; kingdom Viridiplantae; phylum Streptophyta; class Magnoliopsida; order Fabales; family Fabaceae; genus Dalbergia; species Dalbergia cultrata. The sequence continues at coordinate 51,405,778 of CM062346.1, forward strand.
CATCGAATTTCATTGGAAAAAGGTGCTAAGCTAGTGAGACAACCTCAGAGGCGCCTGAATCCCCTTATTTTGGATGTGGTGAAGAAGGAAGTGACTAAGCTCTTGCAATCTGGCATTATCTATCCCATCTCAGACAGCCAATAGGTTAGCCCAGTTCAGGTAGTTCCTAAAAAATCTGGAGTGAATGTTGTGGCCAACCAGAAGAATGAGCTAATTCCCACAAGAGCTCAAAACAGCTGGAGAGTCTGCATAGACTACAGGAAGCTCAACCAAGCCACCCGCAAGGATCATTATCCTTTACCCTTTATTGATCAAATGCTGGAACGGTTGGCTAGTAAATCTCACTATTTCTTCTTGGATGGCTACTCAGGCTACTTCCAAATCCACATTGTGCCTGAAGATCAAGAGAAGACTACCTTCACATTCCCCTTTGGAACATTTGCATACAGAAGGATGCCCTTTGGACTCTGCAATGCACCTTAAACCTTCCAGCAGTGCATGGTAAGTATCTTTTCTGAACTTTTAGAGGATTGCATGGAAGTGTTTATGGATGATTTTACTGTTTATGGGTCTTCTTTTGATGCATACTTGGGTAATTTAGCTAGAGTTTTGAATAAATGCATTGAGACCAATCTTGTGTTGAATTTTGAGAAATGGCATTTCATGGTTGAGTCAGGGATAGTTTTGGGACACATTGTATCCAGGAAAGGCATTGAGGAAGATCCTGCTAAGATAGATGTTATTTCTACTTTACCTTACCCCGTTTCTGTGCAGGAAGTGCGTTCTTTTCTTGGTTATGCAGGATTCTACCAGCGCTTCATCCAAAACTTCAGCAAGATTGCCTGACCCTTGACTAAACTTTTGCAGCACAACACAGATTTTGTGTTTGATGATGAGTGTAAGTCGACTTTCAACCATTTAAAGCGCTGCCTAACCACGACTCCGGTGATCCAATCACCAGATTGGTCTTTTCCATTTGAGCTGATGTGTGATGCCTCCAACTATGTTGTTGGTGCTGTTCTTGCTCAACGAGTCAAAAAGGCTCCTCATGTCATTGCTTATGCCTCCAAGACTTTGGATTCTGCCCAGTCCAATTACACAACCACTGAGAAAGAACTTTTGGCTGTTGTTTTTGCACTTGATAAATTTAGGTCATATTTGCTAGATACTACAGTTACTGTCTTTTCTGACCATGCAGCCTTAAAGTATCTTTTGAAGAAGCCAGATGCTAAGCCCCGACTCATTCGGTGGATGTTATTGCTCCAAGAGTTCGACATTGAGATTAAGGACAGAAGTGGAGCAGAGAACTGGGTAGCTGATCATTTGAGTCGAGTCACTCACCATTATGACTTCTCTCCCGTTCGGGATGATTTTCCTGATGAGCAGCTTTTACAGCTACAAGGTACGCTTCCCTGGTATGCTGATTTGGTAAATTATTTGGTTGCTGGTGTTTTTCCTGCTGATTCCACTAGAGCCCAGACTCTGAAATTGAAAAGTGAATCTAAATACTATGTTTGAAATGACCCTTATTTGTGGAGATTTTGTAATGACAAAGTGATTAAGAGATGTGTACCTGATAATGAGTTTCATTCCATTTTGCAATTTTGCCATGCTTCTGCCTGTGGTGGTCACTTTGGACCCCAAAGAACTGCTAGGAAGGTACTAGATTCTGGTTTATTTTGGCCTTCCTTGTTTCATGATGCACATCTGTTTTGTAAGTCATGTGAGAACTGTCAGCGAACAAGGAGTATTTCCCGTAGGCATGAGATGCCCCAACAACCCATATTGTTTTGTGAAGTTTTTGATGTCTGGGGTATTGATTTTATGGGTCCATTTCCTGTTTCTCATGGTTTTACTTACATATTGCTGGCTGTTGATTATGTTTCAAAATGGGTTGAGGCAAAAGCCACCCGGACTAATGATTCTGCTTTTGTTGTAGATTTTGTCAGGTCTCACATTTTCTGTAGGTTTGGTGTTCCTAGAGCTATTATCAGTGACCACGGCTCTCATTTCTGTAATCGAAGCATGGGTGCTTTATTACGAAAGTATGGAGTGATACACAAGGTTGCCACAGCATACCATCCACAGACCAATGGCCAAGCTGAAATCTCGAACAGAGAGATTAAGCAAATTCTTTAGAAAACTGTTAACTCTAACCGGAAAGACTGGAGCAAGAGGCTAGATGATGCATTGTGGGCATATCGAACTGCATACAAGACTCCGATTGGGATGTCTCCTTTTCGGCTTGTTTTTGGTAATGCATGTCATCTTCTGATAGAGTTGGAGCATCAGGCATATTGGGTCATTAAGCAATGCAACATGGATTTGGCCAAGTCAGGGGTGGAGAGGAAGCTGCAGTTACAAGAGCTTAGATTAGATGCCTATGAGAGTTCACGTTTATACAAAGAAAAGACAAAGGCATTTCATGATTAGCACATCCTGAGAAAAGAGTTTGTTGTGGGCCAGAAAGTTCTTTTATTTAACTCCCATCTTAAATTTATGCCTGGTAAACTTCGATCAAGATGGGATAGCCCTTTTGTGATTACTAATGTCTTTCCTTATGGTGCAGTAGAGTTATGTGATGAACAAACCAGGAGGATTTTCACTGTGAATGGACACCGTCTGAAGCATTTTTATGAGGGACCTCAGCAGCAACCTGAGGAGACAAAGATTAAGCTCACTGATGCTACATATCCTCCTTAAGGGAGTTTTCTTTCCCTTTCTCTATTTTTCTTTTCTTTGCGCTTTTAATTTCAACTTTGATTGTTAATAAAAGGATTTTGGAAATAATGCAGTTTGCACCCTCCTTCTGATAATTGTTGAGTTGTACATAGTATTATTGGACTTGGATATTTTGTTTTTGATAGATCATTTTGTTGGACTGAATTTCTTGACTTTTGGATTATCTGACTTGGTAGTTGAACTTGTGATGCTGAACATGTGTTGGTATTGACCTTTGTGAGATTTTGGACCTGTGTGAATGGAATATATTTCCTGCATTCTTTCTTTCTTGTGTGCTTCTGCTCATGATTCTGTTCTCTAGAACTTGCTCTTAATCTTTTTGAAACTGCATTTTTCACTTGTATGCATGAATATGATAAAGGCCTTCTTTCTTTTAGTTACCACTTTGGCCAGATAGCCTTCCCTTGTATTATATCCCCGTTGGTTAGCCCCATTGTGCTCTTAATTACCATCCTTGTCTTAGCCACATTACAAGCCTAAGTGTAAAACCATTTTATTCCGCACCTTGGACATTTATTGAGCATTGGTTGCACCTTAGTGTTTGTGTTTAAGTGTGGGGGTTGCCCAGGTGTGCAACAATTTAAGTGTAGGGGGAAGCTATTTGATGCCAGTTGTTATTTGGTATTGGTTTCTCGTTGTTTTGTTATGGAATATAGAACTTTTCTCTGTTAAAAAAAAAACAAACAAAAAAAAAGAGAAAAAAAAAATTTGTTTGTAAAGTGCATTTCATTACTTAGTTGGTTTTGAGCAAACCTTGGTGTTACTTGACTAATGCTCTTCTAAATTTCTTGGGTGCTTAGCCTTTCATTCCTTGTCCATACCTTGCCCATAGCCCCATTACAACCTTGAATAATAAATCCTCTTGATTTGTGTATGCTTGTGTTTTGAGTAGTAGAGAAGTAGAATTTGAGCAAGCTTATGGTAGGACAATTTTGTTGAGTGGAATTTGAGTGATACACTTGCTACCCTATACACTTGAGAGGTTGATTGAGAGCATACCTTGAGAGGCCATCTTGCGTGATTAGCATCATCAATTGAAATTGCCATGTTTTGTAATCTGAGATGAAGAAATTTTTGTCATGATTGGTTGGTTGATCTTTTGAAGTTTTGTGTTCCCTGTCCAAATTTTGCATTCTTGACAATTGTTAGAAAGGAGAGGTATATCCTTTAGTCTTTATCTTTGAGTCTTTATGTTTTGTTGTGTTTTTAATTTTGCCCCGGAGTGCAAAAGGATAAGTGTGGGGGGATTTGATAATTGATTTTTTATCACACTTTATTTTTGCAATTGAATAATGATTTTTGGGGTTATTTAGTGTTTAACTATTAGTTTTCGATCTAAATTGGATTTTGGGCTTTTAAGTGGAATTAATCACAACTTTTGTTTCAGGTGCCCGATTAAAGGCCAAATTTGGACAAGGCAGTCATGAAATGCTGGAGCAGAGTTGCATGGGACCAAAACCATTAGTTTCGGTTTTTGTTTGGGCCGGTTTCTATCCTTTGAACCGGTTTTTTTTTTTTTATTTTAAGAGTTGGAAAACAGAGAGACTACCATTTTATTTTATTTTTGTTTTTTATTAAGACCTAGAAACAGGAAGAACGGGGGTGTGTTGTGTTCGGATTTTTCATAGTCCAACTTTTATTTTCTCTGAAATTTTCACATTGTTCAAGTTCTTCTATATTTTTATTTCGGTTTTTCATTTCTGCCATGATTGGCTAAGGAGCTAATCGACCAATCCACGAATTGAGTTCCGCCGTTCCAGAGGACATTTTTGCCTCATATTGAGTTCGTTCTTTCTTTTCCCTTTTGTATTTCGATTCTGGATAACTTAAGGGAAGAGGTGTCGAATGTTAGATTTAACATTTAGGTTGATTAATCGAAAGGGCTTAAAATCAAAACGGGTTTAAGTGTGCACTGTACGTTGAATGAGTGAACACGCCGAGTTTCTGATAAAATGCTAGGTGATCATCTAGTAGTTTCGTTTTTCTAATTGAATGCAGGGATTCTGATTTGTTTAGGATCAACCACGAATTCAGTGGTCCAATGATGGATTTTTAGGAACTCAAGTCTGGGTTGGTTGCTTTTTAATTGTTAATTTCGTTTTTATCTTTTATCTTTTATCTGTTGCTATTGAAATTGAACAACCCCTCCCCCCCGGGCCATTTTCATTTCTGTTGCTATTTCTGTTATGTGCTATTTTCAATCGAGCGAATTGGTTCATTGCGAATTCCTTGGGAAACGATTCAGGTTGCTCTATATTACAAGTTTATTTTCAGAGCCTGATTAATTTGAGTGAGTTCAACAGTCATGTCAGAGACAGAAGATCATCAATCTGAAAAATATGTCCCTCTCAAGCCAGAGAAGAAGGAAAAAGAAAAGATGCATAAGACATAAAAAAAAAAAGGAAAAAATGTCACAAACAACGAAACCTTCTGAAGCTGAGCCTGAGTCCTGAGAAAATGATCTACCACAAGGTAAACCTGACAAGCTCCCTATCTGAAAGAAGCTCACTAAGCCAAAGCTTAAAGAACTGCCTGAGGGAATAAGCAAAGCAACACTTATTTTGAGAGACATGTGTGATGCTACACAAATAGGAGTTGAAGGCAAAGAATCTGACTCCTCAGAAAATGAAGAAGAGGAAAAGAGAATTCTTAAGGAATAAAGAATACTCCAAGAAGAAGAGGTTAGAAGAAGCTAGGGAATTACAATAGGATAAAGGTATTCAAGGGTCAATCACACAAAGAAGAAGACCCTCTGTACAAAATCTTTTCATTGTAATTGAAGAATAATCAATAAGACCCATGACTGAGCAATTTGGATACACCTCATTTTCCATCTCAGCTGCACCTCCCAGAGACACAGAAGCTTCGGAAACAAACTTCACTTTTGAGCCAGCAATGCTCCCATAAGAACAACAATCATGGAGCCAAAAGTGACCTCCTCAGGTGAAGAAGATGACTTCATGATGATTAGTTAATTAATGGAATCAATGTCTAAATCTATTACATCAGAATCTCACCTGAAGAGGAAGGAGTGGATGAATTGAACTTCTTCGTCAATGAAATCTTTTCTAATCTGGAACTGATTCACAAAGAGTCATCCGTGACGTCAATCATTGAGGAACCAGATGAGGAGACTCATGAAGAACAATCTACTATGATTATATTAGTACCTCAACCTTCTCTTTCTATTCACATCACTTTAATGGAAGAAGAATAAGAGGATAGAACATTAGAAGTTTATGGTGCTCTTGCTGAAGAAGCTATGGTTTCTGGCTCAAATCATATACTTGAAGGTGCCATCACTTCTAGTCCTAAACCTACTTCTACTCCTACTGCACCTAATGTTGACATATCACCCTCCACGCCTCCTACTGTTGATGCTGAAATAGAGGCTAAATCACTTAAATCTGGAGACACTATACCCTTTAACATCCCTGAGCCCTATCCAAAAGCAACTTCAGCATCATAACCCATCAACTTACCTCCTCCAATCTCAACCAAGCTCTCCTCAAGCTATCAATTTAATTAGATTATCTTGTGGCATCTAAAAGAGATTACCTCTACAAAAGATAGACTTGAGGCAACAATAATAGAGCAAGGTAACTATCTCAGACAAAATGAAGAATTGCAACTTCATATTCTACAAACCATCCAAGAAATTCTACAAGAGCCGAAATGTCAAGGTTGAAGATGAGGCTCCTATTCCTTTCTTGCACACCCCTTTTTGACGATGACAAAAGGGGGAGAAGAAGATAGATGAAGAAAATCCTATGCAGAGGAACTCAAGTGCAGAATGTGGAACTCAAGAGGAGATCATGCTGAGGAGAAGCCTAGAAAATCTTTGTGCATGCATTTTTTTTTCTAGAAATTGTTTATAATCTAACAATTTCTATCTTGGATATTATAATTTGACATAACTACTTGACTATCGTGTTCAATGGTTGGTTTAATTTTTCTTTTACTTTAAGTCTTAAATATGCTATGATACATATATGGTTCTTTTAAGCTCTGATTCATGTCAATGCCTACCTATCATGCTTAGCTAATCATATATCATGACCTGCTTATGTATACTTTTAAGCTCTTAACCACTTGCTCTGATTTCATTAATCATTCAAATGCTAGAGTAGTAAGTTCACATATGTATTCATGATTAGCACTAGCAAGTATCTTGTGAAGCACAAACCTCTTCATTGATTGGTTTGATACTCATATTTAATTGATGTGCTTCGATATGTATAATTTGCTTAAAATGCCTATTTTCATAAAAACACATTGTCCTTGACACACGTATGAGATTTTCTGTTTAAATTGATCAAATATGGTTGTGGATAGTTTCTGAGAACCATTCAGAAACCTATTTCTATATGCTTCTAACCCAACCGAGATTAGTCTGTTAGTCTCAGAACCATCTTGAGTGTGTGGTGCTTACATCATTATATAATGTGTTATATTCTGATGTATCAGTGAGAAAAATTTCATAGTTTGCACAAACATATATCAGTTTTCAAAAATATTTTCATACTATGATGCCTATGCAAAAAGTTTCCTTGCTAAAAAAGCTCACTTGTGCTTAACGATATGATAAAATTGGGTTTGATCCCAAATGAGCTTCAGAAACCTTAAATTGTAAAATGCTGATATCATTTATATTAAGGTTTCTCTGAGCGTCAAAAACTATTTTTGTATCACTTGAGATTTCTCATGACATGCTCTAAAAGTTTATCATATATATGTCTTTGAGCATCAGTTTTCAAATGAGCTTAGGAAAAAAATGTATTGAATAAGGATTTCAATCAAGAAAGAATATCACAAGTATTACTTGTTTATTATTTATTCAAGCAATCTAAATTTTAGAAAGTCTTCTTTTATAACAAAAGTGTTAGGCTGTTGGTGCAATAGGACTTAAACGATGACATCTGCTTTAGTATATTTGCAATACAATCTCAATAAGCACTCTGATTTAATTCAGAAAGTATCATCATAAACCAAACAGCTCTGGTTTGAGTTAACTTAAGGCTTCAAAATTTTCTTGAACATATCTAATCATGCCCTAAGAAAAGGACTTACTAAAATTTAAAATATGTGATGTTTTGAAAGAACATGTGCTTCTCTAGATATATTTCATTATATTTCTTTCAATATCTCTTCAAATGATTTTCTTCAAATTGGTTTGTCATCATAATAAAGAGAGAGATTGTAATCTCCAAAACCTTTTAGAAAGTATGAGTTTTAATGTTTTGAATGACAACAAACCCAATTTAAAAAATATATTTTGAAGAATGACTAATGTCTGTCTTGAGTTTCTTGACTAAGCAAAACATGCATTTCTAAAGTGCATAGCACGGACTTGAGGGAGAATAATTTCATTATACATGTGCAAACATGTTTTATCTCGTGTTAAGAGACTAAGCTTAAATGAAGTGAATATTATATCATGTAAAGTATGCTTACATGCATCAAGGAATGAAAATAATCAAAGCAAGAACAAGAAACCAAGGAAAAAGATCTTCAGAAAGTAGCACGAGACATCGGAAAGTATGCTGAAAATGAAGATATCATACAAAATCTAATACCAACGTGTTACTCAATCTTCAATCATCATAATTGCAAATCATTCATCATCATAATGCACAAATTGAAGATTAGAATATCAAAGAATTATCAAGGAACTACCAGCGCATGTCAGAAAGCTCACTTCACTGTGAGGCGTTGAACGCTACAGGACAATGAGGGAAATTTGAAATTCAAATTTCAAATCTCAAGTTAAACCCAGTTTTGTAACTAGTATGTCATCTCTTTTGCCTATTTGGTTAACCATTATGAAGCTTTTAAAATGAAGGGCTCAGAAACCATGATTAGAAAGTAGAAAAGAAGGTTATGAAAAGACATCAAAAGCCTCAACAATACAACGGCTTCTGCAACCGATGTAACAAACTGTTAGCCTACTCTTCTAGATTGCTTTTCCAAGACACAATGGGTGATATACACGTCACTTGAAGATCTGATCAAAGGCAACAGTCATGAAGGAAGACCGCTATAAATGGAGATGTTATGTTCAAATGCCAATGAGAGAGTTGAATAGACAAGAGTGGAAATTCTGGAAAAATCTCTCCACATTTCCTGTGATATTCTTCATATCATAAAATCAGTTTCCTTGAAGTGTAAAAATCATCTTTCTATGTTTCTTAATGATTTGTATACTTTTCTTAGGAAGAGATGTTAGAGAGAAATTGCTCATGTTTTTTAGGTCTGTTTTATTGAATATCTGTAAGGAAACTTGGGTATAGATTAGTTTGAGTGGCAACCCACACACTTAACCTTTGTATACTTGATCTGGTAGTGATTAGTGAGACATAACTTGGAGAAGCTAAGGTAAAACTATTTACGACGTAATGGTAAAGGCGTTGTATTCATTATGCTTCAGCTTGGAGAGGCTGGGAAGAACTACTTGCAACATGGTGATAGAGGCGTTCTATTCATCATGGTTCAGCTTGGAGAGGTTAGTAAGAACTACTTACAACATGGTGGTAGAGGCGTTCTACTTATCATTGTTCAGCTTGAAGAGACTAGAAAGAACTACTTGCAATGTGACTGTAGGGGTTGTCTACTAGTCACTGTTCAACTTGGAGAAACTGGTATAAAACTACTCATTTCAGCTTGGAGAGGCTGATTCAAAACTACTCAGTTGTGACAGTGGGGGTTGTCTACTGGTCACTAGTAATAGCTTGGGAAGGCTACGGTAAAGACTATCCAGTTTACTTTCTTAGGTCGAGAAATTTACTTTCTTAGGTTGAGAAAGTTGTTTTAGTGGAATCTCAACATGTGTTGAGTAGTGGATGTAGGTAGGTTTGGCCGAACTAATATAAAATATTTGTATCATCTTTCTTCTCCCTGATCTCTTATCTTTATGTTGTGCACATTAATTTAATAACTGCTAAAATACTATTAATGTTGCGTCATTATTAAAAAAGGCTTCAAAGATCTACTTTCTGAAACAAATAATCATGTTTCTGTTGCATTTCAAGCCTAAAACTTGATAGTATTTTTGTTAAATGTTTCAGATTTGAAGAAAAATGTAAAGTACAATTCAATCCCCTTTCTCGAGTAGGATGGTCATATAAGGTTCGCTGTAGCAAGTATTTCTTGTTGCAACTAGCAGAGGGTGAGGCAGCTTCACTACAGTGAGTTTTTCTCACTGTAGCAAGCAAGACAGGCAGCAGGTTCACTACAGTGAAGACCCTTAATATCAATACACATGAAAATGATGCAGTTTCATTAAAACTCCCCCCAACACTATATAAACTCATCCTTAGGCTCGGGTCAAACACCCTAGCCGCCACCAACGTCTCTCTATGCCTCTCCCTCGTGTTTCTCTCCCATTCTTCCTCTTACCTAAGCTTCTGGTTAGTGTTTTTATGGAATTTAGCAAGTTACATCCTTTTTCATCTAGATTGTAAGTTAAGGTGTTAACAGGCATGATTTTGTCACACTATTCTCCCTCCCTATCATTCCAAATTGAGTTATTAGAAATAATACAAATTGTTTATATTTTCATTATACCCTTTCGCAGTCACCAATGCTTATCATACCCCTAAAGTCAACTTGTCATTGGAAGCACATTCTCGGCTACCAATGGTGAGTGAGTAGTTGCTCATGGCTATATTCTAGCCATTAAAATTATTTTAGAAAATGATTATTATCACTGTTATCATGAAAATCATATTTTGGAAAACTCATGGGGCCATTATTTGTTGCATGATTATTTGAAGGTGTCACCACTTTAAGTTATATTATATTTTAGAACTATGTGATTTTATTTGACATGATATGAATTTTCTCATTAAAAAATGGGTTGACAATTATTGTGATTTTTATAGCTAAAAGTATTATTTAATTATCAGATACAAACAGTAGGCAAGACATCATAAATACAAATAGTAGAAAATATTATTATTATTATCTGTTTGGCACAATATGACCTAGGTAGTTACTATAAAACAGTTAAGGAGATAGAATAATTCATAACTATTTGTTAGTTACCATAAGAATAACAGTTAGAATAGCAAGAACAAATATGATGTTGTGTAAATTTTAGTTATGTATATATATTGTCCAGCTTAATATTAAAACACAGTTAAACAACTAGTACAACCCCCAGTTAAAATAAGAAATAGTAAGTTTAGCATGATAAAAGTTTAGCTCGTTGATGGAGAGTAGTTAATATCTAAGTTACGCAAATAGATTAGTATATACTTATTATGTATTATAGGAAAACAACTAGAATAATAAGAATGACCCAAGTAACAAATAGATTTTATTAATAGTTATTAGATAGCATGATAGGATTCAGTCAATTAATAGAATTAACTAATAGCTTTGGCAACCTCTACGATTAAATTATGAATTAGTTATTAAAGTATAAGAAGTGTTCAGTATATTAGTCTCTAAAATTAATTTACTTATATAGGATGAGAGAAATCGATTTCTTAGAAATAATAAACTAGATAAATAATAATTAAAGATTCACAGTTAAACCATTGATGTTATTATTATCGTGACTATTGACATTACAAATGGGTGAGCAAACAACATAGCATGAACAGTTTCTACGACATAATATTTAATATTTAATTCTTATCACATAAGTAGCAAAAAAGATATAAGGAATAAGATTGAGATCAGTATAATAAAATTGCGATTTGTGTTAGAAAAGTCGTTGACCTTGGTACGCCTAGCTGCCAAGGAGGTGATGTACCAAGCGGTTATGAAGGCAGTCTTATGAGATGTTAACTTTGGTATGACTAGCTACCAAGGAGGCGATATACTAAGCGGCTATGGAGGCAATCATATGAGTCATTAACTTTGGCGTATCTTGGTGCCATGGAGGTGTTATGCCAAGCGACCATGGAGGCAAGCTTTTGTGACTCAAATACACCACAGTATATGGTCCCAACGAGGACAATTCCACAAGTAAATATTTATGATACAAGCGAATGCTTGTTGAATATGAGATTAGCTTTAAGCTAATTTGCTGTAAGTTGGAATTATGTAGTTAAGACGAGGATCAAAGTGCAAGTATGTAAATATTATTACTACGTAATTACTCACATTTTCATATTGTATGTATTATTATTATGTAGTTCCTTGTTATCCCATACAAGTTGAGGATAATTATCTACTCACTAAGTTTTAATAAACTCACATTTCTCTTTTCCTCACCTTACTGTTAGCCATGGCAACATCACCTAAGAGGGGGGTGAATTGGATAATTTGAAAACCATTTCAAATTTAAAAGATAATTCAATTTTATATATTCAAATTATGAACATAGCGGAATGATTATAGAAAATATATAAATATTGCAAATTACTCAAATAGAACTTGTTTGATAGAGGAAATACGAGAATTATCGGTGTTGATAAGAATGATAAATGTGATAAATTAAATTTGGAATAAAGTAAAAGGTTAAGGGAAGAGAGATGCAAACTCAATTTATATTGGTTTGATTACCTCTTGTGGCCTACATCCAGTCCCCAAGCAACTTGCATGAGAGCTTTCACTAAACTCTAAGTTCCAAGCCTTTACACCAAAGAGCATTCTCATACCTTGGGATCCATCACCATTTATGTTTGAGTGTCTCAAGAACCAAGAGATACCCTACTCTTGTTCTAACAAGAGATACATCATCCTTGCACACAAAAACTCACTTACATATACAAAGTATCACTCTCTATGTAGAGAAGATGTTAGAAATTGAAGCACTAGAAGATTTCTCCGAGTATAAGAGTTTTGGCCATAAGTTTGATGAAAAGATTGATTATTGAAAACAAGTGTTAGATGATCTTTTTAATTTGTTTTCTACATCTTAAAAATTGTTAAATAATGAGTATTTATAGACAAAAGTTTGTGTAGACCATTGAGGATTAATCCCAAAAGATGTCTCTTCAAAACAAACTCATTTGCATATTTTTGGGCTTGGTAATTGAACGGAGGTTGTCGCCTACCTCCTCAAATTAAAAATTTATTTTAATCCTAAGTTGCACAAACAATATAATAAAGGGCACAACCTAGGTCATCTCTCAAGGAGGCTTCAACACTTAGTTCGGAAAATTGGGGGTTTTGAAGAATTAAGATTAAAGTAATTTAAATTAAAAGATAATAGAAACAGTGAAGAAAGCACTAGTGTAAGATATTCCTAGGATTTGAATTAATTATCATTGACCAAATATTTAATTCATTAGTGGAGATTAGTAATTAATTACTGACAATTCTACTAGTGATCAATCGATCCTTAGAATTTTATCAATGCAAATAACTAATAAATGAGATCTCAATTTATTTAGAAATTACAGTGATTTAAGGTACCAATTGCTATAGCCTAACCGCCAACAAAAGGTTAATTCTATTGTTCTCCCTTAAACATTAACCAATAGATCTATCAATTTATACCTAAAGGGTTTCCCAAACGACGATCGTCAATTTGGTTATTCCAATAAAAAATTATAGCAATCACTACAATAATTATAAGAATAGAAACTGAAGAAAAAAAGAAAACTAATGCATTCAATATAAACAAAGGGTCTTAAAAGTCATCCAAATTCATTCAGAAATCCCTACACTAGTACAACGATCTACTCCTCTATCTATGTAGGATTACAACAATGAAAATGAAAAAAGAACCTGAAAATAATAGCAATAATCATTGCCACAATCTCCAAGACAAAGCACTTTCACCAATGGAACCCTTAGAGAGAAGAAGAGAGATGTAAAGAGAGAATAATAGCAACCTAAAGTGTAGATCTAAAAGTGAGTCAAAAACTAGGGTAAAAGTTTGTGTCAATCCTTTAAATAATGCTCTTTAAAATGGGCCAAAATGGGGCCCAAAAATTGATTAAGTTGCTATTAAAATGCCATCTCATGAGCACTACAGTGCTTAACAGTGAGCTACGCTGATAAAAATCATTTTTCGGGTTTTGTGGAGCGTTGCAACGCTCATTTAGCACAGCAGTGTTGGACAGAACTTATGTCTTCACGTATTTGATCAGTTTTGATCCCTTAAACATCCAAATTTGTTTGTGACACTAGAAATAGAGATTGTAACCCTTTAGATAAGCTTTCCAAAGCCACAAATTCACCTCAATCGGACATATGTAGCTCTAGATATTATGAAAATACCAAATGAATGTCAAGTTGGACAGCATCAGAACATCAGCAACCTTTAATCTTGTAACTTGATTTTCACAAAGATGCTCTTAGAACTGGGTTTCAAGTTGAACATAAATGTTTTAGAGGACTTCTTGAGATTTCCAAAACATCTTTATTTGTCTCAATCCAATCTCTATAGAGAGATATACATATTTTCCATTACAATGCTTCTTGTAAATGTGCTCAAATGAGCTCAAGAACTCTTATATTTTGCTCCCTAATTGATTGTAGCTACAAGTTCCATGCAGAGAGTTTTCAGCCTTGTTCTTGACACATTACACTTGATCCAAAGCTCTTATGTACAAAATCATACTCAAAGAGACAAATCAAACACAACAAGGTGTAATTATAAATTATTCCCAAAATCAATGCAAAACCCAATAATTCTATCAAAAGTACAAAAGGAGGAATAAATTAAAATTCTAATTAATCACATAAATAACATAGTAAAACTCATGTAAAAAGCTAAGAATTAGAAGTAAGATAAGTGGCATAAATACCTTTTATCAGTAATTGATTACATGAACTGGTAATCAATTATGCAGTTCAAATTTTGAATTTTAGCAACGATCAAGTTCTAGTTATATGACATGGTAATCAATTACAAGCATTCCATAATTTGAAAATTAAATATTAAACATAGTTTAAGTCATTCTTTCACCTTGAAAAAACATTTCCTTTCAAATCAAACTCATGTTGTTACAAGTCAAATCAAATCAAATCATTACCTACAAACAATTAAATCTTTTTTTCTTTCAAAATCAAAATATTTCTTTTATAATAAAACCCATTACTATATTTGAAAGAAAAACTTGATTAAAAAATATTTTGAAACCAAATTGAAACATTAATTAACAAAATGACCAAATAATCTTGTCAAAAGAAAAACATTTTAACAACATGATCTAACCATTAGCTCTTGATTCGTTCTTCTTTGACCTCATTCTTGTTAGCTTCAATTGTTATAATCTTTCTTATTCAAAGGTCATTCTTGATACTTGGACTATTCTACAAAATAACTCACTTCAAAATTATCATTAGTCCAATAAAAAAAATCTCAATATACAAGATTCATTGAGATATAACACAATTAAACTAATTATACATAATATATATCTTAATATGCATGATTCCTAAGGATAGAACACTAGAATGTGCTTCATGCATATATTTGTTCACATAATGACAATGTGCTTTATGCATATCATTGTTCACATAAGAACATATTCAATATTCAACCACCAAAGCACTTATAAAAAGCTATTAGATATTTTCCATAAAGTATATTACTCAAATATCATTGTATGGTTAGCATACAACCACACATAATCTAATATATTATATTGAATATCCTTTTGAATTCATTTGTCATCATCAAATCATATCACATCAAACCACTTGGGTAAACCTAATTCTACACCTACAAATACAGCTACAAGTTCAAGTGCACTATAGGATCTACCTCAGTAGTGTTGCAGCATCTTTGGTGAGCTTCACTTCAGAGTGAAGCTTATTATAAGCTCATGTAGTTATAGAAGTGTTTCAATAATTGTGTAGGCAGGATCCCAGACATGCATAGTATTTTATTTAGTTATTTTTTGAATTTCAGCTATGTTATTAATTAAGTTTAGCACTGGCCTAGAGTATAGATATCACAGTTTTATATTCATGAATTATATTTTGAAAATATTTCTAGATTATGGAATTTAGTTAAATTTGATTTATTTAGATTATGTATTTTATCAATTATACATATTAGCTAGCCACATTATCATAAGCTTCCGTAGGGACCGTAGGTGTCGATCACATTCCCTAAGTGGGTCGTGACACAATTAGCCCTAATGAATGGAAAAAAAAAAAAAAAACTGAAAGGAAAGGTACATACTACATAGCACCTTGATGGCATTAGCCCACTTCGCAACGGGCATAGAAAAGATAAATCCCCATTTGGTAACGAGAAAAAGGTAGGTTGCACTAGAAGTGGTTGGTGGGAGTGGATTTTACACTCTGATTTGTCTAGTCCCACTTTACCCTCTAAGATGTCCTTAAGGATATTTTAATAATTAGCCTTTTTTAATATTTGTGATATTTTTAAATGTTTCTAATCAAAAAATTATTTTATATTTATAATTAATATATTACTACTATGATATTTTAAATTTATATTTAATAATTATACTAATTAATAATAAATACAAATATTAACTATGAATAAACTTCTAACATGACAAAAAATTCCAAACTTGAATATAAGGTTTAACTTGAAGTAAAAAGCGTAATGAAATAAAATTTAAATAACTTGTAAATTTAATGAAATATGAAATATAACACTTTTTAAAGTCATACTCATGCAATAATAATACATAACAAATCTTATAATATTTCAATTTCATCCAAATCATTTGTTTTAATTCAAATGTCTGCTCATCATTGTTAACAGAGCTGGATACATTGCACCTGGTCCGTATTAGCCCAGTTCGCAACGACCCTAGGAAAGACAGTTCCTTATTAGGTCAAGAGAGAAGACAGGTTGGTTAGACAGAGTTGATCTGTAATTTAAATGGACTCGAGAAAAAACAGGTCCCGTGAAAGTTTACTGGTTCGCAAGCTAGCTCATATTGCATTATTACCACACTAATTTGTGGAGGGTAAAGGTACAGCCGAAAACC
Organism: Dalbergia cultrata; assembly: GCA_031216105.1. Classification (NCBI taxonomy): domain Eukaryota; kingdom Viridiplantae; phylum Streptophyta; class Magnoliopsida; order Fabales; family Fabaceae; genus Dalbergia; species Dalbergia cultrata. The sequence goes on from CM062346.1 coordinate 51,422,397, forward strand.
TGAGTGATGGAGTCATGGAGGAAGTGTGGAAGACTAGGGATTTCAAATATACGCCATATTAGTAATTTTAGGTTTTTATTATGATTAATTTTTTTATCATGCTCATTTTAGGGCTTAAAAAATTGTAAACCGAAAAAAGATGTCAACGGACTACCACAGAAACTCGTGGATCAAGTTACCAAGTTTATAAATTCGTGGTTTAATTGGCTTGTAGATCAATTAATCCGAAAATTTGTAGCACTCAGACCCAAAAAAAAAAAAAATTGTAGCAGGACCAGATGAGTTTAATGTAACTCGTCCAAGCTACTACTCTTTTGAGAATTTTATTATAAGACAGGCTTAAATATGTTTAGTCCTCACAAATATGATTGATTTTGATTTTGGTCCCTTTAAAACTTTTGTCTGGGTTTTCGTCCCTCTTTTTTATATCATCATGTTTTTTGTTCCTTTTGTGTAAATTCAATATTAAATGATATATATAAGGATTAAAAGAAGATTCTCAGAATATTTAAAGAGAAAAAATAAATTTTTTAACTAAATGTATATTTAAGAATATTTATTGAGACCTAAATTTAGAATAATAGGGACCTAAAACAAAGAAAATGAAAAAATGACTAAAACAAAAGCAAAAGCTTTGGAGGGATCAAAATCATGACTAAAAATAGATTTGAATCTATAAGAAAAATAAACATAAAATATCCATTGCCCTTCACAATTTGCATTTTTTGCATTGCAATTACATTGATTAGTGTTACAGTAGTTTCCCATGTAACTGTCGATCCTTTATTTAAATGTTGGTTTTAAGGGACAATCCCATCTATCATACTACTTCCTCTGTTCTTGAATAATTGTTCAATTTTAAATACTTACTAAAATTAAGAAATTGATTGAGAAAATATCAATATTAGAAAAAATTAAGAATAATTAACTATATTATCCTTATTTCTTTTTAATACCTTAACTTTTTCTCTTCACCACCATTATATCCCTCTCCTTCTCTAATAGTATTTAATAGATATATTATTTAAAAAGTAATTAATACTACATAAATTTTATAAATAATTAGTTATTTATGGATAAAAAAAGTTTAAAATGATCATCATTTAATGACCAAGGAAGTATTGATTAAGAAAGGAAGTTAAAGAACACTATATTAATGTGAAGACGGATTGCTGCCTTAGATTCTACTTTCAAATGCAGTAAATATAAAATCAGTTTTGAAATATTTTAAAGAAATATTTATTAATGCTTTTCTTATTATAAATTACCAGTCAAATGCCCGTTAGTATTTAGTAATTAGTGTTACTCATTTCTCGCATGTTTATTATTAAATTAGATTAGATTAAGCGCTTTTACTATTAATACTTCCTCGAGGCTAAATTCAAGTCAACTAAGATCTGCCCAAAAGAAGCATATCTAAACCTCAAATGTAATGCTGCCAAACAAACACTGAACCCACCTACTCACTCTACAAACATTGTTGCATCGTAACTCGTTAAGTAACGTTTCTCAAACAGAACATAAATAGATTCCACCAATTTAAATAAATAAATTAAATAATAAAAAATTCCATACAAGCACATTCTGCGTATCGGAAGTAAAGTAAGAAAATGGGTAACCTTTCTTTCTTCTTTGGAAGTGAAACACTTCCATTTGTCATAAAATAATGAAACGCAAAACAATTTGGTAAAACAATGTTGTGAACCCATGTATGTACAAAGTCAGCTGACACCATAATGCTTCCTTAGATCACTAAAATCCTGTAGTTTCCTTGTTGACAAAATTGAGTACTGCCCCGCCTTCAAGAAGGCTGTCTCCATTTGCTTGCATCATAAATGTAGACTGGCAAATGTCCGCAGTCTTCCACCCAACACATCCAGCTACGTACACCAAAGTTTTAAGAACCAACACAAGCATCTGTCCAATGTCACAATGCCAGTTTATCCGCGTAGCAAGTCGGTCCATTCTCCAAGGTTGCGCGTATCTCTGGCTCATACGGCTCCGACCAACCCAGTCCGAGAGCTTTCCACTGTGAGAGATCACAGATTAGGGAGTCAGATTGCCCATAAATCTCCCCGAGATGGACAAGAATCTGCAGAAAAGCAATGGCTACACATCTCTCTTTCCCCCATTTCCAGCAGAGCTCTGCTTCTTCTGTATGCCATACTGCCAGGCATCTCTGGATTTATCACCCATATGATCAAAATCATCTAAGGAATTCTCCATCAAATACCTCGATGAACGATGATTCCCATTTCTTGAGCTTACTGGTGCACCCATCTTTTCTTCATCTTCAGATGGTGCTCCCAACCTGGACTCCATATGCGTGTCCGATCTATATCTAGGTCCAGCAGATCTTGTGCCCCTCATATTTGAGGTTGTCTTGCCAGGCAGTGGTGAGTAAACAGATCCCTTGGATACCACGAATTCCTTTGGAAGAGAGTCCATGTCCATATAGCAGTTTCGGGATTTTGCATCGGCAATCAATGCAGCCCAATCATCAGATTGTACCAGAGCATTTGCATTTCCCATGACCTGCCAATGACAATAAAAACAAATAATACAAACCAAAATGTGTGCCTTAGTCCATTACGTAAACAAAAATAAATTTAACACTCAAGATGCATTAGAAAGAGATCCATACCCAAAGGGCTCTCCTTGCACGTGTGAGTGCAACATTCATTCGACGTATATCTGCAACAAAGCCAACCCCATGACTTGATGCGCGCACACAAGACATTATAATGACATCACGTTCTTGACCTTGGAAAGCATCTACTGTATTGATATATAGATCCTTCCCTTCTTCTGAATTTATGACTTCCTCGAACTCACGCTGGAGGCATTTCAACTGCAGCTTATAAGGAGTAATTATGCCAACACTAATCTTTCCCATACCCAATGACTTCAATGTTTTCTGAAGATGCTCATACAATCGAAGACAAAATTGTGCTTCGTGTACGTTCTGGTAAGAGACTGATCCACCCCGGTGTGACTCCCGCCCATGTCTGATATCATAGAATAAATAAGGTCCAAGTAAAGGGTCCTTGTAGTATCCCTCATTCGGCAATTTAACCACACTTTCGCTGTCAGTAAGCCGCCCCTGATAAAAGTACCTAGAAGGGAAGTCCCGGATTTGAGGATGCATTCTATACTGCACAGACAACAACATTGTCGGGCATCCTGCCTGTTGGAACCTTTCAAAAAGACTCCTACTGTACATCAATGTTCCAGCAGCCTTGCTGATAACAGTAGCAGGAAGCTGCTGAGGATCTCCAACGAGAACGCACCGTGCTGCACCGAGAGAGAGAGGAGGCAGAACCGCCACCTCACTGGCTTGGGCTGCCTCATCAATGACCACCATATCAAAACCATGGGAAAGACGAGAGAACAACTTGCGACCACTACTAGAAACTGTAGTAAAAACTATCTCAGCTTCATTGGCAAAACTAGCCTCCAAACTAGCGCGAGCCTCTTCCAAATTGAAACTGCCGCCAGGTCGGAACCTAGTTTCCAATAGGGCAAGGCGAGACATCTCAACCAAAACCTTGTCCCTGTTTTCAACCACAGCTGCAAGGTTTTGGAGCAAAGCATCTCGACTCTGATCTCGGGCCATGAGAAGGTCAGGATCAACACCAACAGATCCTTGCGAGCGAACAGCAGCAGCAGTAGCATTTAGCTCTCTATGAAGACAATGTAACTGCTGAGTCAACTGTGCCTCACGAGTCTTTAACTGGTGCATCCATCCCATAACTTCCTCCCGACTCTTGACCAGAAGCTGTTCAGTTCTCCTCTCAACAGAAACTGCTTGGGCAGCCCGCGTCTGAGAATCAACCCCAACACGAGCTACATCAGGTCGATATACTTTCATCTCCCCATCAATGAATCCTTTATCAAGGACACGAGCAAGAAGCTCATCAGTGGCAGCATTTGAAGGAGCACAAACCAGCATTCTAGGTTTTGGGACCAATTTAGGCAAAGTACGCAAGAGATTTTGATCCATGTTTTGAAGAACTTCATCAATAGATCCCATAGGGGCAGTCTCTGAATTGATCTCATTAGCTTGCTTGTAGCTTTCGGGGGCTACATGTTTAAGCAAAGAGGTGTAGTAGTGCTGATACTGCACAAGGTGAATAACATTCAACATTCCCCACACTGTATGTGTCTTTCCTGTTCCTGGAGGCCCTTGAACAAGGGTAAAAGGCCAAGGTTCTTGCCTTTTTGTTGTTCCACTACTTGTACCAGCAGCAGTATGCATAGCGGCCCACTGGATTGCTGCCAACTGGGGTTCATTGAAGGTCCTACGCAGATAATCAACAAAGTTTGGTGTGAAGCATTCAGGCATGGCTGGGGTCTGCTGCTCGTATTTAGGGAAATGTTCAGGACTAGGCTGAAGGATTGCAGTTTGCATCTGTAAAGTGAGAAATCAGTTAGAATTGAAAGACAAAGACTACTAGGTCTAGACATCAGTAAATCTGAGCATATACCTGTGAATTTAAGCGACGAAATGCATGTAGAGCAATATACTCCCTCTGGGTGGTAGCAAGAGAACCAAGCACTGTGAGATACCAAATGCTTCCAATTTGAAGTTTTCTTATTATATGATCATCATCAACCCTGCAGGAAAGAATTATTTCCAAGTTTTATTGTGGAACTGTGAAAGTACATATCAACACAAAAACCATTTAAAAGGTATCTTTAATGGCAAATTTTGAGTAAGCAATTGCCTGTTAGGATCGTAAGTGTCCCCAACATAATAATGAAGAATTGCACCAGGAGGATCACGGGTATCAATAGGTATGTGTCGCCTTACTGTACCCACCACCCGTCCAGTGATTTCTGCTTCCCCATCATCCTGAGCTAATGATGCACTGTTCTGCTTGGACCTGACTGCTTGACATGATAAACTATCAACATAATAGAACTACACAAATTTATCAGAACAAAACATTCCCATACTAGATATTCCACAACAAACCTGATCCAGGCCTAGGAGCCGAAAGGATTGCAACATCCCCCTCCTTAAATGACCATCTGAACTCATGTGATGGAAGGACTTTCACATCATACCAACCTAAGAAAAAGACACAAATTGAACACACAAATTAGCAAAATAAAAAATGGATAATTAACAGACATAGAACCAAGCTGTAGGATTAAATGTTTGAAGTTTAAGGAACAGTCATTATTAAGTAAGGCTTAATCCAAAAAATAACAAGTTCGAGAGGAAAAATATTCTATGAACTTGAGAAGACATAGTCTTCAGCATGCAGATGGAGAGAATCTAAATTTATAACAAGAAGTCCACAGCAGAGTCGAATTTTTGACCAAAAGTAACAAAATCCCAATCTGACATAAAACAAGTAGAGAAAGGTAAAATAGTACCTCTTTCTCTTGACTCATTTGCTTTCACTCTCACCATAATATGAGTATCCCTTGACACTGTTTCTGTTGATTCTTCCCAGGTACTGTAGAGTTGAGCCCGACATTCCTCAAAAAGCAAAGGCTCAAATACTCTGACATACTCTTCCACTGACTCAAACCGTCCCGGGACACACTGTAGCTCAGTCTCCTCTGAATCACAGGATCTCCAATCAGCTACCAATACAAATGAATAAATAACAACAGAACTTTCTAAAGAAACAAAAGGATATCAGAATATATTTTGATATTTTTCAGAGACACTCAATCAATGGCTTACAAAACTTTAGATAACAAAGATTTTGAAGTTAGAAAAGTACACACATTAATAAAAAGCCAGATATCAGAAAATAAATAATTCCACATTCCACATATTGAATAAAATCATCAATTAGCATGTAGAAAATGGAGGAGGATAAATAATAGTCAATATACTGAATTGAATTAAAGCTCCAGATTACCCTTCCACCTGTTATCTTTCCTTCTTTCTCAAGAAACAAGCCAACTTGAGAACCATAACACAAAAAGAGGCATACGATGGTGACTGGATTACGCAAATAATTCATGTAAGCCAGCGGAAGCTATCAAATCAATATCAAATTTCATTCCAAAAACAACTATCATCACCTTTGCATATCTCTCCAGTGTTATGACTCTCACAGTGTGATAACTGGAGGAAGGGAGCAACAAGATGAGAAATCAGAAACAACATAACAGCAAAGAATAAATAAATTCAAAGCAAAGAGACCACAAAGCTATCTACCACACTATATTTGCACTAGTAGTAATAATACAGTTACTTGATACCTGGGTGATGCCAAAACTTTTCACTGGTCACCTCCCGTATAAGGCGTTCAACTGATGTATCCTGGGGCTGAATGCTGACAGGAGTCTGCTTCTTGCTAGGAAGATGTTTTTTGTTTCCCACCTTGACGTCGTTGGGGCTTTGAGCACTCTGTCCCAACTTCCTATTTGAAACAAGTACATTCTTCTGCTGCCTCGAGTCTGTTGGTTGCTTCCATGAACCTTGTCTTGGAATGGGTGGTAAATTAGCCTCTGTTGGAGGTTCTGTCTCACAGTTTAGCCTCCTAGACCTAACAAGCGGTCCAGAGTTATCACCATTAGAATCAGATTTAGGTTCATGTAGGTCAGCATGTGTACCACCTTCTGCTAAAGATGTCTCAACCTGTTTCTGATCCTTCATTATTCCAACACGCTCAACTTGTGCTGGAATGGTACGGACTTCCTTTACAGTACGACTTATAATAGGTGCGGTAAAAGTCTGCCTTCTAGGTGTCGAAGTTTTAATAGGACCTGCCTGCTTGACATCTTCCAAGTTAAGAAACATGGTTTGTCTATTACGCTTCTTTCCCAGCATTTCCTCTTTACGTTGGTCAATCTTCCTTTTCCCAGGATTATTTGCACACCTAAGTGCATGACTTGCTTCAATTCCTCTCACTTCTTTATGCTTGGGAACTAAACTGGGTTCCTCTTGAGCATCAACAGAAGCTTCACTTCTTATATTGCTTTCCGAATTCAGGATAATATTGCTCTTCTGTTCGCTAGAATTTGATTCTAGACCTACAGAGGCACGGCTACTCTTTTCATCATTTGTACTATCAGAAACTTTAATGTTGCTAGACTTACTTTCAGATGTAATGTTACCAGACTTACTTTCAGAAGCCCCAGCAACACAGCCATCCATCATTCCGGATGTTGCTTGCTCTTGGGAAGCTTGACTTCGTTGGATCAAATTATTACTTCCATTGAAATCACCAGAGCCCTCCTCATCAGACCATTCCCCTTCTTCCCTCTCTGTGGATTGAGCATTTGCTGAACTTAATATCCGTGAATCCATAACTTTCCCATCATCATCTTTGCTGGACTTGGAGCAAGCCTTTGAATCTGGATCTTCAACACTCTTCAATTCAGCATCTACTTCGGGACTACTACTGGATTTAGGCCGAACAAAAGGCTGAAATCCAGAGACGGATGATGCATGTGAAAAAGCGTGATTGTTTATTATTCCTTGGGCGGCAGCAGTTGATGCTGCAAATAAATCAGAAGAATGGGGATTTGTTGATGGCTGAGTCTTTTGAGGCTGGAGGCAAGAGTTACCATCCCTCTCATCATTATCTTCTGTAGGTGGCTCATTGAGATCAAATAATGGCCTTCCTCGAGAACCCATCTCATATGCATATGGATACAAAATAAATTCTGAATAAAACCAAGTCGAACAGACACTTTGCTTCTATTTTTTATAACAGGCACTTTGCTTCTATTCCTTTCAACAGACGATGTCCATGACATGCCCACAGTGAGGAAAGAAAGTTGATCTGCAAAAGTCAAGCACAGAAAAAATATAAGGCCTACAAATGCTTTAAGCAGAGCAAATCCATGAATTACACCATCTCAAAGTTTCAAGTACAAAGCGAGAACATACCAATTTACAAAACAATTTAAGCAAATACTATTTGGATGCGATATAGCCCACAAGATGACAACAATTATATCTCTTGACCACCCCAAACCCAAGTACACCAATTATAAGAACAAACACACAAAAGACCACAATTTACCAATCTCTAATGCTAAGGATGAAATCAAATGTTTACAAGTGCAGGTTATCAACAGCACCTAAATCTCAGATCAAGATTTAAACAAATAAAAAAAATCAAGACACAATACAAGCAAGAGGGAGAAATCCCCTGATAGCAACTGAAAACCTAATAACAAAAACAACTTACCACACTATTAACACTAAGAGCACACCACAAAGCTAAACTTCAGCCAAGCTTCCAATCCTCACTAACACCAACCCCACCAATAAAATAGCACCTCTCAACATCCAGAGAACTAGAGGCATAACCCAATCACACCCAGTCCAATGAAATATACGTACACCAAGAGAACCTATAACAGTACTCATAGTCACATCATCTCAGATCAAAAAAACCACCCAGTTTTTCTTTCTCCCCAAACCCACCAGAATACTGAAACATCCAACCCAGTAACCCAACCAATACATCTAGGGTTTCAATAAACCGAGTCACACTCCCTTTATCAAAAACCCTTCAATCAGATGAGCCAGCCAATAAGACTCCTTCCATTAAGATCTTATCTTTACAAACACCAACATGTAGAGATCAAACCACAGTTTTCCATTCACCCACAATCAAAAACCACCCCAAAAATAATGCACAAATCTTAACAGTCAACCCCTCTACCCTTCAAATACACTACCGCCCCCCCTACCCACCATTATTCAACCTAACTGACTCTCTATCTAACCCTCCCAGATTTCCCAACAGTGAAATTATCAACAGCCACCCTAAAAATAAAAAATTGTAAAAAAATATTTAAAAAAAAATCGAAAACTAAAATAGTCTTGGATAGGGAATTTACCTCTTCTCACTCCGCACACAGGGGAAAATAGAGAGAGAAATAGAGAGGGAGAGAGAAGAGGGTCGCTCTATGGGTGCGAGTTTTAGAGAGAGAGATACATATAGAGATAGAGAGAGAAAGAGAATGCAATTTGATGGTGGAACGAAGAGGGTGTGGTGATGGGGTTTATATAGGAAATATCGATCCCATCTCGCCTGCCGGATTTTTCACCGGCAATCGTTAAATTATTTCCGTTCAGGGGCAACTTGGGCATTTCAAACGATAATTTAATGCGGGGGTAAATTAGTAAATTCACCGTGCCGCAAGGGGCAATTTCGTAAGTGGGATCACTGAAGGCGAGACCTAAGCGGGTTTTCAAAATCGGAACACGGCCGAAGCGGGTGGCGCATGCCGCCACGTCACCAGGTTGACCCCCCAACCGTTACGGCGTTTGGGTCCACGCGGCCGGTGGCGCGTGAGGATTTGTGGTCCATTTGTTTTGGATCATAGTGAGTTGCAAGGGTGATTTCTCTACGAAAAGGGGAGTAGCTCTAGTGATTCCCACATACGTCCCTAGCCATGATGCTAATTCATTTGGGTTTTTTCTTTTATTTTTCTAGACTTTTTGTTTTTGGTTTATATTTTTAAAAAGGAAAATTATAAAAAGGGCAAAGCCTTAAAAGCATGCAGATTTGATTAAAGCATAAATTTGAGCAAAAGTATGGATATATATTCATAAATTTATAATAAATGTTTTACCAAGATTTCTTTTTATTAGACTCCCTGTAATAAAACTATTGCAGTGAAATGCAGTGTACCATACAATGAATCATGTCCGGAGCCTTCTCGTTTGCATTTTTTTTTTTTCTCCCTTATAAAAGAGAATGCACATATATTTTAGCGTTTAATTTTTACGTATTCACACCTTAAATATAATAAATTCCCACACCTATTATATGAATCGTCATCCAATCAGAAGAAATTAATTAAATGAATAGTAGTATATAAGTTCTAAAAGCTATTATTATTTCTTATCGAAATTAAACTCGCTAATTTCTTATCTAAATCATTATTAATTTAAAATCTATTAGACTATAACTAATATTGAATCTTAACTCTTGGAGTGAATAAAAAAAATATCAACTCTTAAATGGATTAACATGTCATATATGTTAAAAGCAAAATAAAATTAAATATTATGTATTTATTTATAGATATGAGATTAATTTCAATATAATGTCAGTATAAAAAAAATTTATATTGTCATTTAATTATATATGTTATTGATAATACTTCCATAGTAGTGAAGGATCAAGACAAATATTTTTGCTATATTTAATAATACATCATTGGATATTTGTGTGATTTTTCCTTATCTTGACAATAACATGAATATATATGTATATACACATAACTAAATGGTATTCACCAATGATTAAGTGCCCTTTTGGGACGTATAATTGAGTATGAAATTGGAGCTTGAAATTAAAATTGGATAGCCTAATTTCAAATCTTACATTTAATAGTAGTTTTAGAATTAGAATCATAATTTCATATAATAATTCTATAAAATTGAAAAATAATTAGCCTAGACCCTTTCTAATTCTTTATTTATACAGTAAAAATTGTCAATCTCATATCTCTTGATTTTTATCGTTCTCCAATTTCCATAGACTTAATATATACATGAAAATATTTTGAAGTTATAGATTACATATCCGAGCAATAGAAATTGAATTAAATTTAGAATTCTAATTTTGGATCCTAATTCTTTGTAAGAACCAAAATAAATTTTAAGATTCTAAGTTAATTTCAATTCTAATACAATAAAAATTGAACTTAAAATTTTGAACTCCAATTTCAATTTCATGCGCCAAAGGAACCCTAAAGGCATTAGCACCTTCTAAAAAACAAAAGCTACCAAAATAATCCACACATGTCTATCATGACTTCAATAATAATAATAAGTTATATTATTGTATAAAGGAATTTCTAACCTAAAAATATAAAATTTTTTTAATTATTATTTATATGGTAACAAAAATATTAATTACTATATTTAAATATTAAAGAGATGAATTTCTAAAAACATGATATTACTCACTTCAGAATATATAGACAAGCATTGCATTACATTTAAAATTTTTAAATAAACATTAAAAAAAATAATAGAATTTATTTTTTAGTTTTAGGTATAGTATCTTTTTTTGTGAGTATTTTAGGTATAGTATATGCGAATATTTATCAATTTCTCATTTATAAAAATAAATCATTTCAATTACCTTTTATTATTTTTATATTTTTTAGTTAAATACTATAAAATATTAAAATAAATAAATGAATTAAAATAATGAAAAATTAAATAAATGAAATTTAATATAAAATTAAACACACAATAATAAATAAAACAAATTAAAAATTAGTAATTATTAAAATATATAAATAAACAAATAATAATTTATATAAATTAAATTATGTAATAAAAATAACAATTTAAAAAATAGTATGAATAAAACTTTGAAACTAGACATTAATATTTTTTATAATAAATATAATTTAAATTAATAAATATTTAAATTTTAAATAAACATTAGCATTTTATTAATTTTCATTAAATATTTTCTTATAATAAGAATTATTTTATAAACTAATGATATCCTTTAGGTAGATATCAACCAAATTATAAATGAAAAACATTGATGTGGAAGTCAAATTATAATGTTAAAAAATACAACAAAACATAAAATATCATATTACAATATTAGAGAATCTTAACAAAACATAAAATATCAAGATTCCATTCATAATTTGAATATCATTTATGTTTTGAAAACGTTAATAACATAAACAGAATTAAAAAAAAAAACTTTTGACATTATCCTTTCTTATCCTTTTTTAAGGTGGACTTCTTCTTCTTAAGTCTACTCCTCCATGTTCTTGATATTTTCTTGACCAACATGGAGATCTCATCTTCACCCTATTCAAACTCTTCTTTTTCTTTAGAAACCTTAATGGCCTTCATAGCTTTCCTATGATTTTGCTTTCTGTGAGAAGTTTTTAGAGCCATGGACTTGTTTCTTTTCATAGTCCCACCATGAGCTTCAAGATGCATTACCTCATAGGTCTTTAGAGAGCCTATGAGGACATCTAAACTAAGGGTCTTAAGATCCTTAGCTTTTGTGATGGCTACGCTTTGGGAAGCCACTTTGAGGGAAGACTTCTAAGAATCTTTCTTACCATCTCAGCATTTGAGTATCCGTATCTTAAGCCCTTGAGTTGGTTGATGATGTACAGAAATCTTGTTATCATTTCAACAATACTCTCATGTTCAGTCATTTTGAACATTTCGTATTAATGCACCAACATACTTATCTTTATCTCTTTGACCTGAACTATTCCCTCATGGAGCATTTGCAACCTATCCGAAATCTCCTTGGCCGTGTCACAAGCTATGATCGTGTCATAAGCACAAGTAAAAAGGTTCTTGGCCTTGCAGTTCATATGAACTCTAGCTTTTTGTTGATTAGTCCATCTACTCATGTAGATTTGTCTTGTTATTGAAGGTCCACCTCCATTGTTTTTAGCAAAAAACATTTTCTAAAACCTCTTCCATTGGTATGTAATCACTATTCTGGATTATCTCTCATGAATCAAGGCTTGTATTTTTTATAAACAGCTCTATTCTATCCCTTCAGTAAGCATAATCACCACCATTAAAGAATGGAGTTTTATTGATAGTGTCCCTATGCAATGTGTACTGTGTTATTGGCCATTCTTTCCAAAGACCATTTTCTTTACAGTTGTTAAAATGCTCAACCCTTAGAGACCTTAGCTCTAATGCCAAATGTAGGTTGTGTATAGAAAGCATGAGAAGAGGGGTTGAATTGTGCCTTTCAAAAGCCTTTGTTTTCTAAAACTTAAACAAATCCTATCAAGTATAGAAACTTGAAGGCAACGAAAGATAACTTCAGAAAGTAACTATTTAAAGTGTTCAAAAACTAAAATAAGTTCAAAAAGTTGTGAAAACATTTTTAACAACACAAATAAAATAAGATATGCACACAATATATATTATAAGAGGTTAAGGGATGAGAAGATCACTCAAAAGACTTTATACTAGTTCAATCAAGTTTTGCCTACATCAAGTCCTCAACCAACATTATTGAGAGTTCCACTAAAAACTTTCTCTTACACAAGAACACCACAATAGTCTTTGACTAGCCTTCTCAAGTTAACCTTAGTAAGCAATTAGTGAATTAACCCTCATTCATAAGTATTTTTTTCTCCTAGTCTCTTCAAGCTATCTCACATTGATCACTACTAAATCAAGATACAATAAAATGAGAAACTTGAGAAACAACTTGCTACCTAAGGAATGATATAAGGAAATAACTTGAGAAACTTACTTTCTAAGCTTCTTACAAAGAATTGCTACCTTATAAATACAAGAAAGAAGATTTTACACTTAAGAAACTTAAATGGATTTGGAACTTGACTTCAAAAAGTTAATAACCTGTTTGAAAGTTATGAGCACAAAAGATTCTTCTAGCTTGAAGATGTGTTACTTTTATATATGAGATTTGAATAAAACCATTAATCCTAGATTTCTTCTCCTTTTGACACATGTTGATGTAGGTAGAAAAGGACATGAGAAGTGGGGTTGAATTGTACTTCGCCTTTCGTTCCCTCTTACTTTCTGAAAAACCTGAACAAATTACTATCAATTATTAAATTTGAATTTCAATGAAAATAGTGTTAGATATGTCAGAAAGTAAGTTTTCTAAACTTGGATATATAATAAAATGCTTAGGGGCAAGCTTTCCAGAAAATACAAAATAATAAATACAGGAAAGTAAATAAATAAAAGATGAAGGAGAAGAGTATATTGCACAAGAGTTTTTATACTAGTTCAGTTAATCCTGCCTACATTCAGTTCCTAACAACTGTTGAGTTCCACTAGAAACCTTTCTTAACCTGAGAGAGTTGGATAGTCTTTGTAGTAGCCTTCTTAAGCTCTTACCTATGACCAATAGCTAACTCTACTGTCATAAACCGAATAGTATTTGACCAGCTTCTCCAAGCTAAATGTGACCAGTAAGTACACTCTGCCGTCACAAACCTGAGTAGTTTTTAGCCAACCTTTCCAAGCTATCACAATGACCAGTAGCTAACCCTTACTGTCACAACATAAGTAGTCTTTCATTAGCCTCTCCAAGCTAACCTCGTGACTAGTGGCTAACTCCAATTGTCACATTATAAGTAGTCTTTGTTTAATCTCCCTAAGTTAACTCACAACAATCACCATTAGATGAAGTTTACAAAGGTTTGTGTTTGGACTTGACACTCAAACTAACCTACACTCAAGTTTCCATAAGATGTACAACAATAGATCTGGGAAATACTTGAATGACTTCTTTCTATGATTCTTCCTTGGAAGAATGTATGATCTAATAAGAACGTAGAAAGAATATTTTTACAAATAAGAAACTTATTACAATAAGTAATGAATTTTATAAAAGATAAGGAGAAATTTTCTCAGTGTTTCAACACTTATGCAACATCAAGATCTTCTTCAGTGTAAGCACAATATCTCTATTTATGGATGGTCTTCATTTATGAACATTGCCCTTGATTAGTGGTCCAAGTGATACATGTTGATCATCTATTTGTATCTTGAAAAGCAGTCTAGAGGAGTAGCTCATCTTTTGTCATAGTTGTTGTAAAAGCCGTTGTGAAATAGAGATTTCTGATGCCACCTTCAAAACTATTTTTTACTTTTTCAATGAGGTTTCTAAAATTTTCTTTCTAGAAGCTGGAATGGTTGACCAAGTTAACAAAAAAGATGACTCGTCAATCTAAGACTAAGTTTAACTTTAAATTTGAATTTCAAATTTCCCTCCTTTTCTTATAAAGTGCATTGTTTCACTGTAAAGTGAACTTTGTAAAGTGTGCTATCAGTTTCTTGATCATCTTCCAGTCTTCAATCAGAGCTTGTAGATGATGAAATGATCATAATCATGATGATTGAAGGTTACAGAACACATTGGCTTCAGAGATGGATTGAAATCTTCACTTAAAGCATACTTTTTGAAGTCGCGTGCTATTTTTCGAAGATCCGTGCCTTGGTTTCTTGTACACGATGATTTTCCTCAATTTGTTAAGCATGTATACGTTCATTTTATGATATAATTTTCACTTGCATTGAGTTCCCATCTCTTTAAATGAGATAAATCATATTTACACATGTAAAGTGAAACTATTTTCGCTTTAGGAATTGTGTTATGCTAACAAAAATACCTATTTAATACTCCAAGAAGCTCAAGGAAGACATTAGTCATTCTTTAAAATATTTTCTCTAAATTAATTGTGTTATCACTCAAAACATTTTGCATTAATGTTTGATGAAGGGTTTTGGAGCTAACAATTGAACCATTGTTGTGTGTTCTAGGATTGGTCTTTTGAATCCTTATGCTAACCTATGTTAGTAACAACTGTCACAGTATAGAAAATGTAATCCTTCACTGTATAGAAAATGTAATCCCTTGTTCTAAAAAATACTTCAAAAACATTTTTTCAAGCTTGTGTGGTTCCTAAACTTCTTAGCTTGCAAAAATTTTATCAAGGAGTTGAACTTCCAAGTGTAAGGTCTATGTGTTCTTGGTTAGGCCCAACACAGCCTTTAGGTGACTCGGAAACCCCCGGTACCATGAAAACCATGTTGATGCTAAATCTGCAATATTATGTAGAACAGGCTTGCTGCAGCAAGAAATCCTCATAACAATGAGCAGGCGAGTCAATCTGTCCCTTTAGTGTCAATCAGGCTTATTGTAGTGAGTTGGTGATTTAGTAGGTTCGCTACAGTGAAGACTCCAAAACCTGATGGACATATAAAAAAACATAGTTTCGTTTTAAATGACCCAACCCTTTTTAAAATCCTCCCCCTTTGTGTTGTACCCCAAAATTCGAAACCCCCTCCCTATTTCCCACTCATCTTCTACTTTCTCACTCTCTTCCCTACTCAATCCTACCTGCTCCAAGATTCAAGTAAGAGATTGATGTTAAATTATGCTCTCTTTCTTTCTTTTCCTCTATGTTTTTGAATTGGGTGTTGTAGTTTCTCATGTTGTCAAGTGGAGGTACTCCTCCAATGTTTTTAGAATTGGTTTAGAGTTATCTAGAGATTATTATAGACTAATCATGTATTTTGTTCTAGTTATGCCAGGCGCTGGTGCCATCTTCGCTCCATGGAGCTCCTTTGGTGTTGACACCCATAGTTTTTCCCCTTCAGGTGAGTGGATTTAATCATGTGATCTTTATTGTGGCCATTACATTTATGTTCTTAGCTTTTGGCACAAATGCATAGTTTCAGAGATTATTTCAAGACTAGTATGAACTATTGATGATTTTGGCAATATTTATGAATCTTATGATTTTGAAGTGAGCATGAAAGTGTATTACGAAAACTCATGGGATAATTTTGTTGATAAAATGATTTTATGAATAGCTTGATTATGAGTGTGAATATCTAGAGATGGCATGGTTATCCTAGTGATTTCAAGAATAGTGTATTTATGAAATGTTGCTTACAAAACTCAGAGTTAGAGCCCAGTTATAAAGTTTAGAGGAAATATTTAGACTTTTATGATTTTAAGACTAGATGTTAGCTATAGAGAAACAGGCAGTAAGTTCATGGCTATGAGATATTGTTAACTTTAGTACTAAGTTGCCCACTAGAGGGCAATATCCCCTTATAAGAGAAATTAAAGATGGAACTTATTTAAGTTTCTAAATTCAAGACCTTATGAGGCACCTATAAAGATCAGAGAAAATCCAAGATATTATTATTGTTATATATATATATATAATCATATATTTCTGTTTCTCTATTAAACTACTAGTATTTATGAATTACATAGGTTATTGATTTTCAGTTTCGTATGTATGTAAATATGAAAATGGTTTCATGGATATTGCAATTATTTTATAATATGTTTATGTATCCTTATTGGTTGTCCTATGTGAGAGTTATGGGTGAAAATCTACTCAATAAGTTTTAAATGAAGTTCGCCCCTTTCCTTTTTCTCCCTTATAGATACAGTAGCTATTGCGGGTCATTCTCAATAACTATGAAGCTTATGTAAGGATGAGATTTATCACATGTTAATCACGTTTCCAAATTCGATCATGATAGAGTGGTATAAGAGCTATAGGTTTTCCCTGCTGCATGTCATTAGAGCAAATATCAACAAGTAGCATGACATTTATATAAATGGAAGTACGCCAATTTGTGTTAAAGAAACATTACTTGAGGCCTTTAGGAATGGTCAATTATTTTGAAGTTTGGATGGAGTCTTGTCCTTTCCTTTTCATGATCAATATCTCTTATCCCATGTGTTCGTATTTCCTCAGGATTCAACATACTTTTCCTACATCATTCTTCTTCACGTTGCTGTTATAACAACAACTCTTCCAACACTAGTACCTACTTCAGAGTCTTGGAGCAAGCATTGGCCACCAATCCAACAATTGATGCTCTATAACTCTATTAACATGACAATAACAACATTTATGATCTAACAACGTAATCAATTAACAAATCACAATCAAGTTGGTATCAAGACTAGACTATAAAGATAAATAATGTTATTATTGTTATGAGAAAAGTCACATTAAATTTTATTGTAGAAAAGTAAAAGTGTGTGTGTTTGTGTGTATTATAGAAGTAAAGGAAAAAGGAAAAGAGAAGTTTGAAGATGGTATAATAGTCATGCAAGAATCCTCAAGTTAATAAACTGAGTTATTGGTAGTTGAACAAAAAAAGAGTGCATGGAGAAATTGTTGGATTTTAGATTCTCTTTACTTAATCATATTTTTTGCATGAAAGAACGGTTTAATACTTATGATGTTGTGGTAATGAGATCGTGAGATTGGCTAATGGTTATTATCTGGATATTGTTTGAAAAAGCACCATAAATATTAAGATGCAAAATGCTTGTGTACAAACATTTGTTGATGTTTGCAGTTATGTAGTTGCTCTTGGAAGAAATTTAATTTGTTAAGGGTAGACTTCATGCATTGGGCTATAGATAATCTACAAGAAATGGTGTAATGGAAGTTTGTAGAGGTTCTTTGATAATAAGGAAGGGTAAAAATACCATTAATAATTTATATAAGTTGACTGGAGATATTTTTATAGGCAAAAATAATAGTAGAGAATATAAAGATGTGAAGAATGTAGAGCGTGTGTATATGCCAAAGAAAAGGGTGATATTTGCATGTAGTTTGGTAATGTATTCTAAAACTTGTTATTGAATTAGGCAGTTTGTCCCAATTACAAGGCAATGTGGAAATTTGTTGGGTTGTGTTTTGCCTTGGATTGGGCCTTATTTAATAATAATGAAAAAGAAAATGTGAGTATGCTTATGATCCTAAAATAAAATTGTTCACTTTAAAATGTTGAAAATCATGAAATGTGTTTGTGTGCATTGTGTATGAGAGATTGAGAAAAAAGGTTGAGTGTGTTTTGTACCTTTGGTGAAAGAAATCAGTTGCAAGAGTTTATTGTTAGGCGGAGAAAATTTATGAGGAAAGTGAGTATTTTGTTAGTATGAAAAAAAAATTAGGTAAATATCCAAAAAATTTCATTTAGCTTTATTCAATGTGCATTTTGATCCTGTTACTTTAAAAGTGTGCAAATTGGTCCCTATACTTTTTGGTATATGCAAATCACTACATTTTGTTAGAAAAATTTTAATTTTTTTCATGGAAAGAGGCATGTAATTGAAATTTTATTTTCCACTATTGTCTTCAATTGCTTCTCACAATGAGGCTCTTTAGTTGGCTCATGGGTCTCACATGCAGTTTTTAATCCAAAATTGAACGTTTGTTGATAAAATGTAATGATCAGGACAAATAAAAAAAAAAATTGATACCAACTTGTATATTTTAAAAATAACATGACCAAAGTGCAAATCAAGTAAAGTTGAGGAATGAGGGTTTGAATTTTCCCAAAAAATTATTATGTATTTAATGTATTGGGAATTTTGGTTTATGAGAGTTTGTTAGATTAATGATTATACTCTTGAGAACTTTTAGTGGATTGATTTGTAAAGTCTTGAACGTAGGTATTAAAGGTCGAACCATGTTAATTTCTTATGCTCTTTTTTGCTTGTTTAACTGTTTGATTAGATTTTTTTTCTCCTAAATGAACTTACCTAGTCATGACTTCAACTTCCGCACTATCGCAATCACCACCTTTTGTCCTCACAAGCTTTGGAAACCACTCTCGTCCATCGTGATTTAAAGCTCAAATGCATGACATTGGTTGAGACATCGTTAATGTGTTGCCACCTCGTCTATATGGCCACCATCAACTTTGAGGAAAAATGGAAGCGGAGAAAACCAAAATAAGAATATATGATGAGGAAAGAACCAAAAGTCTAAAACAATTGGGAAAAAGAAAAAAATGAAAGGTTGTTAAAGGGACAACGAGAGAGCACGGATGAGGTTTATTAAAAGCATGGAGATGATTCTAAAATAGGTCAAAATGAGATAACATAGGAAAAGTTAAAATGAGAGAGAATACCAAGAGAAGAGGAGTTTGGAAAGGTAATAAACAAAGTCTTATGCAAGAAGTCTTGCACAACATTTGAAACTTAAATTTTTTTTTTTTTTTGAAGAGAAAAGTTTAGAAAAGAGATTGGTGGTTCTCATAAATAGAAAAATAATTAATGTTATTGATTATATTCAAAATAATCAATAAAAAAAACATAATTTTGAAAGGACAAATATGGTGATTGACTAGATGATTAGGTGAATAATTATTTGGATGATTGTATAAATAAATGGACAGAAAGCCAAAGACACCTATTGTTGACACCTCAACATTTACATAATTTCATAACCCAATTTTAGAATAATATATTTGATTTGATTTTTTTTTTACATGTATTTGATTTGATTGATACATGATATATGATACAATCCAACCATCACTTTCTAACAACCAGTATTTTCTTATGTTAAAATCCAATATGACCTCTAAAATCTGGCTAAATATTAAAATATAATTTTGGTCCCTATACATAATATTGATTTTGAATTTAGTTCTTACACAAAAAAAAAGTTTTTAAATCAGTCCTTATACACATAGTTGCTTGTAAAAGGGTTCCATTGATTAGAGCTATAATTTCATTCGGTTTTATGGAATAAATAGAGTATAAAATTATCAAATCATAATAAGTTAATTATGTACCATTTACAAAATTATAGTTTTTATTGGTTGCAGGAAATTTTTATTAACAATTTTATGTATAAGGATTAAATTTAAAATTAGGGTAAATAGCCCAAAATATCCTTGAGATTTCTCAAGTCTTGAATTAAAATTGCATCCACTCCATTTGGTCTAACTTTAATAGACTTGGAATGTTTTTGCATATTTAATTAAGGTTAATCTAAATTTTTTTAAAAAAATGGAAAAATAACTTAGCTAACCTTAACTCACGTACTAGAAATATGTGAATTCCCATTGAAATTATCAACTTCTTCCAATTATTGACAAAAAGTAATTTTACCGACATAATTTTAAGCAGCAATGATCCCTTAGAAAATAATATGTTGGTAATGATTACAAATGAATTTTTTTACTCCGTTAGTGATTATTGAAATTTATTTTTCGTTCCATCAGTAGTTATATGAGAATTTTATCATATTTTTTGTTGTTTTCATAAATTTGATAATGACAGGTCGTGTAATACAACCAACTAATATTTGTTTTAGAAATAATTTTAGCATAAATAAATATTTAATTGAGCCATCAATGAAAAATAAGTCGAGAAAATCAATTACGAATTATGAAAACAAATAAATTACCAACAAATAATTCGTCGGTAAGAATAATTTTTCAAAAAATTATTTATTACTTTTTATTGATTTGCCATTTGTTAATTATTGTTGCTTAATAGGACCATTTAATTATTTAAATAAATAATTAACACAATAATTATTATAATTAATATAGTTAATTTTTCAACAAAAAGATAATAAATAATTTTTTTAAAAATAAATTCTGTACTTACCAACAAAGTATTAAAAAAAACCATGGGTAATTACTATTAATGCATTTTTTTTCATGGAATCTTTCTACCTAAAAATTTATAAGTAAAATTTTCATAAAAAATTCTAAAAATCATAAGTAATTCTAACAGTAATCTAAATGTTTCTAACAATGATAAGTGCTGACAAGAGAATTAGATTATCTATGTGTTAAGGTTATTTTAAGTTTCCCCACCCACCCCTTATTTTTAATATTTCGGGTTAACTTTGGTTAAATAGGCGAGAATATGATAAAGTTAAAAAACATGGGACAAATATTCGTTGGTAATATTAGATGATATTTCGTTATTAAATTTATGAATAATTAAGGGTTTATTTGGTAATTATTTTATAAAACAGTTTTTGATTTAAAAAAAACAAAAGATTAGAAGAACTTGTTGGTAGTTTATTTTTCACAGGTTGCTTTTAAAAATGAAAAAAAAAAAAAATACAAACCATGTTTTTAAAAACTAAAAACAGAAAACAACATTGCTCCACCATTGTGGTCCCCTCCAGCTCCGATCTGCCCCTCCGGCGCTATCCCAGCTTGCTTCCTTTGGCGCTGTCCCAGCTTGCTTCCTTTGGCGCTGTCCTGGCTTGCTTCCTCTGGCGCCGTCCCTGCCTGTTTCGTCTGGAGCCGTCGCGGCCTGCTTCACATAAGACTGATCTCCTTCCTCCGGTGGCGTCGCGGACTGATCTGCTTCCTCCGATTTGCAACCCCTCATATCGGAAGCAGGAGCATCAACCATCACAGACCACTAGCGCCTTCAACATTGGAACCAGGAGCACCAACCAGAGGAACTTGACCTACAAAGCCTTTCTTCAAATCCGTGATAAGGACCCACCACCGTCCGAGCAAGGACTACGTTTTCATGGTCCTCATACAAGCGCACGCTCCTCTGGATGAGGGACTACAGGCCTTCCCTCAAGAGGGCCATGGTTGGGGTTTCTAAAAGAGGGGACAAGCTCAAGGTCGCCACCCTCAAGAAGGTGGTGGAGGTGTTGAGGCCCCCACCAATGTTGCAGGTCCTAGCCGGGGCTCATGTTTCATCGGGGGCTTGAAAAAATAGCCTCGCAAATAGGTTTTGTTGTTTTTTAAAATTGAACTTGAACGCTACTTTTTAAAACAATTTTAAAAAACTATAAATACAAAACATTTTCAAAGAGCCCCGAAAAATATTATAAAACTCTCAAATACTATACTAATTGGAAAAAAAAAAATTTTCATCAATAATTACCAATGGAGTAATAAAATTTGTTTATATTATTACTGATGCGTTATCATTTAAGATATCATTTCAACTTTAAAATCAATCAGCAAAATTAATTTTCATCAGTAATTTTAGAAAAAAAGCTGGGAATTTCGACAACAATCCTCATGCTTCTAGTAGTTCTTCTGGTAGCGACAGCAAGTGGTGATAGGAAGATAAGATTATGTAAGTTAAAGTTGGTCAAGTTTAACATTCTATCAAGGTTAGACCAGAAAAGGTGAAATATTATATTATTTTGAAAAACCTCAAGAGTGCTAACCGATAAGTGCTATTTGCTCCTGAAATTACACAGCACTAAAAAAATCATACTTGAACCCAAAAGGAAATCCACATTTGGATGAGACGTGGTTACTTTCCGCAGCAATGGCACACCCAAATCATTCACATTCCGGGCTGACTCAGACCCAGACCCACAACCTGCTCCTCTGACTCCCACACTGTCGCCACCCGTTTTGGAGCCTCCAATCATGGGGGTTGTTGGGTTGAAAGCATTCTCTTTCATTGCCATCGCCTCCCTTCTTGTCTTCGAGGAGTGGGTCTCAACACCCACTTGCAAGGTCGTCCCCGCCATCACCATCAGCCCCCTTCAAGATCCCCAGTCTGGAGACGTCCCCGATGACTTGAAGGTCATGTTGGTCGCTGACCTCCTCCTCTTGGGCTCCGACTCTGGTTATGTCAACCGCTTCTTCAGGGACTACTACATGTCCAAGTTCTTTCGGGTGCTTACCTTTGTTTTCCTTTCTTTTGAGAGGGTCCTTTTAGCTATGTTCTCCTCTTGCAGTGAATTTTTCTCCTCCCAAGGTCACCTCCAAATATCATTTTTGTCACCAAATTAGTGTTTAAGCAGTGTCGTCTTCTTTCTTGCAGTGAATGGAGTTCGTAACTGTCTTTATTATTATTGTTATTTGGGAATCAGTTTCATAACAGATATCTTTAGAGGAATAATGTGGTGGAATGTGCTAATCTTTGGAGTACTAATTTCAGGGTTTACTCTTGTATTTACTACTAGTTTCTGGATTAGATAATTGTAGTGAACTCAGCTGCGCCTAGAATTAGGAATGCGTATAGACATACTGATTACTGACACAGGCTACAACAAACGCCTTGGGTTCTTACATGTTGGAAGGGGATTTCCAATTTTTCCTTTTTTAATTTTGAATTTGGTAAAGGGGGAGCAAGAATCATTAACAGACTTTCTATTATCACACATGTGGTGTCAATAATGTTTCACACGTTCATTGGCACAGACGTGACCTCATATCTTCATAGTTTTAACTATCTGATTAATGCTCTTATCTCAATTTTTTTTTTATTGGTACACCTATACTTGGATTCAGCCTTTATAAGAGATTTGCGATCTATAAAGTACAGACACACTATTTTGTTGTTATATCCGCATGTTGGACGTGGCCTTCTCGAGTCTTGTATGATATATTGAGGGCATACGTCTGTACATGTCCAATTTCAAAACTGTTTTTTTGGTATTTGGAAAACAAATACAAAAATTTTTAAAAAAGAGAGAAATAGCACATAATTTTGGGTTTGTTTTGAACTCTGAAGCAGTTTTAATGATGAACAAAGGAAATAAGGAAGGGGTAAAACCTATACTTATGATATGACGAATAATGAATATGCATTTATTTGTAATGTGTTTGTGCTACTTAATGTGAGATGCACTGTGTTGTTCACAGAGTATTATTATTCTAATATCTAGACTGTAAATAAGATGAGCCGGCATCCTAGGTTTCATATTATAATTGACTAATTGAGTAATACTTAATTGTGTTTGAAGTCTTATAATTGCTAAGTTTTCCTTGTATTGCAAGATTTTTTTTGCTGCCAAGCATCATGCTAAGATTGGGATTCTGGGTTACTTCCCTGTTGAATTTGAACATTGACATCCACACATGAGTTTCATTCCATCCGACCCTTTTAATTTAATAATGCACCATCTGGCCAGAAATCTTTTGAAAGTTTGAAGCCTGATTTGCTTCTTGTCTTGGGAGATGTTTCTGCTAAAGGTTCAGAGTTGACAAAAGGCAAATGGACGTCGGTGCTTCATCAGTTTTACCAAATGTTGGGACCCTTTGTTGGTCTTCCATTCCATGCGGTTCTTGGTGATAGGGATATTGGAGAATGCAATGATCTTGATCTGAACAAAGTTAATTGGATTTCTCGCAAATTACCAGGATTGGATTCGTCTGGCTGTGGTGCATTTGAAATTGGTAACATCAGTTTTGTGACACTGAATTCCGTGGCATTACTTTGTGGTGACAATGGTTTGCGTTTTGACGTTGAAAAAGTAATAGAGAGGGAAAGTCTAGAACTTCGTGAGGAAACAGAGGCAATAATTGATTCCACCAGCTTTGGAGAGGCAGACTATAACTTCATCTGGAGGGTTCCTTCCACGTCATCTGGACCAGGACCTGTAATTCTACTCCACTTTCCTTTGGAGCAAACAGGAAATGAGCACCGTGGTGTCATTGATGCTTCTAAGAGATCCTCTAGCTCTTTAATAGAGAGGACAAATGTGGTGACAAAAAGCAGGTTAGTGGACATCTTTCATATGACTCACAAATTGTACATTTTTATAGTCTTCTTGCAAGTTTATGAGTGATTTTATGCATGGTTCCCTAAATAAACTGTTCATTGCATGTACTGGGTCATAAAATATGCTATATATCATTAAAGGGTGTTTCATCTGTCATCACATTGTTACTTTGCTATAATTGTACATAGCCTGGAAGAGCAATAGTTCCAGATCATCTGATTGCTCTTATAAAGCTTCTTTTGGTGAAAAAATTATGCCTGTACTTTCATCCATACTCTTTTGCTGTTTTATTTTTTATATATATATATATATATATATATATTTGGGGAAGGGGGGTAGGTGAGGTGTTCCTAGGGTTTTGGGGAAGTTGTGGTGGGTTATTTTTCCTTTTTCAGTTCAAATATTACATTTTGCGAAGTCCTATCCTATGGGGGTTTTCTTTAGTTTTGTTTGCATAGCTTTATGGTTTCTTTTGGAGCATACCTTATCCTTTCATGTAACTTCCCTTTATCTAATAATATTTCTTTTCTCTCTAAAAAGGAACTAAAAATATCTGATTGATCGAGTTCTGGAGACAAAATATAGGTAATGTTTTGAATGATCAAAATTAGGAAATGATCTGAATTGATTTTATTTGTAAATTAAATCTTATTTTTGGAATGATTAAATAGAAAACAGAACTGAATTGATTTGGAAATCAATTTTTATGTTTAAAATATACTAGATCGTGTTTAGAATGATTAAAAAAGAAATGAATTGACTTGATTTTTATTTAAATTCTAACACCAATTCATTTCCGTCCAGATCCTACCAAAAATGAAACGATTCCAAAATAAAAAGAATGGAATTCCATGGAATTACACTTCAATTCGTTTCTTAAATTTTTTCAATTCCAAACAAATGATTTGATTTACAAATCAAATCATTTCCATTTTTTAAATGATTCCAAACACACTTAGTATTCTATGAAGTTAGGAAGTTCCTATGCATAGTCGGTAGTTATGAAGGCAATAGTCAATACTCATTTTTCCAAAATTCATGCTGTGGAGCTTTCTATTTCATAATGTATTTTTTTCTTTTCTTTTCATCAGGGAGCACGCTGCGGCTGGTCTGTACAAATTACTTCATACCCTCCCACCAAATGCTTCTGAATACATTTTACAAGCTCTCAAGCCAAGGTAATCAAGTGTTCATTTGATTGAGAGTTTATTGTGTTTTCATTAGGACAAATACATGCTTGATCTCTCTTCCTTTTCTGTCAGAGTTGCAAACTTGCAAAGTTTTTTTAATCGTTTTTTGGAATATGTTTTCAGTTACACTATCATCTTTAGCTAGTATGCTGGAATTGAATGCTCTGAGAGACATTATGCATTTTTCCTTTGACCTTGAGGTAAAACAAAAGTGGTTCCTAGGTTTTGAGACATATATAATATGAACCATGAGCTAGTGACCATAAAAGGATTTGGTAAAACCATATTGCTGTATACTTGTGCCCCTCACCCTCAGCTTCAAATGGAAACTGTTCCTATTTGATTATACCCTTCCCCAAAGCTAGCATTTGAGTTTTTACCTTTTTTTTTTTTTGTGGTCCATAAAGAGGACCAAGGCATAACGAGGACAAACAAAAACTAAGCAATAACTTGTTGCATAGTGACCCCTATAATATCAGCAGATAGGAATTCTTCTCCACTTTTCCAGGATTGAGTTTCAACGTTAACGACACAAAGATTAGCTTCAGATCATCAACCCTGTTTCCATCCTGACAGTTGTGCTTGAATATAACCTCTCACCCATGGTTATACCAAGCTGTGCCTCATGATGTCTTCCCTGCTTCCTTTTGGTTAGAGCTTCAATTAAAGCTTTAGAGCCATGTTACCTTCCTGTGATCAGTATTCCATGCTACCTGGAAGCTAATGGCAAACCCCCAAACCTCAGCTACATAGGCTATGCATATGCCTATTTTTTGGGTGAAGCCTGTCTTTAGAGACCAGGTCCCTCAAGGGATTAAAGTGTAAAAAAGAAAGAAATATCAGGGTATTACGGGTAATACAACTCACAGGCTGGCGTGAATCATGTGGGACCCACTCTGCCTAACTAACTTGCTGAGGTAGCAGTGTGTGCATGTGTGCGGCTTTGCATGACTGATTCGTTAGTGAGGGGGAATATTTGTATAGGGGTGGAGGGTGTGTATCAGAGAGGGTATCATTTGGAATTAGGCTGGAGAGAGGGGCTGCTTAGTGCTCCACCTCCACATTAGTACTTTCTGTTTCTGCATTTCCATTCCTTTTTCTTCTTCAACCAAACTATTTTCACACTGATATCAGTTTTGGGGTGAGTAATCTTCACCCATTTCTTCATATCCTTGTTCATCTTTCTGTGATTTCTTGCTCCTGTGATCCATCTGCCATTATCCCCCCTGATTTAGCTTTGCTGCCCTGTTAGTCCATATTGTGAATACGAACTACTTGCATGGTTGCATATTAATATTTGATCTATTGCTATCCTATTATTTTCCAGGATAGTAATATGGTTTACTGGGAGTTCATTGCAAGTAGTTTATAATATTACTTTTGATTATTCGGTCATGTGCCTGAAAGCTGACTCAGTTTGTATTCTGAATTTCTGATATTGAAAACATCTGTTATCTATATTTGGTTTAACTTTTGTCTACCAGACAAGTGGAATGATTCTCAAAGGTTGAAATCTCTTTGCTTTTACTAGTTGCTGGCTTATTGTTTTTTTATTAATAGTGATAAAAAGATAAAATTTAGTTGTATAACTAGGGGATTAACCGATAGAGAACAGATGAAATACAGAGAATAAGAAAATCTTTTGACAGGCCTCTTCCCATTGTCTGCAGGATTATTTTCAGTGCTCACAGTCATGAATTTTCTGACCACGTCCATTTTGACCAGACTCGTGAGGTTACAGTTCCGGCAATGTCATGGAATGCAAGAGATGACCCTGGATTTGTGTTTGCCAAATTCCAGAAGACAGGAAGAGCAATGAGCATCAGCTATTGTTCTCTCGCTAGAGAATCTCATATTCTTCTAGTCTATGTATCTATAATGGTTTTGTTTTGTTTTGTTTGTTATGTTTAACAGGATAGCAAGGAATATTACCCAAAGAAAGGGACAGTTGATTAGTCATAGTTTTTTTTTCTATCATTATTGTCCCCGTCAATTCTGAAGTCCAAAAAAAGGTTTTGATATGATGATAAACCTGACTCAAGATTTTTGCTGTAGTCAGATAGAAGTAGCAGGGAACAAGCCCTGCATACTAACGGGCCCTGTAGTGCCTTATTGGAAACATTAATAAGCACTAGTTATTTGCAAATTTATTTCGAAGCGGATTTTTGCTTATTAGTGAATTTTTTTTGTTGCAGCAGTGATTCATTTACTTGAGGTGAACTTTGTTTCTGATTACGATATCCTTTCTATATATATCGTAGGAATTGATATATTGATTAAATCTTTAACAAAGTGCACTAACTATCAATTGTTTTAGGTTTCATAATTTTTGTCAGTTGAATTTTAATAGTTCTAATATATAAATAAGTTTTATATACATTTTTTTAATTAATTTGAATAGCTCATAGGACAAAACTTACTTTAGCTTACATTTTTCATAGTTTCAACTTCTATCATAACCACTTTTAATCATTCATCAAAATGAAACACAATTCAAAAAATTTATGATTGATGATTATTTTAGTTAAATATTTAATACTAAATGTTTTTAAATAAATAATAAATAAAAAAATAAATAGAATAATAAACTAAAATATATAAATTAATAAATAAAATTTGTAATTATTATAAATAATATATGTTTAAAAAAGTGTATATAATAAAATAATTATAGTATTGTTACAAATTAATATTTTAATTTTTTTTGGGAAATTTGTCAATAAACGATTTATAAAAATTTACTACTTTGATAATTTTTGTAGTCATTACACTTATTATGATAAAAAGTAGAAGTACTATTAAAATGTATAAGAAAAGAAAAAATTAAATATTTATATATTTTTACATTTAATATTTAAAAAAATTATAAAAATAAAATTATAATAGAATAAAAATTTAATTTTGATGCAT
Organism: Dalbergia cultrata; assembly: GCA_031216105.1. Taxonomy (NCBI): domain Eukaryota; kingdom Viridiplantae; phylum Streptophyta; class Magnoliopsida; order Fabales; family Fabaceae; genus Dalbergia; species Dalbergia cultrata. The sequence continues at coordinate 51,451,217 of CM062346.1, forward strand.
TGATAATGTAATATTTTTTTTACATTGTTATTCAATTAGTCATATATTCTATTTAAATAAATTTTTAAGTAGTAAATATGAAAGCAAATCAATTTGAATGATATAGCTTGAGTTTTGAGAGTGAACAACAAAGCAAATTTTGTCAAAATATTTTGAAGAATGAACTAATATTGTACTTGAGTTTTAGTAGCATTTATCAGGACTATTATGAAAATATATAAATTCAATAAATGGGATATTTTTCACAATGTCATATTTTAACATAATCATAATCCCATTCAAAGAGATTTAACATTTTAATGATGTGAAAAATAGTTATAGAAGCAAACTTAAGTATGTTAGTTATATGAGAAAGGAGTTTCAAACATTAAAAACAAAGCTTAGATTTGTAGAAAATGGTTCATGTAATCAGAAAGTACTACATCAATGAAGAAGTCAATTTTCTTGAAGCAAGTTGTGATCATATTCTTCAATTATGATGAGAAGATTCCTATCAAACTTAGACTGAAGCAAAGAAGATCAATAAGAACATCAGAAACTGAGGAAGTACATCAGAAAATACGCATATTCAAAAACCGCACTAATTTTACAAAAAATGAGTGAAAATTCAAAATTCAAATAAAGTCAACTCTAAAAAATCACTAATACAGACAAAATAGTGAAGTTCTAGCTGCTAAAAATCAAACAGTATTAATAATTGCAGGACAACCACTAGAAGGTGACCTGATATAGAAAAGGGCATTGTTACATTCATGTCATAATAATCACAAGATTGATTATGCTTATTTGTAGGTTGCTTCCGACTAATGCCGATGTCAAGGATGAAGGAAAATGACAAATATACAAGCTTCACTTAATAGTTTTCTTAGTAAAAAGGAGAAAACATAGAAGACAAGTGAAACCACACACATAAACTTTTCCTTTTATTGGTTTGTACTTTGTAATATACAAAATATAAGTACCAGTAAATACAAGATTAGATAGAAAGTAATTTGATAGCTGGAGGTAGAGGAAATCTTAGGAAAACTAGAAGTGAAACTATTAACAGCAATTTGGTTTTTAAAATGTAAGCATGATTTATGACATGATTCTATGGCATTATCTATCCATGTTGTCTTATTTGTTGTTGTTGATTTGTAATATAGAAGAATCTTCAACTATTGGCTATTGTCAATTTTAATTAGAAAGTTAGAAGACTTCAAAGCTTAATATGTAAAAACTTGTTAATTTTGCTAGCAACTTCATAGGTCAATATTGGTAAATTGAAGACTTTTCTGATTCTTTCAAGTCTTTGACAAAAACATACAACTGCTTTAGACTATCCCTAATTTAATAAGTTGCATAAGCATTCTTCTTCTGTACATGTAGATGTAGTTACTTCATGGTTTATCATATTTGCTTAGGCATGAAAGCATCTTAATGCTGTCATTCATATGCATCTTTTCATATATGTCAACAAATAAAAAATATTAAGGTGTCGTTGATGTTTGTTGTTGTCTTCCATGAAAGCATTAGTTCCTTACATTTTTTTCCTGAGTTTCACATTTTTTAACTTCATGACAAAAGGAAATTCACGGATTGAATATCAAACAGGTTTAATGGGAAGATTTACACTACTGTGTCCAAACCTTCTGATCATATTGGAACAAGTGAAGTGCTGGAGAATGACAGAAATTGCTTGAGCTCTAGATTCTTGTGCAACAGTGATTCATTAAAGCATGATTATTAGCCTTCATGTTGTTCATAAAAGAATGTCAAATATTGCTTGTGTTCTGGATTATGATTTCTGGCATTCAAGTCCTCTTCCTATTCTATATGGAACCAAACAGGACCAGCAACCAGATGAAGGTAATTGAGATGAAATAGGATCACCTATAGTGATTATCATCAACCCAGTTTTGAAAGCAGGAAGTACAACAGTACAACCCACCACCAAGACAATTGCTGCATTAGGTTCGAATCACTAGCTGAGTAACATAAATGATACAAAGTATGAACACTTGTGCAACAATGATACAAAGTATGCTGGATGAACTGTATGGAGCAAGTCAAGGGAGGATGCCTTGTGACTATTAGTATCTGGTGTCCAAAACCATACTTTGGCTAATTGATTCTTCATATGCTTTGGGTGTTGACTGTTTCCATATTCACTATTCAATCAAACTGATGATTGTATTGATTGCATATGCATCTAAGATGATGTTAATATTCAGTTATCCACCAATAATTATACCATCTGATGCTGTTTGTCAAGAAACACAGTTTGGGAACCTGTCATTGATTGCATTATGGACAGCCTATAAACATGCGAAGTATTTTATTGATGAGTGATGACATGATGACACAAAAGTGTGACCGTTTCTATTTTAATTTGAGAAAGCTATAACATTAAGGAAGCTTAAATGGTGCACGTTGAGGTATATGATTCCATTTTAGATGCCAATACTTAGATTCTGTAGAAAATTGAATAAACTTGAAGAGGGTGTTTGGTTTAACAATCTAAACTTTGTTTGCTACAAATGCCAATCTTATTATTGCGCACTCCATAAAAGCATGGAAATTTTAAGTTGCATGTGACAAGTATTTCTCTTGTCATGGGTAACTTCAGATTTGGCTACGGTTGGTGATTATATTGATTTATATCATAGGGCTCAAATCAGTTAGACATACTACACAGTTCGAGTGCCTTGAAATCAATTTGGCTTTCATAGTTGTGGAAGAAAAATTAACATGCTGGCATTGGAGCTAAATGAAGTAGTGTCTCAGACAATGAAATAACATAAATGAGGTAGTGTCTTTCACAACTTCAGTCTTTTAAGTGCTCGAAAATATGCAACCAAATGAGGAACAAATGAAAAAGAGCATTAAGTTTGTACAAGGTTAGGAATAAGATTTATCAAAACTTCAACATAGCATTTCTAGTTTTTTTTTTAATTAAACTATTAAAGAATAGGGAATAGGAATAAGAGTCAAATTTACAACTCATTGAGCCATATAGGAATCTACCATTAGACTCAGTTTACTTGCACATAGCAATTTTACATATTTCCTTTTTCTTTTGTCAAAAAATGCCTAAAGCAAATTGCTTATATTTGTTTTTTTTTTTTTGTTGGTCCTAATTTCAAGTGTATGCCACATCCTAAATGGTTGTATGAAATGTTCACTTTGTGTTCGAAAAAGAAAATATTATAAATCACAAATAACATCTGTGAAGCAAAATAAGTCATTCTTATAAATTTCAATTATTTACTTGAGAGTAAAGAGTGAACAACACAGTACACAAGACCCACTTTTAAAGCCTCACTTTCATACACATAAGTTATTTTACAACAGATCAAGAATCTTCATAAATTATGAAGCCATTCAACCTTACAAATGGAATCCTTACATGAAACACAAAATTGATTGAGCAATTATTCTTTGAAATCTCAACTCTATTTTCAGGGTCTAAATTGAAGCACCTATTGAAAAAGCAAGCCTACCTAAATATAATTCATCTCTTTTATAGTTTTACCAAGTGTGAGGAGCAATACACACTAAACTACAACTCAATACAAAAAACAAGTGCCCTTTTACGAAAAGGGGGCTACGGACCTTCAAGTGCATTTTACCTTGCCAGCTGCCCCCTTCATGGCAATCAACAAGCCCCATCCAAGTATACTTTGAAGTGCTTCACTGGATAACAGACCATATGCTCTGCCCAATAAGCAAACAGAAGATGTCAATTTATAGCCTATCTATAACACAAACATAAAATCACAGGAAATTATTGTAATGCACCACTAGTGTAAGCTGAAAGGGAATCATTGCTCAGTTAGTTCCACATTAATGGCCCAATCGAACATTACTTCAGCTCTTAGGAAAGTAGTGTCAATATCATCACACTATCATTTTAGGATGTTGAAATTCTTTATGCATCTGCTACATTATGACCGCTGTGGTATGAGAGGTTACTTAAAGAAAGATTGTGGAAATAATAAGAACATGGAAAAAGCTCAAGAAGCAACAGCCTCTCAAGTGAGTAAGAAAGCAACTATGTATGTATGAATGTATGTAAGCATATAGGTTGATGTTTTTATGCCCGGAAAGTAATGTGTTCATCTAAAAAGTGGCTAAAAAGATTATCAAAATGTAAGATCTCTGTTTTGTGCATTCCAGACACCACTAAACATGCCCGTACAGGATTCAGAGTCGGCCTAGTTTGTGGTACCCCTTCAGCTAGTCAAGAAAAATTGAAGTATGATTTAAAAAGACTTCTTCTGTTAAGACACATGAACTAGTTCATTTGTCCCCTTCCACTGAAGGACAATCAACTAGGACTACAGACCGACCTAGTTCATTTGAAAAATAAATAAAAGCAATTGTTCGATAACATGTCTGATTATCCAGCACATTATCTTTACTTTACTCCATGTTTGAGGGAAGGGGATGAGGAAGAGAAAAGGAGGCTGCATGAGAAAGCAGCACCCTACCTAGGTTGAAACCCATACAGCCTTAGAAAGTGGGGCCTCATTGCTACTATGCTTACACCCTAATGACCATTCACAAACTTTATTCATCCTCTTAATGTATGCCATGCTTAACAATTCCTTTACTCACTCATTTTCAGAACCTAAAAATCTTAAACTAAATAATATTTTGCTTCTCTGCCCCCAATTTCTTTGAAGACAGCCACTCATTCTCTGTCATAAAGCTACCAACTCCAGATCAACTCAAATCTCATCCCTCCCTAAACAGATATCTCCACATTACAGTGCCTCGACAGGTATGCACATGAACCAAGCTTGCAAAGTCAACCTTCTCATATCAAGCCATTTAGGAGAAAAAAAATGAACAAACAAAAATGAAGAAATATTGACATGAGATGTTGTCACACCAAATGTCATAATCCAAACCAACTCAGTCTACTAATCCTTTGTGAGAATGCTCTAACTTAGAACATGAGAAGAGAGGGACATCATAGAAAATTGACCATTTGCATTCATAGGGAAAAAAAAAATAAAAATGATATGCCAACCCAGCAATAATTATTAAGCAGAAACTCAAATAAAACTATTAATTCTCAATAGTCAAGGTTGCAATGTCTATTGAAAGAAACAAAAGACAAAAGCATGTCTCAAACAGAAACAACTGAAAGTTCTGTACCTTCTTCAAAAAATCATTGACCTAGGAGTCCAAAGGTATCAAGAGGCCAAACCTAATAACAATATTTGAAATATCATAAGCACATAATCATAACCATCAAATAGAACAATTGTGCACTTTCCAACACATGGTTAACTAACATGCAATTTTTAAATAAGCAAAATAAGACCAGGAAAGCATGAAAAGGTAGACCTAATTACCACAAGGACCAATTTCCATGTAGATAGTGAAGCCTTTACTCTAATGATATATATAAACTATTCTGGTATGTGAGACTTCTAGATCCACAACAAATTACTGCAATTGCCTGTATTAGAGTTACAACTACAGAAACAGTGCATGCTTCCAAAGACATACTAGAAAGAGAAAAACTTAGAAATAGTACATATTTGCCTAGTAATACCATATTACCATTACAATCCATTGTCGCTCTTAAATTCATAAATAAATATTGAACTACATGAAACTTAGAGAAAAAGACAATGCAATATAAATCCCTGAGGACCTCAAAATAAAGAAGAACATAGTACAGGTTCAACACTTACCCTAAAAAACACTTTCCCTTGTATAAGGCCATAAGGAACAGGACCAAAATGCCGTGAATCATGTGACGCATAAATGTTATCCCCTTGAATCCAAACATGCCCCTTTGGTACCTGTGGAAAAGAGAGATTATAAATTGAGCAACAAATCAAACTTACTGACACAAGTTAAAAGAATAATAAAATAATTAACATTAGCAAAGCAAAGAACCTGTAAACCATAAATTTAAAGCCCAGAGAGAGAGAGAGAGAGAGAGAGAAGAAAAAAGATGATGGGAAACAGATGGTATAGCTGTGGCTACTGTGTAACAAATGATAATTAATTTCTTATTAAGAAAACTAATGATTAAGGTGTGTTAGGACTTGAAAAGGAAGCTCGATTGAAATGATATTTTGATCGAAATGACAAGGATCATAGTGAAAATAGGCACAAGCAGATTAGTATTAGATTCTAATAATTACTTTTGAACTAAAAAAAAATTTCAGCTCAGCCAAAAGCATAGCAAAATTTAAGTAACATAGCCAGTCATCAGACAAAAGCACACCATCAAGACTCATATCAACTGTCAAGTAACATACACAATGTATCTCTCTATATATGCAAGAAACAGTAGTAAAATGCTCTAACCAGTATCTAAGTCAGTTGAGTGAGAAAATCTCATCTAAATGGTACATATAAGTAAAAGCATTATTTAGCTTGATAAAAACATAAAATTAAACAAATTAAACAATGGCTCTCAATTTCACGACCAAACCTTAAGTAAAAAAGGAAAAAACCCTTTCTACTACTCCCTTTTGAGAAATTCTCACACTTGCTTCTGCTCACTACATTCACCTGAATGTGTGAAAAAATAAAAAATAAAAAATAAAAAAAAACTAATTTGCCAATAGCAGCAAATCTCATGTCAAGCTATTTAGTCAAAACCTCCTCAAGCCTGTGCATAAAAAGAGAAATTAAAGAATTATTCACCTTTAAATCATTAGGCAGATCATTAATACCATGCACCTCAATAAATAGAACCTTGCTTTCTCACTTCAGACAAACTCAATTCAGAGTATCTTAACCTTCTCATCTAACACGACAAAACTATCTATCAACCAAGTACATTTTCACAACCATACACTACAAAAAATTCACAAAAAATTGTTAATAAAAAAAAAAAATCTAATTTGGAAGCGTAACAGAGTTTTATTGTTTTACACTGTAACCGAATCATGTACTGCAATATATGAGAAACATTTTCACTCATGTGATAATGCATAATTAAATAACAATATCCATGCATCAAAATTAATCTAAAAAAAAAAAAAACAAACACATGAACCTTGCAATTAACACCCAAATTAAAAAATAATAATATAAAAAAAATAAAATCAGACACACAAACCACTGCAATTTGAGTGGCATCATCACGCATAGGATCAAAGTAAGTGACAGTGTCTCCTTCCATGGCCACAATCCGCTTCGTGAGGCACCGGTTAGGGTCGGAGGGTGACCGAACCAGAACCAAGTCGCCATGCCCAACCTTCCCAAGCCGCTGAGACACGTGCTCCGCCAAAACGACGTCACCGGTGAGGTTTAGGGTTGGGAGCATGCTGGGCCCGTACACCTGCAAAACGTTAATTAGGTAATTCAAGGGTGCAATTGAGTCAAATGGGTATCTGAAAATTACATAAAGTTTGTATCTTTTTTGGAGTTGGGGAGGGAATAGGTTACGTGTGTTGGAGAGCAGAGGTAGTTGTCGGTGAAGTGAAGCCAGCAGAGGAACTTGGCTGTGATGGCTGTGCGGTCCAGCGCTTCCTTTGCGAGGCTTCTCCATTGTGACATGTAACTCATCACTTTCAGTTTCATCTCTGTTGGCTGGCTGTGCCTCGCTACGTTGTTATGTCTCTTTCTGTAGCCTGTTTGTTTCGCGTGTTTAGAATATACCAGAATTGAATTGTTACGCGTGAAATAAATCAATAAATTAAAGAATTTAGTTTAATTTCTTAATTTAAAATAAATTTAAAAATTAATTAATTTAATTATTTTGATTATTTTATTCTTTATTATTAGGTTAAGAATGAAATCTTTATATTTAAGTAATGTTATTTTGATATTTTCATTTGTTGGAATTCAATTCTCACATCAAATTATACCCATTTGGGTCTGATTTCTTAGTTTTATTGAATTTCAATTCCCATGAGATTTCAATTCTTTAACTTAAGTTGCTTTTAAAACATAGAATTCAATTTAATTTGTTAATAGAATTGAATTCTAGGGTTTTAAAACGCATCGTAAGTCATGTAATATTGTGATTATTTTTCATCTTTCGGCAGTTTGCGACTTCTTTACGTATATGAACAAAAATTGGTTTTTGATTTGGTACCTACCAACAAATAACGGTACCGGTACCCTGTGTATGTGTCAGCCAATGATGGGTTCTTTTATACTGAAATTTTAATATAAACTACCATTCGGCCGTACACATTGTCGGCCACTATGTCAAGTGTGTCAACCGCAACAGAGGCTGTGCATGTGTTTGCCAATGATGGGTTCTTTTATACTGAAATTTAATATAAACTACCATTCGGTCGTACACATCGTCGGCCACTATGTCAAGTGTGTCAGCCATGACAGAGGTCTTCAACACCATTTCCAAGGACGTTTTCCTCTTCTTCTCCCAGGTTTCCAACGTCGTCAACACACCCCTCATGTATCAACCGAAAACGGCGCGGTGTAGATCACGCCCAATTCGACGACAAGAGCGGAGATGAATGTTCCTACGAGAAGATGGCTCCCAAGCCAGAGCGGCATTGGCCCCAAGAGTAACAATTTCTTCGGTTCTATTTTGCAGGGTCGTGTGTTGTTTTTATCTAACATTTTCTTGTGTTATCTTGAACCAGGGTTGTTTGGTTGCTGATTCCAATAGTTAAAAGCCCTATTCATGTCTTTATTCCATCATACCAGCAGTTTCTTTGATATGTCTTGTTTTGTTCTTCTCGATTTCGTCTTTCTCCCAAAACTACAAAGAGGTATATATAAGGGCTTAGGACAAACTAATAAATTGTTGAATGATTTTTCTAATTAATTCTTCTTTTGATATATATATATTTTTTTCCTTGAGTTATTACCCATCATCTATAAAGATCAGTGTTTTACAGCATGCCTAGTAGTGAAAAGTCTATTTGTAGTTCAATTCAAGCAACCAATTGGATTTGACTTTGATTAAGTACAATTCATGTGTTTTCTTAATATTGAATTGACGCTTTTGGTCTCATACTGAAGAGACATTCAAGCTGGAGAATGGACTCTCAGAGTCCTAATGTGGACACTCCGATTCAGAATATGGAAACTGATAATGAAAAGGATAAATGCAAGGTTCATTCTCTTATTGTGCTTGATTTACCTGTACATCACAAGATGTATGTAGATATTTCTGGATTAGTCATTCATCATACACATGTTTCAAATGTTCAACCTTGGTGCTTATAATTTGTTTATCTTGTCTAGTAGAACCAGTGTAGGCATAGTGGAAGTGAGGCATTACCTATAGGCCTAGTGTCCAGTACTTCCAGTTTGGACATGCGGCCTTCAAGGGATCCTCCTCAGCCAAGGAAGCGGAATCGTAATCGCCATTGCACAGTTGATGTAAGTTTCAGTCAGTCATGAATATTTATCTTTCTGTCTATTATTTAGTGACCTATGAAGAACAAAATTATTAGGGTGGCTCTAATGCTCAATAAGCTTTTTTTTTCCCGTGTGCGTTGGTGTTTTTTTTTTTGTTGGGGAAGGGATGTTGAAGTTATTGATGTAGCTTATTTAGTCTCTTTAACTGGCGCTTTAGTGACATGAAGCAAATATCATTAGATGTGTTCAATGGTCCTGTTATTTTTCTTTGCTTTTGGTATGTCTGACTCTACACTTGAACAGATTAAGGTAAATGCAACAACCAACTTGTTTGCAGTGGTAGTTGGAATAAAGCAAAAAGACCTTGTGAACAAAATCGTCCAAAAGGTACCTGTTCATTCAGTCTAGATTTCTCATTACGAATACTCTATTTTGGTCCATTGTTTCATGATTTTCTTTCTACACCAAACTTCAGTTTGTTGCAAGTGATTTTGCTGTGATGCTCCTCCATTATGATGGTAATGTTGATAAATGGAAGGAGTTTGAGTGAAGTGATCATGTTATTCATGTGTCAGCAATCGGTCAAAGCAAATGGTAGGTGACCTCACACTTCGTTCCCTTCCATATTCTAAATAATTTTAGTTATCCTAAATGTGTTTTTACCTTGAGATGTTTTCAATGACTAGGTGGTTTGCCAAGAGTTTCTGACACCCCGACATAGTTGCTGCATATGAATATATTTTCCTATGGGATAAGGACCTAGGAGTTGATAATTTCCAACTGGATAAGTATGTTGAATACCATTCTACTTTCCGCAAATTACAACAAATATAGTTTGGTGCACTTGGATTTTATTTCAAACAAGCAAGTTTATATTACCATCATATACTAACATCATGCCAAAGAGGAAGACAATAAAGTACTCATATATTACAAAATATTAAGGACTTTTAAACGATTTTCAGGTATGTTTTTATTATCAAAAGTGAAGAGCTAGAGATATCATAGCCTGCACTTGATCCTAAAGAATCAGAAATGCATCATCAGATTATAGCACGGGGAAGAGGGATGGTTCACAGGTTCTCATGTATACCCTTTTTTGGTGGTCAACAATGATGTGTTCTGTATTTTATGGAACATAAGTTCTTTGTCTTAGCGCAACACCTATAGGCCTCTAGTTAATTATAGCTCACAGGTAGTTCATTAGCCTCTAGTAGATTCTGTTTTAGCTTTTCCAATAAAATAGGAAAATCTAAAATAGAAGAATAGCATAACTCAAGTTTTGCCTTCTAATGATGCTATTAAATAAGTGTGCTTTATAGCAGATGCATATACTCACATATATGTTGTGCATGCTTTTGGCCACTGTGCTTGCAAAAGAACATATAAAGCTAGTAATGATGGTAAAGGCTGTAATGAAAGTAGCTCCGTTCCTCCTTGCACCAGGTAAAGTCTCTTGAATTAAAAACTAATTTAGTTTGGACTTCCCTTTATTTTCTGCTGTTAAAGAAAGATGAACTTTCTTTTTCATGGGATAGAAATGATGGCTCCTTTTTATCAAGAGCTGCATGGCATTGTGTTTGGTATATGATCCAAGTGCACCATTCTATTCTGTTAATGCTGCTGCTGCTACCGCTGAGCATTACCCTAAGAATTGTTCTATAAATGGTTACACATTTATTCACCATTTGTGGTTTATTTTATAGAATGACTTGATCCATGCATGGGGTCTAGATATGCAGCTTGGCTACTGTGCTCAAGCAAGTTAAGATTATTGTTTTTTTGGTTCAATTCCATGATTTCCTATTTTTTTACATTTTGGATATTCTTCAGATGGCATTTTTGCTATCTTTTTTTTTTTTGGTTTACCATTTTTGCTATCTTAATTTTTTCTTTCTTGTTCAATCTGACACTATTTCTGGTTGATAAGGTGATCGGACAAAAAATGTTAGCGTTGTGGACGCTAAATACATCGTTCATTACAATCGTCCTACCCTTGGAGGCATAGATAAGACTAAGGTAAAAAATGTTACATCTTTATCAAAGTTTAACCATAAACAAATGCTTGTCTTTTGAAGTTTTCAAATATTATAATTTCATGGCATACCTCTGATGTGAAATGCATGTTTTGCATTCTATCTGCATTGAAACTGAGACTCATTTGTGATTTGCAAGTTTCTTATTAGGAAATGGATCATAGAGTTAATGCAAGTTACTATCTTGCCATGGTTTGTTAATCAATGATTGGTTTAGTATATTATGCTCAAACCTTTTCAAGTTTCATAACATATGCACCTGCTACATTCAATGACAATCACCAATTGCTTTACCATAAATTTTAGACTATAGTATGAGATAATTTTTTGCCAAACAATTACTCTATGAATTTAATTTCTATACACTGACAGTGTAAAACAATCTTACACCGTCAACCAATTAAATTTCATCAAAGTGACAAATCATAGAAAATAATTGCTGACTATCACGACACCTCACTATGAGTTGTCATTTTGGTGAAATTCTATTGGTTGACAGTGTAAAACACATTGTTAGTGCATATAAATTATACTCTTAGTTCATTACAATTTTCTTAAGAAATTAATTTTAATGTACTATTAGTGTAAATATCCAATTATGTATTGTTATATCTAATAATTATTAAAATTAATCTCTTATCTTAATTGTATATGAATGATTTTCTCTCTTTGTTACTAATATATATTAGAGGCTGTGTTTTAACAGGGAATTAGACATCTTTAGAAAACGTTGGAAAAAGGCAGTTAAGGAGGATCAATGTTGGGTCAATCCATTTCAATAGCCATTGCTTCAATTGGAGTGTGGCAATCTCAAGGTTTTGTGTAAATTATATAAAAAAGAACACACAATTCATTTAAACAGAAGCAAATGCAATAGGCAGCTTCAAGAACTCTGGAAGTATTGATAGTAGGGGGTGATGGTGAGAACTGAGAATGCTTAAAGGATCTGTAGGTCAACATGACTCTTAGGATTAAATTTAATCGTAAATAAGCTCAGTGCATCTTATGGAATGTTTAATCCATTCCTTTTATTCAATTAGCTTTGAAGCTAAAATAAATAACAATAAGTTAGATTATGATGGAAGAGAAGTTAGAAAAATAGAAGTCATACTTTTTTTTCCTTGTTTATTTTCTTGAGAAGACATCTTATAGGTATCCATTTCTTTTAATTTTTAGTTTCTGGAAAGGATTTGATGTTAGATGCATGTAATGATAGTTGATAACTTTTGATTTTATTACCTTCATTTTAATTATTGATTTTTCCTGTTCCTTTTTCTGTTTGGATTACTACACATTCTTCTTCCTAGTACATTTTGTTTTCCATAACCAAATATATAAAAGGTAATTGTTTCTCTATCTTGTAGATTAACACATCATTTGGATTAAAATTTCATTTGTCTCATTGTATTTTAGTGGAAAGGTTAATAGTTGGAGTGGCAATTTAGATGTTTAATGACATGAAATGCTTAATCCTTTCCTTGGGTGGCATTTCTTTGCTTGCTGAATTTCTCAGGTTCAAACAAGATTGTTGGAGAGCTTTTTCTGTAGCTTTCTGGACTATGTGGAGATGCAGAAACAAGTCTATCTTTGTGAGGAAAAACACAAGTAAAGAGGAGACATTAAGTCTATCTATTTTTGGCATAAAAGTGGATTGCAGATTACTGTCATTGTGGTTAAGATACAACAAGAGCCATGGAAGTTGTATGATAGTGCACGACTTTGATGGTGGACCAAATTATGCAGAAGTGGATTTTCGACCTGCTTGTACTAAATTTCTTAGTTTCATTTGAGTTAGTGTTACCATTCTTCTCCTGCAGCTTTCTTGGCTGTGGTATGCTATGGTGGCAGTTTTGCTTTTGAATTTTATTGGAAGATTTTTTAATTGTTTCGATCACTTTGTTAATCTTATTAAGTTGAATGCTTCGATCAAAATTGAGGAAATGAGAAGATGGTTAAGATTGAAGAAGAGCAAATGATGATAGAACTTATGGCTACCTAAAATGTGAGTGAAGGTTTCCATAAAAAAAGGGTTTAATTGTTTGAAGTATAATGGAAAAACTAGTATCTGAAATGTGCTGGACTATTGGTATATGTTATTTGCTATAGGATGCCTTGGCCTACCCATATTTTAAACACTCATGATTAAATCATAATCTTTAGAGTCAAAAGGGTATCGATACTTTGGGATACCAAAACAAAAACCTAAATTGGAATACTCAATCAATTATAAGAAGTTATGTATTAATCAATGGATCTCTTCATAATGATTTACTAAAAATTCATTGAAAAAACACACAATAAATTTTATTCTTAGTAACATAGTTTATTAAAAAATCATAAATTTTAAAATTGATAAAAAAAAATGTGTCAAAATGAATTAAGTACAAAGTTGTTAGAGAAATGTTGTACACATTTAGAAAATATGCACGAACTTCTTTTAAAATCTATCTAATCAAACCAAGCACCAGTGGTTGCTTTTGTGTCTAACATTTTTTCTTGTTAAAATTCTAAAATGTTTGGTGTGGTCCTTCAATTAATTTCTCAACGAACGAATTATCAATGTGCACCAAGTACAAAAATAGCACTGGTACTATCTACTGCCCGATCCTCAGTCCCCACCAATTTCTTTTGATTATCAAGTGAATGGTAAAATAAAACTAACACTGAAACTTAGAATACTTTTTGGGGGTCACAAACTAAGAATACATTTTTGTGCTAGGTACTTAAATATTATAAGACTATATAATGTTTTTTGTTTCCCTACTAACCCATAATAAAAGACTCTTAAATAAAACAAGGCCCGTATGAAAATAGGCCCATTAGATATGTTACCTGACACTCCCTACTCTTCTACACATCCCTTACTTCCTTTCTTTCACCCTTCCACTTCAGCCTCTGCATTTCTGGTCTCTCCAATATAGGACATCTATGGCAACACAACCATGGTGATTTGACTTGCACTTAGTGCTATTCCAAGAATGCCAAAGTATTGCGAACCGATACTCGCGAACTAGAATGTGGTAAAGAGGAAGGTGCAGAGAATTTGTTAACACCAATTCAAACAATACAAATAAAGGAAAAAAAATTAACAACTAGATAAATGTCATCATATTAATCAAACTCATCCAATCTCAATAACAGGAAACTATCGATTAAAATGTTGAGCAATATAACCTACCCAGACCCGAAAATGCACTGTCCACACAAAGAATAACACACCTATCCTCAACTTGAAATCCTGTGAAATGAGAATGAGTAGGGGACAAGAGGAAACAAGAGAGTGGCATGCTATGATATGAGTTTCACCTTTTGCTTTTCAAGATTGAAGAATGGTGCTTGTAGACATATATGAAATGAAGAGAAGCTTTTGTAGATGTTAATGATAGCATTATGATGTGAAGATGACTGAAGGAGATGAAAAAGATTATAGGGCTTTGATAGAATTTTACACATTTCTTTGTCAAAATTTCAATTTGGAAAATATGGATTTAAAACAAGCATGTAACCGGTAAAACCTTCAACCCATTATAACAGGGAAACTAATTGAAAAGTAAGGGCATTGGTGCCCTAGAAAAAAAAAGGGGTACCAGAGAAATGCCCAAAAAAATTATATACCAAACTCTCATTTTTGAAGTTTGAATAGGCATATCTATTATCTTTCATATAGGCAAGATCAATTAACTAGCATTAGATTTTAAATGACCAAAACACAAACTAATTGGTTAATAATAACAAGATTTTTCTATAATTTTGTGATTGGAATCTGTTAACAAGAAATAGATTTCCTATGTACTTTATTTGTTCCTGAAAATTGGTTTGGAACAACTCGATTTCCCTTTTTTTTCTTTTTCATTTTTCACTTTCAAGAATCGGTTAAATATAATAAGATTTTCTTTAATTTTTACAGTATCTGGAATTAGTCAACAAGATGCAGATTTCCAAGTTTATCGTGTGGCTAGGATTGTTTGGTATCATCTTGCCTTCTACTACGTGCTTGACATGTAACCTCCCCATTTTTATCATATACAAAGGATCACTTAGTAATGACCCGAGTGAATGATTTCACTTAAAATAGTTGAACTTTCACCCGAACAAGGCAAATCAACGAAAAAGGTTAAATGTTGATAAAGGGGCAACAAGAGCCGAGGTCAAAGGCCAAAGTCAAAAAGTCAAACCTTAGATCAAAGGTCAACCACGGAGTCAAAGTCAATCATAAAAGTCAAATGTTTAAGAAAATCAACAAAATCATGTAAACGTCAACCAAAACATGCAATGGTCAACATAGAAGCCAAATAATGATCAAAGACCAATTAAATCATGATCAAGTGGTTTAATTTGAGATAATCAGTATTTAATATTCTAATTACGGATTATAATAAAATAAACAGCATAGGATTCCCTAAATAATAATAAAATAAGCCTAACTAGCAATTTACTGTAAATGGTAATAATCTTAAGAATAAATTATACCTAAAATAATTAAAGTAAATATGATTAACTACTAATAAGAATGATTACTAACCTAATAAGGGTTTAGTATAATTAATCTATGATAGATCCCTCATTAAAAATAAAATATAGATAAAAGATTGATTAAACCATTTTTGGTAAAAGTTCCCTTGTCAAAAGTGGTAAAAGAACTTGAATACCCAGCAAATAATATGTTTCCATTGCAACCAAGATCTTCAAGTTTGAGCTAGGAGAAAGGAAAACCTTCTTTTCTACCTTTTTTATTCTATTTGTTCGTGAACCCTCTCAAGGGGTTGAAGGACTCATATATTACCTCTATAAGTCTTGGTAGGTGGTTTTTAACTTGTGTGAAAGTTTCAAGTCTTAGCTCATTCTAGACCGAAAGGCTTAAAGCTTGCACATTTACCTTATCTAAATGTTGTGTTATTTCCTCCCATGATGAGCATGCTCTAAGATATGTGTTAGTATGTTCCATGCCTCTATATATATATATCTGTGTGTGTGTGTGTTTGCTAACCATGCTGGAAATAATGAAAATCTATGCCTTGAGTTGAAAAAAAATAAGTATACACACATACTACTATTGGAAAATGGTTCTAACTGAGCTAGGAGCACAAAAATATGTAACATTTGCAAACCATGTTATTTTAGCCTCTGAACAAATTATATATGAAATATAACTTCTCAAAGAATATTCTCCAAAAGAAAGCATAGAAAAATCTATTTCCTAGACAAAGATATAATTTTCTAAAGTTCAATCTTCTTACTGGAAATGTTGTTTGACCTCTGAGCACTAAACTTAAGTTATCTTTTTCTATAAAAATGTAAAATGGGTAAAATTGGTGTTTTTGGAAAGCTAAGATCTTAAGGAACACAGAAATATAAAATACACTCATTAAAAACATGCACATGGTTCCAGAACCATAAAATAAGCCACGGGTTGAGTCTCTGGACACTACTGGAATAGGGTAACTTTGAAAGGGTATAAAAGTCATTTCACTTAGTATATTTTTACAAAAATCATGTTCAGAGAAAGAGGAGTGAGAGTCAGGATTCTGAGATCCTTTGTTTTCTTGAAAAAGTAAGTACAATGAGAGAAATTAATTTTTTATTCAGATACGACAGAAATGGAAATAAGCTGTTAAAGTCTAATAAGCCAAAAATAGCACTTTTGATGGTAAATTTGTAAATTATCGCTTCTAGAAAGGTTAAAAATTATTTATTAAAAATTATCAGATTAAAATAAAAATAAAAATAATAACACATAATCCATGATTACACATTATTAAGAATTTCCACTCATAAATGGCTAAGGGAACTTAACCTTTGAACTATAAACTTACGTATTTAACTAAACAAAGGTTATTAACCTTGAAACCCACATGAAGTATGACTTGATCTATGACGTTGGATGTGTATGAAATATAGTGAATGATTATACTTGGTCAATGACTCGTTTTATACATGAATGCTTCAAGTGCTATATTTCATATGAGATATTATTTCATATGAGATATTATTTATGAAATGATGTGAATGTATGGCGATTGGCCTATGAACTAATAAGTATGAATGATTGAGCATGTTATGACTTAGTTATGATAAAATGATGATATGTACACATTCATGATTCACATGACGTAGTAAAGAATGAAACTCACTGCGTAACCCTTAAGAGGGGGCTAAGGTATTGTGTCTCACTGCTTAATCCCTCACCTAGTCCATGGGACTATCCCAAGGAAATAATTTTGTGGCAACGATCACGGTATGAGCTCATTACCCACGGAGGTGGTTTAAGATATTGGTGTTGGTGTACTCAGTGATCAAAGGACCAAATCAAGTAAAGGATGCATTCATCGTTAAAGTCCTACATTGAGTAATGTGATAGTTGTCATGGCCATGATTGTTTAAATTCATTATCCCTGTTAATGAAAGATCCTAAAAGACACTTCACTTTGGAGTATGAATGTTTTCGAAAACAAAATATAATGAAACCTTTAACTGCACATGTTTTTCCTTCAACTAATAAACCCAAATTGGCTAAGGGTGTACATGATGACACTAATAATAAGATAAAAATCCCCTACTGAGAAATGTATGATTTCTCACACCTTTAACCGTGTCATATCTAGATTTGGGCCCGTCTAACGATGGTGCGCCCCCACTATGACTCTGACTTTGATTCTGACTGGACCTCGAGAGGTAAGGTCGCATTCCCGAGGAGTTTGTATCATCGAGGTGGCCCCAGTAGTAGGACGCGGAGTCGCCAGAACTCACGTAGTAGGCCTTATGTCATTTCTGATTCTTTCAACTCTGATATACAGATCTCAATGCTTCACCATGCCATATATCTGTGATAGAGCTGTCTTCTAATTTAGAGGTTGTGATCCATGAGGAGCCATTGGATGTAGAGTCTCTTTAGATGGTTTTTCCTGAGCGTGTTCACTATGATACCGACGATGATGATGATCCGGAAGAAGACCCATGTGGGTTGAAAAGGATTTGATGGGGGAGGGCATCGAAGACTGGCACAACGACTTTGAAGTTGATGGCCGTCTGATGAGTCAGGACCTGTTCCTGACGTGATGTCCATATCTGATTATGATCTGCATAACGATGCCTATAGTCATCCCACCATTGATGGAGCACCTGCGTAGAGGACCCGTGCACTTCGTCGCACTGTATGCCTAGTCATTAGGAGTCCCTTCCTCACCCTCCGTACTATCTAGGTAATGGAGCTATCTACCATACTGCTACTGCTACTATCTTTTAGCTACATAGTGATAGTGATGTTTATTTATGTTTCCGCATTAGAGATATATTAGGAACACTGTTGTATTAGCTATTGTACTTTATTTTGTTACTTTATTATGTGATGTATTAAGGGAGGTGATACCCATCCTTATGAACTGTCTATGTAATATTTTTATGATTAATATGAGAGTTCGTTATCAGTATTACCTATCCATGTCCATCAATAAGAGATTTAACCGATAGAATAGTCTCGATTGATAAACGTTACTTCCACTTCACACTGCAGGCTTTATTTTTGAATATGTAGTTTCAAAAAGAAAATTTTTTCCAATACTTTTATCTTTCAGTAATTTAAAAAGAGAAAAATAATCACAAAGCAAAAAGTAATAACTAATAAGAATGAAACATGGCTTAAGCATGGTTCGGACTTACTGGGGTGTTACATGACACACAACGAAATTGGTTAACAGTTAACCAATTCCACCACATATCAAGCATGTAGTGGATGAGATGCTACCATTCAATTATAGCTCCTCTATAAATATGGGCCCTTTTTCCTTCTTTATATTTGTATGCATGAGAGTGATAGTGAGGTTTATTGTCTGTATGTTTGTGTATAGAGTGGGAGTAAGATTAGAGTATAAAGTTAGAAAGAGTGAGTGGGAGGTGGTAAAATAGGAAAAAGGAAGGAGATGGCTGATAAATACTCCTTTTGTAAATATTTTCCCTCTTACACTTAGTGCTTTTGCATTCTTTTTTAGTTTAATTTCCATAAGTTTATTAGTTTTTTAATCTAATCCTCCCTTTACTCAATTTTGCTTTATGACTTGTATTCAGTGGCTTATGCACAGTTTTGGTTTCTGTTTCTCATAATTCCTCTTTTTCTGACAAAGTGAATCGTGGTCATCTGAAGGGTCACCTTTGAGAGTGCATTGTGGAGTGGAGCTTAGAGTGTGCATGGAAGAGAGAGAGAGAGAGAGATGGATGGAAATTTTTACCTAAATAGATTCGTTGTGACGAGCATTAGTCGCTGTAGTGAGCCTGGAAGATAGAGCATGATCAGGAATGAAGATGGATTCGTTGTAGTGAACATTAGTCGTTGTAGCGAAACCTAAGAAGCGGTGCCAGTGGAGATATTTAAGTCCACTCGATGCAGTGAGTTTTACTCAGTGCAGCGAGCTTTGCGAGCCGAGTCTGAAAGTTTAAGTTTGTAATTTTTACTCACTTAGGGATTTTTTTAACAAATTTCATGATAATGTAATGCTCTGGAGCATGAAGTTCTAGGCATTCCTTGCCTAATTAGGAAATAGAATTAGGTTTGAGAGAAAGCTTTCCTCGTCTTCTTCTTCCTCTTCCTCTCCTCCTTCAAGAACACATTGTTACACTTAGCTTTTGTGATTTCTACTGTAGTTTCCATCTCGGATTTCTTTAGTTTTCCTCTTTTTCTGTTTTTGACCTCCTCCATGGAAGAGTATTCTCTTGCTAGCTTAAGGGATTCAAGAGCTAAGGTTGTGTTTGGAACATTGTGATCTCAATGCAATTTCTTAGTGTTGTTATCTTTCTCTTGTGTTTCCTTTTCTTCTCATGTTTATTGATTGATATGCATGTTGATGAGGTGTTGTTATGTGTATGTGAGCATGATTTGTGAACCTAAATGTCTTAGCTTGTTTATTGAATGCATGCTAATTGATTAATTGGTGAGCATTTAATGGACTAAGAGAATAGAGTTAATTCTTGATTGAGAATTGGGCTATGGTAATTGTATTAATTTGTTCACAAATTTGGGTGTTGTGATTGCAATTATCTAAGTGTACGTGCTTAACTTTATCCTTTAGTTGATTGACTTTACGGAGAATTGTTAGTTAATCATGTGATTGCATGGTTAACACATAGTCACTCACTAAGTGTTTGATAATTTGTTTATGTTGATCATTAATATTCACTAGCTTGAGAATCCCCTAGCTCCTTTATTATTGTTAATTTCAATCACTTATTAATTCTTTTTTTCTTTTGTATGCAATAAAACAAAGCCCCTCAAACTCCAATCAATTAGTGTTGCTGCCTTGTGAGACGATCCACATTACACACCATTATCTAAGTGCCTTGTGTAATTCGGTTAGGGATTTTATTTTCCTTTAAAACTTGGTGTTGACAACGGCAAACTACCAAGTTTTTGGAGCCATTGTCGGGGAATGCAGCACTATTTGATTGTGTTTATATTGTGAATATTCGTCTTGTTTCTTGTTTTCTTTCTTTCTTTTTAAGAAAAATCCAAAAAAAGAGTAGTTAGTTTTATTTTAGTCCTCTTTATGTTGGTTCCCATGCATCACTCGATCCCAGCCTGATTCTCAATTAGCCCGTTTTGATCCCGAGATTGAAAGGACTCTTAAGCAATTGAGACAAACTAGGAGGCAGTTATTCGTTCCTGGGGAAGCATCTGAAGCTTTTCCTGTAAATTCCAATTTTGATTTAGAGTCTATTTACACTTATCCTGAATTTTCTGATTCTGCTGTTAGTGTTTTAGGGAGCTCAGACCTCATGGTTGACTAAGAAAGAACTCTTAAGGAGCTAGTAGCTACTGACATGTTCTAATAGCCCTTGGGAATCATCTATCCTGAATTGGAGGTAGATTTTGAGCTTAAATCTGGGCTCATACATCTACTTCCAAAGTTTCATGGCCATGCTGGCAAAGATCCACACAAGCACCTCAAAGAATTCCATGTTGTTTGTTCAAACATGAGACCGCTTGGGTTGGGTGAGGACCAAGTGAAGCTGTGGGTATTTCCTTTATCTCTTGAGGGAAATGCCAAGGATTGGCTTTTCTACCTTCCACATGGAGCAAGGAACAATTAGGCTAGGTTAAGAAGGCTTTTCTTAGAAAAATACTTCCTAGCATCTAGAACAACTACCATAAGGAAGGACATTTGCGAGATAGGGCAAATGCAAGGGGAAACACTTTATGAGTATTGGGAGCGGTTCAAGAGGTTATGTGGTAGCTGCCTTCATCACCCGATTCCTGAGCATCTCCTTATCCAGTACTTCTATGAGGGTTTGATGCCCATGGATCGGAGTATGATTGATGTAGCTAGTGGAGGTGCTCTAGTTGATAAAACTCCAGTTACAACAAGGGCCTTGATTGAGAACATGGTAAAGAATTCACAACAGTTTGGGTCTAGAGCCATCTTAGGCACTAGGAGTGTACATGGAGTAGCCTAATTAGATTCTCCAGCTTTACAATAAACATTTGAGGAGTTTTTTGGGTTCATAAAGCAATTGACTTTGGGCCAAGTATAACTCCCATCTCATCCTGCACACTAGCCATGCCATGTGGCATTTATTCTTGCCACACTCATGGTACTAATGCTTGCCCTCATTATTAGAGGATCCAACCAATGTTTTTGCTACTAATGTGTTCCTTGGAAGACCTCAAAATCATTCACAGTAGCAGTACAATCTTTATAACAACACATACAACCTGAGGTGGAGAGATCACCTAAATATAAGGTAGAGAATTCCTCAAACTAGTAATTTCATAATCAACCCCCATTTTAGCAACAATAGGGATACTAACCACCCATTAGAAATAGCCACAACGACAACAACATCAATAACTTGCACCACCACCTCAGATTCCTACATTACCACCTCCAACAGCAGCTTTAGATCAACTAACCATGCAAGATTTGATGAAGTTATTGTTGGACCAGCAGAAGAAGACTGATGCTACATACCTTGCTATACAGGAGATATGAGAGGAGCTTAATCAGTTTAAAAAATCTCCTTCCCAAGCTCAGTAGCCTAGCTCCTCCTAGATTCCATCCCAGACTATCCCAAATCCTAGGGAAAATCTCAATTCTCTCACCCTAAGGTGTGGGACGGTCTTACCTGAAGTCAAGAACCCACACGAGGAGGAGAAGTAAGAGGAGCCAAGGGCAGCAGTTGAAGAGGATGAGTCCATCACTCATAAGAAGAAACAACAATTGGTGACTCAAGCTGCTGAAGAAACAAGCCCTATCTTATTGCCTTTTCCTCATAAGGTCATTTCATCAAAAAGACCAACTAAAGTTGAACTAGACAAGGAATTATTGTAGACATTCAAGAAGGTTGAGGTGACTATACCTTTCCTTGTTAGGGTAAATGATCTAATCTTTCCTGCTGATTTCTATGTTTTGGAGATGGCCAATGATGAGGAAGTGCACCAACATACATGGATACTAGGAAGGCCATTTTTGAAAGATGTGTATGTTGGCACACTTTCCTTGGAATTTGGTGATTTGAAAACACGATTTAATTTTCATAATGCCATGAAATTTCCCCTAGAAAACCATTCTGCTTTTGCAATTGATTTAATTGATTCTTTGATAGAAAAGGCATACGGTGATCAAGTGGGAAAATCCTTTAGGATGTTGGAATTTGGAAATGACTTTGAATGCCCCAATTGTGATGGAATATCAAACTTATGTAAGAAGTGTGCTGAAGTTTAGGCTTCTTTGACTGAAAATATAATTGAAAGCATTATTGAACAAATATGTTGAAAGCACAACTCTGGCACACCTTTTCTGTTTCTAAGAATTATGCAAAACTAGAGTCTGAAACAAACTCGCTGCATCGAATAACTCGATACAAGCATGCTCACTGTAGTGACACTGTCTCGCTCTAGTGAGTGAATCTATCCAGGATCTGTAGAATTTCACAATTGGGAAATTTCTGGTTGTCTGGGCACCTCCAACTCAATTTCTGACCCTAAGACACAAAATTCCTTTTTTTCACTCCCTTTTGCTAACACAAATCACAACTTTTCTATTGTTCCTTCCTTTATTGGGTATGATGGTGCACTTGTTCCAAGTTTGTAAGAAGTTGTAGGTGTAGACACTTCACCATCACAACCATCATCCACCCTAGAGTTAAAACCCTTCCTTGATCACTTGAAATATGCTTATTTAGGGATGGGTGAAGAATTTCCTGTAATCATTGTCAATGATCTAAAAAAAGATCAAGAAAAGAAGTTGCTTGGAGTTTTCAAGAGGCATAAAAAGGCCATTGGTTGGTCTTTAGCTGACATTATGGGCATTAGTCCACATGTATTCACCGCATTCTCTTGGAGGAAGGTGCTAAACTCGTGAGATAACCACAATGACGCTTGAATCCTCTCATTTTGGATGTTGTCAAACAGGAGATCACAAAATTATTGGCTATAGAAATCATATATCCAATCTCTGATAGCTAATGGGTTAGCCCAATCCAGGTTGTTCCCAAGAAGTCTGGCATCGCGGTGGTGAAGAATGATAAGAATGAATTGGTTCCTACAAAGGTCCAAAACAGTTGGCGAGTCTGCATTGACTATAGGAAGTTGAATCAAGCCACAAGAAAAGATCACTTCCTACTTCTTTTCATAAATCAGATGCTGGAGCACCCAGCAGGCAAATCCTATTCTTTTTGGATGGCTTTTTAGGGTGCTTCTAAATCCATATTGCTCCTGAAGACTAAGAGAAAACTGACTTCACCTGTCCTTTTGGTACCTTTGCTTACAAATGCATGCCATTCGGTTTGTGCAACCCTTCGAGTACTTTTCAACGGTGCATGGTAAGTATCTTTTTTGATTTCTTAGAGAGTTGTAGGGAGGTCTCCATGGATGATTTTACTATTTTTGCTTCTTCATTTGACTCATGTTTGGACAACCTAACTAAGGTTTTGAAGTGTTGTGTTGAAACTCACCTTGTACTTAATTTTGAAAAGTGTAATTTCATGGTCCAACAAGGCATAGTTTTAGGACACATCGTTTGTCTGAAGGAATTGTTATTGATAAAGCTAAGATTGATGTTATTTCCTCTCTACCTTACCCCGCATACGTGTGGGACGTTCGTTCTTTCCTTGGCCATGATGGCTTTTACAGGAGATTCATCAAGGATTTTAGCGAACTGGCTATTCCTCTCACTTCTTTACTGCAAAAATATGCAGAGTTTGTGTTTGATGATAAATGCAAAGAAGCCTTTGAAATCTTGAAGGTAACTTTGACCACAGTACCTATAATTCAAACTGCTGACTAGAGCCTTTCATTTGAGCTAATGTGTAATGCTTCCAACCACGCCTTGGGTGCTATGCTTGCATAACGGGTCGGTAAGATCCTTCATGCCATTTATTATGCTTCTAGGACTTTGGATTCTGCACAATCCAACTACATTACCATTGAGAAAGAACTTTTACAATTGTTTTGGCTCTAGACAAGTTTAGATCATATTTGCTTGAAGCAAAAGTGGTAGTGTTTTTGGATAATGCAACATTAAAGTAACTTTTGAAAAAACTCAAGGCCAAGTCCCGAATTATCATATGGATGCTCCTCCCTCAAGAGTTTTACATTTAAGTTGAAGATAAGAGTGGAGCTGAAAATTTGGTTGTTGACTATCTGAGTAGGTTGGAGCATGTTGAGCATGACCTCATGTAACACCCTAAAATTTTTTTTTTCAAAAAATAATTGAGGCTTCAGTAATAAGAATATCAAAATTTTGATGTACGTAGAAATGATGAGAATAATGTAACGAACATAAAAAAAAATGTGAATAGTATTTTGTGGGCCCCGTAGGCCCATCGGGACAGCCGAAACCCTAGATTTGGGACCCGAAGGTGCCCGAAATTTGGAAATTATAGGATTAAGGTTAGAAATAGGTAGGAATAAAAATTTTATACTTAGAATTAATTTTCGGGCAATGATTGATTACCCGGGTACACTATTTTACTCGTTTGATGAAATTTCGGTGTGCAATTTTTAACAACGAAAGCTAATTAATATCTACTAATAATGAAGTTTATCCATTTGAATACCAATGAATGGCTAGGATTTTATCTTGGAATGAAAGATCAAATCCTAGCCATTGATATAAAATTCTTTTAATGAAAAAAATTCAAGCTTTATTTCCAACCAATGAAATCACACTTTATATGATAAATATGACACACCTAACCTCATAAGTTTCATCTTCCATTCTCGGCAGCAGCAAGGAGGAACCAGAAACTCCATTTCCTTTCTCCCAAACCCTTGATTTCAACCTTAAAAATCCTAGACCAAACATTGTTAAAATCAAAAACCTCCTTAAGCAAACTTATTCTACACTTCAACCTCTACAAATATAACCGATTAGATCCTCCAAAAACCTCACCTTATCACATCACTTATCTCTGATTAGAGGAGGATTTGAGTGTGTTTCAAGAGCCTTGGGGTGGAGTATATCTATCTTGAAGTGTACAAGAGACAAAGAGACATTAGCTTTCAAGAGTAGGGTTTTATTGAGCGTTTCCTTGCCAAATTTATATTTCTCATTTCTGACCTGTTATGCTCGAAATTTTTGGTTTTTTTGGTTAATGATATATGGTTGTTGATGTATAAATTTTGGTGGGGGATTTGGATGAGGTTGAAGTAATCATTTTATCAAATGAATTTTAGTTAGATTGCTGGATTTTCAGTTTTGCTGAAGACAGTAATATCTCATGAATTTTTAGACATATTTTTGGTTATGATCTTGGTTTGAAAAAATTATATGTTGGACCTAACATCTTGGACTACTTACAAGAAAATTATTGAGCACTAATGTTAAGTTTTACTACCTCAAAAAAATCAGAAACCGAAAAGGTAACCTTGCTATCTGGATTGTGGGAACTGAAGCTGTAAATTTGTATAATTTTGTGACCATAGCAAATGATGGAATTATCCTTTTAAATTTTTATAGAATGTTTTAAATATCTTGAATTTAACCTTGATTTTTATTTTGAGTTTATTCCATTGTTTGCTAAATTTAAAAATTAAGAGAACTGCAGTGAAATGTGAAAAAGTGATCTCTGACCACTAAACTTGTAAAATTTATTTAACATGGTTAGAGGGCTTTGTTTGCTATGAAACTTTTATAGGCACTACTAGACATATTGAGATGTTATGGAGAATTTTTGTGGCCATTTAATTGGCCATTTGATATGGAAGGTAAATATTGTTACTAGAGTGGCAAACTTGCCAAGATGCTGGAAATGAGAGGATGTCTTAAATTGTCATCATCATGGCATTTAGTCCACATATATAGTATATGAATGCATGCTAATGGTTTTTAAAGAGTTACTTATAAAACATAAATGAGACTCTAGTGTACCTGAATGCCTATGTGTGATGTGAGCAAGCCTTTGAAAAATAAAAGTATATGATGCATTTATATGACAAAAAAGGATATGTGAGATTTAATGACGCATGTTTTAACATATGGGGAAAATAGAAAAAAGGCTTATATGAGATAAAGTGGGAAGGCAAAAATAAGAACTTTCCAGGAAATTTTATGAGTTCGTAGATGTATCAACTAGGAGATAGAATTATGCGTGATTCGGAAATGGAAGAAAATAAAGTCCGATGATCGCGAATAAGAATGAGCTCATGTCCTAGCAGTCTATGGTCCTCTGTGGAGTTATCCACTACAAATGTTATCTGATGTGAAATTAAGTCTTGCCTATGTTAATAAAAAGAAACAACTGCACTGAGTTGAATTCCATAAGATATAAGAGAAACACATATGATTACCACTATTTTGCATTTAATTCTCTTAGACTCATGTATATAAATATTGATATATGTGATCTAGCATGACAATTTGTATATAGATTAATTTACTAATTTTATTCTATTCACATGTGAGGGAGTACCCTACTGAGAATTATATAATATTCTCATCCCTATGTCTGCATGTATTTAATATTGTATTTAGATCCAGCAGATGCCGTCAATAGTATTATTCCTTGATTCGCCACAATGGGTGTGGCATTACGACCCGGTGCTTGACTCTCTTTATGCAGCATCTTACTCTCAAATTTGTGCATACGTGTTCTTTGGCCGTTCTTTTAGTGCATCTGTCTTCACCGCTGATTTTGATCCAGCTTTTCCCTACAATGGCGTGCCTCTCCACATGGCGCACCCAGTTGTATTTGATATCCCGGTAGCACCACTAGCACCCCCTCCAGCAGATGCTCCATCCTCGTCCTCATCCTCTGACTCAGACCCACCAGAGGGTCTTGACGCCCCTAGCGGAGGAGAGGCCATCGTACCGATGGCCAACGGGTTCCTCTAGGCGGACACGAGATCTATAGGGACTTATGACTTGTATATAGGGCGTTACCAGCCTTCCGACTGATTACTGTTAGATGTTTTAAGTCCATTTATGTGCATATATGATTTTGTTGGACTTTGAGATTTGAGCAAGTTAGAATAGACACTTGAGATGTTGTTTTTGTACTGAGTCCCTACATAGTTCAGTAGTCGACCAGTTTATGGTCTAGGGTGCTGTGTATGTTGCTAACTTGTTTATGATGTATATATATAAATCTATAAGTTGGGGCGATCCATGAGCTCATTTTATTATTATCTTTTCATTTCTCCCGACTAATATAAAGTATAGAATACGAGTAACACTAATCTAATTACTGTATAGATACTTGAGTAATATATGGTAGTTAGGAGGGTGTTACACCTCATACCCTTTAATGATGCATTTCTTGATAAACAGTTAATGCATATGGATGTTGCACCTTGGTTTGCCCACATTGCTAATTATTTGGTCGGTTGTGCCATCCCACCACACTTCACAAAATCTCAAGTTGCTAAGTTGAAGAGTGATTGTAAATATTTTGTGTGGAATAACCCATACTTGCAGAAATTTTGCTCCGACCAATTAATCAAGAGATGCGTGCTTGACACTGAGTTCAACTCCATTTTGCAATTTTACCATTCTTCTGCATGTGGAGGCCACTTTAGGCCTCACTAAACTGCTAGGAAAGTCTTAGATTCTAGTTTTTATTGACCTTCTCTGTTTAAAGACTCATATGAATTCTGCAAGGCTTGTGAATAATGACAAAGGACAGGGAACATATCTTGGAAAAATGAGACGCCCCAGAAACCCTTGTTTTGTGAAATCTTTTATGTTTAGGGTATTGACTTCATAGGTCCCTTTCTCATATCCTCTGGCTATGCTTACATTTTACTAGTTGTTGATTATGTATCCAAATAGGTGCAAACAATTGTTGCCAGGACTAATAATTCTCCAGTTGTTGTGGATTTTGTTAGAAAAATCATTTTTTACAGGTTTGGCACACTGCGTGCCATCATCAGTGACTAAGGCACTCATTTTTGCAACCGGAGCATGGATGCTTTGCTCCATAAATATGAGGTTGTTCATAGAGTATCCATTCCCTACCATCCCCAAACTAACAGGCAAGTACAAGTGTCAAACTGGGAAATTAAGCGCATCTTAGAGAAAATGGTGAAGCGAAACTGGAAGGATTGGAGTATACGTGTAATGCCCTTATTTTTCTTACTTAGCAAAAATGACCAAAATACCCCCAGGTCATTTTTGGATAAAAATTGAGGCTGGTCTACCCCGGCCACCCCCAAGGGGGACTTTTTAATACTAGGATAAGGTTATGTGAGGATTAGACAGCAATCTGTGTGAAAATCACGATACACAATTTTTTCCGTGTACAAATGACCAAAATGCCCATAAGGTCAACTTTGCCCGGAATTCGAGGACGACCGACCTAGGCTATCCTCAAGGGGTTAGTTTAATATTTGAAGGGGATTAGATGTGTCAAAGGTAATGATAGAATTGAACTCCCCTCATTTCTCTCATTTTAATTTTTACTTACAACACAAATACATTCATACATGAAGAGAACTCCCACTTTTACCATTTGCTTTTTTTTGTTGAAAGCTTTGTTACCAAAATAGCTCTCTTTTCCTCTCAACTCAAACTCTCATTTTCTCCTTCTCTATCTTCAAGAAACCCTCATTCTCAACCTCCTCTCAACTTCAAACCACCACAACATCAGATCAACGTCTAAACACATATACTTTCCATTTCCTAACTCAAAGACACAAGAAAAATCCTCCTTGCATTTCTTTTCCCTTTGGCCGAATCCACCCTAGCTCCAAGAGAAGATTTTTTCTTTTCATTTCAACATAAAGGACCAAGCTTTCTCATTTCCAACTAAGAAATAACCTTGGTAGAGATTTTGTTTTGAGTTCTTTCTCTTTGTTTTTTCTTTTTTTGGTTTTGATGTTGGATAAATGGACAAGTTCTTCTTTTTTTTCTTTCCTCTCATTTTCGATTTTGATATTGGATGAATGGTTGAGTTTTTGCTATTTTCTTTCCTTCCATTTTGGTTTTGAGCTTTCCTTTTCTTTTCTTTTTCGATTTTATTGTTGTTGGATGGTTAAAAACCTTGGCTTGATGATGAGAGATCTTGATTGTGGGGTTGATATCATCATGTGTTTGACCTCTAAAGTCTAAGGTTTAGTTCCATTTTTGGTTTTAAAAAATGAGAAAAATAGAATACTTGTTGGTTCCTTTGGATGCCTTTCTTTGTTGTTCAAGACCAAGGCTTGATGACGATGGTTCTTGATGATGGTTGTGAAACCACCATGTATTAGACCTCTAAAGGTTTGAGTTTCGTTCTAAGAGAGTATGAAAAATAAAATTCTTGTTGTGTTTCTTTGATTTCTTTCTTTTTGAGCTTAATGGTGAGTTCAAGAAATAAGGTTCGTAGAACCATGGTGATTAGGGACTCTAAAGCTCATTTTCATTTTGTTTAAGATTGATGGGGTTGAGAGTTTCTTCTTGTAAAGTATTGAGCTTTGAGTTTAATAAGAGATAAAATGGACTTGCACTTATGTTTAAGTTTCAAGCCCTTGTATCTCATGTTTATATTTCAATGTCTTGCATATCATGTTTATTTTCGAGTCGACACCTTAAATCTTGAAGACTAAAGAAATAGACTTGCATTTTCATGTTTAAATTCAAGTCTTGCATTCCATGTTTATATTTCAAGTTGTCACCTAATCCTAAAGACTTAAAAATGAACTCGCATCCCATGTTTATATTTCAAGTCTTGCACATCATATTTATATTTTCAACTCATCACCTTATAATGTTAAAGGCCTAAAATGAGATTGCATAGCATGTTTATGATTCAAGTCATCACCTAAATCTCTAAAGCTCAAGACTTGCCCTTATATCTTAAATGGAAATTTTGATCATGGCTATAATTTTGTGTGTATATTTCGGCCATGATATGATGTTAGGTTTGGAGTGGATTTTATTTTGTTTTAAGGTTCAAGCCTTGTGCCTTGATGATATAAAGGAATTTTTGAAAGCATTGAAAACTCAAAAGGTAGTGGAGATGTGATTTTCATGAACAAAAGATTTATTAAGGAAATTCTAATTTTTGGGTTTCTATTTTAGATGTCATTATTTTAGTTTTCAAAGAGATAAAATAGCTTTTAAGTTTTTCCAAAGACATAGAATAATTTTTGAGATAGTAACTAGAAAGGATCAAAAATGTGATTTCTAGAACTCTTAGAAATTAAAATTTATGGCTACTGTTTTGACTTCATAAATTCTGTGTAATACTGTTTGGAAGGGTTTAAATGTATATAAATTTCTATTAATTGTGGCTGTAATTATTTCTAACATCTTAGAAAAAGTCGATAACTAGAAAGGGTAAAAAACGTAACTTCTAGAAATGCAGAAACTATTTTTTTTACACTGCCCAAAGTGTACAACACTGTTTGGTACTGTTCATGAGTTTAAAAATTAGTGAAAATTATTGTAAAAATTATTTTGGTTTCTTAGGTGCTTAAAAGAATAATTACAAGTGTTAGATTCAACTGTATTGCAAAATGTGAAAAATCGGGTTTTGGACTTACCATTTTAGTACCTTGGCCCAATGGATCTCTTACAAATGTAATTGATATGTATTGATGGCTATGTGTATATGAATTAATTGGAGATAACTATACAAGAAATGATTTCTAGCATGTGTGTAAATCTTGCTAAGTATAGCATTTGCATTAGTTGAGTCCAGTCCTTGATTTCGACATACTGGGTAGGAGCATATTTACTTTCCAACACAATACTAATGATGAATCTTGGCATGTGGTATTTATAAATGAATGGTTGAGATACATAATTGATAGGTTTTTCGATATAAAGCAAATTTGGGAAAAACTCCATTTTTAGTTGTTATGCTGCCAGATTTTCACCAAATTTGTGGACTGAGGAAACATTATGAGCCTTATGAGCATGAAATGTAAAATGATTTGTTATGATGATAGTTGTGATTGTATATTTATGTCTGCATCTTTGAATAACATGCTAAGATTAAATGTGACATAAGACACGTGGAAATGATTCTTTAGACTCCAAGAATTAATGGTTATGAAAGGTGATCCAAAGAAGTTGCATGCTTATGATAAGAAAGTTAAGTTAAAGTAAGGAAGTGATGAATTTTCCCCTTTATTACCCCATATTAAATTGAGCAACGGCTAGTTAGGTTGAGCTCATCCTAGGCGATTCGTGAGGTGAAGTTTGGTGGTTATCATAAAATCGTCAGGGAAGATGAGATGATTAGTTTATGATGGTTATGAGAAAGGGTGGTCATTAAGAAAAGAACTTGAGAGTTCAATTATAAGAAAGTAAGGTAAGGGTGTATATACATATATTACATTATTGTTCCATTGGCACGTTTAATCATGTGATATGTGCTAGGTGACTTTAGTTTATCTCTTGCTTATATACCTAGCATTATGTTGTGCTATAGACTTGTATGCTACTAACTCATGTTGTGAGTATGCTTGTGTTATTTACATGTGTTACTTATGCTCCTGAGGTATTGTCATGCATACATGAGATATCTATTGCATTCATGACATTAAGACCCATGCTAAAAGACACCCACTTTGGATAAAAGGATTTTGAGAATATTAAAATTGAACCTTATGCATGTACATCTATTTCATCATGAAAACTGAAGTGGTTAGGGATAATGACGATGACACTTGTGTTAGTCGAGAAGCCATACTGAGAATCTTTAATAAGTTTCCCATCCCTCTCCTTTCTCCTGTGTTGTCTGCAGACGTGGATGATGGTGTTGTTCATGATCTTCTTTAAGGTGTGGACATGAGAATCATGCTACCTACAGGAGTAGAGAGTCGCAGCGGAAGCATGGAGATAGTTTTCCTCTTGGCATTAACTTGAGAGTTGTCATCCTCTTATAGCTGTTTGTAGCCTAGTCTTTTAATGGACATGTACTGAAGACTAGTTTAGTTTTTCTATAATTATGTTTAGCTTTGGACTATTATATCTTCAACCTTTATTGTTGAGCTTAGTATCTTAGGATGTCCTTTATGTTCATAGGACATCACCATTATGTTATGGTTATGATGTGTTAATCTAGTTGTGTCATATTGTGCTATGGTTTACACATATATATGATGAGGCTTATATGATTGCTATTATTATGCGAGTATTGATCAATATCTATCCACACACATGGCTCGCATTTTGGTTTAAAGTTCAAAAAAAAAGTTTAGTCATATTTTTATTACTTGTATTTTAAAGAAGAATAAGTTAATTTCTGAAATAAAGGCGTAATAACTAAAAATTAACTAGAATGCGACTCGAGCATATTAGGATAAAAGTTAGGGAGTTACAATACGCTTACCTGATGCTCTATGGGCATATTGGACCACCTACAAGACATCTATTGGAATGAGTCCCTTTAGGATTGTCTTTGGAAAAGCATGCAACTTACTCGTAGAGCTGGAACATAGAGCTTACTAAGTAGTGAAACAATGCAACATGAACTTGTCAGAAGCCTACTAGGAGAGGAAGCTCCAATTGCAACAACTGAAAGAGTTGAGAATGAAAGCCTATGGAGTTCAAGGATTTACAGGAAAAAGACCAAGGCTTTCCATGATAAGAACATATTGAGGAAGGAATTCCGCATAGGTTAGTTGGTGCTACTTTGCAACTCCCTCTTATAGTCAATGCCAAGAAAATTACATTCCAGATGAAATGGATCTTTCTGTGTAACTCAAGTGCACCCATTTGATGCTGTGGAATTGGGAGACTCGAGTTCAAAAACAAGATTCTCTGTTAATAGACATTGCTTGAAGATTTATTATGAAGGGTCAACAGCACCCACGGACTGAATCAGAAGTGGTATTAGTTGAAGCTACTAACCCCCTTTAAAATTTCCTAATGTCCAACTTAGGGAAGTTAAGCTCAAGTGCTTGGTGGGAGACAACCCACTATTCATGTTCCATTTTTTTTCATTCTTGGTACCCTTATATTTCTTTGCAGCCTCAGAATTTCCAAGTGCATTTCTGAATCCTTAGTTGTAATTAGGTCAATTACTTCTGCTCAAGTCATGTTGATTAATGATTCTTGAGTTACTAGGAAGCATTAGGTTCGCTTCAGTGAACCCAGCTCACTCCAACAAGTTCGGTCCTTGCTTAGCACAAGATTCGAACTCATTTGTTCACTACAGCGAGAAAACACTTTAAAAATAAACAAACAAACTAGGGGCACACATTAGTGAAACGGTGTGTTTCACTAATTCCATGCTCAGCAAACAAAGGTTGCTGCAGCGACTCTGGGCTCACAATGGGCCTACCTTGGCCGTTCCCTTTGAATGGTTCCCCTACCCTTTTCTTCCTCACTTGTATCTTTTTCATCTTACGCCCTTTCACTCTCTACACTCCCTCGAAGCCACCGTACCCACATTCACAGCACTCATTCCCATCAAGCTCTATCATAGCACACTTTTCACTTTCCCCTACTCCCTCATCACTGCACCATATTCCTCACTAGCATAAACGCATAATCCAGGTACTCCTAATTCAATTATCCTTTCTTTAGTTTTCAATTTTTCATTATTTGTGCTTTATTGTTGGTTTCTCTAATTGGTATTTTTAGATAGTCCGATTGTTTTCTCTGGTTATCGTTGTTATTGCATTTATCATTGTTAATCTCGTGATTACACTGAGGTTTTTATTTCTTTCGAGTTTTCTATCTTTCAATGCATATGTGTGTAGTTTTATGATAGAATATAGTTCTAGACCATAGGAATAGCTTCGCATTTGTGTTACTTGCTGTCATGACTCACTACAGCAACCCTATTTCACTATAGTGAAGGTGTGCTAAGATTCACTCACTACAGCAAACCTTTGTGGCTGCAGCGAGTATAACTCGCTCCAGCGGCTCTAAACCCCTTATTCTGCGTCTATTCCACTATTTTTCATCCTTCATTGATTATTACTTCTCTATAGTTTCTCTCCTGCATTTTTTTTACGTTGGACTAGACTCGTACTTTTCCTTTTTCCTTTGCAAGTCCATGGCCCCCAAACGTCAAAGCCCCGCCCAAAGCTCTTCCAATGAGGGAATTGTTTTCCCAGCCCTTGCTAACCCATTCCATTTTGAGAACATTGTTGTAGGGCTATGTATAAGAGGCTCTGCTTATTTGAGAATAAATTTCTATGTGAGGACTAGCAAGAGAATAAGTTGTAATGGGTGTTGGATGACATCGAGACCCGAGGATAGGGATTCTTGTTGGATGTAGCCATGCCACTGGCCAACATTTCATGGGTTCACAAATTCTATGCGAACCTGTGGGATTGTTCTATCGAGACTGTATATCTCAGAGGGAGGCAGGTGCCTATCACTATTGGCAACATCTGCACTATCCTGGCCCTACTTGAGACATTGAAGAGAGAGAGCCATATGAGTACTAATTGCTTCTCGATGACATCTGGAACGTGGACTTGGGAGAGATCAAGGATTGACTGACTCACTCAGGAAGTGAGTGGGTGTATAATTAGCAGAACAGACCCCACTTACTCCTAGGTGCTCACTTGACATTAGAGGCTTGGGCATGGATGCACATTCTTTTCTCTCACATCATCCCATGTTCCCATGTGTCTGACCTCAATTTGGACAATGCTTTCCTACTCTATTGCCTGGTGGAAGGCAAGTGGCTAGACCTCCCTACTAGGATATTAGCCCATATGAGAGATGTTCCTTCCACTGCGGTTAGAGTAGGGTTACCATACTCTATTCTCATTACCAGGATGACTACTGCTTGTGGAGTCCAACAGCTCCCAAATGACCTCATCTAGACTAGATTCCTTTTGATTGCTGTTGCTGGCCTTGTGCCAAAGGATGCTATGGCCAGGAAAAAGGCCAGTAGGGGTTCACTAGCAGAAAACCCCTTCGGAGCACTATTAACTGGGATGGACAAGCTGAAGGTCTAGATACGGGAGAGAGCTCAAGGTCTGAAGCAAATCCATTGCCAGCACATCATAGAGACTATTGTTGCCTCTAAGCATAGGACTATGTGGAGGATCGCTAGGCTAGAGGAGCAAATGGAAAGGAGGTTGCAGGAGGATTTAGGACACTCGGGTGCTGACTAGGAGTACTTGGACTCAGAGGATCCATATGTAGAAGATTCTGAGGAGGAGACCTCGGATGATTGAATCGAGTTCCTTCCTAACTCCATCTCCACTATTCTGATGGAGGCTCTTTCGTAGCACTGTGGATAGTGCTTTGTATATGTGTGAGGGTGATTTACTTTTGCATGGCCTTTCTTTTCCTTCTATTTCTACTTCTTATGCTTTTATTTTTATTTTTTTCCTTCACTTATATTTACTATTTTGGAACTCTTTATGGATGCTTTCACAGTACCTTTTGTGTTTATATTTTTGCTCCCGTGCTTAAATCTGAGCTTTCACATTTTGTTTGTTTTCCCTTTAGTTTTCAATAAGTCATGTGTGTGTGTGTGTGTATGTTTGTATGTATGTATGTATGTATAAAAGAAAGAGAAAAGTTAGGAATTTGATTGTTAATGAGTCACATTGGTCACACATATCCTTTAACTCATAGTTAACACTTGCTTAGAATTTTGGCCACTCAATTTCCATTTTGAGCAATAAGCATCAGATTGATCTGGATTTTGATTGATTGGTTAGAATTAGCTTGTAAGCTTTTAAGCATAAATGGTGATTGCATAAATTGGTCGCTCTTATTTCTTTTTCTAGTGTGGACACTCCCGTTGCTTGTCATTCTAGAAATTGCCTAATTCTTTTTCAAAGCAGTTTCAATGCATGCTTGGCATGTGTGTGATTGAGGCATTTGTTTTGTTTTTCTTTAACCAGTAGGCCTAAAAAGCCTACCCTTTTGCATGAACCCTTGCAAAACCCCTTTTTGAGCCTTTAACACTTTTCTTTGTCTTAACCTGTCCATCATAACCTCAAGTGAAAAACAATGGAAAATACCCAACTTGAGCCTGGGAAGCATTGGTGAAATTGTTTTGCTAGAAATTAAGTGTGGGGGAAGCCTTGTTGAACCAATTGTGGTTTGCTGAAAAAGAACTCCATGTGTATAATTGGTGAATTAGTGGAAGTTTGGTAATTAGTTTTATCCTCATAAAAAAATAATCACATATATATATATATATATATATATATATATATATATATATATATATATATATAATATAATATAATATAATATAAATAAAAAAGAGAAAAGAAGGAAACCAAAAAGAAATCACTATTCACTGCTTGCTTTGAATTAGAGTTGCAACTCTTGGTTTATGGTTTGCACCACAATAAGGAATCTTTGTGGAATCACCATTGTTTTAGTTTTGCTTTCTCATCCACAAATCCCTCATGTAGGCACACATCTTTGCTTCCCTTAGACTTAAGTTCAACCCACATATCCTAACTTTTATCCTTCCCTAACCTTAGCCCCGCTACAACCCTGAATAAGACCTCTTGATGCATGTTTATGATTATGGTGATTAAGATAAAGAGCAAGCTTATGGAAGGCATTGCATTGTGAAGTGTTTGAGTGTTGCATTCCTACACACACTTGAGTAGATTGAGTGAAACACATCCATGTGAGAATCTAATCCAATTATTCACTTTCCAATCTGATCCTTGTTTGTTTAAAGCTCTTGTTGGGTGATTGAGTTGCCAATTTTGATTTTTGGTGCTTGTAATTTTGAGCACTTGAATCTCATTATCTACTAAACCCCAGCTCTTTGTTTACACTCCTTATTTCCATGTTTTTCAGTAGAGTCCTTTTCTCTCATTTTCTCACTATGTTTTCTTTCATTTTTTCTCTGACGCTCTTTGCATAAGGACATGCAATTGCCTAAGTGCTGGGGAGTTGATAAATACTCTTTTTGTAAATATTTTCCCCTCTTATACTTGGTGCTTTTGCATTCTTTTCTAGCTTAATTTCCACAAGTTTATTAGTTTTTTAATCTAATCCTCCCTACACTCAATTTTTGATTTATGACTTTTATCAGTGGCTTTTTGCACAATTTTGTTTTCTGTCTTTCACAATTCCTCTTTTTCTTGCAGAGTGAATCATGGTCATTTGAAGGGTCGCATTTGAGAGTGCATTGTGGAGTGGAGCTTGGAGTGTGCACGGAAGAAAGAGAGAGAGAAAGCTGGATGGAAGTTTTTGTCGAGACAGATTCACTGCAGCGAGCATCAGTCATTGCAGTGAGCCTAGAAGACAGAGCATGATTAGGAATGTGGACATCTTCGCTACGGCAAACATCTTCGCTGCAGCGAACATTAGTCGTTGTAGCGAGCTTGAGAAGTGGTGCTAGTGGAGATATTTAAGTCCACTTGTTGCAGCGAGTTTTGCTAGCCAAGCCTAAAAGTTTAATTTTGTAACTTTTACGCACTTAGGCCCCTTTTTAGCAAATTTCATGATGATGTAAGGCTTTGAAGCACAAAGTTCGAGGCATTCCTTACCAGATTAAGAAATAGAATTAGGTTGGATAAAGAGCTTTCCTTTTCTTCTTCTTCGTTTTCCTCTCCTCTTTCAAGAACACATTGTTACACTTAGCTTTAGTGATTTCTGCTGTAATTTCAATCTCAGATTTGTTTAGTTTTCTTCTTTTTCTGTTTGTTACCACCTGCATAGAGGTAAAGTTCTCTTGCTAGCTCAAGGGATTTAAGAGCTAAGGTTGTGTTTTGAAACATTATGATCTCAATGCAATCTCTTGGTATTATTCTCTTTCTCTTGTGTTTCCTTCTCTTCTCATGTTTACTGATTGATATGCATGTTAATGAGATGCTATTATGTGTATGTAAGCATGATTTGTGAACCTAAATGTCTTAGCTTGTTGATTGAATGCATGCTAATCGATTGATTGGTGAGCATTTAATGGACTAAGAGAATATAGTTAATTCTTGATTGATAATTAGGCTATGGCAATTGATATTAATTGGTTCATACATTTAGCTCTTGTGATTGCAATTATCTAAGTGTATGTGCTTAACTTTATCCTTTAGTTGATTGACTTGAAGGAAAATTGCTAGTTAATTGTGTGATTGCATGGTTAACACATAGTCCCCCACCAAGTGTTTGATAATTTGTTTATGTTGATGATTAACATTCCTTAGCTTGAGAATCCCCTAGGCTAGCTCCTTTATTATTGTTAATTTCAATCACTTGTTAATTCATTTTTTTTGTATTCAACAAAACCCCCCAAACTCCAATCAATTAGTGATGCTTCCTTGTGAGACAACCCATTTTACACACCACTATCTAGGTGCCTTGTGTAATTCAGTTAGGGAATTTATTTTCCTTTTAAACTTGGAGTTAATAACGGCAAGCTACCAATGGCACAAAACAACTGAAGGCGGTATGATAATTTTGGGTATATTGCGACAAATCTTCGTATGCAAGTAATGTTGTGTTATTTTATTAACTTATGATATTTGATTTAGACTTGTAAATTACGTTTTTCCAACTAGACCAGATAACTGTTTTAGTTAGATTAGTGCATTTTAAGCATATTTTAGTAGTATAGTTTAACTTGTAAAGTTGTATAGTTTAATGAGATTAGTAAATGTTGCAGTTAGATTACACTATAAACATGTTTAGTAAATAATATATTCACTTACATTAGTAAATATTTTAGATAAATTAATATACTCTAAACCTATTTATTTAAATTAATATATTTTATTGACATTAGCAAAAAAATTTTAATTAGATTAGATAGTTGTTCTAGTTAGATTAGTACATTGTTGACCTATTTATTTAAATTAGTTTTGTAATTTCATTGTTTAACCTGCTAGTGTGTTGTATGGTAAATGAGGCCATATGAACAGGCCATATCACCATTTGAAGCCATACTGGGAACAAGCCAATTTTTGGCATGTTGTGTAAATTCGTTTCTTTGATTATGATAATGCTTTGGTATCTACATTTGTGGAGTAGTGGCGTTTCAAGAGTTACACCTTTCACTTGCTTCCAAAGAGTGCACCATAATGCTCTAGGACGTTGCATTTCAGTTGGTCGTATGAGTGAACGAGGATCCCGTCAGCAAATGCATAGGTGCATGGGACATGTTCTAATTCTATAATCAGAATACTTAGGAGATGTGCCATGAATTGTTGGTGGTGGTGCCAGCTGAGGATGAGCACAAGAGAAATGGCAGTATAATGACATTGGCTTGGCTCAAGAACACCTTTCCACCTCTACAAGATAATGCGATCAAGATCGAGGTCTTGCAAGCAACTCAAGCATACATGTTGCTATTGATTAGGGGGGATGTTGTTTATGGACAAGTCAGTGTCTAAAATTTACTTGAGATGGTTACTTCTTTTGCTTGATTTTCAAGAGTGGGAGATTTAGGTAGGGATCGGCAATGTTATCTACATTGTACTATGGTTTGTGTTTTGCAATTAGCATCACAGTAAGTTTTTTCTCTACTAGAGTCATGGATATGGTAGAGTGCCATTGCTCAGTCCTGTAGTTGATCGCCTTGATTTTAGGTTTCCATTGGCCATGATTGTGATGTAAGTTATGTTGTTTATTATTGCAATGCCTTAAATTATCGAGTGGATCGAATTTGTGGTGTCGGCATAATGCGCTTGATAGACACATGCCAATTCTTAGGGCACAAATTAATTAACACCATTTATACGGATATAAGTTTTTGTTACAAATTTATTTTATACATATAAATGGAAATCCAATCAATGTCTTGTATAGTTTGTGTGGACATCGTATGGCAACTCGCAAGTCTAGCAAATCACACCAACACGGGTTCGCTCCGATCTGATATTTGGGCATCCCTTACACCACTACTCTGTTTCCTATGTGTTGACTAGCATCATGTTGATCATGCACGATTACAATGAACAAGAATATAACTGCTTATAGCCATTTTTCTCTCAAATCCTTTCAGTACTGTCTCTCACAATCTAGCTATAGTGTCTCTTATAATCATATAGTATTTTGCCTTTCACTTCCCTCAAAACGAGCACACCGTGTGAGAGTTGGCAGACATTGAGTTTATATAGATACGAAGAAGGTAAGGAGCATTGAAAAAGTCCAAACAAAATCGGTTAATTAGAAATAGATTTCTCTTCTAGTGAGAAATCGATAAGATATAATAAGATTTTTGCATGTTTAGGACATGTCAAACATGCATAAATCTTATTGTATCTAACCAATTCCAAAAAGGAAAAAAAATGGAAATCTAGTTGTTACTAACCAAAACAAATAAAATACATAGGAAATCTGTTTCTTGTTAACTGATTCCAATCACAAAATAACAATGGAAAATCTTGAAATTATTAACCAATTACTTTGTGTTCTTGTCATTTTAAATCTAGTGCTAGTTAACTGATTTTTCGTATATACAAAAAGAATGAATATTAGCAATTCAAAGGAAGAGAATGAAGGATCAAAATGCCAAGATAAGCTTGAAGATGTGGCCAATCTTTGCTTCATGGCTAACTACACTTTTGAAGGAGAAATAGAAGTAAACAAGCCTTCTGAATCTGATTTTTCTTATGATGAATTGGTAGTTTTATATGATGAGTTACTTGAAAACTCTCGGATCCTGACTTGTCATTCTCTCAAAAAAGAACCACGAAAATACCATTTTAGAGCTCAAGAGGGTGGAAACAGATTTTGAGAACCTAAGGCTTGAGAAAAAAGAAACACAAGGAGAAAATAAGGTTTTAAATATAAAGCTCAAGTTGCCCTTATTAGCTCCTTCCAAACCCATGAGCTTGTACTCTCTGAAATTCATGGTGAAGCCATAAAGAAAATTAAATATGTACCCTTGAAGTTTTCTCACAAAAAGCAGATCAAACATAAAGTAATAAAAGTTGTTGAAACCTCTGATAAAGAAGAAGATTCGGAGGAGGAATCTGATGAAGAAAATAAAGATGAAATCTCCATGCTAGTAAGGAAGATGTCCTGAGCTTGAAAGAGTAAAATCAGAAAAAGGAAGGCTATTAACCTAAAAAAGGATAGAAAAAGTAAAGGAAAAATAGACAATGTGAGTTGCTACAATTGTGGAGAGAAAAGGCACTTCAAAATAGATTGTCCCAAGCTCAATAGTCCATAAAAGAAGTTCACTCCTAAGAAAAAGGCAACACTTGCCACTTGGAGTGACTCAGAAGAAGAAAAGAAAGGATTACAAAGCCAAGATAAGCTTGAAGATGTTGCTAACCTATGCTTTATTATTGATTACACTTGTGAAGGAGAAACTGAGGTAAACAAACCCACAAAAACTTGTCTTTCTTATCGTGATCTTTTAGTATTATATGATAACCTGCTTGAGAATTT
Source organism: Dalbergia cultrata (assembly GCA_031216105.1). Classification (NCBI taxonomy): domain Eukaryota; kingdom Viridiplantae; phylum Streptophyta; class Magnoliopsida; order Fabales; family Fabaceae; genus Dalbergia; species Dalbergia cultrata. The sequence continues at coordinate 51,493,245 of CM062346.1, forward strand.
TCAAACCTTAACTTCTCATTATCTCTCTTTTAAATAGAGTCATTAGAAAGTAACTTTAGAGCAGACAGTGAAAACTGATTATGAGAACCTGAGGCTTGAAAAAGAGGACATTCAAAGAAAATATAAATGTTTAAATGTTAAACTCAAGTCCTTGTCAAGTGAAGTTTCTGATAAAAATTAGAAAGCTTAGAAAGAAATTTCTAAACTTAATAAAACTTCAAAGCTTCCCAAATCAGGCTTAGGAAAAATGGTAAATGGCTATAAGTTTTTGAACATGATGCTTAAAGGTCACATACCTTACTTTTAGAAAACAAGATTAGGGTATGAGAATAAATTGGATAAGAAAGCTAAGTAGGCTCATCCAAGAAAACTAAAATTAAAACATCCTATAAATTCTATCATAAAAAGGGCCGTCTACCTAATAAATATTTTAAGAAAAAGAAAGCAGTAAAACAGGTTAGAAAACCTCCCCCAAAGACAACTAACCCAAGAGAACCCAAGAAAGTGTGGGTATCTAAAATGAAAACCATTTTTGTTGCTAATGTGTCTGAGAACACATATTGAGAAAGATGACAAATGGTACATGCACAGTGGCTGCTCTAGACATATGTCAGGAAGAAGAAAATGGCTCAAAACCCTGAGACCCAAGAATCTAGGTCTTGTAAAATTGTTTGATGAAGGTAAAGTGAAAGTCACAAGCATTGGAAATATTGGTAAGTATGATTCCCACCAAATTTCTAATGTATTATTGGTTGATGGTCTGGCTCACAACTTGTTGAGCATTAGTCAATTTTGTGATCAAGGTTTTAATGTCTGGTTCAATGCCAAAAGCAAGTCATGCGATAAATCCAGTTTCTAAACAAGTCATTTTATTTGGTAAGAGACATGATGGCACTTATGGGTTATTTTTGGATGATTGTAAACACCTGATTTTGTCCGACCCTTGAAATAGAAAAACCCAAAAATTGACATATTTTTATAGTTTGTGAAGAATTCTCATTGTCATTTTTAGCCCATCATTTTTACATTAGTTTTACATCTCTTTTTTTTTTAAAAAAAATTGTCATTTCTACTTTGAAAAAAAATTTGAAAAAAATAAAAAAAATAAAAAATTGACCCCTTTTATTACCATAGTTCTTTTATTTAACTCATTTTATGAGTGCCACCCAAATTTCTTTCATTACATGAGTGTTAGATGCATTTTATTTATGTTTCACATATTTATGTTCACACAAAACATGAAAAAATGTCCAAGCCAATGTAGCCCATGTCCCCCATCTTTGTTTGAAAAAATAATAATAATAATAAATGGCATGTTGCTTTTGAACTATGATGCACCGATTTCCCTTTTGTCTTCTTTCAAAAAAAAAAAAAAAAGGGGATGAGGAGTGCCTGTCTTTAGTACTGTTTTCATTCTTATTTTCTGGAAGAGGATTGCCAAACAAAGAAAGAAAAAATTCAGAAGAAGAGTCAAATCAAATGAAGTCAATATCAAATCCCTAAAATCAGCAATAATTTGAGAATAAAAGTCTCTCAATCAGATCACAAATGTCCCCTATCATATCTGGAAAAATCAATCCACAACCGTGTATAAATAGATTCAAAGTTCATATACAAAGGGGAATTCTCAACAAGGAAACGCCATAAACACAGAGGTGTTTTGGAGATTGGAAAAAAAAACTGAAGATAACATCTAGTGGTATAGTTTCTTCTCTACCTTATTGTTCATTTTTCAATTCCTATCTTCTTCCTCACTGATCATACATATAGATAACCAGTAATGCAGCCTCTTTAACCCACACAAACCTATAATATCCACAATCGAACACATCATTCCAAGCCAAAAATCAAACCACTATCAAAGATTGAAAAAAAAGACGCAAAACACAGTCCAAACAGTCCATATTTAGGTCCAAGGGGGAATAAAAACAAAAATGTGGGTGGATAGAATGAAGGGGTAGCGGTTCACTTCACGGTAGCCATGCCATCGTGAGTCCCGCTATGCTCCGTCGCGATCATCCCATCAACCCCGAACCTCAGCCGCGGTCATCAGTGACTCAACACGCCACCACCGCACAAAAGCCACAAAGCCGCCCTCCTCTTTCTCCAACCACCACCATCATCGTCACCTCAACCGCGATCACCAGCCATCGCCGCCACCTCTCCGCCTTTCGTGCCTTGTCACCGCAGTGGCACCCTTTTTCCTTCTTCATCACGTCACCAGATCTTAAGCTCCCTTCATCCCTGTCTTTGCCTGAACATTGCTCTCTCTCTTTCTCTTTCTATGTGCTTGCAACCCCAAATACATATGTGAAATCCCTCATCCCTTGTCAACGTTTCTTTTTTAAATTAAGTCCCTTTTTTATTTTGTTTATTTCTTAGTTAGTTTGGGTTGCATGACTTCAGGCTCTTGTTTAATTCTTCTAGTGGGCTTAAGTTTAGAAAGATTTTTTTTTTTTAAAAAAAAATAGTTCCTTCTTTGTACTTTAGTATTCTCTTATTGTTATTTGAATTTTTATTGTCGTTGGTTTAAGTTGGTTTTTGGTTTGATTAGAGATTTTAAGTTTTTGAGTTAAGGTTTTTTTTTTTAGATTAGGTGTTTGTTTTTCTTTTATTAAAAAAATGAATGACTTGCTAGTCTATGTTTCCTTTTTCTTTAGTTGATGAGCTTAAGAGAGAGAGAGAGAGAGAGAGAGAGATTTATTTAATTAGGTTTAAAATGAATTCTTGCATATATTGCTTTTATTTAAAAAAAAAATCATTAGACTACATTTTGAAAATAGGATTAATTGAGTCGTGACAGTTTGTTAATTCTATATCCTAGAATGTTTTAACTGTGACAACTTGATATTCTAAAATTCCTTTTCAAAAATAAAATCAATCAACCCACAGTTGTTTCCTATAGAACTACATGACTTTGAATTTTCCATTGCACTGATATGTAGGTGTAGTATCCCTATCAAGTCAAAATTAAATTTTCATAACTTTTTATCTTATCTGTAAATACTTATTATTTCTAGGAAAAATTTTATTATATTTAATTTGAGCTAGCTATTGAATTGTTGAATATTTTATTTCAAATAAAGATGTTAACTTAGCTGTGATGACTTGTTAACTCAATATTTTGGGCATTTGAGTTGTGGCAACTTGATGTTCCAAAAATTTCCTTTTAAGAAAAATGTTTGTTTTCTTTTTGTAATTGTTTTCCTTTTTAAAAAAATTGCAAAAATAAATATTTCAAAAGGTTATTAATAATTAGCACAATCAATTAAGGTAACCTTAGTAATACGGATGTATCGGGGTGCTACAAAAATAAACTTTTTGCTTTCCCTGTGCATAATCGACTCTTAAACACAAATATGATTTCAAAGATTATTTCTTTTAAAATAAAAATGGTTTTTCCATGTTTTTACCAATTAAATAAAACTTGGTGGCGACTCTATTTTTAATCATTCTTTTTTGCCGTCCATCAGGATTCCAGTTGCGACAATGACTTTTTTGACCAAAATGTAAAATATTTTACATCCTTCATGGATTATAAGTGGTTGTAGCACAAGAAGCTTGGTCTTGCCCACATGAAGCTAATTTTTGAGTTATCTCATAAAGAGCTTGTTAAAGGCCTTCCACAGATCAATTATGATAAGAACTTTACTTGTAATTTCATTGAGAAAGACATGCAAACTAAGGGCTTTTTTCACAACAAAAATGTGGTTTCAACCACAAGGCCATTAGAACTTTTACATATAGATCTATTTGGGCCAACCAAGACTGCAAGTCTTGTTGGAAAACAATATTGTCTTGTCATTCATAAGGGTTATTTTCTTAGCATATAAGGATGAGGTGGTTAAAAAATTCAAAGGTTTTGCAAAATGAATTTAAAATGAAAAGGGTTCTCAAATCACTTCCATTATATCAGATCATGAAGAAGAATTTGAAAATCATGTTTTTGAAAATTTTTATGAAAACCATGAGGATGATATTGCTCATGATTGTTCTAATGATTCATAGATTTTAGTTGAACTTATATTAAGAACTTGAATTTTAATTAATGTATTGAGAATTTGGAAACTTCTTTGAACTTTATTGGAATTTCCATTAATGAAATGTTATCAAGTTCTAAGTTTTTATTATTGTTATCGAATTATGATTTGTGATTTTATGTTGTTTTACCGAGACAAATTAATATAATATTACAGGCACAAAAAAAAAGAACAATATAAAAATAATTTAAAAATTGGTGATGGAAAATTGTCTTTATTAATCTTCGTTTCTATTTGGCAATGGATAGAACATGTTCGTCATTTTTTTGTGATGGACAAATTTTATCGCCAAATGGTGACAGAATCTGTCCATCTTAGAATGGCGACGGAATTTATCCATCAATAAATGGTGACAGAAGTTATCCATCTCTGATTGGAGACAGAATAAATCTATATCTAATTATTGACGAAATTAATTAGTCACCAAATAGAGACGAAAATTTTGCATCACGAAATCAGAGACGGAATATTTTGGTTTTTATTTAGGAATTGAAACAATTGGGTCTCAAAATAGAGACGCAATTTTTTGTTTAGCGACGGAATTATTTCGTCACTGATGGCCTATTATTTCACAAAAAGTGATCGAACTTAGGCAAATATTAGTGATGGAAGACAAATATATAGAAACTGAATATAACGTTTCTGCTTAGAGACGAACATTAATATTTCATCTCTTAAAAATTAGCAACCCCATTTTTAGCGACAGAAATTTTTATAAATTAGTGATAAATTTTTCTCGTCTCAAAATCAAAAAATTCTAGTAGTGAAATGAAAAGGATTCTTATAATCAAAGGAATGGATGGAAAGGGGATGCATTAGAGTCAAGCAACATAGTTGGATCCTTATCATGCTCCTTGTCATTATCATGTACAAATCATCAGGCATGAGGGCAACTCTAGGATCGGGGATGGAGGCATCTTTCTTTAGTTGGGTTATGTGGATGGGAAGTTGGGAATTCACCACATTGCATTCACAAGCCACATAACTAGGCTTCTCACACCTGTAGCATAAAGCCTTTGCCATACATGCATCTGTGACGTCTATGGTTCCTACTACATTCTAGGCAGTTGTCTTCAAAAGTGGGCTTTGGAGGTTCCATGGGAACTTCCTGGGGTTTCCTACCCCCTTGGCCGCTAGTTTGGAAAGGCTTCCTTTGTTGCTGGGCCTTAAATTTTCTTCTTAGGGGCACCAAATTCCGATTACACCATTCAATTTGTTCCTTTACTTTCTTGGCTTTTACCATGGCAATTGCTGCCAGCCTTCACATAGCTTGTGCCAAGCCTTAAAGGATGTTCCCAGCACCCTCAAGGTTTGTCGGATAATCGTCAAAACAGATCTAATATGCCTACTTGGTGCCATTAATTCCTAAGTATACAAAATAGGCAACTAGTAATTACGGCACATAAACAAAACAAACATGTGTATCTAAATCCTACAACCTTCTATATAGACAAGGCCCAAAGGATGACATTTCTAATGTTCTATGCTTTAGGAAGCATAGACAGTCTAATCCCTAGGCTTTATCAGGATTGTCGTGCTCTGATACCAAAATATTACATCCTAATTATTAACCTTTTATACATACGTCATAATTGGTCAATTATTAGATTTCTTACATTTTGATTTTGTATGTTTAGTTTACTCAAAAATACTTTTAGTGGAAAATACAAATTTTTTTTTTGAAAACTTAAAATGATAAGAGCCTTGTTCGTTAATGCATAATTAAATCTAACGTAATATGTGAAAGTAAATCAATAGTCTACATGCTCTAAAAATTTCAAATAAAAGACATTCAATGATATGGCATATAGTATCTAAGCATGTGCTAACTCCAAAGATCATAGAACTCATCAAGGGACTCCAGCATCTTGATCCGATGGCTTGTTTGAAGACGACAGGGAAAATAAAAGGGGTGAGAATCTAAAAGAAATCTCAATAATTAAATAAAAATAGTTCAAGTGTCATCGTTGTCGTCTCCAATCACTCTGGTTTAATTATAAAATAAGTGAGCATGCTTTAGTTTGTTTAATTAGTTCGTAAACTAGAATTCTGAAGTGACACATATTTTAAGACTTAGGAAAATCTCTTGGTTAAGGAATAGTAAAATAGAATGCAAGACGTAATTAGCATCATAAAAAACATACAAAATGAGACATTTATGAAAATGTTATGAAACAAGCCATCTCGCATATTGTGCACTTTAATATACTTGAATTTTAGTTCCTTAAACATGCCACCCTCTCTCGTGTCTCCTTGACAAACTACCACTTTGGCGATTTAACTGTTACCTACACTCCGACTCACCTATTGCCTAATATATGCTCGACCTAACTAGTTGTCACTATATCTAAATAGGGATAGGGGAACATCAATGCAGCCCTCTCTTATGTCGTGTTGAACAGCCACGTCATGACCCTGGCAATTCAACTGTCACCTACACTCCGGATCACCTATCATCTAAGATGAAGTCCAACTCTGAATTTTTGTAGGATTATATCTGTTTATTTGATAGGATAGAAAATTGAAGACTTCTGGCTGTTGGCTGAAATTGAATAAATTCTAACTTTTGAAATTGTGGAATTTTGTCAATATAGCTAGAGACCTTATTATGGTTTGAAGTTTTTACAACATCTCATTGATATATTGGATTATCTCTGAGAAATAGTTTTGCTTTGTTTTGATCATGTTTAGTAACTTAACTTTAATTTTCTTTAAAACTGAAATTCTGACAGCATACTAGATAGGTTGAAAAGATGATAAAATGTTTATGGTTTGCTCATTTATGTTATGTGAAATTATTAATGATGCTACGCACATATAGATGTGAATACTTATTACAATTGCTTATATGTTTGAGAAAAGCATGAGATTTTGTCTTATTGAGCCAGAGAGTAAATTCGGTCATTCAGGGAGTAAACCTAACTACCCTTGAATTAAGTCGGGGAGCAAACCTTGCTAGGAATAGATTTGTGTAAACTAGAAAGAAAATCCCCGGATCACCTATATAAATGAGCTCAATCCTGAAAAATAGTCTATTATCCTATAGTGGTCTAAGCCACTATGATCGAGGGTCAAGACAAGTCGAAATAACAATTGTCCTAAGTAGTCCTTTATCTTGTGTGGTAAGTGAATGATTTAAGCATCCATGCTAAGACCAATATGTTTAAGTTGACACATGACAATATATGTTTTAAATACATTATACAATGATATCTGAACAAAGCGATTGATTACTAAAAGGAACTCACTTCGAAAGGAGGATTTTGAACTTTAAAATGAACATTTGATTTGGATTGTATGAACACATTTTCTTAATATACCGAAGTGACTGGGATGACGACGATGACATAGATTTTAGTATATGTTTTAGGGATGCCCTACTGAGAATTTTAGAATTCTCACCCCTATATTTTGTGTTCTTGTGTCATCTCCAGATTGCTCAATGGAGATATGAAGCTGCCGCCATAGAAGAATCTAATATGTAGTAGCCCGATAGTTGAAGTCTCTTTTCAATTTTATTTTATTATGTATATATGTTTATAATTATATAGATAGATAGATATATATTAAAGCTCATAGTAGAGCCTTTTTGTATTTAGATTTATATTCAATGAATACTTTGTTTCCTTTTTCACATGTTTCTATAGAATTACGAGTTAGTTACTACGAGAATCAATCACAATTGCTATAGATGCTTAAGTAAGGTCCACTAAATTATAAGTAACAACTCCTAAGTCTAATGTCATGGCTTAAGGATAATGTTGTACTTGGAAAGATGTTACAACTGAAACAGTAATATCTCTCTATCTCCTAATCTCTTTATCATTCAGCATCTGTGTTTATTTGTGTTATATATTTATTGAAAATGACTTCTAATAAATTTTGAGTTTTTTCACTTAGTTCAAAAAGTAACCTTCTGAATCTTACTGACAAAGATTTTTGTTGCCTTCAGGTGAAAAACTTGATAAACTTTGTTTACTATTTCAGAAAACAAAAAAGAAGTGTAAAACATGATTCAACCCCCTTTCTCGTGCTAGCTACTTTTAACCTACAACAATATGCTTGAATGCATTGGAGAACTCTTTTACATGGTTGTCAAATCAAAATTAAATTCATAAAATAATATTTTCATTAATTATTTAAGTATAAAATAAAAAATAAATTTTTTTTGGATATTTTTATTATATTTTTTATAAATATTTGTTGATTTTTATATATAAATTGTAACTTATGTTATTTATTATTCATGAATTCAATTGTCAAATAATTATTTTCAAATTTCATAAAATATAAAAGAGTTAATACTTACTTTAGTCCTTGATTTTTCATGCATGAATAAGTTTAGTTCCCCACTTTTAAAATGAATCAATTTAGTCCCTCACATTTACAAATGTGAATCAATTTAGTCCCTCTGTTAACATATGCTAAATCATTGTTAGTTAAGCGCAGTGCCTAGTAGGGATGGAGCTTGTCCGAGAGGAAATAGAGATTGATCAATGGGAAATAGAGCTCGGCTAATTGGAAATAGAGCTTAGACAATAGGAAATAGAGCTCCACCTTCTTCTAGCCGATATCTTTTTTCATTTATGTCCCCTACCCGATCCCTAACATAGGCCGGTCGAGCTTTGTTTCCCTTAGAACGAGCTCTATCCTCACTAGTCACTCCGCTTAAATAATGGTGATTTAATAGATGTTAACAAAGAGACTAAATTGATTCACGTTTGTAAAAGTGAGGGACCAAATTGATTCAATTTAAAAGTGGGGGAGTAAAATAACTCATGAATAAAATGTCAGGGACTAAAGTGAGTATTAACTCATATAAAAACTTAAAATGTAAAATACTTTCTTTCTCTTATTAAGATTTTCTATTTATTGCTTCCATATGCATGCATTGATAGTATAAAATAATTTTATACTGTCAATATATAACATTTGAAGAAAATGTTAAATCATCCTAGGTAACTACCTGGTGTGATAACTACTCACCATGCTTTGATAATTTCTTGAATTTTTATTATTTGGTAAGGTAAAATGCTAAAATCAACTTCACATTGCCAACCAATAAAATTATAAAAAATTTGTCAAATCATATTAGATAACTATGAACTATGATAATTATAATATTGATTTATAAAAATTACTTTTAATATTTTTAATCTTATTGCATGTAATTATATTTATATTAATTATTATTTATTACTTAATATTATTTATTATGTATACATATTTTTAAAAATAATTAATATTTATTTATATATTTTAATGTTATTCTAACTATATATCTAATTTTCAAATTTTATTTTTTAAAATATTTATTATTAAAATTTTTAATTAAAATAATTATTGTTAACTCTTAATATATTTTTAAATATTATTTATGAGTTCAATTTCTATGCACTGATAGTATAAATTAATTTTATGCATTCAATTGATAAAAAGTTCATGCTAGTGTCAAATTAGGTAAATTTTATTAACCAACGTTTTATTTTATGCTATCGGCATGTAGAAATTAAACTTAATATTCATTTTATAATTTTTTATTATTTAATATATAGTTTATTAAAAATTAAATTATGCAAAAGAGTACACCAAACACAACTAAATATATGTTCCTTATTTTTATAATTATTATCTAATCATATATTATCACATTCTTCTCACCCCACTATTTTAAAATTTGCACACATATGGAATTTATATTAGTTAATAATATAAAATTCTCTTGTATTTAAAAAATTGAGCCTGTTCCTTTTACCCTACTAACATACAAATTTAATTTCAATGTATTAAGAGTGTAAATAGAATTTTACCAAAATAAAAAATATTAGAAAAATTTACATTTCTATGTCTAGGGGTATTCATAACCTAACTCGATACGCTAACTTGGCCCTGCTCAAAATTTATTGGGATGAAGTTTGGGTCTTGACATTTGGCTAATCTACTTTTTGAGCCGAGTTCGGTCATATGGGTTGACCCAATCCGATGTCAAATAATTCTTTTAAAAATATATATTTTTAAAATAACAAGTGACAAATTATTAGATTTTATAATTTAATTAATATATTTTATATAACTTAATGCAGTTTTTATACTGATATAGTTTGTTTTAAAATATATATCATAAAATATCTCTTAAAATTTATTTTTTACTTATAAAATTTTATAACTTTAATATATAATAATATAAAATATTTAAATCCTCATATATATTATTTATATATCAAATTGACTCAGTTTGATTTATTCATTAATCAAATCATTATTGGATATGATTTAAATCTTAAAAATTAACAGTATCTAAAAATCGGGTCTGGTGTGAGCATGATGCAAATCTTCCCATATCCTAACACCCGGTCTGCACAGTGAACGATCCTTTGATTTCTTTAATATATTAGCATCCCTATATATAACACGAACCAATCCGATGATTGAAAGCATTGCAGGGAAGGGTTAGAAACTTTTCTCTGACGTGTACGGTCCAGATTCAACCTCTTCCTTCCCCTCCTCTCCCTCGTCCTCCTCGTCCAGTGTTCGTGTTACCTTCTTCCAATTCATTCAACCTCTTCCCCTCTTTCTGCCCAATTTGGGGATGCCCGCATCACATTCTGAGTTAGCATCATCAAAATTGGCTCTGAGTTTCATGCCAATAACACTCGCTAAATAAATCCATCAATGGCAGAAACTCCAACCGCGTCAACGTCGTCCCCAAAACCCTCCATGGACCCTCAATCCCAATCCCAATCCCAACCCCAAAATCCCCCAAACCCAAACTCAATCTCAAATCCAAACCCTTCCACACCAATCCCCTCACCCTCAATCTCAAACATCACACAACAGCAATCCCCTTCAATCCACATATCTTCCCCTTCTCTCCCTCCCCTCCCCCAAATCCCCCAACAACAACAACAACAACAGCAGCAGCAGCAGCACCAACAAGACCCACAACAGCAACAGCAGCACCAACAACAACAGCAGCAGCCGTCCCTTGTGCTGCAGCAGTCTCAGGGAATGAGCATGAACGCCATGTCCCAATTCCAACTGCAGCAGACCTTGCAGCGGACTCCTTCGATGTCCCGCCTCAATCAAATTCAGTCTCAGCAGCAGCAGCAGCAGTTCGGAGTCATGCGGCAGCAGGCCGGATTGTATGGCGGCCAGATGAATTTCGGCGGTTCTGCTTCGGCTGCTCAGCTGCAGAATCAGCAGCAGCAGCAGCAGTTAGGAGGGTCAAATTTGTCGCGGTCGGCGCTGATTGGGCAGAGCGGGCACTTCCCCATGTTGTCTGGTGCTGGAGCAGCACAGTTAAACTTACTGTCCTCGGTAATAATGAGTTGCTTTTATGACATTCGTTTGAATCATTTTTTGGAATAATGTAAAGTTATGCTTCGCTGCTTAATGCCAAACAATGGAGTTCTTTGAAGACGATGACATTATTAGCATTGTTGGTTTTAATGCTTGTGGTGAGGGTTTGAGTAGTTTACTATGTGGTCATAGGAATCTCATTGGGATTTGGCTTCTCTAAAGTGAGAAGGTTGGTGAAGTTAGAAATTGTGGGGTTAATCATCCTTAGGTCACTTAGTGGGACCTACGCACATGGGGTGGTTAAACCCTCACTTTCTGAGTTTACCATTCTCCTCAATTTAGAGAAGCCAAATCCAATCTCATATGGGTTGAAAGCATTGTTGGTTGTAATTGATGATTCATCCAAGCTAGAAAAAAGGTTAAAAGTCATGAGTAGTGCCATAATTCATGATGGTTATAGTGGAAAGAGTGAGAAGACAACATGTTGGCATAAACAATTAGGTTAAAATGAGATGAGATGATTTGGAGAAGTATGACACTCTTTGCTCAGTTGTACTTTGTGGTGTGTTTGTACATGACTGTAGCTTTTAATTGTTGAATGCCATTCCGTTTCAAAGGCATTATGTGTTCTAAAGGTTTATTTCTTTACGAAATGATTTTGAATTTGGAGCAGCCAAGGCAGAAGAGTGGGCTAGTACAAGGGTCTCAATTCTCGTCGGGTAATTCTGCTGGACAACAACTGCAAGCAATGGGGATGATGGGGTCGCCAAATATTACCTCACAACTTAGAGGTAATGGAGCCATTGCTTATGCTCAGCAGCTGCGAATGAGTTCGGGCCAAATTAGGCAGCAACTATCACAGCAGGGTTCACTTAACTCTCAGCAGGTATAATACATCCATGGTATATTTTGTGTAATAATTATGCTTGCTCATGTTCTGATTTTAACTTAATAGAATCTTTTACTGTATTCTTATTTTGTTCTGATTTTAAGAGTCCATGCAGTCAAATTTCTGTCATAGTTTTGATATTTCTAGATTTAGTAACTTGATCTTTTTAACTTAATGTTTCAAGATTGTCAAATATCTCCTCATATGTTTTAACATCATACCACAATTTGATTTTGTTTTGCACCATTTCTTGTGGATTGTGTTGGATTTGTGTGGATCACTTTTTTAAGATGTGGTAATTCGTTATCTAAGTAGAATGTTTATTCTATTTTTATCTTTCTTCTTCATTTTGTCATGCTATTTGGAGGTGGGCAGGGGGTAAACACTCGTTGTAATATCAGAGTGAAATGTCAAATTCTATCTTTTCATAGGACTTACCTGCAAATGAATTATTAGTGATCACTCTGCCACCATTTTATCTTTTTGGTCCTATCTACATTTAATTCATGGCACTACATGGCACTACATAGCATTAATTAATCCCTTACTATACTCTCTTCCAACCCAAACTTCTACCTTCAGTTACTGCTCTTAACATTTTCAGAGATTACCAATGATCTGATTTAGGGTGGACAGTCTTATGTCTGAACCATTCAGCTTTTGTTTTGTTCACTCTTTTAACGCACTTTCATAAACTATCCTGTTGCTTTCATTGAGTTTCTTTCGGGTACTTTATTCTTCCCACTTTAGTCTGCATCTGGAAGTTGGGTCCATTGATTGGCTCAGTGCCGGACATCTTGATTTGTAAACAAATGCATAAACAAGAGGAAATAATGCTAAAGAAGAGAACTGAAGCTGTCATGCAAGATTATTAGTGCTTTATTTCTCTTTTCAAGTCAATCCTTTAGAAGGAAAACTTAAATTTGTTAGAAGACATTTATCATGCAAAAAACTTAATTTGTTTCCAAATATATCAGTGGTTGATGAAAACAAGAAGATGAAATATGTTCACTCATAATGCAGTTAAATGTGTCATGGCTTGTGTTGCTAGTGTACAACCTAGTTGTGTATTTAGCAGTTGAATATTGTGGGGAAGAAGAATTTGATCATGATATTCTAAGATTATAATGCAAAATTTACAAAGAACTTGGATATACTTAAAACTGTAAATGGAGTTCATTATATTGATTGTAGTAGTTAAGAATTACTTTTGTGTGTATGTGTGAGTAGCTTATGTTTAGGCATATAATTTTTAAAATTGAATTGAGGCATGTTAGAGCATTAACAATGCTGTTGACCACAGGTTCAAGGCATACCAAGATCGTCATCCCTGGCCTTTGTGAATTCCCAGTTATCAGGGTTGTCTCAGAATGGACAGCCTGCAATGATTCATAATTCTTTGGCACAGCAACAGTGGATTAAGCAAATGTCTGGCCCTGCCTCACCATTGCGTCTTCAACATCAGAGGCAGCAGCAGCTGGCATCATCTGCTCAACTGCAACAAAACTCTATGACCTTGAATCCACAGCAATTGTCCCAGCTGATGCAGCAACAGAAATCAATGGGGCAGCCTCAGCTGCATCAACAGCAGCAGCAACAGCAGCTCCAGCAGCAGCAGCAACAGCAGCTCCAGCAGCAGCAGCAGCAGCAACTTATACAACAGCAGTCTCAACAACCTCCTCAACTACAAGCACCTGTTCATCAACAGCAACAGCAGCAGTCTCCAAGAATGCCAGGACCGGCAGGCCAAAAATCACTTAGTTTAACAGGATCACAGCCAGATGCTACTGCATCTGGTGCAACTACACCAGGGGGAAGTTCGAGCCAAGGAACTGAAGCAACAAACCAACTACTCGGGAAAAGAAAGATACAGGATTTAGTTGCACAGGTTTTCTTTTAACTTTGTTATTTTCCCCCATAAATATTTTTCTATTGATTATATTTTTGGTCATAACCTTTTGTCCTACAGGTTGATCCACAGGGTAGGCTGGACCCTGAAGTTGTAGATTTTCTTTTAGAGCTTGCTGATGACTTCATTGATGCGGTAAGGATTTTAACGTTCTTAACTTCTTTTTCCACACCATGACGGATGTATATGTTTGTGCATGCCAAAATGGAGATAATATGCCGAACAAATTCTGTGAAAATATATGACATGGAATTATTGTGCTCTATCATTTAAACAAATTTCCATTATGAATTATCTTTGAAATCAATTATAATGAAGGACTCATTCTTGTTTGATAACTAAGAAGACCCGTTATTGGCATGAAAGGGGGAATGGGGAATGTCAAAGGGCCCCCCCGGGGGGGGGGGGGGATCGAAGCTTATTTCTGCTTCTTGTTGCTATTACAATTACATGCATGACACATTGAGATTATAACATGACTTCTTCAAGCTTATTGTGCTTGTCAAGGTTCTGAAGGATTGTCTTTCCTCCCCTCTCCCCCTCCCTAGGGCAATAATTATTTGTCTGTGCAAAATTTATTTCTTGTGTTCTATTAGTATTGTGATGTTAAAATGCGTTGGAGTTGTGAACTAGTGGTTTCATCTGGGATTGTTTTACTTTTTTCCAGTACAAAGTTATCCTTTTCTTATTTGCAGACAACTACACATGGTTGCATGTTGGCGAAACATAGAAAGTCTTCAACTTTGGAGTCCAAGGATTTGTTGTTACACCTAGGTAGGTGTTGATAATAGCTTCTTTTTTTTTTTAATGCACCCTTGCAAAACAAGAAAGGACTATTGCATTTTTCAAACAATAGTTTAGTGACTTTAGACTAGATGATAGTTACTGTTTTCGCAAATTTTACCACTGGAGTATTATTAGCTACTTAATTGGCTAAAAAGGAGAAATTTACATTATCTGAGACTTATTTGGGTCAAGTGATGTGATGTACCATAGTACTCCTCTTGTGGGTTTACCTCTATGGTAACATGTTATTTCTTTCATGAGCCTAGTTGTCCAATGTCCGTGCATGACATGTATAATTTTCTTTTTTCTATGAGTCCTTTTGTTGTTCATTGTTTCTCCCACACCTTGTTGTACTAATATGTGCTTTTGTATGCTATGTTTCTTGTTTGACCTTTAACTTTCTCGGTTAACAGGAATAAAGTATTAATATGTAATAAGTTATCGATTAAAATCCACTTCCAATTTATTTATATCTTAGATGTTGATGGCCATATGATAGAAACCACAGAAAGAAACCAAGAAATAGAAGAAGTGTATTGTGTTATTAACAACACCCTTGGACTGAAATCAAATGATATCAACCAAGGAAGAGGAGAAAATAGTATTGATCTTGTAGAAAAAGAGGAGTTCTTGAGCACTATAGCAGCTTAGCCTCTCGCAAATGGCCTAGCCCAATTCTTGCCTACCTCAATCTCTCACACCCCTACATATATTGCTCACTCCCAAATCTTGGGAAATCCTCTCCCACTCACTTTTCCCTCATTTTTCATGCCAGCACAACAAATGGCCTTCAGTTAGTTACAACTAATTCCCTCTTTTGCTCCTCACTCATTTTCCTCACTATACATTTATATATTTATATTGGGGTACCTAACATGATATTTTACGGACTTTTAGAATCCTTGTTTTAATAACAAATGAATGTGTCAATAATACGATGAAGGTGGATATTGTGTTTTGTTATCCTTAATAAGATGTCAACTTGTCCTATGTATGAAATTGTCCTTTGATAAGGGTGAGTCTAGGCGCAATGGCAAGGTTGCTATCTTGTGACATGGAGATCACGAATTCAAATTTTGGAAATAGTCTTTCTGTTTGTAGAGATAAGATTGCATATATCTGCCCTCCTTAGACCCTATTAGGTGGAAGTCTCATGCATAGGGCCGCCCTTTACTAAATTGGTCTTTGTTGGCTATTCAATTAATCTAGTTTTGGTTTAGAAAGGGTTAAGTCAAACCATAGTAAGCATTTCAAGTTAATGACTACTTTAACTGATGTTGTTTGGATAAGAGGTATCACTTTAAGGCGAGTGGCTATTTCAAAGTTGATGATTTTACAAAGTTTTCCATTTCTAATCAAACTGACTGATTTTATTTTGGCTTTCTTGCGACTCTAAGTTCCCTTCCTTATTATTGAAAAGTATAATTCTGCAAAATTCTTTGGAAGTTTCGTTTGCTGTGTTTATACGTTGATGAACACCATAACTAGTTAATTATTTATCATCATCATCATCATCATCATCTATAAAAAATTATTCTTTGGGTCACTAGAGACAGGCTAGATAAATTGTACAAGACTATCAGTATCATTAAGTCCAACTGTAGGATTTTATTTTCAACATTGTTTCCGAACATTATGGAATGGACATATTCGAAGATTGTAAGATGTATATTAAAGATCATGGAATGACCTGACACCAAGTGAAGTAAATATTGAATGATTGGAGATGGATTAATAGCATACTATATTTATGATTGATAAGAGGAGTTGACAACATAGCAGCCGAATTTACTTTTTCCCCAAATAACTGTGCAGAGAAAAATTGGGATTTAAGAGTTCCAGGATTTTCAAGTGAAGAGAAAAAGAATCAGAGCAAACCTGTAAGCAATAAATTGTTTCTCCCCTTCCCCTGCTGTCCTCCCTGCCTCAAATACGAAAGATCAATGTCTTATTTCTCATACTAAATAGATTCTGACTTGCAATGCTAAAAACTTGCAGCTATTGAATGACCAACACAAGAGGCGCCTAGATGTGGTAAAGTTGAAGGATTCATGTATAATGATTGATCTATATGCTTTTTCCATTGGACCCTAATATAATTTATATATTTTTCGTTTCTTGCATGTTAACCCTTCAACAATCAGATTCGCACATTGATGGAATCCTCACACTCTGAGCCAAGCATGAATAGTTCTAAAGAGACGAGTAGACAGGGCCTTCCTAACCCTGTTGGTGGCCACCACATAATAAGACCCTTGAGTTCAGAGCAGTTGGTTAATCATTCTACTAGTTCTCAAATTCTACAGCAAATGACAAGGTTTTAATAATGAAGCTCTCAGTTCATGATCTTCATGCTGCTAGGTTTAACTGCCTGTGTACTGGTAAGACTCCTTTGGTTTCATTATTCTTACCTTTTTGTTTACCATTCCCCCGCCCATCTCTGCACGCATCTCTCTCAGGCTGTTTTCTATTAATTTTTGCTTACTGTTCCAACAAGTCAATCTAATTCAAATCATGTATAACTATTGTTGAAGTTTAAATGATTTCCTAGCATATATCTAAACCCTGCTAAGGACATACATGGGTGAAGTTCTTTAGGTTTTTGGGGTTTTATTCTTCTGTAAAAACATAAGATACATGTGTACTATTTTTACCACATGTCCCTACTGTGAAATTGTACATGTAATCTTTTTATTTTTTCTATATTTTGGAGAAAAGCACCTTTAACACCTTATGAATGATATCCTTTTTATTTTTCGTCCTACCCTCTAAGAAATCCATAATAATACACCTTTTTTGTTCGGTCAGAACTCATTAAGAGTTTCATTGATTAAATAAAAAAAAAGCTTAAGCTTGGATACAAAGTATCAAGTAAAAATCTGAGTATAATACATCAACTTTGTTGACACTATGGTTGTCAAGAGCGCACGCCGCCACCGTTCTCGCTCCTGTTCATGGGTGCGTTTTTGAGGGAGCATGTTGGAGCATCGTGCTAGAGTGTAAGAGCGGTGGGAGCAGCCGCTCCTTGGGTTCTGCGCGCTTCTTTGAGGCTCGAAATTTTCGGCTTGACCCGGCTCAATTTGGAAGAAGAAAACCCTAAAGGACACTCACTTACCATGGTCTGTCACTAGTGTTGTCAAATATCAGCCATGGCGGCACCATGGCCTGGCGGAATTTGAGGCTGTCTCCATGGAAAAGTGGATGGCGTGGTGGACGTGGCGGGATTGTGGCGGCCATGGCGGAAAACTCTCCAAAAACCCTATGAACCTGACCCCTCTTCGATTTCTCTCAGTCTTGCTCTTCCTTCTCTCTCTCGGTCTCTCAAAGTCTGTCTCTGCTCTTCTCTGGCGGCGGCAGCTCACATCAGCAGCAGCAGCCAGCACCGTCGAGGTCCTTCTTCTTCTTCTCTGAAGCTCTATTCCATCTTCTTCTCCTTTTTCTTGTCTGTTCTGTTGTCATTGTTGTCTTCTCTAATCTATCTTTCTCTTTTTCTTCTTCTTCTTGTTGTCCTCACTTTTTGTCCAGCCTCTTCTATTTTGTTTTAGGATGAAATGGCAAGTGGACCTGAACAAAGGTCAGTTCCAGCTCCAGCCTTTTCTAACAGTAGCAAAAATAGAGCAGACCCCGGGTGGAAGTATGTTCACCTTGTAGAAGAAAAGAGGAAGAGGACTAGTCACTAGATTGGTTGATCTTAGTTTATTTTGTTTGTCCTGAACTCATGTTTATCTTGAATTCTTAATTTGTGCTGACATATGTCTTTGTGGCTTTGATCATGGATTGCTATGTTTTTTAGTCCTTTGTGACTTTGATTGTGTATTTCTGGCTTTGAGGCTTTGATTATGCATTATGTTTTTGTATTTTATTTTATTTTTTATTTTAGTTCGCCTTGGCTTCCGTCATAACCCGCAACACCATCGGCCATATTTTTATGGCGGTTTTTTGCCTCACTGTCATAAACTGCCATCCACCATTGACATCCTTGTCTGTCACTCTGATCTTTATCTCTCTATCTGCATCTCGCACAGTCACACCCTCTCTGTCGATTCCCATCGTGTTGCCATTGGGCTACTGTCAGGCCGCCACCGTGCTGCTGCTGTGCCACTGTCACGTCGCTGTTGCATGTCTCCCTCCCTGTTGTGCAACCTCTGTCTGCAATATAGCAGCACCTCTCCGTGCCTCGATTTTGGTGGTTCTGCTTCTCTCATCGTGCATCCATTCTGTTTCTGCTGCTTTTTTTTCTTTGGTTGTGCCGTTGCTTGTTTCTGCTTCTTTGGTCATCATGAAGGGAGTAGGTGATAGCGGGTTTCTTTTAAGTATAGTTGGGTTTTTTTAAATAAATTAATCATTGGGTATTTTTTGTTTGTTTTGAGGATTGGGTTTTTTTAATTGCAAGTGTGGTTGGATTTTTATTTTTTGATGTGGCTGGTTGCTAAACTTCCGGGTTACTGCTGAATTTTTTTTTCTGTTCACATATTATTTTGTTGATTATTGATTAGGTATTATTTGATTTAAAAAAGAGAAAAACATGTCATCAAAATGGGTTGTGACTTTGTTTTTTTAATTGAAATATTACTATATTAATTGTGAATTATTTTGCTTATTTGTGTTGTTATATGCATATATGTGTTTGTATGAATGTTATCCTATATTCTAGTAGGAGCTTATTATGTAGGAGCTCGCTCCTGACAATCTTGGTTGACACCAAAAGCTTAATAATACACCGTTTTATTCCTCTTTTTTCAATCTCTATTGTTGGGCCAAGTTTCATAAGTGCTAACTCAAAGTAGGGTGTTCTTTCCGACCGAAAATATCGGTAGGTTGTACTTTTGGGCCAGCAAGGGCCAGCACATCACATTTGGCTAGGCCTGTTCAAAATAACCAGTTTTGAAAGAAAATTCAAAAACCAAACCAAACCTAACATTGAAAACCTCTTTTTTTTCATAAAAAAATCTAAGCTATTTTGATTTCCGGATACAATTTAATGAAACCAAACCACAACAGTACAGGTAAACCAATCACCTCTGAACTGTATCCAGTTAGTTTTACAGTCATCGCGTTTTAGATCTCAAGGTGCGCACCACGTCAATGAACCACTTGTGCAACTGCAGTGTCCACACGAGGTGCGGCTGCTTCAGGGACCTAGGGGATGGATCGTTCGCTGGCAGAGCTGCCAATTTGGCCTCCTTTGTGGCGTTGTCAATCGTTCGGAGCTTCTTGGAATCGTAGCAGGAGTCATCACGATCGGGCTCATCATTATGGGGGTGCGATTGTCTTGTTGGGCTCACCGTCCTTGGAGGAGCCGCCGTTGATGGTGGAAATGGTGACTTGTGATAGTGTGAGGCCAATGTCTGTTGGCGTCTGCTGTTCGGCATGGTTCCAGCGATATGCTGAAGGCGGAGGGGAGCTCTGGTGGGATGAGTACGTGAGTGAGGCATGAATGTGGTGCCAGTTTGAATGCAAGGGGAAGACTAGGGTTTCAATGTGAGAGACGATGTGAGTGAGGGGCATGCTTTTTCAGCTGACAAAATTGGTTTTTAATATAAAACTAGTTTAAAACTGGTTTGTTCAATTCCAAACCGGTGCATGCCCATCTAAATTGGTGTGGTTTGGATTTTGAACCAAAAATATGGTTCATTTTGGTTTTAGTTTCGTTCTCTCCAAAATCCAAACCATGCACACCCCTACCGTTGGGCCAGTCTAATTGTTAAGCTGCAGATAATCAAAATTCGCAGCATTCTTGCATTTGTCATTTTGTTGAATTGTTTCTTTACTGCGCTAATACTATTTGGCCTTTTAAGTCTTCTTACCATGTAATTGTTTCTTTCCTTGGCTCAGGTCGGGAAGAGTTTGATTGCTGTAACAGACTAGCATACAAGGGAATTGTAATTACTTACGTTTTTAGGCATGAAATTAGGTGTTATCCCATTAATTAACGAAGTTTTCCCCCTCCCCCTCTCCTCAATAGTAATTTTTTTTACTGTTTGAGCCAAGTTATGGATTATTAATGTACATTATTGCCTGCCTATAAGTTAATTTGTAGTCTTAACATGCTTTCATGGATACTAGCTCTGTTTCTGGTTGATTAATATGCAAAACTCGTGTGAAACTTTTGAATTCGGAATCGAGTGTAGAAATCACGGCTTTGGATTTAATGTAATGAATAACAACGGGTGCGAAGGAGTTGAGGAGGGAGTTTATAGCATTTCCTTCATTGTTTTTCTAACATTCTGGATGAGGGAATGTTGTTGCCCCATCTTTTGGTTCCACTTACGCTTCTTGTTCACAGCGACAAATAAAAAGAAGTCGTTTACTATCGTAGACATAAGGTGGAAAATGATTAGTGACTTTGGTGAATTTGCAAGATAATCTATTAACAGTAAGGAGTCATACGATTGAAGGAGGTTGTACTATTTAATGAACCTAACAACTTTCAACACTCGGCTCTTAAAATTGCACTCGTTCCCTTATTTGCTGAATAGCATGTGTGAACTGGGATTGGAAAGCAAAATTCGACTTGGAAATTCTAGCTGGGTATAGATTATACACGTAAAAGACAAGGCTTTAACTTTTTGAAAGCTACTTTTTATTGAAAATTCAGATGGCCCTTCATTTCCCCGACCCCTCATTTCCTTTGCCGTCAACTACTCTTGTCCTTGAATTAAGTCTCCCTTTCCCCTTCATAAAGGAGGGTACCCACCTTTTCAAGCTTGAACATCAACTTGCGACTGTATCGATTCATTTTCTCATTCCCTACCTGTGATCACTTTCCCATATATCAATTGTAGTTGTGCAAGAGTCTTGACTTACATAACATCAAACTGTTTGATAATTTGATCGGGCCAATTTTTTTAAGCTTAGTTTTGTTGGAGAATGAAAACCTTGGAAACAAATTAAACAAACAAAACACAGAATCATAAGAAGTTTGAAGTTTGTAGGATTGCACTCTCCTTAAAGAATTATTTTAAGTGTGGTCTCAAGGACTGCAAGGAGGTACTCATGTACAAAGAGTATTTTTAAATGCTGGGAATATTAATGTTGTAGACAATTAAATTATTTCAATAGAATCACCGGTATTCAGATCTTATTATTCAGGGTTTAAACCTTAAACCCTAAATCCTAAATCTTATTATTCAGAATTCGACTATTCTCGTATGACATAAACTATGAAGCAACAGATACAGGACATGACACGAATACGGAGACACAACCAAACTTAAAAAATTTACAGGACACAAACACAGTATATATACATAATTTTTTTTTATTTTTTTGTATGCTTTTTTTTTTTGTCTTTTTTGGTCTTTATCTAATTAATTCTTCTTTTTTTTTTGTCATCAACTAAAGAATTTTCAAAATAAAATAACCCAATAGCACAAATTCAACTAAATAACTAGGGTTGATTTTGGGCTTATATTGATATTAAAAATTTGAAAAAAAAAATAAAGAAACCAACTCAAGCTTGTCCATGCCGTACCCATAGTGAATTAGAGTAGTGTTCAGCTGTGTCCGAACTCGAAAAAATATTTTTTTAATTGGACACGTACGGACGCATGTCTAATATGTGTCGTGCAAGTCCAAGACACGAACACACCACCAAGTCAGCGTGTCCATGGTTCTTAGGACATAAGTCGCCAAAGGGGTAGAGTCTCCTAGCAAGATTTTTTTCTAATCCCAAAACCTAAATTTGTGACCTTTGATTAAGGGATCAAGACGCCTGTCATTTTCTTTTATTAAATGCCTACTACTTTCACTTACTCACATTGGTACAGATAATTAAATTGTAAACCTTAAAAAAGATAAGGATTGTTAAAAACATGCATTGTCAAATAAGATTCTGTTGATTAGATGATGCTGAGAGCGGATTTTTAGGAAACTGATTATCTAGAGCCTAAGTGGTCCACAAACGAGTATAAACAGAAAAAGTTAGTGAGCAGATTTTGTTTAACCGAGTAACCCAACTTCAAACAGTTAAATGCGGTCAATTTTTTATGAGGCTTCTTGAAAATCGAAATTCTAAACTAATTTAGTGAAATAATTAGTTAAAAATACATCATGTGTGCAAGGGAGCAAATTCTAGATTTGCACTTAACCTTACCTGATAACCTAATTCTTTCCGCACGGGAGCCCCATTTTCTTTGTGGACTTCTGTAACTCTCAAATCATTTTGATAGATAAACTATTTGAATGCCATTTTTCCAAGCAATGAAGGACGTAAAACTGTTGATATATCTCATGCTATATAACACACCAATTAATAAGGCTTCTCCTCCAAGGATTTTCACATGCATTAGAACTAATAAATCAATCATCATTCTTTTGAAGATTTATTTTTTTTCCTTTAACTACCACATAGAAATCAGGTGAACATTGTCATGACTCAACCTGGGTCCTAGCTGGCGCATATGGGATATCTATTCCCAGGCAAGCCTACAACAACACCAAGTGAGGGAAATGGACAGAATTTTCCCAAAAAATCAGACATTTCACAAAATACAAATAACCTATTAAAATACATAGCTCAACCAGAGCTCATCTAAGATAATACATAGCTATATATTTTTCCAAAATACACAATAACCACTTAACAACTCCATAAGTTATCCAAAATCAAATACGAATATTTAAATACACATGAAAATTTAAATACATAATGCTAAACAAAATAAGCAATCAACTTTACAATTCAGTTAAATGGGCCAAACCATGTCTTTAAGTTATGGAGCACCTACAAGACTTTGAATTGGGAACATTAGAGAATCCAAGCTCAATGACCCGCACAGGGGCTAGGGTCACCAAAGAAGAATAGGGTATTGGACAAAACATACCCAAACTCAAGTCAGCATATGAAACTAAAGCACAGAGACACACACACAAGGTGAGTTATAATACTCAGTGAGAGACGATGCACATATACTGCGCATGAGAAACTTAAAATATGTTAATTTTCAAAACATAATAATGATAATGTACATCATGGTATTAAAATACAGATATTTAGGAAAAAAAATATTTATCAAAAAATCAATCTGAGGGAGGACTCAAATCCAGAATCCACAACTAAGCAATACCGAAATCACATACCTTAGTGTGCTATGCAACAATCTGATTTAACTAAAATTAAAATTAAAGATTTGGTGTTAAAAATTAAATATTCCACCAATTGAGTGATAATGAGAATGGCTCAATGGACATTTTGTAAAAAGTAAAAAAATTTTACATGATGTCGAGGATGAATAGCAATTTTCTGGGCCTATAGATGAATAGTTTGGCCATGTTTCTCTATACTTAAACAAAAATCCATTGGTACCCCATTTTGAGCCTAAATATTTATTTGAAGTAACCTTAGACAAGGATCATCCTTACACTGGAGGCTATTTTTTTCTTCATAAAATCAACCATTGTCAGTTGATTTTACATAATTTATAGTGGTGAAGCTTAAAAGAAAAATAGATGAAGGAAAAAATAATCATGTTTGAAGTGAATGTCTTGAAACAGACCACAAAAGGGGAAGGGAGGTGATCAAAAGGACAATGTTTGAAGTCTAGTCCATTTACATTTGCGTTTGAGATGTTGTAAATTCTAGCTCATTGTAAAGCTTTGTTCAATTGCATTCTAGGTACTATGAAGCTTTGTTCATTTACATTCTTGGTATTAAGAAGTCTAGTTCATTTTCATTATAGGTATTTAAAAGCCTAGTTTATCTACATTCTAAGTATTGAGAAGCCTAATTCATTTGCATTCTAGGCATTGAGGCGTCTAGTTTATCTATACTCTTGGTATTGTGAAGCCTAGTCATTGGCATTCTAGGAATTGAGAAGCCTAGTACATTTGGATTCTAATTCATTTGCATTGTAGATGCTGTTATGCCTACTCATCCCATTGAAGGTTTTGTGACACTTTCCTTTTCTTTTTTAGTACTGTGACGCCTAGTCAACACATTGAAGGCATTATGATGCCTTAATTTTCTTTGAGGCATTGTGACCCCTCATTTCTACCCATTGTAGATATTATGACGCCTATTTAACACATTAAAGGTATTGTAGCTCTTCCATTTCTTTTAGAGGTATTGTGGCTTTTCATTTTTAACTATTGTAGGTATTAGGACTTTTACTCAACATATTAAAGGTATGTGACAACTTCTTTTCTTTTTTGAGATACCGTGACATCTCATTTTTGTCCACTATAGGTATTATGATGCCTACTCAACCCATTGTAGGTTTTGTGATGCTTACCTAACACATCGAAGGTGTTGTAACACCTTCCTTTTCTTTTTGATGTATTGTAATATCTCGCTTTTTACCTATTGAATCTATTGTCAGCCTTTCATTTTTTTTTTTTTTTACGTATTGTGATGCCTTGTTTTTCCAATTAAAGGTATGATGATGTCTTCTATATTACTTGTATAAGTATTGTAATGCATACATTTTCCTAAGTATTGTGAAATTTAGGACTGATTTTAGTCATTGTTGTCTTGTAAATAAATTTATAAAAACTAAACTTGAGTAAAAATTGGTTGCTTCTTACTTTATTTGTTCTTTTAAATTTAAAAACCAAGCAAAAATGAGCTATTATTAGCACTCATTTTTTTATTGGGTTGTAAAAATGTTTTTTATTTGAATTAAAAAAATAAAAAAAAATAAAAAATGAAAAATAAAAACCCATTCTTTTTTTTGGATCCATGTCCCATATTAGTTTAAAAAAATTAAAAATAAAGTTACAATAAGATCTGTTTGCTAATTAGCATAAAATTTCTTTTTAAATTGATTTTATTACTTCAATTAGCATATTCTAATTGATTTCAATCAAATCAAATTTTCATCAATTAGCATTAATCATTTCATAATTGTATTTATTCTAAAAATGTGAATAAATAGGCATTAACTCTGTTATGATTCTTACTCAAGAACACTAGAAATTTATAGAAAGAGCTCCTTGAAGGATGTATTCACATAGTAAGGTAATGAAGCAGTAATTGAAGAGAGTATAATATGAGTAAAGAGCATATGAATATGGGATATAGGTATTATGAACAAGTAACAACAAAACTAAAATAAGATATATAGAGATTTCTAGAGGGGAGTCTTCAAGATTGTCCATCACTTGAGAGAGAAAAGAATAGGGAGTTAGTGAGAGCAATTGATGTCAAAGAGAAGGGAAAAACAAAGAGAATTTGGAAACATCATAACAAGCCTACATTAAAACCAACATCCACTCCAGCTCTTAAGTGCCTCCCATGATTTTTCAAGAGTAAATTATGTTTCCTCTTTCTAGTGTTCCTCCTGCACCCTTTGATTCCTTGATTTTTAGCAATTGTGCAGTCTCCACTAGCAACTAACTTTTCTTCAGCCCAAGGACTTTTCTTTGTAGGTTGGTGGTGTACTTATTGGTGAGTCCTTTCAAGGCATGGATAGTTAAATGGTGCTATGATAAAGTTTCATTTGGACTCGGGTCAAGTGGGTCTAGCTCTGATTCATCAACCTGTAATTCCTCCACTAGATAACCATTATGTGCTTGTTAGGACATCTATGGTTCATATTAAACTTCTCATCACATGAGTAGCATAAACCTTTTCCCTTCTTATTTGCATTTTTGCTATTGACATCTTCCTAATATTTTGTTGTTTAGGTTGTGGTAGTAATGGTTTTGTATTTGATACAGGAAGTAAGGGTGGTAATTGTGGTTTGGTGTGTCGATGGTTAGGAGTGGGGTAAGTATTATAATTTTTTGAGTTATAAGACTATTGGTATTGTTTGGACTTGTGCTGAACGACTTCTTCAAACAACTTAGCCAGAGCATAAGCTCTTTCAAGAGTGTTAGGATCAAGAGCTAAAACCATTTTTCTTATTTTTGGCTGTAAACCCCCAAAAGTAATCAATTAAAGGCTCATTACTGACACCATAGTTACGGTTTGCTAATGAAGTAAATTTAGTATAATAATCATGTAGTGATCCATTTTGGTTGAGCTTGAATAAAGCTGACCTTGAACAATCAAAGGAGAAGGATCCAAAAGTCCCCTCTAGACCTGCGATAAATGATTCATAAGACTGAAATGGAGTGTTTCATTATTCCATTTGGAACAAAGGAATTACATCATGCTCGAGGTGCACTATAGCTATTGTTAGCCTCTCTTGATTTGGTGTACTATAATTATCGATGAATTGTTCAGCACAAAAATCCATTCAACCAATTTTGTGCCCAAAAAATTGGAAAATTCAAGCTTGACATGTTACACCCGAAGTGATTGGCGATTTTGGGAAAAGATCTCTACATTCAAAGTTTAGTTCAAATCACCATGACTTGGGGGATGTTGCCAGAGGTTTTGCTTGAAGGCTTGCAGGATGGGTTCGAGTTTCTCAAACTGTGTGTTGGTACCCAATTGAGCATTGGTCAATTGCTCATGCTATTCCTCTATCTATTGTTGAAGTGATTGTTGTTGATGTATGAGTTTTCACATGTCTCTTGGCATTTCTTTGTGCTACATGTTGTTGGCCATGATGGGGATCAAAGTGCCAATATAATGATTCTTACTCAAGAACATGGAAAGATTGCAAAAAGAGCTCCTTGAAGGATGTATTCACACAGTAAGGTAATGCAACATTAATGGATGAGAATATGATGAGTAAAGAGTATATGAGTATGAGATATAGGTATTATGAATGAGTAATAACGGAATCAAAATAAGAGTGAGGTTTCTGAAGGGGAGACTTCAAGAATGTCCTTAACATGAGAGAAGCATATAGGGAGTTGGGGAGAGAGAATTGATACCAAAGAACTAGAAGGAAAAAATCGAGAGAGAATTTGAAAATACGACAACAAGCCTAACTTTTGTCCAATACCCATTCCATCACTTAAGTGAGTCTCACGAAATCTTTCAAGAATGAATTGGGCCTCCCCTTTCTAGTGCACCTTCTATGTTTTTTGATGCCTTGATGTTCAGCCTAAGGGTATTCATAACCCAGCTTTGCTCACCAACCTAACCCAGCTTGGCTCGAAAGTTATTTGAACAGGTTTGCATCTTGAAATTTGAGTCGGTGTACTTTTCAGGTCTAGTTCGTGTCATACTTCAAGTTAGCCCGAGATGTTTTGTTTATAATAATTAGTGACAAATTAGAATATTTTTCAGTTCAATTAATATATTTTACATAATTAGATGTTATTTTTATATTAATATGATTTGTTTTGAAATATACATGACAAAATATCTCTTAAATTTTGTTTCTTGTAAAATTTTTTACCTTCACTATGTGTAATATTCAAATTGTCTTATGTTATTTAAAAGTCGGGTTGGCTTTATTTGACCCAGTCATTATTGGTCAGGTTCAACCTCCAAAAATTAACCCGTTCTAAAAATCAAGCCGAGTCCAGGTTTGATCCAATCCATTCCTTGTACATCCGAGTTCAGCCCTTGTGTGGTTACCATTAGTAACTAAGTTTTGTTTAGCCTTACTTTTTTATCCCCTTTGTTGAGTTAGCTTGTGTCATGCCTCTCTATACCATAATAAACTCTTAGCAATAAGGGGGAGGGAACTGAGAAAGGTTAGTAATATTTCATCTTCTAGTTTTGTTGCAACCACTGTGGATGCATTTCTCACGTAATTTTCTATGTAACTTAACAGAAGCAAATTTTGTTCCCTACTATTCATATGCACAAATGAAATTAAAAAATAATTGAGAAAGAATGCACTATCAGATTCTACATCCTGAAACACCATCACCATTCTTGATCCTTTTTAACCGCATCATAGTAACACCAACATAAAACAACATCCATTCATGCCCTATGCCTTGCAATTTCCCTACCTCCCAATAGCCACAAAACACTGCTCCAATCAACTAATTGAACCATCAATTTTTACCATCACCCTAACCTTAGAAGCAACCAATTGTCTTCTATGGCCACTGCAGATCACTGTGCCGACTACCCTTTAACACTTTTCGCTATTCTTGTGAACCACCACCGTTGGTCCACAAAGCGGCTATAGTCAACTTCACATAATTGTCCTCCACCCTAAAGTCTAAGCTGAATGTGTTGCAACCTCTGTGACTTAGGTGGCATTGTCATTGTCGTTGTAACACACTTCCTACTATAGTGCTATGCTCGAGTCATAACATTACAGTAAGTACTCGTTACCCATAACTTATCTTCTTTACCTTTTTGATTTCTTAACCAATTTAATTATATACATATGTGTTGTAATAAATAAGAGCCTTGTACTAAAAGCTATATAAAGTTTTCTCATTTTGCAATCCTTTCAACATAATAATCAACGTATAGAAATAATGGAGATATAATGCGCATGGTAAGAAGTCAATCACACAATAATTCACATTTTATATCACATCCGTATCAAGTGAAGTCATACAGTTATAGTATATACATTCACATCTAATTACATATGTGTTATAAACAACCCTACCGTGGTCCTCGCAGTGACCACCTAATCCAGGTTAGGGCCTAACAAAATTCAATCAACTGCAAATAGATATACCTAACTCCCTTGGTTAGTGGCTCATCAAAAAGTTAGACATAAGAACCCATGGTAGTTAGATAATATGAGGGACTCTAAGTCATACTGCGTCTATAACCAAGCTGGATATACCATAGTCAATCAAGCAAGTGGAGAGTAGTGTCCATTAGGCACATTAACTAGGTAACCTTGCCAGTCCCCCACTACCTCTGGAAAGAGTAGAGGAACCAAAAGATGTCTCCTCTGAAGGATCAGACTTAGCATCAATAGCAAGCAGTGGTAGATGAGTCATATACAACAGAAAAGCAGGAAAAGGGGACTCTAGTTCAAAAGTAGGACTCATAACAGTAGTAGCAAACGGGGCGAGCAAATAGTACATAAATACGGACACGAGACTCAACGACCATAATGCCACTGCAAATCAGGCATCTCGAGAAAGAACACGATCAGGGCCATTTATGTAAAATACTTCATAAAGCAGGAATGAGAATCAACGATTCCCAGTAGGAAAAATATCATTCTATTACTCAATGACATTCAACTTAATGCAAAATAAGCAATGTATCTTTAATTGTTTATATAACGATCTCATTAGTTAGTGTCATTATTTCTTGTGACTTAATTTTATTAAATTATTTTAAAACTTAATGGTAGAACTCATAGGACCCTTTTGATATACTTCTCATTGGATCGTACTGTCAACGATGTAACGTCGCTGCGTTACAACCTGATATAATTCACTAGATGGAGTACATCTACTACATCTCATCTCGATAGCCTCGCTATCCTCAGTATATCCCTTTCCTCATAACGATGTAACACCGTCACGATTACAACTTGATATAGTTGTAAGGGCGTAGCATGTCTACTATTACACCTAAATGCATGAGCTTACCACTAAGCAATTTACATTGCATAAGGTTTATTGTCTTAAGTTTCCTTTCTTTGTGTGCATCTTTATCATTGGTATAAAAATTCTCATAGTTGTTAAGATTTATTCTTTAAAAGTTCTATTTTCATACTTGACTTTGAGATAAACCCTTGAAATCTACTTAAACTCTTATGAAATATTCTATTCAACATTTCTTAAAAGTCTTCTGAAATCTCGTGAAGTTTCATAAGATATTTCTTGTAACATCTGGTATAATGTTTTTCTGCAAAGTCTACTAGGTTTTTAATAGATTTTTATACCATCTGAAAATTCTATTACAATTCCTAGTTAGTAATAATTCTTGTAAATTTTCTAGCAATTGAACCAAGTTCCTGCGACGGATTTTCAAGCTATTTCTACTATGAATTAACATTTCTTATATCAATTAAATCTCTTTAATTCTTTTATAATAGTTTTTGGAAGGTTTTCTAAACTTTCACTAGCTTTTCTACCATTAAAATTTCAGCCACATTCTTTGGGTAATAATCCCTCATAAACAAATTGGTTAATAGCTTTCATGATAAACCGAGTTTTTGCTCAACGTTTTCAAGCTTTTATTACTATGAATGACACCCAAATTTTTGAAAATAACAACCAAGTCTTGTTGCCCATTTTTCAAGCTTTGATTATTATATATAGCAAGATCATTTTCAACCCACAATGAAACCCACATATAAATTTTAACAAGCCCGTAAGACTTGTACTTGATATATCTTTCATAATCATGCAAATTCAATGCATGTAATTTCTGAAACAAAAATTCCGATTCCAATAGTAAAATCATCTTTCAACTAACAATAAACCCACGTATAAATTTCAGCAAGTTCACAAGACTTGTACTTGATGTATTCTTCCATATCAATCTAATTCAATACATGTAGTTGTTGAAATAAAAATTCTGGTTCCAATATGCATGATTTCATCACAACTCAAGCAATCATAAATCCTAAAATTGGGTTTCAGATTTCAACATCAAATAACTGAACAAAGTTCAAGCACTTATCTTAGCAAAATAGCCAAATATCGTGAAGTAAAAGACTAGAAAATTTTCTACCTCCCTCCAAGCTTTTTCTCTAGTTATTCCTTTCCAATCAAACCTCAAACCCCTTGTTTCCAGCCCCTTTCTGTGCTACTGGGTGGTCCAAATAGCAGGGAAAGATAAGGTTTTCAAGTGATCTTGATGTAAAGAATATGTCCTTAAGCTAGTTTAGAGGTTTGTCTAGAAATATTATTTGTATAAAGAGTAGTTTGCTGGAGTTTCTAAAGAAAAATTTAGGAAAAGGAGAAGTGAAGGAGAAAGCGGGGTGGTTGTAAGAGAGAAGAGAAAGAACTTTTTCTTTCTTTTGGATTTTTATAATTCATGCTTACTTGGAGAGCAAGGTGTGTTAAAGGATAATCATTTCTTTTTGCAAATCAAATTACCTTGTATCAGTACTGAAAATATTGATATTTATTTGATCATTCTAAGTAAAAATTTATTTAAGATATGATAATGTCCATTAATTGGACCAATCTTCATGTTTCGGTATACCAGTTATTACCATTTTGGTGTACCATTCTTATCATTTTAGTACCCAATTGACATAGAAAAAACTTTACCAAGTAAAATTATCGTTTTAACCTTATTCTAGTTTTTTTTTATTGTCCTAATATCATTTATAAGATTTCAACTTATATTACTGATTAAAATATTATTATTCTAAATTTTTATTCATATTTAATTAATTTTCATTTTTTTTAGAGAATCATTATATTGTTTCGTTCTTAACTGTGTTTGTTGAAATTTTTAAAATCCCTACCGATTACTCACGATTAATTATTTTATCAGAAAAATATAAATAGGCGAGTCGTTACAGTCATCACATCATGCCTAGTGCTACCGCACTAGCTTCCATCCCTTACAAAGTAGACCCCTCGCCAGCATAGCTCCTCTGTCCTTTGCCGCAAAATCCCCTATGCAACCACTATCTAGTAGGTTACATAGCCATTTTTCCACCTTAAACTTATCACCTTTAGTCATGGGCTTCTTTCAGCTTTAAGGCACCCTTTTATCAAATTTTTGAGAGAAAATCACACCAACCATGCCTAAGGTCAGTTGATACTATTGTTGCTCCCTCCTAGATTTTAAAATTATGCCAAACTCCTTTAATATTAATATTGTCAATTTTTGTTTACATAATTTAAAATTCTATAATATCTCAATTTTCTTCTCCTTCCTCATGACAACCACCTCATTCCCTGCTCTTATCATTGGTTGGTAAGGATTCATCATCTATCCATCATCACTAGAACTATTTATCTTGCATAAAGTTCAACTTAATCACTTGTAGCCAGATTATTCAATGTGAAGTTGAATGCCTACTAGAACTAATTGTGAAATTTGTTGTGTAAATCAAAACATTTGTTTCACAAAAACAAGACATTTGAATTTTCTAAATAATTAAAATTTTTAAACTTCACAAAAAAAAATTCCAAATGCAACTCAAATTGAACACTAAAAAATCATAATTGTGAGTAAATTACTTGTGAAAATCGGGACAAGAGCTTGCATTAAGGAATTGAACCCTCAAAGTTTATATATACTCCATAAAGAGAATGAACCCTGTGGTTTATCAGCTACCAAGCTTGGTGAAGAACCTTCAAAACAAAATGAATTGATTTTTTTCCTAACAAGTAGCGATTCAAGGTCACATTGGTAATTTTGATGTTAGATTTTAGTCAGTGGTGGTTGATAGATTATGCTTAATGTTGTAAAAATATGTTTCAACCTTTTCTTCTAGATTCATGGTTTTTTGTTCATTATTCAGTAAGATAGACAGTTTGCCTGTGATTGGTTAATGGATTTTGCTTTGAACTTCAATTGGATGGCATTGTTTAAACTTGGAGACACACTTGATGACATAACAACTATTTCACATATTTTTTTAATTCTTTATTTTTCAAAGGTTATTTTTTGCATCATTATTAATGGTTTATTATTAGTAAGAAATATTGTTTTAACAACTTATAAACAATTAGGGTAATTAGGTGTAATTTTAAAATCTAGGTATGGGAAAGTATAATATCAATTGACCTTAGGAGAGTTTGTTGTAATATTATCTTTTTTTCCTATCCATTTTGGGCCCCTCTTTTTTGTATGTGCTTATCGCCATTTGATTTTTTTTTTAATATTCTCTTTCTTGACCTGGTGGATGTGTGATCAAGTTTTTTTTTAGTTCAAACAACAATTTGTTATATTGATATATGATTTAACCATCCTCAAGGGTTGTACAACTTATAAGGATTTGTTATATGGCCAATGCTATCTTGAATCCTGTTCAAGGGTGGATTTGTATGTCTTTTTTTTTTGGGACAAAACCCATTTTGGTCCCTCTAAAATTTAAGTTGGACAAATTGGTCTCTGCAAGATTTCAATTTGGACATATTGGTCCCTATAAAATTGAACAATCGGCCAAATTAGTCCCTCAACCGGCAAGGAAGACTAACTTGTCTGACAATTCACTTTTGCATGAACTAATTTGAGGTTTTTTTTTTTATGGACTAATTTGTCTAATTATTCAATTTTGTAGTGACCAATTTGAGATTTTTTTTTTACATAGACCAATTTCTCCAACTTAAAGTTTTAGAGGGATCAAAATGAGTGTTTTCTCTTTATTTTTTTGGTATCTTTTTTTATAAGTAAAACTAACCCACTTACTTAATTCCTTATTGGACCAGAGGATATATAGGAGTAGATATTTCCTATTAAATCAAAATTAAATTTTCTTAAATTTTGTTCTCTTTCATTCTCGTTTTAGTTATATTCTTTTGTAAATACATTTACCGTTATAAGACAGATGCATTAGGGATGCAATACTCTTCTCTAATCATAATTGGACTTTTAGACCCAATTTCGTAATGAAAAGGCCAATTGTGCCAAATTAAAAGATTGTCAAATTTTTCCATAAATAAAACTAGCAGTGACGCTGCTGATTTTTTTTTTCAATAATTTTTTTGATTGCCTCTTATTGTCACTGTGCCCTTTAAGCATGTTGTGATAATATATAATACATACATATTTAGTACGGTAATTGTCAACATGTCCACATGACCAGAGCCAAGTAAAAACATCAAATCCACAAGTCCATTATAAACCAAGTCATCAAAAAACATAAACTACATCATCTGAACAATAACGACATAGTATAAAAGGTTTGAAAGCAACAAACACCAATAACATAAACTAGAATAAAACCCAAGACATCGTTATCTAGCATGTCGGGTAAGAACTATCATAAGTCATTGACCATGACGTCCTCCTACATGCTCACCCACACCCTAGCACTAGCAGCTGTCTTCCCATACTTGATGAACCACGATAATAAAATGGCATGTAATACTTTGATCTACAAAGATGTACTCTCGGACTAGAAGCATGACTAGATTCATCACTATTAGAGTGCAGTGGTATGTAACTCGACAAACTGTAGTCTAGGGAACTATCTATATAACTCTTTTCCAATGGATCCTTGTCCCCCTTCTTATCCTCTTTGTCATCAATTTCCTTCCCACTTGAAAGCTAAAATAAGGGAAGGAATAAACTCAAGTGTACAATGTGTGATGCCTTGGGTCCATATGTCCTTGACTAAGCCTACCACGGCCTTTAGGTACATCGAAAACCCTCAATTTGATGAAAATAGCAAAGCAAGGAATTATCGTTGCAACTAGCAAAGTGAGATCCTCGATGCTTAGATAGGTTCAAAGTTTTCATTTTTAATTATAGCATGAAAATTATATTTTAGAAAACCATCAGAACATGATTGATATGTTGTATGCCATGAAAATATTTCATCTACTCAAGAAAAGGTTTATTGGAACATGTGTGACTTAGAAAGTTTACCAATATTGTCAAACACGAATTATGAATTGATGAAATTACTATGTTTTCAAGATTTTGGTTTTCATGATCACGACTTTGGAAACCGAGTTATAATTTATTAGAAATATTGAGTTGAGCATGTTTATCTCCATGGATAGAATTATGATTTTGGAATTTCCATGTTCATGAAATACTGTTATCTTGAAATATGAACTTAGAATTTAGTTATGCATTATTGAAAGTATTGAATAAAGTACGATTTAGAAAATTGACCAAATACATACTCTATGGGTTTTCTTAAATCACCATGTCTACAAGCTTGTTAGTATTATATGAATTCAGAGCTTTCATAGTTTTTCAGATTCATTCAGTTTATGTGCTAATTTGTTTTATACTATAACTATAGAGAAACAGATAGTAAGTTAATAGTTGCAAGATTGTTAAGCTTGGTACTAAGTTGTCTGTTAGAGGACAATCTCACCCCTTTAGAGAATGGAACCTAGTTAAGTGTTCACCTTATGGGACCTCGTTAGGTGCCATTTAGAGTTCAAAGTAATTATTATGATTATGTATATATTTATCATGTTCATAGATGCCTATTTCTCCAATAACTACTGCACCATGAATTTAAAAATGCTTTCCTATGTAACTATGTATGTAAACATCAAAATTATTTCTGTTTGTTGCATATCAAAGTTATTTCTATTTGTTGCATTTATGTTATATGTATATATCCTATTTGGTTGTCCCATGTAGGTGGTGGATGAGAATCCACTCATTGACCGATGACTCATCCCTTTCCTTTTCTCATTATAGTTGCTATAGTGGATCCATTTATTGCTTAGTCACTAATTATGTAGTTCATAGTTGTTCCAATTATGAGCTTTACTTTGCAATGAGTCTTAGTTTAGAATTATGTTAGATTAGGATGCTCTAGTAGTTGAGCAGGTAAGATTTGAATCATGCATTCAAATTTTAGATTATGTATGTATTTTCAAAGTTTATGTGCATTCCTATGTGTTTTCATATTTTAAGTATGGATTTGAATTGCTTATTGTGATTAAGTTTATGTAACAAAAATGTTATGTATTTATGTTTTGAATTTTAATCATTGAACTAATTTATGAATTACGACTATGATTATGGAATGAAACAGTTTATGCCTTTATGTATTGATGAAGCACATGTTAGATACAATTAAGATGAGTTTTTGGGTCATGTATGCTAGAACAATTTAATTTTGCAAAATTGATTATTATGGCGTAGTTAAATAAGTTGATAATGATTTCAATTAAATCATATTTTAAGAATGGAAATTGTGTTTATTTATTCATTTAGTAAGTTATGTTACCCAGAAGGATTATATAGGGACTCAGTCCTTCATATGTTGGTCACGTTCCAAAATCAGATTGTGACAGGTGCTTGTGCAACTGCCATTGGAGCTAGGACCTCAAAATCAGAAGAGATCTTTATAACTAGTATCTCAGGAGCCACATGTGGTTTGAGAGCCCGAGCCAAGAATGTATCGGGTGAGAGGCCAAACCAAGCATAAAGTCATCAAGGGGTCAAACAATGAAACTCTTTGTACCAAATTGTGTAGGCTCAGACCCAAGAACTATGGGTACAACTGGCTCGAAAATGGGATTGTCAACATAGTTGGTTGAAGATTGAAGTTCTACTTAGGCAATAGTTCCTCTATATCCATAGGAATGATGTATCAACTATGGTGATAATGTTGATGTACCATAGTAGTGGTCATGACTATAGTGCTATAGTCATCGTTAATCCACTAGTTGGTCTTGGCGCTTTCTCGAGACTCCTTCATGAGCAATTTTTGCCATATTAGAGCTAGAATTTAAAAAGTGATGCAAAAATATAAACGTGAGAATTTTGGAGCTTTTTGCAGTCTTCCAATGGTTCTTGTCATGACATTGTTGTTGTCTAAGCCAGTCCGAGCTTGTCAATAAAAAGATGAATAAAAAAAATATAGTCCATTGATTAAACTTTTAAAACGTAATTAGCCAAAGTAAATTGTTTTTAAGACATATAATAGTATATTAACATCACTCATACTTATTATGGGAATAAAATATCAATAATCTGTGCTCATGCATGTGACACAAACTTTCATGACATGATACTCATATATGATTGCGATATCTTTTTAACTTTCTTTAATAGATCTTAAAGGATGCCTTCACTAGTCCATTAACTACCCTTCCTAGGGCAATGATCTCATATTGTGATTGTTGCCACAAAACATTAAATCTCGAATAGTGGCAAAATATGATTTAAAACTTAGGAGGATCTAACATATAAATGACATAAATTTTAAAATGTTAATATGAAAATGAACAATATTATCTGTCATATTTAAGTAACTTACTTGACTAAAAATAACAAATATATAAAAAAAAATAAAGAAGATTACCTAGTGCTTTCTGCTCTTTTAAGTGCTTAAGTTATCAATGATTAAATCAGATGTAAAACATTCAACTATTTCTCTATTGATATAAATCAACATGTTATCGATGAGAAATTTATGTTCCATCTTATTATGCAATCTTGTCTTAATTAATTTCATGGCTGAAAATGCTCATTATGTTGTAGCACTAGATGTCAAAAGAGTACAGATAAGATGAATTGGTAGATGAACTCAGTAATAAATTTCTAACTTCCTATTTCAACCAACCACAGCATAACTCGGGTATAGTGGATAAATTTTTCAAATGTGGATGATTTCACACATGAAGAACAAAATTCTGCTACTGATACTTCAAATTAATTTTCTCCTACTCACTCAAATCCATTAGATAGTACTTATCCACAAGAGTACAAATTTTGCTGATATCAAAAGCTTTATAAACATTACAAATGCAGAGCTTAGAGTCAAAAGATCCATGGTTTGTTCGTTGAACTTGTGGTCTAAATCTAATAACTGCTTGTCAATTATGACCAAAAAGATATCTACTCTAAGATGATGCTCTATTGTAATATTATCCTTTTCATGTCGAGACTGCCCTTAACGTGCTATGCAAGAAGCACTTAATTTAGGGACAACAATATCATGTTCAAAAAATAAAATCACACTTCTTAAGAAGTCATCCCAATCATCAATTCTCATATTTTGAACAAGTGATTTGGCATTTTGAACTAGATTGACAACATGAACTATAACTTGAGATTGTTGCTATAAAACTTTGCAAATTAAAGAACTTTATTATTCTCAAGATTTCTTTTATCAAATGCAAAATAAATGCAAAATCAAATGAGATAACATATTGTATGTAGCATGAACATCACCATGTGGAAAGTAATTAGATCCATCAACACAGAACAAGTTGCACTATACATACTCATCAAACAACAAATAAAATTGAGATGTGGGCTCCAATCTGTATCATCTGCTCATTTCAACGTGCCAACTTGATTTTACCTTTTCTTGTTTTAAGTTCATCAATCTCAAGTATATTTACAATTATAATTTTGCTACTTGTAATTTGTCATGACGCTTACTAGAAGAACAAACAATATTAATAATGAATGTTAGATTTGAGAAAACCTGATGGATTAGAATAATCTCTGTAAAAGCAGTAACCAATGTAAGCTATAATCAATCAACAAAACAATGCACGTAATGAGCATAAGGACATTATAATGCTTGTAGCCCATTCCATTCTCCTTTCATATTGCTGAGAAGATAATATCCTTGACCAAGAATTTTATAAACAAGAAAATCATGCCTCGAAAACCCATCACATAATTCATACATAAGTTTCATAATTTTTGTACATGTAAAATTCAAGTTATGAACCAAATATATAAAGGGAAGTTAGATCTAAAGCATAGAACAAACTCAAAGACAAGCCACGAAGCTAAAGTAAGAATTGGAGCTTTCTTAAGTAGATTCATGGTATAAAACCTATATGCAAATCTTATTTTTTATCTTAGATTTCAAACAAAACAATATCAAAAGGTTAGATAAGGACTCAAAACAGATATATAAAATTTGAAATTCATATCTCCCAAGTTTCCAAACCTTTTATTATGATAGTTTTACTAGATGTACACTTGTGAGTTAGATTTCAAACAATAATTTTCCAACTCGAAGGGATAATTACATCTTGAGATATTAAATTCATATTGGACACTAGTAAGGAGAAACTTCTTGACCTTAGTTTAATGTCCTTAGTTTTAATTAGAGCACATTTGCTTGTTCAAACTTATTGTCATTAATGAAACTCAACAAGAAGACATTAAATAAGGTTTTAATTCAAAGTATAATACATGATCAAAAAGGAAAAATGATCTTAGCTCATGCCAATATTTTTTTGTCATTAGAAACATATATGAAGAAAACACTTATAACATAAATGCTAGTCTATCTAGTCATGGATAAGACTAGAAAACCAATTTTTTTGTTCTTTAAAAATATAATTCTACCTTCAACTTTTGTAGATGAAAATGAAAATCATGCAAATGCTCTTCCCTTTTGGTCACCAACTCGCAATTGACATAATAGAGGAGGAAGAGATTTATTC
The DNA here is from genome assembly GCA_031216105.1 of Dalbergia cultrata. Taxonomy (NCBI): domain Eukaryota; kingdom Viridiplantae; phylum Streptophyta; class Magnoliopsida; order Fabales; family Fabaceae; genus Dalbergia; species Dalbergia cultrata. Next base: position 51,532,966 of record CM062346.1, read on the forward strand.
CTTCTTATATTTACTTGAGGCTAGTGAATGTGTTTATTTTTCTTACAAGATCAAAGATAATGATATTGTAAAGGCTAGTGAGGGGTGATGTTGAGGAATAGAAGAGGTTTTTGTGATGAGTTTGAGGGGGGTTTTCTAGGATTGAAGTCTTGAGAGAATTGGAATAGAAAAGTGAATAGAAAAGAGGGTTAGGATAGTTCAAGTATGTGGATACAAGAGTGAAAATTAGAAGAAATGAGAGTATATAGGGGAGGAGGGTAGCAAGCTACATGCATAGGGGGGAAGAGTACAATTGATTACCTTAGTGGGGCTTAGATGTCGCCATATTATATGCAACCATTGGTTATCAAGATTATGCATGATATGTTCCCTAAATTCCTCTCTAGTGCACCCTATGTTTTTAATTAATTCAATTCATTCTTATCTAACTTATTTTAGCATATGGGTATGGTTTTGGGGGCCAAAAAATCATGGGGGTATGTGCATCCATATATTGTATAACCTTTTATGCATGTGTGCATGTAGTGTACTTTAGGGGTATTTTGATAGTTTTACTTGCTTGTAAAATAAAATGAATATAAAGTCATTTTTTCCTCATAATTTTGTCCCTTGATAAATTATATTTTGATATTCCAATCTTTTATTGAAATTGTTTTACTTGGATTGTTTATTTATTTAGGTGATCATTACTTATTTATTCTTTTCGATTTAACTAATTCTATCATTTGATAAATAACATTTTAGTAATTTCGATAGTTTCTTTTAGCAATCCAATCTTTGTTATTTTAACTCTTAATAATTTATAACATAGCATTTCAATTATTTATTTAGATTTGTTTACTTAAGCCCTTGATTTATATTTTTGTATTTGTCAATTTAATTTCTTTTCAGTTGTGCCTAATTTTCATTTACTTAATCTTTTGTTGGTTTTCAACTTTTTCTATTCACCTTTAATGCTCTATTAACTTTTGTTCACTATTGTTTTCATGGGTTGATTGATCCACCATGGTTTCCCATACATGGATCTATCTAGAGGACTCAACTGCATGTTGAAGTGCCTCCTTAGAGTATCACAAGCACATTGGGATGAAAAAAAACCTATGCATTGCCTCAAGGATCCATTTTGAGGAATTTGGCTAATATTATGAGAATAGAAAAGTGGTGGGTTTTATCAACAAGTGTTTCGATAGTTTTGGATTTATGTTTGTTGTTGCTGGAATTTCATAGATGAACTGAATTGTGGCTCATTAAACAAAGCATCCACTTGTGACGATACTTGGAATTTATTATTCCAAAGTATGGTCGACCAACATAATTGTCTGTATTGGGATGACCCTACATGAGGCCAATGGAATAACTATCTTTGTACGCAATTTTCTACTTTTCCATTTACAATATTTCCACACATCATCAGGTACTCATAGCAAGGATTACCATATTGCCCTAGTGTTTATTATCCTTGATGGAACAATGATAAAACAATATGCCCATAAGTATTTGGTGGCCTTTTTACCATATTAAATTTGTTGAGTTGAAAGTTTGCATTCTGGAAGGATTTCTCCCTAGCGAAATAGGTCGGGCCATTGACTATATCAGGCATTTCTGCATGCATAGACACAATAGATTGATCATTTATTCAAATATCTTGTTAAACACTTGAATTTCATTATGAACCATGGGTTTCACCATATCAACCAATTGTTTGGAGAATTCTACTACCTTGTCATGTAGTCCCATATCAATTTGCACTTTGATAATGGATGTAGACATAGTAGCTTGCATATTTTTAGTTCCTGAGGAGGCCAATTTGGAACTTTCTGAGGATGAAGCATGTGCATTAAGCATATTATGATTATTAGCATTCTGATTTGGCTGATTTATTATGGCCCTGCTAGGGAACAAGACTCAACCAAGATGGCTACAATAACTCTAATATCCTTTTGGTTTCCTTGCTTAGTTTTGAGGTTGCGGATTTGGTATTATGAACTTTCCTAATTGTAAGTACGTACACCAATTATAATCTAATTTTGGTTTTGGGAAATTTCTTGAGTGATCTATGGAGGTCCCATTGGGTGTCTTAAAATATGTTTGGGCGAATTTTTGGCTTAGAATCAAGATTGGGTGCTAGGTGTGGTAGATCTTGCAAATGAGCTATCCTTTAGCTTAAGCCTGCATAATTCCAGAGATTAAACAATTACTTCAAAGAAGGAATTTGACTCTTTGAATGCAGGTTCACAAAGTACTCAACTAATTATTAGTCTTTGGTTGAGGTAACACTCAAGACCAATGTACACAAAAACCAAAGATAGAATGAGATAAGAGGAAATGGAATCGGTAAAACTTTAGTATAATTAAAACTATGGCTAAGACTAAAAGTACAAGGAAGTAAAAGGGAAAAGTTAAAAAGTTAAAGGGCTTAGAAACAAGTAAAATGTGTGATATAATGTGTCTATGATCCTTTGCACTTTGTGGGTCTTGGGATATTTATAGAGCTTCCCTAGCGTGCTCATTTTGTAATCACCCTTGAATTTGAATTATAACCTCCGCTTAATTTAAACAAATTGATATTTATTATATAACTTTTAATGATATGCTTAGAATAATAATGCTATCGCACCATACTACATATACTCATAAATGCAAAGGTGAGCATGTTAAACCTCATATCTATCTGAAGCATCATAAAGTAGTATATAGTGGTTGTGTTCAAACAAACATATCAATCCTTCAAAATCCAATTTAAAGAGAAAGTTTCCACAAGTAGCCAACTTTTCAAGACCACTCAAAATTCTTTCGATGGTTAGACTTTTTTTTATCTAATTATTGGACAAAACCATTATTGCTCCAAGTGTGTTGAAACACCAAATTCCAAAAGCTTGATGAACACAAAGATAAATGTGATGAATATATAGATAAAAAGCAAAAATCTCAATATACTACCACTAACATAGTTTATTTATTTTACCTTTCATGATGCATTATTTCAAAGCCACCAAGAGTGTGAGTAACTACAAGAAAACCAAAATATGATCTTTAACATATTTCTCACGATTCAAACACTACTACCGTCAAAAGAAACTCACTAGAAAAAATCAAAACAACACAATGAATGAGAATATGAGATAAAAGAAAAGAATAAAATCGAAAAAAAAAGGAATGTTCGGGGGCATTGACTCCCAACTGACAATAAGTGGCTTGGCCTCTTCACTTATATCCTCCCAGTTGACTAACTTTGAGTGTTATCTTTGTTGAGTGTATCAAAAAACAAACCAACAATCTATTGATTGTAACCTAACCTAGTAATGGTCTATCAGGTAGCTTGGAGAAACTTTTTAAAAGAATACTCATTGTTGTTAGCTTGGAGAAGTTAGCAATCAAAGCATACTAACCTTGTTAGCTTGGAAAAGCTAGTTAAAGAATACTCAATATGTGTGCTTAGGCGTACTTGGACAATATTACTCAGTTAGTGAAAGTCTCATTGGTTTTATTGAGGACTAGATGTAGACTAAGTTTGATCAAATTGGGATAAATCTTTGAGTTCATTCTCTCTATCCTTTATCTTTTAAATTTTTGTTCTTCATTGTACTATTTTATTGCATTTTGTTTATGTGCTTCTGCATATGTTTGCTCAAGGCGCAGTAGAAAGTTACTTTCTCAAGAAAGTTTTCTTTATGAACTAACAAACGTTTCAGCACTCCACATTTACGATACTTGAGAGATCTTGTTTAAAGCTTTTCAAGTTAGAAGAATTTTTTAAAGATTACAAATCAATCCTCCTTTCTCGTGATTTTTCCATTTTCATTTCTTACATTTTTTTTATTTTATATATATATATTGATCGACTGAAAATTCTTTTATAAACCTATGGAGCTTTTTAGTTTAGTGTGGAGAGTTTTCGCTATTGAAAAACATCATGTATTCGAATGCATATATTAAAAAAACAAGTTTAGTTATTAAGCCCTGGATTGCATGAATATAATACCCTAAATAAAGAATTGAGTATTAAAATCCATGTATTCAAATATACATCAATTAGTGATTCAATTATAATCTAGATGTTTCATTATTCGTAGTTAAATTTAGGTGAACTAATATATGTCACTCTGTGAATAACATAATTTGAATATATATATATATATATATATATATATATATATAAAATCACGTGACATTTTTAAATCATCATATGATCATTAATTATTAATAATTAACTTTTAATTCCCACAACCCATATTTATTATATATATATATATATATATATATATATATATATAATAGAAAGCACCTAATAAATTTACATCAATATTCGTGTTTGATTGAAACATGTGAACCACCTTGGTTACAATAATAAATGAGGCGAAGATTTTTTTAATATTAAAGGTAAATTTAGCCACACATAACATACCAAAATATAAATATGATTATCAATCAGACATATTTATGTGAATTTCTTAATCTCAAAATTTGTAAGTAGCCAAATTTTAACTTTTTATTTATAAGAATAATGGGCAACAAATAAGAGGATTAGTCACTGATGTGCGATAGATATCCTGATTTTAATAAAATATAAGGCAACAAGAGTTAAAGTCTAGAAGACTTAATTATTGAACTTAATATCAGGTTCTGAATCCTCTTTCCTAAAACGTTAAGCAGTCAGCCAAGAGCACATAAATGAGTATACATATAAGAATGCGAAATCTGTATTAAATACTCCCTGTATATGGGGTGGTTCTTATGGCAATCTCTCACAAGTTACAACCCCAAATGTGGAGCTAAGATGGAAGGGACGCCATCAGTTGTTGATTGGTCTCCTCCCTCTGGACGTCGGCGTACGAGGAGCACAGAACGCAATGCCTTCGGTCAAATAGTTGTGTCTATTCAGACCCAAAAAAAAAAAAAAAAATAGTTGTGTCTATTTTTTTATTACTATATTTTTTTTTTTTGTTAAATTATACCAATTATTCCTGAAATTTAGTGAAATTTACTCTTACTTTTCTTCATTGTAAATTTGCTTAAGAGAGTTCTTTAAGTCTATGAACTTATTATACTACTCAACTTGGTAAAATCATTACATCATCCTCTCTTTCATTTCACCTTAGGCTGCATACGTTAGTTGTGTTAAGAGAAGTTTGGTGCCACTAAACAAAAATATTATCTCAATACTCAAAAGTGGGTATCTAAATGAGGCACCTACTCTATCATCATTATATGTGATGGTAATTCTCTCTATCTCTATTCATACATCACATTGAATGATAATAGAGTAAATGTTTCATTTAAACACTCAACTTTTTATATTAAAATAACAATGCTCAACAAAAACTTTGGAGAAAGGCCATGTTCTTTGTTTTTTTTTAAAATGGCAAATAATATTTGTATGTAGTAGTGTGCATTTACGCTCATAAGTTACATAAATAGTAAAAATTCACAAAGATAATTAGAAAAAGGGAGAAACTACGGTGGTAAATAATAGTGTTGGCAGTGATTAGAGAGATTCAAATGCAAATGACTAGGGATGTTGTCGATATGACAAGGACATTGATGACAACATTATTACTTATTACCGTCGTCTCTTAATTCCCCGGTCCTTATTAACAGCAACTTTTCACTATTTATGCGCGACTTCCCAACGTCGATGGGCTCCTACATGAGTATCTACTAATATTATTTCTCTTTTTTATATGTATTCTTAGTTTTTTAATTTTTCCTTTTCTTATATGAATGAATCTCATTCTTGTCCTTTTTCTTTTCGAGCTAACCGTAAATTCGTGGGAAGTACATCTATCTCCTAAGTAACTGAGATGTGTAATAAATAAAGCCAATAAGCTGCCCATTTTATCATGGGAACCAGTGAGGTGTTTTGGATGCAAGAAATAGGAAGGTAGAAGTAGGAGCAGCTAGCAAGGAGGAGGAGAGTTAAAGAAACATGGGTCGACGTCCGTGCTGCTCCAAAGAGATCAACAAAGGTGCTTGGTCACGAGAAGAAGATGAAAACCTCTCTAAATATGTCGCCATCAATGGTGAAGGCAAATGGCAGAAGGTTGCCCAAAATGCCGGTAGCTAGTTACATTAACCTTTTTCTCTGTATAATTGTACCTAGTGAATGCTCCACTGATTTCAATTCTACTTCATCCTTCTAATCTTTCAGCCTTTGGTGGTATTCACATGTTTATTGTTAACTACATGCTAGGAACAGGAGTCGGTTTGAATTATTCTGGTGAAGGATGTTCAAATCCAAAGTTGACTCTATTGCAATTAGCCAATCAGCTTATTTTACTTCATTTCCCTTTTTCATTTGTTCCCTGCTGGTTTATTCAGCTTGTGCATATGTCATGTGGCCTTGATTACCATTGGGCTTTTGGTTGTGTTTACGGACAATAAATCAATGGTGTATCTATAGGTTTGAAGAGGTGCGGAAAGAGTTGCAGACAGAGATGGTTGAATTATCTCAAGCCTGGCATAAAGAGAGGTGACATCTCAGTGGATGAAGAGGATATGATCATAAGACTTCATCGTCTTCTTGGTAACAGGTGATTTGCTTTTTGGCCTTTTTAACTTATTCTGCTGATCCACACAAGTCTCATAATTCAAAATTTCAACTCCTCGTGCATTTGTCTTCTGGTACAACTTTTAAGTAGAGATCATAAATTATAATATGTTACATGCATATCAAATTTTGACATCAAATTTCTGAGGCATTCTTCCAGGAGCTATTGTCATAGCTCCATCTCTGAATTCTTTACTTATTATTACACAGTCTCATGTGAGTATTCAAAGGTCGTAGTTCTTCGTGGAAAAAATATCACTTAATCTAGGAGTATGTGAGAATTTTTCTCAAATGTAATTCACACTCCTATCACATTGAGTAAAAAATATCTATTTGAACTCAACATGTATCTTCTCGATTGATATGTATCTTAGTACTTACTTGTGCTTATACGTGCCTTAATATCTTAATATATTCTGTTATATAAGGTATAAAGAGATTATTGTATATACACAAATCTAACATGTTATTTTTAGACGCATTAAAAAAAGAGGAGTCCATCAACTTTATTCAATATATACTTATTCAACAATGGATTCCACTAAATTTTATGAGTGTATCTAAGAAAAACGTATTTAGACCTGTCCTCGTTGGAGAATTTTTCGAATGTATATACAGTGTTGAGTTTAAAAAAAATCATTTTTTTCTATATATGAAAATATAAGACTAAAAATACAAACCATGTTTGAAGTTTATAACTTTATATCTTCCTTCGTTAGTGTCATTGTGATCAACAACTAAAATAATGATTCGGGTTATAGATGGGCTTTGATAGCGAAGAGGCTACCAGGACGAACAGACAATGAAATCAAGAACTACTGGAATACCAATCTGTCAAAGAAGTTACAGAAACAGCCTGCATCATCATGGCCGTCATCATCTGCCTCACTTAAACACAAACGCAATTACCATTACAAATGTGAAGAGGAGGAGAAGAGCAAGCAAATCCATGTTGCACCCGAAGCTCCTAGGCCGAGGAGAGTTAAAGCTGCCCAATATACTAAAACGTTGGAGAACAATGGGAGTGATAGGCGTAGCTATAGTCCCAGTCCCTCAAACAAAATAGAGGGTAGTGAAGCTTCTCTAACTGATTTCCTCATTGATATTGATCAAAACCATCTACAGCTGATAGATGATTCCAACTCAAAGCCCCCACAAATAGAAGGCCACAATAAGGTAGGCTTGACCAACAGTCCAACCACATCACATTCTGATCATCACTGCCACCTCTTATCTGAGAAATTTGACCCTTTGGAGACCCTTTTGGATGTGGAGCTCAAGAGGATGGCTTCCTTTCTTGGACTGGAAAATGAATGAAAAGATTTACTGCAGAGTGACATGGATGACCATGATGGTAAAGGTCAAGTGCGTATATGGAGTCAAATAGCTTCTGCTATATGCCACCAATATATGCATTACTCAACTAAACATCTAGGTAGCTGTATAAATCCCTGGTTCTTTGATGTTTCTCTCTCTTATTTCTTTCTTTTTTCCCTTCTTCACTCACTACTTAATTAGTTCTGAACTCACAAGCGCTTCTGTACCTTGAATATAACATTAATCCCAACCTGCAGATTGTAACATCTATGTTGTTTGGAAAATGCTTGATTCTTCAATATTTTCCTTCACAAATTACTTTTGAGCGGCAAGAATTTGATGCACTGTGTTTAATATTTTAGGCCAAAGCACACGTTATTTAGTTACAAGGTTGGCTTATGTAATTGGCCTTTTCACTCATAATTCTCGGGATTTGAATTTGATTCGTAGGTTTGATCTTTAATTCTAAGTGATTTGTAAGTGTTTTTATCAATATTCAATAAACTTGAGGACATGCGAACACTGAATTAAAATGAGCCTTTTTCTCGACTTAAATTTTGTTCATAGTAAAAAAAAAAAAGAGGAAAAAAAAACAGAGAGTCTAACAAACAACAGGACAAATAGGACGATGTGGCCACTATGTATCATTAATTAACTCATGCAACCACCTAGACCTCCACACATGCATCCATCAGTCTTTATGTTCTATTTAAAATGTAAAGCAATATTCGACCCAAAAAAAAATGTAAAGCAATATGTTGGCAAAAATAAGCCAACGTTTATTAATTGTCACCTTAATCATGAGTGCAGTAAAGAAATTCTTATGTGCCGCTAAAGTAGTATGCAATAATTTGTCAACATAATGAAGGAATAGTGTTTATTCTGAAAGAAGTATTAAATTAGCTCTTTCCTACATTTTCTCTCCTAACATTCATATACAATCTGACAGTTTGTTGGTGCAGTGGCTTGAAACTAGACATTTCTTGCGTACCAGGCTCAATAATATTGAGAGATTGCCGTGTAAAAAAGTGACAAATTTTTCAGCTTCGAGGTCACAATAGTGCCTTTCACCTCTCCAATATATCGCTGCCAATGTGCTTTTCCTATAGCGATGCTTGCAGTCCCTGATCACATAGACATCCAGAGAGGGAAAAGAAACAATTTATGTGAAAGCGAAAATATCCAAAAGAGATATCTTTATTTTCAGCTCAAAAAGAGGATAGTTTCCATATTCTTTGGTACTTATTAACGAACATGTCCCTACCACTGCATACGGAATTAATTAGTTGTTTTGCACTAATGCCATTGAGGACTTTAGTTTCCACAGGAGCTATTCTACAGACCTATGGAATCCATTTTCATTTGCATATAAATCTCACACAATAAGGAAACTTATCTTTCCCCCATAATTACTCTTTCACCAACCAATGGAATTTGAATACAGACCTATATGTTGGAGTATTTAATGCTCAATCTATTTTAAGTGTTACTTACCAGATGAATTGTACCCAAAAAATAATTAAATTAATGAGTACTTTAATTAAATATAATTTCGATTCAGATTGCTAATGGACAATATAGTTTTCAGACTCGGACCAATGACCAACTCGATCGGCCTTAAGATGCTGGATTTCAAGATGGAGTCACTTTGGTCAAACAGTTGAATCGGATTTATACAAAAAAATATATAAAAATCCATAAAAATTTAAATAAAATGACAACTAATTAATGACACTCTTTAAGGGGTTCAAATACAAAAACATAAATAAATTACATAAATTCCTAAATATTATTCACATTTCATAATCACAAATCACAATTAACAACTTTAAAACATAATTACACAAGCAAACTCACAAAGTTTTACATCACAAACTCATAAGTTATGATAATACAAACAAAGTTACTTCATTTTTTTACAAGTGAAATTATAATTTTTTTTATGGTTTTAAAAAAAGACATCATTTATAAAAAACAAAGCTAAAAAAGTAAAAAAAAAAAAAATTGTCCCAATTCGGTTCGGTTCCATCGATTGAGTCACTGGTTTGATACAAATTCAGCCGAGTCAAATTGAGCCACACTGGTTTCAATGTGGGACCGATCCAAGTAGTGGTTCAAATCGATTTCATGACCGGTTCACCGATTTTTCGATTGAACCGGCTGGTCTGATCTGGTTTTTATTACTATGATGGATAGTGCCTCGAATAACAAGAGAAGTTATTCCCTCTAATAATCCTTAACAAAAAGTCACTGTTCAACTATTTATCTTAAATTACTTATCACTTTTAATATTTTTTTTTAAATCTATATCATATAAATAAAAACATTAGCTAGTCATAGAAAAAATTGTCTGTCACTTTGAACATATTAACTCACGATACGTTATAAGAATATATGACCTAGAATACTAAATCAAAACTCCAAATCAATTAATATGTCTATATAAAGAATTTTATACATAAATATAACCACAAACATATTAGCTCACTCACGGTCTTGTCTCAGTAAATATGGGTTCACTTTCCAGAACTAATGAATTAAAAGGATGTTCATCGCGTAGATCTTCTGGTACCATAATATCAATAGATATATAGACTAACCACTACTAAAAATATGAAAGACTAATGTAGATCAGGCTTATAGCCAGAACCAACGCCCCCCCTCCCCCTGGCGGCGGGCGGCGACCCCCAAAATATATATAAACCTTAGGTTCTGTAAACCATTCCTTAACCATTTGTCTTTTGACAGTTGGAAGCAAAACTATGACAAGGAAGAATTTTCTATCTCAACCTAACCTAAGTTACTAAGATTGGCTAAAGAAACCAAGGTAGGGAGAGTAGGTCCTTCTCCCAAACTCCTCTCCGGTGTTTTAAAATGTGATTGCAGCTGCAGATACAGTCATTATTATGGTTACGGATAATCAGCCATTGCAACGCACATCACGGCTGATGCGGCGTGAAATTTTTGCACATCTGCAACTTACAAAAGAACCCATTACAACCTATTGCGGTCTTGATACGGCCCATTATATTGTGGTTAATTTATGTGAAAATATATCATACTGCAATTGAGGTCTAATCTGGTTGCGCCGCAATATTGCAGTTGCATCACGTGATGCAATCCGCAATTTAAAACACTGCTCCTCTCCTTTGCTTCCATGGTGATTGGATTATGATGGGAGCTGGGATGGGGTAGAGGGTTACAAATATATAAGATTTAAGGGTAGATTTGAGGGAAAAAGTGAGATTAAAGGAGAGGATGAAGAGAACCCATGTTAGGGGTTTAGAGAGAGAATGTCTTGAATTAGGAGATATAAAGAAATTAAAATGAAAAGAAAGGGGACATATTCAGCCCCTTTTGTTTTTTTCCCCCCTTTCTATCCACCAACTTACATGAGGGTTGCGCTTCAGGGTAACCCCAAAACTAGGAATAATATCCTAATGCATTATGATGAGCGCATTTTTCATGCTGTAGTCCCTAACATAGTTGGAATTAGCCCTTGATCATGGAAGAAATAATCGTCGTAGAGCTTGGTTTAGCTTTCCAATGCAATTAAATGATGTCAATTGAACACATGTAACTTAAGATATATTGGAAAAATTCATAGCCAAGACATATTTGGATGGAATTTGGACAGATGAAGTTGCATTTCAACTCTAGAGATCTGATTTCCACCTATCACCCTTGAGAACTAAAAATTGATCTTAAAATCAAAATTAAAGAGACTCCTTCTAATCTTTTCGGAGCATACGTAGTTAGGGTATCATGTTTGAAGGATTGTTTTGAAAAGAATTGAAATTATGTTAGTTTGATATATATATATATAACAAATAAATTTATACATTCATAAAATATTTATTTTTCACATGAAAAATTAAAATCATGAGTGATTATTAAAAATTAAACAATTTAAGGATTTAAATTAAATTAACAATTATAATAAAAGAAATTTTAAATAACAACTTTAATTAAGAAACAATAAAAGTAATTTTTTACATAAATTTAGTAAAAATTAATTAAAAATATCGAAGTAACTATATGTAAGATTATAATATACATTTTTAAAATTTCAAAAAAAATTATATCTAGATAATATGTCAAGTAAGGATTAAATTTAGTCGCCAAATCATTTTCATTATCATGATAACAACAAATATATGTTAATATAATATTCCATAATTAGCCCTTAATTAGAAAGGTCAACTCTAAACCAAGAAAAAGGGTAGATGACAAGATGGTTGGGAGTAAATCACGCATGATGTAGTGTCCATCAACAAGGGTAGGCTCCTTGAAGTGCAAAATCCTGCAGAATTTTTTTGTGTGCTAGCATTTGTATGTGCGTTGCAGCGCAACGTAACTCGTGCATGCTGTACCACGCGAGGTGGAGCAAAACATCTTGGTTTTGCATTTTAGCTTTGAAGCAGAGGTACATGGAAATGGAAAAAGTACCTGTACCGGGTACGCTCTGGGTATGCATTGGATATGCATGGGTACATGCCTATCACAAAATTGGGTACATCTGGGTATGTGTTGTGTACGCACACCCCATACTGGGTATGCTATTTTTCCAAAATGCGCGCGTTTTGAATTTTTTTTTTCTCTTTTAAATGCTACTCACTCAGTGTTATACCCCAACATCCCCCTAACACAATTAGTCACAGTCGACCCTAAATTTCAGCATCAGTCCTTTCTCCACTTCATCGCCGGTGACACCTCATCATGGCGGAGTAGTGACGCGACCTTCCAGTGATGGTGACCAACGTAGTGACGGTGACCTATGAGATGGGAGCAGCGAGGACGAACCTATAGTGGCGACCTATGCAACGAGAGCAACAAAAGCAAACTTGCAGTGACACTGAGCCACGATCTACGGCAGAACGACAACGGCTGAGTGGCTGAGCTACAAAGCTCGCTACCTTTAGGAGGCTCTCTCAACGGTGGCTCTCTCAACCTCGACCAGTGAGGTAACGGCGGCAGCTCTCTCTTCGGTGGCTGTCTCTCCAGCGATCCAGTGAGTCTTTGTCTCTCTTAATGGCTTTGTCCCTTTAACTTATGGTTTCCATTTATCCCTTTCTTTTTTTATTATGTTGTTGCTGGATTGTTGTGTATTCTGGACAAGAAAAACTTCTAAACTTGTGTAATTATTTAATCGCTTATAAGATGTTTTCACAAGGTTCAACAACTGGGTCTGGTAGTGGTAGTGTTTGTGGGGGGACTGGAAGTAGTAATAATGCCACTTCCTCTGCATCTTTAACTAGTAAATATGCTACTAGAAAATTAGATAACAATGGCCCCTTTAGGTCTATGTAATTGTGTTGCAAGATAAGAAATTTGGAGAAGGAAATGTTAGTTGGCGCTGCAATTTTTGTGATGGGAATTATAAGGGATCTTATTCTCAGGTGAAATCTCATTTGCTTAGAGAAAGAGGAAATGAGATTGCTATTTGTGCACAAGTGAATAATTATTACCTTGAGGAGATTAAGCAATTAGAAAGGGAATTTATTAAAAAGACAAAACCTATGCAAGTTCCTTTTTCTATTGGAACTACACGTTTGAACCCACCAACAGATGGAAAGAAGAGAAAAAAGTACATGATGGACCTATACACAAGGCTTTCAATAATGAGGCAAGGGAACATTTGAATTGTGAAATAGTTAAGTTGTTTTACTCTGCTGGGTTGCCTTTCAATGTAGCTAGAAACCCTTAATTTGTTAGTGCATTTACATATGCTACTAATAATAATATTAGTGGCTTTCTTCCACCTAGCTATATTGCCATTAGAACTTCATTATTGCAAAAAGAGAAAGCTAATATAATGAAGTTGCTAAAACCAATCAAGGACACTTGGCCTGAAAAGGGTGTGAGTATAGTCACTGATAGTTGGATTGATGCTCAAAGAAGGCCATTAATCAACTTCATGGCTATTTTAGATTCAGGACCTATGTTCTTGAAGGTTGTTGATGGCTCAGGTGAATATAAGGATAAGCATTACATTGCCAATTTGATTTTGGCTACCATTGATGAAGTTGGACCACAAAATGTGGTTCAAGTTATTACAGATAATGCACCTGTCTGCAAAGCTACTGGATCAATTGTTGAATTGATGCATCCGAATATTTTTTGGACCCCATGTGTGGTGCATACTCTAAACGTTGCTCTAAAAATTATTTACGCTCCTAAAAACACACCTACCAATGAAGTTGCTTATTCTAAGTGTAGTTGGATTTCCAATGTTGCTGATGATGCCTTCTTTATTAAGAATTTCATAACGAACCATTCTATGAGACTTGCCATGTTTAATAAATTTGTGCATCTGAAACTACTTGCCATTGCTGAGACTAGATTTGCTTCTATCATTATTATGCTTAAAAGGTTGAGAACCATTAAGCACAGTCTCCAATCTATGGTCATTAGTGAAGAATGGTCTCATTATAAAGAGGATGATATTCCAAGGGCAACATATGTGAAAGAAGTAATTCTAAATGATAGTTGGTGGGAAAAAGTTGACTACATCTTGAGCTTTACAAATCCTATTTATCACATGTTGCGATCTTGTGACATTGATAAGCCATTCCTCCACTTAGTTTACGAGAAATGGGATTCCATGGTTGAGCAAGTGAAGAAGGCAATATATGAGCATGAAGGTGTATGGCATTCTAATTGATAGATGGACCAAAAGTTACACACCCCTTCATTGCTTAGCTCATTCACTTAATCCAAAGTAAGTTTAAATTTCTAATTCTAAGCTTCTGTTACTTTTCTATTTTATAAAGTCTACTTTGGTGCTTAGATTATATTAGTAATGCATTGCCTTTTATTACTAGGTATTACTGTAGACAATGGCTTGATGAGGCTCCAAATAGAGTTCCTCCTTATAACGACAATGAGATTTGTATAGGAAGGAACAAATGTCTTAGGAGTTACTTTCCAAAATCAAAGGATAGACTTCAGGTAACCATAGAGTTTGTGAAATTCTCAAGTGGTGAAGATGAGCTTGGACAATTTGATAGCTTGCAAGATAGATGGGATCTATCACCTAAGGAATAGTGGGTGATGAATGGATCTTCATTCCCAAAACTCCAGAACATAGCTTTGAAGTCCTTTCACAACCATGTTCTTCATCTTGTTGTGAAAGGAATTGGAGCACTTATTCCTTTATTCACTCTTTGAAATGAAATAGGCTGAATCCCAAAAGAGCTGAAGATTTAGTGTTCAAACATACTAATCTTTGTCTCCTCTCAAGAAAGAATAAGAACTATTATGAGGATAACTACAAAATGTGGGATATTGGTGGAGATGAATGAGGCCCATTTGATGGAGCTGGAATTCTTGAAGTTGCTAGTCCTTCACTTGATAAGCCTAATTTAGAGACTATTCTTTTTATTGCTGATGAGGAAGGAAATGATGAGATTGAGACCATTAGAGTTTGATTGTTAATTATGTATAAATGATTGATATGTGCTTATGTTTAACATTGTTTTGAATATTATAGTATTTCATTTTGGAATGTAATATTGATTGTTGAACAATTTAGAGTTATTTTATGTTGAAATTGTTGGTTTTATCATATGAAATTTATGATTTTTTTTATATATTGCTGTACCTGTAACCCACTTTTTAAAAAATTTTCGTACCGCGTACCTGTATCCGTATCTAGGTAACACAACATTTTAGACATGCTTTAACCCTTTATTGTAAATATAACATATCTTAACACCCCCAAACTCCTTCTGGAACCCTAGCCGTCCACCTCCACTATCTTTATTTAGAAACACAAAAATGCTCACGTTCTCTCCGTTTAATCTTCTCTTTCGTCTTCCCCATTATGAGGAAGCCATCATTAAGAGAATATGGCATCCTAGTAGATGCCTCCAATAAGGATTTCTTCTCTTTTTCCTTTCATAATAGTCACCTTAGTTGCAATGAAACTTGAGCAGTTGCCTCCTACAAGTGGCTTGTCCAAGGTGGGGTGAGGCTGAGAGGGAGAGTATTTAATAATGATTAAACCAAACATAGAGGAATAGAGAGAGACAAATAGAGATAAAAGAGATTGATTGATAGAGAAAGTGAGAAGGATAGACAAAGAGATCGAGATAAGAGAGATGAGCAAATTTAAAATAGAGCAAAATTGAAGTAGACGATGGTAGGAGAAATGGAATAAGTGATGAAGAAGGCTCCTATGGTGCACCTCCCTCATGGGGTGATATAGATTGTTGCTACCCCAAAATAAATTAAAATTTATTTAATGCTAAGTTGCACAAAAAATACATTAAAGGATATAACTTAGGTTGTCTTTAAATGAAGCATTACTAGTCAATTGGAAATTAGAAGGGGTTTTGTTTGCCAAAAGTAATAAAATATTGGAAAAAAATCAATTAAATAAATTACCTTTATAGTTCCTACAGATATAAGATTATGTTATCACTAACTCAAAAAAAAAGATAATTCACAGAGGGGATGCATTTGCACAATCAATGTTGCAATTTCACTTGGCAATCACACAATCATATAAGTAGCAAAGAGTTTGGGTAATATAAACACTAGAAAATCACAATTGCAATCCCTATATGCTTATACGAACTTAAATTCCAATTACAATAACCAAATTCTCTTTTAAAAATAGCTTCAATCCCCTTATCAATTAAATATACTTTAAACTATTATTTAAATTATGCCCATATTAAGGCCATAACTATGCATGATATTAACAATCGCTTAAAATTTTTGAGAATTTGGAGAACTATTTCCTCAAAAGGTCCAACCAGTTCAAATCCTAATAATTTGTTTTCTATGATGATATTCATTTTTCATTTGAATTTGACATTTAATCTTTTGTTTTGTAATCTAACTAGTGTAGTACCCGTGTATTACATGGAACAATAAAATAAGTCAACTATGAAAATGATAAATAGGGATTAAACTCGAATTCTTTAATGGTGTTGAAGAATTTGTGAGGGTAGCATGTCAAACACAATAGTTTATTGATGAGGCAAGTTAGGTATCCTTGTAATAAGTGCAAATGTAGGAAATATTTAGATTATGATCCTATGAGGGCTCATTTGTACAAGTAGGGGTTCATGCCTAACTATTGGATTTAGAGTAAGTATGGGGATATAGTTAATATAGGGATCCAAGTGGATATGTTTCAGATTGAAAGTTGTTTTGGTGGAGTCTATGTAGCTCAGCATGATGTGCATAATGTGTTATGGAAGAACAATTTATGTAGACATCAAAAGATAGTTTTTGATGCTGCCGGTCTTTAATATTTTGCTCATTATTCTCAACCTTCAATTAAGGAGCCCAACCAAGATGCCGCTAGGTTTTATAGCCTTCTAGAGGCTGTAAATCAACCTTTATAGGAGTATTATGTGCACTCTGAGTTGTCATTTGCATTTTGGATGTTAAGTATTAAGTCTGAAGGGAAACAAAGACAATGTTCTTTTGATCAGCTGGCTATACTAATCAGTGAGCTCAGTCTAAATCCTAAAGTAATTTCAAAAGATTTTTATCAAGCTAAAATATTAGTTTCTAAACTTAGGTTGAAGGAAATAAAGATTAGTTGTTATTTGAAAGGCTACATGCTTTATTACAAAGATGATGCATTGACCAAGTGTAAGTTTTACTAAGAGTCTAGGTTTAAACCTAAAAGATATGGAAATGGGAGGTATAAGGATGTCTCTCATAAAAGAATGCAATATTTGCCCTTAATCCCTAGGCTCAAAAGACTCTATGTATCAATGAACTCGGCTTTTCATATGAGGTAACACAGTGATGACAATTATAGAGGTGACGGTATGATGACTCATCCATTGCATGGTGATGCGCAAAAATATTTTAATCGAACATATCCTAAGTTTATCTTTGACCCTTTAGATGTTAAATAGGTACTTTATTAAGATGGATTTACCCCAAATAAACAATTTAACAAACTTTCTTCGTGTTGGCCCATAGTTGTTACTCTATACAATCTCCTTCTTGAAATAGGCATAACAAATTCTTAACTATTCTTAACATGTATAATACGTAGTCCTGATAATCCAAAAATTAAGATTTATGTGCATCTTCAACCCCTAATTAATTAATTGAATGAGTTTTGGTGTGAAAGTGTTCTTACTTACAACATTTCAACAAAACAAAATTTTATGATGATGGCAACATTAATGTGGACCATAAATGACTTTCCAGCTTATGGATTATTGTTTGGATAGATGACACAAGGCAAATTACCATGCCCAATTTGTATGGAGGAAACTAAGATAGTTAGTTTGAAGTACGGAGGAAAGTCCTCTTGATTTGATTATCCTAGGAGGTTCTTAGATGTTGATCATCCATATAGGTGAAGTAATTGCGTTGAATATGACGAGCCTCCAGTTAGACTAAGTGGTTACCAAATATGGGACCGAGTTAAGAATATCCCAAAAATAATAGAAGTTGAAAAGGTAGTGTGATTACCAGGTTTTGGGGCATATCATAATTGGACCAAGAAAGTATCATCTTGGAGTTGCCATACTGGAAGGATAATTTGGGGCATCATTGTTTAGGTGGCATGCATATTGAGAAAAATGTGTTAACAATATTATGAATACTTTAATGGATACAATTGAACCAAAGACAATGACAAGACAAAGCATGATCTGACTGAGTATTGCAAATGGCTTGATTTGATTTACAAAAATTAAGAGATGGTTGTCTATATAAACCAAAGGCCAAATATGCTTTGAATTCCACTCAAAAACAAGTTGTTTGTCAATGGCTCAAAGAGTTGAGAATGCTTGATGGTTCTGCTTCTAACTTAGGTAGGTGCGTCAATATTATACAAAGTAAGCTTGTTGACATGAAAAGCCATGATTGTCACATCTTCATAGAGATTTTGCTTACAATTGCATTCAGAGAGCTACCTAATATTGTTTGGAAGCCCTTAATCGAGCTGAGTCGGCATTTTAGGGATTTATGCTCTTCTACTTTTACGGTTGATGATATGTTTGTCATGCAAAAAATATTCTCCTAATTCTGTTTAAATTAAAGAAAATATTTCCTCTTGGATTCTTTGACTCAATGGAACACTTGCCCATACATTTGGCATATGAAGCACGAGTATGTGGACTAGTTCAGTATAGGTGGATGTGTCCATTTGAAAGGGAAATAGGGGTGTTTAAAAGAACTATGAAGAGTAGGTCTCCAGTGGGAGGATTAATATGTCAAGAATATAAGTCAAAAGAGACTTCAAATTTTGTTCACTTTACTTTTAGTCACATGTTCAATATAAGAAAAATTGGGTTGGTCATGATGATGATGGAGGGAATCATTTTTTCCATCAACATTATCCATCTTCAATCAACTGGTCGTGATGGTAGAAAGAGCAAGCCCCATTGATTGGTTTTTGAGGAATGAAATGTTGTACACTTACATATTTTGATAAATTGTGATAAGGTGTAGCTATTTATATTGTTAGTCAATAACTTTTTTCTACGTGAAAAATTGTGATGTTATGAATCCTTAAAATGATCGTAAAGATATTTTCAACAATAGATACTTTAATCAGCTACATGGTCAAGATTCTCTTCAACAATTTCTAAACTAGTTCAGATTACATATAAGTCCATTTTATTAAATTATGTAGCCCAATATATTGTTGTTAGTTAATTTTGTTTGATAAAAGTCAATTTGATATTTGAAATTTAATCTATGTATGTGCATGACAAAAATAATGGCATAACATGTCCCCATTTGTTTAATTTAGCTTGAGGGACCAAAAAAAAAAGCTAAGTTGGCCCATGTACTATGTTAATGGGTGTATCTTCCACATAGCCAATTAGGGTGCAGGAAAAAAAATCTGACAATAGTGGTGTTTGTGTTAAAGGTTGTGTTGGGGACAAAAAATGTGATTGGTATAGTGTGGTTAAGGAAGTCTTTGAGTTTGAGTATATTGGTGAACCCACAAAAAATGTGTTATTCAAATGTGAATGATATGATCCTATGTGACTAACTAGGACACTGCAGCACAACCCTTACAAAATCATTGAAATTAATCACGTCAGAAGACATACAAGTTATGATCCATTTATTATATGTGTTATCCTAAGAAAAGTATATCAACTTTGAAAGTTATAAATAATACAAAAGCTAGAGATAGGATTGAAGTAGAGAAAGATACTATTGAAAATACTTATCAAGTGGATAATCCATGTCTTCAAGGGCAATAATACATATAAACAATCCTAAAAATCCTCTTCTATTGACTACTAGAGAAATTAACATAATTGAATGCACAAATAACTACCCAATGAGAAATCACAAAGATGAAATAAATGATAATAGTGATTATAGTGTAGATAATGATCAACAATAAAGTGATGATAAAAAATAGCCCTAAACTTTTATATTAACTAATGTGTTAAATATTACATGCATTAATGTTTTGAACTATTCTAAATTTTCTGATGTAATTATATGTTTTTGTGGATTATTTAATTGTTTCAGTATGATTGGTAAAGGCAGAGGCTAACCTATGATGGTTGCTTTACCCACAATCACCTCCACCATCATCCTTGCCATCACTGCCCTTACCACCACCACCCTTCCGTTCCAAATGATGCCTACTTTTGAAGTATGTTGGCCCTCTATCTCTACATTATTCGCAATCATAGCCCATCCACAACAATGATGCCAGCCCCAACCTTGCCATTGGCCCAACTCCTAGCCCTACATCTCATCAGACATTTCTTCAGGTGGGTCATGAACAAAGGACCTTAATGGGAGGTTGGTTGACTTAGATCTGCTTCACCAAATTAGGTCAGATAGTAAAGACTGATAAATTTTAAAATGTTTTTTATTACATATTTTAGTTTTAGATTGTGAGTGATGATTAAAATTTTGTCATAGTATTTAATATAGTTCATCTATGTAACAACTTTGATCCTTTTGTTGAGGGTCAACATCGGATTACGGAGGTTATACTAAGTAGGTATAACCACCCATTACCTACTTGGACAGCCATCTCAAAAGATATCAAGGTGTAGTGGGGGAAGTAGAAGGTAATCACAACACGATTTAGGGAATGTGATTGGCACATGGGGAATTGACCCCACGGAAACCTCTACATGAAATGTTATCCTTAAAAAGCCTATAAATTTCTAAATAAACATAATTGGAATAAAAATTGGATAATTTTTCTCATATTTCATTAATCAATCCATAAACAACATCCAAATTAAACAGTTGCTCCAAACCTTAGGTCATAGGTTTGTTAAACATAGTTACATAATTTCTCAACATAAACATAAACTAATATAATGCATGGTCCATGAATCTTACCTGCAAATTCATTGGAGCACTAGCTAAACATAAACTAGACTACACTTCACTCTAAAGCAAAGCTCACCTAAGGATAATGCTGACAGCTATTGAAGATGTATCTAGGAGGATTCTGGAGCAGTAGATGTTTTTGTAAAGGGGAAGAGAAGGTTTCATCAAAAACTCAGTGAGCGGGTCTTCACCAACAACCTACATAGGACAACCAAACAAAGTACACACACACACATGTATAATGTAGCAAGCAAAAACATTTTCATATATATATATATATGTATTCATATTATACTAATGGAGAAATCATATATCCTTTACTGAAACTGTTGTGTTATTAACTGTTAAAGATACAAAAATATGTCATGTCATCTAGATGGGCGATATTAGTCCCTTGTAAACTTAATATCTCTTGGGCATAGTATCCATTCTTCACAAACAACTATGCAAACATGAAATGGGTCTCTCATAGACACATCTAAAATCTAAATAATTAAGAGACTCCTTCGTGGATAACATGATATACCAAGGTTAATGATCTCTCAACTCATTAACTTATAGGTCTATTTTTCTTACCAAATACTTATTCTAAAAGCTGTCATAAAATTTAAATTGAGAAATTTGATGCTTTTAAAACTCATAAAAATTCTAGTATTTTGTCTATCAACATAAACTGGCATCAAAACAATATATTCCAAACATATAATTTCACAAAGACAATTATTTTCAAAATGTAATTTTATAAACATAAATGTTTTCCATAAAAGATTGTATCAAGTATGGTCTCAAGGTTTTCTAAAATTATTTTCGTGCTAATAAAATAGAAATCATTTATCCTAAGCTTCTATCATGAACTCAACAGCATATTCACGCTAAATAATTTCTAAGATATGCAACTGATTCTTTGAAAAAGATTTTAACGACTAAAAATATGGCTGAGTTTAAACCCACCCACTTAAAAGGGTCGGGAAAAAAGGGCAGTATTAACAGAGCTTGGAGAAGTGAGAATGACACCAACATCTGTCATAGAAGCAATGAAACTCATGAATAAACTATAGCCACACTAGAACAAACCCTATGAACATTTGGAGAGTACCTAAACCTGACAACAACTAAGACCATAAACTTCTAATCACAAGCTAAGAAGTGGTAGGATCAAAGGAGGAAAAGAGTGAGTAGGTGAAGGATGGGTAGGAGAAAGCTAGGTAGTATTAGGGGGTCACTTAACAAAACTACGTCTTTTTTTTATGCATTCTAATATTGTCTGTACTACTATAGCAGTCGACCCCTATAGCAGTTGACAACTGACCACCACGAGCGCCACACCATTTGACTACAGACCACTATAGTTGTCACCCTTGGACAAAAAAATGCTATTGATACACCGACTACTATTATAGTGATCACCAGAATTCTAGTTCTGCATTTTTTAGGTTTTCCGTGTATTCGGAGCCTTTTCAACAACATGCGTTTGTTCTAAGGACTTTGAGGCTATAGGTTGAAAATTGCACAAGAAGGGGGTTGAATCACTTTCTTTTTCCCTTTTTATGAAAACTTTAGGCAAAGACTATCAAATGTTTACTTAAAGTGCATAAAAAATCTTTGTTAGTAAAGATCAGAAATTAACTTTTTGAACTTAGTTGTAAATAATAAAACAAGTTTAAATAGATTTTTAGAAACTTATTGTTTTGGATCACAAAATAGAATGTAAAGAAAATCAAGAGAGTTTATAAATACTATACACAAAGTCTTTATACTGTTCAACCAATCTACTTACATCCAATTCTCAACAACTTGTTGAGTTCCATTAAATTAACCCATAGAAAGTAAGATGGTCTTTCTATAGCCTTTTCAAGCTATCTCATGTGACCAGTAGCTCACTCAACTATCACTCTTAAGTAGTCTTGACTATCCTCTCCATGTCACAATGATCACTACTCGATTAGGGTACAAAGATTTTGAAGGTTGTTTCACTCCAATAAACAAACACTTACGTTTTCTCAAAATAAAATAGTATGTAACCTAAAAACTTAAATAACTTCTAAGAATTCTTCCTAGGAAGAAAATGTTATCTAATAAGAACTTAGAATGAAGATTTCTTACAACACCAGAGACTGATTAGAAGAATTTATTTCTTTACAAAAGAAAAATGAAGATTATTGCATTCTTGATAGATTTTCAAACGTATTAGCCAAAAATCTTGAGTTGTAAGCACTTAACTTCCTTTTATACTTGATCTTAAATTTTAGTCAATTGCCATTTGATTTGTTTTTCTTGTGACATGTGTTGATCTTCTTTTTGTATCTTGGAAATGCAATATAGAAGACAACCTCAGCTATGTCGAGCTACCTTTTCAATTTCTGAATCTATCTTCAGAAACTACTTTTTACTTTCTGGACGAGGTTTCTGAACATTTTCTGCTAGAAGTTAGAATGGTTGAAATTTGAATTCTCTCTCATTTTGCAAAGTGCACTATTTCTAAGTAAACATGCATTCTGAAGTGCTCAAACAATTTCTAGTCTTCTCATTTATCTTCATTTCTTCGATCAGCGCTTGTTAGTGATCCTATCATGAAGATTGAAGGTAGTAATCATGATTTGCTTCAAAATAGGATAAATTTCTTCATTTGTGTATCATATTTTGAAGTCCAAGGTTACTTTCTGAATATTTGAACTTGGTTTCTTGCTTTGGAAATTGTTTCTTAATGTGCAAAACATACCAATCATTTCAAGAATTATTTTTCATTTCATTTAAGTTCTGAATCTCTTTGAATGAGATTAAACACGTTGAAACATGGTAACATAAAAATAAAATTTGTTAAAGGAAGTTGTATGCCAAAGAGAATGGTCTTATTGAGCATGCAAGAAACTCACGTAAAAAATTAGTCTATTCTTCAAAATATTTCGACAAAATTGGTTTTGTTTGTACTCAAAACATCAAGCTATAGCACTTTCTAAAAGGTTTTGGAGCTAACAATCTCCCCTTTTTTATGATGACAAACACAATTTTGAGAAAATCTTTTGAAGAGAGTTTTGAAAGAAAATATAACATTGAAATAAACTTGAACCATAGCAATTTAATATTCTTTCAAAACACACTTGTTGATAGAGTTTCAGAAGGTAACTGACTTAAGGCTTGTTGTAGATGTTAACAGGACATTTAGCAACCTCAAGTGACTATGATCAAAGTTGTTGTCTTGGAAAAGGTCTTCTGAAATGTATTAGAGCATTTAAACTTTCTAAATAGAAAACAAATTTATTTTAAGTCATTTTACTTTCTGAACTTAATCACTATTGGATATGAAAGATAGTAATGTGTGCTATTCAATTTGGAGTTGGAACCCATACACAACATGACTTATCCAAAGAAAATAATTTTCAAAAGACTTATCTTTCTCAGAGAATCATTTTCAGTGTAAAACAACATATGGAGTAAGCAACTAATAGAATTTCAAACAACTTAAGAGTTTTTGAAGCTTATTTCTTAAAACAACCATTTATCAAAGCATATGTTTATATTGAGATAATATTCAAGCTTTTGTATCAGAGCATGACTACATATGATAAATCTCTAGATTGTGTATTAGAGCATAGAAATAAAGTGAGTTTAAGCATATGTATTGTATTAGAGCATAAAGGAAGAAAAGAAATCTAACATATATATCAATTCTTATAAACCAAATTCTAGATAAATATATCATAGCATTCGTATCAAAGTGCAAGAAATGTTCCATGAGAACCTGAATAAATATAAATCAAGGTTCCAAAGCATAACAAAAAATTTAAGGCACAACAGAAAGAAGGATGATATGCATGAGTTCTTTTGGATTCTCTAAAGCACTCCCCCTCAACTTGACCTCCTCCTTAGCTTAGCCTCTTTGATCATCAATACAGAAGATTTTCTTTATCTTTTTTTCTTTTCCGTCTTTCTCCTCTTTTTGTCATTAGCAAAAAGGTTATGCTTGAGATCACAACATCATTAGCCTCTCTTTCTGAGCTTTTAAAGAAGCTGGATAAGCAACTCTTCATGCTTTCTCAACTGAGTTCCAATTTGCCTGCTTCAAGCTTCAACTCTATTCAGCCTTGAATCCTTGTCTGGTTGATTATGCAGTAGAAGTTGGACCTTTGAGAGACTTCGTTGGGGCTCAGGTTGAGGTTGGCTGGGAAAATGTATTGTTGTTGCTATTGTTGGGGCAACTTGGGATGCAAGTGATGGATGTCTAAGGGAATAGTGTCCCCATACTTTGGCAAATCTTCTTCTTCTTCAATTGCAGTAGTAGCCGATGGAGTGGTTGAGGCAAAATCAATAGCAACGGGGGATGGAATTATTTGTGGAACATTAGCAAGTGGAATCATTTGTGTAGAAGTAGTAGCAACATGAGTAAGATCAGTAGCAGCAAAAAATATAAGCAGTAATAGTGTGAGGGGAGCTAGTTTCTGAGGCTTTAACTTCTTCCTTCAGAGTGGAGAATGGAGGTTAAGGGATCAACAAAAGTATGGCATTTGTTGGCTCAGGAACTTCTTCATTTTCAGGCTCTTTCACAATTGGCTCTAGTTCTTCAGCTTTTTTCACTTCCTTTTCATCTTTTTTAGAGGAATCTGTGTCTATCACCTTGTATCTAGAGTTTTGATACCTAGCTATTTCCATTAGAAGCACAGTAGTTCTAGGAATATCCTTTGGTAGGTTTCTAAGCTTGTGTTCAATGCCTTTTCTTCTCAAAGTTCCAACTAGTAAACTAGCCAGCTTATCTAATCTTTTCAATGATTCATCAGTATCAGAAGAATCTTCTTCAATTTTTGAAGGCTAAAAAGGCATATGTAACTCTTGCTTTTGCATCCTTTCTTATCTTAACTTTGTTCTCCTTTCTATATCCAAAGGAATCTCAGGTGACTCTATATCCTCAGAGTTTTCAGGGTCACTCTATATGAAGACTAGCTTCCTTTTTTGCTTTCCCCTTTTTCTTTTTTGGTTCAGTCTTTTCAGCTACTTTTTTCACTTTGTCATCTCTAATCCTAGGCCTTTTCCTTATGACACTTGTCTTTGTGATGCTAGAGTTTCTTCTTATGGATTTGAGTGAAGCCATCCTATATCCGATACCTTCCATATATTCAAACCTCAGCTAGAGGATAGTTCATGTATTGGAAAACTCTAGTCAACAGCATTCCATAAGGTACTCCGGCAATTCTTCTTTTATCCTTGGTGATTACACTGAAAATGTGATCCATGCTTAGTCTAGGTAAGTTCACCTTCTTTTTAGACATGGACAGTACAACAACATACAATCCATGCCTACAAGCATATATGTGCTTCCCAATCTAGGAAAAATTGAGAATTGAACTATAATGAGCACTTTCCTAGCCCTAGCACTCAGCATAGAGGTACTAATTTCATGGGGTTTATGAATGATGGAGTTAGTAAGATACCTGGACATGTCTCTTTCATTGATTCCCAAAGAGCAAGTCCAATTGCATAATGAGGTGTAGATAATCCTTTGATAAGGAGAGTTTACCACATTAGAGAGACCTGTGGGACCAATCTCAGCAATAAATCTCTAATGAAGGTCTTCAGAGATGAGTTGGGAGTGCCCTTCAATTCTGAATAGAATGCAGTTACCACTCTAAAAAAAAATCTGTCATTTATTTCTAAGAAATCTTCATATCCTTAGAAAGAAAATATTTCCTTAATGATGGATACTTCCTCAAGAAGCTCTTTTCTTAACATCTTCCCTAGAGCAATTTTTTGAGAGAAAAGTTGTTAACGTATTGATCTTGCATTTCCAGATCATCATACACGTGAAATGTGCTCTTTTGGTTATGCTTTGGTCTAGTTACTTTCCTTCTGCCATTAGTGTTGTGGTTTGAGAAGATTAAGGAAACAAAAGATTGAAGGCTTGAAGATTATTTGAGAGGTTACTGGAATGAAGGGTTTGCAAAGAGAAGATGAAACAATTTCAAGGTTGAAGGGAAAAGTGTTAAAGGTTGAAGGTGAAGGGTTTTTATGTAGCATGTGAGGAATGGGAGTTATTAAGATGTGGCATAAAGTTTGGAAATTAAGGTGATGTGGGAGAAAGAAACTCAAAAAGAGTGGGAATTATCTCACCATAAAATATCCTTTAGAAATTAAAAGTATTATTTGAGTACAAGTGTGGTCTTTGAGTCTTTATACAACTTTCTGAAGGCAAACCACTTTCTTATCCATTTTCTGAACCTCTAATGTTCTTTCTGAGTTTGCACACTAGCTTTCTAAGCTTGACTTGATGGTCTTCATTAAGGGCCTCACTCCATAATCTTTATAAGGGAGACTCCAGAGATGTTATGCATGTATGCAATGTAGATTTTAAAAACTTTTGAGATTTAAAATCCTTTTCAAACAGAAAAGATAATCATTAGCCAATGGTTTTATGAATATATCAGACAATTGGTCTTCAGGATTACTCAACATCACCTTTCTGATGTGATCTCTAATAAAATGATATTTTGCATCAATATGTTTGGGTATAGAATGCTGAATAGGATTCTTTACAAGATTGATAGCACTAGTGTTATCACAAAAGATAGGAGATTAGAATACCTCAAGTGATAGTTTTCTAGTTGGTTTCTTATCCATAGCATCTGGGAGTAGCAATTTGTAGCAGCTACATATTCATCTTCAACTGTTGAAAGAGGTATGGTGTTTTACTTCTCGCATGACTAAGTGATGAGGCTATTTCCAAAGAAATAGCAATATCCACTGGTGATTTTTCTATCCACCTTATCTCCAACAAAGTCAGCATCACAAAATCCTACAATCTTGCAAGATGTACCTTTCTTATACTATAAGCCAAGATTAGTAGTTCTAGCTAAATATCTTATAATTCTTTTAACAGCATTTAAGTGTGATTGTTTTAGGTTAAATTAACATCTAGCACAAATTCCCACACTTCATTAAGTGTTTAGCCTATTTCTTGTGAGATACAAAAGTGAGCCAATCATTCCTCTATAATTGATTTCTAATAACTTTTCTCTATTCTCATATGCATCAACGACTTGAGATGGATGCATGGGGTGTTCATGGATTGGGCTTGATCCATGTTAAATCTTTTCAAAAGAACTTTCATATATTTTTCTTAATAGATCAAGGTTCCTTCTTTTTGTTGCTTTATTTGAAGTCTAAGGAAAAACTTGAATTCACCCATCATGCTTATCTCAAATTCACTTTCCATTAGTTTTGAAAACATTTCTCAAAGAGAATGATCAATCGCACCAAATATAATGTCATCCACATATATTTAGACTATAAAAAAGTGATTATTTAATTGTAGAGTAAATAAGGTTGTGTCTACTTTACCTCTCTTGAACTCATTCTTAAGTAAGAAGGTACTTAGCCTTTCATATCAGGCTCTAGGAGCCTATTTTAGACCATAGAGTACCTTCATTAACTTAAAAACATGGTTGGGAAGGTTTTCACTCTCAAAACTTGGAGGCTACTTCACATAGACTTCCTCATAGAGAAATCCATTCAAGAATGCATTTTTGATATCCATTTGGTATAAAGTAAATCCCGTGAAGGTTGCAAAAGTAAGTAACATTTTGATGGCTTCAAGCCTAGCCACAAGTGTAAAGGTTTCACCATAATCAATTCCCTCTTGTTGATTATAACCATGTGCAACCAATCTTGATTTATTTCTAATCACTTTTCTAGCTTCATTCAGCTTGTTTCTAATCACTCATTTTGTTCCCATGATGGTTTTTCTTGTAGGCTTATCCATAAGTGTCCAGACTTTGCTTTTCTCAAGCTAATCCAATTCCTCTTGCATAGCTTTCATCCAATTTTGATCACTAAAGACATCTTCAATGCATTCTATGTAACGCCCTTCCTACCATAAGGCTATGCTTAAGCCATAACCTTATAGTGAGTAATTGTTACTTGTTAAATCTGCTTGACCTTAGAATATGAGGTGTATTTATGATATTAAATGAGCCTGCAAAACATGAACCTCTTTTCCTGTCCATCACAAAGTTTGAACATAAATAATATTTTGAAATGAAATAGCAAAATGAAATAACATAATTGTATTGTGCAATGACAATTCAATAGTGTACATAACTATATCAAACACTTACCCTGGTTCACACAAGAACCATTTAGTCTAGGTAGTGCACTACTCAAAATTCGTTAAAAGAAAATAAAAAAAAGTGCTTACTAGATTCACTATCATTAGCTTGTCAAAAAGTTTGGGCCATAGTGCCAATACTAGCTAAGGATCTCCATAAAAGTCATCATCAATGCAATCTATGTAAAAATATGATAATAGCAGGAATGAAAGTCAAATATTCCCAATAGGAAAAACTCTAGTCTACTACACAGTGACATCTAACTTAGTGTTAAATAATTAATGTATTTTCAATTACTTTTGTAATAATTCGTTTGTTCCTTTACTTATTTAACATAGTATTATGAGTGCATTTATGCTTGAGAATAAAATCATAGGATTCATTAAATAGTTAATCGATTTTTGGCTGTTTGTATAATAATTAATTTGTCTATTTCATTACTTCTTTAACATAGTCTTATTAGTATATTTATGTTTGAAATAGAACTCATAAGATTCCCGATATACTTATCATCTGATGTATTGTTAATGATGTAACACCTCGTGTTACAATCTTATATAGTTCAGTCGATGTAGTACCTCATACTACAATCTTATACAGATCACAATAGCATGTTATTCTCAATTTCACAATGATTTAACACCTCGTGTTACAACTTTATATAGTTCAATCAATATAGTACCTCATACTACATCCTTATACAGATTACAATTTGGATCCATAAGCTTATAATCAAGCAATTAATATTACATAAAACTTAGTTATGCATTAATTACTTAAATTTCCTTTCTACATATGAAACTTTATCATTTTTTTAGGAAATCTTATGATTATTAAATAGAGTCTCTTCTTAACAGTTCTATTTCTCATTCTTTTATTATGAGATTTTATCTTCAAAATCTCCTAAATTCTGATGAGATTGTTCTCTTTAAATTCTCCTGAATATCTTATAACGTTTTTCTCTTTAAAATCTCCTAAATATATTATGAGACTTCTCTTTAAAATCTTTTGAATTTCTTATGAGATTTTCTCTTTAAAATCTGCTAAACTTTTATGAGATTTATTTACTACAGAAACTTATAGGACTCGTTACTTATTTTTTTGTAGTTTTCGAGGAATTAAACCAAGTGTCTTACTTAGACTACAATACTTTTTCTACTATGGATCAAAATCTCATTCTTATTTTATGAAACTACATCATCATATTTCAAAAATACCAATCTTTAAGAATTTACATATTCTTGTAAAATTTCCAAGTATCTTATTCCTTTTGACGAATAAAAAATCTCTTCATTTATTTAGTAAAATCTCTTGCATCAATTCAATCAATCCATAAGACTTCTATCTATGGCATCTTTTATATCTATCAAGCTCATATATATGCATCTTGAAATAAATTTTAGATTTCACAAACATAAGTTCAAACATATCTCAAGAGTTTATATTATCAAAATAGCCAAACAATCACTAACCAATAGACACAGAATTTTTTCTCCCTTTCTTCAAGCCTTTTGTTAAATCTTTCTCTAGAATTTCCTTATCTAATTAAAGCTTCAAAAACATTTTCTAACCCTTTATAAGCTACTATTTGGACAAATTTGAAGAGGAAAAAGAAGGTTTTGACTTGAGTTTGATGTAAAGGAAGTGTTATTGAACTAACTTAAGTGTAAATCAAAGCTTAGAGCAGTCTTTGAGGTTTTGGTGATTTAATGGAGATTTATGGAGAGAAATGGAGATAGTGAATGAGGAAGAAGAAGTAATGTGAAAGCTTCCAGAAAAGAAAGAAAAATGTGGCTGTTTAGTTCATATAATAAAGCATTAGTTGGAGAGAAAGTAATAAATAAACAATTATATATATTTTCATATCAATTTGTTTTGTATCTATATTGGAAATGACTATACTTATTTGAATATCTAAGATCTGATAAGATCCATTATTGGGACTAGCTTCAATCTACCATTATTAACTATTTCGGTACCCGATCGACACTTAAATAACTTTACTAGGTTAAAAGTATCTATTTAACCTTATCCTTATTTTTATCTATATTCTTATACTATTTATAGGGTCTCATTCTATATCTCTGAGTAAAATATTATTATTTTAAAATTGTAATAATATTTAATTAATTTTCATTTTTTTACAATATCGTCATATTGGTGTGATCATAATTGTGTCTATCAAAACTTTTAAAATCCCTATAGTACATTCACAATTAATTATCTTATTATAAAAAATACTATAAAAAATGAGTCGTTATATTCTAGCTCAATGGTGGAAATGAAAGCACGGTTGTGTTCATTTCTGAGGTAAGATCTAGTTCTTACACCCTTGGAAATGTCCTTCAAAAACTTGATTTTGAGAAACTATTCCTAGATAAGAAACTCCTTTATAGTTTCTATACCCTTCTTATTCTTCAGCTTCTCTATCATCTTTAGATTGTTCATTTAGAAATGTCACTTTCTAAGTGCTTTGGAGTTCTATAAGCTTCTGAGTTGACTGCGTTCTAGAGCTTACTTTCTGAAGATTATGCTTTCTTCTGCTTGCTTTCTGAGGGTTCCTTGAGGTTCATCTTCTCAAGATTTTTTTTAATTCCTCAAGATCATTAGCAAAGTGCTTATTGAGTTCTTTAAACTTGATGTGGATAGCCTCTTTAACGTAGAGTATTCTTTTGTTGTACAACTTGTAAGCTTTAGAGATTGAACCGTATCCTAAGAAAATTTCATCATCAGATTTAGGATCAAACATTGCAAGCTTGTCCTTAGTGTTAAGAATGAAACAAGGTGAACCAAAAATATGAAAATATTATGTTGGGTTTTCTACTTTTAAAGAGCTTAAAAGGTATTTGCTTAAGGATTGGCCTAAGAAAAATTATATTTTGAATATAGCACGAGGTGTTTACAGCTTCTGCCCAAAAGTCTTTTGATAATCTACTTTCTAAAAGCATTATTCTAGCCATTTCTTGTAAGCTTCTATTTTCCTTTTCAGCTGCCTCAGTTTGTTAGAGAGTTCCAGGAGCAAAGAACTCATGGGAAATGCCATATTTTTTTTTATAAAACTATTCAAAAACATGATTTTCAAATTATCCTCCATGATCTGATCTAATAGAGGTAATTTAGGAATTCTTATCATTACAAATTCGTTTTGCAAAACCTTTGAATTTCGCAACCACTTTATCTTTAAAAGCTAAGAAAATGCCCCCTGTAAATCTTGAAAAACCATCCACTATGACAAGGCAATATCTTTTTTTAGGGAGACTAGCAATCTTGGTTGGTCCAAAAAGATCCATAAGTAAAATTTTAAATGGCTTAATGGTTGAGGCCACTTTTTTGTTGTAGGAAAAAGCTTTGCTTTGCTTGCCTGTGAAAGATGTTTTGGTTTACTTGCATATCTAATAGAAATCACAAGTAGAATCCTTGTCATATCTGATCTTTGGTAGGCCTTTAACAAGTTTTTTCTAAGATAGCTCAAAAATTAACTTCATATGAGCATTTCGAAGCTTCTAGTGACACAATCACTTATCATCCATAAAGGATGCAAAACATTTTATATCTTAATCTAGAACGGCATCTAAGAGTAACACATAAGTATTATCAAAGTCTCTTACTAGATAAAATGACTTGTCTAGATGTGGGATTTACTATATTACATACATTTGCATTGAATAGAACACTAAAACCTTGGTCACAAAATTGGCTGATACTCAACAGATTGTGAGCCAGACAATCAACAAGTAAAACATAAAAAATTTGGTGTGAATCATCCTTACCAACATTTCCTATACCTATGATCTTAGTTTTTCCTTTATCAGCAAATTTTATTGATCTGGAGTTCTTGGTTTCAGGTTTCTAAACTACTTTTCTGGACCTCGAACATGTGTTTAGAGCAACAGCCACTATCTATGTATCACTTATTATCTTTCTCAACGTATGTTCTCAAGCATATCTGCAACAAACATAGTCTTTCTCAACCCATATCTTCTTAGGTCCTTTTAGGTTAGTTTTCTTTGGGGGAGGTTTCCCAACCTGTTTACTGTTTTTCTTCTCATAAAGCATTTGTCAGATGGGTGTCCCTTCTTGTGACAGAAATTGTAAGATATCTTATTCTTTATTTTCTTTGATGAGATTGTTTTACCTTTCTCACCCATCTCATTCTTATATCCTAATCCTGCTTTCTGAAAGTATGGTCTTTGACCACCAAGCATCAGCTCATAGTTCTCGAAGCCATTAACCATATTTTCTAAGTCAGATTTGAGAAGCTTTGAAGTTTTCTCAAGTTCATAAATTACTTTGTGAACTTTGTGATCTTTGTCAGTAACTTGAACTTCTAAGTCTAAGTTTTATATTTAAAATCTTGTTTTCTTCTTTTATTTCTTCCTTCTCAAGCCTTAGGTTCTTAGCATCTGTTTTAAATTTTTCAAGTTCTAAAACACTTTTATGATGATTCTTTTTGAGCTTAAGATAGTAAGAGGACAGGGTCTGAGAATTTTCAAGCAATTCATCATATAATGCTAACAAATTATCATAAGAAAGATCAGATTTAGAAGATGTTTTTACCTCTAGTTCTCTTTCTAAGGTGTAGCCAGCCATGAAGCATAAGTTGGCCACATCTTCTAGCTCATCCTAGCTTTCTGATTTTTCCTTTTCTTTTTCTAAATCATTCCAGGTGACCAGCATTCCCTTTTTCTTTGTAGGAAACATTTTCTGTTGACCTTTCAACTTAGGAAAATCAAATCTTGTAGTGTCCCTTCTTATCATAATTGTAGTAGTTACGCTTTCCATCTTCCTTTTGCCTTTTCTATCCTTTCTAAAGTTGATGTCCTTTCTTTACTTGGTTTTGCTCCTCCAAGGCCTCAACATTTTCCTCACCATCATGGAGATTTTATCTTTATCTTTTTCTTCAAATTCATTATCTGAATCTTCTTCTTCCTCTGAGGTCTCAGTAACTTTCATTATTTTGCCCTTGATCTGCTTCTTACGAAAGCACTTCAAGGCCATGGACTTGCTCTTTTTCATGGTTTCACCATGAACATCAGAAGGTACAACTTCATGGGTTTTAAAAGACCCAATGAGAGCATCCAAGCTAAGAATTTAAAGGTCCTTAGCCTTAGTGATAGTTGTGACCTTGGGAAGCTATTTTGTAGGAAGGCTTCTTAAGATTTTTCTTACCATCTCAGAGTTTGAGTATCTTTTACTTAAACCTTTGAGTTAGTTTACAATGTGCATGAACCTAGTAGTCATGTCATCAGTACTCTCTTATTTAGTTATCTTGAACATCTCATAGTGATAGTCTAACATGCTAATTTTGATCTTCTTGGCCTGATCTGTTGCTTCATGTAGCATGTGAAGTCTATCCCATATCTCTTTTATCATGTCATAAGCAATGATTTTATCATATTCAGCCCTGCTTCATGCAAATGTTAGTAGGTATTTAGGCTTTGAGTTAAACTAAACTCTTGGTTTGTGTTGCTCTGTCCACCTACTGTTGGGGACTTCTCTAAAAGTGGAGAATGCATCTTCAGTTCTTAGAACTCCCTCCATAGGAACATAGTCTCCTTCTTGGATAATTTTCCACTAGTCAAGACTTGTGTATTTAATGAATAGCTCCATTCTATCTCTCCAATATGCATAGTCTCCACTATCAAAGAATGGTGGTCTATTTATGGAGTGTCATTTTGTAATGTGAATATTATGTACCACTTATCCTCAAGATCTTTTAACTATAGGCAAAAGGTGCATGAAAAAGAGGTTGAATCGTGCTTGTTCTTTTTAAAACATTTTAAACCTAAAAGCTTGAAACAAAGACTATCAAGCTTTAAGCTTGTAGTACAGCGGAGACAAGGTTAAAAGATTCAGAAAGTAACTTTCTTAGATTTGTTGTTAATAGCTGAAAAAGATAAGTTATAACAAATATAGATTTAGTGAAACTAAACAAAAAAAGTTAAAAGAGTTTATACTGCAGGTTAAGGAGATACTGCACGAAAAGTTTATACTAGTTCAGCCAACACCTACCTAAATCCAATTCTTAGCCACTACTAAGTTCCACTAACCGAGAAAAAAAACTTGGATAGTCTTTACAATAATCTTCCTCAGCTTTAAGCTATGACCAGTAGACAACCCCTGCTATCACAAACTAATTAGTTCTTTACCAACCTCTTCAAGCTGAACTAAGTAGTCTTTTCAACAGCCTCTTCAAGCTAAGTTGTGAGCAGCAAAAATACCTTTACTGTAATATTGCAAGTAGTTTTGCTATAGCCTCTTCAAGTTATTTCACACTGATCACTATTGGATCAAGGATACAAGGGTTTAGTATTTGGGTTGCCACTCAAACTATCATGCATCAAGTTTCTTTACAAATATACAATGAATATCCTTGAGATAACCTGGGTGAATTCTTTCTAGTGATTCTTCATAAGAAGAGTGTACAAACAATCTAAAAACATAGAAAGAAGATTTTTATGGACGAACGAACTAATTATAAGAAGTAATAGATTTCACAGAATAGATGAGGGATAGATTTTGCAGCGTTTTTACTCCTTTTTGATAGTCAAGTTCTTGTATCCTTGAAGGCTCAGCATCTCTTATTTATAAATGATCTCTCATTTGTGATTGTTGCCCTTGATCAATTGTCCAAATGACCTATGTTGATCATCTGTTTGTTTCTTGGAAACATAATCTAGAGGAGTAGCTTGTCTGGTGTCAGAGTTATTTACAGTAGTTGTTTCCAAGTTGAGGTTTCTAATGTTCTTCAAAAACTACATTTCTACTTTTTGATCATAGTTTTTGAACTTTTCCTTCTAGATGTTGGAGTGTTTGACCAAAATAGGTTGAATAGATGACATCCCAGTCTAAGACTGGGTTTGACTTTGAAATTTGAAATTCAAAAATTCAAATTTTCCCTCCCTTTCAATAAAATGAACTTTCTGATATGTGCTGTCAGTTCCTTGACTATTCTTTGGTCTTCTAGTCTTCAATCTAAGCTTTATAATGATGAAAGACTTGCGATCATGGTGATTGAAGGCTGAGTAATAGGTTGTTATCAGATTTTGCATGATTTCTTCATTCCAAGTATACTTTCTAATGTCTTGTGCTACTTTCTCAAGACCTTAGCCTTCATTTCTTACTCTTGACTTGATTTGTTTGATTCCTTGATACACGTATACATTCTTTTCATGATGTGATGTTCACTTCTATTAAGTTCAATCTCTTTACACGAGATAAATCATGTTTGCACATGTAAACTGAAATTATCCTCGCTCAAGTCCATGTTATGCAACTCGAAAATACATGTTAAGCTTTATCAAGAAACTCAAGGTAGACATTAGTCAGTCTTCAAAGTATTTTCCTAAAATTGACTTTGCTGTCATTCAAAATATTATAGCTCTTATACTTTGTCATCAGAATGCTCAATCCCTTAGAGGCCTGAGCTTTGATACCAATTGTAGGTTGAAAAGTGCATGATATATAAGGGGGTTGAATCATGCTTTTACTTTCTTTTTCCCTATTTCTGAAAACTTTAAATAAAGACTATCAAGTATTTACTTGTAATGTAGCAGAAATCTTTGTTAATGAAGATCAGAAATTAACTTTCTAAACTTACTTGTAAATAATAAAAGCAAGTTAAAATAGATTTTCAAAATGTTATTATTTTCTATCACAAAGCAAAATGTAAAAGAGATCAAGAGAGTTTGGAAATACTGCACACAGAGTCTTATATTGGTTCGGCCATCTTGTTTATATTTGGATCCCAACAACCTGTTGAGTTCCACTAAATTAACCCTTTCTCAACCTAGAGAAAGTAAGATAGTCTTTCTATAGTCTTCTCAAGCTATCTCACATAACTAGTAGCTTACTCGACTATTACTCTCAAGTAGTCTTTAACTAGCCTCTCCAAACTAACATACAATGATCACTACTGGATCAGGGTACAAGGATTTTGAAGGTTGTTTCACTCTAATAAACAAACACTCAAGTTTTCTCATAATAAAATGATATATGACTTGAAAACTTAAATGACTTCTTTCTAACAATTCTTCTTAGGAAGAAAATGTTATCTAATAAGAAATTAAAAAGAAGATTTCTTACAAAGCCAAAGACTGAGTTCAAGAAGTAATTATATTTATCTACAAAAGAGAAAAGAGGATTCTTGCATTCTTAATTGATTTTCAAACGTATCAGCCAAAAATCTTGAGTTGTAAACACTTGACCTCCTTTTATACTTTATTTTTAATTTTAGACCATTGCCATTTGATTTATTTTCCCTATGACAAGTGTTGATCTTCTTTTTGTGTATTGAAATACAATATAAAAGACTAGTTTGGCTATGTCAGAGTTACCTTTTCAATTGCAGAGACCATTGTCAAATGAGATTTTTCAGTCCATCTTCATAAACAATTTTTTACTTTCTAGATGAGGTTTCTGAACATTTCTTCTAGAAGCTAAATCGTTTGACCAATGAAAAGGTAAGATGTCACTATTAATCCCTGTTTGGGTCTAACTTAAATTTGAAATTTGAATTTTTCCTTTCATTTTATAAAGTGCACCATTTTTTAGTAAAATAAAAATAATGAATAAATTTAATTTACAAAATAAAAATATATTTTTTAATTAAAAAATAATGAATAAATTTAATTTATGTGATTTTATTTACACCTCCTTAATTTCTTTATACATCATTTTAGTAAATAATTAAAATATTAATTTTAAAATATATGTTATAATTAATGTGTTATAATTAGTAAAAAAAAATCATAAGTAATTCTACTTTACATTATCTCAATTATTGGAGTAGACACTTAATTTGGATCAAAATTATTTGCTTTTGATTAAGAAGAAAAACACATAACATTGTTTTCGAATATCAAAATTATTTGCTTTTGATTTTGAATATAAATGTTTGATTGATATATAATTGAAATTTTGCAATCAATTGTGATTTATAATTTATATCTAATAATTAATTATGATCAATGTGGTTAATATTTGGCAATTAATTGAGACAAATATAAATAATATCTCATTATTATTTGTGCTTTCTATAATTGATTGATATAATATATACATAATTTTTATTTTTTGAATAAATATATTTAACGTTAAATTAACTTTGTTGCACCACTTGGCAGAGCATTCATTATTCAGTGATCTTATTTATTGGAGTCTTTAATTTTTTTCATAAATAAGTAATAATTAAAATATAAATTAAATTCAAAATATTACTTTAAAACATAAAGGTTGAGAAAGCGATGGGGTCTAAATAGCTCTATGAATGACATATGTAAAAGTTTCTCTAAAATGAGTCTTAATTATTAATATAGTACTTTGCATTTAGTTTTAATTGTACAATTTTATTTTCATTTTAATCATTATTTTATTGGGCATGAATTATAATATTTAATTATTGTAATCTTTACTTTTAGTTTTCATGAAAAATAATTAATAATTAAAATATAAATTAAATTTAAAATATTACTTTAAATATAAAAATTGAGAAAGCAGTATGGTCTAAATAACTCTATGAATGACATGTGTAAAGTTTTCCTAAAATGTGTCTAAATTATTAGTATAGTAGATAGATTTTATATAAAAAATAATTAACAATTAAAATATAAATTAAATTTAAATATTAATTTAAATTTTAAATTTAAATATTGAGAAAAGGGATAAGGTCTAAATACGTCTATTAATGACATGTGTAAAAGTTTCTCTGCAATGAGTCTAAATTATTAATATAGCAGTTTGTATTAATTTTTAATTTTATAACTTTCTAATTTTATTTTCACTGTAATCTTTTTTTCAAAAATTGTAATCTTTAATTATTATAATTTTTAATTTTATTTTCTATGAAAAATAATTAATAATTAAAATATAAATTAAATTTAAAATATTACTTTAAATATAAAGATTGATAAAGCAATGAGGTCTAAACAGCTTTGTGAATGATATTTGTAAAATTTATCTGAAATAAATCTAAATTATTTGTATGGGAGAAGCAGATGATACGTGTAAAAATTTTCCTGAAATGAGACTCAATTATTAGAATAGATGTTTGCATAAATTTTTCATTTTATAATTTTATTTTCACTATAATCTTTTTTTATGGATTTTAATGTTTAGTTTTATTTCATGTGAAAATTGATTAATAATTAAAATATAAATTAAATTTAAAATAGTACTTTAAATATAAAGATTGAGAAAGTAGAGGGCCCAAATAGCTCTATGACTACACTCATAAAAGTTTCCCTGAAATTAAATGAGTCTTAGTATATAGTAGACTCGAAAATTGCTTCATTAAAATCATACTTTTTAATTCCCATTTAACTTATGAATTTGAAATGGAATTTCTTGCTTTGGTCTATATATTACTTTGTTCCTTGTATATTGTAAATTAGTCATTGTATTATAAGACCAAATGTGATTTGAAGTAACAAATCATTTTTTGGCATTTTTACATATTATGTCTGCCATCTTGTAAAAACAACAGAAATCTATTACATTATCTATTCACTAATACCTGTTGCATCAAAAAAAAAAAAATTGGAACATAAATTTTATGATAAATAAACTTGTACAAATCAAAAGCATATTATAAATACAAATTATAAATTATCAATCAGCAAATAGTTCTAAAAAATGATAACAAAAAATGCCAACAAAACAAAAATCAATATAGAACAATGAAATTAGAACTCTTCAGCATAAGGTAAATAACAAAACTTTAACAGAAGTTTTTATTTTTAAAAAATTGACAGAAGTTGTCAACACAAAGAACCTTCAATTTGGTCCCTTTAATTTACAATTAGATCTTTCATCTACAATGTTCTTCTTGCCTAATTAATTTCAAAAGAAAATACGAATTACAGTTGTGTCTTCCACTCCAAAAATCATAGCACGCACAAACACATGCGTGCACACACACACACAAATATATTGAAGAACAAAAAATATTTTTTCAAAACAAAAACAGTGAATCAATGATCTCAATGACACTAGTGCAATGAAAGCATCTAAGAGAATCATGAAGTGAGCTGGTCTAATCTTGAAATCTCAACATGTAAAACATTCAATATCAAATGAAGAAAATGAAGATTCTTAGCCAAAAGAAAAAAAAATCATATAGTAATGGACAAGTTTGAAAAAAAAAACAAAAAGAAAAACCCAAGTTCCCCACTGTTATAGTCGGTCCTCTCTTCAAATGCAAAATATG
Organism: Dalbergia cultrata; assembly: GCA_031216105.1. NCBI lineage: Eukaryota > Viridiplantae > Streptophyta > Magnoliopsida > Fabales > Fabaceae > Dalbergia > Dalbergia cultrata. Next base: position 51,573,434 of record CM062346.1, read on the forward strand.
ACCTTTGATCTAAATGATGAATCTTGTCGTTGTAGTTGTTCATCTTTTAATTTGTTCTTCTTCAACTTAGATTTCATCTAAGAGAACAATAGGAGAAAAAAAAAAGAAAGATAAATAAAATATTCGGTTTGGGAGGAAATAGAGCTTCTAACTCCAAGTTTGGAAAGTGATAGGTTTGAATGGAATATAAGAACGGAGAAAATTTTAGGAAAAAAATGGTGCAAAAATAATGACAATGAAGAGAATTTGTTCAAGAATAAATAAATATTTCACAATCAATGATTGATATAATTGATATCTAATAATTAATTATGATTTCTATGATTTATATTCGTGAATTAAGTTTGATGAATATAATTGATATTGATATGTCATAATAATTAAAAATTTTATTTTTTTTTTATTTTTAATATATTTAATGTAAATTCATTCTAGTTGCAGCACTTGCCAACTCATCATTTGTTTAGTGCTTTTAAATATAATTAGTATATAAATAGATAATAGATAAAAGATTTAAAAAATTAAAAAAATAGAAGGGTTTAATGAGATTCAAAATAGACAATAGATAAGTTATTATGTTTATTATTTAAATTTAAATGATCATAAAAATATTTAAATATTTAATTAAATGCCGATAACTTTTAAAGATATTTAATTTTTGTGGTGCAATCATACTATTAAATATTGATGATTGTCAATGATATTTTAATAATATGTAGTAATTGCAGTTTTATGTTTCAAAAAAAATTAATAATTAACTTTTAAAAAATTATGGATTCTAAATCATTCTCGTTGTGACACCTGGAAAACTTTTCCTTATAGGAGTCTAGAATATTATTATTATAGATAGATAGATAATAGATTATATATTGGTATATATGGTATTTTAATATTTTAATAGGGATAATATAGTAAATTAAATATTAATCAATTTAAATCTCCTCAAATTGAAGGACTGTAAAATAGGGATTTTGGAAGATTTTGAGGGGTTAGTTAAAAAAACTCAAATATCTTCTCCTCTTAAAAGAAGAACTTATGAATACCTTCAAACCCTAATAAATCTTTTTCTTTTCTCCATTTTCCTTCTAAACCAAACTTGTGATCACACCCTGTGAGCATTAAAAAGTTAATAGATGTGCCAAATTTCATTATAAACCCGTCCAAAAAAAAAAAAAGGATTTGTACGGTTATGCTGGACCTTGCTAGGCCCAGTCATCGTGATCATTGCATGTTTTACTGTTATTTGATTGCAGAAGAAAATAATCTATAACTAAAGGATTCTGATCCAGTGGAAAATGAGTATTTCCATCCTCATTCCAATTTTAATTTCTTTTTCTTCTCAAGAAAGAAGTTAGATGATCTTTCTGGTCAAGTCCAATAATTTTCATACCGAAAGGGAGAGCACGATTTCACTGCCATATTGTTGTCTGAACACTGCAATGTTAGGGTCAATCAATACATTGTGATCCCACTTGTTTTTGGGTTACACAGTATACAGTGGCGGCCTCCTCACCCAATTATAGTTTGGAATTTGGAGTCATCACTGTTTACTTCTCTGCACTATTTTAACATGCTAATTGTAGTTGAAGTTGCCTGGTCCCCTCGTTCTTCTAGTAGTACGGAGGTTTCCAAAATCAAGTGCTTTGTGATTGTTTGTTTGAAGAAAGATATCGTAGTTCCCTCTTCAACGTTAAGTATTTTTCTTTGTCGTCATGAGTACTTCATCAGCTGGTACACGCGAAGATCGGCAGAACTCATCAGTAGTGGAAATGTGCAACAATTCAAGGCAGAACATGTTTATGCAAATTTTTTTACAAAAGGAAAAAAATTGGACTGTTAAAATGAAAAAATATATATATATATTTACCACGCATATAGCGGGGTAAGCAGATCACTGCCTGGAAAAAACCTTTGCTGCCATGGTAACTAACTGACAGGAGAAGACATCAAAAAGAAAGAGTTCTGCATCTAGACCTCAGTATATATTTTTCATTGCTTGAATTTATTGTACGTATTAGGAATTCATATAAATAATCAAATCATGTCTGTCCAGCCTATAAGATAACGTCTTTAGGACCAATGAGTTGTAATTAAACGTGTTAGTCAATAAATGAATGTGGTATTTTTTATTTTTCCTCCCCGATAAGTGAATGTGGTGTAATTGTATGAATGTGGTATTTTCCATATAAAGTTTCTATAATTGAATGTCATACATTTGTATACCCTTTTCTTACCAAAATAGAATTCTATCTTACCACCAAAAAAAAAAAACACTTTTAGCGAGTGATGCGCGGTGATAAATTATTTAAAAATTAATGGGAAAATTTTAACTAACATTAGTTTAAATTTAAATAAGATACACAAAGTAACATGTATAATACAAAAAATGCCATACACATACTAATATTAGATATTATGTGATAGGCTAATGTCTATAATAATAAATGGGTTATCTAATTGGAAATATATATATATATATATATATATATATATATATATATATATATATATATATATATTTAAGATCTGGAAATTATTAATCTCTTTAATATTTAATGTTGATAAAATAAGACTAAATTCTTTTTACTCCATTTTTTTAGTTGATGTGCGAAAATATAAAGTAAAAATTATTTAAAATACAAAAATCTTGATATACAAATGACCAATAGGATTGAATGAGCAATTTAATACAGAGTTTTGTCAAAAATAATTTAAAATGAATAATGTGAATATAATTTTTAAAATGAATAATATGAATATAATTTTTTAAAATGATTTAATCATTTAATCATTTAATCATTTTTCTCTTTAATAATTCCGTATATTAATATTATGTTCTTTTGTAAGAGAAATTTAAACATATATTCTATCAAATTAATTATTCAAATTATTTATAATTTTAATACTTTATATTGTAATATATGTTTTATGCTACCAAAATCTTTTATGGCTAGGCATAACAAATTAAATAACTATTGATTATTTTTTATTTTATATATATATATATATATATACACACACACACACACACCGGTATGGATACACTGAAGATTTTTTCATTTTTTAAAATAAAATATTTTTTAAATAATAAAATTTAAAGTAAAATCAATTGTATTTTTGAATTAATGTTATTATGTTAGAGTCGGTTCGAAAATGAAGGTGTAAAATAACATAAGAAAGGGGGTTGAACATGCTTTAAAATTATTTTTTGTTTTGAAAACTTAAACAAAAACTATCAAGTGATATTTACTTAAATACAATAGAAAACAAGTGTAAGAAACTTCAAAAAGTTACTTTCTGAAATAGCTAAATCTGGAAAAGCTTCAAAAACTATTTCTAAGATAAGTTTTGAAAACTACACAATAAAATTAATTAGGTACTAAAGGACAAAGAAATAAAGAGAGAAAGAAATGTTACTCAAAGATTTTTATACTGGTTTGGCCAATAATATCTATATTTAGTTCTCAACAACTTGTTGAGTTTCGCTAATCAACTCCTTTCACAACCTAAGAAAGTTGGATATTCTTTGAATAGCCTTCAAGCTATCTCTAGTAAACAGCAGTTCCAATTTACTATTACTAACAAATAGTCTTTGTCCTACCCTCTTCAAGCTAATCTTACTTGATCACTATTCGATCAGGGTAAAACTTGAGAGATTTTTTTATAAATTCTTCCTAAAAAGAAAATGTTTGTCAATAATCACAAGAAAGAATATTTTCTATACAAAAACTTATCACAAAGAAAATGATGAACTTTAGAAAGTATTAGAAGCTTTCGACAGTTGTTATGCATAAGTTCATTTACATTTGAAGGTTTCATCCTTTTATACTTGGGTTTTGAATTAGACTGTTATCCCTTGATTTCACCTCCTCTTGACAGATGTTCTTTTTTTTTGGTGTCCTAGGAGCTATCCTCTAGAAGAATAGTTGAGTTGTGTCAAATTGTCCGTGTTGATGCAGAAACATTAACATTTAGTTTCTGAATAATCCTTCAAAAATAACTTTTACTTTCTAAACGTGGTTTTTGAACCTTTTTCTAGAATACGAGGATTTATCCAAGTACAAAGATGATGTATCATTGTTAATATTTTTTTCGAATGTTGACTAAGTTTGAAATTCAAATTTTCTTCAGTTTCTATTGACTCAATGCGATTTCTAAACTAAACGTGCTTTTTGGAGTGATTCCACACTTTCTGAGCTTCACATTGATCTTTTGAGCTTGACAATGATCTTTAAAGCTTGTAGGAATTTTCGAGCAGTACTATTCAAAGTGATTGATGATGATGATGATGATGATGATATACTCATGAGAAATTAATTTCTCTCTAGTGTATCTCTCACTTTCTGAGCATGTAAATCACTTTCTGAAGATCTAGACTGTAGTTGAAGGAGAAATGTGCTTCAAAATTTCAACTGAGGGGTTTCAAATAATGGAGAAAATAGCAGAATAATAGTTTTGGGTGGTTATAGCAAAGTGAGAACCACACCCTATAAAATAAAGTATATATGTGGCAAAAATTTAGATGATGAGTACTGGATTAGCTGAGGTGGTCCCCACATCAGCTAGGCAGATAGCCAATTTATAAAAATCAGATTCTGAGGAGTGTACCAAGTCTCATGTAATAACGAGTGAGAAAAGGATTATCGTCCCACAAGGATCAAATTTCAAGTACCAATTCGAATGGGTGTTTTACTATTTAGGAAAAATTGGAATTGAAATAAATAAGTGATTTGAATTAAGAATGAAAAATAAAAAACTAATCAAATTAAAATGGACTGTGAAAAATGGAAAGAGAATAGATGTTAGGGTCAATTTCATCAAAGTTCTCTATAATTGCATGACGTAATTATTAAAATCCTTTCCTAATAATATATACTATTCTTGGCCAAATTACTCATTGTTAATAGTTATAACATTTGATCTCTCAATATTACAACCCTCTTAAGGTAAATCAGATAGTCAATCTTCTATACTATTTTAAATTTATTTTAAGCGTAAAGAATATGAACTCATAAAGGCTGAACAAATAAGCAATTCTATTCCTAATTGCTTTAACCTATATTAAATTTTAGTTTGACTTATTTTATAAAGAATCTTTTTCAATAGTTAGTTAATAGATGATTAAACCAAGAATAACATTAAGATAGTTGGAAAATGAGGAATATATTAAAAGGAAATTCAAATAATAAAAAATGTGCAAAACTAGTTCCCTAAGAATCCATCCACCTTCCTAACACCTAAGGACAATAATTGTGAGTTTGGATTTTGGAGAAAAAGGGAGAGTAAGGAAAAACTTGTAGTGTAAAATTATATTATAAGTCATTCCCTCCCCTTCCTTCTTTTTCAAAATTTAAACTCACAAACATACCGTAAAAGAATTAGAAGGACATATATGGGAGAAAGAAAGCAATAATAAAAATAGCCATACAGTCTACTGATAAGAGTCCTTGACTCTTGATTCTCACAGTGCAAAAGTATGTAAAAAGCTGGAAAAAAAAAAAGGTGTGTAAAGACTGGTTCCTCATTTACTTAAATAGAGAAATGAAATAAGAATTGAAATAGATGAGTGCTGGAGCATTGGACTTGGACGAGTTGTTCCTTCACGTGTCACGTGAGCGTTGAGGCATTGGGCTAGTGCTGGAGCATTGGGTCTAGTGCTAATCACTAGCTTTGGATTATCAAATCTTCAATTTAAAATTGAATCTCCAACAAACCATTCACAAACTAGGTTCAAATCGATTCCAAATATTTCTCCAACCTCTAATATCTTATTCTGCATATCAAATCAATTTAGTAAGATATTTTGCCTATAAAATCACAACTCACTAATTAAATCAACAACAACAACAAAAATTTCAGTTGATTTCTCAATAATTTAATCAAAAATAGCATAAATTAAAAGTGTTTAGGATAAGACAACTTGGATAAATTAAGAGATTTTTTAAGTTACTATCATATATCACAATTTGTCAAGGCAGTCCTTTTTAATATTAAATATTGTTGACTGGGGTTTGGGGGCTTACATACCTTGGCAAGGCTCAAGTAAAGTCAGAGTCAAATTAGACCATGATAATCGATAATAGACTTAAGAAAAAAATATCTTAACTAATAGCTATAACTTTAGCACTCAATCTTAAGTGCAGGAATGATATTAGTGGAGTTAGTATTAAATAACTCCTTCGTTGTGCTTGTAAATAGCATTGTCCTTAAGTTGAAAACACACGATGCATCAACCACAATTTTTCCTTTTTATATTTATCCTTATTTATGCATTTTATCTTTCATGCACTTATCTTTCTAGCCCTTAATTAGTTTTATTATGGAATCTCTTCAAATCACATTCAACGCTCCACGGAGTAGTTTGTGAATCAATAGAATCTTTTTCTTTGCAAAATAGTTTAATTGTGGGAATCACTAGTGTTTTTCGCTGGTTGAGCCCGTTGATTCAATCTTATACATAGTTGCGTCGCACGCCTTTCATTCATTCTGTTAAGAAAATATTTGTGTCCAAAACAAATACTATATACAGCAGAATACTGCCCTCTTTTTTTTCCAGCTCAGAATGCTACTTTTCCCTTTCTTTCTTTCTTTTTTCCCCCTTTGCTGTCATGCACCTCAAAATTTGTGGACAGTCTTGGTTGAGTTGCCGCTAGTATTTTTGCTAAACGAGTTACACGCCAACATTTCAGCTATCTGGCTTTTTAAGAGTTTGTACTCACCTTCACTAATCATTCTATTTTGTATCGTCCTATGTCCTTTCTGACCGTGTACTGGGGCGTAAAATTTGTTGGATGAAACGCAAGCAAGAAAGTTATCCAAAAAAACGAAAAAAAAAAAATGTAAGAATGAAACTCGAATGCCTGCAAAATGGTACGAATTAACCAAGTGCATGTGGGCATGTGAAGTTGTCGTACACCGTGTTGTTGCCACTTGTATTTCTTGGTTCACTACTTGGGCACATGTTGTTCAGATCGTACGCGCCGAGTTCCAAACTTTATGATCGCGTTTCTGTCATTCTGAATTCCATAACCCCTCTCCCCCTTTTGAAAAAAATTGGTAGTATACTTAGTAATTAATACTATACTTGAAACTTGGATGGTAAAGGAATGAAACGAAATCGAATGAGAATGGAATAAAAGACGACGAATTGCCAAAACCAACAAGTAATAATAGCCTAATGTTGAATACTACTATCAAGTTACTTAGTTTGGACTTTAAAATCTTTTAAAATGAGGAACAATTTAAAAGGTTCACAAAAATAAATAGTAGAGATTGTTTCACTAAAAATCATAAATTCTCATTTAATATTTTCTTCAGATGACAATCATTGATTAAAACATTCCTTTTTTTTCTTCATATTTTACTAAGTCTCCAGTATGGTCCTTGATAAATATTTTGAAGAACAAGTTGGTGTCTTGCAATTGGAAAGTCTTGTGTTACTTCTTCCATATTTAAAAAGAGGATCAATTGATTCATTTATACAAATTCATATAATTGATCAAATTCTAAAAAAATCTTTATGAAAAAATCAATTTGTCCTATTTTTAAATATTGAAGAACTAATAAGAGGCTTTCAAATATTAAGGATGTCAATTTATCTCCCGAAATATTTCTCAATGACTACAATGAGTATTTAGTCTTCATTCCTTTTCTCTTCTCGTTATACAAACATAAAAACTTTCACCGGTCATTATCTTGATTAGCAATTGAATTTGTCTAAAAAATTAATCACAAATAAAATAAATAAAAATAAATTAATCATTGAATGATAAAATAAATAAACACATGACTAGTAAAGTAGAAAAACTAGAGATAAATAACACATTAGAATATATTAGATCGGCTTTTTGGTTTATGACTAAGACTAACTAGGTACTGAGTTTAAAAGTATTTTATCACCAAAAATCAATTATTGGATGCAAATAGTTTTCATTGTTTATATTTCCTAGAATACAATAGCTACTTTTTATTAATTAATGAGGCCACAAGAACAACTTGTAAAGATTGCTCAAAGAAACTAAGAACTTAATAGGATAAGAATTTTATGTGTTAATAAAACATTACATACAAACTATATAATTTCTCGTCATATTTCTCTTCTACTAGTTTAACCTCATTGCTTTATATAGAAATAATCTGGGACATCTTCAATCCATAAAATGTGCATAGTGTTAATGCCCAATGATTCAGTCATTTAATAAAAATAAAACCCAAAAATTTAGATAAAAAACAGTTTCTACACTTGTGAAAAAAGATTGGCAAGCTTTGAATGAAATGTAATGTCAACTATAAAATGGATATTAAAACATAGCAAATGATTTTAAAGAGTTTGCAATGGTAAGTCAACAAAGACTACATGATACACATGGATTAACATAAAACTATTTTTTATGAATATAAAATTAACTTGGCAACAATAATACTAAGGCAGGAGCTCGGCTTTTTTTCCTATATAAAATTAAAAAAAGTAATTATCTATACAAATACTTACTACTTTAACTACACAAACATGAACTTGTGTTAATACAGGGAAAATCGCTAAGCTTTGCAGCGATATCAAGTTCATTAGGCCCACCTTTCAGCTGTATAGCTTCTACGAACTCCCGTGTCAAACCACGGGCGATTCTGCTTCCATTGTTTCCATCTTCCAAACTGGGTGAGCTTGTCAGAGAGCAAAATGATTAATAAATATTACGTATACATTCATTATGGGGGAGGGGGAAATTACCATAACAAGCTAGGGGAATATATTTGTGAGTGAGACTTTAATTTATATTGTTATTGATTTATATCTATTACATTTTTGGAGCTTAACAGCAAAATACTATAGCAGTTAGATCAATTGCACATGAAAATTAAAAAGTATTTTACGGGTTACCTTTAACAACTGAGCAAGACACTATGAATTATAAACAATTCTAGGTGACGAATAATATTGAGGTGAGGCTAATGTTTAACTAAGCTAACCACATTAAATAAATTAAATAAAAAATTAACTAGTGACATAGAATAAATTAAATATAAAAATAAACTAAACAACATTAAATAAATTAAATAAAAAATTAACTAACAACATAAATATTTGAAAAAAAATTTATCTTCTCAGCGAGTCATCTTACAATGTGAGCATGGTCATTTAGGTGATAAATATTGTTTAATTGTCATTTCAACACTCTAACTAGAGCCTTTAGAGTAAAATTATTATATAGAAGTGAATTTTTGGAAAGTAGCCCCATTTGGGGGACCACTTCTAGCGATTCAAGATATATAGACAAGGAAGTTGAAATCTTGTAAGTAACGATGATTTCGTAATGTACTACAAATTGCTGTAACTTAAAGTGATTTCGTCCATTTAGAACACATGCCTATCCTATTGTTACTGCCAAAAATTGTTGCAACTTACAAAGATTTCTATTTTATTGTGAAATTGTTGTAACTTACAGTAATTTTCTCTATGGTTAAAAAATTTCATATTTTGGTATTTAATCATGAATTTCAACATTCGTGTAGTTAATCATTTTTTTTCAATTTATAACAGTAAAAAAGCTGCAAAAGCTTTATTTCTATCCTTAATGTTTTGTTGAGATTTCAATTTTGTTCCATATGTGCTTTTTCTTTCAATTTCATCCCTAACATTTTCATAAAGTTTCAATGTGATCCTTTTAGCTAACACCATTAACTTTACTAACAAATTCTACTGATGTGGAACCAATCCAAATACTTCAAACGTATGTCAAATTTTTCTTGCACTAGCATCCATTTTTTCATCCAAAGATACGTAGAAAATAAAGTAATAATCCATGAAACAATGCTTAATACTATAAGCTTCTTATTCACCCTTCTAGCATATGTCAATTTTGCTTGCAAGTTTTTGATTCTCCTCCTTAGTCTTATCAGTCGTGTAGGGTCACATTCTTATGGAGGATTTGCCAAGCAACAAACAATGAAAAATAAAAAACACATTGACTCCTTAATTACCTGAAACAAAAAGCATGAAAGAAAAAAGAAATTAAACCCGCACTGCCTTTCCTAAATAATTTACAGTTAGTTTAATCATTTGATTTTGAGAATAAGAAAATCACAATCTAGTAGTTTTTGCAGCCCCAAAAGTGTCATCCTGGGTTTTCTATGGTATGGTTGTGAATTTGGATTTTAGAGGAGAAGGGAGAATTTATAGTGTAAAATTATATTACAAATCCTTCTCTCCCATCCTTTCTCCTCCAAAACTCAAGCTCAGAAACATACTCCTAGAGTTTGGGAAGTACTACATTTAGCCCATAGTGGCATCACATCATCCTCCTTATACCATTGCTGGTCCTTGAACCCTCAAAAGCAAAGGTCCTTGAGCTTTCAAAAGTAAGGAAAGAAGGAAGGTTTCAAAACTAGGGAAGCCATCGTATTTCAATGAAAGAGAATATTTTTTTTTTCATTTGGTTAATGAATTTTCAAAATGTGGTAGCAAAGTGAAACACTATTTCCATAGCAGTGAATTCCATTAGTAAACTTAATAGTGTTAGCTAAAAGGATCACATTGAAACTTTATGAAAATGTTATGGATAAAACTAAAAAAAAAAAATTGTGACAAAATTGAAATCTCATAAAAATATCAAGGACAAAAATAGAGCTTTTGTCTAATAATAATAATAATAATAATTTTGAAATATGAATAAAATACAACAATCCTCCACATATTTCAAAATTAATATTACACTTAAATTGTTCCTATGAGCAAGAAAACTCAGTGCATCAGGATTACTGTCTTTTGTGTTGGACTCAGAGACTGATTCACAGTGGAGTTAAATAACGTCAATTTGTGGCACTGAGGACCAAAATAATTCTAATAGAATTAAATCTACCAATTGGCACATCACAACAATAATAAATATGTGCAAATTTAAAGAAAGCGGACATCAAATTTTAACATGAAACATCCAAATATCGGAGGAAAAATCACGAGACAGACTCTAAAAAATATTCCATTATATTCAGAATAATTATAAAATAACACTTCCACACTCTTCAACCCAAGACGTAAATATAGTGTTTCTCGGTGAATCTTCCTATTCAAATACTACAATTTTGCAGTACCAAGGAGTAATAAAAATGATACCCAAAAATATTTCTGGTGTATTTACCCACACCCTACAGTCTCTGGAATTTTACTCACACTCTATTTTTTCTTTTCACTCTTAAAATAATATACTCTCTATGTATCTCTCTCACTAGCAGCTCTCTAATTTTCTAGCTGCTTGATATGTTTCTTCAACTGGATGATCCCATTCATAGCATCAAAAAGGGAAAAAATGCATATACAATTGTTACATTGTTCAACCTCCAATTTGTTGTAATTAATGCCAGGTTTCATGGCTTTTATGTTTTCTCATTTTTCGACTGGACTTTCAATCATTGGACCCACAATTTCCCCCTCCAACTGATAGGGAAATGATCTGGGAGCTATTATCTGGGATCCACACCGATCAACTCGGCACAAAGTTAAAACTTATCTTGTGCTACAACTTTTGTCATCATATCAATAGGGTTTTCATCAATGTGAATCTTCTCCAACTTAAATTGCTTTTCTTCTACTGCTTTATGTAGCCAATGATATCTTATATCAATATGCTTTGTTTGTGAGTGATATATCACATTCTTACTCAAATCCAAAGCACTTTAACTATCACAATGGATAGCGAATATATTATGCTTCATCCCTAATTGTTCAAGGATTTTTTCAACCAAAGCATTTCTTTTCTAACTTCAGTCATAGCAACATATTCTGCCTCAATAGTGGACAAGGCAACCCACTTCTATAGTTTTGACTGCCAAGACACAACTCCACCTACAAAAGTAAATACGAATCTGAAAGTAGATTTCCTATTGTCCAGATCACCTACCATATCAACATCTGCATAGCCTTCCAGAATTGGTTCTGGTCCTTCAATGCACAAGCACATTCTTGAACTACCCTTCAGATATCTTAAGATCCACTTCATAGCTTCCCAATGGTGATTTTTACCAGGATTGGAAAGAAACATGCAAACAATGCAACTACATAAGCAATATCTGGCCGAGTACATACCATAGCATACATCAAACTCCCAACTACAGAGGAGTAAGGAATATCAACCATAGCTTTCTTTTCTTCATCAGCAGTGGGACAACCCAGTTTGAAATGATTAGCCAATGGTGTGCTAACTACTATAGCATTTTTCATGTTGAACCTACCTAGAACCCGCTCCACATATCTTTTCTATGACATTCAAAGCTTTCTAGCCATCCGGTCTTGTAAAATTTGTATACCCGGAATTTGCTTTGTAGGGCCTAAGTTTTTCATATCAAAGGACTTTGATAGCTCGTTTTTCAAATCATCAATCAGTTTTACATCCTGTCCTACTATCAGCATATCATATACATACAATAGAAGAATGATAAACTTAACACTTGCAAATGTTTTGACATATACACAGTGATTTGCATCTGTCCTGGTATATTCATGACCTACCATGAATGAGTCAAACTTCTTGTACCACTATCTAGGAGTCTGCTTTAATCCATAAAAACTTTTCTTCAATTTGCAAACCATATGTTCCATTCCAGCCTCCTCAAATCCTTCTGGTTGATCCATGTAGATCTTTTCTTCCAAATCACCATGGAGAAACACAGTCTTCACATCTAACTGCTCAAGGTCCAAATCCAAGCTAGTTGTCAATCCAAGTATAACTCGAATAGAAATCATTTTCACAACTAGAGAGAAATATCATCAAAATCTTTCCCTCACTTTTGACCAAAGCCTTTTACAGCCAAGTGAGCCTTATACTTCACTAGCTTATTGCCATCTTTCTTTAGCTTGAACACCCATTTATTTTTCAAGATTTCTTGCCTTCAAGGAGTTTTACCAGCTCATAAGTATTGTTCTTCTATAGGGAAGGATCTTACATGGCTTTGATCCATTGAACTTTATCCTTATGAGTCTAAACCTCTTCAAAACTCTTTGGCCCCCCCTCATCAGTAAAAAGGACATACTCCAAACTAGGGTACTTGCTGGATGGATGTCGCTTTCTATTACATCTTTTGAGCTAGGGTGTATGAGCTTTGTAACGCCTCGATTTTTCCTGTATTGAGCGTAAATGATCGAAATGCCCCTGGGGTCATTTTTACCCGAAAACTCGAGGGTGGCTGATCCAGCAGTCCTCAAGGGGTCAACTTAACGTTTGAAGGGGGTTATATATGTTGTAATTAATAGTAGAGATGAAAATATCATTTTCCGAACTTTTGGCTCAAAATGACCAAAATACCCCTATAGTGTTTTACGTGGGTATCGGTGCAGTTTGAGCCCAGAATCTCTCCCGAGAGTTCGGAATGTTAATTATATGTGCCTGATAACATCTATTTCGATCCGAGTGGTCCCGAGCAGTGTTCGTGCAAAATTATTGTTTTGCCCCTGAAATAGTGAATTTTGGGCCTAACGGCATAATTAAGGAAACCTAAGCAATATTAGGCTATAATAGAAGATTAATTGATTTCAATAATTAATCTAGAGTCAAAATAATTTATTAAAGTTAATTAGAACCTAAGATTACTTAGATACACCTAAATCTTTTCTAAAAATCAAGATTCTTTGTCATGGAATCTTGAATAGTATTTTTTCTCTCCAATTCCTTAAATTAAGGAATCGTGTTTGTGCATAATCATATCATAAAATGAGTTTTTATTTTGCTAGTGAAGCAAGACTACTCCTAATCATGTCTCAATATTCCTAATTACATAATTACCTTACCTAAACACTTTCGTACAAATTCCTAATCAAAAGCTTAATCAAAGAAACACATAAACACATTATTAAAACACAATTAGATGAACAAACCTCCTCCCCCATGGCCTAATAGTGACCGACCACTCCTCCTCTATATTTTCCACATGTTAATTTTTCATCATACTCAAAGGCCATGCTTGCACCATACTTAGACCATACCTTGAACCATACTTTGAGTCATACATCACCATGCTTACAACCATGCTTTGAATGACCATATCAAAGAGATATTTTCTCTCCCCATGGACCATGAAGTGCACAGTCAGCCCCTCCCCATTCACTCCTTCATGCTTCAAAATTCTATAAATACTTGTCTTATGAGTACTTGGTTCCATTTTACACACTTGCTAGTTTTATTGTGAAAGCTTAAGCTTGTTTTCTTCCTTTTTCTATCAAAGAAACTCTTGAACTCTTTCCTCTCATCTTCTTCATCCTCCTCCTAGAGCCACCATATTGCAACCTCAAACTACCACACAACCACCATAAACCATCATCTAAACACCAAAGCTTCCAGTCTCAAACACAAGCTCACATAAAACACTTTCCTTTCCTTTTCCTTCCATTCGGCCGAATCATCATCATCTCTTAGAGAAGAGCTTTTCTTCTCATTCATTGCTAGATCAAGCTCTCTTGTCCTTCCAAAGAGAATACCACTTGGTAGGGGTTTTGTTTTCAAAAGCTTTTCTTTTATAATGATATTTTGATATGAAAAAGTGCCAGTTTCTTTTAGTTCAAAACTCTTTTTCTTTCTTCTTATTTTTGGTTATGAGACGTAATTTTTGAAAGGAAAATTCTTGAGCTTAATAATGAGGTTTCAAGATAGTGGTCTTGAGATTTTCATTTGAGAAACCTCTAAAGCTTGAAACTTGTATTTTTATCTTGAAGCATTTTGGATTTCCTTTCTTTTTCTTTCCTTATGGTTTCAGTTTTCTTTTCCTATTTTATTATGGTTTCGGTTCTCATTCCCTTTTTTCTTACAAGTTGATGAAAGCGCTAGGTAGCTCACATAAAGTTTTACCTAAGAAAGTATATCACTTGTTTTCAAAGAGCCCAAAACTTACTCTTGTCAACCTTAAAGTTGGCTGGCACATTCTAGAGTTTACTCTAGATAGGAGCTCTTGGGCATAAAATAAAGAATATGGTGTAGTTTTTTATACTTGTTTCAAGACATATTGTTATCTATGTTGATCTCTTTGTCCATTTTCCTTGAGCTTGATGATTATGTTCAAACCATGAGATTTCTTTGAAACCTTGGTACAAAGAACTCTAAAGCTCACTTTGTCTTGCTAGATAAGTGTTGGGTTGAGATTATTATTGTTCTTCTAAAGTCTTGTATGAGCTCTAGTTAAATTAAAATTAACTTGCACTCATATTTATTTTTATGTCAACACTAAACTTCCAAGAATAAAGAATAAACTTGCATTCTCATGTTTATGTTTCAAGTCATCACTTAATTCTAAAGATAATAATGAGCTTGCATATCACATTTATTTTTATGCTCTCACTTTATAATAAGTATAAACCAAGTGCATAGCATGTTTAAGTTTATGTCCTCACCTAAAGATCTTAGAGCTCAAAGACTTGCCCATTTTATCTCAAGAGAAGTTTGGAAAATGAAGTGTTTTTATCAATGTGATTTCGGCCATGTGATGGAGGTAGACTGAGCATAAGTCTCATCTAGTCACAAGGACCAATAAACTATGGTTTAAGAATTTTCTTAAGCTTTGGTGGACTTAAAATATGTTATAAATATGTTTTATGTTTTAAATCTCAACTATGAGCAAACTAAAATAGCTACTGCCCTTATTTATATTTTTATGATTTTAATGAAATAAAATAGTTTCTAAAAGAGTTTTGAGGTTCTAAAATGATTTCAAGAGAAAACTAGTACCTTATGTGCACTTGAAATGTGATTTTATGTGATTTTTATCAAGCATATGTTTCGGCCACTGCCTTGGAATTATGGTCACTGTTTGATGCTGTCTTTATAAGTTAGAATGTGTAAAAATTATGTTTGAGTGAAGGAAAATCATTTGGTGAGTGTTAGGAACAACAAGTAACTAGAAAGGATGTAAAATGTGAGTTTTAGAACCCTTAGAAACTAAAATTTTAGATTCTGTTCCAACATGAGTAAACATAGTAAAAATGGTTTATAATTAGTATATATGTGTAGGAATCCCTCATAATTGGTTTAGGATTTGATTATAGCACCTTAGGTGAAGACAGAACTTAGAAAGGGTCAAAGTTGTGACTCCTAGACACCCGTAATTTGAAAGATTAGAATTCTGCACTATGTTGTTTGATGTTGATCATAATCATAATAATTAGTAAGAATTATTGGTAATGATTCCCTAGGTGCATAAAAGGTTAAGAATGGATATTAGATTAGTCAGATTTTAAGCTTAAGACCCGAAAGGATTTAAGGTATAAGACGCCATAGATTAATGAAGTAGAAATGTTATTAATTTAAGTTATAGTGTGTTGGTGTATGTGCTATGATGGATATGTTTATATGAATTTTGTGATTTACTTGGTTATATGAAATTAAATGAGAAAGTACATGCTTTATAAGTTTATGTGGCATAAAGCAAATTTGAGGAAATTCGGTATATAACTGTTATGCTACTGAATGTCCATCAAATTTGAAGACTTAAGAAAGTTTTTGAAAACTTCATGAGATTTTAAATGTGACATAGCACTGAGATGCATTTCTCCCGCTCCGGTGGGGAGAAGGCAAATCCGTGAAGGTATTGACATTGAGCTTGCCAAAGTGGACAATTCACTGTGTACTAGATACCAATAGAGCATTTCAAAGAAGGAAATAATCCCATGGACTCCCCGAATTAAAGGTTATGATAGGTGATCCTTATGTCCTCTAACCCGTACTCTAGAAGTCGGAATTTATTATATTTACGCTTATCATAGGATAAATAAGAACTAGTGACGACTAGTTAAGGTATGAGCACATAACCTAGAGATGTTTTAGGGTGGCCCCATGATGCAAATTATGATATTTTAATGTCACATAGTTGAGAAAAGAGAAAAGTTGCACATGAGATGTTATATGCCACTTTATGCCACTTGTATATTGATATTTCTTGATGTCGTGTTCTATCGATTTCTTGCATAGTGCATTATCATGCATCCATGCTATGATATGCTGCATACATGACATTTAGATTCATCTTAAAATGAATGGACCTTGGATAATTATGTTTTGGAAAACCTAATACTGAATTCTTTGCATGCTCACCTTTTGTAATAAACCCGAGGTTCCTGGAGATGTAGACGATGACAATAGGATAGGAGGTTTCCCCTACTGAGATTCTTTATCAAGATTCTCACTCCCTTTATCTTTCTTTCTTTCCATTATGTCTTCAGAGACCGATGGTGTTGTTCATGATATTCATTGACACGCCGGTATGGGAGGTGTATTATGACCCGGATCACCGCTCCTACCACTTTGAGGGTCGATGCGCCGTGCACATTTTTGCGTATATGGGACGTCCATTCACTTACCCAGTATCCAACTTCCATTTCACTCCTACTTGACCCTACGGTGATGATTTGATCTTCGAGCGTACCCACCCCCATGATGAGCAGACTCATCGTGCTTGCCCGTCCACTTCAGCTATACGCGACTACCCTGAGTATGTTCCACGCACGAGGCACTCAGATACCAATCCATCTGAGGATGCACCTACTCACATCTATTCGGAGGGCTGTGCCCCGATGATGCCTATGGATATGGGCAGAGGTAGCAATGACACAGTGACACAGCCCCGTCTTGCTCGGCGTCCAGAGATGTGTCCCCACCGTGAAGGCCACATCCTTCCCCCGTTCCGTCTGCACAAGCCTAAGGAGCTCATGCAATTCATTGGGTATATACCCCTGTCACCTGAGGATCGGCGCCACCAGTAGATCGTGATGAAGTAGTCCGTTTGAGTGCCCGAGCTATCATGAGGATCCTCTTTCCCTGCAGTATCTTTTGCTAGAGATATCTAGTTTAGCACTCATAGGGCTAGTGAGAGGATTTTGTAGCTGGCTTTTGCTTTTATCGTTCCATGTACTTTCCATTTCTTTGTATTTGTTGCTTTCATTTCCATGTACTTTACTACTTTCTTGTATTTTCTGTTATTTCCTTTGTATCGAAAGTTCAACCCATTACATAAGGGCGTGACTTCGTTCCTATGTATCTTTAACTATGGTATATAATGAGGTTACATTTCATGACATGATGTGTTACCAAATATGTGTATATAGTTGGTTATTTTGATTCTGTTGCTTACGATTATATGGTCGCTTCTTGTTAGCATGCGCTTGGCTCACGTTTTTGTTTTAAGTATCAAAAAAAATTTTACACATATTTTCCGCTAAGTATTTTAAAGAATGAATGAAACTAAAGAGTAATAAACTAATGGTTAACCTAAATACGTTCTAGGAGTATTGGATTAAAAATTAGGATGTTACAAGCTTGTTCCCCTTACTTAACACCTTCTCCATCTCTAGCATCATCAATTGCTAGCTCATCATCAATCCTATGGTCTTGAACTTCTCCCCCTTTTGTGGCATTTTTCTTGGCAAGAGAGACTGTTGTGAAACCAATCTTACCATTAGATTCATCAATTTTCTCTAGAATAGTAGAATTCGATATAATTTCTTGCTCATGAAATACTATGTCTCTACTTCTTATAATCCTCATCTTTTTCGGATCCTATAGCCTACAGTCAAATTCCTCATCTCCGTAGCCTATAAATATGTAGGGAATTGCCTTATCATCAAGCTTCTGTCACTGCTCCTTACTTACATGAGCAAAGGCTTTGCATCGAAACACCTTCAAATGAGAGTAACTAACATCACGTCTGGACCATACTCTCTCTGGAATGTCAAAGCCCAAAGGAACAAAAAAAGATCTATTGATCACGTAGCACGTTGTTTGAACAGCTTCACCCTAGAATGGCTTAGGTAGCTTATCCATTCTCAATATACATCTAACTTTCTCTATAATGGTTATGTTGATTCCTTCGAACACACTATTATGTCGTAAGGTGCTAGGAATCATCTTCTCATGCCTATGCCATGTTCAGAGTAATAATTATTGAAATCATGGGAAGTGTACTCTTTCTTATTGTCACTATGAAGACACTTCAGAGGTATCCCAGTTTCTCTCTCCACCATGGCATGAAACCTCTTGAAGCATTTAAGTACTTGGTCCTTCCTCTTTAGGAAATAAATCCACACTTTCTGTGAAGCATCATCAATGAACGTTACAAAATATCTGCTACCACCCATAGTCTCCACTTCCATGGGGTCGCAAACATTAGAGTAAACTATATCCAAAATATTCTTTTTCAGCTTTAACTTTTTGCTGAAAGATACTCTATAATGCTTGCCAAACAAACAATGATCACAAGGATTTAAATTTGTGCCTTTGGCATAAGGAGTGAGGGATTTCCTAGCCAAAATTTGCAATCCTTTTTCACTCATATGAGCTAGTCTTTTATGCCAAAAATTTGGTGAAGCATCATTCTCAACTGCATTCAATCCTCCAATCTGCTTAACTTGAGTCTTGTACAAAGTGTTGTACAATATTCCTCTGGCAACTACCATCGAATCTTTGGAAAGCTGCCACTTGCCATCACCAAAGTTACTGTGGTATCTAGCAATATCCAAAGTATGCACGGAGATCAGATTCAGGCATAAAACCTACACATGTCGCACATTCTTTTATGTTAGTGTACATCCTATATTTATTTGAATGCACACATCACTAACTCTCACAATGTCTGAATTACTTTTATTATCCATCTCTACTTTGCCAAAGTCTTTTGCTTTGTACACAATAAAGAATTCCTTGTTGGGAGTAATATGATACGAAGCTGCTGAGTCAACGACCCATTTAACACATGAATCTACAACATGACATTCTTCATCTACAAAAGAAAGCAACACCACTTCTTCATTTGTTACAGGGGTTGTAGTATTTTCGTCATCAGCTGCGTTCTAACTTCTTTGATTTTTATTGTCTTTATTCTTCCAAGCCTTGCAATTCCTATTGATGTGCCCTTCTTTGCCACAATGGTAACATTTGAACTTTCTTCTAAACTAGGATTGCGATTGTTCCTTTGGTTTTCTGGGCAGCCCTCTACTATTGCTTCTCCTCTTATTCTCTGTGACAAGGGCCTAGGAATTATCGATTCCCACCTAGTTTTTTCTTTTAGTTTCTTTATTGAACATACTATTTTTGACTTAGACTAAAGATAGTTTCCCACTTGAAGTAGAGTTACTTAGGGACACCACCAACGTCTCCTAACTATCTGGCAAAGAACTCAAAAGTAACCGTGCTTATAACTCATCATCCAGCACTAAGTTCATGGTACTCAATTGATTCACCATATCTTGGAAGTCACTCAAGTGCTCAGCAATTCATGGTACTTAGTTGATTCACCATATCTTGGAAGTCACTCACATGCTTAGCAACAGACCTTCCATCTCTGTACTTGAGATTCACCAGTTTCTTAATTGCGAAAGCTTTATTCTGTACAATCTTTCTCTCATACAGATCTTGTAGATTGGGCATTTGTCTCTATGGCCACATGATGGAATACGCTAATAGCCATCCACTGTTTAATTAACCCAATGGTCTTTTGGTGCATTTTTTTTTTCCAATTTTCTACTCTCACGTCTCCTAGCCTTGCATATCCTTTCTCTACATGATCATACAAATATTTGTAGAAAAGTATACCCTCCATTTTTAGCTTCCAAGTGGAGTAATTTGTTGTTGTTTGCTTGATCATGGTACCCATATTCTCCTCCATTTAATTTACACAGCACAATTGAGCTCTGATACCACTTGTTGGGCTCAAGGACTGATTGATAGTATAATTAAATGATACCAATGTGTGGCACTAAGCACCAAAATAATTCTGATAGAATTAAATCTACCAATCGGCATAGCGCAACAATAATAAATACATGCAAAGCTAAAAGAAAGTGACAATAAATTTTAACCTGGAAACCCCCAAATATCGGAAGAAAAACCATGGGATAGATTCCGAAAAATATTTCACTATATTTAGGATAACTATAAAATATCATTTCCACACTCTTTAACCCAAGAGGTAAATATAGTGTTTCTCGGTAAGAACTCTCCTATTCAAATACTACAATTTTGCAGTACCAAGAAGTAATAAAGATGATACCTAAAGATATTCTCGGTATATTTACCCACACCTTAGACTCTCTGGGATTTACTCACACTCTCTATTTTTCCTCTCATTCTCAGAAAATAATACACTTTCTGGGTATCTCTCTCACTAGCAGTTCTCTAATTTTCTAGCTGCTTGATCTATGTCTTCAATTGAATGATCTTGCTCCTATTTTATAGAAGTGATGCACAATGTGAACATGATCTGTGCATCACGGCATCGAAAAGGAAAAAAATGCATAGATAGTTGTTACATTGTTCAACCTCCAACTTGTTGCAATTGATGCCATGTTTCATGGCTTTTACATTTTCTCATTTTTCAGTTGCACTTTCAGTGGCTAGACCCACATTTTGAACTATGAAGTAGCAGGTGAAGCAAATGAAATTTGAATCATAGGAATGCAGTGATATTAAAACCTCTATGAACCTTCATTCCACACGTGACATGGTGATCTCATCATTCACACTGTTATCTTATCCAAAGATGTTCAACATGGTGTGGTGCATTTTGACCTTACACCATTACCTCAGTTTCATGAGCGGCTCAAGAGAATTGCCCAAGCTTCCATAAAAACTACCCCACACCTCCAACACTCACATAGGTAAATCCATCAAGTATACACTATGGTCAAACACACTACTCAATCATGAGCTATAGATTCATTAAGAATATAAACTCTCCCTTTATTTCACTACTATCATACACTATCCTTCAAATATTATTATACATCATAGGGATGAACTAAAATGGATGGTGTTTAAATGATTGGTAAGTGACTTATTTTTACCCATATGAACTTAACCTTTGAGGAATTCTCAAATTTAAATTAGATTATCTTCACTCTTAATATGTAAATTGGGGAAAAGCCTCATTCGATCCTTTCAATGCATCCTCATCACTAGTATTTTGCTTAGTAATTTTGTCGAATGATCTACATACATCTCTAATCTCAAGTAATTTATTAAGAGAGCTCTAGTACACTTCATCTCATATCCAGATCAATTTGGATGATTTTCCAAATGACAACACCACCATACAAGTTAAATATAGTTAATATTAGAGTGGCATCAACTGCACATGGATATCTCCACAACAAATCAACTTTTAGAATATCATCGACACAATTTTGTAGGAGGTAAAACACTCGTGTTTTCATATTTAGTAGTCTGGAAGCCAATTTTTTTTTTCTTTTTCTTCTTTTAATTTGACCGAATTTTGCTTTGCTGTCAAACTCAAAAAACACCAAGATCAAGTTTATAGAATCAGGAAAGGAAATCACGTTACATAAAACCATTTTAAGAAATGCATGCTCAATTACCGTAATATTCGAAACAACTTTTTTTTTTCCTTGATGAATGCACATAATAAGCCGCAATGATATTTGCTCAACACATTAGGAATATATTGCTTCAAACTTCATACATTGAAAAAGTTTACAGTTCGACAATAATACTATTTTAATATTCTAATCAACAATTTACAATAATGGCACGATTCTAACTTAGTTATTTTGCTTAACAAAATGCGTGATTACAGATATAATTTCAATCAATTATCATTTTTGTAATTCTGAAATATTGATATTATTGAAATCAATCATAACAATTTCAATCATAAATAATATAAATAATGTAGATGTAAGAAAAATTATTCGAAGACGTGTCTATCATGATAGGTAAATGGAAATCAACGCATACTTTTTTTCCTTTTATATATCACAAAATTAATTTTATCTCTCTATCTATATTGAATAACAAGGCTGATGCTAAAAAGAATTTCGGATCCAAAAGACTTACCTGCTATTTGTCTTGCCATTGCAATCCAATACATTCTTGAATGTAATAAACTTTCACATGTCCTAGACTCAAGAACAGATTAGGCAAATGCATCCTCCATGGAAGAATGAAAAGTTGGACTTGAAAGCTCTTATCTCGTTACTCTTCAAACATTTTCTGTGGCCTATACCACTCTCCAATAGGAACCCAAGTCAGATATTTTGTACTATACTGCAGAGGGCGAGTCACATAATTAACTCTATCACTAATCATACGAAAGCTCAACTTCAAAACACATACACATTAAGATGGAGGCATAAGAAAAGAACGCTCTTAAATATATAAGCAAAGAAATCTTCCAATCAATTAAGACCAATCCTTGCTTCAACGATGATCAATGAAAGGGACAGAATCTTTCGATTTGCAATTAATCTTAATTCCTCTAAAAGCTACTCTCTGTACAGGTATGATATGAATTCAGCATTTCAGTTCTTCAATTTTCGGAAAAACTATTATTTAATTTCTCTTTAATGAGAGACATGAAGTACACGTATTGACGGATACTTTGGCGGAAATTCGTGTTATGAAAGATAGTTGCTTGGTATGAAGCACTTAATAGTTGAGATTTCAGTTTTTGACATTAGATAATAAACTCAAACTTGGTTATAAGGGATGGAATTCTTCTGAATATGCTTATAATTTCTCTCTTCTTCCTCTGCTTCATGTTCTTCAAACACTATTTCTAGAGAATAAATTAAGAACAAATGCCTAAATTGACCCCTAAAAAATGTATAAGATGATAAATTAGTCCTTCAGATTTTAAAAATTTCAAATTAGTTCCTCACATTTAAAAAAAATGGACAATTTGATGCCTTTGTACAAGTCCATACCATTAAAAAAATGGATTTGAATCCTTTAAAATAAGATGGCCACTTTAGAAGATAAAATAAGGACTTTTATTCTTAAATTAATATAGTGGAAATGACCTCACTTTTATTTTTATTAATTCAATGGTAAAATCTATATATTTTACTCCATAAAATGAGATCTTTACTTTAGATGATCCAAATGTTAAAAAATCATTGTATGAAATTGTATAAAGAGATTAGTTTGTCTTTTTTTTTAAAAAAAAATGAAGGATTAATTTGTTTCTCAATATATTTCTGAGGGCCAATTTAGGTATTTTGTCATAAATCAATTTTGAGAATCTAAATTAAGAAAATGACAAACGAAAAATTCAACAGACTTCGATTCAAACAATCAAATTACAAATCAAACCATAGTTTCTTCCGTCGATATGATTATATAAACTATTGAAGAACCTGCTTCAACCGTACCAGAAAAAATAAACCTATTTTTAAAATTAAATTCAAAATTAATCAAAACAATATATCATTTTTTCATAACGACTCCAAAGAAATCCACTTCCATCCTGATATGCATACAATTAATCTTCTATTCTCTTTCAATGAATAGTCGAATCTAGTCTTTGTTGTCCCAGACAAGTTTATTTCAATTGGTTTCCTAAAATAATATACTCACTTTAAAAACGCAACAGCGTGCCCGCCGTTGTAAATGACTTAATCAGTTAAAATTTAAGCTTGACTTGTAAAAACTATGACCCAAACTTATCTCCCTTATTTAAATAAATTCAATTTATGGCTTAAGCTTGAGTTGTTCAAAAATATAAAATCCAAATTTGGCACGTTTAGCTGACTTATGGCTTCTTTATTTCTTTTAACAAATTCTTCTGTACAATAATGTCTAAGTTCATAGATTTATGTAGGTGGAGCCTTTTCTTGTCAATGTTTGTTAGTATGCTCTTGCTTCACTCTTATTTGAGTGTTGAGCCTTTATTTTGAACAATCGAAAAAGAGTTCATAGATTTAATGTGCAATTGACATCTTTATAACAAAGTTAACAAATTAAATAATATTAGTTTGAAATTTTAATTTAGATAAGTAATAATAATATTAAACAACATTAAAATAAAAATTATATATCATCTACACTTTTATATAAAATTATAATTTTATTATGATTGAATGACTTGTTTGATTCAATTTGAGGACAAGGTGTATTACATTTTTTTTGCTGTATTTTTCTATTGAATCTAACTAGTTGAAAGTTATGAATTTTGTATATTCTTGAAGTCTAACCACAAAAAGAAAGAAATAAGAAACAACTCGCAAACTTCTTCAAGGGAAATGCGTCTATAGTAATATATATGTATATCCAACCAACTTTCAAGAGCATGAGAGAAAGTTAGATAGAAGCAAAGTAGCTATAGTAATGCCTGTGAATGGCAGCTATGGGCATATTTAATCATAATTTTTTTCTCATATTTTATTACGCAATAACTAATTTTCACTCACTAAAACGTACGAACCTATGCAAATCTATATGGTATCCCCAATATTTGGAACCAACAGTGTTTTGGAATATTTTGAACATTGCAATGAGCAAATTATTGGTGGTGGAGACCCAGCTAACCTTTAGTTGTTTCACTTTTCGTCTTCCTCAAAAGAATCATGTATTATTTAAGTATACTTGTATATATATCGAGAGAGGACTTAACAACACATCCCAAAGCAAAATACAGTATCTTTCTTGCCCTCGTCACTTACTTGCAATCAATAGGAATTAATCAAGAACAACTACGGAGAGATGGGAAGGAGTCCATGTTGCTCTAAGGAAGGCTTGAACAAAGGAGCGTGGACAGCTATGGAAGACAAGATTCTCACTGAGTACATTAAGATTCATGGTGAAGGGAAATGGAGACAGCTGCCCAAAAGAGCTGGTATGAGATGTATTATACACATGCATGGTTTCATATATAGATCACTTGGAAACTTAATTACGATCTAAATTTCATCTGACATATAATCTAATATCTAATATAATGGGTTCATGCAATGCAGGTCTTAAGAGATGCGGGAAAAGTTGCAGGCTAAGATGGTTGAATTATCTAAGACCTGGCATTAAAAGAGGAAACATTACCAACGATGAAGAGGAGCTTATAATCCGGCTTCACAACCTTCTCGGGAACAGGTCAGTCATTACTTTATTAATACTTTATATTTAGAGAAATTTATAGATATTTTAGAATCAAGATTTTTTTATTTATCTTTATGCATGAATATGTATTGGCTGATTGGGTGAAGTTATTGATTTTTCCAACCTTGATTATAACTTGTGTGTTATAATTAAGGTGATATACATTCAGCATTATATAATTAGAAAATTCTGCTAAGCGCATAATAAATAATTCTCGTTGTGCATGGTGTTGAATTCGATATTCAAGTTTCGGCAAAAGTATCCAAAAGATATAGCGCACTCCAACGACAAACAATCAAACAGAATATAGTGACGATGAAGTGTGAAGTCAAATCAAGAAAGACGACATCTAGCTATGAGAATCATGCATATGCACCTTTTTATTTTTTTGGCGTGTGATGCACCAGCTTGTTTACATCATTGCTACTCTTTCATATGTAAAAATTGACATCAAGTTCCATATATATCTTCACAAGTCATCATGAAGTGCATCAATAATTACGTATAATTATACTATTTACCAGATTTTACAGGTCATCTTTTAGCTGTATGAAATACACTAATATATATTTACTATTTCTGATCGGAGTAGTGACTCGTCCAATTCAAGTCAGAGTTAGTTTCTTAGATTCAGTTATAACAGATTTATAAGTCTGTTATTATGCAACCCTGGCACTGACTGGTGAAACTGGTCGGAATCCGAGTAACATAGCTTGTATTGTATACAATCCCTGTCTTGGATGATTCTAAATGACACCAATTCATTCTCCCATTTCCCAGATTTCACTCAGCTCTCAACTCTCTCTACTAAGTCCTCTTTCGCGTTTTGGTTTCAGGTTCTAATACCTCACAACTGCTTCAAACTATTAAGGATATATAAGAGATGAATTGAATTTGTCATACAAATAAGTTATCCAAAATTACTAGTGATTGGGGTTGCTTTATCAATCTAAAGTTGTAAACATGACCTTAGTTTAAGTCACATGCCATCATATTAGTGTATGAATTGTCACTAACAATCACATAATTCAATTCACCACATTATCTCTTCATTATCGTGAATATCCACTCTATCATCATTAGATAAAATTAATAAATAGGATAAATGAGAGCCACCATTACATCAAATAATGATAAAATAAATATGTCATGTAGACACTCAATTTTAAATGTACAAATAACATTACTGGCAGACAAAAATAGGATTTCTTTTTTATGCAACAAAAGAACAAGATACATGATTATGTCAATAATGTGTTTTCTTATATATCCCTGCTAATCATCTTACTATAACGAATGATTTCACGGTACATCAAAATCTTGATATTTCTGCCCTTTTGTTTCATTTCCTAGTAGTATATATGTAGATATTATTTGTGATTAGGACAACGGCATTAACACTTAGGAATGAGAGCTTTATCATTTTAATGGTCCGATCCTACCTAGCTTGAGCACGATTGCCTCCAATAGGAGGATACCTGTGATTTAGATAATTATAGAGTCTATTAAATATAAGTTCATTAATGTATATCTAGTACAATTTAAGTTTTTAGATCAAATGTTTCATGTCATGGTATCAAATCTTCTATAACTAAGTGGTCTAGAATTTAATCTTTTTGTCCCAATTCTTCTAAATTATATTGTTCATACTTCAAGTCTAAATAAAACACTTGCACAATGGAATGTGCTAAATATAAAGTTATTCATATGTTTCTACTCAATAACTTTACGTCTAGGAGAGATAATTCTCACTTAGATAGCGTAGAATTCTTTTACAAGTAGATGAACAATAAAAATAATACTAATAACAATATTGTATTAAATTTAGGTGGTCCTTGATTGCTGGGAGGCTTCCAGGACGAACAGACAATGAAATCAAGAATTATTGGAATACCAATATCGGCAGGAAACTTCAAAACGGTGCCCCAAGCTGCTCCATCATCACAAGTGGTGCAAGAAGCTCATCAAACTCGGTCCGACAGGATCCAAACCTGAAAAGCCGAGCCTGGAACTGTCCCTACCCAGAAAATAAGGGCTCTCGTGTGGTCCAGACTAAAGCCACAAGGTGGCCTAAGGTCACACTCACCAAGGAAATTCCTAAACAAAATGAAGGTATTGACAACATCACCGTCGTCATTGATAACGACAAAATGAAGGGGTCATCACCATTGTCGCCATCATGGGAGAGTAACAACAATATTGACCCGTTGGATTTGATGGCGGATTTTCAGATGGATAGCAGTCCCTTTTCGGAGCTCTTCAAGATGGACTTTCCCCATGCATCATCATCATGTTCGGAAAATAAGATGTTGGAAGAAAGTGGTAATCGTCGCACGGTCGATGATGAGGAAGACCAGTTATTTCCTAAATCATCCAATGACACCCACTTTCCTTGGGTTGGTGATTCATTGTATGATATAGATTTTGATTTTCAACCAATGGCAACTTTTATGGAGTTTGGATTTGATTGGGTTTGAAACAATTAAGCCAAAAAAAAGAAAAAAACTGAACTTGTGTGTGTTTTGATTATTATATTTATTTATATTTAAGAAATGATTATGAATAAGTTTTCGCCTCAAAAGATTCCTTTTTTTTTTTTATTGCAATACATTAAGATAAGATTGCATATATATATATATATATATATATATATATATATATATATATATATATATTGATTCCTATCATTAATAGTGATTTATAAATGCCCTTTATAACTCAAGTAACATGAATTTGTACTAGTGTTATAATAGTACTACGTGAATTATATTTGCGCTTTTTGAGTGATGAGATTAAAACAATAAGTAATAATGCGAATATAATACAAGTAAAAAAATAAAAAGATAATTATAAAGTGAGAAATTAAAGAATGTGTGTAAGTGCAGTTGTACCGGTTAAAAGAAGAGTGATATTTATAATTTTATCATTTTAATATTTAATTCTCATTAAATAAAAATATTATTCTAAGAAAAACAAAATTATAATGATCAGCAAGCCTCTTTACTTATATATAATACTAGTCATTCGACCCATGCAATGTATGGGATGATAATGAAAAATAGTTTATTGACCAATAATGTAAATAAATAATAATTTATCTAAATAGATCCTAAAGAAAATTGAGTATATAAACTTATTTTGAAAATAAGTTAATAGTTAAATAATTAAATAAATAAACAAAATATAAATGAGTATCGATTTAAAATGAATCATTCTATTTTATATTTTATTCTGAATATAATTTTTAAAAGGTTAAGAAAATCTTAATAGACAACATTTAACTAACAATAAAAAAAAACTATTTTATGAAAATTTTGTATGTTTTGATAGTTGAAATTGATGAATAATGAAATAAAATAAATGGATATATTTACAATATCATATACTATTAATATGAATGACAATAGATATTCATGAAAAAGGGGATATGTCTCTCACACCCTGATCTCATTTAGAATTTTGTCCCTATTCTCTATTTCTTATGAAGAATTGAATCTGTACATGTATTTGAGGATTTATTAAAATAATTAAAAAAAATTAAAAAGTATTTTGATATTTGAAATATAAATATGCATAATATTCATTCCCTTTCAGAATATTTATCCACTTTTACACAATTTCATATTTTAAAATATCTGTCAATTTCGTGTTTCAATAAAGTATTAATTTTTTTTAGAATACTACCCTAATTAATTTCACATGTTCAAAACATTTCATTTAATATTAGTATGCTATATTAATTAGGAATGACTATTATCACTCATAAACGTCAATTGCCACTTCTGCTACCTATAGTTTTTAGTTGTATTTTCTAAAATGCCTTTCTCATATTTTAATCAAAATAATGATTTAACATTTATTATTCATGATTAATCATAATTCTATTTTAATTTATTATTGTTATTACTTCAATTGAAAATAATCCAATATCATAAAATAGTTAAATTGTTGTGCAAAACTAAAAATACTAAGACTCAATTGATGTAAATTTTTTTGTTAAGAACAAATTTCAAATTGAAAATGTTAGACCAAAGGGTTCTTTAGTCTTAAAAATAAGGTAACTCGATATGTTGAATTATTTATATTAAATTAATTTTTAGTACTTTTTTCTTGTACATATGGCATATTCATATTTAGTAATGATCTTTACTGTTATCCATTATTAGTTATTGAGATTTTTAAAAATTCACTATTGTATTTTTCATGTATTATTGTATTAAAAAACTTTTAAAAAATAATTTGATTTATAAACATAAATGATTGGGGATTCCTAATAATATTACAATAATATTTCAATAATTTGATTTATAAATATTACACTTTACTTACCATCGGAGTCCAAAATTGAAGTACATGTTTTATGAATAGTTCATGCTATGTTAGCACACGGAACCAACATTTCTCTACAAAAGTATGTTGCCAAATTAAATTGTTTGGAAACTATCTAAGTGGATGATGTAAAATGCAACATCAAACCTTTATTAGGTATTTTAGAAACGTTATATATAAAGCATTTAATGAGGAGTTGTAACAGACAAATATGAGTGACAACAATCATTCCCCCTATTAATTAATATGTATGAATATATTAATACATTCATTATATTTTACTCAATTACCGATGTCATTTATTATTTTTCTTAATATCTACGTTTGGCAAATAAATTATTAATTGGCCCAAAGTTTAATATGTTCCCATTCTCATCCTTTTTTTTTTTCAGGTAACCCCCGTGGGTATCCACTTCGATGATTTTTTTTAATCATCCTAACCATTTACATATTTTTAGTAAATTAAAATATTTAATTTATAAAAATATACTTTCTAGTTAATATAAAATAATGAATAAATTTAATTTATATTATTTCAATTACACCTCATTTCCTTCTACATCATTTAGCAAATATTCTCCAAATGAATATTTTTCAGATTCCTCCATAACCATATACAAAATAAAAACCTCATTTCTCAATGGTTATTAGGTCCATTATATTATCATAAATTATCCTCTGAATTTCATTCATTGAAGAAGATCATCAGATAATTACTCTCTGTCATATTCTAGCTCTTTAGTGAAAGACAACTTTGAAATTAATTGAGTGGAAATCATTTGGGTATAACATGGACTTAAACTCTTTCAAAGACCTTTCATTTGAATTAAATAACTTTTTAATTTCAAATAAAGATAAATTCTTTAGCTATAAATTTT
Organism: Dalbergia cultrata; assembly: GCA_031216105.1. Lineage (NCBI taxonomy): Eukaryota > Viridiplantae > Streptophyta > Magnoliopsida > Fabales > Fabaceae > Dalbergia > Dalbergia cultrata. Next base: position 51,604,494 of record CM062346.1, read on the forward strand.
GGATAGAAAGATATTCAAAAAACTAATTTTTTTTTATGACAATATAAAACTCTTAGCTTTAAAAATACAATATTTGTCTTCAAAATTTGGAAATATAATATTAAAATTATTGATAAGTAATGAATATTATATATTACCATAAGTAATGAATATATTGATTTAAATATAATGGATCATATTACCATAAGTAATGAATATTATATATTAATTAATTAATTGATAATTAGGAGTTTATAAATAAAGTAACATAACTTATCGGATTTAAACTTTTTTAAACACTTATATTTTAAAAAATAAACAATATAATTTAAAATTATTTTTGGTGATTTATTTATTTTATTTATCACTAATTATTTTACATAACTCCAATATATAAGGTCATCAAAATAATGTACAATTTTTTTTACCATGTAAATTCCAGCATAAATTGTCCAAATACTAAAATGATTGTTATGAATATTGAAATTCTATAAATTAATGATAGTAAACTAATGATACATAATAGTTATGATTATAATTTTTTTTAAAATATTAATGATTAAAGGATGAAATTTGTGAGCTCTAAATTACTCCGAAAGTTATACCAAAAAACCTAAAGGAATATTCAATATTAGTATTATAGATTTAATTAAATGTCAATAAGTTTTAAATATATTTAATTTTTGTAATGCAATCTTGTAATTAAATACTAGTGATTGTCAATGATATTCTAATAATATATTATAATTGTAGCTTTATTGTTTTGAAAAATAATTAATGATTGACTTCTTAAAAGCTATGGGTTCTAAATCATTCTCGTTGCCACATCTGAAAAATTCTCCCTCACAGGAGTCTGAAATATTAATATTATAGATAGATTATAGATTATAGATTATTATAAATAACTCCAATATATAAGATTATCAAAATAATGTACAACATTTTTTGCCACATAAATTTTAGCATAAATTGCTCAGATATTAAAAATAATTATTATGAATATTGAAATTATATAAATTAATGATCATAAACTAATGATATGTAGTAATTATAATTAAATTCTTTTAAAAAAATCAATTAATAAAGTTATAAAATTTGTGGACTCTAAATTACTCTACAAGCTACACTAGAAAACCCAAAGGAGTGTTAAATATTAGTATTATAGATTTAATTAAATACTGATAATTTTTAAATATATTTAATTTTTGTAGTGCAATTCTGCTATTAAATACTGATAATTGTTAATGATATTATAATAATATATCATAATTACAGTTTTATTTTTTCAAAAAATAATTAATGATTATATATTTAAAAACTATGAGCCCTAAATCATTCTCATTGCAATACCTAGAAAACTTTCCTTCATAGGAGTCTGAAATATTAGTATTATAGATAGATTATAAATTATATATTTTAGATTATCCTTTCTTCTTTGTCACGATCTGACTTAGATAATGACTAGCACGTGAGGGATCTCATATTAAACTCATAATAAACCTGATTAATTCTTTTTTCATAACTAAAATTTGAAACTATAGCTGTAATAATAAATAAATAATATATATATATATATATATATATACACACACACACACACACACACATACTGAGTTGATCCTTTATAAAAGATGCATGAACGCTATATCATTTTAAATACAAAAGGAATCATAATAAATCAAAATGCAAAATGTGCAAATCTGTGGTTTGGGACCATGCCCTCAACATTACTCGAGCGCTCTACAAAAAGACAAGTACTTCATAGCAACATGAAACTTACCCAACTGGAAATAAACTATAACTGAGAGGATGGAGGTGGAGGATATCTAAAGCCGCACTGGTATTTGTGAGGAAAAAAGGAAAGAAGTGTGAGTTTTATCACAAAACTCAGTCAGTGAATCTTCACCCACAATCATACATATGACAAGAAGGAAAAATACATAAACAATAACGTAACACTTGTAAATCATTTCAAGTATAATACATAATAGCTATATTAAAATTGTTACAATCTTAATTCATTTCCAATTCCCAAGAAATTACAAAAGAGAACAAACTATCCATAAAATGAAAAGGGTGGTGCTCAGTCCTTTGCAAATAAGAGCACCTAGCTGAGATTTTAACGGTCCCTCACAAAACCACATCCCTCGTGGGCTGATCTAACATGTGGATAATTGCCTTTCATGGGCTTTGTACACCAAAGTTAATGGAATAATAGCCGTTAAATCACAACTCTACTCTTCTAAATGATTTCCTATTCTACTAAGTCATACAAAGGGAAGTTTTACCAATTTTAAGTTCAACGTGTCGTAGTTCCTAAGTGTAAACATAAAGTCAAATTCATTTCATTAATTATAATGATTCCAACTTTCATAAACAAATAAAAACCAGGAGTTAAATCATATAAAAACATTTATAGAGTAATTATGGTCCTGCATGCATCTTCCAAATCATGGATTTTCATCTAGCTTTTCAACAAAAGTATTTCTAACTATTGCATATTTTTATATAAAATTATATTATGTAAGAATCCATTTTTAGAATTTTTAAATACTCCGTAACCTAGAAAATAATAATATGATGACCAAAATAAGGCCATGAGATCAAACCCACTTACATGGAGGAGTGGAATGTGAAGAACCACTACCACGAGAGCTCCAAAGAGAAGAGATGTCGCCAATGTCTGCCATGAAAACTATGAAACTCATCAATGATCTATGGGCATATACTCCTAGGTTACTTTAGATCTACTCTAACAACATTAGGAGAGCATCCCCACTTAACAACAATGAGAGAAATTAACAACCTAACCTAAGAACATAAGAGAAAGGGGAGGAAGAAGACATAACTATCAACACATACATGCCTTGAAGCTTGGGGGAGGATGGATTTGAATGGGATTGAAAAAAAGTGTGGGAGGAGCGTTTGAGAGTGATGGAATCGGTGGATTTTGGGGAAGAAACCTAAAGGGGAGGATTTTATAAGGGTTGGGGGTGTTCTATAAGTGGAATGACGCCATTTGGTACTATTTACAATTATAGTATATGACCATTATAGAGGTCAAGGGTATAAAAAACCCCCCCTTGGGCTAATATAGGACCGTTATAGTGGTTGACAGACTACCCAACATAACCCAATCCATCCCTGCATCCAAAGTCTCTCCGGCAGCATGGGTGAGTTCTGGGGAACCTTGAGGCTGTACGAAACTTATTTGCTGATACATGTACCTCAAATATTACATTCTTATTCCATGTACTTTAGTAACAAATAAATGTTTGCCTTCTCCTATTTTCTTGGCAATAAATGGAGTGAAAATTTTTATGGCACTGTGTGTAAAATCATATATAGAAATCATCAATAAAATTTTCATCTTATTTTTGTTTCTTAGCCAAACATACCCTAATAGATGATCAAAAGTAAAACACCTAAATCAATCATTGGCAATATCATAAAAAGATGCATTGGTTGTTGACAAAGAGGAATTAGTCCCAAGTCTTGACAATTGTAAAAATCAGACTACAATGGTCCTTAAGTTACTTGCCACCAGTTGTAAGATGTTGATTAGGCCAGTAATTCATATTTCACGTGGATTCTTGTGACAAGAACAATGAAGTACATTGATCTCTAAGGTGCTGCAAACAATAGCAATACAATCCCACATAATGAGGAAGGAAACAGATCTAAGATCACAAGAGATATGGAGTGATTGAAGCTTAAGGAAAAATTGGAAGACAGCTTGCGAGAGCAGTTCCAAATGCTACGAGCGTCCAACCCTTGTAGTCCAATGAGTGTCAGTGACCTATATCTAGCTCCTAGTGTTGCCATTCCTAAGGACTTCAAGATGCCCAAGTTCATAAAATTCGACGAAAGCACCAATCCTATCACGTAACTTCGAATTGACTGCACCAAGATAGGAATATGGTCCAAAGATAAGAATTTCTTAATCATCTTTTTCCCTGAGAGCTTGGAGGGCATTGCATGGGAGTGAGACATGCAGATGGATCAAACAAGAATCAAATGTTGGGTGGACTTGGCATAACCTTTCACCAATCAATACAAGTTCAATATGAATGTCGCACCCACCAGAGATCAGCTGCAACGATTAAGAAAGAAAGGGAGTGAAATATTCAAAGATTATGCTCAAAGATGGAGAGCTATAGCTGCTAAAGTTGTCCCACCAATGCTAGAGCAAGAAATGTGTTCATGCTTCATTCACACAATAGAGGGCCCATTCTTTAAGAATATGTTGGGGTCCCATGTTAAGGAGTCCGTGGACTTGGTAGAAATCGAAGAAAGAATTAAGGCAAATATCCAAGAAGGGAAGGTAGAGTTAACAGAAGATGAGTTGCAATCCAAGCAAGGGTCATTTTACAAAAAGAAAGAAAATACTATAAACTTCATACAACTACATCACCCACCCCAATCCTACAAGTCAACCTTCCAACCGAATCACTATCCATCCTATCAATACCCATACCACCCACCGTCCATACTTTATCCATTTCCTATACACTATCCACCTCAGCCATATCAAGTCACTCACGTCTCTTCCTTTCAATAACATGCACCCTTCAAAGCCATGCTTCACCATACCATCTTTCCAAATCACCAAAGAGCCTATCTCAACATCACTGCCCCTAAACCACCAAGACACAGTCATCCCTTGCCCAACTTCAAAATAAGTAACTCTAAATTGTTTAAGAACTTGCGCCATGAAAATCTGTTAGCTCCATGTCCTACTGTACTGTGACACCCCCGTATCCTCATTGGTTCAATCCAAATTAGGTGTGTAAATATCATTCCAACACTCTCGGCCACTCGATCGATGACTATAAGAGCTTCAGAGATGCGATGTGGGATTTGATTGATGCCAAAGCTATAGAAGTACAATACGTAAGAGTATAAGATGCCCTTGTCGAGAATGGTGCTGCCTGAATATGTTGTTGAACATTATTGCAACTTTACTACTTTTGTTTGCTTATGTCTTAAGACTTGTGCATGATTATGTATGGTTCCTTTTCTAGTTATCATATCATTTGTTTCCCTTCTTATCATTCTTATTCTTTCAACTCCATTATCCTTTTTCTTTAATCCTCTCCTCTCTAAGACTAAGGTAGAAATTAACTGTGAAAACCCATTAATTGTTTGTTGTGTTACAATGAGCTTGAATAACCATGATCATGATGAAAATCCTAAACTATACGAATAATCTGAAGGCTAGAAAATGACAAATAAAAAATCAAGATACCACCATCACTTAATGGAATCACACAGTTTGACGTCATAATGGCAAGAGCATTTGGTCTCAAATGATTTGGTCAAACGGTTCAGTTTGAAGTAGATCAAGCAGATGACCTAGGAAAATACCCGGACAAGAAAGCACTACAAAGAAGGAGTAGCCTAAGGTTCCTAGGATTGGTAATCAAAAGTAGTTAGAAGAAACCAAAAAAATAAAAATAAAAAAAGAAAAAAAAAAGAGAAAAAGAAAAAAGAAAAGCTCGCTAGATTCAAATCACAAGACAATCTAGGCAAAAATTAGAGTAAGAAATACCCATTAGGGGGAAATTAAAAAAATGATGACCTGGAAAACACATCAAGGAAGAGATCATAGATAATTTAAAGAAGCCCAAACTGGTGCAATTTGATCTGGTGAGGACAAATAAAAACAGAAGAGAAGAAGTCGGCGCTCATATGCCGACTTGATTCTCGCATAGAAGAAGTTTATAGTCTTGGTCATGGATTCAAGCTCAATGTAATTAAGCAATCAATAAATGTGTTAATCTGATTAAATCTGCACTTTTTTCAATCTCTGACCATACAACAATCACACATCTAGAAATCCTTACCATAGCCACACAAACAACTATAGCCTCCACCAAAATCAAATCAATCAAAATAGGGATTAGAACCCAAAACCATAGAACCAGACATCATCACCCAATCACAAACCTAACAAATATCATAACCCATCCTAACCAAGATTGCAGTAACCCACCATCTTCGATAAACCCAAAACCCCACCTACCTCGGAGTTCTATTTAGCCAGCCACCCATTTGCCCATCCATGAACAGAACCACCACTGTGAATACTACTCCCTTCCATCATTATCAAAAGGTATGTTCTTTCAAGAAATGCATTTTGTTTTGTCCATACTTCTCTCGAATCACAAATATTCATACAAAGTCAAGAGGCATTAGCTAACAAGAGTTTAGATCAAAGAATGCCAGAAGCAAGAAAAGAGCTCGGAAGATTGAAAATAGTTTCGACAGAAGTTACAGTAGAATCATGACTGGCATCGACATAGGATAGGGGCAAGAGTTGAAAATCCATGTGCAATCAAAAGATGAAAATAAAATAAACTATCCACAACACAAGTCAAGAGCAATGGTTCTTTGAACAAAATGACTCATTTGGATCAGAGTAATGCTTTCTAAGGGAAACAACATTTAGACACAGCAAACTGGGGCAATTTTTTCTTTTTCATTGATAAAATCAGGTCATTCATTCTTGCATTATCAGATCATATAGGAATATCATCATTCTAAACTGGGGAAATTTTTTTAATTCATTCATCACCAAATCATTCAGCCATAGTGTCATACATATTAGATCATTCATCATATCATCATTCACCATTTTGAACTAGGCATTTTTGTTTATCCACTTAGGTAATTAACGTTCTTTTTTCTCCACTATTTGTGAAATCATTCATCACTAAATCATCTAGACATAGTGGTCACAAATCATTTCATTCATCATATCATCATTACATCATCCGATCATCCCACGACATTCACTTCCTTGCACCGTTAATCATTACCTTTTTGTAAATATAACGCGCTATTCAATGCAAAGCATTTCCTTTTTTATCAATCCTGATCATTCATCTTTATCCTATCACGTCATATTTTTACAATCATCACATCATTTAATCTTATGCATTTTTGTAATTATTATTTAACAATTTACCTTTCACAAATTTACATGTTTTCACAAATTTACATGCTTTTACAATTTATATGCTTTCTCGAATTTACATGCTTTCACAATTTTATATGCTTTTACATTTACATGCTTTCACAGTTTTAAATGCTTTCACATTTACCTGTTTTCACAATTTATCTACTTTAACAATTTATATGCTTCCACAAATTTACTTGCTTTCACAGATTTATCTGCTTTCACAAATTTACTTGCTTTCACAATTTACCTGCTTTCATAATTTACATGCTTTCATGACTTTACATGCTTTCATAATTTACATGTTTTCACAAGTTTATATACTTTCATAGATTTTAATTTCACATGCTTTCATACGTTTTGATAGATTCTAATTTCATGTGCCTTTACTCTACTTTCACATTTACTTCCACAGATTTCAATTTCACATGCCTTTATTTTATTTTCACATGCCTTTATTTTATTTTCACATGCATTTACTTTCACAGAGTTTTAATTTCCCCTGCATTTATTTTCACATGCATTTACTTTCACAGAGTTTTAATTTCCCCTGCATTTCCTTTATTTTTGCATATTTCACTTCATCCTTTTAGATTTGTCATACATTTAGTTTTCACATAGATTTCATTACCTACTTAACATTAGCAATGTGCACTCATTTTGCAGTCATCTGACATCATTCATTTAAAGTATTAGCATCATGCATCATTCTCATTGAAATCATCAAGCATCATTTCAGATTATCATTTATCTCCATACAGTATCCATCAGAGCTCTTTTGCATTATCACTCTGCATTCATCATTTCCATCATACACTTATCATCATCAGCGTCACCATCATGCATCATGCATTCGGACAAAATGTGTGCTCAAATCTTTACTTGTCCCTTACAGCAAAACATCAATGTCACGGACTTATATTTTTCAGTAAGAAACAAGTAAAGAAGAACAACTGTGAACATCCCATTTTGTTCGATCAATTAAACAAGAAAATCCAAAAATTTGCACTTGCTCCAAAGCTTCATTTTTTTCTCATAGCATTCTCATTTATTCCATTTGAACCAAAAAATAAAAATTGACCCATAACCCATTTCTTTGGTGTTTGTTTGGTGGTGCTTATTTTTTGGGCCTTGTTTTTAGCCCAATTTCATTTCATGTAGTCAATGATTAGGTCCATTTTATTTAGATAATTAGTCCAACATAACAACCTGAAAACAGCCCAATCCATTTTAGTTTTTGCCAAAACTTCCAGCTACCAAAAAAATAAAAAATAAATAAAAATAAAAGTAAAAAAGAAGCAAATCAAATCTTATGACACAAGAAACAAAAGAAAAAAGAAAAAGAGGAGTTGAATAATAGAAGTGGCAACAATATGATGATGTTCTTCCTCGCTCTTTGCAAAAGGGGAATGATTGTTCAACTACAGCTAAGAAGGGAATGAACTGTGATCCCTATAGCCAACATGTAAAAATGAGATGATATGATTTTGGTCAAGGGAGGGACAACCATATATAGATCCACTGACAAAAAAGAGAAGAGGGAACGATTTCCATTTTCTAACACAGAGAGAAGTACCTGAAATAACGAGGAGTAACAACAGAAAGGGTGACAAAGAAGTGAGTTTTTATTTCAAATCAGAGGAGTAACCAAGTAGAGTGAATTCCAAAACACGTGTATATCATAATCTCTACATACATTTCTCTTTGATCTTCACTAATAACATCATCAAAATTGGTACTCACTCAAAGATCTCAAACTATTCCTAGAACTTAGATCCCCCACATTGAGCATAATCTCTATTCCTCTGTGACCAAAGGTTCAAAACCAATTCCCCACAACAATCCAAGCTATAGTCACAATTCACAAAGCCATTTCAGATCAAACCAGTATACACAAAATTCCTAACACTAACAAAAAACAATGGCAGTATAATCAATAAAGAGATAGAAGAGGGGAAGGGCGCGGCCTTACCTCACCAACGACCCAGCTCACCCAGCCGCGGCCTCCCCTCGTTGACAGGACCAACCACTGTCACGGGCTCCTCCTCCTTCCCTTTTGGTCGTGAAATGGCCTCCTTCTCTCTGCACCCACGCCGGTTTATATGGCCACCGCAGGTTGGCTGCAAGCCACCATGGGCTCAAGCATGGGTGTCGTGTATCCGCCACGCACCGCTGTTCCCCAATTCCCTTTCTGTCCATCCCTCTCTGCCGACGAGCTCGCGAGGCTCCGCTGGTACCCTGCATCACTGCTGTATCGAAGCCGCGGCAGTACCATCTCAGTTGCCTTCTATCGCGATTGTGCGACTCTCTCCTAGTCACCACCGCGACTCCGCCACGCACTCCCTCCTCCTCCTTTTCTCTTTATCTCTACCTCATCTTCTCTCTTTCTCGCTCTTTGTCTCTTTCTCTCTATTTGTGTTTGTGTCCGTGTGTGTGTGTGTGTGCTTGTGTTAGTGAGAGTTTATTTATTTATTTTTTTAAAAAAAGAGAGTTTGATCATTTTAGGTGGAAATTATTTCTTTTTTTTTAATCCACACGACAATTTGTGATGTTAATGTATGAATTATCATCCTTAAGTTTCACAAGATTGTAAGGGTTTATTGTATAGTTTATACTATCCTAAATCCTGTGCAGGAGTGGATTTTAATCTCTTTTATAAAAATCATTTCAAAACTAAAATCAATCAACACATTTTTATTTTATGCTTTTAATTAAAATCAATCAAACATATAAATATTTTCTACAGAATGACGTGGTTTTGAGTTCCTCATTACACCAGAGGATACGTTGGTGTAGTCATCAACTATCAAACTAAAATTAATTTTTTAAGTCATGCTCTCTTTTGATTTAATTCTCTTTTAACTTATTTATCTTACTTTATTTTATTTTATTTTATTTTATTTAACTTATTTTATTTTACCTCACTTTTATATGACTATGTTATAGATTTATTTTTTGTAAATACATAATGACTAATTTTAGTTTTATTCTTGCAAGTATATAATTACATTTTTGGGAAAAATAAATATATTATAATTATAATTAATTTGCATAATAAACTCTAGGATAACTATATTTATATGGATGTATTAGAGGTGCAGTGAGATTAAGTTTCCGCCCTTCTCTAATCATAATCAGACTCCCGAACCCCAAAACTCTTAAAAGACCAGTTTACAAACTAAAAGCTTTTCTAATTTTAACCAGAATTAAAATTGGTGCCGACTCCCGTTCATTTTCAACACATGTTGTCATTTGCATTATGATGCCCTTCGAGTACGTTGTGACACTCTACAATGTGGATTTTAAGGAGGTAGCAACTTCAAGTGAAGATTATTATTATGCTATTTTATGAGAGTGGCTATTGCTACTCCTAGTTATCTATTATTACTCTTCATTTATTTTCACTATATCTATATTTTCCTTTAGTTTTTTATCAATAAAATGAAAGAGTTCAAACTTGATCTCACTTGAGGGAGCTATAGGAATATAATGTATAATTCTTTTATAATGCTATGTATAAATTATATTTGATTTTTTTTAAATAATAGAATTAATGCATATACCCAAGGATAAATTTAAATTTATTTGGATATATTAGATACCTAGATAAATATTGTTTGAAAGAAACATGATTAATCTCATTGAATAATATCTATATTATATTTCGTTAAAATCATTATATTGTTTCCCGTGCGCAACAAAGGCTATAAAACTAGTAATATATCAAATAGAACCCGCAATTTATAGTTTTTTTTTCTCGAATATTGCATGGTTTCTCAATCACTCAGAAACCCACCTTTTTAATTCATTGAAAGCCCATCTACACAGTACGAGAAACAACGCAACAATATGGCAAAAGGCCACTATATGGAAGCAAGCCCAACAAAACCTAGGCCTCTTGTCCTGGTTCAAGAGTAGTAGAGTACAATAAGAGATAAGTTCTACATTCGCAGCTACAACAAGGAACCCTACTTGTTTATTTGCATACAAAAAATTACTCTAAGAGAGGGCCACTGCCACGGTAAGCCCAGTGCCAAGCTCACTGCGAGGGGTATCAGAGACTATCTCTACCTCACATGCTTTATTACTACTAACACCCTACCGAAATTATTTAGACGCACCTTAATGATAGTCTTTGGTCCTAGTTCATGTTGGACACCTACTATGGCACAGTATCCTCACCAAAAGAGACCCTACGTGTCACATGGAATCCTATTGAGGTCTTGCTATTCACTTCGTGCTGACAAGTTGCATTTATATATTCACCCATTTCATCCCTGTAGAAAGTGACTTGTCAAAATGCGTTTATCAAGTTCAATATCAAATCAGAATAGTTTACTTACAGTGTAATTGAGGCACACGAGTCATCGTTGGAGAAGTTGACTCCAATATTGGATCCTCTGAAGCTATGACCTCGAATACAGAAAGACAAATCAGTTCCACTAGACATATCACCCCCAAGAACCCCTGACAAGTTAATGACAGAGGGTTTTGGTTGTTGGGTTTTTGCTCTTTCACTAAAGCCCAATAGGGCCTAGTGTGTAAGAAGAGCCCAAAAAACCTAGAGCCCGTTACATCTAAGGGTTAGGTTTTCTAGGAACCCATATATATACTACACTTAACCATCTCCATAGAGAGAGAGAAGTTACAGAGGTAGAGGCAAGGTCATCTCCTGATAGAGAGAAAGTGCCCACACACTATCTCCTTCCCCTTGAGACATAGTCTGGAAGGTCTGCCGTCAATCGACTACAAGCAAAGCAATCGTGCGGTAACACAAGGATTCTCAGGCGAGGGAGATCATCAAAGATCGACACTCCGAGAGGTAACATTCCTTGTGTGTTTATGAAACAATGATGATTCGATAAGCATACCAATGTACTAGGTCCTTAAATCGCTTCCGCATAAATCCAATAGTTCCTACAATTGGTATCAGAGCCTGACTGTACATTGGTATGTGAATCTAGTTTCATTATTCATGTAATTAGTTTGCTTCGTGAAATATGGCACCTAGGATTCTATATTTGTTGATCATATGTGTTGTATGTTTATCTTTATAATTCTTTTCATAAAAATCAATGCTTTATTTGGTTTTCAACTTTAATCCATGGTAGAGATTTGAATGTATTTTCTTGGGTTGTAACAAGGAGGCTAATCCCATATGATTAGGTTTCCTCCTTGATTTTTTTTATTATTTTCAATTCTTGTATATTTTTTTTATGTTATACAAAAGTTGTAATAAAAAGAAGATCAAGAAGATACAAAAAGAAGGACGTTCGTCACTGTTTGGACATGTTCGTGGACCTCTGGATCTCAGAATTGGATGTATCATATATCGTTGGAAAGAGGACAGAACGACGAACAAAATTGTGGGCGGAACGTGGCCATAGGAGCCTTCATGCGCTGTCACGCGCCGCCAGAAGTTTCTGACAGTGGTTTCCACGCGCCTGTGAAGATGGAGAGAGTGAGCACGCGTGGGACATCCAAATTGGGTGATTCCAGTGGCGTTAGCTTCTCTCTTCATGGTGGTTCTAACCCTAAAATTTCGTGCTGATCCGAGTTCGGGTGACGGCGCAGTGGATGAAACAGTTAGGGTTCCTTGAAGTTGTCTTAGGTTTTCTTGCCAAAATTTGGTATTTTGGGCTTATGGACCCATGGTTACCATAAAAGGGCTTGAGATAAATACCTATGGACTAAAAGGAAGGACAAGAAGGACTGGAACATTTTTTGTTATTTTATTTTATTTTATTTTTCTCTAGGAAACCATGGATTAAAGTCTATTTTATTTAAATTGCTTTATTTTATGAATGGATGAATTATATGATTGATAACATGCTTATTGTGATAACATGTCATATAGAATAGGTGGTGCCATATTGCTGCATAACTTGAAAATTACATGAGCATAATAGCTATTTTGTCATTCCGCGACTAGTATGATAGTTATTATAGGATTATTTTGATTCAAAATTATTCTCGAAAATTAATTAAAATTATTATGATTTTTGTTAAAAATCTAGATTAATGATTGAATTAATTAATTTTGAATAATTAAAATCAAGACAAATAATCCAAATTATTTCCTAAGAGAACTGCTTACATTAAGTAGTAATTTGTGGGTCTTCTAAAATGGTCATGTGTTAACACACGCTGCATACCACAATCATGCATCATGATTGTGTGGAGCACACACTGCCTATCATGACCGGATTTTAGGACCTTAATGATTTTAAAATTCCGATAAGCTAAGCTTGCACGTTCATCGGCTTGCAGGTGCTTACATAGTTTTTGAAATCAAACAAAGAATACTCGAATTTAAACAATTCTTGGAAATTGAAAAATTCTAAATTTTAAAATATTGAATGGGTGAAGGTTTTTTATTAAGTAATTAATTTAAAACCTACGGGCTCCAATTGTGGGTTTATTAGTGAAAAGGTTATCGCTGAAGCCCTATCGGATAAGGATAATCGGATTTCACTAGATTAAACCTTAATATTTTCAAAATTTTAGTAAAGTTTTGTACGGCCCATCGTCGGCAACACTTAGACACTAAAGAGAATTTTGAAAGTAAATAATGGTTAAATACATTCAATTTTGGTAAAGTTGTTAACCCTCCCATCGAGGCTCTGGCAATGGAACTGAAGGCCCAAAATAACAATATTAGTTTTACAAGTATCTTGCCCATCGTAAGCCTTGTAAAGATAACTAATAGATTGTTAAACTATAAACGAGTAGTAGTTATCAGAATCTACTAGTGCAGTATCTGTTTATAGTTATTCAAGTTTGTAATTAGTGTGTTTTTCCTTGTTTTCAGAAAAATGTCTTCATTCAATCCTTTAGCTACTATCTTGAGTCAAAAACCTATGGATGGTACAAACTACAAACAATGGAAAACTAATTTGGATATTGTTCTTCAATATGAAAAGCTCAACTTTGTTCTGACTACCCCTATGCCAGCGCAGCCTGCTGAAGATGCGCCTGAGGCAACAAAGACACGTCTTCAGCAGGAGAAGGAAGTATTTTAGCCAGTCTCGCCAGTCACCTTCAGGAGCAAGTAAGCATGATTGAGAGTGGAGCAAAGATGCTCCAGACTCTTGATGGCATGTTTGCTACGTCTAGCAGTTCTGCTAGACAGAATGCACTGAATGCAGTCACCAAGACAGTAATGTTTGGAGGAAGTGTGCGGGATCATTGTCTGACAATGATAGCAAACTTCAAGAAGGCTGAAGACCATGGGGTCAGATTTGAACAAGAAGTAAAAGTTGACCTTCTCTTGCAGTCACTGCCTGAATACTTCAATCAGTTCAAGATGAATTATAATATGAATAAGATGAATCTTGACCTTACTCAGCTGATGCATGAGCTTGAGAGTGCTGAACAGTCTCTAGTCAAGCAGGGCAGTGCATTTTTTGCTGGTGAGAGTTCTGTGAAACCTAAGGGGAAACCTAAGGGAAGGAACAAAAATAAGAAGAAGAAGAAATCAGGTGTTCCAGTTGCCAAACCAGTTGCAATGAAGCAGCCAAAAGGCAAGTGCTTCAAGTGCGGACAAAAAGGGCATTGGAAGAAAAATTGCCCACGTATGAATAAACCAGGTATGGGTAATTTACATGTGATTGAGGCTTGTTTAGTGGAGAATTACAATGATAAATGGATCATTGATTCAGGAGCCACTAACCATGTTTGTTACTCTTTGCAGTGGTTTAAACATAGCTTGCCTTTAAGTGAAGGACAAAGAGTTTTGAAGCTTGGAAATGGGGAGCTTGTGTCTGCACTAGCAGTGGGACAAGTTGTTTTATCTTTTGATAATTGCAGAACTTTGGTTTTAGAAGACTGTTTATTTATTCCGGATTTTAAGAGGAATTTAATTTCTGTTAGTTGTTTGGTTAAACATGGTTTGACAGTTCAGTTTAATTCCTCAGTTTCAATAAGAAGTTCATCTTCTTTCATTTGTTCCGGTGTAATGTTTAATGGTCTTTATTTCCTTAGTCCTGTGCCCTGTGAAGTTAATCATGTTGAATTAGGAGATGTTGAGCATGTTCATTCATCAAAGAAAAGAAAAGTTTCCAATGAAACTTATCTTTGGCATTTAAGATTGGGTCATATTAACTCTAACAGGATACAAGGTTTGGTCAATAGTGGGATTCTAAAATCCCTGAACTTTGAACCGATACCAGTTTGTGAATCTTGTTTAGAGGGTAAAATGACTAAGAGATCTTTCAAGGCCAAGGGAAATCATGCCACACTTCAGCTGGAATTGGTACATACTGATGTATGTGGACCAATAAATGTCCAGCGAGGCGGGTATGAGTATTTTATCACATTTATCGATGATTACTCTAGATTTGGACATGTGTACTGATGCGCCACAAGTCACGAAGCTTTTGGAAAATTCCAAGAGTTCAAGGCCGAGGCGTAAAAGCATCTTGGTGTTCAAATTAAGACTCTTGATCTGACCGAGGAGGTGAATACCTATCTGGAGAGTTCAAGTCTTACCTGACCAAAGAGGGGATAGTTTCACAATTATCTTCTCCAGGGACACCCCAGCAGAATGGAGTTGCTGAAAGGAGAAATAGAACCCTTTTAGAAATGGCAAGATCTATGCTCAGTTATTCATCTCTTTCTGATTCATTCTGGGGATATGCCTTAGAAAATGCTATGTACCTATTGAACTTAGCTCCGTCCAAGACGGTTTCAAAGACACCAATAGAATTATGGAGAGGGTGTAAGCCCTCCTTGAATCATATTCGGATTTGGGGTGCTCTGGCACATGTCTTACAATAGAAGCCAAATAAGATGGACTCGCGTACAGAAGTATGCATGTTTATAGGCTATCCTAAAGGAACCAGAGGTTGGTTGTTTTATAGTCCGAAAGAAAAGAAGGTCATAGTGAGCACACACGCGACTTTCTTAGAGGAGGACTATATGGCAAATTATAAGCCAAGGAGTAAGGTTATTCTTGATGAGCTAGTCTCAGATCAAGTTACACCTCAACCTCAGGCGGTTCTAGCTTTTGTTCCTGTGGTTGTTCAAAGAGGGGAAAATATACCTGTTGTTGAACACACACAGGAACCAGAAATAGAACCAAGTTCAAAGATGATGATCAACAAGTGGAACCTGTAGAGATGCAGTTACCGCTTGTGGAAGAACAACAAAATCATGAATTGGTTAATCCACTTAATGAGGGTCCTCATCTAGAAATTGTTAACCCACCAAACTTGGATCCCCCTGTAGATGCACAACAACAAGTGCGGCAAAGTCATAGTGGGAGATTGATTCGTAAACCCGCAAGATTTCTCTTGTTGGGTGAATCACCTCAGGATGTCATCATTGAAGAAAATGATGATCCCATGAGTTATGACGAGGCACTAGGAGATGTTGATGCTCAGGAATGGCTTGAGGCTATGAATCGTGAAATGGATTCTTTGTATTCCAACTCAGTTTGGTCTCTTGTAAATGTACCAAAAGGGGTAAGACCCATTGGGTGTAAATGGATCTACAAGAGAAAGAGAGGATC
Source organism: Dalbergia cultrata (assembly GCA_031216105.1). NCBI lineage: Eukaryota > Viridiplantae > Streptophyta > Magnoliopsida > Fabales > Fabaceae > Dalbergia > Dalbergia cultrata. The sequence continues at coordinate 51,620,945 of CM062346.1, forward strand.
AGACGGGAAGGTTGAAACCTTCAAAGCTAGATTGGTGGCGAAAGGGTACACCCAAATAGAAGGTGTGGATTATGAAGAAACCTTTTACGAGTTGCCATGCTCAAGTCCATCCGGATTCTCTTAGTCAAGCAAAAGAAATCTTGATTATGATATTTGGCAAATGGATGTCAAAACTGCTTTTCTAAATGGAAATTTGGAAGAGGATATCTATATGCAGCAACCAAAAGGGTTCATAGCCAAAGGGCAAGAAAACATGGTATGCAAGTTGCAAAGGTCCATTTATGGACTTAAGCAAGCGTCCAGATCATGGAACATCAGGTTTGATCAAGCCATTAAGTCTTATGGTTTTGAGAAAACACGATGAGCCGTGTGTGTATAAAAGGATCCAAGGTAACGCAAAGATCTTTTCTCGGTACTTTATGTGGATGATATACTCCTTATCGGAAATGATACAGAGGTATTGTTAGGTATAAACACTTGGCTAAGCAAGCATTTTGATATGAAGGACCTGGGGAAGCCAATTATATTCTTGGTATTAAACTCTTGCGAGACCGGAAGAATAGGGTATTGGCATTATCTCAGGCTAATCATATCGACAGAATACTTGCTGTGTTCAAAGATGGAGAATTCCAAGAAGGGAATTTTACCCTTCAGGCATGGAATTCATCTCTCTAAGGAGCATTCTCCTAAAACTCCTGAGCAGAGAGAACGCATGAGTAGGATACCTTACGCTTCAGCAAAGAGGGTAGCCTTATGTATGCTATGTCAGTGCACTGCACTGTATATCTACTATGCAGTGGGAGTAGTAAGTCGATACCAATCTAATTCTGGAGAGGAACACTGGATAGCGGTTAAACATATACTCAAGTACCTTAGGAGAACGAGAGATTATATGTTGGTCTATTCCAGTGGGAGTCTTGAAACCATTGGTTACACGCACTGCGATTTCCAAGGAGACATTGACTCAAGAAAATCTACTTCTGGGTATGTGTTCACTCTTAATGGCGGGGCCAATTGTTGGAGGAGTGTCAAACAATCATGTGTGGCTGACTCTACCACAGAGGCTGAGTATGTAGCTGCTTCTGAGGTTGCAAAGGAAGCCGCATGGTTAAAGAAGTTCCTAACGGATCTTCAGGTGATACTGTGTGTTAGTCGTCCCATCACACTTTCTGTGACAATAGTGGGGCGAGTACACCCAAGGAACCAAGGTGTCACAAAAGACAAAAGCACATAGAGAGGAAGTACCACTTGATCCGAGATATAATTGAAAGAGGAGATACAGTGGTAGTCAAGATAGCATCGGACGAGAACCTTGCTGACCCTTTTACTAAGAGTTTGCCTGAACGTGTGTTCGAGAGGCATATAACATCTATGGATCTTAGGAGGATTCCAGATTTGCTATAGCTTTAGGAAGTTGTTATTTTACTTTGTTGTTTTATGCTTTTTGAGCAAGACATTATGACATTGTAATTTTTCTGAATGTTATAAATGAGGTATTATTCATTTATTCCGCACACTATTTACAAACACTAAGGTCCGGATCAATTGTGAAGTATATGATCATATGGATACGTTCATAGAGGACATGATCATAGGTTCTCATAATTGATGAACAGGTTCATAGCTATTAAATAAAGTTGGGCACTTCATTTAGGCTACAATATTTTATGAAATGGTTTTGTCCAAATCATTGTAAAATATTGGTGTGAATTAACATTCACATTGAAAGGATCAAGGAGAGATTTGATTAAGGGTGTTTTTTCTGTCATAAGGTATCAAATCTCCAGATAACTACAGTTATAATATTGCTCTTAATTCTGAGTTTATTATAAATAGATAATCAAATAGTTTTCATTCTTTGATTTACCAACGGGTGAGGTACGATCTATTGACGGCCAATAACTCGGTATTTTGGGAGTGAGATTGTTTGAGTATCGGTATTTATGAGATAAACAATATGAAATTTGTAGGAAATGTCCCCTTGATATGTTTGGTACTTGGATATTGAAGACACCGCCAAGGCATGTAATCCATTAGAGAAACTATCATAGTCAAGGGAATAAATAATTGATTGGGTAACAGAAAACTTGTCAATCAATTATAGACATTCTACAAAGGGGTGATGCATATACATGTTATATATGTTATTAATCTTGGAGTTCAAGTTCGGGCTTTTAGTGGAGTAGCACCGAATTAGATAATCATTTGTTGATTATCATGAGCCTTGATTAATAACAGTTGGTAGATCCCCAGGCTAGCTCAAGATAAGGGATGGGGAAATTTCAGTTGATGATGACTAGTGAGTTACATGGTCTTGGGCTTTAAGCTCAAGTTTGTACTCAAGAGCAAGTGGGAGATTGTTGGGTTTTTTCTATTTCACTAAAGCCCAATAGGGCCTAGTGTGTAAGAAGAGCCCAAGAAACCTAGAGCCCGTTACATCTAAGGGTTAGGTTTTCTAGGAACCCATATATATACTACACTTAACCCTCTCCATAGAGAGAGAGAAGTTACAGAGGTAAAGGTAAGGTCATCTCCTGATAGAGAGAAAGTGCCCACACACTATCTCCTTCCCCTTGAGACATAGTCTGGAAGGTCTGCCGTCAACCGACTACAAGCAAAGCAATCGTGCAGTAACACAAGGATTCTCAGGCGAGGGAGATCATCAAAGATCGACACTCCGAGAGGTAACATTCCTTGTGTGTTTATGAAACAATGATGATTCGATAAGCATACCAATGTACTAGGTCCTTAAATCGCTTCCGCATAAATCCAATAGTTCCTACATTGGTATCCCTAGATTAATGCCTATCTTATTCCTGGCATAGGAGAATAGGTACTTTAGCCGTTCCACAAAACAAAGCACACAAGTTATTTCCAAAGAAGAAATTGGATGTTTAAGTGTTTTACATTAGTTTCTCAAGTAAGTGTTTTAGCTTTCCAGACCTTTCAAAGTCCAGACGTCCATAAGGAACTTTAAGGCTACAATTAGCCCTCAAACTCGGATCAAACTCACAGCCACATGTCATGGCTATAGCTACAAAGACCTAAAAACCACACAAATTAAAATAGAATTAATAGCAAACATATCATAAGAGAGCGGAGAATAGAAAAAATATAAAAGAATGTCTGTGAACACCATATTTTTGTTTTCAATTTATTGTTATTATTATTATTGTTATTTTTTTATGCATTTGAATTTAAATTTAATTTCAGCTGACAAAAAAAAAATCAAATCAAAATCTTAATTGGCTCAACAAATAAATTAATTAAAATCCTAACTGGTTTAACCCTAACTAACCCCAAAATCTCTCTGCTTTGCTCTCTATATAATAATTAACCACAAAAAAAGAGAGACATTCATTCACCATTCCCTTGATTTACCTCCATCACCAGCAGCAAATTTTCATCTTTGATTCTATTCCTCACATAACAGCCATTAATTCATCATTCTTTTCTATTGAATCAATCACCACTATCATAGCCCATCACCATTATTATCATCACAACCCTTTCACCAAACCACAATCCTTTCATTATCAATCATAAGCCATCATCATCAATAAACCTCATTTCTATCATCATCCTTATCTTGGAATTTATTTTCTATCATCATTTTCATCTTGAATCTTATTTTTTATCATAGCCTTCAGAACCACTGCAATCACCATATCCACAAAGCCACCGCTATCACAGTAATCATCCCTAGTGCTACCATTGTGCCACTTTTTCCTTATGTTTTTGTTTCTTTCTTATTCCCACATTACAGTAATCAAGTAGGTGTGATCTTCTTTTTTGTTTTACTTTTCTTTTTATTTTAGTTTTATTTTATTTCCTTTATTTCTTTTTTTTTTAAATAATTTTTCAATTAAAATTCTTTTCATAAATAAAATCAATCAACACATTTTTATTTTTATTTTTGTTTCTTAAATAAAATCCGTTAACACACACTAATTTTCTACAAAAACGACGTGATATTGAGTTTCTCATAACACCAGAGGATGCGTCGGCGTAGCCAACAACTATCAAGCCAAAATTAATTTTTCTCCAATTTTTTTTCCTTTCTCATTTATCTATTTGTATATAATTGTTACATGTTTTAAGGAAAAATAAAAATTATTAAGTTATAAATTAATTTGCATAATAAGCTCTAAGGTAACCATATTAATGCGGATGTATTAGGGGTGCAGTGGGATTAAGTTTTCACCCTTTCCTTATCATAATTAGACTCCTGAACTCAAATCTTTAAAAAAAAATCAGTTTTGATCAAATCAAAGGTTTTCCAATTTTGACCAGAATTAAAATTGGTGACGACTCCATTTTTTAAAATTTATTTCTTTTTAGGAATAAATTTTTGTTGTCATTTTGTTATGACGCCCTCCAGGTACGTTGTAACAGTATGGTGACTCCATTGGGGATTTTAGAGAGTCAAGCCTATTAGAGTTAATTATGCAAAATAATTACAAATTTATAATATTTATTTTTTCCCTTCATAACACCTTTGTTTTATTTTTGTAAATAATTGTCTTTCTTTTTTGTAAATAATTGTCTATTTTATCTGTAAATATTTATCATTCAAACCTTAGGGTAGTGGACTTGTTCTTATTTTATTTTTAGGTTTTTTTTTTATATATTCTTTGGATTTTTATTATGTAGTTTTTGGGCCTTCAATTTCTATGCTCCTCACACACAATGCACAATCACTTATCTCATACACATTTTTGGACTCTACACTCGGGGCTTGGAAATCCATAGGGCTAGAAGGGGTTTTGACGTTGTTATTGTGAGGCTTATACTTCTCTCATAGTAGTTAATTCTTCCACTCAGATTGTTACCAAATATGTGAGCCACCATATTGTGACGTTCATGTCCCTGTGATTGGGCTTGTAGAGTTGGGTCTTTATCTCATCAATAAGGGCAATCTGGGGACCTTGACTTTTAGGTACATAGATCCAACCCAAAAAATCACACACTAATAGATTATGCCTAGTGTTATCCAAATTAGGGTCTTAGCCTTAGAAGTACTCAATCATCGGGTCCCATCCTATTATGACACAAAGGAGCATCCTTCTTTCTTTTCTCCATCTCATATATTATACACCCATTTCAAACATACATACATACATGTAACATAAACTTTCATTTAGCATACATTTACTTTCCTTCATTATAAAAAAAATAAAATCATTTTCATGCATTTATTTTCATTCAAGCATAGTCAACATTCATCATAAAAAAAAACAACATTTCACATGCATTTTCATGCATTCAGAATATATAGCATGCATTCATACATCACTCATTCATGCATACATCGCATTGACATCATCCATATAAAAAAAGGGTAATTTGACACTCATTTTCATGCATTTATAAAAAAAATGGCATGCATTCATACATAGTACACATTCATTGAAAAAAAAATCTTTTTTGTCAACATGTCATGCATAATTTATCTTTATTACTAATTCATTCATTTATCACATCCACATGCAAAAAAATAAAAAATACATGCATTTTCTTGCATTCAAAAAATAAAGCATACATTCCTTCATGCACTTTCTCTCACCCATAGCCCACATTCATAAAAAACTCATGCACACATAGCCCGCATCCATAGAAAGAATTTGTCATACATTTATGCATATATTTCCTTAGAGGAATAGTTGAACTCCATAAAAAATATCATGCATTCATACACACATCATCTTTCTCATCCATAGTTCATATAGAAAAAAAAAAATCATTCATTCCATGCATTCATGACATAACATATATCCATAAGTAAAAAAAAAAATCCAATTGACATGCATCCTTTTTTTAAAAAAAAAAAAAGAAGAGGAAAAAAAAGGGTCTGCTAGATCAAAAACTTGAAAAGGCAGTCTAGGCAAAAGTTAGAGCAAACAAAAAGAAAAAGCTCGCTAGATCGAAGACCAGAAACGTTGATCTAGGCAAAAGTTAGAGCAAAATCAAGTCAGACTCCAACATAAGATAGGGGCAAGAGTTGAAAATAAAATCCATGAATAGTCTGATAAAGAAAGATAAAGTCAATCGCAATGGCTCTTTGAACGAAATGGCTCATTTAGAATCAGACTAAGGTTTTACGAGAAATGCAATGTTTGGATATGGCAAATTGAGGCAAATTTTTTTCTTTTCTCCTTCCATTTCCCTTTGTATAGTCTTCCTACCATATTAGGTCATTCATCTTCGTATCATCAAATCATCAAAGCATGTCATCATCATTAAAAAAAAAAGGGCAATTTGCTTTCTCTCTCTTTGTCATTCTTCCTTTTTGAAATTTTAGCATAATTCAATCATCCAAGTTTCATCATCGGCATATCATTCATCATGTTGATTATCTAGGTTTCATCATTTATCATATGCAAAGTTTTCAATCATCAAATCATCTAGGATATTCATCATGCTTATACCATCAACATTTAAATACCTCAAACTAGAGCAAAAAATTTTTTTCTTCATTCTCTGTGGATTTATCTATCACATTAGAACATTCATATTTTCAATCACTAGATCACCTAGGACATTCATCATTTTCATACCCTAAACTGGGACCAAAAAAAACTCTGCATGGAGTTATTTCATCATTTTAAGGCATTCATCATTTACACTATTAAATCACCTAGGCAAAATTATCATTGTTATTCCGTCATTCATCATATCATTATCGCATCATTCAACCATCCCTAGGCCTTTAATTTTCTACGTCATGAACCATTGACCTATTTTAAGTATCACATACCATAAGGAGACATTACATATCTCATCATGCATAGATCATTCATTTTCATCAATTATGGCATTTTCTACAATTTCTACAAGTCATTTTCTTCTCTCAACACTGCATAAATTTTGCACAATAGCTATTAAATTTTGCATACTTTAATCACAACATCTATTAAATTTTACATATTTTTCAGTCTCAATAATTTACTTTCCTATTCGATCTCAATCATTTACTTTTTTTCTCGATCCCAATCATTTACTTTTCAGTCTCGATCCTGATCATTTTATTTTTTATCACAATCCTATTCATTTACTTTCCAATCTCTATCCCAATCATTTATTTTTCTGGCTCAATCCCAATCATTTACTTTTCAGTGTTGGTCCTGATCATTTATTTTTTAGTCTTGATCCCAATGATTTATTTTTCAACACTGTCATTTACTTTCACATACTTTTAGCACTGTTAAGTCTTTACTTTCATATACTTTCAACACTGTCAATTTTACTTTTACATATTTTCAGCACTGTCAAACATTTAATTTCACATACTTTCAGCACTGTCAATTTACTTTCACATACCTTCAGCACTATCAAACATTTAATTTCACATACTTTCAGCACTATCAAGTCTTTACTTTCACATACTTTTAACACTATCAATCATTTACTTTCACATAATTTCAGCATTGTCTATTATATTTTCACATACTTTCAACACTGTCAATTTTACTTTCACATACTTTTAGCACTGTCAAGCATTTAATTTCACATACTTTCAGCATTGTTAATTTATTTTCATATACTTTCAACACTATCAAGTCTTTACTTTCACATACTTTTAGCATTGTCAATTTATTTTCACATATTTTTAGCACTATCACTTTTATGCATTCACTTTTCATACACCTTCACTTTTCACATGCATTTAACTTTAGGTTGAAACAAAAATGTGTTCATATCTTTACTAGTTTCTTACAACGAAAATATCAAAAACTATTGTTTTTATATTATCTGAGTAAAAAACAAGTAAAGAGGGGCAACTGTGAATACCATATTTTTGTTTTCAATTTATTGTTATTATTATTATTGTTATTTTTTATGCATTTGAATTTAAATTTAATTTCAGCTGACAAAAAAAAAATCAAATCAAAATCTTAATTGGCTCAACAAATAAATTAATTAAAATCCTAACTGGTTTAACCCTAACTAACCCCAAAATCTCTCTGCTTTGCTCTCTATATAATAATTAACCACAAAAAAAGAGAGACATTCATTCACCATTCCCTTGATTTACCTCCATCACCAGCAGCAAATTTTCATCTTTGATTCTATTCCTCACATAACAGCCATTAATTCATCATTCTTTTCTATTGAATCAATCACCACTATCATAGCCCATCACCATTATTATCATCACAACCCTTTCACCAAACCACAATCCTTTCATTATCAATCATAAGCCATCATCATCAATAAACCTCATTTCTATCATCATCCTTATCTTGGAATTTATTTTCTATCATCATTTTCATCTTGAATCTTATTTTTTATCATAGCCTTCAGAACCACTGCAATCACCATATCCACAAAGCCACCGCTATCACAGTAATCATCCCTAGTGCTACCATTGTGCCACTTTTTCCTTATGTTTTTGTTTCTTTCTTATTCCCACATTACAGTAATCAAGTAGGTGTGATCTTCTTTTTTGTTTTACTTTTCTTTTTATTTTAGTTTTATTTTATTTCCTTTATTTCTTTTTTTTTTAAATAATTTTTCAATTAAAATTCTTTTCATAAATAAAATCAATCAACACATTTTTATTTTTATTTTTGTTTCTTAAATAAAATCCGTTAACACACACTAATTTTCTACAAAAACGACGTGATATTGAGTTTCTCATAACACCAGAGGATGCGTCGGCGTAGCCAACAACTATCAAGCCAAAATTAATTTTTCTCCAATTTTTTTTCCTTTCTCATTTATCTATTTGTATATAATTGTTACATGTTTTAAGGAAAAATAAAAATTATTAAGTTATAAATTAATTTGCATAATAAGCTCTAAGGTAACCATATTAATGCGGATGTATTAGGGGTGCAGTGGGATTAAGTTTTCACCCTTTCCTTATCATAATTAGACTCCTGAACTCAAATCTTTAAAAAAAAATCAGTTTTGATCAAATCAAAGGTTTTCCAATTTTGACCAGAATTAAAATTGGTGACGACTCCATTTTTTAAAATTTATTTCTTTTTAGGAATAAATTTTTGTTGTCATTTTGTTATGACGCCCTCCAGGTACGTTGTAACAGTATGGTGACTCCATTGGGGATTTTAGAGAGTCAAGCCTATTAGAGTTAATTATGCAAAATAATTACAAATTTATAATATTTATTTTTTCCCTTCATAACACCTTTGTTTTATTTTTGTAAATAATTGTCTTTCTTTTTTGTAAATAATTGTCTATTTTATCTGTAAATATTTATCATTCAAACCTTAGGGTAGTGGACTTGTTCTTATTTTATTTTTAGGTTTTTTTTTTATATATTCTTTGGATTTTTATTATGTAGTTTTTGGGCCTTCAATTTCTATGCTCCTCACACACAATGCACAATCACTTATCTCATACACATTTTTGGACTCTACACTCGGGGCTTGGAAATCCATAGGGCTAGAAGGGGTTTTGACGTTGTTATTGTGAGGCTTATACTTCTCTCATAGTAGTTAATTCTTCCACTCAGATTGTTACCAAATATGTGAGCCACCATATTGTGACGTTCATGTCCCTGTGATTGGGCTTGTAGAGTTGGGTCTTTATCTCATCAATAAGGGCAATCTGGGGACCTTGACTTTTAGGTACATAGATCCAACCCAAAAAATCACACACTAATAGATTATGCCTAGTGTTATCCAAATTAGGGTCTTAGCCTTAGAAGTACTCAATCATCGGGTCCCATCCTATTATGACACAAAGGAGCATCCTTCTTTCTTTTCTCCATCTCATATATTATACACCCATTTCAAACATACATACATACATGTAACATAAACTTTCATTTAGCATACATTTACTTTCCTTCATTATAAAAAAAATAAAATCATTTTCATGCATTTATTTTCATTCAAGCATAGTCAACATTCATCATAAAAAAAAACAACATTTCACATGCATTTTCATGCATTCAGAATATATAGCATGCATTCATACATCACTCATTCATGCATACATCGCATTGACATCATCCATATAAAAAAAGGGTAATTTGACACTCATTTTCATGCATTTATAAAAAAAATGGCATGCATTCATACATAGTACACATTCATTGAAAAAAAAATCTTTTTTGTCAACATGTCATGCATAATTTATCTTTATTACTAATTCATTCATTTATCACATCCACATGCAAAAAAATAAAAAATACATGCATTTTCTTGCATTCAAAAAATAAAGCATACATTCCTTCATGCACTTTCTCTCACCCATAGCCCACATTCATAAAAAACTCATGCACACATAGCCCGCATCCATAGAAAGAATTTGTCATACATTTATGCATATATTTCCTTAGAGGAATAGTTGAACTCCATAAAAAATATCATGCATTCATACACACATCATCTTTCTCATCCATAGTTCATATAGAAAAAAAAAAATCATTCATTCCATGCATTCATGACATAACATATATCCATAAGTAAAAAAAAAAATCCAATTGACATGCATCCTTTTTTTAAAAAAAAAAAAAGAAGAGGAAAAAAAAGGGTCTGCTAGATCAAAAACTTGAAAAGGCAGTCTAGGCAAAAGTTAGAGCAAACAAAAAGAAAAAGCTCGCTAGATCGAAGACCAGAAACGTTGATCTAGGCAAAAGTTAGAGCAAAATCAAGTCAGACTCCAACATAAGATAGGGGCAAGAGTTGAAAATAAAATCCATGAATAGTCTGATAAAGAAAGATAAAGTCAATCGCAATGGCTCTTTGAACGAAATGGCTCATTTAGAATCAGACTAAGGTTTTACGAGAAATGCAATGTTTGGATATGGCAAATTGAGGCAAATTTTTTTCTTTTCTCCTTCCATTTCCCTTTGTATAGTCTTCCTACCATATTAGGTCATTCATCTTCGTATCATCAAATCATCAAAGCATGTCATCATCATTAAAAAAAAAAGGGCAATTTGCTTTCTCTCTCTTTGTCATTCTTCCTTTTTGAAATTTTAGCATAATTCAATCATCCAAGTTTCATCATCGGCATATCATTCATCATGTTGATTATCTAGGTTTCATCATTTATCATATGCAAAGTTTTCAATCATCAAATCATCTAGGATATTCATCATGCTTATACCATCAACATTTAAATACCTCAAACTAGAGCAAAAAATTTTTTTCTTCATTCTCTGTGGATTTATCTATCACATTAGAACATTCATATTTTCAATCACTAGATCACCTAGGACATTCATCATTTTCATACCCTAAGCTGGGACCAATTAGAACTCTGCATGGAGTTATTTCATCATTTTAAGGCATTCATCATTTACACTATTAAATCACCTAGGCAAAATTATCATTGTTATTCCGTCATTCATCATATCATTATCGCATCATTCAACCATCCCTAGGCCTTTAATTTTCTACGTCATGAACCATTGACCTATTTTAAGTATCACATACCATAAGGAGACATTACATATCTCATCATGCATAGATCATTCATTTTCATCAATTATGGCATTTTCTACAATTTCTACAAGTCATTTTCTTCTCTCAACACTGCATAAATTTTGCACAATAGCTATTAAATTTTGCATACTTTAATCACAACATCTATTAAATTTTACATATTTTTCAGTCTCAATAATTTACTTTCCTATTCGATCTCAATCATTTACTTTTTTTCTCGATCCCAATCATTTACTTTTCAGTCTCGATCCTGATCATTTTATTTTTTATCACAATCCTATTCATTTACTTTCCAATCTCTATCCCAATCATTTATTTTTCTGGCTCAATCCCAATCATTTACTTTTCAGTGTTGGTCCTGATCATTTATTTTTTAGTCTTGATCCCAATGATTTATTTTTCAACACTGTCATTTACTTTCACATACTTTTAGCACTGTTAAGTCTTTACTTTCATATACTTTCAACACTGTCAATTTTACTTTTACATATTTTCAGCACTGTCAAACATTTAATTTCACATACTTTCAGCACTGTCAATTTACTTTCACATACCTTCAGCACTATCAAACATTTAATTTCACATACTTTCAGCACTATCAAGTCTTTACTTTCACATACTTTTAACACTATCAATCATTTACTTTCACATAATTTCAGCATTGTCTATTATATTTTCACATACTTTCAACAACATCAATTTTACTTTCACATACTTTTAGCACTGTCAAGCATTTAATTTCACATACTTTCAGCATTGTTAATTTATTTTCATATACTTTCAACACTATCAAGTCTTTACTTTCACATACTTTTAGCATTGTCAATTTATTTTCACATATTTTTAGCACTATCACTTTTATGCATTCACTTTTCATACACCTTCACTTTTCACATGCATTTAACTTTAGGTTGAAACAAAAATGTGTTCATATCTTTACTAGTTTCTTACAACGAAAATATCAAAAACTATTGTTTTTATATTATCTGAGTAAAAAACAAGTAAAGAGGGGCAACTGTGAATACCATATTTTTGTTTTCAATTTATTGTTATTATTATTATTGTTATTTTTTATGCATTTGAATTTAAATTTAATTTCAGCTAACAAAAAAAAAACAAATCAAAATCTTAACTGACTTAACAAAATAAATCAATTAAAATCCTAACTGGCTTAACTTTAACTAACCCCAAAATCTCTTTGCTTTGCTCTCTATACAATAATTAAACACAAAAAAAAGAAAGACATTCATTCACCATTCCCTTGATTTACCTCCATCACCATCATCAAATTTTCATCTTTGATTCTATTCCTCACATAACAGCTATTAATTCATCATTCTTTTCTATTGAATCAATCACCACTTTCATAGCCCATCACCATTATTATCATCACAACCCTTTTACCAAACCACAATCCTTTTATCATCAATTATAAGCCATCATCATCAATAAACCTCATTGCTATCATCATCCTTATCTTGGAATTTATTTTCTATCATCATTTTCATCTTGGATCTTATTTCTTATCATAGCCATAATCATTATTAGCTTTGCATAGCCTTCAGAACCACTGCAATCACCATCTCCATAAAGCCACCGCTATCACAGTAATCATCCTTATTGCTATCATTATGCCACTTTTTCCTCATGGTTTTGTTTCTTTCTTATTCCCACATTACAGTGATCAAGTAGGTGTGGTCTTCTTTTTTTGTTTTACTTTTCTTTTTATTTTAGTTTTATTTTATTTTCTTTATTTCTTTTTTTTTTTAAATAATTTATCAATTAAAATTATTTTCATAAATAAAATCAATCAACACATTTTTATTTTTATTTCTTAAATAAAATCCGTTAACACACACTAATTTTCTACAAGAACGACGTGACTTTGAGTTCCTTTTAGCACCAAAGGATGTGTCGGCGTAGCCAACAACTATCAAGCCAAAATTAATTTTTCTCCAAATTTTTTTTCCTTTCTCACTTATTTATCTATTTGTATATAATTGTTACATGTTTTGGGGAAAAATAAATATTATTAAGTTATAAATTAATTTGCATAATAAGCTCTAAGGTAACTGTATTTATGCGGATGTATTAGGGGTATAGTGAGATTAAGTTTTCACCCTTCCCTAATCATAATTAGACTCCTGGACTCAAATCTTTTAAAAAAATCAGTTTTGGTCAAATCAAAGGTTTTCCAATTTTGGCCAAAATTAGAATTGATGGAGACTTCATTTTTTAAAATTTATTTCTTTTTAGGAATAAATTTTTGTTGTCATTTTGTTATGACGCGCTCCAGGTACGTTGTAACAATGTCAAACTCACGTTAGGATCTTGAACAGAGTATAATTTAAATTTGGCATCTACAGTAATTTTTTTCTTCTTCACTCGGCTGTTTAAGATCAAACACAAAATGTTCACATTTCAAGGTGGTTAATGATGTTATAGCCTGCAGAAATATAAGATTGAGAGCATATTTAGTTATAAAAATTGCACATCAACAATTAGAAGAGAAAAGATAAATTGACAACATTAAAATTTAGAATCAAATGACCATCAAGAAAGCACTGACACTTTGCTAAAGCCGCCGCACCAATGTCAGATGTGGCGACACGGTGGACACTAGCATGACTCAGTGGATGCACATGTCAGGGTTGTGTCAGGTTTGGACCCCTTTTTTCACAACCTGAATTGTTGGACTTGGGTCAGACACGCGAATTTGAAAAAAAAAATGAATCTTTACTAAATCATCATAAAATAATTTAAACCGATATGATTTTATCTTTTTTATTTTTTTCTCCTTTACTTTGCACAACCAACATACCAACATTCCTCTTTTTTTTTCTGGACCTTGGAGAAAGAGATCGTTTTCTCTGAAGTAACCACCCACTAAGTCACCAACTAGCGACAACACAAAGACGACGCAGGCAACACCAGGTGACTGTGACTCTATGAGTGACCGAGTGTCTTCTCTTGTTCTTATGTTCTTATTTTTCTATGGAGTCTAGAGACAGAGAGAGAGTTAATGGTGTTGATGAGGTTCTGCAGTTTTACGGTTTTAGTTTAAGTAATTTTCAATCAACATTGTTTTTTAAAAATAAAAAATATATATGAGTGGTAGTCAATTGCACTTGGAGAAGAGAGATGAAATTCCTTTGGTGGTGTACAGCTAACACCGCTAGTCTAGTGCACGTGATTAATGGTGTTCTTATTGATTAATTTTAAAAGCTTTTTCCAAAGCTTACAAGTTAAAACTCACGGTGAGCATAGTGTATGACATATAATTAATTAATTATTTTTCTTTTTGCCTTACAAGTTACAAACTTATAATAACTTAGTAATGCTATTTGTTTTTTTTTATTCGCAATATAATAGATGAATTATTAGTGTACATATTTTTATAATTTTTATATTATCATATAAGTAATATATCTAATTTATATTTTTTTATTTTTTTATTATAAAATATTATTTCTCTATTTTTTTATCCAACGTGTCCTCGCCATGTCGTATCATATATTTTTAAAAAATTGCCCTGTCGTCGAATCCGTGTCGTGTTGTATCTATGTCGCATGTCGTATCTGTGCTTCCTTGATGACCATACTTCAAGAGATTGAGCACAAAGAAGAGAGAAAACTGATTAGAATTTGAGAAATGAATTTATATTCAATGAGTTACAACTTATGAGAGTTTACATGTGTGTGATTATAGCAAGTGCTCTAACTACATTAGAAACTAACTGCAACTAATTGCCAACTCAG
Organism: Dalbergia cultrata; assembly: GCA_031216105.1. NCBI lineage: Eukaryota > Viridiplantae > Streptophyta > Magnoliopsida > Fabales > Fabaceae > Dalbergia > Dalbergia cultrata. The sequence goes on from CM062346.1 coordinate 51,636,123, forward strand.
CACATAACCATTTTAACTCAACTAACTATGACTCCATAATATCCTTTTCACCTTAGGAATAAGGGACTTTCAACCCTAAGTTTTGTCCAGAAATGAGGAAATTTGGTGTTGGACAAAGTTTGGTAACAATGTCAACTTCTTGTTCATCAGATGAAATATGACAAAGGGAGAAAACTTTCTGAATCTCTTTCTCAAACAAAATGAGGATCCATTTCGAAGTGTTTGGAAAAGTGTTAGGATCCACTAGTTAGTAGTTAGTCAAGGAAGTTAGTTAGTTAGTGGATTAGTTTGCTATAAATAAAGGAATTAGAGATTAGTTAGAGGGTCTTTGATCATTTTTGTAATTGAGTTTTAGGGAGATTGGAGACTCTATACTCTCCTAGAGTTCATACTTGTATCAATACTTAGGGATTCTTGGGTATTACCAAGGGTTCTCAACAATAAAAAGTGTCACTCAGTATTGGTGTCTAACAATTTGTGATAGTATAGGGTCGGTAGCAAGCATGACAGCACTAGGGTTGTCACAATAGGCCATTGGAGAATAAGGGATCTTTAACTACAATTAACAAAGCAGAGATTGAAACCAAAGAAGCTCAGCAACAGTGGAAACAAGGCTGTGATAGTGCAAGAATAGGAAACTAAATATCAGCTGCTTCTTGGGGAGCCGAAAATTAAGATTACCTCCAAGATAGATGCCAAAACTAGATGTGGGTCTTCAGTCATCAAGGTCAGAACCCCAATTGGCATCACAGAAGACTAAGAGATCGAGTGAGTGAGAAGGCCTGATGTGGAGCCCAAAGTTGAGAGTGCCCTTGAGGTATTATGGTATTGAAAAGGTTAATGCATAAACTAACAGACTTCGTTAACACATGCAATTTCAGTTCTTGTTATAGTTGCATATTGGAGAGCTCCAATAGTAGAGCAATAAAGAGAAGGATTATTAAAATATATCAGTGCCCTGTATGGAAAGTTTTATGCTTGTAGCCATTGCAGTTTCTCCAGCCTTGCACTCTTGTATATTATCTTTGATCAGAAAATTTGATATGTATTTTTTCTGACATAGCAATAAGCCCCAAGCCTTGGTGGGTTTAGCCTTGATGCCAAGGAAATAATAAAGAAAACCAAGAGCTTTGAGAGAAAAGACTCTGTTAAGAGATTCAATGAGAGACGTTACAATAGCCTTAGAGTTGCTAGTATTGATTACTCATCCACATAGACTACAATGAAGATTGTGCAGGAGGGGGAGACTCGAATGAAGAGAGATAAGTCACACTTGGCAAATTTGAACCCCATATTGGTGAAAGTATCATGAAGTTTCTCAAACTAAACCCTTGGTGCTTGGTTGAGGCCATAGAGACTTTATTAAGTTTTCATACTAGATTAGGATTTTCAGCAGTAAAACCTTCTAGTTGAATCTTTAGTGAGGTATCCATTGAGAAAGGCATTATTGAAATCCAGAGGCCATTCATAGGAAAGAGCAACTGTAAGGATGACTCAAGGTAGCTACCATCAAGAGTTATCTTATAGGATCATTTAATCCCACGATTTTGACACCTTTGGGTGATCCCAATCTCACCCTCTAACTCACTCCCATCAGATCATTGTGAGATCACCGAGGAAGATTACAAAATCGCTAGAAATGAGTGATTTTCGTGAGCTAGCCACATTCCATTTTCCTTCCATGATGCAACTCCATTTTAGCCTACAATGAGAAAAAGGAGGAAGAAAGAAGTAGCAGAAAGAAGAAAGAAACAACCAAATCAATGGCTATCGGTGATGAACAAGCCTAGAACCACGGGTATTCAGCAGGGAAATAGTAGAGAAAGATCGATGAAGAGGGTTGCCGGTGGTGAATAAGACCGAAACCATCGGTGGCCGATGGTCAAATAACCAAGAGCCACTGATAGCTTGACAGCGAGAGTCAATAAGAGAAGGAGAGGATGCAGCGTAACTAATCTTAGGATATGATCCCCGAGGGTTTCTTTTATGTTTTAAAATATTTGGATAGTTATTTTTGTGCTAAAACCTTATTTTAAGGGCTAATATTTGGGTTGGGTTTGTTTTTATTATTGGGCTTCTGCCATTATACTAACTAATTAGGTCTTTTAAGTCTCGGAGATCAAGACATAAAAAAGTCTCTAAGGAAAAAATAAAATTGGGCTAGCTTTGTATGTTTTCTTTTCTTTATTTTGCTTATTTGTGTCATGTAACATGCATATATAAATAGTATGAAATAATATATTTTTTTTTATAGGAATTTACGATCCGTGTTACAATTCAATGTTGTACAATTTTGAATCGTTAACAATTTTGAATCTCCTTTCCATTCCTAAGTAAAATCTCGATTGTAACTACTTTAGGATGACTCTAATAACAGTAGGGTTGACAACTAGACTTAAGGTTTCATGAAAATCAAAACCCTCTCATTGGTGAAAACCAACTCTAACAGCATGAAAACCAACCCTGCTTTTTATTTGTCTATGGAGCCATTCGGATTGCACTTGACACAAAAAAACCATTTGTATCCCATCAGAGTCCTGTCTTTGGGTAAAGGAACTAGAGGCCATGTATTGTCTTTCATGAGAGCTTTATATTTGCCTCCATGGCATGAAGCCATTTGGGCTCATTTAAGGTAGCTTTTATAGATTTAGGCTTGAAAATACCATCCTTGGCTCTAGTAATCATTTCCTAAGGATCCACAGAAATAGCAGCAACAATAAGTTTAGACAAAGTAGAATTAGTAGCAACAGGGGCTTGAGTTTTAGATTCAGGTTGCAGAACAGATGACTGAAATTCTCAGTAGCAGGAACAGCAAGTATATTTTGCTAAGAAGAAGAATCAGTAGCTAGTGACCTGACATGGTTAATGCTAATAGGAAAGTAACTACTATTATTTGAATGTGCAATGAGCAGTAGTAGTAGGGGAATGGAAAGAAGCTAGAGAGTTAGGAATAGGAATGCTAGGAACAGCTGTAGTTGGAGCAGCAACTTGGACAGAAGAAAGTTTATTGGAAAAGAGTGACTCATAAGGAAATTGTGACTCATCAAACACCACTTGCCTGGATATATACACAAGGGTAAATATGTACAACCTTACCCCCACTTTGTAGAGATATTTTTTCTAGGATTTTGCAAGATATTTGTACCTTTTGTGCAGTTCAGCATACCCCGCAAAAAGGCATAATCCAAACCAAAAAGGTGACTAGCATGGCTGCATTAGCTAGCAAAGTGAGGCCAATTTCAACTATGTATCTATGTTTGAGTCTTTGAGAAAGTTTAGGAAGGCCAATTTCAACTATGGAGAATGCCACATTGTTTGAGAAATGGAGCAACGGTTAAGAATTCTCTTGCATTGTCAGTTTGAATGGCCTTGATTTTATGGTTACACTGGTTTTCAACTAAGGTCTTGAACTACAAAAGGTAGGAAGACCTCAAGATTTCTGATTTAATAGATAAATCCATGTGTGCTTTGTATAAGCATCAATAAAACTAATATCAACAACATAGGGTTTGTTTGGAAAGTGTTTTGTAAAATAGTTTTCAATTTTTAAAAATAAAAAACTAGTTTGGCACAGTCTTTTTTACATTGGATCTTAAAATCAGAAAAAAAAGTGAATTCTAAAAGTTTAATTTCTATACACTGACACTATCATCCAATCAAATTATCTCATTCACATGACCTTTTAAATAGTGAGTATGAGACTTCACCACTTTTGCTAATTTGGCAATATATGATTGAATAGCACTGTGAAAAAGTTTTACTTAAAAACTTTTTACACTATTAGTACATAGAAAATAATCTCCTTTTAAAAACAAAAATTCTAATATAGGCTAGAGATGGTTTTGGTCCTTGTTTTAAAAAAGCAATGATATGTATGGCATGGTTGTTATTATAGTATTTTAGTAGTTTGACACTCCATCCAAATCTCTCCTCAACAAAAATCCCAAAATAAAACATCTCTCTTTTCTATGGATCCTTTTGAATGGAGGAGCTGATCAAAGAGCCTGTGAATTGTTTTTTAGGTTTGGGCATAGCAATTCGATCACGATTCAATTAGACCATTGAGGTAATGCTTCGATCTGGAGGTGTGCTTGCAGATGCATTCACTGTGAAATTGAACAGCTTGATTTTGGCATTGTGTTATGTAAGATTGAATGTTACTCACAGTGACCAAGTGACTATAGCCATATTAGCAAGATTTCCCTTAATGATATAAACTATAATGAATTTTATAAGTATCACAATTAGAAAAAGGAGCTTATATATGAATAGGAAAATAGTTTTACTTAAACTGAGACATGCATCTCCTTAAATGTGAAAGATGAAGCTGAGATGATAGCAAGATTTTGAGACATACCACCATATGTGCCATAGTTCCTCTTTGTCTCGAAGGTATAAGCTTAAAAAACATGTAATGAACCTTTAAGCAAGCATATGTTCCTTAGAATATTCATGCTGTAAATTGCTCTATATTTTGAATGCTAAATTGCACACTACCCATATGTTGAATCCAAGCAATAGATAGTAAGCTTTAGAAGGGGAGAAGAACTAAATTATTAACACCCATGCATTGCAAAAACCAATGATATGATTAAATATGATTAGGCCAATAAAGAATTTCTCATTCTAATGAATTTACGCATTCAAATTTCAGCAATATAAATGATAAATTACCATTTTCAAATTTTCATCGTATTACAAAACTTCAAAACATGATATCTACTATTAAGCATCAACTCCAAACTTCTGTTGCAATGATGATTAGTAAGTGTGCATGTGGTAACATCGCCCCAACATAAGATTGTTTATGATATAAATTTAAGGCAATTTTGGAAGAACATTATCAACGAAACCAGCAGAAACATTTGAAAAGAAAAAAGCACAAAAATAGTAGAAAATAGGAAAAAAATCACTGAAAGCAAAAACAGCAAAAAACATATCACTCCTCTATAGCACATGTGCCATTCTTATAAGCTTGTTAACACATGTAATTCCAATAGCCAAAAATGGGAAATAATTATAGCCTAACCTCAGTTTGTTGCTGCACTGACTAAACATATTTTATTGTAATGTTTAACATCACAACCATATCCATTACCTGCAAGTTCATAGAAGGGTAACAAATTGTGACTACTCTTGTGCACATATTAGAGAAAGCTCTAATGCTAGAAAGGATAGTTCTAACAAACCTTATAGCATCTTAGAACGAAATCCTATAAACATCTCAGCTTCTCATTGATTTTCTCTCCTCACCTATTCTCTTTGATTTTCTCTTCTCACCTAGCATCATGCGAAACATAACCAATATCAATATTCAGGCTCATTACCAAAAATATAGTTCTTGATTTCCTTATTTAATATATGTGAGGATGGATTGTGCATAATCCTCTTTAAAAAAATATATACTGAATGAAAAATGAAAAATGACAAATATACTTGTCCTTCACTTACAACAAAGCCAAGCCTCTTCCAAGGGGTCTGAAATTTTGATGTTTTTGCTCCATTTCACAAACCAATTGAGAATTATGTGGCTAAACTATACTGATGCAGTAAAAACAACTTGATTCATGGGTTTTCACAAATAAATGCTAATAGAATTCCAACCAAATAAGTTGATGACATCTAACCACCATTTATGCTAATATGATCATTTCAATATAGGCAGAAAAAATGAAAATTATGCGATGAGTATTGAAAACTAAAACCAATGATCCTTTGTTTCATTCTCTTCTTTCTACATTCTATTGATATTCTTAACTAAAACTTTTTTGCCTAGGATCAGAACTATAATTCAAATTAATAAATTAAATTTCTAACAAAGTAGGATGGGGTTTATAACTATGCGAACAAGGTCACTAAAATATTGCAATTAGAAAGAAAACAAACTCAAGTAGAATCCAAGTTGCCCATAAAAAGTAACTCGATCATCCTTCTTTAATCTGCTATGTTTACCAACGCTTTTGCCACTTCCTTCTATGCCCCTTTGTCAAATCCCAACTACCTTAGGTGAGTGCTTGCCGGCTTTATTTTGATGACTCTACCCGCCAGTATCTCCTGCATTGTGGGCTTTGATTCTAATGCTCTTTCTTCCTCACAATCCATAGGTTTTACTATTGCATCTCCTCCGGCAACCACTTTTACTGTATGTCAAGGTAGTGGTTGACTTTGTATGCTGTTATTTTCCTAAGGTAGAAGTATTCTTCCAGCTCTTTTATCTCTTTGCAATATTCTACATACTTGCCTATAGTCCATAAGCCCATGGGTGCAGGAGTCATGGACATAACAGAAGTTGGTGCCTTTATTCTTTCTTCTTGTGAACTGCTTGTGCTCCTCTACCGGCTTGATCAATCTCTTTGCTATCCATGCATCGACCAACTCACATACCTTTTCTATAGGCAGTGGGACCTTCAAGAAGACTAACAACTCTCTTTCTAATTTGGCCCATGTGCATTATAGTCTCACATATCCTTTTTGCTACCCTCTTCTACTTAGGTGGTTGCTCCTATCTTTTTCTTAGCTATAACTTTCTCATCTTTCTTCGCTTCGCCCTCTAATCGCTTGAACTTCATACACCGCCTCTTCCTCTTTGGGCTTCTTCCTTTGGTACTTGAGTGACTCCACAACATCATTGCCCTTTCTTCCTTTGGTACTTGAGTGACTCTCGCACCTATTGAGTTGTGCCCGCTTGCGCCTCTACCCGGACACTGGCGCGCCTGCAGCTCAGCAGCTCCTATCTACCACCGAGACTACAGCCATGAAGTCTGCCACCAACGTGAAAGCCCTACACTGAATTGCGCTCGCTCGCGCCTTCACCTGGATGTTGTCATGCCTGCTACTCAGGGTCTCCCATGGGCCGCGAAGACCGCGCTCCTTCACTTGACAACTTGTGATTTATAGGTAGAAGATGAAAAAAATGCTTCTTGTTGAGTTGTTATGGGAGTCAAAGAGTTTCTTCCCATCATTCACAAAATTGCCACTGTCTCATTCTTTTGCTTTTCAGAACAATTCTCAAAAACATCTTAGAACTGTTTTGTAACTTTTATTTTTAAAACGTATATTATGTTTTATCATTTTTAAAACTAATGTAAAAAATAATTCTTTTCAAACAAGTTTTTTTATGTTTTAAATTTTAAAAGTGAAAAACTATTTACAAAAACAATTATCAAATGGCCTCTAATACACTCCAACATGTGAAGCGCCAAGGTAAAGGCCACTAATAAACAACAAACAAATTGCTCAGACAGAGATTAAGCATGGGGTAAATAAAAGAATAATTAATAAAACTAGGCGAGAAGTAAAGAAAAGAAAAGCATAATTGAAAAAAAAAATTGACTTGGCCATGTGTACTGCCATGAGACAAGTCTTGGTCCATATACGAGGTGTGCAAGTCTTGAATCTTCACAAAGTCAACTTTGATGTACACATTTCCTATTTATAGGAAAAAGGGTGTAAGCTCTCATTGGCTCTACCTGATAGGGCATGTAACGACTCGTCTATTTGTATTTTTTGGATAAAATAATTAATTATAGGTAATCAGTAGGGATTTTAAAAATTTCGACAGGCACAGTTAGGATCGAAACAATATAAGGATTCTGTAAAAAAAATATTAATAATTAAATATTAATAAAAATTTTAGAATAATAATATTTCAATCAGTAATATAGGATGAGATCTTACAAATGATATTAGGAAAGAATTAAATAGGTAGGATAATGTTAAAAGGATAATTTACTCAGAAAAGTTATTTTTATGTCAATCGAGTACTGAAATGATAAGAAACAGTATACCAAAATAGTAATAACCGGTATATCGAAATATTGAGATTAGTCCAATTAATGGGCATTATCATATCTTAAATAAATTTTTACTTAGAATAATCAATTAAATACATATATTTCTATTACTGATAGGAGGCAAATTGATCTGAGAATATTAATTCCCTTACTTTCTCTCCAATTGAACATGAAATATAAAAAAAAAAAAGAAAAGAAAAGAGAAAGAGCTCATTCTTCTCTCTCTGTTGCCGTCATGCTCTTTCCCTTTCACTTCTTCATTTCCTACGTTTTCTCTTTGAAAAACTTCATCAAGCCACCATCTCTACCAAGGATACTCTTAGGTAAGCATCTAAACTACTTCTGTAACATCTTCTCTACATCAAGATTAATTGAAAACCTTGTTTTTTCCTGCACTTTGGTCCTCACAGTAGCGCACAAAGGGGCTGAAACAAGGGGTTTTGAGGCTTAGTTAGATAGGAAACTAGAGAAGAAGCTTCGAAGTAGGTAGGAAATCATTTTAGTCTCTTACTTCATGATATTTAGTTATCTTGCTAAGATAAGTGCTGGATGTTGTTGAGTTGTTGTTTTCGAAAATCTGAAATTTATGATTTATGATTCCAATTTTATGATTTAAGATTGTTTCAGTTGTGAACTTGATGAAATGTATATGCAGGTTTACTGCTGTAGGATGAAAACGGTTCTGCCTTATGTAATGATTCGAGCTAAAACAAAATGGTTAGCAAGACTTGTTATTTTTTAATGTTGGGTGTTATTCATGGTAGAACTACGAGCTCCAATATTCGAGTTCCGAATTCAGAACTAAGGTTCTGGAGTGGTTTAGGGAGTGGTTTCCAAGGTCCTTAATTTAGGAGGTGAGCTCCAAGTTCTGGGGTCCTTAGTTTAGGAAGTGAGCTCCGAGATCAGAACCACGATTTTGGAATAGTTTAGTATGCAAGTTTTGAGGTCTGAGACTAGGATGTGGGGTCCGACGTCCAAGACCAGAAATCAAAGATCCGCTCATAACAATTAATATAAAAGGAATAAAGAGAATGTTATAGAGAAGTTTTATAAGAAATTCATGAGACTTAGCAGAGATAATCTCTAAGTCAAGTATGAAAATAGAACTTTTACAGAATAAATCTTACTCAGCAACTATGAGAATTTTTATACAATTGATAAAGATGCATGTAAAGAAAGAAAAATTAAGACCGTAAACATTATACAAAGTAAATTGCTTAATGGTAAACTCATGGATTCACGGGTAGTAGTAGACGTGGTACGTCCTTAGAACTCTATCAGGGTGTAAACGCGACCGCATTACATTATTTATAAGAAAAAGGATGTGCTGAGGATAGCAAGGCTATCTAGATGAGATGTAGTAGACGTACTCCATCTAGTGAACTATATCGAATGTAACGCGACAACGTTACATAGTTGACAGTACGATCCACAGAGAAGTATATCAGAAGTGTCCTATGAGTTTTACTATTAAGTTTTAAAGTTTTCTAATAAAATTAAGTCATAAGATATAATGACACAAACTAACAAAACCCTTATATAAACAACTGAACATACATTACTTATTTTGCATTGAGTTGAGTATCATTGAGTAATAAACTAGTGTTTTTCCTACTGGGAATCGTTGATTCTTATTCCTACTGTATGATGTATTTTATATAGATGGCCTCAATTGTGTTCTTTCTCGAGATGCCTGACTTGCAATGGCATTATGACCTGGAGTTAGGGTCACTGTACCTGGTCACTGAGTTTCGCATCCGTATTTACGTACTGTTTGCTCGCCCATTTGCTACTACTGTTATGAGTCCTACTTTTGAGCCAGAGTAACCTTTTCTGTTTTTCCACTATATATGACTCATCCACCATAGCCACCATAGCTCGCCATTGATGCTGAGCCTGATCCTTCAAAGGAGACATCCTCTTGTTCCTCTACCCCTTCTGGAGGTGATGGGGATTAGCAGGGTTACCTAGCTGATGTGCCTAATGGGCACTACTCTCCACTAGCTTGACATGATTACGGTATATCCATCTTGTTGATAGATGCGGTATAACTCAGAGTCCCTCATATTATCTGACTATCATAGGCTCTTATGACTAATCTTTCGATGAGCAGCTGACCGAGGGAATTAGGTTTATCTATTTATAGTTGGTTGTATTTTGTTAGGCCCTAACCCAGATTAGATGGTCACTGGGAGGACCAGGGTAGGCTTGTTTGTAATGTATATGTATTACATGTAAATTGTATATACTATAACTATATGACTTAACTTATTATGGAGGTGATATAAAATGTAAATTATCATCTGCATGACTTTTTTTTTAGAATGCGCATTATATCTTTGCTAGTTCTATAGGTTGATTATTACGTTGAAAGGATTACAAAATGCGAGAAAAAAAAATTAGTATGGCTTTTAGTACAAGGATCTTATTTATTACAACACATACATATATAATTCATATGGTTAAAACAAATAAAATCAGTAAGGCAAGTTATAGGTAACGACTACTTAGTGTAATGTTATAACTCGAGCATAGCACTATAGTAGGAAAGGTGTTATAGGGCACACATCATCCTATGTTTCTACTTGAATAAAAGGCTAAATTGGCTAGTTAAGCATATAAAAATGTTGCAATATGTATTAAAACTGTTTATTTTAAAAAGGATAGAACAGAAAAATAAGAAGTTAAGACATATCAACACATGAGTTAGCCTTATTTTGATTATGTGAAATGTTATGAGTAGTATACACAAGAAGGGTATTGGTACTCTTTAAGATAAGATGGAAGCAACCACTAATAAAATTTGAAACGACACAAAGGTATTTTTGTAAAGGGAGTCCGCAAAGCATTAGATGGTTTCATGGAGGAAGGCTCAGATGTGAAGGGCTCAAGAAATCCCTATTCAATCAACATAGGGCGAAGTTGCAATAAAGAAAAACATAATTGAAAAACCCAAATCGACCTGGCCATGTGTGCTACCATGAGACAAATCTTGGTCCACATGCGAGGTGTACAAGCCTTGAATCTTCACTAAGTCAACTTTGACGTACACTTTTCCTATTTATAGGAAAAAGGATGTGAGCTCTCATTTGCTCTACCCGATATGGGACTCCCTCATTTCTCTCCTGGACCACATATCAGTTCAAAAGTGGTGTATAAGGTTGCAGCAAAACCTGTGGTTAAGGACAACATCAATGGTATGAAATGTTATATGTTTTATGACAGAATCAAAATGTTGTGCGTTAGCAGAGTCCAATTTGTTACCACCAAGTCATAATGGATTGATGAAGGCTGTTTCAATTTTTCATCCTATGTTTCTACTTAAATAAAAAGATGAACTGGCTAGTTAAGCATACAAAAATGCTGCAGTATGTATTAACTCTGTTTATTTTAAAATTTTATTCTAAAAATGATATAATAGAAAAATAAGAAGTTAAGACATATCAGCACATGTGTTAGCCTTATTTTTATTATGTGGCATGTTATGAGTGGTATATACAAGAAGGGTATTGGTACCTTTTAAGATAAAAGGGAAGCAACCACCAATAAAATTTGAAATGCAAGGGTATTTTTGTGAAGGGAGTCCGCAAAGCATTACATGGTTTAATGGAGGGGGGCTTGGATTTGAAGGGCTCAGGAAATTCCTCATCAATCAACACAGGGAGAAGTTGCCATAAAGAAAGGCATAATTGAAAAAAAAAAAAAAAAACAAATTGACCTGGCCATGTGTTCTACCACGAGACAAGTCTTGATCCATACACAAGGTGTGCAAGCCTTGAATCTTCACGAAGTCAACTTTGACGTGCACCTTTTCTATTTATAGGAAAATGGGTGTGAGCTCTCATTGGCTTTGCCGGATGTGGGACTCCCTAGTTTTTCTCCTGGACCACACATCATCCTATGTTTCTACTTGATTAAAAGGCTAAACTGGCTAGTTAAACATATAAAAATGCTGCAATATGTATTAAGGCTGCAATAAGTATTTAAATTTTATTGGTGGTTGCTTCCCTTTTATCTTAAAGGGCACCAATACCCTTCTTGTATATACCACTCATAACATGCCACATGATAAAAATAAGGCCAACTCAGGTGCTGATATGTCTTAACTTCTTATTTTGATATTCTATCCTTTTTAAAATAAAATTTTAAAATAAATAGACTTAATACATATTACAGCATTTTTATATGCCTAACTATCCAGTTCAGCTTTTTATTCAATTAGAAACATAGGATGAAAAATTGAAACAGCCTTTATCAATCCATTATGACTTGGTGGTAACAAATTGGACTTTGCTAACGTACAACATTGTGATTCTATGATAAAACATAGAATATTTCATACCATTGATGCCCTCATGGCAGCCTTAACCATAAGTTTTGTTGCAACCTTATACACCACTTTTGAACTGATATGTAGTCTAGGAAAGAAACCAGGGAGTCCTACATTGGGTAGAGCCAATGAGAGCTCACACCCTTTTTCCTATAAATAGGGAAGATTTATGTCAAAGTTGACTTAATGAAGATTCAAGGCTTGCACAACTTGCATGTGGACTAGGACTTGTCTCATGGTAGTACACGTGGCCACATTGAATTTTTTTTTTTCAATTATACTTTTCTTTATGGTAGCTTCACCCTATGTTGATTGAAGAGGAATTTCCTGAGCCATTCACATCTAAGCCTCCCTCCATGAAACCATTTAATGCTTTGTGGACTCCATTCATGAATATACGGTTGTGTCGTTTCAAATTTTATTGGTGGTTGCTTCCCTTTTATCTTAAAGGGTACAAATACCCTTCTTGTATATGCCACTCACAACATGCCACATAATAAAAATAAGGCTAACTCATGGGCTAATGTGTCTTAACTTCTTATTTTGTTATTCTATCCTTTTTAAAATAAAATTTTAAAATAAACAGACCTAATACATATTGCAATATTTTTATATGCCAAACTAGCTAGTTCAACCTTTTATTCAAGTAGAAACATAGGATGAAGAATTGAAACAACCTTCATCAATCCATTATGACTTTGTAGTAACAAATTGGACTTTTCTAACGCACAACATTGTGATTCTGTCATAAAGCATAGAATATTTCATACCATTGATGCCCTTCATGGCAGTCTTAACCACAAGTTTTGCTGCAACCTTACACACCAGTTCTGAACTGACATGTGCTCTAGTAGAAAAACTAGGGAGTACCACATCGGGCAGAGCCAATGAGAGCTCACACCTTTTTTCCTATAAATAGGAAAGGTGTATGTCAAAGTTGACTTTGTGAAGATTCAAAGCTTGCACACCTCACATATGGACCAAGACTTGCCTCGTGGTAGTACACGTGGCCAGGTTGATTTTTTTTTTCAATTATGCTTTTCTTTATGGTAGCTTCGCCCTATATTGATTGAAGAGCAATTTCCTGAGCCCTTCACATCTGAACCTCCCTCCATGAAACCATTTAGTGCTTTGTGGACTCCCTTCACAAATATACACTTGTGTCGTTTCAAATTTTATTGGTTGTTGCTACCCTTTTATCTTAAATGGTACAAATGCCCTTCTTATATATACCACTCACAACGTGCCACATAATAAAAATAAGGATAACTCATGTGCTAATGTGTCTTAACTTCTTATTTTGCTATTCTATCCTTTTTAGAATAAAATTTTAAAATAAACAGACTTAATACATATTGCAGCATTTTTATATGCCTAACTAGCTAGTTCGGCCTTTTATTCAAGTAGAAACATAGGATGAAAAATTGAAATAGCCTTCATTAATCCATTATGAATCAGTGATAACAAATTGGACTCTAGTAATGCACAACATTGTGATTTTGTCATATAACATAGAACATTTCATAGCATTGATGCCCTCCATGGATACCTTAACCATAAGTTTTGCTACACTATTATACACATTTGGTCTTGGAGAGAAACCAGGGAGTCCCACATTGGGCAAAGCCAATGAGAGCTCACACCTTTTTTCCTTATAAATAGGAAATGTATATGTTAAAGTTGACTTTGTGAAGATTCAAGGCTTGCTCACCTCACATGTGGAGTAGGACTTGTCTCGTGGTGGTACACGTGGCCAAGTCGATTTGTTTTTTTCAATTATGTTTTTCTTTATGGTAGCTTCACCCTATGTTGATTGAAGAGGAATTTCCTGAGCCTTTCACATCCGAGCCTCCCTCCATGAAACCATTCAATGCTTTGCGGACTCCCTTCACAAAAATATGCTTGCGTCATTTCAAATTTTATTGGTGGTTACTTCCCTTTTATCTTAAAAGGTACCAATTCCCTTCTTTTATATACCACTCATAACATGCTATATAATAAAAATAAGGCTAACTCATGTGTTGATATGTCTTGAGTTCTTATTTTGCTATTCTATCTTTTTTACAATAAAATTGTAAAATAAACAAACTTAATACATATTGCAGCATTTTTATATGCCTAACTAGCCAATTCAACCTTTTATTCAAGTAGAAACATAGGATGGAAAATTGAAATAGCCTTAATCAATCCATTATGAATCGGTGATAACAAATTAGACTATGCTAACACACAACATTGTGATTCTGTCATAAAACATACAAAATTTCACACCATTGATGCCCTCCACTGCAGCCTTAACCACAAGTTTTGCCACAACATTATCCACCACTTCTGAACTAATATGTGGTCAAGGAGAGAAACCAGGGAGTCCCATATCAGGCAGAGTCAATGAGAGCTCACACCCTTTTTCCTATAAATAGGAAAGGTGTATATCAAAGTTGAGTTCGTGAAGATTCATGGCTTGCACACCTCGCATATGGACCAAGGTTTGTCTTGCGGCAGCACACGTGGCCAGGTCAATTTTTTTGTTTTTCAATTATGCTTTTCTTTATGGTAGCTTCACCCAATGTTGATTAAAGAGGGATTTCCTAAGCCCTTTACATCTGAGCCTCCCTCTATGAAACCATGTAATGCTTTGCGGACTCCCTTCATGACTTTATGCTCTTGTACAATTCAATTCTTTGTGAAGAAATGATGCAAGGTCCAGCAATATGGAATGAATGTTGGGATTTTTTCGAAAAAAATTAAAATTTGAAAAAATTTCATGCAGGAAGTCCACAAGGAGCATGCTTATGTAGCGGCCAGTTGTCCTTTTTTCCTTTGGGCACCACAAATACCAGCCAATAACTATATTTCCCAATCCTCCTCCCAACATTTGATCACAAAGGATATACATATTGACATATTGAAAATAAGCAGGCCTTTAAATTCATTAGATTCTTATTGTCAACAACGAGCTCTAATTTGGAAAAGACTGGGAATAAAACCTCTTTAGTAGTGCGTCGATACATAAGCAAATAATGCATTGTCCCAAATGTTCTATTTCTTACATCGTTATTCATTAGCTTCCTTTATCTAAAGCATACACATATTGACTTGTTGGGAAGAGCAAATTGGGGGGGGGGAGGTAAGCTGGATAAAAGAGAAGATTTTTTTTTCCAAAACTAGAAAGTTGCAGAAGCTGGAAAGGCAATCCTTATTAAATCTGTTATTCAGTTGATCACTACTAAAATCTTGTCAATCTTAAAGTTCCTAGGTGTAACATCCCCTGCTGCTTTATGGATTGACGACTGTCCCCACAAACCAACACGGGTCTTTTCAGCATGCTTTGTCCTCACTCGCATGATTCCTAGGAAAACTTCCCAGGAGGTCACCCATCCCAAAATTACCCCAGGTCAAGCACGCTTAACTATGGAGTTCTTTCAGTTTAGGCTACCGAAAAGAAGATGCATCTTTGATATAGGTAGTACAAATCAATTCATATAAGCCCTCATCAACTGTATAGTCCCATACCTATACAGTCTCAGGATCCCTCTCATTCGGGTGTGTAATCGGTTCATTCATGTACCCCTCCGCTTAGAGGACCTTGCGAGGAGCCGCTCCTTGTCCGTGCCCTCTTTGCACCGGCGATCACTCCTCGTCCTCGTCCCCGGGCGTTACACTAGGGAAATTTAGTGACAATATTTACTCTAGGATTGCAAGCTTTTGGTGGGCAAGTAATGGCAAAGATTAGGGCATTCATTGGAGAAGTTGGAATGTTTTTGTCCCAATCAGAAAAAAAAAATTTTAGGTGAGTATTCTTAATAGGCAAACTATGAACCAAACCTTAATAGGCAAGCAAGCTTAGAGAATCATTCACAGTCCAGATGCCCTATGGGCTATGGGTCCAAATTCTGAAGGCAATTTACTTTCCATCTAACTCTTTACTATAAGCAGGGAAAGAGAGCGGAGCTTCTTAGATTTGGGCGAGTATTCTTTGGGTGAAAGACACATGATTCTAAAAGAAGGGAGATGTAGGGTCAATAATAGACAATCTATCAGATTTGTAACTGACACGTGGTTGCCTAACAAGGTTGATAGAAATCTAGTTCCAATTGGTAAAGATGACAGAGTCAATACTCTTATCAACCAATCAAACAAAAGCTAGGATGTTGAGAAGTTAAAAACAACTCTACAACCAAAGCAAGCCACTCAAGCATTTCAAATACCACTCAAGTTTTATGGTCATGCAGGCAAATTCATCTGGCCTCATATAAAAGTAGAAGAATATATAGTTAAAACATGTTATTTCATAGCAAAATACTTGAGCCCTAAAACATAGAATGGCCTACCAACCTAATCATCAACTAGTAGAGAGCTATAGAAATTTATCTGGAATATCAAGAAAAAGAATTAGTTGAGCATACCCTCCTGCTGTGTCCTTAGACAGCCCTGATTTTATTTTAGCCCCAGAGCTAGTGCATCCCATTCGCAGCTTCAGTAACAAGAATAGCAGATGGTTAGAAGAAAAAATCCTAGATTTATCCAGCTTCAGGCATTACAAGTTCAACACCTTTGCATTGATGGCCTGTATCCTATGGAAGATTTTGAAGGGCAGAAATTAGAAGGCCTTTCAAGGCAAGGACCCCAACCTAAACCTCACCATTCAATTAGCCTCTTCCCTGCACGTCAAAGCTCTACAGGCCGTGGCAACTACCTCCATCAGCTCAAACCCCAAATCTCGCAACAGATAGCTCCATGGCGCCTCCCAAGAAATCCCTCTTTTAGATGCAATGTTGATGGTGCTTTCTGTAAAAGGAGATCAATAGGTTCTGTTTTGGCCATCATTAAGAACAAAGAACTAATATCAATCACTGGTATAGCTAGCAAGTTACCTGTAATTTCCAACTTGGTAGAAGTAGTGACAGCCGTTTAGGAGGGGTTGATGACATGAGAGGCTCAACCTAAGCTTCTTGCAAAGTGCTCTTTTTTGTTTTTCTTTTTGTCGGTCAAATACGATGTGCTTTTGTATGGTGCCCTAGGAAAGCCAATCAGCTGGACCATGTAGCAACCTTTCATTGGAAGGAAATCTCCTATCAAATTCACCCATCATAATCAAAGTCCCCAGATATTTAGTTATCAACTTATCATCTTGTCTATATCTTTTTGTCTTTTTTTTTTCAAAAAGAGAGAAATTCATTAAACTAAATGATAGTTTTGCCCTGTACCGAAAAATAATTTTTAGAATAATTAAGTTATAATTAATTAAATTAGTCAAGCACTTTGTCTTATAAGACATTCAAATAATTTTAAGAATGTATAAATTAATTAAAAGATCAAGGTGATATGTTATAATTTTTATAATATATAAATTATTAATATCAATTTAGAGTATTGATATTTGATTACTCAATAGATGATAAAGGTGATTTATTAACAACTTGATCTTTTATCGGGGGGTTGGATTTCATAAGTTTTACTACCTATGCATAGTATCATTCTCATTCATCCATTCAAACACTTTTTACAAAAGTAACCATCACCATATTCTTAAACCTTTGATGCCCATTTTGTGTATGTTCTATAATACCATGGCAACTTAGTGTCCAAGTCTTGGACTAAACAACGAGTCATAAAGGTCCACCCCTTAAGTGAAAAAAGAAAAGAATTAGTCCAAAATGAACATATAAAATCATAGGGATTTCTAATCCAAAGAAACTACCTCTGTAAGTTGTTTTATCTTATAAAATTGCATGTTTTCCCGATTTTGACCAGTTTTGAGCTCCTCCAATTTAGGAGCTTAACTTAACAGGCTAGGTGATTGGTTCCTGGTTAACCCGATCGGACTGTCCAATTCAATCCGGTTTTTTCTTCCATGGTATTCATAGACTCTATCAATGCATTACACAAAATTGACATTACTTCAAAATTTCTTCTTGTATATATTCTCCTAAATTTAGTGGGGTAGGTGTGGTCTTGATCACTAATCTCTGATGACTTCATTTAGGTTCATAGTAGAAGAGTTGGATTTGAGCTATTATACAATTGAAACCAAATTAGAATAACAATGGAATGCACAACATTAACAATAAGAATAAAATCAAGATTAAGGATTAAAAAAAAACGTATTCAATAAGTGGCTAACATTACTCAAATACCCTAAAAGCCATATCTGACGAAAAGTATTATCGTTTGGATCTCTTAAATGCCAAACAGGCCCAATTTTATTTTTCATATCAAATTAGGAAATTATTATCAATATGAGAAGTTATCTAGAAAAGAGAAAAGGTTCAAACAAATCATCTTGGGCAAAAATAATGATTATGTTATTACAAAATACCAAATCATGTAAAGAAAATGCAAATGACTAACCTTATATGCCTTACTCAAGATGCCAAATTTATATAGGTAAAGCATTTTATCCCTAATATTCCTTGTTCAAGAAAGAAGATAACACATAAGCAATAGAGGATGAAAAGAAGTTTAAAAAAAGTTTGGTAACAAAATTGAAAACTAAAACACATTGACATATAACAATTAGCATTGGCAAATCTTTAGTAATTTCGACAACACGTTTTGATTTTCCTTATTTAAAATCTTTTGCACCATCATTTTTGTAGACTTTCGTTCTAAAATTCCATTCCATAGGAATTTCAATGAAATCCTACAGAAAGCTTTAAAACGACACTAACCTCGAATATAATCTAAGCCTTCTTTGATAGATGATCTTGTCTTTGCATCATACCCATATTTGACATAGAAGGTATTGCCAACTGGATCACTCAAAAATCTCCAATTAGATGTTCATATTTGATAAGGAAGTTTGCAACAATTTCAAAAAATTTCTAAAAAAAGGTTGAAACATATATATCACCCTCCCAAGTGCAACATCATCTTTAAGCCATGACATTAGACCTAGGACTTGTTAGTTATAAATTTAGCAAACCTTACTTAGATATCTATAGCATATTAGAGCAAATCAAGTAGTAACTAATGCATAACTTTACGTAAAATATATAGAGAGAGGAAGACAATATTTATAGGTTACATATCCAAATATATGAAAAAGTTCTTATATGAGCTTTAATACACACCTGTCTCACTTAAACATTTACAAAACAGAAACTATGAATGTTCTTCAGCCATTGAGCTATTCTAATTCATGCATTTCTAGCACAAGCAACTTCTTTATTCTCTTGTGTTATCTAGAAATGACACGGGAACATACAAACATATGGGATGAGAATTATGAACTTCTTAATAGGGTATCCCAAAATACACAATAATAAAGTATTACGGGGTGGGAAGGATGGCAATAATAACCAACATTGGCGACAATCTAGCAGAGTATCCCCACTAATGAGAAGAAAAACTTCAATTTATAGAAGGGAACACACCGTTTAAACAAGGAGAGCAAAGTCATGGGGGGTATGCATGTCTTTTTGCCAAGCTCATCTGGGGGCAAAACAGGAAGCACCCCTGCATTGAAGCTAGGCAAGCTAAATTCATCATTTAGAAGTGACAAGTGGCCTCGTGAGAGTGGCTCGATCAGGCGTAATTAATGGCCGAGAAGGGAAACATGGCATTTGAAATTTAAAATTGTGATGATTTGCCTTTCGATGACCAACCTCAACAATCATTGCTAGAAACTACTTTAGCTCGACTCCCGAGAACGTTATCTTGGAAATCTAGTTGGGGGCACTGTTACAAACAATAATAGTCCAAAATTTGGCCCATTCTAGAAAGCCCACCACGGAGGCCTAAGATGGCCGAAAATAGAAATGAAACCATACATGGGTCCAAGTACATGGCCCAAGAGCACGTGGCAACAGTTATTGGGCATACGCCTCCCACTTCCCCCACCACCATGAACGTGAGACGTGGGAGTGAATACGTGAGGACATCTTGATCTCCAATAACCACTCCACGGCTTCTCCTATA
The DNA here is from genome assembly GCA_031216105.1 of Dalbergia cultrata. Classification (NCBI taxonomy): domain Eukaryota; kingdom Viridiplantae; phylum Streptophyta; class Magnoliopsida; order Fabales; family Fabaceae; genus Dalbergia; species Dalbergia cultrata. The sequence goes on from CM062346.1 coordinate 51,656,166, forward strand.
AATATCTTTGGGGATTCCAGGTATGGACATGTTCTTTTTTACTATACTCAGACCTTGCTAAAATACCTACTCACTCTCTAGCTGGAGTCCTTGCAAGTACATCCCCACCTTTACTTCGAGAACGATCAGACATCCAAGAAGGATCTAGTCAGACTATTTCTGAGATACTACCCCAAATAAGGTAAACCCTATTACTCCCGTCATTATAGAGATATATTTGCTTTGAGGAATGTAATATGAAAATATTATTTCTAGAAAATGTAGAAACTTATTTTAGATTATAATGTCATATATTTTAGGTGGTGTGAATAATAGATTTATTCACTTCAAGTAATATTCTTTTGACTTATTCATTGTTAAGGATATATAAATATCCTTAATAGAGAAGTCATTCAATTATATTATTATTATTATTATTATTACAACTTTGAATAATAAGTAGACATTCGCTTTAGGTTATTTATGAGTATTTGTCTGTCACAACATCTCCGGAGGGGCGCCGAGACTCAGATGGCAATCATTTGATTTTGAAAATGAAATGGGAGTCGCTACCAATTTTAATTCCAGAAAAATTGGAAAAACCTTTAATTTGCAAAACTGGTCTTTAAAAGAGATTTTGAGAATCAGGAGTCTGATTACGATTAGGGAAGGATGAAAACTTAATCCCACAGCATCCCTAATATGTTTGTATAAATACGATTACCTTAGAGTTTATTATGCAAATTAATTATAATTTAAAATATTTATTTTTCCCCAAAAATTGACAATTATAATATAAAATAGAATAAAAGAAATAAAATTAAAAGAGAACATAATTTAATGAAAATAAATTTTGGTTTTATAGTTGTAAGCTATGCCGACATATTCTCTGGTGTAATGAGGAACTTAAAACCATGTCGTTCTATAGAAAATGCTTGTGTGTTAACAGATTTTAATTAAAAGAGAAGAATATAAAGATGCATTGATTGATTTTAATTTTGAAAATATTTTTAATTAAAAACTAAGAAGAAAATATCCATTTTGCACTAGATTCAAGGTAGTACTTGGCTACTCAGTAAATCCTTACGATTCAATAATTCATGAAAGATGAATCCACCTCTCAATCATGACTATTGGCTATTGCACGAATTAAAAATATTTTTAAGATTTTTTGTTTTTGGCATTAAAAAAATTATCAAAATCCTAAAGGCCCGTTTGGTTTGTTGTTTTTAGTTTTCTGTTTCTAGTTTTCAGTTTTTGTTAAATTCAATTTTTAGTTTTTTCAGTTTTTTCGAAAAACTAAAAACTAAAAACTAAAAACTAAAAATTGAAAACTGAAAACAGCAAACCAAATAGGCTCTAAGAAGCTAAAAGGAAAGAAAAATAGAGATATTTCTATCCTTTACCCAAAACCCAGACCAAAAACACTGACTCCCAATAAAAAAAATAAGCCCAAAACTAGATTTTGACAAAAAAGCTAACACAAAAAAAAGTCTACTACTAAAAAGGTTTGGACTCCAACGCCTAAGGAACTAACACCAAAAACAACATGGGCCAAAAATGACCCAAACACAAAGACCAAAAATAAGACTTTGACTCCAAAAACCTAAAACAAAAAACGTAGACCCCATTTCGGTCTCAATACGATACCAAGAAGGTTTTTGCTTTTACAAAGAAAAGAAGAGAATTCGGACCAAAAAAAAAAAAGAAAAGAAGAGAATGTAGCAGCAAATGCGGCAAAGGGTTTCAGACATGTGGATTTGGGTTATGAGTACAAGGAAAAGGGCGTATGGGTGGCGGCCAACTTGTGGCCACGGGCAGCCGCTGGTGTGCTACCACGAAGGCAGCCCAGTCACGGCCAGATCGCGGCGGTGTCAAGGACGAAGAGGGCTGGGCTCTCGAGGGCGAGCTGAAGCTCGGGGCGGAGCAGCTGGGGGTGGCGCGTGCGAGACGGTGGGGGAGGGGATGTCGTCGCATGGCTGGGATCTCGACGATGGGGCAGGCTGAGATGCGGGCAGGCGCGATGGTGGCAGAGAAGTAGGCATGGTTTTCGCGCCTGGGCGGGCCCGCGGCGGTGCGAGCAAGATGGAGGGGAAGGTCACGGCGGTGAAGGGCAGGTCGTGGAGGGCTTGCGCGCGGAGAGGGGTTCGCACGTGGAGGAGAGGTGCGGCGGCGAGTGGTGGGCCGGCGGTGATGGTGGTGAGGCCACCGCCGGCCCTCCTTGCACCTTCTGCTTTTTTGTTTTTTATGATCTGGACTGTGGTTTGAATTTATGGGCTGTATGGATCTAGTTAGTATTGCTGGAAGTTTTGTATCTGGATTTGGTTTGTGTAGATATTGTATTTGCTTGGCTGATGAAGAGGTTTTTTAGTTTTAGCTTAAGTGATCTTAGTATTGGGGTTTATTTTGGGTTCTGAAGTGTGATTGGTTTAGAGGAGATCTCAAAATAGATCGGCTCTGAAATATAGGATGAACCCATGCCCAATAATTTACCTGTGTTCTTCTCTGCTTGACTTTTCTTTTTCTCTGATTGTCGCAATATAGGATGAACCCATGCCCAATAATATAGGGCTGAAGAAATGTGTCTAGTACTATGCAGGACTGAAAAATGATAACTAGGAAGTGAAGGGTTGATGATGGTGTTTCTGTCTTTCCCAAAACCAAAAAAATCCCCCCCCTGAATTCTTGGCTCCCTTTATTTATATTGAGCTCATTTTCCTTAATTAATATCCATTCCCAGCAGTTGAAGAACTCCACGCTGACTTGTCCCCACGCCCCTGCAGCTGCTGAATATTTCATTTTCTTGGCAGAGAACCCATCTTCAGCGCAGGAAATGATGGTTGCAACGTCTCGGTTCTTGTTTTTTTTTTTTTGGTTTGTGGGCATGAGCGTGGGATTCAACAGCAGGCGTGCCCACCTCCCTGCTTTCCCCTTTTATTTTTTTATTTATGTTTTTTATCAAACAAGTGCAAATGGCCTGGGATGAATGTAAAATGAAATGGACCAATATGTAAGAATGAGATGAACTCAACATAGTGTTTGGAGCGAAACTGGGCTGAACCCAAACTTTAGACAAAGTCCAGAATTGAGCAATTCTAATCAAATACTCAAGAAATGGGCTCATGGGCTTGCATTTTTTTTTTCTGTTTAAATGGAGTGAATAAGAAGGCTATGGGATAAAATAAAATGAAACTTTTGGAGCCAATAAAATACAATGTTTTTGGGATCTTCTTGTTTAATTGATCATATAAAATCAGGTGTTCACGTTGTCATTCATTTCTAGGACTATTATCATTAAATTCTAGAAGTGATTTTATTTTTCTTACAAGTACAATTGCACATTTACTTCTGGAAATGATATTGAAAGAAAAGAAAAAAATAAAATAATGTAGGAGTATATGTTGACAAAGCAATATAATAATGAACAAAAACATAAATTAAAGATAAAAGCAATTAAGGAGAAAGAAAAAAACTTGTATTGTGCAGTCCATCTTTATGGGCATACTTCGCTGCTTTATTTACTGGTGTCTTCAAGGCATACCTAGTCAAAATAAAATTTGACATATGAAATTCAAAACAGAGTTCTCCAAAATGTTATGGTTAAAATATACCTTCACAATAAAAGAAAAATTGGCCAGCATACATGATATTAATATAGAAAAAAAAAAAAAGGATAAACCATGAATTGGACGTCAAACGCATCAAGCTTAGATATTTTACGACTAGCTTGAAAAAGCATTTTAATAAGAGCATCTAAACGTAGACTATTGGTCAAATCTCCTTCTTCACTTATTTTGTAGAGCACTTGTGTTGATAATGCATTGTGAAAAAATAACAATGGAGAGAATAATAATAATAATAATAATAATGATAATAATAATAAAGAGAGAATAAAACTATTGAAGAGAAAGAATAAAACTATTGATATCATACATGGTGTATCCAAAAGACCTATTTATAATTAAAGGGTTAGAGATATAAGATCAAATAAAATAATAATATCTATATATCCTAATCAAATATTAACTAAATCAGTAAAAGATAGGGCATTCATATCTAAATAATATTTTATAACACTAGCACTCCCCTTGTTCCTGTTTCCTTTTATTCCCTTCTAATTCTTTGTTTCTTTTTTTTTATATAATTTTAATATCAAGTTCAAGAAGGGAAAGGTAAAAAGTAGAAAGAAAAAAGGCAAAGAGCGATGGAAAAATTAAAGCAAGAAAGCAAAGAGGAGTACCTGAACAGCCTAAGGCCTGTTTGTTTTTATTTGTTGACCAGGAAAAATACTTTTAGGAGGAGAAACAACTCTGTGCCCGTTTAGTTTACCATTTTGCAAGTCCAAAAATACTTCCTTCCACATTAAAATGAGAACGTACCATAAAAAATCACAAGTCATATGAATGCCCATCTAAACATTGGGATACAATATGAGAAAAGAACCACTAGAAGGGAGCAACCCCAACAAAACTAAGGTGCCTTGTGCTGGTTCAAGAATCAAAAGTATACCCCCAGGAAGGGGGGTCAACAGTACACTTAAAAAGTGCCAGATTTGCAACTACAATTAGAAATCCTACCTATTAGCATAAAAAAAATTATACTAGGGAAAAGCCACGCTAAGCCTAACAACAAGCTCGTTAGTGTTAGTCAGATAAATTGTGTCTACTATTGAAACTACAATTAGCATTACCACGGTCACTCCCCATATTGATCATGGTGCAGAACTGCAAAATACCATAAAAAAAAAAAAGGATAATTAACTTTGAGCAGAGAATAACATCAATAAACCAATATTACCAAATATAAAATGTCAAACCCACCTTAGAATCGTTGAAAGAATTTAATTTATATTTGACCTAATTAGCGGCTTGTTTGGTCTTAAACTCATAATTGGGTATTGGGAGCACACACATTAGGAGTGCGCATGTGGGCTTATTCAAGTTGTTAACTTGTTAGTAGTAATTAGAATCTATTAAAGTTGTTATATCATTTTGTGAAGATTGATTCCATATATAACTCTATGTACACAACTCAAAGGATAGACAAGATAGACTGTGTCTAACTCACAGGTAAGGCCGATGTAGGAATCAGCTAGTCACTCATGCGTTTTGATAGCACCGACCCTGTCAAAATTATTTACACAGGCCTTAATGGCCGTCGATGGCCCTAGTTTATACTCGGCACCTAGTATGGCGGCGAACTCATCAATGAGACCCTCTTTTTCAGGAGGCAGAATGTTGAAGTCTTTCTGTTCACTTTGTTATGACATGAGAAGCTGAGGTAGTCGCAATGTTCATTCCTATGCAAGAAACTCATTTGAACTACAAAATAAATAATATTAGTTACAGAGAAAGTCTCTATTTACATGGTTAATGAGACCATTAAATCTTTCTATGGAGTACTCCCCTCCAAAATCAAAATCTACAAAGCTATGACTTTAGTGATAAAAGGCGGATCAAATTCAACATACAAAGCATCAATTCCAAGAATCCCTAAGAAATTCATAACCTGAGGTTCTAGTATCCCAAAGTTTATACCTATCTTGTGATTTCCATAGGACAGTAGACAATCCAGCTATTCCACAAAACAAAACACAAGAAATTGGATGTAAGATCTAAGTGTTTTACACAATTTATATACAAAATTGGTAACTAATCTCAATAGGTTTTTCAAAGTTCAACATTCCAAATGAAACTTTGAAACTACAATTAGCACTACCATGGCCACTCCCATATTGATCATCATGCAGAATTGCAAAATACCATTAAAAAAAAGGCATAGTTAACTTTAAGCAGAGAATAACATCAATAGACCAATATCACCAAATATAAAATGTCAAACTCACCTTAGAATCTTTGAAAGAATCTAAATTATATCTTGGAAATAAGTATTGGGAGCACACACATCGGGAGTACGCATGTGGGCTTATTCAAGTTGTTAAGTTGTTAGTAGTAGTTAGAATCAGTTAAAGTTGTTATATCATTTTGTAAAGATTGATTCCATGTATAACTCTATGAACACAACTCAGAGGATAGACAAGATAGACTGTGTCTAACTCACAGGTAAGGCCGATGTAGGAATCAGCTAGCCACTCATGCGTGATGATAGCTCCGACCCTGCCAAAATTATTTACACGGGCCTTAATGATCGTCGATGGCCCTAGTTTATATTTGACGCCTAGTATGGCGGCGAACTCATCAATCGAGACCCCTTTTCTCAGGAAGCAAGCTATTGAAGTCTTTCTGTTCACTTTGTGATGACATGGGAAGCTAATGTAGTCACAATGTTCATTCCTATGCAAGAAACTCATTCGAACTAAAAAATAAACAATATTAGTTACAGAGAAAGTCTCTATTTACATGGTTAATGAGACCATTAAATCTTTCTACGGAGTATTCCCATCCAAAATTGGAATCTACAAAACTATGACTTTGGTGATATAAAAAAAAAAAAAGAATCAAATTCAACATACAAAGCATCAATTTTAAGAATCCCTGAGAAATTCATAGCCCAAGGTTCTATTATCCCAAAGTTTATACCTGTCTTGTGATTTCAATAGGACAGTAGACAATCCAGCTATTCCACAAAACAAAACACAAGAAACTGGATGTAAGATCTAAGTGTTTTACACAATTTATATACAATGCTAGTAACTAACCTCAATAGGTTTTTCAAAGTTCAATGTTCTAGACGAAACTTTGAAACTACAATTAGATCTATCAAGGTCACTTACCATATTGATCATCGTGCAGAATTGCAAAATACCATTAAAAAAAAGGGATAGCTAACTTCGAGCAAAGAATAACATCAATAGACCAATATCACCAAATATAAAGTGTCAAACTCACCTTAGAATCTTTGAAGGAATCTAATTCATATATTGGAAATAAGTATTGGGTGCCCACACATCGGGAGTACCCACGTGGGCTTATTTAAGTTGTCAAGTTGTTAGTAGTAGTTAGAATCTGTTAAAGTTGTTATATCATTTTTTGGAGATTGATTCCATATATAACTCTATGTAAGGATACAATTTTTGCAATGTGTGCATTTTATCTATTGACAAGTGACCTAGTCTATTATCCCAATGACTTACAGCAGATGTGATATTGATGGAAACAGGTTTGGAAATAGAATGTCCAAGAGTAATTAGGATAGCAGGATCTTCAAGTACATATAGGTTATTTATAACTTTAGCATATTCAATCCTCTTCAAGATGTGTTTATCCTGCATCATATTCAATGTTATTAAAATTGAGTTTGCATTTTAATGAAGATGTAATATTGGAATCATATTCAACTCGGATGAAGAAAAAGAGGATGCATCGGGTCTGCAAGAATCTATGCCACCAGATTCACATGTGGTGGAGTAGCCAAGCCACCTGGGCATTATGCTCCAAATTTGCATGATAAAAATCTTCAACAATAGGAATTTCCTCCATGATTGGTGTGAGGAAGAACATGAGAAGAAAGAAACAAAAGCGGAATAAACGTAAATATACTAGAGTTGCGTACCAGAGCCCCTATGTGGAGGGCTTTGCTACCATAATAGGAAACTTCATAGTAGTAGGAAATGTCATTGCAGGGAGCTAAGAGCATCAAAAGAAAGAGACGGAAAGATAGGTGAATAATGTGAAAATGATATTATGAAAAGATAGCCCTCTGAGTTGTGTACATAGAGTTATATATGGAATCAATCTTCACAAACTAATATAACAATTATAACAGATTCTAACTACTACTAGCAACAACTTGAATAAGCCCACATGCATACTCCCAATGTGTGTAATCCCAATAATAAGACCAAACACAAAACCTTGAGCATTGCAAGTTTTAGAGCATGTTTGTAAATTAAAACACTACAAGTTAGTTTTGATAGAGGATTCTAATGAGGACATTCTCGAAGAAGAATCAACAGAGAATGTTAGCACCAAAGGGTTATTTACTCTTAAAAATAAGGTAACTCGATATGTTGAATTATTTATATTAAATTAATCTTTAGTACTTTTTTCTTGTACATATGGCATACTTATGATTTAGTAATTATCTTTACTGTTATCCATTATTAGTTATTGTTATTTTTAAAAATTCACTATTGTAAAAATAATGTATTATTGTATTAAAAACTTTTAAAAAATAATTTGATTTATAAACATAAATGATTGGGGATTGCTAATGATACTACAATAATATTCCAATACTTTGATTTATAAATATTACACTTTACTTACCATCAGAGTCCAAAATTGAAGTATGTGTTTTATGAACAGTTCATGCTATGTTAGCATACGAAACCAACATTTCTCTACAAAAGTATGTTGCCAAATTAAATTGTTTGAAACTATCTAATGTAAAATGCAACACCAGACCTTTATTCTTTGTCAAGGTATTTTAGAAATGTTATATACAAAGCATTTAATGAGGAGTTGTAATAGACAAGGAGTGACAATAATCATTCCCCCTATTAATTACTATGTAGGAATATATTAATACATTCATTATATTTTACTCAATTACCAATGTCATTTATTATTTTTCTTAATATCTGTGTTTGGCAAATAAATTATTAATTGGCCCAAAGTTTAATATGTTCCCATTCTCGTCCTTTTTTTTTCGGGTAATCCCCATGGGTATTCACTTTGGTGATTTTTTTAATCATCCTAACCATTTACATATTTTTAGTAAATTAAAATACTTAATTTATAAAAATATACATTCTAGTTAATAAAAAATAATGAATAAATTTAATTTATATTATTTCAATTACACCTCATTTCCTTCAATATCATTTTAGTAAATATTCTCCAAATGAATATTTTTCAAGTTCCTCCATAACCATATACAAAATAAAAACCTCATTTCTCAGTGGTTATTAAGTCCATTATATTATCATAAATTATCCTCTGAATTTCATTCATTGAAGAAAAGTGCACTTTAAGGTCATCAGACAATTACTCTCTGTCATATTTTAGCTCTTTAGCGACAGATAACTTTGAAATTAATTGAGTGAAAAATCATTTGGGTATTGTGAACACCCGATTTTGTCCGGGCTTTTAAATAGAAATTTCAAAATTTGCATTTTTACAGCTTCCTTTAGAGTCTTTTCAGAAAATTAAAATATAAATAAAAAAAACAAAAAAACAAAACAAAAAAAACAAAAATAAATAAAAAGGTTATTTTATAGTATCTTGGTTTTTTTTCTTTCGAGGAAAAAAATTTAAAAATAATAATAATAATAATAATAATAATAATAAAAATGAAAATGTATCCTTTTTATTCAAAGTTGTCAAAGTTGGGCTCTCGTGTTTTGATTACTTTCATTCCATTTGAAAAATTCAAAAAAATAAGAAATGAGTGTTGATTTGTTATTTGTTTGTTAGCCCAATTTTCTAAAGCATTCTCTGCTCGTTTGCGTGTTTTGGGTCTAACCAGTTTCAGCCCATTAATTTCTTTAGTTTTTGTTTGTCCAAAAATAGAAAAATAAAAATGATAATAAAATGCTAACCCATAAGCTCCATGCCTTAAGTATTTGATTAGTGATGTTCAATTGCGGTTCTTGAGTCTGTATTGAGTTATTTTGCGGATTGGTCTGCATGCATAGCAACAAAGAGGAACAGCCCAACTTACCATCTCAGTCCATTTTTGTCCGTCTGATACAAACATAAAGGGGATAGGGAGATGACGTGGTCACAAGAATATGGGCAATAGTAAGTAAAAAATAAAGAAAATGAGATACTACATCATGGGCACTCTGCCAAGGCACTAAACGGGAATGGTGGTGCAGACGCAGAGGCATGGGGGACAAATTCGGATGCCTTCCCTTCATTCAAAGAAAAGCGTGGGAGGCAATTTAGCATGGGTTCCCGCTCCTGCAGTCTTCTCCATCCCTCCGCTCTCTCTGTCCGAGGAAGAAAGCATGGGAGACAAGTTCATACGGTTCCCCTGCAAGCATAGAGTCAAAGGCTAATTACCCAAATGAGCCCAGCATAAAAGGGGGGGGGGGGAAAAGGAGGGGCCAGATCCGAAACCATCAGTATCATCAGCCACCCTCCCACCAAAACCATTCTTAACCATCACAGCAACTACAACATTGTTCATCACCATTGCCACAACACTCCTACGCTCAATCCCCTCTTCCCCCTTCAACCCATTACAAACATCACAGCACCAAAAGAAACCCAATACAATCACAAGCCAAACACAGTCAAAAGGGATCAAAATCCATACTCGAATCAAAGGGAAATAAAACAACAGATGAAGAAATAGAAAAGAAAGAAAGCACTCCCCCTCTGCGGTCACCGCCGTGAACCCACGACCCCGCATCTCAAGGCCGCCGCGCCCCTGCAATAGCCGCGCTCCTCCCTTGCATCTCAGTACCTCTCCGAGAAGCCATCACCGCCACAGCGCCGCGAAAACCAGTATCCAGAAGCCGGTTACCTCGCTGGAAGCGCCGCCGCGATCTACCCAGCCGACATCGCCTCCTCCATCACGCAGCGTAGCAGCCGCACCTCGTGACAGCCCCCTTTCGCCATCATCTCACGACCACCGAAAACCAAAGAACGGAACCCCCTGTGCCCGCACCGTTGTAAAGCTCCCCTGTCGTGAAGCCCGCCACGCGACGTCGGTGAACCTCCGTGAAGGATCCGCCGCACCTCCGCCATCCTTCCTCCATCTCTGTCAAGCCCGACCCTTGAACTTTGATCCGGCCAAAGACCAAGCCTCTTCGCGCAACTTCCAACCAGTGCTCCCCTGCTTTGGAGCCTCGCGAAGCCGTCCCAAGCCCAGGTCCAGCCCCCATCATCGCCGCCGATCCTTCTTCCTCTCCCTTCGCATCTCTGTCTCTCTCCCTCTCTCTCGATGTACGCCTGTGTGTGTTTGTGTGTGATTGTGTGTGTGTGTGTGTGTGTGTGTGAGTGTGTGTACGGGTGAGTGGGGGGTGAGGGTAGGTTAGTGTTTTTTTTTTTTTTTAAGTTCTTTTTTGTTTTTGTAGGAATGGGCCTTCCCTGAGGTTCAGAACAAAAAACCAAAAAACATTCTGAGGGTTTTTTTTTTTATTTGGAGTTTAGGACTACTTTCAAAAAAAAATACAAAAAGAAATAAAAAAAATAAAAAAAAACGAAAAATAATATATAAAAATAAAAAAAATAATAAAAAATAAAAATATTATTTTATCCGTGCAATGGTCGATAACCATGATTGAGAGGTGGATGCCTCCTTCATACATTATTGAATCATAGAGATTCATTAAGCAACCTAGTGCGGCCTTGAATCTCGTGCAAAAGCGGATTTCCTTTTAAATCTTTCATTAATAAAAAATCATTTTCAAAATCAAAATCAACCAAAAATCATCTTCAAATCCATTAACACTTTTTTTATTTTCAAAATTAAAATCAATCAACACAGCTTTTGAGTTTTATCTTAATTAAAACCCATCAACACACAAGTATTTTCTACAGAACGACGTGGTTTTGAGTTCCTCATTGCACCAGAGGATACGTCGGCGTAGCTTACAACTATCAAACCAAAATTAATTTTTCATTAAATTGTTTTCTTTTAATTTAATTTCTTTCTATTTTATTTTACTTTATATTTTACATAATCGTTAACTTTTGGGGAAAAATAAATATTTTAAAGTCCTAATTAATTTGCATAATAAGTTCTAGGGTAACCGTATTTATACGGATGTATTAGGGGTGCAGTGGGATTAAGTTTCCACCCTTCCCTAATCATAATCAGACTCCTGGACCTTAAATCTCATTTTAAAAGACCAGTTTGCAAATTAAAGGTTTACCAATTTTTCCAGAATTAAAATTGGTGGCGACTCCCAAATTTTTTTCAAAAGCCAAACGATCGTCATTCGAGTCTCGGCGCCTCCCTCCGGATACGTTGTGACAGGTATAATATGGACTTAAACTCTTTTAAAAACCTTTTATTTGAATTAAATAACTTTTTAATTTCAATTAAAGATAAATTCTTTAGCTATAAATTTTGGATAGAAAGATATACAAAAAACTACTTTTTTTTATGACAATATAAAACTCTCAACTTATTCTAAAAAATAAAATATTTGTCTTTAAAATTTGAAAATATAATATTAAAATTATTGATAAAATCATGTCCTATTACATTTTTTATTTTTTTATTTATCTCGTGTTATCCACTTTTTCCTATGATATTAATATATTGATATTAAAATCTGTAAATTTCAACTATAAAATGCGAAATCTTTTACATTTGATAAATTTATATTATTCATTGATTTTTAGTTTTTCAAGTTTTTAACATGTTCTTAACTTTACCATGTTCTTTTTTTATTATTTTCATTTTATTTTTCTTGGTCATTTTTTTTTTGGATGTTGAATTCTGATTATTTTCATTTTAATTTCCTTTCTAATTGCTTCAATTTTATTTTTTCTTTGTCATCAATTTTTCCTTTGTTATGCATTTTTTATTTTTTTATATAGAGCCTTTTTTATTATTGATTTTTTGTTTTTCCAAATTTCCATTTAAGTTTGAAGTAAATTATAGCATTATTAGCTCAAAGGTTTTGTGTTGTTGATTTATCATTCTTATTTATCTCTTTTGGTTTCCTACTTTTATTTGTTTAATTAATCTTTGCATTTGATCTCTATATTTGTTATGTTTAGAACCTTTTACTGTAGTGGGTCATCAATTGCTTCTATTTATATGGTCTTTTGGTTGAAAAATTGATACTTTACTATACTTTTATTCTGTCTATAATTTATTTGTATACATAAATGATTTATTTTATATATTGAGTCATTATTATTAATTTTTAAACTTAAGAAAGTATAGGTGAATCAAAGTATTTTTTAACTTATCTTGGTGTTATTTTTATGTAATGCAACTTTTAATCTTTACAATATACTAAAATTTCCTAAGTGTACATTTGAAGGGAATGATTATAGGGGGAGTGTAATTTTTTTGAAGGATTTAAAATTCATCATGATAAAATATCTTGTTAGGATATTCACTTAGAAGAAATTGCAAAATTCAAGAGATTTTAAAGAGGAATTTTATCTCCCTAGAATAGAGGATTTAAATTTCCACCTATAGAAAGGGAATTTTGAAAATCCCAATATATACAAGTATAAGTTTTTCTTATTTTGATAAGTCTCACTTTTATATAACAATTAAATTTTATAATTCAAATTTAAAATATTTTGTGAATGAAATTTAAGATAATTTATGAAATTTGAATTCATTATAATTAATTTTAGATCATTTGAATTTTGATTATTAATAAAAAAAACTTATTTTTTTAAAAAATATTTTATATTTTTCAAATAAAATATGTTAAAATCAAGGTAATGTAATTACCTCACCCAAATAAAGTATTTTATAAATAAAGGAAATGTAATTATCTATCCAAACAAAAAATTTAAAAATTGAAAGAAACCTAATTGAAGTATTTCAATTTTCTAGCATTTTAAATTCTCTTATATTTTAAAAATACTCCATCCAAATGCACATTAAGTTTATTTCCATGTTAGATATTTTATTTTTCAATAATTACATTTTTTTTGTGTTATATAGAATATGTATATTCATAAGATTTTCATATCTACGAGATTTTGGCAAAGATATATAGGAGATTTTTAGTCTTGGATAGAAGTAATGATCAATGAACATTCGAAAGAATAAATGAATATGACAGAAATAAGAGGATTTTTAAAACTAGGTTTTGTCGACTGAACAAATGAATGAGTCACCACTTAGTATACAGGAATTAATAAGGAAAAAAATCTGCAATATTAGTCATTAGGAAGCCAATTGTATACAGATTATGATATTCCTATGTTATTGTAGCAAATGAGAAGGAGAAAGCGAACATTTCAGGAGTAGTTACTGTTTCCATTACATTTGATTAGTTGATTAGGAAGGGGACATTTATTTTAATTTTATCCCATATAATAATAAAAATAGTCTAAGATGCATTCAATTTTATTAAATGATTTTTATCATTGATTGGTGCTTCATGTTACAATCGCATTAATTTCATATTAAATGTGTTTTTTAAAAATAAAAAATTAGAATGGAACATAAAAGAAATTAAATGCATTTATTATATGAATCAATTTCTTAATTTGAAATAGATAAGTTTTAAATTAGATTCAAATGATATTTTGAATATGTTTACAAAGATTTGGACGATATTTATATAGCAGATTGACAAGTTATGGAGCAAGAAATGTTTGATACAATAAATGTGTGAATGAAAGAAAAATAGGAAACATAGCAAGAGATTAGGAGAGTTTAAAATTGATATTATGATTTATGATCCTTTGTTACAATGACATGATTTTCTGCTACTACAAACCTTAAATATTCAAAGTTCAACAAATAACTTTGGTACTTGATTCGTCTCAGGTTATCAATTATGCAAATTAAAAGTCTTTGAACAAGTTTATATATTTCAGTTCAGTAAAGTAGAAAATTCAAATTTTTATAATTAATTGTATTATTGGGTCTGTTAATAATGGAAAATTGAAGGAATGAAGATTTAAATTTTCATATACCTAGAATCAACTTTAGAAATTAAGATTTTAATTTATTAGAAAATTTATTATTATGTTTAAAATTGATCATTTGGTATTTAAAATTAAAAATATAAATTAATTTTTATTTTCTTGCTATTTAAGTTTTAAATCAGATCATTTGATATTGAATCGAACATAATTTAATAGAAATTGAAAATTCCAATAATTCAATTTATTGTGATTTATTAAATCAAATCAAACATGTCTAAATCATATATATATATATATATATATATATATATATATATATATATATATATATATATATATATATATATATATATATATGTATATATGTTAATTATATCAGCAATATTAATTTATATCTATAATATTAATACTGTTCATTATTTTAATAACCATATATATTGGAGTTTTTTTTAAATAATTAGTTATAAATAAAATAAATGAATAATCAAAAAGTAATTTTATATTTTCTTTTTTAAAATATGTATTTGAAAATATTTTAAATAAGATAAATTATGTTACTTTACTTAGATGCTCCTAGTTATCAATTAATTAATTTATATATAATATTGATTAATTACTACACACACACACATACACATATACATGGTAATGATATCATATCAATAATGTTTATTTATTCTTAATTTACTGTCTTTTTTATAATAAATATTGATATCGAAAGTAATTATTTTATGCATTATTTTTTTTATTTTATACATTATTTTAATATTCAACATATAATAAATTTTATATACTATTTCAAGATTCAGTATATAATAAATATAATCCATTATATTTAAATCAATATATATGTTAATTTATAATATTTGCTATAAAATAGAAATTCAGTCTTGATTTATTAAAATGAGGTAAATGACTCATTATATAATAAGAGCATTCACTGTGATTGTTTATTAATTTTATCTCATAACTCTTCACTATATTTATTGTTTATTTTTAATTTATCTTTTTTATTTTAGTACTTTTTTGTATTATATTATGGTCTCACGGTTAGTTATCACTTTTACATAATGACATTTATAAAAATTAAAAGAGAATTTTAAAAATATTTATAAATATAAAAACTAAATTTTAAATATTCATGAAAGTCGAATACATATTATAATATAGTTATATAGGGCTTAAATACAAAATGACAGGAACCAAGCAATTTATGAAATTACAATTTCCTTATTTAATATAAAATTAAGCCTTAAGTATCAAGTTAATGCGATTTTAAGTTTTTTCAAATTATCCTAAAAAAATAAATCTATGTGTTAAGGTATACTTTAAATTGTAATTTAAATTTTTTTTATCAATGATTTTATTATTATAGTTCTAAATTTTAAAGACAAATTTTGTATTTTTTTTTTAGAATAAGTTAAAAGTATCATATTGTCATAAAAAAATTTTTTTTTGTATATCTTGCTATTCTAGGTTCATAGGCAAAGAATTTATCTTTAATTGAAATTGAAAAATTAGTTAATTCAAATAGAATGTATTTGAAAGAATTTAAGTCCATGTCATACCGAAATGATTCTTCACTCAATGGCATCTCTTAGTTAAAGAGCTAGAATATGACAGAGAGCAACAATCTAATAATCTTAATTAAAAGGTACTTATCTTCAATGAACAAGTTTAGAGAATAATTTATGATAATATAGTGGACTCAATGTAACAACCACTAAGAAGTGAGATTTTTTATTTTGTATACGGTTATAGAAGGACCAAAAAAACATTCATTTATAGAATATTTATTAAAATTATGTAAAAGGAAATGATGTGTAATTAAAATAATATAAATTAAATATTTTAATTTACTATAAATATGTAAATAGCTAAGGATGATTAAAACAGTTGAAGTGGTACCCACTAGGATTACCTTAAAAAAAGGATGAAAATGGAAACTTATTTAATTTTCATAGGGACGGGGTGGAGTCATCGTTTGCTAAACGAGGTAAGGACAATTAATGAGGTTCCTGTCTCATGGAGACATGCAATTCTCTATTTATACAAATTATTTAAATATTCATTTATATATATATATATACACACACACAAATACAAAAAAGATAATCTTAGCACATATTCATTTTTTTAATTATCTTTATTGAATTTGTATTATGTATGTATTTAATTTCATTTTTAATTAGGATTATGTTACATTAGTAGTATTATG
Organism: Dalbergia cultrata; assembly: GCA_031216105.1. Lineage (NCBI taxonomy): Eukaryota > Viridiplantae > Streptophyta > Magnoliopsida > Fabales > Fabaceae > Dalbergia > Dalbergia cultrata. Next base: position 51,672,852 of record CM062346.1, read on the forward strand.
TATATTTATGTTTGGAATATCAAAATAATTTTGAAGCTTTTCTTCTTTTGTAATTATTTTAATAAACTTGCGAATACCCCGTAAGGATTCAAATCCCTTAAATAGGCAATAGGGACCCACGACGAAAATGAGAATGAGGATAGGAAGCAAAACTCTAAATGGGAACAAGATACGAGAGCCGTATCTCATCTCTTATGGACACCCATTGTCATCCCTAATAATGGTATATGATATTATAAATATATCCACTTATTCTATTTCATTATTCATTAATTTCAACTATCGAAACATGTAAAATTTTGATAAAATAAGCTTTGTATTGTTAGTTAAAGGCTGCCACTGGGATTTTCTCAATCCTATAAATATCATATTTAAAATAAGATATAAAATAAAATGACTTATTTCAGATCCATAGTAATTTATATTTTGTTTATTTGTTTAATTATTTAACTATTAACTTATTTTGAAAATAAGTTTATAAAGTCAATTTTCTATAAGATGTATTTAAATAAATTATTATTTATTTTTTATAATGGTCAATAAAATATTTTTTATTATCATCCCATACATTGTACGGGTCAAAGGCTAGTGTGTGTGTGTGTGTGTGTGTATATATATATATATATATATATATTTCAGTGACTAAATGATGCAAAAAGTTATTTACGAGCTTTTCCATTTAAATATTAAATATTAACTTAAAATTTCATCAAATCATATCATTTTAAAGTTATATCTTTTTCCGATTCATCATCACAAAGTATTTTAAAGCAAGCTCTAATCCTTAAATAATATTTTGTCTCATTTTCATTTATTGAATAATATCTTTCATTTCAACACTGATGGTGAGAATTTATATTAATTAGTTTTAGTTAATTTATATTATGAATTGAATTTTATAATATCAATAAAAATATATCCATTTTATTTACGAATGAATATTTTCATCAAAAAGCAGTTTTCAATCTCCAAACATATTCAAAAGTATTAAAACCAAGTATTACCCACAATTTGTCCCCGTGAGTATAATTAACAAACTTTAAACTATTTTCAATTTGTTAACATTAACTCCAACTTTGGCTTCAAAATGTTCTTCTCGATGGACATCAATGTCAATGAAAAAGATCACAAGACACAAAAAAAAAAAAAAAACACTTCTAATTATTAAATGGGTATGGGTCAATTTGCAACTTGGAAAGAGTTCCACTTTTATTGGTGCAACAAATATTCGGTCTTCTGCACTGACATAATCTCGCCACTCGAGCCAGTCCAATGATTTAGGATGGACAGTCTGTGGTGGCCTCAGAATAAGAGGCCCTACTTAAATGGCACCATCCTTTTAAGTGTTCTAGTTACTATATTGATCCAATCATATTTTAAAATACATAATCTATAAATTTAAAAAGATTTGGATTATCATATCTATAACTACTATCTTTGCATCTAATGATATTGATTGAGTACATGTAAAATGTATATATATTTGGAGTATTATATTTTCGAGAACCAATCATTAATCTCGTTTTCTTTCTTTTTTGTTTTTTTCGGTGAAGTTAGGAAAAGACAGAGAAAAATAAAACCAGCACTATCTGCCACAACACCAACGTTTCTTGCTGCTCTGTGATCGTGCCCAGCTTCGCCATACAGTCTACACTAGAGTTCCCTTCCCATAACACACTGGTAACCTTAGCACGCCACTGCTGCTGAAGCATTTCAGAGATGTCCGCTAGAATAGCGCCATGCCGCCATATATGTGAATCATTCCTTCTTTAAATTATTTAGATTTTTATTATCTTTTTTATTCTCATTTTGTAACGATGCTAGGATGGGAGCCTTTATCTGGAGTGGAAAGAGAAACACGACGTAGCCTTTATCCTTTTCTGGTCAAGTCCTTGCATTGCTAGGATGGGAGTGGGGTACTGCAAGCACTACACCTGATCAATATAAGCTTAAAGTTTATGGTGTGTGCATAATACTTTGAACTGTAGGGTCAGCCATGTGAAGGAAAGAAAGAAATTTTCAATGCGTGAACAGTAAAATACTGTTCACGTGTTAAGAATTCAATGTTGATAAGAGAAATTTCAACAAGTGAACAGTAAAAATTATTGTGCATGGTAGGTGAGTGAAGAAAACCAATTCACGCGTGAAGAAATCTATTCTTTGGCTGTGCCTAATTTTGCAGTGTTTACACTGCGTATATTGCTATAAATAGGAGTGAAGGATTCAGCTGAAAACACAACGAAGCAGCAAAAACAAGAGCTGCAAGTGAGAGAGAGAGTTATTCTCTAAGAGTAAGAGAGAAAAATAGAGAGTGTGAGTAAATCCCTAAGAGTGTAGGGTGTGGGTATATACACTGGGAATATTTTTGGGTATCATCTCTATTGCTCCTTGGTACTGCAAAATTGTAGTGTTTGAATAGGAGGGTTCTCACTGGGATACACTATATTTACCTCTTGAGTTGGAGAGTGTGGAAAGGATATTTTGTAATTATCCTGAATATAGTGGAATATTTTCGGAGCTTGTCCCGTGGTTTTTCCTCTGGTATTTGGGGGTTTCCACGTTAAAAATTCGGTGTACAAATTTTGTTGATACTGATGTGAATAGTACTATTCGTGAATAGTAAATAGCGGGCCCCACGTGAATAGTCAAGAGCGGGCCCCATATGAATAATGACCAGTGAGCCCCACTATAGAAAAATTTACTATTCATCCTGATTCATATTTTCATTTGTGACTATGGATTGGTAGATTTAATTCTATCAGATTTAGTTTTGGTACTCATTGCATCATTTAATTGCACTGTGAATCAGTCTCTGAGCCCAACAAGTGGTATCAGAGCTTTGGTACGGTGGGATTTATTTTTAGCATGCTCTGTGGTTGCAGTTTAATCTGATCTTCCACATCAGAAAAGAATTTCTCCCTGGTACTTGAAGAGCCACTTGGTGTCAGAAGTGGGATAGAACTCAGGATTGTGCTGTGTAAATTAAATGGAAGAGAATATGGGTACCATGATCAAGCTAACAGCAACAAATTACTCCATCTGGAAGCCAAAAATGGAGGATATACTTTTCTATAAGGATTTATATGATCCTGTAGAGAAGGGAGATGCAAGGCAGTGAAGTGTCTGAAGAAAATTGGAAAAAGATGCACCGGAAGGCCATTGGGTTAATTAGGCAGTGGGTGGATATCAGTGTATTCCACCATGTGGCCACAGAGACGAATGCACATACTCTGTGGAAGAAGTTAGAAGATCTCTATGAGAGAAAGACTGCACAGAATAAAGCTTTCGCAATCAGAAAGCTGGTGAATCTCAAGTACAGAGATGGAAAGTCTGTTGCTGAGCACTTGAGTGACTTCCAAAATATGGTGAATCAGTTAAGCACCATGCAGATAGTGCTGGATGATGAGTTACAGACACTATTACTTTTGAGTTCTTTGCCGGATAGCTGGGAGGCCTTGGTGGTATCACTAAGCAACTCTGCTTCAAGTGGAAAACTGTCTTTAGTCCAAGTCAAAGACAGTATGTTCAATGAAGAAACCAGAAGAAAAGACTTGATGGGAATTGATAATTCCCAGGCCCTTGTCACAGAGAATAGGGGGGAGAAGCAAGAGCAAAGGGCGGTCCAGAAAACCAAAGGATCGATCGCAGTCCCAATCAAGAAGAAGGTTTAAATGTTACCATTGTGGCGAAGAAGGACACATCAAAAGGAATTGTAAGGCTTGGAAGAAAAGAGGCAATAAAAATCGGAGAAGTCAGAACGTGGCTGATGATGAAAATACTACAACCCCTGTGATAAATGGGGAAGTGGTGGTGCTTTCTTTTGTAGATGAAGAATGTCATGTTGCAGATTCATGTGTTGAATGGGTCGTTGACTCAGCAGCTTCATATCATGCCACTCCCAATAAAGAATTCTTTACTTTGTACAAAGAAGAAGACTTTGGCAAAGTGAATATGGGTAATAAAAGTAATTCTGACATTGTGGGAATTGGTGATGTGTGCATTCAAACAAATATTGGATGTACATTGACATTGAAGAACGTGCGACATGTGCCAGATTTACGCCTGAATCTAATCTCCGTACATGCTCTGGATCTAGCCGGATATCATAATAACTTTGGTGATGGCAAGTGGAAGCTCTCCAAAGGATCGATGGTGATTGCCAGAGGAGAAGTGTACAACACTTTGTACAAGACTCAAGTTAAGCAGATTGGAGGATTGAATGCAGTTGAAGATGATGCTTCGCCAAATTTGTGGCATAAAAGATTGGCTCATATGAGTGAAAAAGGATTGCAGATTTTGGCTCGGAAATCTCTCATTCCTTATGCCAAAGGTACAAAGTTAAATCCTTGTGATCATTGTTTATTTGGCAAGCATCATAGAATATCTTTCAGCAAAAAGTTAAAGTTGAAGAAGAATATTTTAGATATGGTTTACTCTGATGTATGCGGTCCCATGGAGGTGGAGACTCTAGGTGGTAGTAGATATTTTGTGACGTTTATTGATGATGCTTCACGGAAAGTGTGTGTGTATTTCCTAAAGAGGAAGGACCAGGTGTTTCAATACTTCAAAAGGTTTCATGCCATGGTGGAAAGAGAAACTGGGAAACCTTTGAAGTGTCTTCGCAGTGACAATGGGGGAGAGTACACTTCCCATGAATTCAAGAACTATTGCTCTGAACATGGCATCAGACATGAGAAGACAGTTCCTGGCACCCCACAGCATAATGGTGTAGCCGAAAGAATCAACAGAACCATTATGGAGAAAGTCAAATGTATGTTGAGAATGGCTAAACTACCTAAGCCATTCTGGGGTGAAGCTGTTCAAACGGCGTGCTACCTAATTAACAGATCTCCGTCTGTTCCTTTGGGCTTTGACATTCCGGAGAGAGTATGGTCCGGACATGATGTAAGTTACTCTCATTTGAAGGTGTTTGGATGCAAAGCCTTTGCTCACGTAAGTAAGGAGTAGAGACAGAAGCTTGATGATAGAGCAATTCCTTGCATATTTATGGGATATGGAGATGAGGAATTTGGCTATAGGCTATGGGATCTGGAAAAGAAGAAGATTATTAGAAGCAGAGACGTAGTGTTTCATGAGCAAGAAACTATGTCGGATTCTGCTGTTCCAGAGAAAACTGATGAAGCTGGTGGTAAGGTTGATTTTACACCAGTCTCTCTTCCTAAAGAAAATGCCACAGTAGGGGGAGAGGTCCAAGACCATGGAGTTGATGATGAGCCAGCAATTGATGATGATGGAGATGGAGGAGGTGTTGAGCAGGGGGAGCAAGCTCAAATACCACAGCTTAGAAGATCTAATAGAGTGCCACAACCATCCAAGAAGTACCCCAGATCGGAATATATCCTTCTCACTGATGAGGGGGAGCCGGAGAGTTTTGAAGAAGTTCAGACTCATAAGGATAAAGTTCAGTGGATCAAAGCCATGCAAGAAGAGATGAATTCCTTGCAGAAGAATAATACTTATGAGCTGGTAAAACTCCCTGAAGGCAAGAAAGCCTTGAAGAACAAATGGGTGTTCAAGCTGAAGAAAGATGGCAACAAGCTAGTGAAGTATAAGGCTCGCTTGGTTGTAAAAGGCTTTGGTCAAAAGCGAGGGATAGATTTTGATGAGATTTTCTCTCCAGTTGTCAAAATGAGTTCTATTAGAGTTATACTCGGATTGACGGCTAGCTTGGATTTGGAGCTTGAGCAGTTAGATGTGAAGACTGCGTTTCTCCATGGTGATTTGGAGGAAGAAATCTACATGGATCAACCAGAAGGTTTTGAGGAGGGTGGAAAGGAGAACATGGTTTGCAGATTGAAGAAGGGTTTGTATGGATTAAAGCAGGCTCCTAGACAATGGTACAAGAAGTTTGACTCATTCATGGTGGGTCATGGATATACCAGGACAGATGCAGATCACTGTGTATATGTTAAAACATTTCCAGGTGATAAGTTTATCATTCTTCTGTTGTATGTAGATGATATGTTGATAGTAGGACAGGAAGTAAAGATGATTGGTGATTTGAAAAAGGAGCTATCAAAGTCCTTTGATATGAAGGACCTAGGCCCTGCAAAGAAAATTCTGGGCATGCAGATTTTGCAAGACCGGATGGCTAGAAAGCTTTGGTTGTCATAAGAAAGATATGTGGAGCAGGTTCTAGGCAGATTCAATATGAAGAATGCTAAAGCAGTTAGCACACCATTGGCCAATCATTTCAAACTCAACAAAAAGAGTTGTCCCACGACTGATGAAGAAAAGAAGGCTATGGCTGATATTCCTTACTCCTCTGCAGTTGGAAGTTTGATGTACGCTATGGTCTGTACTCGGCCAGATATCGCTCATGCGGTTGGAGTTGTTAGCAGGTTTCTTTCCAATCTAGGTAGAGACCATTGGGAAGCTGTGAAGTGGATCTTTAGATATCTGAAAGGTAGTTCAAGAATGTGCTTGAGCTTTGGAGGACCAGAACCAGTTTTGGAAGGCTATCTGAGATCTTTGATATGGCAGGTGATCTGGATAGTAGAAAATCTACTTTCGGATTTGTGTTTACTTTTGCAGGTGGAGTTGTGTGTTGGTAGTCAAAACTGCAGAAGTGTGTTGCCTTGTCCACTACTGAGGCAGAATATGTTGCTATGACTGAAGCTGGAAAAGAAATGCTTTGGTTAAAAAGATTCCTTGAACAATTGGGAATGAAGCAAAGTAGGTCCGTTATCCATTGCGACAGTCAAAGTGCTTTGGATTTAAGCAAGAATGCGATGTATCACTCGCAGACGAAGCACATTGATGTCAGGTATCATTGGTTACGTCAAGCAATAGAAGAAAAGCAATTTAAGCTGGAAAAGATTCACACTGATGAAAACCCTGCTGATATGATAACGAAAGTTGTAGTACGAGATAAGCTTCAACTTTGTGCCGAGTTGATTGGCATGGATCCTAGATGATTACTCCTGGATTATTTCCCATCGGCTGGAGGGGGAGAATTGTAGGGTCCAGCCATGTGAAGGAAACGAAAGAAATTTTCAATGCGTGAACAGTAAAATATTGTTCACGTGTTAAGAATTCAATGCTGATAAGAGAAATTTCAACAAGTGAACAGTAAAAATTACTGTGCATGGTAGGTGAGTGAAGAAAACCAATACACGCGTGAAGAAATCTATTCTTTGGCTGTGCCTAATTTTGCAGTGTTTACACTGCGTATATTGTTATAAATAGAAGTGAAGGATTCAGCTGAAAACACAACGAAGCAGCAAAAACAAGAGCTGCAAGTGAGAGAGAGAGTTATTCTCTAAGAGTAAGAGAGAAAAATAGAGAGTGTGAGTAAATCCCTAAGAGTGTAGGGTGTGGGTATATACACTGGGAATATTTTTGGGTATCATCTCTATTGCTCCTTGGTACTGCAAAATTGTAGTGTTTGAATAGGAGGGTTCTCACTGGGATACACTATATTTACCTCTTGAGTTGGAGAGTGTGGAAATGATATTTTGTAATTATCCTGAATATAGTGGAATATTTTCGGAGCTTGTCCTGTGGTTTTTCCTCTGGTATTTGGGGGTTTCCACGTTAAAAATTCGGTGTGCAAATTTTGTTGATACTGATGTGAATAGTCAAGAGCGGGCCCATATGAATAGTAAACAGTGGGCCCCGCGTGAATAGTCAAGAGCGGGCCCCATATGAATAATGACCAGTGAGCCCCACTGTAGAAAAATTTACTATTCATCCTGATTCATATTTTCGCTGCGCTGCGCCGATTGGTAGATTTAATTCTATCAGATTTAGTTTTGGTACTCATTGCATCATTTAATTGCACTGTGAATCAGTCTTTGAGCCCAACATGAACTACCCCTTAAATAGGAAGCCAAATTGCATGTTGCCACTGCTTTATCATTTCGGAATGTGATTAGCGGGCAAGGGGATTATTTCACGTAGTGGAGGTCGTGGGTACTTGCAACTCCATGCCAGTCAAGGTCAGAGCCCGGACGAACATTACCAACACTATGTCTTCGGACATGGGTTCTGACGTTGGACTAGCTTAATGGGCTTGTGTTGGATATGGTATTCGACCCTTATTTGGGCTTACCGTTTTGGGCTGCAACACATTTATTGAGTATCTTCCTTTTCCCGAATGCCCCTTTGGATAAGAATTTAAATTAATCAATAAATTTTAATTACTTTATGTTATCACACAAATTTTTTTTATATTAATCAAGATAAAAATATATTTATTTTATCTATGGATACATATTTTTATCATAAATTAAAACATTTTTTTACTGAAATTAATTTTGATATACTACCATATAAAAGTGTTATATTGAAATCTAATTGCATGTTTCTATTTGTAAGATTTTATAAACTAGTAAGTGATTATTAAACCAGACAAATTTATTAATATGATAAAATATCTATCTATTATTTTTTATATTAAAATTATATGAATTTTGAATTCTTTTTCACTCCCCAAACACATTGTAAAGTTGATTGGGAGAAAATGCTTTTCTTTACGTACAACAATGTCAGCAAATGATGAAAATAATTGACAAATTACACGTGTAACTATAGAACAATATGGGTGGGTTCGGTTTGTAATTTCAGCAGAATTTCACATTCAAAGGCAAAAGACGATACCAATTACGATCTCTAACACAATCTCAAATTTGCAGCCCATCCAACGGTGATATATAAGGGGTCTTGGTGATGCTATGTTTGGTTAGTGTTTTGCTGACTCTTTTCCTTGATCCTTTTTGCTTTGCATAATATGGTTTTCCAGTTTTATATAGTTTATTTGTCAGCCTATGTTGCATACAGGTATGGGATATGAATACACTTATAGGATATGAAAATTTCCTAAAAATTGAGGTATGGGTATGAAAATATATATTATATAAAAATATAAAATTATAATTAATAAAATAATAATATTATAAAATAAATTATTTTTATGATGTTCAAATAAAAATATCTAAAGAAATATAAAATTTAAAAGGATAAAATAATATTTTAATTCATTTAATTGTGACATTTAATGTTTTATAAGGATCAATTTATATTTAACTAACATTTAATTATTATAATTGTTGATTATGTTATAAATTAAATGTCCGTTACAAATTTATTGTCCATTAATATAATTATTTCATTTGTATTATAGGGTCTATAAATAAAGACCTTGAACAGTATTGTAAAATGGGAAAAATAGTAGCTCTCTCTCTCATTTTTCTGATTTCTCTCATCACTTCTTCCTTTCTCTACCTATCATTTTATTACACGTTATCAGCACGATTCTACTCTCTTTTTTTCTTCCACGATAAGGTGATCTTTTGCTTTGGCTCTTTCAACACTTTAAGTATATGATAACTAATCTCATGCTACTGGTTATATGTGATGATGTGTTCATGCCAATATATTATACTTTGCTTTGCCAAAGTCCATGAATTTTTATTGGCCTTTAATGGCTGGACACCATCATTTTAGATTCTTTTACTTTAGCTCTCTTTTAAGATTTTTGAGTTGAATTTTTTTTTTATTTTGTTCGTTGGCTGGTTTTTGTCCATAAAAGGACAAGTATTAACATCATTACAAAAAAAGAGAAAAAGAAAAATGGACGCTTAGTTAAGTTGTTTCTCATATGCTATCGTGAATTTTGGATTATTCTCTCTATTTATTGGTGTTTTGAATTTTGGATTTTTCCCTGTTGTAAATAATGATGTCCAACCATTGCTGTTTACATGAAATATTGATTTAGCTTTGGCAAAACCATAAAATTAGGCTAGTCTATCTTTGACCATCCGACATTTTTTAGGATATATCCAGGAATGGGGAATCACTAACACACTTTCTTTGTTAATGTTACTAAAATTATGCCTTTAACATTTTTTTTCTTTCCAAATTGTAGCGTGATAGTTCTTGCATTAATATGTACACGTTAATGAGCATTACACGTTAGTGAGCAATACGAAAATTTTGCACATTATGATTTTGTTAATAATCATTTGCATATTAAATTTATATTTCTCATTAATTTTTCATTGCACAAATTTATCTTTTATTGCACGTTATACATTTGCATAATTATTGCATATTGCTCATTTATATTGCCAATCACATACTTTACGTTGTTCACATATTTATATTGCCAATCACATCGTTTATATTGTTCACATATTTATTACTTTTACGTTACTCGTTAATTTTGTTAATTTGTTCTATTTATTCCTATTTCATTATTATTATTATTATTATTATTATTATTCATGCCATTCCCTGAAGTGAATGATATACATACCCAAAATAAATAAATAAATAAAATAATCATTCCCTGAAGTGAATGAATTATTTCTCCACTTATAAAGATATTTGTATATTCCCTGAAGTGAATATATAAAAAATCATTCCCTGAAGAGAATGAATTTTACCAAACATATTACCTGAAGTATGTGTTATATACAGTGCACATTCCTTTGAACAAAAACCTTTAAATTTTACATTCCCTGAAGCGAATGTAAGGATAAAATTTTTCAATATTTATAGTTGATGGATTTTATAATTTTGGAAATTATAATTTAGTCCTTATAGTTCATGTTTTATTATTTTGTTATTTATTTCTCTTTTTCTTTTTCCATCTATTGAATTCACTTTTAATATTTATTATCATTTTATGTACTAGATCACACTATGTCGAATTTGACAAAACTTGAGTTTGCTGCACTCGACATAACTGGAAACAACTATTTATCATGGGTTCTTGATGCTAAAATTCATTTGGAAGCTAAAGGTCTAGGAGATACAATTAAAGAAAAACAAGCATCAAGCCAAGACAAGGCTAAAACTATGATCTTTCTACGCCATCACCTTCATGAAGGGTTAAAGGCAGAATATTTAACTGTGAAAGATCCATTGGAGTTATGCGTCAATCTGAAGGAAAGATATTATCACTAGAAGACGGTGATTTTACCTAGAGCTCGTTTTGAATGGATGCACTTGAGATTGCAAGATTTTAAAACTGTGAATGAGTACAACTCAGCAGTATTTAAGATAAGTTCTCAATTACGGCTATGTGGTGAAAAGATCATCGATGAGGACTTGTTGGAAAAAACATTCTCCACTTTTCATGGTTCAAATGTGCTCTTGCAGCAGCAATACCATGAAAAGGGGTTTAAAAAAATACTCTGAATTGATCTCTTGCCTCTTAGTAGCTGAACAAAACAACGAGCTACTGATGAAAAACCATGAAGCTCGTCCAACTGGCTCTGCTCCATTCCCAGAAGTGAATGTAGCAACCCACAAATTTGAAAGAGGACAAAATCATGTTCATGGTCGCGGTCGCGGACGTGATCGTGGTTATGGACATGGCAACTGGTATAACAATCAGAGTAACCGCAATGGCCATTTCCCCCCTCATCACCAAAAGTGGAATAATAATTACAAGCAAAAGAAAAATAAAGGTGTTTCAAGTCATCCTTCAAAGAGCATAGAGAACTTTTGCTATCGATGCGGAATGAAAGGTCATTGGTCACGTACTTGTCGCACACCTGAACATTTTGTAAAGCTATATCAAGCTTCAACCAAAGGGAAGAACAAAAATGTTGAGACCAATTTAACTCTTCACAATAATGAAGCTGAGGCAAATGATGTTTAGGCAAATCTAAAACCTATTGATGATGTTTTTGCAGACCTCGATGACATAATCAATTTAGAAGGCTCAAAGGATACTACATATTTGGATGTCTCAGATTTCTTTTGAGAACTTAGTACTAGGCACAATATTTTTTTTTCTAGTATTTCATTTTATTTTCATTTTTTTTAATCTTCTCATAAGACTCATTATTGTAATTTTTTTTCTCAATTTATAATTTCTCATTGATATTTGCATTTCTATTTATAATTTTTCATTGATGTTCATTTTTTTTTGTGAAGAATAATGGATGTTTCCAAATCATTCTCAAGATCCAATGCTGACAAAGAAGATGTATGTCTGATTGATAGTGCAACAACACATACAATACTTAAAAATAAAATATATTTTACTTCCCTTATTATGAAAGAAGCAAATATTAGTACAATTTGTGGTACTACAAAATTGATTGAAGGCTTTGGAAAAGCTAACATAATACTACTTGGAGGAACAAAATTCGCTATTAATAGTGCTTTGTTATCTAGTAAGTCTCAATGACACTTATTAAGTTTTAAAGATATTCGTCAAAATGGATATCATATTAAGACTGTAAATGAAGATAACATTGAGTATCTCCATATTACAACCATTATTGAGGGTAAGAAATGTGTATTAGAAAAATTACCTGCTTTGTCCTCCGGTTTGTACTATACAAATATAAGCACAATTGAAACTTATGCTACAGTAAACCAGAAGTTTACTAACCAAAATATTTTTACTCTTTGGCATGACTGATTAGGTCATCCTGGTTCAATTATGATGCGAATAGTTATTGAGAATTCACTTGGATATCCTCTGAAGAACCAGAAGATTCTTCAATTCAAAGAATTCTCATGTGCTGCTTGTTCTCAAGGAAAATTAATTTTGAGACCATCACCAGTTAAAATTGGGATTGAATCACCTGCCTTTTTGGAACGTATTCAGGGTGATATATGTGGGCCCATTCAGCCACCATGTGGATCATTTAAATACTATATGGTTTTAATAGATGCATCATCAAGATGGTCACATGTGTGTTTATTGTCAACTCGTAACTTGGTATTTGCAAGATTACTTGCTCAAATAATAAAATTAAGAGCACAATTTCCAGATTATACCATCAAGAAAATCCGTTTTGATAATGCTAGTGAGTTTAGATCTCAAGCTTTTAACAATTATTGATATATCAACTGGAATAACAATTGAAGAGCTTGTTGCTCATGTTCATACACAAAATGGCCTAGCAGAATCCTTTATTAAACGCCTCCAATTAATAGCTAGACCAATACTTATGAGAACAAAACTCCTTGTCTCTACATGGGGACATGCTATCTTACATGCAGCAGCACTGGTGTGGATAAGACCAACAAGCTATCATAAATTCTCCCCTTTTAAATTGGCTTTTGGTCAAGAGCCAAATATATCCCATCTTAGAAATTTTGGATGTGCAGTTTATGCTCCAATTGCTCCACCACAACGCACAAAAATGGGACCACAAAGAAGATTGGGAATATATGTAGGATATGAATCCCCTTCTATCATCAAATATCTTGAACCAATGACTGGCGATTTATTCACAGCAAGATTTTCTGATTATCATTTTGATGAAACAGTTTTCCCACTATTAGGGGGAGAAAAAAAGCATCCAAGAAATGAAATTACATGGAAAACATTATCATTATCACATTTAGATCCTCGCACAAGGCAATGCGAATTAGAAGTACATAAGATAATTCATTTGCAAAATGTTGCAAATCAAATGCCAGATGCATTTGCTAACCCGAAAGAGAATTATAAAATCTCATATACAAGCTGTAAATGCTCCGATTAGAATTAATATCCCAGAAGGACAACCTGTTAGTGCAAATGAAAGTAAGCCACGTTTGAAACGTGGTAGACCAATTGGTTCCAAGGATAAAAATCCTCGAAAAAGAAAAGGGACAATTGATGAAAATGGTCATAATATGGAGGCGACTACTCAAAAAGAGTCCCAAGACAAAACTATTGATGAAAACCTAGAAGAGATTCAGGTACCTGAAGATGATAAAAATGAAGAGATCTCAATAAGTTATGTCACTACAGGAAAAATATGGAACCGAAAACATATTGTTGTCGACAACATTTTTGCATATAATGTTGCAATTGAAATAATAAAGCAAGATGAAGATCATGAGCGAAAATCTTTCACGGAATGTAGACAAAGAAATGACTGGCCAAAATGAAAAGACGCAATTCAAGCTGAATTAACCTCGTTGGGAAAGCGTGAAGTTTTTGGACCTATAGTCAAAACACCTGAAGGTGTAAAGCCAGTAGGATACAAGTGGGTTTTCGTATCAAAACGAAATGAGAAAATGAAATTAAAAGATATAAAGCACAATTTGTAGCACAAGGGTTTTCACAAAAACCTGGTATTGACTATATGGAAACATATTCCCTGGTAGTGGATTCAATTACACTTAGATATCTTATTAGCCTGGCAGTAAAAGAAAAACTAGATATGCGTCTAATGGATGTAGTTATAGCCTACTTATATGGCTCACTAGATAATGAAATTTATATGAAAATCCCTGAAAGATTTAAAATGCCCGAAGCATATAAAAATTCTCGAGAAGTTTGTTCAATAAGACTTCAAAAATCTTTATACGGATTAAAACAATCAGGGCATATGTGGTACAATCGCCTTTGTCAATATTTGTTGAAAGATGGGTATAAAAATGATCCAATTTGCCCATGTGTTTTCATAAAAAGATTCGAATCAAAATTTGTTATAATTGCAGTACACGTTGATGATTTGAATATCATTGGATCTGCTGAAGAGATTCCAAAAACTGTGGAATACTTAAAGAAAGAATTTGAAATGAAAGATCTCGGCAAGACAAAATTTTGTCTCGGCTTACAAATTGAGCACTTGATAAATGGAATTTTTGTCCATCAATCAAATTATACCAAGAAAATCCTAAAACGATTTTGCATGGATAAAGCACATCCATTGAATAACCCAATGGTTGTAAGATCACTTGATGTAAATAAGGATCCATTTCGACCTCATGAAAATAATGAAGAACTTCTTCGTCCTGAAGTACCATATCTTAGTGCTATTGGGACACTAATGTATCTTGCTAACAATACATGGCCAGATATTGCTTTTCCCATAAATTTGTTATCAAGGTTTAGCTCTTGTCCGACTAGAAGGCACTGGAATGGTATTAAGCATGTACTGCGATATCTTCAAAGATTAATTGACAGAGGCTTATTTTATTCAAATGAATCTAGACATCAACTAACTGGATATGCAGATGCAGGTTTTCTATCTAATCCACATAAAGGCAGATCCCAAACAGGCTATCTATTTACTTGTGGTGGCACAGCTATATCATGGCGCTCAACAAAACAAACCATAGCCGCTGCTTCGTCAAATCATGTAGAGATATTAGCAATTCATGAAGCAAGTCGAGAATGTATTTGGCTTAGATCGATCACCCAACACATCAAGGAAACATGTGGCTTGCCTTCAGAAAAGGAAATACCAACAATCATTTATGAAGACAACTCTGCTTGCATAAATCAATTGAAGGAAGGATATATTAAAGGAGATAGGACAAAACATATTTCACCAAAGCTCTTTTACACATATGACCTTCAACAGAACGGTGATATCGATGTTCAACAAATTCGTTCAAGCGATAATTTAGCAGATTTGTTTACTAAAGCATTACCTACTTCAACATTTGAGAAGTTGGTATACAAGATTGGAATGCGTAGGCTTTGAGATATTCAGTAATGTTATTATTAGGGGGAGTAATATGTGCTGTACTCTTTTCCTTAACCAAGGTTTTGTCCTAAAAATGAGTTTTCCTGGTAAGGTTTTTAATGAGGCAGCTTAGTATACATATTACAAAGATATATGCACTCTTTTTCCCTTCACTAAGATTTTTTCCCTCAGGGTTTTTCTTAGTAAGGTTTTGAACGAGGCATATAGTATATCCCATAGACATTCAAGGGGGAGTGTTATAAATTAAATGTCTGTTACAAATTTATTGTCCATTAATACAATTATTTCATTTGTATTATAGGGTCTATAAATAGAGACCTTGAACAATATTGTAAAATGTGAAAAATAGTAGCTTTCTCTCTCATTTTTCTGATTTCTCTCATCACTTCTCCCTTTCTCTACCTATCATTTTATTACAGATTAACAAATATCTAACAAGTACTGGTATTATTGGATAAGGGTATAACAGCCATTTTGGAGTATCCATGTTTGAGAGATGTTAACTTTTTTCCTATTTTGGGCATCTAAAATTAGACACTTTTTATGGGCAGCTTGGATTCTACTTGAGTTTGTTTTCTTTCTAATTGCAATGGTTTAGTGACCTTGCTCGCATAGTTATAAACCCCATACCACTTTGTTATAAATTTAATTTATTGATTTGAATTATGGTTATGATCTTGGGTAGAAACGTTTTAGTTGAGAATATCAATATAATGTAGAAAGAAGAGAATGAAACAAAGGATCATTGGTTTTAGTTTTCAATACTCGTTACATAATTTTCATTTTTTCTACCTATATTGAAATGATCATATTAGCATCAATGGTGGTTATATGTCGTCAACTTACTTGGTTGGAATTCTGTTAGCATTTATTTGTGAAAAATGATGAATCAAGTTACTATATCGAGATAGTCTAGCCACATAATTCTCAATTGGTTTGTGAAATGGAGCAAAAACATCAAAATTCAGACCCCTTGGAAGAGGCTTGGCTCTATTGTAAGTGAATGATAGGTATATTTGTCATTTTTCATTCAGTATATATTTTATTAAAAATTATTGTGCACAATCCATCCTAGCATCTATTAAATAAGGAAATCAAGAACTATATTTTTGGTAATGACCCTGAATATTGATATAGTTATGTTTTGCATGATGCTGGGTGAGAAGAGAAAATCAAGGAGAATAGGTGAGGAGATAAAATCAATGAGAAGCTAAGATGTTCATAGGACTTGGTTCCAAGATGTTATAAGGTTTGTCACAACTATCCTTTCTATCATTAGAGCTTTCTCTAATATGTGCACAAGAGTAGTCATAATTTGTTACCCCTCCATGAACTTGCAAGTAATGGATATGGTTGTGATGTTAGACATTACAATAAATTATGTTTAGCCAGTGCTGCAACAAATTGAGGTTAGGATATAATTATTTCCCATTTTGGCTATTGGAATTACATGTGTTAACACAAGCTCATAAGAATGGCACGTGTGCTATAGAGGAGTGATACGTTTTCTACTATTTCTACTTTCAGTGATTTTATTTTATTTTTTCTATTATTTCTATGCTTCTTCTTTTTTTCAAATGTTTGTACTAGTTTCATTGATAATGTTCTTCCCAAATTGCCTCAAATTTCTATAATAAACAATCTTATGTTGGGGCTATATTACCATGTGCACACTTACTAATCATCATTGAAACAGAAGTTTGGAGTTGATGCTTAATAGTAGGTATCATGTTTTGAAGTTCTATACTACGTTGAAAATTTCAAAATGGTAATTTATCATTTATATTGCTGAAATTTGAATGCGTAAATCCATTAGAATGAGAAATTCTTTATTGGCCTAATCATATAATTGGTTTGTGTAATGCGTGGGTGTTGATAATTTAGTTCCTCTCCCTTTCTAAGGCTTATCGTCTATTGTTTGGATTCAACATATGGGCAATGTGCAATTTAGCATTCAAAATATAGAGTAATTTACAGCATGAATATTCTACGGAACATTTTCTTTCTTAAAGGTTCATTGCATGTTTTTTAAGCTTATACCTTCGAGACAAGGAGGAACTGTGGTGACATACGATGGTATGTCTCAAAATCTTGCTATCATCTTAGCTTCATCTTTCACATTTAAGTAGGTGCATGTCTTAGTTTAAGTAAAAATATTTTCCTATTCATATATAAGCTCATCTTTCTAATTGTGATACTTATAAAATTATCATTATAGTTTATATCATTAAGGGAAATCTTGCTAATATGGCTATAGCTTCTTACTTTTGGTCTTGCTCTTTAATTGTATGATTTGATAGGGAATCTATATAAATCATCGAAAAGAAAGTCCTATAATGTTTATTTTCATTAGCTATTGTCAGCTTTACATATTAAATCCTTGCTAGCTTTTCCTTCTCTATTTTCCTGTTATTACACTTGCTGCCATATTCTTTGATGGTGTATAGAATGTTCTTTTTAATTTATTTGTCTATGGAGTTATGTTTGAATACCTCCATGCACATTGAACATTCTGTTGACTCAAGAATTTTTAAATAATGTTGATGACAAATTACAAGGGATGGCACACAGATATTATGGATTAGTATTTCAAGCAAATAGAAATATAAAAAGAAAAATACAATAATTTGAGCTAAATATTCGCTTGGCTCTGTTATAAGAGCGTGTAATAAAATAATAATGATAATAATACTTGGTCCTCCCTCTTGTCGATGATTACAAGCTCAACACGA
Source organism: Dalbergia cultrata (assembly GCA_031216105.1). NCBI lineage: Eukaryota > Viridiplantae > Streptophyta > Magnoliopsida > Fabales > Fabaceae > Dalbergia > Dalbergia cultrata. The sequence continues at coordinate 51,691,003 of CM062346.1, forward strand.
AAAATAAGGAAGGAAATCTACATATATTTCCTTTTATGTCAGGTTCATATCTCAGCAGGAAGAATTATAGGAGGCATGTCAATGGCACCGTTGGAACAAATTATGACCAAACATGATTGAAAAGGAAAGAAGATCAGGATCTTTATTTCCCTACCAAAAATATTCCTGTAAGGAGGCACAATCATTAGGCGTATCAGATATGGACGAAAAATCTCTCAATCAAGTGAATCAGCAAACATCTTAAGAAGAAAACGTACAGCCCTCCTCCACAAACTACTGCACACTAATATACAAAATAGGGGAACTCTGAAATTAGCTCCTACAACTGTGCCATTTACGTGATTCTTGTAATTCATAGAACACCCTTTTGATTGCTCTTTGGGGTATTAGGCGTACTATTTGTATTTGTGTTGTAAGTGCTTTGGCTAGATAGCCTTGAAGTGAAATGTTCACATATAGTAAAGGCTTTAAAAAAGTATTTGGAGCAACTGGAGAAAATTATTGGAATAGTTTTGCTTGAAGCTTAGTGGAATCTCACCAATTGGTGAGAACTGAATGTATACTTCAGAATTGGAAGTCAAACCAGTATAAATTTTCCTTGCTAAGTTCCTCTATCTTTTTCTTCTTTATATTTACTCGTTTTGCTGCACTTATCAAAAAGAAAAACTAAATTATCTCATATTTTATTAGTAGATTTTCATTATTTATATTTATTCTGCTTGAGATTTTTTTAATTTATGCATTCATTGTGTAGCCTCTAAATAAAAAGAAAAGAAAGAGACTTGATTCAGACTCCCCTTTCTCAAGTCTCTTGATACCATCACATTCCTTTTAAACAGATGGAGTATTTTTACTTCTTTGATACATGGAAGTATGTTGCCATATTGGAGCTTTAGAATATGTCAGTTTCATTGCATTTGAGAAATTATCAAATTACATTGTATCCAACGAGTATGTGTCATAGATCAACAGCTAAATCTACAAGAAAATAGAATTTGGCCCTGCTATGTGTATTGGTTTTGTTGTATCCATGATTTTAGGAGGATATAAACTCTGCAGTAATGAGAAATGGTGGCAGAATGCTGGCAAATATAATTTGGCCTTGTTTTTGTCCTCTATGTGTGCCTATTTTGCTAGGTGTCTATGCCATGGTGAATATCCTGCAAGATATTACTATTGTGATATGAAGGCACGTTTGTCAAATATCAATCTTGCTCTTTTTTTCATGTGGCATATACTTATGGATGTGCATCCTCGGTGATTCAAGTGCATTCAATCGTGAGACATTTCAATCTTGATTCCTCTCATTGGCTTTGATGGTAATGTCAAATGGGCTGGTTTGAGGGGGTTTTGTTTTTTATTGTTCATGATTTATCATGTAGTCCTACTACTGGTATGTTAGTGTCTATTTGCTCATATTCTAAATAATGGATTGGACACTCACACAAGGCTTACCAATCGTGTGCTTTAGTTTGTGTCTGTAGCATGTTGCTAAAATTGCAAATCGATGGTGGTTTCTAGTGAAATTTATAATAGTCATATGCTGCTATTGAAAATTGATGTATATTGCACTGTTGCTATGATGGGATTATTTCTGCTTTGACCAGATTTGTGAAAGATTGCTATGATGTGAAACAATTAGTTTTTATTGAGGTATTCATAGTGTGTTAATGTGATAGATAAGGTGTTTAATCATCAAAATGTATTGCATAATTTGTATTTCCTTTGAAAGGTATGATCTGATCTATGATCTTTTTCATGAAATAAAGAAGGTTGATTTACGAATTCTCTACAATGCGGGTTTTAAGAGGGTAGCAACTTCAAGTGAAGATTATTATCATGCTACTTTATGAGAGTGGTTATTGCCACTCTTATTTGTCCATTACTACTCTTCATTTATTTTCATTATATCTACATTTTCCTTTAGTTTTTTTTTTATCAATAAAACGAAAGGGCTCAAACCTGATCTCACTTCACTTGAGGGAGCTACAGGAAAAGACTATGATGCAACATAACTAGTCTTAAAGCATCAAAGACGACCCAGGGCATTGTATAGTTTGGCAAACCACAATTAAACAGCAATAAAAACTGTTTTTACATTTAACTAATTTTTTATTTTCAAAACTAAGATTTTGTGTGGTAGAATTTTAATTTCCTATTACCATTCATTATTTATTGTTTTCATTTGTGACATTTCTAAATAATTTTAATTAAAAACATTTTCTTTATATTTGGAATGCATTGTTCCTTTAAAATTTAAAATTTATATTTAATAGCTACTTTAATTTATATTAAATATGAAAACAAACTATAATTAAACTTCTAGCATAGCATAAGAAAATCCTAATTTAAAAATAATGATTAATTTGAATGACAAACAAGTATAGTGAAATATAATAAAATTTAAATAACCTGTCAAATTTAAAGTATAGTGACACATACGTTTCCTTTGTTTTTTTTTTAGACTTCAAGAATCCTTTTAAAAAAATTTTATAATTGTGTTTTTTATTATCTACAACCAAGTGTTTATTTTTATATATTTCAATTTTTTGGACTAATGTCGCACCATACTTTTTTTCTCGTGTGTTTTCCATTTAATTTAATCAAGCTTCTCACTATCTTTATTTTTATACGTTTTTGGTGTTGTGATAACAAATGCTATAGTTGTAGAGTTTCGATGAATTTTTTTTTATGGAATTAAAATATTAGAAGTTTTGGATGTAATATTTTTGTACAAGTATGATGTGGCAAAAAGCTGTTTTTTTTTATTTGATCAAATTTGATAAGTTGTTTAAAATTTTATATTGCTATACTTTTTAGTCCAAGTTAATCATTATATGTAAGTTAGGGTTTTTTTTTTGTGTTATGCTAGAAGTTTAATTATAGATAACTTTTATGCTTAATATTAATTAGTACAATTATTAGATATAAAAAAAAGTTTTTAATTAAATGTATTTATAAATATAATAAATAAGGAGTGATACTAGACAATTAAGAACCTATCACATAAAATATAACTTAATATTGAAAATTTAAACTAGCTAAAAATAAAACAACTTTTTTATTAAGAATATTTTAGGTATATTATAAATAAAAGCAATTAATGAGTGGTGATAGACAAATAGGAATTGCAATAAATTCAAAACACATTGCAATTTGAGAGTTGCAAAGAGAGAATACCTCTCTCACTCTTGCCAATACTAGCACACACACTCCTGCTGCAAAGTGGTAGGGAGCCCAAAACAAGTAGCAAGTAAACTACCAGTGAAACTGACATTAGAATTGAAGCTATCTTGGTTGGCACTATTGCTAGAGGGTGTCAACATTGAAAACTCTCGACAGAGTGAAATGGGTCAGAAATTAAAAAAAAGTAAGTTTTCCATATGTATAAAAAAACAATGGTAGAATTGGAATAGCAAGTAAATCATCGGCGAAACTGGCATCAGAATTGGAGCTGCCTTGGTTGGCATTGGTGCTAGAGGCCATCGACATTGAAAACTCTGGATAGAGTAGAAAGGGTCGGAGAAGAAAGTGAGTTTTCCATATCTATCAAAAAACAATGGTAGAAATGTTGTCAACTGGGCCAGCAGCCCAAAGGCGCTAACATTGTGTTCTAAAACAAACCAAAAAAATATGTAAAATGTGTTTTGTTTTTCATCTTTAAAACATATGTAAAGTATTTTCTTTTTTTTTTTTAAAAAACACTGATTTCTAATTTTAAAACCGGCTGAGAAGGGGTATTCTTTTATTTTATCATTTTATTTAATTTAATCATCATATCATTAAATCAAAGCCATTGAAATATTATCTGATTATTTATCTAATTAGCACTTATAAACGATCTGGATCATCAAATACTCCCAAAAATAAACAATTTTATCAAGAATAAAAGAATATTTAATAAAACTAGGTGAGAAGTAGACAAAAGCATAATTGAAAAAGGGTTTAATTACTCTTTAGATCCTTCTAGTTTTAGTCGGTTTTCAATCAAATCCTTATGATTTAAAAGTTTCTAATCAAGTCCCTACAATGCATAAATTTTTTTAATTGGATCTTTATCTACACACTTCATTACAAAAACATTAAAATTAATAGAATATTCACAAATCACAAAAATATTCTCTCCATTATTTTCTTCAACACCCTTATAAGAGACCATGTGCCTAAGGAAAGGTTAAAAGTGTACAAAAGGAATGGGCATTTTAGATAATTCAAGGGGAGAGATATTTGTACAGCCCAACAAACCCACTAAGTTAGCAGGTGAAGGCATGGGAGTGCTGCTAGGGAATTCTGTTAGCTGAGCTGTAGTATTTTGGCAAAGTGTAGGGGGTTAGCTTGCTCTCAGGCAAGAATTAGGTATTAGAATTGGAGAGCTCAATTGCTTAGTGCTGAACCTCTACTCTATACTTGCATACTTGTTATTTCTCTTCTTTCTCATCTCCCTTGAGCTAGGATTTTACTGGTCCTAGTTGAGGTTGTGAATAATATACACATACCCCATACTTACTCATATACTCTATTGTGGTACTTGTCATTTGGTATCCAGAACACTTTCTTGTATCTGTGGAGCTGCTGCGATAGAATCACGAATAGATGACCTTGAGAGGAAGATGGATGGCTTGTTGCGACTTGTGAGGGAGTACAATCAGACCTAATGGTGAGGATGTTCTTCATCGCCATGGAGAGCAACTTGCTCTGTGGTTATGGACGACCGTTGGGATGGGTGTTCCAAGAGACCAGAGAGTGTATGACACTCCTACCGCTCTCCACTTTGCAACGACCAGCGCGATTCAAGGTCTCGTGACTAGGGATCAAACTGTTCCCCCTATTCAAATAGAGATTATTTGTGCTACTAGGGCGAGGCTTTGTGGGGGAGCCATCCGCAGAACTTATGTGATGGAAGACATCTGCCTGATGGCTAGTCCTTAGAGTGAAAAATGGAGTTACCCATTTTCTCTGGTGAAGACGTGTAGAGCTGGCTTGTGCACATCGAGCGTTATCATGTGATTAATGGGGTTGTTGGCAATGAATGCCTTGGCTATGTGCTCATTGCGATGGAAGGCTAAACACTCAACTGATGCCAAGCGTGGAAGGAGCAAGTGCCTTTTTCCATCATGACATCAGTTCCGAGAAGCGATGCTATGTTGTTTCCAACAATGGCAAAAAACCTATATGGACCTTTGTTGAAGCTGAAACAAAGCGGCTCGGTGACGGACTATGTCGAACAATTAGAAAAGGTCCCTGCTCCCTTGAAGGATGTTGATTAAGAAATGCTTTAGAGCATTTTCATCAATAGGTTACAAGGTGAGTTATAAGCTGAAATGAAAGGCTGGTCTCAGTTGCAAAAGTCAAGGACAAGGCCTTGATGCTAGAAGAACACAACCGCGAATGGACGAGAGGAAAGGTACATCTCTTCGAGAAGGGAGGTAATCCAATAGGAACCTATCGGGTCATAGGAGCGGCCCTTCAAGTAGGCCCATGTAGGGTACTAAAGATGCATCTAGGCCAAAAGTAAATGGGCTAGAAAAAGAGCAAAAGCTAGGCACGGAGGGAGGAAATTGTCCCAAGGGGAATTGCTAGAAAGGAGTAAGAAGGGCCTTTGCTTTATGTGTAGGGAGTAGTGGGGTCCAGAGCATGTTTGTAAATTAAAACACTACAAGTTAGCTTTGATAAAGCATTCTAATGAGGACATTTTTGAAGAGGAATCAATGGAGGAGAGTGAGAAGGAATCAAGCTTAGAGATGAAAGCTATGCAAATTAGTTGAACAGTATTATGGGTTTCACTTCTAACCTATCCTTCAAGCTGATTGCTAGGCTTAAGGATAGAAAGGTGGTGATCTTGCTAGACTCGGAAGCCATGCACAACTTCATCGCAACACCTTTGGTTCATTAACTTGGGTTATTGCTCAAGCTAACCTCAAAGTACATGGTGGAAATGGGCACCAATCACAAGGAGCAAAGCTCCAGAGTATGTTAGGAAGCGAACATAAAGGTACAAGGAGTGAATATTCAACATCCCTTATTTTTGTTACAATTAGAAGGGGTAGGCATTGTTCTTGGGATGGAATCGATCTCTAGTCTGGGGTGGTTCACTGCCAATTTCCAACTCCTAATACTTATTTGGTTGGAATAAAGGGAATTGAGGTTGTTGAGGGGTGATCAAAAGCTCAGTCATGCCAACGCTTCTTAGAAGGCTACGTTTAATGCCCTAAAGGCAGATGGGGAGGGCTATGTTATCACCCTTGCAGAAGGGCCATCAGAAATGTTAGGAGAGGCTCTCATCTCTACTGAAACTGAGGGGATATTAGAAGATTTTGATGATATCTGTCATCTTCCTCAACGCTTGCCTCCAGCCAGGGACATAGATCGTGAAATCAATCTCAAAGAGGGAGTTGCCATCCCTCACATTAGACCATACAGGTACCACTATTTCTGGAAAGATGAAATTGAAAAAAATTATAAATGAAATGATGATTGTTAGGATAATCTGGCCTAGTGTTAGCCCCTATTCTAATCCTGTTATTTTGGTGAAACAGAAAGACAGTGGCATTTTTGTGTTAATTATAAAGCCTTGAATAAGGTGACTGTGCCCAACAAATTTCCTATACCCATAATCGATGAATTACTAGATGAATTAGGAGGAGCTCAAGTGTTCTCTAAGCTGGATCTGAAGTGTAGATATCATCAAATGAAGGAGAGTGACATTGAGAAGACGGATTTAATTAGAACCTATGAAGGACATTATGAATTCCTTGAAATGCCTTTTGGGTTGACAAATGTTGCCTCAACTTTCCAGGCTTTAATGAACGGAGTACTAAGGCCATTCTTGAGAAAGGTCATGCTAGTATTCTTCGATGACATTCTCATTTACAGTAAGACAGTAGAGGATCATCGAGTGCATTTGAAACAGGTCCTAGAGTTACTAAGAAAGAATAGTTTATGCATCACCAAGAATAAATGTACTTTTAAGCAAAGGCAACTGGAGTATCTTGGTCATTTGATCTTAGGAGGAGGAGTGGCAGCTAATCCAAGGAAAGTTGAGGCCATGGTGAACTGGCCTCCACCCACATGTTTGAAAATCCTAAGGGGATTCTTGTGGTTGACAGGGTATTATAAGCGATTTGTTCAAGGATACAACAAGATGGCCTGGCCATTGACACAACTATTAAAGAAAGATAATTTTCATTAAGGGGTGAAACACAACTGGCCTTTGACAACCTGAAGTAAGCAATGGTTAGTCTTCCTGTTCTGGTTGTGCCTTGTTTTGACAAATAAGTCATGGTAGAAACTGATGCCTCTAAGAAAGGGATTAGTGTTATCCTTATGCAAAAAGGAAGACCGATAGCTTTTATGAGCCAAAAATCCTCTGACCATGCCCCAAATAAATCAATGTATAAAAGAGAGCTTATGGCTATTGTCCTGGCAATACAGAAATGGAGGCATTAATTGTTAGGGAGGAAATTTGTAGTTCATACTAACCAAAAGAGCCTAAAATTCCTGATCAATCAAAGGATGATGAAAGTGAGTAAAAAAATGGATAACTAAGCTTTTAGGATTCGATTTTGAAATAAAATACAAGGTAGGCAAGAGAATGGGGCAGCAGATGCCCTATCCAAAAAATTGCACCTGAATGCAATTTTTACAGTTACTTTCAATGAATGGGATGGTCTAGAAGAAAAGCAACAGCAAGACAACAAATTGAGAGAGATTATGCAGTCTCTAGTGAATGGAAAAGGTAGTCAATAAAAAGGCTATGAAATCAAGGGAAGCATGCACTATTATAAAGGGAGGGTGGTTCTGCTTAAGAACTCCCCAAGGATCCCATTGCTTCTCTAAGAGTTTCATGATACAGCTCTTGGTGGGCATTCTGGATTCTTCCGAACTTATAAAATTTTGGTTGGCCTTTTGTGATGGGGGTGAATGAAGAAGGATGTTCAGCAGTATATACAAAACTATGAGGTTTGCCAAAGAAATAAACATTTGACCTTTTCACCTGTGAGGTTGTTGCAACCGCTTCCCATTCCTTCCCAGGTTTGGGAGGATATCTTAATGGATTTCATTGGAGGACTCCCTAAATCCAATGGGGTAGATACTATTTTTGTGGTGGTAGATCATCTAACCAAATATGCCTTTTTTTATAGGGCTAAAACACCCCCCTTTATGGCCATGGAAGTTGTTATTGTCTTTGTAAGAGAGGTGGTAAGATTGCATGGGTTTCCATCCTCTATTGTCTTTGACAAGGACAACATCTTCATGAGCTCTTTTTGGTCGGAAATGTTCAAGCAAGCAGGAACAAAATTCAAATTTAGCTCCACCTATCCCCCATAAACTGATGGACAAACGGAGGTGGTGAACAAGTGCTTGGAAACCTATTTGAGATGTTTCAATGGGACCAAGCCCAAACAATGGAGCAAGTGGCTCAGTTGGGTAGAATTTTAGTTCAACACCAACTATTATGTATCTACCCAAATGACCCCCTTTAAGGCTTTATATGGCAAAGAGCCACCTGTCCTACTCAAAGGGGACAAGTCATCTTCTACTATGGAAAAAATCAACTCATTGCTGCGATAGTGAAACTAGATTTTAGATGAATTAAAGTAGCAGCTGAACAAAACATAGAGCATAATTAACGCACAGGCTAACAAATATTGGAGGGAGGTGGAATTTCAGGTGGGGGATATGGTCTATCTGAGAATACAGCCATATAGATTGAAGACTTTGGCCAACTGCACCAATCAAAAGCTAAGTCTGAGGCTTTATGAGCTATTTGAAATCCTTGCAAAGGTTGGGGTAGTGGCATACAAACTCAAGTTACCACCCAATTTGTTGGTTCACTCCATCTTTCATGTTTCATTGTTCAAGAAGTGCACTACTCCTAATGTAATTAGCCAAACTCTTCCAACTGCTATACAAGAAAATTGGGAGCTTTAGGTTCAGCCTTCAAAGATATTGGCTATCAAGCACAATGCTAGGGGAAAATTGGAAGTTTTAGTTCAATGGGCTAACATGCCAGAGTTTGAGAATTCCTAGGAATTGGCAACTAATATCAAACTAAACTCTCCTTCCTTCCACCTTAAGGATATGGTGATACTTCAATAGGGTATTGTAAGAGACCATGTGCCTAAGAAAGGGTTAAAAGTGTACAAAAAGAAGAATGTCAAGGGCATTTTAGGTAATTCAAGGGGAGAGATATTTGTACAGCCCAACAAACCTACTAAGTTAGCAGGTGAGGGCATGGGAGTACTACCAAGGAACTCTATTAGCTGAGCTGTAGTTTTTTAACAGAGTGTGGGGGGAGGGGTTAGCTTGCTCTTAGGCAAGAATTAGACATTAGAATTGGAGAACTCAGTTGCTTAGTGATGAACCTCTACTCTATACTTGCATCCTTGTTATTTCTCTTCTTTCTCATCTCTCTTAAGCTAGGATTTTACTGGTCCTAGTTGAGGTTGTGAATAATATACACATACCCCATACTTACTCATATACTCTGTTATGGTATCTTTCACACCCTTGATGCTCATTCTGCTCCCACCACCCATCAACCCCAGTCGTCTACCCCGATCACACTGACCTTTTTCTTTTTGATAAATTAGAAATCAAAATCCCTATACAAAGAGGTGGTTGGAGAAAGTTTGAATAATTCAACTAGAAATAGAATTTTTTAAAAAATGCAAACTTGGATGGTTTCCATCATGTAGCTTCTACAATTTTTGTGCCTAGCATCATTAGGGCTTTCAAATCCTATTTTATTTGGATTAAAAAGTGCATTGAATGGCTTTTCCAAAATTAGGTTCTCAAAGTAATAGGCGACAGTCTAATTTACAATCACCTCAATTAGCTAGGTGAAGCTCATGGTATAGTTTCACCCCTAACCAGGTTAACAATGAGCCTCAAGTTTTCTCATATGAACCTCTTGTCTCTGTCGATGGGGGATCCCATTTCTAAGTCACTTTTGAATCGACATCTTCAAACTTTTTTTTTTAATCAAAATGTATGGCCTACCAAAATAAATAAGGTTGTAGGGATAGAGAATGACAATTAGACTATTGATAATGTATGGAGAGAGATCCAGTAAGACCCAAGGAAACAATATGGAAATGATGTGAAAACTCTAGATCAAAATATGACTCTTGGTGAAACAACCTTAGAGGGCTTCTTAGAATAAGCAAGGCTTTAATGTGAGGTTGAATAGAGTGAATTCCACCACCCACCCCTTCTTACAATTCCTTTTCTTTTTCAGCATATAAATTGACATCTAGCCCTTCTTGGAAATGTTTCTCCTTCAATAATAATGAATGACTTTGATTGCTATTAACAGTTGGGGTGATTGGGCTGATCGATGGTGTGGGAGGAAGGAGAGGCAAGGATGAAGATGATAAGAAGAATATTCCTATGAATATTCCATTAAATTTAATTTTTTTGGGAACGGAATATGTAACGTAATGATTTGATAAGAAACATAGGGATTTAATCAAAAGTTGACTTAAACTATAGAAACCTACAGAATAATTAAACCTTTAAATAAACAAATCGACCCGACCATTTTTGCTGCCACCAGACAAGTCTTGGTCCATGCACAAGGTATGCAGTCCTTGAACCTTCACCAAGTCAACTTGAAGTACACCTTTCTTATTTCTAGGAAAAAAAAAGGTGAGTTCTAATTAACCTCTCTGGAAGTGGGACCCTCTGTCCTATGTCGGACTTCTCTCTTGACCTTTGTCCCATGTGGGACTCTCTTTAACTCTTAATTACTAACTTGTCAACTGATGTTGATACTTCTCTTACAATCTTTTTAAGGTATAAGGAATATTTTTTGTGAGTTTTTTTTATTTTCTTTAATAGCATCTTTAACCCAACTGATTAGTAAAGCATTTACAGTTCTCCTTCAGCTCTTTCTAGCATATTTTTCATGGTGCAACTTATGGATTTTTTTGTACCTCTCTAAAGTAGGCCCTCATATCTTTTTGATTGGTTTTTTTCCTTCTTTACTTCTAAAAACTAAACTATTTTGAAAACAATTGTCTAATTGGCCCTAATTTGCAAAAAGTAAATAAATAAAAGAATAGTTAATAGAAATATGCAGGAAGTAAATAAAAGCATTGTTAGAAACAACCAAATTGGATTGGTAGGTAATCAATTAGCTGAGGGGGGTAGATGGGTCTTTCAGAAAATATAATTTTTTTTCAAAGTTATTGTTTTATTTAATAAATATATCATTGAATCAAAATCCTTAAAATATCATCTAATTATAAAAAAAATAAAATTACAATATATCAGATATTCCCAGACACAGTCCCAAAAACAAACATTTTTATGAACACTTTATCAAATAATAATAATAATACTCCTAAACATGTAAAGGATCAAGGTAAAGGCCACTATCAAACAACAAACAAACTACTTAGAGAGAGATTAAGCATGAGGTAAATAAAAGAATAAAAGAATAATTAACAAAACTAGGTGAGAAGTAGAGAAAAGCAAAATTGTAAAAAAAAATCGACCTGAACACGTGTGCTGCCACAAGACAAGTCTTGGTCCACATGTGAAGTGTGCAAGCCTTGAATCTTCATGAAGTCAACTTTGATGTACACCTTGCCTATTTATAGGAAAAAGTGTGTAAGCTCTCATTGACTCTACTCGATGTGGGACACCTTGGTTTCTCCCCTGACCTTTGTCCGATGTGGGACCCCAAACGTCTCCCTTGGCCTCTGTCCCATGTGGAACTCTCCTTAGCTCTAAATTATTAATTTATCAGCTGATAATACTTCCAAGGAAAAATGAAAAAACAAAACCAGTAAAACCGATTAAAGCTAGTTATTCTCTGATAACTTCTTATAGCTCTGCCTTCCCAATTCCACTTTGAAAGGAAAACCACTGCCATTGATAAAGAGGAAGAACAATATTCTAAATATGAATGAGACTAAAGCCTCTGATTGAAACGTAGCTAGGACTTGTATATTCCTCAATAATCACTAGATGAAAATGTAAAAGAAAAATTAAAGTTCCTGGGCATAGAGTAGCCCTTCAGCTTCACAATTCTACTCCCAAATTTCTGAATAATTCCCTTGTATCTCCCACATGAATATATCACCCCTACTATAGCAAATCCCACCTGATTCTCTAATTTTCTCTCTGCTACTCAACATAATAAACTTTTATCATGTCCTCACTCTCCCTTTGGGCCCACTAGCAGCCCACTAATCACATCTCCCTACTAGGATATACCTTACCAACATAGGGTCCTTATCAATACCCGTTCATTTGAGAATCACCTTGTCCTCAGGGTGTGCAATAGGAATCCATCATGTCGATTGCCAACAATTAGATGCAGATATGAAAACCAATGCAGACACCGATGTTTCACACACAAGAAGAACATATCCTGTATTCTTAACCATTGATTGTGCTACATGATTTTCAATCTTTTTGGCTACACAACCTTCTAAGATTGTCCTTGAAAGCATCGATGCTTCAATTTCAAATAGATCTGCACTCTAAAGAAGTTTTAAGGCCCTCAATATTTGAAATAAAACTCCATCGAAACTCCTATAGTAGCCAAATATTGGTTGCACAGGCACTCCCTCTTCAATAAGAGCATTTTGTTCATCCAAAACTTCTACAGCTTCAATGAGATCAACACTACTATCCCACCTTGTAGGTCCTCCAACCTATAACAAGCTCTAGCCCACCCTAGGGAGAGGATCCAGCGTCTTTAAGGAGTGTGGTTATGTAGTGGCCAGTTGTCCTTATTTACTTTGAGCACCAAAAATACCAGCCAATAACTGTATTTTCTAATGCTCCTCCTAGCGTCTGAGCATAAAGGACATAAATATTGAAAATAAGCAGGCTTTTAACTTCATTACATTCTTATTGTCAATAAAGAGCTCTAATTTGGAAAAGGATTTGGAATAAAACCTCTTTAGTAGTGCATCAATGCATAAGCAAATAATGAATTGTTCCAAATGTTCTATTTCTTGCATCATTATTCATTAGTTTTCTTTCCTATATGTAGAGCATATGCATATTGACTTGTTGGGAAGAGCAAATGGGGGGTAACCTAAATAAAAGAGAAGATTTTTTTTTTTCTTAACTAGAAAGTTGGAGAAGCAAGTTGCTCAACCAAGTTGGAAAGGTAGTCTTTATTAAATTTGTTATTTAGGCGATCATTGCTAAGACCATGTCAATCTTAAAGTTCCCAGGGAAATTCAGTGATAGTATTTGCTCTAGGATTGCGAGCTTTTGGTGGGCAGATAATAGCAAAGATTAGGGCACTCGTTGGAGAAATTGGAATATTTTATCCCAGTTAGAAAAAAAAATCGGGGGATGGGCTTCAAGGACTTCCAAACTATGAACCAAGCCTTAATATGTAAGCAAGCTTAGAGAATCATTAACCATCCAAATTTGGGCAAGTATCCTTTGGGGGGAAGACATAGGATTCTAAAAGAAGGGAGATGTAGGGTTAGTAATGGAGAATCTATCAGAATTGCAACTGACACATGGTTGCTGAACAAGGTTGACAGAAATCTAGTTCCTATTAGTAAAGATGACAGAGTTAGTATTCTTATCAACCAATCAAAGAAAAGCTGGGATGTTGAAAAGTTAAAAGCAACTTTGCAACCAGAGCAAGCCATTTAAGCATTTCATATGCCATTCAGGTTTTATGGTCACGCAGACAAATTCATCTGACCTCGTACAAAAGTGGGAGAATATATAGTTAAAACAGGTTATTTCATAGCAAAATACCTGAGCCCTAAAATGTAGAATGGCCCACCAACCTATTCATCAACCAGTAGAGAGCTATAGAAATTTATCTAGTATATCAAGTGAAAGAATTAGTTAAGCATACCCTCCTGCTATGTCCTTGGACAACCTTGGTTTTGTTTAGGCCCTAGATCTAGTGCATATCGTCCACAGCTTCAATAACAAGAATAGCAGATGGTTAGAACAAAAAATCCAAGATTTATCCAGCTTCAGGAATTACAAGTCCAACACCTTTGCATTGATGGCCATCATCCTATGGAAGATTTCGAAGGGTAGAAATCAGAAGGCTTTTCAAGGCAAGGACCCCAATCCAAATCTCACAATTTAGCTAGCCTCTTCCCTTCACGTCGAAGCTCTATAGGCCGTGCCGACTACCTCCATTAGTAGAAGCCCCAACTCTTGTAACAAATAGCTCTATGGCGCCTCTCGAGAGATCCCTTCTTTAGATACAATGTTGATGGTGCTTTCTATAAAAGGAAGTCAATAGGTTCTGTTTTAGCCATCATCGAGAACAAAGAAGGTATATTAATTGTTGGTACAGCTAGCAAGTTACATGTAATGTCCAGCGTTATGGCAGCAGTAACAGCCATTCGGGAAGGGTTGATAACATGACAGGCTCAGCCTAAACTTCTTGTAAGTGATCTTTTTTGTTTTTCTTTTTGTTGGTCGAATACGATATACTTTTGTTTGGTGCCCTAAGAAAGCCAATCAGCTTGACCACGTGGCAACCTTTTATTGAAAAGAAATCTCTCATCAGAGTTAAAGTCCCTAGATCTTTAGCTATTGACTTATCATCTTGTCTATATCTTTTTTCTTTTTCTTTTTTCTAAAAAAGAGAAATTCATTAAACTATATGATGGTTGCCCATACTGAAAAATAATTTTTAGAAGAAGTGAGTTATAATTAATTAAATTTGTCAAGCACTTTGTCTTATAAGACATTCAAATAATTTTAAGAATGTATAAATTAATTAAAAGATCAAGGTGATATGTTATAATTTTTATAATATATAAATTATTAATATCAATTTAGAGTATTGATATTTGGTTACTCAATAGGTGATGAAGGTGATTTATTAACAACTTGATCTTTTATTGAGGATTTGGATTTCATAAGTTTTACTACCCATACATAGTATCACTCTCATTCATCCATTTCAAACACTTTTTTACAAAAGTAGCCATCATCATCTTCTTGAACCTTCGATGCACATTTTTCGCATGATCTATAATACCATGGCAACTTAGTGTCCAAGTCTTGGACTAAACAAAGAGTCATAAAGGTCCCGCCTTTTAAGTGAAAAAAGAAAATAATTTGTCCAAAATGAACTTATAAAATCACAATGATTTCTCATCCAAACTACCTTCGTATGTTGTTTTATCTTATTGAGGTTGCTCCCCTTAGTTACACAAAGTAAGTCATCATTCAAAGGAAAAACACAACGAGTAAAACCGACTAAAGTTAGTTATTCTTTGATAACTTCTCTTAATAGCTTTGCCTTACCAATTCCACTTTGTAAAGAAAACCACTGCTATTGATAAACAAGAATAACAATATTTTGAATATGCCTGAGCTTGAAGCCTCTGATTGAAACTTAGTCTAGGACTTGTGTATTCTTAATAACCACTAGATAAAAATGTAAAAGAAAAAGAAAAGTTCCTAGGCATAAAGGAGCCCTTCAACTTCTCAATTCTACTCCCAAATATCTGAATAAATCCTTTGCCACCTCCCATATAAATATATCACCCTATTATAGCAAATGCCACCTAATTATCTGATTTTCTCTCTACTATTCAACATGACAAACTCTTATCATGTCCTGATGTCCTCATTTTCCCTTTGGGCCCACTTGCAGCCCACTACTCACATTTTCTCCCCTAGAATATATCTTACCAGCATAGGGCCTCTATCATAAGCCAAGTGTCCTTTCCACCTACTTCACAAAGAAACTCCACATGCTCAGTCAATGCCTTGGTCAATTCTTTAAGCAAACCTTCATTCGAAATAGCTAGTCAATAGTTATCGTGTTTTAAAATAATGCTATGCATTTATTTCCTAAGGAATGTTCGTAGGACTGTTAGGTGTCAATATGAAGCACATGAGATCTAACAATTCCACCATACTTTGTTGCTTCTCTCTCATACAATTCCCTTCCTCTAACAAATTCAACATCAGTGTTTGACATATCAAAGCATCCATAAAAATCACTCAATTCAACAAATTATTTTCCATTAAAATAGCAATAATATAACCTAAAATTTAGTTGTTATCCCTAATAATTTTTCCATGTACACAGATGAAGCATGTAAATCAATATCATGATGTAGTTTGTCTTCCAATTCTGATACACCTAACTAGCATGTCTTACAGCAGGACGTGGAAAGTGCAAATGATATTAAACAAACACATAGGAATGAGTATTTAACTAAAAAGTAACTATACAAAAGTTTACATAATATCTGCAGACAAATAGAGATTCCATTTCAAGTACATTTATACATGAGAGGATGTATGATGCAGAACCCTATAGATATCAAAACTCAAAAATCTCAACACACAATTGATATGAAATATAAGATTGAAAACTAAATAAAATACCACAAGGGAATCACTCCACCTTGTAATCTTTTATCCAATTTCCTAATGCGATAAGTTAATGGAATCACTCAACCTAACTTGTACACATAAAGTTTCTTAAAAGAAATTAGAGAAATTTCATTCAACAAAAACTTAGAAAAGTGGCTACCAAGTTTGGAGGTATTTATACCTCTTATTTAGGTTAAACTTATTTCCTAACCCTACTAGACTAGACTCAAATTACTACACTACCAATTAGGCTTAACAAACATAAAAATAAAACAAGTCTTGAAACATTTTAAAATGAAAACTAGTAAATTAAATAAATCAGACTTGGCCAAGCATAATCGAAACATATGCTTGATGCAAAGTAAGCCAATAATAAGATTTTTCTTCAAGTTCTAAAATGTCTATTTTGCCCTCCTAAGCTAGTATCATTCTTTCCTTCCTAAAAAAAAATTTGTCCTAGAATTTTGTAGGTGTTTCTATTTGTCTTTATTAGCACCGAATATGGTCCAGGGTCAAGCACAACATTTTCAAATTCATGCAAGAAAGAGACAAAATGAAATGGAAAATTTGGGGGAAATGCAATTGTAGAGAGTGAAACTTCATTGAACCAAACCAAAACAAAAGTTCTAGTATCGAACAAAACACTCTGCAAATATTTCTCCTTTGCACAAAAACATTGTATCCCTTTAACTTTACCACCCTACTCATTTGTCACACTTTTTTCTTTCTTTACACTTACCAATGGGCTTTTTTCTGCTTTTTTTTCACTCTTGACCTCTATTCACTCTTCTTTTTCTAGTACTTTATGCTCCGAATTTCAAAGAGAATATTGTAGAATTTTGATTTGATCAAAATACACCTCATTGAGAAGTAATGGCATAACAATATGTTCACTATGTCCTAGGTTGTCCACATGAACTTATAAGTCCAATGCTGGCTTAATAGCAAGTGACTCAGTATGCACAACATTGTCAGCATGTTCTTTATCAGAGCAATCCTCCAAAGATGACATAGTATCACTATCAACAAACTCATAATCATCATCAAAAGCAGACACAACTTCACCTCTCTTAACATCCAAGGTTCTTTTGATTAGGCAATCATATGCACAATGACTCAATCCCAAACATCACAAGCATATAATATCAGTATGAAGATGAATTAGAGGTACCTTTTTCATTGTGTAATTTTGTATGCTTCTTCTTCATGTTATTCCTAACTCTTTTGTGCAAAACAAAATTAGCTGAATCAAGCTCCTTCGCAAATTGCTCATGATAAGAATCATTGTGATGGTGTCAGTTTCGTGGAAGAACCTTGATACTTCCCTCGGACTTGGATTGTGACACCTCCGATTGTCATACTTCCATATCATCTAATCTGCTATGTATTTGCTTAACTTGGCATGTGATGCTCTTGTACAAGAGCTTTATGGCGTCACTTTATCAGCATCTTTATCACTTCCAGATATGTTAATAGTTATTTGAACAACCTGCAAAGCAAAAAAAGATAACACCACAAAGCACTCGTTCACGTATTTCACTCAAAGGGTGTACACTCGTGTTTGCACTCAAAATGCTTGTTATCCTCTTTTGTACTCATCACTCTTGCCTTTTACCACACAAGATCCCTTGAAAATGTTGCACTTCAGAAACTAAACAAACTAAAACAAGATAAAGTCCCAAGGGATATTGAAATGGTACAAGAAATAACCAAATAATTAGAAAGAAATAATAAGACTAAAATAAAATAAAATAAAACAAAAATTGGAGGCACAAAAATAAAATAAAAAATGAAGCTGAAAAAAAAAAATTGGTTCGTCTCCTTCTTTTTTTTTTGGAGCATTGTTGCTTCTTTTTTTTTTTGTTTTTGTTTTTCGTTTTCTTCTTGCTTGCGCATTGAAGCTTTTCTGCTTTTGCGCTGCTAAGGTGAAATGCAAAAAAGTGAAGGAGCGAGTCGACGTGAACACAACGCGAACAGGTAAAGGGGTTTTTTTTAACAGAATTAAAATGAAACAGTGGAGGACAATTGACGAGGAAGACGAGAATGATGACGGAACTGAGAACTAAAAAGTAGAAAATAGATAAATAAGAATTTATCTAATGCCTAAAACTAATACCAAATGATGCAAAACCCCGTGGATGTCAAAATCTAGAAACCCCAATACACAATTGATATGAAAGATAGGATTGAAAACTAAATAAAATATCACAAGAGAATCATTCTACCTTGTAATCTTGTATCCAACTTCCTGATGCAACAAATTAAGGAAATCACTCAACCTCATTTGCATATATAAAGTTTCTTAAAAGAAACCAGAGAAATTTCATTCAACAAAAAATTAGAAAAGTGGCTATTAAGTTTGGAGGTATTTAAACTTATTTAGAATTGAACTTATTTCCTAACCCTACTATACTAGGCTCAAATTATTACACTACCAATTAGGCTTAACAAACATAAAAATAAAACAAGTTTTGAAAAATTTTAAAATAAAAACTAATAAACTAAATAAATCAGACTTAGTCCAACATGACCGGAATATATGCTTGATGAAAACTGGATTGCATTAATGAAAGGTGAATTACAACAGAAACGACAATGGAAATAAAAGTATAAGAGAAACGAAAGCAATGAAACTAAACACACAGTAGTTTTCATGACCAAGATCCTTCTCTTTTATCATAAAAGTTGTGTTATTTGTACTTATAGGGTGTGGATACCATGCCAACATACACCATATCCAACTTTGGATAAGGTGTGGATCTCATTTAAGCAAGGTCCACACCTCATTCAATGGAGAATGTGGTATAACCTGACACGGTGTCTCACATTTTCACATTTTATGAGTACAAATAACATTTTTCTTCTCGTAACTTCCTAGCTATTTATAACTCTTATCACCACAAGCCAAAATAGTTACGATTGTTCATATTTTTTTAGCCAATCACTACCCACAACTTTGATCTTCATTGACATCTTCTCAATCACGATTCTTACATATGAGCCTGTGAAAATCTCCTAAATTAGGCCACAGTAGCCTCTTTTTTCTCATTAGCCTACTCACCCATCCCATTTCTTTTTTACCAAAAAGAAAGGAAAGATAAGAAAATTCGACTAAAAAGACAAAAAAATGAAGCGAAAAAAAAAGACTAAGGGCTTAGTTGATTTGAGTTTTCATTTTTAATTGTCTAGTTTTTCAAATTTTGTGAAAAAAAAACTGAAAATTCTAGGGCCTATTTGCTTTGCATTTTCCAGTTTCCAGTTTCCAGTTTTCAGTTTTTAGTTTTTGTGAAGGAAAAACTGAAAAAACTGAAAATTGAAATTAAATTTTAGAAATTTCAGTTTTCAGTTTTCAATATTTCCTTCATAAAATCCTTAAAACTGAAAATGAAAATTGAAAACTAAAAACTAAAACCATACCAGTCTTAAAACCTTAACTTAGTCCCTTAGATTTATAGTGGGGGACAAATTAGTCCTTCATATTTGGAAATCACATTCTAGTTCCTCAAATTTCACAAATGGAGACAAGTTAGTCCCTCTGTAAAATTTTCATATGAGTTGTGTCTGAACTGTAAAATTACTTATGTGTACTGTTAATTTATTTACGTGTACTGTTAATTTTCACAATGGTCCTAACTTGTCTCACTGCTCGAAACGAAGTCGTTCAGACATTCTTTCTCATCTTCTCTCGTACCACAACTCTTTATTCAGAAGAAAGATTTTGAATTTAAGTTGTAATTTATTATGCATAGTACAAAGGAGTGATGCACGTTATGACCCACTGTGAGAATTAACCGTATATATAATTAAGTTAACAGAACATGTAGACATTTATTTTAATAGTTCAGATAATAATTTGATGGAAATATTAATTTATCCCTATTTATGAAATTTGAGAGACTAATATAAAATTTTTTAAATATAAGGCACCAACTTATGGGTAAGTTATTTTGATATTGGGTTTGTGTATGAAATACAACAGAATGGGTTTGGGGTGAAAATTACAAGTATATGGGGTGTAAAAATCTCACACAATATGCTATTTTTTTTTAAAAAATAAAACAATAATTTGTCTAAATCTCACAACAGCCGAGATTTTTTTGAAAAGAAATTTAATAATTTAAAAATCTAAAACTCGCATGTGGCGAGATTTTTGAAAAGAAATTTTAAAAAGTAAAACTCGCATGTTCTAATATTTAATTAAAAAAACTATTAAAAAATGGAATATCAGATGTTTGAGTTCACACACTTTTGACTTGTGATAGGAAAATGAAAAATTGGATTCAAACTCAAGTGTCGTTTGCTTCAATTGATCTTTCACTTGAAAATGACTTTGAACTAAGTTAATTGTATGATCATTATTTTCAGGAGCTCTCTAGCTAATGGAGTCTTACCCCAGAGCAGTGACAAGAAAACATTAAGGCTTTGTTTGGCAGTTTGGAGGGAAGGGGAAGGAAAGACATTAGAGGGGAGGGAAGGGTGAGGGAAGGAAAGAGTTTAGAAAATTGTTCCTTCATTTGTTTGGGAGTGCAAGATATATGGAAGCAAAGGAGTTGAGGGATTTGTAGTCTATTTTTACAATTTTACCCTTACTTATAATATTTAATTATTTTAGTTTTATAAAATTAAATATTTTATTTAAAAATGCACATTTCTACTTATAGAGGAAAGAAATAAAAAATTTACGACTTTTTTACATTTTTATCCTCTATTAAAATATTTAATTATTTTATTTTTAAATAATTAATTATTTGTAAAATAGTTAATTATTATGGAAATTTATTTTAAAAAGTATTTCTCCCTCTAATTTTTTTCTATATACAATGGGTCATATAAAAAAATTATCTATTATTTTTTTCTCTAAAAATGACTTTTCTCATCAATATTTTTAAAAAGTCTATAAAAAATTTTATAATTTTTTAAAAATTCATATTAAAAAAATAGTAACATGCTAAAAATTTATATGTACAAAATAGTTACAATAAGGGACAAAAAAATATATAATCATCAGTTGGATACACATCCACAACTTGCAAAAAATAAATAAATAAATAACAAATATTATCTGTCTAACACTTTGGCAATTTTTTCATAACAACGCACAAGGCAAAACAACTTCCATTAATTAAAACTCAAATAGTCCAACAATTTCAAGTATTAAATCAACTTAAATACTATATTATTGGTTCACACACAGAATCCATTTAAAAGTTATATCAAGAAGGTTGTTATTGCTTCCTAGCCTTTTGAGGTAAAACTCCCACTCACTTTGTTTCCCAATTTAGTTGATTTAGGAAAGCATCAACAAGAGCATTATCCATCTCTCTTGTCCATGTTTCTCATGCTGACTTAGACATGATCTTAACAACCCTGTATCATGAAGGTAGAAACAGTCAATATAGGTACATCATTGATTTGTTAAACTTTAATTGCATAAGCAAAATCTGCCTATAAATTCACATAAGATGCCTTAATTGCATCATTGATTCATTAAATTTAACTATGGAACTAATTCTGTTTTTGTCTTGCTATGCTTCAAGTTCATGCACCACAACCTAAGGCAATGCATTCCAATTTCCAAAGATTTATGCGGCTGTGTTAAAAAAACTATTATAATTAACAATTCATGAAAGATTTAAACAAAAGAATTAGAGAACTAAACATTTACCAAGTACTACATCAACCTTTCACTTTCAGAAAAGAAAAGGTACAACTAAATCAGGAGTTCTCTTCAAATCATCTTGAAATTAAATACAGAGCTAATGGGTTGAGACAATGTGATAAATGGTCACCAAAAATAGATAACTCAATGAAGCATTCATACGAAAGCATCTCTCATTAGGCAATACATTGAAAACTTATACCAGTCACAACAATCACCCATTTTCATTTGTGCACTTGAGTACCCATTTTCATTTGTACACTTGAGTTTAATGTAAACTATCAACTAATCTACACTTATCATTTCCATTTGGCATCATATCACCAAGTTATAAAATATAATTTAGAAGTAAGATAAAACCAACAACTTTTGCACAAGAATCAAAGTATCCAATACTAATCCTATAATTCTTGGACACAATATCCTCAATCTGCAACATCCACAAACTCATGGAGAACACAATATGTGAAGAGGACAACTTCAAAGACTTGGACCAGAATTCTTTGCCTATTTTTAAAATGACCTTCAGCTCAGTATACACATATTTAAAATGACTAGAATTTTTATCGTATATACTAAAAGAAAAAGAAGTCAACTAGTATAATCTCTCCACATAGCTTCTACTATAGAATTTCTAAAATTCTCCCCTAAAGCTTGCCGAACAATAAAAAACTCATGGAGAACACAATATGTGAAGAGGACATCATCAAATATTTAGACCAGAACTTCAGAATGGTTTCTTGTATTCACGCCAAACTTTCTATTTTTCACATGACAAAAGGGTCAAACTCCGGTTTTCTTAAATCTGGGTATAACTCAAATAAATTTGTCATTTTACTTTCCTTTAAATTTCGGAATCACTTGCATGGTTGTGAACTTTGACCAATGGGCCATAATTAAAGTAAAAAATGTATGAAATAAAAGGAAAAGATACTATTACTCAAGGACACAAATTCAGAACAGCTGCAATTGTTTGCCTCCAAAACAAAAGGAAAAGCCAAAGAAGAGAATGAGCAAGGAGAACGACATCCAAGTCCAGTATCAAAATAGATATTCACAATAGCAACACATGGTCTGAGTCAATGCGTAGCGAGTAATGACTAATAAGTCGAGACAATCAAGATATAATCCTAAATCCTATTTGATTTGCTATTTCTAAGTTTTGATCAACGAGATTGTGAGTCAGGACACCTTTACACAGTTGTTCATTATGGACAACCAAACCAATATTTTCCCTCAAATCCATCAAATCAGAATTTGCAAATCATAGTTTAATACAAATGATCTGCACCACCAAAACAAAAATATATATATAAGAAAGGGATTGTGAATCGAGTCATCATAGATATTTCCTTTATCAAGTCATAATCTCCATAGGATTGCTAAGATTCTAGCCAATCGCCACTAATCATCATTATTGCTTTCATATTATCTTAGTAGTGAATCAAAAAACAAACTTACCAGCTAGACTCATTAGTTTCTCAAAAGAAAACATACCCGTAAGCGCCATTTATAAGTGAATTAACATCCTTTCATCCAACTTAGTATCATGATACATGGTATAGAAGAGAATGACACAAACAACCGCAAAGTAAAGTATTTCACACTATAATTCAACAAAGTATGGTCTGAAAAGGCAACAACCTCAACAACTGCAAACCAAAACATAAGTTCAAATAATTGTTGTTCACATTTCACAATCATAACACAAGTTCAAAACATAATTATACAAACAAAGTTTCTTATCACAATCTCATAAGTCAGCAAAATAACAGAACACAAATCCACAAAAAATAAAAGAAATAAAGGAACAGTAAGTCATTAACACAGCAACAAGCCAACAACAGCTTAGTGAGCCATATTATCAGATGAAATGATCAACACATAATAGGAGGATCAACAGAACAACACAGCAAAGTTTAAAAATTAAAGCTCACCTTTTAAAGGCAAACAAGGGCAAGACGGCAGCGGCGAGGCGAGGAGACAACAGCATGGTGGCGCAGCCCTACATCCTCCCTTTCTTCCCTTCTCGGCTTCCCTTTATCTTTCTTTTTCTCTCTGCAATTGGGATGCGTTCTCGGTTCTTCTCACTAAGGTGAAGAAACAAAGATTCAAAGCTTGAAATGGCGAAATCAACAGCACAGAAGAAGGTAGCAAACTTGATTCGTTCTCATGGAATCTGTCCTCGTCGATTCGTCCTTGTCAATCTAAGAAGCAAGATTTGTATTTCTGAGGTGAATAAGATTGTTAGGGTTCGAGGAAGAAGATCTTCGTATTTCTACTTAGGCGGAGGGCTATGCAATTGAAGGCGGTGGTCACGAAACGCACAATATTGCCGGCGATCGTGGGTGGTGAAGTGGAAGGCGACGCGTGTAGCTGCAGACAAAGACCCCTGTGGCGGTGGACAGTGATACACGGGCGGCGATTATAGGAGATGAAAAAGATTGGGATTAGGGTTCCAACTTCTGATGAGAGGCAAAAGATAAGACACAATGATGGAATTACGGTGTGGCATAGTGTAATTTGAAATTTTAAATAAGGACAAAAGAGTAATTTTAATTTATAGTACACTCAAAATACCCCAAATTGGGGGAACTGAAAACCGGGGAACAACAAGGATTTAGGAGGATTTTCAAACACCCTCAAACTCCTCCCTTCATCTATCTAAACACTCACAAACACAGATCAATCCCCCATTACCTTCCCCTGTTTTCCCTTCTCCCCTAAACCACAGCTCGCAAACAGAGCCTAAAGAGGTGGTTTTTTTTATTGATAAAAGAGTTGGGTAAAAAGTGGAAATCAGACATATATTAGGATACACAAAAACCTTAACAGAGCTTAAAGAGTGTAAAAACATATTAAAAAATGATAAAAAAAAATCATAAATACACTTAAAATATAATGTTGATGATAAATATTAATATTTAGTAAATTTATATAATGCTAGTATAATTTCACAAAAACTAACCTGACCTCGAGTTTAAAACAAACTCCTAAAAATCCTAGAAAACAACTCTAGGTCATATAGAAATTTTTTATAACATTAAACAAGTAGGATCACGAAATTGGCCTTTACATTAAACCATGGATAGTGTTAAAATTCATATTAATCTTTAATTAATTAATTTTGACTTAATTAAAGCTTGAATTACCTAATTAACCACTTAAGCTTTAAGATAATGTTTAATACTGATCTTTAATTGATGATTTATTAAATTATTTAGAGTTAGTTACTAATTAAACTAACTAAATATGACCAATAAATTATGAAATTAGTAATATTTTAATCTTATCCCTTTTCTATAAATAGTACACATCTAAACATAACTCCACACTTCATTTTTCTATCCAAAAATCTATCAAAAATTGCAGCCACCAATTCTTTCTTCATTTCCTTCATTTTCACACAAAAATACTTATAAATTTTTAGCAAAACACCTCCAAATTATCACCTCTTCTTATCACCATCTAACACCAAAACTTCCTAGCTTATATATATGAACTTCAGCCCTTAGAAAAGGTTCAGATAAGTTGAAGAAGTAGTTGATGTATTGTTGGTGTATCTAAGTTTCTAAAGCTCAAAGAACAAGTAGGGGTTTTCTTTCATTTATAAGCTTCATGTATGACTTTCTTGTATGATGTTGTACTATATGATACTCAAAGCTTGTGTTTATTGTTTTTAATAGCTTTGAATTATTTAAAGATGGTGATATAAAGTATCTTAATCTATATGTATATAATGCATATTTATTTCTCTACTTATATGGTTGAAAATCATGATTAAAGATCATTTTAAATTTTGATAATGTTTTTGAGTAGCAGTCAAATTATGCTTTCTTCAAATATTTAAATGTATAAATTTGTTTTAATGTGTTAAACCATGTATTTTTGCTTAATAAAGCTTTGTGCACAAGTTATGGAGTTTTAAAGTGATATAGCTTGGTTTTGACTTCACTATATATTTGATTGTGAAACATTTTGGTTCAAGAAAAAGTTTATTTAATTCACTATAATGAATGAATTTTGAACCTTTGAGCATATAATATTTAGCTTGGTTTATGTTTTATATTTCTCTTGGGACCATGAAGACTTAATAAGACACAAAAAGGCACTAAAACTCATTTATATTAATCTTGACCTTTATTATGGATTTTTAATTTTATAGACATTATCTGGACTATTATGAGTCTTTAAGACTCACTTAGACTTAATTGAGATAAATTATGATCATAATATTTGGACTTGAACGATGGACCTTGAACTATGTACCTTGAATTATGGACGTTGGACTATAAATATTTCACTTGGTTATACATTACATTAAAAAATATTGTTTACAAAGATTTAAGTAAAGGTCTCATTAGGAACATCACCCTATTGAGAAACTTCTCTCACCCATTTTCTTTGATGTTTTTAGATAGCATGGATTGTCATCAGTAGTGAAATAGATGTAGCCTTGGATTTAATTTCTAAGTAATCAGATTCAATTATGTGTGTTAGATAGAATTTTTATTATTTGTTACCAGACTTTAGTTTTGTTATATTATTGTATTAAAGTGTTTCTTTATATATCTTGAATATGTAATATGTACTGTACCCTATAATTGATTGAGTACGTGTTCTATAGATGATGGTTATCTAAACTGTGGAAATTAATGATTAACACATAATAGTTTCACTCTTATGTTTGAAAAAAATCATTCTTTGTTATTTCAAAAAATTATCCTTGGGTTGCTGGAATAAAGTGTCCTACTGTAAAAGTGTAATTTGGAAAGGTTCTAGCTAAGAAATACTTAATATTTAAGTGTGTCAATTGTGACCCACCTCTCTTTCTTACGAGCCTACCAAGTACATGATTTACAGTTAATATACATTATTTTAGTATACGACTACAAATAAGAAATAATCATAGCAGTTCAAAAAAAAATTCCCTACAAATCTCAAGTTACAAGTTAGTAATATTATGCTAGCTAACTATTATCTAAAATTTAAAAAAAAAGGTGAAAGAATTAGAGCTTAATAAGGTGTTACATATACCACAAATATAAATGATAGATATCTAAATAAATCCTAAAATAATCTTAGAAATGATATAAAAATTAATTTATAAAGAGCATATGCGATAAAAGGAAAGTTTAGCATGCTATATCTTTTCTAATTCTAACAATATCTACAATACTAATACAAATATTAATATCAATGATAATTATAAATAATATTGACTCTAATAGATTTAATAAGATGATATTTTCAAAGTTTAAAAATCAAACATCATAGCACAAACTTAATATCATATTACATAAAAAGATTAAATATCAAATTCAAATTAAAATTGAACATTAGCATAGAAAAAATTATTGATGTATAAAATTGTTATAAATTTTATATTTTATTTTCTCTTTTTGATATTGATATTTTCTTTTATAATTTAAATCTTACATGATTTACTATTTCACATAAATTTAAAATAGAGATTTATATATATTCATTCTTTTGATTTATTTATTTTTGATATATAACATCTTCCCTATTTTTTTTAAGGCACTTAAATGTCTCTTAAATCTTATCCAACCATTCCTAAATTTAGGCATATCCTTCTTAAAGGCATTCACTTTTGGGATATTACAGTCATACTATACAGTGTTTTACATACCAATGCATACTTTTGTTTTTTGGTTTCTAAGCGTATTCACTGCCAATAGTTTTGATCAAGGCATACAATATTATGTTATATCAAATACTACTATGATTTTCCTATTATGAAAATTCCACCAAAAATAAAATCACTATTACTTTACTTCTTTACAAATTAAAATTAAATATTATTATCTGATGGTTTATTAATTGTATTTATATATAGATTATATACAAACTATAGCTACAGTAAAATAACATAAATTATTGTCACAATTGTTAATATGCGCGCCAGTATTTTATTAAAACAATTATCGCTAATTGCAAAACTAAGAACGGGTTCCCAACATAATTCCTCTTTTTTTTTTAATTTTTTTTGTTAAGTGAGCTGTGCAATTTAAATAAATTTGCCCATTACAAGAACAAAGGAAAAAGGACCATCAAGGTCCATGGTCCATCTAAGAAACACCCTAGCTCCATTGGTTCTCAACATTGCATAAATTTCATACATCGGTTTTGCAATTTCAACCGGTTTATAAACCTAGTTCCCATGGTGTTCTCACTGATGCTGCACCCATAACAATTAACAAAGTCGAGACTGGGTGTGCCTTCCAGTCTATTGCCTTACTCCCCTCCTGCGACTAACTTTCAACGTGGTATGTTATTGACAGTCCCAAGGAAGAAAATCTCACCAAAGTCGAGATTTTTAGACAATTCTCGCCACTTCCGTGATTCCGCGGTGGGTCCGCGGCACAGGTATGTGGTGCAGGTGTTTTCTTATTTTTGGGAATCACTAATCACGCCTATTGCGAGATTTTAAGAGCCGTATACATGTAATTTAAGCCTAAGAGCCATATTATTGTCAATGATACACTTGAAATCCATACAAAAAATAAATTTCCCCAACTTATCTCTCATTGTAAATCTAATGAACTGAATTAGGTGTTTAGTGGGGGAAAAAAAAAATAGACAGAACTGAAGTCCCTACGGGCTATCGAGCAACGAAACATAAGAAAGGGGGATCCAAAGTAGTGAGGTGAGGCAATGGCTGCTGAGTCACCAAGTTCCGTTCGTAGAGGTTAGTTCCCAATCCTTCGTGAATTAGTCAGATTCTGTTTTGTGAATCAATCGAACAGTTTTTTTTTCTTTTCTTTTTTGGTTTTTGTTGCGAACTGGGTTTTGGTGTTTGTGGCAGTGGTTGTTCATCTTAGAGCCACCGGTGATGCACCTATTCTCAAGCAATCGAAATTCAAGGTACACCTCTTTAATGGGCATCTTTTATTTTTGCCAATTTTCCCCACCAAAATTGTTAATTTCATTGAAGCCCCTTTTGCCTTCTTTCCTTAATTTTTGTGCCTGTTCGATTCAAATTCAAGGTTGAGAGTTAGAGATATTATGTTTTAATTCTGAACTAATGAGGTGGATGATCTATTTTCTGGTTGAGTGCACAAATTTTTACAGTTGGTTGGGTTAACCCGTACCGTACTAATGATTACATGTTAAATTGAAGATCAGAGCTTCAATTTGAGTCTGTTAAATTTACCAGCATGGAAGTGAATATTCTGGATAAATGCATGTCGTAGGATTAGCTGTGAAAGTTTCAGTGTTGTTTTAAGTGAACTCCTACCCAGGAGATGTGGTATCTTTTTGTCTTTGGGTATGGAGCCAGCCATTCAGGGATACCACATTCTTTGTTTTGTTTTGTTTTTTTTTTTTTTTCAGATTTAAAGTAAGTCAATGGTATTTTAGAGGACTGCAGATGAGGATTGCATAGATTAAGTAAATGTAGACTGTTCATATTTCATAATGTATTCATTTATTGTCCTATATTTGTTGTCTGTGTGTGTTGTTCTTTTCTGAGGTTTAAGTTTTCTGGCTTCATGCCAGCCTCCGCTGGAATTGTTTTGCTGTGGTAACAACTTCAGGATGTCTAGAGGTCTCGATAGTAAAGGCAAACGTGGTACTATGCTAGATATCAACCACTTTGAAGTCTACAAAATGGTGTTCTTGTTTTAAAATTCTGTTTCTTGATGTCACTGATAAACAGTTATGTCTTGAGCTCATGTATCATGTTAAACAAATTATGCATATGAAATATCAGTACAAGGTCATATGTCTGCATCAATATCATTGTATGTGAATATTTCTTTCCTTTTTCTTTTCCTCAATTATTTTCTATTTCAATCTGTTTTTTGGCATTAGGAGTGATATGAAAAATTACTCAAGGTTGTTTTCTCAAATATTGCCTACCCTTTCACTAGATATGCAGCTCAGTATTATGAGGAACAAAACTTTAGTTGAGTTTGTTAACAATGGCAATTTATCCCATTAGGTGGGGTTGATTACATGGCAATTTATCCCATTTGGCTCTATCAAAAGCCAAATTTTAAGTCAACCGGCTAGAGCAAGATCTTTTGATATGGTCCCTCCCAAAGTTCTCTAAGGGTCTTCCTCTATCCCTTTAAACCAGACTATCTTCCATTTAATATGCGCAGTCTTATCCATGTTATTTCTTGCTGATTGTAATTACTCTCCAATGTTCATGCTGGTAAAGGGAAAGAACGGTGTAGACTTGTATCTGCATTTGTTTTCTATGCCTTGTGGTAGCACGAAATACACATTTTCTCACACATGGAAAATGCCGGTCTGTGGTGCATGAAGTCATGAACGTTAAGAGTTTTAAACTGAAGTCTGAAAGTCATTATTTGGAGAAATGCTTGCAAAAGTTTATGTTATGCATTCTTACGTCTAGAAGTGTAAAATATTAATTCTATATATGTATTTCATATGGCAGATAGCAGGAACTGATAAGTTTGCAAAAGTGATAGACTTTCTTCGTCGGCAGCTCCACAGGGATACTTTGGTAAACAACCACTTTGTACTTTATCCCCATCTAATTTTATGCATGCTCAATTTTGTTTCCTGGTTTTGCAGTTTGTATACGTCAATAGTGCTTTTTCACCGAACCCTGACGAATTGGTCATCGATTTATATAATGTAAGAAACTCCTGGATCCCTTTTTTAGTTAATTTTTATATCTTCAATGGTTGTATATGATGCATATTTCTCACTCTGGTGCTGCAGTTACTAAATTTGGATCAGTATTTGTTAAAAATTGACATAACCTTCTTGTTCTGTAAAGTAGATCAAAGCATTTTCATCTCTTATCTATGATGCATGGGAGTCGTGCATGGTTGTTGCACTGTATTTGCTGAGTACACATGGATACTTAATAATGTATTTGTTTCCTCTGAAATTTTGCTGTCAAATTCCTTTGGTACCTAGTTGAGTATTACAATTAGGATAATATTCACTCGAATACAAGTAGTCCATGTAAAATACCAAGTTCTGTTGAACACTTAAGAGAATTGTATTTACCTTGTAACTAGATTACTTTTTTTCATACTTTTATATTTATGTAATATATCCTCCACTTCTTACTTAGATTGTAGTAGAAACCACACAAATATAAAACATAAGTGAAGAAAATACTGTGATGGTATTAAGAGTAATCTCTGATAAAAGGAAAATGGATAACAAGAAGGATAAAGGTTGAGCACTAAAGCAGCTCAATACTCTCCTAGCCTAAGCCAAACGCCTGCCTACCTCTCTGAATCCCACAACCAAACATATATACTCTTTCCTAACAGAAGGCACACTCGCACACCCCCTATCAGCACGCGCACACAGCTGCAGCAAGTTGGTTAGGGCCAGTAGGGCCCACATGATCCTCAAAATCCCCTGATTCTGTGTTTCCCTTTCCACTGTAATTCTTTCTCTTGTACACTTTTAATCCCCCCCCCCCCCTTTCCTTCTCCCTGGTGTGGAAAGCTCAGCTCGATGTCCTCTGCTAGCTCCCAGGAGCTTTCAAACTCGGGTGTGTCCTTCCACTTAATGAGTACCTCCTTTCCTCCCTGCTGGTTATCCCAAACAGCTAGCACTTCTGCAGGTTGCATTTTTAACTCCCATTCTTCTGTCAAGCCGGCTCATAAGAGTTGGCTAAGAGCATGGGGGGCTACTCATTTCTTGAGTAAGGATACATGAAAAATAGGATGTACCAAGGAATCAGCAGGCAATTTCAGTTTATAAGCAATCTTACCAATCTTTTCCTGCACCTCAAAGGGCCCATAATATCTTGTAATATCTTGGGCTGAATTTTTATTGAGTCTAGTGGCAAGAGACTTCAGCCTATAAGGCTGAATCTTGAGATACACCCTGTCTCCTATCTCATAATCCACTTCCCCCCTCCATCTGCTTGCTTGGTTTTTCATGTGAGACTGCACTTGGGCCAAGTGCCATTTAAGATCATCTAGGATAGAATCCCTCTCTGCCAACAGCAAATTAACACCCTCAACTGCAGAATTGTAACTTTCACGTTTAAGGAGGATGGGGTGGTCCCTCCCATAGAGGGCTTTGAAGGGGGTAGTATGTGTGGAAGCACTGTGAGTGGTGTTGAACCACAACTCAGGCCAACATAACCACCTAGGCCACTGGTTTGGTTTTATTCCAGCAAATCATCTTAGGTAGGTCTCCAAACAGCAATTGATCACCTCAGGTTATTCATCCCTTCGTGGATGATGGGCTAAACTGCACTTCAACTTGGTTCCAGCTATTTTGACCAGGTCAGACCAAAAAGCACTGATGTAAACCTTGTCTCTGTTTGTGATGATTGAGGAAAGGAAGCCATGAAGTCTAACCACTTCTTTCACAAATAAACCAGCCACATCTTTGGCCTTGTAGGAGTGTGATAAGCCAATGAAAGGGGTGTACCTGGTCAATCTATCCACCACAGCTAAGATTGTGTTGAAGCCTTGGGCTTTGGGGAGGCCTCCAATGAAATCCATAGACAACTCTTCCCATACTTGTGAAGTGATGGCGGGGGCTGCAGTAAGGCTGCAGGGGATAATGCTTGGTACTTGTTCATATTGCAAATATCACAAGCTTGAATGTATTGCTGAATGGTGCTCTTCATATCATCCCACCAAAGCAATCCCAAGTTTCTTTTGTAAGTTCTAAAGAACCCAGAATGTGTCCACCCATCACTGTATCATGAAACTCCTGCAGAATGAGGAGAATCCTTGGAGAATTTATACGAATAACCAGCCTACCTTTGAAGTACAGTCTAACCCCTTTGCGTTCATAACCCGGCTGGGAACCATTTCCTTGCAACATCCCTTGTACAATATCTATAAGCTTGCTGTCCCTTTGAACTTCTTTATCTAACCCTTTCTGATATTGGAATGTATAGCAGAGATCACCCCAAAATAAATCTTCCTAGAGAGTGCAGCAGCAGCCCTGTTTTCCTTCCCAGCCTTATACGTGATTTCAAAGTCCAATCCCAACAACTTTGCCACCCATTTCTGCTGCTTTTCTCCCATCATCTGCTGATCTAACAGAAACTTCAGACTTTTCTGGTTAGTGTGCATGATGAACTCCCTTCCAAGCAAGTAGTGTCTCCATTTCTGGATGGCCATGACAATTGGCATAATGGCATCAGCTACCTCTCATAAACAAATTTCTTCCGGGTCCTATCTAACAACGTATGGCTCCAATAAGCAATAGGCCTGCCCTCCTACATCAGTAGGGCTCCAAGGCCCTTCCCAGAAGCAACAGTGTCAAATATGAATTCTTTGTCAAAACAGGGGATAGCTAAAATAGCAAGAGTTGTCATAGCCTTCTTCAGCTGATCAAAAGCTAGTTGTGCTTCCAAACCCCATAGAAATTTGTCCTTTTTAGTAGTTGGGCAAGAGGCCAACCACCTTCCTGTTCCCTTGGACAAACCTTCTGTAGTACCCGGTTAAGCCAAGGAATCCCCTCAGCCCCTTTAGATCAGTGGGTGGAGGCCAAGTAAGCATCACTTCAAATTTTTAAGGGCCAGCTGCCACTCCTAACCTCCCTCTGAAATAATGTGGCCTAGGTACTTAATTTGGGGCTGAAAAGAGCTGCACTTCTTATTCATGAACAAGCCTGTTTTCCCTGAGTATTTCCATCACTTTCTTCAAATGCCCCAAGTGTTGCTCTTTCGTTTTGTTGTAAATCAGAATGTCACTGAAGAATACCAACATGAAGCTGCTTAGATAAGGCTTCAGCACTTGAAAAGTTGAAGGCCCATTAGTCAACCCAAAATGCACTGCAAGAAATTTGTAATGGCCCTCATAAGGTTTTAAATGCTGTCTTCTCTTACATCTGCCTCCTTCATCCTAATTTGATGTATCCAGGTTTTAGGCCCAATTTGGAAAAGACCCTAGCCCCTCTTAACTCATCCAGCAATTCATCAATGATAGGAATTTGGAATTTATTTGAAATCGTTACCTTGTTGAAAGCCCTATAGTCCACGCAGAATCTCCATCCTCCATCTTTCTTCTTCACTAACAGAATAGGGCTCAAGTGTAGGCTGGTGCTTGGCCGATTGATACCAGCACTCAGCATCTCGCCAATAATCTTCTTAATCTCATTTTTTTGGAAGTACGGGTACCTGTAAGGTCATGCATGAGGTATGGAAGCTCCTTCTTTCAAGTTAATGGCATGATCATGCTCTCTTGGCGGCGGCAACCTTGTGGGTAACAGGCAGAGGTCACTGAATTCTTCTAGAAGCTCCTTGAACTCAATTGGTACCTCACACCCCTTTTCAAATCCCCTGTTTGTATGGAGTAACAAAATACCCCTCCCAGTTGTCCTTGAGAGACTTGAGAGTTGTCTTCGTTGAAGCTTTGGTTTGATAGGGAACAGGGTCTTCTTGAATCATCTTTATCTTGCCTTTTTCTCTCCACCGAATGAATAGTTTCTAGAAATTAGCAGCAATCGTTCCCAAACTCTCGAGCCAACCCATTCCCAAAACAGCATTGACTCCCCCAAGCTCAAGTCGAAAGGTTTGAATGATTTGTACCCCTTGCACCTCCAGTTAGAGGTTTTTGCTAATGCCATGACTCCTTGTTTGTTGACCCGTACCGACTTCCACAGTGTATTCGGGTATCCTCCATCTCCTGCTCCAATCACTGAGCCAAAATATTTGAGAGGAAGTTGCCGTTCGCTCTTGTGTCGACAAGAATCACCACTTCAGTTTCCCTTAACTTTCCCCTTACCTTGAATGATTTCCTCGAAGTGAACCCCTTCAAGCTTTGGAGTGAAATTTGAAGGGTTTTCAGCTCAAAATCAGGATCTTCCTCGTCCTATTCTTCCTTCACGCCGGAAGATTTGCCGTCAGAGCCTTCCACTAAGAGCAAATGGTAGTGTTTCATCTTACATATGTGGTCATGGCCCCATCTCTCTCCACTTGAAACACAACCCTTTACGACTTCATTCCTACATCTCTGCTTGAGAAAGCCTTCTTACTGTTCCCCCTTCATCTTCTTAGGCTGTCTCTTCCCCTTTGGGTCACTAATCTCCTTTTGTTCCGTATTGGGCCAAGTCCTATTCGAAGCAAGCCCAGTTCTGAAATGGTTCAGCCCTTTGCTAGCACCCACACCCTGATCCACTGGGTTCACACCTCTGCCTCACCATTCACTGTTCTGCTCCTCTAGCATGAGAGCATGGTCTTTGATCTCGGCCAATGAGACCACTTCCAGGCTCTTCATCTCAGCCCCAATCTCCTTGCAAAGCCCATTGATGAATATGCCCTTTATGACCTCTTTGGCCACGAATTTCATTAGCCTAGAAATCTTTTCAAACTCCGCAACATATTCCATCACTGTCTCAATTTGCTTGACCTGTAATAGAGGCCCATATAGGTTCTTAACCATGCCCAACTGAAACCTCCTCATCATCGCTTGCCTGAACTAATCTCCATGAAGGGAATGGGAACTAGTCCTCCCACGTGTGAAACCAATTCAGTGCTCGGTCCTCTAGTGTGAGCACCACCACCTCCATCCGTTTGTCTCCACGAATGCCGTTCACCACAAAATACCTCTTGACCTTGACCAACCAGCGAAGCGGATCCTCACCAGTAAAGATCGGAAGCTCCATCTTCCTATCTTGGTTTCGCCATCATGGAGGGGGGCTCGCTTGAGAAGAGTTCAATGGCCGGCTTCCCGACGAGTTCCCGTCCCAATGTTGCGAAGGAGGGGAGCTACTCACCTTTGGTGTCAAGACAAAGAGGGTCGGTGCTCAATGCAAGGAGATGGAGAATTGTGTGAACCTCTTCCTACCCTAGAACCCCCTTTCCAATGGTCTTTCGGACTCACCTGACTGCTGTTCCTCCTGGACAGCAACCTCCCATGAGATCAAGCACGCTGCTGATCCTTCAGGTAACACATCATCTCCTTAAATTTCCTCTCCAAGCTCTCCACTCGGTTCTCCATGGCAGCTTCCATGTACAGAGGCCCCCACAGCTCCAGGAAAGGAGCTCTAATGCCAAAATAATGGAAACCACAAAAAAAATAAAACAGAAATGAAAAAAACAGTCTGGTGTTATTAAGAGTGATATCTGAGAAAAGGAAAATGCATAACAAGAAGGAGAAAGGTTGTTAGGATCCATTAATTAGTAGTTAGTTAAGGGAGTTAGTTAGTTAGTTAGGAGATTAGTTAGCTATAAATAAAGGAATTAGAGATTAATTAGAGGGTCTTTTGTCATTTTTGTACACGTGAGAGTTGAGGAGCTTTGATTCCTCTGTTGCTATAACCGTTTTTCTAGGGTTCTTGGAGCATTGCCAAGTTCCCCAATTCAATAATAGTTCATCATTCATTCATAGATACTAGGTCTATCACTGGTATCAGACTCTTCTCCGATCCTGGTAGGCTTCGTATCGTGCGCAAATCCAGAATGGAAGCAAAACTCGATGCGTTCTTGGAGAGATCCGAAGAAGACCGTCGCAGAGCGGAGGAACGCCACGTCGCGTTGGAAGAGTCGATCGCGAGGCTTGGAGAGAGGATCGCGCAGGTCGAAGCGCGCATGGACCATGTCGAACGCATCCGACCTCACGTTCGCGTCGGGCATCATAGCGCGAACAGTGACGGCGATGAAAACTCCACAAACCGACGCGGAGGCACGGAGCAATGGCGGCGAATCGAACTCCCACTGTTCCACGGCGAGGATGCATATGGCTGGATCGATCGCATCGATCGATACTTTGAGATTCGTGGTGTACCGTCGGAGGACTGGTTGCTAGTGGCGAAGGTCGCGATGGAGGCCCCCGCGCTGACATGGTTCAAGTGGTGGGAAACCACCACAACGGAGTACTCATGGGAACAATTTCGGTTGGCGATGGTGAGAAGATTCCAACCATTGATGGCGCGCAACGCGTTCAGGGCGACGGTGCATGTGAAGGCAACTGCAAAACGTAGTGGAGAACTAGATGAAACTCTCGACGGAGGACAAGAGGGGATGACGTTCACAGCGACTCCTCGTGCGGTGGCTGATGGGGTTCCTCCGACGGCGACTCCGGGGGTGAGTGCGGCTAGAGATGAAGACATTGGGGGAACGGGTAGGGACACGCAGGACAGAAGAGGAGGGCTGGGTCGAACGGATATTGAGACAAGTCCTCGGTCGGCGACTGGAAAAGTACTGACGACGGCGATCGTCGCCATGGCGGTGGCCGGCGAGCTAGCAAAGTCGACGAATGAGGCTACGCGAGACCGCTTCACTGGTGGAGGGGCGAGAACGAAGAGAAGCTTAGGGGCAGAAGTGAGAATTTCTCGATGGAGTACATTTTCTAACCTAATGGGCCAAGCCCAAATCCACAGGATGAAGAAATTGGAGTCGGATCACAGAGCATACTGTCAGAACATTTTGGGCCAAGCTCAAATGATAGTAACAATAGGTGCAGGTCTAAAAGGGTGCTTTTCTCCAAAATTAATGAGTCTAGCCCAAATTGATTCAGCACAAAATCTCTTTAATTTTGCTGTTTTAACCATAGTTGTACATTTAAGTTTTGGCTTTTTATTTTTTAAGCAGTGGGACCCTGGTGGATTTTTGTGTGATTTTTTTGTACCTCACCTTGGGGACAAGGTGAATTTTTAGGGGGGGAGTAGTGTTAGGATCCATTAATTAGTAGTTAGTTAAGGGAGTTAGTTAGTTAGTTAGGAGATTAGTTAGCTATAAATAAAGGAATTAGAGATTAATTAGAGGGTCTTTTGTCATTTTTGTACACGTGAGAGTTGAGGAGCTTTGATTCCTCTGTTGCTATAACCGTTTTTCTAGGGTTCTTGGAGCATTGCCAAGTTCCCCAATTCAATAATAGTTCATCATTCATTCATAGATACTAGGTCTATCAAAGGTTGAGCACTAAAGCAGGTCAATACACTCCTAGCCTAAGCCAAATGCCTGCCTACCTCCCTCAATCCCACAACCAAACAAATATACCCTTTCCTAACAGAATGCACACACGCGCACCCTCTGCCAGCACACAGTTACAGCTGCAGCAAGTTAGTTAGGGCCAGTAGGGCCCACATGATCCTCAAAATCCCCTGATTCTGTGTTTCCCTTTTTCCCCTGTAATGCTTTCTTTTGTACACTTTTATCCCCTCAGGGAACCGGTCCCTAACAGATTGTTTTGCTACTGCTTTGTATATCTAATCATGCTGTTAATTTATCATACTTTTGTCATTTAAGTTGTTTCTTCTCTCTTGTGGCCATCCTGATTCTCCAGAACTTTGGTTTTGATGGCAAACTGGTGGTCAATTACGCTTGTTCCATGGCATGGGGCTAACTCTAGATGATGGCAGCTAACTATGTGAATGCTCCTTATTATGAATACGTATTGCTTGATTTAATTGTTGGGCGGCTGCGTTTTTCAGCAGAAACTCGAAGATTCTGACAAGATACAGTGGAACAAAACCAACATTGGATCATTAGGTTCTAGGAAGAGAGACTCTTGCTGCTTTAAGTGTTAAACCTTATAAATTGTTCATTCTGTAATGATTAACATGTTGATGTATAGCTTGAACCATTTTTTTAATGATACATCGTAATTAGAGAATGTACAAATTTCTTGCCTTCTAATGGATGGAATTTTTCATGAAACATGTCATTCTAGTCTCAGAAAAGCTCGCCTCATGAAATACAAAGCCCATTTGAGACCACTCTGCACATAAAGAATAAAAACTGGGATACACATGCCACGTGAATGATATATATATATATTTCTCTCTCAGAAAGATCAATTTCATTAAGTGATAGAAACCAACACAAACGCATAAGCAAGGATTACAATTGACCCCATACAACAGACAACAAAGAAAAGCTGTTGTCTTAGTTTAGCCATCTTCACAATTTTTATGTTATTTAACTAGTGTTGGCCCTATCAGCTTCTGCAGACGATACTCTTAACGCTGCAACCGAGCATTCAATTTGGCATAAAATTCTCTTGTAACAAGAATTTCTTTCTCTTTGCCCATTCAAAATCTAATAGAAACCAACGTCAGAGTTTGTTTTTGTTTATCTCCCATATTTCCATTACTTCCTGCAAGCTTCAAATATCATTAAACTTTCATATCTACCAGGATATGATCAAGCCCAGATTGATTACCAAGCACAGTCATGCACAACTTGAGCTTAACCATCACCTTCATAACAAAACACGAAAAACACGCAGTGCCCGGCATAAAACCAGATTTCTTCTCATTAAACAGCCATGGTGCTCCCTTCATTCTTCGCTCCAATGTTGGAATATGCCAATTGATCCCTTGAGCCCGCATCATTACTCTTCTGCGCAATTTATTAACCAGATTTCTTTCTTTTGAAATGCTTGAAAAAAGTTCTGTTTTGAATTTCAAATGTTCTGGCGAGAATCTTGTGTCTTGGTTTTAACACTTAAGTTTGGTACCTGTCTTGGAATATAAAAGATAAAGACAGTGAGACTGTAGAGACAGATACAATACTGGAGACAGTAATAGAACTATGTATAGTAACTGTGTACATGACAACAGTGATTGATGAAAAGATGTAAAAGATTGAGTTATAATTTGATGAAAATTTGAAAAGTCAGAAGGGCAAATGTGTAATATGAAAATGTTTAAAGGGAAAATATTATAGTATGTCTCCAATGGTGGTACAGAAATTTGCCCAAAGATTATCCCGAGACAAAGTCAGAAGAGCAAATGTGCAATATGAAAATGTTTAAAGGGAAAATATTATAGTATGTCTCCAATGGTGGTACAGAAATTTGTCCAAAGATTTTCCCGGGACAAAGACAATTTTCAAGTTTTTGTCTTTGTCTCATTCTCCAAACATGTTTCTATCCTTAGTGCCTCTGTATTTTCTGTCCTGAGACATTTATCAAATGCTAAATTGGTGTATGTTTGGTTTGGGGTTAAAATGGGGAGTAAATTTTCATGAAAAAACTCTATGCACAAAATTACACGTGATACTCATCGATGGAAATTTTACCTTCATTTTTTACTCTTAATCCAAACATGCCCTTAGAGAAAATTTTTGCTTTCATGAAGGGGGCAATCATTGGCAAGCCACTACCTTGATCAGGGCCTCCTGCATGACCAGGCAATCCTCATTTCATGAGCCACTAGCTTGACCAAAGCCTCCGCCATGGTTGGGCAATCGTTTGGTGATCCATTGGCTTAACCAGGGCCTTCAGCATGGCCAGACAATCCTTGTTTGGCGAGCCACTAGCTTGACCAAGGCCTTTAGTGTTGCCTGTTATTCAAGTGGCCTCAATTAACTCAAGAGGGGGAGTGAATTGAGTTCAAAAACTTTTTGTTAGATTTCACACTCTAATTACTTTTTCAATGAGTTTTAAAGATTTGACTCAAAAACTTAATTTAATGAATGCACATGCAAGAAATATAAAAGACTAATTAAGTATGTGAGTGATATTAACAATATAATGAAAAGTAAATTTGCAATAAACGTGAAAGAGTCAAAGGAACAGAGATTGCAAATTTGATTTATACTGGTTCGGTCACCTCTTGTGGACTACATCCAATTCTCTCAAGCAATCCACTTGAGAGTTCCACTATCACTTTAGACTTTACAAATGATGAGCACTCTTACACCTTGGGATTCCTCACCATTATGTTTGAGTCTCTCAAGAACCAAGAGATACCACACTCTTATTCCTCCAAGGGATACCCCACCCTTGTTCACAAACTTGAGTAAAAGAAAAAAGTACAACAATTCACTCTCTGAATAGAGTAGATGTTACAAATTGAAGTCCTATAAGGTTTCTCAAGAATAAGACAATTTTGGCCAAGTATTGATCAAGAAAATTGATTAATAAGAGTGATTGTTCAAATGATCTTTGTAATATGTTTTCTGTTTGTTAAAATGTGTTAAACAATAGCATTTATAGAAAACAAATAGTGTGAGCCATTGAGGATCAACCCCAAGAGATGTGTCTCCTCAAAACACACATGCTGGTGCATTTTCGGGTCTGATAATCGATTACAATGAATGGTAATCAATTACATAGTTCAAATTTTGAAAAATTGGCAATGGTCACATGCTGTAATTTTGAATTCTGGCACATTAGCATTCTGGTAATTGATTACTTTATAATGCAATCAATTACATAAGTTCCAAAATATGCAAAACATAAATTTTAACACACTTTGAGATATTCTTTCATTCTAAAACTATTTTAAAATATCAAATCACACTGGTTTTCAAATCATACTCACATTTTCATAAATCAAAAACTAATTTCTTCACTAAGAACATGTGAATTATTCTAAATCAAGTTTTCATTTAAGAAAAACTTATTTCTTAGATTAAAACATGATTAACTTGAACGATGGCCAATTAAACTTATCAAAAGAAACCTTTTAACAAAGTATCTAAATCCTAATTCTAACCATTTAACCTTGATCACTTGCTTGTTCATCTTCAAAGATTCCATGTCATTTGATGTCTATTCTTTTTGTCATTTGCTTGTTCATTTGCATCATCAAAACCATCATCAAAATCTACAAAATAACATTCACATTGCCTTGCAATCCTTGTTTGGCAAGCCATTGGCTTGACTAGGGTCTTTGGTGTGGCCAAGCAATCATTTGATGAGCAACTTGCTTGATCAGGGCCTCCAGCATGGCCGGACAATCATTATTTGATGAGCCACCAGCTGGGTTAGGGCCTTTGGCGTGGCAGGGCAATCCTCGTTTGGCGAGCCATTGGCTTGACCAAGGCTTCCAGCATGGCTAGGTAATCCTCATTTGGCTTTGACAAAGTCAAGCAAGTGCCAGAAAGTAGGATCAACAACATAAAGCATGAAGTTGCTCTATGCATCAAAGAGATCAAGAT
This sequence comes from Dalbergia cultrata, assembly GCA_031216105.1. Lineage (NCBI taxonomy): Eukaryota > Viridiplantae > Streptophyta > Magnoliopsida > Fabales > Fabaceae > Dalbergia > Dalbergia cultrata. Next base: position 51,732,831 of record CM062346.1, read on the forward strand.
CAAGATCAATCAATAATTAGATTTTGAGAGTCTCTTCCAGCTATGGTGCCAAGCAACAAAAAGGATGCATGTACTACTGCACTTTTGAGCATGGTGATGGTGATATCTACGCTGCTGTGCAACAATGATTTTCATGGGGGCAGTCTTACATGTTCCCCAGAGAAGGCACCAAAGTGTTCTTGTAACACCCCAATTTTTCTGTCTGAGTGAAAATGACCAAAATGCCCCTGAGGTCATTTTCCACCTGGAATTCGAGGATAGTTGACCTGGCAGTCCTCGAAGGGGCAACTCAATGGTTGAAGGGGATTAGATGACTTTTGAATAGTTTCGGAAACGAAAATCTCGTTTTCTGAGGTTTCGAGTCAAAATGACCAAAATACCCCTATAGCGTTGTTACGCGGGTATAAGTATCGTTTGAGCCTGAAACTTCTCCAGATGGTTTTAAATGATGTTTTTATGTATTTCATAACATCTGTTTAAGTCCTGGTAATCCCGTGCAGTTTTTGTGCAAAATTAGGATTTTGCCCTAGCATAATGATTTTGAGCTTAATGATGTAATTAAGCAAACCTAAGCAATATTAGGCTCTAATCGAAGATTAATTAATTTTAATAATTAATCTAAAGTCAAAATAATTTATTAAAGTTAATTAGAACCTAAAATTACTTAGATTAAACTTAAAACCCTTTTTATAAATCAAGATTCTTTTTTAAGGAATCTTGAATAATGTTTCCTTTCTCCAATTCCTTAAATTAAGGAATTATGTCTACAATTGTTTACATCATAAAATGAGTTTTTATTTTGCTAAATGAAGCAAGACCACTCCTTAATTATGTCTAGACATCTCTAATTGTCCATTACCTTACCTAAACACTTTCTTACAAATTCATAATCAAATATACACCTAAACACATTACTAAACCACAATTAAATAACACAAATTCCTTCACCATGGGCTGCACATGGCTGAAACCTTTCCCCCCATATTCTTCACATGTTGAATTTCAAACACTCCAAGGTCATGCTTTAGGCCATGCCTTAACCCATACCTTTAACCATATTTACCCATGCTTTCCTCCATGCCTTGAATGACATTTGAAGAAGATATTTTCTCTCCCTCAAGGCTGAAAATGGCGCTGCCTTTCCCCCCAAATGTCACCTCCATATTTCAATTTTTAACCCATAATATATATAGCAAAGTGTAAAGAAATCCCACACTTTTACCGTTTGCTTTTTTGTTTGGGTCTGTGACCAAAAAAACTCTCTTGCTTTCTCTCAAACTCAAGTCCTCCTCCACCATCAAGAAACTCCTCTCACCACCACAAATCACCATAAACCACCTTGAAACACCATAATGCCACCTCAAGCCACCTCCTTAACACACAACCTTTCCACCTCTAAGCTCAAACTCTCAAGAAAAACTCGTCCTCTGCTTTTTTTACCTCTTGGCTGAAATCACCAAGGCATAAAGAGAAGATTTGTCTTCTCATTTTAGCTCCAAGAACCAAGCTCTTTCCTTTCCTCCAAGACAAGATCTTTGGTAGGGGTTTTGTTTTCAAAAGCTTTTCTTTTTATGATGTTGTTTTTGATATGAAAGTGCTAGTTTCCTCTTGGTTCTTCCTTTTGATTTTGGCCTTCAAGGCCTTGATTTGTTCTCGTGATAGCTTGATGATGAGTGTCTCTAGATGATGACTTTGTGTTCATCTCAATGAGACCTCTAAAGCTTGAGTTTTCTTTCTTTAAGTTTTATTTAAAAATGTTTCTTAGTCATGATATTTGATTCTTTTGAAAGAAAAATCTTGAGCTTGATGATGAGGTTTCAAGATAATGATCTTGAGACTTGCATTTGAGAAACCTCTAAAGCTTGAAACTTGTTCTTGTTCTTGTGAAGTTTTGGTTTTTCTTTCCTTTTCTCTTCCTTGATGGCTTCGGCCTCCTTTTCTTCCTTTTCAAAAAGTTTGTCAAAAATGTAAAGTACCTTTCTATGTATTATGTTTCAAGAAATAATGTTGTTTTGATTCTTTTAGTTCATTTTCCTTGAGCTTGATGATGATATTTAAACCATGACGTTTTTTTGAAACCTTGGGACAAAAAACTCTAAAGCTCACTTCATCTTGTTATGATATATGTTGGGTTGAGGTTTATGCTCCTTTAAAGTCTTGTATGAGCTCTAGCAAAGAATAAAATGAACTTGCATCCATGTTTAAGTTTATGCTTTGCATATCATATTTACTTTTCTTTGTCATCACTAAATACCAAGAATAAAGAAATGAACTTGCATTATCCTGTTTATATTTCAAGCCATCACTTAAATATTTAAGATAATAAAAAGTTTATAATGAAGAATAAAATAAGTGCATATCATGTTTAAATTTATGTTCTCAGCTAAAAGATCCTAGAGCTCAAAGACTTGCCTATTCTTATCTCAAGAGAAGTTTGGAAAATGGAGATTTTTTATAAATGCATTTCGGCCATGTGATGAGGATGAGCTTAGCATGAGTTTCATCTAGTCACAAGGACCAACAAATTATGTTTTAAGGATTTTCTTAAGCTTAGATGAACTTAGCATGTGATATAAAGAATCTCAACTATGAGCAAAATAAATTAGCTATGATTTTAATGAAATAAAATGATTTCTAAAAGAGTTTTGAGGGTCTAAAAAGGTCCCAAAAGAAAACTAGTAACTTATGTATACTTGAAAATGTGATTTCATGAGATTTTATGACATATATGTTTCAGTTCTGCCTTGATGTTTTGCTCACTGTATGATGATGATTTTATTATGTTAGAATGTGAGTATTCATGTATATTTGATGTTAGAATTAATTTGAGAAAGCTAAGATAAGTTAGTAACTAGAAAAGATTTAAAATGAGAACTCTAGAACCCTTAGAATAAGAATTATGGATTCTGTTTCAGTATGGTTAATATTATTAATAATGGTTTATAATTAGAGTATATGTGTAGGAATCCCTCATAATTGGTTTAAGAATTGATCTTAGTACTTTAGGAGAAGACCGAACTTAGAAAGGGTCAAAGTTGTGACTCCTACGTATCCGTAATTGTAAAATATAGATTCTGCACTAATGATGTTTAGAATAGGTTATGATCATGATAATTAGTGAGAATAATTAGTTGTGAACTTATAGGTGCATAAGAGGTTAAAGATCGGATGCTAGAGAACTTAGATTTCAAGTTTAAGGCCCTAAGGGTCAAAGCATAAAATACCATAGGTTCTATTATGCAATGAGTTTATTAATTCAAGTGTGATGTGATGATGCATGTGCTATGATTAGTATGTTTATGTGGTTTCAAGTTTATCTTGAATATGGAAATTGAATGTGAAAGTACATGCAATATAAATTCTTGTGGCATAAAGTAAATTTGAAAGAAATTCGGTATACAACAGTTATGTTGCCTAATTTCCGTCAAATTTAAAGGACTTGAAAATGTTTTTGAAAATCATATGAGATAAGTCCTGGGTGACACCAGTTCGGCCGAGCACCCCCAGGAAATGAGTTTTTTAAATGTGACATAGCACTAAGATGTACTTTTCCCGCTCCGGTGGGGAGGACGCAAATTCGTGAGGGTATTGACATTGAGCTTGCCAAAACAGACAATTCGCTATGCACTAGATGCTAGTAGAGCATTTCAAAGAAGGAAATAACCCTAACCCGCACTCCGGGAGTCGGTGTATTAGGTGATCCTTAGAAATTATAAGTTACCCCCTCTATTACTCTATATGAAATCTAGTGACGACTAGTTAGGATTGAGCTCATTCTTAGGCGATAGGTGAGATGGATTTTTGGTGACTATGATAAAATCGCCGGGGCCGGTATGTTGGTTGGTTTTTTGTGGCTATGTTAAGAGGGTGGTCTTTAAGAAAAAGAACTTAAGAGTTCAAGTATGATGTTTTAATGTCACACAGTTAAGAAAAGAGGAAAAGTTTTGCATGAGAAGTTATATGCCACTTTATGCCACTTATATGCTGATGTTTCTTGAGTTCTATTGATTACTTGTATAAAGTATTGTCATGCATTCATCCAATATCTGTTGCATTCATGTTATTAAGACTCATACTAAAAGACACCCACTTCGGATGAATAGATTTGAGAAGTTTAAAACCAAACCTTATGCATGAACACCTCTTTCATAATTAAAATTGAAGTAGTTGGGGACGATGATGATGACCCGTGTGTTAGAGTCGGAAATCCCTACTGAGAACTTTGAATGAGTTTCTCATCCCTCTCTTTTCTTCTGTGTTGTCTCCAGACGAAGGTAATGACGCGTTTTGGGACTTCTTCTAAGGCATAGGCATGGGGCACAAGCTACGAGTCGGTTTAGTGGGATGCAACGGAAGCACATAGATGTCGCCATATATATGTGTGTGTGTGTGTGTGTGTGTGTGTGTGTGTTTCTTTTTTATGTGACAATGAAACTATGTTGGTAGGAATTGATGTATCTATGATGATATGACTATGTTGTGATGTTATGTATAACAATTGTATTTTGTGGCTATGAATGATATGATTTCACTTTCTTATATGTTATGTTTGCGGTGAACGTTAGATTTTATTTTAGCACGCAGCTCATGTTTTGTTTCAAGTTTAAAAAAAAAAAAATTATTCATATTTTCTGCTAAGTATTTTAAAGAAAGAATAAAACTAAGAAGTAATAAACTAATGATTAACCGAAATACGTTCTAGTAGTATTGTGTTAAGAATTAGGATGTTACAGTTCTTATCTCAACCAAGAGGCAGAGAAAGAAGGGGTGGGCTTAGTGTTTGGATTAAAAATGAACCTACCTGAACCTTATTTGTATGGTGGTATTTGTAGGGAATGAGAGATCTTTACTAGTAATGTGAATGGGCCTGGGCTCAGCCCATGGGTGGGTCTAGACCGGTGGATAAGGAACCCATAAGGATTATAAGCCCCCAATCTTGAGCTCTGAAAGAGTGAAGAAACTAGGAATGTAACTGGGTCTGGGCTCGTGGGTGGAGAACCTGTGCGAATCATGAGGGAATGTAGATTAGGGGGCATGTGCAAATAATTTAGGATAAATTACATCACCTCTCTTGAGATTCATTGATATAACGCTTTACCCCCTCTATTTTTTTTAGTTGACACTTACCTCCCTTCCCTCAAATATTTTTTTAGAGTATCTAGTTTACCCTTCTCCTTCTTCCACCCACCCTCTCATGTCAAAACCCCAATTGCCTGCTTTCTCTTGATCATAAGGCCAATCTTCCCCAGCAAGATGACTTCCTTGCGAAGCCTAGCTCGTCAATGCGCATGGATGCTGAGTGGCTTCCATGTCCCAAGCTCCCAATATCCCAACACACCCTTGGCAAGTTCATTCTTGTATTTTGCCAACTTCAACTCCTAGTATCTAATATTGCAAATGGAGATTACAAAGAATATAAAAATTGCCAACAAAATCATTGAACGCGGAGCAACATAAAAAACTCGAAATTCTAAATTGGCATAAACAACATAGAAATGGGTTGGAATTGAATTTGAAAAGCACAAATAACTATCGATTCTCCCCTTTGATTTTCCATCTCATTACCATCGATTATGCTCTTACCTAACAGTTCACTAGTTTCATATTCTCAAAATTCAATAGATTGGGACATCTGAGCTTTTGTTTACATTTAATCTTAAAAAGTTTAATTCTTAGTTGTCTTAATGTGATTCTCAGTGCATTTTGTGTTGTTGCTGCAGCTTACTAGTGACCTTTTTTTGTGTGTTCACAGCGAATGATGCGGCAACGATCTTAGAGCAAATGATGTTGAGAGTTTTTTTAGAGCTTCGGAAGGCATGAGGTTTAGAGAGAAGAGTGGAGATATTATGGAGTTAGATGGAGAGAAGGGTTGAATGGTATGAATTAGAAATAAAACAAAAAACTAAGGATAAGGGAGGTTGGTGTCAAGTCTTTCAATAAATTAATAGAGCTAAGTGTCAACTTAAAAATAATAGGGGATTAAGTGTTATATCAATAAATCTTAAGGGAAGTAGATGTAATTTATCTAATAATTTAAGCTTCTCTTTGTAAAAGAGGGATGAAATATACTCCAAAATTAATATAAAAGTACAAATCTTAACGTAAATAAGCTTTAGAAGTTGATATTGGGCATTATAAATACAATTAAATATTATTATTCTCCTAATTATTATTGTGATAATTCTATCTATATTAGTATAAAGGTTAAGTTGAAAAAAATTGGATAATGTAGTTTATATATCCATAAGTTTTTGACGTAAGTACGACGATTATTTTAAAATGTCTTCTCTTCCTTGGCAATACTTTATTATTATTACTTGTCAATGCTTCCAAAATTTTAGTTAGCATCTGTACTTGTGAATGTGCTTGGAGATTGATTATTTGCAGCATTCTCTGAAACATTCCATCTCTTTCAACTTGTTTTGTTCGTAATAATGAAGAAATCAAGGTGCCTAGTAACTACCTTGTTGAGGGTAAAACCTTGCTTATCACCACCTATATTAAGACACTGGTCCTGATTAATAATTATGGTGTAAGGATATCCATAGGTCATCAATACAGATTCATATTGCTCAGCCAATCTTTTCCCGTTGCTTTTCACCAGAGATTGAATGCCACTTTTACCACAATATTGACAACTGCAACTTTGTTAAAACAAAACAATAAAGAATATATGTCTGCTGCAAACAAAACAACGCATAAGTTTTTTTTTTAATATTTCATTTAGGTGCTTTTGTTTGAGGAACATGGTTGATATTTTTGGGATCTAGGAATAGCAAATTTTTTGTCTTTGCTAAAGCTACATAATCAACAACCGTTGAACAATGGCCCATCTAGCAAAATGCCTTCACCATGAACCTAGGCCCATTTTATGCCCATTCCTATAACTTTGCTGAATAAACAAGATACTAACCCTCGGGGACAAAAAAAAAAGATGCTAACCTAGAATCATTCGGATCGCAAATGAGTTCAGACCAAAAAAAAAAACGCAAATGAGTAGGTCTCAATTATCTTTGTTGGTTTGCGTAAGCATGTTGTAGTTTCTATTACAATATATGGCAAATTTAATTGAACTCCTCTTAAGTTTGATGAAATTTATCCCATCACTTCTTTATTGGTAAAATTTACTCATAATGTCTCTAAGTTTCTAAATTCATTATACTTATCTCTCTTAAGGTTATAAAATTATTACACTGTCCTCTCATCTATCACACAACGGATAAGGGCATCCAACGAGCTCAATATCACCCATACAAAATACAGGAGAATTAAGGTAAATTTTCCGGGTCTCATGAAGTCCAACATAATTTGCCATAGATTATAGTATATATTGATATATCTTCATTTATTCCTCTATGATGCATTTGGAGGGACGTCTTTGCCCTTCTTAAATCAAGCTCACCAGTGACACACAAGATGACAAGCATGCTTCATGGAATTCAAACCGTATTCAGGAAACTCACCAATGCTGCTTCAACCATATTGAATTACTAATTAACTCACGCGTCACGGCTAGTTGGCTGATGTTTCAAAGCTCAAACAGAAACTGCCTAACAGAGATGGGTGCTTAATTAACATTGTCTGCATGAGCATGAATGCTGCTTAAAGTAGGAACGTTGCTTTGACCTATGCTACAAAGATGGCCATGCGGAGTTCTCAAGGCTGCACCTCGAAATTACCATTATGCCCTTTTCTTTCTCGGTAGTTTTTTGTGTCTATCCTCGGCGGCACCGCTTAAATTACGGGAATGGACACGGCAGAGTACAACTTGCATTTGCTTTCCGACTTCACAGTATCGCAATGAAACTGGACCAATTGGCAGCACTGCTGCGATCCTCCATGGTCCATGCAAGTTAACTGGTTCCACCCGAGGGGTCGAATCGGTGCGATTGGAATTCTCATTTGTAATTTAGGTCAAACCGTTAAAAGTTTTCTTTTTTGCGTTTTTGTTTATTTAAAGAAATAAAGAAAATATTGCATTCTCTGGTACTATTAGGAGTATGTTTATGAGTTTGAGCTTTTGAAGAGAAGGAAGAAAAAAATAGTATAAAATTATATACAAATCCTCTTTTCCTTTCCCCTCTCTTCAAAATTCGACCTCATAAACATACCTTGGAAAATAGGAAATTGTGCATGCATCTCATGATTTATAACGGTGGGCTACTGTATCAAAGCTTATTCCAATCTTTCTCTATTGGAATATTTTTGTAACGATCTGAGTTATGTTATTTTTATTCTTTCATCTAGTAAACTGTTTCAACTCATCTTCATCCGTAGTTGAAAATGATAACAAAACTTTTGAAACAAAAATTTGTTATTTCAAATGATAGATGATGAATAAGTGAACAAGATATGTCAGTCAAATATATACACATAATATTTCTCTTTGATAACATGAGCCAATTTAAATTTGTTTTTTATTCAATCATTTAAATTAATTAAAATATGTCGGACAATAAAATTAGAGGAATTATATAGAGTTGTTTTACTTTAAAGCTGCTCACATAATTTTGTGTTGTATAAAATTATAAACATTTTTAATAGAGTTTTGTTACAGTAAAATTAAGTTTAATTTATTTGAATTTAAAATACGAATTGAAAATAATATTTTGAAATAATAACCAATTTTTAGCTCAAAAATTGAGGAATTTTTACAATATTAAGAATTTAAACTGGTGAGGAAGCTTCTTTTACAATGTAACTTCATAATCTTATATAATTCATCCAACATTTTCATTATTAATCCAATTTCAGTGGCCTAACTTGGAAAAACAAAAAACAAAACATATTGAGGAAAGAAGAGCCTCAATACTTTAGTGGTGATTAATCAAACATTCAAAATATATGGAGAAACTTCATAGCAAATAAAAAAGAAAAAAACATGATGGGCTGTTTGTGACCCTTATTTTACACATGGAATTCAATATATAATCCAAATAAAAATTGACTCACTTACTCAATCTTTTACTTGTGTATTACTACTATTTTCAAATTTTGGATTCTTTTTTAATCGATAATTTATTGTTGCCTTTATAAACATTCGATGAATTCCAAAGATATACCTTAAATTTAAATGAAGGCAAATTAAAATTTCCCCTTAATCTAAACTTTAGTGTGTATATATGAAAAATTAATACTGTATACTATCAATTTATGTGGAAAAAAAAGTTGACACTATCATTTAATGATGTAGGTATATTATTTAATTAGTTGGATTAAAAATTGAACACTTTAACAAAGTAACTGGACATCATTGAATGAATGTAAAATTTAATGCGGATAAAATAAATTATACTATTTCCGTCCAACAATCACCACCTAAAAAATTGAGAGAAGTTGATATATTAATATATACTTCACTATAATCTACAATATTATTTTTATGAGTTTTTATTATGAATACCTTTAGGAAACTGATTAAGATTTTCAATAGGGTACAAGATTAGTTATCTTGAAAAATTGAAAGAAATTGATATATTAAAAAATTAATATATCCCTCCAACAATATTATTTATTGATATCATGTGAGTAATTATTAGTGGTGCAAATGACAATCTCTTTTTTCAAACGTCAAAAACAAATTCTTTCTTTTATATATATATATATAAAAGGAAGAATTTGGTTGAATTCTACAGCACTGTTATCCAATATTCAACATCCAATTATTACTTCCTCTTTTTTAAAATGATTGTCTTTTAAGACAGTGGAACAATTATTAAGAAGACAACTTAACAGGCTTTGAGCTTTGAGAAAAGTATTCGTAGAAGACTAAATTACTCTTTGAGTAATTAAAACGTAAAGGATTATGGTGGGTCAACGAAAAAGGTATTGACTGACAGAAACAATTGCAATGAACGAACACACAGATAGAATTGGTACAGCACAATTAAGTTTGAATTATTCTAGAAATTTATATAATTTCACTCAATTTATAATCAACTTTATATAGTTAAAAAATTTATAATTAAATTCTTATATTGTATAAAAAAATTTCAACTAGATATTTATAATTTAAAATTTTGTAATTATATTCTTATATTATATAAAAGTTTCCAATCAATTTTTATATTGCACAAAATCTTCAATCGAGTCCATATATTATACAAAACTATAATGATTTGAACACAACATTTTTAAGGTATAAGGACTTGAATAAAATTTTTTGTATAATATAGGGATTTAATCACAAATTGTTAAAAAAATAGATAGGGGCTTCATTGAAAATTTTGGTAAGGTATAAAGACTTTATTATTACAAATTTTTAAACTATAGCAACTCAATTGTAATTGAGTAAAATTATAAGGACTTCTAAAATAAGTAAACATATAATTAATTATACCTTGAAAATCTAAAATAACATATAGAGAAAATTACACCAATCTTCCTTGAGATTTAATGCAATTACATTCGACCCCTTTATATTTTATAAAATTATCGTTGAACTCCCATGAGGTTTAATTTACTCAAATTATACCAACCTTTCATGCAAATATTGGTTTGTTAATTGAAGAGACTAAAAAAAAAACATATGACATATACATAATTATTAATGATAAAATTATAATATTTTAGCAAAATTTAGTATACTGATTGAATAAAATATTTTTTTATCACATAAAGATGAAACTTGTAATTATAAATTATAATAAAATAGGGCTATTTTAGTCAATATATATATCAAATATTGTCAAAATATTACAATTTTATCACTAATAATCATATACACATCACATTTTATCTTCTTTTTTTTATCAGAAATGTAATTACAATAAATTTTAAGAGATGGCGGTGTAATGTATCCTAATATATAATATGAAACAATAAATATTTCCTAAAGCAACAATCCAACATACCTTTATTAATGTTAGGGCAACGTGGTTAGAATGATAGAATAAAATCTAATAGTGCAAAACGTTGTAGTATAGAGTTTGATAATATAAAATCTATTAAAATTTTAATATTATACAATAGTTTGTATAAGTTAAAGAGTAATAGTCTTTATGCATAACTTTTTAGAAAATTAAGGCCACTAAATTGTTTTCTTAATTCTATCGTCGTTACCTTAAAGGACTATTATTATGGAATAAAGCAATTCAATTTTAATATTTTTATTCAATAATCTATTATTATATGTGAAACTTTTGATATAATTATGGGTGTAAACCTTTTATCTTTGTAAATATAGACAATTTTTATTTTGGTCCTTTTTCATTTTCTTACTTTGGTTTCGGTCCTCACTTTATAAAAATTTTGATTTTAATTCTTGCCATTAGATAAGATCCTTAAATAGGGACATGTCAGATAGAAATTGCACCAAGTGTCAAGGTTGAAATGAATATTTTTTAAAAACACATGATCAGTTAATAGATCTCATCTAATGATAGGGATTAAAATAAAAACTTTTAGAAAAAGAAACCAAAACCAAAGGGAAAAAAATAGACCAAAATAAAAATTGCCTATATTTATATTGATAAAAAAATATATTTAATCCATATAGTTGTAATCTTGTGAATGTACATGTTATAGGTGTTTTGATGATGCCAAAAGGATGATTTTGATTTGCAAAATAAAGTATGGAGTCCAATTGATCAAGTTCAAGCTACAAAGAACAAGTTTAAAGTGTAAGGAAACAGGTTTGATCAAGAGTTAGATTATTAATGTAAAAAGGTTTTCAATTGAGTAAGTTCTTTAACACAATTTTTTATACTCTGAATTGAAGTTGTAAAATTGTGTTCATAAATCTTTTAATCATATTTTATTTAGAATATCTTAACTTGATTAATTACAAGTGTCAAATTAAAAAGGAAATTAATTGAACATTTTTCAAGTCAAATGGGTCAAATTGATTATTTTAAATTAATTAACAAAAGTGTTAACACTACAAGAAACACAAGAGTTACCGATGTATTTTACTAACGAAAAACATGATATTTTTCTTGTTTTTTAACGTTACTAACAAAAAATCCGTTAGTAATCCGCTGATATACTTCCTGCTAGTTGGCACAGATCTAGCTCGCTAATTACTGATGGATTTGTCTATCGGTAACAAATCTTAAATTTTTTTTTTCAAACATTAATTTTATTTGTGTAAAAAAATTAATTTTACAAGGGAAAAATCCCTAGGTGAATTTTTAAAAAAATAAATTTAACCAAAATATTTAAGTGTGACAGTTATGTGTGTTACCGGTGAATTTTCTATCAGAAAAATTGGAAACACGCGTTTTGCATTTTTTACCAGCAAAATTTTTTTGCTAGTAATTTAAATCTTCGTCGAAAACATCATAAGGAAAAAAGAGGGGCCCTTTGAACCCCTCATTATCCGCATAACATAAAGAGCTTTGTTCTCTCTCTCTCTCTCTCTCTCTCTCTCTCTCTCTCTCTCTCTCTCTCTCTCTCTCTCTCTCGTCGTTCCATTGAAAGATCTGTTGAAGGAAGAACGCTACCGTTTGAGTGTTGTAGGAAAAAAGAGGGGCCCTTTCTTGGTGCTTCAAGTTATCTCATACTCTCTAAAAAAGAGTGTTGTAAATTCTTTTGATTCTCTGTTTGAGATTGTTAGAGAGTGAGACATCTCTCATTGTGGCAAAAGGTGAGGCATCATTTTGGGTTTTGTGAGAATCAACACAATGGTGTGGTATTCCAAGGGGTGTGTGAGTGCTCAAGGATAGAGGTAGTGGAACTCTCAAGCATTGGCTTGGTGACCAGATATAGGACACAAGATTATGACTAAACTAGTATAAAAATCCTGGGTTTGCATTTTTCTTCCCTTAATCTTTTTACTTTTGTACAAATTCTGTATGTTGCATTATGCATTTTTTTCTTGTTAAGGAAACACATTATTTGCATTACATCACTCACCTTAGTAAGTCATTTTACAAACTTTCAAACAAGTTCTAAAGGAAGATAGAGTAAACAAAAAGTAAGAAAAGTTTAGGGCCTATTTACTTGGCCTATTTTCACTTTTCATTTTCACTGAAAAATGAAAATGATGGTGAAAACATGTTTGTTTCGTAAGTTTGAAAAATTTTCACTAAGAAGTTTTCGAAAAAGAGGCAGCAAACTAAAAAGTGTAAAATGTGGTTTTCACTCTTTTCATTGAAATTTTGGAGAAAGGAAAGGGAAAATTGTGAAAACGCGATGGCACAAATGTAATATTAATGAACTTTGCTGAGCCTTATAACACATGTAAATGAAACCCTATCAGCCATTGTTGGGAGTGCCTCTTCCCTGTCTCCTCTGCGGCTGTGTTCTCCCCAACAACAGGTAAAAGCTTCCTCTATCCATTGTCTCAGCTCTTTGATCTCCTTCTTCTTCATCCCCTACCCTCCTCTTTGCTGCATATAGCTTCATGTTTGCGACCCACTGCCTGCATTTGCTGTGAGGGAGCCGCAACAGCAACGAGGAAGGAGCCGCGACATCCGTGAGGAGGGAGCCGCGAACACCTGGAAGAAAGATGCTGCGACCACCGCGAGGCTTGGAGCTGCAACCGTCGGTAACAGGGGTGCTGGAGCTGCGACAGCTGGTAGCAGGGAAGCTGAGATCTCTGCAAGGAAAGGAGGTAGGCCGCCGCTGGGAAGGGGCTAAGATCTCTGCCAGGGGCTGCCGCCAGGAAGGCTACTGATGGATTCCATGGGTTTTGGGTTCAAGGGGTTTGGGGTTGTATAGATGAATATGAGAGTTTTGCTTTTTTTAAATGAATTGCAGTGGATGCTCATGTAATTCAATTGTCTTTCTTCTGTGTTTCAAATAAATTAGGTTGGCATTAGAGACAAAAAAAAAAAAAAAATTCAGGTAAGCTTCTTCAACTATCCAAGGATAAATATGCTCATGACTTGATGCTATCTTGAAGATGACATTGGTTTATTTGTGCCTACTGATTGGGATTTATGTTATCTTGTGCTAATTGGGTTTGATTTGTTAGTGGCTGCTAATTGAGTTTTCAAACTTGTAAGATTTATAGCTCAACTTTTCATATGCATAGATTTTTATGTTGTAGAAATAGCTATTATATACTTGTTATTGTTCATAATGAATGTGGTTGGTTGATATAAGTTATTAGCATAAGATGGGAGGAAAATCTGAACTTGGAGATAGTATAGAATGGTCAATCTCAAACACAAAGGCTTTCATTGATGTGCTTTATGAAAGAGTGAAGAAGAAGCAACAACAAAGTTCATCATTTAAAGGAGCAGCTTGGGAAGATATAAACAATGAGTTGACTACCATAATTGGAGAGAGTTATGGTGTAAATAGATTGAAAGGAAAGTATCAACGCCTACGCAGTCTACATCGTGAATTTTCAACTTTACTAGCCCGCACAGGAGTTACTTGGGACTCTACATCTAATAAAGTGAATGCCCCTCAAGAAGTATGGGTTGACTTGATTTCGGTATGTTCAAATGTATTAATTAAAATACAATACTTTTCAATGTAATTGTAGCTTATCCATTTTCCTAATATTAAATTTCATTTATATTTTGTAGAAAGGAAAATACTACAAACACTTTAAGAAGCATGGAATTATGTTTGACTATGAGATGTTGGGTGAAATATTTAATTCTAGTACAGCTACTGGCAAATTAAGCCATGCTTCAACTCAAGAGCCACCAACCTCTGATGAGGAGAGACAAATGGAAGATGACTTTCTTTCAAAAGGTGTGCATGTTGCTGGCCCCATTGATGTTGGTGATGATGACTTAGAAGAAATTGGTGATCAAAGGAAACATATTGGATCTTCAAGTGAACGTCGACGCAAAGAGGCAAAGGGTTCAAGAATAGAAAGACTTGAAGAAGCTTTGAGCCAATGGAGTGAATCAATGAGTGCAACGACAGAATCCTCCAAAGCAAGAACTGAAGCACTGAAAGCTAAGGCAGAGCGATATAAAGCACAAGCTAGCCATGCTACAAGCCCAATATTTGATCCTTATTCTATAGATGCATGCATGAAATTGCTAGACTCCATGGAGAATATTTCGAGCAAAGTTTACAACAACGCATTGGTGAAGTTTAAAGATAGTGATCGGAGACGCATGTTTATTAAGATGCCTTCATTTAGAAGGAAGGATTGACTATTATCACTTGAGTAGTATTAAGTTTATTATTGACTTGTGCTTTATTTTTAATGTTTGTAGTGACTTGTTTAACTTTTTAGTAATGGATTGTTAATGTGGGTTATGTCATGTATTGACTTGTTCAACTATTTGGTATTGGATGCATTTCGGTATTTTCGCTGAAACTAATTGATTTTGTTGATATTATGCACAGGTTAATATGTCATTATATAAATCCACAAATAGTTCAAGTAGTGATAGTAGCACAGATTCAAGTGACTTAGATAATGATTTGGGAGATTTGATTAGTTTCACTAATAAGGGAATATGAGCACAATTTTATTAGTAAAATACCGTGTAGGACTTCTATGTTGAGTGGGAAGATGTATACTCTTGAGTTCTTGGCTAGGCATGAAGCTAGATGCTATGAGTGTTTTAGAATGGAGAAACATATGTTTATGAGTTTTTGTGACACTTTAAGGGAAGTTGGAAATTTGAGGGATGGTAAAAAGGTTAGTGTGGAGGAAGCAGTTGCAATGTTCTTAATAATATTGTGTCATAGTACACGACATCGAGTTGTTGCTGAGCGCTTTCAGCATTCCCTACAAACTGTTAGCAAGTGGTTTAAAATAGTTCTAAAAGCAGTTTGCATGTTGGGTAGTAGGGTTATTCGACCAAGAAATCAAACAACTACTCATCCATATATCATGGGCAATCAAAGGTTCTTTCCTTATTTTCAGGTACATTTTTTGCATGTTTGTCTAATATCTAATCAATTATAATTAATTTGTACTAAATTTTTATTCATATTTCATATGTAGAATTGCATTGGTGCCATTGATGGCACACATGTATCAGCTTGGGCTCCTGCATCCAAACAAAATGCCTTTTGTGTTGGCAGTATGTGATTTTGACATGATGTTTGCATTTATTTATTTTGGCTGGGAAGGGACAGCAAATGATTCAAGGGTGTTTTTAGATACTTTAACTCCTGAGAATAATTTTCCAAAGCCCCATGGAGGTATGCTTTCTTCCCATAGCAATTTGCATTATATATATAACCAATGACTAACTTAGTATCAGTGTTTCAATTAATTTACAAATCAATTTTATCTTGTTGACTCTGGATTTCCTACTATGTCTGGTTATCTTGCTCCATATCGAAAAGAAAGATATCATTTGCGTGATTTTCGTGAAGAGGGACGGGCACGGGGAAAAAAGGAATTTTTTAATCATAGGTACTCTTCATTGAGAAATGTCATTGAGAGATGTTTTGGAGTATTGAAGACAAGGTTTCCAATTTTAAGGTTGATGCCAAATTATCCTGTTAGAAGACAAAGGCTAATTCCAACTGCTTGTTGTACTATGCATAATTTTATTAGACTACAACATAGAACAGACAGACTTTTTGTCCATTACTATACATAAGACTCGGCTAGAGATGAGCATGGCTTAGGAGTTGACCAACAATGCATTAATATCGATGATGCTCAAGCAAATCAAATGGCACAAGTTCGAGAAACTATTGCAGATCAAATGTGGGAAAGTTACCGAAGGCAATGAGAGACATTATATGATTTATGATTGTACTTCTTTTTTTGGTATTACAGAGTTTCAAATGCAAAGATTATCCTATTTCACATAGAATGCTTGTATTTGGATCTATTTTTATTAAATTGTATTTAACATATAACACTTGTTATTACATTTATTTATGTTATGTTTATTATATTATTAGCTCAATATTTTTTGAGTTAATGATCTTTTTGAGTTAATTCTGATGAAGTAAAATTCAAAATAACTAAATCAATGTTGAAATTAAAAATATAGGATTGAGTTGAAATCAAAATTAAAAGAATTAGGACTAAATTAATCTTGAAAAAATTTATTAGGACTAAATTCTACAACAAAATTAAAAATAATAATACATCACTAATGTATAAAAATTTTGTAAGAAAACCATGATTGTCTATTAAAAATAAAATTATTTCAATTAAAATTTAATTTGAAGTTTATATAAAATCATTTTCAAATGTTCTAATTTATTGAAAACAGACAAAACAAATGGATTTTCAAAGTTTTCATTTTTTGGAAACTGAAAACATAGAATCAAAACAAACAGGTTTTCTTAAAACTGAAAAACTGGAAATGAAAATTGTTTTTAGAAAATGAAAACTGAAAATTTTTCACAAAGCAAATGGGCCCTTAGAACTCAATTCACCTATCTTTTGAGTTATTGAGGCCACTTGACCAACAAATATTATTATACTAACCTATTTATTTCCCATTTTCTTCTTGGTTTATTAAGTTGAGGGATAAAAATTTAATGAATAAACTTTTTATATAAAATTATACATAATAATGTAACTTTTCACCCCTATTTTTCTTGTCATGCCAAACATAGTCTACTATTTATCTTTTTTACTTTTGTTATAGTTTTTTTTTTTGTTTTAACTTTTGTAATATTTTTTTTAATATATAAATAGTTAAAGAAGACAAAAGAAAGACAACTACAAACCAAAACTTATCTCAGGTGGAGAATTCCAATAGAATCCCCATGGAGAATAAGATGCATGCCTTGGTGGTGGTTAGTGCCAAACCATATCACAAATATCCAAGGAGGCACCTAGCTTAGTAAGAAAGTCAGTAGCTTGGTTACCCTCGCCCAACACCTGGCAAAGAGTGCTGCTCTAGTCAAGAAGAAGCATTTGCTTCATGTCCAAGATCAAACCACCATAGATATAGAAAGAAAACCCCACTTGGACAAGATGGACAATTTCCAAGTAGTCCACCTCGCAAATGACTGCATGATAGCCGGGATCACATGCAAGCTACAGACCCCCATGTAAGGCCAAAGGTGCAGTGCAGAGATTGTCTACATGCCCAACAAAGCTAGAAAAACCCAAAATCCAAGCATATCGACTATCACGCAGAAGGACGCCAAACCCGGCCTTACCAGGATTCCCAAAAGATACACGATTAGCATTGAGTTTAACAAAAGATGAAGGGCAAGGAGACCACCCAACATAAAATAGAGCATCGACAACGAGTATCAGGCAAGAAAATACTATTATAGATATTTGCCAATTGAGAAATCCACCTAAGCAAAATCGAAGGGCAAGGATGAACCCCATTAAACACAAATGAGTTTTGAGCACACCAAATGTGCCAAAGAAAAGCCAAGAAAAGATGAGAATTATGTCCTGCGTGTGCAGCCAAGAGGGGATAACCAAAGGAATCCATCTTCAAATGAAAACTAAGGGCATGCCAAACCTTTGTAAAAATGCTGTCACATAAGCAATGGGTGACTGACTCCACCCTCCATTACATCGAGGACACAAATTCGATACTGATAGATGGCAATGAGCCCAAAAAAGACTGGCTAGCAAACAACCATGCAGTGCCATCTAAGAAAAGAAAGCATACCTTAAAAGGCCCATGAAGCCACTTCTAGGAAGCATGATAGGTAGGCTGAAAAGACTTGATCAGATAACCACATATACTCCAAGGTAGTAAGGTAGATCCCCCGAGAAGGAACCAATCCAGCACACACAATCTGGCTTAGAAAATAAAAAAAAAAAGGAACTTTAAAAATCTACTCCTTTATGGCAGTAGGTAGAGGAGTACATAGATTGTCTAACTTCCAAACCCTATTATCCTAGCAGTCCTTAATCCCGACATAGGTGTTAGAGATGTGAACATAATCAACCATATTGAATAAGAGAAAATGAGGTTTTGTACTTTTTTCCCTCATTTTTATTTCTTATTTTCCGCTCAATTATGCACATGATAAATGATAATAATAGAGGGTTGAAAAGTATTAATAAAACCCAAAATTGTGTTTTCCTCTTATCATAGATAAATCCCTATGAACCCCTGTATTCCTACTTTTCATATAAATAAAATATTTGATTTGAATGCATCGTATTGTCATATTAGTAAAAATATTTGACTTAATTATTAATTATCTCAAAATTCTTATAAATAGAATTATATTATTGAATGATAGTATAACCTTTTTTTTTTATCATTGTATCAAAATTAATCTCATAAATAAAACTTCTATGCACCGCATTGAATGGTAAAATAAACAAAAAGAGTACAACATAATTTTTAATGTAGAGTTTAATTTTTATATATTGACAATATAAAATAATAAATTAATATAATTTTATCAAAATAATAAATCATTGTGGGATACTATAATGATTGATAATTATGATTTAATTTATATATGCTGATAAATAAAAGTTTTTTATGGAATCATCCAATCACGTTCAGCCATGATTGTTAATAATCTCACGTACTATTTGAAATATCATGTAAATAAAATATTTTGATTGAATAACAATGTAAAACAATTAATGCATAAAAATTAAACCCATTATTTATCACTTTGATAAAATTCCATCTATTGCAATTTACACTAGTATTGTATAGAAATTAAATTTTAGACAAAACAATCAAATTGACCCCTTTAAAAAAAATTGGACAAACTGATCTGTTTTTAAAAAAAAAACATAAAATCTTTGCCAATTAAAAATATTGACAAATTAGTTCCTTTCTATAGGATCAATTTGTTATTTTTTATCATCATTAAGGAATAATTTATTTCATTTTTTTTCAAAAGTGGTTAATTTATTTAATATTTTAAATTAATAATAACTTATTTGAGTATTTTTTTTAGATAAATTAATTTATCCTATACAAAATTTAAGAGGAACGAACACAAGAGTTTTATATAAATTCTTTAATTTATTGTTAATTAATATTTCTGTAGACTTTCATTTAATTTTTTCGACATACTGTAATGTCATTCAGTTCCCCTAGGGGCGAGAGCAGTTGAATAATCAATGGCCTTTCTGCCCCCAGTTCACACAAACAATCTCTGTTCCGCAGACCACAAAGTCGTACCACTTATCTAATTTTGGCCGTTCAATCAAATCACATTATCCCTTCATCCAGATCCAATAGTGCCTAACCAGCAGCGCATCTATGAACCCTCACGTACTGGATCACTACCGGGTGATTTTGGCATCACTCTTCTCTCTCCTCAATTTATGTTTTTTTCTCCACAACACTGCAACATGCCATGGCCACCTCTGCACAAATCTGAGAAAGAAATGAAAGAGCTGGCACAGAACCCAAGACTTTCATTAGAAAACAGAGACAGAGCTGAGAATATAAGACGAGAGAAGCTTGTCTAAAATTCTCAATCCCCTCTCTTTACTTGCACCCCCTCTCTTTCCTTGCACCCCCAACATCATCAAAAACCAACAACCCCTCCAAAATTTTTTTTTAAAAAAAAAATGAATGGAAAAATTCACAATCCTACCTCATATGATTATGACTATGATACCCTCAAAAGAAATTAAAAAAAAAAAAGAAGTATGAAAATTGAGCTCAAACTCCAACATTCTCAACTTGCATAGAGATACTCACTACAACAAGGTCTTTAGATTTGTGTTTTTTTTTTGGAGAGAGAAAAGATCTGTGGGGGTGTAACTGTTGTGGCGATTGTTTTCTTGAGAAACGGAAGTGTTGTGTTTTTGCGTGTGTTAACATGAGCAATTGGTTGGGGTTTTCTCTGACTCCACACTTGAGGATTGATGAAGAATTTGGGAGAGAAAACCAAGACGGTGGAGGAGGAGGAGGAGGCTATTCTCACCCTCCTTCTCATCATCCTCACTTGTCTGTTATGCCTCTGCGCTCTGATGGCTCTCTGTGTGTTGCTGACTCCTTTAGACACTCTGCTGCACCCCAAGGTATTATTTGCTTGCATGCCATATTAGGGCTAAGTTCTTTCTTTATCTAGAACCTACAAAAAAAACTTCCATCATTTCAATAATTTACGAGTCCTTTCATTTTTTCATGAAAGTGTCTCTCCTAGCTTGTGAGAGGGATTTTTTCAATTTAATCGGCTTGTCACTATTGTGGTTTATAATTTTTTGCTTATGTGTCAGTTTGCATGTTGACCAAAACAGTTTCTTTTGATTCTTTCCCTGGAGTTCGCTGTTTTGCCATGAAATCAGCATTTTTACTTTGTTTTTGTCTTTCTTTTTTTTTATCTGCCTGAATTAGTAATCAAATTCGTTTCTGGGTTTTGGTTTTTTCACATGATTTGCATTAGAATGGAGATATGACAATGCAATAGGTGGAGGGAACTCAAATGAAGAAGGTCCAAAGCTTGAAGACTTCTTGGGTGGTTACTCAAACTCCCCACTTGCTGAGTCCAAAGTCTTTTGCCAAGGCACCCAACATGACCAAAATCAGCACAACAGTATCCCCAAAATCAATGTGAATGTTGCCCCAAGCTTTAGCACCAACAACACTGAGATTGAAACTGTGGACAATCATCTCACAAACCCATTATCCTTGCTTCAATCTTTCCATGCATATAATGACAATAACCCACATGCCCTCATCCCCAGCAGTGGCATGTACAAGTCATGGTTGGCACAAACCCAGTTTTCTGGTGGGAAACCTTCAGCAGAGGCAAATGGGTGCGATTTCCAATCTCTGTCACTGACTATGAGCCCCAGTGTGCAAAATGGGGTGGGTGCAGCAGGTGCAATTTGCCCTGTTCAGGTGGATGATGACACCCGAAAACGGTCCTTGGCAAAATCTCAAGCTAGAGAACCTGTGCCTCGCAAATCTATTGATACTTTTGGGCAGAGAACATCTCAATACCGTGGTGTTACAAGGTGGGTGAAACGGACTCGTTTTATTGAAGAGCATATAAGGCTCAATTTCTTGGGTCAAATTCTCAACTCACATTTTGATTAATTTTGCTTATTTCCATTTTGGGGTCCATGGGACTTTGTTAGGCATAGATGGACTGGGAGATATGAGGCCCATTTGTGGGATAATAGTTGCAGAAAGGAAGGGCAAACAAGGAAAGGAAGGCAAGGTGAGAAAAAGTGTTATTTTTTTATTCTTTTTTGTTTTTCTACTAAACCCATCAAAATGTCAAGAAACAACGTAGTCCTCAAGACTTAAAAAGTTCACTTTTCTCACTAAACATGCAAAATAGACCGTTTGTTTTGCTCAGTTTTTGCATGTTTAAGGACCAAAATATCATTTTATCAATTTTTAAAAAAAAAGGGACCAAAATATCACAAATGATGATGACCTCAAGTGGACTTTTGGACAGATTTGTCCATGATATTTTAATCAGGACCGAATTGAGATTTTCTTTTAATGCTTTTGGTTTGTTGTCATTGACTGAGGAATAAATTTGTGGGAACATTTTCAAGAACCAAACAACTCCTTTAGCATTTTTGCATTTAAATTTAAATTTTTATTTTTCTTTCCTGTCTTGTTTTGAAAGAGAATATACTAACGGTTTGCTTCATGCACTGCTTGGATTCTTCTCCTTTCATGGCTTCCTCAAATGTTTCACAGTTTACCTTGGTAAGTGACATTCCCACATGCATTGGCATATATCTCTTTACTTCTTTACCATCTTTGTGAATCTTACTGTTCACTGTAGCACGTTAACTGATTAGATACGTTACTCAATGTGAAGCATAAGGAGGTGTGCTTGTTTCTGCAAATAATCGATTCCTTTTGGCAAATAATATCTATCTTCTATTGTTATTATTATTAGGTGGTTATGATAAGGAAGAAAAAGCAGCAAGGGCTTATGACTTAGCTGCACTCAAGTATTGGGGTCCAACAACTCACATAAATTTCCCTGTAAGGCTTCTGCTTGTACAGTTCGTTTCTCCTTTGGAAAAAGTCGTGCCTTTGCTCATAGGCTCAGAGCAGTACGAAAATAAGGAAAAAATAAAATAAAAAGAGAGGAAACTAAAAATTATTTAGAAAATGGCTAGTTGTTTCTTTATGTAGTTAATTTATGTAGCTTGAACCATTACGTAGTACCTCTGATTCACCCTACGTGTCTACTGCTTCTTAAATGCTCAGTTAAGCACTTATGAGAAGGAACTTGAAGAGATGAAGCACATGACCAGGCAAGAATTTGTCGCCAATTTAAGAAGGTACCATTAAATTTTTTCCATGTGATATTAGTAACTCCACTGTTTTTTTTTTTGGTTCTTCCCTTTCCCCTCCTTGATTAGCATTCAAACAATTGTCCTTTTTTGTTGTTTCCCTTTGAGCAGGAAGAGCAGTGGATTTTCAAGAGGGGCTTCTGTGTATAGAGGCGTGACAAGGTATGGCCAAAAGTGATGTGCTTTATCATTAATAAAAGTTCTCACATAAATTATTTACTGCAATTTCAGCTTTTTGATCAAACGCTGGCAATTATTGGCAAACATTTTATCTTTTTCCCTCTTGTATTTTATTAGGCACCATCAACATGGAAGGTGGCAAGCTCGGATAGGAAGGGTTGCGGGAAACAAAGACTTGTATCTTGGTACATTTAGTAAGTTTCTCCTTTCTCCCTCTTTATTGCCTTTATTTTAAGCTACTTTTTTTTTTTTTCCCTTTTCATATTTAGTATTTCTGTTAGAACCTCTATTCGTTTCAGAGAGAGGGACTCCAAAATCCCATAATTTTTTTTTCTTTTTTATTAACTATGATAGTATGTGTATCCTATTTATAGCCAACTGATATTGGAATGAGTCTAATTATCATGCGCTGACATGTGTAAAGATATTTTACAATATCAATCAAATAATGAATCAATACAAAACTGCTATGTAGTCCATTGTGAGATCATGTCTAGTTCATATTTTAAAAAACTGCACGAAATGGATGAGTTTGCAATGTTTTATTAGTTGACAGTGTAAAGATATTTATTAGACACTGTTAGTGTATGGCAATTAATTCCTTGCAATATTATCTAACTAATAGGTTATTTCGTAACTAATCAATTAACCTTAAACATGCTACAGGCACACAAGAAGAAGCTGCTGAAGCATATGATATAGCAGCAATCAAGTTCAGGGGAACAAGTGCTGTGACCAACTTTGACATAAGTAGGTATGACGTGAAGAGGATTTGCTCAAGCTCAACTCTCATTGCTGGAGATCTTGCAAAACGGTCGCTGAAGGAATTGGCACCGCCCTCCGCCGAGGACTTCAACTCGTGTGGCTCTACCACACCCTCTCAACCAGCTCCTTTGGCTGTAACTAATGATGAACACTCTGATGAGTTGTCCAACATTGTATGGAATGCCAACAGTGATGAGCAGCCGCCAAATGAGAGTGGAAACGTCAACAATGCCACCGAATCATCACCCCCGCAGGTGGCATCAAGCAACAAGAATGCATTGAACCCTCAGAGCCCCAAGTGTTCTGTGGGGCTGCCAAATGAATTTGGAATCAATGGAGCAGACTTTGGACATGGGTACTTCACCCTGCATGGACAAAAATATGATGATGGAAACAATGAAAATGACCACATGAACCCCAACCGGCTTGGGAATTTGGGTTTGGTTAACCAAGTTCCCATGTTTGCTTTGTGGAATGAATGAGAGGAATGCTGAGATTCAAAGAGTTAGCCTAGGAATTAGAGAGGGTAGAATTATTGAATGATTATTGTAGTTTGGTAATAGTAACTTCTGTTTTCTGTTGAAAGAAGAGGATGTCAGAATTTCAGAGCTGATTCCTTGTGTTAGTTGGGTATGTATGCTAACCTCACAAAGATTACCTACTCTCGGGATTATCTGCTTTGGGGAAAAAGAAAAATCCATACAAACCAATCATGGGTTTAGTACGAGGCCATGAAACTTGGCCAGTGACAATATTCATCTAAAATTGTCACTAGGTAAAGTTGACATGGGTTACCTTTCTCCTTTTATTTTTATTGTGGGGGTGCTTGGATACTTTTATGCCTAATTTTCGAAACTGGACTAGTGATCCACCTAGTAAAGGCACTAGGTTAGTGGATCAATAATTAAGTAGGTGGGTCACTAGTTGAATTAGATTTAATTAAATAAATATGTAAAAATATAATATAATAGTATAGTTTAAATAAGTATCTAATATATGTTATTATTTATAGATTATAACACAAGCATAAGTGATGTAGAGGTAGAGGAGTATGCCTTCGCTCCTTCAAGTTTAAGCCTCACCAATGCCACTTTTATAAAAATATAATTTTTCATAAAAATTGGCCTGGTTTGACAACCTGGTTCAAGTCAAACTTGGTTGGTTCAACCCTAGTCAAATGGGGTTTGACTAGGTTGAATGCAGATTCGATCTAACAAGAGAATCGAATCAGCGAGTAACCAGTTCACTAGTTTTTTTCGATTTGAACCGGTCAGTCTGGTCCGGTTTTGAAACTATGCTTTTAGGTGAGTATTTTGCTGTGGGCTAACATTTTTAACTTTTAACTTGATGCCAATATGATATTAACAAAAGTTTTAACATCATTTAGCTTAAATATTTTCAATTTTAGCATCAATTTAATTTCAATAAGTTTTTTAACATTAATATATTTCTAATATTTGTAGTTTTTTATATTAATTCAATAAGTTTTTTAACATTAATATATTTCTAATATTTGTAGTTTTTTTATATTAATTCAATTTTAATATATTTTTATTTAATATCAGTTTAATCATTTTGTTAGAGTGGAGATCCATCATAATGATTCAATTAATGCCCAAATTAAGTTGTTAAGATTTAATTGATGTCAAATTTTGTTCAATCTAATTGGTTTCAAATTAAAAATATCACCGGATCAAATATATATCTATATCTAATATGGGTGAGTATTCGTTTACACTATGTGTGAATATCTGTTTACATTGTGTAAATTTTGTATATTTATATCTTTCAATAATTCTTCCTAAAAATTGAACTTAATTTATTCTATTGTTGAATTACATGATATTATATTGACGATCAAGCATATTAAATTTGCCAAATTCTAACAAATCGAACAATAGGCATATATTTTAATGATCGATATTTTCTTATATTTTAAAAAATATTTTTTGTCAGAAGAAAGTGGCATGATGAAGTATCAAATCATTTTCAAATTATATGAAATTTCCTACTCATAGAAAGTTATTGAACAATGTAAATATATCAAGACTTACACTAAATGTAAACGGAACATCAAGAGTACTGGAGTGACAAGAAAACTGATCGGATGAAATTATGATTGGAGTTTGCACCCTATCGAGTATTGAAGAGGTGTGGTGATGAAGGACTAATAGATAAAGGTGCTGTAATGGTTGCAATTTAGGACCGGTTTTGATATTACAATACTGGACTAGATGAAGGATCATCAGGAGGTAACAAGTCTTATACATTATTGGACTCTTTATATAATGGGGGTCCTGGTATTGCTATTGTTATTGAAAATTCAGCACAAGTTCTAGAAGCATCACGATGTGAGGCACCAATATTATGGAGGTTTCTTGTAATGATCCGGAAGTTGCTGAAGCTTTCCAAACAATATTTTAATAGCAAAAGTCCTAGAACCACCTAGAAAGCAAAGAGGTGTTGGAATTTTCTGAATAATATGTTGGCAGCAGATGCATTGCCATTTGCTCCCTATAGACTTTTAGTATGTGTAGTGCAAAGTGTGCATTAGGGACTACAATGAGATAGAGTGCCTTATAAGTGTGGAAGTGTTGGTGAGCAAAACTAGTGTGCTCTAGTGTATAAAATGTAAAGTTATTCAATAAATAATAAAGAGAGTTTTATTTTTAAGTACCTCATTGCTCAACAATTTGGCATCAGAACTTAACGGTTTGGAACCGATTCAAGTGGGAGGATTATTAGTTCTGCTATTGTGACGCTATTGTTCTAGGACCAAAGCAATGATAAGAAAATTTCATCAAGTCACTATGGCAAATATCCAAGTAGTTGGTGGAATTAGGAAGCTCAATGCCCAGAATTATAATATATGGCAAACATGTATCGAGTCGTATCTCCAAAGCCAAGACCTTTGGGAGGTTGTTGGTTGTAGTGAGTCCATGCCACCTTCTACAAATGAAGTCAAGGCACTACTAAAGTGGAAAATTAAAGCGGGAAAGGTGATTTTTGCACTAAAGACCATGGTGGAGGATGATATATGCTGGAGCACATAAGGAAGACGTCAACGTCAAAGGAAGCATGAGACACATTTGCAACACTATTTTCAAAGAAGAATGACACGAGGTCGCAACTCCTAGAGAACTAGCGGTTATCAACAACACAAGGAGACTTAATGATCAACCAATATTTCACTTAGGTAAAATCTCTCTGCTAAGAAATCTCTGAGTTAGATCCCGATAGAAAATATCTTATCAACATATGAAAAGTATTATTATTCATAGGTTGAGACCCGAGTATAGAGAATTCATTGCTGCAATTCAAGATTGGCCTACCCAATCTTTCCTTTTACAATTAGAAAATTTGTTGGCTAACTAAGAGGTGTTATCCAAACAAATGACTAGTATATTAGTGAAGAATGAAGAAGAAGCACTCTTCACTGGTAGATGGAGCCACATTTTAGTAAGAATTTAAATAACAAGAATCAAAAGTTGAGGAATGAGCAAGAAGGAAACTCCCGACATGGAAAGACAAAAAAAGATGATAATGCCTGTTTCATATGCAGAAAGTGGGGACACTTTGAACAAGATTGTTGGTTTAAGAAAAAGAAGGTAGAAAACAACGCTGCAACTTTCAGCCATTTGGAGGAAAAAGAAAATGATGTCGAAGAAGAATGGGATGCTTTCGCTTCAGTGGTAATCAAAAAAGACATTTACCGGGAGAAAGAAATTAATTTTGGCAAGATTGATGAGGACCTTGTGGAGTCACCACGACAAGTAGCTCAACCCAACTCTACAGATATTGAAAGCATGATAGAAGGAAGCGTGGCGGAGAAAAAGGATAGCATAGAATAAGAGTCTCCTATTCCAACTGTGATGAAGAGACATATAAAAAGCCCTTGGCAAATAGGAGTACACCAAAAGGAACAAGAAGAGCCTGAACAATATGAAGACAAAGAAGCATAAGAACAACTTCAGAGATCTACTAGACAAAGGAAGCCGCTTATCCCAAAATATGCAAATGCTGCAAAGATCATGGAGGAAAAAGAACCTATTACCTATGAAGATGCCTCACAGAAAGAAGAATGGGTCAAGGTAATGGAAAAAGAAATCTTGGCACTTGAACAAAATTAAACATGGGAGTTGGTGTTAAGGTTAAGAGATGTAAAACCCATTTCTTGCAAATGGGCTTATAAGATTAAGACCCATCCAGATGGCTCAGTAGAGAAGTACAAGGCTGGCTTAGTTGCACGAGGCTTCTCCTAGTAATATAGGTTGGATTATGATGAGACATTCAGCCCTGTTGCAAAGATTACTATTTTGCGTTTTCTAATAGCACTGGTAGCTTGCAAATCATGGAAGGTTTGGCAAATGGACATGAAGGATGCTTTTCTACATGGAGAATTTGATCAAGAAATTTACTTGAAGCAGCCAAGATGATTTGAGAGCAAAGTTCATCCAGATTATGTTTGCAAGCTATGAAAAGCACTGTGCGGGCTAAAGCAAGCACCCAGAGCATGGTACGGGAAAATAATAGAGTTCCTAGTTCAAAGTGGATATCGTTTGACATAATCTGATTCAAGTCTGTTTATCAAAGTATGTGAAGGTAAACTAGCAATTGTATTGGTATACATAGACGATTTGATCATTATAAGAGACAACATAAAAGGAATTAATCAAACAAGGGAGAATCTTTTCGTCTGGTTCCAAATGAAAGAGCTTGAAGAACTAAGGCATTTTATTGGACTTGAAATGGATCACACCAAAGAAGTATTATTCCTGTGCCAGCAGAAGTATGCAAAGGATCTCTTATTAAAGTTTGGCATGCATGAATGTAAGCCAATATCAACACCAATGGAGATGAATGTCAAACTCTGTGCTCATGAAAGAAAAGACCTAGAAGATGCAATTATGTACCAACAGTTGGTGGGAAGTCTTATCTATCTAACATTGACAAGGTCGAACATTTCATACGCTATCAGAGTGGTGAGTAACACATGCAAAATCAAAGAAATTGCATCTTGAAGCTGCCCAGAGGATCCTAAGCTATGTCAAAAGAACAATTGACTATGTTATATTTTACAAAATGGGTGATGCATGTGAAATAGATGGGTATTGTGATGCTGATTATGTGGGAGATCATGATACTCGTTGATCAACTACTAGGTTCGTATTCACCCTTGGATTTGGAGCAATAGCATGGTGTAGCAAGAAGAAACCGACGATTTCATTAGCAACAACAGAAGCAGAATATAGAGCAGCCGCGATGGTGGCACAAGAATGCACGTGGTTAACACAGTTGATGAAGGGATTTACATCAAACAAGTAAAGGTGCGGTTCCACTTTACTGCGATAACAAATCATCAATTCAATTGGCAAAGAATCTAGTGTTTCATACGAGAACAAAGCATGTTGAAGTACACTATCATTTTTTGAGAGAGAATTTTTTGAATGGAGAAATGCAAATGAAGCACATTAACACTGGCGAGCAAATTGCTGACATCTTCACAAAAAGATTAAGCAGCATTAAGTTTTCAAAATTCCACAAACAACTTGGGATGCAAAGGAGAGCTAGTGCTGAGGGGGAGAAATGAAAATTCAGCACAAGTTCTAGAAGCATCATGAAGTGAGGCACCAATATTCTAGAGATTTCTTGTAATGATCTAGAAGTTGTTGAAACTTTCCAAACAATATTTTAATAGCAAAGTCCTAGAACCACCTAGAAAGCAAAGAGGTGTTGGAATTCTCTAGATAATATGTTGGCAGCAGACCATTTGCTCTTTATAAATAGACTTTTAGTATGTGTAGTGAAAAGTGTGCATTAGGGAGTGCAATGAGATAGAGTGCCTTATAAGTGTGGAAGCGTTGGTGAGCAAAACTAGTGTGCTCTAGTGTATAAAGTATAAAGTTATTCAATAAATAATAAAGAGAGTTTTATTTTTAGTGTATTCTTACTCAACAGTTATGAGAAATGTTATTGTTGGTGTTATTCTAGAGATAGCATCTCGACTAATATATTCAAGAAAGCACATGAATTTGTGGGCAAATTCTACTGCACTATTATGTAAGAAAAAAAAGGTAGGTAGAAGACAATATTTGGAGCAAATAGTTTTGTATTCTTTCTTGTTACACCCTAATTATTAACCTCTTATGCGTTTGTCATAACTGGTCAATTATTAGATCTTTCACATTTTGATTTCATTTGTTTAATTTTCTTGAAAATACTTCTAGTGTAAAATAGAGCATAATTCTTTTTTCCTTTTGAAAATTTAAAATGACAATAGCCTTGTTCGTTATCGCATAATTAAAACTAACGCAACCTATGAACGAAATTACATTTCTCTAATAATAAACACATAATAGAACAGATCCTAGATATAATAAACATTTAAAATTACATGTCACCATATCATCACATGATAAGATATTAATATATCAAAAGAGGGCACAGGTCCATGAAGGATAACCACACCTAATACAAATTACATGAAACATAACATAGTATTTGTTATAATTTTATTAATGATTATATTTCAAAGTTAATTATTTTTTTATTAATTGCTTTATGCTCTTTTTCCACGTGTTAGGAAATAAAGAAAATTTCAAACATAAATTTTATTCTTTTATGTTGCAAACATTAAATTTTAATAAAGAATCATTCTTTTCCTTAATATCATGACTCATGAACGTTGGCTAGTGGGAAACATTGGCTAACGGGAACATTGGTTAACAGGAAGCCTTCCAAACTTATAAATAGCAACATCAACACTATTTTGAGATAGAAAAAATTCTGAGCATACACTTTGACAAAATATATATTATCCTCTATCTAGTTCTCTTCAGCACTCCATATATGTTGTTCTTGTCAGCCTCACTAGTTCAAGTGCCGTGTTAGTGAGAAGTGGCTGTTGTATCCTAGGGATTATTAGCCGCGAAGACGATCTGCACCTACTCATTAGTTGTGGTGGCAAAATACTCTTAAGCTCAGTGCATAGCATGCCTCAGCCAACAATATTGATAAGCTACTCTATTCAATTTATTTTTATTGTGTTATTTAATTTTTTTCTTTTCATTTTATATTATCATGAACATTATTTTATTTTTATTCAGATTTGGTTGGTTCATTTGTATTATTTTATTTAAAATTTCCAACAATCTTAAGAGTATTCTTACTTCTGTCACGTTTCAATTGCTTTTAAGTGGTGATCTAATTTGCATTGTGTTATTGTCATCATTATTAGTACTATTATTTATCCAATATACATTTTACACAAGTTGTGTTCTTTAGCTTGACAGATACTAAGTTTCACTTTAAACGAAAGAAAGGAAAAAATGTCAAAGGTTGGTCAACGACTCCAAGGTTTCAATCATGCTGCAACCAATGGTAACAAAGCCCAACTTCATTTTGACAACACTACAAGTAAGTACCTTACTTACAAATCATCTAGATATTGTGCAATTGTAACTGAAAATAATTTTACGATAGAGGAAAATTTTTGGGTGGTTGATTCTGGGGTTACCAGGCATATTTGTATAAACAAAAATATTTTTACCTCCTATAGTGATGTAAGGGAAGGAGAGGAAGATATATATGTTGGTGACTGTACAAGAGTCACAGTAATTGGTGAAGGAATTATAAATTTAAAACTCTCTTATGGGAAAATCCTT
Organism: Dalbergia cultrata; assembly: GCA_031216105.1. Lineage (NCBI taxonomy): Eukaryota > Viridiplantae > Streptophyta > Magnoliopsida > Fabales > Fabaceae > Dalbergia > Dalbergia cultrata. The sequence continues at coordinate 51,764,499 of CM062346.1, forward strand.
TCATTAAAAAATGTTCTCTATGTACATGAGATGTGTTATAATTTAATTTTTGTATCTATGTTGACTAATGCTGGTGTTAAAATTAATCTTGAAAATAATGAAGTTATATTAACTAAACATGAAAATTTCATAGGAAAAGGATGTTTAAGCAATGGTTTATATTTGCTAAATGTTTCATATGTCACATATGGAAATACATGTTCTGATTCTTATTCTTTTGATTTATGGCATGGTAGATTAGGACATGTTAATTTTTCTTATCTAAAGAAAATGAAAGAACTAGGGATTATAAATGATATGACAATAAAAAACAAAGGCTGTAAAAGGCTGTAAAATTTTCAATGAGAACCCACTAAAAAATTCATTGTTAAATAAATTTAGCACCACCCTAAACACCCACACAACAACAAACCAATTCCTCCCATAACCCATTAAAATAGTGAGCCCCTTTGAAAGGAACATAAACCAAAATTTCTTTTTTTCAAAGATTAAAAAGTATGTATAGGTAATTTAAGCTTTATCCTTTGGCTCTAAAACTTCATTTTTAATCTCTTAATCATCGAAGCACTGTTATCATTCCTTTCCCTATTATTTCAAGGTCCAAACCATCACGTTTCATATAAAAGAACACTTGTTTATAATATTTTCTGCTCAAACTCAAGTTGCACATAAGTCTTAACTTGAGAATCCAAAAATTTTCATAACCATTGCTTTAGGAACACACAAAACATTGAACAACCTCAAAACCTAACATTGACACACTTTTGTGGATTTAAAATATATTTTCCAGCAACCCCTTAAAAGAGAAACATGCTCAACAATTTGAAATACATATCCTCTGTCATTTGTTTCAAGCAAGAACCAAACATTTCCCCAAAATCCCATGCTTTCCTAGTTGGCCGAATTTTTTTGAGTCATTGGAAGTTCTAAGAGCTCATTTTACACCATCCCAATTATAGAGCATTCAACTGAAATCATGAAATTTTATAATTTTTACATCCCTATGTAAAGACACAATACCAAACTCAAACAATATTTTTTCCACACTTTTTGCACTTCTAAAAATAAAATTACAACATTAATACATAGCAAAGCAAGCTTCAATACCAAGTCCAAAAAGCATGTTTATCACACCCTAACAGTATTACATGAAGCAAACTTTGAAGACACAAGTAACAAGTCCAATTTCACCACTTCATGAAAGAAACATCCATGTTGGAAAAAAAATCCCAGCGACACACTCTTTTCATTCAACTTATTCCATAACCAAAAGGACTCATTTAAACACTTTCTTTCAAGTGATAACAACAGAAGCACCCAAAGCTCTAAAGGAACCCTTTTTGACTGAAATTAGAAGAAATCACTACAAGTTCAAAAGTGTCTTTACACTCTGATAACACATTTGAACAAAGAGCAATTTCACATAACTCCCTTCCATCACATATTTTTTTATGAACACAAAATGACAACCCAAACCTCATATATCATGATTAAATCAAAAGTTTTTTTTTAATTCAAACAACATTTTTCAGCAAGCATACATGTATCCCACCGTCTAAGATGGATGAAACCCCAAACTCATACACATAGGGTTGTCCAAAAACAAAGGGCATGAAAATGGCTCATGACATGAACTTTTAGCGATAAAAAATTAATGTTTAAGTCACAAACCTTATTTAAACATCATTTTCTTCACCAATAATATAAAAACAGCCCATAATACGCTATTTTACTCATACTTCAATGCCTCAAATGTGAAAATATAAAACAAACCCCAACCCAACATGTAGCCTTCTTTAGGAATTTTGTCAAATATATGACATGCACTTTAATGGATTTTTATGTATCAATTTCTACACCCATAAACACACCCCCATATGACATTTCCAAGCTTTTGTGCATAAGAAACAAAGGTATATATATATAAAATAAATCAAGCACTTAAATTTCATCAAAATTACACAAAAAACATAACAAAATCATAATATAAAAGAGATTCTCACATTAAGTCTAAATGCACATAAACATAAAGACTCTAAAAATTAATTTATTTTAACAACAATTATTCAACAGAGCCCAATATCCCAATTAAAGACTAATTTTTGAATTTAGTCAAGTGAGAATCACAAATCACAAATCACATAAACCCAAATTTAGGACACATAATAACAAGATAAACCAACTGAGCATATGCTAAAAGCTTACCAATCTTGAAGGTATGGGAAGGAAGGGTAGTTTGAGGCTTGTCTAGGATGGAGAAAAGCCAAAATCACTCACTTACCTCCTTTGAGTTGTGTACCTAGCAACCAGGGAAAATGAGGAGAAGGTGAGGTTCCACAAGAGGTGGTTATGTTGGTGTATGAAAAGTGAAGATCATGGACTAAATGTTGTAAGCAATCTCCACTGTGTTTGGATATTAGAAAGATTTTAAGGTATTGAGGATGGTGGAGAAGTAGGAAGGAATGAGGAGAAAGAGGAAGTGTTTGAAAGAAAAAAGGAAATGTGAGTGTTGTGTGGTGATAAGGAGGACTGGTGGTACATGTATTAATTTAGAGGGAATTAGGATTCTTTTTTTGTGTGTGTTAAAGGGGTGTATGTGTTAATGGGTGTGTACTAGTGAGGGTAGTTTAGGTATTTAATAATAAAAGAAAAAGATTGAAATCATACTTAACATGAACAAATTAAATAACAATTTCACAAACACTTTAATTCAAACAAATAATAATATTATTATTATTATACTCTAATGACTTAGAATTTGAATTTAGGGAGGGAATTTTAAGTTATAGGTTGGAGGTAGTTCTAATTTTCAAAAAGCACTAACCTTAACTATGCTAAAATGAAATATTATTTCATGTATGGTGCTCGGACGCATGAATACATCATTAAAAATCCCAAAATTTCATCCAAAGTGTGAGAAGTTGTGGCACAAAACTGTTCTAGCATTATATAAAATGTATTGATGCACAATAACAAAAGTTGAAGGGCATTCTGGAATTGCAAATCATGTGTATGATTTTTTTTTCATGCTGATGCTTAATGACTTCTGAATTTCGACTTGATTCCATCATTCAAATTGTAGACCTTTTTCTTCTCTTCAAAATGAACATCTTATTTGCCTTGTTTGAACTTTAGATGAGTAGATATGACCTAATCTTTGCAGCACATCCAATTTGAAATCTCAGCACTACTATTATGATTTTCGGGGTCAATTTTACTGACTAAACATCCAATCAAGCTCTTGTGTTCTTTATAAAAGTTGTAAACAATTCTTTTAGCTTTCCTACAAGCTAAAGAACACAATTTTAGAGGTCTAAAACTTTAGTTATAGTCAAAACATGAAACTGTACCAGAAACGCAATTATGTAAAAAATTCTCAATAATGTTCAACTGATACCCAAACTCAAATATGATGCAAATACATCCCATTAAGTATAAATAGATCTAGGACACTAAGAATAGGAATCAAATTTGTACACAAGAACATATTTATTAGTATCTTTGATGACTGGATAGATATGCTTACGAAGTTGGTTCCACTTTCTAAGTTCAAGCATTGCTTGAACGTAATTGATATTGTAAGATTTGAGTTTGTCCATATAGGCATTTTGGAGAAAGGCAACATATGTAGTTGGAGCTTTGAAGGCAATTCAAGCTAAGGTGAAGATTTGTAGTTTTGTGGCTTGAAAGGGATAGCTCTTCTTAGTCTTAGCCTCCTGTTAATCGAGAGGCTAGAAGAATGAAAAGGTTTTCCACCATTTAATGTGGCCATTATTCATAAGAATTGCTTATAAATTCAAGGCCTTCTCATTTGCTTAAATATATCTTGAACATAATATAGAGGAGTTTTGTTTCCTTTTGTCTTCTCTTTGTTTCATATACTTAAGGGTGTTAAGTTATACACTATTTGTATTTGGGGTTTGGGATGGTGAGAAGAAGTGTATAAGCTTCTTTTATATTCTCCATTGTATTTTTTTATATCAATTATAGAAGTTATTTGACTTATGGATGTAGGCTATAAGCTAAATCATATTTTGTTCTTTATATATACTCTCTTATACTATCTTGTACTATCATAACCCGACCAGGGCATGTGACTGGCACGTGAGAAGTTTCGTTCCCACATAAGCCTCAGGACTTGTTGATTGTTTCTAAATGCATGCTCTGTTCATAAAGTCTGTTTAAATTGTTATATTTTTTGCAAATCAACCACATGTGCTCTAAAGTCAAGGGAATTATATATGAAATCTTGTAACAAATCTTTCAAGTTTAACTCCTGAAATCATTTATCTATATACATCAACATACACTTATCCAAATGTCCAAGTTATTGTGCACAAATCAAATGTAATTATAATATGCCAAATGCAACTTAAAATATGCTCTAGGCCTGAGATCCTGCTTGCATCTACACTAGAGCACTCTAAACCCATGACAATCATGCTCACCATTGGAAGCTAACATTGCTAGAAGGAAGATTACTGTGAGATACCCTCAGCAATTACAGTATCTGTAAAATATGAGAAGAATAGATGAGTGAGTTTTGTAACCAAAACTCAGTGAGTGAGTCATCACCTGAAATCCCCTTTCATGGGACACCAAAGAAACCATGCTTGAGATCATAATAATCAATAATATTCAAAGATTTACATAATCAAATAAACATATGCATATATATATATATATATATATATATATACATACATACTAGTCATCCTTCCCAAACTCAACAATTTCCTCTATTCACTTTCGTATCTAAAACCATATTGGCTTATTGTGTAGTAACTACAAAAAAAACCCTATCTCTATTTCGTTTTGTAGGTGCTCAGTTCCTCATGAATAAGAGCCCCTAACTGAAATTGTAATGGTTCCTCGTGAACGACGTCCCTCGTGGACTAAGTTTAATGGTTTCTCGTGATTCGTGTCCATCGTGGACTAAGTTTAATGGTTCTTTGTGAACCATGTCCCTCATGGACTGAATTATTCTCTGAATAAATTGTCCCTTGTGGGCCCTTTTAGTTCTTTTATGAGCTCTGAATCTATCTAATTCTAACAGTCTGACCTTAGCATAACTGTGACTACGAAATCGTGCCTAAGGGATCACCAACTTGAAGGCATTGTGATTTCAAAGGCCATAGAATATGTAGCTAGCAATTGTTATGAGTATACAACTCTAACAATCTGACTTTAGTATAACTATGACTATAAAATCATGCCTAAGAGATTACCCTTTGCAAACATTTATGATTTCATATATCCTCAAAATATTTATCCGTCAACTATCCTGAATCCTATGAAGATTTAAGCTCTAAAACCGGTTTTGTTTAATTGTCCAAAAAATATCTCAATATTATATTACTTAATAGCAAAGTTGTAATCACAATTCCATTCTCTTTTTTAAATAGCATTTCTAGGTATGTAAGTATATTATACGCATAAACCAGTACCAGAGTCCATTGAAATCATTACAAAAGGCTCTAACCACTTACATATCATCAATTCTACATAAAATCAGTATAACAAACATGGTCCCATAAGTTTTATCCAAAGCCAGTTTCATGCTCTAAAACCGATAGTTCAAAACGTATATTCCAACAGTAAACTTCAAATCCTTGTACAATATTTCTCTAAACTCAAGTAGTAATTCAGATTTTCATGAAACTAACTCTAATGCAGAACATAGAGATAACAAATGTGAACCCATTCACTTGGAGGGGTGAACAATGTAAAACTAACACCAACAGCATACTAGGAAGTAGAACTGATAGTAGTATCTGATATAGAAGTAATAGAAATCTAAATCACCCTTTAAAACCTCTGAATATTCAAAACCCAGCACTAGCAAGGTAGAAAACTTCTCTCCCTTGAGAAGCTTAGAGAATCACCCAAATAACAAGAGAAAAGGGAGAAAAGAGAGCAAAACTAGGAGAACAACATATCTTAAAGCCTTAGGAGTCAAAGATTAGAGTTAGAATTGAGAAGAATGAAGGGAAATGGAGTTTTGGGGGTGAGATCCATGTTTTGGAAGTGAAAGCTCGGGTCTAAAGAGTGAAAATGGGTGTATGAAGGTTCTGGACCCTGAAATGAGGGGTTTTTAACACTCTGTTAACCGCCTAGGTGGTTCCCTACCATTTGCTACACTTGCCTCGCTTTATTCTTCGCTGGCGCTTCAGTTATTTACATTTACATTTTTTAATTTTAAGTTAATATCTTCATTTATTTTACTCTCCATTAACTTTAAAACATAAATATAAATAAAAGAATACCCCTATTTGGATTCAAATAAAATATTAAGAAAAATAAAAATCTAAATTTTGGGTTTTAGTTCAAATCCAAAAATTCTTATGATTTTACAAACTCATGGGCTAAAATCGGAGTTTTTAAAAATTTCATGAAATTCATTAAAAATCACTTTTTCACTTATTTTTCTCTAAGGAACAATTATGGGCAAGAATATGACTCTATCATATGGCTCTCCAAGGATATGTAGGGTCTAAGCTTAGTGAAATTCAGGACCCAGAATGACAGATGAGGGTAGCTAGCACCCTTCTAAGTTCGAAAAATTTTCTAACCTTTTAATTTAAAATTGGGGAGGGGGGGTATTACATATACTACATACTAAAAGCCAATCATCTAGCAATGAATGATAGTGCCAAAATTTGAGGTGTCATCCCATTGTGATATGATTTCATGTTTCCCCCAAAATAATGGACTGCCTTATATAAAGTTATATCATAGTGTGATGGAGCTAATGTCACAACAAGTATCAAAGTGAATGTGATGGGTAATTTATTTGAATGGTGATGGAGCATTTACTTAGACCATTCCAATTTCTATCAAGTCCAACAATATTTGAAATTGGCCAAATTCTTACGTGGATTGAAAATGAAGCTTGAAGTTGCAATTTGATGGACCTAATGGCATAGGAAAATAAATAATGAATGGAGGAGTTTCATTGAAGAGGAATGCATGAGGTGTTAGTGTAACATTAAAATAATGAGGCATTCAAATTTCAAATTCAACTAGTAGTGTAATGTGAGAAAAATAGAGACAAATGTCTTCCAGTACAATCAATGTGCATAGTAGTTGATAGTTTATAAAACTACCTTTATTTCAACTCAAATCCATAGACATAGACACCCACCCCACTCATTATTCACCTTATGCTTTTCTTGGATTGAAGAGTGAGGTGTCGCAGCTGGGAATCAGGTACTAGGATATGGATGGAAGGATCTTTTTGGGAGAGGCAGTGAATGAAGTATTAAGCTAGGAATGATGTATCATGTTGCACCCAAGGTTCGATTTATGTTTGTTAATTTCATCAATCATGATTTAAGTTTTTATTATACTTTTGGAACTGTTTTTAGCCAGCTATTATTTGATGAGTGCTCTTACTTTGTCTTCTTTATTTCATCTTTCCATGACTACTCAATGTGATCTGAATAAAAAAATAATCCCAATGAAAGAATGTTAGATAGCAAATGGGAGCTATAGGTTTTATAGCTATCGATCAACAACTATGAGATGGTGTTGATGTTATGAATTTATAAGCTTATTCCTTTTCAAGGCTTTATAATACAAGATGGGTGTCCTAAGCTTATTCATTTTCTTTGTTACTTTCTCTTTCCCATTTCTTCTTCCCATCTTATTCCAATGCTTTTTGTTTTTGGTGTTCTATTTAGACAAGAAATCTTACATAGTGGAGAATAAGAACAAATATGGCTCAACCATGGTAAACTTTTTGCTTTTTCCCTTTTAGCTATACTTTTCCTAACTATATACTAATTTAACATGTCCTTGCAGATTCTCATCCTGGCCATCATGGTTTCTATCATTTTTGTATCTCTATCTACTGACCGAAAAATTAATTGGTTTAATTTCTATTATCAGTTTTAATATATTGTTGAATTTGTAAAAAATTGACAAAATGATCAAGTACTTTTATGATTAAATTGTTTATTCCTTTCTTATTTTACTAAGTAGTCTGCTTGCTTTTCTGTGAATCAGCACCTTTTCTATTGTACAAAAATGATCAAGTACCTTTTGGTGTTCATTCCTTGCTTTTCGTATATATATGAATTACATTAGTTTATATTTTTAATTAATTAGCCTAATTGGTTGTGTACTTACCTGAAGAAAATTCACTTGGTAGAGTTCTAGGATGTGCAATCATCTTCAATTACTAAGGTTTGCATCCTTTAATCTTATTATTATTATTATTATTATTATTATTATTATTCCAATGCAATTTTGTGAGAAAATGAAATTAAGATTGTTTTGGTTTCAAATACATTATACTATATTTGACAAATGATATGTAATTCTAATTCTTACTTTTCACATCTTGACACATGAATGTACAATAGTTTATATTTTAGTTTCGATTAGGTGAAATGAAGTCCAATGTTTTAATTGTGATGGACTAAAGAGTGTATATTTGAACATGCTAAAACATGTGTTACTAATAATTGAATTTTAGATTTTTTTTTATCATTCGAATATGAAATTTTAATTATGTTGAAATTTTACTTGCACTGGCACATGATAAAGATAGATTCCTTCAAGATTTTGAATAAATATTTTATGATAAGATATTAGAGTTATTTAAAGATATGGAGGATTTTCATAAGCTAATGGTTAGTAGTCCATTATTAGCTAGACACCATTATCTAACATTTCAAATAGTTAGTTTTGTCTTTCATTGATAACCCAACTACACTACATCTTCCATATATAATGTGATGAGTTTGTTTACTTTTACGGTGACAAATTTTGAAAATAATGGAAGAAAAGTGCTTAAATGTACTTCTAAAAAGGAGAATGCCACATTTAGAAGTGACAACCATCATCTTCCTCTCAAGTAAGCAAAACAATTGCACAATTTTATGAAAAAGTCAATTACGATTCCTTCAATTTTTTCATGTGATGATAATTATGGTATTTGATGGATTAGGAAGAAAGCAATTGAGTGTTGCAAGTGGTAATATGGGTTTATAGGAGAAGCATATGAGTGTGCCTAGCAATAGTTCAATTAATGATACTCCAAATTTGTCAATGGCAAATGGTGGTTTATGGCGATGAAGCAAAAAACTATCATAAAAATATGGCAGATGGCGTTGCGGGTTATAGTGGAAGCCATGATGGACTAAAACAAACAAACACACACACACACACACACACATATACAAATACATAATGCATAATCAAAGCCACAAATACACAATCAAAGTTACAAAAAGGACAAAAAAACATGGCAATCCATGATTAAAGTCACAAAGACATAGTGTCAACGTAAATTTTATATGATATATTAAAAACTGGTCATCCAGTAAGTGTTGTCGAAATCTGAGGTGTCATCCCATCGTGATTTCAGATTGCCCCCAAAATGTCAAAATTGATTATAGTATTGGGTTATAGCTTGTGTTTTGTGATTCCAGTTGGTGGTTCTAGCAACTTTTCAAAAATAGGTGTGATGAGTTGTTGCCTCCAATTTGTTGGACTAAATTCCATCAAGTGTAATGCAATGGATTTGAATTAGTTTCTAGATCTCATTGCAAGAGATGCAAGCTTTATTTCCCACTTTGTACCATTGCACTTATTGCTTCCAGCAAATGCACATGTACAATCCTATGGACTTGCAATGCAGCTTAAGTCAATTTTCAAATGAGTGTATTAATTACTGAAGAAGTGTTATGCTTGAAATTGACCAATGTTACATTTGTGCATTTAGCTTAATGAATTAATACGTGGCACCATGACAATGAATAGCAATTCCCCCTAATATACTGGAATCAGTTTTAGAAAGTTTAGAAGTGCAATGCAATAAAACATGTATAGCTTTTCTCTCATCTAACTCATTTATTATGATGAGTTTAGAGTTCTAGATTTTGATGTGCCCCATTTATTAGATGATGCAAAGTAAAATTTGTTTGAATTTTGAATTTGATCAAATTGAAGGATGCAAAAGGTGGCATGCAGATGATGCAAATGGCACAACAAAAATCAAAGTGAGATCTCCTTTACAAATGAAATAACGATTGACATGCAATACCAATATAGTAGCATCATCTAACATTATAATAGCAGGGCATTCAAATTTCAAATTCAAATAATGTAATGAGAGAAAAAAATAATGACAAACACTCTTTTGGTACAATTAATAGGCATAGTAGTTCATTTTTAGTTTATAAAACTCGCTTCATTTCATCTCAAATCCATAGACGCATGCACATACTTATCCGCTCACTCCTCGCCTTCTATTTTTCTTGCTTCCCTCATGGGCCACCTTTCTTTGCCACTCCCTCTTTCCCCTTACCACCCACTACATCGTAAAATGAAAACTCTTATCCCATATTTGAATGCAAACGTCCTTTACAAAGTTAAACTATAAATACATTGCTACTAATTGGACATGGAGAACTTGGACTTCTAGTGAAACCAAAAGCTTTCACAATTAAATAGAAGGATTATTTTAAACACAAAAAGAAAGAGAGTTTAAGTTAGACCATGAGAGGTGAGTATGTGACTGTTTATATTTGTTTTATTTTTGTCTTTTTTAATTCAAATCTTTCATCTTCCTCTTCTTTGATGATTTTCCCCATTTTTTTTCCTATTACCATTTCATGTGCTTAAATTTTATTTTGAATATATTAGTTTATATGAGATTGGTCAAGTATTTTTACTCTATAGAATAGAGTAACCATGAACTAAGTTTGAAATACAATGAAGATATATTTTGCTTTATGAGTTTACTTTATTTTGGCCCTTGAATATAAGCTTAATTAGTACTATTAGTGTAGCATTCTGAAGTCGGATTCATAATTTTGGTTTATGCCTCCTTCTACCCACGAAAGAATCATCCTCATAATACTTAGCACAAAGTAAACTAGGATGGCAGGTAAGAATTCATCTTTGGTTGGGATTCTTTTTGTTACTAAAAAGACAATTAAAAAAGATATTTTTTACTTTTATATCTTCAGCAAATGGTGATTTAAAAAGAGACAAATCAAAACTTGGTACCAACTATGTAATCTGCATAATTTGACATACGTTTCTTTTATGTGATTTGTAGTAGTTGTGTCAAAACATTCAAATTGAAAGGGTTTTTTTATGATAATATCCTCTAATCTCAACTATAGAGATAGAGATAATATGTCTTTCAAAATTGACAGCAAGTTTCAAGGTTAATTATGTATGGAAATACCTTAAGTAGACACTTTAAATTTCCCATGTTCTTTCTATGTTTCACGTAGTTAATAGAGATACTCTATGGACTTTATACTACATTTTTATATATTTAGTTCTTCTCATAATGCTATAAAAGAATATGATCTGGAATAATTTATATGTATTAAGAAATTTGAAATTCAAGATTTGTAGTGCCTTTTTCAAAGATTGATTCATTCTGAATTTTGTATAGAGTAATATTTTATATTTGTCTCAATTGACTTTATATAGTCGGCAAGGGACTACATCCAGGGATATTATTCAAATATTAAGTAGGATGTCCTATAAAGGCTTGGATGACCAAGTAATGAATTTAGTATTGATGATAAAAGAAATTGCATATGGGGATTATTGATAAACAGTTTATATATAGTTGCAAGATATTATTCAAATCAGTGTTGTGAAAACCGGCTCGAACCGGTCTGTTGAACCAGTAAACTGGTAAACCGGTCAACTAGCCGATCCGAGTTAAATAAAAGACCGGGTAAGCAACTAAACTGGAATGAACCGGATCAACCCGACCGGTTTCTCATAAAACTGGCGACTTGGCCCTACTCCTTCAAACCGGCCGAGTAATGCTTTTCCAAAATAAGCATCAAACATTTAAAAATTTTGACTAACAAAAGTTTTAGACTGCATTTTTGGGCCCAATTAACAAGCCATTGGAAGCCCATATTTCAAAAAGCAAGTTGGCTTCAATCTGTACGCACAAGAGGCAATCATCTATATTTATAATGAGACAACTTCTTTCCAACTTTTCTTCCCGACGATGTGGGACTTCATTTCCCCTGCAGTTTGCTAGTATGAGCTTTATCTATCCCACCTACATAACAAGCGAGGCTACAATCTGATCTGATCTCTTTGTTGCCAAACCATATTTATAGAATGTATATTCATGAATTGATTTGGTGTTGGTCTCTAGTATGAGGACAACACATATGGCAATACCAGGCGCAGCTTCTCCAGCAACTATGCGATTTTCCATTGCTCATCCTTCATTATGTTTGGTCATATAAAATCACTTGCACTCTGCAAACCCCTCATGCAACGAAAGCTGAGATCATTGTGAGGCATATATAAATATTATTATATTATATAAACATTCAATAAAGTATATATGCCTCACTTAGTGATGCATATGGCACCAGCATAAATATTATTTATATTTTATATTGTATATGCATCATCAGGTTATGTATTATTATATAGTTTTTATACTTATTTAATCATTTTCGGTTCAACCGGTTGAACCAATGACCCATTGACCCAATACCTTGGCCGAGTCGAGTACTGGGTCGAGTTTTAAAACTATGATTCAAATATTAAGTTGGTTGTCCTATGGGCAAGTTAGTTCCCAATTTCACACTATGGAATTTGGCCATGCATGGTCAATGGAGTCAATCTTGGTTGTTAACTACTATGTGTCTAATTTTTTATTTTTATGTTGGTGATGGAAGACATTTGTTAAGAGGTCGGATGCATGTCATACTAGAAAAAAATTATGTAGTAGTTTCTTTTAGGAGTTGCAGTTATCATGCTCTGGTTTTGGTTTTCTATTTTATCTTTAAAGGTGTAGTATAGATATATAATGTGCATAAACTAATTCTCCTCATGACCTTTCTATGGCTAAGCTTGAATAATTTATCCAAAAAGGTGATATTTGTTAGAACTTTGTGAAATTCCTTCAACATTTTGTAGAGATTATATTGACATTGTGATTGAAAATGTGATTTTCAAATATACACATAATAATAAAATTAATGCATCTCATGAATGAATGGTGCGTATGTTTTGCTAAACATGGCAGTATTCTAGCAACAATAAATAACGGACTGATTTGGGATTGTAACACCCTAAGTCTTAACCTAGTACTACTAGTATTAGGTTAATCCTTAAAACATTACCTCTTGGTCTCATTCTTTACTTGAAAATACTTAGCGGAAATATGGGTAAAATTTTTCTTTTTGGAAAACCAAAGTGAGAGCCACGCATGATTCTTTGATCGGGAATTCATACAAGTCATATGAGCAAATTATAATAAAACACATAAATAACATGGATACATCAACTGGTTATATATATAGATAATGTGCCTACCAAAAGGCAGGACTATTCAGTACATAGAAGAACGAAATACAACTGAAAAGCAAGTACAAGGAAACCATGAAAGCAACACCCATACCCGTGTGCACCTAGAGTAGACAACCTCATATACAAAAGAAGGTTTCTCCTCAACTATGTGGCCTGTGTGCACTAGCTACTACCCATCCTATGCACCTACTCCTACTGGTCCAAGTACTGAGGGGTGGAATCGATCCACTGGCGAATCTCGGTGGGGGTGGTCGTGCGAATCATTGGAGCGTGTCCACCGCGGCGAGGGCGCATGGATGGCCTACGAGCCAACCTCGGCTGAACCACTGTCTCCTCACTCCCGGCTCTCATCGGTGGAGGAGCGGGGCTGGCGCTCCAACTGTACATGTGCGAGGGCGGGTCTTCTGATGGATCCATCTCCGAATACTGAGTCCGGGGCACGTACTCCGGGTAGTCGCGTACGGCTGACGCCTCGGGCTGCATGCGGAGGATCTGCTCGTCGCGTAGTCTGACTCGCTCAAAAATCGTGTTATGATGGTAGAAAGCAGTCGGGGTGAAGCGGTAGCTCCGTACAGGGTGCGCGAAGGGTCGTCCCATAAACATAAATACTCTGACAGTGCAGCGACCCTCAAAATGATATGACTCGAGTGCTGGGTCATGGTGCAGCTCCCATGTTGGGGTGTCGATGAAGAGTACGAAAGTCGCCATCTGAAGATGTGATGGAAGAAAAGAGAGGGAATGAGAATCTTCTAAAAGAATTCTCAGTAGGGTAATCCCTAACTAAGTGACATCATCACATCCTCAGGAACCTTGGGTTTCATTTCTAAAAAGGTGCGTATGCATGTAAACTTCCTTTAAGTTAGTTTTCTAAAGTATTAATTATCCAAGGTCCATCATATTTTACAATGCGTCTTATGACTAAACATGGAATACACTAATGATATGAATGCATCATAAAGATAAGCTAATCAACAAAGTCACAAAAATGGTATAATAGTGGCATAAGTTGACAGGTATAAATCTCATAATAACTTCCTTAGTTTTTCATAGCATATGTGACATTTCAACTTTAACTTTATCTCATGAGGCCACCCTAAAACATCTCTAGGTTATGAGCTCATACCTTAACTAGTCGTCACTAGTTCTTACTTATCCTGTGATAAGCGTAACATACATAATCCCGACTTAAAGTACGGGCTAGGGGGCAAATTAAGGATCACCTCTTAGGGTCATTTCCTCTTTGAAACGCTCTACTAGCAACTAGTGCATAGTAGTATTGTCCGCTTTGGCAAGCTCTATGTCAATACCCTCACGGATTTGTTTTCTTAGGGGTGCTCGGCTAAACCGGTGTCACCCAAGAAGGCGTCTCAGTGTTGTGTCACATTTAAGTTCTCATGATTTTCAAAAAGACCTTTTTCTAAGTTCCTCAAATTTGATGGAAATTGGCAAAGATGACTACTGTAGACCGAATTTCCTCAAATTTGCTTATGCCATGAAAACATATAGGAAATACACAAACATTTCTTATGGGGTATAGCATATCATCATATAAAACTTCTTCATAGCACATATCAAACTTATCATAGATAAAGCTCATGTATCATATATCATAAATTAAGCATCATAAAAACTCAAGACTTTTTAATGTCTTATGCATTGACCCTTAAGGTCCTTAACTCACGTTCTAAGTTATTAATCATCAAACCTAATCTCTTGGGTACCTAAGAGGTTTATAACTAAGTATTTCTCACCTTACACTATGATCAAGAATATCTCTAAACCTCAAGGATATAGAATTTATAATCCTAACTTTATGGGTCCCTAGGAGTCACAACAGTGACCCTTTCGAAGTCCGATTTGTTCCTAAGGCTTCAAGATCAAGTCCTAAACCATTTATGAGGCATTCCTACACATTTAAACTAATTTAAATCCATGATTAGCATTATAAACCTTGCTGGACAGAATTCATAAAATTCAAACATTAAAGGATCTAGAACTCTCAAATTAATTCTTTTCTAGTCTCTAACTTATCTTGTCTTCCACATATGAGTCTTGACATTATTTTTACTCAAACATAAGCATATTATCATCATTAAAACAGCACATATAGTGGCAAATAAGTAGCAAGGCAGAACCGAAATGTGCATCTCCATAAAAGGTATAGAACATAATTTTTCAAGCACATAGAATACTAGTTTCTCTTGGAACCTTTTTAGAACTTTCAAAACTCATTTATAAACACTTTTATCTTTCAAAATCATAAAAATGCTTAAGAGGGCAGTGGCTAAATCATTTTCATCTCAAGAGGTCCTAAATTCATAAAACTTAATTCTACATATTTCTTATACTCACATAAGCTTAGGAAAATTATAAAACATAATTTTCAATACTTGGAAACCTTAAAACCTCTTAAGGCCGAAATCTCAACTATGGAAAATAAATATTTTAGACCTTTGTTTGAGACCACAATGGGCAAGTCCTTGAGCTCTAGGTTCATTAAAGTGATGGCATAAAGATAAACATGCTTATGCACTTGTTTTAGCTTTTGTTAGAAAGTAAAGTGAGAGCATAAAATAAATATGAGATGCATCATATTATTATCTTTGATATTTAGGTGAAAACTTGAAATGTAAACATGATAATGCATAGCGAAATATAAACATGATAATGCAAGTTCTTTTATTATCTTGGTACTTAGTGATAGCAAGGAAAATAAACATGATGTGCAAGACATAAAAGTAAACATGATGCAAGGTTCATTTTATGGTTAGCTAGAGCTCTTTCAAGACTTTAACAAGATAACAACCCGACACATATCTCATTACAAAGAGAGCTTTAGAGTTCTTGAACCAAGTTCTCAAATGAACCATGAGGTTCTTGAACATCATCATCAAGCTCAAAATAAATAAACTTTCAAAACAAAACAAACAAAATCTCAAGGATCAAAATACCAAAACCGAAAACCTTACAAGAGAAAAAGAATGTGAAACTAAGTCAAGTTCTTTATTAAATACCCAAAACCCCTATCTAGAGAAAGATCTCTAGAACGTGCCGGCCAACTTTAAGGTTGACAAGGGTAGGCTTGGGCTTTTAGAAATCCTTAGATTAATTTTCTTAAGTTGAAAAACCATGTGAGCTAGATATCATATAGATGAAGTCATAAGAAAAGGAAAACTCAAGCTTTAGAGGTTTCTTTGAGATGAACACAAGGTCATCATCTAGAAACTCTCATCATCAAGCTATCATGCTCATGATCAAGGCCAAGTGGCCGAAATGAAGAAGAAAAGAAAAACAAAGGAAAGTTTCAAAAAGAATCCAAGAGAAAACTAGAGAAAACACATTCTTGAGCAAAACAAGTTTGAAAAGCAAATCCCTACCTAAAGTGAAGACACAAAGCTTGAACTTTTGAAAAGAAAAACAAGATGATGAGCTCCTCCTTGGGGATTGATAGTTTCGGCCAAGAGGAAACAAGAAGGTTGGAGTTGTGTTTCAAGTGAGGTTGTGTTTGAGGTGTGATGTTTGAGAGGTTTGATGATGGTTCAAGGCTATGGGGTGGTGTTTCAAGGTTGAGAGATGATGAAGAGATGAAGAGATGAAGATGAAAAGAAAGGAAGAACTCTCTTGAAACTTGAGAGAAAAATAAAGAACTCAAGAAAGCTTTAGGAAAACTTGAAACTTACCAAATGAACTAAGGTGTTTGCATGTGTTTCTAGGCAAGGTATTTATAGAGAATGAAAACAAATGAAGGCTCAAAGAGGAGAGGAAGAAGCCGTGTGGTCTTGGAGGGAAAGGAAGAGAAAATATCTCTTACACAAGGTCATTCAAGCATGGTTTGAAGTATGGAAGCTATGCTACAAAGTATGGCTTGATGTGAGTTAATTTCCTATCAATTTTTGATGAAATTAGGCTTCTACAAACAATGCATGGCTGGAAATTTTCCAGCCACATATAAATGGAGAAAATGGGCTATTTTAATTAGTTATTTACTTGAAAAATTAAGCTTGATTGAAAGTTATGACAAGGTATAGTGTATATGACTTGAGGTATGTCCTTGGAGTATTGAAAACTTGAACATGTGATGCATATGGGGAGGGAGGGGCTTCGGCCAAACTTGGCAGCATGGGGGAGTGAGGTTTTGATCATCTAATTGTGTGTTAATGATAGGTTTGAGTGTGTATTAGCTTAGGTACAAGGTTAGGAATAATTAAGCTTAAGTTTAGGCGACTAAGAATGTGATTTAAGGATTTTATGATAAGATTAGGAGTGCTCATACATCATTAAAGAATTTTAAACTCATTTATGAATAAACAATGTGTAATACAATTCCATAATTTAAGGAATTGGAGAGAGGAAACACTATTCAAGATTCCATGACTAGAAATCTTGAAATTAAAATATGATTTTAAGTTGTAATTAAGCACTTTTAGGTTCTAATCAACTTTGATAAATTATTTTGACTCAAGATTAATTAAGGAAATTAATTAACCTTTGATTAGAGCCTAATATTGCTTAGGTTTGCTTAATCACGCGATTAAGCGTAAAAACACGAAACTATGGGCAAAACCGTAATTTTGCACTAATTTCGCCCGGGACCTCCGGGACCAAAACTAAAGTCATAAACTACATAAAAACGTCTTTTAAAATCATCTGGAGAAGTTTCGGGTTCATCCGGCACTTGCAAACGAGTAAAACACCGCAGGGGCGTTTTGGTCGTTTTGACCCGAAAACTCGAAAAACGAGATTTTCGATCCCGTGAAGGTACACAAGTCATCTAATCCCCTTCCAATATTGAGTTTGCCCTTCGAGTACTGTCGAACTGGCTTTCCTCGAATTCCGAACTGAACATGACCTCAGGGGCATTTTGGTCATTTTTACTCTAACAGAAAAATCGGAGCGTTACAGGGATGATTTTTAATAAGCATGGTTCTGATTGAGGTCATCAAACTCCATTGTGGCTAGCTACAGTTATAAATAGAATATGATAGCAAATACAAAAGGTATCAATAATTGGTGATCTTTTTTCCAATGAAAATAAAAAAAAATCATTTCAAGAAACTTTGTATAATAATGTTAATTTATTAATTAAATAAAATAAATCCATCTTCTCTCAGATTTTATTAATCCATATCTTAATAAAAACTTACACTTTTAATAATGAGTTGTTATATTAATGAATTTATAGGAATTAATGGTACTCAAAATAATTTATTTAATAAAAAATTGATAATTATACTTTGTATTTATATAATTATTTCATTCTACATAATTTTAATTTTATAATATTTTAATTCAAATTGATATAGTTATTTTATTTTTGACGGTTTATATTTTTATCATATACTATTTAATTCTACTTTTATAGTTTTTAGATTTATGAAATAAAGTAAAAAAATAACTAAATTATATTATATGTATTGCTGATGTGACTTTTAATTGAATAGGCCTTTTGAAATTATCAATAAACTTTTAATTTTTCTACAATATTGTGGATCAATATAAGCAAATTTTCTTAGTTTTTGATTGATCAAAATATCATAAGTCTGATAAAAAATAATGTGATAATATAAGTAATGTTCACATATTTATATTCTATTTTGTAACTGATGTTAATATCATCTTAAATTATTATAATAGCTTATGACGAAGGAATAATTAAGAATATTATTTCTTCAAACAAATATAGTTCTAATACAATCTCTAAGTATTATTATTTTTTAAAAATTCTATTTGTACTAATAACAAATATTGTTATCAAAATAGAGTTATTAGTTGTTATCATTTGTGCACCTTACACAGATTGTGCAGACATGTAGCAATTCAGCTACATACATTTGCTTCGTTTAATTTTAATTGAACATTTATTATGGAGAAATTGAAAAATGACTGAATTATATTATTATGGTTTAGATATATATTATTAGAGTTAGTTAGTCAGTTATAGATTAATTAAAATAATTAATTAGTTAGTTATAGAACAAGCAAGTTAGTTAGTTAGTTTTCTGAGTTTTATGTTTTGTCATTCTCAGTTCTCGAATACCATTATGTATATATACCATTTCACTCATTAATAAAATCATCTGTTTACATTCATTGATGCTCCATGTAATATGGTATCAGTGGAAATGACACTCAAGTTCTTAAGTCCTCCCGGCTTCTGCGTTCTTGTTTTTTTTTTTCTTTCATTTTTCATTACTTTCTTTCTCCTTAATCTCCTTCATCTTGGTTCTTGAGTTTCAACCAGCTTGCTCAGTCTCAAGACCCTTATTTCTTGCATTCTTTCGACCACCCAAGATTGGTTCTAGTCACCCAACCTCTGACTGAGTTGAACTACAACTCATGGTCGTGCTCTATGAAGATGGCGCTTAATGGCAAGTGCAAATTGTGTTTCATGGATGGAACACTTCCTCGCCCTGCAACTGGTTCCACTCCAAAAATTCTTGCAGCCTGGGAATACAACAATGACATGGTTTCTTCATGGATTCTCAATTGCTTCTCTAAAGATATTGCTAAAAGTGCAATATATGCAAATTCTGCAGTAACATTATGGAAGGATTTGAAAGACCGATTTGGGCAAGCTAATGGCCCTTGATTGTTTCAATTAAAGAAGGCTATGATGAGTTTATCCCAAGATTCTATGACAGTTAATCAATACTTAGTCAATTTTCCTTTTGCAAAACTTAGTCAATATATGTTAGATCCAAGGATTCCACATGAACAAGCTCTTCACCACCTGTTGCGCTATATTAAGTCATGTCCAGGCCAAGGCCTTCTTTTCTTTGCAAAATCAACACTGAACTTGTCTGCTTTCTCAGAAGCTGACTGGGGTAGCTGCTTGGATACAAGAAGAACAACAAAGAAGCAACCAACTGTCAGTAAGTCTAGTACAGAAGCTGAATATCGTGCATTGTCTCGTGTTTCTAGTGAAATAACATGGATAACACAACTGCTGTCTGAATTTGGTTTCAAGGTGCCCCCTGCTAAAATTTTCTATGACAATCAATCAGCCATTTACCTCTCTTCCAACCCTACTTTCCATGAATGTTCAAAGCACATTGAAATAGACTGCCACTTTGTTCGAGACAAAGTGCTAAAAGGATTGATCAAGCACATTCATGTCAAGTCTCAACACCAATTAGCTGATATATTAACTAGACCTCTACATGCTTCTCAATTTCGTTTTCTATTATCCAAGTTGGGTGTATTAGACATATATCTCCCAACTTGAAGGGGGGTATTAGAGTTAGTTAGTCAATTATAGATTAATTAAAATAATTAATTAGTTAGTTATAGAACAAGCAAGTTAGTTAGTTAGTTTTCTAAGTTTTCTGTTTTGTCATTCTCAGTTCTCGAATACCATTGTATATATATACCACTTCACTCATTAATAAAATCATGTGTTTACATTTGTTGATGCTCCATGTAATATATATATATATATATATATATATATATATATATATATATATATATATATATATATATATATAACATGTTATCATAATAATTATTACTCTAATCATATAACTCAATTTGCATATAATATAATAAACATTCCCATGCAAAGCAGTTAGAATACTAGCTATTATAACAAAGTCAATTATCATGTAATACTTATCACGTGCAAGTTTTTAATTTTATTGATCACTTAGATGAGGCATCAATGATATTGTTTTTTATAATTATTTTATTTTTATTTTTATTTTTACTCATACTCTATAAATATAAACCTTCTCCCCGCTTATTTCTTCACCGCTCATTCTGATTAATTCCACCACTTTTCAAATTATTGTTCTTTCTTCTTCTTAAAAAAAATGGATCCAAATAAATTAAATTTAAATTCTTTACCTAGTTACTTACAAAATATTAACCTCTCTCAAAATTCAAGTATTTAAAATTCTCAGTCTTTTGATCCTCAAAATCCAAATTCTACTTTTCAAATTCTAAATTTATTTCAAAATTCTAAATTTAGTTTGAATATAATATTTTAACTACTTTAAGTTTTTATTTGCAATTAATTTTGTTTGAAAGATGTTTTTAATAAAAATATTAAAACATGTTTTTCAATAAAAGAATTTTTGCTACTCAACAATCAACATTTGATATCCCCTATTTTCATCAAGTTGAGGATAGCCTCTAACTTACTTTAAATTTTAAAAACATAAAACAAATTTGATAAATTTAATTTAATTTAGTTTATATGCTCTAAATGTTGTAAACTAATGAATTTCCTTTTAAAAAGGTCAAATTATTCTAAGTAATTACTTGCGAGATATAAGTCCCATTTTATGAAGCTATTCGAGCAACATCATTCAGGATTGAGAAGCTATGACGTGCATGACAAATCCCAACTAATTTTTTACTAAGTAAAGAATTTACATTTAATTGATTTTGATCCATTTTTATTTTTCTTTTTTATAGAAGAATACTGAACTATAATTTGTGTTGAAATAAGTTGAAAAGTGATGGAAAGGATCAAAATGAGTTGCGAGGAAATAAGTGGGAGAAGGTTTATATTTGTGGAGTATAAATAAAACTAAAAAAAATAAATAATACCATTGATGCAATGGATAAGTGATTTGTAAAATTAAAATTTACTAGCACATGACAAGTGTTACCTGATTCCCGATTAGTTAGGATGCCTCGTTGCTTCTCGATTCCGAATAATGTTGCTCCAATAGCTTCATAAAATGGGACTTGTATTTGGTGAATAGTTACTTAGAATGATTTGACTTATTTTGAAATTTCATTAGTTTGCAACATTTACAGCACACGTAAATTAAATTGAATTAAATTTATTAAATTCATCTTGTGTTTTTAAATTTTAAACTGAATTAGAAATTATTTTCAATTTAATGGAAATAGGTGATATAAAAAAGAGGTATGATTATTCTATAAGTCCCTATAGTTTCACTCAATTTTTAATTAGTTCCTATAATTTAAATTTTTTTTAATTACATCCCTATAATGCATGATATTTTTCATTCAAGTTTCTGTCATTATAAAACATAAAATATTTCATTAATATTCCATCTCTCTTTTTACCCTATTGTAGAAACAGAGTATTCAATGAATATTCTTTTTTTTTTTTTGTAACAATAAGGACCAAAAAATCTTGTACATTATAAGAATCTAGTTAAAAGATTTTAAAATATAGAAATCTAATTAAAAATTGAGTGAAACTACAGAGATATACAAAATGATTAAACTTTTTTTAAAAAATTAACATGAAAAACTTATTGATTTTTTCAAACTTGAAAAGCATGTGGAAGCAAACTCATGGTCTTTTGTTGGAGAAAATAATCCAGTGTTATCGTAGCTTAACCCTTTTTCTATGACACAATACTGATATGGAAAATAGTGTTACAGAAAATGAGATCCGAAGCGTGCCTCTCTATTGGAGTCAAGATGCTCTTAATACTAAATTAAAGTATAATATAAAAAAATATAATAAATATTAAACATGGTAAATAACCATGAACGAAGTATGTAAGCTTACAACTTGAATTTTATCTTTATGTTTTAGTTTTAAAAAATAATCATAACAAATAATTAAGAGAGAAAAATTGTGAATAAAAAAATAAGGAACGGAAAAAATGGAAGACATGTAGAAAATATGTAATGAATAGTTTGTGGATTAATACTTGTGATTAGGGATGGCAAAACGGACTAAGTCTGTCAGATTGGTCCATTTACCTGTCACTTTTTTATGGAAATACAACCCACCTCTTACTTGCTATTTTTTTTTTTTTGTTATGGAAATTCAACTCACCTCGTTATATGACCAACCCGCAGCGAGTTGAAGTAGGTTGATAAAAATAGCTAAAAGCTAATCAAAATCAACTTAGTCCACCAAGTAGTCATTTTTTGACTAGACGGATTAATATTTTCAACTCAAATAACTAAAATAGGTCAATTCACCATCCAATTTTATGATCAATCCATGACGGTGTAGGACAGATGGACCTACCATGCCTCGGTTGCCAACCCTACTTGTGATGGACCATAGCTATAGCAAATTCAAGTGCAACCAAATGAATTTGAAATACATTTTAAAATTTTCAAAAAGCTAACTTACATAAAACAGCAAGTTTTCATATTTATTGGATAGAAGAATAGCTCACACGAAGCCAAATGTCAAAACTTTCCTTAAAATTTTATTAATAGATAGATCAGATAATGAGTTTAATTTCGATACAATGAGATTATAAAATTACATTGTCATTCAATCAAGTTTCTATTTTTTTATTATTTTAAGTAGTAGGCGTAGAATTTAACCATATTTATGATTAAATAATTATGTATAATTTTTTTTTAATATAAGTGCTTTCAAATTAAATTCACAGGTAATTATATATTTTGTTTGACTCCATCTGATTAGGTAAGTATATAGTGGCAGAAGAAGATCAAGAAAAACTATAGAAAGTAAATGTTAATGAATTTGAGATTAATGTGATATATTGTTATTTGATTCATCTAGTGGACGCCATTTTATAGCATAAGATTTAGTCCTTGTTAATGTTGTTTTCGTTTGTCTCAGGCTGTGGGATGTTCTTTGACCCAGTCAAAGAAGTGCCGCTTGAAAGGGGACGATGATAAGTATGGTACGGCCAAGCAGTAGAAAATTACCAGCTAAAATATAGTGGTGGGTGAAGTGCGCATCAGAAATGATAAACATCCACCACTATGCTTACACTATATATATTAAGTTAAAAGATATAAATTAATATAAAAAAAAATATAAATTAATATGTAAAAAGTAATAAATTAATATGTAATATTTTTTTCATATTTATTAATAATTTTTTATATATTAATTTATAAATTTTAATTTGATTTAAGTACATAGTATGAATGCAGTGGAGGATGTGTATCAACCCTTTGTGCGCATGAACCCAAAGAAAGTCAAGGCAAAGACCCCTTTTGACTCGAGAGAACTAGGAATGGATGGGCGAAAACGAATGGCGAGGTGCATTAAATTGCGTGCCCTCTTCACTTGGTTGCACCCATTTTCTGTCTTTTATTACCATTGCAGAGTAGGTGTAGAGTGGGGGACTACTTCAATCAAGTTTCAAACAAAATAAATGGATTTGGAAATAAGAAGTCTCATTACTACATGAAAATTCAAATGCTTTACCACATACATAATTTCATAATTTTCCCAGGTGTATTTGATGAGAACAATAATTATTGAATTTCAGTGCTTGTATTATTATTTTGGTTATTAACTGCTTTTATTCTATATTATTAGACCATATTACTCCTATTAAAATATAAATTTATATGATCTCAATATTATTAAATAATGAACATAATAAATTATATTAGAGGTAATATTGAAAATAAAAATTTTAATGGTTCTTGATACAAGAAATGGAGGTATATTTTACAACTAAAAATATTAAAAAATGGATAGATAAATTGAAAAGAGGGAGTAACATGTTTTTCGAGTCGTGAACATATTTTATTGAGATACTTATGCATCACCCACAAATCAATTAATCCTAAATGATGATGATGCATAGTTAGAAAACCGATCATGTTAGCCAACCCTCGATGTACTTAGAAAACCGATCAAATTTAAGTTTTGAGTTTGTGGATTCAACTAAAATTTATTTGACTTCTATTCATGTTTAGAATTGAATACTTTTGCCAACCCTGGATGTCGCTAATACTGTTGCCTAAGACTCTCCCATTTATTTAGTTTGCTCCTATGTTAAGATGGTTGATTTATTAATCATAGCTTGCATGAAAGACGACAGAGGAAAAAGTGAAAATAATGATCACTGCAACAAGTGGTACGGATTGATGGGCCCTTTGTGAGGGGTATTGTTGCAGAGAGAAAATTTAGAGAGAGATTCTGCGCAGAAGGGAAAACATGCATATGTTGGCAGAGAGGGCCACGAGAAGCAAGAGCCACAGAAAAGGACACAACATGTACAGGACAAGATGCTTAAAGATCCATAGACATTTCTCCATCATCACCGCTCCTATTTCCAACCTACTGTTCAGTTCTACAGTGTGTATGATGCAATCGGCAAATCCAATAGATACAATAGCTCATACCTTCTTGCTGCTACAACACTATAGCTTTCTACCAAGTTCTTTATTATATTCTACTTTGCTAGCTAGCTGGTACTTTTGCTATGTGCATGGCTCTTAACAATTGTTGTTAGGGGTTTGTGTAAAAATAAGAAAGAGGGAATAGGATAAGAGCTGAGTTCAGTGATTGCATGGCTTATTGGATGCTGGCGTGACAGTTTGAGCATTTTTCCATCTATAGGGTACCTCTTCTCTGTGTCTTTAATTTGAAGGCTGTGATTTGTTAAGGGTGGACAAAGACAGGTCATGGCGCTACTCTGCAAACAACAGCCTATGGATGCGTCCTGCAATTACATCTCCCCCCAGCTTTGTAATTAAACTTTGACTTCTGGTTCTAGGATGATCCCTTGCATTTGAGTCCATCTCAAATCTAATCAAAGTGTTGTTGACTGTGCTAAGAATCAACAATCAACAATCTAATATATATTTGAGTTCCACGCTAGCCAATTGTACGAAAGTCTCTATGCATGCGTAATCACATCATAATTTTTGTTAAATAACTTCTGTAAGAGGGCTGTGCGTTAGCTTTCGTCACATGGCCAAACTCATCTAAATTTTTTCATAAAAGTAAAAAAACATCTAATATACATTAGCATAGCTGCAAATATGAAATTGTTTGATGAATGGTGGACATTCTTTTTATTATTATTATTATTATTATCAATCAAGTATAGAATTTATTTTACTCACTTAAACCATTTATAAGACCAGATAAAAAGAATTTGGCTCTTACTTTTAGAGAGTAAAGTGATGTGATTATCTTTGAATCAATAAAATTAGATATAAGAGTTTTTTCACTCTATTGATTTAAGAGTAGAATAGCCCACTTTACTTTTTAAATATGATAGGAAAAAATGGATAAAAAATTATTTATATATGAGACTAATTCTTATATGATAACAAATCATAAAATTGTAAAAAAGCAAAACGACTTTTGAATTGAAAAAAAATTAAGGAATGAATTGAAATGTAATTCCATAAAATTCAATTCTTTTAGTTTTGAAATCCTTTCATTTTTTAAGGATTTGATGGAAATAAATTGATTTTTAGATTAAAATAAAAATCGAATCAATTCATCTACTATTTTAATCATTCCAAATAAAATCTAATGGATTTTAAACATAAAAATTTATTTCCAAATCAATTCAATTCCCTTTTTTAAGTCTCTCTAGACATAAAATTTAACTTACAAATCAACTCAATTCAAATAATTTCAAATCAAATAATTTCCTAATTTTAATTATTTTGAACAATACCAAAATTATTTCACATGTTTAGATTTTTGTTTGAACAGAAAGACTCAAATGAGAGTGGTTGCTTATTGCAAAAATGAGAGGAGTAAATCTGAGTTATTGGAGCTTACATAAATAATTAATATTAAAATATAAAATTACACGACATTTTTAAAAGATCATGTGATCATTAATTACCATTAATAAAATTTTTAACCATTTATATATGATTATATAATCTAAATTTACTCCACTCACTCTTACGACAAATCACTCATCTCCGTAAAGTTATCATCTCTTTATTTGAAACTCCAAAATTTTAGTTTGAGCAAAAGTTACAAGAAAGAGACTTTATGTCCAAACTTTGGGCTGAAGCTTTCCATATGAAAGTTCAAACAGCTAATAATCTCTTCACAAAATTACCACTTTGAGAAGTTAGAGCTTGATTGGATAAGATCTTCTTTTAATTTATCTTTTTAATTAAAATCCTTTGAAAAATTATCCAAATATACTAAAAGTAAAAAAAATCATTTTTTTTATTAAAAATCCTTTTATATTAAAAATTATCCAAATAACCTCTTAATAAACTCGTATAGCTGTTTCAACTAATTGCCTACTACCTTCAATCTTCAATCTGTGGTGGTTAGGACATTCTATTATGAATATGTAATCAAAGAAATTTACTTTTAGCCCGACTTAATCCTATACTCTCTTTTTTTTGTCCCTCCCGGCTTCATTGTATTAGTCTTATTGAGGAACGTGTCATTTTTCTTTTCGATGACACTGCTGTCATTTTTTCCTAGGTAGATTTTATAGTCGACATTTTATCTTTATATTCTTTATAAATTATTTATTATTAGCCATAAATCAAATCATTTAATAAAAATAATAATCAAAGGTTCATGATAAATTTTAAATTGAGATCCACCTTATAATTTGTCATTTTTCCTATTCTTTTCATTGCTTGCATTTTGTTTCTTTTATAATTTGTTTTCATTGTCCTCTTTATAAATGTTTTCTTTGCCCCTTTTGTGGTATTTCTTTTTTAATGGTTTACATACACTTGGATATTTAGGTCTACTTTAAAATGAAATATAATACATACTTCAAATTGTAACACTTTTTGTATTAGCTTCTATTATAAAAGATACTATGATATCAATAGCGTTTAGGCAAAGAGATAGCAAATTCATAGGTCGTCAGTTATTTCATAGGGTTAAATATACTTATTTCTTATTTGATTTATATTTAAAATATATCGATTTATAAATATTGGCTGTCACACTTATCCATTAATTGATTTTTTTTTTCACGAAAAGAAGAAAATTATGCTGGCAAGTACATTTACATATACCTGTATTTTACTATTCAACACTATATCATCTTGCACGCAATTAATTCTAGTAAAGATGTGAATCGATCATAAAGGGGTCAGTTAGTTTTTAGGCCATAATTAGAAATATGAAAAATTAAGAAAAATTAATATTAGTATAATTAATAGTGATTTTCTAACGCATTTTTCTAACAAATATAAGGTTATTTTTCTAAATATTGTTGTAATTCGTTTAACGCGTAGATATATACTTGATCACAAGTTCCTATCTAGAACCATGTCATGAGTTCTAAGTTTATGGAGAGAGCGTGTAAGGTCCAGTTATATTTTAAAAAATAAAGTTAAAATAATTGTTGTAATCGTCTTCTCGCACCCACATTAAGAGATTAATCGGATCCATAATCAGGATGTCATGGCCCATGTCGTGAATATTGATATGGTATGAAGGTATAGATACTAGGGGCATTCCCATTGCTCCAAATGGCCACCTGGGGTGCCCTGTGGTAAGCAGCTGAAGTTTAACCACTGTAAGCAACGTAGGCCTCAATTTCCAAGGCTTTGGCACGTAATGCATACACACACACACTCACACACACCCCTTCTTCAGTTCAGTGTCCTCAAACTCAAAACCTTTGCACTTTGTCATGATCTTTTTCTCTCTTTTTCTTATTTTTGGGAAAAACACAAAAAATGATAATGAAGTAATAACTAAGGCAAAGAAAACAATGGGACCAGGGGTGCAATAAACAATGAAGCCCCCTCCTTTTTATTTTTTCCACAATGGGACGAAGGTCGCTTTTTCTTTTTGGCTCATGCATTCACACCACTACCTTTGCATTCATTCATTTCACAACCTCACTTCTGTCTCAACAATTCCAACATACCAGCTTCTGTTCCTGCATCAGTGCCGAAATTACAACAATGCCATCGAAGGACAGCCTCTCTCTTTATTCACTACTAAAGCAACTTGCTAATGGGACAAAACATTGAATGAGGAAGGGACGATAGATACTGCTGCACAGGCATAGAGGCATAGGTATTAGAGCAAGCAACGAGCAATAATACGACAATTGGAGCTGACACTCTTGGGGCGATACTGTGGAAAGAGACTGCGTTGCTGCGGCTAGAGACCTGGATCCAGCCAACATGCTTCTTGCTCTTTATTTGATACACTGCATTGCCTCTTGTATCCCTCCCTCCACCATAGGAGGGCTGGAGGGGTGAGTGTGCCACTGTGCCTGAGTCTCTTAGACATGGTTAAATTGGTCATTTCAAATACTTTGATAATAATATCTACCCGGTATGCCCCTCCTGCATCATAAGAATCTTTGTATGTTGTATAGGTACGGGTATACTTCCCCGTATCAAGTACGAATATGAGTATGGGATAAGGAATTTTTCTTAAATAAAAAGGGTATAGATCATATGAGAGGATATATTACATAATAATATAAAAGTAGTTATGTCAATTAAATAAATTAATTTGTTATAGCGTTCAAGTAAAAGTATTTAAAGAAACATAAAATTTGAAGGAATTAATGAAATATTAATTTATTATACAATAAGTATATAAGGTAATTTAATTACAAAATTTGATATTCTATAAGAACTACTTTATATTTAAGTAACATGTTGCATTTTACGTATTGTAATATTGGACTAATATCGATACCGAATATTTATTTGATATTGGTAAGTGATAAGGGATCCATTTAAAAGTATGCATTATTATTTTAAATTTTTTAATAAAATATTAAATATTTTTTAAGTTTTTAAGATATTAAGTATTTTTAATTTTTTATTTAAATTTTAATATTTTATTCTTAATATATGTCCTACGAGAATGCCTTTACAATTTTTTTTTTTTGCAATGTCTCCCACAAAAATAACATGGTAAATCCCATAGAAGAGAGAACTGGACCGGACTGGCCAGTCCAATCAGGTTAATCGAGAATCGGTCATCTTACCAATCCGGTCAAGCTCCTAAAATTGAGGGAGCTCAAAATCGGTCAAAACTGAGGAAAAATGGTGAATCGGTTCATTTTGAAGGTTGGGGGTTTGGAAACTTTGAAATTTTTTTCAATGTTTAAATACTAACATTTTGTGGCAGCCACATAGCAAAATCGAAAAAAAAGGAATTAAAGAAGAGCACTAACAAATATTGTTGGGTTGTTATTCTTCTCTCTTCGTCATTCATAGTCTACTCATCATAAATTTCATTGAACACTAATAAATATTATTTTCAAATGCTTAGTGACCGTGCTGTAAGGCTGAGATTAAGGAAATTTTATATGAATTTATTTTATATATTTTTATAGACCAATGAGTAATACTTGTTTGTGTGTTAAGTATGTTAGTATTAATGATTTAATATTTTTTATATTCTAATTAATCATATATATATATATATTTCGGTTGAACCCTGGTTGAATTAGTTGGACCTCTAAATTTTTAAACTAGTACCTTGATCTGTTTGATATTCAATCCAGCTTTCTCTTCCTTGGTAAATCCATATTTATTTTAAGTTATGAGGCGAAACCTGTGGGTGAAAAATGGGAAAGGAAGGGTGTAGTATAAGGTATTAGAGGTCAGGGGCATTAAAGAAAAATTGATTTTCTAGATATCTATTTTTTGTAATGAAATGAACTATTTCCATCTGGCATGCAGCAACTTTCCATTCTAATAAAGGTATTTTTTATTTATTAAAGAGTAAAAATATAGAAATTTTTTTTCATGGATAAGATAGCTCATATGTAAATTTATTCATAGAGCTTATGCATAAAAGTTTATACCATATTTTTAAACCTTAACCAAACATACTCTAGGTAGAGAAAAATTGTTTCAATTAAATATTTTTGAAAATCATCTTTTTTTCTTTTATTGGGGATTGTTAACCTCCCTACCTTTATTTGGAGGTTAGCATTCTGTACATTTTCCTTTTTGATACAAAATTTAACTCTCTTTTTTATAAAGAAATTTATAAGATGGGTAAGTTGATAATTTTATTCTACACTAATTAATTGTTAAACTAGCTTTTTATAATATATTCTCTCTCTTTCTACTCTCTCTCCCCCCTCTCTAAGGACCTGTTTGGTTTCAGGTTTCAGTTTTTCAATTTTTAAAATTTTGTAAAGGAAATATTAAAAACTGAAACCGAATGGGCTCTAATTGATCCCTAGAAAATTTTTTCTTTTTTGATTTCTCTAAGTATCCCTCACTCAATATGTAAGAGACTAATTTTCGGGTACGGTCACATGCCTAAGTAGAGATATCTCCTATCAGAGTTTTTTTCCTATATCAATGAATTCCAAGACCAAACTCATGATTTCATGCTTAAGGGACCCGAGCTCCTAGAAATTTTTTGCTACAGTGTTAATGACTACTAGAAAATTTATTTTTCAATTAATGAATTAAATCAAATTAAAATAAAAAACAAATTTAATTAACGTTTTTATTTTCGTTTAAATGAGATTTTTAGCAGCAACTTCAATTGCATTTTCATTTTCGTTTGCAAGTTACCTTTTATTTTTTAAGTACTTAAGTTTTCTTTTTCGTTTAAAAATTAGTGCAATTTTTAATTTATTAAAAATGTAAATAATTATCGATTGATTTAAAAAATAGTTAAAACATTACTAAAAATGGAAAATGATGTTTCGCTTTAATACTTTGATGATGTTTTCTGTTTACTAATATTTTTAAAATATATATATAGACACGTAGTATTTTTGTATTTTGCTTTCATTGCCCAACAAATGGCATGTAGTATATTATGAAAGACTTCGGCTAATCATTAATCTCATGTTATAAGTGCACGTCTTTTTACTCCTATATTGGTTTATTTATTGATTAATTAGATCAGACAATACGTCAACTCATTATCAATCAAATTGAGTTTCCTTAATAAGTTCTATATAAACTCTTGTCCTTGTCGGCTGAAACTAGATACTTAGAAAGGATGAATACCAATATGAACGAAAGAAAAAGCAAGCATATTAATTAAAGAAAAAAGTTTAATCCATATATTTTATAGGACAATTGATTTCTTCTTACGTACGAAGACGTGTATACATTTGCAATTACTGTTATACTAAGTGCTCTATGCTATTCACAATAAGTAATATCTTTCAAACTTTACTCCTCCAATTCTGCACGAAACTTTAGACCATACCATGTGTGCCAACGAGGGTGGACACAATTCTTTAAGGTTTAACTTATATTTCACAAAGATATGAATTCAAATTCCCTAACCGATATAAAAACCTCGTTAATCAATCTCTCCTAAAAATCCTCAAAGAGATTGAGAAGTTTTTCCTAACTGTGGTAAGATACTAGCATTTACCTCCACCTAAACTTTATTGTTAAAATAAAACAAAAAAGGCTATCCCATTTGTTTTCAACAATTATTTTCAGAATTCCCACATCATTTTTTGTTTTTAATCACGAAATGGATAAATTATATCATTACTTAACACCCAATGGACGCTACATATTGGACGGAACATATAGCTCTATTTCAATAGTTTAAGCCCAGACTTCCATACGCAGCTTGGGCCCATAAAATTTCTTAGTAGGCCAAGAAATCACACTCCCGTCCAGTTGAATAGCAGCGTCACCGGAATTAACCCCAAAAATAAAAATAAAAACCAAAAATGGACACTTTATTATTATCAAAGCTCTGACCCGAAAACGAAGAATATCATTAACAAATTTCACGAGATCGGCTAGGAGCTTAAATTATTTCTTGGCAGTTACCTCACGTCGGCTGGATTAAATTGAACAACGATGTTTCGGTTTAGGCTTCATGCAAGGCTTCGTGTGATGGTGTGCACGCTATGTTTTGAGACAATTTTGTTTGGAGAGAGAGCCTAATATTGGAGAGATCAAAGTTAATAGACTAAAACTAAAGGACAATAGCGGGTCAATTGTCATATTTTGATCCAAAACTATATGACAATAAATTCATAAACCCTTTCATCTTTATATATATATATATATATACCGCTGCGACAGGATAAGTTTTATTTTATAGGATTTGAGACAAGTTTAAGCATTTTCTTTTTCAACAGCCCTGTTTCAATAGTCCGTGCTATTTTGAAAGATGATGTAAACGGCCTTGCTGTATCCCTTGCAACGCTGAAGTTTTGTTCAGCTATCTTTGGTGTGGGCTTACGCCCTGTCACACCAAAAACAAAATAAGGCCCCAAAAACTGATAGGACAAAGGAGTTTCAGTGTCATGAGTTTAAGACATAATGGAAAGATTTTAGTACTTTCTATCAAAGATAGTGGCTAGAGAGTGAAATGTCAGGCCACCCAACTATTTTTCTTCACTCAACAGAACAAACAAGTGATAAATGCTTGCTATAAATCAGATACAGACAGGAGGAATGATGCGCATGCCAAAAGCAAATATCAAAACAAGCTTAGAGGACAAACCTACAGGTAAATTTTCAAGCATTTTTGTTATGGCCAATTTAAATCTACGTGCCACGACTGAATCATTTTTTATTTTAAAGGAATTTGAAACAGGAAAATACTAGCGTAGTCCTATGTTTCCCTAGTACTATTTTATAAAAATAAAATAAGAATATAGATATGAGAAAACTAAATTGGCAATGGCAACCAACTCTTCTAAATAGTTTGCATTGTGTTTGTGTTGGACACTTCAATAGTGCTTCCAGGCACTATTAATTAAATTTTGTAAATTTTAAGTTAATTTTATGCTAACTTCTAAACTATTGTTTCTCTGTCCATGTTTGTACAAAGTTCTATGAATTATACGAATCTGTATAATGAGATAAATTTGCCCATTTTTTTTAATGGTAGGAATCAATAGGGAATTTCAGATCTTAAAGGACTAATTTGTCCTCCAAAATATTTCTCATGAACCATAACGGGGATTTAATCCATATTTAGATACACTTACACTAAAAATAAATCTCACTAACTTTATTCAACATTCAATCACTTATACAAGGATCTTTCTATTCGGGATTCCTGCCTCAACTAATTCTCCTCCTATCAGGTGTTTTATCAACTCGATTCTCCTCCTATAAGGTGTTTGATCAATTTGCGTATAGTTGGTTCAAATCTCCTATTTGAGTCTAATGAATAAAAACAATTGGTAGTTTTAGAACAGCTTTATCCCCATAAAGGTCGACTCAACTTGAACCTAATCAATTGGAGTCCGCTAAATTCTAAATACTAGTAATATAGACACAAAAAAAAAAAAAAGAAAAAAAAAGAAGCCTATGCTTAATAGAAAAGAAAAAAAATTCCCCGTGTCCCCCTGCTCAAAAGGATGGCATGGGCAAACTAGGTGCATATCAAAATCTTGAACCATTATCTAAAAGAACAAAAGGTAACTACAAAGCAAAGACATTTTTAGTCGCCCTTAGAGCAAGAGAAAGCTTTTAATTTGATCTTTTTATTATTTGACACATAAATAAATGCAGACCACTGTTGTCTCTTAAATTATTAAGACTTACTTTATGTATCAAACAATCAATGAATGTGAGGAAGATCTATTTTCTTACTCTAAAAGCAACTAAAAGTTTCTCCTCTAAAGACTTGCTCACTAGGTGTTAATGGGAGACATGTAAATATAAATGAGAGTGGCAGTCAAACTATAAAAACAAGTTCTGCCACCAATGCTAGCATGTTAAACCAGCTGCTAAACTTCTTTCTGACAAGACATTAAAAGTGTCAAACAAAGATAATAATGTAAACAAACAAACCCTTACCAAAAATTGCCGTTAACAGAATCAAATAATGAATGATGATACCATAAAAGTAACTGTTATTATCAACACAAAACTTGAATGAATATAAACTACAATTCTAATTGCCACAAAACAGATTTCTGGCCTAAACCTAACTCTTCCTGAGTTTTAAGAAAATACTTATTTAACTTGTTTCTTTAAGTAAGACTTGGAGCAAGAAAAGGCACAGAATGAGAATGTTCCCCTTGAAAGGGGACAAGTAGTATGGTAGTAGGCTTATTAATGCTAAGAATGTTTCCCAAAAAAACTTCCACTATTTTGTGTGTTCCGAAAGCTTTTAAATAAAGATATTTGATCCTATATAATCCGGGAAAAAAATAGAACAAAACCAAAACCACAACCTGCTTGCAATATTGCTTCATTTAAGCACTAATCATCATCGCCACCCCTTTTGGGCTTGCGGTATCTTTCCTCAATTACCTTTGCCATAAACAAGGCAGTGTCAGCTAGCTTCATGACGTTAGGCACTTGATAATTCTGAGCCAAGTAAACACCAAAGACTGTCCCTGTTATGAAGGAGAAGCAACTCTTGATTATACCCATAGTCACTTGAGTGCTTGCTTTAAATTTCTGCTATTGAGAGGTTGTTCTTGCAAGAATCACTGTCAGAAATAAGCAAATCAGCATTTGTTCAGAATCATATGAAAAGTGCTATTATAGTTTCTGTGTGGTTGGCCATTGACAGGAGATTTTCTCCTGCTGGAACATTTATTATAAAGGAGCATGCGAGGAGACATGAATAAAGTTTAGAGAAAAATGAAAATTATTAAAAAAAAGGTTCTCAACTAAACTCAGAACATCTATCTTTAGTTTTATAAGCAGGTGCCTATGATTGTTGAGAAGAATGAATTATTACTTACTCAACCCTATCTTGCAAGTAGAAGGGAAAAATAACTGATCTAATGTTTTCCCAAAGCACATGCTATAAGCATAGTAAAACTTATTGTCATGGACTTGTATAAACATCCACTTTCCGGTTTAAATGTTCCTAGATCAAGGAATTGTCTCAATCTAATAACATATGCAGGCTACTTTATACAAATTTTTTATTTCAACTTGTGGGAAATGCAATAACTCTGATGAGGCTATTCAGGTTTCTTTCATAACATACTCGTGGACATGCTTTTAAAGTCCTATTGCATTATAGGCGCTTATTGCTTCCTTCTCTTCAGATAAAGATTATGTTTATTTGTTTTCCTATGCAATGAAGATTGCGGAGGAGATGAAGTGCATGGAAGTAGACAAGTAGTAGGTTCTTTTAGTTCTCTCTTGTTATATGCATGTAGCTATTTACTTGCCACCCTGACCCCATAGATCTACAAGCCAAATAGGCCCAGCCAACTCTATAGCTGGCCATACCGCTCAACCTATTTAGAGAGCAATAGTACATAATCAGAAAGAGAAATGATAATTGTACTCATGAAGTGTGGGATACCGTGCCGCCTCACACACCGTCTATCATTGAATGGAGTGTGAACTCTAGTTGAATGAGATTCACATCCTCTCCAATGGTGCATGGAGTTTGAGGCGGCATGATGCCTCACACATTTTGAGTACAAATAACACTACTAAAAAATAAATTAGAATCTTTAGCAGAAAATATGAGGGTGATAGTTGCGTAAAATGAAAGAGATATAACTCACTTATTCATTAAACAGTTAATAAGCATCTCATATCATAGTATCAACTAAATTCGGGCAAATCTAAGGCTATCTAGCATTTTTTCTATCAGCTTTACGAGTTCACAAAATTCACTAATATTGCACTCAACAGAAGATGGTTTACAAATTACACATGTTCCACGAGCATTCGTATGACCACGCAATCACACGTTAAATCAACGCAAAATCAATAGCAGCAACAGTAGCGAGCCAAAAAACTCAATTAACAGAGAGAGAGAGGGAGAGAGAGAGAGAGAGAGAGAGAGAGAGAGTATGGGACCTGCAAGTCAGAGGCGGTGCGGCGGTCGAACGGAAACTGGAGAGGAAGGTGCGGCTGCCAGAAACGTGACAGCCGGCGGCACAAGAACGACAGTGATGAGACGGAGATGGGGCGGCGGCGGCGGCAGCGTAAGGATTAAGGAAGAAAAGAAAATGGGATGAGATCAGGGTTCACAATGCCTTTCAGGTTTCTTCTGGGTTTTATCTAGAAATTTCCCTTCGAAACAAAGATCAACCTGATAAATGATAGGCCAGTGAAAAAAAAAAATGGAAAATGAAAGGGGAAGCGTTCGGTTCGTCTGTTGTTCTTCTGGTCCTTTGTTTTTCTTTGATCCACAACGCCTAGTATTTATTTATATATATATTTTCCCTTCCTCATTTCAGTGAATATTCATTTTGTCCATCATAAATGTATCGAGATATATTATTAGTCCAAAGTTTCAAACATCTTTTATAGTTAAGGAAATAAGACCAATTGATTCGTCTCTACTGTTTGATATAGTATTTTTTTAATAGCATGTTATATGGGAGACAAACTTGTCTCCGTTTTTTGAATTGTGGGATTAATTTAAAATTTTTCAAATTTTAAATAAGGCAAATTGATTTCTCTTTATAGTTTGATATAGTATTTTTTTAATTTTATATTATATGGGAGATTAATTAGTCTCCTTTTTTGAATTGTGAGACTAATTTAAAATTTTTAAATTCTAGAAAATAATTTATCTTTGATATTTTTAAGCGTTTTAAAATATTTTTAAAGGATTAAAATAAGTATTTTATTAACTTTTTTCTAAGATTTAATTTTTGTGTATTGACACCGACAATGTGTGAAAGATTTTTTATTGTCATTTGATAATATATTATTATGTTAGTTATGATAATTGACTTTTATACTTATTACTTAAAAATTCATACAAATAAAAAATTTAGATTGAATTTACAATTTTCAGTATATTAAAATTAATTTTTAATATTATTTAAATTTTTGTTTGGTTTGAAATCTTTATTCTAATGAATGTATATAATGACGAAAAATTGGGCTTGATTCACATTTTTAATAAAATATTAAAATTAAGAAATAAAATATTATCGTATAATTGTATACAAATACATGTTATTTAAAACTGAAAAAAAAAATCAAGTTTGATATACTAATATCATCATGTCCAAATTAAAAAAAAAATTATGTCAGTAAAATTAATTGAGTCTCATATTTATTATTTAAAAATTTTAAATATAATGATATAAAATTGAATAATAGTATAAAATTTTAATCTGTTTCATCAGAAGTATACCAAAATTAAATTTAAAAATAAAAGTTAGAAACAAATAACAAGTTAATGTAAAAAGGCTTGTTTGAACAGTGTCAATGAAAAAGATTTGTTTTTGTTTTTTTTGGGGTGGGGGGGGGGTGGAATTCCTGCTGTCCAAAGTTTTGTCTACAACAGTTAAAAGAACGGAGAAAACCTTACCAATACCAAAGATATGAAATAGGAAATAATTGTATTCGGAGAAAGTAAATTGACGAATTATCTATTAACACATACAAATCTATTCCTATTTCTTAGAAACTTTGGTCTCACCCAAATCAAGGAGCTTTCGAAAAAAGAAAATCTTATAAATTCTTTGCTAATATTACTCTTTTCTCAACTAATTAATACATAGCTCAAGTGATATAGATGTGTGGGATTTTCTTTTACTGCTTATCTGGTTCATTGAAATTGTTATTTGTTTGTCCTTTCAATGTCATCACCCAAATTATTGATAAAATATCATTTCTTGATATTTTTTCTACTAATGAAAATCTTGTATGTAAGCTGTTCAATTTCAGCTTGAAGGCTGCCTTGTTTTGTAATTGTATTATTATTATTAGCATAAAGATTTACAGTAAATTGCCAAACTGATATAGCATTAATCAGCAAGGCAGCAGCCTACATTGATTATCTAGTGATATTGATCTACGCTAGATCTATTAGCACTCAACTACCTAGTCCCTGTATTCTCTGGATTTCCTTCCAAATATACCATTCAGAGCTGCTATATCAACACCCTGCTTGGGTGTCTATACAGACACCGTATGCAATTGTAGCGGGGGGGTGCATGGGTGGACAAATAAAAAAGAGCCCACCATGGTGCAGCCCAAAAACTCATTTCACCTTCCCTTTTTCCCTCCTGCGCACAGCATCATCTGCATCATCTTCTTCACTTTACTTCACACTTGACTTTACTTCACATACAACAACCTCTGTTTCCCTCAACTTCGCATCAACATCTCAACATCCGCAGCAACATCGAAGCTCCTCCATCTCAAGTCAGATTTCGCCACCACCCTTGGCACCTTCGTCGGGTTTGCGGAGCCCCTATCCCGTGGCAACAACTAGTAGCGCTCTTAAGCGCAAACGCTGCGTGCAGAGGCCACTTTGCTTCACAGCATTGTCATAGCCATAAGCTCCATCACAATCACTCACTGTTGGTGCCTATCTCTGTCGAACCCCTTTCTCAAGTTGTGCTTTGTTGGCGGCCCATCTTGTGCTGTCATCAGTGGTCTATGGCAGGTGCGAAATGTTGTTATGAGATTGTGTGTGGTTTACTTTGGTTTGTGAGTTGTTGTGTTCTATCATCCCATTGTTTGTTGTCAAATTATGTGGTTCATTTTGTTAGGGTTTTGAAATCGCAATTTTTGGTAACACTGCTGTTTATGGTTTTGCTGCTAAATTTGTGTTGGTTTGGTTCTAAGTGTGCTTATGTTGTGTGACTAATATATTTTGTTCAATAATGGTCTAGCTTGATTTGTAGGTAATTATCCTTCGCTTGATGCTCTACGAATGCCGATTCTGAAAGACAACTTTTGACATTTACTGTTGTTTGCGGCCAGCTATTATTTCGAAAAGGTTATTGGGGAAATTTATATGCCATGTAATTTGAATTTGTACCAAATATTTAATTATTCTTAGGCTTTGTTATCAAGTTCTATTTGTGTTAGTGATTTTTGTTTAGCTGTTGTTTAGGATTTATCTTTTACAAGGTAACTAAAGAGTATTTGAGGCAAGTTATTATGGAGGCAAGGGAGGACTAGTACCTTATACACCACCACCAAGTGAAACTTAATATAACAAAGTTGTCGCATATCTTCAATTAGCAAAAATAAAAATTATACTTTCGTTATGTCTCTCAAAAGGTAGTTCTCCTCATCCTAACCTCAATGTCAACGCTATTAGAGTGATGGTCTAATTTGCAATCAGCATATTTAACGTTTTTTATTTTAATTTTGGTATGTTAATGAATTTTTGTGAAAGCTGGTAAATTTAGCATATGTAACAACAGCTGAAGGTTGTGGCCCATGTAGATTGTTTGTGTTTGCACCATGTTTGGTCTAGCATGAGGAAAAGTTACCAGCTTTGGGGTATCATTCATCATATGCTTTATCGGGGCACATTTAATATTTTGTAGACTAGAAAGTTGTAGCTATTGGGGGTGGTTGGGTTTGAGTAACATGTGAAAGCATATAGACGTATTCTCTTGCATTGTGAGATTAGTGAGTG
This sequence comes from Dalbergia cultrata, assembly GCA_031216105.1. NCBI lineage: Eukaryota > Viridiplantae > Streptophyta > Magnoliopsida > Fabales > Fabaceae > Dalbergia > Dalbergia cultrata. Next base: position 51,804,742 of record CM062346.1, read on the forward strand.
CTAGTGCTTGTAAGAAAGTGCAACTTGAGTGAGTGCATAATTTAAAAGTGTAAAAACTTGCACATGCAACAACAAGTTTATAAAATTACTAGCTTTCTGATCAGAAATTACCTTCGTATGAGAGCAATTACTAGTTATTGATAGTATTTATTTTTCGTGTGACTTCTAAGCATGTTAGAAATTGCATGATTTTTAATTACTAGAAGTTGACCCGATAAATAGAGCTAGTGCTTTTGGCAGGCTTACATCCTCCCAAAAAAGAAAATTATATTTGAATAGTAACAATTGAAAATTGGAACAATTAACATAATTGGCAGCAAATTTAAAAACAGTAAGAATAAGTTTATGAGGGTTAGGCAATGTAGAGGGACTCATGATTATTTAATTTCTTCTAAATTTGTTTGTGTGTGTATTACGTGTTCATTTATTTTGTCACCAACATTATCCAATTTTCCTGTACTCTTTCTTAAGGTGGTTTTGTAAGAGTTATATTTCTCTTCTTTTTTTTCAATTTCGTGTAGGTGGGTTAAATTTCCAATTAAAGTATATGGAGGTGGAAATGTATATGGAGGAGGAATCAAGGAACTCTGACATTGAGGATATTGTTGAGCCAGTTGTTGGAATGGAGTTTGATTCCATTGAAGCTATCAAAATATTCTACAAAAAGTATTCAACTGAAATGGGATTTGGATGGAAGATTAGAAATTCGAAAAAGGGGCCGGATGGAGAGGTGAATTATTTGATTCTTGCGTGCATCCGATAAGGAAAAAGTTTGTCAAAGGTGCCAACAACATTGAAGATACTCCCGACCATCGCTGCCAAATGTGAAGTGAAGATTAAGGCAAAGAAGGGGGGATGTGGAAAATGGACTATCAAAATGGTTGTTCTTGAACATTCCCATGAAGTTAGCCCCTCAAAGGCAAGAATGTTTAAGAAGAATAAGAATCTTAGTATGCATGTCAGAAGAACGATTAAATTACACGATAAGGCAGGGGTAAGGATAAACAAGACTTTTCAAACTCTTGTTCACGATGTGGGTGGGCATGACAATTTGCAATTTGTAGAAAAAGATGTACGAAACTATATTCACAAGGAAAGGAGGTTGATTGGGAAGGAAGGAGATGCAAAAGCTTTGGTTGATTATTTTGGTAGGATGAAGGATCAAAATAGTAATTTTTGGTATGACATTGACCTTGACGAGGAGTTTCGCATAAGAAATATCTTTTGGGCAGATGCTAGAAGTCGAGTTGCATATGAAGCCTTCAGAGATATTGTTAGTTTTGATACAACTTATCTAACAAACAAGTATGACATGCCGTTTGTTGCATTTGTTGGTGTAAATCACCATGGACAGTCAATTTTACTCGATTGTGGGTTAGTATCAGCAAAAGATACTGAAACATTTGTCTGGCTGTTCAATTGTTAGGTAAAATGCATGTCGGGGAAGCCACCAAATGGAATTGTGACTGACTAATGCAAGGCTATGCAAAATGCTATTGCAGTAGCCTTGCTCGATGCGCGCCATAGATGGTGTCTATGGCACATCATGTAAAAAATCCCTGAAAAACTTAAGGGATATGGAACGTATAAGCAAATCAAATCAGCAATGAAAAAAGTTGTTTATGATTCTTTTACGAGGGAGGAATTTGAAGAGAAATGGTTTTCTTTCTTGAAAGAGTATGAAGTTGAAAACAATGAATAGCTGGGCGGATTGTTCAATCAATACCATAGATGGGTTCCAATCTTTTTGAAGAAAGATTTCTGGGCAGGACTATCTACCACACAGAGAAGTGAGAGCATACATGCATTTTTTGATGGATATCTGAACTCAAAGACAAGCTTACAATAGTTTGTCAAGCAATATGACAATGCCTTAAGAAGCAAGGTAGAGAAGGAAGTGGAAGCTGACTTTCGCACAATGAACACCACTATTCAGTGTGGGTCAACCTCCCTTATTGAGAGGCAATTTCAAGCTGAATATACTAATTCCAAATTTGCTAAAGTTCAAGTAGAATTTAGAGGAAAAATGAATTGTGAAACCGTGCTGAAATGTCAACATGGAATAATTGCTTCTTACGTTGTGGCTGAAGATATTATATTTGGAAATCAATCAAAAGAAGCTAAGTTTGAGGTTGTTTTCAATAGGGACAGTCATGATGTTAGCTGTCAGTGCTTGCTTTTCGAATTTAGAGGCATAATGTGCAGGCATTCTCTTTCTGTGCTTGCCATTGAAAAAGTTAAGCAAGTGCCTTGCAAGTATATTCTGAGTAGATGGAGCAAGAAGATCAAATGAAGACATTCATACATAAAAAGCAGCTATGATAAAACTGACTTGAAGCCAATGAAGGAGAGGTATGATAAGTTGTGCAGGCATTTCTATAATGTTGCTAAAATTGTTGCAGATTCAGAGGAAGCAAGCAATCTCCTCCACACTACACTTGACCATTTCACTTCAAAGTTACCATCCATCTCTTATTTGTCACCTAATTTGAATAGACCTTCAAATGATCAAGACATTTCCAAGAACAAAGGTGACCGGTGTCCGTTTCAATTGAATGAGATTCATAGCCCTACAAGTGTAACACGTAAAGGTTGACCAGCAATGAAAAGAAAGATTTCTCAATGTGACAAAGTTGTGAGAAAGTACAGGAAGCAAAACATCAAAACAAGTGACAAGTTACTCATTGAGATGCTTCTATTTTTAATAAACTTTTATCATGTGTATTCAAGTGGTATAAATAAAAAGGGAAATACTAATATCATCTATCCTTGTGACAATGTGCAGGAATCTTAGGGTGGAATGCTTACCGAGCAGGGTGGAAGAAGCTTTTGCATTGAGTCATCCATGGAGGTTGTAAGTCGTGCAAATTTCAATGAAAATAACTCATTGGTCTATGTACTCACCAAGTTGAAGTTAAATTTGTAACTTTGACCGATTTGGGTGATATGGCACAAGTTTGGGTGCCATGGTAGCTGTTAAGGCGTATGAATTATCATATAAGCTTGTATCAATGATACAACCTCTAGAATTTAAAGGTTGTGTTGTTTAAAATTGCCATTGTGTGGTGGTGGTAATGGGTTGTACTTGTGATGGACATTTGAATTATTCATCATTATCGTATCTCCATTTATTGGAGTGATTACCCCAAAGTTTATAATGGTTTATATGGCAAATGAAACTTCAAGACCCATATTATAACATTTGTGTCCTCTGTTCGTCATGTGATAAGAGTAATTGTCAGTGCACTATTTGTATTGTTATGTTCATCCAAATTGGGGTCCTTCATTGTTGGGTTATTTATTTATTTAACTTTGAACTCTTTGATTATCATTGTATATCTTGGTGAGAGGTTTGATCAAGTGATGAGGGTGGTCTAATATTTATATGTGTCATTCATTGCATAAAAAAGGATAATATTCAAACATATGCTAGTAAATGCAAAATGAATAACAATCCCTAATGAAAGTGGAATGTGAAAACAATTGTTTAGTGGTTGCTTCTTTAGTGAAACATAAGATAAAAATGTTATTTTGCAATTTAGTGGACCAATGTGAAAACTAAAAAATCACTTTAGATGATCTTCGTTTGATCGTAAATTTTAAATTTTAATTGTAAGATATTTGTATGATTCTCTTACTCTATTACTATGTAACAGTCGAGGAGTGTCTGCATCAAGGAAAGTGTTGCAGTTCCCAGGTTTCAAGAAAATGTATTGGGGTCACAATCATCTAACTCGCACCCAAGTGGATTTGTTTCTTTTCTTCAATCTGTTGACCAGAACTGTTGTCCAAGGGTGCAGGCATGTGAACCACATGATTTTCTTTCTTCTTTGGACTTATTTAAATATAGGATTATTGATGATGTCCTCTTATCCAAGTTGTATAGGATTTATCTGACACAGATCTATTGGTGGGGATGAATACAACCAAACCCCACAATACTCAAGAGGATAGTGTTCAAGAATAAAGTCAGAATACATAATTGACTATCAATATTTTGGGACTTTTTGGACAAGTAAATGATATAAATATATATGATGGCAGATAGGTTAGAGGATAGCTAGAGTGTGTTTCCTTTTGTTGTTGAATGGGTAAGATAAGTAAAACTCATCTTGACATATACCAAGTTGTTAAATATTTCCAATCTAATAATCATGGGTGTATGTCTATGCAGGATGCTCTATACATATATATATACATGGGTTTTTTTATTCACTATGCACAATGAATTTGTTTGACCAACACATGTTGTCTGAAGATTATCCACTCATATGTGAAGGGAAGTAGATAAGCCAAGAACTAAAACTGAAGCATACTTTAAAAGAATTTTGAATAGCCAACATAGACGTGTATTTATTGAATTTGTGAGCCATATGATTACCCTTTTGAAGATGGTTTATTTGGGGGCACAATATTGATTGCTGTTCATTTTGTATAGGATGTAGTCAATGTTAACACAAGAAAATCTTGAGTTATGCATTGTAAAATTGTCAATTGTGCAGTCAAATATATCATTGATATCTTTTCTTGTGTACATACACTGTATCAAATACTACTGCAATAGTGACTTGAAATTTTTTCAGGTTCAATTCCCACATAAACATATCACAGCAGGCTTATAGTGATTAGAATGCACATTGAATTAACTGGTCACAGTTGGTGTCATGCCATTGTACCTTGGTAATTATATTGAAGGTGAAAGTGCAGGTTTGTTAAAAAAATTTATAACTTCCATCCGATAAGTCTTGGTCATGTAATTTAATTAAAGGTTCCATAGCCTATTTGCCTTTTTTGGGACCTATACTAAGAACTAAAAAAATGATACTTGTGCAAAAATGGGTTCAATTTGCCTTGAATTTTACTGGCCAGCACTGCTAAATTAAATCAAAAACTGGTAATTATAATGAAGGTAAGTGGTAATAAACACTGGTAATTCTTCAGGTGTTGGAAAAGATTTTTTTCTCCCTCTCATAAGGATACTCAATTTTATTACAGGTTTCCTAGGCTTTTGTCCTTTTTTGGGACCTAGAACAACAACTAACAAAATCACACTACTGCCAAAATATGTTGAATTTAAGTTTACTAGCAAACGTTGGTAAATAGACTCAGACTCTGGTAATCATATTGAAGGGTGCTGGTAATTTGTGAGATACATTGGTAATTCTGCAGGTCTAGATAAGGAAGTTTTGACCCCCTCTCATAAGCGATACTCAAGTTGATTAAAGGTTTCCCAGACTGAAGGCCTTTTCTGATAAACCTATAAGAAGATCTAAGAAAATGACACTAGTGCCAAAATGAGTGGAATTTGATTTTAATTTGACTGGGAAACGCTGGTAAATTCTTTCAGATACTGGTACTTCTATTTAAAGTTGCTGGTAAATTATGAGAAATGCTGATAATACAGCAGGTGTGGACAAATAATTTGTTGCTGCCTCTCATAAGCAATAATCAAATATATTAAAGGTTTCATAGAATTTTGGCATTTTGTAGCACCTAGAACAACAACTAACAAATTGAAACCAATGCCAAAGAGAGTTGAATTTCACTTTAATTTGACTAACCAATGCTAGTAACAAGAAACAGTTGGTAGTAATTAATGGACAAAATGCTAGTAATACCTTGAAAAGTATGGTAATGTTCCAGGTCTGTACAAATAATTGCTTAACCCACTCTCATAAGTGATAATCAACTTGAATAAAGGTTTCTGTAGCCTTTTGACCTTTTTGAGACAATTTTCAACAAATAACAAGTGACACTAGTGCTTAAATAAGTAGAATTAACGTTGCATTAGACTGACCAATGCTGGTAACAAGAAACAGTCACTAGTAATAAACTCACAAAATGCTAGTAATTTCTTGAAAAGGATGGTAATGTTCCAGGTCTGTACAAATAATTGCTTAACCCACTCTCATAACTGATAATCAACTTGAATAAAGGTTTCCGTAGCCTTTTGACCCTTTTGAGACAATTTTCAACAAATAACAAGTGACAATAGTGGTTAAATAAGTACAATTAAAGTTGCATTGGACTGACCAACGTTGGTAATAAGAAACAATCGCTAGTAATAAACTCACAAAATGCTAGTAATTTCTTGAAAAGGATGGTAATGTTCCAGGTCTGCACAAATAATTGCTTAACCCACTCTCATAACTAATAATCAACTTGAATAAAGGTTTCCATAGCCTTTTGACCCTTTTGAGACAATTTTCAACAAATAACAAGTGACACTAGTGGTTAAATAAGTACATTTAAAGTTGCATTGGACAGACCAACGCTGGTAATAAGAAACATTCGCTAGTAATTAACTCATAAAATGCTAGTAATTTCTTGAAAAGGATGGTAATGTTCCAGGTCTGTACAAATAATTGCTTAACCCACTCTCATAAGTGATAATCAACTTGAATAAAGGTTTCCGTAGCCTTTTGACCTTTTTGAGACAATTTTCAACAAATAACAAGTGACATTAGTGCTTAAATAAGTAGAATTAACATTGCATGGGACTGACCAATGCTGGTAACAAGAAATAGTCGCTAGTAATTAACTCACAAGATGCTAGTAATTCCTTGAAAAGGATGGTAATATTCCAGGTCTGTACAAATAATTGCTTAACCCACTCTCATAACTGAAAATCAACTTGAGTAAAGGTTTTCGTAGCCTTTTGGCCTTTTTGAGACAATTTTCAACAAATAACAAGTGACACTAGTGCTTAAATAAGTAGAATTAACGTTGAGGCAGGACTGACCAATGCTGGTAATAAGAAACAGTCCTGGTAACTACAACACAAGATGCTAGTAATTCCTGTAAAAGGATGGTAATCTTCCAGGTTTGTCCAAAGAATTGGTAAACCCACTCTCATAAGTGATACTTAACTTCATTAAAGGTTTCCTTAGCCTTGTGTCCTTTTTGAGACATCTCCTAACAAGAAAAAAATTGCACAAGTGCTACAATATGTAGACTTAACCTGGAATTAGACTGACCAATGCTGGTAAAAGGCATTATATGCTAGTAGTTAAGCTATATGGTGCTAGAAATTCTTGTAAAAAGCTGGTAATAAGCAGGTCTTTACAAACAATTTTTTGTTCATTTTCATTTTAAATTTTGTTATATATTTTTACAATAATTGACTATTTTTTGCCTTGGGAAAAAATCAGATGCTCAAATTTTATTACTTAATTGTATGTGTAATTTCATTTAATTACCATCATAATTTCCCCGTGCACCTCATTCATATATATAACCATTGATCTAAAAACCGTTAAGTGCTACATTATTTTTCCTTTACAGTAGTACTCATTTCAACTATGAAATATTGTTTATTTATCATATATATATTCGCATCCCTGGTTCAGCTCATGAATCCACACTAATAAGAAATTCATTAGAACCTGGTCCATATGAAGGCATGAGGCCACCGGTTTTTCTCTGGTTTCTTATGCAACAGTTATGTTGAGCATATGTAAATAATCACAACTTGCTTACACGAATGGTAAGGTAAACATGAGGCATGATAAAAAAACATAACACATTTTAATTTTGCTTCCCCTCTTGTTTCTATACATCAAATTGGGACTAGAAATCAAAGACAAACAGATGCAACTAGACAATGAAAATCCACCAGACTTGACCACACTTTGCACTCTTATGAGCCCCTTGAACAACTTCCCGCAGTCCCACCCTGGACAACATCTAACTTTGGCTTCTTTCACCCTTTGGACCAAAGTTGCAACAGCATCACCAACTGTGACAAATATCTTATCTTCCCCAATTACATCTTAGTGCTTGGATGCGTGGAGCTTTTCTATGACGATTGGGCCCGGGTTTGCCAAGATAAGCTGTGAAAAGAACAAAGATATATAGATGAATTAATGTGATCACAATTATGATACTGTACAAGTTGTTAGGCACTGTCTATTACATCATCTTTTAGTTACTCAAACCATTATTTAGTTAGTCTTTTAGTTGTAATAGTAGGTTCACTTTAATTATGGTCCTTATGACATTACAATAGTAGTTCGCATATCTATGGTATACCATGTCAAACTAAGAATTACTCTCAAATGGAAAAGAAAGAAAGAAGAGAAATTGTTGGGATTCTTAAAATATACTTGGTTATAAGAATGAAGACCAGGAACGCTACTCCAACGACTGTAGTCTGCCAATTCCACTGAAAGGAGATATCAAAGCAAATTTTTGTAAGCCAGCTTTCTACTTCCTCATCTATAGGGAAAGAGAATTTTAGAACAAAATAAAGACTTACCCCATGGTGCACATTACTCCAAACCAAGCGCATGACAGAAACAATATCAGTTTTCGTAGTGACGTTTTTTATGCCAAGCAGACCTTTAAGTTGTTGGAGAGCAATAGTAATGACAACTCCACCCATGAACCCCACAATGGTAGCATGAGATAGTAAATCTATCAAGAAACCAAGCTTGAAAAATTCAACAATAGTTTAGGCAAAGTAGGAAAGAATAGTGCATGAGAATCACTTGCATAGCTTTAACAGCACTATACCTGAAAACTCCAAGTGCCATTTGAGTGATTCTTGCCCAAAAGGTAGCAATTAATGCAAGGAGCAGATAGTCTTGACTTTTTGTGTTACTAATCTCATCAGAAACCAATGTCCCAAGTAAGAGGGACACCATAGCAACTAGTCCTATGGCTCTATTGAACTTCCCATGAAAGCATACACAAAAGGAGCCACAAAGCTGGTATCTGCACAAAGTGATGAAAAAGCCAAGTCACGTAACTGATGACAGGATATCTACCTAGGAAAGAACTAAAATGCCCAAGTTACTTTAAAAATATTATGATACTCATATAATCTGCACTCGGGATCCAAATGTGACATGAAGAATGAGAAAATAAAAAATGGAGTGACTTTGTTTAAAGCATAACAAGTTAACATTTGCACTACAAAAGTGCAAACACAAGTCTAATAAGCATGAAAAAGACAATTATGCAATGAAACATAATCTATTTACCTAGTAGTGAGAGAATATGAACAGAGTATGAACCCTTCTTGTCAAAAGTTTTGGAGATCAGATGAACTTGAAGAATGAATTGAACTACAAACTGTACCTCAAATAAAAGGATGATAGCTTTGCATAATTTGCAATTTAATCCATCACTTAAAAGATAAATTAAAAAGAGCCATGACATTATACTGCCTTATAGTTTTCATGTGATCAGAAAACTTGAGTTATTTAAACAGTTGGAACTATGTCATTCACCAGTATTGTAAAACTCTATACACTAATGGTTGATCAAAACTTAAAGCCTACAACAAATTGTGAAGGAAGCAATAAGAACATTTCTCTATTAGCATAGTCTCAGTAAACAATTATGCAAATAACGAGGGATGAAAATGAAATACTTCGAACTGCTATACACAGTGTGAATGAGACCATGCCTTACTGCTATAGGAAATATCACTAGCAGAATTATAGGATGTAAGCACTTGCATAGTCCCCAAGCTATTGTACCTACAAATAGTATTGTAGTATTTTCTTCCTTTGCAAATTTGACTACAATAACAACAAACAAACAAACAATAAGAAGTTTATCCTAAGCACAATCAAACATAGTTTGTTTACATTAGAGATACACTTTATTCATAGTTTTTACATTAAGTTGTTTTTCATAAGTAGAAAGTCAGCTATTTGTCCTTGGTAATGATTCACAAGTTTTCCATTAGAAGCATTTACTAACTTCTTTCTAGTAGCACTTAACTGCACTAAACAGGGATGCATTTACAGTGGAAATAGGTGTTCAATTTCTTAGAGAAAAGGAAGGAGATAAAAAAAGTGAGAGATGAGGAAAAACAGGTTCAGAGACAAAAAAAAAAAAAAAAGGAAAAAGCAAACAAAGGGAATATAGCACATAACCAAAGGGCTAACTGAGTGTCTATATTTTTTTTCCTTGGCCTCAAATGGCTTGCAGTGTAAGGGGTTTGCTGATGCGGCCCTGGTTTACATTTCCTTTGATATGCCTTCTGCTTAACCCTTGTTCCAATGTTCGAGCTTCGATTGCTTATCTCACCAGTTGCTTGACCTTCATTTGCATTTGCTTTTTCACTCACACCTAGTAGCATCAACAATCAATGGTACGTGGTTAAAAGCTAATTCCTTAGTAGCCACATAGACACCACTTATTACTATACATATACACTAACCTATTTCCTAAACTTGACTTCTCTCCCTCTCTTCATTGCCTTCATCAAATATAGAAGTGCCACATGCTTCAACCCGAGGAGAAGACACCCTTTCATACCATGGGCTAGCAACAACAGATGGGGAAGGGGTTGATAGCAGCTCCTCAACTTTGGCTGCTTTGCACACATGTTCTCTTTCTTGATTTTTGGCATCCAACACCCAATTTATTAACAAATCCTGATGAATCCCAACAATATTGTCCTATAGGCATTATACATTTACATTGAGAGTACATAATGTTAATTTGAAAAAAATACAACATACTAACAAGAGAACAATTGATGCACCTCACTCCATGTAGGGATGGTATAACCTCCTTCATAAGTTGCATCACCATCCCAAATCTCCATATATTTTATGGTGTACGCACCACAATCATAACTGTATGAAAAACATGCAAGCATCCACACAATATCAATTTACATCGAAAAGAACGACTAATAGGAGGAAATTCAGAACAAACTCACCTGTTATGTTGTTTTGGAACACTTGGATGCTCAATTTGTAGCTTTGCATCAGGAATGGCCAACTTCTTATCAATCAATGCCAATATCTCTGCAAATCGTTTGGCCTACATTAATGAAATATAATTAAGGTTGGACATGCACCTAAGCAGAACAAGCAAAGACTTTTGCTGGTAAATAAGTAAAATTATCCACACCGTCAACTTATCCAAAAGGGCCATATTGCCCTTGTGGTCCAAGTACAAAGAATCCAACATGTATAGCTTCATCTTCTGCCGATCAACCACATAGCACCACCAATGACTTCCATACACGACCGGAGCAAATATCTACAACGAAACATGGTTGCATTAGTCCTTTGCCACATTGATTAGAAAAGCACAATAGAACATTTGAAATTCAATACCAAATCATAACTGACGATGCTTGGCTCATTACTAGGAAAAAATTAGGGTAACGCATCCCATGGCAGATAGTTATCGTTCATGAAATTATCCAGGTCCGCTTTTACAGCATCCTGCAGTTAGAGAAAAGCATAATATTATGCCATCTTTAAACATATAGTGCTGTGAATAATATAAAAGAAGTTGCAATCACCATGAAGTATGAAGATAGACAGTAACGAGACTTTGATTTCAAGGCCATCTGTGTATCATTGAAGACTGCACTAGCCAAACTAACAACCTAAGCATGTCAAGACAGTGTGTTACAACAAAATTAATTCAAGAGAAATTAACATGACTATGCCTATTACGTATAATGCACCATACATGGTTATTTAATTTTCGCCTACATCCCATAGTCATCGTGTCCACACGATTCAAAAAGTATCCACACATTGAAACCAGCACCCTAAACCATAAACAAAAAGTCATCAGTCACCAATAGAATATTATTTTTCATTAGTTGTATATAAGTACATTATATTACAAAAATGTATGAAACAAAGACATGTAAACATACTCTCGTTTTGCTTTTGGTGCACTTTGCTTCCTAATACAATACTCATATAAGGCATTGAGTGGCTTTGTGTGACCATGTCCTTCATCAGTACGGACAACAGGACCACACATAAGTCCTCCATCATCTTCTTGTATATTCTCATCGTCATCCTTTGTCCTTTCACTTGTTTTCGAACTTCCTATTTCCATTTTAGAGATTGAAATTTCCTTATCAGTATTTGCCATTCTCTTTTCTTTTGGACCAGGCGTCCTCAAAGTTGCAGACAACACAAGACGATTAGCAGCTAGAGTAGCTTCTTCTTGTGCTTTGTACATTCTAATACTCTCCGTAACCAAGTTACGAAATAGCTACATTTTGACATTTACTCAAACATAAGTATTTTTGGACAATGAAACAGCACCACCACACAATAATGTAAATAAAATATGAACACATACAGAAACATGTACTATACCTCAATTTCAAAATTCTCTTTCAACCACACTAGGTCAACAAGATCACCTTTATCCTTTCTGTGGTACAATAGCCCCTATCACAAAATTTATTTATCATGAATTACAGATAGAGTAAGAATTCATGTCAAGCATTTTCGAATTAAGTTATTCTTAAAGTAAACACAAATCACCATCTTCATATTAGATGATTGAAAATTACCAGCGCATTATTTTTCTCTTCCCGAATCCGCTTTTCTATCATGTCATCATCCCAATATTTAATCAGTGGACATTCATGGTTTGATGGGGTAGTGCCAAGTGGACGGCTATGAAAATACACAATCTGTAACAATACCAAAATTACAAATGTAAGCACAATAGAAAGGGAAACCTAACCAACAAGAGTTAGGTTTTTACAAAAGAATTTGTAAAATAATTACACAATAAGCTATTGCTAAAGTATAACAAATAAGCTACCGTACCTTCAGCAAGAAGATGCAACCTCCTATCCTTACCATCTTACTCTTGTATTGCCTACCCTTGTATGATTTCAAGTTCTTTACAAGCCACTTGAAAATAAATAGGCTCCAATTATACTTTGTTATATTCTGTATATCAACGACAGATCCCAATAGCTTTGGACACAACACCATTTTTAAGGTTGGGCACAAGAAACAAGAGAGCACATACAATATAAAAGCTCTTCTAAATTTCTCATTGACTTCGCCTTGGCCAATAATTTGACTTAGCTGCACATCTGATATTCCATCAAATTCTCCCAACATTGCCTTTTCCTCGGCTATGGCAGATTCGGGAATGTCCAATCCTATTTCAGCCAAAATATTAGAATTTTCAGATGGAAATAAAAAACTGAGTGACAACTAATGCTTAAGAATATTTTTATAAAATTCATGAAATAAAGCGGAATCAAACTTGACAAATACACTAATGGTACTCAAGTTAATTAACTTATGCATGGTATATGAAAGGTGAGTAATATGGACAATTAAAATACCATCTTGTGGTAGGCCAAACACTTTGCCTACGTCGCGATAGCTAAGTTGAATCTCCTCTCCCTTAGCATATATGCACAGTTGATGTAAATCAAAGCACTTGACCAGTTTCAAGCATAGCCTCCTATTAAGTCTTGTGCATTGCACATGGAGAAGTCCTCCAAACCCCATCTCTATGACTGTGTAGCGTTGCTCTTTTGTCAAGTTGTTACACATTGTTCTTAAACGATTCGGTGAGCACCAACTAAGGAATACAGCCTGTATGCATGCATTGCAATTAAACTATCAACCATAAAACTAACTATGAAAGATAAAAGGAAACACAAAGTTTTATGAACACATACCTTGCCAGATTTCTTTTTGTTTTGTTTAGTGTGAACCTTCCCAGATTTCTTCTTACCATGCTTCTTCAATTTTTCAGGGATCTCAACACTATCGGAGATTTCTATATCACGATTACTCTCATCATTATAGCCATGCTCATCTATATGAAAAATATTTTGATTAAATATGTTAGAACACTCTAGGTGTTGCAAGTTAAAAGGTTGTATTTGTATAGGCTACCCATCCTCACCTTCACTTATTGCATTAGGATCAAAGTCCTTGTCTAATCTTGAGCTTGTCGAATCTTCAACTACAGGTGCAACTACCAATTGAAAACATTGCCAACATTTCAATACATTGTGATAATACATAGCCATAAAAATTTGTTAGTATCTTCTAAACTTTGCCAGCACTTATAATAGATGAAAAATTAGGTACCATGGAATGACATACCATATACAGACCACCCAGTACGTCCTTTTCCTCATGCCATTTTCTATGCAAGAAATAATTGCAATATATTCCAGTTACTGACAAATAGAACATCAATGGATACAAAAAAAAAAAATACAAACTTACACTAACTACCCATTGCTATATACATTTCTACTTAGTTGTGCAATTCTAAAGCAAAAAGATAAACAAAACCATCTCTCATTGGTATATCAAAAAATTCAAATATTTAGTTCATCCTCTATTTAACTAGTGCTTACTTACCAAAAAATAGTCTAAATGCTCAGTTTATGCTCTTTCTGAGAGCTAGTATTTGTATTTAATTTTTCAAGTTTGCTTTGATTGATTGAAAGCCACATACACAGATGGAGTGATTACAAAGTCTACCTACACATAAACACTTCTTCAATTGTTGTATTTCTTATCAAGTTGTGATCATAGGTGTGTGGAAGTGGAATACACCAGTGGTTCGTGTAAGTATGAAGCTATTTTAACTTGGACTAGCTATGTAACCAAAGATTTTTTTTTCATTTACTCCGCAGCATCAAGCATGTTGTGTAATCAAAGAATACTTTTGCATCAATATAAAGAATTGGTTTCTGTTTTGCCTAACCTAAATATTAAAATAACCACTAAACTACCTACATTTAATAACAAGAATTAATGAAGTCTAAAAATACTTATAACTTTCAGGTTTGGATGAGTTTGAACCTTGGTTCAGGTTTAAATAAATTCTTATTACTTGGGTTAAAAATTAATATATTAAAGTTTTAATATGAGCAATACACTCAAATTCACAGCTAAAATCAATTCTCCTCTTTCACTCAAACAAATTGATTCCTCAATTATGTTTCAACAAAGAGGGGGTTTGAGCAAAATATTCTAATACCAAAATCCTCATACTCACAAGATATTCATTCCTAAACTTTGAGAATCATGCAATTTTTCCCTAGAGCTAATAGAATATACCCAATTTCTTAATTTATGCATGAACCCTAAAGAATCTATGACAAACTTTCCTAAACTACAATAACAACAAGCAAACATACAATAAGAAGTTTATCCTAAGCACAGTCAAATATAGTGACTTTATTTACACTAACTACCGATTCGTATATATATTTCTACATAGTTGCCCAATTCAAAAGCAAAAAAGATAGATAAAGAAAACCATCTCATACTTGCCCATTGTTATATTCATTTTATATAATCAGCTTGATATTTAAAGTCCAACCTCTACAAAATACAAAAGTTCTTAAAGAAAATAGCAATGAGGCTACTTTGCACTATAACACAAAAGGTTTGATATACAAAGATATATTTCGCCACCACTTTTCCTTAGACAGCAAAATGCATATCACTAAATTAATCTATGGTGAAAGAAAGAAAGTAGCACACAACTTTGAAGAATTTTTCTCCTGATAAATATATCCACACACCCACATCCTACATCTCCTTCCTGCAGTGGTTACCCTATGACCAGCACTGATCTAACAAACACCCAACTGAACCAACAATTATCATAATTGGTACTAGTATATAAACATAGTACTACGTAGTCGTGCAAGCAATAAGAAACCATCTACAAAGCCTGAGCTCCTCACAGGGTATAACAATAAATTACTAAATCCGGCACAAAAAGAACAAAAAAAAAAAAAAACATAACACGTGCTTCTTAGTTCCTACGACCATATGCTAAAACCGATAGTAGAAATAACACACTATGAAAAACAGAACTTCAGGACCTAAAATCAATGATACACTAATACCCACAAGGAAAGTTTGGAACTTGAGAAAACCCATTAAAGTTAAAGGCACCAAAACACTTACTTGATGGGCAAATCCTCCTCCAAATCGTTGATAGTATCCAAAGGCCCTTTGAAGGAGGTCTGCGCCTCTGTTTCGCCGGAGCTTAGCAACATAAAAAAACAACAATAACTGCCTAATGGTTCAAAAAATAAACATCTAATCCCCACATTTGATACCCCCATAAAAAAGAAACAATCAAACCATACACACACTCACAAATAAACCTGAAAGACCCTAGCCCACAAGCTTCACAAAGGGACACTGAGAGCTTTAACAGCGAAAGGGGAACCGATGCCTTGCAGGGGGGATAGGGGAACTGAGAGTGATGTGAGAGCGAACTGAGAGTTTGCGAGGAGCACGACCTTGACCACGAGCTTTCGACAGGGAGACCAATGGCTTCAATAATGGACAACGGGGGGAGATGGAGAATGCAGAGTGCAGAGCAGCGCGACAACGGACAGCGGAGGGAGACGGAGAATGCAGAGTGCAGAGCAATGCGACCTTTTCACAATGGGTTCAGGGAACAGAGGTTTTCACCTAGCTTGAAGGAGTGAGGGTTTGATGAAGCTCAAAGTGGATGGGATTTGAGAGGGAGTGAGAGAGAGAAAGCAAGTGGGTTGAGAGATTGGGAGGGAAACGGGACAGAGATAAAGTGAAGTGAAAATGCATTTTAGGATCCACTATTGTGTGTTGCTTTTTATTTGTCCATCCATACACCCCGCTATAGTTGCATACAGTGTCTGTATAGACACCCCAGCGAGGTGTTAAAATAGCTTTTCTGTATACCATTCTATAGCATAATGTTTGTCTTGATCTGGCACAGATTAAACAACTTTTGAAAGAGTTAGATGATGAATTCCTGAAGGTAACATCTTTATCTTTATGTCCATATTTTATTGGCAAACCAATAAATATCATGGAGTAAATTTTGTGGTAATAGTAAAATTGGATAACATGGCATGATTTATGTCCCGGAACAAGTATGAGTACCATAGATATGCTACTTAAACAATAATAAAGTGATAAGTTCAAATTCATAACATCAAATAGATAGATAACCACATTTGTTGAAAGGTCCAAATGCACAACATCCAAATGCCACCAAAATTAGTAACATCATTTGTATCACAAGGTAAAAAAAGGTTCAAATCCAAAAAAATCCAAGTGAAAAATAGCCACTATTTTAGATTAACACAAAGACCCAATAAAACAAAGTAGCTAAGGCAGAAACATTACTCTATTCTTCATTTTTCAACTTTTGAGAGTCTTTATTAGCTTGGCCATTGACACAAATGCATTTCCACCATCAAAGTTGCTATGCATGGTAATGCTAGGGTCTTTTTTGGTTGTACAATTGCTGTTGATCCTCCCTCCTCACGGTGATTCAGGCACCTAGGCATACCTCCAAAAGGATTTCAACGCCTAAGTCAACAAAGGTTATGAAAAAGGGAAAAAGGGCAATAGGAATGAATAGTTACCACTGTTTTACTTTCCATTTCCTATTTATACCATTTGAATACGTCTAAAATAGGTGATTTAGGCTTGACCAGTATCATATGGATGATACAAAAATTGTTAAAGGATCCTTCTAAAAGATGCGTCAAGGTCCGTGCTCAACATATGCTAATTTCACGATCACCCCGAAGTCGCTATCTGAGTGTTCCACATCAGGGTATCCCAGATTGATGTTGGGATGTGGCCTCCAAGGTCCTCCTCCATAGTTCCTCAAGCCTACCCGCTGCTCGCTAGGTATATACTAAGGTCCGATGACTTGAATAACCTAGGATAACTTGAATGACTCTTTTCTAACATTTCTTCCTTGGAAGAACATATAAACTATTTAGGAACATAGAAAGAAGTCCTGTTTTTCTTTTCAGCACAGCATGTCTATTTATAGAGGTCTTCTTTCATAACCATTGCCCTTGATCTGTTGTTCAAGTGACATGTGTTGATAATTTGTTTGTGTCTTAGAAACATAATTTAGAAGAGTGGCTCATTTGGTGTCAAAGCTTTTTGTAGAAGTCGTTGTAAAGTTGAGGTTTTAGATGACTCTTCAGAAATTACCTTTTTACTTTCTGAACATAGTTTCTAAACTTTTCCTTGTAGAAGTTGGAGTGGTTGACCAAGTAGAAGAGATGACATGCCAGTTTGAAATTGGGTTTGACTTGAAATTTGAATTTCAAAATTCAGATGTCCCTCTTTTTCTAGTAAGGTTCAGCGCTCCAAAATGAAGTGAGCATTTTGATGTGCGGTATTTAAAAATCAACAATGATTCTTCTGATTCAGATGTTGAGATTCAAAAAGGAATAGAAAAGATGCCTAGTAAACTAGTCGGAACTATTAGAAAAAGAGACGTTGAGTCCAAGTTCAAGAATGTTCCTTAGCATGAGACAAGGATCTTTTTGCTTTTGAAAGAGGTTGCAAAGTATCAACAGGCTGGTTACAAGGTTATCTTCACTGACTATGAAGAAGATGTAGAAGAAGAAGAACAAGCAGAAACATCCTCAACTAAAGAAAAGGAAAACCTATTCAAGAATGAAAAAGGCCAAAATAAATGAGCTCTTTCTAGTGGAGCCAATTATTGAAGAGCTAGTTGAGAATGTTGATGAACCAGATAATACAGTTATCTTGATGGTACCTCAACCTCCTCCTTCCATTCGTATAACCCCAGTGGAAGTTGAAGAGGACAAGACCTCAAACATTGCAGCTCCACAAGCTAAAGAAGTTGTTGCTTCTGCTTTGGCTCATGTACCTGATCCTACTTCTACTCTTGTTACCTCTGTTATTGATATTCCATCCTCTCCACCTCCTACTGCTTCACATGCTGATGTTGAGGTTGAATTGCCAAATTATGGGGAAACTATACCCGTAGACATATTTGAGCCTACTCCCAAGGTTGCTCCATCCACAACAACAACAATCCATCTGCCACACTAGTCTTTACTTGATACTTTAACAAGTTCTTCTTATATCTAACTGGTTATGTAAAATCAGAGGGATATGGCCTCCATATTGGATTGAGTTGATGCTTCCAACATAGAGCACGACACCCAACTTTGAAGAGATGAAGAATTATTGCTTCAGATTCTTCAGAACACTCAGGATATCCTTAGAGAAGTGAGGCATTGGGGTTGATGATGGTGATTCCTAGGTTCTAGCATATCTCCTTTTTGTTGGTGACAAAAGGAGGAGAAGAGAAGAGAAAAGAAGAAAATCTTGTATCGAGAAATTCAGGGGGAGCATCATGCTGATGGGGAAAATTGAGAGATATTTTTTAACATCTTGCATTTTTTTTTGTTATTTTAAACAATTGAGTTTTATTTCAATTATTGATATGATTTTCTTTAGTACATACATTTGCTATGTTTTTAGTTTTAAGCTTTGATACCATATTGTGTTTTTGCTGTACGTATATATATATATATATATATATATATATATATATATATATATATATATATATATGGGTTGAGTTCAAATAACACCAGTGTAACTCTAACAAAGTTACACCAAATCTTGATCATTGATTTATAAAATATCCACGGTGTAGAATCACTCACTTAAACTCTCTCACGTGGTTGCCTCTACTCTTCCCTCTAACTGTCATCAGCCTTTCGCACCCATTATTTTCTTTTGCACCTAGTCATTTTTTTTCATCCATGCTCTGTTTTTCAATCTCTCTCTTTCTGCATCACTACCCTTCTTCTCCTTTGCACCCCATCCCTCACTCTTATTTCCTTTCTTCCTTTTCCATTTCTTGTTCACTGTTGGCATGAGTGAAGTTGGGTTGGCCTTGCTTCAAATCCTTTTGTGCACATGAGTGTAAACCATGATTGAGCCCACGATCAGGTAGTGGTGTATTTGTGAAAAAGAATCACTTAATCCATCTTCTTCTTCTTGTTTGTTGGAATGGCATATGAACAACTCTCACAGTCGAAGAATGTTTCATTTAGTAGCAACACACATACCCTAGAATTTGTTTTACCCATTCAAGCCACAACAAATATTGAGTTGACTTATCATAGTGATTTAGGTACGTACAGCACATACTCTGCATTCCAATTTTCCTTGTATGTGTTTACTGCCTAATTGTTTAAATTTTTTTAATTAAATTTATTTTACATTTAACAAGAAATACTTGAGTTCTAACTTTGTCTGACATTAATTTTTGTTTCTCATATTCTACTCATATGATAGAAACTTTTGAACAAGCAAAGGATACATTTATCGAAGAAGAAACTTTGGAAAATGCCTTACAAAATATTCCAGCTATTGATAGGGAACCCAGTCCTCATCTTGCTCCTCATATTGGGATGGAATTCATATCCCTGAAGGATGTAGAATCATACTACAAAGCATTTGCTAAGCAAGAGGGCTTTGCAATTCATATTCATTCAAGTAAGCCAAATTATTGTATTTATATGTGTTCCAATGAAGGATAACGCAGAATAAAGAGCGATGCTAGTGAAGAAAGCTGTAAGGATATGACAAAGAAAAAACGAAGGTGCTCAACTTCAAGAACTGGTTGTAATGCTTCACTTGTTGTTTCAAAAGCTAAAAAGGAAGATAAGTGGATTATCAAAACTAATAGCAACAGTCATAATCATATCATGGTTAGTCCACAAAGTGTCTCCCTTCTCAGGTGTCATAAAAAAATGAGTGCAATGGCTAAAAACCTTGTGGAAAAGTTTAACGAAGAAGGTCTACCTTCAGGAAAGGTTTCTACAATGTTTAATGGTGTGAACTTATCTTTTTCTAGTAGAGATTGTTGGAATCATCTAAGAAATGTTCGAAGAAGAGATTTAGAAGTTGGGGATACTCAAGCTGTCTTCAACTTCTGTAAGAAAAAAGAAGCTGAAAATTCAAATTTTTTTATGTTATCCAGTGTGATGAGGATGATAGATTGGTAAACTTTTTTTGGGTTGATGCAAGATCAAGGTTGGCTTATCAAAATTTTGGGGATGTTGTTACATTTGATACAACATATAAAACTAATAAGCACAATATGCCTTTTGCACCATTTACTGGATTGAATCATCACTATCAATCAATTTTATTTGGTTGTGCATTATTACAAGATGAGACTGAGAACACTTTTGTTTGGTTGCTTGAAACTTGGGTTGATGCAATGAATGGAAAAAGTCTTGTGTCCATCATCACTGATAAAGATTTAGCCATTGGAGCTGCAATAGCTAAGGTTTTTCCATGTACTCGACACCGTTTATGCTTGTGGCATATTAGGAAAAAAATTTCCGGAGAAGCTTTCACATATATATCATAAAAATTCAGCTTTTAAACGTGAGCTGAAAAGGTGTATTCGTGATTTATCATCCATAGAGCATTTTGAAGAACATTGGGAACGTATCATGAGTGAGTTTGATCTCAAGGACAATGAATGGCTTCAAAGGTTGTATAAGATAAGACAATCATGGATACCTATTTTCAATAGGAGCACATTTTTTTGTGGAATGAATACTACACAAAGGAGTGAAAGTATTAATTCTTTCTTTGATTCTTTTGTACACTCCTCAACAACACTACGAACGTAGTAAAATATGATAAAGCAGTAGATAGCCGCTATGAGAAAGAAAGGAAAGAAGATTTTGAATCTAGGTATCAATCACGAATATTGAGTATTGGGTGAAAAATTGAAGAGCATGCATCATAAATTTATACAAGAAATATTTTTCTTAAGTTTCAAGATGAGTTAGCCAAGGTTAGCAAATTCATAAAGGAGAAGATAGAGAAGAATGGATCTCAATACATATACAAGGTATTTAGTTGCTTTGATCTTCAAGACTCATTTCTTGTTATAGTGGACTTGGATTCTAAGCTCGCCAAATGTGGGTGTAAACTTTATGAATTTATGGGAATACTATGTCGACATATATTGGTTATTTTTCAAGCCAAAAATGTTGTTGAAATTCCAAGTCACTACATTTTACAACGTTGGACCAAAGAAGCTAACAGTGGCAGTAAAGCTAATTTATTTGAAAAAAGTTCAGTTGTACAAGATCCACATGATTTAGCTATTTTGCAAAGTATACATGTAGACCATCAAGCAAGTTTTTTTGTCAAATCTTGCTCAGAAGTCTGAAGAGATTTACAACTGTGTTACTACTAAGTTAGAAGAAATTTATGTAATGGTCCCAAAATTGGAAGCTGAAATGCATACGGGTGAAAGTGTCATTTCTATAGATTCAAATTATCAAAATATGATGGATGAGCTTGAAGGAAAGGCCCCTAAATTGCATATCAAAGATCCACACGTCTCACAAACGAAAGGGAGGAAGAAGGATAATTTGAAAGAAACTGAAGCTGGAAGAATCACATGTGGTCTTGAAATATCTATAAATAGAATTCTAGTTAAAAGAAGATCTTGCCAATTTTGTGGAGAACATGGTCATAACCAAAGAGGTTGTAAGAAAAAGAAAGAGCTAGAATATGCTAATAGTCTAACTTCAATTGAATGTAAGTTACTAAATTGTCTTTTTTATACTTTCTTTCTTTTATGTATAAGATTTTACATTAACATTAGTATTTACCCATTCATGGTTGAATTTTGCAGGAGCTTTGATGGTATAATTCCACTAAGTGGAAATTGGCAAGGTGTTTTTCTAATGGAGCAACTATCAGCTAAAATCTCTTAGAGCAACATATAAAGTTTTGTTTTGTTTTGCTTTATTCTTTTTTTGTTACTATCATTTTTTTTATAGGTAAACCACTAGTTTGATTTTTATTTCGTTAGGAATGTATTTCAATTTTGTTTTTACCTGGCGTGAAGTTAGTGAATTTGATCTAAATGCTAGGTAATTCTCAACAGTGATTGAATAAAATCTTAATTGCAAGAGCCTGAATTGTGTGTAAGGAAACAATATCCATTTTAAAAAATTATTATTCTGGGCATCATCCTGATCTTCAAGTTGCTATCTGAGCATTTCTTTCTCGACATGAATCCATTCTCAAGAAAGAAAACAAATGAACCAGTATTAGTTGGATGAATATCTAGTTGTGCTTATATGCACATAGTTGGATGACTTGGATCATTAGATCCAAAAGAATGTTTTAAGCATACAAATTTTCAGTCAAATGTATGTATGTAGTTGTCTGAGAAATTGGTTTCATCGTTGTAGCATCTAATTTTGCTGGCGTTCACTTATTTTTACTACCCTTTTTCTCATTAGAAAGAATGATGTGCATTTTATGCTGCATATTTAGGTGAAGAATTGTAGGTAATATCTGGAAAGTGAGTGACATGGCTTGGAAGCTGTAAAGAGTTGCTATTAGTGACTATTTACAATTATTTGTTTAAGAATGACATGCATTTCCCAAATAAATAAGTATGACATCATCATGTACAAGTTGATTTAATTCAGTATTAGTTCTATTTTGTCATGCCTTGTTTCATTTCTATTTGTGACAGTGGGATTTGAAGACAGGTAAAACTAATGCTCAACTATATCACAATTGTATAATCAGAACTTCAATATAATATTTCTTGAAAGAACAACCAATTGGTGTAACTGTCACAACGTACCCGGAGGGCGTCATAACAGAAATGACAACATGTTTTGAAATGAATTGGGAGTCGCCACCAATTTTAATTCTGGTTAAAATTGGAAAACTGTTGATTTGTAAAATTGGTCTTTAAGAGTTTTGAGCAGGAGTCTGATTACGATTGAGGAAGGGTGAAAACTTAATCCCACTACACCCTTAATACGTCCATATAAATACGGTTACCCCAAAATTTATTATGCAAATTAATTATAACTTTAAAATATTTATTGTTCCCCATAAGTTAAAAATTATAAAAAAAAAAAGATAAAACGAAAATAAATTAAATTACAAGAGAACATAATTTAATGAAAAATTAATTTTGACTTGATAGTTGATGACTACGTTGACATATCCTCTGGTGCAAGGAGGAACTCAAAGTCACGTCGTTCTGTAAAAAATGCTTGTGTGTTTATGGATTTTAAATAAAAGAGAAGAAAGTAAAATTAAAAATGTGTTGATTAATTTTAATTTTGAAAATAATTTTTATAAAAGAAATTAAAATCCACTCCTGCACAGGATTTAGGATAGTGTAAACTATACAATAAACCCTTACATTCTTATGAAACTTGAGGATGATAACTCATACATCAACATCACAAGTTGTTGGATGGATTAAAAATTCACCTACGAAGTCTGAAATAATCAAACCATTTTATGCGCTTAAAACAAACAACTATACTAAAATTCTAGTCCTAAACATCTCATTTACTGAAAAACAAAATCCAGACCCACCTAGATCAAACAAACCCTAGTGAGAATAAAATAAAAACAAATCTGATTCCTAAAAGAAAATAAAACCCAAATCATCAAATTATGGATAATTCTAAACACGACCCACTAAGAAAAATTACAAAATTAAAAATCCAACAGCAAATTATTTTTTGTTTTTTTATTCAGAAACAAACAAGGATTTCTTTACTGCAGTAAAAAGGAAGATCCGGAAGCCCAATTCCATGTTTAACATTAGTCCTAGACACTATTAATAAAATAACCACAGCCCACTAACTTTCCAAAATGAACTTGCCAACATATATATATATATGAACCTGACAAAATTATAACGCAGCCCAATATCCCGCAAAATTAACAAACAACAAAAATAGACAACCCAACCTAGACACCAAAAAGCGAAAGAACCAACAACTAAAGCAGACTAAAAAAGAACTAATTCCAAACTAAACTAAAAAGAAATTTGAGTCATAGATCCCTAATCTTAAGACACAAAGACCATGGACTCAAAAAATGAGGTTCTGACCCAAAGAGAATAAGGGAACCGTGAGCCCAAAAGGAAGGCAAAATAAAATAAAAAAACTTGAAACCAAACAAGTTGGACTCCAATCCTTATTTCATTTCAACTAAAGAAAGAGGAAATAACACAGAAGCAGGGAGATTGTGCACATGTGAGTGTGTGAACCATGGCCAAGGAGGAGCAGGGGAGAGGCGCCACGGCTAATGGGAGAGGAAGGATGAGGCGGAGCGGTGGTCATGGCAGAGAGGAGGAACTCATGATGCACCTGGGTTCGAGAGGGTAGTCCAATCTCATGGGCGTACAATAGGGTGTGGCTCGCGGTGCTGTTCGGAGCGGAGAGAGAGGAAGGGAGACCGTGCATAGGGGAAGAAGCGTTTGTACCGGTGCGGCCCAGATCGACCAAGGAACGGCCATGACCATGCAGCCGTGGAGCTTCCGCAGTGTTGCTCGCGAAGGGTGGCCGCGAGCTCCACGCTAGTTCACTATCTAGTTTGTGGAGCTTCGAGCATGGACTGTTCGCACGGCTTCAGCTGGGAAGAGGTCGTAGCTGGTTTCGTGCGATAATTATTCACAGATGCGGCCTCCTCCTCCCTCATTCTCTCCTTTTATTCAGGTCCAATCTTCATTCACACTTTGTTGATTCAATTGATGTTTGCCTATGGTTTTGCGGTGCTATGGATGATTGATTATTATAGTGATTATCTTGTGTAATTCATGTGACAATGGTGATGTGCAATGGTTCTGTCTGCTTGAATGGTAGTTCTAGGGGTTGTATGATGAAGTTTATGGGTCTAGTATGTTGACTAATGAATGAATCATATGCTCATTCAAATGCAAAATGAAACAACAAGTGTTAAAAAAAATATAGCATGATAACTTGTAAGAACAAACACTTCGTGTAAGTGACCGAAATGCACTATCAAAACAATATGATTTGTTTGTATTTTCTGATTTTTTGTTCTTTTTTTTTGTGATTTTGTGATGTAGTTTGAGATGGCTTGGAAATGGGGGTTATATGATAATGATGTTGATGGAGTTCTGGGTGACGAATGACTCAAGGGTGAAGACCAGAGTGATGATATTGGAGCTAATGGTTTATGATGATAGTTGTGGTCAAGGCTTGGAAGAATCGTAATGGTTGTGAGGTGAGTTCCAAAAAACAATCTTTTTGGGTTTCCCTTTCTATAGTAGGAAATGGAAAACTCCTCTCGAAAAAAATGAAAAAAAAACCCCCTTCTCTCTGTTCTCCGTGGATCTATATATGGTTGTTCATCCTTTAACCAAAATCATATCATCTCATTTTTACAAGTTGGATGTAGGGATCGCCACTCATTCCTCTTAGCTGCAAGCGAATGATCACTCCCCCTTTTGTGAGGAGCGAGGAGGAACACAATGATGCTATTGCTCTCTGTAGCTCTGACTTCCTTTTATTTTTTTGTTTGTTTCTGTATCACGGATGGCTCGGGACAAGATTAAAAGAACGGGACCAATCAAACACATATATTTTTTTATTATTATTTTATTAGTCTTTTTTTTTTTGGATTTTTGGTTAAGAATGGGAATGGGCTGAAAAGGGTTATAAATTGTGGACTGACCAACAAAATAAGAGATGGGCTGGACTTTTATATTATTTTTGTTATGGACTAATGGAAATAAAAGGCCCGACACAAACAACTCTTTTTTTGGTTTTTTTTCTTTAAGTTAAAAACAACACTCTTTTTTATTTTTTATTTTATTTTTTCTCAAGAAAGGAATGAAGAGACTGCAAAAATCATTTTTTGACAATAAATTACGTGAATTTTGAAATTTTTTTTTTAAATGGTTGGACAAAATCGAGTGTTTACAGTTGCCCCTCTTTACTTGGTTCTTACTAGAGAATATTGAAAACGGCAGTTTTTGGTATTCTCTTTGTAAGGAACAAGTAAAGATATGAACACATATTTTGTCCAACCATATACGATGCATGATGATGATGGATGCATAGTGACAATGCCAAAAGCTTTGATGGATGCTGCTAGAGACTAATACAGGATGACAATGAATGCATGATGACACAATAAATGTATGATGACAATGTGAAATGCTCTGAATAAATTATGCTAAATGACCAATGCAACTAATAGTGAATGCATGGTGGCTGTGTAACGACATATTGGATGATATTGGATGACTCAATGATGTTTGCACAATACTGATGTTAAGTTGACAATGAAATGCATGTGGAATTTGAATTTTGTGAAAGTGAATGCATATGAAAATAAAATTGAAGCATGTGAAATTATAATCTATAAAAATAACTGTGAAAGCATATTAAATACATGTGAAATTGAAACCGCGTAAAAGTAAATGCGGTTTTTTTTTAAAAAAAATCTGTGAAAGCAAATGTGAAAGCATGTAAAAATGGTGAAATCATATAAAATTGCAAAATCATGGAAATTGTGAAAGCATGTAAATTTGTGAAAGAGGTAAATGTGAAAGCAATAAATTGTGAAAGCTGTAAATCGTGAAAGCAGGTAAATGTGAAAGCAGTAAATTGCAAAAGCTGTAAATCGTGAAAGCTGTAAATCGTGAAAGCAGTAAATGTGAAAGCAGGTAAATGTGAAAGAATGTAAATGTTAAAGCATGTAAATGTGAAAGCAGTTAAATTGTGAAAGCATTTAAATGTGAAAGCGGTAAATGTGAAAGCATTTAAATGTGAAAGCGGTAAATGTGAAAGCATTTAAATGTGAAAGCGGTAAATGTGAAAGCATTTAAATGTGAAAGCCTATAAATGTGAAAGCAGGTAAATGTGAAAGCATTTAAATGTGAAAGCCTGTAAATGTGAAAGCAGTTAAATTGTGAAAACTATAAATTGTGAAAGCAGTAAATGTGAAAGCATTTAAATGTGAAAGCTGTAAACATGAAAGCTTGTAAATGTGAAAGCATGTTAACGTGAATTTAAAGACTTGTGAAATGTAAACTTGTGAAGTTGAATATATGTGAAAAGCAACTGTGAATGCATAGTTGGCAATTTGTTGAAATGATGATGTGGGATCGCTGATGATAAATGAATCATGCAAAATTGATGCCATGATGGTATGAATGACATGAAACTAATGTGAACCAGTGAATGAATTGATGCAAAATTGATATGTTGATGATATGATGAATGAATTGCTGCAAACTTGATGTAAGGATAAAAATATCTCAAAACTAAAAATTGCCCCGATTTGATGCATTTTCACATTGTCCTTCAAGAAAGCTTTTATTTTCTCAAAATGAGTTGATTCTTTGTCTGAGCAGCTCTATGAACTTCTTCATTGTAGTTTTAAACACATCTTCCACTGTTGACATTTCAATGTCTCTTTTTTGCCCCATAATATCATTGTTCCCACTTTTGCTTCAATAATCAGCCTGGGTTTTTTTTTTTAAAAAAAAATCAAATGACTGATTTGATCCACTGATATCTACATTCAGGCTGTTGCCTTCGAATCTCAGCCAATCAAGTTGCTTCTTTTCCTTTGACAGTCAATCCTGAGTCCTCTGTTTAACTTATTGTTTCTGAGTTTTGTTAGCAAATTAGTCACTTATTGTACTTCAACTTTAACATTATGATTGTGCATGGCTTCAAAATAGAATAAAGAGATAAAGATTTGATAGGAGGAAATAAACAAAGACATAAAGGAAAAGAAATATGATTTTATTGGATTTCAAACTGGAAAATATTTACAGAATTTCACCAACTGTTAAAAGATAAGGAAGGAAGCAAGACAAGGCTGGTAGTGTTACTTTCATGTGCTCAACCCATTTTGCTGATTCATTGGTTACACCGAACTTGAATTCCTGACAATAAGTGCAATCCTTTATTGTGTTTAACAATATGCCGTGACCCACCAACATTCAAATTGCCCCAGTGTCAGATTCATTCATAGCTTCTTAGCCTTTCACTATTGCATAGACTGCTTTTTTGAGTTTTCAACCCAGTTCCCATCCATTTTGGTGCTCTAATTTTTGCCTAGGCCGCCCTTTTAGGTTTTCGACCTAGCGAGCATTTCTTTTTCTTTTTTTGTGTGTGCTCTAATTTTTGCCTAGGTCGCCCTTCCGGGTTTTCAACCTAGCGAGCTTTTTTTTTTTAAATATTTTTAAGCAAAGTATTTTTTCACAGCATCTGAATTGATTGGCTCAGCAAGCACTTGGCCTTCCATATCAGTCAAGATCAAAACTCCTCCAGAAAAAGCATCTTTAACAATGTAAGGGCTTTCATGCGAGGGTGCCCATTTGCCTCTGTTATCCTCTTGATTTGGCAAAATCTTCTTCAGAACAAGATCACCTGCCTGAAATGTTCGAGGACGAACATTCTTATTGAATGCTTTAGCCATCCTTTTCTGGTACAACTAGCCATGGCAGACAGCATTTAGCCGTTTCTCCTCAAGCATGTTCAATTGATCATATCTCATCTTGACCCATTCAGTTTCTTCCAATTCAGTTTCCACCAAGACTCTTAAAGATGGAATTTCCACTTCGATGGGTGTTACTACCTCTATCCCGTACACCAATGAATACGGAGTTGTCCCAATTAAGGATCTGACAGAAGTACAATAGGCGTGTAATGCATAAAGTAGCATATCGCTCCAATCCTTATAAGTGATCACCATTTTCCCCAAGATCTTCTTGATGTTTTTGTTTGTTGCTTCGACAGCTCCGCTCATCTTTGGTCGATAAGGAGCCGAGTTGTGATGCTTGATCTTGTACTGCTCACACAGTTTCTATACCTCTGCATTGTTGAAATTAGTAGCATTATCTGTGATGAGTCTTTATGGCAACCCATATCTACAAATGATATTGTTTTTCAAGAACTTCACCACCACTTTCCGTGTAACATTAGCATAGGAAGCCGCCTCCACCCATCTGGTGAAGTAGTTGATAGCTACCAAAATGAATCGATGCCTGTTTGAGGCTTTGGGACTAATCGGTCATATGACGTCCATGCCCCACATCGCAAAAGGCCAAGGTGATGTATTAGTGTATAGTGGCACAAGAGGAGAATGGATTCGATCTGCATAAATCTGGCATTTGTGGCACTTCCTGACAAACTCTATGCAATCTTTCTCCATTGTGAGCCAATAGTATCCTTGCTTGAGGATTTGTCGAGATAATGTGTGCTCGTTAGCATAGGTTCCACAAATACCCTCATGGACTTCTGATATGATGGATTTAGCTTTTACGGCGTCAACACATCTCAATAAGACTCCATCATAGTTTCTTTTATACAACACATCTCTCGAAAGGAAGAAAGACATTGATAACCGTCTGAGTGTCTTTCTATCATTCTCATTTGCTGCTGTCGGATATTCTCCATCCTTAATTAACCTTTTGATATCATGGAACCATGGTCGGCCGTCTGGCTCCTCTTCAATGTTAGAACAGTATGCTGGCTCTCTTCTAACAGGCACTTGCAAAGGTCTTACTTCCACCTCAAGATCGAGCTTGGTCATCACGGCCAAGGTAGCTAAAGCATCTGCAAACTGATTATGTTCACGAGGTAGGTAATGGAAACTGACATCCTTGAACTCATCTTTCAAGCTCACGAGGTGTTCATAATATGACAATAACCCGTGCTCCTTAACTCGCCATTCTCCATTAACTTGAAAAATGATTAAGGTTGAATCCCCATAGACCTCTAGGTATTCCACCCCAAGCAATATTGCTGCCTTTAGACCTGTTATACATGCTTCATATTCAGCTGTGTTATTGGTACAATCGAATGCCAGTTTGACAGCGATTGGGAACTGCTTTCCATCGGAGGACATTAAAACTGCTCCAACTCCGTTCCCATGTATATTGATAGCACCATCAAAGTACATTTTCCACATTAGGTCTCCTTCTTCCCTGCTTTCGCTATCTTCCTCTACAGCTACTAAGATATCCTCATCAGGAAGTTCAAGTTCTATTGGCTGATATTCATCTAGTGGATTCTCAGCCAGGTAGTCTACTATCACACTTCCTTTTATAGACTTCTGGTCATATACTTGATGTCAAATTCTGCTAGAGCCACTTGCCATTTGGACATTCTCATGGAGATATGCGGGCTTTCAAAGATGTACTTCATGGGACCCACCCTCGATATAAGCAAAGTTGTATAGTGGAGCATATACTGTCATAACCTCTTTGCCGTCCATACTAATGCACAACAAGTCTTTTCAATAGCCAGATACCTAGACTCGTAATCATTGAATTTCTTGCTCAAGTAGTAAATGGCTTGCTCCTTTCGACCAGACTAATCATGCTGTCCTAATGCTGCCCCCATAGATCTGTGCAACACCGTGAGGTAAAGTATCAATGGTTGTCCTGGTGTGGATGGAACTAGGAGAGGTGGACTTGACAAATAATTCTTGATTTTATTGAAGGCCTCTTGACATC
Source organism: Dalbergia cultrata (assembly GCA_031216105.1). Classification (NCBI taxonomy): domain Eukaryota; kingdom Viridiplantae; phylum Streptophyta; class Magnoliopsida; order Fabales; family Fabaceae; genus Dalbergia; species Dalbergia cultrata. The sequence goes on from CM062346.1 coordinate 51,835,621, forward strand.
TGTCATCCCATCCACCTGGATTACTTTTTCTCAACAGTTTGAATATCGGTTCGCAGGTATAGGTCAAACTGGAGATGAATCTCGATATATAGTTCAGACGACCTAAGAAACCTCGAACCTTTTTCTTCGTTTTGGGTACTGGCATGTTTTGGATGGCTTTAATTTTGTCTGGGTCGACCTCAATGCCTTTCTTGTTTACAATGAACCCCAATAATTTTCCAGTGGATGCTCCAAAGGTATATTTGGCTGGGTTTAATCGAAGCTTGTAAATCCTCAGCCTTTCAAACAACTTTCTGAGTACAGCAACATGACTTTCTCCTTCTTGTGACTTTGCTACCATATCATCAACATACAGCTCTAGCTCTTTGTGAATCATGTCATGGAAAAGGGTCACCATTGCTCACTGGTAAGTTGCTCCAGCATTCTTCAACCCAAATGGCATCACTCGATAGCAAAATACTCCCCACTGAGTGATGAATGATGTCTTCTCCTTGTCCTCTTCTGCCATCAGGATCTGATTATAGCCTGTATCGAGTTGCTTTTTTACTTTCTCTTTGATTTTAAGTGACATTTCTGGACTCATCCTTCACAACTTTTGCAGTTTAGGTTCCATTACCTCAATTAATGGGATTCTATGGGCCATTATCTCTGGGTCCAAACTAGGCATGTCTTTATACGACCAAGTAAAAATGTCTACGAATTCACTGAATAGTGCAATCATTTCTTCCCTTTCTGGGTTGTTAACTATTTTCACCTCTTTCTTATCCTCGTCAGTCCCCAAATTCACAGTTTCTACAATCTCATCATGTGGATTTATCCCCCTTTCCATTGAATTTATGATCTTGGAAAATTGTTAGCACAACTCAGGATCTTCATCTTGTTCATTTTCATCCAAGTCCGTTGTAACACAAGAATCAACTAATGAGTTTTCACAATCATTTGCACAAAATAGAGGTTTTGAAGGAGCCAAGTTCTTGGAATTGAGAGGAGACCCGAAATAAATAAAAGTACAAAAAGATAAATGAAAAGAAGAAAATAACAAAAGGAGAATAGAAAGAAAAACCATGCATAATCATCTTTTATTTAATTAAAATGGAAGTACAACAAAGGTAACCAAAGTGTCCATTACTCATGATACAACAAATCATCAAAGGGCACAGAATCCCAATTCTCTAATGGTTCGCAACTCAGGTAGAGCAGCCGAGGTGTTTCCTTGACTCCTTCTAGAGTGGTAGCAGCTCCAGCTCCTTCAATCATCACCACTGCTGCAGGTGTGGGAAATGTGTCCCTGATATGTGGGATATTCTTCTTGACAGGTTCAAAAAATTGCAACTCTCTTGTGACTTCATATCCCAGGCCAAATTTCTCGGGATTGTCATGGAGTAAGATTGGATCCTTGATTCCTTGCAATTGTCTTCCTAACCCCTTGCCTTCCTCGAATCCACTCTTCTGCATTATTCTAGCGGCCACTCGAAGCGTGTCACCTCTTTGTTCTACTGGTTCAGCTATCTCAAGATTTTAAAATTAAATCTTGAGAGTATCTTCAGCACAGTCAATATACGGCACTGCCACTGGTTTTGTCACCAATAACCCTTCTTCTCCTTTTACTGTAATGAGCTTCCCGTAATCTATGAATTTCACCCTCTGATGCAGAGTATAGGGGACAGCACCTGCTTCATGGATCCAGGGTCTTCCTAATAGCATTGTGTACCTAGGTTCAATGTCCATCACTTGGAATTTAGTGAAGAACATGGTCGGTCCAATTTCTAGCTGAAGGTCAATGGTACCGGTGATTTCCCTCAATGATCTGTCAAATGCCTTGACGATTGTCTCACTTGGTTCAATTGTGGAAGGATCGATTGGTAGTTGCTGCAGAGTGGAGTAGGGGAGCACATTGAAAGCTGATCCTCCATCAATCAGTACTTTGGCGATATTGCAACCCTGGCATTTTAAGGTAATGTGGAGCGCCTTCAGGCGCCCCACTGCATGAGGAAAAATTTCATTTTCTTTGAAAGTTATGGCATTAGCGGTTTTGATTGCACCCGCAATCCCTTCAACCTTGTCCGGGGTTACATCTTTTTAGACGTATGCCTAATCCAATACTTTCTTGATCACATTACGATGAGCTTCCGAAGACAAGATCAATGAATAAAGTGAGATTTTTGCCGGTGTTTTCTTCAGCTGATCGACCACATCATACTCACTTTGTTTCATTATTTTAAGAAATTCTTATTCTTCATCTTCTTGGCCCTTTCCTTTGCTTTCAGGTACCTCTTGGGGGTCTTTTAATAGCTTCCAGAGAGTATAACACCTTCCACTCCGAGTGATTCCCCCTGTTCCCTTGACATTCGTTATGGACTCTGACACAAGGGATTTTGAGCATGCTTTACTACTAGACTCTTCAACTGCTTTTGGTTGATCATGCTTTGCACAAATTGCAAGATGAGAAGGCAACCTAGACACTTTGAAGACAGGTACCGCCCCTTGTTTAGGGATTATCTCTTTAGACATCACAAAATTGGGTTCTATGACAGTTTCATATCTCCACGGAATCGTGTGATTGCTTTCATAAGAAAATGGCGCAGGTACCTTGAAAACAAGCACTGGTTCAGGTTTATAAACCTTAAAAACAGGGGGCGCTTGGTGGACCATGTTGATGATCTGTTCTTTGGTATCTCGAGTACCCCTACTTTGATCATTCTTTCAACAAAGAGCTTCAGCTCTGGACACTTTTCTATGTGGTGCTTCCTTCCGGAACACTCATAAAATAAATCACCTTCGTCTCCCTCCACTATTCTTCTGCCTCTCTTTCCCTCAGCATCCATCTCATAACCAGCCCTTTTCAGGGCTTCTAGGATCTGTTTCATTGGGAATTTGACATTCTTTACTTCCTGACTTGCTTAAACCTCACAGATAGAATTCACTTGTCCTCCACCATGATTAGGGAATGGGTTGTTCCTTATGTGTGGCTTTGGCTTTTCTTCTAGCTTAATAGCACCGCAGTCAATCAAGCGCCATATTGCACTCCTGAACCCATAACAATCCTCGATAGAATGTCCAGGAGAGTTTGAATGATAGTCGCACATCTGGTTTGGATTGTACCACCGAGGATATGGTGGAACGAAGGTCTTCCCAAGATGCGGGGTTAGCAAGTTGTTTCCACACAAGCATTTGAATAGTTCAGCATTGCTCATGTGAAAATCAGGTAGTGGCCAATTTTCTGTGGGCGATCTGTTGTTGGTGATGAATGGTGGGGTTGTTGTGAGGGGGTTGGTTGTCTGGCTAGTCGAAGGTAGTGGTTGGTGGGGTCTGGGTGCTATTGGAGTATAAGGTCGTGGATGGAAAACATGGTTAATCCGGTGTAGTTGAGGCATGTATGGTGCTTGGGTTTGGGTTGGAATGGTTTGAGGGGATGTGTGTTGTTGGTGTGGATGAGAGGAGTATTGTGTGTGTGGGTATGATGGGTAGTGGTTTTGGTAATGATTTGGCTGAGGAGTGGATTGATGAGGCTGGGGATGGATGTAGTTGATAGCACCCTCCTTTCTCTTGAAATTGGAGCTTTTCTTTGATTCGTTTGCTTCCCCTACTGCAAGTTCCACCTTCCCTTCTTGGATGTTGGTTTTTATTCTTTCTCCTATCTTGATCAAATCGACAAACTCCTTGACATGGGTCCCGAGCATGTTTTTGAAGACTGAACCTTCCAGTGTGCGAATGATGTAAGAGCATATCTCCTGTTCTAACATTGGTGGAACAACCCTTCTGGCCATTGCTCTCCACCTCTGGGCATATTCCTTGAAAGATTCATTCCCCTTCTTCCTCATCCCTTTCAGCTAATCTCTGGTAGGAGCAGCGTTCAGATTGAATTTGTACTGGTTGCTGAAAGCTTAAGCTAAATCCTCCTAACATCTTATCTGCGCTCAGTCCATTTGCAAATACCACTCCCACGTAGCGCCTCCAAGCTCTTAGGAAAAAAGCTGATCAGGAAGTTGTCATCCTTAGACCACATTCCCATCTTCGTACAATACATCCGTAAATGCATAAGGGGATTAGCGCTACCATCAAACTTTATGAGCTCGAGCATCTTGAAATCTTTGGGAATGACCATGCTAGGGGCTAGACACAAATCGCTGATACTCATTGAGCCATATGGGCTAGGCCCACTCAGCATTCAAAATTACTCCTGCATGCTTTCTTGCAATTCCTGTTTGAGCTTCAATCGTTCAGCTTCCTTCTCCACATTGTTATGGGAGGTTGCATTATTGGCATTGTTATGTGGGGTCTCATTGTTGTCGTTCCCATCCGAATCGTATCCTGGTTGCTCTTCATTTCCTTCATTTTCCTTGGCTGTTTTTATCGTGTCGATGATGAATTTCTTGAATTCTGGTCCGAAGATGGACTTTACCATGTCTTTAAGCTCGTCAACCTCTTGACTTAGGTTCCTTCCCTCATAATTACCATCTGCAGCCATTGTCTATTCTTTGTCTTTACCCTTCTCAGTCTTATTTTTCTCAACTCTAGATCGAAATTTGTATGGCTCTCTAGCCGGCACACTAATGCTAGACAAAGCTTTCTTTGAAAGAGCAATGTTTGACAACCTCTGGGACTTATAGAGATTCTTTCTGCAAAAGGGAACATGATTTAATTTTTTCATTTTTTTTTAGTTTTTTAGTCGGAAGGGATATCATCAGCACTTGCGACAAATGGAAGTATCCTCCACACATATCATTATGGGCATCCTACCCTCTAACTTAAGTGTGGTTGATAGCAATCATGAAGGGAATATTTATTTCCTCATCAGATGCCATTTAATAACACTAGCAATGCAATTTTTGGAGCAGAACTTTGCTTCTTGTGAGAAAGTCACATTGATTCATGAACACATACTTGTACTCAAATGATAAATGGAAGACTTGGAAACTTCATTCCTTGAATTAAAATACAATTCAATACATCACAAGCTACTAAGTCTAGTACATCAAGAGCTTGGTTTTCTGTTTCTTGAATTTCCTAGCATAGCCTTCACATTTCTTCATGAACTTGGTTATCCCTTGTGGTAAGTCAAGCAGTGGTGCTTCCTCTATCTATTTCCTTTGATTCTTCAAAGCACTGTATGACCTCATGACTGTGATAATTGACCTCTTTGATGATTCGGGCATGCTTTGTCTTACATTCTTCAGTTTCTTCCATGTTGTCCAAAGCTTTATTTTTCCAAAATTTCCTATGCTCTGCTGCCGTGACATAGAGGTGCTGGTATTGGCTTGCTGACTTCCATGCACGAGCAGAATCATCTTTTGTTTGTGCTAGGATTTCCATTAGATCTTTTACTTTGCCTTCCAATTCCCTTCTTGCTTGTCGCTCCATGCCAATCACCTTTTCTAATTCCCTTTTCTTCCCTTTTTCATTGGTAACCTTTGCTTCTAGGTCATTTACAATCTTCTCTTTCTTGCCAAGCTCAGCTTCAAATTTTACTTTGGTCTTGTTTTGGAGCTTGATTTCTCTTTCAAAATTCTTCTTTTCATTTAAAAGGCTATGGAGCTCTCCTTCAAGTTCTCAGAGCTTTGCGGTCATCGTGCTTCTTTTTCCTTTTGGGACATCTAGGGAGTCTACATATTCATCCTTCAATGTCTCAATTTCTCTTGCCATCTTGTGACACCGGTCTTAGAGAATGACAACTTGCACATCAGCCTTTTACTTCTTTTCTTCTAGAAGCCTCATTTGTGTCTTCAATATCTCAATATGGGAGACCATTTGTGACATTGATTGAAGTTGTTCTCCACTAGCTTGGGGAACCTCCATTGAGATGTCAACTAGCCCTATTCTTATTTTTCTCCATTCTTCATATTCCGAGGATGGGATTGGTAGTTGCTTTCCCAGCCTTTGTCTTCCTGCTATCTTGATGTCTTCCCAGGCCTTCTTGATCTCTAACTCTTGCTTCTTCGTATCTTGATGTTGTTGGTAAAGGAAACTATAACCTTGCAATTGCTCTTCTTGAGGCTTAGTTTAAGACCAGCAAAGCTGTCTAAGTACCAAAGAGGGAGAGTATGATGAACAATCCCTTGGACCCATTAACGAAATATAAGGAAAGGCCCCACAACTGTAAATAATGCTTTCACCATTGTACCATGGGCAAACCCACTTAAAAGTACTGGGTTCAACAGTAGAGAACTCTTGTATCCACTTATGTGCCGGTTGTTGATTTACTGGTATGCGATGAAAGTGTTTCAACGGGTCTGGCAGATGTCCCATGTGATTTCCAGCATGCATATGCGTTATTACCCACACGTATAGCATGTGTGAGCAGCATTGCAATCTCCCTCTTCTTTTCCGATGGCATATTTCTAGAGAGAGAAACGTGTCTGCTAGAATAGCAGGAATTGGATTCGCCCTATAGTTGCAAAATTTGAAGAAGACATCCATGGATGCTTGATCAATGATATCTGGTGTAAAGGGGAAGAGCACCAACCCGTAAATTGTCAATGCCAAAGTTCGGTTAAACAAGTCCCATCATCTCTGTTGGGCTAACATTTCAAGGTGAGTATTAAGGAAACCTTTGCTTAATCCTCGAGTTGATCCCCTTTCTTCTATCACCATCTGGTCAACCTGGACCCCAATTAGCTTGGCAACTTTCGCTTCTATTACATGATTCCTTTGATAAAGGTACACACCTACTTTTTCACGGATAGGTAATCTTATCATCCTCGTGTACTCTTCTATTGTCGGAGTTATGTCAATCTTTGGAAATTCGAAGCATTGTAGAGGAGACTTCCAAAATTGTGTGAGGGCACTAAGCAGAGGTTCCGCGATAGGGATGTACAAGAGGTCAACTATGTGTCCATATGTGTTACTGAAATCAAGTCTAGTTTCATGCGGTATCAATCGACATAGTTCTTCTATTTTTCATAGCCCGCTTTGGACTACGGTGACCTTGATGTTTCTCCTTGCATTGCTAGTGTTATTTTGGATTGCTTCCATTGTCTTGAGTGATGATAAACCTTGTGCCCTGCTCACAAACATAATATAAAATTAAACGACCTCAGCAATATTAAATGTGCATGAGTAACGGATGATGCATGCTATGCATAAAATGATTATTATGCATTATGTATGGAACTCCTATCCTAAAAATGAAGATTATGCATGGTACTTTAAAATGTATGTTATGCATGCTATGTATGCATGGGGTTTTCTTCTTCCCCTTTTTTTTTTCTTATACAGAATGCCCTATGAATGATATGCTTATGAAAACATATTTTTTTTCATTTTGTCCTTTTCTTTTTCTTTTTTTACAATAAGAGAAAAAAATACGTGTGTATGATGGGAGATGTTCAATAAGAGTGAGAAGAGAAAATGGATGCTCCTTTGTGTCCTAAGAGGGTTAATTCTAGGGTTAGACTTTCTAAGGTTCAAACCTTAATAGGGTAGTCACTAGGTTCAATCTATTAGTGCATAGTTATTGGGACTGGTCTAGACATCTAAAAGCCATGACCCCCAGATTGCCTCTATCTATAAGATAGAGACCCAGTTCATGAAGAGATCATAAGTAGGGATGAACCCTCTCAGTATGATCAATCCATGAGACTAGTAACAATCTGAGTAGTGTTTCGCCAAATGTCAAGTGAGCATGAAGCCCCTCAGTGACAATATTGGAACTCGTTCCTAATCCTCGGGTCGCACAAGCTCGGGTATAGAGCCCAAAAGTGTGTGAGGTATTGTGAATGTACACAGTGTGTGAGGAGCTTACCAACCTTGTGATCTTAAAACTACCCTTTCCTGCAAAAGAAAACCAGACAGTGTATATTCCAGAAACACAATCAACTATCCAAAAAGAAATAAATAAAACAAAGTCTTCTACACTAAGGTTCCAAATATATACAAAAATAAAAGTCTTCTATCCTAATGTTTAAATAAGAAATATTTACAAGCAAACTGAAATTAAATAAACCAATACTTACAAAAAGGATTTGAATAAGAGATACTTACAAGTAAAATAAATCAATATTTAAAAGTTAATAGCTAAACAAGATAAAATATTCACAAAAGTAAAACAATATTTATAGAAAGGGAAATAAAATATTTACAACAATAAAACCAATATATCATGAGGGGGAAATAAACATAATAAAGTTATAATTATTTGCATAGTTAACTCTAATAGGTTTGACTCTCTAGAAGTCCCCAGTGGAGTCGCCAAGCTATCATAATGTACCCGGAGGGCGTCATAACACAAATGACAACATGTTTTGAAATGAATTTGGAGTCGCCACCAATTTTAATTCTGGTTAAAATTGGAAAACAGTTGATTTGTAAAGTTGTTCTTTAAGAGTTTTGAGGTTCAGGAGTCTGATTACGATTAAGGAAGGGTGAAAACTTAATCCCACTGCACCCTTAATACGTCCATATAAATACGATTACCCTAGAATTTATTATACAAATTAATTATAACTTTAAAATATTTATTTTTCCCCATAAGTTAACAATTATACAAAAAAATAAGATAAAATGAAAATAAATTAAATTAAAAGAGAACATAATTTGATGAAAAAATTAATTTTGACTTGATAGCTGATGACTACGTCGACGTATCCTCTGGTGCAATGAGGAACTCAAAGTCACGTCGTTCTGTAAAAAATGCTTGTGTGTTGATAGATTTTAAATAAAAGAGAAGAAAGTAAAATTAAAAATGTGTTGATTAATTTTAATTTTGAAAATGATTTTTATAAAAGAAATTAAAATCCACTCCTGCACAGGATTTAGGATAGTGTAAACTATACAATAAATCCTTACATTCTTATGAAACTTGAGGATGATAACTTATACATCAACATCACAAGTTGTTGGGTGGATTAAAAATTCACCTACGAAGTCTGAAATAATCAAACCGTTTTATGCTCTTAAAACAAACAACTATACTAAAATTCTAGTCCTAAACATCTCATTTACTGAAAAACAAAATCCAGACCCACCTAAATCAAACAAACCCAAGTGAGAATAAAATAAAAACAAATCTGATTCCTAAAAGAAAATAAAACCCAAATCATCAAATTATGGATAATTCTACACACGACCCACTAAGAAAAATTACAAAATAAAAAATCCAACAGCAAATTATTTTTTTTTTTTCAGAAACAAACAAGGATTTCTTTGTTGCAGTAAAAAGGAAGATCCGAAAGCCCAATTCCATGTTTAACATTAGTCCTAGACACTATTAATAAAATAACCACAGCCCACTAACTTTCCAAAATGAACTTGCCAATATATATATATATATATATATGAACCTGACAAAATTAAAACGCAACCCAATATCCCGCAAAATTAACAAACAACAAAAATAGACAACCCAACCTAGACACCAAAAAGCGAAAGAACCAACAACTAAAGCAGACTAAAAAAGAACTAATTCCAAACTAAACTAAAAAGAAATTTGAGTCATAGATCCCTAGGCTTAAGACACAAAGACCATGGACTCAAAAAATGAGGTTCTAACCCAAAGAGAATAAGGGAACCGTGAGCCCAAAGGGAAGGCAAAATAAAATAAAAAACTTGAAACCAAACAAGCTGGACTCCAATCCTTATTTCATTTCAACTAAAGAAAGAGGAAATAACACAGAAGCAGGGAGATTGTTCACGTGTGTGTGTGTGTGAACCGTGGCCAAGGAGGAATAGGGGAGAGGCATCGCGACTGATGGGAGAGGAGCGAGGAGGCACCGCGGTGGACATGGCAGAGAGGAGGAGCTCGCGACGCACCTGGGTTCGAGAGGGTGGTCCGATCTCGCGGGCGTACGACAGGGCATGACTCACAGAGCTGTTCGCAGCGGAGAGAGAGGAAGGGAGACCATGCATAAGGGAAGAAGCGTTTGTAGCGGTGCAGCCCAGATCGACCAAGGAACGGCCATGACCATGCAGCCGTGGAGCTTCCGCGGTGCGGCTCGCGGAGGGTGGCCGCAAGCTCCACGCTGGTTCGCGATCTAGTCTGGCGTGGACTATTCATGCGACTTCAGCTAGGAGGAGGTCGTGGCTGGTTTTGTGCGATGATTCTTCACAGATGCGGCCTCCTCTTCCCTCATTCTCTCCTTTTATTTAAGTCCAATCTTCATTCACACTTTGTTGATTCAATTGATGTTTGCCTATGGTTTTGGGGTGCTATGGATGATTGATGATTATAGTGATTATATTTTGTAATTCATGTGACAATGGTGGTGTGCAATGGTTCTGTCTGCTTGAATGGTAGTTCTAAGGGTTGTATGATGAAGTTTATGGGTCTAGTATGTTGACTAATGAATGAATCATATGCTCATGCAACTTGCAAAATGAAACAACAAGTGTTAAAAAAAAAATATGGCATGATAACCTGTAAGAACAAACACTTTGTGTAAATAACCGAAATGCAATATCAAAACAGTATGATTTGTTTGTCTTTTCTGATTTTTCTTTCTTTTTTTTTTTGTGATCTTCTAATGTAGTTTGAGATGGCTTGGAAATGGGGGTTATATGATAATGATGAATGGAGTTTTGGGTGACAAATGACTCAAGCGTGAAGACCAGAGTGATGATATTGGAGCTAATGGTTTATGATGATAGTTGTGGTCAAGGCTTGGAAGAATGGTAATGGCTGTGAAGTGAGCTTCAAAAAACAATCCTTTTGGGTTTCCCTTTCTGTAGTAGGAAATGAAAAACTCCTCTCTATTGAAAAAAATTAAAAAAAAAACCCTTCTCTCTGTTGTCCGTGGATCTATATGTGGTTGTTCATCCCTTAACCAAAATCATATCATCTCATTTTTACAGGTTGGATGTAGGGATCGCCACTTATTCCTCTTAGCTATAAGCGAATGATCACTCCCCCTTTTGCGAGGAGCGAGGAGGAACACAATAATGCTATTGCTCTCTGTAGCTCTGACTTCCTTTTATTTTTTTGTTTGTTTCTGTATCACGAATTGCTCGGGACAAGATTAAAAGAACGGGATCAATCAAACACATATATTATTATTATTATTATTATTATTTTGGATTTTTGGTTAAGAATGGGAATGGGCTGAAAAGGGTTATAAATTGTGGACTGACCAACAAAACAAGAGATAGGCTGGACTTTTGTATTATTTTTGTTATGGACTAATGGAAATAAAAGGCCTGACACTAACAACTCTTTTTTTAGTTTTTTTTTCTTTAAGTTAAAAACAACACTCTTTTTTATTTTTTTTAATTTTTCTCAAGAAAGGAATGAAGAGACTACAAAAATCATTTTTTGACAATAAATTACGTGAATTTTGAAAAAAAAATTTTAAATGGTTGGACAAAATCGAGTGTTTACAGTTGCCTCTCTTTACTTGGTTTTTACTAGAGAATATTGAAAACGGCAGTTTTTGGTATTCTCTTTGTAAGGAACAAGTAAATATATGAACACATATTTTGTCCTACCATATACAGTGCATGATGATGATGGATGCGTAGTGACAATGCCAAAAGCTTTGATGGATGCTGCTAGAGACTAATACAGGATCACAATGAATGCATGATGACATAATAAATGTATGATGACAATGTGAAATGCTCTGAATAAATTATGCTAAATGACCAATGCAACTAATAGTGAATGCATGGTGGCTGTGTAACGACATATTGGATGATACTGGATGACTCAATGATGTTTGCACAATACTGATGTTAAGTTGACAATGAAATGCAAGTGGACTTTGAATTCTTTTAAAGTGAATGCATATGAAAATAAAATTGAAGCATGTGAAATTATAATCTATAAAAGTAACTGTGAAAGCATATTAAATACATGTGAAATTGAAACCGTGTAAAAGTAAATGTGATTTTTTTTTAAAAATCTGTGAAAGTAAATGTGAAAGCATGTAAAAATGGTGAAATCATATAAAATTGCAAAAACATGGAAATTGTGAAAGCATGTAAATTTGTGAAAGAGGTAAATGTGAAAGCAGTAAATTGTGAAAGCTGTAAATCGTGAAAGCAGGTAAATGTGAAAACATTTAAATGTGAAAGCTGTAAATATGAAAGTAGTAAATTGTAAAAGCTATAAATTGTGAAAGCTGTAAATCGTGAAAGCAGTAAATGTGAAAGCATGTAAATTACGTGAAAATTAACCATCTTAATAGCTCCTCGTGTCCAACTTGTTAAGAGTGCTGTTAAGAAAACATAGAAAATGAATACCCATGCTTAGAACACATGTAACAGTGAGAGATAAGTTTGGCAATGTAAGTCACATTAGGAATTAAGTAAATGAAATACTGTCGGCAAGTACAAAACTCTTGTGTAGATCAATTGTAACCAAGACTAGTAATTGAATGCTAAGTGGCATTAAAAATGATACATACTAACATAACAAAAAGGTTGTGCATTCATCCATTTCTGCATTTAGCATCAGCACAGCAAATTAGGAGCTTTTCACATCTTTGTCATTACACTTCCTTTCCATGTAAGATTTAAGAGAAAAAAATAAGTAAATAAATAAAGGGCATGTTAAATTAAGTACACAATAAGCCTTTGATCCTTTATCACAAACCAAACAAGATATCAATTAAAGTGGCTGTGTATGTTAGTTACCTTGGAAAAATGAAGGAGGCTCCCAAACAATACATTCTAATTGTGCCACATACTCCAAAAGGTTTAGCATATGATGTTTTCCCGTTCACAAATTATCATGAAAGTAAATCTCTAAATTTCAAAGGGAACTTTCATGACTTTATCAATGACAAAACTATTATATTACCTTCTAGAGAGGAAGAGCATTGGCGAGTAAATTAAGTTGGCTACTTTCCATGTTTGCAAGCAACTGAACTACAGTCTTCACATGCGGAATGCTGCAATTGTAATTCAAAGTCAGGCATGACCAAAACTGTAACACCCTAATAGAATCCCACTATGCTTAAGTTTACATTTGGATTTTATTAGTTGTCGCTTATGCCTTGCGTTTATGTTCTTTTGAAATTAACTTAGAAAAATAGTGGAAGTTTTTTTTTCTTTAAATAAATTAATTTTTTGAAAACTTAAGCCTGTAACGAGAAGTGAAATACATAGCACTTTTATAGATAATAATCAAGTTACATTGCGCACTTAATTAAATAAGCGGAATAAGAGACTAAGTGTAGAACTATTATCACATAAACTGGAATATAATCACTTAATATATAAGTCACAACAAGGCATATATCATACTAATAAGTTATTAAAAATAACAATATAAGTTCTACTATTACTAATTGTTTCTCACAAACTATAATGTAATTAAAGCTCGGAATGCTCCTATTTGAAAGGTTTGAAATCTTCATGCGCTACCTCCTTCCTCAGCTACAGCTTCGTTGCTTTAGGTGGACACGTCTGTCTCTGGTAACGACAACGGAAAATAAACATAGGAGTGAGAAATACATGATTTCTCAGTAGGAGTTCCTACTTGTACTAAAAGTGTCATCGTTGTCGTCCCAGTCACTTCGGGTTTATTATAAAAAGGTGAACAGGTAAGGATTCAATTATCAAACTTTCACAAACGTGATTAGCCGAAGTGCAATTACTTTTAAACTAATCTTGAACATTAGCAGAAATATCCATTCAGTATTTCATCAAGCATACATATAAGCATATCATGTAAAACCACTAATAAGCAATAATCATTTAGGAGCTGCATGCATTTCATGATTACTCATCCTCAACATTCACTTGTTTAGTGATCATCATCTTTCATTTATTTCATCAACATATTTCTTAATTACTCACGGGATAAATGCATCAATGCCTTAGACCACCCTAAAGGGTAATGAGCTCATACCGTGGCCGTCGCCACAACCTTTTGGTTTTCTTTCCGTCGCCATGATCTCAACGGTTTAGGGGGTTAAGCCGTGAGTTTAGCTCAAGTCCACTTTTCCAGACTATCATTGCTACTTTTTCAGGTTTTACTTTTATTCTCTCTGAGTGAAATCATCAATACCTTCATCCTCAAAGAAGATTAAGCAGTGAGTTGGTCTATTTATTATTTCATTTAAAACATGAATGTATGCACATTAATAAATCATGGCACAGTCAATCATTTTATCATTATCATTTCATATCTCATCAATACATTCACATTTCTATATATCACTTCATGTAACATAGACAATATCATGTAAATCTCATAGTAAACATTCTCATAGATAATTCATATTAAGCAACCTAAGTTATCAAGTTAGGTCTCTAGTGTTCCTAATAGGTTATGGATATCTTGGTATTATCTTTTTCTCTTAGTCTTCTTTGTACTCTTAGTATTTCCATTAATACATTAATACCCTTTAAGATATTTTTAGAGGTTCTTTATATATTTTTATTATGACTTTTATATATATCTCCTAAAGATTATTATTCTACTTAAATCCTTAAAATTATCTCTTTACAAGACTTGAATATTTTATTTAGAGTTCTGACATCTTTTAGAATAAAATTTGTAGCACTAACATCTTAGATTAGTGTAAATCAACTGTAAATTATGCATAGTAGGATTCCCAGGAAAGAGAGGTGGGTCACAATGGACACGCTTAAATACCAAGTCTTTCCTTAGCCAGAACCTTTCCAAATTGCACTCTCATAGTATCACGCTACCTTCAAGACTTTCTCAGCACACTGTCCCAAAAATATATCTCTCATTCTGTATTTTCGTGGTGTAAAAATTTATGCATAGCATACATAAGTGTGTTTGTAGATGTGTTAGCTTTTCCACAAAGTTGAAATTAGTCAATTTGCATTTTTCTAGAGTGAGTTACACCTATTTTACTACTACAAGGTCAGATTAAGAGTTTCAGTCTTAGGCTCTACTTTAAAAATTTATATCTTGGGCTAGGAAACTCCGTTTTAGGTGATTCATTTTGGAGAGTGTTCTACAATGAGTCTAGTTTATAATAAAAATATTTTCATTTCGAGATACTTCATATTTTATGAACACTAATTTTCGAAGTAACTACTGCCAGAAATAACTAGAAATTCCAGCACCTGCCATGTTCATGTCTTAAGTTATCTTTATTAACTCAAGTTTCACACATAATCTTGTAAGTTATATTTGAGTTTGATAACATCATAAAAGTACTCATAGCAGAATAGAACATGTTGTGTTTTCTAAAAATATAATTATTCAAAACTTTTGATAATAACTCAAGTTTGAGGCATTCTATCTATGAGCAAAGTTAGAAGCCAACAATACTTGAACAAATAAAGAAGAAACTCCTACCTCTTGTGTAGGGTCTAAAAATGGTCATTCTCTTCTTCCTTAAGCTTTAAACAAGAGTCTTTGGAGTGGATGACCCTCCTTGAATCTTGGCTCTAGAACTTGAGTGCTTAAGAAAATATTTCTCACTAGAGTTAAAAATTGTAACTCTTGTGAGGGCTAGTGAAAGTTTGGACTTAGGATTTAAGTATTTGGATGAAATATAGAGGATCAAGAGAAGACTTTGAAGAACATAAGAAGAATGATAGAATAAGAAAGAAAGAACACTTAGGGAATTTCTGAATTGAAGAGAGTTTGAGGAGTATTTATAGTGGAAAGATTAGATAAAAAATAGAAGAAGGAAGCACTTGGAGCATGATTTATGGAAACATGTTGGCTGAATTTTGGGATGAAAATGCTCCTTGTTTTGTGCAAACATGTTTCCATGTTTTATGCAAACATGTTTCCATGTTTTATGCAAACATGTTTCCATGTTTTATGCAAACATGTTTCCATGTTTTATGCAAACATGTTGGATGAAAATGCTCCATGTTTTGTGCAAAGATGTTAGTGGAGATTTCTAACCTTTAGTGCATGTACGTGATTCAGAAATGTGTATGATGTATGTGGTTAAATTATTGTGTTATCATCTTAATCCAATGACTTAGATTCATTCTTGTCTAAAAACAAGTCTAGGGATTTGTGCAAATGGCATTGTAGTAATTTCTTTAACTAAGACAAGGATATTTTTGTAATTAGACAATGATAGTGGTATTCTTGTAATTCCATTCATAGAGTAAGGGTATCTTCGTCATTTAATAAGGCAAGGGTAGTTTGGTAATTTCCTTTACATAGCAAGGGCATTTTCATAATTTCCACTAAGTGATGGCATTTTCGTAATTCTTTGCATTTTTCTCTAGACATACTTAAGTAGTCTATTTGTTGTGTTTCATAACATTTGTCTAGATTCTCTTGGTTTTACTATCGCTAATTAAGATTAATATTTATATTAGTTATAAATTTGGGGATGTTACAAAAACAGATGATGTATCATACACAGACACAATTATGTACAGCAAAACATGGAATTTCGATATATAAAAGTCATGTTGTTTCCTCCAATCACTAAGCACAACTATGTCAGGCTCTCAACATGCATGATAAGCATTTCAGCACAACAATGAATGAAGCTCAATCCAATGTTCAATCAGAAAAATATACGGGTTCTAACTTTTCCAAACCATTTTCCATATATGCATCCAGAGACAATATCACCTAAGGCATTTGCTCCAAGACCTGAAACAAATCACAAAAACATAAAGCAACCATCATTTCCAGACCTTGCATACTTGTTTTCACACTCATACATTGCCATTACCCAGCATCAAATCAATCAAATATATATACATACCTGTTCTGTATTCTTGATGGTGGAAACCTTTGTCAAAATATTCTTAGGAAGCTTATTAAGCTGAGCCTGCAAATCATGCCCAACAAAAAAAATAGTCAAAAATCTGAGATCAACAACATCAACAATTTGTATTTAAATCAGCTTAATTTTTTTGTCAAATCCATTTTTTGTTATGCAAGATTATTTTTCAGCTTGACGAGATCAATAAATGGTTAATTTTAACTTAGTGTTAACAAGAAAAAGGAGGCTTTCATATATTCACACACAATCATCAAGAATAAGAACATGCTAGGTAAGACATCCAAACTAAAATTAATAATGTAAAAAATCAAGCAAAGATGTTGCAATCTTACAAAATCAATCCAATTGAGAACCCATGTATTTCGCACGTGTAGCCAGCCAATCCACCATCGACCTCCCTCAAATGGACGTCATCGGCAGCCAAAGCAGCGGCAAGTCTAGCATCCTCGTCGGCCATGACTTTATCCCACACGGCAAAGACATCTGAACACGCCGCCCACTCGTCCTCTTGCTTGTCCAGACCAAGCGCAAGCCCGACGGCGCTAAAGAGGAGTACGACGAGTTCCTTCACTTCCCAAGCAAAGGTTCAATGATTTCTCAGAGATTCAGGGAAATTTAGCTGAGTTTCCCTCTTTGATTTCTTGCTCTTAGTGCTCTTGTAACTGGAAGTACTGATTACTGAGAACTGAGAAGAGATGTTTAGGGAAGAAGGAACAGGACGAGAGAGAGAGAGGGGGGGAAGAAGGGAGGCTGATGACAGTTAGAGGGAAGAGTGGAGGCAGCCACGTGAGAGAGTTTAAGTGAGTGATTCTACGCCATGGATATTTTATAAAATCAATGATCAAGATTTAGTGTAACTTTGTTAGAGTTACACTGGTGTTATTTGAACCCAATCCTATATATATCCTATTGTGATTTGATATGTATGTCAAGATAATGCTGATAGCGTGCTGATATAGATATAGGCCATGTTACACAATCTTAAAGTTTTTTTAAACACATATACTCTGTCACACAAAATATGAAGTTTCCTCATTCATATCACAAGCTCTGAAAATCAAGCTCTGATACAATTCGGATTAGTCTCTTTTTGAGCTTCAAAAACCTCTTTCACATATAATGATATAATTGAGATAGGTTTATATGAACTTTAGAAACTGCTTATGTGTGCAAAGTTTGTATGTTACTTTGTTTTGTGCACAAAAACTCATCTTGTTTCAAAATCATGTTTGGATAAAGAGAAACTGAGTATGGATTCAAAGTCAAGTTTGTATATCATAGATATTACTCGCTTTTTCCAAAATCTTGTATGTTTAGAGAAGTCAAAATGACAAAAAATCAAGCTGTGTTTATTCAGAAAACTTAAATGCTTATACCTTTTCCTAAATTTGCTCTAATACATCTCAGAATGCCCGGATACCTCTCAGAAAGCACTCTGAGTAACTTCAGAAATCTTATGAAAATTTAAAACAACTCTGATTTAAGTCACTTAAGGATATGAAACATTTGTGACCCTATAGATATCATGCTTTAAGAAAAGACTCTCTGAAAATCATATTGTATGATGTTTTGAAAGAATATTGGTTATCATGCTATATTTCTTTCAAAATCTCTTCAAAGGAATTTCTTCAAATTGATTTGTCATTATAAAAAAAAAGGGAGATTGTTAGCTCTAGAATCTTCAAAAAGTATTAATACAAAATGTTTTGAGTGATAACGCAGCCAATTTAGAGAAAATATTTTGAAGAATAACTAATGTTTCCTTTGAGTTTCTTGAAGCATTAAACAGGTCTTTATGTTAGAATAACACGGGTCTTAAAGCATAAATATTTTCACTCTACATGTGCAAACATGTTTACTCTGGTTTAAAGAAATGAGAACTTAATAGAAGTGAAAAATATATCGTGAAATGAACATGTACATGATTAACGGGTTATCATCATGTACAAGAAACCAAGGCTCAGATCTTCAGAAAGTAGCACACGACTTTAGAAAGTACGCTGCAAACGAAGATTTCGTACCAACTCTGAAGCAAGTGTGTTCTACAACCTTCAATCATCATAATCGTAATCATTTCATCATCTAAAAGCTCTAATTAAAGTCTAGAAGATCAAAGATATATTAAGAAACTGATACCGCACTTCAGAAAGTTTACAACACAGTGAAACTATGTACTTTGTAAGAAAATGAGGGAAATTTGAAATTCAAATTTAAAGTCAAATCCAGTTACAGACTGACATGACATCTCTTCTGCTAACTTGGTCAACCATTCCAGCTTTTGGAAGGAAAAGTTCAAAAACCTTATTCAGAAATTAATAAGTAGTTTCTATAGGTGACATCAGAAACCTTTATTTCACAATGTCTTCTGTAACAACTTTAATAAATGTCGAGCTACTCCTCTAGATTTCATTTCCAAGACACAGACAGATGATCAACTTGGGTCACTTAGACAATTGATCAAGGGCAACGGTCATAAATGTAGACCATTTACAAATAGAGATGTTGTACTTACAAGAAAAGAGACTTTTGCTTCATAAGTGCTGAAACGTTGAAAGTTTTCCTTCTCAACTTTTCTATAAAGTTTCATCATATCTTGTAATCATTTTCTTATTTGTAAAAATCTTTTTTCTACGTTCTTAATATATCATACATTCTTCCTAGGAAGAATCATATAAAGAAGTCATTCCAGTTTTCAAGGTCTGTTACTGTATATCTTACAAAAACTTGAGTGTTGGTTAGTTTGAGTGATAAACCTAAACACAAACTTTGTAATCTCGATCTAGTGGTGATCGGTGTGAGTTAGCTTTGAGAGGCTAAGTAAAGACTACTTCTAACGTGATAGTAGAAGTGAATTACTGGTCACTGGGTTAGCTTGGAGAGGCTGATGAAAGACTACTCAAGTTGTGACAATAGAGTGGACTACTGGTCATTGTGATAATTTGGAGAGGCTAGTCAAAGACTACTCAATTTGTGACACTAGATTTAGCTACAGGTCACGGGTAAGAGCTTAGAAAGCTATTGGAAAAACTATCAAACTTTCTTTTGTTAACAAAGGTGTTTAGTGGAACTAAATGATTGTTGAGAACTATATGTATGTAGGTTGATCAAACCAGTATAAAAACATCTATGCAATATCTTCTTCTCCTTTAACTCCTTTATATTCTCTACTTTGTGCCTATCATATTGTGTTTTCTGAATAACCAACTTATATGCTCATTTGTCATATCCATTGTAGTTCAGAAAGTAGATTTCTAAAGTGAGTAATGCTTTTTACACTACATTACAAGTTAAATAGTTGATAGTTTTTGTTCAAACTTTTCAGAAACCAAAAGGAAAGGAGACGAAGCACGATCCAACCCCCTTTTTCGTGAGCTTTTTTACCTACACTTCTCACAAGAACTCACTCTCTACATTTCCTAAGTGGGACAAAACTAAAACAATGTTGAAGAATGGTGAGGGTGGTGCACAAAGAGGCTATATATAAGGGTGAGGATTTGGCTTTTCAAAAGGTTAAGTAGTGTAACTCTTACTTTAGCAATCAAATCCCATAATTCCCCATTATTTCACACTTATTTGCCATCAAACTACCTAATTATCTATCAAAATTGCCATTCCACATCCTTTTAGATGACTATAGAGTTGTCTTGCTCCAATTATGTAAAAAATCTACAAAAACTTCTTATAGAATTCAAACTCGGGTACTTTACTTTCAACTACAAGGCTTTAACCTATAACCTACTTGCTTGACTTATTACTAATTCTTCAAATAAATTTCTTTATTTATAATCTTATGAATCCATATCTAATCTAAGACCCTCAAAATTTTGGGATGTTACAATGTGTCCCTTCTTTCTACAGTGGTAGCAAATGATGTTTTTCAACTTCATCTTGCCTTTCTTGTCTTTCTCAATCACAAGGCATTTTCTTCTAAATTTGTTCTTCCATTCTTTTGACATCTTTTTAACTAGTAAGGAGATTACATCATTCTCCTCATCATATTCTTCTTTAGAGCCTGTAATGGCCTTTTTAAAGGCTCTTAGACATATACCCTTCTTAAAAGAGATTTGGTTTCCAAATCTAAATTGGTGTACCTTGAGAGGAGAAAAGATAAGCGTACTTGATATTCATGACTTCTCCGACCTCCTAAGTCACTTCCTTTCTGGAATTGTTCCTATGGACGACTTTCATTGAGGTTGTCTCTTTCGAATAAAGCTTCTTAATTTACCAATCCCTGATAGCAAAAGGCTTTTCCTCATTTGATAAATTCACTCAAATGTTAATTTACCTTTGTTTTTGCTAACAAAAGTGATTTTTTGAACTATTTTGTTAAATATATGATCTTTTAGGGATAAATTGATAGTTCTATAATGACAACTTAGTATATGATGGACTATTTTTTTTTGTGTCAAAAATGTGATCTTTTGATACTAAAGTAATAGTTCTACAAACTAACTTAGCATAAAATGTGAAACACTATTGGTTCTGTTAACAAAAATAGATGTTAGTTGATACTAAGAGAACTATAGGCAAACAATTTCATTTGAAAGTTATTTTGTCGGTAATATAATTTTTTAAGGCTAAAATAACAATTATCTTAATTGAAAAAGAAAAAGAATGGGAGACAAATGAAAGCATGGTTAAAAAAGTCGAGTGATGCGGAATCCATTGGTTTCCAGTTTCTAATGATGAAGCCAATCCCAGTTTGAGTCTTGTGGATCCCACAAATAGGTCGATCTCTTTTTTCTTCCCTTTGGGGGTGATTAGATCAAGCATCAGATGGACCCAACCATAGGAGCCTCTCAACATCACACCCACCCATGACCATCATACTAAAAAAACGGCCCCACACAATCAAACAGTCCCTCACCATGCAAATGGCCCACCATTAATGACACGTCACAATCTTTCTCTCTCTCCCCCCCCCCCCCCCTCTCTCTCTCTCGCCCCCTGTGTCTTCATGAGTCATGACAGGTCCGAAGATTCCATGTTGCAACCTCATCACTCGCCTAAATTAGGCCAACCGTTGAAACCCGCGTATACTTTCTCTCTCTGCAACTGCAATCCCCCCCTTCCCCATTTCTGAGAAGCTGGAAGAGAGAGAGATATTGAATCCACCCCTCTCTCTCTCTCTCTCTCTCTCTCTCTCTCTCTCTCGGGGTCCAAATCTATGATTCCTTCATTCGCATTCCTCCACCCAATTTCTCTCCAAAAGGGTCCACATTTTATCTCTTAGGGGGCTGAACCACAGAAACCCTAGATTTGGGGCACCTTCTTCTTTAGCGGCTGAAGAACGAGAAAGGAAAGATTTTGAGCCAAACCCAATTCGATTTGCGAGATCTCAGGTTCAGAAACGATCCTTTGATTTTATTCATCTTTTTCCGTCGAAAATCCACGCGGATTCGTAGGGAGGGAAAAAACAAGGGGGTAGATGCGGAGAAAACCCCCTTTGCAACTTGACGCCCTAATAATCCACAAAGGAATCGTGCCTCCTCGAAATCGGAACCCTTTGATCTTCGCTCCATGGATTCAGCGATTTCAACCTTGGGTTTTCTGATCTTTGGTGTTACCCTTAGTTTCTATGCCTTTGTTGTCCAATCACAGATAGAAAATGGGAACGGTGCTGAATCGTCGCTTTTGGTAACACCGCCTCCGCCGCCGCCACCACCACCACCGCCTCCTCCGCCGCCTCCGCCTCCTTCTCCTCCTCCACCTCCCCCGGCACCTGATTCTCCTTCCCCGCCCCGATCGCCGCCGCCTCCGGTGCGATCCCGCGTAAACTCAAGCCAGTCGAGAAGATCGCCGCCGCGCCGTCGTCCCCACCGCAGCCCACAGCCGCCGCCGCCGCTGCCACGCCGGATGAACGCAGGGAAGAAAGTTGGGCTGTTGTTTGTGGGCGTTGCGGCGATCATGCAGATTGGAATGATTGGTTTCTTAGTTTACAAGAGAGGGCAGCTTCTTAGGGCCAATGACAGATACGAGAACTGTTCGTGAAAAAAAAAAAAAAGAGAAAGGAAACAGCTTCTGGGTTTTTTTTTTTTGTCCTTATCAATTCATTTCAATGTGGTGGGTCTAAACGTGAAATTCTTTGCTGGATGCATTTATTAAGTTGGGTGAGATTGTGTAGAATGTTGCGAAATGACATGAAAATTTTGTGCATTGATGGAGACGCCGTCATTGATGGCCATCGGCGCGTTACTCTCTGTATATTGGTATTGTTAGTAGACGTTTTCCTTCTTCATGTTTTCATGTTTCTACCCTTTCCCCTTTTAGTTCCATTTACACCCTGGCTTATAACAGAAAGAGGCCTCCCCATGTTCTTCTTTACTTCTTTTTTTTTCTTTTTTCCTCTTTGTAATTTTTTCCTCTAACATGTTCAATGTGTACTACGGTGTTAGGAATATTTGATGGATTAACAATGACTAAATTTGATATTCTTTGTTCTCTTTTTCATTCCTTGTGCAATCTCGTCTTATGGCTAGTGGTTCGATTTAACTTGGTTTAATTACTGTCATGATTACTGTGATTAATCATTCTGTTGTAGCTTCATATGGGATAAGTTTGGTAATGTTTGGCGCACTCCAAAACGACTACTTTTTCTTCCTTTTTTTTATGCAATAAATAGATATGATGTTCTGCTTTCCATTTACCAATCTAAAAAGAGTGGACACTCTGACTGGTACACAGGAATAGCTGAATCTCAATGTTGTGGAAACTTCCGCGTGGACTGTCATGAATATCTTGAGGCTGTCCACAAATTTGCATTTTGAATGGGGATTGTTTGTACTTTTCAAGACTGCTATCTATATCGAATTGTCTACCTCCGGATGGGCTTTTGAAGGAACCCTGTTACTATGTTTAATTTAAACTTTGATGAATGATTCAAATTTGTAGTTTAAGGCTTCTAGTTGTTAGTTTCTTAGAAGCAATAGGTAGTTAGCTGTATTCTGTTCATTTTATGTTCCTCCTTTTATCTCCTTTATATTTTAAGAACAACCACCTCATTGATGGGGAATTGTGGTGGACTTCAAAACTGATAAACCTTTCGTATCTAAACTTGCTTGCTATATGACATTTGATAGCAACATTGCACATTAATATATTATCTCTCTAAATCATCACTTGCCGAGTATCACTGGCCGAGTTATACACGAGTTATGTTGTTTAAGCCTTAGAGTGTATTTGGTTGATGAGTAATAATAGGGGTAAAAGTTCCCTTGCCGAGTTATACATTTTTTGTTATGATGGTGAACATTGAAGAATGCATATTAACGTGAATGTATTTTTAGTATGCTTCTTAATAAGCACTAATTTCTGTTTAAGAGTCAATTGGATGTTGCGTGTGTACGTTGTATTTGGAGAGTCAACTTATTTATTTATTCCTGTGTTGGGTTATGAATGTTGGTTCTTGATTAGTTGCCAAGGTTGGACAGGTATGTCTAGCTTTTTCAAAGAGCGCTTTTACACTTCATCATTGCACGCATAATTATTCCTTTACTAGAGTCTCTCTTTCATGACGTATCTTAGGTGTCTTCTGCTGATGATCATGTTTGCTACCTATTCTATGGTGTTACTTTGGTTATAATTACTGATAATGATTATTGTTTTGGTAACGAATCATTGTTTCTCGCAAAGTAGTCTTATTTAAAAGTGTACTAGTACACAAAGTAGTCATTCAAAATGTGGGATAATATGGTCCCTAAAAATGTAAAATTAGGGGGATCTTGGTGTTCTGTTTTGCACGTTTAGAGACCAAACTCCAAAGTGTTTCACATTTTGAATTCTGAGAGACTCAAAGTAAACTTTCAAGTTTTGAGAGAGACTATCTTGTCTTTAGAAATTTTGATCAAGAACCAAATTGGAAGGTTACTCTAGTTCTAATCAAGCATGCAGATGGGTGGAGTTGGAGATTTTGTGTACTGACTCCCGTAAGGGATGTTTGGTGGTTTTACATTTTTTGTCCGACCTCAGGATATTATGATGCTAAGCGGAGTGGATCCTCCCATGTCCTTTTAATATGATATGATCATGTTTAAAGTCTCTCTCTTATATCATCAATTTTCTTTGCAACTTGATCAAAGGTAAAGATCAAAACATGATCTTGTCATGTTAATTTTTAACATGAGAGGATGCACCTCCGATAACAAAAGAAGGTGTCTTCGATTCTAATGGTTAGATTCTAGGTTTGGTCTTCGTGGGACATAAATTGAGTGTTGTTTGTGAATTTTGTTGTCCAAGGGGCTTAAAATAGAGTATGTCTGTTGTTGTTAAAACTTAAAAGTAATGGTGGGTATGGTTTCTTACGCTATTCATTTCATATGCGTTTCGTATTCAACCTGCTGGCCATATTTAAGGTATAAACATGTAAACAAAAGTAGAGAAGTTTATGGCATAGGATTAGAATATCATTGACAACCATTAACATTTAATAGCAGGATTGCACTATAAAAGTAAATATATTTAAAATTTATCGATAATTAATTAAATCTATAATATTAATATTCAACATTCCTTTAGATTTTATAGGTATAGCTTCTAAAATAATTTTGAGCTCACAAATTTCATAAATTTAATAATTAATATTTCATAAAAATTATAATCATAATTATTATATATCATTAGTTTACTATCGTTAATTTATATAACTTCAGTATTCATAGTAATTATTTTTAATATCTGGGTAATTTATCCTAAATTGTACATGGCAAAAAATGTTGTATATTATTTTGATAATCTTATATATTGGAGTTAATTGAAATAATTAGTTATAAATAAATCTATAATCTATATCTATAATCTATAATACTAATATTTTATACTACTATGAGGAAAAGTTTTCTAGGTGTCGCAATAAGAATGATTTAAGACCCCTAGTTTTTTAGAAGTTAATCATTAATTATTTTTTTGAAAAAATAATACTGCTATTATGACATATTATTAGAATATCATTGACAATCATTAGTATTTAATAACAGGATTGGAGTACAAAAATTACATATATTTAAAACTCATCTGCATTTAATTAAAACTATAATGCAAATATTCAACACTCCATTGGGTTTTCTAGGTGTAGCGTCCAGAGTAATTTAGAGCACACAAATTTTATAACTTTAATAATTAATATTTTTTAAAAAAATATAATCATAATTATTATATATCATTAGTTTACTATCCTTAATTTATATGATTTTAATATTCATAGTAATCATTTTTAATATCTAGTCAGTTCATGCTAAAATCTGTATGGCAAATGATGTTGTACATTATTTTGATAACCTTATACATTGGAGTTATTTAAAATAATTAGTGATAAATAAATCTATAATCTATAATCTATCTATAATAATACTAATATTTTAGATTCCTATAAGGGAAAGTTTTCCAAATGTTACAATGAGAATGATTTAGGACCCATAGTATTTAAGAAGTTAATTATTAATTATTTTTTAAAAAATAAAACTACAATTATGACATATTATTATAATATCATTGACAATCATTAATATTTAATAACATGATTGGAATATAAATTAAATATATTTAAAACTTATCGGTATTTAATTAGATCTATAATACTAATATTCAACACTCCTTTAGATTTACTTGGTGTAGTTTTCAGAGTAATTTAGAGTCCACAAATTTTATAACTTTAATAATTAATATTTTCAAAAAAATTATAATTATAATTAGTATATATAATTAGTTTACTATTGTTAATTTATAAAATTTCAATATTCATAATAATCATTTTTAATATCTGGGCAATTTATGCTAAAATCTACATGACAAAAAATATTGTACATTATTTTGATAACCTTATATTTTGGAGTTATTTAATAATTAGTGATAAATAAATCAATAATCTATATTTATAATATTAATATTTCAGACTCCTATGAGGAAAAGTTTTCCTGGTGTCACAATGAGAATGATTTAGGGCCCACAGTTTTTAAAAAGTTAATCATTAATTATTTTTTTAAAAAATAAAACTGTAATTATGGTATATTATTATAATATCATTGACAATCATTAGTATTTAATAGCAAGATTGGACTACAAAATTAAATATATTTAAAACTTATTGATATTTAATTAAATCTACAATACTAATATTCAATACTCCTTTGGGTTTTCTAGGTGTAATTTCAAGTGTAATTTATAGCCCACAAATTTAATAACTTTAATAATTAATATTTTTAAAAAAATTATAATCACAACTATTATATATCATTAGTTTACTATCGTTAATTTATATCATTTCAATATTCATAATAATCATTTTTAATATCTGGGTAATTTATGCTTAAATCTACATGGCGAAAAATGTTGTACATTATTTTGACAACCTTATGTATTGGAGTTATTTAAAATAATTAGTAGTTATAAAATGTACAATATATAATCTATAATTTATCTATAATATTAATATTTCAGACTCCTAAGAGGAAAAGTTTTCCTGGTGTCGCAATGAGAATGATTTAGGACCTACAGTTTTTAAAAAATTCATCATTAATTTTTTTTTGAAAAAATAAAACTATAATGATGGCATATTATTATAATATCAGTGACAATCATTAGTATTTAATAGCAAAATTGGACTACAAAATTAAATATATTTAAAACTTTTTTGGTATTTAATTAAATCTACAATACTAATATTCAAAACTCCTTTGGGTTTTCTAGATATAGCTTTAAGCGTAATTTAGAGCCCGCAAATTTCATAACTTTAATAATTAATATTTTTTAAAAAATTATAATCACAATTATTATGTATCATTAGTTTACTATCATTAATTTATATCATTTCAATATTCATAATAATCATTTTTAATATTTAGCTAATTTATGCTTAAATCTACACGGTGAAAAATGTTGTACATTATTTTGATAACCTTATATATTGGAGTTATTTAAAATAATTAGTGGTTAAAAAATCTACAATCTACAATCTATCTATAATCTATAATTTATAGTCTATAATAATACTAATATTTGATATTCCGATAAGAGAAAGTTTTCCAAGTATCGTAAAGAGAATGATTTATGGCTCACAGTTCTTAAGAAGTTAATCATTAATTTTTTTTTAAAAAAATAAAATTGCAATTGTGTTGATAACCTTATATATTGGAGTTATTTAAAATAATTAGCGATAAATTAATCTATAATCTATAATGCTATATTTCAAACTCCTATGAGCGAAAGTTGTTTGGGAGTCACAACAAGAATGATTTAGGGCTGAAGAAGCTAATCATTAGTTATTTTTTTAAAGAATAAAACTGAAATTATGAAATATTATTATAATATCATTGACAATCATCAATATTTAGTAGCAGGATTACACTACAAAAATTAAATAGATGTAAAACTTATCACCTTTTAATTAAATCTATAATACTAATATTCAATACTCCTTTGGATTTTTTAGGTGTAGTTTCCAAAGTAATTTAGAGCCCATACATTTCATAACTCTAATAATTAATATTTTTAAAAAAATTATAATTATAATTATTATATATCATTAGTTTTGTCACGACCCAATTTGGAAACATAACCGACACATGAGGAATCTTCTCCCCACGTAAGCCATCTGGGTGACATAACTCTCTAAATGAATAATTTATTATAATGTTATACTTAAAGTATGATTTTCCTCTAAATCATTTTCATTTTCTGTAATCAAAACTTAATGCTCAGGATTCATAGAACTAAAATAATTAAAATACATAACTATGAAAATATCTTCGTCAAATATATTATTCATGAAAATAGGAGCTATTCCAATCCATAATCTTAATCATAGTCTGAAAATCGCTCTAATACTTGAAATCTCAATTGTAGAACTAGGTATACCCTAGTGGTTCCATGTGATATGTTTTGATGACAAATGAATTCAAAAATATATTCAATATAATATATTGGATCATGTATGGTTGTGTACTCGTTATTATGATATCTAACTCATAAACCGTACAATAATATTTGAGTAATATACTTTATGGAAAATATCTAATAGCTTTTTATAAGTGCTTTGATGGTATAATATTGAATATGTTCTTATGTGAATAATGATATGTATGAAACACATTGTGTAACATCTTTTTTTTTAAATAATAATAATAATAATAATAATAATAATAATAATAATAATAATAAAAATAATAATAATGATAAACTAAAATAGTTTGTGTGCAACAATTTTAAGTCATGTATCAAATTCAAATATTTTATTGATCTTACTTAATAATTTTACATCAATATCTATTTTAAATATTAGATAAAAATTTTAAAATATTGATATTAACTGTTTAAGGTGAAACCATAAATTGTTAGTAATGAACTCAAAATATATTATACTAAGTTAAGAATAAAATGTATTAAGAGTAATAGGTAATAATATGTTAAGTATTAATAATTAAGGTATATAATTTTTATATAAGAAAAATAATGTATACAATATATATATAAAAAAATAGTGAGGGGGCGGCGCACATAGGCACCGCCACTCACCCACAACATTTCAGCCACAGAAATGAATTCTGTTGGCTGTGTCTTCCTATATATATACGTGAGTATGTGTGTGTGTGTAAAACAAGGAAAAGAAAGAAAAAGAAGAGAGTGACAGAGAAAGAGAGTGACGGGGAGGAAGAGAGAGGAGAGAGAGGAGAGAGAAAGGAAGAGAGAAGAAAGAGAAAGATAGTAAGGATAGAGCTCAACTAGTCCACATAATCTCCATCTGTCAGTCAAATTTAAGGTAGGAATGAATTTATTTATGCAAAATAAAACCATGGTTACAATTATTATTACTATTACTCATTTTATATACTGTCATTTTACATTACAGATACTCATTATTATTTATTATTTTTATTCTTTTATAATTATGGATTTGAATATTGGTTAAAATAATATTAATAAAATTCCCTTCTCTCTCTACCGGTCCCGTCAGTTCACCGCGCTCCGGTTTCTTTTTAATATTTAATTATAAATGTTTCCTTCTCTCTTTACCGGTCCCGTCGGTTCACCGCGCTCCTTTTTATCACTAAATTATAAATATTCTCTTCTCTCCCAATCGGTCCAGTGCGGACTACCACCGCTCCGATTTCTTTATTTATTTTGATGTTTCTTTATATTTATGCGAATTGTTATTTAATTCAACTAAGTTAAATATTCCTTTTTATTTATGTCGCTATCTGTTCCATTTTGAAATTTATTATATTATTTATATGATATTATATTAATTTGAATTGTCGATATTTATAATTCAATTGGCAACTCTATGGGTTAATACATTTTATTAAGTCATTAATTTATTTGATTCAATTTATTTATGCATGAATTAATAAATATTATGCATTGATGTTTTACTATTTAAATTAATTTAAGAGCTCTTATTATAGATTAATTGTATGATTTCCTTATTATGAAATTATGAGCAATAACTATTAAATTAATATGATTTACCACTAACCACAGATAAGGCAGAGGGATACACATAAGATCCTTTCATGTTACCTGCCTTGGTTAGAATGGCTAAGAGTTTTACTTTGTCGTCACGATGAAAGAACAATACGAAAGAATGGGAATTCCCTAAGATAAGGCCTTCAAGTATGTGTGAGATAAGCAAACAGATGAAAGAGAAAATTAAAGTAAAGAAATCATAAACTTGATAAGATATGTATGACATGTTCTACATGGCATATCTTAATTGATTATGTTCATATAATGTTATTGTAACCATGTGTACTTTCTGTGCAGACACAACTGAAACCAACTATAGTTCAAATGTTTTAAAACTATTCATTTTTTACTGAGAATTTTCTTAAATTCTCATTTTTCTTTATTTTATTTCTGGTGGTTTCAGATTAGCCAAGTAGCATCGAATGGAAGGCAACTGCTATAAGTTTATGGACTTGTGTTTAATAAATGTGTGATTGTATGTTGTAATTTTTAGAAATATTCAGTTTGTACCTAATGACACTAAGTTGTCATGCTAGAATCTTATGTTTGTAATATTTTACTTAATGTAAACCATTGTGCTTCATGTATAAAATTATATAATTAGTTTGCATTTAACGAGTATTACAGTTATGGTATCAGAGCTCCGTTCTCTGGCTATTACAAAAGTTATATGTAGATTGAGTCTCTTTTATTTACAAGTCATGGCCCTAGTTTCTCTATGCATGCCTTATAGTATTCTCAATGCACTAAATATACAATATTGAGCTTGATCAACTCAATATTGGGTTATTTATGTACTTGTAGGACTATATGGCATCAGGAGATCAAGAAATCCCAGAAGATCAAAGTGCACCAAATGTCACTCCATCAGGGATGATGGGAGCCATGATGAGTCTAGCTGAAGCTGGCAAAGCCCAGACAGAATCAAATAGGATGCTTTTTCAACAAATGCAAGAGACTCAACATAGGAACAACCATCATAATGAGGAAAATAGTGGAAACCTTACTGGGGGAACACTAGTAACTAATCACAATTACCACGAGCTATCAGAGTTTAGGAAAGCCTCACCACCTTCATTCCATGGGGAATATGACCCAATTCTTGCTGAAAAATGGGTCATGTAATTAGAAAAGATCTTTAGCGTTTTAGGGTGTACAGACATACAAAAAGTAGTCTTTGCCACCTATATGTTAGAAGGGGAAGCAGAGCATTGGTGGAGGGGTGCCAAAAGTTTGTTAGAGTCTAGCAAAACTGAAATTTCTTGAGAAGTATTTCTGACCACTTTCTTTGATAAGTATTTCCCTGATAATGTTAAGGATGAGAAAGAGGCTGAGTTTATACAACTCAAGCAGGGGAATTTGACCATAGGTCAGTATGTGGCTAGATTCGATAAACTTTCCAAATTTTCTTCTTATCTGAAAAGTAATCCGGATGGGCGATGGAAGACAACAAAATTTGAGTTAGGTTTAAGACCTGAGATTAGAGACAAGGTGTCTACTTTAGAGATTAAAGACTATGCCATTCTAGTCAATAAATGTAGGATAGTTGAAAAGAGCTACCTAGACCTGGAGTCAGAAAAAGAAAGGCAAAACTTTTTCAAAAGAAAGAGGATGATAGAGGCTCAAACGAAAAATAATTTTAAGAGTGGAGTGAACCCAAGGAAGGGAAAACAATTTCTAACTAGGGAACCTTTATCTACATGCAGTAAGTGTGGAAAATCTCATGGATCTAAACCTTGCATTTTTGGACAAAATGTTTGTTACCGATGCGGAAAGCCAGGCCACTATATCAAGGACTGCACCAATGGGAAATCATTGAATAACCTTACACCAAGACCACAAACTAAAGGGAGAGTATTTACTCTTAATGGTGAAGAGGCAGTTCATTCTTCTAAGATGATCAAAGGTACATGCTTCATAAAAAATTATCCCTTAATTGCATTGTTTGACTCAGGAGCTACACATTCCTTCATATCTATTGACTGCGTCAAGAAGTTAAAATTGTCTCTATCTTATTTGCCTTTTGATCTGTTAGTTTCTACCTCTTATGCCTATTTACACTGTCCCATTTTAATTAAAGGAATACCTTTTATTATTGATCTTGTTTGTTTACTTTTGTCTGGTGTTGATATCATAATTGGAATGGACTGGATGTCTTCTAATAATATTCTTCTATATTGTCCCAAAAAGCTTGCTTACTTTTATAATGACCCAGTCAAAAAACAAAATTCCTTTGACACCATTTCCCTAAATGCCACTCAAGTAGATAAGTGTCTCTTGGATGAAGTTCAAGGGATCCTCCTTTATTCTTTAAATACTGAGGTTGAAAAACATATAAACAGCATACCTTTAGTAAGAGACTTTCCAGAAGTGTTTCCTAAGGATATAGTGAACCTGCCACCAGAAAGAGAAGTTGAGTTTTCCATTGAACTAATACCTGGAACAGGACCTCTATCCTTTGCACCTTATAGAATGCCACTTCTAGAGCTTAATGAACTTAAGAAACAAATTGAGGATTTGTTGTCCAAAGGATTCATCAGGCCTAGTGTATCACCATGGGGTGCACCAGTTTTGCTGGTCAAGAAAAAGGATGGGAGCATGAGGTTGTGTATAGATTATAGACAGTTGAATAAGGTCACAATTAAAAATAAATACCCACTCCCTAGAATAGATGACCTATTGGATCAACTTTTAGGAGCATCAATTTTCTCAAAAATTTATTTGAGATCAGGATATCATCAAATAAGAGTAAAGCAAGAAGATATATACAAAACAGCCTTTAGGACTAGCACTACAAAAAAACATGTAAATTGCGGCGATTGTTTTTGTAAATTAGGGCGGTTACAACCGTCGTTTTTCCCAACAAATGGCGGTTCAAGGAACCACCGTAATTACCAATGCCATTCGGTAAATTACGGCGGTTATAAAAAAACCGCCGCAATTACCTGTATAACCGCCATAATTTACGTGAATTGCGGCGGTTGAATTATGGCGGTTTCAAACCGCTGCAATTAGTAAAATATTTTTTAAAAAAATTATGGCGGTCTGAAACCGCCGCAATGTGTGGTAATGTTTTAAAAAAAATATTAATGATGGCAATTTCAAACCGCCGCAATTTGCAATTTTGAAAAATTTTTAAAACTATGTACTACAACAATTTTAAACCACCCTAATTGCAGCATCAAATTTTTTTTTAAAAAAAAGTTCCAATAATAATATATGATAGTCCAGTTGCAATATTATCACAATTTGTTCAATTTGAACATTATCATTAGCTACGGCCATTAATATTCACCAATTGAAAAAAAAAAAATCAAAACTAAAACAGCACCTAAGCTGGAATTCTAGGCTCAAGAGTCATGTTTTGACTTCTGTCTCCGACTCAAATAGCATAGAGGACAGGTACCTCTCCCCAAAGCTAGGAAAAACCACCTGCACCATATCAATGTGGAACTGCAACTTAGAAAGTGCCATCAACAAAGTTAAACTTTTAACTTCAATGCATGATATAGATCATGCACCAAAATCTCAATTCATCAAAAGTTATAAATAGAAAAGCATTCAAGGCATAATTAATAAAGTAATTATGGAAATCCTTAAAGACAGAGTTGATGTCAAAAATCTAAATGCATTTAATCCACTTTAATAATCACCTCATCCAGAAAGAACTGAAAGCAGACGGGGGAAAGAAGACTTCCAAGTGTAGGAATACTGGTGGTAAGAATCAAATTTATGGCATTAACATACCTGTACAACAAAGAGCATGATTAAACTAAGAAACTTTGTAAGGATTAAGGATTATTATTTCTTCTTTCTTAGGAACTCAGCTTACTCTAACTGATCACAAATGCTTTCGAGAGTACCCCATGGATCAAGTGTCATTGCAGCCATTTCAATGTCGAATTTGGTTTCCAGGCCTTGCACCAAGGTCACCAATGATTTTGTTATAACAACTGAAAAATCATTCTGCATTATTTCATAGCTTTGTTAGAATGCGTTGTAGGAAAAAAAAATGACATTTTAATAAGGCATTATTACCTGCACTTCTGACACATCCACCCTATCTACAAATTGAGGATCTATTATTTTAGAAACACTTTCAGCCAGTTCACCATGTCAAGTGCAAGGCTAAGTTAGTAAAACTGGCATTTACTCATTATGAACCAGATCAAGATGCTACAGAAAATTGACTAACCGTTTTGTGGCAATATTCAACTAAATTAACAAACAAATCACCCTTTCATCCCTATTAGATGTCTGCTCAGATTTCCAAGGGAGTAACTTCTGATCAAACTATAGTTTAGAGCTTTCCAAATGAAAAAACCGAACATATTATTAATAGTTGTTAGTTAAGCACATCTCCTTTTTATCATAGTGTGATATAATTTTAAACTCGTAAATGGGCCTTGCCAAGAAAGACGATGGCTCACAACTAACATATTACATGACATATCTTTTAATGAAAGGTGCAGATTGGCATTTTCAAGATTCAACCACCAGCACCAAGCATTTGCTTGGTCCTTCTTTTTTTTCTCAACAGTTTGGATTGTCAATATTTATACGCCCTTGGACTTCTTTTATGACCTCATACAATGGGATTATTAATTTTTTGTAAAAAAATAAATAAATGATAGTGAACAGCTATTTAAGTTCGTGATGACGAATCGCTAACTTCATTTCTCAACATCAACATTTTCAAAAGCTTAGTTCGTAGATTCAGAGAGGTCCCCAAAATATAAGATAATTAACCAATATATAATTGCTGAATTTTCAGCACAATTTATAAAACTAAACTCCAGATAGGGAAATCCCGCATAAGCATTTTCTTTGCTTATTTATTTAGCACATCTAGGAGGACACACATTAAAATTGTTCATGCAATTGAAGCATAACAATAATGAAAAAGAGAACTGCAAGTGTATTAGGATGGAAGACCAAAATATGTTGCAAACTTAAACCATTATACACAACCAACATAATCAAAGAAATAAAAAAGTTTTCAACCCTGTATATATCAACTTTCTTAAACCTATTACTATGAGCCCTGGTTAGTTGCTACTGTGCATATGAACCCTAATAATTCCGGTTGATCTGACCATCTAAGCTGAGCATAGGAGGTAGATGACACTAATAGGAAATGAAATGAACAGAAAAAATATGTTTAGTTGGTTATTATAAGAAAATTATTTTTATTTCTCAAGTGGATAAATGGATTAGAAGCAAAAATGAAATGAAGCTAGTACCAATGACTAGAATATTCTAATTGATCAAGAAATAAATGAACACACTTTGAAGAAATTTTGCCAGGTTACAAATTACATTAAACAAATAAAATCAATTGCCATTGCAATAACAACGATCAACGAATCATGTGAAGCTGCACTACAATCACAATTGTTTGGAATATGCAGTACCTTTGTCATATATGCCACAATCACAATCATTGAGAAGGAAAAAAAGGCAATGAACTTCTAACAGGACAATGTCAAGAGCAAATATCTTACCTTGAACTTACAGGAAAGTTAGCTAGTAAGGAAGATGAATCAGTTCTTCCAATCTCCCTAGTTGATGGTCCACCAATTGCTTTGTTATTAACTACACTGGTGTAGCTGCCAGCATGATACCTTTGCATTTCCCCCAACTACAACTAGCATAACGCCTCAGCATCAAACCACCACAAGTAGCTGTGATAACCAAAACCACTTAAGCAAGCTAAAAAGCAAGTCCTAAGGGGAAAACAACATCAAATAAAAAAAATACAAACAACACAATAGAACAAATAATTAAAGTAGATCACCTCAGGCATAAAATCTATGTGTTATTGAACTTCCATCAACAACAAAAGGATATGCACTGAAATCGCGATGCATCAAACACTAAATATCCCAAACTTGAGATCCAACATATGGAACCCAAAATTGTAAGGCAAGATGTTACTCTCCTGACCTGCAAGCACACAAATGGGCAATGAATGAAAAAAAAAAGTACATAATATGCACCTTAGGAACCAATAACAAATGCAGAAAACCAAAAACAATGAGGTTTCTACAGAGAGAGAGAGATAATGAAATGGATAGAGAAAAAGGCATCGAAGCGGACCTGGTCGAGGTCGGCAGACATGGCAGTGATTGCGTGGGCGTCGGCGTCGAGCTTGAGGGACTTCTCGTAGATTTGGTGGACCTCGTCGTCGCGTTCGACCTTGAGTTCGGAGGCAGCGGAGGAGAGGCGGTGGAGGTTGAGTTGGGTGGCGGCGAGGTCCTGCTTGAGGGCGACATGGGTGGTGACGAGGTGCAAAGAGAAAGAGCCAACAATAGAGAGACCAAGATCCCAACGCCCCGAGCCTCGGCAGCACCGAACCCGACCCTCGCCGGTACGTTCCCAAGCCTGACGTCCCTTGGATTCACCTTCTCCCCAGTGCATGCGTTCACCTTTGTCACCATCTCCACCCTCAAAAACACCCTCACTCCTCCTCCTCCTCCGCCATCCGCCACCGTCCGATTCACCCGCCGCCGGCGCCCTCGGTGGATCTCGACTTCAAGGTGGTCTTGTCGTGGCCCTGGTTGAAGCCTTTGAGAGTGGCGTTACCGATGGGGAGCCTGGCGTTGTTGGCGACGAAGAGGTCGAAGGAGACGCAAACGGCGTCGTATTGGACGCCATTGTCTTTGTTGGAGTTGGAGAGCTACAGCGTGAAGAAAATGGGGTTGCTGTGGTTGAGGAATAAGGTTTTGTTGAGGGAAGAGAAAGTGAGGATAGCACCCTTAATTCCCTTTTTTGGCTTTTTTAAGAGGCTGAAATGGCAACCCGCCATTATATCCTTTCCAACCGCCATTTCTTTCCTAAAATTGTGGCGGTTAAGAAAACCGCCGTAATTTACATGTATTATGGCGGTTTTTCAAAACCGCCCTAATTCAATCGCCATAATTTACTTGTTTTTTTGTAGTGTAGGTATGGTCACTATGAATATCTTGTGATGCCCTTTGGACTTACCAATGCTCCTGCAGTATTTATGGATTACATGAATAGGATTTTTAGGCCTTACCTTGACAAATTTGTGGTAGTCTTTATAGATGATATTCTTATCTATTCAAAGACTAAGGAGGAACATGAACAACATCTTAGAATAGTGTTGCAGACTTTGAAAGACAAGCAGTTGTATGCTAAGCTAGAAAAATGTGAGTTTTGGATGCAGGAGGTAAAGTTTTTAGGTCATGTGATCACTCAAGGAGGAGCGGCTGTAGATCCAAGTAAAGTTGAAGCTGTAGTTCACTGGGAAAGGCCAAAGACAGTCACTAAAATTAGGAGTTTTCTTGGATTAGCTGGTTATTACAGGAGGTTCATTAAAGGATTCTCCCAACTAGTTTTACCATTGACTAGGTTAACTAGGAAAAACTAAGCCTTTGAATGGAATTCGACTTGTGAAACTAGCTTTCAAGAGTTAAAAGATAGGCTTACCTCTACCCCAGTGTTAATAATTCCAAACCCTAGGAAAAACTTTGTAGTATATTGTGATGCATCCAAGAAAGGACTAGGTTGTGTTTTGATGCAAGAAGGGAGAGTTGTGGCCTATGCTTCTAGACAACTTAGGTCTCACGAAGAGAACTACCCAACCCATGACCTAGAGCTAGCTGCTATAGTATTTGCCTTGAAGATTTGGAGACATTATTTATATGGGGTAAAGTTTGAGGCTTATAGTGACCATAAGAGTTTGAAATATCTTTTTGACCAAAAGGAATTAAACATGAGACAAAGGAGATGGGTTGAATTTTTAAAGGACTATGATTTTGAATTAAAATATCATGCTGGCAAAGCTAATGTTGTAGCTGATGCCTTAAGCAGAAAGTCCTTGCACATATCCCTAATGATGATAGAAGAGCATAAGTTACTGGAGAAATTTAGGAATTTGAAAATGTCAATGTCCCTACAACCCCATTGCTTATATTTTAGTGAACTTAGAATAGAATCTCATTTGAATAATCAAGTCAGGAATGCCCAAGACAGTGATGAGTTTCTAAAGTCCCTCAAGAGCAAGATTCAAGTAGAACAACTTGAGCATTTCCAACTTAATGAAAGGGGAGCTGTAATGTATGAGGGAAGGTTATGTGTGCCTACTAATGAAGAATTGAGAAATCAGATTTTGGCAGAGGCACATTGTAGTAAATTCACCATGCATCCAGGAACAACAAAGATGTATCAGGATCTCAAGAAGTGGTTTTGGTGGAATGGCATGAAAAGAGACATAGCTAATTTTGTAGCTAAGTGTCTTACTTGTCAAAAGGTTAAGATCGAACACCAAAAACCTGCAGGATTGCTACAGGCACTAGACATTCCTGAGTGGAAATGGGATAGCATGTCAATGGATTTTGTTGTAGGATTGCCAAGAACTCCTTTAGGCTATGATGCTGCATGGGTAATTGTTGATAGGTTAACCAAATCTACCCATATCCTACCAATAAAGATTAGTTGGCCATTATATAGGTTAGCTCAGAGCTATATCCAGGAAATTGTAAGGTTACATGGGGTACCAACTAGCATAGTCTCAGACAGAGATCTTAGATTTACCTCAAAGTTTTGGGTAACCTTACAAGATGCCTTAGGTACTAAACTTCGTTTTAGTACAGCTTACCACCCTCAAATAGATGGTCAAACTGAGAGAACTATCCAAACTTTGGAGGACATGCTTAGAGCCTGTGTGCTAGAGCTGCGAGGAAGTTGGGATACTCATCTACCATTAATAGAGTTTGCGTACAACAATAGTTATCATTCAAGCATAGGCATGGCTCCATTTGAAGCTCTGTATGGTAGAAAGTGTAGTTCACCTTTGTGTTGGTTTGAAATAGGAGAAAAGAGTTTACTAGGACCTGATATAGTAGAACAAACCACAGAAAAGATTAAGTTCATTAAGAAAAAGTTACTCACTGCACAGAGTAGACAGAAAAGTTATGCTGACAAAAGAAGGAGACCTTTAGCATTTAAAGAAGGGGACCATGTCTTCCTTAGAGTCACTCCCACTACTGGAGTTGGCAGAGCCCTTAAATCCAAAAAGTTAAGTCCAAAATTCATTGGTCCATTCCAAATTCTTAAAAGAATAGGATTAGTTGAATATCAAATTGCACTTTCACCCAATCTTTCAAATCTTCATAATGTCTTTCATGTCTCTCAGCTCAGAAAATATTGTTTTGACCCTTCACACATTATAGAATATGAGACAATGCAAGTAAGAGATAATTTAACATATGAGGCCAAACCAATGCAAATCATAGATAGATCTGTCAAAAACTTAAGAGGAAAAGAAATTCCTTTGGTCAAAGTGGTTTGGAAAGGGTTATCACTTGAAGAGGCAACGTGAGAACTAGAAGATGAAGTTAAGAAGACCAATCCAGAATTATACGAAACAGGTCAGTGAATTTTGGGGACAAAATTCCTAAAAGGAGGGGAGAATTGTAACATCTTTTTTTTTAAAATAATAATAATAATAATAATAAAAAATAATGATAAAATAAAATAGTTTGTGTGCAACAATTTTAAGTCATGTATCAAATTCAAATATTTTATTGATCTTACTTAATAATTTTACATCAATATCTATTTTAAATATTAGATAAAAATTTTAAAATATTGATATTAACTGTTTAAGGTGAGACCATAAATTGTTAGTAATGAACTCAAAATATATTATACTAAGTTAAGAATAAAATGTATTAAGAGTAATAGGTAATAATATATTAAGTATTAATAATTAAGGTGTATAATTTTTGTACAAGAAAAATAATGTATACAATATATATATATATAAAAAGAATAGTGGGGGGCGGCGCACATAGGCACCGCCACTCACCCACAACATTTCAGCCACATAAATGAATTCTGTTGGCTGTGTCTTCCTATATGTATACGTGAGTATGTGTGTGTGTGTAAAACAAGAAAAAGAAAGAAAAAGAAGAGAGTGACAGAGAAAGAGAGTGACGGGGAGTAAGAGAGAGAAGAGAGAGGAAAGAGAAAGATAGTAAGGATAGAGCTCAACTAATCCACATAATCTCCATCTATCAGTCAAATTTAAGGTAGGAATGAATTTATTTATGCAAAACAAAACCATGGTTACAATTATTATTACTATTACTCATTTTATATACTGTCATTTTACATTACAGATACTCATTATTATTTATTATTTTCATTCTTTTATAATTATGGATTTGAATATTGGTTAAAATAATATTAATAAAATTCCCTTCTCTCTCTACCGGTCTCGTCGGTTCACCGCGCTCCGGTTTTTTTTTATCACTAAATTATAAATATTCTCTTCTCTCCCAATCGGTCCAGTGCGGACTACCACCGCTCTGATTTCTTTATTTATTTTGATGTTTCTTTATATTTATGCGAATTGTTATTTAATTCAACTAAGTTAAATATTCCTTTTTATTTATGTTGCTATCTGTTCCATTTTGAAATTTATTATATTATTTATATGATATTATATTAATTTGAATTGTCGATATTTATAATTCAATTGGCAACTCTATGGGTTAATACATTTTATTAAGTCATTAATTTATTTGATTCAATTTATTTATGCATGAATTAATAAATATTATGCATTGATGTTTTACTATTTAAATTAATTTAAGAGCTCTTATTATAGATTAATTGTATGATTTCCTTATTATGAAATTATGAGCAATAACTATTAAATTAATATGATTTATCACTAACCACAGATAAGGCAGAGGGATACACATAAGATCCTTTCATGTTACCTGCCTTGGTTAGAGTGGCTAAGAGTTTTGCTTTGTCGTCACGATGAAAGAACAATACGAAAGAATGGGAATTCCCTAAGATAAGGCCTTCAAGTATGTGTGAGATAAGCAAACAGATGAAAGAGAAAATTAAAGTAAAGAAATCATAAACTTGATAAGATATGTATGACATGTTCTACATGGCATATCTTAATTGATTATGTTCATATAATGTTATTGTAACCATGTGTATTTTCCGTGCAGACACGGCTGAAACCAACCATAGTTCAAATGTTTTAAAACTATTCATTTTCTACTGAGAATTTTCTTAAATTCTCATTTTTCTTTATTTTATTTCTGGTGGTTTCAGATTAGCCAAGTAGCATCGAACGGAAGGCAGCTGCTATAAGTTTATGGACTTGTGTTTAATAAATGTGTGATTGTATGTTGTAATTTTTAGAAATATTCAGTTTGTACCTAATGACACTAAGTTGTCATGCTAGAATCTTATGTTTGTAATCTTTTACTTAATGTAAACCATTGTGCTTCATGTATAAAATTATATAATTAGTTTCTGTACGAACAAGTATTACACATTGTCATTGAACAGATATATGGATGAAGCACATTCTAGTATTCTACTCGTAGGAACCATGCATATTGAGATAAGTGTCATGTATGCTCGGTTTAATTGTGTTAAATATCAATGAATCATGGATATTGAGATATTTTTATTAGACTAAAAATGAGTTTAAAGTGAGTTATGTTGTGTAGAATAGTCCAAGTATCAAGATTGACTTTTGAACAAGAAATATTACAACAATTGAAACTAACAAGAACGGGGTCAAAGAAGTACAAGTCAAGAGCTTAATGGTTAGATCATATTATTAAAAGGTTTTTCTTTTGATAAGACTATTTGGCCACTTTGTTAATTAATGTTTCAATTTGGATGCAAAATCATTTTTAATCAAGTTTTTCTTTGAAATATAGTAATGGGTTTGATTATTAAAGAAATATTTTGATTTTGAAAGAGAAAGTGATTTAATTATTTTCTATGTAATGATTTGATTTGATTTGTGAAAATATGAGTTTGATTTGAAAGAAAATGTTTAAAAGATGTTCAAAAATATTTTTGACGTGAAAGAATGATTTAAACTATATTTAATATTTAGCTTTTTAAATTCTAGAATGCTTGTAATTGATTACCAGTTTATGTAATCAATTACTAGGACTTGACCGTTACCAGAATTCAAAATTTGAATTGTGAAATCAATTACTAATTCATGTAATCAATTACTAGACCCAGAAATATGCAAATGAATGTATTTTGAAAAGATATATCTTTTGGGATTAATCCCCAATGGTCTACGTAAACTTTTGTCTATAAATACTTATCATTTAACACATTTTAAGACACAGAAAATAAATTAAAAAGATCATTTAACACTTGTTTTCAATCATTGATTTTTTCATCAAACTTACGGCAAAAACTCTCATCCTTTGAGAAATTTTCTAGTGCTTGAATTGGTAACATCTCCTCTACATAGAGAGTGATCCTTTGTATATGTAAGTGAATTTTTTTGTGTACAGGGTGAGGCATCCCTTGTTAAAACAAAAGTGGGGTATCTCTGTGTTTTTGAGACTCAAACACAAAGGGTGAACGATCTCAAGGTGTGAGAGTGCTTTGGTGTAAAGGCTTAGAACTTGGAGTTTAGTGAAAACTCTCAAGCATTGGCTTAGGGTAATTTATGTTGAAATCTACATGACAAAAAATATTATATATTATTTTGATAGCATTATATATTGGAGTTATTTAAAATATTTAGAGATAAATAAAATATGTACATAATCTAAAGTAATCTTAAGTTATATAGTTTATTTTAAAATATAAGTGTTTGAAAAAAGTTTAAATGAGATAAGTTATGTTACTTTATTTATATACTCGTAATTATCAATTAATTAATTAATATATAATATTTATTAATTACTATATAATTTTTGTACCTATTGATAAAATTATATATATATATATATATATATATATATATATATATATATATATGCCGTAATATGATCCATTATATTTAAATCAATGTATTCATTAATTTATAATATTTGGTATAAACTAGAAATTTGGCCTTAATATACTAAAATGAGGGAATTGAGTCATTATATAATAAGAGTATTTGATCTCTATGATTGTTTATCAGCTAGTTATCACTTATACATAATGATGTTTATAAAGATCAAAAGAGAATTTTAAAAATATTTATAAAGATAAAAACTAAATTTTTAATATTCTTAAATGGAAAATATATATTTTAATATATTTATATAGTGATTAAATTCAAAATGACAAAGACTAAGCAGTTTATGAAATTGTAATTTTCTTATTTAATATAAAATTGAGCCTTATTTATCAAGCTAATGCGATTTTAAGTTTTTTCAAATTATCCTTAAAAAAATTATAAATTCATGTGCTAATATTGAAAACTATTTGTTTTTGTTATTATGGAAACTTAATATATGAATAGAATTTATCAAAAATTTCTATACATTCCCTAAACAATGAATTTATTGAAGGTATGAAGGAAATTATTGAGTTAGTACCTGAAAATCAGTTAAGGAAACTCTTTGTTATATTATTAGTGATAAACACAATGAGCATGCACTTTTGTGATCTTTCTTTTATGATTCCTTTTTATGTACTTAGAATTGCAAAAAAAGTGAATGATCTAACTTTGTATGTGAGCATGTTTAGAAACTTTAAGAAGATAAAATCTTATATGATTGGAGAAGTATATTAAGGAATTAATGTAGGTTTTAAATTGTAACTTAAATTTATTATCAATGATTTTAATTTTATATTTCTAAATTTTAAAGACAAAATATTGCATTTTTTAAAATAAGTTGAGAGTTTCATATTGTCATACACAAACTTTTATTTTTCGTATATGTACATATTTTCATTTTTAATTTGGATTATATTGTATTAGTAATATTTGTTACTCCCTTCCTTTCAAAATATCTATCAATTTTGGACAAATATAGATATTAAGAAAATAATAAATGACATTGATAATTGAGTAAAACATAGTGAATGTACTAATATATCCCTACATATGACTTAATATGGCACACTAATTTTAAATGGAATGCTTTGAAAATGTGAAATTAATTAGGGGTAGTATTTGAAAATATGAATTGTCTGAAAGTGGACTGATATTTCTAAAAGGGAATGAGTACATATTATGCATATTTATGTTTCGAATATCAAAGCATTTGTCAAACTTTTTTTTTGAAATTATTTTAATAAATCCACAAATATCCCATACGGATTTAAATCCTCATGCGAAATAGGGAAAAAAAACTCATAACAAGATGAGGATGGGAAGAGGGGACA
Organism: Dalbergia cultrata; assembly: GCA_031216105.1. Taxonomy (NCBI): domain Eukaryota; kingdom Viridiplantae; phylum Streptophyta; class Magnoliopsida; order Fabales; family Fabaceae; genus Dalbergia; species Dalbergia cultrata. The sequence goes on from CM062346.1 coordinate 51,879,831, forward strand.
AAATTTTAAACGGGGATAGAATGCGAGAGGCATATCCCTCTCTTTTATAAATACCTATTGTCTTCTATATTAATGGTATATGATATTATAAATACATCCACTTATTTTATTTTGTTATTTATTAATTTTAACTATTGAAATGTGTAAAATTTTCATAAAATAGGTTTTTTATTGTTAATTAAAGGTCATTATCGAGATTTTCTCAACTTTATGAACATTATATTTAAAATAAGATATAAAATAAAATGACTTATTTTAGGTTCATACTCATTTATATTTTGTTCATTTATTTAATTATTTAACTGTTAACTTATTTTCAAAATAAGTTTATGTACTCAATTTTCTATAATATATATTTAAATGATTATTATTTATTCTCAATAATAATCAATAAATCATTTGTCATTATCATCCCGTGTGATTAAATCAAAGAATTTCTTGGGAATCCTACAAGAGCCAATCGTTCTTTTTTCTCTGACAGATGGTTAGAACTGCATCTAGGTTCAAATCCTACTGAGAGGTCTACTAGAGATTAGAAATTGCTGAAGAAAGAACAAGATGTTTCTTTTGCCCTTTTCGGGAGATCGGAAAATAAAGAAATGGTTAATATATTCAAGATAATTATGTATTTACAAAATACTGTCTCAATTCATCCTATTTCATCAGATCCGGGATGGGATCTAGTTCCGAAGGATGAACTGGACAGTTCCAATAAGATTTCATTCTTGAACAAAAGTCCAATAGACTGATTTGAGGGAAGGTCCCATTGGCGTGCATCCATTAGGAATGAACCTACGAATTCACCAATTATGAGTTGGGCGCTTTAACCATTCAACCATGGATGCTTAGCGGGGATCCTCGTACATGGTGAATAACCAAATTCCAATTGAAGTGAAATCTTTTGGATAAATCAATGTGATGAAATGGCTAGTTAGAAAATATTACGAGCCGAAAAAAGAAAAACTAAGGTATTGTTTAGGGGCTAGTTCTTTGGTGGCAACTTTAAGTTTGACCTGACAAAATCTAAGTCATTAAAAATCATTTAATGGTTGAGATGACTTGATTTTCAAAGTCTTTGAAGTTAGGGTTAAACCACACATAGGTCATTCGCAATTTTTTCGCTGGCCAACTTAATCTCTGATAAAAACAAATTACTTACTTGGTCTTAGATAATGCCCAACATCGAACACTCACTACCATCTAGTCCACAATAGAAAACGTAACAATGTTAGTGATGTGGCTATTTGACGTGATTGTTAGCAAAACGACTAGTTCCTTCATCCTCTCCCAACCTTAAAAGTCCAAAAGCTTTTATTTTGCACAAAAACTTGGTTAGCTGGATGGATATAATTGATGGCATGCCAGGGAATGTTCCCAAATATGTAGAGAATATTGGCGGGTGCAAAACACTATCGATTTCTAACGTATTAGACAATTTACACCAAGTGGGGGGCTCTGTCACTTGGTAAATGGATCCCCAAACTACATCAGAGAGCGTTTGAGTGTGATCCAAAGAGACTTTCTAATAAAACAGAGAGTGAAAAATTGAAAAGTAAAAGGGCAGAAAAGATAAAACGCAGAAAATAAACGTAAATAAAAATGGACTTATAGTTGATTCATTATATGCGTTTACAACTTAACTATAGGGCTATTTATAGACATAACGCATCGATTATTCAACACTAATTCCACTAACATTTTCCCTATATATGGACATACACCCAGCCCAACACATTCAGCACTAAATAGAAATGTCTCAGCTAATCTAGTATGCAATGGTAACTGCCTCAATTGATCTGGTATGCAAGGGTAACCGTAAGCTAATATTTCATCACAAGCCTTATTTTATGGGAAGCAGATCCCACTTTTTGCTATAATCTCCCAAAATTGATATTCAACCATGTCTCCACTTATTTAGAATCAGAAACCAATTTCCTCAACCGCCTTTATTTTCTAGAAGTGATTGTAAACTTGGTTAAGACTCTCCAATTCAATTTCTAGACCACATTTCTCCTTTAACCAATGTCCATAACTGATTTGTGGGTGGCCAATTGACATGAGGACTAAGGCCAAGCATGGAACCCATTCCCCTAGTTGATGTCTAACATCCTTACTTGGCTGTCTATTCTCAGTTGACAAATATTGTTTGCCATGAGTTGTAGCTACTCATCAAGCTTTAAGGACACCTTATATATATGGGTGGCTAGATGCATGATGAACGTACAAAGAAACACCCGTGTATCACTAGGAATACCAAGTGGTTCACGAGCGGCACATGCATGCAATCGGATGCGCAACTTCCACACCTTCTAACAGAACCGCAGAGTTAGTAGCAATGATACAATCAATAGCAGTTTCATAGTATAATCAACGACATCATGGAGCCACTCACTGCTCTCCAGTTCGGCATCATAAGATTTAGAAGCCATTCTCTTGAAGAGAGCTTCAGCACCTGTGATCAGAGGAATGCTATACTCGAGAGCTTGAACACCTAGCACAACAAGAGATATATTATATGGAAAAGAATCGACATTATCAAGTTATTCTAGGGGGAATCACCGATGTGTGGACGCCTGGACGGTGGTCCTCCTTGGTGGTTCTTCCTCTCCTTGCAGCAGTCGGAGCACCAGGCATGGGTACCTGCAAAGAGACAGCGTGGAAATGCAAAAAACTCTGTTGGTGGGTGGGCTTTTTTTTTTTTTTCTCACATCGCCCAAGTGACAGGATGTCGACGAGTTAAGACAACGCATTTGAATTATTTTTCATACTCTTTAACCCAAAAAGAAAAAATTATTTGTATTACTATTCTTTTTTATCCAGCTTTTTTTCTCTTTTGGTCAGGCTTTTATCCAGCTTTGTTGTGAAACATAATCCCCGCTTTAACCGAGTTGGATCTGCATCAGGTGTCAATCAATTTCACACTTCGTGTGATGCCGACTGTTCAGACTCAGGCTGCATGCAATTTTAAATTCCCCTGCACTATCATGCACTGCTTAGGCAAAAATAGCTCCCAACAATTTATTTCCAAATTAATAAAATGTCTTATGATTTTTCTCTACAAATTCAACTTAAAGACAAACTTTCGGGTGATTTGATTTTCCTCAATTAAGGCTACAATGCGTTCTCTAGTCTTTCAGTTGTAAGTTGTAACAAGGCAAATATAGACTAACTAAAGAAACTAAAATTCAATTGAAGTTAAATAATACTTTATCAATTTTTTATAAAATGATTAAATTATATTCTTGAAAATTGTCCAATACAAGCTAGACACGCGAATATGATACTAGTTAATCGGCGGAGTCAAATGTGCCATCAATCCATATTTTTATAATAATAATAATTTATTTAATTATATGAAAGCTTAAATTTTATAATTTACAATTTTTGTATTTGTTTTGTAATTAAATTTTCTGCTTTTAAAATTCTTTAGTAGTTATGTAATAACATCAAAGAGATTTTTCTTTTTTGGTCCTGGTGCAGTTGCTTTGGAGACGCAATGGTCTACCATTTTGCTAATGCCTTGACTGTTCAAAGAGATATGTTTGTAATGGTAAATTATATTCACATTTTCTGATATTTATCGAAATTCAATCCGCTGCCTATCTAATTTTCCAACCCACAATCATCACCTAATAATGCAGCTTACTGTTGGCCCAAATGTTAGCCCAATAGGAAAACCAAAAACTAGGCAACAGATGAAAAAAAATCCGATGTGTCAATCTTTGGTCACCCCTTGGTATGCCAAGGTTATTTTTTCGGTGTAACAAACTCCGATCTCTATCTCCCCTTGTGTATATTTGCCTTGTTTTGTTAAAAATAGAAGTTTAAGTTTTATTTTCCTCACATTGAAAAATAGTTGTTATGGTATCAGTTTGATATTCTCTACTGTGCTGTTTCTATGATCTGTTTTCCTTCTCTATCGTTTTCAACACACTATCAATATGCTCTGGTATTACTCTTTGATGCTGGTCTTCTGGCTTCTAAACCAGCGTCAACTCCAATGGACCCCTCACTAAAGATGTCAGCCTCTTCTAGAACTCCCTTTTCTGACATCTCATCTATAGACGCCTTATAGGGCGACTCCTCTACCTAACCACCGCCCTCCTAGATATATCATTTGTCGTTAATCAACTAAGTTAGATCTTATCCGCGCCCATTGGCATTGACCACAAAGCCACCCTTAGAGTGCTTCGATACATCAAAAACTCCCCTGGTCATGGCCTCTTTTTTCCTGCTGAATCTGACTTGAAACTAAAGGCTTATAGTGACAATGATTGGGCAGGCTGCCCTAACACTAGAAGGAGTGCAACAGGATTCTCTGTCTACTTGGAGAATTCCCTTACTTCTTGGAAATCCAAGAAAGAAATCACATTTTCAAGATCATCCACTGAAGCCGAGTATCGTGCCATTGCTGCCACTGTTTGTGAACTTCGGTGGCTATCCTACTTGCTCATTGATCTTGACTCCGCCACCCCTCCTCCCATACCCCTTTGCTGTGATAATCCATCAGCCATACACCTTGCCCACAATCCCTTATTCCATGAAAGAACCAAACACAGAGAACTAGATTGCCACCTTATTCGAGATAAACTTACTACAGGCTTTATTCACCTTATTCCCATCTCCTCCTTCTTGCAACTTGCTGGCATTCTAACCAAACCTTTGCATCTCTCATCTTTCAGCGCTATTGTTGACAAGTTAGCCATGCTCTACCTGCATTTTCTAGCTTGCGAGGGGTAATAACTCAACCCATAGAAAAACCAAATACTAGGCCAATAGAAGAAAATGTCTGATGTGTCTATCATTAGTCACCCGTTGGTATTGCAAAGGTTGTTTTCTGCTGTAACAAACTCCGATCTCAATCCCTCCTTGTATATATTTGCCCCCTTTGTAATCAATAGAAGTTAAGTTTCATTTTACTCACATTGAGAAATAGTTGTTACCACCCCCGATAGCATCAACAATTGAACGAATTTAGGTGAGTTACCAAAAATGTCCTTCAATTCATTTCTTCCTTCTCCCAAGATATCTACTCCCAAGTCGCACCATCATCCACTACGGTGGTTCCTATCCCATTCTGGAAGGAACTAGTGAGTAGGGCGCCATTCTTCGCAGAGCAATAAGATGAGGGCTTTGAGGTAATGATAAGGGTTCAAGAGGTGGTGTGAAGATTTTTTTCCCCTCGTTTCGCAAACATGTTAACAGAGTCAGCGGGTGTTAAGTCCACCGTAGATGCTAAGCGGGCAAGCGGTGCAGGTAGACAGTCGAAGGTTTATGCAGCATTGTTAACACTGTTAATACTAGCAATCTTAGGAACCTCAATTTATATTTAGATTAAATACTCAATTCCATCCATCATATTTATAATGGAAGATAAATTAGTTCCTTAGATTTGAAAAATCTTATATTAGTGTCTCAAATTTCACAAATGAGAATAGGTTGGTCCTTCCATCAAATTATTGTTTGAACTATAACAGAAATATGCACGTGTTCTATTAACTTACTTACATGTATTATTAATTTCATGATAGGTTCTAACTTATCTCACTCCTCTATTTTGTGGAAAACAAATAACAATGTAAAGTTAAAATATTTCTTCTGAACAGAGAGTTATGGTGAGAGGAAAGATGAAGAAAAATATCTAAACAACTTCATTTAGAGAAGTGAGGTAAGTTAGAACCATCATGAAAATTAATGGTACACGTATATAAGTTAACGAATAAATGTAAATAAGCTAATAGAACATAACTCAAATGATAATTTTACAAGGGACTAACTTGTCCCCATTTGTAAAATTTGAGGACTAATATGAGATTTTTTAAATTTGAGAGACTAATTTATCCTCCACTATAAATATGAGGGATTAAGTTAGAGTTGTAATCTTTATATTTATATTACCAGAGTATTCCATTATGTTGTATATGTTTGATTTTCCTATGCAGTTCTTCTTGTTTATTGTGCAATGTAGCATACTAATTTAATTTGTGGAAATGGTTGTGATGCCTCCTGTGGCTTCCTTCTTCTTTGCAATTGAGTGACAATAATGCCAATGATGGACTGTTGAAGATGCTGGTCGTTTACAAATGTTACTTGAAATTTCAGATTGCTTGTAATTCAGAAATGATTTGTTTACTAATTAAAATTTTAATCGATGACAGTCTGCACATGTTATTAGCTTGATGAAATCTAAGTCATGTACAAAAATTTTAAACTGAAGGATGGCGACTACTTAGCAAGTTGATGATGATGGTGGGAGTGGATATCCTCGGAGTGAAGGAAGAAAAATGAAGGACAAGTGAATTCAAGGTCTAGTAGTAGACTCTTGTATTTCTCAATAAGTTAAGGGAGGTTGCAAGTTCGATTTTCATTCTCACCCCTATTCCCAATATCTTGGTTAAAAACAAAGGAAGAAACTTAAAAGACATTTCTAGCAAATCACCTAAAATAAGTTAATTGTTAATGTTACCAACAAAAGTGAGTGTATATCGAACAACTAGGTAGAGGCAAGTTAAATTTTGACAAGCCTCATGAAAGATGAGCGTAATTTGCCCTATTTGAAAAGTAATACGGTAAGAATTGAGTAGTTATTATTTGTTTTATATATGAAAAAGTGTGGTTATAATTTGTTGTCTATAATTTATCCTTATTAAAATTGAATAGCAAAATAGCAGGTGAGGCTATTGTCACTTATTTTTATTTATTGTCACTCTTATTAACATTTATTTTTATTGAATTTTACAAAAGTATCTGTCTTCTACTTCAACTAAAAAAATACCTTGTCAACATTAATTATTTATTAGTCATTATAATAATATCAAAAGTTATTATTGATAATTTAACTAAAAATTTATTTAATTGTTTAAAATATTTAACATTGATCTAAACACTAAATATTACAAGTATTTAACATTTATAATATAATAGTGAATATTTTAAATTATTTTTTAATGCTTTTTTTAGACAATAGTTACCTTTATAACATAATAGCGAATATTTTACAAAAAACAGACATAAGCTAGAACAGATAACTACATGCAGAAATTTCTAAATCGAAACATATGATATACATACTGAGATTTTTCTCATTTAATGTTCATATACTTTTTAAAATATTAAATAAAGGTTTAATTATCCTGTTGATCCCTATAATTTCATTTACTTTTCAATTAGGTCTATATAGTTTAAAAATTTATAATTAAATACTACAGTTTATGAGATTTTTCAATCAAGTCTCTGCTATTATAAAAAATAAAATATTTATGGAATATTTTTTTTTATAATGGTAGATATTTGATTAAAAAAATTTATATAATATAAAGACCTAATTATAAATTTTTAAACTATAGAGACCTAATTAAAAATTGAGTGAAATTATATGGAACTATAGAATAATTAAACCTTAAATAAACTAATGACATTAAGACTTTTTTTTTGGCAATCACTTACCTTTTATTGTAATTTGTTTGGTCGATATTTCTATTGTTAAAAATTCAGATAATGCGAAGCATTGTATTAGTTTTATTTACTTAATTAATTGGTATGTATTATCATTAGTAGTGTATTGAAATGTACACATATACTTGTCCATCTTCGGTTTTTACTTTTTTTAAATTTATTTATAATTTTTAAATTATATTATTTATTTATCTTACGAAAAGTAATAATTTAACCCGTATACTATGTCGGAAAAAAATAACTTTTTATAGCTCTTTTGATACCGATAAATAATTAATTTCATGCGTCGAATTACCTTATTTTTTAATAGCGTGAATAAAAAAAAAGTACAATAAGAAATTAATGGTCAATTGTAATAATTCATTGTATGATAAGTTTATTTACTAGATTTTTTAAAGTGTTAAATGCAATTAACCCCTTAAACTATAGGGTGGATGTAATTTATCTTCTAACTTTTCAAATTGTGCAATTTGACACTATGTACTTTACAAACGGTAAAATGCACATTCTGTTAACTTGCCATCTAATTTCTCCATTAAAGTGTTATGTGCCACTCACATGCATAATTTTATGGACAAAATTACCCTTTATTTATGTAACAACCTAGTTTTTATTGTAAATTAAATGGTAAAACACACATTCTATTAACTTGCCATGAGCAATTTGTTGAATTCAGAAAAGCAAACCTGCCTTCTTTTTTAGGAGCCTTCAATCTGAACAAAGCTGAAGAAGATCAAAGCATCAGAGCATATTTTCTATGTCCTTGCCTAAGTTGAGGATTAGAAGTTAGCTTTTGCTACCTATACGCTAGAGGCAGATGTAGAATCTTGATGGGTTGGCACTAATAGGTTATTTGAGGCCTCTCAAATGGTAGTCACTTAAGAGATCTTTAAGGAGGCATTCTATTGAAAGTATTTCCCTGCCTTGATAAGGAACTCAAAAGAACTGGAATACATGAGACTCAAATAGGGAACTATGGGTGTGGCGGAATACACTGCAAATTTGAGGAGCTCTGCAAATTCTCCACCATTTAGCAATGTGATCTCGATGAAGTCTGGAAGTGTATCAAATATGAAGGTGGTCTATGAGAGGGCGTTCAAGCCTCATGTGACTCTTGGAGATTAGAGATTATGCTATTCTCATGAATAAAACCAGGCTAATGGAAGAATATAATAAGAAGCTAGCAATTGCCAAGTTCATTAAGGATAGTTCTAATAAAAGATTGGCACCTAAAGACTAGGGCTATGGGGATGCCTTACCCAAAAAGAAGCAGTTTCAACCCAGTTCGTATGTGAACAAATAGCCATAAAAGTCAATCATGAGGCAAGACTGCCCAAGATGTGGTAAGAACCATGGGAATAGACTTTGCTTGGTTGACAATTTGTATGCTACTGCTGCAGAAAACCAGGGCATAAGATTTGGAAGTGTCCAACTAAGTATTTGAAACCTGCTAGAAAACAACAACATTAGAGTAGGTTTTCACCTTAAGTGCTGATAGGACATCACCACCCAAAGATTCAATCAGAGGTAGGAACACTTTTACTGCATTATAGGATTTGATTGCTACTTTTGGGTTGGCTATGTTTGGATTGTCTGTTTGATTTGTGTAAATTATCTTTTCAAATCAATGTCAAATGAATTTTTATAGGCTAAAATTTTAAAAAGGTGGGTAGTAATGTAAAAACTTAGTTTTTACTATAAATTAAATTAAAAATTCAATAGACAAGATTTTACAATTTTGGAAATTTGACAATAATAGAAATGAGCCAAGGAAGTTTTGTTAAAAACAAAAAAAAGACAAAACTACCAAATTCGTCCCTCTAAAATTTTGCCTTAACCAAATTGATCCTGTAAAAAATAAACTCTCAAATTAGTCCCTACAAATTGAATAGTCGGCCAAATTAGTCTCTACAAAAAAAAAAGCTCCCAAATTAGTCCCTGCAAAAGTGAATTATCAGATAAGTTAGTCCTCCTTACTTGACTTATCAAAGGGACTAATTTGGCCGATTCTTCAATTTTGTAGGGACCAAGTTGTCTGATTTGAAGTTTTTACAAGGACCAATTTAAGAGATTTATTTTTAGGGACCGATTTGTTCGACTATTCAATTTTGTAAGGACCAATTTGAGACTTTTTTTTACAAGGACCAATTTGGTCGATGCAAAATTTTAAAGGGACCAAAATGAGTGTTTTGTCAAAAACAAAATTTACCCAAGTACTAGGGATGAATAGTGATTTCTAGGCTTGTTGATGAGTAGTAACTTTGGAAGTAGGATTGAGGGTGTTCGAGGCGCAGAGAACTTAGACCAGGAGGTCGAGGTAGAGTATTAAGCATGGGACCCAAGTAAAGATATTTTAAGTTTCCGGTAGAGATATTGTACCAGCTCGACAAAGTTTTGATGTGCGATTTTCAACACTGTGGAAAAGAAACTTTGTGGCCACGTACCTACTACCAACCACATATTGCCAAATGGATGACATGGATTAAAACTTGGCAAACAAGTTTCATTCTTAGTCTTTCATTAATTTAAATTTTACCCTGGGGCCAATATCTTGTTTGTTAGGTAAAATTTCGACACACAGTTTTTTGCACCATATGAAGCTTAGAGAGCAAATTTCTTCTCTCCACCATACACTTGACAATTGTATGGCAATGAGAATGGCCATGCCCCCCCCCCCCCAACTTTGTCAAGATTAAAGAATAACCACACAAAATTCTATTTTAATTTTCCATTGCAAAAAAATATATCTTTGTGAAATTAATTTTACACATCTTTAAAATTAGCCTCACTACTTATTTTTCTCACTCTTTCTCTATAAATTTTTGGGGCATACCTCGCTTTGCAGCTTTCTTGTGTCAAAAACACAAAAAACCCAAGTAATCAAACTCAAAAACTCCATTTCTATTGCGTCTAAGTTCAAATCCTTCTATACAAAGCTTAATATACTCATTGACACATCGAATTCTAACCTAAAAGGATCATCATCCCACATCATTATCAATAAGAGTCCACTACCTCCTTTTAAAAGAAAGGGTCTTGCTTAGGTTGGTGAGGTTTTGGGTGAAAACACACTTGAAGAAATCATCACAAGTGGAAAGGCTTGCTTGCTAGTAAGGATTTCTTAAAAATCTCTTTCAATCTAGTTTTTGTTTATTTTCAAAGAACTAGGCTAAGGTTTGGTTGTGTTATCATAGGCTAGACTTTAAATATTGGTGAACATGCTTGATAGGGGTAGTATATGTAGGTTGAAAAGTGCACGAGACGAGGAGGGGGGGTTGAATTATGCTTTCACTTTTCTTGCCTCATCAGTTTCTGAAAACTTTGAAACAAAGCAGAAATATAATTAGTTGGCATCAAAAAGTGACTTTTTGAACTAATAAATTAATAAGAAACTGATTAGGAACTATTTTCTTAGAAAAACCTTAATAATGAGCACAAAGCAGAAAATAAAGGATGTTCAGGGAAAGGAGAAATACTGCTCAAAGAGGTTTATATTAGTTCAATCAACCTGCCTACATCCAGTTCTCAACAACCAGTTGAGTTCCACTAATTAATTCTTTCTCAACCTTGAGAAAGTCAGATAGTCTTTGTATAGACTTCTTAAGCTATCTCACATAACCGGTAGCTTACTCTACTGTCACACCCAAGTAGTCTTTAACTAGCCTTTCCAAGCTAACTTATAATGATTACTATTGGATCAAGGTATAAAGATTTTACAAGATTGGGTCACTCCAATAGATGAACAATCAAGTTTTCTTAAGATGAAACAATATATGAGCTGAAAACTTGACTGACTTCTTTCCAATCATTCTTCTTAGGAAGAAAGTGCTATCTAATAACAATGTAGGAATAAGACTTTTAGAAGAGCTGAAACTAATTACAAGCAATAATAGCTTTATGGAAGATGAAGGAGAGTTCTTGTGTTCTTCGAAGATTTAGCATAAAGGCTTGACAAAAAGTCTTAAGTTGTAAGCACATGGTCTCCTTTTATACTCGATCTCTCATTTATTACTGTTACCCTTGATCTGCTTTCCTAGTGACATGTGTTGATCTTTTTTTCTTTGTATCTTGCAAAGACAGTCTAGAGGAGTAGCTCGGCTATGTCAGAGCCACCTTTGCAGTTACAGATGCCATAGTTAAATAGAGTTTTTGAGTCCATTTTTAGAAACTATTTTTCGCTTTTTAAATGAGGTTTCTAAACTTTTTCTTTTAGAAGCTGGGATGATTAACCAACTTAAAAAGCCAAATGTCACTATTAGTCCTTATCTGAATTTGATTTGATTTGAATTTTGAATTTTCTCTCCTATTTTTGTAAAGTGCACCGTTTAATAGTAAACATGGTTTTTGAACTGTTGATTCAGTTTCAAAACATTCCTTTGATCTTCAAAGCTTCAATCAAAGCATGTTGGTCATTATATTTTCACGATTGAAGACTATAAGCATAACTTACTCATTGCCTTAAGGTTTTGGGTCAAGATGTGGCGTCCGGCCCGGTATTATGGTATACTCACTTAGCCCGTTGGTTATATCTCCCCCTGTTGGGCTCCCCTGCCCTAACAGTGGTATCAGAGCCAAGATTGGACTCGGTTCCTGGAAAGGCACGGACTGGGGGTGGCAGGTGCTGGGAAGAGTGGTTGGCTAATGGGGGAACAATGTGGTGGGTCTCACACTTGAGGGGGAGATTGTTGAGGTTAAGTGTGAGAGGTGATGTCCCACATTGGTTAAGAATGGACTAAGTGAGTAGTATATAATGTGGAAGGAGCCATGACTTATTGCCTTAAGGTTTTGCGTCAAGATGTGGCGTCCGGCCCGGTATTATGGTATACTCACTTAGCCCGTTGGTTGTATCTCCCCTTGTTGGGCTCCCCTGCCCTAACAGTTGTAGGCACTATTGGATTTATGCGGAAGCGATTTAAGGACCTAGTACATCGGTATGCTTATCGAATCATCATTGTTTCATAAACACACAAGGAATATTACCTCTCGAAGTGTTGATCTTTGATGATCTCCCTCGCCTGAGAATCCTTGTGTTACCGCACGATTGATTTCCTTGTAGTCGGTTGATGGCAGACCTTCCAGACTATCTCTCAAGGGGAAAGAGATAGTGTGTGGGCACTTTCTCTCTATCAGGAGATGACCTTGCCTCTACCTCTATGACTACTCTCTATCTATGGAGAGGGTTAAGTGTAGTATATATATGGGTTCCTAGAAAACCTAACCCTTAGATGTAACGGGCTCTAGGTTTCTTGGGTTCTTCTTACACACTAGGCCCTATTGGGCTTTAGTGAAAGAGCAAAAACCCAACAATCTCCCACTTGCTCTTGAGTACAAACTTGAGCTTAAAGCCCAAGACCATGTAACTCACTAGTCATCATCAACTGAAATTTCCCCATCCCTTATCTTGAGCTAGCCTGGGGATCTACCAGCTGTTATTAATCAAGGCTCATGATAATCAATAAATGATTATCTAATTCGGTGCTACTCCACTAAAAGCCCAAACTTGAACTCCAAGATTAATAACATATATAACATGTATATGCATCACCCCTTTGTAGAATGTCTATAATTGATTGACTAGTTTTCTGTTACCCAATCAATTATTTATTCCCTTGACTATGATAGTTTCTGTAATGGATTACATGCACTGGCCAGTGTCTTCAATATCCAAGTACCGAAACATATCAAGGGGACATTTCCTACAAATTTCATATTGTTTATCTCATAAATATCGATAATCAAACAATCTCACTCCCAAAATACCGAGTTATTGGCCGTCAATAGATCGCACCTCACCCGTTGGTAAATCAAAGAATGAAAACTATTTGATTACCTATTTATAATAAACTCAGAATTAAGAGCAATCTTATAACTATAGTTATCTGGAGATTTGATACCTTATGACAGAAAAAACACCCTTAATCAAATCTCTCCTTGATCCTTTCAATGTGAATGTTAATTCACACCAATATTTTACAATGATTCGGACAAAACCATTTCATAAAATATTGCAGCCTAAATGAAGTGCCCAACTTTATTTAACAGCTGTGAACCTGTTCATCAATTATGAGAACCTATGATCATGTCCTCCATGAACGTATCCATATGATCATATACTTCATAATTGATTCGGACCTTAGTGTTTGTAAATAGTGTGCGAAATAAATGAATAATACCTCATTTGTAACATTCAGAAAAATTACAATGTCATAATGTCTTGCTCAAAAAGCACAAAACAACAAAGTGAAATAACAACTTCCTAAAGCTACAGCAAATCTAGAATCCTCCTAAGACCCATAGATGTTATATGCCTCTCGAACACACGTTCAGGCAAACTCTTAGTAAAAGGGTCAGCAAGGTTCTCGTCCGATGCTATCTTGACTACCACTGTATCTCCTCTTTCAATTATATCTCGGATCAAGTGGTACTTCCTCTCTATGTGCTTTTGTCTTTTGTGACACCTTGGTTCCTTGGATTGTGCTACTGCCCCACTGTTGTCACAGTAAAGTGTGATGGGACGACTAACACCTGGTATCACCTGAAGATCCGTTAGGAACTTCTTTAACCATGCGGCTTCCTTTGCAGCCTCAGAAGCAACTACATACTCAGCCTCTGTGGTAGAGTCAGCCACACATGATTGTTTGACATTCCTCCAACAAATGGCCCCGCCATTAAGAGTGAACACATACCCAGAGGTGGATTTTCTTGAGTCAATGTCTCCTTGGAAATCTGAGTCTGTGTAACCAATGGTTTCAAGACTCCCACTAGAATAGACCAACATATAATCTCTCGTTCTCCTAAGGTACTTGAGTATATGTTTAACCGCTATCCAGTGTTCCTCTCCAGGATTAGATTGGTATTGACTTACTACTCCCACTGCATAGCAGATATCTGGTCTGGTGCACAGGATAGCATACATAAGGCTACCTACTGCTGAAGCGTAAGGTATCCTACTCATGCGTTCTCTCTGCTTAGGAGTTTTAGGAGAATGCTCCTTAGAGAGATGAATCCCATGCCTGAAGGGTAAAATTCCCTTCTTGGAATTCTCCATGCTGAACCTGGCAAGTATTTTGTCGATGTAATTATCCTAAGATAATGCCAATACCATATTCTTCCGGTCTCGCAAGAGGTTAATACCAAGAATATAATTGGCTTCCCCCAAGTCCTTCATATCAAAATGCTTGCTTAGCCAAGTCTTTATGCCTAACAATACCTCCGTATCATTTCCGATAAGGAGTATATCATCGTCATAAAGTACCAGAAAAGACACTGCGTTACCTTGGATCCTTTTATACACACACGGCTCATCAGGACTTTTCTCAAAACCATAAGACTTAATGGCTTGATCAAACTTGATGTTCCATGATCTGGATGCTTGCTTAAGTCCATAAATGGACATTTGCAACTTGCATACCATGTTTTCTTGCCCTTTGGCTATGAACCCTTTTGGTTGCTACATATAGATATCCTCTTCCAAATTTCCATTTAGAAAAGCAGTTTTGACATTCATTTGCCAAATCTCATAATCAAGATTTGCTGCAACAGCTAAGAGAATCTGGATGGACTTGAGCATGGCAACCGGCGAAAAAGTTTCTTTATAATCCACACCTTCTATTTGGGTGTACCCTTTCGCCACCAATCTAGCTTTAAAGGTTTCAACCTTCCCGTCCGATCCTCTCTTTCTCTTGTAGATCCATTTACAACCAATGGGTCTTACCCCTTTTGGTGCATCTACAAGAGACCAAACTGAGTTGGAATACAAAGAATCCATTTCACGATTCATAGCCTTAAGCCATTCTTGAGCATCAACATCTCCTAGTGCCTCGTCATAACTCGTGGGATCGTCATCTTCTTCAATGATGACATCTTGAAGCGATTCACCCAACAAGAGAAATCTTGCGAGTTTACGAATCAATCTCCCACTACGACTTTGCCGCACTTGTTGTTGTGCATCTACAGGGGGATCCAAGTTTGGTGGGTTAACAATTTCTAGATGAGGACCCTCATTAAGTGGATTAACCAATTCATGATTTTGTTGTTCTTCCACAAGCGGTAACTGCATCTCTACAGGTTCCACTTGTTCATCATCATGCTGAACTTCTGGTTCTATTTCTGGTTCCTGTGTGTGTTCAACAATAGGTATATTTTCCCCTCTTTGAACAACCATAGGGACAAAAGCTGGAACCGCCTGAGGTTGAGGTGTAACTTGATCTGAGACTAGCTCATCAAGAATAACCTTACTCCTTGGCTAATAATTTTCCATATAGTCCTCCAGTAAGAAAGTCGTGTATGTGCTCATTATGACCTTCTTTTCTTTCGGACTATAAAACAACCAACCTCTGGTTCCTTTAGGATAGCCTATAAACATGCATACTTCTGTACGCGAGTACATCTTATTTGGCTTCTGTTGTAAGACATGTGTCGAAGCACCCTAAATCCGAATATGATTCAAGGAGGGCTTACACCCTTTCCATAATTCTATTGGTGTCTTTGAAACCGTCTTGGACGGAGCTAAGTTCAATAGGTACATAGCAATTTCTAAGGCATATCCCCAGAATGAATCAGAAAGAGATGAATAACTGAGCATAGATCTTGCCATTTCTAAAAGGGTTCTATTTCTCCTTTCAGCAACTCCATTCTGCTGGGGTGTTCCTGGAGAAGATAATTTTGAAACTATCCCCTCTTTGGTCAGGTAAGACCTGAACTCTCCCAGATAGGTATTCACCTCCTCAGTCAGATTGAAGAGTCTTAATTTGAATACCAAGATGCTTTTCTGCCTCAGCCTTGAACTCTTGGAATTTTCCAAAAGCTTCAGACTTATGACGCATTAGGTACACATGTCCAAATCTAGAGTAATCATCAGTAAATGTGATAAAATACTCATACCCGCCTCTGGTCTGGACATTCATTGGTCCACATACATAAGTATGTACCAATTCCAGCTGAAGTGTGGCACGATTTCCCTTGGCCTTGAAAGATCTCTTAGTCATTTTACCCTCTAAACAAGATTCACAAACTGGTATCGGTTCAAAGTTCAGGGATTTTAAAATCCCACTATTGACCAAACCTTGTATCCTGTTAGAGTTAATATGACCTAATCTTAAATGCCAAAGATAAGTTTCATTGGAAACTTTTCTTTTCTTTGATGAATGAACATGCTCAACATCTCCTAATTCAACATGATTAAATTCATTGGGCACAGGACTAAGGAAATAAAGACCATTAAACATTACACCGGAACAAATAAAAGAAGATGAACTTCTTATTGAAACTGAGGAATTAAACTGAACTGTCAAACCATGTTTAACCAAACAACTAACAGAAAGTAAATTCCTCTTAAAATTCGGAATAAATAAATAGTCTTCTAAAACCAAAGTTCTGCAATTATCAAAAGATAAAACAACTTGTCCCACTGCTAGTGCAGACACAAGCTCCCCATTTCCAAGCTTCAAAACTCTTTGTCCTTCACTTAAAGGCAAGCTATGTTTGAACCACTGCAAAGAGTAACAAACATGGTTAGTGGCTCCTGAATCAATGATCCATTTATCATTGTAATTTTCCACTAAACAAGCCTCAATCACATGTAAATTACCTATACCTGGTTTATTCATACGTGGGCAATTTTTCTTCCAATGCCCCTTTTGTCCACACTTGAAGCACTTGCCTTTTGGCTGCTTCATTGCAACTGGTTTGACAACTGGAACACCTGATTTCTTCTTTTTCTTGTTCTTGTTCCTTCCCTTAGGTTTCACAGAACTCTCACCAGCAAAAAATGCACTGCCCGCTTGACTAGAGACTGTTCAGCACTCTCAAGCTCATGCATCAGCTGAGTAAGGTCAAGATTCATCTTATTCATATTATAATTAATCTTAAACTGATTGAAGTATTCAGGCAGTGACTGCAAGAAAAGGTCAACTTTTACTTCTTGTTCAAATCTGACCCCATGGTCTTCAGCCTTCTTGAAGTTTGCTATCATTGTCAGACAATGATCCCGCACACTTCCTCCAGACATTACTGTCTTGGTGACTGCATTCAGCGCATTCTATCTAGCAGAACTGCTAGACATAGCAAACATGCCATCAAGAGTTTGGAGCATCTTTGCTCCACTCTCAATCATGCTTACTTGCTCCTGAAGGTGATCAAGTAGATCGGCTAAAATATAGCAGCGAACTGCCACATTTGCCTTCTCCTATCTTTCCTTCTCCTGTTGAAGACGTGTCTTTGTTACCTCAGGTGCATCTTCAGCAGGCTGCGCTGGCATAGGGGTAGTCAGAACAAAGTTGAGCTTTTCATATTGAAGAACAATATCCAAATTAGTTTTCCATTGTTTGTAGTTTGTACCATCCATAGGTTTTTGACTCAAGATAGTAGCTAAAGGATTGAATGAAGACATTTTTCTGAAAACAAGGAAAAAAACACACTAATTACAAACTAGAATAACTATAAACTAATACTGCGCTAGTAGATTTTGATAACTACTACTCGTTTATAGTTTAACAATCTATTAGTTATCTTTACAAGGCCTACGATGGGTAAGATACTTGTAAAACTAATATTGTTATTTTGGGCCTTCAGTTCCATTGCCAGAGCCTCGATGGGAGGGTTAACAACTTTACCAAAGTTGAATGTATTTAACCATTATTTACTTTCAAAATTCTCTTTAGTGTCTAAGTGTTGCTGACGATGGGCCGTACAAAACTTTACTAAAATTTTGAAAATATTAAGGTTTAATATAGTGAAATCCGATTATCCTTATCCGATGGGGCTTCAGCGATAACCTTTTCACTAATAAACCCACAATTGGAGCCCGTAGGTTTTTAAATTTATTACTTAATAAAAAACCTTCACCCATTCAATATTTTAAAATTTAGAATTTTCCAATTTCCAAGAATTGTTTAAATTTGAGTATTCTTTGTTTGATTTCAAAAACTATGTAAGCACCCGCAAGCCGATGAACGTGCAAGCTTAGCTTATCGGAATTTTAAAATCATTAAGGTCCTAAAATCCGGTCATGATAGGTAGCGTGTGGTCCACACAATCATGATACATGATTGTGGTATGCAGTGTGTGTTAACACATGACCATTTTAGAAGACCCACAAATTACTCGCAATGTAAACAGTTCTCTTAGGAAATAATTTGGATTATTTGTCTTGATTTTAATTATTCAAAATTAATTAATTCAATCATTAATCTAGATTTTTAACAAAAAATCATAATAATTTTAATTAATTTTCGAGAATAATTTTGAATCAAAATAATCCTATAATAACTATCATACTAGTCATGAATGACAAAATAGCTATTATGCTCATGTAATTTTCAAGTTATGCAGCAATATGGCACCACCTATTCTATATGACATGTTATCACAATAAGCATGTTATCAATCATATAATTCATCCATTCATAAAATAAAGCAATTTAAATAAAATAGACTTTAATCCATGGTTTCCTAGAGAAAAATAAAATAAAATAAAATAACCAAAAATGTTCCAGTCCTTCTTGTCCTTCCTTTTAGTCCATAGGTATTTATCTCAAGCCCTTTTATGGTAACCATGGGTCCATAAGCCTAAAATACCAAATTTTGGCAAGAAAACCTAAGACAACTTCAAGGAACCCTAACTGTTTCGTCCACTGCTCCGTCACCTGAACTCGGATCAGCACGAAATTTTAGGGTTAGGACCGCCATGAAGAGACGAAGCCAACGCCACTAGAATCACCCAATTTGGATCTTCTGGTGGAAACCACTGTCAGAAACTTCTGGTGGCGCGTGACGGCACGTGGAGGCTCCCCTGGCCGCATTCCACCCACCATTTTGTTCGTCTTCCCGTCATATTTCCAATGATATATGATACGTCCAATTTCGAGATCCAGAGGTCCACGAACATGTCCAAACAGTGACGAACGTCCTTCTTTTTGCATCTTCTTGATCTTCTTTTTATTACAACTTTTGTATAACATCAAAATATATATATATATATATATATATATATATATATATATATACAAGAATTGAAAATAAAAAAAAAATCAAGGAGGAAACCTAATCATATGGGATTAGCCTCCTTGTTACAACCCAAGAAAATACATTCAAATCTCTACCATGGATTAAAGTTAAAAACCAAATAAAGCATTGATTTTTTTTTATGAAAAGAATTATAAAGATAAACATACAACACATATGATCAACAAATATAGAATCCTAGGTGCCATATTTCACGAAGCAAACTAATTATATGAATAATGAAACTAGATTCACGTACCAATGTACAGTCATGCTCTGATACCAATTGTAGGCACTATTGGATTTATGCGGAAGCGATTTAAGGACCTAGTACATCGGTATGCTTATCGAATCATCATTGTTTCATAAACACACAAGGAATATTACCTCTCGGAGTGTTGATCTTTGATGATCTCCCTCGCCTGAGAATCCTTGTGTTACCGCACGATTGATTTCCTTGTAGTCGGTTGATGGCAGACCTTCCAGACTATCTCTCAAGGGGAAGGAGATAGTGTGTGGGCACTTTCTCTCTATCAGGAGATGACCTTGCCTCTACCTCTGTGACTACTCTCTATCTATGGAGAGGGTTAAGTGTAGTATATATATGGGTTCCTAGAAAACCTAACCCTTAGATGTAACGGGCTCTAGGTTTCTTGGGCTCTTCTTACACACTAGGCCCTATTGGGCTTTAGTGAAAGAGCAAAAACCCAACATAACTTGCTTTAGAGGATGATGAAATTCTTCATTATAACTTACTTTTTCAAGATAATGGCTATTCTTTGAAGATCCAAAGCTTGGCTTCTTATTCCTAAAAATATTCCTTCATGTGTTAGACATAATAATGTTTATTTCAAGAATTATTTTTCACTTTTTTTAAGTTCTGAATCTCTTTGAATGAGATTAAACATGTTTACACATGATATTATGAAAATAAAACTTGTCATAAGTTATATGCTAACAAGAATGGTCCTATTTGTATTCTTAAGAAACTCAAGTAAGCAATTTGTTCTTTTTCAACATATTTTAACATAATTGGTTTATTGTCACTCATAACATTAAGTACTAATGCTTTTTGAAGGATTCTTGTCGCGAATAGCCTAGGGAGCATGACCAGCACGTAATGGATTGGGTCCCCAAAGCCTCTGGTAACATGGCTGACTAATATGCATAAATAAATCAAAATATATTTAGAATATCTCAAGTTCAACTAACATTCCATAATTTGAAAATGTTTCCAAAATATAAATCCTAAACATAAAACTGCGTAAAATCTATACTCTGGACTGAAGCCAAACATAATTAAATAAATGACTGAAATTCTGAAAATAATCAAAATACTATAATGCATGTCCTAGCTCTTGCTTACATTACTACTACAACGCTACTAGACTAACATAACCTATAATAAGCTCCATTCCAAAGTGAAGCTCACCTAAAGAAGCTGTAACATTACTGGGGAGTATCCTGTGGCGCAATTGAACCTGTAGCTATATCTGTAAGGGGATAAAAAAAGAAGGGTGAGTTCATCAAAACTCAATGAGTGAGCCTTCACTCACAACCCACATACGACAACAACAAAATACATAACATATACATACAATTGGTGTTTAACATTTTATATATTTAGATACATATAACTATACTAAAATAACAATTTATCTAAAATCATGGCAATAACTAGTAAAGAAATAGGAATTATCTTGTACGTAAATATCTAAGCTGAATAGTTGAATCTGAGCTAATGACTAATCTAATTGGCACCTAACTAGGTCCCATAAATGGACAACTCACTTGGTTCCTACTATGGGTGAGCTAGTCTTTTAGTGAATCACTTGGTACCAAAGTTAACGATCAATCTTGCAGCCATTAACTCACTGATCTATTTCCCACTAATTATTGGCTAAAAGCTAATAACAACAAAATTCACTATTTTTAGTGTTCATACAAAATTGGGGTTCTTGAAATTCTCTGACTAATAAAATAAATCTAAATCATATATACAACAAGTATGGTCCCCATGAGCTTTCTAAAATAATAAATTTTCATGATAACTATAAAAAAAAATAATTTTCTAAAATTTCTATAATCTATTAAAGCACATTTCTTTGCATAAATCATTCTAAAATTTCATAAATAATTTAGATAATCTGGAAATAATAATAATAATGGCCAAAAGTATGGCCATGAGTTTAAACCCATTCACAACCCACATGGGATAGCAACAAAAATACATAACATATACATGCAGTTGATGTAAAATATTTTATATATAATTACATATATTGTACTAAAAATGATGATGTAACTAAATCTATGGCAATAACTAGTAAAAAAACAGGAGAAATTCTACATATAAATAATATGAGCTTGATAGCTCAATCTGAGTTAATGGCTAATCTGATAGGCACCTAACTAGATCGCATAAATGGATACCATACTGGGTTCCTTACTTTGGGTGAGCTAGTCCTTTAGCGGACCACTTGGTACCAAGTTAATGATAAATTCTACAGTCGTTAACTTGCCGATCTATTTCTCTCTATTATTGCCATGGATTTAGTTAAATTATCGTTCTTAATACACTTATATATAAAATGTTTTACATCAGTTGCATGTATATGTTATGTATTTTCGTTGCTGTCCCACGTAGGTTGTGAGTAGGTTTAAACTCATGGCCATACATTTTGTTATTATTATTACTTTTCCTAGATTATCTAAATTATTTATGAAATTTTAAAATGATTTATGCCAAGAAATATGCTTTTATAGATTATAGAAATTTTAGAAAATTTTTTTTTTTTATAGTTATCATGAAAAATTATTATTTTAGAAAGCTTATGGGACCATACTTGTTGTATGTATGATTTAGATTTATTTTATTAGTCATAGAATTTCATGAACCCCAGTTTTGTATGAATAGTAAGAACAGTGAATCTTGTTG
This sequence comes from Dalbergia cultrata, assembly GCA_031216105.1. NCBI lineage: Eukaryota > Viridiplantae > Streptophyta > Magnoliopsida > Fabales > Fabaceae > Dalbergia > Dalbergia cultrata. The sequence goes on from CM062346.1 coordinate 51,902,227, forward strand.
TTATTAGTTTTAAGTCAATAATTAGTGAGAAACAGATCAACAAGTTAATGGCTACAGGATTGATCGTTAACCTTGGTACCAAGTGGTCTACCAGAGGACTAGCTCACCATAGTAAGGAACCTAGTGAGGTGTCCATTTATGGGACCTAGTTAGGTGCCCATCAGATTAGTCATTAGCTTAGATTCAGCTCAGATATTTATATACAAGATGATTCCTATTTCTCTACTAGTTATTGCCATGATTTTGGATAAATTGTTATTTTAGTATAGTTATATGTATCTAAATATATAAAATATTTTACACTAGTTGCATGTATATGTTATGTATTTTGTTGCTGTCCCATGTGGGTTGTGAGTGGAGGCTCACTCATTGAGTTTTGATGAACTCACCCATCTCTTTTCCTCCCCCTACAGATACAACTACAGGTTTAGTTGCACCATAGGATCCTCCCCAGTAGTGCTACAGCTTTTTTAGGTGAGCTTCACTTTGGAATGGAGCTTATTATAGGTTATGTTGGTTTAGTAGTGCTTCAGTAGTTGTGTAAGCAGGATCCTGGATATGCATTATATTATTTTGATTATTTCAAAATTTCAATCAATCATTTAATTATGTTTGGCTTCGGCCCAAATTATGGATTTTACGTAGTTTTATGTTTAGGATTTATATTGTGGAAACATTTCCAGATTATAGAATTTTGGTTGAACTTGAGATATTTTGAATATAGTTTGAGTTGTTTATGCATATTAGTCAATTATGTTATCCGAGGCTTTCATCGGAACCCAATCCTTCATGTGCCGGTTACACTCTCTAGGTAGGTCATGACAAAGTGGTATAAGAGCCGATCTTGTGACCAAATATGATAGATGTTATAGATTATATAAGAGCCAGTCTCGGGATCGATGTGCCAGCCAACGAGGACGTCAGGCCTCTACTAAGAGTGGTGGAACTAACCCCACATCGATTAGGGAGGGGAATGAAGCATGCCTTATAAGAGTTTGGATTTCTCCCCATATGTAGACATGTCTTCCCCTTGAAAGGGGAGAAGAGTGAATCTGTGAGGGGCAACTAGTTAGGCTCCAAAAAGGAAAATATCTGCATGCTAGGTGTTACGTTTAAACTGGGGATGACAATATATAGTGCGTCCAGATGTGGTAGATGTTACAAATGGTATCAAAGTAGCACCTGTCCTTATAAGAGTTTGGATTTCTCCCCATATGTAGACGTGTCTTCCCCTTGAAAGGGGACAAGAGTGAATCTGTGAGGGGCAACTAGTTAGGCTCCAAAAAGGAAAATATCTGCATGCTAGGTGTTACGTTTACACTGGGGATGACGATATGTAGTGCGTCCAGATGTGGTAGATGTTACAAATGGCATCAAAGTAGCACCTGTCCTAGTATGGTGTGATTTGAGGACGAACCAAGTAGAGGCTGGTGGGCATGTAATGCTCGGGGCTGATAGGGCAGGGAGTGATTACCAGTATAAGAAGTCACGGATAATTAGCGACTCCTGGCAGGCTTTTAATCAAAGGAGTACATGAATGAATCGATTAAACACCAGAATAAGAGGGATCATGAAATTATATAGGTGTGGGAATATATAGTTAAGGATATCTTGTAAGAATTAATTGGTATTACCTATACCAACAAGATGCATTTTCTTTTCAGTAGTCCAACACTAAAAAACTTCATGGTTAAGCGTGCTTGATTTGGAGAAATTTTGGGATGGGTGACCTTCTGGGAAGTTTTCCCAGGAAGCGTGTAAGCGAGGACAATAGATTTCCATACATATTACTGTAGCAAGTGTTCAGAAATAGCATGGCATTCATGTAAATGGAAATGCACCCATTTGCATTGATGTAGTGCTATTTGAGGCCTTTAGGATAGAGTCATTCATGTTTAGGTTTAGTAAGGGTTTATCTTTTCTTGGCACTCATGATCTTGTTACATCTCCTCCCTTTCATAGGTGTAACCATGCCACCTGTACACTGTTCATGCCTTCACCGTGTCCATAGGAGCAATGCATCCAGTAACAGTGCTTGCCTTAGAGCTTTTGAACAGATGGTAGCAAAAGTTTCAAGAGGATGGACCCATCCACCTTCAATGGGCGTCTGACGACTTAGGATCCCTAGGAATTCCTCAGGCAGGTGGAGAAGATAGTTGGTGTCATCTATTGTTCTTTAGAGATAGTGGTGGAGTTGGTTGGCTTCCAGTTGGGAGGCCAAGCCAAGCATAATTATGGTATCAGGAGTTCTAACAGAGGCATGGGTTAGCTCTTCCTCTTGGGAAAAGTTAAAGGAAGTCTTCATGCCCAATTTTATATCAAAGAGTCGGTAGGCACAAATGATTGAGGAGTTTTTGAAACTCCATTTAACTCCAGGCATGATAGTTACGGAGTATAATGAGTGCTTCACTTATCTGGCACAGGCTGCTTCTAGCATAATACAGACAAAGACAGCTAGGTTAAGACATTTTGTTGCAAGTCTGCCCAAAGACATGTTCCTCAGTTTGCTGCCCCACGTCGACACCATGGACTATGCTTAGGTGGTAGCCACAACGATTAGTTTTGAGAGTGGTTTAGCATAGCGTAGGTCAATGTCAGAGGCCAACAAGAAGGCTAAGGTTCATGGATCTTTCTCGAGTAGAGCAAGTTTAAGCAATGGTCACTATCAGCAGGGCCAATAGCGGGGTCAATAGGGTAGGGCTGCCCTTTTAGAGCCCATCCCAGCAAGCCCAACTGTATCACAGACTCTGAGTAGAGGAGATAGTCAACATAGTGGACAGGGTTCATGGCATTCATATCCAGTATGTTTGACTTGCAAGATGAGACATAGGGTCAATGTTTATTTGGTTCCTCAGTATGTTATGGGTGTGGCCAGCCAGGCCATAAGCGTAGAGAGCGCCTGATGTTTCAGGGAACTTCTAGTCAAGGGTCAGCTAACCCCTTAATGTTAATTCAGTCTCTCCAATCGACATCCCAGGTTGGCTCTGTTGCTCTAGTAGGCCATGGGGTCGGGGATAAAGGCCTTGGTGGTAGAATTGCAGGTGGTAGAGGTGTAGGTGGTAAAGGCCAAGGTAATGGGGGGACAGCCTATTTGTTCACTTTGACTTTTCAGGATGCTCAAGCTTCAAGTGAAGTGATAACATGTATGACGACAGTATGTTCCTTCGATGCCATGACGCTATTTGACCCGGTTATGTGCATTCCCTTTTTGTTGTACGGTTTAGGAGATTCCCTAAGGATCTTAAGATCCCGTTTTTAGTTAGGGTACTTTCGGGAGAGCCCATCCTTATTCAGACAGTGTATAGATTGTGCAGAGTCATAGTTGGTGACATGGAAGCACTAGCATATTTGAAAGTGTTGGATATGTTTGACTTTAATGTTATTCTGGGTATGGATTGGTTAGCCCCATGCCATATCATGGTAGATTTATATAGCAGGGTGGTGAGATTCGAGGTCCCAGGTGATGAGCCAAGAGTGTTTCTAGGCACAAGATGTTTGACACCAACAACCTTGATATCGGCTATGAGTGCACTATAGTTAATAGATAGACGTAGTTATGGGTTTTTAGTTGTAGTTAGGGATGTAGAGATAGAGGCACCAAACTTGAACATGGTTCTAGTGGCTAATAAGTTTGCAGCTGTGTTTCCAAATGATTTTCCATGTATGCCACTGAAGAAGGAAGTAGAGTTTGGGATAATGCTTGAGCCAGAAGTTAGGCCTATTTTTATAAACCCCGCACCACATGGCTCCAGCAGGGTTAAGAGAATTAAAAGAGTAGTTACAGGAGTTGTTAGACAAGGGGTTTATTTGAACAACGACTTCTCCATGGGGTGCTCAAACATTGTTTGTTAAGAAAAAAGACGGTTCGATGAGAATGTGTATAGATTACAGATAGCTAAACGAGGTGACAATCAAGAACTGGTATCTCTTACCTCGCATTGATGATCTTTTTGTCCAGCTTTAGGGGGCAACATGTTTTTCCAAGATCAGCCTTCTATCTGCTTACCATCAGCTGAAGATTAAGGATGAAGATATACCCAAGCCAGCTTTTAGGACTTTCTATAGGCATTATGCGTTCTTAGTCATGTCCTTTGGGTTGACTGATATCCCAGCAGCTTTTATGGATTTGATGAATAGGGTGTTCAAGCCATTTCTAGACCACTTTGTAATCGTCTTCATTAATGACATTTTAGTGTATTCCAGGAGTAACGAGGAACATAAACAACATCTGAGGATAGTTCTACGAACTTTGAGGGAGAATTAGTTGTATACCAAGTTCTCCAAGTGTGACTTTTGGCTAGATCTGGTGGTGTTCCTTAGACATATTCTGGTGCAGCAATGACCTAGACCTACAAAAATTTCTTAAGTCCATAGTTTCTTGGGCTTAGCAAGATATTATAGGCAGTTTGTTTAGGACTTCTCCAAGATTGCAACATCCATGACCAAGCTAACACAGAAGAATATCAGGTTTTAGTAGACAGAAGAGTGTGATGAGAGTTTTCAGATACTCAAGATATGCTTGACTACAATGCCAGTTTTGGTATTACCTTCAAGAACAGGAGGTTTTTCGGTATTCTATGATGCTTCAAGAATTGGACTTGGTTGTGTCTTAATGTAACATGCCAAGTTGTAGCTTACACCTCACAACAGTTCAAGAAGCATGAACAAAATTTTCCTACACATGACTTAGAGATGACGTCAGTGGTTTTTACCTTGAAGACTTGGAGGCATTACCTGTATGGAGAGACTTGTGAGATCTTCATGGACTACAAGAGCTTGAAGTGCATCTTTTAGCAGAAGGATCTAAATATAAGGCAGCACAGATGGTTTGAGTTGTTAAAGGATTATGACTGTATGATTTCATACCACCTAGGGTAAGCAAATGTAGTGGCAGATGCTTTGAGCTGAAAGTCAGTAGGCAGTTTGGCCCTCAAAGTGGTAGTAAGGCAGCAGTTATTAGAAGATATCCACAAGTTGGAAGCTATGGGAGTTCAGTTTGGTCTTAGTAATACAGGGGTTTTTCTAGCTCATATCAGGGCTTAGTCAACCTTGGTGGGATAGATCTAGGCAAGCAGGGTGAAGATCCAAAACTAGCTGAGTTAGTTGAAGATGTTTGTAAGGGTGATAATATAACATTCTCAGTTGATGTTAACGGTGTGTTGCACTTTGGGAACCATTTATGTATGCCCACAGTGGGTGAGCTGAGGAGGAAGGTGATGGAGAGAGCCCATAGTGCAGCATACTCTATGCATCCGGGATCAACTAAGATATATCAAGATCTCAAACAGTTGTTCGGGTGGGATGATATGAAGAGAGATGTCAGTGACTTTATGGCTAGCTGCTTAGTGTGCCAGCAAGTCCAGGTTGAGCACCAGAGACCAGCAGGATTACTCTAGCAGATAGAGATTCCAGAGTAGAAGTGGGAAATGAAAACATGGACTTCGTAGTCGGGTTACCTCGGATCACCATGGGGTTCGACTCCATATGGGTGATAATAGAAAGGATGACTAAGTCAGCACATTTTTTGCTAGTAAAGACCACCTTCAGTGCAATGCTATATGCTCAGTTGTACATAGATGAGATAGTTAGACTTCACGGTGTTCCAGTATCCATCATATCAGATAGAGGGTCCCAGTTCACTTCATGGTTTTGGAGGGCATTTCGGAAGGCCTTTGGGACGCGTGTGGATTTGATCACAACTTTCCACCCCCAGACTAACAGTTAGTCAGAAAGGATGATACAGACCTTAGAAGATATGCTCAGAGCCTGTGTACTAGATTCTAGAAGGAGCTGTTGTGATCACCTACCCTTTATGGAGTTTTCATATAACAACAGTTATTAAGCGAGTATCCAGATGGCACCATTCGAAGCCTTATATGGGAGGCGTTATAGGTCTCCTATTGGGTGGTTTGAGTTTAGGAAAGCTAAGTCCCTAGGCCTAAACCTAGTTTAGGAAACCTTAGAGAAGGTTTAGTTGATCAGGGAGTGTCTCTTATGTAGATAACCATCGATGTCGCTTGGAGTTTACAGTTAGGGACCACGTGTTTTTGAGGGTATCTCCTATGAAAGGGGTAGTGAGGTTTGGTAAATGGTGAAAGTTAATCCTTTGTTTTATCATCTCGTTTGACATCTTAGATAGAGTTGGAGCTGTGGCTTACAGATTGGCACCGCTTCCCATTTTATCAGCCATAAACCCAGTGTTTCATGTCAGTATACTCAGGAAATATATGCCTAACCATTCTCACAAATGGTCTAAGTTTATGAGAGTTTATCCCATGAAGAGGAATCGATTGCTATTGTGGATAGGCATATCAAGAAGCTTTGCTAAAAGGAGATAGCCTTGGTGAAAGTTATTTGGAGGAATCATTCTGATAAGGAAGCAACTTGAGAAGCCGAAGAAGACATGAAAATCAAGTAACCCTACCTTTTTCCACCTCAAGGTATGTCGTTTAGATTTAGGGATCAAATCCCTTTAACAGGGGTAGTATGTAATGCCCCAAATACAAAATTTATTATTATGTGAACTATTATTATTATTATTATTATATACATATATAAAAGTAAGTAATGATACAAGTAGAATATATATCAGAATTATTATTACAAGAAATATTGAAGCACGGGATGCTGTAGCTTATTCCAAGAAAATCTCGAATCCATTTGAAACAAAACAAGTCAAAGCATATCTGTTTCACTATCCCCAACCCTTGTACGACAGGTGCAAGACCCGGACCGTGTCTTCTTATATATATATTTTTTATATACTCCTAGTATATATTTGACATATCATAATACTCCTAAATATTTTTCTTAGAACCCTAGCCACCCAAGGATTTTTCTCTATAGAGAAAAGCATGGTTTATCTTAAATTTTCTTTGATTAATCCCTTCCGGTAAGTGATCTTCATGGAACTTAGTTACTTTCTTCCCTTTTTTATCTAATATACGAGTTTGGGTATTGCCAGACACAGTTTTCTTACAATATTCTTCCTCTCTATTATCCCAAACTCAGTTTGGGCAATTAAATCAGATTGTTTATGTTTTCATTATATTGTTTGGCAGTTACCGGTGCTATTCTTGCTCCCTAAGGTCAAGTTGTCAATGGAAGGACGCTCTTGCCTACCAACGATGAGTGGGTTTAAATTCATGGCCATACTTTTGGTCATTATTATTATTTTTCTCATATTATCTAAATTATTTATGAAATTTTAAAATGATTTATGCCAAGAAATATGCTTTTATGGATTATAGACATTTTAGAAAATTATTGTTTTATAGTTATCATGAAAAATTATTATTTTAGAAAGCTCATGAGACTATACTTGCTGTATGTATGATTTAGATTTATTTTATTAGTCAGAGAATTTCATGAACCTTGGTTTTGTATGAACAATAAGAATAGGAAATTTTGTTGCTATTAGTTTTTAGTCAATAATTAGTGAGAAACAGATCAACGAGTTAACAACTACATGATTGATTGTTAACCTTAGTACCAAGTGGTTTGCTAGAGGACTAGCTCACCCATAATAAAGAACCTAGTGAGGTGTCCATTTATGGGACCTAGTTAGGTGCCCATCAGATTAGCCATTGCTCAGATTTAGCTATTCAGCTCAATATTTATGTACAGGATAATTCCTATTTCTCTACTAGTTATTGCCATGATTTCAGATAAATTGTTATTTTAGTATAGTTATATGTATCTAAATATAAAAAATGTTTTACACTAGTTGCATGTATATGTTATGTATTTTGTTGCTGTCCCATGTGGGTTGTGAGTGAAGGCTCACTCACTGAGTTTTGATAAACTCACCCCTCTCTTTTCTTCCCCCTACAGATACAACTACAAGTTCAGTTGCACCACAAGATTCTACCCAGTAGTGCTACAACTTCTTTAGGTGAGCTTTGCTTTGGAGTGGAGCTTATTATATGTTATGTTAGTTTAGTAGTGCTCTAGTTGTTGTGTAAGTAGGATCCCAGACATGAATCACATTATGTTAGTTTAGTAGTGCTCTAGTTGTGCTACACAGTTTTATATTTAGGATTTATATTTTGGAAACATTTTCATATTATCGAATTTAGTTGAACTTGAGATATTTTGAATATATTTTTATTTATTTATGCATATTAGTCAATCATGTTACCAGAGGCTTTCATAGGGACCCAATCCCTCATGTGCCGGTCACGCTCCCTAGGCGGGTCATGACAAAGTGGTATCAAAGTTGGTCCCATGCCAAGATGTGATAGATATTACAGAAGGTACAAGAGCTAGTCTTCGTATCAGTGTGCCAGCCAGCGAGGACGCTGGGCCCCCACTAGGAAGGGTAGAACTAGTCCCACATCAATCAAGGAGGACAACGAAGCATGTCTTATAAGGGTGTGCATACCTCCCCAATGCAGACGTGTTTTCCCTTTGAGAGAGGGGAATAGCAAATCCGTGAGGAGCGCCCAATTAGGCCTCAAAGTGAACAATATCTCCATAATGGGTGTTACATTCACACTGGAGACAGCGATATGTGGCGCGCACAGATGTAACATATTACAATTCTACAGCTGACAATATATGTTGCTAAGAAGTTTATTTGATCAACTTACATCTTGGTGTAGCATGTTAAAAACTTGGATTTTGAGTCAGGCAGCATGTTTGCACAAGTTTTAAAACTAACATGGAGATATTTTTTTTAGCTAGATTTTTTTTCTAATATTGAAGGTAACATATGGAACTATTTCTTGTATTTTTTAGGATCATTGGTGAACATTTACTATTTTTAAAAACTTTGAAACCATGACTGAATCATGTTCTGTCAGGATGACCTATTTCTGACTATTGAATTTGCCTATTTTTTTATCCTACCAAATGAAAGATTTTGTGTTGAAAATTTTATATGTTGTTATAGAAAACTTGAAGTATATCCCTGATTTTAGGCCCATTTGTAGTTTTTAAAATTTATGGATTCTGACAGATTGCTTAGGCGGGTAGGTTCTAGTTGCTGATTTTGTATAAATTTTTTTAATATAGCAAAAAATTTCTTTTTCAGTCAATTTTTTTTACGGATTAATGTAGACTTGTTCAAGTACTTCTGTGAATTATAACAGCCTATTATCATGATGTTTGATTAATTAACTATAATTTTCTTTAAGACTAAAACTACATGACAGGTACTGTATGATTTGAAATGTGACTATAAGTAATATATAAATGATTTTGTGCCTAGTACACTGTGTAATTTTATTGTTGATGCTACTTATATACAATTATTATGCTTATGCACTTGGCATGGAGCATGAAATAGGAGTTATCAAATTATTTCAAAATAAATAAAAGACTAAATCGTCAGGGAATGTATACTTAACCACGTGTAAAGATTAAATTGTCAGGGAGAATGAATTTGACCACTCATAAAGACTAAATGATCAAGATAGTGAACCTAACCACTTATTGGATCCTCTTCGACAGTAAGTTAGGGAAAGTAAACCTCGCTAGGAATAGTACTGTATAGGAGTTAGACAAAGTAAATCCGTTAATAATCTATAGGAATAAGTTAAGTCTTGATAAACAGTCTATTGCCCTAGAGCGGGCAAGACCACTTATGTCAAGGGCACATGAAATTGAGAAAGATACCAAAGTCAAGAAAAATAAATAAAGTTAATCATGAAAGTGAAGTCATTATACTTATCATATGCACGCTTATATTATTTTGAATTGTTTGCCTATGATGATCTATTATGAATTGGAATATTATGATACATGTGAATTAAATGCTTGCATGCTCTTAAAAGAAAACCATTTCGAAAGTATGATTTTTAACTTTAAAATGAACCTTTATTATGTTAATGCATGATCATACTTTATTTAATAAACCGAAGTCACTGAAATGACAATGATGACATTGATTGTTGTGTATTTTTGCATACCCTAGTGAGAATTTCATAATTTTCACCTTCTATATTTGTGTGTTCCCATGTCACCTCTAGATAACTCAAGAGGATAATGAAACTGCTTGTACTAGAATTGCTTGAATCAGAATAGTATTACTACCAAAGACCATTGTTCAACTATTATATATGTATACATGTTTAAGAGGAGAAATGTTTTGTAAAGGCTCATAGAAGAGCTTTTTCATGTATTTGGACATGTATTCTACAATAGTACTATCATATTATACACGTTATGCATTCTCTAACTGTTTTGTTTCCATTTTATATATTTAAATAGAATTATGGAATAGTTACTACATGACTCGCTTGAATATACTGTAAATACTTAATCAAGGTCTGCTCTAAGTAATTAGTAACAACTCCTAAGTATGATATTATAACTTAAAGATTATGTTATACTTGGGATAGTATTACAATTGATATTCCTAATTATTAACCCAGAACCCCAAATTCTTCCACAACTTTGGAAACACACTCTCTCATAGCAATCTCCCTTTCTTTTTAATACAAACTCCTATTTCTTCTTGTCTCAATCGAAACCTCTCCTTTTGCTTTTTCTTTAAACTCAATTTCTCTTTCAATGGTTTTGATTGTGGCAATAAGCAATTCCACGCATTGTTTTTTATCCTTGTTTTGGTTTTACACATGAAAGGACATAGAAGCAGTGAAAAGGAGCAGCAGATTTGTGACATCGACAATGTGACTAGATTTGTGACGGTGGCAACGTGCGTGAACAATGGCAACAATGATGGAATACACAAACAATGTCAACAGTAACAACCTAACGTGATTCACCATGATCAGCCTTCAAGGCCACATAAATCTTGTAATGGGTGCGTTATGCATCATCGTCCCTAGTGTGAGCATAACACTCAACATGCAGATATTGTCTACTTTGAAGCCTAACTAGGTGCCTTTCACATATTTGCTCTTCCTATCTCTCAAGAAGAAAACGAGTTTGCATAGGAAAGGAATCCACACCTTTATAAAGCATGTTTTGCTCCCTTTCCCAACTAATGTAAGACTAGTTCCACCACTCCTAGTGGGTGCCCAACATCCCCACTGGGTGGCACATCGATCTCGGGACCAGCTCTGATACCATCTGTCATATTTATGGATAGCAATACGTAACGCTCTGATATGACAGATGGTATTAGAACTAGACCTAGGATTCATGTGCCAGCCAGCGCGGACGCTGGGCCCTCACTAGGAGAGGTGAATCCAGCTCCACATCGGTTGGGGAAGGGAACGAAGAATGCCTTATAAGGGTGTGGATAGCTCCCCCATGCAAACGCGTTTTCCTCTTAAGATGGGGAAGAATGAATCCGTGAAGGGGGCCCAGTCAGGCCACAAAGTGAACAATATTTACATGCCAGGTGTTATACTCACACTAGGGACGGTGATATGTAGTACTCCTAAATGTAACAGATGTTACAAATTCGATGACTCACCTATCTTTTTTCCTATTTCAAATCCAGCTGCTGGCATAGACGCCACTCTTATATTACCTAGTAGTCCTTGGCTGCTTTTCATGGTGAGTTTCACTTTGTACTCAAGCCAATTAGTTTCTAGAGTCTTTATTTAGTTTTTAGATGTGCTCCACTTTAGTGTAGGAAAGGTCCTTGGACATGTGTTATATTTATTTTTAGACATAGCAGTTACTTCGATTGTTTGTTTTGTTTAATTTATAGTTTAGACTAATAAGATTTTATAAATAAAGTATATTAGTTTGATGGAATTATAAATTGTTTATTATTTTCATGAGATAAATTGAGTATTTAGTTATGCAAGAAAGCATGTTTTCTCGGGATTGCATGAGTGTAATGCCCTAAGTCCACATGTCCTTAGATGACTCTATATGGCCTTAGAGTCCCTTAAGACCTGCCCAAATTGCCAAGAGAACCCCAAATGTAGAAAACTGCATCCCCATATTAGATAGGCTTGCTGTGGCGAGCCATTTGTTGTTGTAGCGAGGGTCTCGCCACAGTTAAACCCCTTGTCATTTCGACAAGTGTGTGTGTGGGTGAGTCTATATTAAAATCACTACAACAAGCCTTCCAACCACCCCAATGAGCGAGTGATGCCCACCCCAATGTGGGGTGTGTTCCTTTGGTCTTGCCAAAATGAGACTGTGATGCATAAACCCCCCAAAATGATGTTGTTTAACTTGAATGACACCCCACATTATAAATAGTCATCCCATACATCGAAAAATGAACCCTTGCTACCCCAAACACCTTTGTCTTCCCTTTTATCACATTTTTCCTCCTCCCTAAGCTTTCGGTAAGTGATTTTTTTTTTATCATTTTTGTTAGTATTATTCCCTTTTCTATCAAGTTTATAAGTTAGGGCGCTGTTAGACATGATTTTCTTGTGTCGCTCTTATCCTCTATCATTCCAAAATATTTTCTTAGTATATTTTATTAGATGCTTATGGTTTCTATTTATTCTATTGCAATTACTAGTGTCATTCATACTTCGCAGAGTAAATTTAGCATTGGAAGCACACTTCCAACATCTCATGGTAAGTGGGTTTAAGCTCATGGCTATATTTTTAATCATTATAGATACATTTATGAAATTGTACATATTTGTTTTTTATAAAAATGCAGATAGATTTATGCCATAAGCTTGCTTATATGCAAATTATGTCAATTTTTTTTCGAAATTTATTATTTTCCAAATATCATGAAAACCATATTTTGTGAAAGCTCATGGAACCATATTGTTGCTTGCATGTACATAATTGACTTTTCCCTAACTTATGAAACTAACAAACATCAATTTAGTATGTAGAATAAAATTATTAATTATTATGTATCCTAGTTTTTAGCCAGTAACTAGTGAGAAACATAACAATGAGTTGTCCACTATAGAATATGCTCACCCCTTAGTTACAGTTATAGAGCCTAGTGAGGTATCCACCTTATGTGACCTAGTTAGGTGCCATTTAGTTATACTTTTAGTTACAATTCAGTTATCGCAGCTCAGATTTACTATTTCTCCACTATTTGATATTTATGAATTCAGTTTAAATGTTTTCCCATTATAGTTATGCACTAAAATATTAAAATATATTATGCCAATTGCACACACACACACACACATGTTATATATTGTTGTTGTTGTTGTCTTATGTGGGTTGTGAATGGATGACTCACTCATTGAGTTTTGATGAACTCACGCATTATTTTCCTCCCCTATAGATATAGTTGTGATAAGTATGCATTTGTATACATATTATGTACCTTATTCTTATTGTCGTAGCTCTCTTTTATGCTTAATTATATGTATTTTCATCATATTTGAGTTAGGACATAGATTTAAGCATTCATGGAATTGTATACTTCTAAAAATTGTATTCTTTGTTGTAGGAAATATAAGAGGATTATCTACAACTTTCATGAAGAGCTCGAAAGTTAGATCAGAAGTCTAGCTGGTCAAAATAAGTCAAGAAGTCAGAACTGAGGTGCTAAATTTTCAGATTCGGCATGCTTCAGTAATTAGGGTATATCTCCTTTGTTCAAATTCATCCAAAGACCAAATGAGGCAAATAAGGTGTCCATTTTGAAGAGAATAAAAAGATTTAAAACTTTTATGAAGACACTAAGGGCTAATTCGGACATTTCAATGGTTGATAATTGAGTAAACTTGCTATAGTGAGTCAGGCTTGCAATAGCAACACCCCATGCTACTATTCCCAATTTGGCTTAGATAGACTCGCTATAGTGAGTTAGAGTTGCTATAGTGAGCCTCAAAGTCTGCAGCACATGTTTTATGTGTTTTGGCCTTAATTTTAGGTCTTTAAATACCATGTCTCAGCCTAAATAAGAAGCATAACCCTTTGACTTAATTTAGGTTAGGTTAGGCGTAATTTTGAGAATTGTTTCTCACTTATTTTCCTTCTTTTTCCTCACCTCTTATCCTCCACCCCTCCTTATCTTCTCTTTTTCTTTTCTTGTCTTCTCTTAGGTTTAGGATTAATTTTCTCTTTTAACATCCATTAAAAGAAAGAGTAGATTTCTAATCTAGCACCATGGATTCTCAAAAGGCTCAAGGGATGGTCTTGAGACTTTTCCCAATTCAAGTGATATATGATTTGGTTTCTTTATTTCCTATTTTCTTTACATTACTTCCATCACTTATGTGTTTATATTCATTGATTGATGGATTATGATTTGTGGGTACATGAGTGTACTAATCTTAGTTTTGGAATTTGGTTGTATGAGTATAAGTTAGGTTCTTTAATTGAGTAAGCTTGATTATATCTCCTTGTACATGATTGTCAGATGGGTTTTATGATTAAGCATATGGTTGGAGTGAACTTTGATTGGGTATGCTAATTTATGAGTGTGGATTGAATGCATGGTTAGGAAAGTCAGTTGAACATAAATTGGTTGATTGATTGATTGATGAGTGCTTGGCTGACATAGAAAATTAAGATTAATTCTTGATTGATGATTAGGCTAATGCAATTGGTGCATAGGCTAGCATAAGCACAGAGGTGTTGAGACCTTAGCAACTTTTGTGCATATGTGTGTTAGCCGAATCCTAAGCATTTGTCAGGTGAATTATCGTGTTAAGATTATGTGATTGCATGATTTAGACACAAGTTAGTCACTTACCATGTGTTTGACGAAATGTGTGTGTTGATGAATTGTAGGTCTTAAGAATTCCTTATGTTAGAAACCCTTTTGTTGTTGCATAGTCTATTAGTTCACTAATATTATCAGGAGATGACCTGCATTGCACATTAGTATACTAATTTTTGTTGCAATTCAACTTTAACTAAATACGTTAATTTGGTAAGTGCGAACTATGACATTTGTGCTCACCAAGCTATGGGTTCAGTTACACCCTAGGATCCACCTCAGTAGTGTTGTAGTTTTCCATATGTGAACTGAACTTCGAAGTAAAGCTTAGTTTAGGTTCATCCTACTAATAGTAGTGCTGCAGTAGTCACATAAGCAGGATTTCAGACCACACATTATTATGCATGCTAGTGCATCATGTTACCAGAGGCTTTCGTTGGAACCCAATCCTTAACATATCGGATACAGTCCTAGATTGGGTCATGACAATGAAGGCCAAAACCCCTCATGTGGCCGCCTTGACTAGTTAGGTTGTGACAGTTATGAGTGCGGCTCAAAGCATCAATATGAGATATAGTCCACTACTCAAGGCCTAATGACTAGGACATAGTTAATATGCCTATGTGCACGCATTCTTTTTTGGACTTAGAAGTGAACATATCTGGGGGAAAAAAAGAATAGATAAAATAAACCCATAAAGTGTGTTAAGTTGAGGGCTAAAATTTGGAAGGGGGTTAAGTTTTCATGTATAATGAGCATTTGGTTAGAGCATAAAAATGTAGGGAAAACATTTTATTGATGAGTTTCATGTGTACACATGAAACTCATCAATAATTTTTCCCCCTAATTTTTCCTCTTAACCAAACACACCCTAAGCCTTAACCTATCTTCTTCAACAGAGATACATTAAGTCCTCATGAATCTCCCCTAAGCCCCCCTTTCCATTCCCCAAGACTAGAAATAAAAATTCCTCCTTAATCTCAAACTAAGAGGTGGTAGTTTTTGCATTTTAGGGGTAATGATGACCACTCTATAAAATTTTTATTTTCTTGTATATACGTACTTGGTTATCTTTTAAAATTTTTATATGTTAAGAGGATTTAGTAGGATGATATATAATTCCTATAGAAGAAATTATATATGTATTTTTGAATTTTGAGTGTGGAATATTTATTTTCTTTTATAATAAACCCAAATTTTATTTTTAACAAAATAACACCAAACAAATTGGATTCTTAAGAAAAAATTGTGATCCCTTACAATTAAAAGTATAGGACAAGTTACTCTCACCATAGTATATTCGAAGAATTTTTATAGGATATTGATCTTTAATAATCTATAAAATAGTTCAAATTGATAGTTGATAAAAGCACAAATAGGATAAATAAGTCCATCAAAATATTGAAAAGTGACTAATTTATTATGTATTTTTAATTGTGAAAGACCACATAATGTTTTATTTTTCTTTAGGGACTTCAAAACATAATTTTTATTTCTTGAGGGTCCAATTTATCTAGTGATATTTTTGTTAGGACCAACTTGACATTTATAATTTGTGTTAAATATTATGGTTTCTTGTAAATTATATTGTTAGGTCAAATAAAATTTAAAGTATATATCATTATTTGGGTAATAATAATATTATTTTCTACATGTATAGTATATAATCTTTTAATATAGACCTTCTCTGAAATAAAAAAGTCTAGCTTCACCTCTGCTAAACCCAAAATCTAAATCGATTCACATGAATATAGGCATTTGCGTAGGTGGATGTGAAAGGTGTTGAAAAACCTATCTTGATTTAGTTTGGTTGACAACCTTATCCCATCTATATTACAAGAATCCTTTATTTTTTAAGCAATGGAATGGATTATAGTTTTGTTTATGGCACACTAGATGAAGTATAATGGACCACACACTAGTCATATAGCCACATTTATAAAGTGTAGCTAAGTTGAAAAATGTGGCTAAACAATTGTAAATTTAGCCACATTCATTGAAAAGTATGACTAAATTCATTCACCACATTTTGTAATGCATTTAGCCATACTTAAAAGTGTGGCTAGATATCTAATGTGTGGTACACCATACTTCACCTAATATTCATAGCCTTGACCATGAATTACTACAAACTTTCCAATTAATCATTTAATTCATACATTGCATGGACTATTCAAACTTAATATTTATTTTTTATGTGAAATAAAATTTTATTCTTAGATAAGTTTAACGATATTCATAAATACTGAATTAAAGATATTACAAATCTAAATTGGATAAAAAAAAAATACATTCTATATTTTGAACTAACAATGATTTGAGCTCTACTTCGCACCCGAAGATTATCAATGTCAGAGCCTCTTTTACAATAGAGATCAACACGAACAATGTTGTAGCTTGAAGAATGTATCACGTCTCATATTAAAATAAATATAAACATCTCTATATCCACAAAGGGGACGATGACGTACAATGTGGTGGGCTGTGATGGTGGTCACAGTGAGGTTGGAGGAGAATAACATAAACTTGCAATATAGTGTGACAACGGTGGACCATTTTTTACTGCTGGCGGTGGACACATATGGAAGCGGGTGTTGAAGAGAAATAGTGATGAGGTGGTTGATTGATAGAAATAATGAAAGAGAGAAGGGTATAGATTTTAGTGTGCACTATCATTGAAGGGTTCATTACAATCTCAGCCATTAATTTTAGAATGAATGATTGAGATGTAAGGAGCATGACACGTAAAGTTGTAAGGAGTATTGTTGAATTCTCCATTTAATAGATACTACTTTTATCTAACCTTTGTTGTAAACTATTTGTCATTTTTCTATTTATGTATGTGAACACCCAATTTTTTCCGGCCATTTAAAATCCGCATATTTTACAACTTCTTTTAGAGTTATTCAAAAAAAAGAAGAAAATAAAAAATAAAAAAAAGGGTTGTTTTGTGGTCTCTTTGATAATTTCTTTTGGAAAAATTAAAAAAAATATCTTTTACTCGGGCTATTTATGTTTTAAATGAAAAAACACAAAAATCAAAAATTAAAAAAAAAAAAATAATAATAAAAAAGAGTTACTTTGTAGTTTGTTGGTTTATTCCTTTTGAAAAATTAAAAAATAAGAAGTGTCTTTTGTTTCAATTTAAAAAAACTCAAAAATTCGACAATAAAAAAAGTTGTTCATAAGTTAGCCCAGTTTTGTTTCAAACTTCCTTTTGTAAGTCATTTGTGCTTTGTTTGCCCAAGTTTGTTTTAAATTTATTTGTTTTGAAAATAAAAAATATATATATGAAAAAAGAGAAGAGAGTCCTTTTGCTTTTTTCTCAAAATTTAATAAAAAAAGAAAACTCAAAAATATATATGAAAAAATAAAAAGAGGGTGGCTTTACTGTTCTCAAATTTAATTAAAAGAAAATTAAGTTGGTCCTTTATTTGCATTAGCTCATTGCAGATCTTGTTTTAAGTTTGTGATTAACTCACTCTTTGAATGCATTTCGGGTTTTTTGTTTTAAGCTTCTGGCCTAACCTGTTCTTAGCCCCAAAATTTTGTTTCTTTGATTCTGACCAAAAATGAATAAGAAAATGAAAAACAAAGTGTCAGACATTGCATCATGGCCCTATCCCTGCAGATTCTCCTCTTCACCTCGGTTCCTCCATTCACTGCCAGAATCCAAGACACAAGGATGATGGGTTTTTCTGCCAAGGATGGGGAGCGTAGACGCATGGGGGACAAGGCGTTTTGGTTTCTCTTCAGCCTAGAACAGCATGGGATTGAATATTAAAAAATCAAAACAAGCTCCATACAAATAGAAAGGGGGCTGACATTCTCGGGGGAGAGCTCTGGTAGCCATCACCCCCTCATTTCCATCATCATCAACAATCATCCAGCCAACACCATTACAACACCCCCAATATATCACTTTCTTTTTCCAAAAATCAGAAAATCAAGCCAATGAAACAAAATAAAACCAGTAGTAGACATCAAACCCAATATTAATAAACTCGATTCAGAAAATACAATAAGAAAGGAGAGATAATCCGCAGCAAATCTCCGCTCAAGTCGGTCCTCCATCGTCTTGGATCCGTGACTCAACCCAGTTCTGTCGCCGTCGACGGGACCCTGAGTAGAACTGCGAAGCCCGTGCCTCTGCATCCTCCGATCCTGATCTCAGCCTAGCAGAACCACCGCGAAGCCAGCTTTGCTTCACCACCACCTCTGCACCGCCATCCAACCGCAAAGCCAACTCGAGAACCCATATCGGAGCCGTGAACCGTAACTGCTGAAGCGGCGCAAGAAGCCCGGTGTGATCTCATCACGCTACGGAGTCCTCCTCGCAAACTGACGCCACCTGTTTTTTTCTCTCTTCACCGTGAGCCGCCGTGCCAGCGCCCTTCGCTAAGTCAGCACCGCCACCTCCGTCCGCTCGCAAGCTCGCCGCAAAACCAGCATCCCCGCCGTCCCGTGAAGCAGCCGGTTTCTCCCTCTCCCCTGACTCCCCTTTGGCCACGACTCACACACACATGCACAATATCTCTCCCTCATCCCTTATTGTCCTTGTGTCTTCCAGAACCCCCATTCCCATTTATCCCTCTCTTCTTTGATCTGTGCTTTTCTCTTTTTTTAATATATCTAAGTTAGTGTTGTTCCCTTTATCAGGTTTTCAGAATAAGATAGAGCTTGGGTGGGTGGGGAATGAAACGTGGTTATTGAAAAGTTCGTGGGACTATGTTTGCTGCTGGGGTCAGGGCTTTGTTTTGGTTTTTTTTTTTTCTGTTTTGAAAGAGTCCCCTTTTAGTTTGGGCTGGCTTTTATAATTTGGGTCTGCCATCTATGATCCCATCCTTTATAAAACTAGGGGTTTCTTTCTTTTGGGTTTAAATTCTGTGGGCTTAGGATCTGTAATTCTGGTCTGGGTGGGAATTAGGAGTCAAACTCTTTTTTGTTTTTGTAGAATCGGGCCTTCCTTAAGGTTCAAAGCAAAAAAACCAAAAAAAAAATATTCTGAAAGGTTTTTTTTTCATTTGAGTTTAGGACTACTTTAAAAAAATATATAAAAAGAAATATAAGGAAAAAACGAAAATAATATATATAAATAAAAAATAATAATAATAAAAAAAAACAAAGACAAAAAAAAATATTATTTTATCCGTGCGATGGTCGATAACCATGACTGAGAGGTGGATTCATCCTTCATACATTATTGAATCATAGAGATTCACTGAGCAGCTAAATGCTGCCTTGAACCTCGTGCAAAAATCGGATTTCTTTTTTTAACAGTTGCCCAATTAGAAATCATTTTCAAAAAATCAAAAAAATCAATCAAAAATCATTTACCAACCAAAAATCATCTTTTCAAAAAGTAAAATCAACCAACACATTTTTATTTTCACTTTTAACTAAAATCAATCAAACACACAAGCGTTTTCTACAGAACGACGTGGTTTTGAGTTCCTCATTGCACCAGAGGGTACGTCGGCGTAGCTTACAACTATCAAACCAAAATTAATTTTTCATTAAATTGTTTTCTTTTAATTTCTTTCTATTTTATTTTACTTTATATTTTACATAATTGTTAACTTTTGGGGAAAAATAAATATTTTAAAGTCCTAATTAATTTGCATAATAAGCTCTAGGGTAATCGTATTTATACGGATGTATTAGGGGTGCAGTGGGATTAAGTTTCCACCCTTCCCTAATCATAATCAGACTCCCGGACCTTAAATCTCATTTTAAAAGACCAGTTTGCAAATTTAAGGTTTTCCAATTTTTCCAGAATTAAAATTGGTGGCGACTCCCAAATTTTTTTCGAAAGCCAAACGATCGCCATTCGAGTCTCGGCGCCTCCCTCCGGGTACGTTGTGACAATGTACCTTATGGTACCCTCTCTTAATTTCATTTTGATTTAATTTATCAAGAGAGAACTATCATTTTGATTTTCGAAAGATTATGCTGTTGATAAAATAGTTCTTAAAAGAAATCATATTTGCCTATAGCTCTCAAAAGATCCAGTCCTTTGACTAAATCACCAAAAGGTCAATTGGCCTATATTTTTGTCAATAAAAATGATTACGTTTTATGCGTTATGTCTAGTTTGCATTGCAAAACCAAAACTTTAGTCCTCAAAATATCATATCTTTGCAAAAATAGCTCATTTTAATGACCATTTTAGTGCTCAAAAAATCATATGTGACAATTTTTTTTTTTGATTGCTTAAGGGTATCTCCTGGCCGACAGCCAAAGACTAATCCCTCCGAGGCGTGGAGATCATTGAAGTGGGTTTTGCCTCTCCCAACAAAGCCTTTTTCTATACACATGGCAGGAGTCGAACCCTTGACACATGCTTAAAGGACTCAGCCACCTTACCAACTGTACCAGGTTTTGTTAGTATATATGTGACACATTAGCTCTTGAAAGAATTACTTTTATTAATGAAAACAGAGACCGATTGATATTTGGGTGCATTTATTAAATTATATGGACCTTCGAAAGACTACAAATGAATATATTTTCTTTTAAAGACTATTTTGTCGATAATATAATCTTTTGGGGTCTAAAATAGTGGTTGTTGCATTTATTGAAAAAACAATCCAAGCACATAGAAAACATATTTTGCAGCCAACGTGAGGTAGCTCAATTGGTCAGGTCATTCGCTCCTACACGCAAGGACTTGGGTTCGATTCCAGGTGATACGTTGGTAGACGATCTGTAATTTCACCATAAACCCTCACTGAGGTTGGTGGTTTGCCCTAGCCTTGCATGGAGGCGAGCTTTCCTTTAATCTAAACTTTTTTTCATTAAAAAAAAAAAAGAAAACATATTTTGCAAGTTAAAGTTGCGAATCCTGAAGTACAGTGCTCAAAAATTTAATTTCACAATAATGCCTTTGAAAACACTTGACACATTTTTTTTTTTCAAAAAAAATGTTCAGTTGTACAGCGGTGTGAAATATTTTAAGTCACTAATGAATTTGTTATGGGAGTAAAATGAGACAGAATAGTTCACAAATTTGATTTATGGGTAAAGTACATTAATTTATGGAAATTCTTCATTTTTATCTCTTAGCAAACTTTCGTCATCTTTATCTCACGACAAACTCTCTTAAAAGAATGTTATTTTACAATTTTGTCTGTTTTATACCTCCTAAACTTTATTACAATTAATAAATCATGCGTGCAGGCTGATTGACATGGATGGTTTAGAATATTCACACGCGGGATTGACATTCTTTGTAATGCAAATAAAAAGATAACTTACACTAACATTCTTTGTGGTTTGATAAATTCACCTTAACTCTTCACTACATATAAAATTTTCTTAGGAGATTTTCGAGTTTATAAAATCATTACATTAGCCTTTACTAACTCTATAAAATCATTATATCACTTTCCCCTATTGTGCATTGCACTATACATTTAAGAAAAAAAATTATCTAAATAACTGAAAGGGTGTAAGGATGAATTTCATCAAATTTTAAAAAAGATTACTATAATTTACCTAATAAAAAATATCCTGCAGAAACCATTTAACTAGAGAATCAACAACCCAACACCATTGTAATTTCATTATTTTTAAATGGCAGTAGCACTATCAAAATGTAGAGATATTAAAATGGACTTAACTCGTTAGGTCAATCCACCAAAACTATCATTTTTTGCAGGATGGAACTTTTAAACCCGCCAAAAAATTCTAGCTTGCATAACTACCCCGCTTAGCCCACTGGGTTTAGGCAGGTTCAACCCATAGGCCAAGTTTTTTTTATTTTTTAAAAATAAAATAAAAAATTCACAATTTATTGGTATTTAATTTACAATAGTCTCAAAGATCCAAACTAAAGAGACATATGACTAAGTCTAAATCAAATTTAATATGTTTCTGAGCAAAAGAAGAAGAAGAAGAAGGAAGAAACACATATACTATATGTAATAAATTATAATCTCATGTGTAAATGACTAAATTTGATGAATTGGTCATAGTTATGAATTTTGAAAATTTGGATATACATCAATTAATTAAAAAAGTTTTTAAAGTATTTTTTTTTAAATTATCAAACTATTAAAAAATTAAATATAAATATTTTTTTCAACTTTTTTATTTTTTAAAAGGGGTCAACCCACTAGCCCACCCCAAAATGAGCCAAGCTAGCTATTTCAACCCAATTAACTTTGACAAGTTAGTTCACCTAGTCCCCTTTTTGGTGGACTTTGGCAGAGCAGGTCAGCCCATTTTAACATTTCTATCATGATGGCTCTAGTCCATACTTAGGGCAATGCTTCAATTAGATATGGGTGATAATTGTTTTTTAATTAATTTATTTAGATTTAAAATTAGGAAATTTTTTATATATTCAATAAAATTTATAAGTATCGACACCTTTTAGATAACTTGTAACTAAAAATTTACCACGTGTCTCACTAATTAAATTAATTAATATTTTAAATACTCATAATTAAATCATAATATTTGGATATAAAAGGGTACTAGCAACCTTTGGGTAATAAAATAAAAATCTTAAAATTAATAATGGATAGCTAAGAATTTTAGCTTCCAAAAAAACAATTTTTTTAATGAAAAAGAAACTATTCCTTCACATGCTTTGTGGCTTTTCAGGCTGACATGTTTAGGTACGATCTTAGGACTATTAATCCATAAAATATCCTTTAGATATTGATTGACTTCAGATTTCAAAACTAGCTAGATAGTCAACGATGAACAATGCTTCTATCATGCGCGTCGGATTGACCTGTTTTCACAAATCCATTACAATTGGTAGGATTATTTGTACTTGGATTTGGTTCCATTTTGAAGCAAAAATTAATTGAATCAATTAATAAATTTTATTTAAGTTTGATTCGGTTTAATTATTTTTAAAGAACTGAATAAAGCAAAATCAATCTAAATCGACTTTAATTTATTTGATTTTCAATTTTTGTTAAAAAAATAAAAAAGTAACTATCCATAATATTAAATTAAACTAATCGGTATTATAAAATTTAAGCTAAGTTTTAAAAGTTATACTAATATGTAATACTACTAGCTAATAAGTCAAGCAAATAATGAAAGATTTGAACAAGAATTATGTTGATTAAATTATAAGAATTAATCTATGATTAAAAATCTAAAATATTTGGTTGAAATATAATACAAATATGGATATGGATAAAAAGTTTTGATAATTAACACATATAGTTTATATATATATATATATATATATATATATAAATTGATATGTTATTGATTCGGCTTAGTTTGGTTTTGAAAATAAGAACTGAAAACCAATCGGTTTGGTTTGGTTTCACAAATTAAGAATAAATTTAAACCGATTTATTTTTGTTTTATTTGGTTTGCGATTTTTCATATATCAATTTTCAATTTTAATTCGGTTTGGATTGATTTTGAACATTTATATATTTGAATATAGGTAAAATGTAAAGCGAATCTTGAATTTTTAGGTTTTAGATGATTATAATTTTTATTGGACGGTTTGATTCAATGACTAATAATAGAAAGTCTATAATGGACCCAACGATAAAAAAGCCTGTCATAAAACCCACCTTAAATATGTCCCAATTGTCAGATTGGGTGTTATTATTTTTCTTATTTATAAAACGTGGGGCAGGATGGAATAGCAATTTGCAAACAGCTAAATGAATACCTGAACATAGCACCATTCTATGGTGGACCTCACATGTTTGGGTCTATCATTAAATTCCTATTTATTGATTATAATTGAATCAAACCATCCAACTAAAATGATATTCATCTAATGATTAATAATAAGATATCTATGATAAAAACATATGAAATCCACATTATAATTTGCTTTCATTCTATTGCAGCTTCTTTCCCATTGTTAAAATTAAAGTACTTTGAAGAACTCCTAGATATGCATTAGCATTAGCTCAATCTCTAGATTTGTTTTGACCAATATACTATCGTCTTGTAGTGATACAACATTGTGGTTAGTTATCAAGGATGCGAAAAGATTAGCCACCAAGGGCAATGAAACGAAGCAAAATCAAAATATTCATTGAATAAAATATGAACAATGTGTAGTTTGAAGCCATCCTGCTAGATTTCCATTCTCTATTCTAGTCCAATGGATTTGTTACGGAGGACTTTGGTTGTGGAGCGTATTTTCTTTTTCCCTCCTAGTACTACTAGTGGTAAATATGCAAATATTCATTGCACATGTTCCCTTTGCTGGGTCCATGCACATAGACACAAGTTCAGAACAAGCACAGGCATCGGAGGCTAATTTGAATTGTCCTTTGCTACCACCCATTAAAAAGCAGCTGCAGAAGCAAGTTAATATGCTTTCCAGTCAAACAACATAGTGTGCAAATCTGAGACATGTTTTCTACTTTTCTTCAAGGCAAAGAAAAGAAAGGCATATATAAAATATCAAGAAAAAGCAAAGACACGAATCCTTAATGTGGTCCCGTACATAACACAATAAGACCACACCTTTCGCAAAAAGAAAACCACCCCAGCCACACAAAACATTGATCTTTATCAATAAAATCCCCTTGGCCGTATCCACCAGCTCATAATCATAAACGTCATTCATCTGCCAAGGATATAAAGGAGTCTTAATATATGAATAATTTATAGGTAAACAAGAAGTGTAATATTATTAAAATAAAAATTGCATGAAGCAATACCATCATCACCTGAAGGTATTCTAGAGTTGGAAGCAAGATCAAGCCAGGAGTCTGTGTTCTTTGGTGGCCACTCCCCAAAGAAGTGGTGAAGGGGTCTCTCTGTTGTCTCACTTTCTTTCTCTTTGCTTGGTCTGGTTGATTTGAAGTCAGTGCCCAAAACAAAGCAATGTTGCTCTTGCGGCTGTCTTGGGTTGTTATCATTGATGTTATGGAGTTGGGAGTTTGAGTAGGACTTATTGTAGGAGCTCATTGATAGTTGTTGATACGAGTCAGTAGGATAGCTCCTAGCAGAACCTGAAGCTTCTGGGAAGAAAGCTCTTTCATCCACACCCTCCCTCATTCCATGAATATGCCTGCTGGCAAGAATCAAATTAGAACACAACAACTAAAAGAAATGATGTTTGTACTCATTTCCCATCCAAACAGCACTTAAGGAAAGAGAGTTATTAGACAAACAAACAAAGTCCTATAATTTTTGTTTTGTATTTTTTGTGAGGGTGAGACAGTGAATTATCCTAATCTGTGAGCACCAATATGAGTACTTGTTTTTTCAAAAAAAGAAATTTGTTTTCTTCATACCTGTAGTCCTTTTCATCCTGAGAATAAGAACCAGAATCCATGAAGAGCTGGTGGGTAGTGGCATCTTGGGGTGGAAAATCAGAATCATGGGGTTTAGAAGAGGTTGATTGTGTGTAAAAGAAGGGATTTAGAGAAGTGTTTTGGTAGGATTGGGGAAAGGGCTGGTGGTGGGACTCAGATGCTATGGAAGAAGGTAATGGAGAAAAGGAGAAGGAAGATGCCGAAGGCATGTTGGGGTTGGTCATGGAAAGGTTTCTGTTGCCGTAAGATGGGATCACCTGGTGGGAGGTGTTTGTGTTTGTGGCTGTGCTGCTGCTGCTCGTTGTTGAAGAGACTTCCACAGGCTTTCTTGAACGGTTCCTGCCTCTGTGCATGTGTCTTTCGCAGTACTTTGAGTCTGGATATGCTTCTTTTGAGCACCTCCATTTCTTGCCATCTGTTCTTCTGCACCTCCCTGGCTCTGGGTCTACTTTTCTGCCAAAACCCATTTCAAAACATCCCCACCCAACTGCAGCCAGAGAGTTATGACAAACCAGGCTCTAATTTTTATTTGTCGCTCATAAAAGTAGGGATATAATAATAATAATAATGTGGTTTTTTTTTTTCAAAAAAGAAACTAAAAAATATCAGCTTAAAACAATTGAAGTATGCTAGCAAATAAGCAAAATACTTACTTGGATGATGTGGGAAGAGTCTTGAAGATATTGAAGAATCTAGACTTCTTTTAATAGAGTAGATGAGATCTGGGGGGATAGGTACTCCGGTGACCATGTATTTAAAAATAAGAGCTTGTTGTTCAAGTTCTTGCCATTGAGTTGCTGTGAAAGGAGACCTATTTCTTGTGGTTGCAGTTGCAGTTGCACTCATCATTTTTTTTGAGACAAAAAGGTAAGAGTATGTGTTTTATGCAAAATGCAAAATACCACTGATGAACAGCTGCAAAAATTTCAGAAGACTAAAAAGAAAGCGGGATTTTTCTTTTTATTCTTTTTCTCTAGCTGGAGTGTGATGGTTTTTGAAGGTCATGCTTTGAAGGGTCAATAGTGTTTTCAGATTCTTCTACTGTGCATGGATAACACTAATGGCTCTGATAGTCTGATGATGCTTCTGGCTTTCTGCCACCTCCTCTCTATTTCTCTGTGTGCTGGATGGGTGAGTTAGTGAGTCTGCTGTTATAATGACTGCACCTCTGTTGCTTCTGTTTTTTCTCTGCAGCTGCCTTTGTTGCTGCCCTTGTCTCTGACATCTTTACAGAAATCCATAAACAAATATACAAAGTAAAAAAAAAAGAAGAAGAAAAATTAAATTCAAATGCATGTTAGGCCATGCACCTTTGGTTTTGCTGTCTACACATCAGTCCTGGAAAATAGTGCCATTTTCTGATTATGTGAAGTGTAAGCTGCTGAGCAATAGTGGAGATAGCGATATCCTTTGCAATCCGAGGCTATGGTAACTTTTTGAATTAGAGAAAAAGTTTAGTGCGTGTCATTTTTAATCTCTTTTTTCGCTTAAGCATGTGTGGCATGATCTTATTGATAGATATGGAGGCACATAGCTAGAGCTTATTCCTGCTATTTTACATTGAGTACGGATTGATGCTTTTACCCTTTTTCGTTTTTTTTTTCCTCCCTAATAAGTGCCTCACTTTCATATGTAGAAATTGAGTTACAGTCAATTTTGGACTCTAGGTCTCTTTCGGTACCGTCATCCTAACCCTTTACATGTTTGTTCATTAATGATTTCTTTAACCAGAAGAGCCTTACATCAAACCATTCAGGCCATATGTTTGTTCATCGCATATGAAACACACTGTGCGCGACTCATATCCTCTTAATTATTAGATAAAATATAAGTCAATATAATATTTTATACACTATATAAATAATATTTTTTATATTTAATTACTAACTAACAATTCCCATTCCCATGAAATGATGGTTAATCGTAAAAGTCATATGAAACTCAATATCAGTATTTTAAAAATTAAGGGTACGTTTGATTTCAGTTTTCCAGTTTTCAGTTGTTGTTAAGGAAAAATTGAAAAATCTGACAACTAAAAACTGGAAACTGAAAACTAAAAAATTGAAACCAAATGCACCCTAAGATGTTTGACTGAACTGATTAGATGAAAAATAAGTCATATTCTTATTTTTTAAATGCTTTTAATCTAATTACAACTTGATTAAGATTCAATTATGTATTTAATTAATTAAACTAATTGAATCATAAACTAAAATCGTATTGATTCAATTTTAATCTAATTTTTAAAACCTCGGTGTAAAATTTCAACTTTGTAGTACTAATCATGTAAAATATGATATGTAACAGTTTTTATAATTAACAAATATCAACCGATAGCAAGGAAAGGTCTCTTCCTGCTTGTTTACTTTATTTAGCATATTTTTAAGTTTAAAATTAGTAACTTGAAAATTTGAAATAAAATCCTTTCGTTTGTTCTTCACTCCGTTTCAAAATTAAAAATTTATACTACTCAACAACATTTTTAAGTTCACTGATTCTGGCTGGAACAGTGCAAGTAAAAGACTATCGGGTAGAAGGAGGTTCGGGCTTGTTTGTTTGCAATTGAAAGCACTTGTCTTTCTCTCTAGCACGTTGGCAGGGGTTGTCAGGAAAGTGCACTCTGAGGTTAATACTGTTCACACTGTTGCTCTGCCCCAAAACACATGCTCTCCTCCTTTATTGTGACGCACCTAACTTGGCCTTTCATTCAATAACCCAAAGATTTCCTCAATTACATTTCCTTTGAACTCATCTATTTCCATATCTGTGGTTTGCGAAGTGTTTGCTGGCTGACTGGGTGCTGGTTCACAGCAGGCTTAAAAAGATAACCTGGTAGGTTTTTTTTTCTTTTGACTGGAATCAGAGTGGTTTATGCAGTAGTATGCAGTTCCTGACTCTTATAATTTGTTTAGCATAATATGTTACGCAGTGGATTTGGGGATAGCCTAATCTGAACATGTCATTTTCTAGCTTGTTGATTAGTAGTATGTTTATACTTGAACCAGTGCATCTCAAGCTATGATTTAAAAGGTACAAGTTAAAGTTTAAACCCATTTAACATATTTGATGAAATTACCTTGAATTATTTTTTTGTTAATATAATTTTAAGTCTAAAAACTATAATTTTGAGTCTATGAATTATATTTTTGTTAATATAATTAGAGTCATAATATGTAAATACCAAAACCGTGCTTACACTTTACACTTATAGTTACACCATATCAAAAAGAAGAAAAAGATAAAAACAATGGTATCAATATAAAAATATCACTTCTCTCTCTCTCTCTCATTTCCCGCTCTCATCTTTTGCTCTCTTTCCCTCTCAGCTCACCTATAAGAAGATTAAAAACAATAAACATATATCTGTTTCAATTTTTTCTACAACAATCTTATTTATAAGGTATGTGAGTTCCTCATTGTCACTTCTTGTCACTCTTTCAATGTATTTGTGATATTTATATTCATGAATTCGTTATCTATTTGCACGGTTTGAGCTAAGTTTGATTATTGAACAAAGAATGAATAATTTATTGTTTGATAAACTTGTAGAATAACTCTCAAACTCGTAAAGTGATGCTAAAAACACAAGCTTGTTGTAATTGGTTTATAAGTTTTCAGAAATGGTTTATAAGTTTTTTGTACTATATTTACAAGTTTTAAGGACGAGTTTACAAGTTTTGTAAAGGAAGTGCAAATAATTTGTAAAACTGAGCATTGCTTAAAATATGTAAACCAAGCGCAAAAAGCTTGTAGACCAAGGGAATTAAACTTGCAAGCCTTTGCTTAAGACTTACAAAGTGGTTCTTGCACAAACTTGTAAACTTGTAAACCAAGTTTCTTAGACAAAATGGTTTCTCAAAGTTCTGAAGCTGTTGTAAATAGTTGGAATCTGAGGTTAAATGATGTAAACATAATATACAATACAATGTAATTAGAAGAGGGTTTTTGCCATTGATTTACAAGTTTTTTATCCTTGGTTTATAAATTTTTTGCACTGTGTTTATAAGTCTTAAGCATAAATTTACAAGTCTTGTAAATCAAGTGTAAAAACTTGTAAAACTAAGTATTGCTTAAAACTTATAAATTAAGTGCAAATAACATATAAACATATGGCAAAAAACTTATAAACCTATGCTTAATATTTACAAACCAAGTGCAATAAGTTTTGTAAACCAAGTTCTTTTTCACAAAGTGGTGCTATAGAGTTCTGAAATGGTTGTAAATATTTGAAATTTGATTTTAAATATTGTGAAAATAGTTTACAAGATATTAGGGAAAAAAATTTTCCATTGATATTAGTCATTGGTTAACAAGTTTTATGAGCTTTGTTTACAAGTTTTTTGCATTATATTTACAAGTTTTAAATGCAGGTTTACAATAAACTTTTAGCTATAGTTTATAAGTTTTTTCCACTTAGTTTATAAGTTTTAAGCACTTAAAGTTTTCTATTCTTAGTTTACAAGTTTCAGCATGAGTTTACAAGTTTCTCGCACTTAATTTATAAGTTTCTAGCACGAATTTACAAGTTTTTTGCACTTGATTTACTAGCTTTTAGAACAGGTTTAATGTTATTTAATTTGTACTTAGTTTTCAAGTTTTTAACATGGGTTTACAGGTTTTGTTCACTAGTTTACAAGTTTTTCCTCGTGTTTACAAATTATATTTTGGTTTAGTATGGGTTTAGCAGTAAATTGCTTTGATTTTAGCTACTTAAAATTGGTTATCGCATTAAATTACCAATATTATTTGATGTAGATGATACATGAACTCATTTGTATTCTTTTTTTGTACTAGATACATAACCAAATGATGCATTCAAAAGCAAAGAATATAAAAAATGGAAAAGAAGATAGAGCCCCAAGAAGGCAAGCAGAGATGTGAACATGATAGGATTATTGTGGACAAAAGTATCAGTAGTGCCAATGATTTATTTAGAAATAATACATTAGTTGGTGATAATGATGAATCAGTAGATAAGAGTGTAGTGTGAAGTTATAAATAATGATAATGGAAAGACTAAATTCTTCATTGGTTGTAATAAATTTGAAATGTATGAACAAATTAGTTAGTTTTTGATGCACGACATCCCTCTCGTGTGCATGCAAGTAACATGCAATTGAGTTGTCTATATAACCTCTTTCTTAAATTTATGAATTTATTAGACCTAAAACTCTTGTTACTTTAGTAATTTTTGTAGAATAATTTAATTTCTTCTTTTGAATTAAATATCATCCTAATAGTAGACATCGAGAAGTCACTTTCCCTATCATCATCATCAATCTGAATCTCAACATCAAATTGTGCATCAACAGTCATTGAATCCTCCATATTTTACATATGGAGTGTGATACAAAACCCACAACAAAAAAATTCAAATAAATTATAATAAAGTTGTGATACAAACCCTACATATATAATATTCATCACTAGTTTACAAGTTTTTAGAACTGATTTTCAAGAATTTAAAACTAGATTACAAGTATTTTGCACAAGATATCAACTTTTTAACCACCAATTTCACAATATTTAGAATTAGATTCCATGTATTTACGATCATTTTAGAACTTTGTAGTACTATTTTGTGGAAAAAACTTAGTTTACAGGCTTATTGCACTGGTTTGTAAGTCTTAAGCACAGATGTACAAGTTTTTAACTATCTTCATACAAGATTTTTTACACTTGGTTCAAATTTTAAATAATGCTTACTTTTACAAGTTTTTAAAACTTGGTTTACAAAATTTGTAAATTAAGTGCATAAAACTTGTTAACCAATGACAAAAGCCAATGGAAAATTTTTTTTCCTAATATCTTGTAAACCATTTTCGCAATATTTAGAATCAAATTTCAAGTATTTACAACCATTTTAGAAATTTGTAGCACCACTTTATGCAAAAATACTTGGCTTACAAAGCTTATTGCACTTGATTTGTAAGTTTTAAGCATAAGTTTACAAGTTTTGTACCGTTGCTTTACAATTTATTTGCACTTGGTTTACAAGACTTGTAAACTTATGCTTAAAACTTATAAATATAGTGCAAAAAATTTGTAAACCAATTGCAAAACCCTCTTTCAACTACATTGTATTGTAGATCGTGTTTACATCATTTAGCCTTGGATTCCAACTATTTTCAATAGCTTTAGAACTTTGAGAAACCATTTTATGCAAGAAACTTGGTTTACAAGTTTACAAGTTTAATTCCCCTGGTTTACAAGCTTTTTATGCTTGGTTTACAGGTTTTAAGCAATGCTCAGTTTTATAAATTATTTACACTTCATTTACAAGACTTGTAAACCCGTCCTTAAAATTTGTAAATATAGTGCAAAAAACTTGTAAACCATTTCTGAAAACTTGTAAACCAATTGCAATAAGTTTGTAAACTATTTGTTAGCATCACTTTAGGAGTTTTAGAGTCATTCTACAGGTTTATTAAATAATAAATCATTCATTCTTTGTTCAACAATCAAACTTAGCTCAAACCGTGCAAATAGATAAGGAACTCATGAAAAAAAATCACAAACACATCGAAAGAAAGACAAAAAGTGAAAATGAGGAACCCACATACCTTATAAATAAGGTTGTTGTAGAAAAATTGAAACAGATGTATGCTTATTATTGTTAATCCTTGTATGTGTGAGCTGAGAAAGAAAGAGAGCGAAAACTGAAAGCGAGAAATGAAAGAGAGTGAGAGTGAGAGTGAAAGAGAAAGAGAGAGAAAAGTGACATTTTTATATTGATACAATTGTTTTTGTCTTTTTCTTTTTTTTTACATGGTGTAACTGTAGGTGTAAGGTGTAAGCACTGTTTTGATGTTCACATATCATTACTCATATAATTATTCACTTAGTCTTGGTAATGTCAATCACTTGACACTTGTTGGTCCATAACAGAAAATGTAATAGAGGAGCTTAAGTGACATGTTAGATTATTGATAAGGATAAAAATGTACCACATCACATTGTCCAGAATAATGTCATATTGGGTTTGTGAAAATGTAAACCCATTATAAAGGGAATGACTTTGTTTCGAACAATGATAAATCCCCAATTAAAACCCTAATTCTAATTAAAACCTTAAATTTCCAAACAAACCTAATTATATCTCCTTTAATTAAAACCAGAATCTCACTCGAAATAGGGAAGTTATCACTGTAAAACTACTCACATCTTTGTAAAATCCCAAAATAATAGGGTTCTTGTGTTCTCTTAGTTGCTAGTCTTAAGCTCACTAATAGCTCATTTCACCACATCCTCATCATTGGTTGCAAGGATTCTTGAATGACATTGCATCATCGTTGGTCCGAGTAAAGGAATTCTTTTTCCCATACATTATGTAATGTGGGGGATTACCAACTTTGAAGGATTCACCTAACATGGGGATGCAAATGTAAGTACCCTTTGTTGTCATCAAAATATTCATTGTTTGTGGTTTGCAGATGAGTTAGGATATTAGGCTTGTGTTTCATTATCAAGGTAGGTTTCAAAGGAACCCTAAAATTGTGTTGCAGGTTGATGGTTTGGTTGATTATATCCCTAGACTACATATATTTTATTAACATAAAAAATTGTTCAAGGATTTCAGATATTACATGTATAATATTTGCTCCTAGTTAAAGCTTGGCATTAAAAACCTTAACATTGCATCATTGGTTCGGGTAAAGCGAGTCATTTTGCAATACACTGAAATGTGCGATAGGAACAACTTTGGAGGATTCTCTTGACAAGGGAAGGTAAAGGTAAGTACCCTTTATTATCTTCCAAATATTCATTTTATATGGTTACAAATGATGAATTAATGATATTGTGGTTAGGGTATGCCAATGTTATCCCTGTGTGTACTTAAAAGATTGGTTAAAATAATATGGTGTAGTCCTTATGTGTATAAAGTAGTTATGATTCCTATGATGTCGTTGGTGTTATTAAATAAATGTTTGATGAATTTGGTGTGTGATTTGCAGATGAGTTAGCGTATTAGGTTTGTGTTTCACCATCAAGATATATAAGTTTGAAAAGGACCCTAAAAATATGTTACAACATGTTGATGGTTTGGTTGATTGTATGCTTAGAGTAGATGTAGATTACATAAATTAAATTTATATACAAAAATTTGTTCAAGGATTTGAGATATGGTGTATGTAAGATTTGTTTCTAGTTAAAGCTTGGTAGTAAAGACCTAGGTAAAAAGTTTAAGGCCTTTAAATGGGGATGCTGACATGAATGAATTGTGTAGTGTTGTGTTAGGTGATAAGGGGACAAAAAGGTCCATTTGTACTTTAATAATCTCATTCATAAGTCACTAAGAATTAATTGAAAATGATCTTATAAATGTAGATAGTGAGGATGGTATAGTCATGGACTGTGTAGTGTAGAGTGATGAAGTGAATGTGGATAGTATGTAGAATAAAAACAATGGGGCTAATGAAAGTGCAATAGGTGGAGAAAGGGACAATATAGAAGTATAGAAGGGCTAATAAAGTGAATATGTCAAGATATTTAATGGATTAAATTGATGATAATAGTGATGTAAGGTTATATAGTAGTTCATTCTCTAATGTAGGGTTAGATAGTAGTTCATTCTCTAGAGAGGAAGAGTTAGACTCAGACACATTGATGCAGCTCCGACAAATATATCAGACTGTACAAGTATTAAAGTGATATGTAAGATATCATTCCCATGAGGATAGATCAAGCACTGAGTAATTTAAGAGAATACAAATGTTGTAAAAATAAAATTAAAGAAGATGGATAGAAAAATTAAAGAAAATAAACAAAAAAAAATTGAGCAAACTTGATTTTAGTACTTAAAATAAGAAAATATAATGAGCCTCACCTAACTGCATACGCAGCTACTATGAATTAGTTACATTATTTTTATCCTAATCGACTAATTGTCACGACTCGATTTGGATTGTGATAAGTACGTGGGGAACCTTATCCCCATGTAAGCCTCGTAATAGCTGAGTCACCCTGTGTGCATATTTTATTCATAAAACATTTCATTCCTTTAACAAATTTTATAACTAATCCATAAAAATGATGAATAATTAGTTTCTCAAAACTAAACTATATTTGTATTTGTTTTACAAAATATGGTGAGTTGCTCTCTACACAAAATAACCATGAATGATACATCATTTTAAATACAAACAAATCATGGAATCAAAAGCTATATTTGTATATGCATGTGATTTGGGACCCTGCCCACAACATTACTAGAGCACTCTATAAAAGGACAAGTACTTCACAGCAACGTGAAGCTCATCCAATTGGAAATAAACTATTGCCGAGGGGTTGAGGTGGAGGATCTAAGGCAGCCCTTGTATCTATGAGGAGAAAGGGAAAGAGGGGTGAGTTTTATCACAAAACTCAGTGAGTGGATCCTCACCCATAACTATACATGGGACAAGAAGAATATACATAAATAACAATGCAGCATTATAAATCGTTCCAAGTATAATACATAATAACTATAAAATTATCAATATGCATAAATCATCTTTATTTCTCATGAAATTACAAAAGAGAACAGACAATCCATTAACTGAAAGAGTGGTGCTCAGTCCCTCATTAACAAGAATACCTAGCTGAGATCTTAACGGCCTCTTGCGAATTGCGTTACTCATGGATTGATCTAACATGTGGATAATTGCCCCTTGCGGGCCTCTGTATACCAAGATTAATGGAATAATTATCATTAACTCATAGCTCTGTTATTCTCAGTAATTCCATATTCTAAATCCATACCAAGACATCAAAAGGGAAGTTTTATGATTATAAGTTTAACATGTCTCGGTTCTTGTGAATAAATATAAAGCCTTAAGTTTCAATTCATCAATCATAGCTAATTCCAATTTTCATAATCAAATCAAATCATGAATTAAATCATATAAAACTTTTGTAGAGCAAATATGGCCCCATCTAAAATAATGGATTTTCATGTATAAGTTCAAATAGAGAATTTCTAACTAAAGCGCATTTTGCATATAATCCCATATGATGTGAAAACAAATTTTCAAATCTCTAAATACTGAATAATGATAGAAAATAATGATAGAGTGACCTAAATAAAGTCATAAGATCAAACTCACTCACCTGGAGAGGTGGAGTGTGATGTACTAACACCAAGAAAGCTCCTAAGAAGAGGGATGACACCAACATCTACCATTACAACCATAAAACTCAAGATTAACCTATGGGTATCCTTAGATTACCCTAAATTGACTCTAACAACATAGGGGAGCACCCCACTTGACAACAATGAGAGAAAAATAATACCTAATCTTGGAATATGAAAGAATAGGGAAAAAGGAGACATAATCTATTAACAAATACATGCCTTGATGAGTTGGGGAACTTAGATTTGAGTGGAGTTGACAGGAAATGAGTGGAAAAGGTTTGGGAGCTTGACATTTTCAAGAAAAAAAAAAGGAAAAACGAGTGAGGGAAGGGTTATATACGTAAGGGTTTCTAATAAGTGGAACACCGTTGTTCTGTACTGTTCACACTTATAGGGGATCGCTATAGTGGTCAAGGAGCCTTAGCTACCATGATCGCACGACAGGTGACTGCTATAGAGGTCATAGATTGCTATAGTGATTGGCAGAATGCCAAACTCCTACCCAAACATCCCTTATGACCGCTATAGCGGTCTTGGACTGCTATAGCGGTGATAGTAAAGCCTAGTTTTGTACAAGAAGGTCATCTTGGTATTGGGGCCTTTTCAGCTACACAAGTGGGTCCTATGGAACCCTAAGATTATACCAAACATGTCTAGGGCCACGTGTACTTGAGGTATTATACTAATAATTAGACACCAAAAATTAATTCCTAGCCTCTCTCTAGGTCAGGGAATTCTCTTTATTCTAGATTGATTTCATAATCTTTTAGTGTAAACTCCAAAACTCTTTAGAAAGTATGAGCATTTGTGTTTTGATTGACAATAAAGTCAGTTTAAAGAAAATAATTTGAAGAATGAGTAATGGCTACCTTGAGTTTCTTGACAAAGCATAACAGGTCAATTCGGTTTGTACCACAAAAACTTAAAGCAAGATTAATATTTCACTTTGCATGTGCAAGCATGTTTTATCTCACGGGAAGAGATTAAGCTAAATAGAAAGTGAATATTATGTTAAGCAAAGAATGTGTATACAGATGAAAACATAATACGGACTTAAAACAAGAATAATGTTTCACTTTGCATGTGCAAGCATAATTTATCTCATGGAAAGAGATTAAATTAAAAAGAAAGTGAATGTTATTTCAAGCAAAGCATGTATTTATGTTCATAGACCGAAGGCATTAAAGCATACTTAAATCGAGAATAATTTTACCACACATGAGAAATCATGTTTTTATCTCAAGGGAAGAGACTAAGCTTTAAAAGGTGAATATTATCTCGTGCAAAGAAAGTTTAAATGCCTAAGGATTGAAGTAGATCAAGTCAAGATCAAGAAACCAAGGAAAGGATCGTCAGAAAGTAGCACGGGACATCAGTAAATACACTAAAGATGAAGAAATCAACTTATGTCCAAGAGCAACGTGTTACTCACTCATCAATCACTACAATTGCAAAGAAATTGTCATCAAATAGCCATGATTAAAGACTAGAAGATCAAAGGGATTGATTTACACCATAAAAAGCGCACTTATTTGTGGAGCATATAACTCTACGGAAAATGGAGGAAAAATTCAAATTTCAAAATTCAAATCTTGAATCAGACCTAGTGTTATAATTGGTACGCCATCTCTTTTGCAAAATAGATTCATGATCCTAGCTTCTAGAAGGAGGAGTTCAGAAACCATGGTCAGAAAGTAAAAGGAAAATGAGGATATCAGAAACCTCTAAAGTACAACGGCTTCTGCAACCGATGTGACAAGTCGTCAGCCCACCTTTCTAGAGTAACGTTCCAAGACACAACTGATGATCTACATGTGTCACTTGAAGATCTGATCAAAGGCAACAATCATGGAGAAGGACTTGTATAAATGGAGATGCCATACATGAATGCAGATGAGGGAGTTGAAGACACAAGAGTATAAACTCTAGAAAAATCTCTCTACACTTCCTGTGCTATTCATCATAATATGTAATCAATCATCTTGAAGTGTAAAACTCTTCTTTCCTTATTCTCTAATGATTTGTACACTCTTCTCATGAAGAGATATGAGAAAGAAGTCGCTCATGTTTCCTAGGTTTGTAATAGCTAATATTCTTAAGGAAACATGGGTGTAGGTTAGTTTGAGTGGCAACTCAAACACATAACCTTTGTAACCTTGATCCGTTAGAGATCGGTGTGATACATAGCTTGGAGAAGCTATGGTAAAATTACTTGCAACATGATTGCAGAGGTATTTTCATGTTACAGTTCAGCTTGGAGAGGTTGGTTAAAGACTATTTACAACATGGTAGTAGAAGTTGTACAGAACTACTCGGTTCAGCTTGGAGAGATTGGTACAAAACTACTCGATTCAAATTGGAGAGGCTGGTAAAGAACTACACGGTTAAATCGCAATTGGGGTTGTCCACTGTGCATTGTGAGAGCTTGGGAAGGCTATTGTAAAGACTATCTGGTTTACTTTCTTAGGTTGAGAAAGTTGTTGCTAATGAAATCTCAACATGTGTTGAGTACTGGATGTAGGCAGGTTGGCCAAACCAATATAAAAATTCTCATGTTCATTCTCTTTTCCCTAATCTTTCAATTTCTTTGCTATGTGATTAAGCTAAATATAAATCGAGTGTTATCAAAGTAGCATTATTTTTCGGTCTTTAGAACTCTTCTTTCTGAAATTACTAATCTTCTTTCCACTACATTTCAAGCCAAAAACTTGATAGTATCCTTTATTAAAAGTTTCAGATTTAGAACATAACTTCAGAAAGCACAATTTAACCCCCCCTTCTCGTGCACTCTTTTACCAACACTTAGTACAAACTAATTTAGGTAAAGGGTGAAGCTCTACAGATTCCTAATAAAGATCAAATGAATCACATTTTCTTATCCATAGTTTTTGCTTGGTTCTCGATGTTTATATTAAGAAGCTATGTTAACAAACATTTTCTCAAGTTATTGCAAACTATCAATTCAACTATCTAATAATCAGACAATTAAAGGCATGAAGCATAAATATAAACACTTAATCATTAAGATAAAAATAAAATTAACATCAATTCATAAGTAGCATTGTCAAATAGTAGGATTCATCAATATCCCAGCAACAAAGACATAGTTCATGCTAAAATAGAAAACAACAAAAGGTGAAAAAGGTGAAAAGAAAAGGGAATAAATGTCATTGACAACTAAGAGCTAGAATTTGGGATTGTGAATTAATGTGGATATCTCCTTTTTCATATTAAATTGTAGAATCCTTAGATATTCCCATTAGCTCTTCTAAACTACCATTAGGTCTTGGAATATGCAAAAAGTTGTGTAGGAATCCTCTATACATGCCATTTTATGGCCATGAGCATTAAATTCCCACCTCAGCCCAAAATACCATTCTAGCATGTTAAGCTTATGCTATAGTGCAAATAGTCACACTATAGCACAACAATGTGCAAAATCCTGATTAGGAGTGCACTATAGCATAATCAGCTGTGTTACAACATAATGACTTTCACATCAATGCCTTCTGTAACTATTTTACCCATAACTTGAGCTATAGAGTTCCAAATAAATGATTTAATGTGCATTGGAAAGATAATTCAAAGAATTGCAACTTCTATGTT
The DNA here is from genome assembly GCA_031216105.1 of Dalbergia cultrata. Taxonomy (NCBI): domain Eukaryota; kingdom Viridiplantae; phylum Streptophyta; class Magnoliopsida; order Fabales; family Fabaceae; genus Dalbergia; species Dalbergia cultrata. The sequence continues at coordinate 51,941,738 of CM062346.1, forward strand.
GATATCAACAGTTGCATCCTCTTATATTGAGCTATAGAAAAGACTAGAATTTGTCAGTTGAACTTGTTTTAGCATAAAAATGTGAATTGACTTACTCTTGACCTCAAAACCATTAAATAAAAGCATAAATATGTATATAACAACATAAGAAAATAAGAATCTAACTAAAATGGAACTAAATCAATATAATTATATAAAGAGTCGTAAAATACTAACCAAACACATGCATCTAAAGCCTTAATCTAGATAAAACAAAACAAAAGATAACTCACTATAGGGAGTTATCACATACTTATAGGAGGAAGTTGGGGCCAATGTTGGAAGGAAAATTAAGGAAAACATCTCTAGGTATACCTCAAGAGAAGCCTTAAGGGAAATCTCAAGAAAATGTTGAAGTAGCTAATAATAATAAAAGAAAAAGAAGAAATTGTTATAAGTAAAAGGGTAAATCCCAATACGATCTAAAACTTTGAGTACTTGAATAAAGATGATACTATTGCTATTAATAGTAATGAGAAGGAGTATGATTATAGGTGTGTTTGGATGAGAGTTTGAAGTGAAATTTTTTTTAACCCCAAAACTCGCTTTTCTTATATTTGGATGTTTTTTAAAAAATAATCAAAATCTAAAAATAAATTAGTTTAAATATTTTTCAATTATATATAATATTTATGTTGTATAATCGTTTTAAAAAAATGAAACAAGCACACCCTATATTTCTAAAGATTCACATTCTCTTGTACTCTTTAATGATGATGGTAGTACACTTGTGTACCCAAAATTTAATGAAGGTGCAACATTTGGATATGTTCAACTAGAAATAGGAATAAAATTTATCAATTTATAATAGTTCAAGAATGATGTGAAATGTAACATCCATTTTTTTTTCTCATTTTTAAAATGTGTTCAAAATTATGAGACTAGGGATGAAGAATATCCTAATCATTGTGTACAAGGACTCATTAAGGGTAGCATCCTAAAAGTAAAGGGTATGTCCTAAAAGTTAACAGCATGACCATAAAGTTAAAATATGATTTTAAAATTAAAGGTAGTCCTTAAATTTAAGGGTAAGTCCTTAACAAAAGAAAGGGTATGTCCCAATTCATTCTTTTTGTGTTTTTGGGCATTGGCCCATGTTCCCTTCTATGTATGTGTGAAATCTTGTGATGCTTAGTCCAATCCACTATGGATTTCACCTGAATATTGTGTAAATGCATGCCAATTTTACACGATTAGCCATGACTCAGATAAATCACCAAGGAACAATGGGGTGTTAATAAGAGCGACTATTTCATCTAACGAAGATTTTGAAACTGACTAATATCTACTATTGGTTGATATTATACAATTAGAATACCCTAAACCATTCTACTCAAAGAACTACCATTGTATTATTAAAGTGTGAGTGATTTGACCTAACTATAAATAGGGGATGGAAGGTAATTAAACAATATGGTTTGATTCATACTTGCTTAACAATCTCAACATGTGTACTTCTTAGAATATTCTAGAAAGGAAAAAAGATAGAATAAATAGGTGGGTTGTGTGTAATATTAGAACTAGGAGCATAATTGAGTATCTAAGAGGGTGAGATGGCTGTCTCATTTCAATTAATATCAAATGATTAAATTGATATGTTGTACAAAGATGGTGAAGAAGAGGACATGCAAGATGACAATGAAGAACATATCAATGAAGAACTAGAGGATGAACATATTGAAGAGTTCAACTTTGAGTTCTTCTCTGAAGATGATCAAGAGGATGTGAATGTTGAGTATGAATCTACTACAGATAATGAAGGTAGTCAAGATAACATTACTGCTAGAATCTAATAAGGTTTTTGGGTTTGTATTTATTTTTTGCTAAATTCTGTTACAATCATGTGATTAGTGATTTATGTTATTATTATAAATTGTATATATATATATTTTTGCTTTATTCCTTACTTTTTATACTTTGCTCATTTGTAAATCATAAAAATGTTGAATTAATGAATGCCGGATTTTATTTAATGTTTATGATAAATATGCCAAATATTAAGCATGAAGAATGAAGTTCTTGGGGTGGTGTAGATAGAGATACCAATTCAAATATGACTCAAATATTAGTTTCTATGTATTTAGTAATAGGTTTTTGCCAAGCAGTATCTCCTCTGTAAGCTCTAGAACCTTTCAGAAAGAATGAGCTTTATTGTTTTGAATGACAACAAAGCCAATTTAAAGAAAATATTTTGAAGAATGACTAATGGCTACCTTGAGTTTCTTGACTAAGCTTAACATGTATTTCCAAATTGCATTACACAGGTTTGAGCAAGAATAATTTTACTTTACATGTGCAAACATGTTTTATCTCATGGAAAGATAATGAGCTTAAACGAAGTGAATATTATATCATGTAAAGAATGCTTACATGCATCAAGGAATGAAGCAGAACAATACGAGGATATGAAGCCAAGGAAAGGTTCTTCATAAAGTAACATAGGATGTCAAAAAGTACACTGAAGAATGAGGAAATCATGAAAAATTTGAAAAGAACGTGTTACTCAGTCAACAATCATCATAATCACAAATCATTCATCATTAAAAAGCTAAGATTGAAGACTGGAAGATCGAAGAATGATCAAGGATTGATTACGCATGTTAGAAAGCTCACTTAACTGTGGAGCATAGAACGCCACAGGAAATAGAGGGAAATTTGAAATTCAAATTTTAAATCTTGAGTCAAACCCAGTTTTATAACTAGTATGTCATCCCTTCTACCTAATTGGTCAACAATCCTAGCTTCTATAAGGGAGTTCAGAAACTATGATCAGAAAGTAAAAAGAAAGAGGGACATTAGAAACCTCTACAATACAATGCTTCTGCAACTGATGTGACAAGGCCAGCCTACCTTTCTAGACTAATGTTCCAAGACATAATAGATGATCTACATGTGTCACTTGGAGATTTGATCAAGAGCAATGATCATGAAGAAGGACTACTATAAATGGAGATGTTATGCTTGAGAACCGATGCGAGAATTAAAGACATATCTAGAAAAATCTCTCCATACTTCTTGTGATGTTCATCATAATGTGTAATCAGTTTGCTTGAAGTGTAAAAGTCTTCTTTTAAAATGCTTAGCGTGGTGCATGCTCTGGTATGTAAGAGATGTAGGGAAGAAGTCGCTCATGTTTCCTAGGTCTGTTTTATTGAATATTTGTCAGGAAACTTGAGTGTAGGATAGTTTGAGTGGCAACCCAAACATATAACCTTTGTAACCTTGATTCAGTAGTAATCAGAGTGAGGCATAGCTTGGAGACCCTAAGGTAAAACTACTTGCAATGCAATGATAGAGGCGTTCTGCATATCTCAGTCTAGCTTGAAGAGGGTGTGCAAGAACTACTCGTAACTTGATGATGGAGGTATTCTAGTCATCATGGTTTATCTTAGAGAGGCTGGGAAAAACTACTTGCAACGTGGCTGTGGGGGTTGTCTACTAGTCACGGTTTAGCTTGGAGAAGTTAATTCAAGACTACTAGATTCAGCTTAGATAGACTGGTTCAGAACTACTCAGTTCAGCTTGGAAAGGCTAGTATAGAACTACTCAGTTTGTGAAAGTAGTGGTTATCTACTGTTCACTATTGAGAGCTTGGGAAAGCTAATGTAAAGACTATCCAGTTTACTTTCTCAGGTTGACAAAGTTATTGTTAGTGGAATCTTAACATGTGTTGAGTATTAGATATAGGCAGGTTTGGCCTAACTAGTATAAAAGTCCCTGTGTCATATCTTTCTTCTCCCTGATCTCTTATTTTTATGTCATGTGCTTGAATTTAATTACTTCTGAAATATTGTTAAAGTTGCATTATTATTAAAATGCTTTAGAGATCTACTTTCTAAAATAACTAACCAGGATTCCACTGCACTTCAAGCTTAAAGCTTGATAGTGTTTTTCGCTAAATGTTTCAGATTTGAAGAAAGTACCAAAACACGATTGAACCCCCCTTCTTATGCACTCTTTTATGATAAAAATATGAAAGATGAAAACTTTCAATCCTAAAAGTCTTCACATAAGAAGTTATGTAAAGCTAAAGCAATGGAAATTGTTGATACATTATACGAGGGAAGAAAATTTGATGAAAAACCTGAGAATAAAAATGGAGATGAGATATCCCTACTTGGGAAGAAAATGTCAGAAACCTGATAAAGCTAAGCCAAGGATGATAGAAGCATCAATCTTAGAGGTAAACAAAGAAAATCCTAAAAGAGCACCTTTGATGAAAGGAGTAGATCAGAAAGTTATGACAAGGATGAAGATACTAAAATCCATGTGTCTTGACATGAGTGTAATCATTCAGAAGAATACAAGATGAGAATATCCAATCCTATTCCTCTTTTCTTATTGTATGGCATAATGAGCTGCTATATAATTCATTTGGTATCTCTCTTAAAAAATTTCTCATTCTGAATAGCTTAAGTTTGATAATGAAAATCATAAGGAAAATACATATCCTTTTTTCAACCTCTAAGCCTTAGAAACTGAAGTCTTAGAACTATATTGAAAGATCTCAGAAACTAAATTTGAGAAAACTTTATGTCTTCTGAAATATGACTCAAAGCTTATGAGAATAGGTCCTAAAATCTTAAACCCATGATTAAAAGTTAGAGACCTTTGTTTGAGAAAACAAGATTGAGAAATGAAGAGAAAATAGGAGAGAAAAGGAAAAGCAGCCTCATTTAAGGATTACCATCATATCTATCTTCTCTTTCTTTCACTTTCTATCACAAGAAGAAACAACCATTTGAAAAATAAGTTTTGAAAAAGGTATATGCCAGAAAGGATTAAAAAAATAAAAACTTTTTCCTAAAAAACTAACCAGAAAGGACTTAAGAAAGTTGAATACCAAGATAAAAAATCTTTTGATGTAGGTACATCTGAACATTGTCATTGATCAAGGTGTCTGGAAGCTTAAAAGAATAGCTACTATCTCAAAGCACCTTCCCAGCTTAGAATGAAAATTAGGAGCAAAATGCCCAAGATCTCTAATTTGCTTAAATTCATTGATGAGAAGTATTCAGAAAAATCTTTGCTAAGATGTCACTAAGGACTGGAAGAAAGTATTGAGAAAAAAACATATCAAGGAAACTTTTAATAGCAAACTGATGAAAGCCAGACCTTCATAAAGTAGACTCCATAACTCATACACTTCTGAAAGCATGATCAAAACTCCAACGCAAATCAGAAAAATATTTCTGAATAATAAGAAGACCAATATGAAGATTGAAAAGAAGCTAAAGATTTTCAAAGCATAGAAACTACAAGAATGTTTATGATCTAAAGACAGTTTCAAGATATAGTGTTCTTAGGAGAATATTAAAGGAAGTGAAAATCAAATCACTCCTAAAATTTGTCAACCTGTGCTTCCATCTCCATCATTGCGTCTAAATATATTAAAGAAGCTTTGAGCAATCAAAGTTAGATGGATGCTTTGCTATAAGAGCTGAATTAGATAAAACAAAATTGTAAGGCCTGAATACTTGAAGAAAAATGGATTCATCATAAACTTAAATCAATAAGCCATATAGAACTAAGAGATCACGAATGGTGTTACTCTCTTGAAAGTGTTAAGACTTTTGAATATGCAAAGCAAATAACATATTTCTGATGCCTAAGGTTAAAATGGAGATTGTTGCAAATTGCCACACCCAGATGTTGTAGATAAGGAACTAGTCAGAAGATCATCACAAGAAGCGTTCCAAAATCCATGTCATCTTCAAAACCCTTTCAGCCCTTTTAGATCCACGCTCCTTTGTTGATAAATCTTGTTTAAAGTTGTAACTGAAAAAGGACTTTTTATGTCAAATACTTGAGAATGCTGAAGATTAAAAAGGTTAAATGTATTCAAAAGATTTTTACTAAAAATTGTTTTTTGCTGTTTCATCTACATAAGCATTTATATACAACATCTTTGGGTATTCTCCTCTTTATTGCTTTGACCCAAAGACTATATAGAAATATCAGAGTTAAAAACTAGCTCACCTTTTAAGTATCAGAAAAATTGATCACAAGCTTAAGAAGCATAAGAAACGATAAGAATATAGAGAAGTAGGTTAAAAAATTGGGAATACTTGGTTTTATGAGATTCAGAATGTAAAGATAACTCATCAGCTAATATATCGTAACATTCCAACGGATCAGAAAGTGAGATGTGAAGTTCAGAAAGTTAACACTTAAGACAGAATTTAAAGAGTTAGAAATTACTCACTCTAAAGAAAGACAAAAAGATCAGGAAAATTCCTTTGAGTCTCTTTGTATCTCTCTCCCACATCATTTCAACTTCAGTCAACCACATCTCATCACTTTATTAACCACTCACTCATCACATGTCACGTTTCTACCTTTATCTTCCTTAAGATGCTTCCATTACCTTTCTCTATTCATGATTATGCCCTGACAATCCTTCTTTGTAATCTGACAATTTCTATCTTAAATATTATAATTTGACATAACTGCTTATCTATCGTGTTCATGCTTGGTTTAATTTTTCTTTACTTTAAGTCTTTTTATGCTCTGATACATATATGGTTCTTTTAAGCTCTGAAATATATATATATATATATATCAATCCCTATCCATTATGCTTAGCTAGTCATATATTATGTTTGTTAGTGTAAGCTTCTCTTATGCGCTTGCTTTGAATTGATTACTTATAAACATGCTAGAGAAATTAACACACTTTTGTATTCATGATTAGCACTAGCAGGTATCCTTAAGAAGCACAAATTCTTTCTACTATTGCTTGGATACTCAAACTCTATTGATGTGCTTGGATGTGTATATTTTGCTTGAAATGCCTATCATTATAAAACACATTCCCTTTGACACAAGCATGAGATGCTTTGTTTAATCTGATCAAACACAGTTGTGAATAGTTTATGAGGATCTTCATAAACCTATTTTTAAATGCTTCTACTTTAACTATGATCAGTTAGTTAATTTCAAAATCTCTTGGGTGTGCTACACTTATAATGACATATAATGTGTTATATTTTGATTCAGATGTGTGTCAGTGAGCAAAAGTACATGAATAGCATAAGCATATTTTCAAGAAAAACTTTTAAAAGTAATCTATGCTTCGATACTTATGTGATAAAGTTTCTCAGCTCATAACATAAGCTCATTTGTGTTTAATGCTTTGATAAAACTAGGTTGGATCCCTGATTGAGCTTCAGAAACATCATCTTATAATGCGCTGATATAATTTATATAAAGTTTCTCTAGGTGTCAGAAAATACATTTGTATCACTTATGTTTTCTCATGACATGCTCAAAAAGGTTTATCATATATATATATATATATAGGCATTAGTTTTTGAAAAAAAGGGCATAGGAAAAGAATGTGCTGAATAAGATTTTTAATCAAGAAAAAATATCACAAGTATTACTTGTTTTTTTCATTCAAGTACACTTAAATTTTAGAAAGTCATTTTATGATAAGGATCAAGATGTTGGTACAATTAAACTCAAATATCATCATAAACCAAACAACTCTAATTTGAGTTAACTTAAGGCTTCAAAATTTTCTTGAACACATCCAATCATGCCTTAAGAAAAGAACTTGCTAAGATTTAAGAATCGTGATGCCTTGAAAGAAAATTTCTTTATCATAATATATTCTAATTATTTCTTTCAACATCTCTTCAAAGGATTTTCTTCAAATTAATTTGTCATAAAAAAATGGGAAAATTGTAAGCTCTAGAACCCTTTAGAAAGTATGAGCTTTAATGTTTTGAATGACAACAAAGCCAATTTAAAGAAAATATTTTGAAGAATGACTAATGGCTATCTTGAGTTTCTTGACTAAGCTTAACGGGTATTTCGAAAGTGCATTAAACATACTTGAGTGAGAATAATTTCACTTTATATGTGCAAACATGTTTTATCTCATGGAAATAGAATAAGCTTAAGCCAAGTGAATATTATATCATGTAAAGAATTCTTACATGCATGAAGGAATGGAGTAGATCAATACAAGAACAAGAAACCAAGGAAAACGTCTTCAGAAAGTAACATTAGATATGATAAAGTATACTGAAGAATGAGGAAATCATGTAAATTCTGAAAGGAATGTGTTACTTAGTCAATAATCATCATAATCACAAATTATTCATCATTAAAAACCACGATTGAAGATTAAAAGACTAAAGAATGATCAAGGGACTGATTACGTATGTCAGAAAGCTCACATAACTGTGGAGGACAGAACGCTACAAGAAATGGAGGGAAATTTGAATTTCAAATTTCAAATCTCAAGTCAAACCCAGTTTTATAGTAGGTATGTAATCTCTTATGCCTGATTGCTTAACGATCCTAGCTTCTAGAAGGTTGAAACCACGATCAGAAAGTAAAAAGAAAGAGGGACATCAGAAACCTCTACAATACAATGACTTCTGCAACCGATGTGACAAGTCTGTCAGGCTACCTTTCTAGACTAACATTCCAAGACACAATAGATGATTTACATATGTCACTTGGAGATCTAATCAAGGGCAATGGTCATGATGAAGGACCATTATAAATGGAGATGCTATGCTTGAAAGCCTATGAGAGAATTGAAGACATAAGAAAGGAAACTCTGGAAAAATCTCTTCATATTTCTTATGATGTCATCATAATATGCAATCAATTTCCTTGAAGTATAAAAATCTTCTTTCAAAATGCTTAGCATGGTGTATGCTCTTCTTTATAAGAGATGTAGGAAAGAAGTTGCTCATGTTTCCCAAGCCTATTTTATTGAATATTTGTAAGGAAACTTGAGTGTAGAATAGTTTAAGCGGTAACCCAAACACATAACCTTTGTAATTTTAATCTAGTAGTGATCAGAGTGAGACATAGCTTGGAGAAGCTAAAGTAAAACTGCTTGCAACGCGATGGCAAAGGCGTTCTGCTCATCTCAATCCATCTTGAAGAGGCTGTGCAAGAACTACTTGCAACTTGATGATGGAGGCATTCCAGTCATCATGGCTACATCTCCATTTCTTTTACCTTCATCCTCCACTTCTATCACCTCCTCTTGATACATCTCAAACTACAAATGGCCACATCTTTTAATTCTTAATGGAAAACATGAGTGTTTTGTTCTTTAATATTCATATTAAAGTTATAACCAAATTTTTTTTCTTTTCCTTAGGTCAAGCCCCATGATGATGTTTGACAAATAGTAAAATATAAAAAGTCATTTGGTGGCCTATGGTATGAATGGAGTAAAGAACTAGCAGAAGCTAGAAATATGTGGTTCAATGAGTTAAACGTTGAGAGAACCATGCTTAACATAAAACTCTCTTTATAAGTAAACATTTTGGTTAGTGGGCATTTAGAAACTCTTATGTTTTCTTATCATAATCTATAAATCCTATTATTGCATTGAAGTCATGAAGACTAGATTAGGGACTGCTTTGATCAAATTGGAACAAAGCCACTAAGAGACCACTTGAGCGAGGCTAAAAAAATATATATAAAACCTATAAGATTGCTCCCAAATAGATTATTGACAATCATTGTAATGTATTGTTGCAACATTCATAAAAGGATGATGTTATGAAGATCTCAGAAACCAATTCCAAAATAGATTTTCAAGTTCAAACAAGGAAGAATATTTTATAAATATGTGTGTTTTAATTTTCTTACTAGTATTTTAATTGATATAATTTTCTTAATATGTGTAACACCCTAACTTTTAACTTAATATGTTCAAGTCGTGTTCAGAACTTAAGTTATTCTTTTTTGAAATTACAAGTAATAAAAATATGATCAAATTTTTTTTGAACTTTAAAACCAAAATGCGAGCCACATGTGTGAGTTGATAGCGATCAATATATGCATAATAATAGCAATCATATAAACCTTATCTTATATATGTGTAAACCATAGCATAACATGACACCAATTAGATTAGCATATAATAATCATATCATAATAGCGATGCCCTATAAACATAAAGGACATCCTAAGATACTAAGCTCACCAATAAATGTTGAACATACAGTAGTCCAAAGCAAAATATAATTATAGCATAACTAAACCAGTCAGTGGCACACATACATGAAAAGACTAGGCTACAAATGGGTATAAGGGATATGACAACCTTAAAGCTAATTCCTAAAGAAAAGCTATCTCCATGCTTCAGCTGTGACCCTTTGATTCGGTTCGTAGCACAACTCCCATGTGCACCTCTCAAGGAAGACCATGAACAACACCATCATCCTCATCTAGAGATGACATGGAAGAAAGGAAAAGGAGAGAGATGAGAAACTCATTCAAGATTCTTAGTAGGGCTTCCTGACTCTAACACAAGTGTCATCGTCATCATCCCTAGCCACTTCAATTTTCATTATGAAAAAGATGTAGATGCCTAAGGTTTAGTTTTTAAACTTATCAAAATTATTTATCTAAAGTGGGTGTCTTTTGGCATTGGTCTTAACGTCATGAGTACTCAAGTGCATAAGTAACACATGTAACTAACAGAAGCATACTCACAACATGAGTTTGTAGCATTCAAATCTAAAACATAAGATAAGACTAAGTATATAAGTATGAGATAAGCTAAAGAACTAAAGTCACCTAGCATATAAAACAGATGATTAAGCACACCAATAGAGTAATAAAATAATATATATCTTTACTTTACTTTCCTTGGGTGACTTGACATTCAAATTACATGATTGAGTGGCAAGTAAATGAATGCATGATAGGACAAACTTGATGAGTCATATAATATTTAACATGCATGGGAAGGTAAGAGAACGTATGATACTTTACTTTCTCATAATTGAACTCTCAAGTTCTTTTCTTAATAACCACCCTCTTACACAACCATCCTAAACAATCATCTTATCTTCCCCGTTGATTTTACAATAACCACCAAAACTTCACCTCATTGATCACGTAGGATGAGCTCAACCTAATTACCCATTGCTAGATTTAATATGGGGCAATAGAGGGGGAACACACTACTTCCTTACCTTAACTTAACTTTCTTAGCATAAGCATGCAATTTCCTTGGATTACCTCCCTTAATTATTAATTCCTGAAGTCTGTAGGATCATGTTCGTCTATCTTATGTCCACTTTAATCGTAGCATGTCATTTAGAGATGTAACCATGAGCATATAATCATAGCTAATCATCATAACTTATCATTTAACATTTTCATGTTCACAAACTTTTGTAATTTTTTCTAAGTCCAGAAATTTGGTGAAAATCTAGCAGCATAATGATTAGGAACGAATTTTTCCCAAATTTGCTTCTTGTTATCCAACATATCAATCATGCATTTTAATTATTCATTCATAATCACAACATGCCACAACTTATCATGTCATTGATCACATAAGCATGCATCTCATTTTTATATATATCCACAAGCATGTTATTATCGATATCTCGCTAAAAGGTAAACATGCTCTTACCTAGTATGCTAGAAATCAAGGACCAGACTTAGTTAATGCATATGCTATGCTCGACAAGATATATACAATATAAACAGTAATCATCATTTGCATAATTCAAGAATCGACCATGCATAGTCACCAATACATAATTTCGCATAATCACTCCAAGTCATATAATTTCTTAACAATTCATATGAACATAGATCTCACAACATATCATTTATATCAATATCATTAAGTCATTAATATTTACATTTTAGCCCCAAATGGGTCAAAATGGTAATTTCTAAAAGTTTGCAGGTCAAAGCATAAATTTCCTATTCAACACTTTTTCTCATAGGTAATGATTCTCAAAACTAATTTACACTTTTAAAAATCATCATAAAACCATTTTTGGGCCATTGGCCTATTTTATTAGATTTTAGGCCAAGGTGCAAAGTTTCACTTTTTGACACTTAGTAAGTGTCAACACTTCTAAAATTTATTCTTAACATCATAAATGATATTTTGAACACATGGACACATTTAAAATGATTATTAACTCTAATTAAACTTATTTGGCTGAAATTTACATTTTGAGAAGTTCAAGATACAACTTTCTGCATTTTGTAAAACTACGTAATATAACACTTGTAATTATTCTTTTTGGCACCTAGGATGCTAAAAATAAATTTTAAAGCAATTATCAACATTTTTAAACAATGTGAATTACCAAATAGTGACAAACAGTAGCAAAATTGAAAATATGGAAATCTTTTTAAATTACATTTTTACCCCTTTCTGGTTACTAGTTTTTCTCAAAAGCTATTCTAAGACATTTAAAACACATGAAATCATTTTATCCCTTTGAAAAATTAAATATTACCATTAAAATAGTGGCAAAACTTAAAATTTTATCAATAAAGTTCTATTTACTTAAAAAAAATCACATTTTTGCTTCTTTTGAGCTTCTAACTCTTTCAAAATTTCTTTGTATACTTTAGACACAAGATTAAAGTTTTAAAATAAAATAAAACCAATTTCAAATCCATTGTCCATGCTTGGCCGAAATATATATATGTATATGTGTCCATGATCAAAATTTCCATTTAAGACAAAAAGGGGAAAGTCTTGAGCATTAGAGACATAGGTGATGGCTAGAATTATAAATATGGTATGCAAGCTCATTTTAAGCCTTTAAGAATATAAGGTGACAACTTAGAAATATAAACATGATATGCAAGGGTTTGAAACATAAACATGATATGCGAGTCCATTTTGAAGCCTTTAAAAGTATAAGGTGACAACTTCAAATATAAACTTGATATGCATGGCTTGTAAGATAAACATGAAATGCAAATCCATTTTTAAGCCTTTAAGAATATAAGGTGATAACTAGAAATATAAATATGAATGCAAGTCGATTTTTACATATCATTGGAGCTCAAGAACCCAAGACATCAAAGAATGAAACTGAACTCCATTAATCTTAACAAAATAAAAAGTGAGCTTTAGAGTCCCTCAACTTCATGGTTTTGAGAGCCTCATTCTCTTGGACTCACCACGAAACTCAAAATATCCAAAGAAAACAAATGAGCATTCTTTCATTTTTTCTTTTTTGTAACCAAAGATCAAGATTTGAGCTCTAGAGGTCAAACACATGATGGTCTTATAACCATCATCAAGAACACCTCATCATCAAGCTATGGCCTTGGTCATAACTAAACCAAAAGAAAAGAGTAGAAAAGAAAGGGAAATATAAGAATAAAATCCCTACCAAATATGTTTCTTGGTTGCAAATGAAAATTCTTGATCTTTTGCAAAGAAAAAAGAAGAAAAATCTTCTCTTAGGGAGGAGATGAGTTTCGGCCAAAAGAAAAGAAAATAGGGGGAAGGAATTTTGTGGTGTTCTTGTGTATGGGGATAAAAGCTTATGTATTTTGGGGTTAATCTATAGTGTGTTTGTTTGAGGTTTAGAGCTTGGATATGGAGTAACAATAGTGTTTCTTGAAGGTGAAGAAGAAGAAGAAGAAGAAGAAGAAGAAGAGAACTCAAGATAGAGAGAATGAAAGGATTTTTGACACAACTTGGTGCTCAAATTGTGACAAAAAAAAAGTGATGGGAAATAATGAGAGTGGGGGTAAGTGTGTGAGTAGTTATGCTTAGACAATAATAATAATAATAATAAGAGAGTGAATGGGGAAAAGTGTAGCACAATTTTGAGGGGGTTTGGGGGGATTTTTTTTTTTTCATGTTTTGTGAGTGTTAGGGTCAGGATTAAGGGTAAGTTTAATTAGGAAAATAGTCAAGGAATAGTAATCAGGTGCTCAAGGCTTCCAACAAAAGATTAGAGGGTTGCCTTGCATGGTTAATGGGGTTAAACTCAATTAATTCAAATTCAAAAACCAACGTGTTCTTAATCTTAAGGAAAAGAATGAGAGAGAATGTACCACATGTCTTATACTTTTGTTTTTGTGTCTCATACAGCATTTTTGTCTTTTTCTCACTAATATTTGATTAAGAATGTGGTTAAGTTTCTCTAACCAATATTGGTCCTCGATTAACACCAAATAATTATTTTGACTCTAAATTAATTAATAAAAAATTCATCTTTAGTTAGAGCCTAATATTGCCTGTATTCCCTTAATTACTTTAATTAAGTTTAATTAACACTAATTAGGGGTAAAATAGTAATTTTACACAAAAATGACCAGGAACTCACCCAAACATCAGATATCCCCGCAGATTAACATATCCAACTCCATGGTGATGACCGAGTCTGGTTGTCACTTAATCCCGCGTTAAATTACCTTAGTGATCTTTTGGTAATTTTATGCATAGGAATAACCAGGCATTGAGATTTTCACATCTATTGTCATTCAAAATACATTTAGCCCCTTTCAAACATCAAACTAACCCCTTGAGGATAGTTGAGAACATCCGTCCTCGATTTCCTGAAAAAATGACCTCAGGGGCATTTTGAACAGGGAAATACCGAGGATTTCAATTTTTGCTCAGATTGCTACTTAAAACACGCCTAGTCTCATTCCAACATTAAAATACCCTATTGAGGATGGCCTGGACTAGTCGTCCTTGATTCTCATTCAAAAATGACCTTGGGGACATTTTGGTCATTTTACATAGAAGGAAAAATTGCGGAGTTACAATATGGAACTAAGTTTATTATCCTTTAATATAGGTTAAGAAGATGGGTGTTGAACCTACTACACCACAACTATTCATGATGACTTATCACCCAAGAAAGAAGAATGCTTAGTGCAACTTGGAATCAAAATATGTAGCAGTATGCATCTTATATGTAACATCCTCAATTTTCTTTCATATTAACTAACTCATCTTTAGGAGTCATTAGAATAAATAATTGATAAATTTATCAATACTAATTAATAAATGAGCCAAAGCTTAATCAATAAGAAAAACCAATGGAAAAATCAACTAACTTAGATGAAGGATAAAAAGGTAATTTTAAATATTTAATAAATTTGTTAATGTTAAGAATTAAAATTAAAAATTAGATTTTAAAAGATAAATAGTATTCCACAATCAACTAATAAGTTATGAAAGAATGTGTAAAATTTTAAAAGATTGATATTTTAGTTTCAAATTTTAAATAATTAATAATCTCTCACCAAATCTCTGTAAATTATGTTCACACGAACTAAAAGATATAAAATCTCCGTAAATCTATATTTTATAGCAGCAAACAAATAAGAGATCCAACACTTTAACAAATATATCTTTATATATATATATATATATATAGAGCAAACCGTGAATGTAGCTAAGTTTGGATCTAGCCAAGCATTGATTGGTATTTTGATATAATAATTAAAAATGGAAATAAATGTAGATATGAGCAAGATTAGGAATCAGGGGAAAACCATCACGTGAAACATACATATGTATATTGCCTTAATTTTGAAACTAATCAACATGATATACTGCCTTAATTTTTTTAATCAAATTAGCATTAGAGTTACTTTATATCGAGAATGATCGAAAATTTACGTGGCTCATTATTAAGTCATTAAGCACTTGATTCCCACCCTAAAATACTCTAATCAGCCACAGTCCTATACACTACACACTCCATTCTTTCAAAAGGAAAGGGAGAGCACTGACACCTAAGGAAGTCTCACAACTAAAGGATTCTTAGACAAGCATTGCTATCATTTGAAGAACTCATCACTTGTCCTTCTCATTTCCTTTCAAATAGCCTTTTAAGATAGGTTTTATGTGTTTCATTTTTATTAGGGTTGAGCACAAACTTTTTCTAGTCTCTTTATGGCTATGAGTAGTATGTCAAACCCGAAACCATGGCTAGCATATTTTAGTCCCTTCCATAGTCATGAATGCTGGCACAGTTACTCTTTCAGATAATGTGGTATGGTGTTTGTACTGCAAATATTGGTTTGGTATTTCATGTGTGCACAGGTTTAAAAGTGTTCAAACAAAAATCTCAAAACTCACATAAGTCACTAACCCCGGATTGGTAAGGGAATTTGGCTAGTTTTCAATAAAGTTCCATTCTCAATCTGTAGACCTCCATTTGAGCTCATTCAAAATTGTTTTGAAATCTAAGACATAGACCTACAAGGTAGTTTTAGTTCCACTACTATAGGCCTTCTACAAAATTTAGGAAAAATTGTTAAAGTCATCCTGGGCACTGTGGTTAGGATTTTAGGCAGTGCGTAAAGAAAAAAATGAAACTAGTTTTACGTGAAAGCTGACACATAGAGCTAGCATCTAGAAAATTACATAGACAAATCCATCTTAGGTTTTCTCCAATTATATTTGTAAGTTGTTGTAGCCTCTGTTGGGCATGCAACCGAAGAATCTTAATTAAGAATTTTTATAAAATTATCTAGTTTTCGGTTTAGGCTAAAAACTGGATTCATTAGAAATGTTGATGAGTTAGGATAATCCTCATAAAATATTAGACCATAAATCCAAGGTTAGGAGTCACAGTAGAATTTTCTATGTTAGTACCAAATCTGTCAGAATCTGAAAGTGAGAAAATGCATGATAGGGAAAATAAAAAGTGTTTAAATTATTTACCAAGCTAAAAGGAATAAAACGAGGGTTAAGATATAATCCAATCCAGTAATAACTTTAGTAATGTTACAAATATATATATATATATATATATATATATATATATATATATATATATATATATATATATATATATATATATAGGGTCTTAGGATCCAATAATGTGGGTCTTTAAGACACTCCACACATTATCAAAAACTCTAAGTTATGAAGAATTGTTCTTGATAAAGAGACTTGCTAACTATGAGGACACATATTGAATGTGTTATTTTTTGTGTGATGTACTCCTTGTGCATGTTCCATGAGATGCTATATTAAATGCCTCTGGATGCTAGGTATGCTCCTGTGTTGCCATACCTATTAATGCTTGATCATGTCATTTGAAATGTGGTGGTGCTAAAGGCTACTGAATCATGTTGATTATACATTTGTTCTGCTTCTGTCTTGCATAAGATTTCGTATGGCACGTGTTACATTAAATAAGAAAAGTTGAAAGGTTAAGTGTACCCTTCCGTGATTCAAAAGGAAAAAGTCTTACCCTCACCCTAGGACGATGTCGGCAGTTGGTGTGAGCTCAATATCATTTACTGAAACTCCGAGGTTGATGCCAATGATTTTAGTAGGGAGGCCCACTGTGGTTTTTAGGTTAGTGATTAAGTAAAGATCACAGATGACACTAAGTAATCAAGAATTAAGATCGGAGGTTTATGCCAAAGATCATAGATGAGACAAAGAAATCAAGAATTAAGATCAGAGGTTGATGCCAAAGATGAAAGTCAAGACACGTTATGTTTCCAATTAAATAGCTCATGATACATACATACATAAATCATGGCATGAGCATGTACAAGATGAAAAAGGATACACCTTACCTTATGAATGATGTAATATCCCCCCAAGTACAACTTCATCCTTAAGTCATGATATTGTATTTGAGAGTTGTTACTTATAAATTAGCGGACCTTTCTTAATTAGCTATAGCAAGATCGATCGTATTGTGAAATAACTAAGTCATGATTCTATTAATATATATAGCAAAGAAATAACACATTTCTTGAATTCACCGTCAAGTACAAAAGGAAGCTTTCCTATGAGGTTTAGTACATATCTGTTCTCTATTATGTTTACAGACATATACATATAATTAAGTATAACATAATAAAAGCATTAACTACTAAAATACTGCAATCCAATTCCTTTTGTGTAGCAGCCCATAGTTTTCTGGATCAATATGGAGACGACACGGGAACACAAAAACACATAGAGGGTAAGGATTATGCAATTCTCAGTAGGGCTTTCCCCCAGTCACACTACAATAAATGTCATTGTCATCGTTATAGCCAATTCAGTTTATTAAGAAAAAGTGATCATGCATTACATAACAGCAGTTCATTTTTAAAGTTCCAAATCATAATTCCAAAGTGGATTACTTTAACATTCACTTACTTAATTCACAGGTAACACAGGTCTCAAGATCATACAAGATAATGTTAAAGAACATAACTTAATATGATATAACTATGTATGTGCCAATTATAGTGAAATTATCTTCAAAGGGCCCTGCTCTAACTTATGATCATAGATCTCAGTTCAATACATTTTTCTCTTTTTATCGACATAGAAAAGACTTAGTTTATACCCGATGGGTATCTGCCATGGACAACTTCACAATGGATAATTTATACTGAAAAGTATCTGCCATGGACAACTCCACAATGGGAAAAAGGCTGCTTATCAGAATTGAGTTCATTCCTATGCATGATCATCAGATTTCATTTTTTTCCTCTTTTAAATCGCACACAGTTCTATTCCTAGCCTATATGTCTACTAACTCATAATATCCCTAGAGAATTTCCTTTTTTTGCCTTGCCCTCATTCAACCTAAGTCTTGTTTCTGTTTTGGCCATATGTCAGAACATGCATAATTGAAGTTTACACATCCTCTTTTGGCACATATATTCCTTTATAACTCTCCGTCTTTACCAATGCATGCTCCAATTACATATAAACATTCATTCACAATGTAGTTCTCATTCATTTCTCATACACTCTCTGAAGTACATGGCATGCATTTATACTTATCATACCTAAATCAAAAGTCACTTTATTACCAAATCAAGGATTTAGTTCATTTCCAGCACATTGATAGATTTCATATCATTGTAATATAAATTTATCTGCACCCTAAACAACAAATTTCAAAGCCACAAAATTATACTTGACAGTCAATGTGTCCATAAGGTCCTGTAAAAATTTCAGAACAAAAAGAATTCTCTAACTATGCTAACAAAATTGGACAAATTTTGAGGTCGGAAACCTCATATTTACAATCAATAGCTAGAATGCCATAATTTTTAACCCTAGTAGAAGACTGAATAAATTCAGAATAAAAATAAAGTTTAATGTCAAGATATTGCCAAAACTCTGTAGAAATTTCAAAGGAAAAATCAACAATTTTGCTATGGTAACAAAATTATCAAAATTCAATGTTCTAAAATTGGCTATCTAGTCAACTCAACAATAGTCTCGGATTCATAATTTTAGAAAATAGTAAAATACATTTTTACGACCCAAGGAAAATATTGTAAACACCTTAGCACATTATCTTCAAAGTATAAAATTTTCGAAGCAAGAATCCATCTATAAAGCCTTTAGAAAATTCATGAATCATAACCTATCTGCCTAAAATCAAGATTCACAACAACATAGCTCAAACCATATTTTGAGGAAAAGAGTTTTCTAACTCCATCCAAACACTTCAGAAAAATTAATACATCAAAATCTATATATTATCAACTAATATAATTAAATTAGTGGTTAAAATAGAAAAATGAATTTGATGGAAAAGAGGTTCAAAAACCGTACTTGTGAAGCTTTAGGGCTTCTAACTCCAAAAGTTTTTTCACAAATGGTTTTTCCTTATTTCAAGCCTTCCAAATAGCACCTAATCCCTTCCTTAATAGTGTTGTATGATATTTCAAAGTGGAGAATGGAGATGATTCAAAATTCTAATCATTTGGTTTTGTAGATTATGGAGAGTAGAATAAGTTTTGTGAAGCAATCTTGGTGTTTTAATGACTTTGAGCTTAGGTTTTGGGGATTTGAAAGCAAGAATAAGGGTTTAAAAGCAAGAACAATGAAGGAGGAGCTCTTGGATAGTTTTGTTTGAAAATGATGATGATGGAGTGATAAGGTTGGTTAGCTTATCTTTATCTAGGTTAGGTTTAGGCATTTATGTTGTCAAAGTGTTATTTTTCCTTTTTGAAACTAAATAGTGAGACGGATGGCTAGGATTTGGTTTGGTAGCCAAAGAATGAATCTTGGCCATCCACTTGGCTTAAGATAAGTGGCTTACTTTAACTTGAAGAGTAAGTAGCTTTTTCGGTGTTAAAATCACACACTGAAATTTCATCAAACGGATGAGATATTAGCACTAGCGTAAAATAGTAACAAATGAAAGGTCAAGATTAAAACTTGCTTTTCAAGTTTCAATCTTTGCCATCCACTTGGCATAAAGTGGTTGGTAAAGGTTACTTGGCCACCAAGTAGCTTTTACGGTGTTAAAAATCGAACATCGAAACTCTACCGAATGGGTAAAACACCATACTCGGGTTTTTAGATATTGCCCAAAAATTAATTCTCGCACTAAAATTCTCATTCCTAACCATTTCTAATCTTAATATTATAATTTCTTAGTTTTGGACATCTCCAGGCCCCTATTTTAGGGTTTTGACTGTCCCTATAGGCCCATGGGGCCCACAAGGGTACTATTCATAATTTTTTTAATATGGATCCGTTGGATCATCCTTATCATTGTTATGTCTGTCAGATTTTTGAAATTATGACTATTAAAGATTAAATTAATGTTTAAATTAGGGTGTTACAAATGAAATGTGCATACATATATGGCATGTTAATTTACTGAGTACATCCATACATCATGGCATGATTAGTTGACAGAGCACACATGAGTCATGACATGATCACGTAACAAGAGAAAAGAGGATACACCTTACCTTATGAAGGAAGGGTGCATGCATGAATCCTGGCATGTTCATAGAAGAAGCATGAAAAAAGGGGACCCACCTCGCTAATGAAAGACTTTTGAAAATTTAAAGATGACTATATGCATGCACAAATTTCTTTTAGCAAATAAACCCGAGGTGGCTAAAGGCGAAGATGATGACACCCATGCATTTCCCTACTAAGAAATATTATATTTCTCATTCCTTATGTATTTTCGTATCGCCATTAGATGGAGAAAAGAATTCATATGGTGCCAGGAACTCCCTTCATCTAGCGATGATACTGTGTTCTTATTTATGCAATATGTGTCACAGTCACTACTAGTATGAGTACCTACTACTACCTGAGTCCATACACCAGGATAGACGAAAAGATCGACATTCAAATTATGATCCCTATAAGGCCAAATCCCCTTGCCTACGTCATTGAGCCTAGCATATCGGCAGACAGTCACAATGAACCTGCGGCGCCAATGGAGTCAGACGAAGAAGACCCATTCGAGGAATTTAAGGAGCTTTCGGCTGCCCCATCCTTAGAGAAGGATCCCGCTCTCCGTTCAACTGCTACTAGCCGAAAGCTTGAGCCTATGGATACGACTTGGGGAGTAATTGAACAAGGATTACTGATATGTTAGTTTATATTGGAAGAAACACATTCAATGAAGAGTATATAGGAGTTTATTTTAGATTATGAGAGTAGCTAGGATTTTATTTCAATTCATCAGACTTATTTTTAGATGAGTTATGACTCCATTGGAAGTTTAGTTAATTAATTGATTACCGGACCATTGTTAGTTAGAAAATATTTATTGGCTTTTCTACTTATTTAGTAGCTATAACATGCAGTTTGGATTTATTTATGTATTTATGGTATATGTATTGTTTAGACATTTGATGATTCATATGTGTTTATGAATATTTGGTTAGCTTCCGTAAAATAATTATTGTACACGATTTATCTATGCGCCAGGCTTCTAGCTTAATTTTTATAAAGTTATGAAATTATTAGTGTTATTTTCATTATATCTTATTTTGTCAAAAAAATTTATGAGACCAGAAAGTAATAACTAAAGTTTAAACTTAAAATGAATCGAGCATTAAAAGGTTAAAAATTAGGATGTTACATTATATATGTGATATTGTTCTTACTTGTTAGAGCATAGATTTATTTGATATTTATAAAGATGGATATGTTTTTTTTTAGTTTGTTGGCCATCAATAGATGATGCCTTTTGAAATGTCAAGTCTAAGCTAAGGAAGGATTGGATAAAGCCTAAGCGAGATTCAAATGCCTTAAAAAAAGGAAAGATGTTATAATTGCAAATTAAAGAAAAAATAAATATAAATATCTATTTTAAATTTATATGAAAATAGTAAATCATGTAAAATTTAAATTATAAAAATGTAAAGTTAACTTAAACAAATATCAATCTCAAAAGGATAAATTAAATTATAAATTTTTAATAATTTTGTATATGAATGCTTTTCTATGCTGATATTCAGTTTTTATTTGAATTTGATATTTAATCTTTTTATGTAATCTAATATTTGATTTTTTTAAATGTGATATTATGTTTGATTTTTAAATTCTGAAAATATTATCTTATCAATATCTATTACATTCACCACTATTTATAATTATCGTTGATACTAATATTTGTATCGATATAATAGATATTGTTGGAATTAGAAAAGGTAAAATATACTATATAATTCCCCTTTTCACAAATGTTCTTTTGAAATTAATTTTAATATAATTACTGAGATTATGTTAAGATTTATTTAGATATCTATCATTTATATTTATGGTGTAAATATCAATTACGAATTGAGAATATATATGTAATATGTAAAGTATTTCATATTGATAATAGATATATAACTTTTTATAAAAAAGAGTCAAATTCTTTCAATAATATAATTATATAGAATTAAATGAATATATTAAAAAAATATATTTATATATGTAAGTACCTGTTTCATGAAGATTTGGATATAGATAAATTGATACTATTGATTATCAAATAACAGTGAAGATTTTCAACATGATTAACAATTAACAAAAATTATGAACATTATGATTTGGAGAAGATTTCCTATGTATTGATGAAATACAATAATATTTATTTGAAAATATTAGATATTATTTATATTTAACATGTACAATTATATATAGAGCTATATGTTATTAAAACTCAAGTTGTTTCCTTCTCTTTCCCCCTCTCTATCTGTTTGTTCTCTTCCCTCCTCCTCCTTGTTAGTGAGGTAGCTATTGTTCAGAATTAAGAAGCTCCAGTTCTCAATCCAAGGGCCTGACATGCCGTTTTCTCCCACTCCGATTAATGCTAGATGTGTCCACTAGGGACACTATTCCAATTCCCTAGGATCTTATGTACAATGAAAATGCTTTCCCAGCAACACCCAGTGACTAGTTCCTCATGGCTATATTTTAGTCATTAAAAGCATTTTAGAAATTATTATATGATATGTGCATATTATTTTAAGCCTCGAAAATTAAAGAAAATTTTAAATTTGATTACTTATCATGAAAATCATTGTTTTTAGAAAATACATAGACAAATTGTTTGTTGCATGATTGTCAGAAAGTGTTAGTTAATATTATATTATATTATATTTTAGAAATAGGTTAATTTTATTTCGAATGATATGAATTAATGTTGTCAGAAAATAAGTTGATGGTTATATAATGATTCTATAATTAGTATCATAAAACTCTTTAGTATGAATTTTAAAAATATAAGATTATTATGTATTTAGCATAGAATGACTCAATTAGTTACCAGAAAACAATTAAACAGATGGAACAATTTATAAATACTTAATAGTTACCATATAAACAACTGTTAGGATAGTATGAACAGTACAACATCATGAAAATTTTAATTATAAATAGAGCCAAATCCAATATTAGAACTTCATTAAATAGTTAGCACAGTTTCTTAGTTAAAATCAATTATTATTTTAACATTATAAGATTTAGTCAATTAATAGAAATTAGTTAAGATCTATTGTTGGTTTATGAGTAAAATATTACATAGATGTTATTCTGTGGTTAGTAGTCAATATAAAAAGAATAGTTTCAGTATTTGTTAAATTTTTAATCAATAATTATTTATGATAGCACCAAGTCTAATACCATAATTTGTCTAAATAGTTTGTTTGGTCCCCCAATTAAATAATAATAACAATTAGTTCTCTTACTAATACTCATAAAGTTTCTTAGCTTATAAAGTAAGCTCACAAAAACATAATGACTAGATGGATCCCTGTTTTGAGCTTTAGAAACCTGATTTTTTTAATATCATCAATATCAAGATTTCTCTGAGCATCAGAAACTTCATATGCATCTCTTTTCTCATATCATGCTCAAAAAGTTTTTACCATTCATATACTCATACTTCTTTGTGCATCAAATCCTCTGTTGAAAAAAAGAGCACAGGAAAAGAAAGTGCTTAATAAGATTCTCTATCAAGAAACAATACACAAGTATTACTTGTTTATTTATTCAAGCACACTTAAATGTTAGAAAGTAATTTTATGACTAAACTCAAGCTGATTGGAAAAATTGGATCAAAACATAGACATCTGCTTAAGTATCTTTGTGATACGAATTAAAGAAGTTATCTGATTAAATCAGAATATATCATCATGATCCAAACAGCTTTCATTTAAGTCAACTTAAGGCTTCAAAAATGTCTTGAACATATCCAATCATGCCTTAAGAAAAGGACTTACTAAGATTTAAGAATCATGTGGTGTTAAAAGAAAATGCAATTTATCAATTTATATTCTGTCTTATTTCTTTCAACCTCTCTTCAAAAGATTTTCTTCAAATTGGTTTGTCATCATCAAAAAGAGGGAGATTGTAAGCTCTAGAACCCTTCAAGAAGTAAGAGCTTCATTATTTTGAATGACAACAAAGCCAATTTAAAGAAAATACTTTGAAGAATGACTAATGGCTACCTTAAGTTTTGTGACAAAGCATAACAGGTTAATTCAGTTTGTATCACATGAACTTAAAGCAAGATTAATATTTCACTTTGCATATGCAAGCATGTTTTATCTCATGGGAAGAGACTAAGCTAAATAGAAAGTGAATATTATGTCAAGCAAAGAATGTATATACAGATTAAAACATAATACAGACTTAAAACAAAAATAATGTTTCACTTTACATGCACAAACATGATTTATCTCATAGGAAGAAACTAAGTTACAGAGTGAATGTTATTTCAAGCAAAGCACTTATTCATGTTTACGGACTGAATACATTAAAGTATACTTGAATCAGAAATAATTTCACTACACATGAGAAATCATGTTTTATCTCAAGGGAAGAGATTAAGCTTTAAAAAGGTGAATATTATCTCGTGCAAAAAAAGTATAAATGTGTAAGGACTGAAGCAGATCAAGAAACCAAGGAAAGGATCTTCAAAAAGTAGCATAGGACATCAAAAAGTACACTCAAGATAAATTAATCAACTCATGTCCAAGAGCAACGTGTTACTCATTCATCACTCACTACAATGGCAAAGAAATTATCATCAAATAGCCAAGATTGAAGACTAGAAGAACGAAGGAATATCAAAGAGATTGATTACACTATCAGAAGCTCACTTATTTGTAGAGCACAGAACGCTAAGGAAAATAGAGGGAAAATTTGAATTTCAAGATTCAAATCTCAAATCAAACCCAATGTTGTAACTGATACGTCATCTTTTATGCCAAATTGATTCATAAACCTAGCTTCTAGAAGGAGGAGTTTAGAAACCATGGTCAAAAACCCAGTGTTACAATCGCTTCTGCAACCGATGTGACAAGTCTATCATCCTACCTTTCTAGAGTAACATTCCAAGATATAACCGATGATCTACATATGTCACTTGGAGATCTGATCAAAGGCAATGGTCATGGAGAAGGACCTGTATAAATGGAGATGCCATATATGAATGTAGATGAGAGAGTTGAAGACACAAGAGCAGAAACTTTGGAAAAATCTCTTCACACTTCCTTTATTATTTATCATAATGTGTAATCAATCATCTTGAAGTGTAAAAATCTTCTTTCCTTACTCTGTAATAATTTGTATGCTCTTCTCATGAAGAGATGTGAAAAAGAAGTCACTCATGTTTGCCAGGTCTGTATTAGCAAATATTCTTAAAGAAACATGGGTGTAAGTTAGTTTGAGTGGCAACCCAAACACAACCTTTGTAACCTTGATCCGTTAGTGATCAATGTGAGACATAGCTTGGAGAGGCTAAGGTAAAACTACTTGCAAAGTGAAAGCAGAGGTATTTGCTTATTACAGTTCACCTTGGAGAGGCTGGTTTAAGACTACTTACAACGTGGCAGTAGAAGTTGTCTGCAGGTTACAATTTCAGCTTGGAGAGGCTACTACAGAACTACTCAATTTAGCTTGGAGAGGCTGGTACATAACTACTTGATTAAGTTGTAGTTAAGGGTAGGCCACTGTACAATGTGAGAGCTTGGGAAAACTATTCTAAAGACTATCCATTTACTTTCTTAGGTTGAGAAAGTTGTTATTAATGAAATCTTAACATGTGTTGAGTATTGGATGTAGACAGGTTGGCTGACCAGTATAAAAATACTCATGTACATTTTATCTTCCTTGGTCTTTTAAATTTCATGATATGCACTTTATGTTAATTATTGATTAAGCTCCATTAAAGTATCATTATAACTATTACACTCTATAGATCTATTTTTTGAAATACCTAACCACTATTCCGTTACACTTCAAGCTTTATGCTTGATAGTATCCTTTTTGTTAAATGTTTCAGATATGAAAAGAAGGCTTCAGAAAGCATAATTCAACCCCTTTCTCGTGCATTCTTTTACCAACATTATCTAGTGTTATAATACATAGAAAAATAGTATTATCAATGGGTACAACTTCATTTAATTGAAAATTTTTCCTTTGAGTGTTTTTCTTGACAAATAACATTGATATTCTAATTTGAGAATGCTTTGAGAAAGAAAATTTTCTTAACGTTCATCTGAATCATAACATCTTCATAAAGAAGGTTTTGATCCATCACAAAGAATGCAATTTAGAAGAATCGCTCCACTGCACCAGAAGGAAGATGAATAAAAAGAATGTCCTTTTTTCAAAATGATATACATTCAGGAGAAAGCAATGCATAAAATAGTTGTCTCAAAGTCACATATCAGAAGGAACAACTCTATAAAAGCATTAGACATTTAAAAAAGCTCTAATCATTGAATAGGGACATCATTGAGAAGGCATGCTGCTACAGTGTACAATTATCCTATGTTTTTGGTAGGCTTTGAGCATTATTGCAGTTGTCCTTATTATCGCCACATGGTGTGACATTTATGTGCTAAGGGAAGAAAATTTACTTTCTCATCCTACCAAATGCATACCAATGGTATTTTCAGAACAAATCTATTTCATAGCGACAATCTTTTGAAGGCCTTTATAAATAGCTAGATCTTGAGAAGAACATAATAGAGAACATTCACATACACTGAAACTCTATTGATATTATTCTTCGTTTTCTTTCTTTGTTCTTTTTGTATGAAGAATAAAGTTTTTAACTCATAATTGTGAGAAGAAAAAAATCTTATCTGTAATATTTTTGTCATATTCTCTTTGTGAAGTTTTAGAGAAGTCATTCAACTTAGTGATTTGTAGAACATATACACCTTTGAGTGTTGATAACTCCTTAAGGAGTTATAGTTTTGGCTCATTTTATGCATTTACCTAGTTCTTTATGTTTAGTTTTAATGCTCTTTTACTTTTAAAACCTTGTACATCTATTTAAGTTGAGATTATCTTAAAGTTAGTTCAGTCATTGCGTTTCCTTTTTGTGTTGTAGGAATTCCAATAATGAGAAGGAATACAAGCCTCTTGGAAAGGTAGCAGAGGTTTATTAGCTAATTATTCCCGAACTCAAACTTTTTTCTTACAATCATTGTAACCTGACCAAGTAATGATCTGTGAGGTAGCTTAGAGAAGCTATTTAAAAGAATACTCGATATTGTTAGCTTGTAGAATCTAGTAAAAGAATACTCGATTTGTAAGTACGGAGATGGTTGGGCAATACTATTCATAGTGGAAAATCTCAACAATTTTATTAGGGACTGGATGTAGGCAATGGTTTGGTCGAATTATGATAAATCTATTATGTTATTTTTCTTTACCTTTATCTTTTATAATTCAACTTTTATTTATTGTTTCATTACTTTTTGTTCATGTTCTTTTCCTCAGATGGTGAATCTTTTGAGATAACCTATGCTTTCTCATTCCAAGTTCTAATGGTTGAGAAATCCTTTTTAAAGTTTTCTGGTTTTAAAAGCTTTTGAGAATCACGATCAACCCCTCTTCTCATGACATATCACACTTTCAACTTTTCCATGATTGGTTTGGTTGTTATTGTGTTTATAATTGTCACATTGGTATATGGTGCATTGAAGAATGCAAGTACTTAATTGTTCTTATATTGAATAACCTTTTTTTTTTTTTCTTTTGTGTGTTTCTTTAATAGCCATGTTGCATTTCTATCAATTCCATAGCTCGATTTTGTTTCATGTAGATACATGTTAGATTTGTGGTTCATTTTTTGTGTTTATGTTCTAGCAGCATGGGTTACATATCATATATATAAGATCTAGTTTTCTCTTCTGATGGCTAAAAGTCTAATTTACATCATACAATAACAAAATGCTTTAAGATTTTGTATAGGTCTATTTATAGGGTTGCTCAAAAAGTTGGCTTTGGATTATTCAACTAAGGAAAATAATATTTTAGTTATATAACCTATTTTGGATATAATAATTATCTTCTTGCAAGCATTTGAGTGTTAGTTGATTTGCATGGCTTGAAAATGGTTTTGTGGTAGTGATTTCATCACTTTATTGGCATGGTTCTTTAAGAAGAATGAATTAGAAGTCTCTTTTGAACTAAATCCGTTTTACCATCTTTAACTAAAATATCTTTCACTTGAGCTTATGTTTCCTTGCTGATTTTTATTAGAAGTTATGGAAAATTGATACAGATATAGGGCTGTTCAATAATTAATGAATTGGAGCTATCAACAAATTATTGGAGATCCATCAACAAATTACACAAAGATAGATGAAAGTGGCGCTAACTAGATTATAAAAAAGAACAAGAAAACAAAGTCAAAATAGAGGGGTTATATGAATAAGGAACTCACCAACTTTGGCGGCAGCAGCAGGATGAACTTCCAGGGACTAAGGAGGAAACTAGGAACAATTGTTGATATTAATGAGGTAACAATGGGGATGCCTAAGGAGAATGAGTTGCTCGCAATATGAATGTTGAATTCAAAGAAGCTGCAAAATGAAGAAGGACAATTTAGAAGAGAATATGGTTGTTAGAGGAGAAGAGTAGTTATCAATTTTGTAGGGGAAGAGGGACAATTTTAACTCTTAGGTAGAAGTAGAATAAAGATTGGACGGAAGGAACATGCTGCATAATCTTTCACAGGTGGTTAACACTTTTTTAATGACAATTAATCATAATTGCCAATATAGAGTACTTATTAGTGGCTAATCTTTATTAGCCACAAAAAATCTTGATTTATATAATGAATTATTGGCCATAACTCAATTGTTGCTAAATAAATGTCATTAAAGGCAAGTTTTGGTGTCACGTATCATTTAGATTATAGATAAATAGGTCCTGAGGGGAGTTCCCATAAATTGTGTACTAGGAATGTAACACCCTAAAATTTATTTTAAAATTAATTTGAGCTTTATTAGTCATAATTTCAAAAATTCGACAGACGTAGCAATGATGAGGACAATCCAATGGATTTGTAGGAAAAAAAAGTGAATAGTAACCTAGTGGGCTCCACGGGCTCACCAGAACACTAAAACCCTAGAATTGGGGCTCAGAGATGCCCGAAACTGAGAAATTATAGGATTGAGATTATAAATGATAAGGAATGAGAATTTTAGACCTGGAATTAATTTTTAGGCAATGTTTGATTACTCAAGTATGGTATTTTACCCATTCGGTAAAATTTTGGTGTGGGATTTCTAACACCGAAAGATAGTTTAATCTTTATAAAAGGATAATATTAATCCTTTATAGCCAAGTGTAAGGCTAAGATTTAATCTTCTAAAACAAGATTAAATTCTAGCTATCCGTGTCTTTTTATTATTAGAAAGAAACCATACTTTGACTACAGCATTAATACATCTAACTTAGGATATATTTAAATTCACCAAACCTTATCACTTGTGTTTATAATTCTCGGCCAAGAAAAAGCACATTTTTGCTTCTCAAAGAGCTTCAAACTTGATCTAATCTTCTAATAATCCTAGCCTAAACTTGGAAAAACTTTAAGATCTCTTTACAAAACTTACTCTACTCATCACCACCTACAAAACTAATCGATTAGAATTTCAATCCATCAACCTATTCTGCTTTGAGAGCTCAGAATCTACTGTAAAAGGAAAGGCTTGGGGTGGTTTGGGAAGCTTTGAAATGGAGGAATTCATTCTTGGATCATCCTTTGGAGCCAAGATCCTTGAAGCCACCAATGTAGGGTTTATTTGTTCTCTTCTCTTTCAAAATTTGTTTTTAATTTTCTGATTGGTTTAGCAGAAAATTATGGTCTTATTGGTTGATGATAGATATATATTGATGTGTTTAAATTGGTAAAGTATTTGGATGAGGTTAGAAAATCATTTTTGTTAAAAGAAATTTTGGCTAGTTTGCTGGAATTCCAGTTTTCTCCCAAGCAGCAGATAATCATGATTTTTCTGATATATTTTTTAGTATTTTTATCAGCTAGAAATATTATATGTTGAAGCTAACATCCTAAGCTAGTTCCACGAATTTTCTTGAGCTCTTTTTTGGAATTATACAGCTTGAAAAAAGTCATGAACTGAAATAATACTTGTGCTGCTTGAATTGTTGGAACTGAAGTTGCAAATTTGTCTAAATTTTTTACCATAGCAAATGTTTTGTTTTTCCTCTGAACATTTACAGGATGTTGGAAACATCTTAAAGTTCAACCATGATTTTTATCTTGAATTGATTCAATAATTTGCTAGGGTTAAAAATTATGAGATTTCGATTCTAAGCTGAAATTAGGTGGTCTCTGACCACTATATTTGTATAATTTTGTTAGTATAGTTAAAGAATGTTTGCTCCTCTAAAATTTTTACAGAACCTTATGGACACATTTTGGTGTCAGAAGAATTTTTGTAGCCCCTGAATTGGTTGTTTTATGTGTAAATTAAATTGTGCTACCAAGGTGTAAAATCTGCCAATGTGCTGTATTTGTGCTAATGCATTATATTGGTGACATAATGACATTTTGTTCAAGTCTATTGTATATGAAAGCATACTAGTGACTTTAAGGATTGGTTTAAGGCATAATTGAATTCACATTTTGAATGAATGCTAATACAAAGAAAAGTGAATGATACACTGAATTAAGTTCTATAACCATAAGTACGAAAATGAGATCATCTTGACTTGTCAAGGACAAATAAAGAAACCTGAGATCCTCTTCAACTTGTCGAAAGCAAATAAATAAACATGATATCCTTTTCTACTTGTTGAGGGCATATAAAGAGAGATAAGATCCTTTCCAACCTGTTGAGGGCATATAAAGAGATATGAGATCATCTTCGACCCGTCAAGGGCAATTAAAGATAATTTCACTATGATTTATAACATATCGAATCACTTTGTTTAGCATTATTTACTATGATTATGAGCTTATGGTGAATGTGTACTAAGTGATTGATTTCCTTTAAAAGAAACCAACTTCAAAAGTATCATTTGAAACTTTAAAAATGAACCGTTATTATTTAATGCATGATCATCTTTTTGTTAATAAACCGAAGTGGCTGAGACGATGACGATGGCATTATGATTGTGTACTTGGGGAAGTGCCCTACTAAGTATTTTATGATTCTTATCCCTATGTGTTTGTGTTTTCGTGTCGTCTCCAGGATGATTCCAAAGAACAATGAAGCCACTACAAGAAAGACTAAATTAGAATTTCTGTAGTTTAATAGTGGACACTCATATCTGTTGTACTTAGATATATATAAGTCTGTAAATATAGCAAAGAGCATATGTTCACTAAAGCTCATAGAATAGCTTCCTTTTGTACTTGACTTGTATTAGATAAATACTTTGTTTCTTTGCTATATATTTTGATAGAACCACAAGTTAGTTAGTACATGATTCAACCAATTCATGCTATAGATAATTAAGAACTCTCGAGTACGATGTCATGACTTAAGGATAAGTTTGTATTTGAGGGGATGTTACAAGGAACATAATTTGCAAGAGATAGATCTTTTATACAAACAAGGTATTTAGTTTGTGAGGGGCTTAGTACTTTTCTATAAAGCAAAAAGATAGGGAACTCTATTTACATCACAATGGGGACGATTATATGTGATGCCCCATTTGTGATAGCTGTTAATTATAGAACCTATAGGAATTAGTTACTCTAAGGATGCAAAATGTAACACTCAGAGGTGACAAGTTTTTAGTCTTTGGAGGTTGAGTAAAGCCAACAACACAATCTATTTTATTTATTATTAGTTTTGATTGAAATTGCTTTGGGAAAAAGTTTGACATTGCTTAGAATTGGAATAGAAGTGGGTTGCCAAGGCTATAAGTATGAGACTAAGTTCTCAATTTCAATTTGCACTAGTTGGAAACACTTTATGCTTATATTTGACTTTTCTTTCTTCCTCTGTACTCTTTTCTTTGAGTGTTGTAAGGTGTAGTTCATATATTCACTTTGGAGAAGTCTAGGTGTACTAGATTGTGGATGTTTGAGACAGAAGTTTATGTGCTATAACAATTTTCATATAGTCATATTCTTTGGTTGTCGTTTGGCAACGGTTGTGGTTTTTTCTCTTGTTTTAGAGTTTTCCATGTTAAATTCTTATGTTGTGATTGTGTTTCTATTTCATTTCTTTGTTTAGGGCTATTCTCAAGGACGGGAAGTGGCATTTTTCCCCAACAAGTGATATCAAAGCTTTGGTTCAATGGGATTTGTTTTTAATATGCTCTATGGTTGCAGCTTAGTTTTATCTTCCATATCAGAAGATAATTTCTCCTTAGTGTTTAAGGATCATCCTTGGTTGCTGTCACTGGAAAGCAGTGTAATACTGTGAGAGTGCAATTTGGAAAGGTTTTGGCTAAGGAAAGACTTGGTATTCAAGCATGTCCATTATAACCCACCCCTCTTTCTTGGGAACCCTCCTGGTGCACTATTTACAATTGATTTACATTATTCTAGTATGCGGTTGCAACAATGTCAAGTTTTTCAAGTGCTGTGAAGTATGACATAGAGAAATTTGATTAAAGAACCAGGTTTAGCTTGTGGCAGATACAAGTCAAGGATGTGTTGATACAATCAGGTTTGCACAAGGCATTGAAAGAAAAGATCGCTGATATGGATGATGAAAAATAGGAGGAACTGGATTTGAGAGCAGTAAGTTCAATTCGTCTGTGTTTGGCTAAGAATGTTCTTGCAAATGTTCAGGGAATATTGACAGCCAAGGAACTTTGGGAGAAACTCAAAAGATTATACCAGGCAAAGGCATCTCAAATTAGTTATTATTGAAGGAGCAATTTCATAATCTACGCATGGATGAATGAAAGTCTCTGACCATCTTAGTGTTATCAATGGTATTGTCTCTAAATTAGAGGCTATTGGAGTGAAGATTGATGATGAAGATAAGGAACTAAGACTTATATTGTCTCTTTCATCTTCTTATGGGCATATCAAACCTGTAATGATGTATGGGAAGGAAACTCTAAATTTTGAAGGACTTGCTAGTAAGGTCATTATTGAAGAAAGAAAAAGGATAATGAGTGTAGCACTTCATCGAATCCAGTGTTGGTAGCTAGAAATGACACTTATGGGAAAAGAAATCGTGGAAGGAGTGTGACATGCTGGAAATACGAAATGCTTGGGCATGTAAAGAAAAATTGTCCAAGTGGCAGGGTGTTGGAAAAAGACTCTCAATCTGATGCTTACAATGTTGCTCTCCTAGTAGGAGAGGATGATGTTTATTAGAAGGTAAGAAGTGTATCCTCATGGCATTATCGTGCTACCATGGAAGAGGATAAGTTGTTGCTAGTGGATCCACAATTAGACATGGGCATTAGTTGGCATTGAGATGCAGGGTGTGTGGTGGGGTTATGTCAATGGCTGAAGATCTTCCAGGAAAAGCCAACATGGAAGTTGCACAATAACTTTTCAGTAGTTTTGACATGTGCTTAGGTGAATGCTTGGAGTATGTGAATACTTATATTGTAGGTTTTGATAATGCCAAAATGCAAATGACAAAAAGATGGAAGCATAATAGAATGGAGTTTCTTGAAGATGAACAAGCAAAATGATCAAGTCAAATGGTTAGAATAATTAGGACTTAGATCAATTTGTTAAAAAGTTTTTATTTAATAAGTTTATTTGGCCTTGTTAAGTTAATTAAAGTTTCTTTTAACTAAGATCTTTTTTGGAAAATCTAACATGGATTTGAGTCGAAGGAAAATTTGATTTGGACTGATTCAACTCTTAGTAATGGAAAATGTTTTGATTTGTGAAAATATGATTATGATATTAAAGGAAATGTTTGGATGATGTTTAAAATGATTTTAGAATAAAAGAATTACTTAAAGTGTATGAAAACTTTGATTTTTCAATTTCTAGAATCATTGTAATCGATTACCATGTCGTTCATGTGCCCATAATTCAAAATTTCATCATTGTAATCGATTACACATAGCATGTAATCGATTACCAGCCACTTGGCCATTGCCAATTTTCAAAATTTGAACTATGTAATCGATTACCAAGCCAAAAAATTTGCAAATGAGTGTATTTTGAAGAGACGCATATTTTGGGATTAATCACCAATAGTCTACATGAATTTTTGTCTATAAATACCTATCTTTTAACACTTTCACAAGAAGAAAAAATATTGCAAAGATCATTTTAATAATCATTCTCATTCATCAATCATTTTGATCATTACTTGGCCAAATACTCTTATTCTTGAGAAAACCTTCTAATGCTTCAAATTGTAATAACTCCTCTAGTCAGAGAGTGAATTATTATAGTATTCTTTTATTTAAGTTTGTGTACAATGATGAGGCATCCCTTCTTAGAACAAGAGCGTGGTATCTCTTGGTTCTTGAGATACTCAAACACAAGGGTAAGAGATCCCACGGTGTAAGAGTGCTAATTGGCAGTAAAGATATTAGAGTTAGTGGAACTCTCAAGCGGGTTACTTGGCAAAACTAAATGTAGGCCACAAGAAGTGACCAAACCAGTATAAACTGAGTTTGCATTCTCTCTTCCCTTATCTCTCAAAGTTTATTACACGTTTGATTTTCAATATCTTGTTCATATATATATTTAGATCCTTATATCTCTTGCATTCTCATATATTAAATTAAGTTTTCAAGTCAATTTCTTATATCATATTGAAAATTAAATTAGAGTGTGAAATTTAAGAAAAAAGTTTGTGAACTCAATTCACCGCCCCTCTTGAGTTCATTGAGGCCACTTTAATTAGAGTAGTCTAATTCCAAGTGAGCATATTTTTTATAGTGGAGTATGATAGTTCTTTGAACTATGATTATCAGTATAGACAATGATAACAAGGGGTTGTCAGTGTTGACAACGGAAGCTGAAACTGTGTTTGTTTCAATCAAGGTGAAGATTTTTATTTTTGATTGAAATTGGTGTGGGAAAAAGTTTGACATTGCTTAGGATTGGAATAGAATAGGATTGTCAAGGCTATAATATGAGCCCAAGTTCTCCATTTCAATTTGCACCAGTCAGAAACACTTTAAGCTTGTATATGACTTTTCTTTCTTCCTCTGTACTCTTTTCTTTGAGTGTTATGAGGTGTACTTCAGATATTCATTTTGGAGAAATATGGGTGTATTAGGGGTGTCAGCGTTTGAGAGAGAAGTTCATGTATTGTAATAATTTTCATATAGTAATATTCTCTGGTTGTTGTTTAGCAGCAGCCATGATTTTTCGCCTATTTTGGAGTTATCCATTTTAAATTATTATTTTGTGGTTATGTTCCTATTTCAATTCTTTGTTTAGAGTGGTTCTCAAGAAAGGGAAGCTGAATTTTTCCCAACATTTACTTACATGTGATTTATCCATTATTACTTGAGCATGACATTATTTATTGATTTTTATGTTTTTAATTGGCAGATTTGCTTCAATGCATATCTTTTTCAAGTAGTTGACTATTTCCTTTATGATATGGTTATGAATAATAATTTATCTCATCTACTGTTGTGATTTATCATGTGTCATTTTTCTGCTAAATGTTTTAATAATTTTATTTGTGAATTTATTATGTGATTTGCATACTGTTGCACTCTGCTTCATTTTTATGGATTTTTGGGAAGTCATGGGATTCCCCTAAAAGCATTATCCTACTATATGACTTCTCTCACCCTATTTTTCTTGGTGTTTTGAGATATCAAGAATCACGATGGTGGTGGAAATAAAAGTCGTACAAGTGTTAGCACCACAACCCTTAAGAAAGCTATTATATCATATTTTGAATGACAACAAAGCAAATTTTGTTAAAACTTTTTGAAGAAGATACTAAAAGTTTGCTTGAGTTTCTGAAGCGCTTAAGAAGATCACTCTCGTATACATATAAATTCAACTCATGATATATTTTTCACAACATTATGATTTGACATGATTAAAATTGCGTTCACAGAGGTTCAGTATGTTAAATTTGTGAATATGTGTGATTTATTTTCTGTTATGTGAACTTTTAAATTTATTCCTAGTTAGTTTATGAAGTTTTACTCATTTTCTAACCACTTCAAAGAGTAAATTTCTAAAGCTCTTTAACTTGTGCTTTTCTGTTGCCTTCAAGGGTAAACACTTGATAAACCTTCTTTAAGTTTCATAAACAAAAAAGGATTTAAAAGCACGATCCAACCCCCTTCTCATGCTACGTTTTCTCTTACAACAAGGTCACATTCTTAAGAGGAATTAGGCTATGCAATTGAGTTGTGTTCCATGGAGAATTAGATTCATGAGAAATTATGGGCCTATATCCTTTGACTTATAATTTGGGTGTCCTCATTGTAATCATGAACATGTATCTAAATAATACACATTTAAAGTAGTCAATTGTCTAAAGCTTAATTAACCTACCTATAGGATATAATTCAAAGTAGTTATTTAACTTATTCTTAAGGTATATTTGGCTGGGGAGTAAAAATGGGGGTAAATTTTTCATGGATAAGGTTCATATATAGTTTTACATGTAAGATTTACCATGAAATTGTACTCCCTTTTTTTCCTCCTAAACAAACATACCCTTAGAGTTGATAAATGAATCTAATATATGATGGGTGAATTATAGTTAAAATTAGCTAAATAAAGAAAAGAATTTTATAGCTTTCACAAAACAAATAAAAATTGCTCAAATTTTTCTTAAAGGTTAGGATGTTACGTATATAGGAGAATGACCCTCCAGTTAGATTAGCTAGTCCCCAATTTGGCAAAAGGATAAGCATAAGCCAAAGATAATAGAAAAAGGGTAGATTCATTAGATTTTTAGGCTATGGGGTATAGCATAATTAGATCAAATAAAGTATATTGTGAAAGTTATCTTATTAGAAAGATAACATGGTTCATCATCATATTGAAATGATACATGTTGAGAAAAATGTGTTTGATAACATTATGAACTCAATGATTAACATTGATCAAAACTAAACCAAAGACAACAAGAAGACAATATTAGATATCATGGAATATTGTAGATGATGAGGTTGGCTTACAAGAAATGAGAGATACATTTGTGTGTAAGCTGAAGGCAAGTCATAAATTTGGCTATGGTTTCAAGCATGACGTGTAGGTAGGTGTAAGAGTTGAAAATAATTGATAGTTACATTTCAAACTTGGGTAAATGTGTGAATATTGAATAAAGGAGGTTTTTTAACATGAAAAGTCATGATTGTGATATACTTATGGAGTGTTTGCTTGTAGTTACATTAATTATATAAATGTCTAGCCATGGTTATAAGTTATTAACTGAGTTGAGTGAATAATTTAATTATTTTTTCTTACCCACCCTTAAGGTTGGTGATGTCTTAGTGATGTGAAAAACTCTCACATTATTCATTATTAGAAATAAGTTTGTTACTGTCGGGATTATCAATGGATTTTAGTAAAAAAAATCCATTCCAAATATTTACCAGCAAAATTTCCAAGGGAAAAAAGTACCTTGGTAAAACCATGCTTCATAACTATTAGCAGAGAAAACAAATTTGCTAGTAAATTCTTGAAGGAATTTCTAAGGGATTTGTAGTGAATATCCATTGGTAATATTAGAAGAAAAAAAAATCACCCATTTTTCATTAGGAAAAGAACTTAGCGATGAATTCTTTAATATCACTAATAGATTTACTATAAAATATTTTTCAAATCTTATTCACCAGAGCAAAAAATTATCGGAAACTAAAATTTCATTATTTCATTGAAAACTAGTAGAGCTCAAATGTACATATTATTTAATTACTGAATTATTTTTCAAATCTTATTTCATTTAAAAGTATCATAAATTATAAATTTACGAGTCTCTATAAAAATCTTATTTCATTCAACAACTAATTGACCAAAGCTTGCCCTTAAATTAGGAGCTTCTAAAAAATTTTATTTTATTTAGATTTTAATTCAACAGAGTCCTCTCCTTAAATTAAGAGTCTCTAAAAATTTTAATTTTATTCAAATCTTAATTCATCAGTCTCCTCTTAAATTTGGAGTCTAAAGTATTTATTTAATTCACATATTAATTCAACATAGCCTCCCTTTAAATTAGAAGTTTCTAAAAAAATATTTTTAATTCAAATCATAATGAGGTGACCATCAAGACACCAACCAGAGCCTCACATTATCAAGGAAAAATTGATCAACAATGAGATAGATGAAACATTTCACGCTCCAAGGTTCTAAAAGTCAAATATTAAGTGAAAATATGTAGGTAATATTTTTCATAAAATTAAAAATATTTTAATATTATCAAGAGATTTTTCTTTGAAAATATTTTTTTTCTTTTTTTAGTAATCTTATTGAGGAAATAACTTTGACATGAAAAAAATAAAATAAGAAACGTTTCCAAGAGATTTTTCCCTAATTAATACCTCAAATAAGAGTCACTGAGAGGACTCCAAAAAATACAATGCATGATATAAATGCTATATAATGCGAGTTTTCACATACTTCTTAGGTTCAAAAGGTTTTTCAAATAACAGAAATGATATTCAGCTAATGGTTGAGTGAATATATTAAAAATTTGGTCTTCTGTAGTCACAAACTTTAGTTCAATATCATCTTTCTGTACTTGGATCTAGAGTGTTGAATAGGATTTATAGCAAGGTTTATAGCACTATAGTTATCACAAAATATAGGGATTTTGGTATACCTTAAGTGATAATCTTTGAGTTGGTTTTTGATCTAAAGCATTTGAGTTCAACAATTAGCAGCAGTCATATATTCATCTTCTATAGTTGAAAGAGCAATTGTATTTTGCTTCTTACATGACCAAGTAATTAGGCAATCTCTAAATAAACAACAACAATCACTAGTGCTCTTTTTATCCATTCTATCTTTGGCAAAATTAGCATCACAATATCCTACAATTTCACTATAAGTACCTTTCTCATACCAAAGGCCAAGATATGTAGTACCTACAATATATCTCATAATCCTTTTAGTAGCATTTAAGTGTGACTTGTAACACCTAAAAAATTATTTAAAAATTAATTTGGACTTTATTAGCCATAATTTTAAAAATTTGACAGACACAATAATGATGAGGACAGTCTAAGAGATCTATAAAAAAAAATGTGAATAGTAACTTATGGGCCCATCGGGACAGTCGAAACCATATTATTAGGGCGGGGAGATGCCTGAAACTGAGAAATTATAGGATTAAGATTAGACATAGGTAGGAATAAAGATTTTATACCTAGAATTAATTTTCGGGCAATGTCCAATTACCCTGGTATGGTGTTTTACCTGTTCAGTAAAATTTCGGTGTGTGATTTCTAATACCGAAAGATAGTTTAATATTTATAAAAGGATAATGTCTATCCATTGAAATAAAATGAATGGCTAAGTTTCAATCTTGAATAACAAGATCAAATCCTAGCCATCCATATTTTTTTTACTTAGAAAGAAACTACACTTTTTTTTAACCTAAATACTACATTTATGACAAGATAACTACAAAAACCACCAAACTTGACCAAATCATCTCATCATTCTCAACCATAATAGAAAGAAGAACCAGCCTCCATTGTTGCCTTTCTTAAGAGCTTCCATCTTCATTCAAACCTCCATAGGACTAGTCCAAAGTTACTAAAAGCTCAAACTTCATTTATTAAACTTATTTTACTCATCAATACCTACAAAACTAACCAATTAGAATTTGAAATTCATCAACCTTATCTACTTTGCGAGCTCATAATCTACTATAAAAAGACAGGTTTGGTGTGGTTTGGAAAGCTTTGAAGTGTAGGAAATCATTCTTGGATCATCCTTTGTAGCAAACATCCTCAAATCCACCAAAGTAGGGCTTTTGAGCCTTTTTTAATTCAAACATGTTTGTATACTTTGCTTACTTATTTGGTTTAATGTTTTCTATTTTATTAATTGATATTATATAGATATTGATGTATTAATTTTGGTGGAGTGTTTAAATGATGATAGAAAACCCTTTTTGTCAAAAGAAGTTTTTAGCTAATTGCTGGATTTTCGATTTTGTCCTAGGAAATAGCTAATCACAAACTTTTTGATGTATTTGTAGATGTTTCCATAAGCTTTAAAAATTATATGTTTAACCTAACATCCTAATGAAACTCTAAGAATTTTCGTGACGTATGATAAAGACTCTAACTACTTTAAAAAATCATGAATTGAAACTATACCTGTGCTGCCTGAATTCCTGGACTTGAAACTGTGAATTTTGCTAATTTTGTTACCATAGCAAATGATTGATTTTTCCTTTGAAATTTTTATAGAGTGGTGTTGAAAACATCTTAAGGTTCAAATTTATTTTTATTTTAATTGATTTGGTCATTTGCTAAGGTTTTAAAATTATGAAATTCTCGCTGAGCTGAGATTAGGTGGCCTCTGACCACCAAATTTGTAGAATTTTGTTAGTATAGCTAGAGAACGCTTTTTGTTTTGAGATTTTTATAAGATCTTATGGATACATTGAAGTGTCATGGGGAATTTTTGTGGCCCAGTAATTGGTTATTTGATATGCAAAATAAATCTTGCTAGGTAAGTGTAAAATCTGACAATGTACTGGAATTGTAATAATGCCTTGAATTGATGATATAATGACTTTTGATTCAAGTATGATGTGTATGAATGCATGTTATATGATTTAAAGATTGACTTATGAGGAATAAATATTGTATATGTACTTGAAGCTTTATGAAATTCAAAAATTTATACTAATGCATATAGTAATGTGATGCTTATATATGTAACCTTAAGGAAGATTTACATTCTAAGTGATGAATGAAATCCTC
Source organism: Dalbergia cultrata (assembly GCA_031216105.1). Taxonomy (NCBI): domain Eukaryota; kingdom Viridiplantae; phylum Streptophyta; class Magnoliopsida; order Fabales; family Fabaceae; genus Dalbergia; species Dalbergia cultrata. Next base: position 51,982,863 of record CM062346.1, read on the forward strand.
TTTAGTATGTTAAGGCCCGAAAAGATCCTTATTAGTATGTTAAGAGCACGAAAATATCCCTTTTAGTATGTTAAGGATAAGGAAATATCCCCTTTAGTATATTAAGGGCACGGAAAAATCCCCTTTATTATGTCAAGAGCATAGGAAAATAGAGATGATGTATATGAGATCCCCTTTGATCTTTCGAGGGCACGTATAGGTGAGAATGATTCACTATGATGTTGAGTGGTATAACATGTGTATATTAAATGATTGAATAATAAAAGAGACCCACTTCGAAAAAATATTTTTTTTTTAACTTTAAAATGAACCTTTCATATATGTTGCATGCTCACATTTTTTTTAATAAATGGAAGTGGGTGAAATGATGATGATGATTGTTGTGTATTTGGGCTGAAACCCTACTGAGAATTGTATAATTCTCACTCCTATATATTTGTGTTTCCGTGTCATCTCGAGGTTGATCCAGCGAACTATGGAGCTTCTTTACAAAAGAAATCAGATTTGCCGTAGTTTAGTCCTGAGGCTTATATCGGTTTTACGTAGTTGTAGATATATTTATGTAATTATAAATGAGAATAGATGTATATTAAAGCTCATAGAAGAGCTTCCTTTTGTACTTGACTTTGTATTCAATAAATATGTTATCTCTTTGTTATATATTTTAATAGAATCACAAATTAGTTACTTCACGAATTGGTCAATCTTGCTATAGATAATTAGGAAAAGTCTGCTAATTTATAAGTAACAACTCTTAATTATAATGTCATAACTTAAGAATGATGTTATTCTTGGGAGGGTGTTACATGACTACTTTAGATTAAACTGAAATTTAGCACAAATTCCTAGACTTAATTGGATGTCAAGTCTACTTCTAGGTGGTTCAGACCATTTCATGTGACTCACGTCTCACCATTTGGAGCAAGTGAAGTCATACATCCCACCAAAGGCATTTTCAAGGTGAATGGTCAACGCTTGAAGCCATACATTGATGGAGACTTGGATAGACTCAATGCTTCAAGCAACAACCTCTTAGATCCTACTTGATTGATACATCAATGTCCAACTTAGGGACACTAAACCAAAGTGCTCTTGGGAGACAACCCAAGTTCTTTCTACATTTTTACACATCTTGTCCTTTTTTTTTTTTTTTGCATTTGAATTCATTTCATTTCATTTTACATTTTATTATGTTGTCTTAATTTGATCCAATTAACTTTCCTTGAGTGTGTTATGTAATTGTGATTTAGAATTTAGAGTTTTTGAGTAGCTGGAACAGGATGCAAAGGCTAGAAATTTTCTGCATAATTCTGCAAAAAACTCATGCTACAGCATGGAAACTCATGCTACAGTGTGGGTCATAGGCCACCAGACAGTATGCTGCAGCATGGCACCTCATGCTACAGCATAGAGGTCCCTGAAAATGAATCTGGTGTGAGACAGTATGCTCCAACATAGCTCCCCATGCTCCAGCATGACCAAGTATATCTTATTGTTCTAAAAAAAAAAAATTTGCCATGCTATAGCATGGTGATCCACGCTCCAGCATGGCTTTTGCAATGTTCAGCATGCAACAGCGTGGTATGTCATGCTCCAACGTAACTTATGCAAGAGTTCCACACTATAGCATGGTGATCCATGCTCTAGCATGGCTTTTGCAAGAGTTCCAGCATGCAACAACATGTTATGTCATGCTCCAACATGACCCGAAAAAAAAAAAAAAGGAGAGTCACACTACGTAGCGCAAATGCTGGCTCCAAGTCAAGCTACTCAACCCTAACTTGATTTACATTGTATCAGTATCCCCACTCCAGCAGCGTGAATAACTCTCTCATTTTTGCTTAAACACTCAACTCTCTCTCCCTTGCAGTAGTGTAAATGTCTATCTCTCTCTCTTTTGTTTCTTATTTTTTTTCTCTCAACTTAAACCTCTCTTCAAGCTTAATCACAGCCTTCAATCTGCAGCACTCCTCCACTACCTTCATCTTCAACCTTCTCTTTCCACCACATTCTCTTGCTCTCACCAACTACCTCCAAACTACAAACCCACTACAACACAAACTGCCACCACCCTCCAAACAGCGCCCCAAGCCACCATTCTATTCTTCTCTTCTTCTCATTTCTCCATAAATACCCATAAACTGAAACCCCACACCACACCCATTCTTTTATCCTTTCAAAAATTTTCCAAACCCTAAGCGCGAATTCAGAGAGAGTTATGGATTTGGGGTTTGAGTTTTGTTCAATTGATTGAGGGGGTTTTTATAACACCCTAAGTCTTAACCTAATACTACTAGTATGTATTTAGGCTAATCCTTAGAACATTACCTCTTAGTCTCATTCTTTACTTGAAATACTTAGCGGAAATATGGGTAAAATTTTTCTTTTTGGAATTAAAACCAAAGTGAGAGCCACGGATGATTCTTTGAATGAGAATTCATACAAGTCAGATGAGCAAATCATAATAAAACACATAAATAACATGGATACATCAACTGATTATATATATAGATGTTGTGCCTACCAAAAGGCAGGACTATTCGGTACATAGAAGAACAAAATACAACTGAAAAGCAAATACAAGGAAATCATAAAAGCAACACCCATACCCATGTGCACCTAGAGTAGAAAACCTCATATACAAAAGAAGGTTTGTCCTCAACTATGTGGCGTGTGTGCACTAGCTACTACCCATCCTATGCACCTACTCCTGCTGGTCCGAGTATTGAGGGGTGGAATCGATCCACTGGCGGATCTCGGTGGGAGTAGTCGTGTGGATCATCGGAGCATGTCCACCGCGGCGAGGGCACATGGATGGCCTACGAGCCAACCTCGGCTGAACCACCATCTCCTCACTCCCGGCTCTCGTCTGTGGGGGAGTGGGCTGGAGCTCCAACTGTACATGTGCGAGGGCGGGTCCTCTGATGGATCCGTCTCCGAATACTGAGTCCGGGGCACGTACTCCGGGTAGTCACGTACGGCTAACGCCTCGGGCTGCATGCGGAGGATCTGCTCGTCGCGTGGTCTAGCTCGCTCGAAAATTGTGTTATGATGGTAGAGGGCAGTCGGGGTGAAGCGGTAGCTCTGTACTGGGTGCGCAAAGGGTCGTCCCATAAACATGAACACTCTAACTGTGCAGTGACCCTCAAAATGGTATGACTAGAGTGCTGGGTCATGGTGCAGCTCCCACGTCGGGGTGTCGATGAAGAGTACGAAAGTCGCCATTTGAAGATGTGACGGAAGAGGGAATGAGAATCTCCTAAAAGAATTCTCAGTAAGGCAATCCCTAACTAAGTGACATCATCACATCCTCAGGAACCTTGGGTTTTATTTCTAAAAAGGTGCGCATGCAGGTAAACTTCTTTTAAGTTAGTTTTCTAAAGTAATAATTATCCAAGGTCCATCATATTTTACGATGCGTCTTATGACTAAGCATGGAATACACTAATGACATGAATGCATCATAAGGACAAGCTAATCAACAAAGTCACAGAAATGTTATAATAGTGGCATAAGTTGACAGGTATAAATCTCATAATAACTTCCTTGGTTTTTCATAGCATATGTGACATTTCAACTTTTAACTTTATCTCATGGGGCCACCCTAAAACATCTCTAGGTTATGAACTCATACCTTAACTAGTTGTCACCGGTTCTTACTTATCCTATGATAAGCGTAACATACATAATCCCGATTTAAAATACGGGCTAGGGGGCAAATTAAGGATCACCTCTTAGGGTCATTTCCTCTTTGAAATGCTCTACTAGCAACTAGTGCATAGTAGTATTGTCCGCTTTGGCAAGCTCTATGTCAATACCCTCACGGATTTGTTTTCTTGGGGGTGCTCGGCTAAACCAGTGTCACACAAGAAGGCGTCTTAGTGTTATGTCACATTTAAGTTCTCATGATTTTCAAAAAGATCTTTCTCTAGGTTCCTCAAATTTGATGGAAATTCGGCAACATGACGGCTGTAGACCAAATTTCCTCAAATTTGCTTATGCCATGAAAACATATAGATCATACAAACATATCTTATGAGGTATAGCATATCATCATATAAAACTTCTTCATAGCACATATCAAACTTATCATAGATAAAGCTCATGTATCATGTATCATATAAGCATTATAAAACTCAAGACTTTTTAATGTCTTATGCATTGACCCTTAAGGTCCTTAACTCACGTTCTAAGTTATTAATCATCAAACCTAATCTCTTGGGTACCTATGAGGTTATAACTAAGTATTTCTCACCTCACACTATGATCAAGAATATCTCTAAACCTCAAGGATGCAGAATTTATAATCCTAACTTTACGGGTACCTAGGAGTCACAACAGTGACCCTTTCTAAGTCCGGTTTGCTCCTAAGGCTTCAAGATCAAGTCCTAAACCATTTATGAGGCATTCCTACACATTTAAACTAATTTAAAAACATGATTAGCATTAGTAAACCTTGCTGGACAGAATCCAGAAAATTCAAACATTAAAGGATCTAGAACTCTCAAATTAATTCTTTTCTAGCTCTTATCTTTCATATATGAGCTTTACCATTAATTATACTCAAATTGAAGCATATTATCATCATTAACACAGCTCATACAGTGGCAAAATAATGGCAAGGCAGAACCAAAACAAACACTCTCCATAAAGGCATAAAACACAATTTCTAAAGCACATAAAATACTAGTTTCTCTTGGAACCTTTTTAAAACTTTCAAAACTCATTTATAAACATTTTTAACATCTAAAATCATAAGAATATTCAAGAGGGCAGTGACTAATTCATCTTTGTTTCAAGAGGTCCTAAATTCATAAAACTTAGTTCTACATATTCCTTGTACTCATAAAAGCTTAGAAAAAGTATGAAACATAGTTTTCAATATTTGGAAACATCAAAACTTCTTAGGGCCGAAATATGAACCAAAGGAAATAAATATTTGTAGACCTTTGTTTAAGACAACCATGGGCAAGTCTTTGAGCTCTAGGTTCATTAAAATGATGGCATAAAGATAAACATGCTTATGCACTTGTTTTAGCTTTCATTAGAAAGTAAAGTGAGAGCATAAAATAAATATGAGATGCATCATATTATTATCTTTGATATTTAGGTGAGAACTTGAAATGTAAACATGATGATGCATAGCTTGAAATATAAACATGATAATGCAAGTTCCTTTATTATCTTGGTACTTAGTGATAGCAAGGAAAATAAACATGATGTGCAAGGCATAAAAGTAAACATGATGCAAGGTTCATTTTATGGTTAGCTAGAGCTCATTCAAGACTTTAACAAGATAACAACCCAACACATATCTCATTACAAAGAGAGTTTTAGAGTTCTTAAACCAAGTTCTCAAAAGAACTATAAGGTTCTTGAATGACATCATCAAGCTCAAGTAAACAACTTCCAAAACAAAATCAAACAAAATCTCAAGGATCAAAATACCAAAACCAAAAACCTTACAAAAGAAAAAGAAAGTGAAACTAAGTCAAGTTCTTTATTAAATACCCAAAACCCCTATCTAGAGAAAGATCTCTAGAACGGGTCGGCCAACTTTAAGGTTGACAAGGGTAGGCTTGGGCTTTTAGAAATCCTTAGATTAATTTTCGTAAGTTGAAAAACCATGTGAGCTAGATATCATATAGATGAAGTTATAAGAAAAGGAAAACTCAAGCTTTAGAGGTTTCTTTGAGATGAACACAAGGTCATCATCTAGAAACTCTCATCATCAAGCTATCATACTCATATTCAAGGCCAAGAGGCCGAAATGAAAAGGAAAAGAAGAACAAGGGAAAGTTTAAAAAAAATCCAAGAGGAAACTAGAGAAGAACACATTCTTGAGCAAAACAAGTTTGAAAAGCAAATCCCTACCTAAAGTGAAGACACAAAGCTTGAACTTTTGAAAAGAAAAACAAGATGATGAGCTCCTCCTTGGGGCTTGATGGTTTCGGCCAAGAGGAAACAAGAAGGTTGGAGTTGTGTTTCAAGTGAGGTTGTGTTTGAGGTGTGATGTTTGAGAGGTTTGATGATGGTTCAAGGCTATGGGGTGGTGTTTCAAGGTTGAAAGATGATGAAGAGATGAAGAAGATGAAGATGGAAAGAAAGGAAGAACTCTCTTGAAACTTGAGAGAAAAAGAAAAGAACTAGCAAGACAACTCTAAAATTCTAAACTTAGCAAATGCTTCAAAGTGCAACTAAGCTATCACAAGTATCCTATTTATAGAAAAACAAAACAATGAAGCTCACCAAGGGGAGGGAGTGGCCGTGGCTTTTGAGGGTAAAGAGGGAGAGAAAAATATCTCTTACACAAGGTCATTCAAGCATGGTTTGAAGTATGGAAGCTATGCTACAAAGTATGGCTTGATGTGAATTAATTTCCTATCAATTTTTGATGAAATTAGGCTTCTAGAACCTTAACATGGCTGGAAATTTTCCAGCCACAAATAAATGGGAAAAATGGGTTGTTTTAATTATTTATTCATGTGGAAATTCAAGCTTGATTGAAAGTTATGACAAGGTATAGTGTATATGACTTGAGGTATGGCCTTGGAGTGTTGAAAAATTGAACATGTGATGCATATGGCGGGCATGGAGCTTCGGCCAAACCAGACAGCATGGAGGGAGAGAGGTTTTGATCATCAAATTGTGTGTTAATGATAGGTTTAAGTGTGTATTAGCTTAGGTACAAGGTTAGGAATAATTAAGCTTAAGTTTAGGTGATTAAGAATGTGATTTAAGGATTTTATGACAAGATTAGGAGTGCTCATACATCATTAGAGAATTAAAAACTCATTTATGAATAAACAATGTGTAACACAATTCCATGATTTAAGGAATTGGAAAGAGAAAATACTATTCAAGATTCCATGACTAGGAGTCTTGAAATTAAAATATGATTTTAAGTTGTAATTAAGCACTTTTAGGTTCTAATAAACTTTAATAAATTATTTTGACTCAAGATTAATTAAGGAAATTAATTAACCTTCGATTAGAGCCTAATATTGCTTAGGTTTGCTTAATCATGCGATTAAGCGTAAAAACACGAAATTAGGGGCAAAACCATAATTTTGCACTAATTTTGCCCGGGACCTCCGGGACCAAAACTAAAGTCATAGTCTACATAAAAACGCCTTTTAAAATCATCTGGAGAAGTTTCGGGTTCATCCGGTACTTGCAAACAGGTAAAACATCGCAGGGGCGTTTTGGTCATTTTGGCCCGAAAACTCGAAAAATGAGATTTTTGATCCCGGGAAGGTACACAAGTCATCTAATCCCCTTCCAACATTGAGTTTGCCCTTCAAGTACTACCGAATCGGCTTTCCTCGAATTCCGGGCAGAAATGACCTCAGGGGCATTTTGGTCATTTTCACTCTAACAGAAAATCGGGGCGTTACAGTTTTGTTCTTTAAGGTTGCATCTACTTGTATTCACCATTAATCATTCATCATTCATCACAACATTGGTATGTCTTAACTCTTCCTCTTATCATTTATGAAAGTTTGCATTGTTTGTTCCTCATTTTCCTAGCCATTAGAATTTGGTATGCTTAACATTTATTGATTTTGATTTTAATTTCTTATTTTGCTTGATGTTTTAATGGTTATTTGATAAAAAAAAATAAAGGAACAACATGCTACAACATGGCTATTCACGTTGCATCATAGATTAGTTTTTTTTAAAGAAAAAAATTTGCTGCTTTAAATGTTATTTCTAGACTGAGAAGGTTATAGCATTTGTTTTGCTTGCTCAAAGATTTTGATGATGTTGAGAGTATAGAATAGTTTTGGCATTGCTCTTGAGTAGTTTGCATTTTTTTAAAGGGTAAAAGCAATATCAATTAGAATTAAAGTGAATTGAAAGGCTAATATCTTGTTCTTTGATTGTGTTGAATGGGCCTCCTTTGTTCAATTACAACTTTGGTATAAAATCACTTGATATTGGAAGTTGGACTTTGTGACCTATTTGGTTGGCAGTTCAATGTTCTTACTTGTTATATTATCCCCAGGTACCCTCAATCCATGGCACCTAGAAGAAGCAACATGCAAGCTAGCCCTCCTTCTACTTCCACAGATGGCAAATTTGTCCACCTTGACTCAGAACAGTGGTACAACTCTGCCCTTCATAATAGAAAATGCATTGCTGAGAGGGGGTGAAAATCCTACCCGAAGGGCAGTTGAGCGAAAGAGACTTCTAAACAGTAATGACTGAGATTAATAGATGAGGTTGTGACTTCCTTTTCTATACTCTAGTAGTTGGTAATGTGCCCTTAGTTCGAGAATTCTATGCTATCATGCTCAAGGAGGCTAAGGACGGGGTCCCAAGTGGAAAGATCTTTTTGAGAGGGAGGTGGATTTGGCTGTCATTAGAGACAATCAATGCACATCATGAACTCCAACCCGTAGAGGATTGTGCTTACACTTCACTACTCAACAACCCTCCTAATTGGAATGAGGTTGTCCATGTTATTGGTAGAAAGGGAGCGGAGTGGACATTTTATGAAAATGACATTGAACATACCACTCTGCAAAACATCAAGAACATCCACCATTCTTATTCAGCTTAAGTGTGGGCTTTGATTATTATGTCTCACATTCGGCCATGCTTTCATGTCTACACCATCCCTAAAGAGCCTTGCCTCTTGCTATACTGCATCCTCACTCAACAGGAGGTGAATGTTGGGACTATCATTAGTGATCATATAAGGCATATCCCGAGCAGTAGAAATAGCTTGCCTTATCCTTCTTTGATTACTGCTTTGACCTAATCAACTGTTTTGGTTATCTGGCAAAATGAAGTGAAGACTCCTGTTGAGCCATTGATATCCCCTGCCTCCATCAACCTCATTATCTCCAGGGCCAGGAACAAGGTTGGAGGAGGTGCCAGCAGTAGCTTACAAAGGAGCATAACCTCTTCTAGGGGTAGAAGGCATCAAGTCTCATCGTCTTCTCAGGTTCCAAACATTGCTTCATTGATGACGAGGATAGATGAGCTTGATATGACAATGAATATGCAGTTGAACAACATCTATGAGCGGATGGATAGAGGATTCTACCACTTGGATGATATGATAAGGCATGGCAATCCAAATGCCTATCGTGACTATCCAGGCATTTTTGCTCCATTATCCTCTGACAATGAGGATGAGGATGAGTAAGATGAAGAAAATGAAGAAGAGGAGGAGGGTGATTCAGATGATGCTAAGGATGATGATGCAGAAGGTGAAGAAGAGGAGAGCCAGTCAGAAGATGATGATGATGACCCTAATGCTATGGAGGACTCAGATTGATCATACGGTGCTTTCTTTTCCTTTTCCCTCTATTTTTGGTGATCTTATTGTGCATGTGTGTGCTTGGGGACAAGCACAATTTTTAAGTTGGGGGTAAGGGACTTAGACTGTAGTTAGAGTAGGTAGTTGTTAACTTTTAACTGATATAGTTTCTTTAATTGTCGCTTTAAGTTGTCTTATTAGGGGTATTTTTTTATTAAAAAAATTGAAAAAAGAATGCTGAAAGTTATTGTTGTGGTGGTCCATTCCAATTATATCACTGGTTGTTTTGGTTGTTAGTTCTTTAGTAGCTAGGATTGACCATTTGAGTATTGAAAATCTTCTTGTGCATTATTCTTTTTGGGAAACATTGACCAAATTGCATGCATTATCATGAGTGACTTAGGGTTAGTGATCATCATATTTCATTGCCATAGTTAAATTGTGACATATATTCTTTGCACTTGACGCTCTCTACAATAGCATGAGGAGGAACTAGCCTTAAAAGTGATCTAGGCCATTTTTGGAAGCCACAAAGAGACTGTTGGCCCACCTTTTGACACCAAACCTTGTCAGCCCTTTTGAGCCTTTGGACTTGTGTTTCTTAATTGAGCCACATTACAAGCCTAGGAATCCCTTTTGTTTCATTTCCCAATTTTGAACCTAGTTTACCCTCAAGCCTAAAGCTTCTAAAGTAAAATTTAAAAGAAAAAAAAGAAGAGAAAGAATAAAGGAAAGTTAGCTTATGTTGATTGGGAATTGATTGTTACTCAGTTGAGAAATGAAAACAGGTTGTGCCAAAAAAAAATGGAATAGGGGTAGCAATAAAATAAGTTGGGGGTTACTTGGAGGTAGTGGACTAGAAGTGAAGGGTTTCCTAAGTTGAGGGTAATTAATAAGTTAAAATGACTTGTCATCATACCTCAACCTTGGCCTAACGTTACAAGCTTAACTAAAGTCCTTTTGATCTTTGGCTAGTTGTTACTTTTGTGGACGCATAAAGAGCGATTTTGCTTTGTTTGGTTTTGTCTCTTTTTAACTATTGGCATTGGCATGATGAGAATTAGTTCTGTCATTTTTTACACACACACATAGAGGTTTGATTTTCTCATAAAAAGCTTTGGACAATTAGATGGTCAATTGCTTGAATTGTGAATCTTGGTGACTTTTGAATTAACTCATGGAACAATAATGAGGTGTTTGTGGACCAACAACTTGGAAATGTTTTGAAATGTAAATATCTTCTTGATTGTGTAGTTTTATCTTAAGACTTGCTTGGGGACAAGCAAGTTCTTAAGTTGGGGGTTGTGATAACTCCCTTAGCAGTTATGTTTTCCTTTAGTTTTCTTAGAACTTTTAGTTTGTTGATAGTTAGTTTTAGTTTTCATAGGTGCCTCTTTTGCATTATTTGGTTCAAATTCTTGCATGATTACACTCATATTAACCTTGCATTCTAGTTACGTTTTCCATTGGTTTGTAGCTTTTTAAAAGAAGAATTAGGGAAGCATTTGAGCTAGAAGTGCAAAGGAGAAAGAATTGGAGCTGAAGGGATGTCAGAATTCCATGTTGGAGCATAGAAATCCATGCTGGAGCATGGGTCCTAAAACTGAAGCCACGCTATAGCATGGCTTGCTGTCAGAATTCTCATATTTTCACTTCAGTTATGCTCCAGCGTAGCCATAGCCATGCTACAGCGTGGGTGCACGAATCTAACATGTGGATGGATTGGGCCTCTATACTGATTTTGACAGCCCATGATTGGCACAAAAATCAAGGAAAATGTTCTGGAAAGGATCATACATCAAAATACCAAATTAGGAAGAAAAGGAGGCTAGAGCTTGGGAGCAAGGGTTTTGGAAATTCAAGAGCTTGGGAGAGAGACCTCTCTTGGGATTGCTCTTCAACTCTTAGTGTTTTTTCTTGTTCATGGCTTCTTCTTTCCTTTTGTCATCCATGTTATTTTCATATCATTTGTCCATGACTTGTAACTAAACCCTTTGCTAAGGGTGATTTATGGATGCTATGTGTTTGATGTTATGTTAATATGAATGAATATGTGTCTTGTTCTCATTTGATAATGAGCATTATATTCAAGTTTATTTATCTTGAATTGCTTGATACCAATTTAGGATTATAGGGGTTTTTACTAATTTGAGAAAATGAGTAAGAGCCATGCCAATGAATGCAATTCCATGAGTTGAATGACATCTAGAGATAGGCAAACATCTACTCGTAGGCCTAAGTATGCTAAGAGATTAGGTGCTTCATTCTACTTGGGTGGCGTTAGATAATCTTGAGAAAAAATTTAATGACATGATAACTCTACCATCACTTGATTGAATTTGGACAAGGCATATTGATGTTCATGTTGCATATTGTTCACACATAGTTGAAGTAAATCACCTTAGGATTTAATTTCATCAATTCTTAAATCACTTTTACATTGCTTTAGCATTTTAGCCTTCAAATTCCTTTGATATCATCTGTTTTCAATTGTTCAACTTGTTAACTAATTAAATAAAATCAGTACTTGAATTATCCCTGTGGGTACGACAACCCCTTTTTTTACTCTATTACTTGACGACCTAGTACACTTACTAGTGTCACTCTACTTTGGGAGCGATCAGGGAATGCCCTACTGAGAATTTTATAATATTCTCAACTCTATGTTTGTATGTATTTTGTATTATTCAGATCGAGCCGATGCCATTCATGTTATTTTTCCTTGACTTGCCATAATAGGTGTGGCATTATGACTTGGTACTAAATTCCCTATATGTAGTAGGTTATTCACAAGTCCACGCATACGTGTTCTTTGGTCGCTCTTTCGGTGCATCTGTGTTTACTGCTAACTTTGATCCTGCTTTTCCCTATGATGGTATACCCCTCCACTTTGCACATCTAGTTGCTTTTTATGTCCTACCTGCACCACCAACACCCCCTCTAGGAGATGCCCCCTCTTCATCTTCATCCTCAAATTCAGATCCACCAGCTGGTCTTGACACCCCTACTGGTGGTGATGACATCATGCTGATGGCAAACGGTTTTCTGTAGGAGGACTTGAGATAGTTAAGGACTCTTTCATACTTACATAGTTGTAGCTCAGTGTTAGAACTCCACCAACCTGCAGACTGATATTGTTTGATGTTTTTTAGGTCCATTTCTATGTATATGTGATTTTCTTGGGCCTTGGTATTTTGAGAAGGTTAGGATAGGTACATGATGTGTTTTTCTTTCTTTTTGAACTGAGTTCCTAGGTAGCCTTACTAGTGTAATGACTTATTATTTTCCAGTATGCTGAGTATAATCATAACTTGTTTTGCAACATATGAGCTTAATTACTTTATTTTCATTTCTCTCGACTAGTATAGATTATATAAAGTAGTGATACTCTTCTAATTACTGTGTTAATACTCGAGTAATACATGGTTGTTAGGAGGATGTTACGCATACAACATGGATATGCAAGTAATTATATAATAATAATATTTGCATACATGTAATTTGATCCTTTCTTAATTAAATAAAATCCAACTTAAAGGAAATTAACTAAAAACTGCATTCATATTCAAAAAGCATTCACTTGTATCATGAACATATACATATGGTATTCTCCTTATAAGATTGTATCCTATGATGTATCTGAATCATAAAAGCCTACCTCCATGGCTGCTGGCATACCACTTCCATGGCAGCCATGTATGCCAAGGTTAATGACTTATAAGATTGCCTCCATGGCCTTTGGTATACGGCCTCCTTAGTAGTTAGGCATACCAAGGTTAACGTCTCAAAAGACTACCTCCATGGTCACTTGGTACACTACCTCCTTGGCAGCTAAGCATACCAAGGTTAATGACTTCTCCAACACAAATCACAACTCTACAAAGACTAATCTCAAACACATAGAAGTTAACTGAATCAGTAATAAATTCAAAACGCTGAATCTTATTCCCTGTATCACATTTGTTGCTTTCATGATAACAATTTAGATGTTAAATATTATGTCCTAGAAATTGTTCATGCTATACTGTCTACTAACCTATTTGTAACATCAATAGTCATAAGTATAATATCAATTATTTAACTGCAAACCTTTAATTTTTATTTACCTATTTTATTATTTCTAAAAAGTTAGGTTCCCCATACTATATAAGCACATTAATTTTAGAAACTGTTTACAGTTAAATAATACTCATAAGACTAATACTAGTCTAGCTCTACTGAACATTCCTATACTTTAATAAGTAGTTTATAATTTAATCGTAAAAGCTACAATATAGCATTTAGTTAATTTCTATTAATTGATTGAGTCCTATCATGTTATCTAATAATGATACCCAACTAATTAACTATTTAATTAGGATACTACACTAATTGTCTAGCTAAATAATAGTATTGGATTGAGTTCTATCATGAATAATTATTGATTAAAGTTTAACCATAACTTGGACCATTGATATTGTATTGGTTGTTATTCATATAATAAATAATAAGTATATATTAATCTATTTGTATAACTAAGTTGTTAATGAGTCTCCATCAACTAGTTGGATTTTATCATGCTAAGCATTAACAATTCTTAATTTTAATTGAGCACAATGCTAGTTGTTTAATTGAGTTTTGACATTAGGCTGGGCTCTATTTATAATTAAAATTTACATTATATTTGTTCTTGCTATTCTAACTGTTATTTATATGGTAACTATCAACTAGTTGTGAACTATTTTATCCCCTTAACTGTTTTATGGTAACTAGTTGGGTCATATTGTGCTGAATAGATAATAATAATATTTGCCAATATTCATATAAATTGCTCTACAATGTCTTGCCTACTGTTCATATATGATAATTAAATAATACTTCTAGTTCTGAAATCATGATGACTGTCAATCTATTTTCAAATTAGAAGATTCATATCATGCCAAATAAAATCACATATTGCTAAAATATAACATAACTTCAACTAAAGACACTTTGCAACAACCATGCAACGAACAATGGTCTCGTGAGTTTTTCAAAATATGATTTTCCATGATAATAATGATGATAATCATTTTTTAAAATACTTTTAATGGCTAAAATATAGTCATATATAGGCAACTACCCATTCACTGTGCGTGGCCGGGAATGCTTGACCAATGTCTACGTGATCCTAGGATCTTGGAATGACATTTCTAACTTTCAAAGAGTACATAGAAACCATAAACAACTAATAAACTTACTAAGAATTGTATTTTGGAATGATAGGGAGGAAGAGTATTGTGAGAAAACAATGCCTGATAGCGTCCTAACTCATAAACTTGATAGAAAGAGAAAGGAAACTACCTCGAATCCATGAAAATCACTTACCGAAAGCGTGGGAGGAGGAAGAACAAAAGAAAAACACGAGAGAGGGATATATATAGGGAGTGTTGGCGGTGGCTACAATGTGTTTCCCAAGCCTATGGATGAATTTATATAGTGTAGGGGCATTTTAATGAAACCACATTGTTTTGACGTGTATTGGTATCGAGGTCATCGTTATAACGGTCAACAAGGAAAACAACCAGCGCACATCAACATGTGATTATTATAGTGGTCCATGACCACTATAGCAGTCTCCTACAACTAAAACACTATCTAGTCCAATTGCCTGACCACTATAGCGGTATATGACCACTATAGTGGTTCCTCCCATGGCCTTTGCCGCTATAGCGGTCTTAGGAGTTTTGGTTCTGCATTTTTTGATATTTTTCAAGCGTTTGAGTCCTTGCATTGTTAGCAACATAAATGGAGTGCTGGGGGACCCAAAGGCTGTATTAGACCTATCTAGGGACATATGCATATGAGATATCATAATTGTTTATTGTTAAAAAGAAATGAAAAAAGATAAAAATACTTTGTTGCATTAGATGAGTCTGAGACTCCTTCTTAGCAACTCTCTTGCAACTTGTGTTGATCTCTTGATCTCACTCGTGAATCTCAATGATCAGTCAATTTTATTTTTTTTGGTTCCATGCGTTAGCCAATGGTAGTAATTTTTTTAGTCATTTAATCATGTGTGAGCTTTTCGTTTGAGTCAAGTCTTGTAATTATTATTGGTGGTAGTAGGCCACTAAAAGGTTAAAATGGGCATAGAATGAAGTGAACTCAATTAAACACATATATGAAATGGTTTGGACCACTTGTTAGACTGAGTATGTAATATTGTATACGGTTCATTTTGAATTGGATCAGTTCCTGGAATGCCAACTGCAAATCAAACTAATTCATAGGAAAACTACAGTTGAAATTCAAAATCATCCAAAATTTTACGGTTTTGATCGGTTTTGGATTGGAATGGGTTGGATGAGTGGTTTAGATTGGATTGGATTGGATCTAAACACCTTCAATTACATCCATTCCCAAAGAGCTTGCATTTGCCTTATATTTTGTTTGATCTGACTCGTAAACCCTGTACTCAACACTCCATCATATGCTATACTTTTTAACTACAAGTAGCATAGATCTTTATTCGGGGAGTGTTGCCATTTTTGCAAAGGCTGCTCTTGAGATAATTGTGCAATGTCCCTACTATCCACGATGCCCTGAACCCAGCCTCCATAGTCACCATGCTTCCATATTAGAGCTTAGATGTTTATATAAGCTCTTGTGTATGCAAATACTCAAACAGCTAGATATATTTGTGTTGGTAAATACGGCTAGCAACTACCCAAAAATGGCATGGCAATCTGAACATAATACATTTAACTGTTATTTATTTTCTATTTAACATAAAACAGTTAGTCATCCCAAGTTTAAAATTCAATTTTTAATTAAATTTGGTCTATAACTTTTCACTATTAACCCAAATATTATTGACTAATCCGATAAAATTTGGCATAGTTTCTTGGTTGTTATTGACTATACATCATAATCTTCTCTTAATTATGCTGATGGGGATATATAAAGATTGACAATAAAACATGACATTACTGAATTATTATTTAAATAAGCTAGGAACAAGAAAAGATTTTATCGCGGACAAATAATATTGCATTTGAGAAATGGAATGGAAAAACATATAAAGATATCCCTAATGATATGTTTAGACGAGAGAAAAAAAAATATGAAAAGTTAAAAATAAGGAAGAAAATAAAGGAAAGAAGATATTTTTACTTTGGTTGGGGAGAAAATAAAAAAAATACAATCATGCTAAATGATTTTTATTCTCACATTATAGTTTAATAAAATAAAATTATGCATTAGTTGAATTTTATATTTCCAATTTACTTATTTTAAATTAAAATAATTAATTAAAATATTTTACTATAAGTATTAAAAATATGTATTATTATTTATTCTCTCTTTTGGAGATTGGATACGATAAAGATGGCAAAAAAGACAAAGGATACTGGTAAATATAAATTATATTGATAAACAGAAAATGAAGGGGACCGACTTATGATTAAATGCTAAAAGGAATAAATAATTTCATTGTTCTTTTGTTCTTTTTTTCCCATTAACGTACTAGGTACTAATTAATATTCCAAATTTGATTAAATTTATTTTCTCTAACTTATGTAATTCCATTTATTTTTTGCTCTAAAACATATGGAATAAAGCTTGGTCTTAACAGTTACAATGCTGGAGTGGGACCTTCCTTTTTGCTTTGTTGGGTGACAATGCTTGAAGTACTACTCAAATGAAATCCTTCTGGTGTAGAATTAGTTTGCTTCTGAAAAAATGATGGTTGCTTCTTGCTTATCTATTAAGCCTAGACTGACAAAAACACTAATCATTAGTGGTCACTTAGTACTAAATTTTTTTATTTTTGTCCATGTAGTTTAGCTTTCCATAGAAAATCAATTGTTGTCCTAATAAGTTATATCGGTATAGTTTCTTTGTGGTTTCACTGTCTTCCAATTCTCAAAGGAGCATTTGTACTTTGTTGTCCATATTGGCCTTCCAGTGAAATACCACTATTTTTTTACCCTCTTTGATTGATCTTTTGAAAAGTATTTGACGGACAGCATGGCAATTTGACACATCTGAGACTGTTAGACAGTGTAACAGCAGAACATAGAGGAAGACAGATAATATGGTCATGAGTATGACGCAGAATCATCATTCATTTTGCATCATAGACATTTTGCGTTGTCATTGTCCAGTAAAAGTAGCTAGCGGAAAATACAAAGGAATCCCGGCTGGCAAAAAAACAAAAAATGCTTCTTCGCAGGACGGAGTTAGGAATAGTGAATAAGAAACTTCAGTAAACATCTGAGCAATGCTTGTTTCCATGTACACAGTACGGGAAGAGCACCTTAACAGTGCTTTGTTAACTTCCATCCTGTCTTCTAAGGACCCTGCATAAAATTGTAACATAAATCATGAACACTTTTTGCGCCTTCAATGAACGGTTGAACCTTAGCAAATTGGTGGCGTTTACAATGTGCCTGCAAAAATTGGCACATTGAATGTTCCTGCTAATTCTAACCATGTATTTAGCACAAAAATGGATCCAATAATTGATATTGCTAAATATTTATTATGGTAGTCCATATAATATTCAGAGTATGGGCACTCTTTTGGTAATCCAACAATAATGGCCATCAATAAAAAATTTATAGAGGCAAAATTACTTAAATGTCCAGGCCACCATCGTTTTTATCTTCACTCTCACACCAGCACCATGTACATAACAAATTGGTCCATAGACCGCAACGATGCTTAAATATTGTTGCCAGAAAATAATTAGGATAAATTACATTCTCTTCTCCTGAGGTTTGTGGAAATACAACTCACATCCCCTCTACTTGTCCAGCTTACACTTATACCACCTCTACTTGTCAAATTTTAAGTATTTATATTACAGTTATACTCCTCATTAACAAAACACCGTTAATAAACTTAACAAAATGATATTTTTGTGATATTAACTATTTTTAATGAATAAAATTATAAAAATACATGTAACCACTGTATTAAGTTTAAGGATATTAATAAAATTTTATTAATTAGGAACAGTTAGTATCACAAAAAAGTCATTCTGCTAAGTTTACTATCAATGTTCTGTGAATGAAAAGTGTGACTGTAGTATAAAAATTTAAAATTTGGCAAACAGGGGGGTGTGAGTTGCATTTCCACAAATCTTAGGGGAGATGAGTGTAATTTACCCAAATAATAATAATAATAATAATAAATAATGAGATTTGGTAAAGTATAACAGCAAAATGAAGATTGTGAAGGACAAGATGATTTACCTCGTGGCCATGACCATAGTATTTGAACTCACGAGGGAAGTAGCAGAGAATGTAATCGAAGCCATCATTGGAGAGGAGGTGCTTCGGTGTGAGCTTGGGCCTCACCTTGGGGAGCTTCAGGGTGGTTTTGGAAATGGCGGATCCAGCAGCTATGGAAGGCTTCAAAGAAGAAGAAGAAGAAAAAGAAAAAGAATAAGAAAGATGAGAAGGAGTGGAATCAGTGGCGGAAATAGGGTTTCTACATTAAAAAAAAAAGGCATAGCATACAAGGATGACTCGTGAAGGTGAAGGGAGATGGTGTGGTGGTGGAGTTAGGTGATGACGATGGTGGTGGCAGGTGGAGTTGATCATTGTGGAGGAGTTGCAGAGTTAGTGTTGTGGTGGTGGAGGAAAACATGGTAGCAATGGTTGTGATTAGAAAATTTGATTTGCAATGAAGGGCAACATAGTATTTTGATATTTATAAAATAAAAAAGCAGAAAATGGAAACGTGCTGGGAAGGTTTCTATACATCCAATGTTCCAATTTTAATAGGCACCTTTTAAATACGACCTAGCAAATTAGTTGCATATTTGGTTTTCTAATTTGGGTAAGACTATGGTGCTTTCTATTAGTCAATGGCTATGGGCCTATGGCCACCGAACCACCATTGATCGCTGCTAGCTGACGTTGACTAGCCGTTGACCATGTTGTTGGTGTTAACCGGCCATTGACCGGTGTTGACCACCACTGGCCAGTCGCTGAACCACCTTACACCACTATATTTTGTGAGGACATATTAGGAAATAACAAATATGTATAAGGACACTATTGCAAATATAATATTAAATTTCTATCTTTGTATCCTATTCAAGCATACTTTGCCCTCACTCAGCTCCAAGTTAAGCACGCTTAACTATAGAGTTCTTTAGTGATGGGCTACAGAAAAAAATATGTATCTTGTTAGTATAGGTAGTACCAATCAAATCATATAAGTCATCCTTAACTATATAGTCTCACAGCTATATAGTCTTAGAATCCCTCTCATTCTGGTGTGTAATTGGTTTATTCATGTACCCCTCCGCTTAGAAGCCTGGCAAGAGCTGCTCCTTGTCCGTGCCTTCTTGCACCGGCGATTACTCCCCGTCCTTGTCACTGAGTGTTACATGCCCACTAAATTTCGCTTGGTTCGTCCAAAATCATATCGTATTGGGAGAGGTGCTGGCTATGATACCATTTGTAACATCTTATGCTACTTTATGGATTGACAATTGTCCCTACAAACTAACACAGGTCTTTCCAGTATGCTTTGTCCTCACTCACACACTTCCTGGGTAAACTTCCCAGAAGCCACCCTTCCCAAAATTGCTCCAAGTTAAGCATGCTTAACTATGAAGTTTTTAGTGATAGGCTACCGAAAAGAAGATATATCTTGTTAGTATAGGTAATACCAATTAATTCATATAAGTCATCCTTAACTGGATAGTCCCATACCTATATAGTCTTAGGATTCCTCTCATTCTGGTGTGTAATCGGTTCATTCATGTATCCCTCCGCTTAGAAGCCTGCTAAGAGCCGCTCCTTGTCTATACATTCTTGCCCTGGTGATCACTCCCCACCTTCGTCATTAGGTGTTACAATTTTCATGTCTTGGAACAGAAAATATTTCTTTTTCTTATTCATGTCTCCACCACTAAATACATTTGTGTTTTCAATATCTCTATAGTTATGTTCCTATATCACTAATTAAATGCTACAATGCCATAGGCACCATAGCAATTGACCAATGAAGGCATCTAAGAAACCACCTTCTAATTTTAGGGCTCCAAATTTTAGTTTTGACAAAAGTTGTCGTTTTGTAACCTTTACGTAAACTATGGTTTTGAAGGTCCAAACAAATTGGAACTTGTCCTAATGTTTTTGGTTTTATACTAGTAAGTCATTTCGTAATTATCTTAAAGAAAAAGAGTCAATTAGTAGATTCTTTTTTTTTTTATAAATGTTTAGTAGAAATTTTATTTGATGGAATGAAATTCACTAATTCACGCATGTGCCTTGTAGCATATGGAAGGACAAATTATAGGCACTCTTGGAGTGAAGAAAAAAAAATTCACTACAAGAAATGTATAGAAAATCGACAGTATTACTGATGGATTTTTTGACGGGTTTGATTTATACCGACGAGATTACTAACGATTACAGGCCATTAGTTTTTTGCCATCAACAGAATATTAGCTACAGGTATGCATACCAATAGGTGATTTTCGACAAGCATACTAACAAAAAAAAAAAGATTAGTCGTTACAATTACATTAAATGCATCACTAAGGTCGTCAGATAAATAATATTATCAACAAAATCAGTTAATTGTACCGATGGGTTTTTAAAAAATTAAAATAATTTTTTATTAATTTTTACTGATAAGCTTATCAACTGGTTAGTATTTATTAAAAATATTTAATTTGAAAATATAATTTATTTTCGATAGGTTAGCCCGTTGGTATGTTTTAATATTTTTTTAATAACCGATTACACTGTCATGTGTAACTCATCTATATAAACTATGAATTTTTTGGTATTTATTTATATTCATTTGTTATTTATATAATTATTTAATTATCAATTAAAGTGATATTAATTAAGATATAATGAAATAAGAATAAAATAAACAAACTAATGAAATAAATAAACAAAGTATCAAAATAAAATAAATACAAAGTGCAATAAACATAAAAAAAATCCAAAATGAATTTTTTTTTTATAAAAAAAGATAAATGAAAACTAACTAAACTTCTCATTGTCGGAGTTGGCGGGGACATCATTATCATCAAACCAATCGGAGTCGTCCACGCCATCAAACAGTGAGAAGCCCTAAAAAATGGAGTGAAGTGGCATTTAGGGGAGCTTTTTATTGTTAGAGTTAGAGGATCTTGAGGCTTGTATGTCCTTGAAGAAGCTCATCACATTAGCAATGATCTTCTTCTGCATCCTCTTGAATTTATTCTTTTCTTTCTTGGCCTTTTGCTACTGCTCCATGGATAGCTTAAGCTATCGGATCTTTCTAAGCTTCTACTACATTGCTACTCGCCCTGCTGCCTGCTCCTGGAGCTACTGAAAGAGTTGTGCCTGCTGCTTCTACTGCTGCTAGATAAGATGTGTCTCCTACTACAGCTTTTAGTTGAGGTCCTCAGGGCATCATACACAACAGCAAACCTAGTGGCAGAGGGATCTACTGTTAAGGTAATATGCCATCCTATACATATAACCTTTGTAAGGGCCACTAATCACTTAGGCCTAAACATTCTTGATAAGGGGTATTCATGCCATTTAGCTTTTTTTTCATAGATTTGACTATGTTATTGATGTGAATAATTAGGATTTTAATTTTGGTCCTCATTGTGTATTGTTTTTATAGGAACATTAACAATTGCACGAATTTTGGAATAATTATTAGATTAAAGCCTGTTATGTTAACTCGTCTCTTTTAGTATGGTTTTGTATACATGAGCTTTAGATTGAGTGCAAAATGTTAAATACAAGTCTGGAAACTCCTTAGAGGGAACATGGAGCTACGAGGTTGCAAAAAGGAACCAACAACGCAAAAGTGCACTCTTTGCTGAGCTCCACAACTCTAAAAAAAGTGCTGCAGTACTCGTGCGATTGATGTAAATTGCAGATATTTAACTCTATTTTGGGCATTACTTTGTCTATTTTAGAGAGCAGCATTTTAAGGGAATTGTATAGACTTTTACCCCAGTTTTAGATTTAGAATATTGGTAGCTAGGATTCTCTATCCCTTTCTTTACATTTCTCTGCCTCTTTTTCTCTACTCTTCTCTCTTTAGGGTTTCTTTTGGTGAATTAAATTTGTTCTTGAGATTTTCATAATGGTTATTGCTATTTTCTTTAGGTACTCTTTTATTTAATTGTTGTAATCCTCTAGTGATTGAGTAGTTTTCCTTACTAGTGAAAGGGTTCCATATGGAATGAGATGAAATTTGAGACCTTTTTTTTTCCCTTTCTATTGAAGGCATTAGTTTTCTCAATGTTCTGAAGTTTCTATTCTTATAATTATTGTTGCAATTGTTACAATTTTTATTGGAATAACTAAATTGACAATCATTATTTAGGGAAACCTTTTGAGCATAAATTGATTGATCAATTGGTTTATGTTCAAGGGAGAATATTATAATTAACCTTCTGATAGTTGGTTAGGCTATAACAGTTGGTACAATAAATCAATGTAATTTCTAATAAATTGGGATATCATTTACTAATTATTTGCATTAGTTAAATTCTAGATGTCATTGATCAACTGTACAATTGCCAAAATGTGATTACTAATAGCTGTAACATCCTTATAAGTATAACATCATCCTTAAGTCATGATATCGTAACCTTTTTTAAATATCTAGAACAAGGGTCAGCTGAATCATGTTGTATCTAATGCGAGGTTCTATCAAAATCTATATCAAATACACAAGGTAGTTATTTAAATACAAAGTCGAATATAAAAGGAAGCTCTTCTAAGAGCTTTACAATACATCTAATTATATTTTAAAGGTACAGACACGTATATTTATATAAAACTAACTACAACAAATACAAGTCTTCTCTACTAAACTAATGCAGACTAGATTTCTTTCATGCAACAGCCTTCTTGTCCTCGGGATCAACCTAGAGACGACACAAGAACACAAACAAGTAGGGATGAGAATTATAAAATTTTCAGTACGATATCCCCAAAACATATATTGAAAGTTATGTCATCGTCATCGTCCCAACTACTTTGATTTATTAAGAAAAAGGTGAACATGCAACATATAGCCAGGTTTCATTTTAAAGTTCAAAATTATTATTTCGAAGTGGGTTTATTTTAGTATTCAATCACTTAAAACATGTATTTCATAGCATTCAAGATCATAATAATTTATTTTGAACATTATATGTACTCAATACATCGAAGTGGATCTTATACTCATCATATAAATCACATACTCTTGAATTACAACTTAAACATATTGGACTCAATATCAATACTAAAATTCATTACTTGATACATAAGATAAAGGACTACTTATAACATTTGCTATCTCAACTCGTCTTAGCCTTTGACTAATCTTGTCACGTCTGAGCATTACGTATTGTCATTCCCAGCGTGGCAATAATGGGTAATAGACTACTTTTCAGGACTAAACTCATTCCTATACATGATAATTGGATTTATTTTCTCCAATTCTCACACAGACCTATTCCTAGCTAGGTTTACTTTCCCTAACTCAATTCAAGGGTAGTTAGGTTTACTTTTCCTGATAGACCAGATTTACTTTTTCTAGCCCAAGACATATAATCTCATGTTTTTCTTGGTGGTCAGGTTTACTTTTCCTAACATACCAGATTTACTTTTTCCAGCCCAAGAAATACAATCTTATGCTTTTCTGATATATATAGGCAATTGTAATAAGAAGTTACTCTTATATGTGCCTAACATCATCAATAGAGTCACATAGTATAAATGAGATCAATTCATCAATTTCTCATCATCCTTTTTGCTAATTCAGCATGCTACCAGAAATTTAATCATCAAGAAAATTATGATTAAAATTAGTGAACATCAACAGAACAGAGCAAAATAATTTTTAAAGATAATTCAATGTATCAATGAGATCTTGTAAAATTTTCAAAGCATTATAAGGTCTATAGCTATATTTATAAAATTTCACAATTTTGAAGGTCAGAAACTACACATTTTCAGCTAACAACCAGAAGTCTCAATTTTTATACCCTATCAAATAAACTCAAAACTTCATACCAAAAGTGAGGTTTCAACGTCAAGGTGTCCTCAACCTCCTGTAAAAATTTCAGCTCAAACTTCAATCATTTTCTAGAGTAAAAAAATTAGACAAATTCAGTACTACAAATTGGACTGCACAGGCATAAACCCTAACCTATTCGGTTTTCCATTTTTTGAAAAAAGAAAAACTACTTAAGATGAGCTAATAAAATTAGTAGAAACTCTTCCATATGTTAACTTTATCATATAAAAATTTTAGCTCATAATCATGTCTTTAAGTCAATGAGAAAAAGCAAAGGTTTTCAGTTGTTTACTCAAAAATGGGATTTCCAGTAGCAATGGTAAGAACATGTATTAAGGAAATAGCTTATCTAACTTCATCCAAACCCTTTAACAAAATTAACACATCAATATTCATGTATAATCAGCCAATAAAACTAGGAATTTTAGAATTAATTTTTGGACAATGATTGGTTACCCGAGTACACTCTTTTACCCGTTCGATAAAATTTTGGTGTATAATTTCTAACAATGGAAGATAATTTAATCTCTACCAAAGGATAATATCTATCCTTTGAATTCCAAGGGTAATAAGGCTAAGATTTAATCTTGCTTTACAAGATTAAATCCTAGCCATTGATTTCTTTTATTATTAGAATGAATTATACTTTGACTACATTATTAGTATATTCAACTTAGGATACATTAAAAGCCACCAAAACTTGTCTTTGAAGCCATCATTCTCGGCCAAGAACAAGAAGAACCAGAACCTCCATTGTTTCTTCACAAAAAATCATGAAACTTGATCCAAAACACTTGCCCAAAGTCACTAAAACCATAAACTCCCTTCACAAAACTTGTTCTAGTCATCACCACCTACAAATCTAACTAATTAAAATTTTAATCCATCACTATTTTTCCACTTTGAGCCTTCATACATCACTGTTTTAGGGAGTTTTAGGTGCTATTTAGGAGGTCTTGAATTGAAGGGAATCCATCTTGAATCAATCTTGGAGCCAAGATCACTAAAGCCATCAAAGTAGGGTTGATTTCATCCATTTTTCTTTATAATTTTGCTCTAGAATTTTATAACTGATTACTTCTAAAATTCCTAGTTTTATTGGCTGATTATACATGAATATTGATGTGTTAATTTTGGTAAAGGGTTTGGATGAAGTTAGATAAGCTATTTCCTTAATCACTAAACCCCCAATTTCCAATTAAGTGACATAGCCTCTTTGAGAGACAACCTGAGTCACATCTTAACTACAGTTTTGGTGCATTTGGTATTGAACTTAATTTTATTATTTTAATTTTAAGTTGAGGAGGTAATTATAACCTCCATCAAATTTTGGATTTGTTGCCAAAGGGGCATTGACACTCAGCTGTGTAACTACTATTTTTGTTTTTATTTTTATTTTTATTTCTGTACTTAGTTTATTTTCATTCTTTTAGATTGTTCCCTAAAGGAAAAATCTCAATGTTTTGATCCTTTGTTTACTGTTTCAGGTCATACAGGAAATATAGTAGAACTCCAGCATACACTTAGGGAGCTCACTGCTCCTAACTTTACCCAGCAACCCTTGACAATTGTGTACTCCAGGCTTGAAAATAATTTTACGCCTAAGGGATATATGGTTCATGCTTTATCCAAATTCCACGGGCTAGGTGGAGAGGACCCATACCAGCATTTGAAGAAGTTACATATCGTGTGCTTTGATGAGACCCAATTGGGTGGAGGTGGATGATGTTAAACTAAGAGCATTCCCCTTCTCCCTAGAAGATGCTGAAGAGAACTAGTTTTTCAACTTGTTAGATAGGGCTGCAAATAATTGGACAGGGATGAAGAGACTTTTACTTGAGAGATATTTTCTTGCCTCTCAAGTAGCATCCATTAGAAAGGACATCTTTGGGATCTGCCAATCTAATAAGACTCTCCATGAGTATTGGGAGCGTTTCAAACTCCTATGTGCAAGCTACCCTAAACTTTCAAAATTTGTACTTACATTTGTTGGGCAACCAAAGCAAAAGAAATACAAACATAATGGGCCTATTTGGAAGTGTTTTTATGTCTTAGTTCTTCAAAATTATTTTACAAAACAAACTTAAAATTTTAAAATAAAAAATAATAAAACTTTTTTGGTAATTCTATTTTTAAAATAGTTTTTAAATGAAAAAATGAAAAGATCTGATTGGGCAATTATTTTTAAAAATAACAAATTAGAAAATTTGTTTGGCTCACATATTTTTAAAAAGTAGCTACACATGGATGTCTACATCAAGTCCACATCATTCATCTTCAAATGGTACTACTTCAACCTCCAAACACTCACCACTTTCACCTCCAAACTCCAACCATACACATACTAGGAAACCTCACTAACATGGCTTGTTCCCACATTGCACACTCTAATCTTTGGCTCAAAAAATATGGCCCCTTCATGTTGCTTCACTTCTGGAAGGTTCCAATGCCTTTGGTCTCTTATGTTGATTTAGCTCGCACGATGATGAAAACCCATATCAATAGTTGGGTACTCCAATCTTTTCTTCTATTTTCACTTCCCTTTGCAAAATATACAGTGACCATCCTCCTTCATCTTCAATCTGCCACCCAATAACCAAGGTGGAGGTGGTGCTGAGTCGTCTTCATAAATCACAACCCCAACACAACCATCATCTTCTGTATTGCGACTCCAACCATCATGTCGCTACAAAGCCGCCGCATCAAGCCTCGAGCTACAGGAATCACCCAGCAGTGCCATGAACCTGCATTGACTACCATAGTCACCATTGTGCATTTCAGTCCTCGAACCACCATTATGACAGAATTGTAGCCTCCCTCCAGATCTACAAAACCACAAACCATTGCATTGTTGTCATATCCTCCACCTTGTTAGTAGCCGTTTAGTCACTCTCTAGTTTTAGAAAATGGTAGAGGTTCTTTCTATGAAGGAGCTCCCTATGTTGGACTAGCAGAGCAGATACAAGGCACATATGAAGGAGGCTTTCCACTTGTTTTAACAAAAACGTGAGAATTGAAAAGTGTATCAAAATAATAAAACCTTAGATTTACAAAACTGCCACCACAATTTCCTTGTTTTTAAAACCAAAAACAATAAAATATCTTAAACTTGCTTTCCATTTCTTCTTTTTAATACTCAAATTCCATTTTGAGTTTTTTAAATCAATGTTTCAAAAACACTTTGCCAAACATGGTTTTTTCATCTTTTATTTTTAAAAACTAAAAACAATTTTTAAAACTCATTGCCAAATAGCCCAAAAATTTAATGTGGTTCAATTCATCATTCATTGCCTATGTCAATTACTTCACTAATCTTTCAATATGTGCAACTTTTAAATGGATAAAATTGCAAAGTATCTTTATAAAATCTAATGTCACATAGACAACTTCTAAAAACTAACCATATGATCGATTACTCCCACTCTTAGAAGATATCTAAACCAAGCAAGCAAAGGATCTATTTGTAAGTAAAACCTCATATAAAACTTGAACTCTTTTCTGATGTGGGACTTTGAGTTAAATCCCAACAAAATCTCCCCTTAAACCAAACTCCAGCAAAGAACTAATCGATTGCCCCTATTTCTTCAAACAATCTTCTTGCATAATTCGTACTACTGCTGTACACGAAACATGCCACTTGGCTTCTACATTACCAAGAATACTTTCAACACAAGTCATTCTTGCTTGCCCC
Organism: Dalbergia cultrata; assembly: GCA_031216105.1. NCBI lineage: Eukaryota > Viridiplantae > Streptophyta > Magnoliopsida > Fabales > Fabaceae > Dalbergia > Dalbergia cultrata. The sequence goes on from CM062346.1 coordinate 52,010,837, forward strand.
GTTGCTACACATAAAACACGATGTCTAACCTCCCATTATTAGCAGGAAGGCTTTCAGCACAAGGGATCCTACATATGGATTCAAACACTACCAAGACCCAATTGCCCTTAACAATTGGCTCTGATGTCACTTGTTGGGCAACAAAAGCAAAAGAAATACAAACACAAAATTTAATGTGATTCGGTCTTCACTCCTATGTTCACGACTTCAAAAAATAATATTTCATTATCTATAACTTTTAAATGGTTAAAGTTGTAATCCATTCTTGCAAAATCTCACATAACATGGTCAGCTGCTAATTAACTATCCATATATTGGACCACTCTCACTTTTGAAAAATATCTAAACCAAGTAACCAAAAGCTCTATTTATAAGTTAAACCTCACACAAAACTTCATTTATTTTTTGACATGGGACTTTGGGTTAATCCTAACAAGATTTGAGTAATATAATTACTCTTTATCATTGTTCTTGGTATTTGTTCAAATTATTTATTTATCTGAACTATTATACAGTATTACACAATAAATTATATTAGTATTGGTTTGCGTAAATCATAACTAGAGACAAAAATTTTAAAAATATATATGATTTTTTTTTAATTGAACCTTGTAAATCGAACTAAACCAGCTTAAATGGATTGCATAATTAGTTCAAATTTATTAAAATAATTTCAAATTTTAATTCATGTTTTCTCAAATTTAAACCAAATTAACCCACTGACAAATGCGTAAACCAGCTGGTGGGGACTGTTTCAACTTAATCAGAGGCATTGAATTCAAGCTGCGGCACGAGGACAACTATGGTTTTGACAAAGGAAAAAAATAAAAATAAAAACAAAACCATGCCATATAACCTATATAACCTCACAATATAATAATTCTCTTTGAAAACTAATTGTTACGTAACGTTGTTACTTGAAGTCTTTTACGGTCCATGCCAAAATTAACACAATTAACGTAACGACAAACCGGTTCCTTCGTGCCCTTTAGTCATGCAATAAGGTCGTCTACATCATAGTGCTAAGATATCTTAGCAGGATGGGCTTTGCTCTTATCCTCACATTCAAATGATAACTATTGAACGAACGGCAGTAAGCTTTTAGCTGTCAAAATGTCTGTTTATGTGCGCATTCTCGTCCTCCCACGTGATTTTGGACCACATCCTTCTTATTCTCCTTTTCTAGTCAATCTGTTATTTGTTTTTTGCATTTGCACTCTGAAAATATCTTCTCGTTCTCCATAATTAAAGAAAATAGTTGCATTTTCTGTCGAACATTTTGATTGTTACCTGTTTGACACGACAGTTTTCTGGTCGTTACTTCCACAAGGTGTAGATTGATTGATATTTTATATTTATGTTGGATTTAAGAGAAACCAAAATGTTGGACTTAATTTTTCCTTGCATGCATAGATTATGTATGAAATTTTTGTATGAGTTTTAGATTTTCGAGTTTACTTGTTTGTTATGGAATTTTTATTTAATTTGTAATGGGGTATTCTTGGATCCTTTTCTCTTCTTTTTTTTTTCGGGTAAAACAAGGGGGCCGAAGCCCAAATACTATTCTTGGATCTTAATTAATGGATATAATGGGATCTTATTTTTCACCTGGCGTGGTATTATCGGGCACTAATCTAATATTCAAAAGCTTTTTGTTTTGTGATTTGATTGATAACTCTTCCTTCTCCATTGGAGCAGACACCATGATGGAACCAATCATCACCTCAAATACTCATCCAAGTTAAAAGAGAGTATTATTTTTTATAGATCATTTGTTACCAAACATGCGCTTAAGAAAATATTACGTATTCCATGAACTACTTTTTGTTTGTAAGTGAGAAGTTATGTAATGAGCTTGTTTCTTCAGAAGACATTGAATTTATGAGCCAAAATCATTTAATCTTTTGTTATTTCATTCCCTTGATGTGTTATTTTCACTCACATTTACATCATATAGCTCTTGCAATCATTTCCGAAGTTCACTACATATTCTTAAAAAAAAAAAACAGAAGTTCACTACATCAACTGTTTGCAAACTAAATTTGATTAATTAGCACTCCATCCAACCACAAACATACTTCTTTCTGACTGGCCTTGCAGTATGAGATCCAAAAAGCCAATCACTAATTAGTAACATCTTTACTCACCAAATGGTTCTAATTATTGAAAAGGGCATTTCCATTTCGATCTCTGTCTGATGCTACAGGCGGAGGGGACCTTATCACCAGGAATGCAGTTTACAATCCCACAATTCTGTTGGGGTGGCTCTCATGTATAAGAATTTTGTCATTATTTTGCTGCATGGCAACGTCCTTAGCCCCTCCACTTGCAAAAAAAAAGAGCTCTTACTTCCTATATAATAGTAGCATAATGCAGCTAGCCATTCTCACATTCCCACTCAAAACCCCCCCCAAAAATTCTCACCACACCACCAACAACCAAGATGCTTCACATTCTCTTCCTCCTCCCTCTTCTCTTGTCCACTTCTTCCCATGCTTCTGTCCAAGACTTCTGTGTGGCAGACCTCAAGGCTCAAGATGGCCCTGCAGGCTATCCCTGCAAGCCAGCTGCCACTGTGACTGCAGATGACTTTGTGTACACTGGCTTATCTGAACCTGGAAAAATCCTTGGCTTAATCAAAGCTGCTGTGACCCCTGCATTTGTTGCTCAATTCCCAGGTGTTAATGGTCTTGGCCTCTCTGCAGCAAGGTTAGACCTTGAGGCTGGTGGTGTCATCCCATTGCACACTCACCCTGGTGCCTCTGAGCTTCTAATTGTGAAGCAAGGTCAGATCACTGCTGGGTTTATATCATCAGCTAACCAAGTTTATGTGAAGACACTGAAGAAAGGAGAACTTATGCTTTTCCCACAAGGGTTGTTGCATTTTCAAATTGCTGCTGCTATGAAAGGTGCTGTTGCCTTTGTTGTGTTCAGTAGCCCAAACCCTGGGCTTCAAATCCTTGATTTTGCATTGTTTGCCAGCAGCTTCAGCACTGAATTGGTGTCAAATACAACTTTCCTTGACCCTGCCCAAATTAAGAAGCTGAAGGGTGTTCTTGGTGGCAGTGGCTAGCCTCTTGCTTAGGAATCATCACTCTACTCATCAATGAGTTACTTCCATTATTCATTGTGTTGTTTCAATTCATTATTAGATTTGGTCTAAGTCTCGTAGTCATTGAATTTGCTTGAGTCAATGTGGTGTCATAATAAATTGGCGTGTTACGTTTGCACACCCAAAAAAAGTTACAAAAAAATGGAAATTCGCGTGCGTCAATTAATTTTATTTTCCATGTATTTGTCCAGAACTAAACTTTGAGATTTCAGCGTAGCTATGTTTTGAAAGGTTTGCTAGTGTTGCTGCATGAATCTTATCGAATCTCCCAGGGTTGATACATAATGTGCTATTGTCAACGTTACGCTGAGCTGAATTTTTTACTTTTATTGATATATTTTTTTCCTGTGGAAAAAGTCGGTAGTTGTCCTCTATTGTCTAGTTATTATCATAGTTGTCCGCACACTTCATTTTATTTTGTTTGCAATCCTAAAACATTTGTAATATTTAAGAGAATTCGTTTACAAGGCAACTTAAAGTTCGTAATTAACTAGACCAAAATAAAAAAAAAAAAGAAAGAAAGGTTCGTAATCAACATCTAGATAAAGCACAAGTATAATTCTTTTTTAAGCCTTCAGTTCTCAAAATCTACGTCAAACAAGCCAATTTCTTAACTTATGAAGTGACGCTCGTTACAGTTTTTATTTGTTTAACCACCAACAACATTCAGAATTTACTGGATTCCAAACAATTTTGTTACTCTAGTCGGATTGATCAATTTAATTTATTATGTGGATAAAATTCTTTAAGTTGTATTATCTATCATAAAACTGAAATTCAAGATTTTACCAAGTACTGAATCATTTGAACCAATAACCATGCATTGATACACTCAATTTACATACATGTGTATATATGGAGTTAAATTTTTCTCAAAAGTCAAAACTACTAAAATTGCCCCGATTATCAATTTCCAAAGAAAATAGTTTAGGAGACTACAATATTAATGGTGGATTATAAAAGTGATGTTGTATCAACAGATGTTCTCAACTTTTTTAACGGCGTTTGTATTTAGTACATATTAAGTTTAATGATTATTTTAATAAATCTGAATGAAAATATGAAGCAAAATATAATAGTGGTACCGAAATAAAATTGAGATTACAACTACATACCTTTCCATATTTAAAATGAAGGAATTTCATATATATCAGATGATATAAACAACAAATGAAATCCCTATATCCCAAAGATCAATTTAATTCTGAGTATGACATGTTCAACAATAATCAGGAAGATTGGATTAGAGTTACTTGGAAGGGCTGAGGAAGAAGACAACAGAGTCATAAGCATCTCCTAACCTGAATACAAAATGCAATCAAAACAAGGGATAGAGAGAAATCCAATAGAGAAAGTTAGGAGATTTACTCCTCCTATTCCATATTAGGTTTTGTGCGTCATGGTGTCAATCGGGCAACCAAGCACCTTATATATTGACTAGGAGAAGGGCCTCTCATTGTGTCACTAAAATGTTGGGCTAAGTCACCCATCATAGCAAAGCCCATACACAAAGACCTATAAATATACCGACAATAAACAGTGCTTAACAATAATTAACCCAATAGCAACAAAAATCATAAATTATTGGGCTTAAACAATAAATTCTAATTGTTTGACATCAAATTAATTTGGATCTAAATTAAATTCAACATTGATTTATGTCAGTCCACAAAATTATTCCAACATAAAATACTTAATTAGTTAGACTTAATTACTTCTTTATTGTTATTGTTTATCTCCTTCGGAGAACGAATAAGTCAATGGACCACTGAAGTTCGGAATAGGAATGATAGAGCCTCACTTTCAATGGAATATATTCTATCCAAAAAGCTGGGTCACACGCTTCTATCTTGTTTAAACAGCTGGTCATTGATTTTAATTTTATTTTAAACTGGAAATAGAAAGAGATGGAGTGCTTTGGAAGTGGATCCTACTTTAGTTCCTATTCACAAAAAATAAGAGAGGCATGAAATTGTGCAAATTATAAGGGTTAAGTTCGTAAGTCATACTATAAAATTATAAGAGAGGGTGATTGAGTGGAGATTAAGACAGAGAGTTCACATTACAAAGAATCAATGTGTTGGAGTTTTTCTATAGAAATGATTAACTGGTAACATAAATTGATAGAGAGATATTGGAACAATCAAAGAAGGTTACACTGTTTTTGTCGATTTGGAAATGACATATTATAGGGTACCGAGAGAGATCATAGAAGGCTTTATAATATAGAAATGAGTCGGTCTTGTATCTTAGAGCACTCAAAGATATCCATGACGGGACCTTGACTAGTGTGTGAGAACACAATGTTGTTTACATAGGATCGACTTTCATATTTTTATAAGGCTACATCAATGGTTAACTTCATGTTCATGTATATATTTACACCATAATCTTATATAGACACACACAGATGACATAGTTATAATTACAGAGTAGATAGAGGAAATAACTGAAAGGTTAGATTAGAGACAAGTGTCATGATCCAATATAGTTGTGACCAGTACATAAGGGATGATGTCCTTCATGCAAGTCATCTACGTACACTACTAGAAATGTGTTGAAGGGAGATTGATTTTGTGACCAAAATAAATCAATCACTAAAATGATGATTTTGTGATTGGATTAATGATTGAACTGAACCACAAGAAAGGATGAAAATAGTGAAAAATATTGGTCGCTAAATTGGTCGCTAAATAAAAAATAGTTACGGATTTAATTATCGATATTTTAATATTAGTGATCACTGTTTTCACACAAAAAAATGGTCATGAATTGAAAAATTAATGATTGATTAAGTGACTGATATTGATATGAAAGAGTTTGCAATGCCTAAAAGAAATCACTCACGAACTAAACTATTAGTGACTGATTTAGTCATCAATATTTTAATATTAGGAATCACTAATTGCACAAAAATCGATCACTAGTTACTAATTTTTCAATTAGTGACCACTTTAGTGATTGATGTTATTTATGAGAAAAGGTCTCATTCTTGATAACGTCGATCACTAAATCAATTACTAATTGTTAATTGGTGACCAATTCTATGACCAACATTAATGTGAAAGAGTTTTTATCTCCTAAAAGAAATCAGTCTCTAATTAAAAATTAGTGTATGAATTTTTAATTTCCCATGTTTTGTGAGACTAATTAATGTTAGAGACCGATATAGAAACATAATTTTCAGTCAGTAATTTTAAAACATTTAAAGACGAAAAAAAAAACCTACATGTCTCAACATCTCATACTTTCCCAAATCTCCCATTTCACTCTGCCTCTTATCTCCTAAATTTCCCTATTTCCTAATCACCGTAACTCCTCTGACAATTCCCCTAACTATTGCTTGCCACCATATATGGCCACCATGAGCCACCTCATCATGTCCTAGTGTCCTTTTGCACCCGTCCAATACTTCATTCTCACTGCTCAGACCGTTTGTGCATCATTTTCTCCCTTGAGTCTACTGATTCATCATTGATGCCATTGATCATTTGTGTTATGCATTTGCAAGCCACCAAGTATACTAATTCACAAACTTCCCAACAAACCATCATTCTGCCTAGTCCAATCGTGCAGCACCACAGTGGGTTCCAGTTGCTGCTCAGACCAACCATTAGTTTGCCCTTCTCTCTCTCTCTCCCTCCTGGTTATGGTTTACCTTCTCTTTCTCTCTCTTGGTTTTCGTCTACCTATCTCGGTTTGATTTCTAGTTCAATCTTTTTTTTTCCCTTTTTTTTGTTTAGGTTGGGTACTTGAATTTCATTATGTGGATGTAGAGAATTTTTTTTTTATTCTTTATAGTTTTTGGTTTGAGGAAATTTTGGTTTACATCACAGCAAAGTAAACTAATCTAGTTCTAGTTCTTTATTACCATTGAACCACTAATAGTCACTGCATGTTGCAGTCCTTCTTTTTGATTGTCAAATTGTTTATTTTGTTTAATTAGCTTTGTTTCTTTGTCTAAGTATTATTATTATTTTTATTCTTTTTTGTTTGTTTGATGAGTGGAGAGTGATTCATTGTTTGGTATGAGATTATGGTGTGGGTTCGATAGTTATGTGAAAATTGGGTTTGGTCATAGTGATTGCAAGTCCTTTTTTTTGGAAGTGTCCTATATTATATTGAATGGTTCTCTACCAAGAGTTGGTGGAGTCTGGAGTATTAATATTTAAGCTATCAATTTTTGCTCTATGCATTTTCATCATATGAATTGTTTTTTATTATGTAGTCATATGGATGTAAAATGTGTTTTTATTTGTAAAATAACATGGATATATTGAGTATATATTTATGAATTTGTTTGAGACCTTATAATTATGCTTTTGATGATGGTATGATGTATGTTATAAGAGTTATTAGTAACTTGATATTGGTTTGACTTAAATGTCTCACACTAATATGACTTAAGCATATAAACCTCGCTCTAAGAAGACGTGTTCTTGAAGCTTAGGTTGTGTTTGAAATTTATATTTTGTTTACTTGCTTTGTTGAAGAAATCTTAAGGTAAGTTATTGTCTTTATTGAATTTGTTGCATTGCTTAGTCTTAGTTGATTGTTTAACAACTTTAGCCTAATTGAAAGCATGAGTATAATGTTCAAAGAAGAATTTAGAACTACAAATATTGTTCATTGAGCTTAACAAGAAATTTTTTACTCTTTTTTCCTCAAAGATAGATCGATGTTTTTTTCATTAATAAATAATGAAAAAACATATGAGGTCCATAGGATACAACGCATATGATGAGCTGAGACCCAAGTACACTACTAATTAGGAGTAGGTAAGAGAATAAAAATAGAAAACTAATGTGAAAAGGATCAGTTACTGATAAGAAGAACTTCTTCAAAGAGCTTCATAGTAGTATTCATAATTTCTTAAGGCCTCAATTCTTTTCCTCCAAATACTTTCATATTGCGAACTTTCCCAATTTGCCATAGAAAAATCACCGATGTAATAAGGCTATTTTCTGCATGTAGTAGTGCCTTTAGGTCTTTTACATAGATCCACCACCAAGTTGCAAAATCTTTATGATTAGGTTACCTAGATAAAGGTGGTAGGCCAGCAAATGGCTTATCAAAGCAGAATCAACGCAATTAGTAAAATAGTTGTAGACTATTGCCTAATAATGGTATGATGTACGTTAGAAGAACTTTTAGTAACATGATATTGATTTGACTTTAATCGCTCATGCTACTATGACTCAAGCATATAAACCTCGCCCAAGGAATTTGAGGAAGATAAATCTCTAAGTTATTTTTTGTTTATCTTGGGGGCTTAACAAACATGAACAGATAGTGATTTGATGGTGTGCGTATTAAGAAGTATTCTTGATGTATTAGGCTGTCTTAGAAATTTATATTTTGTTTAATTGCTTTGTTTAGAAATTTCAAGGTAAGTTATTGTGTTTATTGAATTTGTGCACTTGATGCCTTTGATGTAGGTGAATTTGTTTATCCATGAAGGACCATTCCTTGATATATATGCATTTGAGGCCTTTGATATAGGTGAATTTGAGGCCTCAATTATAGATACATGGATCACACTTTTTTTTGTATAATAAAATATAAGATTTTTATTCACACCATGACATCTAGTTTTGAAATTAAATAAACTTGAAAATTTTATGAAATTACAAAGTTGCATGCTTTTTCTTTGTTAAAGACTCAATCAAGAAAGTGGAAGACTTATTAGAGAGGGTTGAAAACTCAATTGAGGAATTGAAAGACTCCTTTAAAAGGATTGAGGACTCAAATAAGAAAGTGGAGAACTCATTAGAGAGGGTTAAAGACTTAATTGTGAAAGCTAAAAACTCTACAGAAATTGTTCAAAACTCAAAACAAACTGTTCAAGATTCAATAGAGATAATTGAAGACTTAATGGAAGTTGTTGAAGCTCATGTAAGCAAGAAGTAGTTATGACTATGTTGAAAATTTATTATCTAAAGATTCATTAATACATTTTGTATTCTTATTTTAAATCAGAGGGCTTCATGTTTGTAATACCCTGGGTACATATGTCTTTAGGTAAATCCAGGACCGCCATAGGATTTCCCAAGATCCACTTATGTTGTTGGAAGGCTCCACTTGAATTATAATTTAAAGTTTGAGAAAAACCCCTTTAGAGAGCTTGTTTTTCCTACTTACACCACCTTACTTTCTTTGATTGTTGTATCGCTTATTTTAGCATTGTAGCATTCTCCAGAGGGATTTTTCTCAAACCTTTAAATTATAATTCAAGTGGGGCTTTCTACATAAGTAGGTCTTCAGGAATCCTATGGTGATCCCAAATTTGCCTAGAGACACATGTACCTAGGGCATTACACAAACCTTCCTTGATGCATTCATGATCATGAGAACCCATGCATTTTGGTTTTGAAGTGTTCAAGTACTACTATGATATGTAGTCATGAGGTATGATTTGATGGCTATGCTGCATCTTTTGCGAAATTTATGAGTACTTGATGGATTTTGATAGAAGTTCTATAAGATTTTTTTGAGTTGAATTTCTATGAAGGTTGTATCATATGTCATTATCATATGTACATAACAAGTTTAGCCAGGTAACAAGATATAAATGATTGTGATAACGATGGAAGGAGAACTAAGTCAACCTTAGTTTAATTCTCCATGCTCTGAGATAAGGTTAAAATGAATTTATAACTTTATTATGTCATATTACCCCGATTAGTTTTCTTAAAAGAGAAAAGATAGAGATATGTTTACTTTCAAAGGTTTCATATTTATAGTGGATAGTCTGGTTGGAGGTCAATTGTTCTTGCAAATTGTGATTTCATGGTGGAATGTTTTCTCTTTTATTAAGATGTGTGTAATGATGCCATTTAATATTATAAAACATTAATTAGAACGCTATATGCATGCATGAAAGTTTTGCTTGAATTGGTGTTATGGAAACATGATTAGAATAACCTAAAGAGAATAGTTGAGTCTGAAATGTGGATAATTTTGTACAATGAAATTGTTGGACTTAAAGCAATAGAAAGCATGTGTTGGCCTCAATTGCATGAACTTATATTATGCGTGAGGATCATTGGATGTTTTGATTGTATGTTGTCATGGTATGATGTTTCAGAAAACCTAGGATGAGTCATGTATGTTTGATTGCATGTATGACATGTGGGATTGATGTGTTGCACACAAGCACGTCAGGAATATAGGCATTTAAGTGCTTAGTATGACTTTCATATAGAGAATAAGGAAGTTTATAGATAACGGACTCAGAGTCCCTGTGGTATCAATTGATATCAGACACAACCAAAAGAGAACTAGAGCCGCCTTGTATAAGTGGTGTCATAAAAGCCTTTATTGCCTCGGTGGGAAATGGCCGCCTTGGAGGCATAGCCGCCTAGATGTAGCAAAAGGCATCCTTAGAAAGAGAAAAAGAACAATGACCTTTAAGAGGACACTGCCCCCCAACAGTAGTAGCTAGCATAATCAGAGTATCATATTAGAGAGTTTTGAGCATTCAAGCCCATTTTTGGAACCCATGTAGATCAAGTCTTTTATTTCCTCATCTTTCTACTTATGCAAGTTTAGATTTGGGGACCAAATCTGTTTAGGGGGAGTATGTAATACCTAAGTACACATGTCTCTAGGAATATTTGAGATCGCCATAGGGTTCCCTGGGACCCACTTATGTTGTTGGAAGGCCCCACTTGAATTATAATTTAAAGGTTTGAGAAAAACTCTTCTGGAGAGTGCTACAGTGCTAAAATGAGCACTACAACAATCGAAAAAGGTAGGGCGGTGTAAGTAGGAAAAGCAAGCTTTCTGGAGAGCATAGTAGTGCAGATGTGGCATGCTCTCTATGAGCATTGCAGTGGTCAAATGTTTCATAAACTCCCCTTAATTTTAGGTTTTCATACCAGTTTTACATACCTTTCACGATCCCTGATCTAGAAAACACAATTTTCACTTCCTAAACTCTATTCTTCACCATTTTCTCTAGTAAACTTCATTTTCTTGCTCCCAAAAGCTCAAGGTATGTATAGTTTATTGATTTTTCTTATTTTCTCCTTCAATCTCCCATACTCTTAGAGTAGGTTTTGTGTTCTTTCTTGATATCAAAGAGAAGTGCACATCTATGGTTGCTAGGATTAGATTAGAATTATCTGAAGATTAACCCATACTTCTGTTGCTTCCATACTAGATATTGGTGTTATTCCTGCTTCCTAGAGTTCTATTGGTATTGTTCCAGTATATTCCATGCACCATTCCAGGTGAATGGGTTCGAACTTGTGATTTCTGTGTTATTCATTAGAGTTACTTTTATCAAAATATGGCTTAAAGCTTTTTTTTTTTTTAAAGATTATTGTACAAAAAGGATTTGAATTGCTTATCATATTTTGAACAGCTAGTTTAAAAGCACGAAATTTATTTTGATAAAACTCACGGAACCATTATGGATAAAAATGCCTTTATGTAGAGTTAGTTATAATTGTAGTTACTAGAGATACATGATTGTTAAGATGACTTTTATGTTAAATGGACTATCTACGTGATTATTGGCAAAATTCTATGATTACTAGAAATGCTATTGTGATGTTAAAGTTTTCAAGCTTATGAAAGTATGCTGTTGAGAAAAGGATTTAGAAATTTAGTCAAAAGAATTTTAGAGTATGAATCTCTATGTGATTCATGACAGTTGACGGCTATATACTTTGATGGCTTTTGAAATCACAATGTTCGCAGAAGGTGATCCCTTGGACATGATTTCTTAGCTACAATTATGCTATGGTTAGACTGTTAGAGTTTCATAGATTTAGAACTCTCAAAGAACAATGAATTTTATCAAGTTTCAAATTTAAATGGATTTGGTCTAATTAACTTAGACATTAACTATAAAGAAACAGATAGCAAGTTAACGGCTGAAATTGATCGTTAACCTTGGTACCAAGTTGTCCTAAGGGACAATTTCATAGAGTAAAAACGGAACCTAGTTAGGTATTCGATTCAGGTTCCGGAGGAGCCCATAGAGTTTAGAAACTTATGTTGTTATGCCATATTCATTATGCATAACCCAAGTATATATATATATATATATATATATATATATAAACAATCAGACACTGTTGTTTTTCTAGGAGTTACTATACCTTGAGTTCACATAATTTCAATCAATGAAAATAAAATTGACTAATGTTTTATAAATTTGTGGATGAAAGTGCTTTCCTACCTAATTTTGTAAATAAATACTGAATTACTTTTGTAATACTGTGTGTATATTGCATTATGTATGTTCCTTGGTGTCCCATGAAGGGGGTTATAGGTGAGGGTTCACCCACTAAGATTTGAACCAAAACTCACCCATCTCTCCTTTCTTCCATTTATAGATACAGCAGTTGTTGTGGGTTCTTCCCAACCATCTTCTACCTAACAACATTAGATTTCAATTGACAAGCTTTGGTTAGGTGAATTGGTTTCTGTTTTGTCTTAGAGAGCTCTAGTGTTATTGCTGGTAGGGTCCAGACCATAGAACATGTCTTAGGTTTGCATACATGTTGTTATTTTGGTTTGTCCTTAAAGATTTATATCTATGATTCTCTTCAATCAGAGCAATTCCTTACACATGTTTTGTATTATAATTTATAGACTTCAGAGTTTGGGTTGTAAAATATTTGTTATAGTTATTTTAATTTTAAAGAATAAGTGATTTGTATGTAGAAAATGAAACTTTATGAATAACTGTGCATATAGAGAAACTCAAGTCACAAGACTTAAGTGAGAATAGGATTTCTCATGTGCTAATCACATGCTCAAATCGGGTCATGACAATGTTATTGTAAAATTTGAAAGATTTGCATTAAATTTACTTAGTTGTATGATGTTAATTACTTGCTAAATATATTGGCTAATTTTGAGTTTATTTGTTTGTGTATAGATATATAATGTCTTATTCATTTGGTGGTGATAAATGTTTATATATTTAAATTTTTAAATTAATATTTCAAAAATTTAAAATTTTCATTTTTAGGGTTTACACATTAGCAACCGATATAGCAATAGAATCGATTTAGAAATGATTCAGTGACCGATATATCAGTTACAAAAGTAGTGAATGATTTGTTAGTCGCCAACAATTCACCGCAAAGACGACAAAATTAGTCACTAATAGCCCACCAAGCCACAAACCAAAATTAGTCGTAGGGATAGAAAAATCGGTTGCTAAATTAGTCACATAGTTTAGTGATCAATTTTTATTTTTTTTTGCAAATTTTTTAGCAACCTTGGTTTTTGCTACTTCTGTTTTCAATTGCAAAATCGGTCACTACCAAATTTAGTGATCTATTTCATGAAATTTGTGACCAATATATTGTTCACTAATATTTTTTTTTTGTACTGATATACGTGTCATGCTTACTTATTCATAAAGCATCATTTAAAACTGCTTAACAAATAAATAATATCTTATCAAACTATTTTAAATTTCATAATTAAAAATGCATTTTGGAGTAACTAGACCACTTTAGGTCATTGACTGAAGGGACAGGACTGGTGGGATTAGGTTCACTAACCCCTGACTAGAAGCTCCCCGATACGTTGGACATTTTCTTCATATGACTTTACTGACGACAACTAAAACATACAAATGTTCACATCAAGCACTATCCTAGATGCTGCTTCACACATGTCTAGCAAACTAGATATATGATTGTCTTGAACCCTACTTATTAGACTGACAGTCATATCTACTTTAAGTCCGTGAGGCAGTTGGTCATGCTGGAGTGGGCTCTCTGCGAAGGCACCCTATCCGGCTAGGCGCTCTACTAGTCTTGTTGAAATTGTCCTTTCCCTATACTTGCGCCACCTAGGAAGGAGTTGTGCAGCTTAGGTTTCTTCACTACTTTGAATGTTGCCTTGTGCTCTGCTAAGCCACTCTTAAGGCTAATTGTTGAATCCAATATTTGAGCATAATCCTTGATCCCCACATGAGGCTGCAAACTGCTAAACATATTTTTGGGTAGTCCCTGAACAAATTGTCTCACCTTTTCATCACCCACAAGAATCAAGCTGGAAGCTACCTGTGCCAAATATGTGAATCGCTCATTATACTTAACCACAATCATTTCTGAAATCAGCTTGAGCTTCAGGAACACCTTAATCAATAAAACAACTGTAAACTTAATTAACATAATCGAATATAATGCATAGCCTAGAATCTTACCTACACAACTACTAGAGTACTATATTCTACTATGATCTTAGTCTAAACCTCAATACAAAATGAAACTCACCACTAGAATAATTGCAAAGCTACTAAAATTCAGTCTAGATGATAACTTGATTTGTAGCTACAATTATAAGGGGAGAAAAAGGAAAAGGAGGGGGTGAGTTCATCAAAACTTAGTAAGCGGGTCTCCACTCATAATCCACATGGGACAACAAAAAACAATACATAAGTACACATGCAACTAGCATAAAACATTTTATTAATACATATAGTTGTACTAAGAAGGATATTTTAACTAAATTCATAAATAATAACTAATAGAGGAGCATAAGCTGATCTAAATAAGTTAACTGTTGTTAGCTTATAACTAAAACTGAAGGGCACCTAACTAGGTCCCATAATACAGACACCTTACTGGGTTCTTTCTGTAATATGGGTTAAGCTAGTCCTCTAGTAGACCACTTGGTACCAAAGTTAATGATACTGATAGTCATTAACTCATTGTTATGTTTCTTTCTAATTACTATAAAACTAACTTGCACATAAATTGAATCAATCTAAAACCATATCAATAATGGTCTCATGGTTTTCTAAAATATACAGGCATATCAATAATGGTCTCGTGGTTTTAGAAAATGTAATTTTCATAATGACTATAAAAATAATAAAATTATAAAATTGGCATAAATCATAAAAAGTCTTATCATTGCATAAATTACTTTCAAATTTCATAAGACGTGTTGTCATGACCTGATTTGGGGAATGTGACAGGCACATGGGAGATTGGGTCCCCACATAAGCCTTATGGGTAATGCAACTTGCTGAAAGCATGGATTAACATGATTTTCATTCTCAAAGCATAATTTCATCAAAACCATTATCAATTTCTCTATTGAAATAATACTTTTTGAATTCATAAAATTGAAATGTTTTGACATACATGAACATCAATTTTCCTTAATTAAATTTAACATGCACTACTTCAATTCTTGAAAATGAAAACTTTTTCATTTTACAACCATAGCAATAGTCGAAAAATCGATTCAAAGCTTGAAATCCAAAATAAGTACATAACAAATTCATTACATAAAATTAATCCAAATATGTAATTCGAATTCATACTCGAAAGCTAAAAACATAAAAGGATGCTCATAAATTTTGAAAATAAATACATAATCTTAAAATAGAATGCATGGTTTAGATACTAGAGCACTCGAATTCTAACGTAACCCAAACTAAGCCTTACTGTAAAGTAAAGCTCACCACTAGAACAACTGCGTTTATTAAACCGATGGCTAATAGATAACCTACTCTACAGCTATAACTATATGGAGGAAGGGAAAGGGATGAGTCATTGGACTCAGTGAATGAATTCTCACCCACCACCCCCATAAGACAATCAATAGGATATATGTAATATACATGCATCAAGAAAAATTTGTTTTAATATCTATATGCATAATTATATAGGAAAACATTTCTAAATACATGGTATGGTAATTACTAGAGAAACATGAATCTCTTAACATGATAAGTATATAAATAATAGTAAAAGGTACTCTAATCTCTGAACTCTAAAAAAGCACCTAACAAGGTCCTATAAAGCATACATCTAACTAGGTTCCATTCTCTGATTACTCTAAACGGACAAGATTGTCCTTTGGCGGACAACTTAATACCAAGATTAATGATTTTACTGCTGTTAATTCATCATCTATTTTTCTATAGTTGCCATCTAAACCTAAATTTTACATAAACTTAGTAAATCTAAAATCACTTAAAACTCTAAAAACTATAAAAGCTCTGAATTCATATAATTCTAATAAGTTGATTGTCAAGCATAATTGGGGTTTTGAAATCAAGCCCAACGGATCACCATATTGCAAACATGGTGATTTTAGAAAACCCACAGAGTTTGTCTGGTCAATTTTCTAAACCATACTTCATTCAATACTTCAATAACATAAAACTAAAATTCTAGAATCATATTTCAAGCTGACATAATTTCATAAACTTGATAATTCTAAAATCATAATAACATATTTATTCATGAAAATAAATGCTCTGCTCAACATTTTTTCAATATAACTTAACTTGATATTCTAGAAGCATAATCTGAAATGCTAAGGCTCAGAAACATGATAATATCAAAAATCCATAAAAACAAGTTTGACAACTTCAGTAAACTTGCTAAATCATATATTTTCAAATAAATCCCTTTCATGAGCATATAAAACATTTTCATGGCATATAACAAATCAGTCATGGTCCCATGGTTTTCTAAAACATATTTTTCAATCTTTACTCCAAGGTTCATAATACTTTTGAACTTGGCATACTTTGTAAAATCATATTCGTGGCATGTTTTCACTTATAAATTCATATGTTGCAATCATAGCATTAAGGACATAGTTAT
This sequence comes from Dalbergia cultrata, assembly GCA_031216105.1. NCBI lineage: Eukaryota > Viridiplantae > Streptophyta > Magnoliopsida > Fabales > Fabaceae > Dalbergia > Dalbergia cultrata. Next base: position 52,027,550 of record CM062346.1, read on the forward strand.
AATTATCGAAAATAAGATTATGAGTTCAAATCCACTCAAAGTTTGGAGCTGGGAGTGTACGGGTACTATATACTTGACCTTGGAAGCTAGGATTATATTGGCACCAACATCTACTATGGAATCACAAATAACCCATAAGACTTTCAAGACAATGATAAGGCAGATTTGGGGGAAGGAAAATCATGCCAAATTCATGCATGGGGGAGCCCTAGCTCTATCCTGTAGGTTAAAAAGTGCAGAAAAAGGGGAGTTGAATCATGCTTTCACTTTTCTTTCCTTTTTGGTTTCTAAAAAACTTAAACATATACTATCAAGTGTGAACTTAAAGTGCAACGGAAATAACGTCAGTATATGTCAAAAAGTGACTTTCTGAACTAAAACAGAGATATGAAAAACAAGTTTTGATGAGTTTTTCAAAAGAGCAAATATAATAAGCACAAAATAGAATATAAAGGAGATTCAGGGAAAGAGAAGATACTACACAAGAGTTTTTATACTAGTTCGGGCAACTTGTCTACATCCAGATCTCAACAACTGTTGAGTTCCACTAATCAACCCTTTCTCAACCTTGAAAAAGTCATATAGTCTTTAAATAGCCTTCTCAAGCTATCTCACATGACCAGTAGCTCACTTTACTGTCATTTCCAAGTAATCTTTGACTAGCCTCTTCAAGCTACCTTACAACGATCACTACTGGATTGGGTTACAGAGAATATGTTTGGGATGGTTCACCCAAATAAACAAACAATCAAGTTTTCTCTGGATGAAACAATGTATGAGCTTAAAACTTGGGTGACTTCTTTCTAACTATTCTTCTTGGAAAGACAGTATAATCTAATAAGAACTTACAAAGAAGATTTTTATAGGGAAGAAACTGATTAGAAGTTGCATGTAATAGTTTTATAAAAGATGAAAGAAAACTTCTTTAGCATTTCAGCAAAAGGTAATGATAAAAAAAATCTTAAGTTATAAGCACACTATCTCCTTTTATACTTTATCTTCATTTATAACCATTGCCCTTGATTTGTTTTCCTAGTAACACATGTTGATCTTCTTTTTATGTCTTAGAAATGAAGTTAGGCGTGTCAAAATTATTTTTGCAGCTGTAGAAGCCATTGTCTAATAACAGTTTTTGAGTCCACCTTCAAAAACTATTTTTTGCTTTCTGAATGAGGTTTCTGAACCTTTTCTTCTACAAGCTAGGGCAGTTGACCAAGTTGAAAAGAGATGTCACTCTCAGTCCCTGGTTGAGCTTGACTTTAATTTGAAATTCAACTTTTCCTTCCTATTTCTATAAAGTGCATCGTTTACAGTAAATGTGCTTTCTGAAGCGTTGTTTCAATTTATGAACTTTCATTTTGATCTTCTATGTTTCAATCAGAGCTTGATGTAATGGATATATCACAATTATGATGATTGAAAGTAGTAACCACACTTTATTTCAGAGTTTGATTGAAATCTTCACTTGAATGACATTTTCTTACTTTTTGAAGATCTGAGTCTTAGTTTCTTGTTCTTGAGGATTTCTTTTCATGCACTCACCATACCAATGTCCATTTCAAGTATAATTTTTTTACTTCATTTAAGTTCCAAATCTCTTTGAATGAGATTCAACATGTTACACGTGGTTTCATGAAAGAAAAACTTGTTCATGAAGTTGTATGTTAATGAGAACGGTCCTATTTGTATACTCAAGAAACTCAACCCAATAATTACTCCTTCTTCAAAATATTTTCACAAAATTGGTTTTGTTATTACTCAAAATATTAAGTGTAAAAACACTTAATTAGGGGCAAAACCATAATTTTGCACTAATTTTGCCCGGGACCTCCGGGACCAAAACTAAAGTCATAGTCTACATAAAAACGCCTTTTAAAATCATCTGGAGAAGTTTCGGGTTCATCCGGTACTTGCAAACAGGTAAAACATCGCAGGGGCGTTTTGGTCATTTTGGCCCGAAAACTCGAAAAATGAGATTTTTGATCCCGGGAAGGTACACAAGTCATCTAATCCCCTTCCAACATTGAGTTTGCCCTTCAAGTACTACCGAACCGGCTTTCCTCGAATTCCGGGCAGAAATGACCTCAGGGGCATTTTGGTCATTTTCACTCTAACAGAAAATCGGGGCGTTACAGTTTTGTTCTTTAAGGTTGCATCTACTTGTATTCACCATTAATCATTCATCATTCATCACAACATTGGTATGTCTTAACTCTTCCTCTTATCATTTATGAAAGTTTGCATTGTTTGTTCCTCATTTTCCTAGCCATTAGAATTTGGTATGCTTAACATTTATTGATTTTGATTTTAATTTCTTATTTTGCTTGATGTTTTAATGGTTATTTGATAAAAAAAAATAGAGGAACAACATGCTACAACATGGCTATTCACGTTGCATCATAGATTAGTTTTTTTTAAAGAAAAAAATTTGCTGCTTTAAATGTTATTTCTAGACTGAGAAGGTTATAGCATTTGTTTTGCTTGCTCAAAGATTTTGATGATGTTGAGAGTATAGAATAGTTTTGGCATTGCTCTTGAGTAGTTTGCATTTTTTTAAAGGGTAAAAGCAATATCAATTAGAATTAAAGTGAATTGAAAGGCTAATATCTTGTTCTTTGATTGTGTTGAATGGGCCTCCTTTGTTCAATTACAACTTTGGTATAAAATCACTTGATATTGGAAGTTGGACTTTGTGACCTGTTTGGTTGGCAGTTCAATGTTCTTACTTGTTATATTATCCCCAGGTACCCTCAATCCATGGCACCTAGAAGAAGCAACATGCAAGCTAGCCCTCCTTCTACTTCCACAGATGGCAAATTTGTCCACCTTGACTCAGAACAGTGGTACAACTCTGCCCTTCATAATAGAAAATGCATTGCTGAGAGGGGGTGAAAATCCTACCCGAATGGCAGTTGAGCGAAAGAGACTTCTAAACAGTAATGACTGAGATTAATAGATGAGGTTGTGACTTCCTTTTCTATACTCTAGTAGTTGGTAATGTGCCCTTAGTTCGAGAATTCTATGCTATCATGCTCAAGGAGGCTAAGGACGGGGTCCCAAGTGGAAAGATCTTTTTGAGAGGGAGGTGGATTTGGCTGTCATTAGAGACAATCAATGCACATCATGAACTCCAACCCGTAGAGGATTGTGCTTACACTTCACTACTCAACAACCCTCCTAATTGGAATGAGGTTGTCCATGTTATTGGTAGAAAGGGAGCGGAGTGGACATTTTATGAAAATGACATTGAACATACCACTCTGCAAAACATCAAGAACATCCACCATTCTTATTCAGCTTAAGTGTGGGCTTTGATTATTATGTCTCACATTCGGCCATGCTTTCATGTCTACACCATCCCTAAAGAGCCTTGCCTCTTGCTATACTGCATCCTCACTCAACAGGAGGTGAATGTTGGGACTATCATTAGTGATCATATAAGGCATATCCCGAGCAGTAGAAATAGCTTGCCTTATCCTTCTTTGATTACTGCTTTGACCCAATCAACTGTTTTGGTTATCTGGCAAAATGAAGTGAAGACTCCTGTTGAGCCATTGATATCCCCTGCCTCCATCAACCTCATTATCTCCAGGGCCAGGAACAAGGTTAGAGGAGGTGCCAGCAGTAGCTTGCAAAGGAGCATAACCTCTTCTAGGGGTAGAAGGCATCAAGTCTCATCGTCTTCTCAGGTTCCAAACATTGCTTCATTGATGGCGAGGATAGATGAGCTTGATATGACAATGAATATGCAGTTGAACAACATCTATGAGCGGATGGATAGAGGATTCTACCACTTGGATGATATGATAAGGCATGGCAATCCAAATGCCTATCGTGACTATCCAGGCATTTTTGCTCCATTATCCTCTGACAATGAGGATGAGGATGAGTAAGATGAAGAAAATGAAGAAGAGGAGGAGGGTGATTCAGATGATGCTAAGGATGATGATGCAGAAGGTGAAGAAGAGGAGAGCCAGTCAGAAGATGATGATGATGACCCTAATGCTATGGAGGACTCAGATTGATCATACGGTGCTTTCTTTTCCTTTTCCCTCTATTTTTGGTGATCTTATTGTGCATGTGTGTGCTTGGGGACAAGCACAATTTTTAAGTTGGGGGTAAGGGACTTAGACTGTAGTTAGAGTAGGTAGTTGTTAACTTTTAACTGATTTAGTTTCTTTAATTGTCACTTTAAGTTGTCTTATTAGGGGTATTTTTTTATTAAAAAAATTGAAAAAAGAATGCTGAAAGTTATTGTTGTGGTGGTCCATTCCAATTATATCACTGGTTGTTTTGGTTGTTAGTTCTTTAGTAGCTAGGATTGACCATTTGAGTATTGAAAATCTTCTTGTGCATTATTCTTTTTGGGAAACATTGACCAAATTGCATGCATTATCATGAGTGACTTAGGGTTAGTGATCATCATATTTCATTGCCATAGTTAAATTGTGACATATATTCTTTGCACTTGACGCTCTCTACAATAGCATGAGGAGGAACTAGTCTTAAAAGTGATCTAGGCCATTTTTGGAAGCCACAAAGAGACTGTTGGCCCACCTTTTGACACCAAACCTTGTCAGCCCTTTTGAGCCTTTGGACTTGTGTTTCTTAATTGAGCCACATTACAAGCCTAGGAATCCCTTTTGTTTCATTTCCCAATTTTGAACCTAGTTTACCCTCAAGCCTAAAGCTTCTAAAGTAAAATTTAAAAGAAAAAAAAGAAGAGAAAGAATAAAGGAAAGTTAGCTTATGTTGATTGGGAATTGATTGTTACTCAGTTGAGAAATGAAAACAGGTTGTGCCAAAAAAAAATGGAATAGGGGTAGCAATAAAATAAGTTGGGGGTTACTTGGAGGTAGTGGACTAGAAGTGAAGGGTTTCCTAAGTTGAGGGTAATTAATAAGTTTAAATGACTTGTCATCATACCTCAACCTTGGCCTAACGTTACAAGCTTAACTAAAGTCCTTTTGATCTTTGGCTAGTTGTTACTTTTGTGGACGCATAAAGAGCGATTTTGCTTTGTTTGGTTTTGTCTCTTTTTAACTATTGGCATTGGCATGATGAGAATTAGTTCTGTCATTTTTTACACACACACATAGAGGTTTGATTTTCTCATAAAAAGCTTTGGACAATTAGATGGTCAATTGCTTGAATTGTGAATCTTGGTGACTTTTGAATTAACTCATGGAACAATAATGAGGTGTTTGTGGACCAACAACTTGGAAATGTTTTGAAATGTAAATATCTTCTTGATTGTGTAGTTTTATCTTAAGACTTGCTTGGGGACAAGCAAGTTCTTAAGTTGGGGGTTGTGATAACTCCCTTAGCAGTTATGTTTTCCTTTAGTTTTCTTAGAACTTTTAGTTTGTTGATAGTTAGTTTTAGTTTTCATAGGTGCCTCTTTTGCATTATTTGGTTCAAATTCTTGCATGATTACACTCATATTAACCTTGCATTCTAGTTACGTTTTCCATTGGTTTGTAGCTTTTTAAAAGAAGAATTAGGGAAGCATTTGAGCTAGAAGTGCAAAGGAGAAAGAATTGGAGCTGAAGGGATGTCAGAATTCCATGTTGGAGCATAGAAATCCATGCTGGAGCATGGGTCCTAAAACTGAAGCCACGCTATAGCATGGCTTGCTGTCAGAATTCTCATATTTTCACTTCAGTTATGCTCCAGCGTAGCCATAGCCATGCTACAGCGTGGGTGCACGAATCTAACATGTGGATGGATTGGGCCTCTATACTGATTTTGACAGCCCATGATTGGCACAAAAATCAAGGAAAATGTTCTGGAAAGGATCATACATCAAAATACCAAATTAGGAAGAAAAGGAGGCTAGAGCTTGGGAGCAAGGGTTTTGGAAATTCAAGAGCTTGGGAGAGAGACCTCTCTTGGGATTGCTCTTCAACTCTTAGTGTTTTTTCTTGTTCATGGCTTCTTCTTTCCTTTTGTCATCCATGTTATTTTCATATCATTTGTCCATGACTTGTAACTAAACCCTTTGCTAAGGGTGATTTATGGATGCTATGTGTTTGATGTTATGTTAATATGAATGAATATGTGTCTTGTTCTCATTTGATAATGAGCATTATATTCAAGTTTATTTATCTTGAATTGCTTGATACCAATTTAGGATTATAGGGGTTTTTACTAATTTGAGAAAATGAGTAAGAGCCATGCCAATGAATGCAATTCCATGAGTTAAATGACATCTAGAGATAGGCAAACATCTACTCGTAGGCCTAAGTATGCTAAGAGATTAGGTGCTTCATTCTACTTGGGTGGCGTTAGATAATCTTGAGAAAAATTTAATGACATGATAACTCTACCATCACTTGATTGAATTTGGACAAGGCATATTGATGTTCATGTTGCATATTGTTCACACATAGTTGAAGTAAATCACCTTAGGATTTAATTTCATCAATTCTTAAATCACTTTTACATTGCTTTAGCATTTTAGCCTTCAAATTCCTTTGATATCATCTGTTTTCAATTGTTCAACTTGTTAACTAATTAAATAAAATCAGTACTTGAATTATCCCTGTGGGTACGACAACCCCTTTTTTTACTCTATTACTTGGCGACCTAGTACACTTACTAGTGTCACTCTACTTTGGGAGCGATCAGGGAATGCCCTACTGAGAATTTTATAATATTCTCAACTCTATGTTTGTATGTATTTTGTATTATTCAGATCGAGCCGATGCCATTCATGTTATTTTTCCTTGACTTGCCATAATAGGTGTGGCATTATGACTTGGTACTAAATTCCCTATATGTAGTAGGTTATTCACAAGTCCACGCATACGTGTTCTTTGGTCGCTCTTTCGGTGCATCTGTGTTTACTGCTAACTTTGATCCTGCTTTTCCCTATGATGGTATACCCCTCCACTTTGCACATCTAGTTGCTTTTTATGTCCTACCTGCACCACCAACACCCCCTCTAGGAGATGCCCCCTCTTCATCTTCATCCTCAAATTCAGATCCACCAGCTGGTCTTGACACCCCTACTGGTGGTGATGACATCATGCTGATGGCAAACGGTTTTCTGTAGGAGGACTTGAGATAGTTAAGGACTCTTTCATACTTACATAGTTGTAGCTCAGTGTTAGAACTCCACCAACCTGCAGACTGATATTGTTTGATATTTTTTAGGTCCATTTCTATGTATATGTGATTTTCTTGGGCCTTGGTATTTTGAGAAGGTTAGGATAGGTACATGATGTGTTTTTCTTTCTTTTTGAACTGAGTTCCTAGGTAGCCTTACTAGTGTAATGACTTATTATTTTCCAGTATGCTGAGTATAATCATAACTTGTTTTGCAACATATGAGCTTAATTACTTTATTTTCATTTCTCTCGACTAGTATAGATTATATAAAGTAGTGATACTCTTCTAATTACTGTGTTAATACTCGAGTAATACATGGTTGTTAGGAGGATGTTACGCATACAACATGGATATGCAAGTAATTATATAATAATAATATTTGCATACATGTAATTTGATCCTTTCTTAATTAAATAAAATCCAACTTAAAGGAAATTAACTAAAAACTGCATTCATATTCAAAAAGCATTCACTTGTATCATGAACATATACATATGGTATTCTCCTTATAAGATTGTATCCTATGATGTATCTGAATCATAAAAGCCTACCTCCATGGCTGCTGGCATACCACTTCCATGGCAGCCATGTATGCCAAGGTTAATGACTTATAAGATTGCCTCCATGGCCTTTGGTATACGGCCTCCTTAGTAGTTAGGCATACCAAGGTTAACGTCTCAAAAGACTACCTCCATGGTCACTTGGTACACTACCTCCTTGGCAGCTAAGCATACCAAGGTTAATGACTTCTCCAACACAAATCACAACTCTACAAAGACTAATCTCAAACACATAGAAGTTAACTGAATCAGTAATAAATTCAAAACGCTGAATCTTATTCCCTGTATCACATTTGTTGCTTTCATGATAACAATTTAGATGTTAAATATTATGTCCTAGAAATTGTTCATGCTATACTGTCTACTAACCTATTTGTAACATCAATAGTCATAAGTATAATATCAATTATTTAACTGCAAACCTTTAATTTTTATTTACCTATTTTATTATTTCTAAAAAGTTAGGTTCCCCATACTATATAAGCACATTAATTTTAGAAACTGTTTACAGTTAAATAATACTCATAAGACTAATACTAGTCTAGCTCTACTGAACATTCCTATACTTTAATAAGTAGTTTATAATTTAATCGTAAAAGCTACAATATAGCATTTAGTTAATTTCTATTAATTGATTGAGTCCTATCATGTTATCTAATAATGATACCCAACTAATTAACTATTTAATTAGGATACTACACTAATTGTCTAGCTAAATAATAGTATTGGATTGAGTTCTATCATGAATAATTATTGATTAAAGTTTAACCATAACTTGGACCATTGATATTGTATTGGTTGTTATTCATATAATAAATAATAAGTATATATTAATCTATTTGTATAACTAAGTTGTTAATGAGTCTCCATCAACTAGTTGGATTTTATCATGCTAAGCATTAACAATTCTTAATTTTAATTGAGCACAATGCTAGTTGTTTAATTGAGTTTTGACATTAGGGTCAGGGCTCTATTTATAATTAAAATTTACATTATATTTGTTCTTGCTATTCTAACTGTTATTTATATGGTAACTATCAACTAGTTGTGAACTATTTTATCCCCTTAACTGTTTTATGGTAACTAGTTGGGTCATATTGTGCTGAATAGATAATAATAATATTTGCCAATATTCATATAAATTGCTCTACAATGTCTTGCCTACTGTTCATATATGATAATTAAATAATACTTCTAGTTCTGAAATCATGATGACTGTCAATCTATTTTCAAATTAGAAGATTCATATCATGCCAAATAAAATCACATATTGCTAAAATATAACATAACTTCAACTAAAGACACTTTGCAACAACCATGCAACGAACAATGGTCTCGTGAGTTTTTCAAAATATGATTTTCCATGATAATAATGATGATAATCATTTTTTAAAATACTTTTAATGGCTAAAATATAGTCATATATAGGCAACTACCCATTCACTGTGCGTGGCCGGGAATGCTTGACCAATGTCTACGTGATCCTAGGATCTTGGAATGACATTTCTAACTTTCAAAGAGTACATAGAAACCATAAACAACTAATAAACTTACTAAGAATTGTATTTTGGAATGATAGGGAGGAAGAGTATTGTGAGAAAACAATGCCTGATAGCGTTCTAACTCATAAACTTGATAGAAAGAGAAAGGAAACTACCTCGAATCCATGAAAATCACTTACCGAAAGCGTGGGAGGAGGAAGAACAAAAGAAAAACACGAGAGAGGGATATATATAGGGAGTGTTGGCGGTGGCTACAATGTGTTTCCCAAGCCTATGGATGAATTTATATAGTGTAGGGGCATTTTAATGAAACCACATTGTTTTGACGTGTATTGGTATCGAGGTCATCGTTATAACGGTCAACAAGGAAAACAACCAGCGCACATCAACATGTGATTATTATAGTGGTCCATGACCACTATAGTAGTCTCCTACAACTAAAACACTATCTAGTCCAATTGCCTGACCACTATAGCGGTATATGACCACTATAGTGGTTCCTCCCATGGCCTTTGCCGCTATAGCGGTCTCAGGAGTTTTGGTTCTGCATTTTTTGATATTTTTCAAGCGTTTGAGTCCTTGCATTGTTAGCAACATAAATGGGTCTGGGGGGGACCCAAAGGCTGTATTAGACCTATCTAGGGACATATGCATATGAGATATCATAATTGTTTATTGTTAAAAAGAAATGAAAAAAGATAAAAATACTTTGTTGCATTAGATGAGTCTGAGACTCCTTCTTAGCAACTCTCTTGCAACTTGTGTTGATCTCTTGATCTCACTCGTGAATCTCAATGATCAGTCAATTTTATTTTTTTTGGTTCCATGCGTTAGCCAATGGTAGTAATTTTTTTAGTCATTTAATCATGTGTGAGCTTTTCGTTTGAGTCAAGTCTTGTAATTATTATTGTTGGTAGTAGGCCACTAAAAGGTTAAAATGGGCATAGAATGAAGTGAACTCAATTAAACACATATATGAAATGGTTTGGACCACTTGTTAGACTGAGTATGTAATATTGTATACGATTCATTTTGAATTGGATCAGTTCCTGGAATGCCAACTGCAAATCAAACTAATTCATAGGAAAACTACAGTTGAAATTCAAAATCATCCAAAATTTTACGGTTTTGATCGGTTTTGGATTGGAATGGGTTGGATGAGTGGTTTAGATTGGATTGGATTGGATCTAAACACCTTCAATTACATCCATTCCCAAAGAGCTTGCATTTGCCTTATATTTTGTTTGATCTGACTCGTAAACCCTGTACTCAACACTCCATCATATGCTATAATTTTTAACTACAAGTAGCATAGATCTTTATTCGGGGAGTGTTGCCATTTTTGCAAAGGCTGCTCTTGAGATAATTGTGCAATGTCCCTACTATCCACGATGCCCCTGAACCCAGCCTCCATAGTCACCATGCTTCCATATTAGAGCTTAGATGTTTATATAAGCTCTTGTGTATGCAAATACTCAAACAGCTAGATATATTTGTGTTGGTAAATACGGCTAGCAACTACCCAAAAATGGCATGGCAATCTGAACATAATACATTTAACTGTTATTTATTTTCTATTTAACATAAAACAGTTAACCGTCATCCCAAGTTTAAAATTCAATTTTTAATTAAATTTGGTCTATAACTTTTCACTATTAACCCAAATATTATTGACTCATCCGATAAAATTTGGCATAGTTTCTTGGTTGTTATTGACTATACATCATAATCTTCTCTTAATTATGCTGATGGGGATATATAAAGATTGACAATAAAACATGACATTACTGAATTATTATTTAAATAAGCTAGGAACAAGAAAAGATTTTATCGCGGACAAATAATATTGCATTTGAGAAATGGAATGGAAAAACATATAAAGATATCCCTAATGATATGTTTAGACGAGAGAAAAAAAAATATGAAAAGTTAAAAATAAGGAAGAAAATAAAGGAAAGAAGATATTTTTACTTTGGTTGGGGAGAAAATAAAAAAAATACAATCATGCTAAATGATTTTTATTCTCACATTATAGTTTAATAAAATAAAATTATGCATTAGTTGAATTTTATATTTTCAATTTACTTATTTTAAATTAAAATAATTAATTAAAATATTTTACTATAAGTATTAAAAATATGTATTATTATTTATTCTCTCTTTTGGAGATTGGATACGATAAAGATGGCAAAAAAGACAAAGGATACTGGTAAATATAAATTATATTGATAAACAGAAAATGAAGGGGACCGACTTATGATTAAATGCTAAAAGGAATAAATAATTTCATTGTTCTTTTGTTCTTTTTTTCCCATTAACGTACTAGGTACTACTTAATATTCCAAATTTGATTAAATTTATTTTCTCTAACTTATGTAATTCCATTTATTTTTTGCTCTAAAACATATGGAATAAAGCTTGGTCTTAACAGTTACAATGCTGGAGTGGGACCTTCCTTTTTACTTTGTTGGGTGACAATGCTTGAAGTACTACTCAAATGAAATCCTTCTGGTACGGTGTAGAATTAGTTTGCTTCTGAAAAAATGAAGGTTGCTTCTTGCTTATCTATTAAGCCTGGACTGACAAAAACACTAATCATTAGTGGTCACTTAGTACTAAATTTTTTTATTTTTGTCCATGTTGTTTAGCTTTCCATAGAAAGTCAACTGTTGTCCTAATAAGTTATATCGGGATAGTTTCTTTGTGGTTTCACTGTCTTCCAATTCTCAAAGGAGCATTTGTACTTTGTTGTCCATATTGGCCTTCCAGTGAAATACCACTATTTTTTTACCCTCTTTGATTGATCTTTTGAAAAGTATTTGACGGACAGCATGGCAATTTGACACATCTGAGACTGTTAGGCGATGTAAGCAATGAGAACATAGAGGAAGACAGATAATATGGTCATGAGTATGACGCAGAATCATCATTCATTTTGCATCATAGACGTTTTGCGTTGTCATTGTCCAGTAAAAGTAGCTAGCGGAAAATACAAAGGAATCCCGGCTGGCAAAAAAAAAAAAAAATGCTTCTTCGCAGGACGGAGTTAGGAATAGTGAATAAGAAACTTCAGTAAACATCTGAGCAATGCTTGTTTCCATGTACACAGTACGGGAAGAGCACCTTAACAGTGCTTTGTTAACTTCCATCCTGTCTTCTAAGGACCCTGCATAAAATTGTAACATAAATCATGAACACTTTTTGCGCCTTCAATGAACGGTTGAACTTTAGCAAATTGGTGGCGTTTACAATGTGCCTGCAAAAATTGGCACATTGAATGTTCCTGCTAATTCTAACCATGTATTTAGCACAAAAATGGATCCAATAATTGATATTGCTAAATATTTATTATGGTAGTCCATATAATATTCAGAGTATGGGCACTCTTTTGGTAATCCAACAATAATGGCCATCAATAAAAAATTTATAGAGGCAAAATTACTTAAATGTCCAGGCCACCATCGTTTTTATCTTCACTCTCACACCAGCACCATGTACATAACAAATTGGTCCATACACCGCAACGATGCTTAAATATTGTTGCTAGAAAATAATTAGGATAAATTACACTCTCTTCTCCTAAGGTTTGTGGAAATACAACTCACATCCCCTCTACTTGTCTAGCTTACACTTACACCACCTCTACTTGTCAAATTTTAAGTATTTATATTACAGTTGCACTCCTCATTAACAAAACACCGTTAATAAACTTAACAAAATGATATTTTTGTGATATTAACTATTTTTAATGAATAAAATTATAAAAATACATGTAACCACTGTATTAAGTTTAAGGATATTAATAAAATTTTATTAATTAGGAACAGTTAGTATCACAAAAAATTCATTCTGCTAAGTTTACTATCAATGTTCTGTGAATGAAAAGTGTGACTGTAGTATAAAAATTTAAAATTTGGCAAACAGGGGGGTGTGAGTTGCATTTCTACAAATCTTAGGGGAGATGAGTGTAATTTACCCAAATAATAATAATAATAATAATAATAATAAATAATGAGATTTGGTAAAGTATAATAGAAAAATGAAGATTGTGAAGGACAAGATGATTTACCTCGTGGCCACGACCATAGTATTTGAACTCACGAGGGAAGTAGCAGAGAATGTAATCGAAGCCATCATTGGAGAGGAGGTGCTTCGGTGTGAGCTTGGGCCTCACCTTGGGGAGCTTCAGGGTGGTTTTGGAAATGGCGGATCCGGCAGCTATGGAAGGCTTCAAAGAAGAAGAAGAAGAAAAAGAAAAAGAATAAGAAAGATGAGAAGGAGTGGAATCGGTGGCGGAAATAGGGTTTCTACATAAAAAAAAAAAAGGCATAGCATACAAGGATGACTCGTGAAGGTGAAGGGAGATGGTGTGGTGGTGGAGTTAGGTGATGACGATGGTGGTGGCAGGTGGAGTTGATCATTGTGGAGGAGTTGCAGAGTTAGTGTCGTGGTGGTGCAGGAAAACATGGTAGTAATGGTTGTGATTAGAAAATTTGATTTGCAATGAAGGGCAGCATAGTATTTTGATATTTATAAAATTAAAAAGCAGAAAATGGAAACGTGCTGGGAAGGTTTCTATACATCCAATGTTCCAATTTTAATAGGCACCTTTTAAATATGACCTAGCAAATTAGTTGCATATTTGGTTTTTTAATTTGGGTGAGACCATGGTGCTTTCTATTAGTCAATGGCTATGGGCCTATGGCCACCGAATCACCGTTGATCGCTGCTAGCTGACGTTGACCAGCTGTTGACCATGTTGTTGGTGTTAACCGGCCATTGACCGATGTTGACCACCACTGGCCAATCGCTGAACCACCTTACACCACTATATTTTGTGAGGACATATTAGGAAATAACAAATATGTATAAGGACACTATTGCAAACATAATATTAAATTTCTATGTTTGTATCCTATTCAAGCATACTTTGTCCTCACTCAGCTCCAAGTTAAGCACGCTTAACTATAGAGTTCTTTAGTGATGGGCTACAGAAAAAAAAAAATGTATCTTGTTAGTATAGGTAGTACCAATCAAATCATATAAGTCATCTTTAACTATATAGTCTCATAGCTATACAGTCTTAGAATCCCTTTCATTCTGGTGTGTAATTGGTTTATTCATGTACCCCTCTGCTTAGAAGCCTGCCAAGAGCTGCTCCTTGTCCGTGCCTTCTTGCACCAGTGATTACTCCCCGTCCTCGTCACTGAGTGTTACATGCCAACTAAATTTCGCTTGGTTCGTCCCAAAATCATATTGTATTGGGAGAGGTGCTGGCTATGATACCATTTGTAACATCTTATGCTACTTTATGAATTGACAACTGTCCCTACAAACTAACACAGGTCTTTCCAGCATGCTTTGTCCTCACTCACACACTTCCTGGGTAAACTTCCCAGAAGCTACCCTTCCCAAAATTGCTCCAAGTTAAGCATGCTTAACTATGAAGTTTTTAGTGATAGGCTACCGAAAAGAAGATGTATCTTGTTAGTATAGGTAATACCAATTAATTCATATAAGTCATCCTTAACTAGATAGTCCCATACCTATATAGTCTTAGGATTCCTCTCATTCTGGTGTGTAATCGATTCATTCATGTATCCCTCCGCTTAGAAGCCTGCTAAGAGCCGCTCCTTGTCCATACATTCTTGTCCTGGTGATCACTCCCCACCTTCGTCATTGGGTGTTACAATTTTCATGTCTTGGAACAGAAAATTTTTCTTTTTCTTATTCATGTCTCCACCACTAAATACATTTGTGTTTTCAATATCTCTATAGTTATGTTCCTATATCACTAATTAAATGCTACAGTGCCATAGGCACCATAGCAATTGACCAATGAAGGCATCTAAGAAACCACCTTCTAATTTTAGGGCTCCAAATTTTAGTTTTGACAAAAGTTGTCGTTTTGTAACCTTTACGTAAACTATGGTTTTGAAGGTCCAAACAAATTGGAACTTGTCCTAATGTTTTTGGTTTTATACTAGTAAGTCATTTCGTAATTATCTTAAAGAAAAAGAGTCAATTAGTAGATTCTTTGTTTTATAAATGTTTAGTAGAAATTTTAATTGATAGAATGAAATTCACTAATTCACGCATGTGCCCTTTAGCATATGGAAGGACAAATTATAGGCACTCTTGGAGTGAAGGAAAAAAAAATTCACCACAAGAAATGTATAGAAAATCGACAGTGTTACTGATGGATTTTTTGACGGCTTTGATTTATACCGACGAGATTACTAATGATTACAGGCCATTAGTTTTTTGCCATCAACAGAATATTAGCTACAGGTATGCATACCAATAGGTGATTTTCAACAAGCATACTAACAAAAAAAAAAAAAGACTAGTCGTTACAATTACATAAAATGCATCACTAAGGTCGTCAGATAAATAATATTATCAACAAAATCAATTAATTGTACCGATGGGTTTTTAAAAAATTAAAATAATTTTTATTAATTTTTACTGATAAGCTTATCAACTAGTTAGTATTTATTAAAAATATTTAATTTGAAAATATAATTTATTTTCGATAGGTTAGCCCGTTGGTATGTTTTAATATTTTTTTAATAACCGATTACACTGTCATGTGTAACTCATCTATATAAACTATGAATTGTTTGGTATTTATTTATATTCATTTTTTATTTATATAATTATTTAATTATCAATTAAAGTGATATTAATTAAGATATAATGAAATAAGAATAAAATAAACAAACTAATGAAATAAATAAACAAAGTATCAAAATAAAATAAATACAAAGTGCAATAAACATAAAAAAAATCCAAAATGAATTTTTTTTAAAAAAAATGATAAATGAAAACTAACTAAACTTCTCATTGTCGGAGTTGGCGGGGACATCATTATCATCAAACCAATCGGAGTCGTCCACGCCATCAAACAATGAGAAGCCCTAAAAAATGGAGTGAAGTGGCATTTAGGGGAGCTTTTTATTGTTAGAGTTAGAGGATCTTGAGGCTTGTATATCCTTGAAGAAGCTCATCACATCAGCAGTGATCTTCTTCTGCATCCTCTTGAATTTGCTCTTTTCTTTCTTGGCCTTTTGCTACTGCTCCATGGATAGCTTAAGCTATCGGATCTTTCTAAGCTTCTACTGCATTGCTACTCGCCCTGCTGCTTGCTCCTGGAGCTACTGAAAGAGTTGTGCCTGCTGCTTCTACTGCTGCTAGATAAGATGTGCCTCCTGCTACAGCTCTTAGTTGAGGTCCTCAGGGCATCATACACAACAACAAACCTAGTGGCAGAGGGATCTACTGTTAAGGTAATATGCCATCCTATACATATAACCTTTGTAAGGGCCACTAATCACTTAGGCCTAAACATTCTTGATAAGGGACATTCATGCCATTTAGCTTTTTTTTTCATAGATTTGACTATGTTATTGATGTGAATAATTAGGATTTTAATTTTGGTCCTCATTGTGTATTGTTTTTATAGGAACATTGACAATTGCACGAATTTTGGAATAATTATTAGATTAAAGTCTGTTATGTTAACTCATCTCTTTTAGTATGGTTTTGTATACACGAGCTTTAGATTGAGTGCAAAATGTTAAATACAAGTCTGGAAACTCCTTAGAGGGAACATGGAGCTACGAGGTTGCAAAAAGGAACCAACAACGAAAAAGTCCACTCTTTGCTGAGCGACACAACGCTAAAAAAAGTGCTGCAGCACTCGTGCGATTGATGTAAATTGCAGATATTTAACTCTATTTTGGGCATTACTTTGTCTATTTTAGAGAGCAGTATTTTAAGGGAATTGTATAGACTTTTACCCCAATTTTAGATTTAGAATATTGGTAGTTAGGATTCTCTATCCCTCTCTTTACATTTCTCTGCCTCTTTTTCTTTACTCTTCTCTCTTTAGGGTTTCTTTTGGTGAATTAAATTTGTTCTTGAGATTTTCATAATGGTTATTGCTATTTTCTTTAGGTACTCTTTTATTTAATTGTTGTAATTCTCTAGAGATTGAGTAGTTTTCCTTACTAGTGAAAGGGTTCCATATGGAATGAGATGAAATTTGAGACCTTTTGTTTTTCCCTTTCTATTGAATGCATTAGTTTTCTCAATGTTCTGAAGTTTCTATTCTTATAATTATTGTTGCAATTGTTACAATTTTTATTGGAATAACTAAATTGACAATCATTATTTAGGGAAACCTTTTGAGCATAAATTGGTTGATCAATTGGTTTATGTTCAAGGGAGAATATCATAATTAACCTTCTGATAGTTGGTTAGGCTATAACAGTTGGTACAATAAATCAATGTAATTTCTAATAAATTGGGATATCATTTACTAATTATTTGCATTAGTTAAATTCTAGATGTCATTGATCAACTGTACAATTGCCAAAATGTGATTACTAATAGCTGTAACATCCTTCTAAGTATAACATCATCCTTAAGTCATGATATCGTAACCTTTTTTAAATATCTAGAACAAGGGTTAATTTGAATCATCTTTGTATCTAATGCGAGGTTCTATCAAAATCTATATCAAATACACAAGGTAGTTATTTAAATACAAAGTCGAATATAAAAGGAAGCTATTCTAAGAGCTTTACAATACATCTAATTATATTTTAAAGGTACAGACACGTATATTTATATAAAACTAACTACAACAAATACAAGTCTTCTCTACTAAACTAATGCAGACTAGATTTCTTTCATGCAACAACCTTCTTGTCTCGGGATCAACCTAGAGATGACATAGGAACACAAACAAGTAGGGGTGAGAATTATAAAATTTTCAATAGGGTATCCCCAAAACATATATTGAAAGTTATGTCATCATCGTCATCCCAACTACTTTGATTTATTAAGAAAAAGGTGAACATGCAACATATAGCCAGGTTTCATTTTAATGTTCGAAATTATCATTCGGAAGTGGGTTTATTTTAGTATTCAATCACTTAAAACATGTATTTCATAGCATTCAAGATCATAATAATTTATTCTGAACTTTATATGTACTCAATACATCGAAGTGGATCTTATACTCATCATATAAATCATATACTCTTGAATTACAACTTAAACATATTGGACTCAATATCAATACTAAAATTCATTACTTGATACATAAGATAAAGGACTACTTATAACATTTGCTATCTCAACTCGTCTTAGCCTTTGACTAATCTTGTCACGTATGAGCATTACGTATTGCCATCCCCAGCGTGGCAACAATGGGTAATAGACTGCTTTTCAGGACTAAACTCATTCCTATACATGATAATTAGATTTACTTTCTCCAATTCTCACACAGACCTATTCCTAGCTAGGTTTACTTTCCCTAACTCAATTCAAGCGTAGTCAGGTTTACTTTTCTTGATAGACCAGATTTACTTTTTCCAGCCCAAGACATATAATCTCATGTTTTTCTTGGTGGTCAGGTTTACTTTTCCTAATATACCAGATTTACTTTCTCCAGCCCAAGAAATACAATCTTATACTTTTCTGATATATATAGGCAATTGTAATAAGAAGTTACTCTTATATGTGCCTAACATCATCAATAGAGTCACATAGTATAAATGAGATCAATTCATCAATTTCTCATCATCCTTTTTGCTAATTCAGCATGCTGCAAGAAATTTAATCATCAAGAAATTTATGATTAAAATTAGTGAACATCAATAGAACAGAGCAAAATAATTTTTAAAGATAATTCAATGTATCAATGAGATCTTGTAAAATTTAAAAAGCATTATAAGGTCTATAGCTATATTTATAAAATTTCACAATTTTGAAAGTCAGAAACTACACATTTTCGGCTAACAACCAGAAGTCTCAATTTTTATATCCTATCAAATGAACTCAAAAATTCATACAAAAATTTATGTTTCAACTTCAAGGTGTCCTCAACCTCCTCCAAAAATCTCAACTCAAACTTCAATCATTTTCTAGAGTAAAAAAATTAGACAAATTCAGTACTACAAATTGGACTGCATAGGCAAAAACCCTGACCTATTCGGTTTTCCATTTTTTGAAAAAATAAAAACTACTTAAGATGAGCCAATAAAATTAGTGGAAACTCTTCCATATGTTAGCTTCATCATATAAAAATTTTAGCTCATAATCATGTCTTTAAATCAATGAGAAAAAGCAAAGGTTTTCAGTTGCTTACTCAAAAATGGGATTTCCAGTAGCAATGGTCAGAACATGTATTAAGGAAATAGCTTATCTAACTTCATCCAAACCCTCTACAAAAATTAACACATCAATATTCATGTATAATCAGCCAATAAAACTAGGAATTTTAGAATTAATTTTTGGACAATGATTGGTTACCCGAGTACACTCTTTTACCCGTTCGATAAAATTTTGGTGTATAATTTCTAACAATGGAAGATAATTTAATCTCTACCAAAGGATAATATCTATCCTTTGAATTCCAAGGGTAATAAGGCTAAGATTTAATCTTGCTTTACAAGATTAAATCCTAGCCACTGATTTCTTTTATTATTAGAATGAATTATACTTTGACTACATTATTAGTATATTCAACTTAGGATACATTAAAAGCCACCAAAACTTGTCTTTGAAGCCATCATTCTTGGCCAAGAACAAGAATAACCAGAACCTCCATTGTTTCTTCACAAAAAATCATGAAACTTGATCCAAAACACTTGCCCAAAGTCACTAAAACCATAAACTCCTTTCATAAAACTTGTTCTAGTCATCACCACCTACAAATCTAACCAATTAGAATTTTAATCCATCACTATTTTTCCACTTTGAGCCTTCATACATCACTGTTTTAGGGAGTTTTAGGTGCTATTTAGGAGGTCTTGAATTGAAGGAAATCCATCTTGAATCAATCTTGGAGCCAAGATCACTAAAGCCATCAAAGTAGGGTTGATTTCATCCATTTTTCTTTCTAATTTTGCTCTAGAATTTTATGATTGATTACTTCTGAAATTCCTAGTTTTATTGGCTGATTATACATGAATATTGATGTGTTAATTTTGGTAAAGGGTTTGGATGAAGTTAGATAAGCTATTTCCTTAATCACTAAACCCCCAATTTCCAATTAAGTGACATAGCCTCTTTGAGAGACAACCTGAGTCACATCTTAACTACAGTTTTGGTGCATTTGGTATTGAACTTAATTTTATTATTTTAATTTTAAGTTGAGGAGGTAATTACAACCTCCATCAAATTTTGGATTTGTTGCCAAGGGGCATTGGTACTCAGTTGTGTAACTACTATTTTTGTTTTTATTTTTATTTATGTACTTAGTTTATTTTCATTCTTTTAGATTGTTCCCTAAAGGAAAAATCTCAATGTTTTGATCCTTTGTTTACTGTTTCAGGTGATACAGGAAATATAGTAGAACTCCAGCATACACTTATGGAGCTCATTGCTCCTAACTTTACCCAGCAACCCTTGACAATTGTGTACTCCAGGCTTGAAAATAATTTTACACTTAAGGGATATATGATTCATGCTTTATCCAAATTCCATGGGCTAGGTGGAGAGGACCCATACCAGCATTTGAAGAAGTTACATATCGTGTGCTTTGATGAGACCTAATTGGGTGGAGGTGGATGATGTTAAGCTAAGAGCATTCCCCTTCTCCCTAGAAGATGCTGAAGAGAACTAGTTTTTCAACTTGTTAGATAGGGCTGCAAATAATTGGATAGGGATGAAGAGACTTTTACTTGAGAGATATTTTCTTGCCTCTCAAGTAGCATCCATTAGAAAGGACATCTTTGGGATCTGCCAATCTAATAAGACTCTCCATGAGTATTGGGAGCGTTCAAACTCCTATGTGCAAGCTACCCTAAACTTTCAAAATTTGTACTTACATTTGTTGGGCAACCAAAGCAAAAGAAATACAAACATAATGGGTCTATTTGGAAGTGTTTTTATGTCTTAGTTCTTCAAAATTATTTTACAAAACAAACTTAAAATTTAAAAATAAAAAATAATAAAACTTATTTGGTAATTCTATTTTTAAAATAGTTTTTAAATGAAAAATTGAAAAGATCTGATTGGGCAATTATTTTTAAAAATAACAGATTAGAAAATTTGTTTGGCTCACATATTTTTAAAAAGTAGCTACACATGGATGTCTACATCAAGTCCACACCATTCATCTTCAAATGGTACTACTTCAACCTCCAAACACTCACCACTTTCACCTCCAAACTCCAACCATACACATACTAGGAAACCTCACTAACATGGCTTGTTCCCACATTGCACACTCTAATCTTTGGCTCAAAAAATATGGCCCCTTCATGTTGCTTCACTTCTGGAAGGTTCCAATGCCTTTGGTCTCTTTTGTTGATTTAGCTCGCACGATGATGAAAACCCATATCAATAGTTGGGTACTCCAATCTTTTCTTCTATTTTCACTTCCCTTTGCAAAATATACAGTGACCATCCTCCTTCATCTTCAATCTGCCACCCAATAACCAAGGTGGAGGTGGTGCTGAGTCGTCTTCATAAATCACAACCCCAACACAACCATCATCTTCTGTATTGCGACTCCAAGCATCATGTCGCTACAAAGTCGCCGCATCAAGCCTCGAGCTACAGGAATCACCCAGCAGTGCCATGAACCTGCATTGACTACCATAGTCACCATTGTGCATTTCAGTCCTCGCTCGAACCACCATTATGACAGAATTGCAGCCTCCCTCCAGATCTACAAAACCACAAACCATTGCATTGTTGTCATATCCTCCACCTTGTTAGTAGCCATTTAGTCACGCTCTAGTTTTAGAAAATGGTAGAGGTTCTTTCTATGAAGGAGCTTCCTATGTTGGACGAGGCACAGAGCAGATACAAGGCATATATGAAGGAGGCTTTCCACTTGTTTTAACAAAAACGTGAGAATTGAAAAGTGTATCAAAATAATAAAACCTTAGATTTACAAAACTGCCACGACAATTTCCTTGTTTTTAAAACCAAAAACAATAAAATATCTTAAACTTGCTTTTCATTTCTTCTTTTTAATACTCAAATTCCATTTTGAGTTTTTTAAATCAATGTTTCAAAAACACTTTGCCAAACATGTTTTTTCATCTTTTATTTTTAAAAACTAAAAACAATTTTTAAAACTCATTGCCAAATAGCCCAAAAATTTAATGTGGTTCAGTTCATCATTCATTGCCTATGTCAATTACTTCACTAATCTTTCAATATGTGCAACTTTTAAATGGATAAAATTGTAAAGTATCTTTATAAAATCTAATGTCACATAGACAACTTCTAAAAACTAACCATATGATCGATTACTTCCACTCTTAGAAGATATCTAAACCAAGCAAGCAAAGGATCTATTTGTAAGTAAAACCTCACATAAAACTTGAACTCTTTTCTGATGTGGGACTTTGAGTTAAATCTCAACAAAATCTCCCCTTAAACCAAACTCCAGCAAAGAACTAATCGATTGCCCCTATTTCTTCAAACAATCTTCTCGCATAATTCGTACTACTGCTGTACACAAAACATGCCACTTGGCTTCTACATTACCAAGAATACTTTCAACACAAGTCATTTTTGCTTGCGCCGTTGCTGCTCATAAAACATGATGTCTAACCTCCCATTATTAGCAGGAAGGCTTTCAGCACAAGGGATCCTACATATGGATTCAAACACTACCAAGACCCAATTGACCTTAACAATTGGCTCTGATGTCACTTGTTGGGCAACAAAAGCAAAAGAAATAAAAACACAAAATTTATTGTGATTCGATCTTTACTCCTATGTTCACGACTTCAAAAAATAATATTTCATTATCTGTAACTTTTAAATGGTTAAAGTTGTAACCCATTCTTGCAAAATCTCACATAACATGGTCAGCTGCTAATTAACTATCCATATATTGGATCACTCTCACTTTTGAAAAATATCTAAACCAAGTAACCAAAAGCTCTATTTATAAGTCAAACCTCACACAAAACTTCATTTATTTTTTGACATGGGACTTTGGGTTAATCCTAACAAGATTTGAGTAATATAATTACTCTTTATCATTGTTCTTGGTATTTGTTCAAATTATTTATTTATCTGAACTATTATACAGTATTACCCAATAAATTATACTAGTATTGGTTTGCGTAAATCATAACTAGAGACAAAAATTTTAAAAATATATATGATTTTTTTCTAATTGAACCTTGTTAATCGAACTAAACCAGCTTAAATGGATTGCATAATTAGTTCAAATTTATTAAAATAATTTCAAATTTTAATTTATGTTTTTCTCAAATTTAAACCAAATTAACCCACTGTCAAACGCGAAAACCAGCTGGTGGGGATTGTTTCAACTTAATCTGAGGTATTGAATTCGAGCTGGGGTGCGAGGATAACTATGGTTTTGACAAAGGAAAAAATAAAAATAAAAACAAAACCATGCCATATAACCTATATAACCTCACAATATAATAATTCTCTTTGAAAACTAATTGTTACGTAACGCTGTTACTTGAAGTCTTTTACGGTCCATGCCAAAATTAACACCATTAACGTACGACAAACCGGTTCCTTCGTGCCCTTTAGTCATGCAATAAGGTCGTCTATATCATAGTGCTAAGATATCTTAGCAGGATGGGCTTTGCTCTTATCCTCACATTCACATGATAGCTATTGAACGAACGGCAGTAAGCTTTTAGCTGCCAAAATGTCTGTTTATGTGCGCATTCTCGTCCTCCCACGTGATTTTGGACCACATCCTTCTTATCCTCCTTTTCTAGTCAATCTGTTATTTGTTTTTTGCATTTGCACTCTGAAAATATCTTCTCGTTCTCCATAATTAAAAAAAATAGTTGCATTTTCTGTCGAACATTTTGATTGTTACCTGTTTGCACGACAGTTTTCTGGTCGTTACTTCCACAAGGTGTAGATTGATTGATATTTTATATTTATGTTGGATTTAAGAGAAACCAAAATGTTGGACTTAATTTTTCCTTGCATGCATAGATTATGTATGAAATTTTTGTATGAGTTTTAGATTTTCGAGTTTACTTGTTTGTTATGGAATTTTTATTTAATTTGTAACGGAGTATTCTTGGATCCTTTTCTCTTTTTTTTTTTTTCGGGTAAAACAAGGGGGCCGAAGCCCAAATAGTATTCTTGGATCTTAATTAATGGATATAATGGGATCTTATTTTTCACCTGGCGTGGTATTATCGGGCACTAATCTAATATTCAAAAGCTTTTTGTTTTGTGATTTGATTGATAACTCTTCCTTCTCCATTGGAGCAGACACCATGATGGAACCAATCATCACCTCAAATACTCATCCAAGTTAAAATAGAGTATTATTTTTTATAGATCATTTGTTACCAAACATGCGCTTAAGAAAATATTACGTATTCCATGAACTACTTTTTGTTTGTAAGTGAGAAGTTATGTAATGAGCTTGTTTCTTCAGAAGACATTGAATTTATGAGCCAAAATCATTTAATCTTTTGTTATTTCATTCCCTTGATGTGTTATTTTCACTCACATTTACATCATATAGCTCTTGCAATCATTTCCGAAGTTCACTACATATTCTTAAAAAAAAAAAACAGAAGTTCACTACATCAACTGTTTGCAAACTAAATTTGATTAATTAGCACTCCATCCAACCACAAACATACTTCTTTCTGACTGGCCTTGCAGTATGAGATCCAAAAAGCCAATCACTAATTAGTGACATCTTTACTCACCAAATGGTTCTAATTATTGAAAAGGGCATTTCCATTTCGATCTCTGTCTGATGCTACAGGCGGACGGGACCTTATCACCAGGAATGCAGTTTACAATCCCACAATTCTGTTGGGGTGGCTCTCATGTATAAGAATTTTGTCATTATTTTGCTGCATGGCAACGTCCTTAGCCCCTCCACTTGCAAAAAAAAAGAGCTCTTACTTCCTATATAATAGTAGCATAATGCAGCTAGCCATTCTCACATTCCCACTCAAAACCCCCCCCAAAAATTCTCACCACACCACCAACAACCAAGATGCTTCACATTCTCTTCCTCCTCCCTCTTCTCTTGTCCACTTCTTCCCATGCTTCTGTCCAAGACTTCTGTGTGGCAGACCTCAAGGCTCAAGATGGCCCTGCAGGCTATCCCTGCAAGCCAGCTGCCACTGTGACTGCAGATGACTTTGTGTACACTGGCTTATCTGAACCTGGAAAAATCCTTGGCTTAATCAAAGCTGCTGTGACCCCTGCATTTGTTGCTCAATTCCCAGGTGTTAATGGTCTTGGCCTCTCTGCAGCAAGGTTAGACCTTGAGGCTGGTGGTGTCATCCCATTGCACACTCACCCTGGTGCCTCTGAGCTTCTAATTGTGAAGCAAGGTCAGATCACTGCTGGGTTTATATCATCAGCTAACCAAGTTTATGTGAAGACACTGAAGAAAGGAGAACTTATGCTTTTCCCACAAGGGTTGTTGCATTTTCAAATTGCTGCTGCTATGAAAGGTGCTGTTGCCTTTGTTGTGTTCAGTAGCCCAAACCCTGGGCTTCAAATCCTTGATTTTGCATTGTTTGCCAGCAGCTTCAGCACTGAATTGGTGTCAAATACAACTTTCCTTGACCCTGCCCAAATTAAGAAGCTGAAGGGTGTTCTTGGTGGCAGTGGCTAGCCTCTTGCTTAGGAATCATCACTCTACTCATCAATGAGTTACTTCCATTATTCATTGTGTTGTTTCAATTCATTATTAGATTTGGTCTAAGTCTCGTAGTCATTGAATTTGCTTGAGTCAATGTGGTGTCATAATAAATTGGCGTGTTACGTTTGCACACCCAAAAAAAGTTAAAAAAAAAAAAATGGAAATTCGCGTGCGTCAATTAATTTTATTTTCCATGTATTTGTCCAGAACTAAACTTTGAGATTTCAGCGTAGCTATGTTTTGAAAGGTTTGCTAGTGTTGCTGCATGAATCTTATCGAATCTCCCAGGGTTGATACATAATGTGCTATTGTCAACGTTACGCTGAGCTGAATTTTTTACTTTTATTGATATATTTTTTTCCTGTGGAAAAAGTCGGTAGTTGTCCTCTATTGTCTAGTTATTATCATAGTTGTCCGCACACTTCATTTTATTTTGTTTGCAATCCTAAAACATTTGTAATATTTAAGAGAATTCGTTTACAAGGCAACTTAAAGTTCGTAATTAACTAGACCAAAATAAATAAAAAAAAGAAAGAAAGGTTCGTAATCAACATCTAGATAAAGCACAAGTATAATTCTTTTTTAAGCCTTCAGTTCTCAAAATCTACGTCAAACAAGCCAATTTCTTAACTTATGAAGTGACGCTCGTTACAGTTTTTATTTGTTTAACCACCAACAACATTCAGAATTTACTGGATTCCAAACAATTTTGTTACTCTAGTCGGATTGATCAATTTAATTTATTATGTGGATAAAATTCTTTAAGTTGTATTATCTATCATAAAACTGAAATTCAAGATTTTACCAAGTACTGAATCATTTGAACCAATAACCATGCATTGATACACTCAATTTACATACATGTGTATATATGGAGTTAAATTTTTCTCAAAAGTCAAAACTACTAAAATTGCCCCGATTATCAATTTCCAAAGAAAATAGTTTAGGAGACTACAATATTAACGGTGGATTATAAAAGTGATGTTGTATCAACAGATGTTCTCAACTTTTTTAACGGCGTTTGTATTTAGTACATATTAAGTTTAATGATTATTTTAATAAATCTGAGTGAAAATATGAAGCAAAATATAATAGTGGTACCGAAAAAAAATTGAGATTACAACTATATACCTTTTCATATTTAAAATACTTAATTAGTTAGACTTAATTACTTCTTTATTGTTATTGTTTATCTCCTTCGGAGAACGAATAAGTCAATGGACCACTGTAGATCGGAATAGGAATGATAGAGCCTCACTTTCAATGGAAGATATTCTATCCAAAAAGCTGGGTCACACGCTTCTATCTTGTTTAAACAGCTGGTCATTGATTTCAATTTTATTTTAAACTGGAAATAGAAAGAGATGGAGTACTTTGGAAGTGGATCCTACTTTAGTTCCTATTCACAAAAAATAAGAGAGGCATGAAATTGTGCAAATTATAAGGGTTAAGTTCGTAAGTCATACTATAAAATTATAAGAGAGGGTGATTGAGTGGAGATTAAGACAGAAAGTTCACATTACAAAGAATCAATGTGTTGGAGTTTTTCTATAGAAATGATTAACTGGTAACATAAATTGATAGAGAGATATTGGAACAATCAAAGAAGGTTACACTGTTTTTGTCGATTTGGAAATGACATATTATAGGGTACCGAGAGAGATCATGGAAGGCTTTATAATATAGAAATGAGTCGGTCTTGTATCTTAGAGCACTCAAAGATATGCATGACGGGACCATGACTACTGTGTGAGAACACAATGTTGTTTACATAGGATCGACTTTTATATTTTTATAAGACTACATCAACGGTTAACTTCATGTTCATGTATATATTTACACCATAATCTTATACACACACACACAGATGACATAGTTATAATTACAGAGTAGAGAGAGGAAATAACTGAAAGGTTAGATTAGAGACAAGTGTCATGATCCAATATAGTTGTGACCGGTACATAAGGGATGATGTCCCTCATGCAAGTCATCTACGTATCACTACCAGAAATGTGTTGAAGGGAGATTGATTTTGTGACCAAAATAAATCAATCACTAAAATGATGATTTTGTGACTGGATTAATGATTGAACTGAACCACGAGAAAGGATGAAAATGGTGAAAAATATTGATCGCTAAATTGATCACTAAATAAAATTAGTTACCGATTTAATGATCAATATTTTAATATTAGTGATCACTATTTCCACAAAAAAAAATGGTCATGAATTGAAAAATTAATGATTGATTTAGTGACTGAAATTGATATGAAAGAGTTTTCAATGCCTAAAAGAAATCACTTGCTGACTAAACTATTAGTGACTGATTTAGTCATCAATATTTTAATATTAGGAATCACAATTGCACAAAAATCAATCACTATATTAGTCACTAATTTTTCAATTAGTGGCCACTTTAGTGATTGATGTTATTTATGAGAAAAGGTCTTATTCCTGATATCGTTGGTCACTAAATCGATTACTAATTGTCAATTGGTGACCAACTCTACGACCGACATTAATGTGAAAAAGTTTTCATCTCCTAAAAGAAATCAGTCTCTAACTAAAAATTAGTGTCTGAATTTTCATGTTTTGTGAGACTAATTAATGTTAGAGACCGATTTAGAAACATAATTTTCGGTCAGTAATTTTAAAACATTTAAAGACCAAAAAAGAACCCTAAATGTCTTAGCATCTCATACTTTCCTAAATCTCCCATTTCACTCTGCCTCTTATCTCCTAAATTTCCCATTTCCTAATTGTTGTAACTCCTCTGACTATTCCCCTAACTGTTGCTGGCCACCATATCTGGCCACCATGAGCCACCTCATTGTGTTCTAGTGTCCTTTTGCACCCGTCCAATACTTCATTCTCGCTGCTCAGACCGTTTGTGCATCATTTTCTCCCTTGAGTCTACTGATTCATCATTGAAGCCATTAATCGTTTGTGTTATGCATTTGCAAGCCACCAAGTATACTAATTCACAAACTTCCCAACAAACCATCATTCTGCCTAGTCCAATCACACAGCACCATAGTGGGCTCCAATTGCTGCTCAGGCCAACCATTGGTTTGCCTTTCTCTCTCTCTCTCCCTCCTGGTTATGGTTTACCTTCTCTTTCTCTCTCTTGGTTTTGATCTACCTATCTCGGTTTGATTTCTAGTTCAATCTTTTTTTTTTCCCCTTTTTTTGTTTAGGTTGGGTACTTGAATTTCATTATATCGATGTAGAGAATTTTTTTTTTTGTTCTTTACAGTTTTTGGTTTGAGGAAATTTTGGTTTACATCACAGCAAAGTAAACTAATCTAGTTCTAGTTCTTTATTACCATTGAACCACTAATAGTCACTGCATGTTGCAGTCCTTCTTCTTGATTGTCAAATTGTTTATTTTGTTTAATTAGCTTTGTTTCTTTGTCTAAGTATTATTATTATTATTATTATTCTTTTTGTTTGTTTGATGAGTGAAGAGTGATTCATTGTTTGGTATGAGATTATGGTGTGGGTTTGATAGTTATGTGACAATTGGGTTTGTTCATAGTGATTGCAAGTCCTTTTTTTTGGAAGTGTCCTATATTATATTGAATGGTTCTCTACCAAGAGTTGTTGGAGTCTGGAGTATTAATATTTAAGCCATCAATTTTTGCTCTATGCATTTTCATCATATGAATTGTTTTTTTATTATGTAGTCATATGGATGTAAATGTCTTTTCATTTGTAAAATAACATGGATATATTGAGTATATAGATCTTAGTATGTATCTTAAATGGCATTCAAAATTCTATGATAGTATATTTATGAATTTGTTTGAGACCTTATAATGATGCTTTTGATGATGGTATGATGTATGTTATAAGAGTTATTAGTAACTTGATATTGGTTTGACTTAAATGTCTCACACTAATATGACTTAAGCATATAAAACTCACTCTAAAAAGACGTATTCTTGAAGCTTGGGCTGTGTTTGAAATTTATATTTTGTTTACTTGCTTTGTTGTAGAAATTTTGAGGTAAGTTATTGTCTTTATTGAATTTGTTGCATTGCTTAGTCTCAGTTGATTGTTTAACAACTTAGCCTAATTGAAAGCATGAGTATAATGTTCAAAGAAGAATTTAGACCTACAAATATTGTTCATTGAGCTTAACAAGAAATTTTTTACTCTTTTTTCCTCAAAGATAGATAGATGTTGTGTTCATTAATAAATAATAAAAAAACATATAAGGTCCATAGGATACAACGCATATGATGAGCTGAGACCAAAGTACACTACTAATTAGGAGTAGGTAAGAGAATAAAAATAGAAAACTAATATGAACAGGATTAGCTACTGATAAGAAGAACTTCTTCAAAGAGTTTCATAGTAGAATTTATAATTTCTTGAGGCCTTAATTCTTTTCCTCCAAACACTTTCATATTGTGAACCTTCCAAATTTGCCATAGAAAATCACCAATGTACTAAGGCTCTTTTCTGCATCTAGTAGTTCCTTTAGGTCTTTTACATAGATCTACCACCAAGCTGCAAAATCTTTATGATTAGGTTACCTAGATAAAGGTGGTAGGCCAGCATGGCTTATCAAAACAGAATCAGTGCAATTAGTAAAATAGTGGTAGACTATTGCCTGATGATGGTATGATGTATGTTAGAAAAGCTTTTAGTAACATGATATTGATTTGACTTTAATCGCTCACGCTAATATG
This sequence comes from Dalbergia cultrata, assembly GCA_031216105.1. Lineage (NCBI taxonomy): Eukaryota > Viridiplantae > Streptophyta > Magnoliopsida > Fabales > Fabaceae > Dalbergia > Dalbergia cultrata. The sequence goes on from CM062346.1 coordinate 52,058,075, forward strand.
ACTCAAGCATATAAACCTCACCCTAGGAATTTGAGGAAGATAAATTTCTAAGTTATTTTTTTTTTTTATCTTGGGGGCTTAACAAACATGAACAGGTAGTGATTTGATGATGTGCATATTAAGAGGTATTCTTGATGTTTTAGGTTGTCTTAGAAATTTATATTTTGTTTACTTTCTTTGTTTAGAAATTTCGAGGTAAGTTATTGTGTTTATTGAATTTGTGCATTTGATGCCTTTGATGTAGGTGAATTTGAGGCCTCAATTATAGATACATGGATCACACTTTTTTTTTTGTATAATAAAATATAAGATTTTTATGCACACCATGACATGTAGTTTTGAAATTAAATAAACTTGAAAATTTTATGAAATTACAAAGTTGCATACTTTTTCTTTGTTAAAGACTCAATCAAGGAAGTGGAACACTTATTAGAGAGGGTTGAAAACTCAATTGAGGAATTGGAAGACTCCTTTAAGAGGATTGAGGACTCAATTAAGAAAGTGGAGGACTCATTAGAGAGGGTTAAAGACTTAATTGTGGAAGCTAAAAACTCTACAGAATTTGTTCAAAACTCAAAACAAACTGTTCAAGATTCAATGGAGATAATTGAAGACTTAATGGAAGTTGTTGAAGACTCATGTAAGCAAGAAGTAGTTATGACTATGTTGAAAATTTATTATCTAAAGATTCATTAATACATATTTGTATTCTTATTTTAAATTAGAGGGCTTCATGTTTGTAATACCCTAGGTACATATGTCTCTAGGTAAATCTGGGACCGCCATAGGATTTCTTAAGATCCACTTGTGTTGTTGGAAGGCTCCACTTGAATTGTAATTTAAAGGTTTGAGAAAAACCCCTTTGGAGAGCTTGTTTTTCTTACTTACACCACTTTACTCTCTTTGATCGTTGTAGCGCTCATTTTAGCATTGTAGCATTCTCCAGAGGGGTTTTTCTCAGACCTTTAAATTATAATTCAAGTGGGGTTTTCCACATGAGTAGGTCCTGAGGAATCCTATGGCAATCCCAAATTTGCCTAGAGACACATGTACCTAGGGTATTACATAAATAGGATAACCTTCCTTGATGCATTCATGATCATGAGAACCCATGCATTTTGGTTTTGAAATTTTCAAGTACTACTATGATATGTAGTCATGAGGTATGATTTGATGGTTATGCTACATCTTTTATGAAATTTATGAGTACTTGATGGATTTTGATAGAAGTTCTATAATATTTTTCTTAGTTGAATTTCTATGAAGGTTTTATCATATGTTCATTATCATATGTATGTAACAAGTTTAGCCAGGTAATAAGATATAAATGATTGTGATAACGATGGAAGGAGAACTAAGTCGACCTTAATTTAATTCTCTATGCTCTGAGATAAGGTTAAAATGAATTTATAACTTTATTATCTTATATTACCCCGATTAGTTTTCTTAAAAGAGAAGAGATAGAGATATGTTTACTTTCAAAGGTTTCATATTTATATTGGATAGTCTAGTTGGAGATCAATTGTTCTTGCAAATTGTGATTTCATGGTGGAATATTTTCTCTTTTATTAAGATGTGCATAATGATGCCATTTAACATTATGAAACATGAATTAGAATGCTATACGCATGCATGAAAGTTTTGCTTGAATTGGTGTTACAGAAACATGATTAGAGTAACCTAAAGAGAATAGTTGAGTTTGAAATGTGGATAATTTTGTATAATGAAATTGCTGGACTTAAAGCAATAGAAAGCATGTTGTTGGCCTCAATTGCATGAACTTATATTATGTGTGAGGATCATTGGATGTTTTGATTGTATGTTGTCACGATATGATGTTTCAGAAAACCTAGGACGAGTCATGTATGTTTGATTGCATGTATGACATCTGGGATTGATGTGTTGCACACAAGCATGTCAAGAGTATAGGCATTTAAGTGCTTAGTATGACTTTCATATAGAGAATAAGGAAGTTTATAGATAAGGACTCAGAGTTCCTGTGGTATCAGTTGATATCAGACACAAAAGAACGAGAACTAGAGTCGACCCGTATAAGTGATGTGATAAAAGCCCTTATTGCCTCGGTGGGAAAGGGCCACCTTGGAGGCAGAGTCGCCTAGATGTAGCAAAAGGCATCCTTAGACAGAGAAAAAGAACAATGACCTTAAGAGGACACTACCCCCAAGAGTAACAGCTAGCATAGTTAGAGTATCATATTAGAGTGTTTCGAGCATTCAAGCCCATTTTTGGAACCCATGTAGATCAAGTATTTTATTTTCTTATCTTTCTAGTTATGCAAGTTTAGATTTGGGAACCAAATCTTTTTAGGGGGAGTATGTAATACCAAAAGTTATCTAGGAATATTTGAGACTGCCATAGGGTTCCCTAGGACCCACTTATGTTGTTGGAAGGCCCCACTTGAATTATAATTTAAAGGTTTGAGAAAAACTCTTCTGGAGAGTGCTGCAGCGCTAAAATGAGCACTACAACAATCGAAGAGGGTAGGGCAGTGTAAGTAGAAAAAGCAAGCTTTCTGGAGAGCATAGCAGTGCAGATGTGGCATGTTCTCTATGAGCACTGCAGTGGTCAAATGTTTCATAAATCCCCCTCAATTTTAGGTTTTCAGACCAATTTTACACACCTTTCATGATCCCTCATCTAGAAAACACAATTTTCACTTCCCAAACTCCATTCTTCACCATTTTCTCAAGTAAACTTCATTTTCCTGCTCCCAAAAGCTCAAGGTATGTATAGTTTGTTGATTTTTCTTATTTTCTCCTTCAATCTCTCGTACTCTTAGAGTAGGTTTTGTGTTCTTTCTTGATATCAAAGAGAAGTGCACATCTATGGTTGCTAGGATTAGATTAGAATTATCTGAAGATTAACCCATACTTCTGTTGCTTCCATACTAGATATTGGTGTTATTCCTGCTTCCCAGATTTCTATTGGTATTGTTCCAGTATATTCCATGCACCACTCCAGGTGAATAAGTTCGAACTTGTGATTTCTGTGTTATTCATTAGAGTTACTTTTATGAAAATATGGCTTAAAGCTTTATTTTTTTTTAAAGATTACTGTACAAAAAGAATTTGAATTGCTGTTGGTTATCATATTTTGAACAGCTAGTTTAAAAGCATGAAATATATTTTGATAAAACTCACGGAACCATTATTGATAAAAATGCCTTTATGTAGAGTTAGTTATAATTGTAGTTACTAGAGATACATGATTGTTAAGATGACTTTTATGTTAAATGGATTATGTGTGTGATTATTGGCAAAATTCTATGATTACTAGAAACCCTATTATGATGTTAAAGTTTTCAAGCTTATGAAAGTATATTGTTGAGAAAAGGATTTAGAAATTTAGTCAAAAGAATTTTTATGTGATTCATGACAGTTGACGGCTACATACTTTGATGACTTTTGAAATCACAATGTTTGCAGAAGGTGATCCCTTGGACATGATTTCCTAGCTACAATTATGTTGTGGTTAGACTGTTAGAGTTTCATAGATTTAGAACTCTCAGAGAACAAGGAAATTTTATCAAGTTTCAAATTTAAATGGATTTGGTCTAATTAACTTAGACATTAACTATAGAGAAATAGACAGTAAATTAACAGCTGAAATTGATCATTAACCTTAGTACCAAGTTGTCCTAAGGGACAATTTCATAGAGTAAAGATAGAACATAATTAGGTATTTGATTCGGGTTCCCGAGGAACCCATAGAATTCAAAAACTTATGTTGTTATGCCATATTCATTATGCATAACTCGAGTATATATATATATATATATATATATAAACAATCAGACACTACTGTTTCTCTAGGAGTTACTATCACATAATTTTAGTCAATGAAAATAAAATTGACTAATGTTTTATAAATTTATGGATGAAAAGTGCTTTCCTAGCTAACTTTGTAAATAAATATTGAATTACTTTTGTAATATTGTGTGTATATTGCATTATGTATGTTCTTTGGTGTCCCATGAAGGGGATTATAGGCGAGGGTTCACCTACTAAGATTTGAATCGAAACTCACCCCTCTTTCCTTTCTTCCATTTATAGATACAGCAGTTGCTGTGGATTCTTCCCAACCATCTTCTACCTAACAACATTAGATTTCAATTGACGAGCTTTTCTTAGGTGAATTGGTTATTGTTTTGTTCTAGAGAGCTCTAGTGTTACTGTTGGTAGGGTCCAGACTGTAGAACATGTTACAAAATTTAAATTTTGGTTTGTCCTTAAAGATTTATATCTATGATTATTTTCAATCAGAGCAATTCCTTACACATATGTTTTGTATTATAATTTATAGACTTTAGAGTTTGGGTTGTAAAATATTTGTTATAGTTATTTTAATTTTAAAGAACAAGTGATTTGTATGTAGAAAATGAAACTTTATGAACAACTGTGCACATATAGAAACTCAAGTCATAAGGCTTAAGTGAGAATAAGATTTCTCATGTACCAATCACATGCTCAAATCGGGTCATGACAATGTTATTGTAAAATTTGAAATATTTGCATTAAATTTACTTAGTTGTATGATGTTAATTACTTGCTAAATATATTGGCTAATTTTGAGTTTATTTGTTTGTATATAGATATATAATGTCTTATTCATTTGGTGGTGATAGATGTTTATATATTTAAATTTTTAAATTAACATTTCAAAAATTTAAAATTTTCGTTTTTAGGGATTACACATTAGCGATTGATATAGCAATAGAATCAATTTAGAAATGATTCAGTGACCGATATATCAGTTACAAAAGTAGTGAATGATTTGTTAGTCACCAATAATTCATGCAGAGACAACAAAATTAGTCACTAATAGCCCACCAAGCCACAAACCAAAATTGGTCATGGGGACAGAAAAATCAGTTGCTAAATTAGTCACATGATTTAGTGATCAAAATTTTTTTTGCAAATTTTTTAGCAACCTTGGTTTCTGCTACTTCTGTTTTGAGTTGCAAAATCGGTCACTACCAAATTTAGTGATCTATTTCATGAAATTAGCGACCAAAATATCGTTCATTAACAGGTTTTTTGTTTTTGTAATGATACACGTGCCATGCTTACTTATTCATAAAGCATCATTTAAAACTGCTTAACAAATAAATAATACCTTATTAAACTATTTTAAATTTCATAATTAAAAATGCATTTTGGAGTAATTGGACCACTTTAGGTCATTGACTGAAGGGACAGGATTGGTGGGATTAGGTTCACTAACCCCTAACTAGAAGCTCCCCGATACATTGGACATTTTCTTCATATGACTTTACTGACAACAACAAAAAAATACAAATGTTCACATCAAGCACTATCCTAGATGCTACTTCACACATGTATGGCAAACTAGATATATGATTGTCTTGACCCCTACTTATCAGACTGACAATCTTCTCTTCTTTAAGTCCGTGAGGGAGTTGGTCATGCTAGAGTGGGCTGTCTGCGGAGGCACCCTACCCGGCTAGGCGCTCTACTGGTCCTGTTGAAATTGTCCTTTCCCTATACTTGTGCCACCTAGGAAGGAGTTGTGCAACTTAGGTTTCTTCACTACTTCGAATGCTGCCTTGTGCTCTGCTAAGTCACTCTTAAGGCTAATTGTTGAATCCAATATTTAAGCATAATGCTTGATCCCCACATAAGGCTGCAAACTACTAAACATATTTTTGGGTAGTCCCTGAACAAATTGCCTCACCTTTTCATCACCCATAAGAATCAAGTTGGAAACTGCCTGTGCCAAATATGTGAATCGCTCATTATACTTAACCATAATCATTTCTGAAATCAGCTTGAGCTTTAGGAACTCCTTAACCATTTGAATTTTCTGACTAGGCGGAATGAACCTCCACATGAAAGTTGCTGTAAACTCCTCCCATGTAGGTGGGGCCATGATGCCGCCCCCTTGCAAGAACTCTTGATACCAAAACTCTATGTGGCCTCCTAGTTAGAAAAGAGCCAATTGCACTACCTTGAGATAAGCAAAGAAGGACCCCCTCATTATCTAATTAATCTACCGAAGGAACTTTTGCCCATCCTCTAGTAAAGGACGCCCTATGAAATTGGACGGATTCATTCTCTTAAGATGCTCTAAAGTTGAGTCATTTGTACCTCAACTAAAGGCTTAACATATTGGTTTGGCCTACTCTTCCTGATCCAAGCTCTTGAGATGGGCATTACCACTAGATGTGTTACTTCTGTTATGGTTATGTAGGGAAGTTCAAGTTATAAGTGGCATAGACATCAGAAGGAAAACATGGAATTAGATCATGAGTGTCAAAGAAGTACAAAGATCTTAACTGAACCTATACATGAATGGCTCTTCGTAAATAGCTCAAAAAATATCATGTTCCATGCAAATGTGTGCACTTCCGTTCACATAGTCATCATGTCAGTTATGCATGCTTGCTCCAGTGTAATGCAACAAAACCTATTTCTCTTATACCACCTTATCACGACCCAATTTAGCTGTGACCAACACTTAAGGGATGGTACTCCTCATGCAAGCCTCCTATGCATGTCATGGTTAATTATTCATAAAATATCATTGCCATGACCAGATTTGGAAACATGATCGAAATGTAAGGGATTGGGTCCTGACTAAAGCATCTGGTAACATGACATAACTAACATGCATAATAAAATATAATTTTATTCCAAAACTTGATTTAAATATAAATTATGGGTTATAACAAATCAATTTAAATAATAATTTGTAAACCTTAATTATTCCGAAATGTGTAATCCAAATGAAAAACTAAATAATCCTAGTCTAGGCCATAACCAAACATAATCAATAAAACAACTGTAAACTTAATTAACATAATCGGATATAATGCATAGTCTAGAATCTTGCCTACACAACTACTAGAGTACTATATTCTACTATGATCTTAGTCTAAACCTCACTACAAAATGAAACTCACCACTAGAATAATTACAAAGCTACTAAAACTAAGTCTAGATGATAACTTGATTTGCAACTACAATTATAAGGGGAGAAAAAGGAAAAGGAGGGGTGAGTTCATCAAAACTCAGTAAGCAGGTCTCCACTCATAACTCACATGGGACAACAACAACACAATACATAAGTACACATGCAGCTAGCATAAAACATTTTATTAATACATATAGCTATACTAAGAAGGATATTTTAACTGAATTCATAAATAATAACTAATAGAGGAGAGCAGAAGCTGAACTAAATAAGTTAACTATAGTTAGCTTATAACTAAAACTGAAGGGCACCTAACTAGGTCCCATAATATAGACACCTTACTGTGTTCTTTCTATAACATGGGTAGTAGACCACTTGATACCAAGGTTAATGATACTGATAGTCATTAACTCATTGTTATGTTTCTTTCTAATTACTATAAAACTAACTTGCACATAAATTGAATAAATTTGAAACCATATCAATAATGGTCTCATAGTTTTCCAAAATATATAAGCATATCAATAATGGTCTTGTGGTTTTAGAAAATGTAATTTTCATAACGACTATAAAAATAATAAAATTATAAAATTGGCATAAATCATAAAAAGTCTTATCGTTGCATAAATCACTTTCAAATTTCATAAGACGTGTTGTCATGACTTGATTTAGAGAATGTGATAGGCACATGGGAGATTAGGTCCCCACATAAGCCTTATGGGTAATGCAACTTGCTAAATGCATGGATTAACATGATTTTCATTCTCAAAGCATAATTTCATCTAAACCATTATCAATTTCTCTTTGAAAGAATACTTTTTGAATGCATAAAATTGAAATGTTTTGACATACATGAACATGAATTTTCCTTAATTAAATTTAACATGCACTACTTCAATTCTTGAAAATGAAAACTTTTTCATTTATAACCATAGCAATAGTCTAAAAATCGATTCAAAGCTTGAAATCCAAAATAAGTACATAACAAATTCATTACATAAAATTAATCCAAATCTGTAATTCGAATCCATACTCGAAAGCTAAAAACATAAAAGGATGCTCATAAATTATGAAAATAAATACATAATCTTAAAATAGAATGCATGGTTCAGAACCTACCTACACAACTACTAGAGCACTCAAATTCTAACATAACCCTAACTAAGCCTTACTGTAAAGTAAAACTCACCACTAGAACAACTGCGTTTATTAAACTGATGGTTGATCGATAACCTACTCTATAACTATAATTATATGGGGAAAGGGAAAGGGATGAGTCATTAGACTCAGTGAGTGAATTCTCACCCACCACCCCCATGAGACAATTAATAGGACATATGCGATATACATGCATCAAGAAAAATTTGTTTTAATATCTATATGCATAATTATATAGGAAAACATTTCTAAATACATGGTACGGTAATTATTAGAGAAACATGAATCTCTTAACATGATAAGTATATAAATAATAGTAAAAGGTACTCTGATCTCTGAACTTTGAAAGAGAACCTAACAAGGTCCTATAAAGCAAACATCTAACTAGGTTCCATTGTCTGATTACTCTAAAGGGGCAAGATTGTCCACTGGCGGACAACTTAATACCAAGTTTAATGATTTTACTGCTATTAATTCATTGTCTGTTTTTCTATAGTTGCCATCTCAAACTAAAGTTTACATAAATTGAGTAAATCTAAAATCACTTAAAACTCTAAAAGCTCTGAATTTATATAATTCTAACAAGCTAATTGTCAATCATAACTAGGGTTTTGAAATCAAGCCCAACGGATCACCATATTGCAGACATGGTGATTTTAGAAAACCCACAGAGTATGTGTCTGGTCAATGTTCTAAACCATACTTCATTCAATAATTCAATAACATAAAACTGAAATTCTATAATCATATTTCAAGTTGACATAATTTCATAAACTTGATAATTCTAAAATCATAATAACATATTTATTCATGAAAATAAATCATACTCTGCTCAACATTTTTTCAATATAACTTAACTTGATATTCTAAAGCATAATCTGAAATGCTAAAGCTCAAAAACATGATAATATCAAAAATCCATAAAAACAAGTTTGACAACTTTGGTAAACTTGCTAAATCATATATTTTCCAATAAATCTCTTTCATGAGCATATAAAACATTTTCATGGCATATAACAAATCAGTCATGGTCCCATGGTTTTGTAAAACATATTTTTCATTATTTACTCCAAGGTTCATAATACTTCTGAACTTCACATACTTTGTAAAATCATATTTGTGGCATGATTTCACTTCTAAATTCATATGTAGCAATCATAGCATTAAGGACATAGTTGTAATTATCGAAAATAAGGTTATGAGTTCAAATCCACTCAAAGTTTGGAGCTAGGAGTGTGTGGGTACTATATACTTGACCTTGGAAGCTAGGATTATTGTAACATCCTAATTTTTAATCCAATACTCTTAGAACGTATTTAGGTTAATTATTAGTTATTACTTCTTAATCTCATTCTTTATAAATCTTTCATTAAAATACTTAGTAGAAAATATGGGTAAATTTTTTTTTTTGAAATATAAAAGCAAAGTGAGAGCCGCGTATGACTTAAACATGTGTCAACGTATATAACAACTTGTAAAGAAAGAAGTACAAATTAGAAAAATATATCACCACATTTAACAACCAATAGATCACTAAAGGAAACATCTCATTAATATTATAATAATGCCCACCTAAAGGCGGGACTTAGTTTGGTACAAGGTGCAAATACAATGAAAAGCAAATACAATGGAAATAGAAAAATACAAGGGAAGCACAAATAAAAACACCCTACCCTAGTGCACCTAAAATGGATAACCTCATAACAAAATAAGGTTTATCCTAAACTAGATGTGGTATGTATGCACTAGACTTCCTCAAAGACCTCTACTACTGTGATCCGGGATAAGGAGGGATGAATCCGATCCACTCACGAAGCACGGTAGGAGTGGGCACGCGCTGCGGCTGAACATGTGCTCCATGGCAGGGGCGCATCTCGACTCTCCTCGCCAGCCTCGGCTACGTAACTGTCTCCTCGCTCCCCTCTCTGTACGTATGAGTCGATGGATCCTTCGAGGGGTCATCCTCCGAATGCTGAGAGTGAGGCACGTAGTCCGGGTGATCGCGGGCAGCCGATCCAGCAATGTAAGTTCGAAGAATCCTCTCGTTACACATCCGGACGCACTCGAAAACCATATCGTTGCCATAGGGAGACATCAGGGAGAAGCGGTAGCTATGTACAAGGTGTGTGAAGGGACATCCTACGTACATGAAGACTTGAACAACACATCGTCCCTCAAAATGATATGATCCATGCTCCGGATCAAAATGCACCTCCTACGTGGGAGTGTCGATGAATACCACGAACATCGCCATGATCTGAAGATATGACAAGAGAGATAGAGAGAAAGAAAAGGGAGCAAGAATCTTGCTAAAGAATCTCAATAAGGAACCTCCTATCTAGGGTTACATCGTCAACATCCTCAGGAACCTTGGGTTTATAATAAAAAGGTGAGCATGCATATAAAGTTCTTTGTTAGGTTTATAAACATATTTATCCAAGGTTCATTCCTTTTAGAATGAATCTTTAATGATATGAATGCAACATACTAAACATGAATACATGTCAATACTTTATGCAGGCAATTCAATAAAACTTAACATCAAGAAACACACAAGTGGTAGAAAGTGGCATATAAACTTTCAAGTGGATCTTTTCTCTTGTCTCAACTTTGTGACTTAAGAATCTCATATTCTAGCATCATGGGGCCACCCTAAAATATCATTTAGGTTATGAGCTCATACCTTAACTAGTCGTCACTAGCTCTTACTTATCCCATGATAAACGTAAACATATAATTCCCGACTTCTAGAGTACGGGTTAGAGGGCGTAAGGATCACCTATCATAACCTTTAATTCGGGGAGTCCATAGGAATATTTCCTTCTTTGAAACGCTCTACTGGCATCTAGTGCACAATGAATTGTCCACTTTGGTAGGCTGTATCCACTCATACCCTCACAGATTTGCCTCATCCCCACCAAAGTGGGAGAAGTACGTCTCAGTGCTTTGTCACATAAAAACTCATCTAATGGGGGTGCTCGGCCGAACTGGTGTCACCCAGGGTTTTATCATATATGGTTTTTCAAAACATTCTCAAGTCCTTAATTTGACAAAAATTCGGCAGTATAACAGCTGTATACCGAATTTCTTTCAAATTTCCTTTATGCCACAAAACTTATGATGCATATACTTTCATATAATCATACTCAACATAGCACATGCATCATCACAGCATACTTGAAATAATCAAATCGTTGCATCAGAGAACCTATGGTGTCTTATGCTTTGACCCTTAGGGTTTTAAACTTGAAATCTAAGTTCTCTAATCATCCGATCTTAATCTCTTATGCACCTATAGGTTCACAAATAGTTATTCTCACTAATTATCATGATCATAACCTATTCAAAATCCTTTAGTGCAGAAACTATATTTGTGCAATTACGGGTACCTAGGAGTCACAACATTGACCTTTTCTAAGTTCGGTCTTCTCCTAAAGTACCAAGATTAATTCCTAAACCAATTATGAGTGATTCCTACACATTTATACTAATTATAAACCATTATTACTAATGTTAACCTTGCTAGAACAGAATCCAGAATTTTCATTTCTAAGGGTTCTAGAAATCTCATTTAAATTCTTTTCTAGCTATTAACTTGTCTTAACTTTCTCAATTTAATTCTAACATCAATTATATATGAATATACACATTCTAATGTCATAAAATCATCATCATACAGTGAGCAAACCATTACAATAGAACCATGACCAACATCATCATATAATGCATAGAATTTCATTTCTAACACATATAGACTTGCTAGTTTCTCTTGGAACCTTTTTAGAACTTCTAAAACTCAATAGAAAACATTTTATTTCATTAAAATCATCATAAAACCAATGAGGCGCAGTAGCTATTTCAAAACAATCTCAAGAGGGATATAAATCATAAAATCATGCTTAAGATATTCCTTGAGATCATCTATGCTTGAGAAAAATTATAAAACATAGGTTTTGGCACTTGTGGCTACATGAAACTCACACCAAGCTCATCAACATCACATGGCCGAATTTTAGGTTCATCAAAACTCTTCCATTTCCAATCTTTACTTGAGATAATAAGGGACAAGTCTTTGAGCTCTAATATATTTAAGTGATGACAAGAATATAAATATGCTATGCACTTCATTTTATCCTTATTAGAAAAATAAAGTGAGGGCCTAAAATAAATATGAGATGCAACTCATTTTTATCTTTAAGATTAGGTGATGACTTGAAAAGTAAACATGAAATGCAAAGCTTGAATTTAAACATGATAATGCAAGTTCATTTATTTATTCTTGATAGTTTAGTGATGACATAAGAAATAAACATGCTATCAAGGCATAAATTTAAATATGAATGCTAGTTCATTATTATATGTCATTAGAGCTCATATAAGACTTTAAAAGAATCAAATCACAATCCCAATCATAATCTCATCAACATAAAGCAAGCTCTAGAGTTCTAAGTACCAAGGTTTCAAGGAAATCTCATGACTCTTTGAACATCATCATCAAGCTCAAGGAAACAAATTCAAAACAAAATCTCAAAGGAAAAGGAAATGAGGAAACCGAAGCTACAAAGGGAAGGAAAATACACCATGTTCTTTATTATGTACCCAAAACCCCTATCTAGAGTAAACTCTAGAACGTGTCGGCCAACTTTAAGGTTGATAGGAGTAGGCCTTGGGCTTTTTGAAATCCTTGTAATTATTTTCTTAAAGTAAAATCATTAGTGAGCTAAGTACCATATGTAAAACTCAAAGAAAGAAAGAAAAACTCAAGTTTTAGAGGTCTCATTGAGATGAACACAAAGTTATCATCTAGAGACATTCATCATCAAGCCATCATGAGAGTGGAACAAGGCCTTGAGGCCAAAAAGAAAAACTCAAGAAAGCATCATAAAATCAACACTTTTCTTCAAGAACAAAACATATTTGAGTAAAATAAAAACTTTAGAACAACTTCCTATCAAGTATGAAGATGAAAAGCTTGGTCTTTGAAACGAAGATGAGAAGAAAAGCTCCTCTCAAATGGATGATGATGATTCGGCCTTGGAAGGAGGAAAAAGGAAATGATGAGTTTTTATGTGAGCTTGTGTGTGAGGGTGAGAGCTTAGCTGTTTAGATGATGATTCAAGGTGGTGGGGTGGTGTTTTGAGGTGATGATATGGTGGCTCAAGGTGGGGGATAAAGAAGATGAAGAAGAAGAAGAAGAAGAAAGCTCTTTGAAACTTGAGAGAAAAAAGAAAGAACTTGCAAGAATGCTTAAAACTCAAACTCGACAAATGATCCAAAGGTTCTTTTAAGTTTCTTAGCATGTGTATTTATAGAGAAACAAAACAATGGGAGCTCATGGAAGGGGAGGGCTGGCCGTGTGGCTTCATAGAAGAGGGAGAGAAAAATATCTCTTTGTTGTGGTCATTCAAAGGCATGGCTTGAAGTATGGTGAGTATGGGTTCAACCATGGTTCAAGGTATGGTGAGGCATGGCCATTGTGTACCAAGAAATTCAACATGCAGGAAATAAGGGGGAGAGGAATGGCACCGGTTTCTCTTGCCATGTGGGGGGGAAAAATTTGTTCTTCTAATTGTGTGTTAATGATGTGTTTAGGTGTGTATTAGATTAGGTTTAAGATTAGGAGTTACTAAGCAAGTGTTTAGGTAACTAAGAAAGTAATTAGGAATCTCAAGAGATGATTAGGGAGTGCTTATATATATTTAGAGGAATTTAAACTCATTTTATGCATAAACAATTGTAGACACAATTCCTTAATTTAAGGAATTGGAGAGAGAAAACACTATTCAAGATTCCATGACTAGGAATCTTGAATTTAAAAAGAGGTTTAGGTTTAATCTAAGCAATTTTAGGTTCTAATTAACTTTAATAAATTATTTTAACTCTAGATTAATTATAAAAATTAATTAATATTCGATTAGAGCCTAATATTGCTTAGGTTTGCTTAATCACATCATTAAGCTCAAAAACTACCCGAGGCTTCCGGGACTTAAACAAATGTTATGAAATACATAAAAACATTACTCAAAACCATCTGGAGAAGTTTCGGGCTCATTTGGCACTCATATCCGCGTAAAACCGTTATAAGGGTATTTTGGTCATTTTGACCTGAAACCTCAGAAAACTAGGGTTTTGTTCCCGAAAGCATTCAAAAGCCATCTAATCCGGCCCCTTCAGACATTGAGTTGGCCCTTTGAGGACTTTTGGATCAACTGTCCTCGAATTCCGGGCAGAAAATGACCTCAGGAGCATGTTGGTAATTTTCACTCAAACAGAAAATCAGGGCATTACAATTTTATTGGCACCAACATCTACTATGGAATTACAAATAACCCATAAGACTTTCAAGACCATGATAGGGTAGATTTTGGGGGAAGGAAAATCATGCCAAATTTATTCATGAGGGAGCCCTAGCTCTATCCTGTAGGTTGAAAAGTGCAGAAAAAGGGGAGTTGAATCATGCTTTCGCTTTTCTTTCCTTTTTGGTTTCTAAAAAACATAAACATATACTATCAAGTGTGAACTTAAAGTGCAACGGAAATAATGTCAGTATATGTCAAAAAGTGACCTTCTGAACTAAAACAAAGATATGAAAAACAAGTTTTGATGAGTTTTTCAGAAGAGCAAATATAATAAGCATAAAATAGAATATAAAGAAGATTTAGGGAAAGAGAAGATACTACACAAGAGTTTTTATACTATTCGGGCAACTTGTCTACATCTAGATCTCAACAGCTATTGAGTTATACTAATCAACCCTTTCTCAGCCTTGAGAAAGTAATATAGTATTTCAATAGCCTTGTCAAGCTATCTTACATGACCAGTAGCTCACTTTACTGTCGCTTCCAAGTAATCTTTGACTAGCTTTTTCAAGCTACCTTATAACAATCACTACTGGATTGGGTTACAAAGAATATGTTTGGGATGGTTCACCCAAATAAACAAACAATCAAGTTTTCTGTGGATGAAACAATGTATGAGCTTAAAACTTGGGTAACTTCTTTCTAACTATTCTTCTTAGAAAGAAAGTATAATCTAATAAGAACTTACAAAGAAGATTTTTATAGGGAAGAAACAGATTAGAAGTTGCATGTAATAGTTTTATAAAAAATGAAAGAAAATTTCTTTAGCGTTTCAGCAAAAGGTAATGATTAAAAAATCTTAAGTTGTAAGCATACTATCTCCTTTTATACTTGATCGTCATTTATAACCGTTGCCCTTGATCTGTTTTCCTAGTAACACATGTTGATCTTCCTTTTATGTCTTGGAAATGAAGCTAGGCGTGTCAAAATTATTTTTGTAGTTGCAGAAGCCATTGTCTAATAACAGTTTCTGAGTCCACCTTCAGAAACTTTTTTGCTTTTTGAATGAGGTTTTTGAACCTTTTCTTTTACATACTGGGGCAGTTGACCAAGTTGAAAAGAGATGTCACTGTCAGTCCCCAATTGAGCTTGACTTTAATTTGAAATTCAACTTTTCCTTCCTATTTCTATAAAGTGCACTGTTTACAGTAAATGTGCTTTCTGAAGCGTTGTTTCAATTTCTGGACTTTCGTTTTGATCTTCTATGCTTCAATCAGAGCTTGTTGTAATGGATATATCACAATTATGATGATTGAAAGTAGTAACCACACTTTATTTCAGAGTTTGATTGAAATCTTCACTTGAATGACATTTTCTTACTTTCTGAAGATCTGAGTATTGGTTTCTTGTTCTTGAGGATTTCTTTTCATGTGCTCACCATACCAACGTCCATTTCAAGGATTATTTTTTTTACTTCGTTTAAGTTCCAAATCTATTTGAATTAGATTCAACATGTTACACATGGTTTCATGAAAGAAAAACTTGCTTATGAAGTTGTATGTTAATGAGAACGATCCTGTTTATATACTCAAGAAACTCAACGAAATAATTACTCCTTGTTCAAACTATTTGCACAAAATTGGTCTTGTTATCACTCAAAATATTAAGTGCTAATACTTCCCGAAGGGTTCTTTAGCTAACATATTCATGGAAGAACACAAAAGAAACTCACAAAACAACACAAAAACAGCTTAACCAATGATTAGGGAGGAAGAATGAGGCTTGTAGTTGAGTGGGAGGGGAGAGAGAGCTCCTTGGCATGTTAGGGTTCAGTTTTGGGCATTTTTGGCCTAGTATGGGGTGTATTTATAGTAAAAAGGCCTATTTAATGAAACTGAATCATTTTAAACGTCCTCACTACAGTCAAGTTGTTATTCCTCTTACTTGCTACAGCTAGAAAAGCTCATAGCAGCAAACCTATCTGCACAAAAAAATACAGACTTCAACAAAAAGATGATTTTCTATAATCCAAGGGTTTTCGAGATACCTCAAGGCTATGTGAAGCTAAACTATTGACACATTGGCCTAAAGCATCACATACTTCCCCTTTAAAAAGATTTGATCCCCAAATCTGAACTTGCACATATTGAAAATCGAGGAGATGGGATTTACTACATAAGGCTCCAAAGATGGGAGTGCATGCCCAGAACATGATGACACAATATTTTGGCTATATAGCTAATAACCTGGGAAACAGTGCCATCTTGACAACCACTACTCTGCTACTCGCCATTTGTCATGTCTTGGCAACTCCACTTTTAAAGGCAACCATTTCCCATTGAGGCAAAAAAAGGCCTTTCATGACATGAGCTCTCAAGGATAAAAGGTGTTGAGCCTCAACTTCCATCCTTGCTCTTTTTTTCTATCTCTCTTGCAACTAACATAGGCCGATGCCAAGGGGACTTGGAGTCCTCAATTTCTAAACTTCTTTATTCTCTATGTGAGCATCATTTATGGAAACCAAAACTAGCATGTTTCAACAATCGGGGCCATATTAATTAGCCACGTGCCCATAATTTTAGTGTGCATAATGTAAGTAGAAAAGTACACGAGAAGGGGGTTTAATTATGCTTTGCTACTTTTTTATATCTGAAACAACAAAATACTATCAACCATTAAGCTTGAAGTGCAGCAAAAATATGATTAGTTGTTTCAAAAAGTAGATCTCTGAAGCATTGAGTTAGTAATAAAATAGCTAAAATGATATTCCAGCAAATATTAAGTTATACAGCGTAACACAAAAAGAAAAAGAGACCAGGGAGAAGAAAATATGACACAAATATTTTTATACTTGTTCGGTTAAACCTACCTACATCTAGTACTCAACACATGTTGAGGTTCCACTAAACATTTTTCTTAACTTGAGAAAGGAAACTGAATAGTCTTTACAGTAGCCTTCCCAAGCTCTAACTTGTTCACAGTAGATAACCCCTACTGTCACAATCTGAGTAGTTCTTCCCAACCTCTCTAAGCTGAAGTGAGTAGTTCCTCCTAGCCTCTCTAAGCTAACCGTGACTAGTAGACAGCCCCTACAACCATGTTGTAAGTACTTCTTCCCAACCTCTCCAAGCTGGACTGTGAACGCGTCTACCATCACATTGCAAGTAGTTCTTCCTAGCATCTCCAAGCTAACCTGTGATAAATAGAACGCCTCTACCATCACGTTGCAAGTGGTTTCACCTTAGCCTCTCCAAGCTATGTCTCACTGACCATTACTAGATCAAGGATACAAAAGTTTTGTGTTTGGGTTGCCACTTAAACAAACCTATACTCAAGTTTCCTTACAAATATACAACAAATAGACCTGGGATAACTTGAGTGACTCCTTTCTAACATCTCTTCCAAGGAAGAGTATACAAAACATTTAGGAACTAGAAAGAACATTTTTTACACTTCAAGGAAACTGATTACATGATATGATGAACTTTGCAAGAAGTGTGAAGGGATTTTCCTAGAGTTTCCACTCTTATATATTCAATCCTCTCATCGACTTTTGAGCACAACATCTCCATTTATAGAGGTCTTCCTTTATGACTATTGCCTTTGATCAGATCTCTAAGTGACATATGTAGATCATCCATTTGTGTCTTGGAAAACAGTCTAGAAGAGTAGGTTGACAGTTTGCCACATCGGTTGTAAAAACCATTATATAGTTGAGGTTTCTAATGTTCCTTCATAAACTACTTTTTCACTTTCTAATCATAGTTTCTGAACTCCTCCTTTTAGAAGCTAAGATGGTTGACCAAACAGGCAGAAGAGATAACATACCAGTTTTGAAATTGGGTTTGACTCGAGATTCGAAATTTGAAATTCAAATTTTCCTCCTTTTCCTGTAGCGTTCAATGCTCCACAATGAAGTAAGCTTTTTGACATGTGTTATCAGTTCCTTGATGATTCTTTGGTCTTTTGATCTTCAATCTGAGCTTTATGATGATGAAAGAATTGTGATCATGGAAAATAATACTTTGCTTTCAGATTTTGCATGATCTCTTCATTTTCAGCGTACTTTCTGATGTCCCGTGCTACTTTTTAAAGACTCGCGTCTTGATTTCTTGTTCTTGACTTGATTTACTTCAATCCTTGATGCTTGTAAACATATTTTACATGATATAATGTTTATTTCTATCAGGCTCAATCTCTTAACACGAGATAAAACATTTTTACATATGTAAAGTAAAATTATTATCGTTTAAGTCCGTGTTATACAATTCGAAAATACCTGCTATGCTTAGCCAAGAAACTTAAGGTAGATATTAGTCGTTCTTCAAAGTATTTTCTTTAAATTAGTTTGGTTGTCATACGAAACATATAGCTCAAATACTTTCTGAAGGGTTCTGGAGCTTACACATAAGTGCAACACATTACACACATAACATCGATCAATCAAACCAGCATAACTTGCTCAAGGTTTCTAAAACATTCTGTCATGATAAAATGCACTATCAATTCCTTATGAACTAACTTTTCTTACCTTCAAAGTTCCTAATTGTAAATAAAATTTCTTCAAGTGGAAAATGTTAGCTCTATAACCCTTTAAAAAACTAATATAGCATAAGTTTTGATTGACAGCAAAGCAAATGTTGTTAAAATATTTTGAAGAAAAAACTAATAGGTTTGTTAAGTTTCCAAGAAACTTAACAAGACCACTCTCATAACATATAAGTTCAAATCATGACATATTTTCACAATATCATGTTTTAACAAGATTAAAATCTCATTCAAAGAGATTAAGTAATTTAATGCTATGAAAAATAGTTCAAAAAGTGAACTAAAATATGTAAGAGACATGAGAAAGTAGTATAAACTAAATCCAGATCTTCAGAAAGTGATTTTCGTTATCAAAAAGTGCAATATCTAGTTAAGAAAGTACTTTCTCATAAGTATATTAAGATCGTCATCATCAATCAATATAGTTATTATCAATTAATAATATTCACATTGTGAGAAGATCATTATCAAGCTTAGAGAGTTTAAAAGATCAACAAATGACTTAGAAAGTATGGAATCACATTAGAAAGCACATTTACATCAAAAAATGCACTTGATCAATATTAACTAAAGAAGATTTGAATTTAAAGTTAACAACTCATAAAGTTTTGACAATGACATATCAACTTTATGCTTGAACATTCCTCATGTTCTAGAAGAAAAAATTCATAAACCATTTTCAGAAGTAAAAGCAATTTCTAAAGTTTTATTAAAAAACCATTATCAACATTTCTATACTAGCAAGGACAACTCTAACATGGCTCAGCTACTCTTCTAGAGGATAATTCCTAGCACACAAAAAATGAAGATCAACATGTGTCAAGAGAAGGGAAAATCAAAGGACAATGGTCTAATTCAAAATCCAAGTATAAAAAGATAAAGCCTTTAAATATGAAGGAACTTTTTCTAATTAACTTCTGAAACTCTCTAGTACTTTCTGAAGTTAATATTTTTCCTTGAAATTGATTTCTGTAAAGAAAACCTTCTTTTTTGTACATTATAGCAAACATTTTCTTCTTAGGAAGAATTAGAAAGAAGTCTCACAATTCATATCCTCAAACACTGTATTATTCTTAGGAACAAGTGCTATTTGTTGGAGTGTAACAAACCAAAACTTGTCTATCATTGTACCCTAATCTAGTAATGATCAAGTAAGATTAGCTTGAAGATACTAGCATAAAACTACTTATGATTAAGAGTAAATTGAAACTACTGCTCACTTGAGATAGCTTGAGAAAACTATTCATAGAATATCTTACTTTCTCAGGTTGAGAAAGCAGTTGATTAGTGGAACTCAATAAGTTTGTTGAGAACTAGATGTAGGAACTGTTTGGTTGAACTAGTATAAAAATCTTTGAGTAACATCTCTTTTTCTCTCTATGTCTTTAACTTTTAGTACTTAATTTATTTTTGTTATGTGGTTTTTAAGCTTTCTAAGTTTTCGGCTACTTTAGAAAGTAATTTTCTAAAGCTTCTAACACTTTTTTTTTTTTTTTGCTACCTTCAAGTAAAAATCACTTATAGATTTTGTTTAATTTTCATAAATGAAAAAGATTTAGAAGTACGATTCAACCCCCTTTCTTCTGCTATATTCTAACTACAGAAAACACATGCTTCAAGACATCAAATTGTGTTCACATATCATACAAGCATGTGTAATTGAGGCAAACAACATACTTCCTAAGATAAGGCTAACATGCAAGCTAACATTGGCATAAAATTCTAATTCTGCTAAGAGAAGTCATCAATCAAGTATGCATTAAAGTCAAATAATTCAACATGCCTCTTATTACCTTATTAATTCAATTAAGAACCTTCCTATCATGTCACCAAGCTATGGTTTGAACATGATAGATTTCGTTTTATGTCTCTTTCATCCAATGTACTATCAAGGGAAAAGCATGCATCCTTTACGTATGAGTTCCTCAACTTCATCATGCAAAAGCATTTGCATTCAAGATTCAAAACTTCCCTTTCTAAACCACTCTAATCATGTATATACAGTGCCAAACTCAAGTAAAATCATTATGTAAGCATATAATGTTTAGATTCATATTACACAACTTCAAATAACACATTTTCATACTTCAACAAAAGAGGAAACAATACCACAATGAAAGCACAACTTGTGAAAACATGTAATCTTGAACCAAACCAATCTCTATGAGCATGAAACGAAACTACTTAAGATGATTGCATCTAAATTTAAGCTTGCATACCATTCTTTTGGTACTCCTGTCATATGAGTAAAGGAATCTTTGATAACTCTGTATCGATCTATATTCGGTGCTAACATTTTTGCATCCATCCAAGCTTTAAAGTCTAGAAATCTTTTGCTCCATTAGGATGGAGGATTATCATCTAGAGCGAACAAAGGTGTTCTTGCAAGATGAAGAGTATTGACTTCTTGAGGATTTAATGATGAGGATGGTTGGTCTCTTGTTGTCTTAGTCTCTATGTTTATAGCCATTCATATTTTTTATGACATCCACATATATTCCTCATGACTTTTATTTTCAGTGGATGCCTCAATACTTTGATCATCATCATCTAAAGATTGAGATGCCATCATGGCTTAGGTCAGAGGTAAGGTCTCTAGGTCAATATTGATGTTTTTCATTTGGGTCTTTTTTGGTAATGGTTATAGAGACTCAGGTTTTTCAAGAGGTTGCTTGGAAGAGGCAAATGTACCCTCAGTTACTTCTTTTCTTTTTTTTTTCTTTTTTGTGGAGATATTGTCCTTTCTATCAAGAAGGTAGTTTTTTGTGGCACGCTAAGTGGTAAGAGCGATGGAGGCTTGTATGGTTGTATTGAGGTAAATATGCTTAAAAACATTTTTGGAGGTGGAGCATAATAAGAATCTATCACAGGCAACCTTTGCATTGTTTTTGTGTATTCACATAGCTCCTCGACTATTCGTTCGAGCTTACAGGAAGTTATTGGATTTCCATTTATAATACTTTTGTAACATCCCACACTACTTCATAGATTGACGACTGTCCCCACAAAACAACACGGGTTTTTTTAGCATGCTTTGTCCTCACTCATACGCTTCCTGGGAAAACTTATCAGGAGGTCACTCATCCCAAAATTTCTCCCAGTGAAGCATACTTAACCATGGAGTTCTTTAGTGATGGGCTACCAAAAAGAAGATGCATCTTGTTGATATAGATAGTACAAATCAATTCATATAAGTCATCCTTAACTTTATAGTCTCATACTTATACAGTTTTAGGATCCTTCTCATTATGGTATGTAATCAGCTCATTTATGTACCCCTCTGCTTAGAAGGTCTTGCAAGGAGCCACACTTTATCCATGTCTTCTTTGCATCGGTGATCACTCTCCACCCTCGTCACCGGGCATTACATGCCTACCAACCTCTGCTTGGTTCGTCCCTGAACCACACCCTACTGGGAAAGGTAATGCTCTGATATGATTTGTTACAGCTCATGCTACTTTGTGGATTTACGATTATCCCCACAAACCAACACAGGTCTTTTCAGCATGCTTTGTCATTACTTACACGTTTCTTGGGAAAACTTCTCAGGAGATTACCCATCCCAAAATTGCTCCAAGTCAAGCATGCTTAACTATGAAGTTCTTTAGTGGTGGGTTACTAAAATGAAGATGCATCTTATTAGTATATGCAGTACAAATCAATTCATATAAGTCATCCTCAACTGTATAGTCTCATGCCTGTACAGTCTTATGATCCCTCTCATTCTGGTGTATAATCGGTTCATTCATGTATCCTTCTGCTTAGAAGGCCTTGTGAGGAGCCACTCCTTGTCCATACCTTTTTTGCATTAACGATCACTCCTTGCCCTTTTCACCAGGCATTACATGAAAGGCCATGTAATGCCCAATGACGAGGATGGGGAGTGATCACCAGTGCAAAGAAGGCACAGACAAGGAACGACTCCTCATAAGGCCTTCTAAGCGGAGTGGTACATGAATGAACCAATTACATGCCAAAATAAGAGGGATCCTAAGACTGTATATAGGACTATAAAGTTGAGGATGACTTAAATGAATTGATTTCTACTACTTATACTAACAAGATACATCTTCTTTTCGGTAGCCCATCACTAAAGAACTCCACGGTTAAGTATGTTTGACTGGGAGAAATTTTGGGATAGGTGACTTCCTCGGAAGTTTTTCCAGGAAGAGTACAAGTAAGGATAAAGCATGCTGAAAAGACCCGTGTTGGTTTGTGGGGAAAATAGTCAATCCATAAAGTAGCATGGGATGTTACAAATGGTATCAGAGCAGCATTTCTCCTAGTATGGTGTAGTTCAGGGATGAACCAAGTGGAAGCTAGTGGGAATGTGACGCTCGGGGATGAGGGCAGGAAGTGATCACCGGTGTAAAGAAAGCACGGACAAGGAGCGGCTCCTCACAAGGCCTTCTAAGCAAAGGGGTACATAAATGAACTAATTACACACAAGAATGAGAGGGATCCTAAGACTATATAGCTATAGGACTATACAGTTGATGATGACTTATATGAATTGATTTGTACTACCTATACTAAGAAGATGCATCTTCTTTTCGATAGTCTATCACTAATGAACTCCATGGTTAAGCGTGCTTGACCTGGAGCAATTTTGGAATGGGTGACCTCCTGGAAATTTTTTGTAGGAAGCATGTGAGTGAGGACAAAGCATTCTTAAAAGACCCGTGTTGGTTTGTGGGGACAATCATCAATCTACAAAGCAGCATAGGCTATTACAACTTCGATCTTTACCTTTGTATCCTTGTAATACCTCTTCAGTTTTTATGAGAGTGTCCCCCGTTATTTTTTTACTATTTGCATCATATCATCAATTCTTTGGTCTACTTTTAGTATAATTCGATTTTGCACCAAGGAGTTTTATAGCTCGCCAATTCAAAACTTCTTCAGCTTGAGAAAATGGCTTATATTTTCTGTCAGGTTTGACTTCTAATGGCCAAACAATAGCTTTGGCTAAGACTTTGGACTTATGATGCAAACATCATGCATGAGATTTCTATTGGTTGAGGAATAAATGACTTATGTGTTTTCCAAAAATAAAGAGTTTGAAACATTTGGTACTGGTAGCTAGAAAATTAGATCAGGATCATTCGGGAGAGTAGAATATCCTTATTTCCTAAGGATTCTAAAAGCCTCTTCATAAATGGGAAAAAGGTTCTATCTTTTTTGTTGATTCCAACATAGTGACCGTTATCTAATCAAATTTTCTTCTTGGTTGATAAAAAGGTTTGCATCTTGGAAACTTTATGGAGATTAGGATATGGACGGATTTCACCCCTGTACCATTCTTCAGGCTTGGTTATGGTGAACTCAGTATCCTCTTCATCATCAAGGTCATAACATTCACAATCAAGATGACATATTCCTGACCCTAATACACCCTATATGAAGTGTCCATCAATAGTATAGAAAAAGATGACTTTGCCATTTCCTCGCACCGCATAAATGGGATAAGTCTTTTTTATTTTCCTAAGGGTGATCATCATGGTATGGAAAATAAGAAATCCTTGCCTAGAAGTCCTTCATCTTCTTCAAGGCTTTTGAAAATGCTTTCAATAGTCCCATTAAAGATGCCTTGATAGAAACAGCAAGATTGTTGTTCTTTTTAAAGTTTTGATAATTACTTGTCCATTCTAGAGGCATCAGTTGCAAGAGCTCTTTTTTGGGAATTTGTTTGTATCTATATGATGGAAGGAACTTCTTCTTTTGTTGTATCATTGATAACCATAAAAGTCTTATTTTGAATCCCTTTTCAACAGGCAGATTGTGATGGTGATCTTGAAGCCTGTAAATGAGTTGGTGCATCAAAGTAGCTACAAGAGGAGGCTCATCTTGAGGTGCTCCTACAAGATGAACTTGAACTTTAAACCCTATGGGAAGAATGGGATCTTGAAGATGAATGTTGAAGTTTGGAAACATAGTGAAAACAACACTCCCTGAATTAAGTACTGTCATAACAATTCCAATGACAACATGTTCATAATTATGAAAGGTAGAGTATAATAGAGTGACTCTAGTAGTAACTAGAAAGCCTTTTCTACCGTGAAGCGAAAGGACTACTCTAATAGCTCCAAAATGGAGACTAACATATCCTTCCCTTAGCTGTAGTTTTATGATAGTAGGATGGACTTCTAAATCAACATAATGTTCTGCACAGGTGGTATGAAGAGCACACTTATCTAGTTTTGTCATCTGAATGTATTCTTTTACATCAGGATAAGAAGTAGAGAAAAACTTTCTAAAAGGCCATTTGAAGTTTCCTATCTTTGTCTCTTGAAGACAATGTAAGGACCTAACAGAGGAGGAATAATGCTTTCTATTTGTCAGTCTTCTGGTACATATGTGTATTCTATCAGATTTTATTGCTTGGAAGAGACCATTTTTGTACATGATTCTCGAATGGAGAATTTGGATGATATGGTTTTAAAGGTTCATAATTGAAGGGTAGAATTAGAGGAGCGGTGTAGGGAATTTTCCATGAATGAGTATCTCCTTTACTCTGCGATATACTCCCTGACTTCTAAGAAAAAGGGAATAATGTCATCGGACACTCACGCTTTGATACCACCACACACACACACACACACATATATACCCAAAAAAAATTAAAAATCAATTGTTTCATATCAATGATTATATAAATCGATTACAACCATTTTTGACAATACAAGAAATAACCGTTGGATATTTTACGAAACTGAAGTTATAAATGTCTTAGATTCAAACAAAATGATAGGAATAATTCGTTTTATTTAAATTATAAAATAATTATAACTTACTTGTATTTTTTAATCATTTATACTTATTATTTGATTTTAATTATATTAATTGAAAATTAGATTTACATTTAGTCTTGCATTGGCATATTATTAGACAACCTTCACGTTTTATATAATTATGTAGCGATTAAATAAAATATTAATAGAAAATTAAATAATCATGTAAAATTATTTAATAATATATTAAGGATCTAATTTCGATACATCAACAATATAAAAATTTCTTATACACTCATCCAATCATCTATTGTCACATCGGTCATGATAGTTGATTTTTATATTTACTACTTGAAAAATCATGTAAATTGAACAATACGGATGAATGACTGTATAAAACACTTTTATATGGTTAATTCATCAAAATTAAACTTACATTGGATTTAATTCTTATAGTCAACTTTGGTGATAGTTTGATAACCTTGGTGTTATCCAATCACATGGTACTATATCAATCATAATAGTCAACTTTCACACCCATAACTTGAAAATCATGCAAATGGAAGAATGTGGATAACTATATTGGTTATCAAAATTAAACTCATACCTTAAAATTAAAATCTTAGATTTATATATGAAACTATCATATCATCATCATCATGCTAATCAATAAATTTGTTCGACTTCTATATCCATTTCTTTAAAAATCATGCATATAAAAGATTTAATTAGATACTATATTAGTATAATCAACACATTATTATCAATATTGGTGCTGCTGGTTCTTCTGCTGCTTGTGGAAAACGCTATCTAACCCCTGGTGCTGATCTCGATGTTTGAATTCTCCTCCCCCAATATTGTGCCACAGGTTAGGGAGCGTCGGATCCAGCACAAACATCAGATAAAACAATTGGCAGGGGAAGCCTTCGAAAATAAATCGTAACCTATAAAATAAGTTATTATAAAGACAATACACGTTCATGGATGTAATCGTTATAACAACAAGGAAAAGAACTGTATATGTTTTTCTTTTAAAAAGATAGTGATCGCATGAATTATAAGAGTTATTTTTTATATACTGATAATTTTAAAAACTTTATGCTATTATTTAATTATGTGTTTCCAGCACATATGGTTGACTCGTACTCATTATTTGCAACATTACCTAAATTAAAGAATTTGATTGAATAATAGTAACAATGTAAGGAATTAGTTTTATATCGATCCGTCAAAATAAACTCAAATAATAATACAATTTGATAAAAGTATTAAAATTGAAAAATTCACTAATAGTGAGTGTCTATAATATATATATATATATATATATATATATATATATATATATATATATATATATATATATATATATATTCTTTTTACACGAATCTATCAAAATTAAAATTCTGGGGTGAATGGAATATATAAGTGGGAAACATATAAGGCTTGGTTCGTTAATGAAAAAATTACTATGCATTTTGGGTGTAATATGCTAAATCAATAAACATACAAGTTTTCTATGTATGTATAGTGTTAGGCCCACATTGATTAAGGATATGAACTAGGTAGATTGTTTCACTATTTTAAAGGACCCATGACTTCAAGAAAATTATGAAACCTGCTACACTTGGTAATTAACTGAGTTTCTTAATTATTTAGTCACACTTCTTAATTTCTAGCCGTATGTATGGGAAGGGTTTTGTGACCAAAGAAGATTTACCCCTTTAGGGAAGCTTCTATTTCGAAGGAATTGATCACTGTTATCAGTTGTGGATATCCTAAAAAATAAAAAATAACTTACTTCATGAATATAGCTATTGTAAGTATATTTCACTTTCCATTTATTTATTCAAATTTATACACAACACTCAATATCTTCATTGTTTTTGAGTTATTTTAGTAAGTTAAAAAAGAAAAAATGAAGATAAATTCGTGCTTAATCGATCGGAATTTCGTAAATTAAAACCAAAACAAAGTTACGGACCATAAGCATGGAGCCCAAATTGAACTGGGGAAAGAAACATCATGCTCAATTGTGAGAGTCCCATTGATCAAGCAACTCGGTGATGTGTTTAGATAATCTAGGGAGTGTCACAAATTTAAACCACAATAAAGTTATTGTAAAAATATAGTCTTGTCAGTGTAAAAAATTTAAAGAAAATGTTGTTGTGAAATTATGTATATGTTGTTTTATATCTAAAAGGCAAATACAATTTGAACCTTTAATCTCATAGTAAACCATTTAAATTTCTCATCAGCAGCTAAATAGTAGTGGCTTGAAATTATGTTAAGTATATAAGTATAAAATCTAGATTATTTATAAATATATAAAAGACTGGAAGCATGATGTCTAATTATTTGTTTGTTATATATAATGTAAGATATATGTGAAGAATAAGTTCTCATAATATCATCTATTATTATAGGTTAAAGCTTTAAAATATATTGCAAGTGTTTTTAGGAAATAAAATGTAATCCATGAAGGGATTTATTGCGCATAAGATCTAACGCCTAGTCAGAGTCATTTCATGTTCCACATGTTTCCCATATGTTCGAGTTTGACTCAACGCAACTTTCCTTGAAGGACATGCATGTAAAGCTGATGTACCATTACACTAAATTTAGGCTCAAATTTGTCTCTCTCGACTCGATTATATCTATTAAGGTTGACATATGATTGCTGCTTGGTGGCATGAAGTCGTTTTCGGGGCCAATGACACAAAAGGGTTGATGACCAAATACTAACCACACGATGATGCAGCTACAAGAAGAGGAGAGAGAAAATTATTGAAAACCTAAAGTGCAGTCCCCTTTGAGCAAATTTTTTTTTTTTAGTAATATTATGGAAATAATAAAATTGTATAATATATGTACACCACACACACTTTATCATTATTAGATATGATGAGTGAGTGAGATAAGTGGAGACCACTCATTACATTCAATGGTGATAAAGTATGTAGCGTATATTTATTATGCAATTTTATTGTTTCCATAACATTATTTAAAATTTTTACATGCTCCTAAAACATATTTAATATATGCTTTAGAAACAACAATAATTATATAGTTTACTTTATAATATTTATAAGTTATAATCAAGAATGAGTGGTTATGGATGTTTTTGGAGCATGAATCAACTATGCTCTAGCAGCATACAAAAACAACTGAAATTTTGCATTTCTTTTGCGGCGAAATTTTTGAATCATTTACTATTTTCCTACGTATTTAAGTAAATAAAAAAAAATGTAGTACCTAATTCATCGAAGTTGGGGATAAAAATACTATAATTTTTCATCAAAAGGCATTTTGGGGAAAACAAAGTTTGGTGAAGTCTATCTAAGATTACGCGTATATTGTATGTCAGCATGAAACCAAAATTGAGCCATGAATTCTTTTTCAGTCAGCCTTTTCTCATCAAGCGAAACTGAACATGTGAAAGAAGTTGTTGACACTACAAAAAATATGCGGGTTAATGAGGAAATTATCGGTTGAGTTATCCACAGATTTCAGATTTATGGGGAAACATGCCATTGACTATATCGGCCTCGGTAACTACTACCAAAGAAAACACATCCTTAGTAATATCAACGACGGAATTATGCAAGTTGCACAAAAATCTAGTGAAGGGCGTAACTTAAGTTTTCTCTCAATTGTTACTAGTCAATTGAAAACTAGGGTGTTTGTTTGCCCAAAGTTAATAAAATAGTGAAAGAGAATTCAATTAAATAAATTATCAGTATAGAGAGTTCTTACAAATGAAGGATTACATTACCACTAACTTAAATGGATAGTTCCGAGAGGTGCTTATTCTCATTAATCATCCAATCACACAACCAATGATCCAATTCTAATTGACAGTCACACAAAGTATAGCTTACCAAGGATTTAGCTAATATAAACACCAAAAAATTACTATCGCAATCTCTATATACTTATGCTAACTTTAACACCAATCACAATAAACTAATTCTCAATTAAAAATAATAATAATTCCAATTTGCTTTTACCAGTTAAACATGCATTAAAGTGTTGGCTCTCACCAATACAATATAATTGTTTCAATTAATACAAAAGTATTTAAGAGTGATAAAGAAAAATTATTTGAAAGCCAAACTGTAAATTGCATTGAAATATTTAGAGTTTCAAATCATAATCTTTTGATCATTTGGAATTCTTGTACTAGGTAAAAGAACTACTACTCTATGATGGAGAGTTACAATGAAAATAATAAAAGTGCTCTCAAGATCAACTTGGAATTGGAACCAAAATGTAAGATGAAAGTACAAATTGGGAGAAAATCTAGAGAGAGAGAGAGTCTAAAATTGCAAAGAAGCCGCCCTAGGTTGTCAGTCTTATGATATGTTCCTTTGGTGTATAACATCCTCAAAATGTAAAAAGAATGGGTCCCTAAAATGGTAAACCTGTTTCGCATATGGATTGGGTTTTTCGTGATCACAACCCAATTTATATTGCACAAAAAAATATATATCATACATTTTATCAACATTAGATATGATGAATGAATAGAATGAGTAGAGACCACTCATCACATCTAATAGTGATAAAATATGTGGTGCATATTTATTATACAATTTTGTTATTCCCATAATATTAAATGCTCATGTTGCGCATGTCTCACATATGGTCAACATTGACTCGAAGTTAACGCAGCCTTGAAACACCGCGCATGTAAAGCTGCTGCATCACCATATCTTTAGGGTCAATTCTCAAATTTGCAAGATTATATATATATATGCAAGAGCTAGCATGAATTGCATTATACAGTAACAAACTAATCATACCAAATTATACGGTAACAATCTAATCATACCAAACAATATCATTCATCCAAGATGATTGGCATTCTCTTCCTCTTGGCTTTCGTCTCTTCCACATCCCATGTTGCAGTCCAAGGCTTCTGCGTAGCAGACCTAAAGGGTGCAAGAACAGCTGCCGGCTATCCCTGCAAGTCCCCTGTAACAGTGGATGACTTTGTGTTCTATGGTCTTAGACCTGGAAACACCTTAAACTTCTCCAAAGCCGCATTAACCCCTGCATTTGTTCAACAAATCCCCGGCATTAATGGGCTCGGCTTCTCTGCAGCACGGCTAGACATCGAGGCGCGGGCGGCGTTGTTCCAATGCATTCTCATCCTGATGCCTCCGAGCTCGTGATAATGGTGCAAGGTCGAATCACTGCCGGGTTCATATCACCAGATAACTCAGTTTTTGTGAAGACCCTGTCAAAGGGAGATGTTATGGTTTTGCCCCAGGGGTTGTTGCATTTTCAGATAAATGCTGGTAAGGGAAAAGCAGCAGCTTTCCTCGCTTTCAGTAACACAGATCCTGGCTCACAACTCCTTGATGTTGCATTGTTTGGAAACAACTTGGATTCTACCTTAGTGGAGAAGACCACGTTCCTTGATCCAGACCAAGTGAAGAAACTTAAGGGTGTTTTTGGTGGCCGTGGCTAGGTTACTAATAAGATGTATGTTAGTAATTTATTCACATATAATTTGTAGAAATTAATAGTAACGTTTGTATTGGCTGAATGGGATTCCACCAATCACTGTATGGAATAAATCCTGTTTGTGTCTAGTTTTTTTTTTTTTTTTTCCATTTCTCGTTACAGTAAGGAATAATAAGATTCCAATGTTCCGATGGTTTAGAGAGTTTCGCAAATAATGGTGGAAGATCAAATCAATCTTTATGGTTTTTTTTTTTTTTTGTGCATGTAAGGGGAATTATATTTTTATTTTCAGTTAAGAATTTTATTAGGTAAAATGAAATTCTTGGTCTCTTTCTTTTATAAAAAAAACTAATTTCATTCATTACTTTTTATTCTTAGCTGTTATCCTTTATATTTAAAATTATTTTTCATTTGATCCAAAATTATTGTTTCCTTATATAATTGATGTAAAATGCTAGAGAAATTCTTAGGTATTCTTAGAGTAAGACAAAATATTTGTTTTGCTCCATTTATTGATTAACAAATCAACTATCACATTAAAGATGTAGGAGAAGTAGAAAATAATAATGACTCATAAAATTGATATATCAATTAATAAATAGATCAGAACAAATATTTTCTCTTGCTTTTACTGCACCTAAGCATTTCTCAAAATGCTGCCGTGGTGTTCACGTGGCACACATAAATTGTGTAACATCAGTATTTTTCATTCGTCGTGTGAGTGACTTTTGATTAAATTAAAAATAATAACACGAAACATAAATGATCAAATTAAAAAGATAAAATTTAAAGAATTAAATTAAAAAGTTAAATAAAAGTAAGGAAAACAAACTACTTTACATTTTTTTTATTATCATTAAAACAGTTTGAATGTGACAATCATTACAGAATAACTTGAGTTCTTTCAATGATGTATAATAATAAATGTTTACTACAATATATAGTCTTGTTATGTTCTTATTTGGCATCATCTCCATGCTATAGCAAATTTTGTAATCAAGGGTGTGTTTGATTGGAAATATTTTACACAAAACTCGTTTATAAAACGTTAATTTTGTCCTAATTTTTATTCCAAATAAATATACTTTAAGTGATATGGCGTTTATTTTTTCTGAAATATAATTCTCTCTTTACAATTTGGACGTTGCTATATTGCTCACATAAACCTCGAAAAAAAAAACTAAATTATTTTTGTTTCATGTATGCATAAAGGGGAAATTAATTTATTGATATCCATGTAAGATTTGATACACTTATACTTACAATAACTTTTTATAGAATATAAGTTTTAGGCTTAGATATGTTTTAGTTTCTATAAATATAGGTAATTTTGATTATATATATTAAGTTTAGTCGTCCCTTGTTATGTTTTTTATTCCTAACTTTAATTTAGTTGAAAGTTGGCACGGTTAAGTTGTGATATCTATAAAGAATAAAGAAAGATTTTCAAGTTATATGAACAAAAATATCAATATAATATTTGTAAGAACGAAATGTGTATTCTAGTCTGTTTATAGTAGGGGCTTAAATTTAGAGCATAAAAAGCAAAAACATAATATTGGGAAAAAGAAAAGACAAAAATCGAAAAAGAAATACAGAGATTAAAATCAAAATGATCTATATCTATGGTGATCAATGACATATTTAAGCCTAGTTTTTATGAATCAAATTGTTGAATTAAAACTACGTATCATATTGATTATTTATGACAAATTTTGAAAAATTAGACATCTATAAGGATGTGTAATGTGTTAAAAAAAATTTATTTGTATATATGAAATTACGACTAGAAATTTTTTATTTACAGACGAAAAAAACCTGTCAACAGTTTATAAAAATTCTATCACTAAAAATGGAGTTGCTAATTTGTCAGCGATAAATTTTCACCATCCGTCTCTAATTGGATGCAAAATATATCTTATTATAAATTTAAACCTTCAATCACTAATATGTTATTGGTCATATTTTCAAAAATAAGATGGAACATCATTTCTAACTATAATTCATGACAGAACATTTTATTAGCTCCAGAACTCTTGAGAAAGCTGCTATAGTTAGAGTTTTGAATGACAATAAAGTAAATTTTGTTAAAATATTTTAAAAAAAGAGCTAATGGTTTGTTTGAGTTTCTGTATTGCTTAACAGAACATTTCTTATATACATGATTCAATTCTTGATATACAATTTTTTTATATTATCGTGATTTAATATGATTAAAATCTCATTCAAAGATATTCAAATTCTTAGAAATGTGAAAAATTGTTCAAAAAGTTAATTTGAATATGTAAAAGTCTTTAAAAAGTAAGCTAGAATGCCAAAATGAGACTAGACATTCAAAAATTAGTTTGTGACTTTAGAATGTGGCATAACAACCTGAGAATGCACTCTCTCGTGATCAAATCAAGCATATTATAATCATACTCGGTTGTGATCATCTTTGAAGAATATCAACACCATCTAAAGATTATCATCCATCTTAGAGAAAAGTTCAGATGGAACATAAAAGGCGCAAAAAGTGTAGCATACATAAGAAACTACATTGGGCCATCAGAATCCAAAAGAAATTTGAATTTCAAAATAAGTCAAAACGTCATAAAGTAATGAAAGTGACATATCAACTTTACATACTTGGATGTTCATCATTTTATAGAAAGTCTTCACATGAAGAGAAGTTGAGAAACCACGTTCAGATTGAACATTTAGTTTCTAAAGTATTGTTTAGAAACAACTGACATGGATTCTGTACTACACAATTGGTTTTGACACAACTCAACACGTGTTTAGAAGACAAATCCTATGACACAAAATTGATAAAAGCATGTCAAGAGGAGAAAAGATCAATGGGGCAATGGTCTATTTCAAATTCAAGTATAAAAGGAAAAAGCCTTCAAAATTGAAGGAAATTTTGCATACAAGACTTTCAAGCAAAGTAAAATGTCACTTAGGTCTCTAAAAGTATAAATGTGCTTCACTTTAGTCCCAAAACTTTCCAAATAAACTATTTAGTCCCTAAAATTGCATTATGTATGTCACTTTAAACTCTGGTCAAACAACCATCAATCAACCATTATATTTTGCTGACATGACACTTTAAGTGACACATAGCATGCCACGTGTTGTTTTTATTTTCATGTCACATGGTATTGCCACTTGTTGCTTAATATGCCACGTCAACAAAATATGACGGTTGATTGACAGTTTTTTGACAAAGGACTAAAGTGACCTATAAAATGCAATTTCAATGACTAAAGATTTAATTTCAAAATTTCAGGAACTAAAGTGAAGCACCCTTACAATTTCTAAGCCTAAAGTGACACTTTACTCCTTTCAAGCAACATTCTTACTTTTTGAAGTTCTTTCATATTATTTTTAGTTTCTAAAAAGGAAAAATCTTCTTTTTTCTATTTTTTTTCAGCAAACATTCTTCTTTAGAATATTATAAATAAGTCTCTCAAGTAATTATCTTAGGAAACTTGAGTATTTTCTTAGAGTGTTAAACGCCAAAATCTTATATCTTTTGTACCTTGATCCATTAGTGATTAGTGTGAGATTAGCTTGGAGAGGTTAGAATCAAAACTACTTGTGAGTAAGGGTTTATTGTAGTAATTGATCACTAAAAATAGCTTGAGAAAACTAGTGAAAAGAATATGTGACTTTCTCAAGCTGAGAAAGTGGTTGATAGTAGAACCTAATAGTTGTGTTGAGAATTAGATGTACACAGAGTTGGCCAAACCAGTTAAAATCCTTTGTGTGATACTCTTTTCTCTTTGTCTGTTTAATTGCTATATGTTATTAGTTTCTATTGTGTGTACCTTTATATTTGCTTAAACATCTTTCTAAAGATTTTATTTAGTTTATGGACACTTCAGAAAGTAACTTTCTGAAGCCTATTAACTTGTGTTTTTCCATTGCTTTCAAATTTAAACACTTGATAGACTTTGTTTGAGTTTTCAGAAAATAAAATAATTTGAAACCGTGATTCAACCCGCCTTCTTGTGCCACATATTTACTTATAATTGGGATAAAAGCTTAGGCCTCTAAAGGGTTAAGCATCCTAACCATTGCAAAGGAAAATAATCCTTGAAGAAAATGGCACACAACGCTATACACGTTGCTAAGAGCCACTCCATAAACGGACATCATTTCTTTGATAGTGGTGACTATGCCTACTGGAGACAAAATGGAGTTGTTCATCAAATACACAAGTCTTGACTTGTGGGAGATAATACACTATGGTGATTACATCCCCATGGAAGACGTTTCAGAAAATTTATTTGCTGAATACAATGAAGGTGGACCTTCAACCTCTTGAGAAATTCCCAAATATAGGTGAACTAATCAACACAAAAGCAAGAGTTCAAATAAACTCCATGGCCAAGTACCTCATTTACTCGTGCCTTAGGGAAAGCCGAGTATGACAAAATTATTGCTTGTTATATTGCAAAGGAAATTGGGATAGACCA
Organism: Dalbergia cultrata; assembly: GCA_031216105.1. Lineage (NCBI taxonomy): Eukaryota > Viridiplantae > Streptophyta > Magnoliopsida > Fabales > Fabaceae > Dalbergia > Dalbergia cultrata. The sequence goes on from CM062346.1 coordinate 52,093,697, forward strand.
CATATCTGTCTCAACCTGCCAAGGGAACGTGATTGGCTCATGATGGATTGGGTCCCCATGGAAGTCTCTGGTAATGTGGCTGACTAATATGCATAAATATTAAATATGTATTCCAAATGCGTCAAATATAACTGAATTCCAAAATTTTGAAAACGTTTCCAAAACACAAATCCTGAGTGTAAAACTGCATAATAATCATAATATGGGCCAAAGCCAAACATAACTAATAAAATAAATAATTGGAAGTCAATAAATAATTATATAAACTATGCATGTCCGGGATTCTGCCTACATAATCACTTGAGCACTACTATACCGAGCTCTACTCTAAAGCAAAGCTCACCAAAGGAATTCCACAATATTACTAGGGAGGGTCCTGTGGTACATATGAACCTTTAGTTGTATCTGTAGGGGATGAAAAGAAAGGGTGAGTTTACCAAACCTCAGTGAATCTCCACTCATAACCTACACGAGACAACAAGTATAACACATAAAATATACATGCAGCTAATAGAAAACATTTTTATATTTAAATACAAATAACTATATTGCAAATAACAATTCAACTAATTTCATAACAATAACTAGTAGAGAAACAAGAACTGAACAAAATATACCATTGTACTAAGCTTAGGGCTAAAACTGATGGACACCTAACTAGTCCTTTGCAAACCACTTAGTACCAAGATTAAACAATTAATCCTGCACCTGTCAACTCATTATTCTATTTCTCATTAATCATTGCCTAAAAACTAATTTCCAAAATAATTCATTATTCCTACTATTCATACTAAACTGAGGTTCATGCAATTTTTCCAATTGGTACAATAATTCTAAAATATACATACCACAAATATGGTCCTATGAGTTTTCTTTAAAATAACATATTTTCATGATAACTGCAAATCAATAATTTTCTAAAATTTCTATAATTCATGAAAGTCTATGTTCTTTGTATAAATCATCCTAACATTTCATAAATAATTTATATAATAATGGAAAATAGTAATAATAACAAAAAGAATAGTCATGAGCTTAAACTCACTCATCGTTGGTAGCCGAAAGTGTGCTTCCACTGACAAGTTGACTCTAGGAAGTAGCATTGGTATCGGTAACTGACAAGCAATACAATGAAAATATAAACAATTTGACATCATACCAAGAACTGAACTTAGGATGTTAGGGAGGAAGAATATTGTTAAAAAACTATGCCCGATAGTGTGCCCAAACTCATACACTAGGTGAAAAGAAGAAGAAATTGGCTAAATTTCACGAATCATTTATCGAAAGCTAAGGGAGGAGGAATAATGGAAGGAAAACACGAAGAAGAGGCACAGAGAGTGTTGGCGATGGCTAGGGTGTTTAACCCTAGCTTGGGGATGGGTTTATATAGTGTTTTGGGGAGTTTTAATGAAACTACGTCATTTTGATATAGACTTGTATCAGGCTGACCGCCATAGCAGTGGCCAACCGCATAACCACCTAATTGCTATAATAGTTTTGGACCGCTATAGCGGTCTCCACAAGATACGAAATGGAGGCCAATGCTGCTTGATCAATATAGCGGTACTAAGAATCCCAGATTCTAGACTTTTTGTGTTTTCATGCGTGTAAGGTCTCTCCAGCAACATAGGTGGGTTTCAAGGGACCCCTAAAGCTCTACTAGGCTTATCTAGGGACACATGGACCTAAGGTATCACATACTACCCCCCCTTAAAAGAGATTTGGTCCCCAAATCTAAACAAACATACCTTGAGGTAGGAAAAGGTGGGGATACTTGGTTTTCATAACTTCTTCAATTTCCCAAGTCGCTTCCTCGCCAGAATAGTTCCTCTAAATAACCTTTACTGAGGCTGCCTCCTTTGAGCGAAGTTTCTTGATCTGCCTATCCACAATGGCAACTGGTTCCTCTTCATAGGACAAACTCTCCTCAACTTGGACCATTTGCGAAGTGAGCACGTGAGACTGATCAGGCATATACTTTTTAAGCATGCTCACATGGAAAACTGGGTGTATGGCTGATAAATTGGGAGGCAATACCAACTTGTAGGCCACTACTCCCTCTCTAAGATCTCAAACAGGCTGATAAAACGATGGCTTAACTTTCCTCGCTTACCGAACCTCACTACCCCTTTCATGGGAGATACCCACAAAAACACATGGTCCCTAAATGGAAACTCCAAGTCGCACCAATGGTTATCTGCATACAACTTCTACCTGGATCGTGATGCTAAGAGATGCTCTCTGATCAGTTGAACTTTCTCTAAGGTTTCCTGAACTAAGTCTTGGCCTAGAGACTTAGCATCCCCAAGCTTAAACCATCTGCCTCCCATATAGGACTTCAAATGTTGTCATCTAGATACTCACTTGATAATTATTGTTGTATGAGAACTCGATCAGGGCAAGTGATCACACTAGCTCCCTTCAAAATCTAACACACAAGCTTTGAGCACGTCTTCTAATGTTTGTATCGTCCTTTCTAACTGGCCATCTATCTGGAGGTGAAAGGTTGTGGTCAAGTCCAAACGCATACCAACGCCCTCTCCCTCCAAAATCGCAAAGTGAACTAAGACCCTCTATCTAATATGATGGATATTGGGACACCGTGAAGTCTGACTATCTCGTTAATATACAACTAGGCATATTGCGCTACACTGAAGGTAGTCTTCACTAGTAGGAAATACGCTAACTTGGTCATCCTGCCTACTATTAAACATATGGAATCGAACCCTTTGGTGGTCCGAGATAACATGAGCACAAAATCCATGGTTATCCTCTTCCATTTCTACTCTAGAATATCTATTTGCTGAAGTAACCCTATTGGCCTCTGGTGCTCAACATTGACTTGTTGACACACTAAGTACCTTGCCACAAAGTTGCTGACATCTTTCTTCATATCGTCCTACCAAAACAACTACTTAAAGTCCTGAAACATCTTAGCTGACCTTAGATGCACAGAGTATACTACACTATGGGCTTCCTCCATCACCTTTCTTATTATCTCACCCACTAAGGGCACCCACAACCAGTTCCCAAAGTGCAATATGCCCTCAGCATCAACTAAAAACTCTGCATTATTGACCTTACAAACATCCTCAAATAGCTTAGCTTGCTTTGGATCTTCTCTTTGTTGTGCCTTAATCTATTCCACCAAGGTCGATCAAGCCCTGATGTGAGCGAGGAAAACCCCTGTATCACTAGGACCAAATTGAACTCCCTCCACCTCCAACTTGTCGATTCTAATAGTGGCTGCTTCACTGGTGCTATGTAGGTCAAATTACCTGTGGACTTCCTACGTAAAGCATCTCCTACCATATTCGCCTTCCCTGGGTAGTACGAGATTGTATAGTCATAGTCCTTCAACAACTCAAACCATCTACCCTGCCTTAGGTTCAAATCCTTCTGTTGAAAGATATACTTCAAGCTCTTATGATCTATGAAGATCTCACAATTCTCTCCATATAGGTAGTGCCTCTAAATCCTCAAAGCAAAAACCACTACTGCTATTTCCAAGTCATGTGTAGGGTAGTTTTGCTCATACTTCTTAAGCCATCGTGAGGCATAAGCAACAATTCGGCCATGTTACTTCAAGACATAACCAAGTCTAACTCTCGAAACATAACAAAATACCGAAAAACCACTTATTCCTAAAGGCAGCACCAAATTGGTGTTGTGGTCAAACTGTCTTGAGCTTCTGGAAGTTCTCTTCACACTCTTCTGTCCACTGGAATCTGACATTCTTCTATGTTAACTTGGTCATGGGTGCTCCAATCCTCAAGAAATCCTATACAAACTACTTGTAGTATGCTGTCAAATCCAAGAAACTGCAGACTTCAGAAACCATTGAAGGTCTAGGCCATGCTGCACTACTTCTACTTTCTTCAAATCTACCAGAATACCATAGTTAGACACTATATGCCCAAGGAATGCCACCTGACCTAGCCAAAACTTAAACTTGGAGAACTTGGCATACAACTGATTCTCCCTCAAATTCTGTAGAACTATCCTCAGATGTTCTTCCTTACTCTTGGAGTACAATAAGATGTCATCAATGAGAACAATCATAAAGTGATCCAAATAAGGCTTGAATACCCTATTCATCAAATCCATAAAGGTTGTTGGGGCATTGTTCAAACTGAAGGACATTACTAAGAACTCAAAGATCCCATAGCAAGTCCTGAAGGCTTTCTTGGGTATATCTTCATCCTTAATCTTCAGTTGATGGTAGCCAGATCGAAGGTCAATCTTGGAAAAACATGTTGCCCCCTAAAGCTGGTCAAAAAGGTCATCAACGCGGGGCAAATGGTATTAGTTCTTAATTGTCAACCTGTTTAGCTTCTTGTAATCTATACACATCCTTATCAAATCGTCTTTCTTCTTGACAAACAACACTAAGGCATCCCATGGAGAGGTACTCGGCTGAATAAACCCCTTCTCTAACAACTCATGCAACTGCTCTTTAAATTCCCTTAAATCTATTAGAGCCATGCAGTACAGGGATATAAAGATGGGCCTAACTCCAAGCTCAAGCTTTATCCTAGACTCTACTTTCCTCCCTGGTGGCATACCCAGCAAATAATCTAGAAACACATCAGGAAACTCATTTGCCATCAGAATCGTGCCCAAACTTGGTGTCTCTACCTCTACGTCTCTGACTGCAGCTGAGAACCCACAAATTCCTCTTGCCATCAACTATAGTGCACTCATAGCAGATATTAAGCTCATTGATGGTGTTGAACACCCTGTACGAAGAAACTCTCTTGACTCCGAACGTGGGACTTTGAATCTCACTAGTCACTACCTTGCTATAACAATCTACAACAACGTGGCATGAGGCTAATCAATCCATACCTAGAATGATATCAAAGTCAAACATGCCCAACATTATTAAATCTGCTAGTGCCTCCATGTCACCAACATTGACTCCGCACAATCTATATATTGTCTAAACAAGAAGGGGCTCTCCCAAAGGTACCCCAACTAGGAACGACTCCTCAAGATCCTCAAAGAATCTCTCGAACCACATAGTAAAGAACAGGGACACATAAGAGTTGGTGGACCTCAGGTCAAACAATGTGATGGCATCGAAAGAAGGTTATCCATTTTTATCATTTCGTTTGAAGCTTGAGCATCCTAATGTGTCAGGCCTCTACCGTCTGCTCCTCTACCACTTATACCTTTGCCACCAAGGCCCCTTCCGCCGACTCCATGACCTATTGCAGCAATAAAGCCACCCTGGGCTGTCGACTAGAGAGACTGAACCGACATGGAGGGGTTTCCTAACCCTTGACTATAAGCTCCTTGAAGCATCAGGCACTCTTTATGCTTATAGCCTTGCTGGCACACCCAAAGTATACTGAAGAACCTAATAAGCACCATCCCAAATGCCTTCTCTTTCAAGTCTGGCACACCAGATATGTCTGCCATGAACCTTGTCTACTGTTCTTACTAACACCTTTACTTTGGGTCTATAATGCAGCTGGGCATGTCGGGATGCGCTTTGAGAGGGTGGCCCTCCCCGATTGACTCTACTGCTAGCCCTGATAATGGTGGCCCTTGTTCAAACCTGCTCCATTTGAGAATGAGTCATGAAACTTAGCCTTCTTGTTGGCCTCTAACATCATCCTCTGCTTTGCTAACCCATTCTCAAGACCAATCGTTGTGTCAACAACCTGAGCATAGTCCATCTAGACGAAGTATTTGAACAAGGGAATGTAATTTTGAGAGAATTCAGATACATTATTTAAGATTTAATTTGTATTTACTTACAATTTAAAATTATTTATATAGTTATCCAATCAAATCCTTTCATGCGCCTAACTTTTGAAGTAGTGAGGTGAGAACCAACTTCATTTTGCTCATGTGATAATATGCAATTGGATAACTGTGTAAAACAATTTGGATGATTGTGTAAAACAATTTTACACTATAAGCACATCAAAATTAATCTAAGTTATTTTTTTTCATCAAACTCAATTATTTGTTTCTTAACCATAATTGTCACTTTTTAATAAATGTTCTGTTTAACTATTACTTAAAAAGGATTTTTAAAATCTTGAGTATTTTGTAGGAATATTATGTTTACTCAGAACAATTGAAATTTCACTATAAGAGTGTGTTTGATTGGAGAATAGAGGTGGTAGTTAAATTTCCACAAATGAGCTTCATATATAATTTTAACCCCATTTTTACCCTCAAACCAAGCACACCTAGCATAGAGAAATAATAAAATATTCAAGTTTATGACCGACTTTTCCTATCACAATTCATGAGCATCCATAATATTTCATGTGAACCTTATAACTAAAACATCAGCCCATATTCCAATCAATTTTTATGTTGCTCACTCCTTGGAAAATAACTATGCAGCATTTCAACTCCTGATTTCATAAACTAAACAATAATATGATACAACAAGGAGAGCTAGTTTCCTTTATTCACAATTCATGCAGATTTTTTACTTCAATAATCATCATGAAGAGAATAAAAGATGTCAAATTATTAGCAAGAAATGTTTAAGCATTTAAGCTCAATGCAAAAGCAATGTAGAAAAGCAATTCTATTTTTCATGAGAAACTGTAATTGCACAGCAGTTAGCATTTTTAGGAGATATTCTATCGTATCATTTTTTTATTAGGCCCAAAATAATGCAAATGCAAATGAATTTTGCATACTGCTATCAGAGTCCCAATGGAGAGAATCAAACTCCTCTTAAAGCCTGGACGTTGGACTTTGAGATTCCTTAGACCATTTTGGAGGAATTATCTTGTATTCTTCAGTTGGCTCTGACTCCTTGCCTTCATCTTCCCCTAGAATGTCTCTGGAGAATGCATTTGGATTGGCCTTGATGCAGCTCTGCAGAGCAACAAATGGGTGTACACAGTCTGAGCCCTACATAATAGGATTGAATTTCATGTCAAACATTTTCATGAGTATACAAATTCAAAATATTTGAATTTTAACCACTTTGGTTGCTGGTAGGTATAGAGTATAGATGGTGATTTTAATGAGGACTTGCATTGTACCACGAAACTTTATTAGTCATACCAGTGTCGAAACACAGAGGTTCAAATGTCAACGAGTACAAGAGCCAAATGAAGGCATGAAATGCAATAAGAAAAAGACCATAACTTTATGTGCTAGATCCATTATTGACCTATTTGATGCGTACAAGAAAATTATTTTCAAGAGTCATCACTTGTCAGTTTAAAGTGCAAGTGTCTCTGAGGAAGTTGAAAAAAGTAGTAGATGAAAATAGTTTAGAATGACATCATTCACAATTTAAATCGCATGAACCAATTAATTTAAGCAAGCTGGTGATTCATATCATGTGGTGAATTGCAGATGGCTGAGTGATGTAATACATGGACGCATCAGTCAGATTCCGTATCACCAATACATATTGCATGCTTCAGCTATTCACTTATTTGTTTAGGCTTTTATCTCCGATTCTCATCAGAAAAAATGATAAATCCGATAACCTTAAACTAATAAGAAAGGAACTGAAGGGGTGTTACTGAGTGCACCCTATTTGAATATTCTATTGCTCTGTCTTCATTCGTTTAAATTAGGGGCTTCACACAATTAGTCATTCACTCACTCTGGATGCACCCCATTTGACTGTTCTATTGCTTAGTTTTTGTTCTCGAGACGAAGGCCTCGCAGTCACCTGTCCAGTGTCCACTCTATATGCACCCTATTTGGATGTTCCATTGCTCTAGTTTCGTTCTTTTGAAACAGGCTTCATGCATAGCTAGACACTGATATTGAATGATACTCTAATGCACCAGAAATCCCTAGATGAATGTTTACAGGGAAGAACCCTAACGGAGAATATAGTCTCTCCAATCTCTTCTATACAATCAGAATGAATTCACATCTTTACAATTTCTCTCCCTCTCCTTTTATTCCCCTGCTACTCCTATTCTGGTTTCCCTCCAAAACCAACTTCCTCTAACTACTTCTAACCGGTTTCCAGCTGTCCTAACTCCCCTGCTGGCTAGATACATTGGGCCTAGCTGCTGGCCCATTATTCTGTCTCCTATGCCTCCTCTCATAAACTCGCCCATACATAGGATCCTACCATTACCCACCCCCCTACAGAACCACAGGTGAGCTTCAGTAAGCCCTGCCACTTTACAAGCACTTCAGCAGCACCTTCCAGGGTATATGACCTGCAGCAGCTCCTCCGGTGAGGCTTCCAGCACACCGTCCTCAGTAAATCCTAAGGGAAGCTCATGGGGTTGAACCTGCAGTGGGAGTACCTTCTTTAACCTACTAACATGAAAAACAAGGTGCAATTTAACATGATGGAGGAAGAGGAAGAGCCAGCCTATATGCCACCATCCCTACTTTTTCAATCACCTGGTAGGGGCCATGAAAGCATTGACTCAATTTCTCATTCGGTCTCCTACCCAAAGTCTTCATATGATAGGGTTGAAAATTCAAAAATCCAAGCAGAGCACACTAACAGATAACAGACCCTTTATACTACTAATTAACCCTAATATTTTAATGGGCTCAAAGTTGGGCCCTCAGTTTAACATTTAAAATATTTTTTTAAAAAAAAAAAAAAACTTTTTTAACAATTCTAAACAACAAAAATAAAGAAAACCTATTAAAGCAAAGGCCACTTCACATTTAAGCAAAAAGGCACTTGAAGGCGCAAAAAGCGAGCACCTCACGAAAGGGACAACTCCTGAACATGGCAGAGGCAGCAGAGGTGTTTCTCACCCTGCCTTAGGGCACGCTTCACAGCGCCTTTGACAACACTGATCGCTACCTTAGCTACAAATAGCCATTGATTTTTGGGAACCTCACGCACCTGGAAGAACCTTTTAGTGCAATCCACCCATGCATAAGCCTCACGGCACCTCTATCCTTCCCCATTGCTCCATGTGTCATACTCGTTGGTTCCCGATCTGAGAAACCTTGCCGTTAGCGCCGATTCCGTAAGGCTCCTCTCACCACCGCTCATGGTGGTTCTCGCTTCGCGGTGACGCATCGCAAGGAGATCCATCACGAAACTGCTTGCCACCTTTCTGCTCATGCCGCAAAGCTTGTTGGGATAGGGTTGCGATCTTGTTTCCTCTCTACCACCTCCAATCAGTCACTAATCTTCTTCAAAGATTCAATCATAGCTGCGACCGAAACCGCCCGAGCCTCATAGCAGTCACAATCGATAACGAGATTCTAAGGTCAAAAAGGATGCCTGATGAGTGGAAAAGGAGCATCTTAGCTCCTATTTACAAAAACAAGGGAATATACAAAACTCTGCAAATTACATAAGGATAAAACTTTATGAAGTTGTGAGAGAGGGTAACAGAGTTGAGATTGAGATGAAAGACCGGTATCATGAAGAACCAATTTGGTTTTGTGCCTAGAAGGGGAAGCAACCTACTTGTTGCAAAGATTTATGGAGATAGCAGAGAGGTCGAAAGGATTTACATAGGCCTTCATTTTTTAGAAAAGGCATATGATACAATGCCAAGGGAATTTCTATGGAAAGCTTTGGAGAGAAAGGTAGTTCAGATATCATATATCCAAGCAATCCAAGATATGTATGATGGGGTCACAACTAGTGTAAGAAATCAAGATGGAGTAATAGAGGATTTTTCTACACATATCAGACTACACCAAAGGTCAACCATGAGTCCATATCTTTTCACACTGGCCTTGGTTGTGCTTACAGAGTATATTCAAGACCCAATTCCTTGGTGTATGTTGTTTGCAGATGATACAATCCTGACAGCAGAATTGAGAGAAGAAATAAACATAAAGTTAGAGTTGTTGAGGGAAGCTTTGAGGGTATATGGGCTTCGTGTAAGTAGAAGTATGAAGGAGTATATGCAGTGGAAGTTTGCCAAACGATACACACATTCTAACTTTAAAGTGAAACTTAGGGATAATACCATACAGCAAGTCACAAAATTTAAATATTTGGGTTCTATCATTCAAAGTGATGGAGAGATAGAGGGAGACATTAACCATAGGATCCAAGTAGAATGGTCAAAGTGGAGAGGCGTTTTGGGTCTTATTTGTGATAAAAAAAATTACCACTAAAGCTTAAGGGTAAATTTTACCATACAGCGATAAGATCAACTTTGTTGTTTGGAACTGAATATTGGCCAGTGAAGGGTAATAAGCTACATGTGACGAAGACGAGGATGTTGCAATGGATCAGTTGACACACAAGACATGATAGAAAAATAAATGACTGTATTAGAGAGAAAATTAGAGTGGCACCTATCATAGAGAAGATGGTAGAATCTCATCCCAAATGGTTTGGGCATGTTTGGAGGAGACTTGTAGAGGCCCCAGTAAGAAGAGTGAACCAAATTGATAATAGCACCATAAAAGGAGGTAGAGGAAGATCAAGGAAAACTATAAGGGAAATAATTAAAAGAGATTTTAAGTGTCAATGGTTTTAACATGAATATGATATATGATAGAGCTATGTGGCGTCACCTAAGCCGACCCCACTTAGTGGGACAAGGCTTAGTTGTTGTTGTTCTTGCTGCTGCTGTTGTATATATACTTCAGTATCTAAATTAACTACTATATGCATGATTGATTAATATTAAACATTGGATTTAAATTTGATATACTGTTAGTGTAAAATATTTTATACAACCATACAATTATCTATTACCACATCATTATAATTGTTTGACTTTTACAATAACTATCTTGAAAGTCACACATATAATGAGATCTCTAATTTGCTAATTGTGTAGAATATTTTTACACAGACAGTACAACAAAATCAATTTCTTAAACATTTTAACTTCATAACAAAGTAGACGAAGAAATTTAGAGAAAACATAAAGCAGTAAATATTAAAATAAGAAATTTAGGAAAAAAAATGTAAAATATTCCAATTGTTACAATATTCTTAACCCGTCACTTGGAATATTTTGTAATTTGATAAAAACTCAACTAAATATGATAAAACTATAAAATTGGCTTAATAAACTCAGTTCCTAATGCATAACATAGTCAAGTCATCTCAAGTAACTGACAAAATTAACCAGAATTGTGCATTCCCAGGGCAAAACCAAGTGTAAACATAGACTCAAACTCTAGTAGAATTCACAATTTATCAATTTTATGAGAGTTTGCATAACTCATTTGTTTGCAAGGATTGTAGACATCAACTCATAAGAGTTTAAAGTTAACTTGAGAGTTCGACAACTATGCTGTGTGTACCCAATCCCACTATTACGATCCATGAACCTCACATGGCATTGATTATGTGAAGAACCTCATCTTGGTAGATATAGCCTATCAGACTCACATCTCAGTTCTCACCAACTAACAACAACAACATTATATATCACACTTGTGCCTACCTCTTCTTTTTTCATGAATCAAATATCGAAATTGAAGAAACATAGCTATTCTATCCAAATGCAATGGAGAACTAAGAATATATACCTACAACAACTCACTCTAAGCTAATCATGCTCTTACTTCATGGTTCAGCTTTGGAGTGTATCGTCTCATGATCCAACAAATTTCAAGAGAATCTTTGAAAAAAGTGCAACCCAGTGCATAAGACTCCCACCTAGTGGGGCCTACAGAAGATAAATGCATGCAGCCTTTCCCTACCCCCAAACAAAAAACACACACATAGCCTTGTTATGAGAAAATCAAAATTAGAGGATCCACTTCAAAACAACCCTAACATTTCCACACGAAAATTCACAGAGCCTTTACAATTAGTGTACATAGAAATGTCTTCCATGGCTAATGCAATTACATTGATTAACCTCGCGTGTTAACTATAAAATATATCCACCTTAGCTAGGGTTGAGATTTTACTTAGAATCGGAAGGGAGATTCAAAATCATAAAATGTTGAATCGTAATACGGATAGTAAAATCCTACAAAAAAATATATATTATGTTCATACAATTCATGTATGCATGTAACATGACACAAAGAAGCAAAATAAAGAAAAAAAAAAAACTAAAAAACTAGCCCAAATTTTTTTTTTCTCCGAGATCCTTTTTTTTTTGTCTTAATCTCCAAGACTTAAAAGACCCAATTAGTTAGTTATAATGGCAGAAGCCCAATAGTAAAAAAAAACCCAGCAAAAATATCAGCCCCCATAATAAGTTTTTTTTTTTTTGTTCTCCCAAAAATAAGGTTTGAGCACAAAAATAACTATCCAATTATTTTGAAAAATAAAAGAAACCCTGAAAAATAAAAGAAACCCTAGAGATCATCTTCTATGATTAGCTACACTGCACCCTCTCCTCTCAGTCTCTCTCGCTCTCAAGCTATCAGTGGCTCTTGGTTATTCCACCGCCAATCACCGATGGTTTTGGTCTTATTCACCACCGGCAACCCTCTCCCTCGATCTGTCTTTGCAGTTTCTCCGCTGGATGCCTATGGATCTAGTCTTGTTCACTGCTGACAGCCATTGGTTTTGGCTGCTTCTTTCTTCCTTCTGCTGCTTCCTTCTATCTCCCCTCTTCTCATTGTAGGCTAAAATGGAGTTGGATCATGGAAGGAATATGGGACACGGTTAGCTTGTGAAAATCACCCGTTGCTAGCAATTTTGTGATCTTCCCCGGCAATCCCACCGTGAGATAACTCTCGATCCTAGCTACCTTGTCCACTTCAAAACAACCCCAATATTTTCACACGAAAATTCACACAGCTTTTACAATTAGTGCACATGCAAATTTCTTTCATGGCTAATGCAATTATATTGATTATCCTCGAGTGTCAACAATAAAATATAATTTGATAACGAATTATATTATGGTATTAAATTATTGTCACATTAATCACCAAATACACATTGTTAATTAGAAACTTGTTACACCCTTAACCAATGTACAACAGCCGTGAAAAAAAAAATGGTGTGAGAAGGACATTTTCCATTTCCAAACTAAACTATGAAGTAATAACAATATTAAATTGCTAGACATGGCCTAGCTCAGAGTTACCCAAAACATCCATAGTATATATATGATAGATATGGGGGTTTACCTTTTCTTCAGCAGTGCTCTTGAGAAAACAGAGGAATGCCTCAGAGAATTGGAACCCACAGGGACCAGTTCGCAAGTCAGCAATGCAAGGGCATTCGAGAGCTTTCTGAGCCTTTGCCTCAATCGACTGAACAAAACAATAATTTTGCATAATTTTCAGAAGTTCCATTCACAAATTTGCGATTCGATTCATAAGATTAATAGTAAACGAGCAAACCTCCTCGGTGTCCTGGCTGTTTCCATACGCCGCAGCTTCTGTAATAAAAGGAATGAAGACAAAGCTAAGACATTCACACAAACAACTGAAAGGCGTAATACAACAACAACAATAATAATAATAAAAGTGTAAGAAACGAAAGAGGGAAAAACCTGCGAGGACGGAATCCAGGGAAGTGGGATTAGATTTGTTGGCGGTTGAGGTATGCTTTTGGGTTTCGGTTTCGGTTTGGGTTTCGGTTGGGAGGAAGTCGGGGGCAGCTTCGGCGCTTTGGGTTAGACCCATGGGTAAGGGTGGTGTGGTGCGCCTCTGTCTGAAGGGTTATGCAGCCAGTGAAACCTCGCCTTGTGATTAATTACACTGCAAACTTGGAAGGCCTCTCTTCCTCCTCTGTTAATTGCCACAGACTTAGGGTGAGGGAGTGTTTCCCTTTGCATCTTCTTGCAAATGCGATCCGTTCCTCCCCAAAACCCCCCACTTCGGTTCCCATGCTGGGTCAAAACCCAAAAGTCAAAATATTATTGCCATACTTTCGTGCACCAAGACCCAAACGATATCAGATTTTTTTTTTTTTTCTTGAGTAAACAATATTTTTTATTTTCAACTAGACATCAATTTTGTCCATATAAAATTTTTTACACCAATTTAGTTATTTTATTTTTAATTTTGATATCAATTTGATATTAAAATTTTTAATTTCGACATCAATTCAGTCCTATAATTTTTTGTTTGACAACTATTTAGTCATTTATTTAAAGTTAAAATATAACAAAATCATTAAATTAAAGTCAAAATTAAAAATGAACGAACTAAATTCATGGAAAAAAAAAATTTTAAGAATAAATTGATATCAAATTAAAAATGTCAGGACAAAAGAGGTTGTTTACCCTTTTTTTTTCACTAAAGTGGTATGACAATCTTTTTGTTACTAAAACTAATATCACATGTTTTTTTAAATGAACAAATTTATATAAAACAAGATTTTAGGAATTAAATTGATTTTGTATGTATATTTCAGGGATCAAATTACTAATTTGGTCTTAATTGAAAAAGATTAGTTATACTAGTAGTGTGTTTGGTTGAAAGGTAAAAATGATATGTAATTTCTTTTGGATGAGCTCCATGTATAATTACCAAAAAGTTTGTGTTATCTTATGCTAAATTTGTCTATATAATTTAATTTATTAAAATTTTGGTATTGTCACAGAAATTCATTAATAAAATTATTTTTTATAAAATAATTAATAACCCTTGTCATTAATTAATTAAAATTGCTTATTTTCAAATGCTAAAATTATTTTTTATAATTACTTTTATATTTATTTGGACGTTTGCATAATTAAAAACATCATTGTTATCATAAAAAATTGCATATAAAATGATCAAATTATTTTATGATTAGAAAATGTAAAGGCACTAAAATTGGACTAATAATGAGGAGTTTGAATAATTTATCATAAAATAGTGGGTTCAAAAATCATTGCCTTATTCAATAGAAAAAAATCATCACCTTTTAAATGTGCCCAAAAAAAAATGTAAAATCCAATATGCAGAATGTTCAAATTATATGCAAAACAAAAGTTCAAAATGAAAGACTTTCATATTTGAGTTGCCCTCGTCATCCTTGTCCTCAACAAAATCCTTAGGCAATGACAAAAGAGGTGGAGGTGGAGCTAATGAGCCACTAGCCCACATCTCCAAATTTGTATATATTGTGTTCATCGTTCACTTCTCCAGACTCTGCAATTGCTTCTTGTAAACAGTTTGCTCCGAATATTGCAATCCCTGCTCTTGTAGCTTCCTTTGAATTGAAGCTCCTCATTGAGGCCATTGACACGAGGACAAACTACATCCTCAATGTCAATCCCAACATGCGAAGCTATAAGAATTTCAAGGGATAACGATGCGTGTTACAGATAGGTACGGACCCATATGTAACTATCAATGGGCTTTTTGATGGGTTGACATATTTTTTCATTATTCGATTTTTCATAACAATAATAACAGATGGCCACCTATCGATACGCTCATCAATAGTTGATGGCGCCATTGTGTGCCATATGGTGTGCACAATTTTCTGATAAATTGCAAGCTTATCGACAGGTACAATTAAATATAATTTTAAATTTAATTTTTTATTTTTTTTAACTCGGTTAAAAGAAGGGTAAGAATTCAATTTAATTTTTTTATTTTTAAATTCTATACCTTACCAATGAGTATATTGACATGTTTCTTTACTAAATTTATTTTTATTTTTTATTACAATTACCACCGGGCATACTAACGAGTATTATTTAATTTTTTTTTATTATTTAATAGGCTTTTTTTTTACTATTAGCATTAGGTATACTGACAGGTTTGTGTTAAATTAATATTTTTAAATAATTTTTATTTTATTTTAATTACTGATAGGTTTAACAATGGGTTTTTGAATTATTGGGATGTTAGTGCGCATCTTTTGGGATTCCCCAAACCTGTTGGTAATTAAAATAATGTGAAAACAAGTGCTCTTCTCCTTCCCCATTTCTACAACTTCTCTCTCTCTTTCTCTTCCCTTTCTCTTCCCACCGCCACCACCCTTCATTCCTGTCATTCACCGCCACCAAAGCTCCGTTCACAAAACCAAGGCTACCATTGCAATCTAGGTACATTGGTGAGCATTTCAACAAATTTACTTTTTTTATTTGGCTTAGTTTTTCTATTGGCTTTGGTTGTCCAAAGTATTGGTTTTTAATATATTAGAGAGTAATTGTTGTTGCTATTTTATTAATATAGGAATTGTATTAGAGGGTGGCGCTGATAGTGTTGACATTGAGAGCTTTGGTTTTCCTTTTTCTCTAATTTTATTGTGCTTTCTACGCATCGATGCTTATAAGTGGGGAAAAGTAAATATTTGTTCAAATTGAATTTCTAGATTGGATTTGGTTGTGTGCAAGGAGCTTTTCATTCTTTGTTTCTTGCATTGCACTAGAGGTTAGTAATGAAATTCTTGTTTTCATTGTTTACTTTGCGATTCTTTACACTTGCAAAGATTACCAAGTATGCATGTTGTGGAGTTATAAAGGGATTCCCTCTAGAATAAGTTTTAAGATTATGTGAATTCTATATAATTATTAAGATGTAGCTATTTAAATATGTCTATTATATTGTTAACCTTTAATAATGTCTTTGATTGTTGAATTTACTAAATTATTTGATGACAGAAGCTCCTAATGAGATGCTATCAAAATTTTGTGAAACTTTTATTAGGAAAATAAATTTAAAAGTAATTGAATTTAAAAACTTAAAGACAAATTGAATGTGTTTAAAAGTAATAACATGACGTCTTTAAAAAATTGTAGGGTTTAAGATTACTCACATGTATGATGTTTCCTTCAAACCGGTCATGGATGTATAATATATTGCATCCTAATCAAAGGGGAATTAAATTGGAATTTTACGATGATGTTGAAGAATTTATAAGGGTATCATGTCAAATACAACAATTCATGGATGAGGCAAGCGTTAGGTGTTCATGTAATAAGTGCAAATGGAAAAAATATTTAGATAATGAAACTGTTAGAGTTCATTTGTACAAGTGGAGGTTCATGCCTGACTATTGAATTCGAACCGAGCATAGGGGAGTAGTGAATATAGGGAATCAAGTAGGTATGTTTCAAACTGAAAGTAGTTCTAATGGAGTCCACGTAGCTCAACACGATACAGTGAATGTGTTAGGGAAAGATAATATGTGTAGACATTAAGAGATGAATTTTTATGCTGATGGTCCTGAATTTGCCACTTATTATTCTTAGCCTTAAATTCAGGAACCCAACCAAGATGCCACTATGTTTTATAGTCTGCTAGAGGTAGCAAATTAACCTTTATGGGAGGATTGTGTACACTCCGAGTTGTCAGGATTGTGTACACTCCGAGTTGTCATTAGTAGTTCAAATGTTGAGTATTAAATCTAAGGGAATCAAAGCCAAAATTCGTTTGATCAGTGGGTTATGTAACACCTCTTTAATTATAGTGTTTCATTTAGGTCTTAACACAGTAACTAAGAGTGTGAGACTACGTATCGTATTCATGCGCCATATAATAATTGATTCCTTTTTATCAAAAACTCTTTAGTACGTAAAATGTTTATTGATCATATTTGTGTAGTAGGAAATATGAGTGCTAGGTGACATATAGTTAAAATTTTTAGGATTAGAGAAAATAATGTATAAAAAAGTATCATCAGATTCTCTCAAGGTGCTAAGACCATTAGTACATAATCGAAAAAAAAAAATGAAGTGAGGACCACCATGCACCTTAAGTGGTATTAACCACCATAGTTCTTTCTTTTTCTTTTTCTTTCTCTCTTCCCCTTCACTCTCTCGTAACTCTCACATTCTCTTCTTCTTATTAATCTTCTCGTTCTCCTTCCCTCATACTCACTTCCTCCTATTCTTCTTCATCTTCTTTGCTTCCATCTTCAAAAAGAAATATCACCACTACATCCATCATTATCATCTCCTCTTCCTTCTCAACATCACAACTACCCCCCTCTTCCTCTCCTATACCTCCACTTTATCTCTTTAACCTCCATTAGAGATCTTGAAGCTTTTAGATGAGATTGGAGTGATTTTCTTCACCTATTCTTCTCTCCAAGTGGTAAATAAGCTTTTACACTACTCTATTTAAATTATTAAAGTTTCTAATTAATTTAGGGAAACTGTTAGGTCTCTTGAACCCTAGAATTTGGGGTTTTGGTGATTTGGGGCTAATTTATGTAAATTGGTGACATTTTTAGCTCACAAATACTAATATTGTATTATTCCTAGAGTGATAGAGCAATCAGACATTAACACTTGAATTAGTGGCATCAATTGAATGTTCTTAAGTTCTTGGAACCACTAACTATGAGCAGATAGTGTATTTATAGTTTACTTTTTGCAAGATCAATTTTAATTATAATTATGAGATTATATGAAGAGTTGAAAATATGTTAATACAGGAGAAAAAAAATTTATTTATCAAAAAGGAGGCTTTATGTTTTAAATGGAAGCCTTAATTTGGAGGCTAGAATTTAATTATTATGCTTATTTGATTATTCTTAATTAAACTGTAACATATGTTGCATTTTATAATATCTTCTGTTAATTATTAAATTTGATTTTATCTTATGTCCCCTATGTCTCATATAACTTGAGAATGAATTTTATATCGTAAGAATATCTTGGAATTGATATATGCCTAATGGTGATTTAATTTGGGGAAAATTCCATAGTTAGAACCTGCAGCTAATAGCAATGGTGTTAGCCTTGGTTCACCGTGGGAAACTCCAATTAGTAGATGAGATGTTAACTCGCACATAGATATAGCTATCTCTGGATATGTATTTGGCTACAAGCCAACTCCAATTAGTAGGTGAGGTGCTAACCCGCACATGACTTTTGTCATGTATGGACATGTACATGGCTATGAGCTAACTCCAGTTACCAGACATGGTGCTAACCCACGCATGATCTTGGGTCGTGTTTGGACATATTATTGTTCTGTTTTGGATAACTGCCTATTATGTTTAGATTTACGTGATTATGTAAAGCTATGTAATTAAGAAATCTCATGTTATGACTAGAATTATATTTTTGTGAGTACATATACATTGTTATGTTTGCATTGTTTTATGCTGCATTTGGTAAACTATGGATATCTCATCTCTCACTAAGTTACAAAACTCACCCCCATTGTCTTTCCATCTTTTTTAGATACAGGTACCGGTGCTGGTTCTAGTGTTCCTTCAACACAACCTTGGTAAATTCTAAGTTGGTGAGCCCTTTTGTAAAGGCCCTTTTTGTTAGTTTGTCAGTTGCTCCATATGTCACATGCATGGTCCTTGGATTTATGTTATGCTTATGTTTGAGATCTTATTACTTAGCTATGTAAATTGTGTTATGGAAAATATCTATAAACATAATCTGGATGTTTGGAACTATGTTTTCTATTATGTTTAATAGAGTTGAAAACTAAACTATGCTGAGATATTGTTATATTTTGGAATGGCGCATTCTATGAATGCTTGATGCCCATTTGTTATGGATTTAAATTGGAAATATTGCAGTTTTTATTTTCATTTGGAAAATGTCCAAAAAACAGCAAAAACTTTATCTATGTTCCTAGAAAATTTTGTGTGTGTTAAGGCTTATTGGGGAAGGTGTTCTTTATATGCCGGTCATGACCTAAGTTGGGTCATGACAATGATGAGGCAAATATGTTATCTCAATACATATATATAATATACAGTCATTCAAAAATCATAGTACATAGACCAAAAAAGTCCACGCAGGGACCGTCCAAAGTACATCAAAATGCAAAACATAAACCCACTCCAAGGTAAGACCCATCAACCAAATATTTACAAAAAAAGGTCTTATCCAAACCAAGTAAGCTAGTTTGCAGGTATCTATGAATGCTAATCCTAACACAGTGTGGTTAGCTAGTGGCTCCTCGGTGTTATAAAATCCTCTAGTGAAAGCCATCTCTAGAATATGTGGCCGACATGGATTACACATAGGGATGATAATTCTAAAATTCTCAGTACAGTACTCGTATACAAATATAAATGTCATTATTATCTACCCAGCTGCTTTGATTTGATTATAAAAATATTGCATGCAAGTAGAATAACTAATAACAATTATCTTAACCTTTAAAAGTCTTTACTAGAAATAGGCTCATTTTATTCAATTATTCTCTTTGCAGTTTATAATGTCAACCTAACACATAGGTATCTTGATCTCAATTGAATAATAAACTCATTCATTTAGCACATGACATAGAGAATAACTTAGAACAATTACTACTATAACTGTCTTGGCCCTCGACTTTGGTGGCTTATTTTACTCTTGGGTAGTAGATTATTTATCAGAACTAAGCTCATTCATATACATGATCATTAGATTTACTTTCTCCAATTATCACACAAACCTATTCCTTATCAGTTTTACTTTCCCCGATTTAACCGTAGTTAGTTTCTTCTATCCAAGAAATATAATCTCATTCATCTTTCATGTATAGGAAATTGTCATAACTATTCACAAGTATATGTGCATAACATCATTAACAAACTCACGTAGTATAAATGAGATCAAGTTATGGACATTTCATCATAGTTTTAGCTAGTTTAGCATGCTATCTAGAATTTCAGTCTGTAAGAAAATTATGATTAAATTACTAAATATCAAAAAAATAAAGCAAAACATTTTTTCAAAGACAATTCAACATTTCTATGAGACTAATAAAAATTTCAGAATAAAATAAGGTCTCTAACTATATTTACAAAATTATACAATTTCAGAGGTCAGAAATAACCTAATTTCAGCGAACAATTAGAAATCCCAATTTTATAACTATATCAAATGAATAGATTAAATTCTATTAAAATTCAAAGTTCGACTTCAAGATGTCCACAACACGTTATATAAATTTCAATTTAAAATTTGATAATTTAATATAGTAACAAAATTAGACAAATCCAGTGCTTTAGAATTGGCTGTTTAGGTAGAACCCTGACTAGCTCGATTTATACATTTTTAAAAATAGTAAAAGTGTTCAAATGAACTCATAAAAAATATTGGAGATACTTAAATATATTAGCTTCATCATATAAAAATTTTAGCTTAAAATCATGTCTCTAACTAGGTAAGAAAAATTGTGTATTTTCACCTGCCTCCTTAAAATCTGAGTTTTTATCACACAACTTAAAACTTGTTTTGACAAAAAGAATTTTCTTACAATATCAAATCATTCCACTGATATAAAAACATTAATATCTATGTATGATAATGAAATAAAATAAAAAATTTAAGCTTAATCATTCAAATAATTTTAGAACTAGTTTTGAAGAGAAAAAGACTAAAAGAAACCCTACTTATCACTTATAAGCTCTTGTCCTTGTCTTGGCATCTCCAAGAGCTTCTACACCTAATTTTTGACTCAAACCAATCAAACTATCCTCCAAGGTAGCAAGAACAATAGCTACAATTGATGGTGAGGTGAAGTGAGGGTTCTCGATAGGTAGTTGATTTTGGGATTACAAGAGGTATGATGCAGTTTGTGCTTTGATTATTGAGTTTTTGGGGTTGTAACTTAGGATTTCAAGCTAGGGTTTAGTATGTTGATGAAGATGAAAAGTGAAAGGGGTTGTATGCCCATTGATTAGCTATAAGGAGGTCTAGCTGAATTCTCTAGGGCAGAAAAATGAGAAATTTTGATTTTATATCATTTATTACAAGATGTGTTGGAATTTCTTTCCATTGCAATTATTATTTTCTTGTAAACAAATTGTTATCTTATGTGGTAATTATTAATTCTTGGCCCAAGACAATGGTGTGGAATCTCCCTAGCCATGCATTTGTCAAGAGTGATAGGAAACTTGCAGTGCAAGTTTCATATGGTGTAAGAAATTGCATATCGATATTTACCGAACAAGTAAAATACTATACTTGGAAAAATAGATATTGCCTAAAATTTAATTTCGGGTTTAAAAATCCCATTTATAACCATGTCTAACCTTGATCCTATCTTTTCTCAGTTTCCGGACATCCCCTAGTCTCAGTTCTGGGTTTTTAGTTGTCTCGCCAGGCTTGTAAAGTTACTATTCACATTTTTTTTCTCACTAAGTCATCCTTGTTACAACTAATTCCATAAGGATTATGAAATTCTAATTAATAAAGTCCAAATCAATTTTTTTTGGAAATAGCTTCAGGTGTTACACTAAGGGGCATGTGTTTATGTTCTAAGGGCTTAGGATAATTTAAAGACCAAAAACTCATTAAAACATGTACAATGGTGTCACAGATATTTGGGTACTCACTATAGTGACTCTGGCGCATTGCAATGAGTCTGTCTGCACCAAAAGTTTGAAACGGCAACACTAGGGGTTGTTGCAGCAAACTTGGTTAGCTACAGAAAGTTTTCTCAATTTTTGACTCCTGAAACGACCAAATTAGATCTTGGTGTCTTCATAAATGTTGTAGATATTTTGCTTCTCTTCAAAATGGACAACTTATTTGTCTTATCTGGACTTCAGATGAGGGAGATATGCCCTAATTATTGAAGCATGCATAATCTAAAAAATTAACACTTCATTTTTGTCTTTTGGGCTTATTTTGAGTAACGAGACTTTCGATCTAGCGTTTAAGCTTCTCATGATAGTTGTAGATAATCTTCTTAGATTCCACACAAGCCAAAGAACACAAGTTTTATATGTAATGCCCCAAAATTTATTTAAAACTTAATTTGAACTTTATTAGTAAGAATTTAAAAAATCCGACAACCTTAGCAATGATGAGAATGGCCCAATAGATGAGATGAGAAAAAAAAAATCATAAGTAGAGTTTTCAGCCTCTTTCTTTCTCAAAATTTTCTCTGCAAGCTATTGAATGGTAAGGCTTGATATTTTTGGTTTTAGTATATGTATATATATAGAACTTTATGCATTTAATTTGGTAGAGTGTTTGGATTATGGTAGAAAACCCTTCTCAGCAAAATAAGTTTAGAACTATGTTGCTGGAATTCTCGAATTTTCACTGATAGAATATGATTCACAATTTTTCTAAGGTATTTTTTTTTCTAAGGTATTTGTAGATATCTTTTTTAGCTAAAATTTTTATATGATGAAGCTCACATGTTAAGGTGCTTTCAATATTTTTGTTGAGTCATTTTGAGTAGTTTTACTATTTTTGAAAAATAAAAAATCGAGACTATTGGGGTTATTGTCTAAACAACCTATTCTAAAGCTCTAAAATTGTTTAATTCAAATTAGTGAATTTTGACTTAAAAATTTTCAATAATGTTGAGTACATCTTGAAGTCGAGTCCTGAATTCTTGTGAGATTTTATATATTCATTTGATATGGTAATAAAATTGGGAATTTTGACTATTGGCTGTAAGCAGGTGGTTTTTGACTTCTGGATTTATATAATTTTGTTAACATAGTTAGAGAGCTTGTTTTGCCCTAAAATTTTTACAGGACCTTGTGGACACATTGAAGTGTCATGGGTAATTTTTGTAGCCTTGAATTTGATTTTTTGATATGTAAACTAATTTTTACTACAAAAGTGTGAAATTTGCCCAATGTGCTAGAATTGTACAAATGCCACTAAGTGATGATATAATGGCATTTGGTTTTGGTATGACATGAATACTTGATTATGCTTGGGCATGTGACTTGTGATATATAAATGCATACTCGAAGAAGTAAAGATTGGTTAATGAGGTATGGTTGAAATTACTTGTGAATGAATGCCTATATGTGACCAATGCATGCATTTGGAGAAAGAAAATATATGATGCATATATGTCACAAAAGATAATGTATAAATTTCAATTGTGCATGTTATGATGTATGGACAAAACAAAAACAAAACTTATGTTGAATGAAGAGGAAGGCAAAAAGAGCAATTTTCTTAGGGATATTATGAGTCGGTAGATGTATCAGTTAGGAATAGATCTGTGTGAGACTTGAAAACCAAAAAATAAAGTCTAATAATCACGTATAGGAATGAGCTCATTCCTGATAAACAATCTATTACCCCGTGTGTGAGGTTATCCATTGATTCCATTTGGTATGAACTATGTGTTCCTTGTGTCGATAGAAAGAGAAACATGCGTAGAATTGAGTTATATAGTTACAAGTAAAACTAGAACCCCTTCAATATATCAAAGGCACGTGAAAATGAGAAAAATATATATGAGATCCCCTTCAACATATCAAGGGCACTTTAAAGTAATTTCATTGCATTTATCATAAGCATATTTATATCATATTGAATTATTTGTTTAGGATGATTTACTATGACCTAGAACATTATGATATATGTGCATTAAGTGTTTGAATGCTAAAAAAACCACTTTAAAAGAATGATTTTGAAATTTAAAAATGAATCTTTGTTATGTAATGTATGATCACATTATTTTCACAATAAACCAAAGTAGTTAAAACAAAGACGATGACATTTACTATTATGTATCTAGGGAATGCCCTATTGAAAATTTTACAATTCTAATCCCTATGTTTTGCATTCCCATGTTGTCTCCGAATTGCTGAAGGGAACAATGAGGCGTCTACTATGGAAGCTCAATAATTTGAAGTCCCTTATCAACTCTATTTTGTGAAGTATATATGGCTGTATATATATATATGGATACATATGTATAGTAACGCTCTTAGAAGAGCTTCCTCTTATATTCGACTGTGTATTCAATAAATGTTTTGTTTCTTTGTTATATATTTTAATAGAATTATGAATTAGTTACTTCACAATTTGATCAATTTTGCTATAGATACTTAAGCAAGATCCGCTAATTTACAAGTAACAACTCTCGAATCTAATGTCATGGCTTAAGAATGATGTTGTACTTGGGAGGGTATTACATATACGTCTACAACTCGAGTTAAGCACAAAATATAGAATAGTGCCAGAAGCATGGTTATGCAGAAAATTCTCATTACTGCTCAAATCAATATCCAAACTAAAAAAATGATGCGAATGCACACAATTAAGCATAAATTAGAGCTCAGGCACTAAGAATATAGTATGAAATATGTATAGAAACACATACCTATCATCTAGAATATCACCATTCCCAACAACAACTCATGTTGAACCCTTGCAAGGATGAAGATTAGATAAAATACTTACCTCATTAACCATAAAAGCTACTGCACCTAAATCAGGAAGCTAGGCATTGGCACCCTCATAATCATGAATGGTGAGAGTATTCAAAGCAAAGGAAAGGGACTTCGCTTAGTATGCATGATTAAATCGATGACGACAAGTAAGAGCTTCATGATTACTACCCTTATAGATCTGACACTTAATTATACTAAATGTGAAAAGGATTTGGCAACACTAGATGATAAAGAAGTTAGTGTAAATGCAAGGCTTTTGGAGGTAAAACATGGTTGGGAAGATCGTGGTTTGGGCTGGTGGGATTGCAACCTATAAGTCTATTTGGCAAGCTAGGCATAAAAGGCATGGGTAAATGATTTAGGAAGTTCAAAAGTACCTGTGTCATAGTTAGTAAATTGAGGGAGAATGGATTGATAGGAAAGGATAGGTAGGTGAAGCGTAGTGGTGGTAAAAGGTTGTAATATGGAACAAGGCCATAGAGAAGGTGAATCGCTAAATTGTTTTCAAATTTCTTGATCGGATAATGGTTTTCGAATAAGAGAAAGATCATCACTAAAGATTTGAACTACTTGATATAGTCATGGATAGATTGAGTAGCACTTTAGATAAAAGAGATAATTTTTTTTAACAAAAATTCATGTTTGGTAAACATGGGTGCATAGCCCTCTTGTAATGCTAGCCATACCTCCTAAGAAGTGTCCAAATCAACAACCAGTGCAACAACCTCCTCAGACAGCCGACTAGCTGTAACACCTTAGGTCCATGTGTCTCTAAACAAGCCTAGCACGGCCTTAGGGTTTCCCAAGACCTACCCGAGTTGTTGGGAGGGCCCTAGATGCATGAAGGACCCAAAAGAGCAGAACATGATGTTGCTGTCACCACTATAGTAGTTTAGGACCAGTATAGCAGTCACGGGGTTAGGTTGGTAGGGTTTAGGAACCATGCTGACCGCTATAGCGGTCTCTTAATTGATACGTGTGTAAGGCTATGATGCCTCAACCACTATAGCGGTGCCCCTGACATCATGAATAGTGTGAAATAATGTAGTTTTGACTAATGAGCCTCTACCCCTATTTATACCCCAAACTCGGGATTTTTCTCCAAAATCCGAAACCTTTCTTCTTCTTAACCTTTCCTACTCTCTTCCACTAAATCCTACTCAAATCGTTCTCCCTCCAAGATTCAAGGTAAGAGATCTATGCTAGTTTATGCTTCCTTTCTCTTTGTTCTTCCATGTCCTTGAGTTAGAATGTCTTTGCTCTCCATTGTTGTTAAGTGAGGGCACTCCCCCAATATTATTGGAGTTGTTTTAGAGTTATCTAGATATTAATAGAGATTGATCATGAGTCTTTGTTGCTCTATGGCAGTTGTTGGTGTCATTCCAAGCACTCAAGGTCAAGTTGGTGGTGCCCTCATACTCCTGGCTGCAAACAGTGAGTGGTTTCAAACCGCCTTACTCTAGCCATTATGAATATGTTTTATGCATTATGTTTGTGAAGCATGAAATTAGAGATGAAAACATGAATGTATATGATATTTGCAAGTTGTGGCAAAGATAATGATTTTGAACATAGCATGAAAATGTATTTTAGAAAGCCATGAAACCATGATTGATATATTGTATGTTGTGGAAATATTTTTTGTGCTCAAGTCTAAGAGATTTATTGTAAGAATATATGATTTAACAAGTGCTATTTTATCAAACATGTTTTAACAGTTTAGGACATCACTATGCTTCAGGACTTGAGATTTCAAAATATGTTTTTTAGAGTATTAGTTCAGATATTTTGACAAGAATGTTGAACAGAGTATGACTTAGCCTATGATTAGAAATATTATTAAAATTTAGAGTTATTGTGATTTTGAACCCTTTTGGTTTTGAAGTATAATATTAGAGTTATCAAGTTTATGAAAAGATTTTACCTTGAGAAATAAGACTTTAGAGAGCCAATTTTTATGATACTCAGAAGTATGGAATTCGGTATGATTCATAGCAATTGTCAGATACATATTCTGTGGGCTTGAAATTGGAATGCCTTCTTTAGGCATGATTTCACTGTCACAGTTATGCTAAAGTTAGATTGTTAGAGTTTTGTGAGTCTAGAGTATTCAGAGTTTCAAAAGTTTTCATATTTAAATGATTTTTACAAAGATCTAGAGCATGATTATGATTATATATATATATATAGATTTTATAATTTCAAGAGTAGATTAATTATATGATAGAGGTTTTAAACCCAGAGAAGATCTTAGAACAGAGTTTTAGAGAAATAATTAGTTTTCATGATCTAGAGACTAGACAGTAGCTATAGAAAAATAGACAATGAGTTAACGACTGAGACCCAATCGTTAACCCGATACCAAGTTGTCCTAAGAAAACAGTATCACAGAGCAGAGAATGGAATCTAGTTAGGTGTCTAATTTGGATCCTTGAGAGACCCCAGAGATCAGAAGATTTGTTATTCCATGGTTAATATGCATAATTAGAGAATATGTTGTTACGAAATGTGTAACCAGAGATCCCTGTTTCTCTAGTAGAGTATTGTTGTTTATGTTTTTAGAGATTATTGATTTAGAGCTATTATGTATATGCGTTGGAAATGATTTTCTAGATGGATTATTGTAATATCCTAGTTTTTAATAAAAAGATTATAACAATTTTCCGAACCAGGAAGGGTGTCAGTTACTCTTATCTATCATTCTGGGTCTTGAATTTCACTAAATCTGGATCCTATACCTCCTTGGAGGGCTATATGATAGAGCCACATTCTTGGGATCAAAAGTCCCGATAATTGTTCACCAAAGGAAAATAAGTTCAAGAGTGATTTTTAATGAATTTTATGAAACCTTTAAGCATTTTGTGTGCAGCCCACAATTTTATAAAATCTCAAATATTCCTACATTTGAACTAATACCTAAAATTTGGATTTTGATTTGTTGAGATTTTAATTTTTATGATATTTTATTTGAATCAAAATAGGGGGATACTTCCTTATTTACATTTATGTTTTGAAGTTAATGTAAATAAATGAGTATTGAGATAACCTAGGTGCCAAAATGACCCAAAGGTGCTGAACTAGAGTTTACCGTCACCGCTATAGTGGTCATAGTATGGGTTTTAGGGGCGTTTTGTGATCTGAGGGCTACTATAGCTATCGTAAGTGATGGGCTTAGGTCAAGCTTGGCCGCTATAATGATGTCAGTAAGGCAGAAACAGTGTCAAATGACGTCATTTCACTTAAATGATCCCCTACCACCTTTATATACCCTAAACTCGAGATTTTTCATCCCAAAATCAAAACCCTTCTTCTCCAAATCCTTATCACTCTCCTCCACTCAATCCAACCTCCAATCATTCTTCTTTGAAGAGATCAAAGGAAAGATTTCATGGGTTTTTGCCACCCTTCATTCCATGTTCTTAGGTTTGGGTTGTTATTGTTCTCCATTATTGTCAAGTGGGGGGTACTCTCCCAATATTGTTAGAGTTAGATTAAAGCTCCGTAGAGATGTTAGAGTTTAATATAGAGTTTCATGTTACTCTATGGTAGTTGTTGGTGTCATTCCAAGCTCTCAACGTCAAGTTAGTGGTGCCTACATACTCTCAGCTCCTAACGGTGAGTAGGTTCAAACACATGACCTTATGTTTAGCCATTACAAGTATGTTTATGCATTATGATTTCTAAATATGAAAGTAAATATGATGATATGATTTTACACATTTTGTAGAAATAGCAAGAACTATGATTTTGTGATGATAGCATGAAAAATGTGTTTTTAGAAAACCATGGAGCCATGATAAATATGTGTCTACTATGGAAATGTTTTATGTGCACAAATTTAAGAGATTTATTGGAAAACATATGATTCAACAAGTTTACTAAAATTTTTGAACACATTTTATGGGTTTACAATATTGCTACATTTAATGAGATTTCAGAATATCAAGTTTAATTATTATGAATATATATAGAATAGAGGATGATTGAGCTTTTGAATAAATATGTTATTTGATTTCAAAGTTACATGATTTAGAACCCTAGTGTTTTGAACTATGATATTAGAGTTATCAAGTATATGAAAAATATGTTAGTTTAAGATATGAATTTAGAACTTCAATTTTATGGTACCAAGAGGTATGAAATTCAGTATGATTCGTAGCAATTGCTAGATACATATTCTATGGGCTCGAAATCAGAATGCCCATAAGCAGATGATCCCTTGGGCATAATTATGCTAAAGTTATATTTTAAGAGTTATATGAATCCAGAACTCTCAGAGTACTAAGAACTTAGGGACTCTTGTTCACTAGGAACTGAGCACCCACCTTTTAGTTATAGAATTTTAGTGTTGTTGATCTATTTATTTTTGCTTGATTTATGTATGATCACTTGTAGTAAATAGCCATGGAGGTAATGATATTAAACAGCCATGGAGATAATATTAATTTAACAGCCATGGAGGCGACAATATTAAATAGCCATGGAGGCAATATTAGTAAACAGCCATGGAGGCAAACCCATTTAATGGCCACAGAGGCAGAGCTTCTACATAATAGGGAAAATCGAGACTTAGTGAGGTGCCCATAGAGAATAGATAGAATTTCGGGCAACTATGACCATTCTTGTGTGTATATATGTTTATCAAGTTCAGAGTACTATTGATTATGAGTTTAGAAATACTTGTTGATGAATTTATAGAATGAAAAATGTTTTTCCCTACCTAGCTATGTATGTAAATAGATCAAATATATTATGATTATTTCATATATATTGTGAGTGTATGTGTGTTTGTATTTGGTTGTCTCATGTGGGTGATGGGTGAGAACTCATTTACTGAGTTCGTTGACTCACCCCTCTCCTTTGCTCTCATATTTTCAGGTGCATATCTCATTTCTTCATCAATCCAGTAGCCGCAATGATCCCTTGATGAGCTTTACATTATTTTAAGCTTAGTTTAGGTTTCTATTAGTTTTAACGGCTCCAGTAGAAGTGCAAGTAGGATCCAAGTGCATGAATTTTGTGTAGATAAGAAAGTGCACGAGAAGAGGGCTTGAATTATGCTTCTTTTTTTGAAACCTTTTGGAACTAAAACTTTGAAACAAAAACTATCAAGCGTGGAGCTTGAAGTACAGCGGAAACAATGTTCAATTATTTAGAAAGTAACTTTTTGAATTTAGTGATTAGAGTAAATAAAAAGATAATAACAAAGATGTATTATGCAACATTAAACACTAAAAATAAAAAGATGATGGATAAGAAGATACTGGACAAGGGTTTTATATTGATTTAGCCAATACTTGCCTACATCCAGTTCTTAATAACCATTGAGTTTCACTAATCTTTCTCAACCCGAGAAAGTAAAAAACCAGATAGTCTTTACAATAGCTTTCCCAAACTCTCACCAGTGACAAGTAGATAGCACCTATTGTCACACAATAAGTAGTTTTACCGTAGCCTCTTCAAGTCATTTCATGTTGATCACTACTGGATTGAGGATACAAAGGTTTAGTGTTTGCTTTGTAGCTCAAACTAGCCTGCACTCAAGCTTCTTTACTGGTGTATATAAGTGATAATTCTAAGATAACTTGAGTGACTTCTTTCTACTGTTTCTTCTTAAGAAACATGTGAACAATCTAAGAACTTAGAAAGAAGATTTTAATGAACAAAGGAACTGCAAAAATAAACTTCACAGAAAAGTTAAGGAAAAGATTTTTCAACATTTTGACACATATATATATCATTTCCTTGAAAGCTCAATTATCTCTATTTATAAATGGTATCCCTTTGTGATCGTTGTGCTTGATCTGCTGTCCAAGTGACATGTGTTGATCATCAGATTATGTCTTGGAAACATAATCTAGAGGAGTAGCTTGTCTAGTGTCAGAACCCTTTAATAGAAGCCGTTGATGAGTTGAGGTTTTTGAAGTCCATCAGAAACTACTTTTTTACTTTCTGAGCATGGTTTCTAAACTTCCTATTCTATAAGCTTCGATAGTTGACCGAAGAGGCTGAAAAGATGACGTGTATGTCTAAAACTTGGTTTGACTTTTAATTTTGAAATTCAAAACTTTCCCTCCTTTTTATTTAAGTGAATTTTTTTAAGGGCGCTGACAGTTCCTTGTTGAGTCATTAGTCTTTTGATATTTAATCTTGGTTTTAAGATGATGAATGATCTTCGATTGTGATAATTGAAGATTGAGTAACACGTTGATCTCAGTTTTTGTACAATATCTTCGTTATCAGCGTTCTTTCTGAAGTCCTATGCTACTTTTTGAATACTATTTTCTTGGTTTCTTATTCCTGTTTTGATATGCTTCATTCCTTGATGCATTTAAGTATACTTTGCATAATATAATACTCACTTCACTTAAGTTCATCCTCTTTTCATGAGATAAAACATGTTGCACATGTAAAGTGAAATTATTCACGGTCAAGTCCATGTAATGCATTTTGGAAATAACTGTTAGGCTTAGTCAAGAAACTTAAGGCAGTCATTAGTCGTCCTTCAAAATATTTTCTTTGAATTAGCTTACTTGTCATTTTAAAAAATAAAGCTCATACTTTTCGAAGGGTTCTAGAGCTTACAATTTCCCTTCGAAGGGTTCTGGAGCTTACAATTTCCCCTTTTTTGATGATGACAAACCAATTTGAAAAAAATATTTTGAAAAGATGTTGAAAGAAATATGATGGAATATATCTAGATAAGCACATGCTCTTTCAAAATATCACAGACTCTAAATTTTAGTAAGTTATTTTCTTAAGCCATGATTGGGTGTGTTCAAGAATTTTGAAGCCTTAAATTAACTCAAATCATATATGTTTGGTCTATGATGATATTTTTTTTTATTTAAATCAAAATGCTTCTTGAAATTCTATAGCAAATATATTGAAGCGGATGTCATTGTTTGTGTTAAATTGTACCAACAGCTTGATTCTTGTGTTATAAAAGAAAACTGTCTAAAATTTAGATGTGCTTGAATAAATGATAAACAAGTAATTTCTTTCATTAGAGTCCTTATTCAGCACATTCTTTTCCTAAGCCCTTTTTAAAACTGATGCTCGAAGATGTATTTATGATAAACCTTTTTGTGCATGTCATGAGAAAACCCAAATGATGCTTATGTAGTTTCTGATGCTCAAATAGGAATCAGTTCAAAATGAATTAGAGTAATAAGCACAATATGTTCTGACATGCATCAGTAACAATAAATATATGATATGATATGCAGGTGGCTAAAAAGAATTTGAAGAATTTATACTTCTCTTGAGTAGCTCCCCTTCACTTTACTCCCCCTGTCTTTCTCAACACAAGATTTTCGTCTCTCTTCTCCCCTTTTTGACATCAGCAAAAAATAAGTGTGCTGGAAGTTGAGAACAACATCACTAGCCTCATTATTTCTAAAGACACATCATTAGAAGTGCCTATTGTCTTCATACCGGAGTTTTGAGCTCTTTGAAGTGGATGTTGTTACATCATTGCTTTTAGCCATAATCAGAGTTTTAGGGAGCTTCAGCTGCGAAACAGATGATGGCTGACGGGATGAAGTAGTATTGATATGTGCAAGAGTTGATTCCTGAGATGATCTAAGCTATAAGAGAAGTAGTTTCATTTTCTATTCTGTTCCTGAAGATGCTTCGAATTTTGATGTTTCTTCTAAGATCATGGAAGAGTAAGAATGTCCTTTCCCATATTTGAAATTTACTTCACATTTCTCACTGTTCTCAGAGTCATCTTCAGCATCTACTGTTGTAACTTCAAGAGCTGCATCTCCTTCTGACAATGTTACTTTCTGAGCATATCTACTTTCTGCCTCTCTTTTGGCTTCAGCCTGGAGTTGTGAAGGTAGAATACCCAGGGAAGTTTGTGTATATGAATGTTTTGTGCAGATTGAATGGAATTTAAGTTTAAAGATTTTTAGAGCATAAAAACATCTTCAACTAATGATTTAGTGAGTATGTCAAACACTTGATCTTCAATATTTATAAATATTAATTCAACATCTCCTTTGTGAACGTGATCTCTAATGAAATGATGCTTTATATCAATATGCTTGGATCTGGAGTGCTAAATAGGATTCCTAACAAGATTTGTAGCACTAGTGTTGTCACAGAAGATGGAAATTTTGGAATACCTCAAGTGATAATCTTCTAGCTGATTTCTGATCCACACTATTTAAGTATAGCAGTTTGCAACTGCTACATATTCTGCTTCTACAATAAAGAAAGCAATGATATTTTGCTTTTTACATGACCAAGTGATCAGGCTATTTCCAAAGAAGTAGCAACAACCACTGGTGCTTTTTCTTTTTACTCTATCTCCTGCGAAGTCAGCACCACAATAACCTACAATCTCACAAAATGTACCTTTCTCATACCATAAGCCGAGATTAGTAGTACTTGATAAATATTTGAAGATTCTCTTAATAGCATTTAAGTGTGATTGCTTTGGGTTTAATTGAAATATAGCACAAATCCCCACATTTGATTGAATGTCTGGTCTACTGGCTATAAGATACATCAGTGACCCAATGATTTCTCTGTAATTACTTTCTTAGAGTTTTTCACCATTCTCATTAGTATCAATGATTTGAGATGGATACATAGGAATACTCATTGGTTTTGGTTGATCCATGTGAAACTTCTTCAAATGTTCTTTTGCATATTTTTCTTGATGGATTAGTTGTTCTATCCTTTTATTGTTCTATCCTTTTGTTGTTCTATTTGTAAACCAAGGAAAAATTTGAGTTTACCCATCATAGTCATTTGAAACTCACTCTACATTAGTTTTGAAAATTTTTCACAAAGAGAATGATTAGAGGCACCAAATATAATGTTATCAACATATATTTGAACTATCAGAAATTGATCATTTAATTCAAGAGTAAATGGAGTAGTATGAACATTACATCTCTTAAACCCATTCTTCAACAAAAAGCTACTCAATCTTTCATACCAAGCTTGAAGAGCTTGTTTCAGGCTGTAGAGCCTTTGTTAGCTTGAAGACATGGTTGGGAAGGTCTTCATTCTTAAAACCCGACGACTGCTTTACATATGCTTCCTCAGAGAGGAAACCATTTAGAAAGGTAGACTTAACATCCATCTGGTAAAGAGTGAATCTCTTGAAGGCAGCAAAAGCAAGTAGCATTTTTATGGCTTCCAGCCTTACTACTAGTGTAAAGGTCTCATCATAATCAATTCCCTAGTTGATTATAACCTTGTGCAACCAATTTGCTGTATTCCTGACAACTTTGCCAACTTCATCGAATTTGTTCCTAAATACCTATTTTGTCCCGATGATGGTTTTTCCTTTAAGTTTTTCCATAAGAGTCCATACTTTGCTTTTCTCAAATTGATCTAGTTTTTCTTGCATGTCCTCCACCCAACCTTGATCATTCAAAGCTTCTTCAATGTATGCAGGTTCAATAGTAGAGATGAAAGCACAATTTGATATATTTCTTAGGGATGATTGAGTTTTCACTTCCTTAGAAATGTCTCCAATAACTTTATTATGAGAAACTGCTTTAAGATTAGAAACTCCTTTATAATTTTTGTACTTATAATATCCTTCAATTTCTCTTTCATCTTTAGGTTGCTCTTTTTCACGTTTAGAGTTATTACTTTCTGATGGCCTTGGTGTCCTAAGCATACTTTCCGAAGAATTTGAATTCTCAAGTCTACTTTCTAATGATGAAGCTTTTATCTGCTTATTTTCTAAGTCTTCTTTAAGACTCAATCTTTCAAGAACTTCTTCTAGATCATCCAAGTCATCTTCAAAGTCTTTCCCATGCTCCTTGCACTTCATATGAATTGTCTTCTCAACGCACAACGTTCTTTGGTTGTATGCCCTATAAGCTTTAGAGACAGAAGAATATCCTAGGAAAATCTCATCATCAGATTTAGGATTAAACTTTGCAAGTTTGTCCCTATTGGTAAGTACAAAGCATGATGAACCAAATATGTGAAAATATGAACTGTTGGGTTTTCTACCCTTCCATAGCTAATAGAGGATCTTTTTGAGGATTGGTCTTACAAAGATTTGATTTGGTATGTAACAAGAGGTGTTCACAGCCTCTGCCCAAAAACCTTTTGGTAAGCCATTTTCTAAAATCATTATTCTGGCCAGCTCTTATAAGCTTCTATTTCTCCTTTCAGCAACCCCATTTTGTTGGGGAGTTCTAAATGTAGAAAACTCATGAAGAATGCCATGTTTTTCACAAAACTCATTAAATATATGATTTTCAAATTCTCCTCCATGATCAGATCCGATGGAGGCAATTTGTGAATTCTTTTCAATACAAATATGTTTTGAAAAACTTTGAATCTTTCAATCACCTCATCCTTAGAGGCTAGGAATATCACCCATGTAAATCTGGTGAAGTCATCTATAATGACAAGACAATATCTTTTTTCCAACAAGGCTAGCAGTCTAGGTTGGACTAAAGAGATCCATATGTAACAGTTCTAGTGGTTTAGTGGTTGATACCACATGTTTATTATGGAAAAAAGCTTTGCTTACCTTTTCTACAGAAACCACAGGTTGAATACTTATCAAATCTGATTTCTGGTAGTCTTTTTACAAGCTCTTTTTGAGATAGTTCAGAGATAAGCTTCATATGAGCATGCCCAAGCTTCTTATGCCATAACAACTTTTCATCCATGAAGGATGCCAGACATTTTATAACTTGATCTTGAAGATCATCCAAAAATAACACATATATGTTATCATGCCTTTTGCCGGATAATGTAACTTGTCCTGAGATGGGACTAACTATTTTACAAGCATGAGCATTAAAAATAACATTAAAAACTTGATCAGAGAACTGGCTTGTGCTTAATAGATTGTGAGCTAGATCATTAACAAATAATACATCAGAGATTTAGTGAGAATCATCCTTACCAACATTTCTAATACCTGTGACTTTTGCTTTTCCTCCATTAGTGAATTTTACTGATCCTGAATTCTTTGGTCTCAAATTCTTGAATCATTTTCTAGATCCGGACAAGTGTCTAGAATAGCCATGGTCCATATACCACTTGTTATCAGACTCCATATGTGTTCTTAGGCATACCTGCAATAAACACATTTTTTAATTTAGGTACCCAAACTTTCTTGGGTCCTTTTGGGTTAGTGGTGTAAAGAGAGGGTTTGACTGACTTCCTTTTCATGAAGCACTTGTTAGGTGGATGTCCCCTCTTATAACAGACATTGCAAGAGACTTAATCTCTCACTTTTCTTAGCTGAATTGCCTTTCCCTTTTCATTTTCCACTTCTTCATATCCCAACCCAATTTTTTGAAAGTATGGCCTCTGTCCACCATGCGTTAGTTCAAGATTTTTTTAGACATTTACCATTTTTTCTAGGTCAGATTTTAGAAGTTTGATAGTTTTCTCCAGTTCATAAATAATTTTCTGATTTTTCTCATTCTCTTTGGAGATTTCGATTTTTAACGTGTTGAGTTCATTATTTGAATCTTCTTTTTCCTTTTTCAATTCCTCTTTTTTACTTCTTAGTTTCTTAACTTCCAAACTAGCCAATTGAAGTTCTAAAACAACCTTTTAATGCTTTCTCTTTAAATTTAAGGTAATGAAAGGAAATTGTTAGTTCTTCATATAATGCCATTAATTCATCATAAGAGAGATTTTGGTTAGAGTTATTTACCTCAGATTCATCCTCTGAGTTATAGCCGGCCATAAAGCAAAGGTTGGCTATGTCTTCTTCTTCCTCCAAGCTTTCTATTTCTTCCTTTTCTTCATTGGAGTCACTCCATGTTGCCAGCATTCCTTTTGTCTTGTTGGAGAACTTCTTCTATGGACCTTTCAGTTTGGGACAATCAGGTCTGAAGTGACCTTTCTCTCCATAATTAAAGTAAGTAATTCTTTCTAGCTTCACTTTGCTTTTCTTTTCCCTTTTTAGGTTGATATCTCTTCTTCTTTTTAGTTTACCTTTCATGGCTCTTAACATCTTCCTTACTATCATGGAGATCTCATCTCCATCATCATCTTCAGAGTCATCATCAGATTCGTCCTCGTCATTAAAGGTTTCAACAATTTTCATTGCTTTCCCTTTACTTGACTTCTAATGGGATGACTTTAGGGTTATGGACTTGTTCTTTCTCATAGATTCACATGCATTTCTACCAGTACTACATCATGGGTTTTGAGAAACCCAATAAGTGAATCCAACCCTAGAGTTTGAAGGTCTTTAGCTTCAGTAATGACTGTTATTTTGGGCAATCATTTTGCAAGGAGACTTCTTAAGATTTTTCTAACTAACTCGGAGTTAGAATACCTTTTGCCGAGACCTTTTAGTTAGTTTATGATATGCATACACCTTGCGGTCATATCATCAATACTCTCTTGATTTGTCATTTTAAACATTTCATATTGATGGACTAGCATGCTGATCTTTGTCTCCTTGACTTGATCAGTTCCTTCATGCAGCATGAGCAGTCTATCCCATATTTCCTTTGCTATGTCACAAGTAATAATTTATCATATTCAGCTTTGCTTAGTGCACAGATGAGCAAATACTTAGCTTTGGAATTTAGTTGAACCTTGGCTTTATGTTCCTTTGTCCACCTGCTTTTGGGAATTTCTCTTGATGTGAAGGATGCACCATTTATTCCAGGACTCTCTTCGGTTGGAATATAGTCACCTTCTTGGATTATTTTCCACAAATCAAGACTTGTATATTTTATGAACAGCTCTATACGATCTCTCCAGTAGGCATAGTCTCCACCATCAAAGAATGGTAGTCTGTTGATTGAGTGTCCTTCTTCTATATGAATACTTTGTACCATTTTTCTTTGGATTTTTGTCCTTTGCGCACAGTCATTAAAATGCTCAACCCCTTAGAGGCCAAGCTCTAATGCCACTTGTAAATAAGAAAGCGCATGAAAAGAGGGGGTTGAATTGTTCTTATCTTTTCGAAAACCTTTTGGAATTGAAACTTTCAAAGAAAAACTATCAACCATGGAGCTTGAAGTGTAGTGGAAACAATGTTAAATTATTCAAAAAGTAACTTTCTAAATTAAGCGATTAGAGTAAATAGACTGAAATGATAGATAATAACAAAGATGTATTATGTATAAGAAAATACTTAACAAGGGTTTTATACTGGTTTGACCAACACTTTTCTACATTCAGTTCTCAATAATCACTGAGTTTCATTAATCTTTCTCAACCCAAAAAAGCAAAAACTATATATTTTTTAAAATAGCCTTCCCAAGCTCTCACTAGTGACAAATAGATAACACCTACTGTTACACAACAAGTAGTTTTGCCATAGCCTCTTCAAGTTATTTCATGCCGATCACTACTAGATTGAGGATACAGAGGTTTAGTGTTTGGTTTGCAGCTTAAACTAACCTATACTCAAGCTTCTTTACAAGTGTATATAAGTGATAATTCTGAGATAACTTGAGTCTTTCTACTGATTCTTCCTAAGAAGAATGTATGAACAATCTAAGAACTTAGAAAGAAGGTTTTAATGAACAAAGGAACTGAAATAATAGATTTCACAAAAAGTTAAGGAAAGGATTTTTCAGCATTTTGGCTCTAAGATATATCATTTCCTTAAAAGCTCAATCATCTTTATTTATAGATAGTCTCCCTTAGTGACTGTTGCCTTTGATCTGCTGTCCAAGTGACACGTGTTGATCATCAACTTGTGTCTTAGAAATATAATCTAGAAGAGTAGCTTGTCTAGTGTTAGAGCCCTTTTACAGAAGTCATTGATGAGTTGAGGTTTTTGAAGTCTATCAGAAACTACTTTTCTACTTTCTGAGTATGGTTTTTGAACTTCTCTTCTATAAGCTTTGATAGTTGACCGAAGGGGTTGAAGAGATGACGTGCTAGTCTAAAAACTAGTTTGGCTTTTAATTTTGAAATTCAAAATTCAAAATTTTCCCTCCTTTTTAGTGAAGTGAATTTTCTGAAGAGTGCTACCAGTTCCTTATTAATTCGTTGGTCTTCTAATCTTCAATCTTGGTTTTAAGATGATGAATGATCTTCAATTGTGATGATTGAAGATTGAGTAACATGTTCATCTCAGTTTTTGTACAATATCTTCATTATCCGCGTTCTTTCTGAAGTCTTATGCTACTTTCTAAAGACCATTTTCTTGGTTTCTTATTCCTGTTTCGATATGCTTCATTCCTTGATTCATGTGAGCATACTTTGCACGATATAATATTCACTTCATTTAAGTTCATCCTCTTTGCACGAGATAAAACATGCTTTCACATGTAAAGTGAAATTATTCACACTCAAGTCCATGAAATGCATTTTGGAAATCCTTGTTAAGCATAGTCAAGAAACTCAAGGTAGCTATTAGTCATTCTTCAGAATATTTTCTTTAAATTGGCTTAGTTGTCATTCAAAACAGTAAAGCTCATACTTTCTGAAGGATTCTGGAGCTTACATTTTGAGATATTGTAGTTATTTTCAAAGTTCATGTATTTCCATATATGTTTTTAGAGTTTAAGTATGAATTTGAAATGTGGACTACGGTCAAAGATTTATATAATGAACTAGAGATGCATTAATAATTTAGTTTTCAAGTGTTAAACAGATTTTTAGAGATTAATTAAGAGGACTTCAGAGCTTTATATATATTAAAGTATTTCATATTTATGATTTCAGAAATCAAGTCCTGGATAAGGATTTGAATAAAGATTTAAACGAAGTTATGTTTTAATAATGCATATTTTGATAAATTATGCATTTAGATAGACACGTCACTCAGAAAGCTTACGTAAGGATTAGATTCCTTACGTGTTGGTCACGTTCCCAAGTCGGGTCGTGACAATTATGAATTTAGAAATGCTTTTCTATAAATTTATGAACTCAGAGACATTTTTCTATATAGTTATGTATAAAAATATCAAACAGTTTATGATTGTTGCATGTATGTAGCATTATATACCTTTCTTGGTTGTCCCATGTGGGTGATAGATGAGAATCGACTCACTGAGTCTATTGACTCACCTTTCTCCCTTCCTCCACATAATTGCAAGTACATATATCGTTTTGCCTCCCATTCAGTAGCCGCGGTTATTCTTCGGTGAGCTTTACATTGCTGTAAGGCTTAGAGTAGGCTTATGTTATAGTTAGAGTGTTCTATTAGTTTTGCGGGCAGGATTCGAGTCATACATATATTTTGAGATATTGCAATTATTTTCAGAGTTCATATATTTTGCCTATATGTTTTCAGAGTTCAAATAAGTATTCAAAATGTAGAATATGGTTAAAGATTTATGTAATGAGCTAAAGATGAATTTATGAATTGGTTTTCAAGAGTTAGACATATTTTCAGAGTATGAGTAAGATGTTTTTAGAATTTTGTACATCAAATACCCCTGTTTTATGAACTCAAATATGGCGTTTTAACTATAGAAAATTATAATGATTTAGAGGAAAAAAAAAATCATATTTTGAGTATACTATTACGATAAATTTATGCATTTAGAGATACACCTACTTAGAAGGCTTATATGGAGATGAGATTCATTATATGACGGTCACACTCCCTAGTCGGATCGTGACATGAGTATGCCATGCAAGAATCAATCGATCTGAGCGTCACCACTAGAAGAACTCCATGTTTGGTTGATCAAACCTCATGCCAGGAGTTGCTAGGCATGTTGGGAGAGGGGATCAATGGAAGTGGAGCGGGAGTTTCACCTAAGATAAAGCCGCCAATATCTTGACTTTCAATACGATCAAGCAATTGAGAACGACATAGTCTATAATTTGAGGGATTGAGATCAAGAGAGACAAAATTACAAATATTCAAGGAAGAAGGATAAGGATACAAAGAAGGATTGTTGGTGGCAATAGGTGAATTTGATGAGTGCGACATTGTGGAGTTAGGGGTAGCGTGAGCCATAGGCAAAATCTGATACCATAGAAGTGTTTATGCAGAGACGCCTACTGTTTTCTCATCGGTTCACAATAGCTGTGCATTTTATTTATATGAAGCCAAGTTACATGGCGTTGCAATATTAATGGAACTGAAAGATATCTTCCTAAAAAACTACTGGAATAGAAACAAAAATTCAAAAGCATAACAAATCAATAATGCAAACTACTTAAGAGATCCTATTCTAAAGGTGAGGGAAATTGTTGCACATCTTCAACAATGAGCACCACTATTTATAATCAAAGGGTGAGTGATATAAGATCGTAATAAATTCTATCTAATCAAATTAAATTTTAATTGAATCAGTCAAAGATATAGACTTCCACAATCAAATAATATTTCATAAAAAATGTAAAGTTATTTAGTTGAGAGCATTTAAGTGGACAATGAAATTATTGATGGTATTTAATTGGACAGTGAAACTTGTGAATGACATTTAATTGTATGGCGTACTGCTCTAATATATATATATATATATATATAACAATTTTTTTTAACTGCCTAATCAAGTAATTTCAAATAAAGAAATTCACAAATCATTATTATTTTAAGTTGCTTGAACTAATTTCATTACACACACACACACACACATACATATAAATGGATTGTAGAAATTGTACATAATATTTTTGCAATTTTTTTAGGTTTAATTAATCTACCGGTCTCTATAATTTTACTGAATTTTCAATTAGGTCCCTATATTTTAAAAGTTTTCAATTCAGTCCTTATATTGAATAAAATTTTTCAATCAAATCCCTATCGATAACCACTGTTACAAAAAAATGAAATATTCCTAGCATATTCCATTTCCTTCTACCTTATTTATCTTCCCTCCTCACCACTCAAACCACCATAGACAATTTATCCAAACCATCAAACAATTAAAAAAAATTAAAAAGCACATCTAAGCATAAGAACAAACCAAAATAATCTCAACACCAAAATCATTTCAGTGCGCGATCTTGAAGAGGAAAGAAGCTATATGGAGGTGCAAACGAAGTGCTTTTGGAGGGTTGCCAGTGAGTTGGCTCACTGAAATTGGGTGGTCAAAATCCTCCATAAAGATGGTTTATTGGTTACCTAAACAGTGGCTTTTTTATGACTAAATCCTTGTGAGTGTATACCTCCTTCGAACATAAAAAGGGTGGCTATTATGTGGAAATGCTTCTAATTGCAAAACTCCGGCTGAAGTCTTGTGTGGCCATTAAAGGTACTTATGGGGTGTTTGATATAACAATTTCTTCAGTAATGGAATGACCAAGTTCAACTGAAATCATAAAAAGATTTCATTCCATTCTTTTTCCCTACAGTAGCTGTTCTTCCTCAGCTGCTCACTCACTGCCACAAGCCTTTGGAGCCTCACCACGACCACAGCAAGCCGCAACGACCTCACTGCGAGCCACCATCGCTTGGAATCGCACTTCACCTCTAGATCACTTATCGTCATCATCGCATCCTCCACTCATTCGACCACTAAAAGCTCCACTACACAGTCATGAGAGCCACCCATGTCAACCACCGCGAGCGCCATGAATGCTGAACATCGGCGCACCTCTATCTGCCTTGCGTCCTTCCATGTCGCCACGTTGACCACTTTGCTCTACTGCCGCACCCACACGTTTTGGAGTTGCAACCAAGAGTATGGTGGTGATAAGAATTTGGTGGGGGGAAGAAGAGTTGCTGTTACTAGCTATGATAGAATTGGGGGAAATGGGGCGTTAGATTATGCTATTTATTTTGTACAGGCTATATTAAAATAATGTATTGATAGATATGCTATGTTTAGCCACTAATTTCTATTTTTAAGGCATTGAATGATTTAGATTAATAAGTCTTATGGTACACCTAATTTTATTAGATGCACCATAATATTGCTGGAAATATTTTGATAACGGTGATTAACAGTAGAGATTTGATTGAAAAAATTTACCTAATATAGGGACTTAATTGAAAAATTTTAAAATGTAGTGACTTAATTGAAAATTCTATGAAATTATAGGAACTGATTGATTAATTAAACCATTTTTTAAAATTATTTTATTGTGATTTTAAAGAATAAACAGGGAGGGAGAAAAAAAATAATTTATTTTAATTTGAGTTAAAATAGATAAATTTATTATTATTTAGTAATTTTTAATCTAATTAATCAATTAATTATTTTTATAATTATTATATTTGCTAAAGAGATTTTTCTCATGCGTTGCATTGGTTCAAAATAATGGTTTTGTAAGTTCCTTTCTTTGAAATTATTTTATTATGAAGTTGAAAAAAAAAAGAAGTGTGAGCAAAATTGAATAAATTTTTATATACATATCTTGATAAAATGAATTATATGTTTAATAATGAATTGTTGTAGATATATTTTTATGAAATTTTTCTTTTAAATATTTTACTGCAACTCAAGATCAAGGAGGGAGGAGAAAAAAGAGAATTTATTTAAATTTGACTTAAAAATTAAATACACATATTTTTATTCTTATAAAATATTGAAAAATGAGAAACAAGAAGAAAATTAAGTGAAATATTTTTAGATTTATATGATTCTCATTTAAAAATTATAAGTAGATAATTTTAACATTATTTAGAAATTTTTAATCTAATTGGTCAATTAAATTATTTTTATAATAATTATTATATTTACTAGAAAGATTTATCTCATGAGTTGCACAGATTCAAATATATATATATACTCACCCACAAACTTCTATAACTTGTTCTCAAACAAGTTCAAAAACCAGCCACAATTAGCAAAGTTCGAAAAACCATGTAAATAATAAACGGACAGATAAAACAAACTTTTGTTAAGAATTTCCAATTAGTCAAAACAGTGTATGCCGGCTATAATTTTGAAAGAACCCATCACAGTCATCAACGTCCCTAGAAATTCCTCTTTTCAATCCGAAGCAATAGATCTCGATCACAAATAAAGACAAAAGGAACCAGTTAACCACCCAACATAAAGAAAAGACATCATCGTCTCCTAGTTGCCTATGCTAATGTGTATAAAAAACCTCAATAAAACATCACATCCTCCAAATGAACAGCACATCAACATTTAGAAAATTCCCTCTTTTGTCACTATTAGGAAACATCACTGCCCCATGCTCTATTTCAAAAGAATTTACATAAACGAGATGAACATTAAAAAGTCTTATGATTCTTTCTACCCTCCTCCATTAAGTCAATGATCCAACAGTACTAGGCCCTTCAAACCCTTTCAATCTTTCTTCCAACATCTCATAGTTTCTTCCATTGCTATGACCATGGAACCAAACCCAGCATCAGATCACATTCTGGACTGGCTTGAAGATTCTGTCTCTTTTTTCCCATCATTCTTGGATGAACCATATAACCCTAGTGAAATCCAAGACTACGAGCTGTGGGATCAAGGCCAAGGCATAGGCCAGTACCAAACTGATGTCAATACTGGATCTCTCAATGCCACCACCACAACCACCACCATCACTGCTGCTACTAGTACCACCAGCACAACACCCCAAGACCCTGATCCTTATAACAACCAACCACTTTCTGGCTTGCCCAAGAAACGAAATGTCAGCGATGAATCTGGTCTAAAACCTTCACAAAGCAACAAATCCAAAAAATTCAAGAGCCGTCCTACTACTGAAGCTGACAATGGATGTGC
Source organism: Dalbergia cultrata (assembly GCA_031216105.1). Classification (NCBI taxonomy): domain Eukaryota; kingdom Viridiplantae; phylum Streptophyta; class Magnoliopsida; order Fabales; family Fabaceae; genus Dalbergia; species Dalbergia cultrata. The sequence goes on from CM062346.1 coordinate 52,138,145, forward strand.
AGTTCTAGAAGGGACAAGTGTCAGAAAATCTGGTGGGAACAAGAAAGGTGGAGCTAAGGCCAACGGGAGTAACTGCAGCAATGGAAACAAGGATGGTAGGTGGGCAGAACAGTTGCTCAACCCTTGTGCTGTAGCCATCACTGGTCAAAACCTGAATCGTGTGCAACACCTCTTGTATGTTCTACATGAGCTAGCCTCACCTACTGGTGATGCCAACCACAGACTTGCAGCGCATGGTCTCCAAGCACTAACACACCATCTATCATCATCATCAGCAGCAGCAGCGTCTTCTGGGACTATGACTTTTGCTTCAACAGAGCCACGGTTCTTCCAAAAGTCACTGCTGAAGTTCTATGAGGTTAGCCCCTGGTTTTCTTTTCCCAACAACATAGCAAATGCTTCCATCCTTCAAGTCCTTGCTGAGGAACCAAATAGTACACGTACCCTTCACATCCTTGACATCGGGGTCTCTCATGGTGTGCAATGGCCGACGTTTCTAGAGGCCTTGAGTCGCAGACCTGGCGGACCTCCTCCGCTGGTCCGCCTCACGGTTGTTACTGCTTCCTCTACCGAACATGATCAAAATCTGGAAACCCCTTTTTCAGTAGGTCCACCTGGTGATAACTTCTCCTCTAGACTCCTTGGCTTTGCTCAATCAATTAATGTCAATTTGGAGATAAACAGACTTGATAATCATCCATTACAGACACTAAACGCTCAAAGTATTGACACCTCCCCAGATGAAACACTTATTGTCTGTGCACAGTTTAGGTTCCACCAGTTGAATCATAACACTCCTGATGAAAGAAGTGAGCTTCTGAAGGCTTTGAGGAACATGGAGCCTAAAGGGGTGATACTAAGCGAGAACAACATGGAATGTTGCTGCAACAGTTGCGGGGATTTCGCCACCCGGTTCTCTCGAAGAGTGGAGTACATGTGGAGGTTTTTGGATTCAACAAGCTCAGCATTCAAGGGCCGCGAGAGTGATGAGAGGAGAGTGATGGAAGGGGAGGCTGCAAAAGCACTTACAAGCCAGTGTGAGATGAATGAAGGGAAAGAAAAATGGTATGAGAGAATGAAAGACGCAGGGTTTGTAGAGGGAATATTCGGAGAGGATACAATAGATGGAGCTCGAGCTTTGTTGAGGAAGTATGACAGTAACTGGGAGATGAAAGTAGAAGAGGACAATAAGAGCGTGGGACTATGGTGGAAGGGGCAGCCTGTTTCTTTCTGCTCTTTGTGGAAGTTGGATGGGGACAAGCATGGTGAATCAAGCTCCACGTTAACATCCCGGCTTTAGGTAATTGGTTATGCTGCCAAAGTAGCTTGGTCTGAAAGTTCAACGCAAGGTTTCATGTGCCATCATGAAGAGCCTTACGTAGCAGCCAGTACAAGTGCATATCCAACTAGCTTTGTAAAGAATTGTCGATTTCTGTTTATCAGTCAAGAAGTTTCAGAGCCAAAATGGTGGCACTGAATTCTTAAAATTCTTCACCTGCAAACTTCCACCAAAATGTACTTCTCTGAAATTCTTGATTATAAAACTATTTATAAGATCTAGTGAGGCTGCCCAATGGCCCATTATTCCGTCTGGTTTGTACTTGTTAATGTTTGATAGCTATAAAAAGGAGCATTGCTTCATAGTCGATAAACCGTTGCATCTCCTTTACAAATGTCTCGTTTTTATTTCTCCGGTCAAGATTAAATCAACTGATATTGCACTAAAGATTAAAAGGCCCGGTCCGGCATTCCATTTGCTGATATGCATCGAAGATCTGCCTAACTGCTAATTGTGGAACTGCTTTGACAAAGGTCCAAAACAAGGCCTGCTCTGAATTTAACACTAAAACATCAATCCCAAATGTTCTGTACTTACAACTGTGAAAAATTTCATCTTTCCCAATAAAAGAACTCGAGTCTCGGTAAATAAACCACAGGCTGGCTCCATACCAGGTTATCGCCGCAAAAGTATCCCCTCGTTTTTCAAGCTATATTACTCCAGCTATCACCTTCGAATGCACTCGTGACTCCACCCTGACTTGTGTGCGTTTGGCATTGCCGTAGCCCTGAATACATCTGCGCTGTATTCTGCATCACTGTTTCAAGCCTTGGAGATTCTATCAGACTATCACCCACTTTATTTTTTCTAACCTTTTATTTTTTCCCGTTTGTTATTGCCCAGTGATCAAGGCCCGACCCCTATCGATTTGTGACACATCTTTAAGCTAGTAGTACATGTAAGAGTTAATATTCATCCTTCACTTTTCACTCTTAAATCATTTTAGCCTTCAATTTTTAAAATGAGTCAAATTAATCCTAATATTACAAAATATAAGTCATTTTAATCCTTCAACCCAATGTTACTCAATATTCTATCAATTAAATAATAATTGACAACCTTAAATGATACCTTAATATACCATAAATCATCTAGAATAAAATAAAATTTAAAATAACTCATTTTGATATTTAAAATTATATAAAATAAGTTATTTAAATATTCATTCTAAATAATAAAATGACTCATTTTGTACAATTTTATATATCAGAATAAATTATTTTAAACTTCATTTTACTTCAAATAACACATTATATAATAAGATATCACTTAATATTATATATTATTATTTAATTAATAAAATGCTAAACAAAAGTGAAATAAAAGATTAATTTGACTCATTTTTTATAAAGTCAGAAACTGATTTGACTCATTTTAAAAGTTAAAAACTAAAATAACCCCAAAATAAAAAGTCAGGAACTAAAATGAACATTAATTCTACGTCTAATAACGAAGATACATATAGTCTAGAAATGAACATTATATACACACGAACACTTCTCGATTCGTTCTAAGTTGAATTATATATGTACACCGCAACTGCTAATTTTGCAATCCTAGATGTTCAAAATATCTTTTGTTAAAAAAAAATCCCCGTATGAAGCAGGGGAAAAGGAGGCTAAAAATGAAACTCTAGCCTATCTAAACCAAAATTAAAGATTCACGCCAGAGAAATTGTGTTTACAGAACAATCAGCCTGTGTCTAATCAAGATTCAAAAATCCGCACTGAATCCCGAATCTCCTGTCGACAAACTGGACACTTGGGTGCCTCTTCACGTTCAACAGATATGGCACACCCTCGGCAACACACAAGATGCCCACAAGGGATGAAAACAGAGCGCCTTCTCCTCATTAGGCATATAACACATAATTGTCCCTCAGGAACATCTTCATTCTCATCGTCCACTTGACGATCATCTTCAGCATTGATCGCTTGCCTTTGCTGCTGGTGCTGCCGCTGTTGTTTCCACTGCTTCCACTTATTCCAGTTCCTGAAAGCAAATGCAAAATTCATTTCAATTGAAACTAACTCTAACAGCCCAAAATCGTAAATAATTTTCAAACCATTTCTACAATTTTGATTATTATGAAGAGCAAGGTGTAATTGTATGTCAACTAAATGAAAGAACTTCTATTTCACATAACCATCGTGACATAGGTGTAGGGCCATGCTTTGTTAGTAAGGAAGGTAGGTCGGGGAATCTAGAAGTGGGAGTGTTTCCCTTCGTTCGGTGCCCTGGGAGGTACTTGGATAGTTTGAGATATGAGGCTCGCTCCTAAAGTTGAGATTCCACTCAAGGTAGTTTCTGTATCAATTTTGTAGAATACTAAGGCTCCGATTGATACATAGGACAAGTCATGAATATATTTGCTAATCCTATGTTAGAGACCATGTACTTAATGAAATTACAGTGTATAAAAGGAAAAGAAATACGGGGGTATTACAGGTAATACTAGTTGGGCTAGGGTGAATCATGTGGGGCCTCCTCAGCCTAACTAACTTGCTAAGGTAGGCAAGTGTACTGCTATGCATGAGTGATTCTGTTTGCAGGGGGATATTTGTATAGGGGTGGAGGGTAAGAATCTCCTAAAGTTGAGATTCCACTCAAGGTAGTTTCTGTATCAATTTTGTAGAATACTAAGGCTCCGATTGATACATAGGACAAGTCATGAATATATTTGCTAATCCTATGTTAGAGACCATGTACTTAATGAAATTACAGTGTATAAAAGGAAAAGAAATACGGGGGTATTACAGGTAATACTAGTTGGGCTAGGGTGAATCATGTGGGGCCTCCTCAGCCTAACTAACTTGCTAAGGTAGGCAAGTGTACTGCTATGCATGAGTGATTCTGTTTGCAGGGGGATATTTGTATAGGGGTGGAGGGTAAGAATCAGGTAGGCAAATATTGGACTAGGCATTTGGAGAGAGGGGCTACTTAGTGCTCCAACTTGATGTCTCTGTTTCTGTATCTCTATTCCATTTTCTTCTTCTACCCAACTGTTATCACACTGATATCAGACTTGGAAGTGAGTAATATACACGTTTCTTCATTTTCTGGTCATCTTTCTGTGGTTTTTACCAATGGCATGTGCAGGCCTACTGTTGAAGCTACGATGGAGACAAGAATGGAGAATTTGGAGAGGAAGATGGCTGAGGCTGTGCAGTTATTGAGAGGATGACACCAAGTTTCGCCTAGGGAGCGGTGTCTGCCATGGAGAAAGCACCGCCAGGTGGAGCTGGAAGACCAATGGGATGAGGGTAATATACTTCCGATCTCATCATCAAAAGAAGAGATACTCCCCCTATTCACGCAATTGTCTTCCATACCATCGGGATGGGTTGACTTCGAGGAGTAGGCTGCCTGACTTCTCTTGGAACAATAGGCATCCACAGTGTGACGATGAAGGTTGAAGGCGTGCCAGGACAGAGCAGGCATGTCCATTGCGAGAGTCTTATGCTAGTGATCTGAAGGAGGAGATGCGACCCCGACCTATATTTGCAAAAAGCTCACACAACAGCCAGCAAACCACCATTGGTGGAGACCGAAACCGAATGGTAGGAGGAGTCGCACGATGATCGGGTTTGCATCAATGTCTAAAAGACGCTCCATTCCCACTGCCAAAGTTGCCCAACCCGAACCTATGTACAGATGTTGGCAAGATATTGCCATTGACTCCTGCAGCCGCGACGACCATCACCGAGGCTGAGAATAACACTAGAGACGTTGGCGGAGAATGGGTTGCATGAGTATGATGCAGAGAGTGACGTTGTTGACAAAGCTGTGAATGAGAATGTCGGCTTACTGCTACTACTGGAGCCGCCCGATCCTAAGGTAGCCAAGAAAATGGCCATGAAGGTGTTGACAAAGACGATGGTGGAGGTTCAAGTAGTGAGGGGGTCTCCGCAACACTTCCTCTTCTACGATTGTAATAGGAACACAGCAGATATAGGGACAGATATGCAGAGGAACATACCAGATGTATATATTTCTGTGAATGAAATAGATGTAGCAGAAAGCAAATACAAGAGAAGGAGCTAAGCACTGAGTAGCTCATACACTCCAAAGCCTAAAACAGAATGAAAGAATGAATGCCTCACGTACCTTGCCCCCCTCCCCCCCAGCCCTGCGCCCATAAAAAATAAAAAACACAAAACAACAACGGAACAGATACCCCTTTTTTCCATAACAGACACGTGATGCACTCCTCACTTGCACACACCTCACCCTCTCCTAAAACCATTAAGCCTCTCGCCCCAATGAGGCCCACTAGTATTATCAAAGCCTAGTCATCAGTTAAAACAAGTTGAGCACTGTGCCCTTAGTTCTCAGCAGCTGAGTCAAATTTCAAAACACAAATACCACATTGTTGATGTTGAAGAACCCATTCCCATTCTATTATCTTTGGGTGGTGACAATAGTTACAGGAAAAACTCAGCATTTTGGGCTGGAGGGACATTCTTGTTGAATAATTGGTTTCACGAGATGTTCTTTTTGTATTCTGTTTGGAAGAAGTATGTTTTCTGACATTCATCTCACATGATCTCCCTCTTAAAGAGAAGCTATTGTTACAC